>OX637322.1:4608643-7451077 GCA_951799385.1 Hyppa rectilinea | reverse complement strand
ATTTTCCTAGCATTATTTTTCGTAACCGACAAAAATTCAGGTCTTTTTTGCTATAAAGGTGCTTGTACCCCTACAAAATGATTTATTTTGGGTTTGTTGTCGGTAATGCTTTTTTACTTCATAAGGGTGACGAGCTTTCGGTTGTTTATGCCTTTTAAGCTTTTCCCTTAAAAAGTACAAACGTTGTTTATAGCCTACTTCCATTTCGTAATTTAACATAGCTATGGCGCTTGTACCCTATACACACAATTCATTTTCATAATACTCTGTCGGTTATACCCTATTACCATTCAGTACTTTATGACAGCTATGTCGGTTATGCCCTATTACCAAAATTTATTTTAATATCACACTGTTGGTTATACCTTACTTCCGTTTACAATATAAATACAGTTTTGTCGCTAATACTTTATTACTTAAATTAAATTAGATATCATGGTGTCGATTATAACCTACTTCCACGTTCTACAATAATACTCATATGTCACTTATACTGCAATACCCAATATGGATTTATTTACGAGTCGGTGCTTATGCCATTTGATATCACAAAAGTAGGTTTTAAGCGCGACGCTTGTCCGAAAAACACTCTGCCGCGTGCTGTGACGGCGAGAGACTTAGAAAAAACGGAACCTGAACGGTAAGCTATCTGTTTTTGCAAATATCTTCTATTTTATTGCTTGTGATTATGTATTTTATTTTAGGTTCAGAAATGGAAAGCAAAGGCCGAAAAAGGGACATTTTGGAAATGGCCTTGAAGTCATCAGGTTTACAAAAACCTAAACTAGTCAACAGAAACTTTAACTCTGATTGAAAAAGGTAAACAAGTAGTTATTTAATTCTCTATCTTAATTCAAAAACATTGTATTATAGATAGATTACTTATTTTGATAGATGTCTAATGTTTCGTACCTAGTTATTCTTGCATTTATAAGACTATCTCCTTTCTCTTTTAGTGTCCTGGTGAATCTAATAATAGGACAAACCCCGACCACAAGTTTGTTATTTTGTCAAACCAAGTGGTCGTCCAAAGCCAAGAAAATATTGAGGAAGAAGACTGCAGTTACAGAGTAAGTTTATTGATTACTTTGTACCAAACAGGTTTCACTTGTGCAAAGCGATGGCGAAATAGATCGGACTGTTAACCCTTAAACGCATGGAGTATCAAAACTAAAACACTAACTTCATAGCCAACTGTCAGCTAAAAATTTTTCCCGACGTCAAACTCAGTTATCAGTTTTGATACGCCATGCGTTTAAGGGTTAAGCATATTGAATTAACACTAGGTGGATGAAATGGCGGCAAGTCACGGGAACAATTTGTGACTCCCGCATTTCCCTTAAACTTAAGGGGAAGATTTATAAAAGCATGATTAGACCTGCCGTCTTGTATGGATCAGAGTGTTGGGCCACAAAAGGAATGAATGAAAGACAATTGCATGCAGCTGAGATGAGAATGCTAAGAGGGATGTGTGGTGTTACGCGAATGGATAGAATACGTAATGAGTATATAAGAGGAAGTCTGAAAGTGACACCGGTGAACGAAAAGTTGTGTGGAAATCGGTTGTCATGGTATGGGCATGTTATGCGGAGGAATGAGGAAAATGTTGTCAGGAAAGTTGTGAGTATGAATGTGGATGGCTATACAAGTAGAGGGAGACCAAAGAAACGATGGATGGATTGTGTGAAAGATGATATGGGTAGAAAAGGAGTGACTATCGAGATGACGACTAATAGAGAAGTATGGAAGAAGAAGACAATATATTTGGGGTCGGCGCCGTGACATGTTGCGCCGACCCCAAATAAATTGGGATAAGGGCAGGAGAATGATGATGTACCAAACAGGTAGGTATCTACATTCATACTTCCAATCTAGGTCTTATTATAGGTACCTAGGTACATCTATAATATCCTACAAGATAGCCGTCGGAGAGTATGATCCCGCTTGTGATAAGCGTATCATGCAAGTGATAACACACTTTATCCAAGAAACAAACAAAATAATAATAACAAACTACAACAAACAACAATAATAGCAAACTGACTGACGATGACGATTTATAGGGCATTTTAATTTTACTCTTATTAAAAAAAATTATTTTCTCTCAATATTATTTTCGACATCATTCTCGATGTTCAATAACTATCAATGTGTTTGAACTTGTTAATTGTCACAAACATTAAAGATACTTTTTTTTTTTATTTGACTTTACCTTCTATTAATTAATTCAGATAATCTCTATTCTCCCGCAGCAGCGCACGCCGTTTTCTGACCCAGGTGTCCAGCTTTTCACCAGCTCTGTATCGGACGTAGCGTCAGACCTCAGAAGCTGTGAAATAGATGCTGCGCCAGCCCACCTTACCCAGCCTACACTTGATAACATCCTCACAAAATCGTCAACAGATGCTACATCAGACCTCTTCTCCAGTTCAACAGCCGATGCTGCGACAGCCGTACATGCCTGCCCTGAACCAAATACAGAGACATACCTGTTCAATAGCCCTGAGCTTGAGTCTGCTTTATTGACCAACGATATACCGGAAGCTGCGTCAGATATCCCCAACAGTTCTGCTCTAGATGCTATGTCGGAACATTTTTATTGTTTGCACTGGATACTTTGATAGACGATCTTACCTGCTCTGCGCCTGATGCTGTAATAACTCCCCTCACCCATTCTGCCCCTGAAGTTGAGTCAAATCAACGAGATGGGCGTTACAGCTGCCACCAATGAAAATTCTACGCCAACAGTCTCAGAAATAAGTCTGCCTCCTACATCGGAATTGTCTCGAAGTAATATTAATCGTCATGTTCGTGAGCGGGCACCGTCAGTAGGGGCTCTACTGACGGCTTACCTCTTAGCTGCCACGGCTGTTTTAATATTTAAATTAATTTTGAATTGTTTTTTTAAATCTTGTAATTATGGACGCTTTTATTAAGTTCTGCATCGTTCTCACATGTATATTTCAACATGAGTGATGTAACCCAGTTTTTGTAAACATATTTTGATTTAAAAGAGTGTCCATGGAGTTCTTCTCCATAGGTACCTACTGCTTTGGAATGGGCAACTAGCTTCATCTTTCTGACTGACCGACCCCTTGACAATTCAAAAGTGCCTGTAATTGGTTTATTTGAAATAAATGCTTTGAGTTTGAGTTTAATTCACCATCAGTAAAATTGTCTAAAAAAATAAAAATACTCGAAAATCGAAGCAATCCGTTGACGTTCGTCCAAGTACATCGTCGGCAACTGATGATACCACATATGCTCAAGCCTACATACATTAGATTACATTGAGAACAGCCCATCCTATAAAAAAGTCCGCTTATTTAGACTACATGTCCGATGATGTTAGCTCTGTTAAGTGCCTTTGGTAATGTTGGAAGCTCTGACGAGTGGGCCCCGAAAAAGAGACTGTAGGTGATAGAACAGAAAAGAAAAAAAAGGTGAATAAGAGAAAAGACACTTCTCAAAAGCGAATATCTGGACAAAGTTACAGAAAATCAAACGGTAAAGTTTGTGAAGAAAAAAAAGTTCAACCAAAAATATTATTAACAAAAATTACTTTTTTTATTTAAAAACATCCTACTATCCTGATGAAGGATCGTGTTGGTTGCGCTACTTCATTATTTTTGGGGTGTCTTTTCATCCATATTTCCACGCACTCACGCAATGCCAAATGTTGATTATCCTTCTTTTCCTTTGCTTTCAAGCGACATTGTGTGTCACTTATGTCTTATATCCTGGTATTGTTTTGAAAGCTGACTGTTTCTTGTGCTCTATTATCTTTTATACAACCACTGTGAATAGTACCTTATCCTTCTTTTCCTATAACACTTATTGAACTGTCTAGTCTCTTATACCCTTTTACCTTGCGATGTGAGACATCGGTTTGTCGCTTAGGCTTCTTATCCTTTAATATTTTAGTTTGTCATTTGTATCTTATGCCATATTTCCCTCATTGGAAAATTAAAAGCTATTGTTATAAGCGACAAAAACCACTTTAAATAGCGTCACATCATTGAAACTAAAAATACCGGTAACTGCCCCATTTTTTTCTGATTTTATAACTGTTTTAATTTTCACGATATCTTAATAAATGACAAAAATACGTCAGTTTTTCTAAAATTTAAAACTTTGAACGGCTCTCCTGAACATGTCATTATTTGTCACTTATACCCTATTTCCTTTTAACCGTCGATATGTACGTATGGTATTTATAACACTTTTTTTTTTTAATTTTGAACTTTCTGTCAGTTTGTTTGTTCTGAGTGCGTAAAATATATCTGATGTGAGAAGTAACTTACTGTACTCTTTATTTTAGAAAAATAATCAGCGTTCACGCCGGAGAAGCCGCGAGCAGAAGCTGATATGACCTAAAAAAAAAAAAAAAATACCTAGGTAAGTAAGTAATTACGCCTCGTACGAAAATACGTCTAAGTACCAAAACGTCTAACAACCCGAAACCAGATCTCGATGTTATAAAACGGCAACACAAACAGCCAGCCTTAAAAAGATGTACCTAAGCATACTATACATCATAATATACCAATCAATCTGCTTAGCCTTTTCCTAACTATATTGGGGTCGGCTTCCAGTCTAGCTAGTCTATTTTACATAGAGCGACTGTCTATCTGACCTCCTCAATCCAGTTACTGGGTAATATGATACCACTTGGTAAGACTGGCTGTCAGATTGTCGGGCTTCTGACAACCCGTAACGACTATCAAAGATGCACAAATGACAGCCGGGGCCAACGGCTTTACGTGCTTTCCAAGGTATGGAAGAGTCTCGGTATGTAAAGATGGTTACCCATCCACGTCCAACCCCGGCAAGCGTAGCTTTACCTGATGGATCGACCTGTGCGGCTATTATTACTTAGCGACCTCCTCCATTTTATAATACACCGACAGTAATTAATTTGACCGTCTCTTTTTTGTGTTCAGTCAGTCAGTTCAGTGTTTTGGGAGCAGTCATTGGATGATTTCCAAGCCTTAATAAAAAAAGTGTATAAATGTGGTGCTAGTTCTGCTTCAATTAAGTACCCAATGCGAAAATTGTTATGTGGCTTCACATTAAAGAACACAGATTTTAGACAATGAAATAAAATATTATGTAGGAAACATAATATTTTGTATAGGTATATATTTTTCATAAATAAAATATTATGTAGGAAACATAATATTTTATTCCTACTTTGTTTTTCGAGACATCGCCAAGCGGTTGGTCGACTCTTCGCGTGACTAGGGGGCTGGCCTATTTTTCAGTCAAAGAATCAGCATTGCCATACAACGTGGCAATGCTGCCAGCCTTTTGGGAACGTTTCCTGTTGACAGCGATGTGGACGGATTTTTTGGATGCTCTTTGTTTTTTGGATGCTCTTTGTTTTTTGGATGCTCTTTGTTTTTTGGATGCTCTTTGTTTTTTGGATGCTCTTTGTTTTTTGGATGCTCTTTGTTTTTTGGATGCTCTTTGTTTTTTGGATGCTCTTTGTTTTTTGGATGCTCTTTGTTTTTTGGATGCTCTTTGTTTTTTGGATGCTCTTTGTTTTATTTTTATTTTAATACTAGCAGCTGCTCCCGCGCGTTTTCACCCGTTGCTCGGCTTCTATTGGTCGTAGCATATTACATAGCCTTCCTCGATAAATGGACTATCCAACACAAAAATAATTTTACCAGTAGTTCCAGAGATTAGCGTCTAAACAAACAAACTCTTCAACTTTATAATAATACTAGCTTTTGCCAGCGGCTTCGCCCGCGTATTTGTAAGAAATTATCCCACGGCAACCATACATTTTTCCGGGATAAAAAGTAGCCTATGTGCTATTCTAGACTATAATCTATCTCTGTGCTAAATTTCATTCAGATCCATTCTATAGTTGTTGCGTGAAAGAGGAACAAACATCCATCCATCCATCCTCACAAACTTTCGCATTTATAATATTAGAAGGATTAGTATAGATTTTTCCCTCCCATTTTATATACTTGTACTTACCTACATACCTAGTTATTATTAATATTCCTACTTAATCATTACAATGGAAGACGTGTAACTTCGGAATTGTTATACATACAGTATAATGCGTGTACAAAAACACATGTTAGTTTTCATTACAATACAATTTTTTCACAATTTTCGAAACAAGTCACGTTTTCTTTCGCACTCATCTGAAATACTTATATGTTTTCTTTTGTAAACTTATGTGTAAGTAATGAAGTCTTAAGGCTCTAGCAGAAAGGCGTGACGCGACTGAACGTTGCGTCACTGGTTGAATTTCCGTAATGGTTTCTTAGACATTTTCTACAAGAGTCAATCAATCAAGACTATTGTTTGCTATAATTTATGTTTTTGTTAGACTCAAGGCATCTTTCCTTACCCGATTATGTGCATGTACTAATTAAATATGGTATGTAGTATTTTTATTAACATTGATATATTTAATTGCATTCTATAATGTGTGAAGATCTTACAATATATTCCGCTGTGTGTATCTGCTAAGACCATAACACCACCATAACTGAATGTAATTGAAGTTTAATAATTTAATTTAATAAATTGCGATGTAATAAATTAAAATGATACTGCATAACCTGAAAAATAATTGATTATTATTTATATGTTAGAAGTCTGAACTGTTCTTAATAACGTTAAGCAACAATGTTTCATAGTATGCAAACCGTGTACTGCTTTGATTGAAGTTCTTATTTCACGACAAACACTGAACGCTATTAGCACATCTAAAACGATTTCAAGGGATGTCAGTAACAATATTCCATAGAAAATGATGACACTGACGGCTCCTAATCGTAGTTTATGCGCTGTTCGCGTACAGTTTCATTGATGGAATCTGCCCTAAGAGTGAACGGACAACCAATAATGACTGTCTAAATACAGACCGTTTTTTGACACCTTAATGTCAAATACTGCTTATTCTGTAAAAATCTCACCATGAAAACTAAGGTGATGTGAAGTTGAACTTGATCAGTCATTCACACTATGTTAAGTACTAGCTTCTGCCCGCGACTTCGTCCGCGGAAAATTTCTTGTTTTAACATTAGAAGTAAGTCGAAAAAATTCTTTTTTAAAACATAAAACGAAATATAAAAGTTAAAATACAAAAGATAAAAATATGGTGTCGCGGACATTTTTGTAGAAATAATTAAGGCGAACGGGGTTGCCATATTCTGCTTTCAATTTTAAACAACTGTGTAGGCAGCGTATGCAAATAATTCTGTTTTCGGAGGTATTTCTTTCCGACTTGCTAGACGAAAATTGCGATAGCTCGGCTAATATGTATGATATAAATATAATTTATAGCCTATAGCACTCAGGAATATAAAAAAAATTGAAATTGGATCATTAGTTCCGGAGATTACCCCCTACATACAAACTTACAAATTTTACCTCTTTATAATATTAGTATAGATTAAAAACTATTAAAAACTCACTTCACCTAAGTATTTACGGTGAGACTTTTATTTGGTTGGTGTTGGTGACGAATTATCAGAAGTATGTACGGTAAGACTTTATTTTGGTTGGTGTTGGTGACGAATTTTCAGAAGTATGTACGGTAAGACTTTAATTTGGTTGGTGTTGGTGACGAATTTTCAGAAGTATGTACGGTAAGACTTTAATTTGGTTGGTGTTGGTGACGAATTTTCATTACGGCCGAGCTGCCGCTTTAGTAAACCGTAGCTCAATCCGTCCAATGGGCTTAGCAGAGAAATACTTCATTGACAATGCATTAAAATTAATGATTGCCGGCCTTTTGCAAATGGTAAAAGAATATACGTTGATACATCAAAAGCGGGAGGAGCTCGTGGCTAAGTACTATCAGCCGGACAGGTCGATCCATCAGGTTAAGCTACGCTTGCCGGGGTTGGCCGTGGATGGGTGACTATCTTTCTTGATTCATCATTCTTTACATACCGAGACTCCTCCGTGCCTCGGAAAGCACGTTAAGCCGTTGGTCGCGGCTGTCATTTGTGCATCTTTCACAGTCGTTACAGCCAGTCTTACCAAGGTGTCGTATTGCCCAGTTACTAGGTTGTGGAGGTCAGATAGGCAGTTGTTCCATGTAAAATACTGGTATTCAGCTGCATCCGGTTAGACTGGAAGCCAACCCCAAGCCCCAGCCTAGCCGACATGGTTGGCGCAGCGGTTGAGATATTGACAGCCGCACAGGTCGATCCATCAGGTTAAGCTACGCTTGCCGGGGTTGGCCGTGGATGGGTGACCATCTTTCATCATTCATTCATTCATCATTCTTTACATACCGAGACTCCTCCGTGCCTCGGAAAGCACGTTAAGCCGTTGGTCTCGGCTGTCATTTGTGCATCTTTGACAGTCGTTACAGCCAGTCTTACCAAGGTATCGTATTGCCCAGTTACTAGGTTGTGGAGGTCAGATAGGCAGTTGTTCCATGTAAAATACTGGTATTCAGCTGCATCCGGTTAGACTGGAAGCCAACCCCAAGCCCCAGCCTAGCCGACATGGTTGGCGCAGCGGTTGAGATATTGACTGCTGCGCGGCATGTCGCGGGTTCGATTCCCGCACGGAACAAATATTTGTACGACCTGCAAGTATTTGTTACGGGTCTGGGTGTTTTTCTATCTATAATATGTATGTATTTACAAAAAAAAATGTATATAAGTAGTTTATCATCTCCATCTCGTTACCATAACACAAGCATTAGGTTGCTTAGCTTGGGACGATATGGCGTTCTGTGAAATGTCCAAGGATATTATTATTATTAAATATCCACCGTACCTATACAATCAGCCTATAATGATGCTCCTCTATGTGAGAAAGACTGGGCCATACTCCACGGGCCTAGAGCGAGTTGGTGGATATAACATGTCTTCAACTTTCTAGTTCTTGGATATGCTAGTTTCCTCACGATCTTTTCCTTCACCGTTTTGAGAGCAGTGGTGATGAAATTATATACCCAAAATAAAGTCTGGGTTTGAACGGGTTCTGGCCGCTACTGCACAGAGTAACTACTGCGATTAATTAGGTGCTCTATATAATTTTGTCAACAAAATAGTCAGCTGGTGTATCAACTAAAATGGGGCCTCTAATAATAATAAGGCCAAGCGAAGAGGTCGACAGTTGAGCTCCTTTTAATTATACCGCAATTGATATTGCGATTAACTACAATTTTTTTTTATAACGGCCATTTTTGTTTTCAACAAAGGAACGTCCTAGCATAACAATACTATTCTGTAAGTTTTATTCGGACATACATTTAAATGACCGCTATGAATTCCAAATCGAACGCATTTGTATTTAAAGAGAATCATTTAGAATTCAAATTTCGAAACTTATTTTTTAAGTCAAACAAAAGGTACGATTAAATAATTATTTAAATACAATTATTGCAACGGCCGCAGCTGGCAAAGGAGGCATTACAAGGATTATATTATACCTAGTACTTTTCTTAAATAATGCACGGAAATTAAAACTAAGTACAGGTCTCCAAAAGTGATAATGCGCATAGAAATCTTCGCCACTGTTCGGCAACGGTCGTATTCGCCAAGTGTCGGAAGACGATATCTATATAGAGTGGTTAAGTGCATTTTCTTCATTCATAATTTAGTAGAATTATGTGTTTGGTCCTAAAAGAGATAAATATTGATTTATCAGTAACGAAATTTGATTCAATAATTCCATGTAAGTAAATAGCGAGCTATAATTTATATAAGCCAAAATCTGATTTTTAAAATGTTTTTTCTAGTACTTAATATGTATTTTACGTAGGTATTTTTAATTTTTTAATATTGAAAAAACGGGAAAATGTTACTATATTTACATATTTTACAAAATTAACTATTTAAATTTGAATAAGATAATTAAAGTTGAAATTAAATTCACCTTTGAAAACAAAACCAAGAAGGGTGTGTAATAGCAGCTCTATATAATTCCAGACAGAGAGAACACGTGCAGTCACCACCAATATAACAAGACGACTGACAGACCTTTGACTGACCGCCGACCGCCGCCGACCGCCCGAATTGTTTTCGATTGTGTACACATGATTTTGACTCCTACTTCTTTCGAACAAGGTGCAAAATGCAAGTGCATTGTTTAGGACTGGAACGATTCAATAATTCGGGTGTTTCCGGGAATACGACAATTAGCGAAGATCTGCATGTGCATTATTAATTTGGGAGTACTGTAAGTTCTTACGTAAAACATTTTATTTCAGCTAGCTTCTGTCCTTTAAACAGCTCGGTTTGCAACCTAGTTCGAAATTAAAGAAAAATCTTTGTTAATTTACCTCTTTGGTTGCTATGTTTCAAAGGAGAAAGTTTGTTCCAATTTTAAGTTACACGATAGATATATACGTAGTTATCAGACGCTATTTATACATGATAATTATGTTTTTAGGGATCCGTACCTCAAAAGGAAAAAACGGAACACTTATAGGATCACTTTGTTGTCCATCCGTCTGTCCGTCCGTCTGTCAAGACCGTTTTTCTCAGGCACGCGTGGAGGTATCAAACTGAAATTTATATCTAATACTCAGGTCTACTGTCCCTTGGAGCTGTGAAAAAATCAAACTTCTAAGCCAAAGCAATCAAAAGATACAGCTGTTTATGCCGCAAATTTTCGAAACTCGCACGGGAATCAAAACCTACAGGGTACTTCCCGTGAACTTAGAATCTTGAAATTTGGTACAAAGTAACGTCTTACAGTGCAGATAAAGGAAAAATTGCGAAAATCATAAATTTTTAGTTACATCATATAATAAAAAAAAAAGTTTTTTTTTTCAAAATATAAAAATACCATAACTATGACTCGATTCTCGTGATGGGTGAACTTTTACTTATATACCTACCGGTTTGTACGGAACCCTCGGTGTGCGAGTCCGACTCGCACTTGGCCGGTTTTTTATACCAAGATTGCTGGCGGCTCGTTACACAATTTGACCATAAAAAAATACTCAGATTTCCAAGCAAATTAAAGAAAAAGTTAGTATTGTATGGATGGCACAGCAATAAAACAATGTCACCTCCGAACCATCTGAAACGGAATAGACAATTTATTCAGAACACACTACGATCAATAACAAAAGCCAATGTTCTGCAAATACGAGGCAACTTCGACTTTAACGTAATAGATTCGTTTACAACTGGAGATGGAACCATTTTGTGATTAAATGCAAATTCCTAGTTAAAGGTTTGTACAGAGTACGTCTTGAACATGTCTCAGCAGTTTAACAAATTAGGTAGTGAGATAAATTGTTTTGGGTGGGAATGAAGGTTCTATATATCTTTAGCCATAATAGAGTAACTATTAATATCATGGAAGAACTACAGGGTGATCAAGTATATCAACGATAAAATGAATTTTAAGTCTTGTTTATTTCCAAAGAAAGAATAAAAATTAGGTTTATTGTCACAGAAATACGTGGAAACATAAAAATAATGAAATAAAGAAGGTAAGTAAACTGATACACAAAACAATGTAGATCAACATAATTATAGAATAGAATAGAATATGTTTATTTCATATTTATTTTATTTTTGTTTCTTAATATAATCACGAGCTTAAAAAAGAAATAAAGTCAAAGTCAAAGTGAAATCATTTATTTCAAACAGGCACAAGAAAGGTACTTTTGAACGTCAACATGAACAAGAAATAGAATTGATTCAAGTCACCCCTTTCAAAAGGTAGTCGTATGGAGAAGAATGGGCAAGAAACTCCACTCAATAATCTGCAGCTGCACGACATGACTGTGACAAGAAGGCTTCCACTCAGCATAATGCTGTGCTATGTGGGACCCACAGCACAGAGATTATTTTCAGTGGTCCCCCAGAAAAAGACTGGATAGAACGGTTTCAAACTTACAATAGCTATAAATATGGAAAAAATGTATGTGTTCACGAGTCACTTGAGGGAATTGGCCAAGAGCACCGTTATTTATTTTATCTATACATATAATAAATCAGTAAAAAAACTGTGTCTGTACATTGAATATATTAAAAAAATAATAATTGAGGGGGGTTTAGAAACAGTAATAGAGCACGAATCCAAAAAAAAATTTTTGTCTGTTTGTCTGTATGTCTGTTTGTCTGTATGTCTGTTTGTCTGTTTGTCTGTTTGTCTGTTTGTCTGTTTGTTTGTACACGCTAATCTTCGGAACTACTGGACGGATTGGAATGTTTTTTTTTTTGTTGTGTAGGTATAAGGTCTGGGCAACATATAGGCTATAATTTATCTTGGAAACTTGAACACCTGATGCAGAACCACAACAGACCAGCTAAACTATAAGAGATACAAAAATGATACTTTAGCAAAAATTGTTCCACGTGATTAGCATTTTCTGCTGAGAGAATAAATTTGAAGATCTGGAACACCTGATGTGGAACTCCAAGAGCCCAGCTACACTGTAACATAATATAGGAATGACGTCTTAGCAAAAGTTGTTCAGCCTGATGAGCACTCTCTGTTGACGTATAAAAATTGAAGATCTGGAACACCTGTTGTGGAACTCCAAGAGCCTAGCTACACCATAACACATATAGGAATGACGTCTTAGCAAAAGTGGTTCGGTCTGATGGGCATTTCCTGTTGACTTATAAAAATCGAAGATCTGGAACACCTGTTGTGGAACTCCAAGAGCCTAGCTACACCATAACACATATAGGAATGACGTCTTAGCGAAAGTTGTTCAGCCTGGTGAGCACTCTCTGTTGTCGTATAAAATTTGAAGATCTGGAACACCTGTTGTGGAACTCCAAGAGCCTAGCTACACCATAACACATATAGGAATAACGTCTTAGTACAAGTTGTTCAATCTGATGAGCACTCTCTGTTGACTTATAAAAATCGAAGATCTGGAACACCTGTTGTGGAACTCCAAGAGCCTAGCTACACTATAACATATATAGGAATGACGTCTTAGCAAAAGTGGTTCGGTCTGATGGGCATTTCCTGTTGACTTATAAAAATCGAAGATCTGGAACACCTGTTGTGGAACTCCAAGAGCCTAGCTACACCATAACACATATAGGAATGACGTCTTAGCGAAAGTTGTTCAGCCTGGTGAGCACTCTCTGTTGACGTATAAAAATTGAAGATCTGGAACACCTGTTGTGGAACTCCAAGAGCCTAGCTACACCATAACACATATAGGAATAACGTCTTAGTACAAGTTGTTCAATCTGTTGAGCACTCTCTGTTGACTTATAAAAATCGAATATCTGGAACACCTGTTGTGGAACTCCAAGAGCCTAGCTACAACATAACACATATAGGAATGACGTCTAAGCAAAAGTTGTTCAATCTGATGGGCATTTCCTGTTGACTTATAAAAATCGAAGATCAGAAACACCTGATGTGGAAATCAAAGCTATCACTAATTTTACTGTGTAATTATAAAATAACATAAACTGGGAGTACCTGCACGCGGTGAAGGCGGTAACAGTTTAGGACTGATTTTTGATGACAATGGTATAACATTGAAAATTTGACTCTACTGGCCAAAACTCCTATTTATTTTTTTATTTTATCGTATGAATATGCCTTCGGGCTTATGTTGTTTTTCCTTTTCCATTTATCTTCGTGACACGGTAGCCTATCCGGTAACGCAGGGGAGCAGTCATTTTAATTTAGATTTTTATTGATCAGGTATCTTCACAATAAAACTATGACCATGCCTAGAAAGAGGTCAAATCTTTCCCAATGTTCCAAGAGAGCTAAAAGATTGAGGATCATAAGATCCCAAGAATCTACCGAAGAGTGTCAGGAGAGACTTGATGCTGTTCGAGAACATTAGGCTGCAACTCGCTCCGTGGAAACCTCTTCGGGTCGCGAAGCACGCCTGCGTACTCAGCGTATTCATTAGGTCTCTAGATACCAGTGAAGAATATGATGCGCGACTGACCGCTGATCGTGAACGTCATGTATTGTCTCGCGAGTCGGAGACGTTCACGGATAGAGAATTGTGCTTGAGTTCTAACCGTATCTACGCATTGACTTCTAGGTCTCTAGAGACAAGTGGGGAATATAATAATGCGGTTACCAAAATGAAAACGATGACAAATGGACTGTATGTTTTGGTGGTTGTTGGAATGGAATAAAACTAAAGCTCAGTGCGATAAAGGATTTAAATGGGAAAAATGATAAAAAATAACATAAATGGCGACCCCGTTGTTGCTGGCATAAGCAACAGGGTCCGCGTACGAAGTCGCGGGCAGAAGCTAGTGTTATAATATAGATAAGTAGTATTATTATTGTTGAGTATTCCGTTTAGACAATATTGTGTTTAAGTTTTAATGTTCTAATTATATTTTAGAAAATTGTTCTATTTTATTGAATTATGAGTAGGTATATTTTTAAAATGACCGCACTATCGTATTGGATACACACACCTGTAACGAACGTTGTAAGGAAGATTTAAATAAATAATGTTCATGCAACACTATTTTCACAGAGATATAATTTATTTAATTTATTTTAATACAAAATCCACAGCCTTTTAACTATTTCTCTTAGAATAAATAAACTATTGTTACATCCAATTACGGATTTACAATTTAATAACTAAACGTAAGCATCAGAAACAAAAGAATAAACAGAATGAAATGCTAAATCCATCTAAGCATATCAAAGTGTGTAGTGTAATATGGGTAGATAGGTAAAAAAACTATACATTTTATTGAAAATTTGGTAGAATTAATGATTCGCAAAGGAACAGCATTTTTAAACGAAAAGGTCCCCATTGCAACCGTGACCTTACAAAAATGTAAAAAGAAGCTGATATCGTTAAAAAAGAAAACTAATACCTTAAGAATTCTGTACCTATTCTGTAAGTGGTTCTAAAATCTTTTATAATTGCTCTGCGTCGTCTTCGAGGGGCTTAAGGAATTCCTTTTAAATTTATTTTATTTCTGTTATTTCGTTCGAATTGTAGACTTTTTTGGTAGAATAAAAAGATTTATCTACAATGGAATTCAGTTCTGAGCTTCTACTCCTACTAAACGAAACTCCTTGGATTCATTTTTTAACACGATGTTTTTGTTTTGGGCTATATTATTTTTGTAAGACCTAGTCTCCGCTGATATTGGTCGCCATGAGCAAAATTCTAACATTAATATTATTATTACAAAGGCGAAAATTTGTGAGTGTGTGTATGTGTGTTTGTATGTTTGTCCGTCCTTCACGCTCAAACGGCTAAACGGATCTGGATGAAACTTGGCGCAGAGATAGTTTATGACCTCGATTAACATATAGGTTACTTTTTATCCCGGTAGTACTTTCCCTTGGAATAATTTTCGTCATCCACGCGACAACAGCTAGTACTTTATAAATGCAATTCGATTAAACTTATACTTCTGTTCTATTTCTTATCACCTGTCACTTATAAAGACCAATTTCACCTAGTTTGAAGAGCTTGTAAAATTACCTGCGTAATAATATTATTATGCTAATATTATGAGATTTTTCTAATTTATTGTCAAGTAAGCTTTGCATGGCATTTACGTGAAGGTCACTTAAAATGTATTTTGATGCGAAAACTACTTAATTTTTCATTAGAATGTTGCTCACCTTTTACATTGAAAATTATGAAAGTTATTTACTACTGCATTTTATTTGGAAGTAACTACTTCACACAACTATAGAGGCGAACCGCCGGTCTATTCTGTACAAATTTCATTGTGAAAATTTTCACAATGAAATTTGCTCTTAAGAATCTGAAAATAAGAATTAAAAGAATTAAGGGAAGCCTTTTCCCAGCAGTGGGACAGTACATGCTAGCTAAATCAATCAAAGTCAAAGTCAAAACGTTTATTTCAAATAGGCACAAGAATGGCACTTTTGAACGTCAAAATGAACAAGAAATAGAACTGATTCTAGTCGCCCCTTCCAAAAAGTAGTTTCGTGTGGAGAAGAATGGGCAAGAAACTCCACCGTTACTCTTTTAAAATGTTTCACAATGTTTTGTATACATGTATTATAACATTATATGTGAAGACGATGTACCCAGAATAAAAACAATACATCACAAAAGGTGAAAAGAAAAACACATGTAGCAGTGGCAAGTAAACTTAATTATGTCAGTGCATGGTGCTCACATATTTACAAACATTCTAAAAGTTAATAATAATAAATTAATCAATGTGTGAGAAGTTATTCCAATATAATAAAATAATATGGTACAAATTACCTAATTTACTTAGCAACCAGTTTGATTTTGTCTAGACACTAGATTGTCCTGTGGAGCAGGACCAGCATGTTTCCAAGCATCCTTATCTTTGATATAATCTTCTAATTTGTAATAAGCTTGTTTACAAAGTGTACTTTTAATATGAGTTTTAAATTTTCTTTCATTTAATTGCAGTATGTCACAAGGTATTTTGTTGTAACATTTAACACAGAACCCCATAAAAGATGTATGTACTTTTGACAATCGAAAAAATGGTTGAATTATTTTATCTTTATTTCTAGTATTAAAATTATGCCTATCACTTATTTTGTTAAAAAGATGTCTATTTTTTCTTACATACATAATATTTTCATAAATGAATTGGCAAGGTACTGTCATAATATTAATCCTTTTAAATAGTTCCCTAAGCGATTCGCGACGACGAAGATTGTAAATAGCCCTGATCGCTCGCTTTTGCAAAATAAAAATGGATTCAATGTCAGCAGCCCGACCCCACAGTAAAATGCCATACGACATAATACTATGGAAGTAACTAAAATAGACCAAACGCGCGGTTTCTACGTCTGTTAACTGCCTTATCTTTCTAACAGCATAAGCGGCCGAGCTTAGCCGTCCCGCAAGAGTTGTTATGTGGGGACCCCATTGCAACTTGTCATCTAGCGTGATTCCCAGGAAAACCGTCTGCTTAATAAATTCCAGCTTTTCTCCGTTCAATATGATGTCACAATCGCTACTTTTAACATTAGGTAATGTAAATCTAAGGTGTGTTTTGTTGGTGAAGTGAGCTGTCATTCTATTTGCAGTGCTAGTTTGTAAAAATATCACCGTGATCACCAGGCTAATCACTAACCACACAAAAGGAAGAAGAAGATCAAAGCGAAAAGTTTGGTTTATTGAACGTGAAGTGAGCTGTCATTCCGTCTAAAATTAACATCGATTGACAATATTGCCAGCTCACTTCCACTTAAAATTATCCTATTTTAAGTATTCCTGGTATACAATGAATTAGATTGCTAATGTACCCTTAGTGCCTCCATTTATTTAGCCTCAGTGAGTGAGACAACATTATTGAAATGGCATTGTCAACGAAACAGCAACGTGACCATCTTTGGTTGCCGTAGGGCGATTCTATAGATTTAAACCTTAGCTAGTACATCTTATAATGGAACACGTATCAATCCACTATGGCCTGGGTGTGTTAATTATACCCAAGCAACGATATGGCTAGGCCGAGAAATCCTTAGTTATTGCATTTGGAACCAGTCACAGCTTCTTGGATGTGGAATAATATATGATGTGGTAAATGTTCGAAACTATAAACCTATTTCATCATTGTAACACTATAAGGGCACGTGTCTAATTCTACAAAATTATTCTCGACTATTTACAAAGCAACTCGAACGCAACTGAAAAATGCGTGAACAAAAATAGCAAGCCAAGACTTTAAACCACTAAGCATGATTGTCCGAAAGGGTTACCGCTACCCTGGAACATAAAGGACTAAGGAAGGAACATGGATAAGTTTTAGTCAGTAAGACTCTGGCATTCCGCTCCACCCAGAGCGGGAGGAGTAATTTGATAATTTCCCAACCTCAAAAAAAAAAAAAATTAATGAAACAGACATGATACAACTCAGATGTAAGTAGGAGGGCATAACTGGGACCTTATTATTGGTGATGTTCTTTAGCAACTCTCCCACTGGCGTGCGTGTGTGACCTGATGTTTGAAAATAAACGAGTGAATCATTTTAATAGATTAGGTAACGGTGGAGTTTCTTGCCCATTCTTTACGAAACTTCCTTTTGGCAGGGGTAACTAGAATTAATTCTGTTTCTTATTAATTTTGACGTTTGATTGAAAAGTGACTTTCTTATTATTTAAGAAAGTCACTTTTGAACGTCAAAATTAGGCAATATTTTACTAAATTGCCTATTTTAAATAAACAATTTGACTTTGACTTTAATTATGCCAAATCCTGGAAGATGTTACGTCATGTCGGCGTAGATCAAAGTCAAAGTCAATATTTATTTCAAATCGATCATGATTTGAACGACTTCGACTTTGACTCTTAAAGTGATAAAAAAATGATTAATAAATAAATGATTTGACTCTTTTAGAGTCTCTTCACCGTTTTGACCAAAAGGTTCGTATAGAGAAGAATGAGCAAGAAACTGAATCGTTACTCTTTTACAGATCGCGTGCTATATACTTGTACAGTGTAGATACGCCTTAAGACCGAGTATTGGATTTGAGAGTTCTATTACATTTTTAACCAATACTATAAACCTAAAACATTACTAATAACTATTTACAAGTATATAACAGGAGGGAAACAAAATAAAATAAATCAAAGGGCATCAAAAAATTCGTCCACATCGCTGTCAACAGGAAAAGTTCCCAAAAGGCTGGCAGCATTGCCACGTTGTATGGCAGGCAATGCTGATTCTTTGACCGAAAAATAGGCCAGCCCTCTGGTCACGTGAAGAGTCGACCAATCGCTTGGCGATGTCTCGATAAACATAGTGGGTACTCGGACCCCATGGCCCTAGTGTTTCAACCCCAAACGGCTCGAATATATAACTTCCAATAAGGTTGTTATACTTGCGCCGTTTGAGGTTTTCTGCACCTGCAGCGGCTGCCCCAGCACAACCCGCCGTGCAAGGAAGATGGGATGGCGCAAGGGTGTCGACACACGTTGCATCCCACACCAAAGGCCTACCTACCTTCCAAGGCATTAGTGTCATTCCATCTGGTCTCTTCCCATCGTCGCGTGCCAAGCCTTTGGGTTCTAAAACAGCTGGCACCCCGGCGGTGACAAGAGCACGACGGATTATGTCATTAATGCTGGCGTGCCGTGCTAACCGGCCTGCGCTTTTACTGCAGGATAGACCATGGTGTCCGAGGCAGTCGACAACTTCACCGCATTGGCAGCGATGCGGAGCCACGCAAGGAGCGCCCAGACGCAAACATGTAGCGAGCCGGAAAGTGGTGTCACCCAGCAGAGTGCCTATGTTGGGTGACGGAAGTGCCTGAAGCCAGAGGCCCGACTCCCACTCACCCACAGCCAGTAGGCGGGCACGCTCAGCAGTGTTGGTGGACGTATTAATAAGATTATACCGTACCAACCTGCAGAGCGGCTCATCCCACTGTCTCTGGGAAGATGGGTTCACGGGCCGATCAATATCTGGGCATGCCACTTTCCAGGCGTTCTCTGCGTCGATCAAGCACGGCACTGCAGAATCAACCCGGGAGGGGGCTAAAATTTTCCAGGTCAACTTTTCAGTGCTGTGGACAGAGGACAGGAACGCCGGTAAGCTTACACTAGTAATTTTGCGGACGCCGAGGCCGCCAAAACGAATGGGCAGTGTGGCTTGCAGCCACGCTCGGTCGTCCAAGGCCACATTTAAAATAGATGATAACGTGCTGCGAATAATTTGGTCAATTTTGTCCAAGAGATGTGGTTGCTTCCATAAAGGGGAAGAACGTAGAAAATACATGAAATTTGGGCCAAAACAACAGTATCTAATTAAGGTGAATGCCGAATGTAAATTGATTTTAGAAAGTCGGTCCGAAATCTCGTTAAAGTTTTTGATTTTTTCGTCGATAAAAGGAGAAAAGCTGTCTTCCAAAATAGGGGAACCTAGGAGGTGTAGTGAACTTTTTTCTACAATTTTTATTTGTGGGGCTATTGCATTAAATTTATCTAGGGTCAATTGTCTGTCGGTAATGTCAGAAAGGTAAATTTCACATTTTGAAGGGTTGAGATCCAGGCCTATAGATTTAAATTCCTTTTTCAAAAGTTGTAAATCTTTCAAAACGGTGTCTACATCACCTCCTAGAGTCCCATCATCCAAATACCACACGTTAAATTTTGAATTTAGTTTCTGGATAACTGGGTGAATAGCTAAACTGAAAATGACTGGCCCGAGAGGGTCACCTTGTTGGCAACCTACTGAAGATTCCAAAACATTGTCCTTGTATAGTAATTTAGACGGGTGCCTGTAACATTGCCACATAAAACCATAAATTTCGGGTAATTCCTTTTTGACTTCAGCCAACAAAGTGTCCCTGTTGACAGAGTTAAAGGCATTCTTTACGTCAACCTTGAGGATTATCCCACCTTTGTTGGAGGTTAAAAAGGTGGAAAAGGCATGTACGGCAGCCTCACAGCCCCCTTTAGAGCCAAAACCTAGCTGCAGGGGCTGAAACTTAGCTGAAAGCGATTCACTGTATAGCTTACAGCATATTTTGGCTGCCGTGCGCCTGTAGGTGCAGCCAACGGCAATGGGACGAATGCCGCCGTCCTTCTTACGTAAGGCACACGAGTTCTATTAACGTACAAAGACCTGTTTGTGGCTACTCTTTCATTAGCAAGTAATAGGAAACCACAGTTTTCCTTTAGTCTAATACATTTTGTGGTTACTGAAGTGTAAACGTACATAGTATATTTACGTATTTTATTTACTTATTTATACAGTGTGTTATGTTAAACGAGGGACATACTTTCAGGGGTTACTATACCTACTCATGAAAATGAACAGCTTTGACTATGGAACTTTACCTGAAATCACAAAAAAAAATAGCTGTCCAGTACATTTATGTTCGCATAATTCGTCAAAATATATGGAACAGCGGATATTTTTTTTTTATATTTCAGAGTTTGTCCCGTGGACAAAGTTGTTGATTTTCATGAGTACTATACAACCTGAAAGTACGTGTCTCGTTTAACCTAACACACAGTATAAATGCATACAGTCTTTGTTTTGTACCATTAAACCATGAATGGTTTTTGATGATAATCTATAGTCACATTCGCTATAACGCCAATATTATTATAAAGTTCTTATAGAAAATAAACGTTAAGTTTTTCCGATGTTTTCTATTTTTCTTTCCGTTCATATATAATTCGCCACGACTATTTATAAACAAAAATTAGCCACATCGGTCCAGCCACTCTGAAGCGATGCGCTTTCCAAGGATCAGTTTTTCGTTTTTATTAGATAGGTATTTCAAATTCTCTTGCATAGATTGGATTCCCGGTAAAACAAGTGAATTCGAGAGTGTTTTTTTGAGAGTGGGAAATCATCAAATGACTCCTCCCGCTCTGGGTGGAGCCGAAGAGAGGGTCAGACTCTTACTGACCAAAACCCATCCCTTCCTAAGGTCTTTGTGTTCCGGGGTAGCGGTAACGGACAATCCCGCTGTCGAAAGCGTAAGTTTAAAATGTCTTCAGAATAACCTGAATAGGTCTTCAGAATACCAAGATAACTAAAAAACGTGACGACATAAAAACACTCTAAAAAAGGGATTAAACAGTATCCATAGATAATTTATAGACCACTCTACTTGATACCTGATGCTGAATAAATTCTTCAGGCCCATAAACTGTTCACGATGAAAGATTATTTTAATTTACTGCTAGCAAAAAGTTTTTATGTTCTTTTTATTGGCTGCTGTACAATTTTAAACCTTGTATCAAAGTGATAAGGATGAGATAGCTTTGTAGATGGAGTAAATTAAATGCTTCGGTTAAGATTTTGTAGGTAGCCGTCAGAGGTTTGATCGCATCGTCGCAAGCTAAAGTTAGGCTGTTTGTTTATAGACCTAGTTAAGTATTTAAATTACATTGTTAATTAATAAAGTCCGAATAATTGACTAGCAGTCTTACCAAATGGTCATCGTGTTACCCAGTTACTGGATTGTGGAGGTCATATAGACAGTCGCTCCATTAAAATACTACTTAGTACTTAAATGCATTGAGTTAGACTGAAAGCCGACCACAAAAAAGTTAGCAAAAGCCGAGACAGATAGATCACAATATACCTACCTTAAGAATAAGGCCCGTTGTACAGTTTTAAAATAAATCATTTATTTGGACTAAACACTTTTACACCTTTTATATACCTGCCAAACTGCGTAACAGTTACGGTGCAGCCTATAAACTGCGCCGAAGAAAAACGCATCTGTGAACAAGCTTCCATAGTGACCCATACTTCACTGACGGTCATGGAATGTTAACAGTGATGATTCGCAACATGAGTTCATATTCCCAAATTATTTACTCTTAAAAATATTAATCACTAGCTTCTGCCAACGGCTTCGCCCGCGTGAATGTGGGATATTATCCCATGAGGACGTACCACTGGGTTAAAAAGTATTGAATGTATTATTCCAGACCTTATCTATCTCTGTTCAAAATTTCAGTGAGATGCGAATAGCCCTTCTGACGTGAATTGAGCAGCAAACATACATCTTACACACATTCATCCAAATTTTCACATTTATAATATAAGTAAGACACACTAGTCGTCAGGAGCCCGAAAATCTGACAGACAGTCTTATCAGAGGGTATCGTATTGCCCAGTTACCGAGTTGTGGAGGTCAGATAGGCAGTCAATTCATGTAAAATACTGGTATTCAGCTGCATCCGGTTAGACTGGAAACCGACACCAACATAGTTGGGAAAAGGCTAGGCAGATGATGATGGTGGAGTAACACTAGAAAATATTTTCGAACATATTAGTTCGTTGGTAAGAGAGAGAATGAGAATGGCTGGACCGATTTGAGTATTTTTGTTTTGAAACATTCATAATAATCCAAGTTCAACATTTTGGAAAGAAAAATTCGAAAGAAAAACTGAAAGGCCTTTATTATGGGATTTTTGTATGAAGGTTAAGTTTTTCCGAATTTACTATTTTTCTTTTTGTTAAAACCTGATATGTCACGCATATTTCAGAACAAAGTATATGTATTGAAAGTTTTACCGGACAACGTTTGTTAGACAGCAACAAACCTACTTAATAAGTAAGTAGCTTAATACTGGCAGGCTAGCCAACAACAGTACTACTAACTATACAAATGACTTCACCAATATTATAGGGCCAGCAAGTAATAACCAGTTTCATTTACAGACATCGTATTTTGTTGAATAAAACCTTCGTGATACTGGAACGGCAAGGAAATAATGTAAGACCTAACCTTAACATTTAGCTTGTAATAAACTAGACCGTATTAGGGTATCTTCACACCGCAAATTTTCGTCATCGAATATTTTAAGGCAAGCAGAGGAGCTCGTGGCTAAGTACCAACAGCCGCACAGGTCGATCAATCTGGTTAATCTACGCTTTTCGGGGTTGGCCGTGGATGGGTGACCATTTTTACACACCGAGACTCCTCCATGCCTCGGAAAGTACGTTAAGCCGTTGGTCCCGGCTGTCATTTGTGCATCTTTGACAGTCGTGAGCGTTCGTCAGAAGCCCGAAAATCTGACAGCCAGTCTTACGAAGGGGTATCGTATTGCCTAGTTACTGGGTTGTGGAGGTCAGATAAGCAGTCGTTCCATGTAAAATACTGGTATTCAGCTGCATTCTGTTAGACTGGAAGCCGACCTCAACATGGTTGGGCAAGGCTAGGCAGATGAATATTATTTAAGACAAGGATTCGAGAACAGGGTGCCGGGGAGTGGTGGCGGCCCAGTGATATTAGCCGCGACATTACGAGTTGTAGGTCATATGTCCGAAACCCAAGCAGGCACTTTGTCACCGGGATGGTCCGAAAGGGTTACCGCTACCACGGAACATAAAGGGCTAAGGAAGCAACATGGATGAGTTTTAGTCAGTACGAGTCTGACACTCCCTTCCACTCCACCTAGAGCGGGAGGAGTCATTTGATGATTTCCTAGCCTCATAAAAAAAGGCAGGCACTTTACTTTATGTAAATTATTCCATCATCACTGCTCTCAAAATGGTGAAGTTAAACTTCGTGAGAAATGATAGGACCTGGAATCAAAAGTGTCAAAAGTGTCAAATCTTTGTCACACTTTAGGTACATACCTAATTAGAAGTCCAAAAGACAATGAAGGTTCCATTGCTACCTCATACATTTTTGAGAATGAGTACAGTTATAAATCTAATTAATCCATACCTTGCTGCTTATAAGAATGCTTTTATCAAAAAAACAACGTAGTCCCGCTCATAAAGCCTTTAAAGTAATGTATAGTTCGACGTTCAGTGAGTAAACCCTTGCCACACGCTTAAAGCGCTCGAACTTTTGCGGTGTGGACGCAGCTTTACACAAATTAAACCATCGGGTCGACCGTATTACCAAATAATTTAGCATTAAGCCGGCCAGCTACTTTCATATTTCTATGTAAATTGAAAAAAAAAAAACTGACACTACTAATAGGGGTAAATGGCTTTTCGGGAGATTGGCCTGGAGGTAGACCGGGTAACTAAGTTTATTACTGTGAAATTTTTTACCACGGAATTTGCGAATTGCTTAGGATACACGGAGCTATGAATTATCCCGGCGCCATAAAACTAAACTTTTTTTACCTAAAAATTCGCTGCCAATTAGCTGTTTGTTATTATTTTCCGCACCAGGAATTTCTTATATAACGTAATTGCTATCACATTAACAAACATTCTAAAAAAAAATCTAAAAACATTATAAAATTACATAGGTACGTAGTAAAAGAGAAGAAAGATCTATCAAATGAACAAAAAAAAACAAACGAACGTTCTGCTTCGAAGTTCAAAAAGCGCACACACCCGAGAAACAAAAGACGGCAGTACACAATACCAATTCCAAATACGAAAACAAACACAAACAAAAGATGACACCTACTTTAACATCCTATTTATATTCATCAGATATCCTCCACCAGTGGGGTCTTAAAAAGCTCGGGGCAAATAAAACTGAGTTCTTTTTACCGGTGGTACGTGGGCCCAACTTCGGATTGATTCGGCCTAATTCGGCTTTACGGGTCTGAGTAACGAAATTTACAGGCACTCAGGACGATTTGCAATGTGATCTAGTTTCCTTTGGTTATAGAATTTCCGACATATTGAAATGTTTTTGGGTGTTTTACGATGTTTCTGCGCGGTTCCGCAATCGAATGTTGGGCGGTTTCTTTTTTAGGGTTCCGAGATTAGGAAGTAAAACCGTGACCATTATTCGCCGTCGCCGTCAATCCTTCACTCCATCCGTTCTTCTATCTACCAGGCTTAGAGCTACACACACAGGGCTCATGGATCTTTTACCCGCTATAGGTAAAGAAAACTATTTTAATTAATGAAATACAAACAGAAAGAAGTAATAAAAAATAAACGCGCATTAGGTACAGACGCCAGCACATCAAGCTATCCCTAACTGTCAAATTTTCTCAATTAAAAATATACCTTATGTCTTTGCAATAAAGTTGAAATACTATCAAAGAAATTTGACAGATTGTGGTAACTTGATGTGCTGGCCTCTGTACGTATAATAAAATAAAATATTAAAAAAGATGCGAGGTCAAAAAGCGTTCTATCTCAGCATAATGCCTATTGATATTTATCAAAAATAAATACCGCAGCACTGGTATTCCGATAGGGCTCTCTGTGACACCACGATACCCAATTGATTTGAAGTTTATAAGATCAATATAACCGACTATTGTATGCAACTCCACCTCTAAGCGCGTATTTTCCGTACGCTCAATATACGAATTACTATTAGGCTACCACGGCAAATAATGAAAAGAACCCGTGTGCACGTCCGACACACGCTTGGCCAGTTGTTTTTCTTATTCTTCCAGACCGATTGATCGGTGGCGTTATGTAGGCTCAACTTTAGAAAGCTTTCCAAAAATAGAATTCAGCAATTGGGTAGGTACATCTCTGAATTTATAGGGATTATTTGTTTGCATCGAAGTTATATTGTATGGTATAATAATGTTCTTAAATGTGAAACGTTATACTGCCCACTGTTTTGGAGTAAGCATTATTAAGTACCTACATTCAGAGAAATGAATTATTAATCTAATTGACACCTATATCAATTTGCCCTGTAATGTTCATTTCATATAACTGTCAGAGAATGACAGCTGTTAAAAATACCTAAGCATAATTAAATAATTATGGTTGTTAATCTGCTTTACAAATAATTTCTCTAACTTTCATTAGTGTGATTCTTATGGTTCAATGCATCTCTCTAAGTTGGAATTGGTACCAAATATTATGGTTCATGGGCTACCTTTACGCTTCCACCTTAAGTAGGTAAGTAGGTATAGAGATGGAAGAAGATTTTCGTGAATTTTTCGTGATACATACATATTGGAAAAACTATAAAATCCGGCAATCGGGAAAATCTATGAAACTATCAATGAAGACGCGCTGTGAATATTGTTATTTTAATGTACTTATTCATCTTTTTTACGTTAATAAAGCACTGAGTATACGTATATTATCACGAAACCTTTAAGACGTAAAAACTAAACATTTATCTTTGAAAAACCCGACATTAATTTTCAGTGAAAATTTACATTTATTAACAAAACCAACTCTACCAGCTCGGAGGCAATTAATAAATGATTTTAAAGCAAGAAGCCAATTGTAAATATCTTCGAAAACGGCCAAATTAAGTCATGAATTCTCTTTGGACTAAAATAAAACAAAGCAATAGAGGGTATGTATTGATTTTTAAAGTCATTAATCATTATTGAAGATTCTTCTTGCTGCGTAGTTCATTTGTTTCTTAAAGGTCACATAGTGACACTCACTGGATTACCTATCTTTTTTTTGTTTAAAAATAATAAGAATAATAAATTATTGTCTCATTGATGGGTGAAAAGTAAGTTTAATAGTTTTTTTAGTGACGATATTAAATAGAAAATTGATGGGTTTTGGTTCTCCTGTAAATATAGATAGATAAGTAAATGATGAATGACGCAAGTTTGAAAAATGTTTTAGAAAATGCTTTTATTTGACAGCAAAGATCTCAGGCCTGTCTTGATCGAAGGGGATAGGCAGGGGAGACTGCTCTTCACTACATAGTATAAAACAAAGTCGCTTTCTCTGTCCCTTTATCCCTATGTATGCTTAAATCTTTAAAACTACGCAACGGATTTTGATGCGGTTTTTTTAATAGATAGAGTGATTGAAGAGGGAGGTTTATGTGTATAATTTGTCGACATATTATGCGGGCGAAGCCGCGGGCGGAAGCTAGTATCTTATATTTGGCTAATCAACTAATATTTTGTATGTTACACGCATTTTATATTGTTAGGGCCAAGCCTGCCGGGTAAGCGGGATTGTCCGGAAGGGTTACCGCTACCCCGGAACATAAAGGTCATTGAATAATTTCCTAGCCTTCAAAAAAAAGGTGATCATATCATATATCTTCTAGATTTATTAATTGGGCACAAATTCCTTGATGAAAAACATATTAACACTTTTCACAACCCGGGAATTGAACTCAAAACTTCCCAGCAGACGCATGACGGCTCAGAAATTAATATTTTAAATTGACTTCTTGTCCACGAAAGCTGAAAGCTTCAGTAGCAGCAACTAGAATGCAAACGAGAGAGTTTCAATATTGTGACAAGCTAAAAATAAATACCGTCTCAACTTCAGAGAGCGATTGCTTCGAAGAACCAATTAAATTAAATTAACTTAGTTTTCAAAATGTCTCTGTTATCACTAATAATATAGATTACATTTCTTAGTATTTGATCGTATTAAAACGTTCTTAAGGCTGCTTTTCCATTTTAGCATAAAAAGCAAAGTGAAAATGTTTCACTTTTTGTTTTTAATGATGGGAAATCATCATTTGTCTCCTCCTGCCTTTTCGGGATCAAACTCACGACCTCCACTCAAAGGCGCGGCTGTTGTCACTAGGCCTACACTTTTTTTTTAATGGCATCTCTCAGTTCAACCAACGGGTTGTTTACTGCTAAACCGGGCTTACCTGTGGATGCCACAATAAATTGCAGCCTTCAGCCAGGGCTAAATAAAAACTTACAATCTAAGCGACTATACGTTATGGGCAACCCCTGTGGGGTACGGACCTTGGCTTAGGGCGTCGCTGGGGGAGGACAGCAAGGGACAGGTTGGACAGGGCGTATAAAGGGCCACCACTGCTCGGAAGTCCATTCGGAGAGCACCTTCCCTGCTTATGAGATACATTTTTAACAGCAGGTTTCTGTGGTTCTGAATAAAGTCTGACACTCCCTTCCGCTCCACCCACAGCGGGAGAGGTCATTTGATGATTTCCCATACTTAAATAAAAGAGTGATTTAGTTCAACAGCGCAATTTATACTGAGCTGTGTCCGATCTTCCTCTTTTCGTGTGGTTAGTGACTAACCTGGTGTCATGGCAGAGTCCATGGGCATGCTGCCCATAGGCCTCTGACTTAGCTTCACATGCATTATGACGCATATCCGCTTATGATTTTCAAAGTGTGAACTGTCTTCTTGCCTATGGAGTACAATTTTGAGAGATAAGAAATATGATTTTTGGGTTGTTATCTACACTATCTGATTCAGACGTTCAAGACTGCAAAAAAATGTTATTTTAGAACTTTAACTGTATAACAATTACGTTAAAAGAATAAACCCACAAAGTACCGTAAAGTATCGCAGGCCACAATCGATTGATCACCGAACAACCACTCAAAATGATGAAACGTAGAATAATCAAGTCGAATGTTTATTGTAATCAGAGCTCGTCCTGTTTACATTCGCAAATGGATGAGAGTTATCGTGCTGAATTGAATCGGTGCCGATTTAATATGATTTCACGGTGATTGGAGACTTTTCGTTATGGGGATAGCTTTTAAAAGCTACTTTGTTAATGTTCTTTCAAGGAAATAAAAATTAATATCTTTTGCAACTTTTAGAACGGGCTATGTTTGTTGTCTCTCTGAGGGATCGAATCCGGGATGAAGTGATCCGTCAGAGAACCAAAGATACGACATAAATCTCACAGAATAAAATAAAAATGAATACCTTCTGAAACTTTGAGAACGGGTTATGCTTGGTGTCTCTCTGGAGGAACGAATACCGAACGAAGTGATCTGTCAGAGAACCAAAGGTACGACAATTATGTCACAGAATAAAATAAAAATTAATACCTTATGCAACTTTGAGAAGGGACTATGCTTGGTGTCTCTCTAAGGAATCGTATTCGGGTCGAAACAATCCGTCAGTGAATCAAAGATACGACATATCTCACCGAATAAGCATGCTCAAGTGGCAATGAGCTGGCCGTTTCATCATCATCATCAGCCTATAATAGTCCACTGCTGGACGTAGGCTTCTCGAATTGCATGCCATTCAGCTCGATTCCCGGTTTGGTGGGTATGTAGGAGCTGGGTGGAAAATCCCTCCATTGAAAAGGGAGGATCCTCCAACCAGACAGGTGTTGCGTCTGGCGGGCTACTGCCCGGCAACTCTTAGTCGGGGCAGAGTATATATTTGAGATTGCGCGGTAACATCTGCTTGCGCGATGAAGGATTTGTGTGACTTATTAGTGTCCGCACATGTCAGCTTTTGACACTTCGCACGCTGTCAGTGTAGTTCATATGTGACTGGATAGATGTCGCCACACTGGTAACTCTCATCCAGCCGCCACTAGCAGCTCTGCGAAGATCGTCACACCACCTACCCTTAGGGGATCCTACCTTACGGTTGTCGATCCGAAGTCTACACTCTATAACACGATAGGATAGACCCAACGATTATCGGTCCTACATTGAACAAGACCACTTCAGAGAGCATACCATCACCAAAAGCCCCAACAAAATTGCCACCGAAAACTGACAAAGATGATAAAAAAATCTAAAGCAATACGATTGTCCTTTGTTTTCGCCGTCAACTTATAACATCCCTCATAAATAATACGAGTTACCTCTGACGTAGGAACGTTACATTTTTGTGGCATCACTGACATGCATCTAAAGGAAAATGGTGTAATTTTTCATGATTTCTTTTTTCGGGTATGAAAATATCAGGTGTCTTGTGTTGTGGGAAGATTTTTTGCGGCTTAACCCTACATTGTAAGCAGAGATAGTAATTTTTTAGAGAACAGCTATGATTATAGGGTTTAGAAGTCTGTGTCTAGAATTAAAGATAGTTATTGGAGCAGGTTAGATGGTAGTCAGTTGTAATAGGTTTTTGTATATCACACTAATATTTTAAAGGCGATAATCGTAAGTGTGTGTGAGTTTATATGTTTGTCCGTTCTTCACGCTTAAACGGCAGAACAGATCTGGGTGAAAATTGGTACAGAGGTATGACCTAGATTAACACATTAGATACTTTTTATCTCGGTAATACGTTTACTAGGTGGCAGCTAGTTCTACATAATTGGACTTAATAATAATAGTGTAATCAGCCTATAATATTGTTGTTAGGACACAGGCCTGCTATCTGTGAGAGAGAGTGGGCCATAGTCCACCACGGAGGCCCATCGCGGGTTAGTACATGTCACGTGTCTTCGAATTTTTTGGTTGTAGAAAATGCCCATTTCCTCACGATATTTTCCTTCACCGTTTTGAGAGCAGTTGACTTAGAATTAAATACACAAATTAAAGTGTCTGCCTGGTTTGAATTCACGACCTACAGTCATGTAGGCCGATACTACTGAGCCACCACTGCTTGAATAAATAAATTTCTTTCCAATGAGTTTTCATTTACCATCATCATCATTTCTTGTAGGTTTTTTGAGGCTGGGAAATCATCAAATGACCCCTCCCGCTCTGGGTGGAACGGAAGGGAGTTTCAGACTCTTACTGACTAAAACCCATCCATGTTCCTTCCTTAGCCGGGGTATATGTTCCGGGGTAGCGGTAACCCTTTTGGACAATCCCGCTGAAGGTTCAGGTCCTGACATTTTGTTCGCGATTACGATATTGGTACTACAGACAAAGTTGTTCACTTTGATCACCTGAACCACATTCATAAAAATATGACGTCACATTTTCTGTTATAAAAACCATACTACGAGTTACACTAGAATGATTCTGTTTGCATGCATATTTTATTTCATTCACACGGCCGAGCAATGTACGGTCGACAGCGCATCAAGTTATACCGAACTGTCAATTTTATACAAATGATTTTCAGCCTTAAAACGTTGCCAGTTAAGTTCAAAATCGATTGACATTACAGCTTGTGGTAAATGGATGTGATGGCCACTACGGCTACAAAAAATCATATCTCAAAAGTCGCAGGTATGTAAGTTAGTCAGTCGTAAATTGAAGTGGGCAGTCAGTGTGGAGTATTGGTGTGACTATAGCTACATATTCAATTGGTGTGTATTTATTTTTGTGAATGGCTTCAGGCTATTTAAATTATTTTCATTAGGTGGGTACTATAGGCGCACCTTTTTTTTTAAAGATTGTAAATCATCAAGTGATCCGTCCCGCTCGCTCTGGGTGGAGCGGAAGCGGGTGTCAGACTCTTACTGACTAAAACCCATCCATGTTCCTTCCCTAGCCCTTTATGTTCCTGGTTAACCCTTTTGGATAATCCCGCTGACCGATAGGCACACCTGTGCTCAACTTTTCGGGGAGTTCAGCAAAGTTGAGCAGAAGTTTATGTTATGTATAACATGAAATATGTACTAATGCAAGTCCCCAATATTCATGAAGTTAATTCATATCGGATATATTTTTTTTTAAATTATTATATGACGGAACCGCTCTCCTAGGAAACCAAAACTTGAGTCCAAATCGTACTTTCTTTCAAAACCGACCTCTAAAAAATTCTGCAACTCCCTTTGACTTGTAAAAAGAGAATAATATTAAATTTATTAAACATGCATGAACCGTAACATTGTTTCCATAATCGCTCCAGTTGCTTCGAACCTGTTGAATGTCTCTAACTCTTAAAAAGGTACGAAATTTTAATGTGGGTAGGCAACCTTTTCTGACAACCTGAATGTCAACACATCATCTGCATAAAAACTTATCTATGGTATCGTTATTATAGTACATTTCTAACGTAACAATATTATCAATAGATGTCTTTTTTTTTGAGGAAGTGTAATCATTAAATGATCCCCGCTCTGGGTGCAGTGGACTGACTAAAACTAATCCCTGTTCCTTCCTTAGGCCTTTATGTTTCGGGGTAGCGGTAACCGTTTCGGACAATCCTGCTGACCTGGCAGGCTTTGGCTCTAACGGGCTTCAACCTTAATGCTGAAATCTCTTTAATCCGCGCGTGGAACACAAACGGGCAATCCGCCACGGGCCTGGTGTCCTACCCCTTACTCACCGTCCGCAGACCCGCGCCTACAGTGGCTGGGAGTCGTCACGCGGCTCCTGACGCCCGGAGTGTCTCCCGCGGCGGCAGGGACGTGAGGCATTGTCCCTCATCCATCCCGCCACCTCCTTCGCTAGCATGATTGCTTCGCAGAAGGAGGTGACTGCCTTCAAATCCCTAGACACAAACAAGACCCTAACATCGTTATTAATTACAAGAAACACACTTTTCAAAAAACAAAACACGGTCAGCAAAAAAATCTTTAGAGAAACAAAGTAACGATACGCCAATAAAAAGATAGCCAGTAAATTGTCACTTCCTGCAATGCAGTTCACGAACTTTGTTGCCGACTGTACACAGTTTACTTATATTGACAGTTAGGAGCACTCGGCAACTGTATTGTTTGCCTTGTAAGATATAACAAGTTTGTAACTGACGATACGGCATGAAGTGTTAAGATTTTTTGCAGAAGGGCAAGATAGGTATTAAACTTAACAGGAAGTAGGAAATATATTTTTAGGTCATTAAAATTAATGGAATTTGAAGATGGGATCTGTTTTTTAAAAAGTTTTTTTTAATATTTTACTGTAAGGGTCAGGCCACGGGATTGTCCGAAAGGGTTACCGCTACCCCGGAACATAAAGGGCTACGGAAGGAACATGGATGGGTTTTAGTCAGTAAGAGTCTGACACTCCCTTCCGCTCCACCCAGAGCGGGAGCAGTCATTGGATGATTTCCCAGCCTTAAAAAAAAAAAAAAAGGCCATACCGTCTCCGATACTACTGTTAAAAAGCTTTTTCATTTTATTGTAAGGGTCAGGCCATACTTAATTCGTCGGCCGATACTAACCACCGCGCAAATAGATGATAATATTTTTAAGGTTCAAGCACGACTTCACCAACCAGTCCTTTGGCTTTGTATGATGTTTATCTTTGCTTTGGCCTCAGACGGTTCGACGAGCTTTGCACAGAGCAGGGCTACACAGACATCATACTATTAAAGTGGAACTGAAACCTCCCCACAAAACTGCAGAACGTGACAATATCTTGATTTTGATTGATCGATTGCTGTAATTTCCGACAACAAAACTTTTAAATCGAGTCAAATCAAAGATTAATTTTATGGCGTTACAATCGCACTCGGTATGATGAAGCTAATATCCTGCCTCAAGATGAATCTCGCCGCCTAACAGACCACTTATGGGGGTGGATAAGCCACAGCGACGTTAGAGAACTGACGCCTTAAGGTGATGCTGTATACTGTGCGCATTGTCTATCCAACAGCATCCTCATAAATAAAGAAGGGAAAGAAAGAAACATATTTTATTTGGGACATGGTAGGAAATGCAAACAGAGAAAATAATTAGAAAATTAAAGATTAAGAGCAAAATAAAATGCTATTTAAAAAATGAAAACATCTCAGCATAATGCTGCGATGTTTAAAAAAATAAATAAATCTAGCTTACTGATGGAGGGGAGACTATAAAAAAACATTAAAAAAAAACAGTTTTTTTTTTAATTTTACATAGATGTTTTCAATTTAATTTCATAGTTTTATGATTAAAAAAAAAACAGTTTAATATGCACTTAAAAATGCACTTGGGGTGACCCGAGTTTGTAATGCCATTTCTTCTCAGGGGTCAGTCAGATAGGAAACTTCGACTCCATGGGGCATAATTTAAAGTAAAAATTATTCCGATAATTATCCTATTTATAGAATAAACAATTTGAATTTCATTTCACTGCCTTATATAATTCTAAATAATTCTCAGCTTAGTTTGAATACATTTCTTTTTCATTTATAATAAATTCGAACACTATCAAAACAATCAATTCACCACATTGCATTGGTGCAACAACGACAATAACTAGTGATGTGAAAGGTTACGCACCTTTCGGCCTCCAGCTTGTGTCTGGTGTTGATAAGCTATCGAAAAGATATTAATATGAAATGCAGTTGTATATAATTAGGTTAATTGTGAAAGTGCAATAACCTCATATTTTAACAAAAGTAAAAATATTGTTTTCCACTCAGCATTTTATTTATAACTCCAGAATAAAAGACCTTGTTCGGCGTCCATACAGCATTAGCTTTAGAACCAACAGGGAAGTGAATTTACTTTTTGTCTGCGAAATAATGTTTAAATTCGATAGAAGTTACGGACACTGCTAAGAAATCTGAAAAAATCAAAACGCTTCAAACTTACGTTAATAACACACTTAAGCGCTACCTACAAAAACTTGGCTGTATGAGGTACAATACCTTCGCCTATTCAAAATGTCAAATAGAACCAAGAAATATAATAACACCGGGGAATGGAATTATTGAATTATTAGGGAATTATTGTTGAAAATATTTTCGTAATTATGGAGTGTCCATTCTATTGAAATAATTGAATTTAAATGATTAAAAAAAATATTAATTACTGTACAGGTTTCATGCGTGTTGATAGGATAGGGCAATTTTTACAATTTCCTTTAAAAATAAAACTGTCCATCACAGTCTGAAGATAAATGGAATCACTACAATTGGCCAGCAGAAATAAAACCATAAAAATATTTTACGTCAAATATGGTTACAAGACTCACATAATGTTTTCATTGTTCAAAAGTAATCAGATTTAATGCAGAACCAAGCCATTTACATTTTGATCAAGATGTAAGGTTTGTTGTGTTACCTCATTGGATCTGATAACTTGAAAACTTTTTAACAGTGAAAGAATTTTGCGAGTGTGTACTGCGATACTTTAAATAATTTTTGTTTGGTGATATTTGATTTTTTTTGTAGGTACAAACCTGTACCACCATTACGGGGGTTGAAGGTTGAACGTTAGAGATTTAGATTTATTTGTTGTTTGTAAGCAAATGATACCCTGCTTTCTCCAACTTCAAGTTCTCGTAGTCTTTGACAGGTTTAATGAGTGAATGATGAAATCAACGTATTTAGGGTATTCATACAAACCAAAGTATAAAAGCTAGACAAAGGAAACTTAATGTGTTTTATTACTGCTAACTATATCTTATCCTGAGAATTTGATCTCACTAACATTATCAAGGCCGAAGCCGAAAGTTCGAAAATACGACGAAAAGCTTCGAGAAAAGGTAGATACTTTCATCTCTGCCTGTCCATCCTTTTTTATTTTAGCACGTCTTTGGCATACCGTAAACGACAACGTCTCAAGAATTTTCAAGATGAAAGTATTTACTAAACAAAAATGAAGAAGAAAAAAAAGGAAAAAGTAGGTATGTCACAATGCATTCGTAATTGAAAGCGCAGGTAAACGCGAAACACTAAAAATAAAACATTTGGCGATTCTGCCAGTTCCCTTTGCGCACGCGTAAAGAAACCCGCGACGTTCAGTGGCGGTAAGCGAGCGTCGAGCATTGCGCGCGTCGTATCATTGAGTAAAAATATTATCGCGGACCGAATAAACTTTTTTGTAACAGAACACAATACGATTTAAAAGTCGAACACATTTTTTTTCAGTGCGTGAGGAATACAGTTTTGCTTTTTTTTTCTAGTGTTCTTTTTATAAAAAATTGTTTTGTGTGAAGTGTTTTGTTTTGTGAGTTAATTAAGATTGCAGTTTTTTAGTTAAAGGTTAGTATTTTATTTTTGTCTTGTAGTCTATAGTTTTTTTTAAATATTATCTATGAAAGATTATAAATTTTTAATGCGTTTTATTATATCTTGTGACAAATTGATAATTGCCATAATTAAAACTTAATAATTTTGACGCTTTTACAAAGCAAAATAAGATTATTTTTTGTATCCACTTTATTAAAAAGTTTACGACTTTTAACTAGACAATGGCAGTTTTACGTTCTTTAAGCGATAAAGCTACAAGTGGTGTCTAATTAAAATGAGTCGTAATTTTTAGGAGTTACAATTAATATTGTTCAGACATTTTTACTGCTTCGTTCAATTAAAAGAAAATTTCCAGCTGTACTTCATGGAAACCAGTGTGGCGGACTTTTGAGCATCTGGCATATAAAAATATGATTTATTCAAATTCAAATATTTTATTTCGGAATTATTGCATCCATATATTGTTAGTAGTAGTTTATCTTAGCCTAAAAATTATACATAGTATTTTTTGATCACGGAATACCCCAAAAAAATGTGAATCTTTAGAACAAATACTACCGTACTTTATACGAATTATTTTACAATACAAAATAAAATAAATATGATTTTAATATTCATAGTAATTGATTACCTACTAAAGAATGCTTCGGAAGGTTAAGAATGGCTCTATACATTCATTCATATTATTCACAAGTGCCAACAAACCTACTTATCACAAACAATCTAACAAATTGAACGCAACAAATAATATTTAATCGTTAGCGGCAAAAGTACCTTCCATAAAAATATTAACATAAATCGGACCATTTTTATTAATACGAAATAATTAACGACGCTCATTTATATTAATGAAATATTGTCATTAATAATGTCACTGGCCGAAATTGTGAAGCGCTTTAGCGTGAGGTATTTAAAAGCGAAAATTTCGATGCTATTTTCCTCCTGCGTTTTCCTTTGACTTGATACAGTCAACAGCGAAAAGAAGTGCAAATTTTCGTACATTATTTTTTCCATAATAATAATCTTAGACGTCGTTCAAGAATTTAGAAAGAAATTGGGAAAAACCGAACGCACCGATAGCTATACTAGCATACTAATACTAAAACTAAAATCCTTGATATATTCTATGTATTAATATTATTGAGAACAGATTATCTGCCGAACTTTTCTGTAAGTATCTCACTGTGAAAACTTAGGTGAAGTGAGTTTGAGGTGACATATATAATTAATTTTATTAAATTAATCTCACTCTAAGGGCAGTTTAGGTAAGTATAATTTATAAGTGTTTAATTTTGATTGATTTTGGTTTAGTTTAATTTTAATTCATATTTACAAATTATGTAATAATCGATCCAATCTTTATCTCTGAAATTGTCGCTATTCCAATTCCCAAGATACAGGCAAACGCTTAGTTTAGGAGTCACCTCCTCAAAAAGTCCCCAAAGTGCTGTACAGTTAAATAATTTAAAAAGACAAGAGAAGGCATATTACATAACATTCAAAAATACAATATTATCATCATTGCACACATAGAAATGATAAGATTACAGAAAAAAAATACCTCGTACTACCAAATAATAAAAATCTATGAGTACATAAATGAAGATAAAAAATATAGCCTTATGTGAATATAAACCATAAAAATGTTATGAGTCCAGAACAAAACTGGCTCATAATTATCTTTAATTGAAGCATTGTGTTTATTCGTATAATAACAGGGCAGGGCACATTTAATTACCTACTATCTAATTCAGCACTAAGGTCGGCACTGTACTTACCAACCGTATGATTTAAACATAATTCACATTTCGACGGCGTACATTTTAAATGTTTTAGGGGACATTCAATTTAAAGGTCTCGTTCGGCATTTGAAATTTCTACCGTCGATTTTCATTTAAGAGAATTTATTAACAAACGATATTATTAGCAAAGGTTACCTTACTAAATTATGTAGCGGACTGTACCTTTGTGTTTGAAAAAAGAATGAATCCAATTTTTGAATATAGAACCAACCACAGGAATACTTTATTGTAATTATTTATTATGTTCAATAAATTTACTTGCCCCCACCAACGTTAATAACTGGCAGGTTTTTAGGGATGTTGCTGGGTAAGAAAAAATAAATTATATTTAATCCGAAAGTCAGATACCTAATAAAAAAATATTAGAGACGAACGTTTTTCTTTATCATATTAATAAAAAATGACTTAGATGAAAGGCATTAAAGTTAGAGAGTGACTCACTACGTCACAAGTAAGTATAAAATCTACAGACGCGTGACGTCATGCCACATTTTAACTTAGCGTACCGACGTAATCTTAATAATGGTTAAAGACGCACGCACGAAATCGCGGGAAACAGCTGTAAGACAAACAATTGACAGTCGGAAACTCTAATCTGTGTGCTCAGTGCTTATGTCATAATATTAGGTATTTATATCGCTCGTAGTACAGTCAGCCTCAAAAAGATGTACACATCGGCGAGAATTCATTTGATTGCGTTTAAAATTTTTGTGTTTCATTTTACTATATCAATTTATAGTTACCAATATGTGCTAAATATAGATAATATGGGCCAAAGAAAAGAGACAATTAAATTAATTAATTATGCCAAAAAGCAGTGATAGTGTGACCGTCGGACTGCCAAAGTGCCAAGTCATGGGTCTCAAGTTTGAACCGAAGGCACGCGCCTCTGATATTTCGAATTCATGTGGGTATCGTATAATCGTAATATTTTATTATTATTATTAATCATCAAACGGTTAAGTAAAAAATCGTAAGAAAATGGCATGCCTGAGAGACATTAATTCTAAACGGCATGTGAAGCTAAGTCAGAGGCCTATGGGCAGCATAAAAACTCTGACACCAGGTTAGCCACTAACCACACGAAGAAGAAGAAGAAGAATTACTTATATTGCAGATGTTTCCATATTTTTGAGGTTGAGTGTACGTACTGAGCAAGCCACCCCTTTGGAACGCGTAGGTGTATAAAGGTGACTTATGGATTACGGCAACAGGATAAATTATTTAGTATGTATGTAGGTAGTAGTCTTGTCTATGGAATAAAAATAACAAACAGAACACACTAGTCGTTCCTATCATATTTGACGACATGGTTGGCGCAGTGGTTGAGCGGGTGACTGCTGCGCAGTATGTCGCGGGTTTGTTTCCCGTATGGAACAAATATTTGTACGACCTGCAAGTATTTGTTACGGGTCTAGGTCTTTTTCTATCTATAAAATGTATGTTTTTACAAAAAAAATGTATATAAGTAGTATATCAGCCATCTCGTTACCATAACACAAGCATAGGTTGCTTAGCTTGGGACTATATGGCGCTGTGTGAAATGTCCAAGGATATTATTACTATTATTTCTATAACTATACCTACATTATTATAAAACATAGTCGCTCCCCGCCGTCTGTCCTTCTGTACGCATAGATCTTTTAAACTACGCAACGGATTTTCATCAATAGATACAGTGATTTAAGAGGAAGGTTTATACGTATAGTTTAACTAGCTTTCGCCTGCGTTAGTAGGTATCTACATTGCTCACGTGCGAGGTTATTTATGCGGTTTCCACCATAACTTTAGTAATTTATTCCGAAAGGTTTACAAGAGGTAATAAAAAATTAACTCTTAAAGAATTTCGTGGGAGCATTGTACTCGTCCTTACGAACAACTTTTACTATGGGATGATAACCCTGAAATTGCGAAAAAAAAATGAGCTGTTCCATATATTATTTATACACGCATTACTCAATAAAATGGAATTTCTTTGGAATATTGACACTGACAGGTCTTGAACGCGGTTTAGATGTGCATATCGCGATCAGTTTCATCTGTGGAATTGGCATTAAATTACTGAACAGCTGAACGGCTTTTGATGAAATTTGACTCTCGTTGTAAATTGAGCTTTTGTGCAATAATTTATGCAAGTTTTGTGATTGACGTGATGCTGCCTATTGTGGAGAAACAAGGTGAGATGTTACTACATATTATAAACGTCTGTCTCAAACCAAAAACACACCAACGGATTTTCATGCGAAGCTGAACACCAGAATTTCACATTAAGCGATTGCCTATCTGACCTCCATAACCCAGTCTATAACTAGGTAACATGATGAAACTGGCTGTCAAACTTTCGGGCTTCTGATGACCCATAACAACTGTCGAAGATCCACGAATGACAGCCAGGACCGACGACTTAATGTGCTAACGGCGCGGAGATGTCTTGGTATATAAAACTTTGGCGTGTGTAAACTAAGAAAGAATTATGAAAACAGTGTACCTATTACTGAATTAGTTATTTGAAAGGGTAGTCAATAATCAGTGACGTCACCGATTTTTCGAATCAAATAGAATACTTCTTAGCATTAATGCAATTTTACAATTATATTTTCGCTTATTATTTAATTTCTGTACGGTGATAGAAGTTTTTAAGACGAGCGGTCTTTTCAAATACACTCGAGAGCAATGAATCCGGGTCACTTAAAGAATCCTAAAAATCTCGGAAACTAAAAATGCTAGGTTAATGCAATAAATTGTATTTAATAGACAATGTAATACTCCTTAAATGAAGGTATTAAAACTTCTTAGTTTTTGTAAAGTTATATCATAAAAAAATCAAATTTGAAAAAGGGCCACTTTCGAAGATGGAACTACGAAATTACAGCATTTGGTTTTGCTTTTGTTTGTAATCTGTCATTTATGTGGGTACATAAACCATGTTGATAGTGCTCTATATTCATTATTCAAGCTGAAATTATGTCGCTTACGCCTGAAGAATGCACCAGAATACTTACAATGCTGGAAACCGGCCGGAGTCAGCGCGATACAGCCAGGACTGTCGGTGTGTCGCTGTCAACAGTACAAAGAGTTCTCCGACGTTACGAAGAAACTGGTTCTAACCTACGCAGACCAGGAACGGGCAGAACCAGGTGTACCACAGCACGAGAAGACCGATACTTGGTGAACACCATGCTTCGAAATCGCTTTCTCACAGGAACTGAACTCACAAATCAGTTTCGACGCCTCGGAGGAAGTAACCCAAGTGCATGGACAGTAAGACGTCGGCTTGCTGAATCTAACTTAAAACCCCTTAGACCTGCAAACGGCCCTAAACTGGAGCGTGGGCATCGTATTTCAAGACTAAGATATGCCCAGGGCCACGTTAATTGGAGTATTGAAGATTGGTCAAAAGTTATGTTCTCCGACGAATCAAAATTTATGCTCTACAAGCACGATGGAAGACACAGAGTGTATCGAAGACCAGGGGAAAGATTCAAGCAAGCATGCATCGAAGAAAAAGTAGCCTACGGTGGTGGGTCTGTACTTGTGTGGGCCGGAATTTCTTCTGAAAGTCGCACAGAGCTGGTGATCATAGAAAACGGCTCTTTAACTAGCGTAAGATATGTGGAAGAAATCCTCAATGATCACGTTGGTCCATTTATGGTCAATTTAGGTGAGGATGCTATATTTATGCATGACAATGCCCGACCTCATACAGGTAGGATTGTGAATGACTACCTTCAAGAGATGAACATTACTCGTATGGAGTGGCCAGCGCGCAGCCCGGATATCAACCCGATCGAGCATGCTTGGGACGAGCTAGGCAGATGCGTAAAACAACGAAACCCTCCCCCAATCACGCTTCGTGAGCTCAAAATTGCTCTCACAGAGGAATGGGAGAATATTCCCCAAAATCGTATAAGGAACTTGGTGTACAGCATGCCAAACCGCGTAAACGCAGTAATGGAAGCACGAGGAGGCAATACGAAGTATAAAAATTCAACAAAATCGTAATAAAGTTCAAAAATTTCATGTTTCCTATTTTTGTTTTAAGGAGAGATCAGCAGTTTTTTTCTTTATGTAATTTTGTGTTAATAAAATGTATGGTGACTCATATTTTTTTTACTTTCATTTAAGGAGTATTACATTGTCTATTAAATACAATTTATTGCATTAACCTATCATTTTTAGTTTCCGAGATTTTTAACATTCTTTAAGTGACCCGGATTCATTGCTCTCGAGTGTAGTTAATTGTTCACCTGAATTAAGACAGCGTAGGTGCTTATAATCCCGGTAGTACAGACGCCAGCACATCAAGCTATGCCTGTCAAATTTTCTCAATTAAAAATGAACCTTATGTCTTTGCAATAAAGTTGAAATACTATCAAAGAAATGTGACAGATTGTGGTAACTTGATGTGCTGGCCTCTGTACAGTCCTGACATTTCCAGATATTTTCCGACATCCACGCAGGCGAAGCCGCGGTCAAAGGCTAGTGAAATATAAATAAGAAATAGAGCATAAACATCCATCTTTATACCTATCAAGTCGACTGAAATCTTTAACGTAAACCCTTCGCCGGCGGCTATGATTTTCAGTGACCCATTTCCTTTAATTTCCTCTTACAAGTCGGGGTATGATAAGCAGGCATACATACTGTGTGAGTTAGCCTAGTTTTGATAAATATAGTTGAGGCTCGTAAACGTATATAATGTTTGGTATTAATTGCCCTACTATGTTAAATACATCTTCTCATGCTGTTATGGAAAGAGCATTCATGAATGCTCGTTGCGTTAATGACCACGTTCGCTTCATGGTTTTTTCTTTTGTGTACTTTCTACCCGACTGCAATGGAGCCTTAAATGAGGGTTTTGTTTTTTTTCTAGTTGAGGCTCGTATAGGTACGTATAATTGTCTATAATAATTGCCCTACTATGTTAAATACATCTTGTCATACGGCTATGAAAAGAGCATTCATGAATGCTCGTTGCGTTAATGACCACGTTCGCTTCATGGTTTTTTCTTTTGTGTACTTTCTACCCGACTGCAATGGAGCCCTAAAATAGAGTTAGGTTTTTTTTTATAGTTAAGGCTCGTATACGTGTAATTTTCTCTTATAATTATTGACCTATTGTTAAAATTCCTCTTCTCATACTGTTATGGAAAGAGCATTCATGAATGCTCGTTGCGTTAATCAGTACGTTCGTTTCATGGTTTTTCGACAGCTTTTCACAGTTTTTTTCTCTTGTGTACTTTTACCCGACTGCGATGAAACCCAAAAAAGGTTTTTGCTTTAATAAATTTAAGTCTAGTGAACGTGTAATTGTCGGTAATAATTGACCTACTATGTACAGTCACGAACACCAATATGTACAGAGGCCAGCACATCAAGTTACCACAATCTGTCAAATTTCTTTGATAGTATTTCAACTTTATTACAAAGTCATAAGGTTCATTTTTAATTGAAAAAAATTGACAGGGATAGCTTGATGTGATGGCGTCTGTACACACCGAGCTAAATTCAGAAGCTATTTCTAGTAAAATAACTGTTTAAATTTTGAGTTACGAAATTGTCGGTAAATCTATGGATTCAAAAATGCAATGTGTGAAAACATACAATGTCATTCAATAATTAAGGAGAAACCCGCTTTTGAAACTACACTTGAGAGCAATAAAATCGCACACCCCCTTGTTATTTGGTTAATCACTGATTATTTTCTTAAATCTTTAGATATTGAGTACAAATCATAGGCAAAATTAAAGCATACAAGCTTAGCTTTATAACGATGCAAAATTAAAATCACTGCCCTTCACGTAGCTTACAAAATCCAACCGTAAACCAAATACCCCAAATTCACTCGTTTGCATTGTCATACTTGGACCCATACCCGCAGGTATAAAAAGGTCATTTGTTTAGAATTTGTAATCAGTTGCATACCGAAGGTCAACGTGAAACATCTCTACTGGAAGCATACAGATTTACTAGAAAAATATGGATACCACGCCCGCAGAAGTCGCTCAAGTTATTGCTTTACTTGTAGCAGGCCATAATCAAAGTGAAGTTGCTCGACAGTTAAATTTGAGCCGCTACTCTGTACGTCGTGTATACCAGAGGTTCTAAGAGACCGGTGGCTACATACGGCGACCTGGATCTGGCCGGCGACGCTCCGGCCCAAATTGACCACAGCTCACCGGCAAGCCCGGCTACAATTTGCCAGAGAACACTTAAATTGAACGTATGACCAATGGCGGGTTGTTATGTTCTCTATGAGTGCAGAATGACTTTACATGGTCATGATGGACGCGCTAGGGTCTACAGAAGATCATAAGAGAGATTTGCACAATGCTGCATTAGCGAACGTGTGTCTTTTGGAGGTGGATCGTGTATGTTTTGGGGTGGCATAATGTTGGACACTAAAACTGACATTGCATTCATCACTGGGGCGAATACTAGCCCGAGATCGAGAGGATTGACAGCTCTACGATACGTCGAAGAAGTGCTCGAAGAAAATGTGAGGCCGCTTGCGTGGCTTATGGGAGAAGATTTTCTATTAATGCACGACAACGCCAGGCCGCATGTCGCTAGAACAGTTCGCGATTACATGGAAGACGTTGGAATTACGGCGATGGAGTGGCCAGCTCGTAGTCCTGATCTCAATCCGATCGAGCATATCTGGGATGAGCTGAAAAGAAGGGTTCAAGCAAGACGCTCTGCTCCTGCGCGCCTCCAAGAGCTTCAATTGGCAATTGAAGAGGAGTGGAACGCTATACCTCAAGATTTCGTTGTAAAGTTAATACGGTCCATGAAAAACCGTTTAAGAGCTGTGATTAAGGCTAGGGGAGGGAATACACCTTATTAATAAACAATTTGTACAAGAATTTTGAGTTTGATTATCATTCTTTCCTAAACGAAATTGAGTAATTTTCCTCAATTTCGTATTTTAGGTTTTGTGCCATAAAACCCCTTATGGGTATTTTTATACACTGTATTTGGTATCATCAGAAAGGTACTGACGTAATCTTTCAATAAGTGTATATTTTTTTTCATTTTTTTTTTCATATTCATGGCAAAAAACAGCCTTAACAAAAAAAAGTCAAGGTGTGCGATTTTATTGCTCTCAAGTGTAGATAACTGTATACATGTTTTTGCTCGTGACAGTACAATACTTCTCATATTGTTATAGAAAAAACATTCACGAATGCTCGTTGCGTTTATCACAACGTTTGCTTATCCTATTTCTCAGTTTATTCAAGGTTTTTTTCCCCTTGTGAATTTTTTACCTGACTACAATGGAGCCTTAAAAGAGAATTACGTTTTTCCTACCTTTGTAAATCATCCGTTAAACTATAACATGATCACTAGCAGTATAATATTCAACTGAAAATAATGGAAATACTATCCTTAATAGAAAACAAGATACATTTTTAGATTCAAGTTCCGTGCAAAATTCGATATTCCTGAGTACTTCTGTACCATTATTTCCGTGAATACTGTATTACAGATTCTATTGAATTCCGCTTTAAGCCGGTTTATACGTAACTCACGTTGGCTCCGTTACCTATGGTTCAAAACTGGAACGGATTAGATCCATAGGTACCAAGTTTAATTGGGTTTTTGTCACAACTGTGTCCAGTAGAGCTCAAAGTTCGATAAAGGATAGCATCAGTCTACGAATTTCAGGAATCTTAGAATTACTACATACTTTACATGAATGAATTTTCGTGCTAAATTGTTTTGGAATTAAATAGAGTTTTTGGAATGTTCTGACATTTTTATCTCTCTTTTTTACGAGATACCTGGCAAGAATAAGGGAGGTCACTATAGGTTGTCTATAGTCATCATCAACTCCAAGAAAATTGTTGATAGACATAAATTGCTTTGTAATTTTTCCCTCTCAACCGGCACCCAGACAAGTTGCCCGACCGTAGAAATAGAAATAGAGCTCCTTTCCCCAAATGTCTCTTAAAACAGGAGTTTAAAAGAACTAAAATTAAAAAGTTAAGGGAGTATAACCACTTCCATCCATTGACCTTCAATTTCTATCAGCATCACCATTTACAAATTAATATCAGATAGCTATTGTCAATAAAAAAAAAACTCAACAGTAACACGTCACTTCGCGGGTTCCCGAACGGCAGCCAATTCCAATTTGCATGCTTAATGTCTTCGTCATCGTGCGACAGATTATTTTATTTCTGAACGAACGAGGATAGAATACTTTTTGTCTTTTTTGTCGTAGATAATTATTTAATAATTTATTTTTCACTGATATAATTTGAAAATAGAAATAGATTCAACTGTTTTATTGATGTTGTGTTTGCAAAATGATAATTAATTTGGTGGCCATTTTAGTAAATTGTTTATAAGCTGAAAATAATCGTTCGTGATAAGAGACCTTTACCTCAAGTCTACAAAATATTGTGATAAAGTAGCACAGTTTTAATTATATATTTAAAACAATGGGCCTATTCTGTTTTTGAACAACACCGCCAGTTTAGGCGTGGTTTCATGATGGGTATATAATTCGACACGAGCTTCTGGAAGTAAAGCTGAAATGTCTCAGTTTTAGTTATAGTACTGAGTAACTTGTGACTTCGCGGTATCTGATATGTTATCTGTACCAAAGAAAGGTTTAGCCTGTTATTTACTAGATCTATACAGAAGTTTAATATCTTGCAACTTGTGCTAAACAAAATAGATTTGTTTAAAAAAAAATGGGTTTGTTGGTGCGCGCCGCCATGCCAGCGCCCGCCGCCCTCTGTTAGACGTGGCAAATGGCTTGAACTAACCTACTCAAGTTTGCCCCTATGTTTTATAATTAACGACCTTGCATGCACGTATTATTTTTATTCTGTACGTATACACATGTTTATGCAAATAAAATTTCTTATTTTAACGATTCAAATATTAATTGAAAGAGGTCTGATATTAAAAAAAGCTTGTCTTGTTTTTGTCTTAGATTAGCGGGTACCTATTAAAATTATTTGTAATTATGCTTATGGTTTTTTTTTAAATTACTGTACACATTGTGACAACGCAACAAATAAGAAATTATTTTTAAGGGTATATCAAATAAATATTATTTTTTAGTTAGTTAGTTTTTTACTTTTATTTCTAGCATAGCAGTGTTGTGGCTGTGTGGCACAACAAAAAAGGTTACATATTTGATGAGTTTGAAAGCACTTATTACTTCCTTCAAAAGTTCAGTCGCCCAGAGGACACGGTAGAGCACACGGTGCAAACCTGCCCCGCATGGGCGGAGCACCGCCGTGTCCTCGTAGAGGCGATCGGCGGCGGCGACCTCTCGCGCCCGGCCCTGGTGCAAGCCATGGTCCGGGGCGAGAGGGAGTGGGAGGCAGTCACCTCCTTCTGCGAAAAAGTCATGCTCGCGAAGGAGGTGGTGGGATGGGAGAGAGAAAGGTCCTCCCGTCCCAGCCGCCGCAGGAGACGCCCCGGGCGTCGGGAGCCACGTGACGACTCCCGGCCACCGTAGGCGCGGGCCTGCGGGCGGTGAGTAATGGGTGACTCACCGTCCGATCAGCACCAGACCCGTGCCGTACGGTGCGTATATTTTCCACGCGCGCCTCAAAGAGATGTCAGCATATGAAGGGGCCCCCCAGGGCCAAGCCTGCCGGGTAAGCGGGATTGTCCGAAAGGGTTACCGCTACCCCGGAACATAAAGGGCTACGGAAGGAACATGGATGGGTTTTAGTCAGTAAGAGTCTGACACTCCCTTCCGCTCCACCCAGAGCGGGAGCAGTCATTGGATGATTTCCCAGCCTTAAAAAAAAAAAAAAGCATTAAACCTATTTATAGTTACCAAACAGCCGGGAGCATTTAGCGCACTTTGTGGTCCTGTAGTGTTATTCTGTAAAAATCTCACCGTGAAAAAAAAAATTAAAAAGTAGTAAAATAATTATTGACATTGCCACAAAGTTTTTTATTGTATGACACAGTAACTTGTAAGTAGACTATAATTATGAATGTTAATGTGTTTTCAAGTTTTAAAATTGACATATCCATGGAATTTTATTTGTATCTCTTGACATTCTTATTGATTCTTTATTCGATTCCTATGATTGATTTTATTATATTCTTTGTTATTTGAATTAAATTAATATTTGTACACCATTAAATGGTAGGCATAGTGATCATCCATACTGACTGTAACATCTATTATATACAAATAAATAAATTGAATTGAATTGAAAAGTTAGGTGAAGTGAGATGTCATTCCATCTAATGCTAGGGATTGACGCAATTGACAGCTCATTTCACGATCACTTCGCCTAAATTTTTGTCGTGAATTTTTTACAGAATAACACTACGGGACCACGCGTTGTGCTAAATTTTAATGCTCCCATTCATGAAGTACTTTGCGATACACTTGTTCAATATCCAGATGGCCTGGTAATGAATCATACGATACTTATTCATTTTTAGGTTAACATAATATCGTGAGTGGAGTAATGAACTAATGATTTTGTTATTTTTAGCTTTTCATTCATGTTGACTGACGTAGAATGGGTGAGACTTTTGCTGTAAGCTTTGGGTTGAATGGAAGGGAGTGTCAGTAAGACTGACTAAAACCCATCCATTCTCGAAGGCGTATGGATGGATTTTAGTCAGTAAGACTAAGGCAGCTTAGTCTTTGTGTACGGGGGCTGCGGTAACACTTTTGGTCAATCCCGCTGACCCAGCAGGCATCGGCTCTAACGGGCCTCTCATTTAACTTCATGGCCTTAGTATTTCTACTCCAAACGACTTGATCGCAAACAAGTCCGAAGCCTTAGATTTATTATTTTATTTGAAGATTTTGGCCGCTAGACATTTCTCATTGTTTTAATTCTTACCTTTCCAACGAAACATTTTATGACAGCCGCAACGATTATTTAAAGTGACCAATTAACTTTTCGCAAATCAGCAGAACTCAATTTGTAGAGAGGATTCGTAACTATGGTGAGCGACAGCCCTTACCTTCCAAAAATGGAAATTGCTTTAATTGATACGTTGTATATCAATCTTTCGTTCAACAAAATAGGGTATATTTTCGTTTGGCATAGAATCCATTACTCTTGCCGGAATTTGGTCGAATTTGTTGTGACCATAAACGAGTAACGCGTTTACGTTTTAAAACGTTTTCGTGCCCTTGAGGTCTGGTACTAAAAGGTTTGCAATGAGTTCACATTCCTTTTCGTTTGAATTAAGAAGGTTTTATTACAGAGGATATGATTGTTTTTGATGTAGGCGCAATGTTTAGCTTGAGGCTATTATATAATGTTAAGTAGGTCTAAAATTATATTCGACTACCTTGTGCCAGCTTCACCAGTGTGTAGCCGTGTTTAATATACATAAATATCTAAATATACAAACTTTCACATTTATAACACAAGCTTCTGCCAGCGGCTTCGCCCGCGTGGATATTTGAAATTATACCATGGGATCGTATTACCAGAAAAATTATTATCTTATGTATTAATCCAGGTTATAAACTATCTGTGTGCCAAATTTCCTTCTGCCGATCTGACATGATTGAGTTACAAACATCTATCCAAACTTTTGTATTTATAATAATAATAATTAAAGTTTAAGAAGAAGTACCAAAATTATGAATCCGTTCCAGCCTGTCCCTTGCTGTCCTCCCCCAAGACGTCCTAAGGCGAGGTCCGTACCCCACAGCGGGTGCCCTTAGCGTGTAGTCGGTTAGGTCTTAAGTTTTTTAAGCCCTGGTTGGAGGCCTTAATTTATTAAGGCATCCACAGGCAAGACCGATTAAGCAGCTGACTACCTTCTAGGTAGATCCGCGAGATGCCACTGAGAAAAAACTACTAAATTACTTACGAATGATAATATTATGATCACTAAAATACTTGTAGACCGTTGAGTATGTTTACTTGTCTGTATTTATTTCGTTTTCGTATAAAAAAAGGAACGAGCGCTGTACAATTAATGCGTTTATTACCATGTTTTGCAAACACTTTTAGCGAACGCAGTGTAGGTCTATACTGCCGCTGGAGGCAGAAGGGGCGCATACGAGGAAAAAAAAAGAAATAAAACTTACTAGATGCGCCTTTGTTGTCTAGAAAGCCTTTTTTAACCCCCTACACAAAAAAGGGGTGTTATAAGTTTGACCGCTATGTGTATGTCTGTAGCACCGTAGCTCTTAAACCGCTACCCTGGAACATAAAAGGCTAAGGAAGGTACATGGATGGGTTTTAGTCAGTAAGACTCTGACACTTCCTTCCGCTCCACCTAGAGCGGGAGGGTCATTTGATGATTTCCCACCCCCAAAAAAAAAGCTCTTAAACTTGTGAACCGATTTGGATGCTGTTTTTACATTTAAAAGTAGATTTTTCTATAATTCATTTCTTAATTATTTTCTTGTGTAGTGTGTGCACGTTTGCAGTGAAAATGTTTCAGTTTATCTCTATATTTAATGCAAGTATCTATAAAGTTTTGACTTATGTTCTAAATTCAACAATAATACCTAAAATTACGGCAGAATCTTCCAAGAAGATTCGCAATCACACACAACGGCTGTAAGATAAGCAAGCAGGTTTTTATGTATTCCTTTTATTTCCGATCTCCGTCAAAGTACCATTTTCGTCCTACATCTTAGGCATTAAAACATTTTATGTGCTAGATTATTTTTTCGTATGTTAGTGGGCACAGACAAGCGTCTATACTGTCTCTAATTGTTCAAGCGGACTACATATTACTTAAAATCGGTTAGATAAAGTTGTAAATTAATTGATATAGCTTGGGAATCCATTTTCCACCAATAAAAAATATTAATTATCACTTGCTCAAAATCAATCATAATCACTTTTTTTTATCAGATATATTTGTTTTGTTTACTAACATTAGCTCTTAAGTATTTCCGTGTTACTAACAATTTATATGAAGAAACCGGAATTAAAATATTATTATTATTATTAAAAATCGGTGAAGAAAAACATTGTGAGGAAACCAGCATATCTGAGAGATATTTCTCAACAGCATCCGAAGCTAAGTCAGAGGCCCAAGGGCAACATAAAAACTCTGACACCAGGTTAGCCACTAACCACACGAAAAGAAGAAGACCAATAAAAAGACAATTCCCGTACTAAGGGATAGTTCCGTAGTTGCATAACACACTATCAATCACAATCTGAATGATTTTGAAGGGTGTAGCTAATCCATTGCTAAACACGTTCAAAAAATTTGTCTGCCCAACAATGGAAACAACGCAGTGAATTTTGTTGAGCTGTCATTATGAAACCCATTTGTACTGTAACACAATGAACCCGCGGTTTTAATCGTTAAAGACTAAAAAGGGATGGGAATCAGCTTTCTCTTTCCTATTATTATTAGGTATTTATTTATGTATTTCAATCAACTTTGGATCATACAATAAAATTAAAAATTACTTATTAAATTAAATTAAAGAATTAAATTCAAATTAGACATTATCTCAATACATTACAGTAAAATTAAAACAATATATTAACATTAGTCAGTACGTGAACCATGCAGCAGTGGTTCACGTACTGACTGTCGAAGCGTTCTGCAAAAGCGTTCTTTCTATTGATAACAATAAAAAAATCAAGTTACGCGACGCATTATTGAACCTTATTTGTGAACGAGGTTTATATATAAATGATCTACCAAATATTCCTTGCGCTGAATCCAATCGGTGTTCACCCATTGCACGATCGCGACTTCAACTTTGCATGTAGATTCAATCCGATGAATCAGACGCAAAACGGCGAGCGGTTACAACTCGCTTACACCATCGCCAGAGCCAAAGCCTTTTTTTTATGACTGGGAAATCATCCTATGACTTCTCCCGCTCTGGTTGGAGTGAAAGGGAGTGTCAGACTCTTACTGACTAAAACCCATCCATGTTCCTTCCTTAGCCCTTTCTGTTCCGGGGTAGCGGTAACCCTTTCGGACAATCCCGCTTATCCAATCTTGTAAAAAGCTCACCGTGATGACGTAGGTGAAGTGAGTTTAAAGTGATCTGTCGGTAGTGTCAATCCCTAGCGTTAGGTGGAACGACAGTTTACTTTACCTAATTCAGTCATGTTGAGATTTTTACAGAATCAATCTTCACGACCTTACAATTTGATTCACTCACAAGTCTAATCGCTCGTCACGACACTGTCCGGTAAAGTTTAGCTATCCGAGGGTACAATAATTCGCACCTAGCTGAAAGTTAGTAGGATTGTTCAAAACACCGCCATAAATGGAATCTAAAGAGTCCCTAATCGATCCGATGCCTAGAAAAAAAAATACTTGGAGTCAAAGGTCACAAAAACGGGGTTTTCCCGATTTCCAGATAAACGGTAAGTTTTGTCATAAAATTTGTTCAGACAAAAATTGTAGGTCAATTATCTATAAAAATGTGTTTTGTTTTTTTTTTTTGTATGAGCCACCGTTTCTGATTATAAGATTGTATTAGATTTCATTTATGATGGTGTATTGAAAAATCCTACCAACTTTCAGCTGGGTGCGAATTATTGTACTTTCACTCCTATTTTTTGGTCTAATTTGACCTGACTAACATGTTTCTGTCGCGCAATAAATCACGCCAAATCGTCGCTCCGCAAGTTGCGTCGCAGTGACTCGGGGCCAGTCGGGGCATGCTTGAAACACATTTATTCATTTGTTTTCTCCGCTGTCACTATCGCAAGACGCGTGTCACTTGAGAGTAGCTCATGGCCAAGGGGTAAGTCCCCACCACAGAAATATTTATATGTGCTCCCCACACTCCTCCTTCAATAGAAGATAATCGGCAACATTTGACTGTCTTAGATGTCAAATAAAATGGATTTGGAATACCATTGAAGAGACGTGACGTGGTTAGAAAGGACATAAAGAGGCTTGAAATGGAGGGAATAGTACCTACTTGAAATGGCTATGGATATGGTAACTGTTCTGTTTTGGCGGTAAACAGCCATTTTGATTCCGATAAAGACTTTATTTTGTGGCGAAGACTGACGCAAAGTCATGATTGCTAAAAGGTTGAAAGGTGTGTGTGTCTAGTTAAAAGAATTATTTCAGAATTTTAAGTAGACCGGTATCAACGTTGAATCTAGAGAACCTAAAGAGATCGATAGACCCATTAACTACTAGCAAGTACCTAGACAGGTCGATAAACACTTAGAAAAAATCTCGCATAAAAAATATCTTCAGCAAGTCTTTACGGTATCAACCAAACCAACTTATTCGATTAACATATTACCGTGCAAACTTAGATAACATGAGCTGTCAATAGTGTCACTACTTAGATTCACAAGGAATGACAGCTCTCAGGTGAGATATTTACAGAATTTTACAGAATAGCACTATAGCACTCTCACAGTAGCTAAACTGGTAACTTAAACCAATAAAGATGTCACAGTGTACGGGATACAGTATAACAATATGCACCTAATAATATTTTGTGTTTATTTAATTTGTTTGAATTTTTTTTAGAAATTGTTTTTTTTTTGTTTCAATTTATTTTGTACGATGTTGTTTTGTGGTGAATGTTGTGTAGGTATACCTATACTTTTATTATTGTATTTTATATGTACTTCTTTCTTTTCTTGTGGTTAGTGACTAACCTGGTGTCAAAGTTTTTAAGCTGCCCATAGGCCTCTGACTTAGCTTCAAATGCTTTTGAGAAATATCTCTCAGACATGTTGTTTTCCTTCACCGATTTTAAAGTAGGTAATAACCACACAATACGCACATGAATCCGTAAAATCAGAGGTGCGTGGCTTCGGTTCGAACTCGAGACCTATGACTTGGCAGTCCAACGGCACCACTAGGCTATTAGGCTGATTTTATAGTCACGCGTTTCAGCAGCGCCGTCGGAGCGCGCGCGCTCGGATATGTACTGGGGTAGTAGTAGCGTTTCAAATTCAGCAAACCAGCCTTAGGCTGGTTTTATAGTCACGCCGCCAGACCCGCCGCTGGGCAGCGCGCTGCGCCGCGCGAATAGGACGCGTTCACCGAACGGCGCTGCTCAAGCGCGCGAATTTGAAACGTTACTACTACCCCAGTACATATCCGAGCGCGCGCGCTCGGACGGCGCTGCTGAAACGCGTGACTATAAAATTAGTCTTACTGTTTGTACTGCTGTTAGTATACCAAATAAATACATAACAATATAAGGTTCGTATCCACAGTAAGTAGGTAGGTAATACACTACCCTTAACTTTCAAGGCCCATGACAGTAATGTTTACCCAACACGGATACAAAGTATCAACTGCTAATCTAATCATAATAATTACAATTGTTAAGTCGGGTACGTGGCAAAGTTAGTTGCTAAGCGATAGTTTAAGATAATATTTCGAGCGATACTGGTGTGGTTAAATTGAATAAGCATATTATTATGTAATTGGATGGACTTGTAAGTATCTCATTTACTTAGTGGGGATTGGATAGCTTTAGTTGAAGTCATTATTATCTGATGATAGTGATATCCTGACTGCCCGTTGATCTAGTGGTTGCTAGTGGTGCAACTGAGCATGAGGTCATGGATTCAATTCCAAGGTCGGTCAAAAAGTGTGTGTTACTTGGAATTTTTCAGTGAATCTGAATTTTGTTCTTGGTTTATAGCAACAGGCTGGCCTTCTATTACATAGGGCTCAAACATAACTGGTGAAAGGTGGGCATACGATACGTCTGTCCAACCCTTTGGGGAAAGTGGAGGTGATGTTATAATTATGATGAAAATATCCTACTTACAGAGCTCAATGATAATCACAATAGGGATAGCGACGGGGAAAAAAAATATTTAGTCCATCAGTAAGATAATAAAAAAATATAAGACACGTATTTTTTGCTATGTCGTCAATTCATTAATAAAAAATTGCTTATATAAAATGCCTTAAAGTCGGGGAGCGCACCCCCAGCGCTACGTTACAACTCAGTATAAAATCTACATAGGAGTATCGTAATGCCACAAGCCAGGCAGGACTACAATTTTCATTGTGGCATTCACAGGCAAGCCCGGTTAAGGTGTAGACAAGCTTTTGGTTGAACTGCGTGATGCCATGAACCAAAAAGTATCAAAGTCAAAAGTCAAAACATTTATTTCAAATAGGCACAAGAATGGCACTTTTGAACGTCAAAATGAACAAGAAATAGAATTGATTCTAGTCGCTCCTTCCAAAAGGTAGTTTCGTGTGGAGAAGAATGGGCAAGAAACTCCACCGTTACTCTTTTAAGTTATCAGTGTAAAATATAAAAATACATTTCCAATACTTTTTAATAATCTAGCTGACGGAGTAAAATTTTTTATTCCGTCAGCTATCCTTATTCGCATAAAATGGATTTCAAAAATACGACGTTTATTATTTTCTAGTCGTCCACATGATACACTTGTTCATTGCATGCAATATATTGCAAAGAGGATTACCTATTTCAAAGCCTGACATTAATCTCAGTACCTAAACGAAAAACAACGTTAAAAAAATATGTTTCGATGTTACGCAATAACGGTATTGATTGGCATACCTACTATTACTATAAAGGGTAAAATTGAATTCATAGTGAAAGTTATTCATAATGATGGGTACAATAACCGCTTAAAATAATGCCCAACACCTGCCTAGCCTTTTCCCAACTATGTTGGGGTCGGCTTCCAGTCTAACCAGATGCAGCTGAATACCACTGTTTTACATGGAGCGACTGCCTATCTGACCTCCACAACCCAGTAGGTAATTGTGCAATACGATACCCCTCGGTAAGACTGGTTGTCAAATTTTCGGGCTTCTGACGACCCGTAACGACTGTCAAAGATGCACAAATGACGGCCGGGACCAACGGCTTAACGTGCCTTCCGAGGCACGGAGGAGTCTCGTTATGTAAAGATGGTCATCCATCCACGACCAACCCCGGCAAGCGTAGCTTAACCCGATGGATCGACCTGTGCGGCTGTTAGTACTTAGACACGAGCTCCTATACGAATAACAATGTTAACAAAAAAAAGTTTCCGTGTTACGCAATAACGGTATTGATTGGCATACCTACTATTGCTATATGTAAAAGTAAATCACATAGATAAGTAATAAAAACGACCTCAACCTATAAGCTACAAAACTGTTTGGATTAAAATATCTGACGTCATGCATACAGTACTGCCAGTCTATTCTAAAAGAGTCTGCAGTGACCTCTGAGTTTATTTCGGCCTTTCTTGTCAGAATAGTCAGTTAGGAAACGCCGACTTTATGGAGTTTGAAAAATATTATTGACGGTGTAAAAGTGTTTGTGAAAAGCTAATTACAAAAATAAAATAATTTATCATTGTTCGCCGAGTCGCAAGTAGACTGTTTTTATACCACTATGCGAAAACGATGCACATCCCTGGTGCGCAGGGTTCGGGCTAGCTCCAGCGGCATCCTGAGGGCATTCGCGCAGAGGTTCGATTGCCAGTACCTGAACCATTGCTGTATGGTTCACAAATTGCGCAATCGAAGTATTTAATAATTATGCTTATGTTTTGTGTTTTTATTTTATTGTATGTGTATTTTTGTTTTGTATGTGCCTATGATCCTGTGTTGGTCGAAATAAATGATTTATTTGTATTATAAGAATCACACCGTGTAAACTAAAGTGAAGCGACCTTGAAGTGACCTGTCATTCTCAGTGACACTATTGAGAGCTCACTTCGTCTAAGTTTCCACAGTAAGTTGTTTACACAACACCACTGCTGTTATCAAATCGGAAACATTAGCTCTTATAAAAAAATATTATAATTAAATTCCAGCATAATTAAACAATAACAGACCCGTAAAGCAAAGCATTTCAATTACAATCATTGTTATTTATCTGAATCAGAATGGCAATCATGAATGCAGTGAGTAAATTATTACATTAGCTTCAAATATGGGAGTACTGGTTTATTGTAATGAAAACATTAGCGGTTATTTTAGGCTGTGGTCCGTAATCAGTATTTGGGCGATTTAATTGCATGTTCTGCCATGTTTGGTGGCAAAGATTATCCTGTAATGAGATGCAACATTAAACTAATGTATGTATGACTCATAGCTAAAATTATAGCCGTAACAAGTCATAGATTGTTCGTTGTCTCTCGCACACTTTCTGCGCTCAAAGCTCTCTTGGATGCTAAGCCTGACTGTGATGTGTTCGTGGATGAATGGAAGAAGATCTTGTCAGTATGTTTGGAGTATTGTGAGATAAACATAATGACTGTTGAATTACTGTATACATAGTTATTACGTTTATGTAATATGTTTAAAATATTGACTGCCAGGCAGTAGACACAATGGAAAACTATTGGCGTACGTGTTCACTAATGTAATTGGCCTTGGCCGTTTTATATTATAATAATAAGTAAAGAAATAAGTAGATAGGTACTCGCTTTCATTCAATCATTCCAGAGGCTGTAGCACGCACGCGCAGAGTAAACGTGACGTAAATTCGACCATTTCTTCAATCGAAAATACAACGCCTAACCCTAGATATGAATATATAAAGAAAACTTAATAAATATTACGTGCGAAACAAGTGTTTTCAAATTGAAAATCGTTTGAATTCACATTATTTGTAACTACCTCGTATACATTCAGTGAAAAGCAGCAAATAATTCTGTTTATTTTGTCACATTAACAATTTTTTGTCACAAAAAAAAATATTGTATAATAATATATTATTGTATAATATTGTATATAATAATATGTATGGCAAAATAAGGGTGTACACCCTTTGCCATGCCCTTGCCATACATATTATATATTATATATAGACATACATATTTTTTTTTGAGGGTGAGTAACCCTTCAATAACCCTCCCCCCCCTGGAAGAAGCGGAAGGGAGTGTCAGGCTCTTACTGACTAAAAGCCATCCATGTTCTTTCCTTAGTCCTTTATGTTCCATGATAGATATAAGTACCTCTGCCCAACACTTTGGTTTTGCAGGCGTGATGTTATGTTATGTTAATTTGCGCAACGCATAATTTGTCGTTTGCGCAATACGATTAGCTCCTGTGTTTCGACTGTGAGTGCAATTTTCGCACAGAATATTTGGATAGTCTACAGATAGTTTAATAGTACTCTATGACATAATATGTGCTAGTAACCGCAGCATAGATAATGTGGTGTAATAGCTAGTGTGGTTATTTTTGAGGGTGGTAAATCATCACATGACCCCTCCCACTCTGGGTGAAGCGGAAGGTAGTGTCAGACTCTTACTGATTGAAACCCATCCATGTTCCTTCCTTAGCCCTTGTTCCGGGGTAGCGGTAACCCTTTCGGGAAATCCCGCAAGCTAGAGTGGTTAATATTGTTTAGCGGAATCCGAATCTTATCCGCATAAGGCGTGAATACAGATTGTTTATAATTTATCATCTAACCATTCATTACGATCATCGCCAGACATTAATTATTATAAAGAGAATTACGGCTTTTTCGCTGAAAAAAATAACAACTTTTATGTTCCGGGGTAGCGGTAACTCTTTCGGACAATCCCACCAGCAAGTATGGTTAATACCATGTTATAGTAAATTGTTCAGCAAAATCCGAACCTCACCCGCATAAGGCGTGAATACAGATTATTTACAATTTATCATCTAACCTTTCATTACGATCATCGCCAGACATTAATTATTATAAAGAGAATTACGGCTTTTCGCTGAAAAAAATAACAACTAAACCATTAGGGCCTGCTAGTATAAATACCGAGCGAATCTGTAAAAGAAAATAGGAGCAAACCACTGCTTAAAATAGACAGAAACCTTCAAAAGACACGGTCATCAGTACTTCATTATTCAACACATAGAATTCATAAACAACAAGCCATAGATAACAGAATAAATTACACGAAACATACGTTCACGTCACTAAATAATTAAAATGGTGTGGAAAGACAACCTAGTTTAGTTTATTATTACGGCTAGTCTTTGTGAATTAATGCGTGATTTCATTTAGCTAATTACTTTCATGTTTATATCACTGAGTAGGAAGAATGTTTACCTAATTAAAATTTCTAATTAAATATTAATCTTTATTGAGTTAAGAATCTAAAGTACTTACTATTATGGTATATAATTAAGCCCTATTCACACGGAGATAATAAGCACTATATTGAAAATATATGGCCATTTATATAGATATGACCTTAAGTTTTGATCACATGATTGACATGTGATTAAAAACAAATGAGTATGAAACTGCCATTGCATCCCAAAGTTATGTAGTACAGTACCTGGCGATAAATATTGCACATCGACCTCTGTGATTGACCTCGTAAATGTTACCCTCTTTTTCCTAAAGATGCGATGCGTACAACTTTAAATTATTGTAACAACTGTGTATTGTGGGTGTTAACAACTCTAAATATATATTTTGAACATTTTGACAAGTAGCCGATTGTCTCTTTCCAGAGGTCGATGTGCAATATTTATCGCCGGGTACTGTACTAGCTAACACACGTTAAAGAGTAACCTATGTGCTGTTAGGTTTCTAGGAGGGAAACAAGTAATACCTACTCAGAGAAGTGGTCTACGCACTGACGCTTTTATTCGAACTTTCCCATGACAACAGGGCGGGGCATGTCATCCTGACATTTGACACGCGTATTCACCAATCGCAGCTATGGCTGCGTTCATCATATACAACAATGTTGTCCGAGGTTATAATGTACCTTTGCGTGCTTTGTTTCTGCTTTTGCGTGAAGATGTAACAAACTCACAAACACACACACACTCACAAACTTTCGCCTTTATAATATTAGTGTGATAAAATATTGTACCTACTGAGACTGTGTGAAAAAGGACCTAAGAGGTCGGGCTGGTGCATGACAGGTCATGAATTCGAACATCATGACTCATGATGACTAGGTATAAGGTGTTGATTTAGGATTTACTTAGTAAGGCCACTCTGTCGCATTGGATCATAGATCTGTAATGATAGTGTAGGTAAGATTGTTATAAATAAATAAAATAAATAAATGATGTTCGAAGGTTGTAAGTATTGACGAAAACTCACTATTTTTAACCGCAATATTACGAGTGAGCTTTTTAGTTTGTACTTTTGAAAGATTTTCTAGTTTCTACAAAAGAGATATAATTTAAGTTTTATTTGAATGCAATTTCACTGGCAAGTACTCAATAAAGTACGGTAACCGTAAATAAAGTAAATTATAATAACACTGCAGTATTGTTTAGCGTAACAAACGGTAATATTTGGCTGAATTTAATTTTCCCAAACGAGCAAATTTCCAAGAATCTCTATAGCTTTGTGCATTTTGCTCAACTTTACTGTTATGGCATAACATGCATCCACAGTCTTTGGCTACTTGTCTATTTATTATTTTTAATTTGTACTGACTTTACTTCAACGTACAGTCGCCAGTACATCAAGTAACTACAAACTCAATCTCTTTTCACAATCGATTTTGAACTTTACATTCAACGTTTTAGGTTTAAAATAATTTGGAGACTTTTGACAGTTTGGTGTAACTTGATACGCTGGCGACCGTACCGTGGGCTAATTCGTTTCTTTATGTGTCACTTGCTATTTCCCACCGCTTCGCCCGCTTGAACGTCAAAAATGATTCCACAGAAATGTTCTATGTTTTTTTTTTAAGAAAAACCCAGATCATGGCCCAATTTTAATTTAATCCAAGTCCATTCAGCCGTTTTATCTTAAAAGCGTAACAAACAAAAAAAAACTCACTTTCACATTTATAATAACAATAGCTTTTGCCCGCGGCTTCACCCACGCATATGTCCAGGATTTACAGACTACAGCACATCAAGCTGTCAACTGTCAAATTTTCCCAATTGAAAATGAAACGTATGGTTTAGTAATAAAGTTGAAAAACTGTCAAAGAAATTTGACAGATTGGGGTAACTTGATGTGCTGGCCTCTGTACTATGTCCCTCACCAGTATCTATATCTTTGTCAAATTTTACCGAAGTCGTTTACGGGTTTAGGCGTGATGAGTTAACATACAGACAGACTGAGTTGCTTTCTAATTTCTAATTATAATAAGTATGGATTAGTCAGAATTATTAGAACGGATATCTCTCTCATTTTATGGAGATATCCGTTCTAATAATTCTAGCTAATAAATTGCCATATCATTCATCATAAAAGAATATTGTATAAGTAATTGACCTATTCCTTCAAAGCGACCTGGCGTTGATTTCATTAAGCTAATTACTGGTACGTTTATATTCAGGTGCCTCCGATCTATTGGAACCTGGGAGGTTATGTTTACTCCTAAATGAACATCGAAAGAGACTTGAAAGGCATTCAACGCAAAATGCGATGCCATTCATGGAGCCCGGATTTGGTCCATTGATGGGCATTGAATCAATTAAGGAGATTTTGGTGTAATTATTTTAAGTAGGTATTGACTTTACAGAGTGGGGATATTTAAAGTAAGATTGTTAAGTTACAGGTGTTTTGAAATCAGCGGGATTTTCTGGAATTGTCCGAAAGGGTTACCGCTAACCCAAAACGTAAAGGGCTAAGGAAGGAACATGGATGGGCTTTAGTCAGTAAGAGTCTGATAACTTTTCCGCTCCACCCAGAACGGAGGGCGTCATATGATGATTTCCCACGCTCAAGAAAAAAAAGAGATTTTTATTACAAGAAAATCCATTCTCATGGTGTAAGACAAAATAAACTATAGTGTAAACATCTGCTCTATATTTTTTCACGTTTAATCCAGTTTCATATTTGGCTCATTAACCTTGGAATCCGGAAAAGGAAATAAGTAGGTTATTTTTATCCCTCAATAATAAAATATTCCTACGTGACAGCGCCTACTCCTTAATGAGGACGCACCCTTCCTTATGGGTATACAATCAGTTCATTTACGCGTAACTAATGCTGGCAACGTGCCATAAAATTATATGGAACCCCTGTCAAAGGGATGTGAATAAAAAAAAATCTTCGGTATAGCATTTAAAGGAGTATCTAATCTTGATAACTCTAACTCACAGTATAAATAAAATATGGCCAGTACTGTCACTTTGCTAGTAAGAAGAATTCAGTTCCAAAATTGAAATAGGAGCATTCTTAACTTTTGTTCGTATTTAAAGGAAATAAATACTTATTTGCATGTCCATTTATATGCCGTTATCGACATTTGGATGTAAAAAATGTGAAATTAAAAGTTATTGGACGGTTCGGAAACTTCTTGCAACTTTTTTTTACATTGCTCGTACAGTGAAACTAAAACACTAGCCGTCCCAATTATCAACCCTAGGATCCGTCTATGTTTGGCATCCGTTCGTGCAAACACGGTCCATTTTAGGACTGGCCTAAAATACAAAATGTATTGTGTAACAGTTTTTCTTATTTAAATAATCACAGAAAGCTTAAGCTCGCTGTTATTTTTCCCTCCATTTTGGTTCAAGTGACAGCTGGTTGACGTTTAAACATGACGTTTTTAAAATCAGTGTCGAAAACCATCATAATTAATAGTGTTAAGATGTGTTTATTGTTTACAGATTGACTTTTCAACTCAATATAAAACTACTCAGTTAAAAAGTCAATCTTTTCCAAGAAAGTTGCAAGTTATAGTGAGTTATCTCAACCAACTTAAATAGATTTTAAAAATGCATATTAACTGCTTATTGTTGTCATCAAAACATTCTGCGCAGAACGAAGTGTTGCGAACTCCGCACATTAAAACTTGTGCACTTCGTATAAGTTTTGTTTGAGCTATTACGGATTTAATTAGGTTATTTCTTAGTTACTCATGAGTCAAGCCGTTTCTTGACTTTGTAGAGGCTTTAACTAATTAAGTACCTGTTGCAGTGATAGCCAAGTGGTGTGACCGTCGGACTGCCAAGTGATAGGTCTCGAGTTGGAACCCAAGGTACGCACCTCTGATTTTACGGATTCATGTGCGTATTGTATAATTATCACTTGCTTAAAATCGGTGAAGTATAACATCGTAAGGAAACCAGCATGTCTGAGAGATATTTCTCAACAGCATGTGAAGCTAGGTCAGAGAGGCCCATGGGCAGCTTAAAAACTCTGACACCAGGTTAGTCACTAACCACACGAAAAGAAGAAGAACTACTTAAGTTTTTTATAATTTTGTAATGTGCGTTTTGTTTGTACAGAATAAACAAATATTCATGTGCCTATTGCGGAGGAATCCGACAAATATCGTGGGAAAAGTTGTGATTGGGATGTGGATGGCTTTGAGAGTAGAGAGAGCTCAAATAATCGATGGATGGACACTGTGGAAGATGATTATGACTACTGAGATGACGACTAATAGAGAAGTATGGATGAAAAAATTTAATTTTGCGCCAACTCCAAATAAATTTGTATAATAATATATTTTTTCAACTGCAACACTAGTAATCCATTGTATAAATAAATAATTGAAACTGTATGAGGGATAAAAGGGACTAAAAGGGATGGTGACTAAATTTTTTTTGGTAATTGAACACATTTTTTTTTCTTTTTTTACATAGTAAAAAGATTAATCGATACATCAACTAAAAATGTAGCATGACGTCACGCCTATGTAATTAAGCCCCCCAGGCCCCAACTTTAATGCGTTGTGTAGTCATTTTTTATTAATAACTAGGTGTTCCCGCGCGATTTCACCCGCTGCTCGGCTCCTATTGGTCGTAGCGTGATGTTACATATATGGACTCGGATAAATGACGATAAATGGACTATCCAATACAAAAATAATTTTTCAATTCGGACCAGTAATTCCAGAGATTATCGCGTTCAAACAAACCAAACGTTATGATGAAAAAAGAAGTGACCAATTTTTTATTTATCTGACTGACGGACTAAATATGTATAATTTATTTGTTTTTGCCCTGTCATCATACCTATTCTCGCGAACATGCTAGCGTAGGGCACACTTACTGCGTTCATAATTTCATTTGCCAAGTGTGGTATAGCAACATTGCGTTTTGGTCCACGTCCAATACTTTACAACTCAATACAAAACACTTATTAATTTTGAGTGCATTCGAAAAACATAAACAACTGTTTCTCTGGCTTCATTCAAATCATACATTTAATATTTTAACGATGTATTTACTACAAACATTTACGATGAGTTAAGTTATCTGTAAAGGTCAGTGACCGATGAACCAGAGGTTATGCAAACAACGTGTCACAAAACAATTATTGAAATTCTGCAAATTAATCATCAATTGTATTGTTTTTCTCGGACCTATTAATGCTTTTGTTGTCACTGTAATTAATAACGATAAAATATTAGTATAAAGTGTCAATTAAAATGATAGGTAAGTAAAAAATTATGCAAATACGATTGTAGTCTAGACTTGTAGATTAAATTGGCTAACTATGTCCAAGTATTTCCCGCGCGTCCGCCATCTTTGTTAACCTGTCAATCTTAATTGTCAAGAAATAGAAGCGTCTGTAAAAATTGGTCTCGCCGGTTGATTTTATTACTTTAGAAGGGACTGGAGACAGTTTTCTTTGGATTATTTTCGGTTCTTGTTTGTTTGTAGTTTGTGCTAAAGTTAAGGATCACAAAATAAAGAGACAAAGACGAGTAAAGGAAAGAGATACACATTCCCGCGTTTGTTAAAGCACAGATTTAATATTTGTCTGAACTATTGCGAGATATGACTAGTTAAAAATGTACATTATTTTTAGCGACTTATGTTCAAGTAATCACAGGTCAGTACTGGACATGGGCCTCTAACAGGCTGCGACACAACTTCCTGTCTTCACCTCCCGCATCCAGTCTGTCCCAGCCACCTGCCTAAGGTCTTCGATCCATCTAGCTGAGGGGCGCCCCACACTTCGCTTGCCGATACGTGGTTTCCACTTCAGGACTCTTCTACTCTACCGGTTTTTCGACAACTATGGCTAGTCCACTGCCACTTCAGGTTGCTTACTCTCCAAGCTATGTCGGTAACTTATCTAACAAAGTCCAAATGAAGTGATGTTAATTAAGCTACTACTATACATTCTGGTCAAGAATATGGTTTATAAAAATCAAATAGCCTGTAATGGGAACCCCTCACAGAGAGGAGACCTGTGACACAGCAGTGAGAACATTATAGGCTGATTATGTGTGTGTGTGTAATGAAGACTGGCGACACACGTAAAAAGACTATGCACACCTAACAGATGTCAGTGATGCGAAACAAAAATTTGCTCAACGCGCCAAAAGACATTTTCACTACACAAAACTCACAAAACGAACACTCAATAAACAATTGACACCCGATACACTATCACAAAAAAGAAAACTTTCGCGCCACTTATCTGAACAGTCTGCTTGTTACCAAAAGTACTCGTAACCCAACGCCTACCAGGATCGTTACCAACTACGAGTGACATAAAGGAAGATTTTGCACTTATAAGTTCAAAAGAGTTAGTCTTAACTAGTACTTGACGTAACTACGTATCTGATATCGCTACTCCAACGAGTAAGGCGTCAAATTTACTCTTCATGTGAACGCTTGAACTGGTACTTTATACTGAAATTAGGAATTTATTGAATTCATGTATTAATTATTTAGCAAGCTTAATGGTTGTCCTTCAGAAAGGTCAGATGGGTAGTACCCGAGGCTGGTGCGCGTGTTCTACTAGATTTATTAACGTATTCGATAGGTGTTTTGGGCAAAGAAAATGGCTGAAGGCACACCACACAGCAAAATCGATTATAGGTAGGTACTGAACGGTGTTGCACGATTCTCGCTACATTTAAAATATCAGACTATAAAAATTTTAGCATAAAATATTTCGTCATACATTATCTTTGTTTTTTTATGATAAACGCAGATTTTTTGCAAATTCAACCAACAATTTTCGTTTTTAAAATAAAATTGCTAGGTCTGTATATTAAAACAAATAAAATGCGACAGTAAAACACATCATTTAAAACGACCGATACTCGTAGAAACGATCGTAAATATCGAAATTTTCACAAAAAACGTTCTTTATTATTTTCCGATGCGATACAACGTTAAAACGCTGCGTGCCTCCATTATCAACGACGGAGTGGGGACGTCATTAACAGGACACCTGGGTCCGTATAGGGAAATGTCAAACATTCCTACGCGAAAATGAGATACAAAGAGATAGCGCTATCCCTTTTAGAACTTTTCTCACTTTGACATTCTCGGGCTCGGAAAACTGACCAGTTTTACTGGGTAGTGTAGTGATAATGCGGGTAGTCTGTACGCTTGGAATTCTGAAAAGTTCAATTTGTAGGCCAGCACTTTGCGGTTCTATTTTTAAATAGAAAGTGCTAATCCACATGACGGCAAATTTATGGATATGACATAGTCTAGCACAATGAAGTCCATTACAGTTCTGAGGTATAAGTAAAATGCAGGAATAAATGTATAAAGCCTTACGCTAAGCTTACCAGCCCAGGTAAGCATAGACAATTTTTAGTCTCGGGGTTTTTTTTGTGCACTCGATTTTCAACGCTCTGCTTAACACCGGGAGTTGAGAATTTAATTCTGTCGGTTTAATACTGATAGTTAAAAATCGTCGCAAAATAAAATCACTCGTGCGAACCTGGGCTTAATTTTGTATGTAATTTTACTCCCTGTACCTTCCGAGGCAACCTAAAGGTTTCGTGATTCATATGTAAAGTATTAAGTTATGCGTTCAAAACTTTTGACCTTTTCAAAGGGAATCTAAGATAGGTGAAGGAAAACATCGAAGTTCTCTTCGATGTTTTTCCTCTTCTTCGTCCGAAATCGCCAACCCTCAGAAAACACGCTTCTTTCCCAAAGCAAAAAGAGATCTTTCCCTGTAGTTGGAAATCAATATATATAGAAATGTATAATAATTTTTTATTTGTACTATAAATAATTTCTAAATAAAAAATAGTTATTTATACTTACCATTTTTCTAATCCTTTGGGGAATACGTTTAGTTATTTATTCTTCAGAAAGTTTAGAGTATATTATCTGTACAGGCAAATTATGTAAGCTCAATAACCGCTCTTACAATGACCCTTTACAGGCTTCCACATAATTATTAGAAACTATGTATCGAATGTTAAAAACAAAGGGAAACAAAAAACAAGAAAGAAAAATAATATCGTCTTAAACAAAGAAAACAAAACAAATTCTCTCTTTAACATCACTAAACCAATTATTTTTACAAACAAAAGAAAACAAATTATTTTTAATATACAATACTTCGTCTTATACCCAGCCTTTCCCAACTATAATGGGGTTGGCTTCCAGTCTTACTAGATGCTGAATATAATTATAATAAAGTACTAGTCAGAGGTGTATAGCAGATACACATTTCGCCAGTTATGTTTAAGTCCCATGTAATAAGAGATTAGCCTATTGCCATCAACTTAGTACAAATCCAGACTTCGGGCTACTACTGAGAAACTCCAGATAGAAAAACCAAATAACACTTTGCCCGACCTAAGTATCAAACCCAAAATCTCATGCTCAGCTAGTACCGCTTGCAATGACTAGACCAACAAAGCAGTAAAAAATATATTAATAAAACTTACGAACAATTACTTTCAACAACAAACTAGAAAACTGCCTTTGAAATATTTTAAATCTAAACTTCACGAATGGCTCATAGATATACTTTTTATAGTTTAAAAGATGTTGTTGATAAACAAGTAAGTGACAAATATTGTTACTAATAAACTAATAAAGACATTGTAAAAAAAAATATTTTTGTTAGAGTTCTGTTGAGGTTAATATAAGTGTCAGACTTATATTAACCTCAACAGAACTCTAACAAAAATATTTTGACACTGTTAAATAATTAATGCTACATAATTATTAAGTTGTTTGTTTAAAACATTTGTATGGCAGTCATTGGCGAAACATGTAGAACATAACCCTAGTATTAATATTAACACCATTATTGAACCTGAAATAAAAATATTTTTTAAATTCTAATTTTAAAAGGGGCGACTGCCTGATAGAGTAAAACAATAATATGATAATAATAATGTCTTTGGACATTTCACACAACGCCATATAGTCCCAAGCTAATGCTTCTGTTATGGTAACGAGATGGCTAATAAACTAATTATTCAATATTTTTTTCTTTGTAAATACATACTATTATAGATAGAATAACACGCAGACCCGGAACAAATACTTGTTGGTCGCACAAATATTTGATCCGTGCGGGAATCGAACCCGCGACATGCTGCGCGGCAGTCAATCATTGAACCACTACGCCAACCATGTCGTCAAACAACAATCCATTAAACATACAAATTATGCGCATGCCGAGTATTATCTAATAGACTATTGATATCCATAGTCAACCATTGACCCGATGACATTCATTTCCATCGATTATTTCAATTCAGGCCACCCATAAAACTTCATACCTATAACAATGCATCATTATCCATGCTTTTACTAGAAGTGTTATCGCCACCTACGCTTCGTGTGGGATAGTTGCCTTTACTTACAGTGACGTCACACTTCCAGTGTGTAAATAGGTCATCTGTGGTGGTAATCAGTGCTTACAGTACTGTATAATGTCTATTTGTGTTCGCGACGGGTTACACACGGATAATGTGGGTAATTTTATCTATTGCATCAATCTGCCTACACTTTTCCCAACTAGGTTGGGGTCGGCTTTCAGTTTAACCGGATGCAGCTGAATACCAGTTTTTTACATGGAGCGACTGCCTATCTGACCTGCACAACCCAGTAACTGGGTAAGACGATATCCCTTGGTACGACTGGCTGTCAGACTTTCGGGCTTCTGACTACCCGTAACGACTGTTAAAGATCCACGAATGACAGCCGGGATCAACGGCTTAACGTGCTTTCTGAGGCACGGAGGAGTCTCGATATCTTAAAATGGTCACCCATCTACAGACCAACCCCGGCAGACGTAGCTTAACCTGGAGGATCAATCCGTGCGGCTATTATTACTTAACCACGAGCTCCTCGGATGAAAAACAAATATAGCCTGTAGTACCAATCTGTAAAATCTCACCGTGATAACTGAACCCTGCTAGTTGAAGTGAACCCTCAATGGTGTCAATCCCTAGCATCAAGTGAAATGACAGCTCGCTTCACCTAAGTTTTCAGGATAAAAGTTCAAGACACGCACCTCTGATTTTACGGATTCATATGCATATCGCAAGTATCTAGACATGAACCAAAGTCGTTGTGTCGTGTGTCGTGTAGTCGTGACAACCAATAGCCAATATCCTCGACAAACACTTAAAGAAGCTCTCGTTAGGCATCTAGATGATGCCGGGTAAGCGGGATTGTCCGAAAGGGTTCCCGCTACCCCAGAACATAAAGGGCTAAGGAAGGAACATGGATGGGTTTTAGTCAGTATGAGTCTGACACTTCCTTCCGATCCACCCAGAGCGGGAGAAGTCATGGGATGATTTCCCAGCCTTAAAAAAAAGGCATCTGGATGAAGGGGTAATTCAGAAATATGGTTCTTCTGGACACGGCTCATATGTTCTTTCTCTCGAGAGTCCTGACCGCCTTCCGTTTGGAGTTTCTTCCCAATACTACTACATTTTCATTTTTTATTTGAAAAATATAGAAGACTAGCTGTGGTTTCACCCGCTGCTCGGCTCCTATTGGTCGTAGCGTGATGTTATATAGCCTATAGCCTTCCTCGATAAATGGACTATCTAACACAAAACATTTTTTCAATTTGGACTACTAGTTCCAGAGATTAGCGCGTTCAAACAAACAAACTCTTCAGCTTGATAATATTAGTAAAGATAACTAGTAATGTCTGTTAACAATTTTCATAGTTACATAACAATAATAAAAGTTCTCAATACTTTTATTTACTCGTAAAAGGATAGTTTATTTTTATCAGTGATGTGCAATCAATAATGCTATTAAAACCATACGTCATCGGCATACCACATGCGTCATTCATCAATGTGTTTAAAAACATCGTCGCTTCACGATTGAATAATACATTCGATAGACAGCCGTGTCAAGGTACATGCCACGCAATATATTTACTATTTGTGTTTATCTTGTATGCAGCCATGCATCATGACCCATTGGTTCATAAAAAAACTTGGTTGTACAGAGTGAAATTGAATTCATAGGCATTTTGAGGGGTCATTGTACTCATCATTATGAACAACTTTTACTATGGAAACATACCTGAAATTGCGAAAAAAAAAACAGCTTCAATTTCACCCTGTATGGAGCGTTGTCTCTGTCACTCATACCTGTGTGACAGTCTCTTTCTAAAGCTTGTAAATATGGCACAATGAGTTTCAGAAAAAGTTCAGCTTTGTTCTCAAAACATTTATTGAGTGACATTTTCTTTCGTATGCTTGCCTAGGCGAAAATAACTAGACATAGGGTTACTGCTGTGATGACGGCTGTCTATGAATGTATGGTACAAGAAAACCATCGACTGCTTGCTGCATCGACCACAATTAAATTGGAATAACGGCAGTAGAAAGATTATGATGATGTTGACTATAGGTACATACAGGTACATTATTAACCTACTATTATTTTTCGGGTTCCGTACCCAAAGGGTAAAACGGGGCTTATATTGCTTAGACTCCACTGTCCGTCTGTCACCATATTTGATGAACCGTGATAGTTAAACAGTCGAAATTTTCCACATATGATGTATTTCTGTTGCCGCTATAACAACAAATACTAAAAAATAGAATAAAATAAATATTTAAGGGGGCCCTATACGGTTTTTTTTACTACGGAGTAAACGTAGGCTTCCTAAAAGTCTAGATTTTAGTTTTTATTGGTACAGTTAGTGTGTAGCTAGAACTTGTGACTGGTTGATGTCAATACGCTCGCCCCCTTAGGACATAGGACATAGGACTTAAACATAACTGGCTAAATGTGGATGTACTATACCTACACGTCTGCAGGCAATTGATTGATTGAATTCCACTACCAACATTCAGCTAGCCTTTATTGAACACAACAAAGACCTTCGAAAAATTCTCAACCATTTTCAAAAACTATTTATGTCAATTTATCTACTCCATTATAATTACATCCGAATAATAAATTCTTTAGTCACATCCCGGACGAGATAATGTTCTAAAATTATAACATCAAAGGATTGGACTGCTGCGTGATGATGAATGAATGAAAAATATATAAATTTTAAATAGACTTTAATTAAAACCATACGAATTTCATTTACGAACACGACACGAGTATGTTGTTCATTTACGGAGTCCGAATTTGTGCCCGGTGGGTGGCGGATAAGACCCATAAAATAGTGGCGAGTCTATTACTCGCCACTATTTTATGGGACTTAAATTTACCTGATGAAATGTGAAAGTACTGTAGTTCTACCGACCGCTACCAAGAGAACAGGCGTCACTCTACCTAGCCATTTCCCAACTATGTTGGGGTCGCCTTCTAGTCTAACCAGATGCAGCTGAATACCAGTATTTTACATGGAACGACTACCTATCTGACCTCCACAATATAGTTACTGGGTAATACGATACCCCTTGGTAAGACTGCCTGTCACATTTTCGGGCTACTGGCGACCTGTAACGATTGTTTAAGATACACAAATGACAGCCGGGACCAACGGCTTAACGTGCTTTCCGAAGCACGGAGGAGTCTCGGTATGTAAAGGTACCTACGGCCAACCCCGGCAAGCTTAGCTTAACCTGATGGATCGACCTGTGCGGCTGCTACTTACGACTACTTAGGCACGAGTTCCAAGAGGCGTGATTTAACATAACATACGACTTTAAAAACTCATATAAAAAAAATTACATTAGTTTAGATATCTTCTTTAGTTTTTATGTTACACTAGCTTTTGCCCACGGCATGGCTCACGTTAATTTAGAATTTGACAATCAATTCGGGTTGTACTCTGCTTTTCTTTAACATTATTATAGCTAGGAGATAAAAAAAGGTCAATCGACACACTAGATTCACAAAATGAACCAGGTACTTAAATTATAAAAAAAAACAACTCTTAACACACTACTAAAGCTTCTATAATAATATAAATCAATTATAATTCGAAAGACACGTGGCGCCATCTATTAACATAAGAACGTTATTGCCATTTTCCTCGAGAACAGTATTTTTGGGATGAAAGGTAGCCGATGTCCGTATATGTACACCTTGCAACGCATATGCAAAATTTCAGGTTGATCGGTTCAGTGCTTTAGGCATGAAAAGGTAACAAACAAACTTACTTGTGCATTTATAATCTTAGTTATAAGGTATTTCTTTTACAGTGTCCAATTTGGTAAACAAAATCGGGACGAAAATTCTGATTTTTCGTATCAATCATACACTTTAAGTTAAGCATAAACGTCTTGAACTTTGAATAATACACATAAGGCATGAATTATTTTTAAGAAAAGCTTCAGAGACACATACATTACCTAGAAATCTTAATATTAGTCGCGACATTTGTTTACCAAATGAGACTACTAAAGAAAAATACGCTATAGAAAAATATCACACCATCTGTCCAAGAGGGTACGGAGAAACTATGGAATGCCATCTGCTACACTTCGTACAAAGTCGTTTCCGTGACGTTTAGACATCTTTCTTAGAACTACAAACGTAAGAGGCTTGTTTCATCAAGACAAGATAATTGCACAAAAACTATTACTACTTCCCGAACTTTGATCAAATCAGAAAACAAATCATTTAACACATTACAAATGGTTATTTCTTTCTTCAATGGATAACCGTACAAATACCTACTTAAAAATTACATGGACACAAAATACCTGTACTATACAATTTGATTCCATCTCATGTTGGCATGATCAGCCTATACTGCTGGGATATGGACTTACGGTTTCTTCGAGAAAGGCACGGGCCCGGGCCTGCGCATTTACCTAGAAGTTTCGTGTCTGATTTTTGGTTCCAGGACATGCTAGTATCTTCCCATCTTATGATTGTAATGGAGTGAAAACGTATCCTTTACCTACATCAAAGTGGAATCATCACTATGGAACGATAAAATATACAAAAAAATAAAATTGATTCTGGTTCCCCTTCCAAAATGTAGTTTCGTATCTAAGAGAAGAGTACCATCGGCACAATAATTCACTTTTATAATATTAACTAGCGTCTGGCCCGTGAGGGTGTCGGAAATGATCCCAAGGGAACATACTACTGGTAGAAAAAAAAATCTATGTGTTAATCTGTTAAATGTGAATGAGACACTTAAGCTCTTAGATTAATGTTAAGTATGTGGTTTAGTAACTTCAAAATTAGTAGGAACAATACTTTATTTTCTTTTTTTTTCTTTTTGTATTTGTAATGTTTTCTAATTGTCATGCATGAACAGCTTTTCCTAGCAATTTAAGGTTTACTCAGTATTGTAATCTGTGAACAGCGTTGTGGGCGACCTTATTATTTAAGTTATTTATGTTATTATGTTGTAATATTCCATAATGTAGCTGTTTGTTGTTCCCATGTGATAAAATAAAATAAAATAAATCCAGTTGACAAACTCTCTCTGTGCCAAATTTCATCCAGACGCGTTAAGCCGATTGAGCGTGAAGAAGTAACAAACATACAAACACACACACTCATAAACTTTCACGTTTAAATATCTGATAGATAATAACATGAGTTTTAATCGACATAACTGGCGAAATGAGGATGTACTATTGGTGTACTCACATTTCGCCAGCCGTGTGACCGTCGGACTGTCAAGTCATAGGCCTCGAGTTCGAACCCAAGGCGCGCACCTTTGATTTTACGGATTCATGTGCGTATTGTATAATTATCATTTGCTTGAAAATCGCTGAAGGAAAACATCGTGAGGAAACCAGCATGTCTGAGAGATATTTCTCAACAGGATGTAAAGCTAAGTCAAAGACCCATGGGCAGCATAAAATTCTGACACCAGGTTAGTTACTCCGCCTCAAAGAGATGTCAGCATATGAAGGGGCCCCTCAGGGCCAAGCCTGCCAGGTAAGCGGGATTGTCCGAAAGGGTTACCGCTACCCCGGAACATAAAGGGCTACGGAAGGAAAATGGATGGGTTTTAGTCAGTAAGAGTCTGACACTCCCTTCCGCTCCACCCAGAGCGGGCGACTCTTCGGTGAAAACAAGGCGTTCTAATATGTTATGATAATTATAGAGACGTAACCTTAACATTATTAAAGGTATTTTTAAACCCTCCACTTGCATAGTTTATTTACAACAGTTTAATGGGGTGCAATCAATTCATCACGCTATGGGTATCACGCTCCGGTAAATGCAAGTATACGACCTTGACCGATAGAATGAAAAGTCTGGCAGTCACGGTTGAAACGCTTTCATTCAAGGTTACACGTTTCAGGCAAAATGTCAAGTCGGAGTCAATTGTAGTTAGGTAATGGTATTTCTATATCTAATGATCGACATTTGACCATGGATTTGGATTTTGGATTTTAGTAAACATATTTAATATTTTTTCCTACAATTATTGTTTGAGGTTTATGACATTACTAAATTGTTATCTATATTTTATATAACTCTAGTAATGTTTATACAATTTTAAAGCTAACAGTCTGAAAATATGACATTAAAAATATTTGTTTTGTATTAGTACATTCCAGTTAAACTTTATGGCATTTCTTTTACATACAGTCATTTTATTAAACAATTATTAACATTAAGAACATTCTAATTTCAATTAGGTTCATACTTATCTATTGAAATATTATAAAGCTGAAGAGTTTGTTTGTTTGAATGCGCTAATCTCTAGAACTACTGGTCCGAATTGAAAAAATCTTATTGTGTTGGATAGTCCATTTATCGAGGAAGGCTATAGGCATATATGTAACATCACGCTTAGACCAATAGGAGCCGAGCAGCAGTGAAACCGCGCGGAAGCAGCTAGAACTAAAAACTATTTTTTTATTATTGCAATCTTTAACAGTCTCAATATCTGGAACAGGATCCAGGCTATTCCCCAGTCAGGGCTCCAGAGAGAGGCACCTCCAACCGATGCGGCGATTAATATATTAAATTAATCACATTAAATTATTATTATGCAGATGATCCATATTCGTTTTTGATCTGAAAGAAAACGCCTGTCCGAAATGAGACTTTAAAATTAAAACTTTTTCTCCGAGTCCTGCAGTATTAAAGTAGGACAGAGTTGTTTATCATTGCGCTCACTAAAACTTTATAGACCGAGTAGTTTCGAAGAACATCGCCTTTGACAGTCATGATTGACACAGATGTGATTCCATGAACATTTTGTTTGTTTGTGCTTTTGGCAAGATGTTTTATACAAATAGTTAAACGTTTTTTTTAAACAGAAACATGAGTTCCTAAGTCCATAAGAGTTACTTTTTTTTAAACTTTAAAATAATTACTAATAATTATTAATTTGTACTTATTGCTACTGCTGCTCGCGACTTCTTATAAACTTATACTATCTGTCCCGGTAAAATCGGTCAAGCTGTTTCGGGGATTAGCCGGAACAAACAGACAGACAAAAACAAAGTTATTTTTATAAGTACTTACCTTAAATATTTCATATGCATTGAGTAAAAAGCTAGGCATATGTAAATAGGACTTACCAACATCATACTCAATCCCTCTTACCATTCATTCGTTCATACGTACCTACATATATTGATACCGTGACGTTCTATCAGAACACACCCATGAACTAATCCTTTCCATCTGTTTATCATTCGATTCTCCGTTCTATTCTGAATGCAAACTAATTGTAGGACGCGCAGAGGATTTAACTAGATTCACGGAGTAGGTAGTGAAATGGAGTGCGCGCATGAAAAATTTCTTCAAATGTGTCGTTTGGACAATCTTTCGGACAATCCCGCTTAGAACTGCTTCTTATACCTTTATAATACGTAAATTTAACAATACAATAGGTACCAAAAAGTATTTATAATCGTCTTGATCTTAACTAGTCCTGCTTAGTCAGCCTATAATGATCCCCACCGCTTAAAGGCCCGGACTCGGTTGTTTAAAAAACATCTCCTCTCCGCTCGCCCCGTATCCGCTTTGGTGGAGTCCGGGCCTAACACTGGCCTTCCCTGTGAAAGAGAAAGGGCCCTAATCCGCTTCAATGGACCCAGAGCGGGTTGCTAGCTGATGTCCCATGTCTTCGAATTTTTTGGTTTCTTCACCGTTGAGAGCAGTAATATTGAAATAATATAAATAAAGTATTGTTCACCTTCACTGAACTCGTAAGTCACAATTGGTCCATCACTGCTCTTCTACAACTTCTCAAATAATTGCTGAACCGGGAGCTCCATTCATTGACTACTCCATGTCGCATTCACTAGAGTGCTATTGTGGTTGGATCTCTCGGTATTAGAGCGTTTGGTAGATCTGTGTGGTCAAATTATAAGGGTGCTGCATCTGCACTTCCGATGTAATTGTCTTTCGGAATTGGTGGACTGGTCTCGGTGACTTGATTTCAATGGGTTTCGGGACGGAGAGACTTAGATTGTCGAAATTTGACTTGTCTTGATATTTGAATGGATATTTAATGTTTTGGGTATTGTAGAAGCTAAAGGGCTTGGAGCCTATAACCAACAGGTGACACGTGACCTTTTTTTATTCAATTTTAAAGAAATGAAAGAAAGATATATTATTCTGGACACACACAGGAAAAAAAAAACAAAATAGAATATTAAAAAATTAAGGCAAAACAAAATTGTTAAAAATAAAACGAAGACCTGTGCGGGGTCAAAAAGGCCCCTATCTCAACATAATGCTACTCAGTATAATTTACAATCACCTTTAAAGTTTTCTGCATTACCAAACAGCATCTGACAATAACAATCGTGTCAAGTATTGTTGTGACAATTTTGTGACTCGTATGAACTAGGTCTCAGGTCTTCGATGGATTGATTAATCAGGTTAAGCAACCCTTCCCGCGGTTGGTCCGAAGATGGGTGACCATACTGGGTGTCAAACATTTGTGTTTACATAAAAAGGTAAAAAGTCCGTAAATGTTTTACCTGACGAAGCGTACAAGCTTCTTTTTTATATAACAAATTCAATAAATCAAAGACTAAAAACTACTTATTCATAATATGAGCAAAATCTTTACAACCTTTACAGCCAAGCCAAAATCCAGATCCATTAAAAATAGTAACCCTGAAAACACACCACTCAAAGTTAAAAATAAACACTAAAAGACTGCGGAAGTCAAAGCCAGGCTGTAAGTAGGTTAAACCTGACACGAACTTTGCAAATGCCCTAAAATCACTTACTGTTGCCATGCATACGGGTTGCAACGAGGGACGTGCCGCCATTTGCATTGCAAATCAGCCACGTTTGCGCTTCGCAGTTTCTTACTTAACTTAGTTATAGTCGTGTATGATAAGGTACGAATATCAATCTTTTGATGAACCTTTAGGAATGACAGCGTAGGAGTATGTTGTGCAAGTGTTCATTTTGCTTTTACAATAATTTTAACATAGGTGATTCTGTTACATCGTAAAATAGTCAACTGATCAATCAATTGTAGCATATCCTTTTGTATGTATATACCCTTACGGTTACACCCTGTATAGGCGAAAGTTTGTGAGTTTGTATATTATGTCTGCATCAAATAAAGAAAACTTTTGTCAAGTCGTAAGGCGTTTAGTCTTCAGCGGGATTCTCTTAAAGAGTTACCGTTGCAACAGAATACAAAAGGCTAACGAAGGAATAAGGATTTTAGTCGGTAAGAGTCGGATACTCCTTTACGGCCCACCCAGCGAGAGAAGTCATTTGAGGATTTCCCATGGTGATGTCCGTTTTGCGCGGATGTGACGCATATTTTCCCCCAACTTGTTTATTTTGTTGTTTTGTTTTTTACTCAATGTTTGCCGCAAATAAATGAATTTTCTTTCTGCTACTTTTCATCCTTAAAAAGAGTCGTGAAAACCAAGCGAAGCTATGGCGGGGTCACTAATACTCATATAAATAACACTGAAATCGTCAGCTTGTTAGTACAGCTGTATTTGTTAATCTCGGGACCCACTGAACCGAGTGATAGGGTTTAGTAAGAAAGATGTTCACGGAAGCGTTTTCTGAAAGGTTACAAACGGATCGATGTCTTGATTGCATTTCAGAAATAACTACGATAATTAACCCATTGGATGTTTGTCTATTAGAAGCCGTTTGCTTAAAAGAGCTCAACGATTTTTAATATTATATTTATTGTCGTTTCGAGAGATTTTTTCTTATGAACCTATTCATACGACATTCAAGAGGTTAAATAAATTGGATGCTATAATTTTCTGGAATTCTGTATCAGATGCGAAAGGAGTTATTTTTAACTGACTTTTAAAAATGAGGAGGTTCCATATTCGTTCTTCTTTTATTTATTTCAATCATCAATAGATATAAAATATGTAACAAAAAAAAAGTTCAAAAATTAAATTAAAACAAGCCATGGCCGCTAAGAGATGACCAGTAGAGACTGGTCATCTCTAACGGGCGCTGTCAGTAGAGACTGACAGCGCCCGTTCACGAACATGACGCATGGATTAGCACCATTCAGCTGAACTATTTTGAAGGGAGCTAAATGATCCAACACACACGCCACCAGTGAGCATGACATACTCTCAGCTGCCAAAGCACATTCAAGTCAATGAACGACGTACCCAGTAAATGGTCGCTTTATATTAGGTACATAGTACTCACATATATGTCAATACCAAACATCCATCCATCCTCAAAAACTTTCAAATTTATAATATTAGTAGGATAACTACCCTTAATGAAAAATACAGCCTCCCAACACACAGCCACTAAACACCATTAATTCCCAGCCTAGTTCAGCCTTTCATTCACACCTTCAGAGGCTTCGCAATCATTACGGTAAATGACTGGTATCAATTACGGTCAGGCCCGTTCTGTGCAGCCTTCTGTAATTGAGGCCATTTGTTGCGGCCGTACAATGTAGGTAGGCCTAGAGAAGATAAGAAATATTCGATGGAGAAAGTATGGTACGTTTCATGCTATGTAGTTTGGGGTAAATTTTGTATTTGTGATGATTTCTTTAAAAGCTGGAAGTTTTTCTTGCGTATTTTATCAAATTACTTGGATAATTATCGGGTTATAAAGTATCCAGAATATAAACTATCTGTCTGCCAATTTTCATCCAAATCTGTTCAAAGATTAACGCGTGATTGAGTAACATACATCCAATCATCCAAATTTCAAACATCTTCACAAGCTTTCACATTTATAATATTAGTTAACACATCCACATACAAAATTTCACGATTTGTGTTCAATGGATGTAGGAAAAAACTAAGTCGGTGGACAAGGTGTTGTAGCGTAGCCTGGGAGAGCCCAATGTCCAGCTGTGGACTGCGATAGACTGAGTTGATTCAGGCAGAAAATACAGAATGCCTCCTACTATCCTTACAAACTTCTTTTGATTTGTTCGTTATCAGGCAAATACTACGGACTCATTTTACCAGTAAGTGTTTTCATTTTTTGTTTTCATAACCACCAGGGGGCTTAGACAAGTGTCAATCCCTCCGTCTCAATTCGATTTCGAAAATTGTTGATCGAACAATTCGTTATCATAGCGATTTGGATTGTCAAGAACGCCACTTGTCATCGCATTTGTATGGGAATATTAATCGAGTTTCATTACACAATTTCACATTCTATCACTTAGCTTAGATTTATCACGTGACATTTCTAAAGCTTATGCCAATTCCATACATTTCGGATTTATCTAATTTCGTTAGAAGTAAAAATGTGTCTTTGTCTAGGCCCCCAGTTTTATGCTGAACTAGCTTCCGCCCGCGGCTTCGCCCGCAAAATATGTCGACAAATTATACACAAAAACCTTCCTCTTGAATCATTCTATCTATTAAAAAAACCGCATCAAAATCCGTTGCGTAGTTTTAAATATTTAAGCATACATAGGGATATATAGGGACAGAGATAGCGACTTTATTTTATACTATGTAGTGATAAGCTACTTTTAACCAATAAAATAATCGTAATTTTGATTGCCGTGCTTTCTACAGTCAATAGAAGTTGTTATAAGTATGAAATCGAACTCTTCTGGTGGCGGTGCACTGATACAGATCAACACACACGCACATATTCAGGCATCTGTCGACTCAATAATCTATCGTGCTTATCCGGCGTAATATTTCATGAATTGTGAACGCCGTATAGGACATAGGCGTCATAGATATATCACTGACGTCACGTATACGCCTTTAAATCCTCTTTCAGGCCAGTGTTATTTTTTATTTTATTTTATTAAAATTAAAGAAGTAAGTAGTAGTATAGATATGCGAGAGTTATAAATGTGTAACCTAAGACATTTTCCACATCATATTTAAAGTAATATATATAACAGTGCGCTATTCTAAGATAGATAGATAGCTAGCTAAACAATAATATAGTTAATCGTGAATATAAACATAGACAGGCATGCAAACAACATGGAGAGAGAAATAGATTAGATCTTAAACTACAATAATGTAATATTATAAAATAATTTTGTACATAATTATGACCTTTTTTGACGACACGGTTGGCGCAGTGGTTGACCGATTGACTGCTGCGCACTATGTCGCGGCGGGTTCGATTCCCGCATGGAACAAATATTTGTACGACCTGCAAGTATTTGTTACGAGTCTGGGTGTTTTTCTATCTATAATATGTATGTATTTACATAAAAAAATGTATATAAGTAGTATATCAGCCATCTCGTTACCATAACACAAGCATTAGGTTGCTTAGCTTGGGACGATTTTTTTAAGGCTGGGAAATCATCCAATGACTGCTCCCGCTCTGGGTGGAGCGGAAGTTAGTGTCAGACTCTTACTGACTAAAACCCATCCATGTTCCTTCCGTAGCCCTTTATGTTCCGGGGTAGCGGTAACCCTTTCGGACAATCCCGCTTACCCGGCAGGCTTGGCCCTGAGGGGCCCCTTCATATGCTGACATCTCTTTGAGGCGCGCGTGGAACATATACGCACCGTACGGCACGGGTCTGGTGCTGATCGGACGGTGAGTCACCCATTACTCACCGTCCGCAGGCCCGCGCCTACGGTGGCCGGGATTCGTCACGTGGCTCCCGACGCCCGGGGCGTCTCCTGCGGTGGCTGGGACGGGAGGACCTTTCTCTCTCCCATCCCGCCACCTCCTTCACGAGCATGACTTTTTCGCAGAAGGAGGTGACTGCCTCCCACTCCCTCTCGCCCCGGACCATGGCTTGCACCAGGGCCGGGCGCGAGAGGTCGCCGCCGCCTCTACGAGGACACGGCGGTGCTCCGCCCAAGCGGGGCAGGTTTGCACCGTGTGCTCTACCGTGTCCTCTGGGCGATCCTCGCAGTGGTGACACCCGGGCGTTTCCTCCCGCCTGATAGCTTGGGACGATATGACGTTGTGTGAAATGTCCAAGGATATTATTTTTATTATTACTTCTACATTTTTAGCAGACACAGAAAAGAAGTCGATATCTTCAAAGATTCCGTTGAATTGATTGGTAAGGCGGCGTAGTGCTCGCAAGCCTTTTTTTTTTTTTTTTTTTAAGGCTTGGAAATCATCCAATGACTGCTCCCGCTCTGGGTGGAGCGGAAGGGAGTGTCAGACTCTTACTGACTAAAACCCATCCATGTTCCTTCCGTAGCCCTTTATGTTCCGGGGTAGCGGTAACCCTTTCGGACAATCCCGCTTACCCGGCAGGCTTGGCCCTGGGGGGCCCCTTCATATGCTGACATCTCTTTGAGGCGCGCGTGGAACATATACGCGCCGTACGGCACGGGTCTGGTGCTGATCGGACGGTGAGTCACCCATTACTCACCGCCCGCAGGCCCGCGCCTACGGTGGCCGGGAGTCGTCACGTGGCTCCCGACGCCCGGGGCGTCTCCTGCGGCGGCTGGGACGGGAGGACATTCTTCCTCACTAAAATTTTTCAAAAGGCCGTTGCCATTCTCTGATAATTCATAGGAAACCACAAAGCTCTGAGCAAAAAGTTTGCTACTATCATCTCAAAAAGTAATCCATGATCATGATGCGAAAGTCAAATAACATTTATAAAATTGTATAAAACTATTTATAGTACATCAGGTATTTACTATTTGTTTAAGGCAATTTAGATAATACCTACTTATGTATAAGAATTTGAGTGTGATACCTGAGATACAGGTTTATTCCTAGTTCAGGTAGAACCCAATCATTATATACCTCTATAGACCAGTGCCTGTGAAAATGGTAAAAAGTGGAAAAAAATACAACTACAACTTTACCATTTCATTTGTATCCATAGAACTTTGTTAGACAGAACATAGTTTTTGCCAGAAATCGAAATAAGCCGTTTTTTACCCTTAAAAACGCACCCCTATCCACTTCCCGACCTCAGATCGCCCGTAAATTATTTTTCCTTTCATTTTTTTTTTACAAATATTATCTACCCTTGTCTACTAGTTTAAAGCACTATTTGAAAACATTCATACTAATTCATTTTCAATAAACAATTTCAATTCCTATTCGAATTGAATTTCGAACGTTAACGTCTTCTTAATTAAACACGGATCGAGCATGCTAATCAAATCAGCATCCTAATGATCTAAACTACACTTAAGATGGTTCCTAAGACGGCTGTAAGAGCACTCGTCCACGAGACGGATTCCTCCCGGCACAGCGCCGGAAACTATCACCGGTTCCGTCGTCTGTAATGTGTGAATTACTGCACCAATATGTATACACTTAGAAACATTCAAGAGCGATTTTCTCGTGGAATAACGAGAACTTTGTGATAATAGAACCTATTTCATATTAATGTGGGTATTAATGACAACTTGCAGAGCGGGCTCGCTGGCGGGACACAATATCAGGTGCAGGTGCACTGAATAACAAACTTCTTCAAATAAAACAATTCTTCAGAGACTATTTTCTTCTTTATTTTTCTTCTTGATGTTTCTTATAATACTGCTGGATTCGGAATGCTCGACCATGTTTTTTTTTTTTTTTTTGAAATGGCATCTCGCAGTTCAACCAAAGGGTTGTCTACTGCTTAACCGGGCTTGCCTGTGGCTGCCACAAAAGAATTGTAGCCTCCAGCCAGGGCTTAATAAAAACTAAAGCTAACTTACAAAACTAAGCGACTACACGCTAAGGGCACCCCCTGCGGGGTTCGGACCTCGGCTTAGGGCGTCGCTGGGGGGGGGACAGCAAGGGACAGCTGGATCGGGGGTTGCTCGACCATGGAAATATGCCCTCTTTTTATAGGCAGATGTGACCAATCAAAACCCTTCAAATTTGCACACGGCACTAACCAAATTTTCTCCACCAATCAGAGAGGTTGAAGTTTGAACACGATTCGAATGTGATTTTGTATGGGAAACTTCTTTGGCAGTTTTTCTATGGTTAAGCATATCCTTACAATGACTTTCTTATTTCCCTAACATGGGGACGGACATATTTTAATATTTAACAAAAAATTGAAACAAAAAACTTTATTCTAGACCTTAAAATTAAAGAAAATCTAAAACAGCTCTCACTACGGTAAAGTTTCCTAGTACTTAAGCTAATGTAACAACATGGTACAAGTGGCGCCACCAAGTGTGGCAACATGTAACTATTCTTATAAAGTTATAACATTCTATCTAGAAACTTATGTGAATACAGAACAATGAATCTTATTTGATAATAATTAGTTAGTCTTTTCTAGCATGAAACTTGAAACTTAACTGATTCAGTGAGATTAATTACTTATCATTGCTAACAAGGAACTTTAATAATAGTTAAACGTAACATAGGCTAGTTTCAACAATAAGACAGTATCGTCGCTTATAGTGGGTTCCCAAATACGTTGTCCATAACAAGATAAAATTACCACAAATGCAAAAGGAGAAAATCACTTTTTAAAGTAGCTCAGTGTATACTAATTGCTGCTCGTGACTGTACACAAGAAGCGGCTTACCTTGTTTAATACTTTTGTCACGTTTCGGATGCCGGTTACTTGATGGCGATGCGTGAATGTAGGTACAGATGAACAAGGCATTTTTGGCGCTAACATCGGAACGAACCTTGATTTTACAATACAGCTTTACAAAAAAATGTGTAATGTTAACCACACCACACCGCATCTAACTCACACAGCCATCCCTCCTTACACACATTCTCACAAATTCAAAACATAGTTAGACCAGGACATTATAGGTAGTTACAATAGAACACTAAAGGTCATCCTAGTTTAGGAAGCAGGGTTACTAAGTATTTGTACAGCCTTTTCCTAAAATTCAATGTACCTATGTGGAATGTATTGGTATTGTATAAAAAGATTTTTCGTGCCAATAAAACTATTTTTATTTTTTTCACTAAGGTATTTTTTATCACTGCGACTACAAAGGATTTTTGTAGTATTGTATGAAAGCTTTTTAACACCCACCGGGTACCCGGCACTCAGAACATTTCGCTACCGTGGATAGGCTCTGGTTAATTTGATCTGACAAATTGTTTCATACAATTTCTGTTGTTATTTCCTTCAATTCATATAATATCTGAACTAAGTAAAATAGGCAGCCTTTGTGTTGTCATAATAACCTGCCTGCAACGTATCGGATAAAAACCGCCTCGTGGACACGTGCTCTAATGATAGGGTGAGAGCACACTGCGGTAATCCGAGCTAAGCAATGATTCACTGGAGCTTGTCACAATGATAAATGAGGGTACTTAGATGCATTTGTGACCAACGCGTGGGTTCATTCTGATGTAATGTAGGTAAGCCCTTAGGTAGTTTCTGAGGAAGTACTGGGTAAAACTATTCTGGGGATGTATTATAAGGTGTCAAAGCTATCATTATTCTGTTGTGAAAAGAAATGGTGCTATGCGTCTTGTATAACTCCATCTCTCTCTCTGTCATCAACAATGATGCCTTTGAAACGTCATTATATGGCCTCTGAATGATAAACTCACTCAATATTCTTTAGACTTCTGGCTTAGGTTACCTGTAACCGGCATTTGACAATTAGGATATTAAAACCTTTTCGGTCGGTCTAGCTAGGGTTAAAAATAATAACAGAAAGTAGGTTCTTTTCCGTAATAACAATGTACAGAAGCCAGCACATCAAGTTACCACAATCTGTCAAATTTCTTTGATAGTATTTCAACTTTATTGCAAAGACATAAGGTTCGTTTTTAATTGAAAAAAATGACAGTTAGGGATTGCTTGATGAGCTGGCGTCTGTACTAATGTTCAAATTCAAGTAGCAATCTCAACTCAGCTACAATAAATGTCAAAAACTTGACATTTATTTAAATTATAGTTTTTTTAATACACATGGATAGAATATGGAATGAGTATATAAGAGGAAGTCTGAAAGTGACACCGGTGACTGAAAAGTTGTGTGGAAATCGGTTGTCATGGTATGGGCATGTTATGCGGAGGAATGAGGAAAATGTTGTCAGGAAAGTTGTGAGAATTTGTATCAATAAAGTATTATTATTATTATTAGCATGAATGTGGATGGCTATACAAGTAGAGGGAGACCAAAGAAACGAGGGATGGATTGGTTGAAAGATGATATGGCTAGGAAAGGAGTAACTACCGAGATGAAGACTAATAGAGAAGTATGGAAGAAAGAGACATGTTGCGCCAACCCCAATTAATTGGGATAAGGGCAGGAGAATGATGATGATGTTGATGACATAAACACACGAAACACAGCCATGTTGCACCGACCCCGAATAAATTGGGATAATGCAGAAAAATATTATGATGATGGCACGAACAATTAAGACATTTGAATAGGAACATTGTTAAAGCCCGTCACAGACGTAGCTGTAGGGCACGCCACGATAGTAGCGGTAAGGCCCCTCTTTGAGGAGTGGCTAGAGAGGCGTCACGGCGCCCTCACCTACCGCCTGACGCAGGTCCTCACCGGACATGGATGTTTCGGGAGGTTCCTGCACAGCATCAGGCGGGAGGAAACGCCCGGGTGTCACCACTGCGAGGATCGCCCAGAGGACACCGCGGGCGGAGCACCGCCGTGTCCTCGTAGAGGCGATCGGCGGCGGCGACCTCTCGCGCCCGGCCCTGGTGCAAGCCATGGTCCGGGGCGAGAGGGAGTGGGAGGCAGTCACCTCCTTCTGCGAAAAAGTAATGCTCGCGAAGGAGGTGGCGGGATGGGAGAGAGAAAGGTCCTCCCGTCCCAGCCGCCGCAGGAGACGCCCCGGGCGTCGGGAGCCACGTGACGACTCCCGGCCACCGTAGCCGCGGGCCTGCGGACGGTGGGTAATGGGTGACTCACCGTCCGATCAGCACCAGACCCGTGTCGTACGGCGCGTATATGTTCCACGCGCGCCTCAAAGAGATGTCAGCATATGAAGGGGCCCCTCAGGGCCAAGCCTGCCGGGTAAGCGGGATTGTCCGAAAGGGTTACCGCTACCCCGGAACATAAAGGGCTACGGAAGGAACATGGATGGGTTTTAGTCAGTAAGAGTCTGACACTCCCTTCCGCTCCACCCAGAGCGGGAGCAGTCATTGGATGATTTCCCAGCCTTAAAAAAAAAAAAAAAGACGTAGCTGTAATATATACATATTAATATGAATCGTAGCAAGGCATATTACGACATATTTTCCATACAAATTTTCGAGTGACCGCACACGCAGCTATATAATTATATTTCTATGACATCACAAAAATATGTTGACATATTATATCTCAGTATATTATGGCATATTGATACATATTTTAGTATATTAATATATGTATATATTGAGGATACGGGGTGTTCCATTAGTTTGATTACCGATCTTGAACTTCTAAAATACTGTGCAAATTTACTCGATGATAAATCATGATACAAATTAAATTCGCCACGAGTTCTCTTTTGTTTTATATGCGACTCTACTCAGATGGTTCTATTTTTCGTTCCTGACAAGGCAACATGCATAATATCAAATTCAGCATTGGAATCATCCTCTGAGGAACTTTCAATTAGATCTAAAAGTAGTGCTCTTCTTGAATTCATTCGGAACCTAGAGTGATTATAGTGTTACGTCAAAATTTGTACATCTTGTACACAAAATAAGCTTTAGAACCGTGCACTTGCAAGGACGACCGCAGACCGAGTGAGGGCAAAATATATATTATAGTATAGCTCCCGTGTCTGGTACCTTGCTATACTATAGTTTATAATTATTTCGATATATTAATATATATTATAGCTACGTCTGTGACGGGCTTAAAAATACATGAATTCCTCGTAATATAGAAGTCGCTATCTTCAGCATTTCAATCAATCTGCCTAGCCTTTTCCGAGCTATGTCGGCTTCAAGTCTAACCGGATGCAGCTGAATACCAGTATTTTACATAGAGCGACTGCCTATCTGACCGCCACAACCCAGTCAGTAACTGGGTAATACGATACCCCGTAAGAATAGCTGTCAGACTTTCGGGCTTCTGACTACCCGTAACGACTGTTAAAGATCCACGAATATCAGCCAGCATTTAAAGCTATTGAAACAAAAGAAGATCAGTTACAGAAGAAAATCAAATAAAGCCAAAATCACCCATTCTGTAAAGTACCACTGACGCACATTCACAACTATTCCTTACGAACGGTTAATCGTACGTCACAAGAAAAAGTGTAACAATAAAATGGCCTGTGTTCGATTCCCCGTTTGGCAGATTTATTGGTCGTAAACTGGAGCGTACAAAAGACTATTAGACGATAGGATTTGTTGCGCTTTAAATATATAATGTTCTTTAAATAGGACATAGAAAATAAACCCATTACATTACAATCAAAGGAAACTGTGACTGGCTGACTGACTGATCTATCATAATTATTTATTTATTTCATACTTTAAGCCCAGAAACGTACGTACTGGATGACTTAATGCAATAGGCAGTTTCTACCAGTCAACCTTTGGGATCACCCAAAGGTGAGGCACAGATAAACAGTGGTACGGGCAATAGAAAAATTTAAGATTAAATATTTATTTAGTTACAAATACACACAAAAAAAACTATATAATAATAAATTAATATATACCTAATTATACATATAAATGTAATATAAATACCTATTAAAATAAATAAATCAAACATTGGGAAAACATTAACGATGTGATGATTCTACTAGCTTCTTTCGAATGTGCTCGCGAACTGTTATTTATCATATCATAATTCATTTATTTCGGAACAATATAAATTGTTTAGAAATTTTGTTGTTGTACAAAACGGATTGGGCTGACATTTCACATACAAATAGTTATTATGAAGTCGGTCAGTTTTCTGTTTTCCCAGGTCGGGCCAAGTGTTAATTTATCATGTAAAATTTCGTAGTGGCCGTCTGAATTTGTTCCCGGTTGATGTCAATAGGCTCACCCCCTATTACATGGGACCTAAACATAACTGGCAAAATTTGGGTGTACTTACTATAGGTTATAGGTACAGCTCTGCCTATCTCCTCGCACATGACAGCCGTGACGTTGTGTAAATTAGTTTATAATTAGACAAGGTCCAAACTGGTTCTGCCGTCACTTCTTTACACGTGCCAGCCAGGATGTTTTTGAAGAACAAAACACACTCTACTTTAAACATACATAGTTACAATCCATTCATGTGTAACTTTAGTACTAGGCACTTGTCGATAAAGCCTCCATTCCACTCCCCTTTTAACATTGTTTGCATAAAAATATTGATCAAATCATCATTCTCCTGCCCTTATCCCAATTTATTTGGGGTCGGCGCAACATGTCTTCTTCTTCCATACTTCTCTATTAGTCGTCATCTCGATAGTCACTCCCTTACTAGCCATATCATCTTTCACACAATCCATCCATCATTTCTTTGGTCTCCCTCTACTTGTATAGCCATCCACATTCATACTCACAACTTTCCTGACAACATTATCCTCATTCCTCCGCATAACATGCCCATACCATGAAAACCGATTTCCACACAACTTTTCGGTCACCGGTGTCACTTTCAGACTTCCTCTTATACAACATGTCCCAAAATTCAACGATAAGCCGGCACCAGAGGATGGACCTACTAATGACTACTCGAGAAAAAAAAAGAAAAAAAAAATACCTCTACTTTTTTTTAAATTACTTAAAAAAAATGGAAATTCTTCGAAAATGTATACCCCTTATGACACTTTTAACTACCATGACCACAATTTTTCAAATATTTCAGTTTTTTTGTTTGTATCGGCAACCTAAGTAGTACTACTATTCACCATAATCTTTGAAAATTACAGAATTTTCGTAGCTTTATACAAAAAAAACAACCAAAAAAAATTATTTCCCTATAATTTTGAAAGATTTTAACGTTCAGTACACTTTAAGTCATCGTAGTGTAAAAAAAAATATGGACACCACTATGGCAAGTTTTTTAAAAAATTAGCGCAACTAACCTAGATTTTAAAATGGTATAATACTTTATTAAAACTAGCCACAAAAAATAAATAATGATACTTTTTCTAATCAAGAACCAAATTTTATAAGTTGTTGTTAATAGTAATTACTTCTACTATGTGCCCAAAATAGATTTCTTTCGCAAATTCTTAGAATTTGGAAGGGACATGTGCGTAGTCAGTGAAGTTCAGAAGTCAGAAAGAGATAGATAGTATACGTTAGAGAGAGATAGATAGAGAGCGATTATACGTTAGAGAGAGATAGATAGATGTTTGTTGTTAAATAACAATAGGGCAGGTAGGAATGTTGCTGTTCTCTACAAAGTACAAAGTCAGTACGCTCTGCTTCTTTGTTTACTGTGCACCGTTTCGTATTCAATTGATGTGACTCTCGTACTAACGACTTTTGGCTTGGCTTTTTGGACTGGATTAAGTGATCTGCAAACTGTACTAACCTGGCATTATTTTGAACTGGACTGTGTTTTGTGAATTGGACTTTTGGCGTATTTTGGACTGTTTAGCGTTTATCATGCCGCTACCATACACACCGTTGGAATACGCTAATATGCACCTCATTTATGGAGAGTGCCGATGCAATGGTAGTGCTGCTAGCAGATTATATCGAGAAAGGTACCCAAATGCTCAAAGATACCCGAATTATCGAGTATTTATTAACGTGCATCAAGCGTTTTCGGAGGGCCGTTTACCATCTGACAGGAGAAATGCTGGAAGACCTAGATCGGAACGCGACGAAGACGTTCTCAATGAAATTGAAAATGATTCAACTACCTCGGTACGTGCCATAGAAATAGCTACGGGAATCCCAAAAAGTACTGCACATCGAATCCTAAAACGTCACAGACTTCACCCATATCACTACAGGCGTGTGCAGACGTTATTACCGCGGGACTATCCACTACGAGTCGCATTTTGCCGTGTGATGCTGCAAAAGCACAGAGAAGATCCCCAATTCTTGGATAATATTCTATGGTCGGATGAATCAACCTGCAAGAGAGATGGCTATTTAAATCTTCACAACCTACATAGCTGGAGTAATGAAAATCCGCACCTGATGAGACAAGACAAATCCCAATATCAATTCAAGGTTAACCTATGGACGGGCATATTAAACGGAAAAGTGATTGGGCCTTTTGAATTACAAGGAAACTTGGATGGCAATAGTTACTTGAACTTTTTACAAAATGACTTGCCAGTATTATTAGAAGACATGCCCATTAGTGATCCACAAAACATATGGTTCCAAAATGATGGCTGCCCAGCTCACTATGCCCGTCCTGTGCGAGAATACTTAAACCAAGAGTATCCAGGGCGTTGGATAGGGCGACTTGGTCCTATTTTATGGCCACCCCGTTCACCCGATCTAAACCCCCTGGACTTCTTCTATTGGGGTTGTCTCAAAGACAGAGTCTACTCGAAACCCATTGCAACACTGAACGACCTTCGCCAAAAAATCACTCAGGCTGCGGATCATTATCAATAGTAGAAGATATGCACGACGAATAAAACGATCTTTTTTAAGGCGATGTCATGCTTGTATTAATGCCGGTGGTAAACAGTTCGAACATTTATTATAATATTATTAATAATGCAATAAATTTACATTTATTGACACCATTTGTTTCATTCATTCAACATTTTCCAACAACAAAAATCTATTTTGGGCACATAGTAGAAGTGATTACTATTAACAACAACTTATGAAATTTGGTTCTTGATTAGAAAAAGTGTCATTATTTTTTTTTTGTGGCTAGTTTTCCTAAAGTATTATACCATTTTAAAATCTAGGTTAGTTGCGCTAATTTTTAAAAAAACTTGCCATAGTAGTGCCCATATTTTTTTTTTACACTACGATGACTTAAAGTGTACTGAACGTTAAAATCTTTCAAAATTTTAGGGAAATAATTTTTTTTGGTTGTTTTTTTGTATAAAACTACGAAAATTCTGTAATTTTCAAAGATTATGGTGAATAGTAGTACTACTTAGGTTGCCGATACAAACAAAAAAACTGAAAAATTTGAAAAATTGTGGTCATGGTAGTTAAAAGTGTCATAAGGGGTATACATTTTCGAAGAATTTCCATTTTTTTTAAGTAATTTAAAAAAAAGTAGAGGTATTTTTTTTTTCTTTTTTTTTCTCGAGTAGTCATTAGTAGGTCCATCCTCTGGTGCCGGCTTATCGTTGAATTTTGGGACATGTTGTATACTCATTACGTATTCTATCCATTCGCGTATAACACCACACATCCCTCTTAACATTCTCAAATATTGATCAAATAAAACAATATATTGCTCATAAACTCACATTCGGGAATACCGCGCAGTTTTGGCATCATTCTGTAAAGCCGAGGCCACACAAACTCCGCATAACTGTCAGCGAAACTGTTTTTGATCCCGCGTGGGAAATTAAAACGTGGCATTGTTTTTAGTACTTCTTTTATGCAAGAGTGGTGTAAAATTTAAGGAAAATGCACCATACCATAGTAGCCTGAAAAATTCAAACTAAAGGTTTTTATAATGTGGACGTTAGTACCAGGTTATATGTTAATCAAAATATAATACACACATCAAAAGTGTCTAGGGATCAACATATATTTTTGCAATAACTTTTCTCTTGATTGATATTAATTTAAATTTTCTTTAAGGATTCATCAAATAAAGTGTTTTCGTTTGTCACAGTAACGATAAACCAAGTCACCTTTGCATTAATAAAGAAATTTGCCATTTTCCTAATAAAGGGATTTTTGACATTTGAACCACTAACATTAAAGTTCGAAAAAAAGACTGAAATAACAGTTTTCTTTAAAATTTTATTGGGTAACTTAAACAATTAATAATCCGTGTTTCTACCGCGAACACTAACAACACAAGAACATCGGTTTGGCATACTCAAAATGAGTTCATCCAAATCACGCTGTGGAATGGCCGCCCATGTTCGTTGCAACAACAAAAAAAGGTCTTCTTGCAACTGGATACCCTCCATATTCGGCAGAGCTCTTCTCTGTAGCATATCCCATGCATGCTCAATCGGGTTCAAGTCTGGCGACTGAGCAGGCCAGGGCAGGACATTGATGTTAGCTGCGGCGAGAGTCTGTCTTACAACTCTTGCGGTGTGCGGTCGTGCATTATCATGCATTAACTGAAATAAGGGACCGATTTGCACTTGTAGAGGAACGATGACGTCAGATACAATCGTCTCAGCATAAATTTGAGCGTTGAGGTTGCCTCTGATCCAAATCAACTCAGTTCTTCCGCCGATCCAAATACCCGCCCATACCATGATGGTTCCACCACTATAAGGATGGACTTCCTGGCAGGATTTTAATCGCTGTTGGCGTCCAGGGGTTCTCCAGTGTCGTATACGTCTTGTATCCGGTCTCATACCAAAACGAGACTCATCAGAAAAGCACACGAAACGCCATTGTTCTTCTGCCCAATTTCTGTGTTCAAGAGCCCATTGATATCGAATCCTACGATTGTGCATTGCTATAGGTGGTACCCGTAGCGGTCTTCGGGAATGAAGGTTCACTTCATGCAAGCGGTTTCTGACTGTTTGGTCGCTAATTAAGTTCCCTGAAGAGTGATGAAGCCTCACGGCTAACATCATGGCGGTTATTGTTGGAGCTCTTCGAGTTAAGATTTGAATGTATCGGTCTTGTCTCCGTGTCGCCAGACTTGAACCCGATTGAGCATGCATGGGATATGCTACAGAGAAGAGCTCTGCCGAATATGGAGGGTATCCAGTTGCAAGAAGACCTTTTTTTGTTGTTGCAACGAACATGGGCGGCCATTCCACAGCGTGATTTGGATGAACTCATTTTGAGTATGCCAAACCGATGTTCTTGTGTTGTTAGTGTTCGCGGTAGAAACACGGATTATTAATTGTTTAAGTTACCCAATAAAATTTTAAAGAAAACTGTTATTTCAGTCTTTTTTTCGAACTTTAATGTTAGTGGTTCAAATGTCAAAAATCCCTTTATTAGGAAAATGGCAAATTTCTTTATTAATGCAAAGGTGACTTGGTTTATCGTTACTGTGACAAACGAAAACACTTTATTTGATGAATCCTTAAAGAAAATTTAAATTAATATCAATCAAGAGAAAAGTTATTGCAAAAATATATGTTGATCCCTAGACACTTTTGATGTGTGTATAATAATAAGTACGTATTTGTAGAATTATAATCATTCAATTTTTATTTTTTTATTTTGCATAATTTATTTCAAATATTACAATTAATACATTAAAATTGTATATACAATATATAATCTGACACTAAAACTAAAAAGAATATAGGTACCATGTACAAATATTTCAAACTAATAACTAACTAAAATATGACGTCGAAAAATTCATTCATCCGCATCGCTGTCGACTGGTAATGTACCCAAGAGACTGGCGGCATTGCCACGTTGTATGGCAATGCTAAGCGTCTGGCCAAGGTAAAAGCCAGCGCGTGGGTCACGGGTAGTGTCAACTATCATTCAAATCATGAAAACGAGTCTCTAAGTTGGAATTGCCCTCAAATGTCATGATTTCATGAAAATGTCATTCCATTGGGTTATTTAAACTATTAACGGTGATTTTTGAACCTGGACTTATATTTCAGGTAAGTCTAAAATCGCTAACCCGTCACGGGTAAGCATGGTGATAAACGCTTGTGCCTTCTCTTTATGAGAAGAGACTTCTGGTCAGCAGTGGAACAAAACCAGGATTTTATAGTTAATAACCTATACCTACTAATACCTACCATTTTATACCTACCTAACCTACCTACCTTACCTACCTTACCTACCTTACCTACCTTACCTACCTTACCTACCTTACCTACCTTACCTACCTTACCTACCTTACCTACCTTACCTACCTTACCTACCTTACCTACCTTACCTACCTTACCTACCTTACCTACCTTACCTACCTTACCTACCTTACCTACCTTACCTACCTTACCTACCTTACCTACCTTACCTACCTTACCTACCTTACCTACCTTACCTACCTTACCTACCTTACCTACCTTACCTACCTTACCTACCTTACCTACCTTACCTACCTTACCTACCTTACCTACCTTACCTACCTTACCTACCTTACCTACCTTACCTACCTTACCTACCTTACCTACCTTACCTACCTTACCTACCTTACCTACCTTACCTACCTTACCTACCTTACCTACCTTACCTACCTTACCTACCTTACCTACCTTACCTACCTTACCTACCTTACCTACCTTACCTACCTTACCTACCTTACCTACCTTACCTACCTTACCTACCTTACCTACCTTACCTACCTTACCTACCTTACCTACCTTACCTACCTTACCTACCTTACCTACCTTACCTACCTTACCTACCTTACCTACCTTACCTACCTTACCTACCTTACCTACCTTACCTACCTTACCTACCTTACCTACCTTACCTACCTTACCTACCTTACCTACCTTACCTACCTTACCTACCTTACCTACCTTACCTACCTTACCTACCTTACCTACCTTACCTACCTTACCTACCTTACCTACCTTACCTACCTTACCTACCTTACCTACCTTACCTACCTTACCTACCTTACCTACCTTACCTACCTTACCTACCTACATTACCTACCATTTTGTAAAACTTTTTAAAAATATTGGTGTTTCATCCCGACTATCTAACGCTACCAAAAGCACCATATTTTCACTGGCTTCAACAAAGATTATTGTTGATAGAGCAACCTGTTGCGTTTATCGAAGGCAACTAGTCCCACGGTACTGAAAAGCGATAACATTTCAGTTTTCATATATTTTATTTTAATACCATTTATGATGCCGCTGGCTTTTACACGTGGCTTCACGCGTCTAGGTTGAGATTTATCCTACGGAAACATAATAATAATAATAAATTTATTCATCAAAATATGAGTAGGTGCAACGTTACATTTTCAGAGAGCCACAAACTAAGCGGCGTCGCTGTATCTTGTGGCTCAGGAGTGCTAATTTACAAATAAGGTTACATTACAGTTTGAAGATGATATTGTATAATATTTATAATGATAAACAACGAGAGAGTAACAAAAAAAGAAAAATTAAGAATAAGAATAATAAAACAAAAACATATTTTCAATTCTGAACACAAAATAAAATAAATGAACAATGGGCTTGAGCTGTGTCGTGTGTTTATGTGCGTGTGTGTGTGTGTGTGTGTGTGCTGTGTGAACGTGCTTTATCAAGGCTTCAGTGTCATCGTATGATAATTTCAAAAGAGCTGAAGTTAGGGTTTTCTTACAGGTCCTGATGGAGCAGTCCCTTAGGTCGCAAATTTTGCTCACTTTCTTGTAAGTGTTGGGATGGGAAAAATTAATGCAGCGTCTAGCTAGCTCGGATTTGGTAGCTGGGATAGGTACTCTGAAGATACGCTTGTTTATTAAATCGCTGTAGTCGGGCCGTTTTTTTATTGTTGCGTGATATGTCAGTGTTGTTGTACATAGTACCGAGATAAACAGTACGCTGTGACCAAACCCAGCTGATGGCCAGGTCAGGGCTTTAAAGTTTAAGCGGGATTGTCTGAAAGGGTTACCGCTACCCCGGTACATAAAGGGCTAAGGAAGGAACATGGATAGTTTTTAGTCAGTAAAAATCTGACACTCGCTTCCGCTCCTCCCAGAGCGGGAGAAGTCATGGGATGATTTCCCACCCTCAAAATAAAAAAAAGTGCTTTAAAGTTAAAGAGACTGACAGGCAGACACGCAGTACAGCCAGGATCTCAATATAAAGCAAGGTACAGAGGCCAGCACATCAAGTTACCACAATCTGTCAAATTTCTTTGTTAGTATTTCAACTTTTCTTGTAAAGACATAAGGTTCATTTTTAATTGAGAAAATTTGACAGTTAGGGATAGCTTGATGTGCTGGCGTCTGTACTTAGTGTGTTCTTCATCTGTAATTCCGAATTTCTTAAGGTAAAACAATTATTTTTTACAATAAATTGTCAGTGTCAGATTTTATGAGATCAAAATACGATTTGCAATCGTAATAAAAATGTCTATATATAATTAAAATTATTAAACTCTTCGATATAACTTTCTTAGTGAGAATTTAACTAGAATGTCACAATTTCAAGAAATAGTCCTTCAATAGAGGAATCTGTACTAAGAGAGTTGTATTGACGATTTTAATAGTAATGAATTTTGTGGGATACGTCAGCGCATTCCCCTTAAATTAAAGTCATTTCAATCCATAGCATTAATCTTTTTTGCTGCGGCCGTGACGCACACTCTGTTATTGTTGAAACCTTTTTTTTGTATTTTGTCTTCTTCTTAGCGTGTCGATGGCAATCTAAATCTACTCGGCCCAGAATTCGGCTACGTGTTTGGTGCCATCACTAGCGTCCATTAGTTCCCATAACGTGCATACGGCAGGACACGGAGGACACGATAATTAGTGTCGCATCGTTTGTTGACTTAAATCGTATCCTATCGTTTGTATTTTGGGTGTCCCACCGACTGTGTCCAAATAAATGTTATTTCTTTCTTTATTCTTTCTTTCTAATAATTATAAAACTTTGCTATTAAAAATAAAACTTCTGATCATCTCCCTTAATGTACTTATTAGACTTTCAATCCGGATTCCATAAAAAAATATCATCGAAGATATTTTCCTGTAATTATTCTCATAACTCCGCATAATTAATTCGCGTAAAAAACTTTATTTCATAGCAGAGAAATAACGATAAAATAAAATTATCTAAGCTCCCTCTTCACGGGCGGATAAAAAAATCACTTTGTGAGGTTTTTTTTTGCAGAAATTAACGGTACGTATATCATGTGGGTCGTTAAGCTGTCACACGGAAAATAATGAGCCTTAAATATACATTGTGTTACGAACTGGGCTTATTTTTTGCTAAATCTTCGGGGATTTTGGTATAGCCTTGGGCTTCATAGATTTCATAGGCTTCATAGATATTTACTGTAATAATTCACAACAGAAATACACGCTTCTCTTTCCCGAAGTGTTAGGCGAAGGTGTATTGTACACCCACATTATGCCAGCTTTTTTTTTTGAGGGTGGGAATTCGTCAAATGATCCCTCCTGTTCTGGGTGGAGCGGAAGGGAGTGTCAGACTCTTACTGTAAAAAACCTACGCATGTTCCTCCCTTAGCCCTTTATGTTCCGGGGTAGCGGTAACCCTTTCGGACAATCACGCTGACCCGGCAGGCCTTAAAAGGTCCCTTTCCAAATGCTGACATCTGTTTGAGGGCGCGTGGAATATGTACACGCCGTCCGGCACAGGCCTGGTCCTGATCGGACGATGAGCTACCTATGACTCACCGTCCGCAGGTCCGCGCCTACGGTTGCCGGGAGTCGTCATGAGACTACCGACGCCCAGAGCATATCCCGCGCCAGCTATGTTAAGTCCCATATAATGGGGGACGAGTATAATTGCCCAGTTGTTGGGCACAAATCCAGACTTCGGGCAGCTACTGAGACATTCCATGTGAAAAGATCCAATAACATTTAACTCGACTAGGGAATTTTCCCAGGGCGGCAGTAGCACTTGAGCTCGTAGACATTTATACAAATAAAAAATTTAATGACATGAAAAGAATTAGGGTTACGGTAAACAATTTGATAGGGTAGTTAATTACGTTACTTTTTAAGAATTGTCATCACGCGGAGTTTGTACGTGATTTGTATGAAATATTTAAATGTGATGACACAGATTTTTTGAATGAAATACAATACTTATTAACATTAAATCCAATTTTACGATCAATCCTCACATAATGTTTAATTTACATATGTACGGTTGTGGAAGTTTTTAAGACGAGCGGTGTTTTTTCTATGTGATTACATGTGTTATTTTTGACCGTGTTAAATAGCTAATTTCTACATTATGAAATGATGAATAACGTAGTTTTTCGTAGCGAAGTATTCGTAGCATTGCATAGATTTAGTGTGTAGTGTGAGCATAGCAGAGTATTCTTAGCATGGTATAGTTTCGTAGCGTAGCAGTTTCCGTCATAGTGTTGTCTTGCGTAGCGCTATGTAGAACAAAATATACATTACGAAATTAGTTACGCAAACTTGTTCATTGATAGTTCCACGTGTAAATAAATAATTCTTTAAAACATAACTATCAATGAATAACTAAATTACGTAATGAAAATCCGACTAAGTTAGAAGAATAGAATGAAATAGAATACGCTCAAAAAGCTTAGTCTTATTTTATGTGAAACATACGTGACGTGCATACGTTTCTTATACGATTTAGTATGATAACTATGAATTCATAGTTCTATCCTAGATTTATACAGGCTGAAATTGAATTCATGGGCAGTATTTTAAGGGGTCACATTATACTCATCATTATGAACAGCTTTTACTATGATAACGAAAAAAAAATCAGCTATTCCCTACATTTGGAGGAGTTATGAGAGCATAATGCATGGAACAGCTGATTAGCTGAATTTTTTTGCTAATTAAAAATTTTTCTCACAGTAAAAGTTGTTCATACTGATGAGTACAATGACCCCTAAAATATTCCCCATGAATTCAATATCACCCTGTATAACCCTATTAAATAATACAGCACACTGACAGACACAAAAGGCATTCTCGCAAATACGGCAATTAAATCCTATAACTTGGGTCCATGGGTTATTGTGAAACGTGTCGGTACATAAATAAATTAAATACTGTTATTAAAAGTATTATTGTCTACATTAACGAGAGGATCTAATTAGTAATTACATTTAGTGCAACAATAGCGATTTTAATAATAATAATAATATCCTTGGACATTTCACACAACGCCATATCGTCCCAAGCTAAGTAACCTAATGCTTGTGTTATGGTAACGAGATGGCTGATAAACTACTTATATACATTTTTGTTTTGCAAATACCTACATACATAATATTATAGATAGAAAAACAAATACTTACAGGTCGTACAAATATTTGTTCCGTGCGGGAATCGAACCCGCGACATAGTGCGCACCAGTCAATCGCTCAACCACTGCGCCAACCGTGTCGTCAATTAACTATTAACTGACCTATAGTTCAGCGGATAAGCATGTGTATAAGAAATGATATCAACAGTCTATGAATACAGTCACAAGCAGAACTATATATACACTTAGCTAATTTCATAGGCGGTTTTCTGCTTAGTTATTGAATGAATTTGTATGTGGTCACACACATTGCGTTTTCGAATCCATAGGTTTACCGTACATGTCGTATCTCAAAGTTGAAATTGTTATTTTACGAGAAAATCGGTTCTGAAAATTACTAGGTGTATACATATTGGTGCTCGTGACTCGTACATACCTCATATAATTAGCATACCTAGCTTCTGCTATTTTGCCTTTAATTTTTGAGGATAGTAAATCATCAAAAGGACTCCTCCCGCTCTGGGTGGAGCGGAAGGGAGTGTCAGACTCTTACTGACTAAAACCCATCCATGTTCCCATCTTAGCCCTTCAAATTCCGGGGAACTTAGAACCTGGTTGGTTAGAATATATGTAACTGACAGCATTCGACCTTTTTGAAATGATAGAATTGTTTGATAAGTTTTTATAAAAGAAATGAAGGGAGTCTCTCAGTAGCCGTGCTGCTTGACGCATGTATGTGTTAAAAGCATTATAATTCAATAGCTGCTGCCTCGTTGTTTGTATTTTGTAACTCAAAACTCTAACTCAAACTCAAAGTATTTATTTCAAATAAACCAATTACAGGCACTTTTGAACTGTCAAGGGGTCGGTCAGTCAGAAAGATGAAGCTAGTTGCCCATTCCCGTTCTTCTCCATAGGTCTATGGAGAAGAACGGGCAAGAAACAAGCAACACTCTTTTAGGGCAGGATAGGATTTTGTAGGATAGAAATCCCTACAACACACTTCATAAACTCAACCTCTGGACTCCCTAAGTGAAGGTCTCTCTGGCCTTCACAGTACCCTTTCGGACAATCCCGCTTTGCTATTTTGCCTGCAGTGGTGAGAATAACAAACTATTTTTGTGAGTGATCCTTTATGAAAAGTAATCTTTAATACTTAAATCGATATGTTACGACCTTTGCATATTCCTATTGCCTCGTTTTTCATTTATACATCGTGGTTGCAAGTGCTACGCACCTGACCTTTGGAAACCATTACTAATAAGGTCACTATATTTCCTCCTACTGCGTACCTTCCCGGCGTTTCCACTCCCTCTCACAGAGTGGAGGCTTAAGACTCAGCAACGAGGGGAATATTACTGGCTGATTGTCGAAAAGAATCTGACATCCAACGTGGCAACGCTGCCAGCCTATTGGGCACATTTCCTACCGACATTGTACAGAAAGATGAATTTTTTGACGCCTTATGCGGTCTTCCTTTTTTTTTAGTTTTAGGTTGTGTATTGTATTTAAGATTTATATTAGGTATGTAAATATTATGTGCATACATATATTTATTGTGAAATATTATGTTTTATGTATTTTTCATTTGAATAGAATTCTTTTATTTTTCTTCGATTTTTTTGGATCTATCAAAAGGTTTGGTTTGTGTTTCCAATTTGTGTTATTTTTATCGTTTTTTCAAAATAATAATTATAACAACATGGCTGCACTGCACTGCTTAACTAAAATTGTTAACCAACTAAAATATGAAGTCGTAAAATATTGTTTATATAACCTACATAGGTAGGTACCTGTAAACATTACACGTGTATGTTAGTAAGCACGAACATACACGTGTACTGGCTTGTAGGTTTGTATCAAGAGGCTCTGGGATGTCCGATAGAATCTGGGCCCCGAATGACTCAATTTCCTGTGTATAAGACTTTCACTTCTGTCGGAAAATTGAAGGCTGCGAAAATAATCAAATATATTATTTCCCGGACGGAATTAGCTATAGGTATTCTGATATTTCTGATTATTTAATAACATAGAAAAAAACTATTGTTGAAATAGTAGTTGACTTCGTTTTTGTCATACTAGTTTCCTAAAATTCAGTCGAAATACGAAACATAAGCCCTTGTATCCCCGAATGGTTGGTCAGATCCCCATTGATACAACCACATTACACCAGATATGTTTAAGTCCCATCATTACTTAGGACTTCAATAGAACTGGCCAAGGAGGCGAGCCTATTACCGGGCACAAATCCAGAGGAAACTCAGGAGAAATTCCAAATAGGAAAACCCAGTATACTTTGCCCGACTAGGACCTTATGCTCAGCAGTAGTGCTTGCGACCAATAGACCAAGCAGTCACTCTCTCTCACGCATGATCACCCATTAGTAAAACTAAACACAGGGATCTGCCTCACTAAATATAATTGGCAGAAAGCAACTATATTACACACTGACGCGGACGGAACGGTACACTTCTTCGTAACCTCAGGGCTATTTAGTCTCAGTTAATTTATTTTTTAACATCTCGGGACGAATCACCTAATTGGTGATGTTCTTCGGAAAGGTCAGGTGCGTAATACTCGCAACCGGCTTGCGTGTATGACTACATGCATGAACGTAATCGGAGCAAAAGAAGTACGTAAGGTGCGTAGCAAGTTGAGTACTATAGTTTCTACCTACCCCCATAGGATGAAGGCGTGAATTTATGAGTTTATTTGTCTAAAAAGTCGCATCTACCAAATCTAGCAGTGATAGTCTAGTGGTGCGACCATCGGGCTGTCAAGTCATTGGTCTCGAGTTCGAACCAAAAGCACGCATATATCTCTAATTGTACAGATTCATGTGCGTATTGTATAATTATCACTTGCTTTAAATCGGTGAAGGAGAACATCGTGAGGAAACCAGCATGTCTGAGAGATATTCTCAACAGCATGTGATGTTAAGTCAGAAGCCCATGGGCAGCATAAAAACTCTGTCACCATGTTAATCACTAACCACACGAAAAAGAAGACAATATAAAATTTTACTGCACGCCTTGAACTATGTGGCAAAAATACTCATGTGTTGATCGAATCAAACTTTTCATGTAATACTTTTTTGCGAGAAACGTAACACTCGTTGAGCAGTGCAGTATTAATAGTAGCACAACATCCGCCACTATTTCAATATTTATGACCACTGCGTTTTGGACATGGATTTGATCACACTGTGTAAATAAAAAACACTATTTGTGGTGTAGAGTACTTCGCCGACAGTTTTCGACGCGGCGGCGGTGACCGATTTCTGTTAGTGGAAGGTGAATGTTATGCTGAAACATAATTCTAATTTAAAATCATTAAGTAAGTTTTTGTTATATGACTTGTGGATCAATTTGTGTTTAATTGCGAAGACAGTACACAAACTTTTGGTCACACTTTTGACATTACTCTTTTAAAGTTGCCATAAATAAAAACTTGACAATTATTCGCATAGTTTACAAAAAAAATAAAATCGTATCTTCTTTATTTCCATTTTTTTTCTGGTATACCACAGCAGTTCTGCAGCTCTTCTTCTAAAATTCATCATTATCATCCGGTAATGATGATTTTTTCAACTTATGAGTAAGAACTGCAACAAAAATCTATCATATAAAAAAATCGCTTTCCCAACATTCAAGCACCCAACTCTACTCGTCGTCACAGCCGGTTAAAACACCCTTATAACCTCACTGGCCGCAGACGCGTCCGCTGCGGCTCCTATTTCGCACTCGAATGATTTTTATACCGCGTCCCGTGATAACGATAAATCTCTGCGAGGCGCCGCCATGATGCGGTCTGAACCCAAGACGAAAGGTGGTTTCATATTTTCAAAGGGCTTTCTGTTCTTTCATCTTTTATGTGCTTAATTTCTTTTAATTATATTTCGAGGACTCGCTACTTCTGCCTTAGGAGTGGATTCAAATGCTCTCATGTGACTCGATTTTCTTTCGAGAATTTTTGCCAGTCCGGTAGTTGTCCAAAGAGCACGCGGCTACACTGGCATACGCCTTTCTACACACCACTCGGCGGAGTGCTCTGTCTTGACACTGTACTCAGTACGTGTAATCAAGACATATATCTAGGGTATCTACGTCGACCCCCGGCCACGGTAAGTAATGAGTAGCTTACCATCCGATCAGGACCAGGCCCGTGCCGGACGGCGCGTACATGTTCCACGCGCGCCTTAAAGAGATGTCAGCATATGAAGGGGCCCTTAAAGGCCCAAGGCTGCCGGTTAAGTGGAATTGTCCGAAAGGGTTACCGCTACCGCGGAACATAAAAAGCTAAGGAAGGAACTTAGTTGGGTTTTAGTCAGTTAGAGTCTGACACTCCCTTCCGTTACATCCAGAGCTTCACTTGGTGGATTTCCCACCCTCAAAAAAAAAGGTTACTAACGTCAGACGATATTTAGCTATCATTTCTCAAGGAGGATATTTTGACTTTAATTATAAGACTTTAAAATGAAATTTATCTGTATCGCCCCGGAATGAGCACGCGTAAGCTTGGTCATGCTTGAAATTAGGTACCTATTGTTAGGTTGTTTTACATTTATAAAATGTCAGTCAATTGATGTGTCAGACAGTCATGCACTCATGAAATTATTTGTTTCAAATGTTTACAATGACTTATTTATTATTTTTAAAGAAAAACTTGTAATACGAATATGTTAATTATTTACTTGTTTGTCAATATATTTTAATCGATTTATTTAGGCATCTTGTTGCCAATTAGATTAAACCAGCTCCCACTATACTTAAATAGTGGGGCAAAGTTGTCATGGTAACCGAATTTTCATTATAGCAATTATATTTTACATTTTTTTTACTTTATTTTAATTTAGTTCGATCAAGTTATCTGAAATAAATGTTTTTTTTTTAAATTATGGGCAGCCGTTATGGAACATATAGATTAATTTTATTAAATGAGGCGGAATACGGAGGATAAAATGTAAATTTTATTGCGATGAACATTAAAGTTAAAGGTTTTAACTACGTTACAATATATCTTATTCTTCACAAAATTATGTAAGTAGACAGTTGTTTATCAAAGTTTAAATAATGTTTCACTTCTCGCTCATAACTTACACCGTGAGTGTTGTAAAACTGTTTTATATTTTTAAACGAGCGTTGAATCTCGCCACGTGCATAGAATTTAAAATATGTTTACAGTTATAAATATTATAATTGTGACACGCATCAATAACAATGCGCAATTAGACAACTTATTATGGAAACGAAATACTGTTCTTTTGTATCAATGATGCCCGAATATGCTTATAACATGGGTTATTTATACGATGTGTTAAATAAATGATTAAGTTACATATGACTAATGGGAGTAGCCAAAGTTCAATTCAATAATTATACAAACATCCCATCACTACAGAATCCTTCTATTTCAGGTGAACACAATCTATTTCTCATATTGTCGGAGCTAAATCGAACCATTCTATGTCTCAAATACCGTCTTTCTATTCTATTCGTTCATTTGGAGTCAGATTGTCATTTTTAGATTTGCCGTCGCCTCTCGACCCACTTTGTCGATACTAAAATGTTCAATCTTCGATAGAATCTGTGTCGCCGGCTGATATAGAGCACGATTCACGATATCATTCTGACAGCATTGATTTGCATTAAGCGGCATTGTCCGAAAGGGTTACCGCTACCCCGGAACATAAAGGGCTACGGAAGGAACATGGATGGGTTTTAGTCAGTAAGAGTCTGACACTCCCTTCCGCTCCCCCAGAGCGGGAGCAGTCATTGGATGATTTCCCAGCCTTAAAAAAAAAAAAAGCATTGGTTTGCACGATTGGATGTGGACAGTGGTCGGTAGGTATACTTTACGCCTTTACCTATAGTACGCCCATATTTCGCCAGTTATGTTTAAGACCCATATAAAAGGGGACGAGCCTATTGGCCATCAACCGGGTACAAATCCAGACTCCAGGCTGCTACTAAGAAATTCTAGATAGAAAAACCCAACAACACTGCTCGATCTGAGAATTGTAGCCATTTTATTTTATAGAGCTAATTTAAGAATAAAAAATAACTAAAATACATTTAGCGATAGGCATATTTGAAACATCATTATGTGCTTGTCTACTTCAAATTATTGGCAGAAATTGAACGACGTTGTAATTTCATTTAGCGTGAAATGTATTTACTTATCTCTGGCCTAAATGTCATAATTATTGACCGTTTAAATACACACAACATAAAAGATATAAAACATTTAAGCTTATTATTTTCATAGCTGGGTAAACGAAGCTAAGTTAAAAAAAAATCATGCTGTCAAGAAAACTATTATAAAAGTTTCACTACCAACTAACATCCTCGCTTTATTTCCTTGAGAGCAAACAACCTAACAATAAAACTTCATTCAACAAAATAATGTAACAAAGAAGCACCTTTTACAACAAGTACAATGCAATTTACAAGTTCTTTAAGAACTACGCAAGGGGGCCAACCACCACTTCAAAGAGCAGTTTTATTTTAATCGTACTGCAGTGTGTAAAAGAGATGAAGCTATACTAGGTATAGCTCTAACTCTTTCCCATTGAGAATCAATATAAAAATAATAGTGCTGAAAAGATGGTTGGCCCTCAGTATCGTGTTACCCAGTAACTGGTTTGTGTAAGTCTACTAACTTCAAATTAAATCAAATAGTACACAAGTAACTTGGTAAGACCGGCTGTCAGACTTTCGGGCTTCTGACTTCCCGTAACGACTGTCAAAGATCCACGAATGACAACCGGGACCAACGGCCTAACGTGCTTTTCGAGACACAGAGGAGTCTTGGTATGTTAAGATGGTCACCCGTCCGTTGACCAGCCCCGGCAACCGTAGCTTAACCTGATGGATCGACCCATGCTGCTGTTATTATTTAGCTACGAGCTCCGACAAACTCTTACAAAATGAGCAAATTAATAATTATTGTGAAGTAAGTGAGACATTTTACGCCTCGGATTATTCAATGGATATGTACTATTAGTGTTCTTAGACCCAGAGATTCAAATGAACAAGACTTATTAAACGAATACAGACTAAGTAGGTATCTACCTACGCAATTATCGATTTAAGAATACCGATAGCTTTCGAATAACAAATGACAGGCGCCCAATTCCTATCTTATCCAAAACTAAACCAAGAATAAAATTATAATTGGACGGGGATATTTTATCCATTGTAATATACAGCCCTGTGTACTGGGCCCTCAATAATTTTGGTACAAAAGCTATCGGAAAATCGCTTTTATGAATGAGGACGTGACGAAATATTTCCATAGAAAACTAATGTACTGAAAAATGATTTTTTTTCATAGAAAAAGTGTAGGAAGGACCTACTTATTTTAGGCATATCTAAAACCAAGTAATTTTTTTTTATTTGAGTGTGGGAAATCATCAAATGACCCCTACCGCTCTGGATGGGGCGGAAGGGAGTGTCAGACTCTTACTGACTAAAACCTATGCATGTTCCTTCCTTAGCCCTTTATTTTCCGGGCTACCGGTAACCCTTTCGGACAATCTCACTTTAAAATAAGTACATGGATTGAAAAATATCAGTGATGCTCTTGGTCCTACTATTTTGTCCCTGTAGGACCACGGAGGTATGTTATTGCTGTTGGTTGGTAGTTTTGAAACCAAAATATACCTCCTGTATGAAGACATTGACTAGGTGTATATCTCAGTTTCAGTTTTAATACTGCTTACTCAATTTTATCTGTATTAATTAGGAAGAAAAAAAAAATCATTTATACCATTATACTATTACCATTATACTGGTAGGACAAAATAGTAGGACCAAGAGAAAACACCCATATTTTTTTGAGTAAGACACTTAAGTCAGGGAATATTTCATTCGGCTCGCTTCTGAATAGTACGAATGAGAAAAAGAATGAGTGATTACTCTTTTTCTTTTTACTGAGCTATTTCGCCCATGTTTACCTGCTTTTCATGCAAATCTTGCACGGACTATCCCTGCATAGTATCTATCTATTTTAGTATCCCGCTTCCTTCCACAAGTAATCAAATCCAGACCACAGAAATAAAATCAAAACCTTACACAGAATATAAAAGTCTTTATATCTGTCGGAGTTTTAAACTGTTCGAGAAATAAAAGAAATACGTTCAATTTAACAGCTGTTTATAATGTTGAAAGTTTCGACGACCACTTTCTTTCTATCTTTATATTCGCCTTTAAGGAAAGTGTGAGCGTGGGTGGTGGTCAGATGATCATCGGGCTAACCTCTTCCCAACTATTTAATTTTGGAGTCAGCGTCTAGTATTTTTGCCAGGCAATTGACAACTTCTTCTTTTCGTGTGGTTAGTAACTAACCTGGTGTCAGAGTTTTAATGCTGCACATGGGCATCTGACTTAGCATCACATGCTGTTGAGAAATATCTCTCGGGCATGCCGGTTTCTTCACGATGTTTTCCTTAACCGATTTTAAGCAAGTGATAATTATACAATACGGACATCGATCCGAAAAATCAGAGGTGCGTGCCTTGGGTTCGAACTCGAGACCTATGACTTGGTAGTCAGGTGGTCACACCACTAGGCTATCACTGCTATTAGTATATTGACAACTGGCAAAGAGGCAGTCTAATAAATCATAATTATATGAATTACATCAATTTTGAAACACGCTACTTTCTATGAGATGTTCATAATCATAATCATCATTTATTGCATGCATGTAGTTTACAAGTATAATTATGAAGGTTTCATACATATTTTTTTTGAAGTTGGGAATCATCAAATGACTTCTCCCGCTCTGGGTGGAGCGGAAGGGAGTGTCAGACTCTTACTAACTAAAACCCCTTAGCCCTTTATGTTCCGGGGTAGCGGTAATCACTTCGGACAATCCCACTTAGGGTTTCATACATGAACCCTGCTAGGACACAGCAATATAAATAGTTCTAAGTGCTAGAGTGTCACAATAATAAACAAATAACTGTGCTTAAACAAAAATACCAATTTTAACATGTTCGTTAGATGTCCATCATTTGTTATTTAAATAAGTAACTGACATGATTTAATATAAGTCATCATCTGCCTAGCCTTTCTCAACTATGTTGGGGTCGGCTTCCAGTGTAACCGGATGCAGCTGAATACCAGTATTTTACATGGAGCGACTGCCTATCTGACCTCCACAACCCAGTAACTGGGCAATACGATACCCCGATGATTTAATATAACTAAGAACAATAAATTAACTGGACATTATTTCCATTCACAAATTAATATAACCAACATTTGTTCCATCATCAACAAAATTTTCGGTGTCTTCTGGGTACCCTCGCTCAATCATAAACGTCATCCATCGCTTACCGTGGTCAAGAACAAGCCCATTCTACAATAAGAAAACTCCACATGTATTCGCAAAAGTTGCGGCACGTTTATTCTTGCAAGGTAATCCGAGCTTGGGACGTAATACCCGTGTTAGCTCTGTAAAGAATGTTGAACGTAATCGGTTTAAAGATTTTTACAGCGTTAAGTGTCGTGTGACGGTGATTGGCTGACTCTATGGTGGAGAAATAAAACTTCGTTATACTGTGTTTTTAGGTGATTATATTTCAGCGGGACTGTCCGAGCGGGTAACTGATGCCTCGTAACATAATATAGGGTTAAGGAAGGAACATGGGTGGGTTTTAGCCAGTAAGATTCTGACACTGTCACTCCGCACACAGCGGGTGGGGTTAAATGATTTATTCACATCCTTAAAAATCGTGATTCTGATGAAAAGGCTCCTAAAAATAAAAGATTTCTTAGTGACTAGTTAAGTTTTCGAAACTTTAAACTTCGTTCGTAAAAAAAAACCAACACCACACACACCGTTGGACATAGGCCTCTCTTAGGCTGCACAACACCCTTTTTTTTAAACCCTTGTCTTTGCCTTTAGTTTCTAGTCTGTCCTGAGGCCATGCCTAACATCATCAGTCCATTTAACTACTGAAATTCAATACCATCATCTTTTTAATTCTAAACTGAAAACGTGTCTAATTTAATTATTAAAATGAGAGAGTTCTAATGATTTTAAACCTTATGTGATCTATACATATTATAGTCAAAGCCTGACTCAGCGACCCACAACTTGAACCCATTTATTTGTTCTGGTGAGGAATAGTCTCATGGATGTTCGCCGTCCTGGCGAAGGGGCCTGTCATACTCAGAAGACTCCTAAATCAACCTAAACATACCAACACTTCCGTAATAAGTAAACACCAAAACAACACACAGTCGACAACCCTACCACTGCTAAGTGGTACCGAACTTAAAACAATAGTTCCACCAAGCCCACCGCAACGGGCTCCCGGACTTAAGACTTTGGTACTTTTGTACGAATGCTTTGTTATATACTCACTAATAGCTGTGTTCAAAGAAACTTGCAGCGGTTATAATCCCCTAAGAAAGTTTCTCTTGGCGCAACCAAGTGGGGTACGCAATTTATCGTTCTTTTCCTCGAGAAAAGTCCGATGGGTTCAACATTATTACTTTTATTCTTCAAGTCGAGTTGGAGCAGTTTTTCAAGAGATGGTTTAAGGTAATGTATGTAGCCTTGTTAGGGAACTGTTGGGCTTGAGTGAAGCTCTTAGCTTAAAACTTATTGTGCGGACAAATTGAAATTACGTTCCAGCTACGTTTTATTCGCTTGGCACACAAACTGTCAAAGAAATATGAGGAAGTTTTAAACTATAGAAACCTCATAAAATTATTAATAAGTGAGCAGTATGTTACACAATCGTAAATTGATATGCAGAGCTACTAAGGCAATTTTTTGAAACCCACGCGTCCTCTATGCAGTTGGGAACCGATACCCCCAGCGACGCCTTAAGACAAGATGCAAGTACCCATCAAGGATGCCTTAGCGTACAGTCACTTAGTTTTCAAGTCTTAGGGCTTCATTTGTTAAGGAATCCACCGGATCTGTGGTTAAGCAGCCTGAAGGTTAATAAACGTCGATCCTTACTTTAACGTTTTCGTCACAAAAGTTACTTTTATTTTAAACATTGTAATTTATTCAATAAAGTAGAGATAATGACAGAATAAAAAAAAGAAATTATATTTAGTCCGTCAGTCAGATAAACAAAAAAGAATAAAAATCATATTGTTTTTAAATGTCTTTAGTAAAACGCATTTTTGGGGAGTGGAGGCGCGCTACGTCACAACTCGGTATAAAATTTACAAAGGAGTGATGTCTTGCCACATTTTAACTGTATGTATCGACGTAAAATACGTGTCCAATATTTTTTAATAATCTGGCTGATGGACAAATAAAAATATTTTAGTCATCATCCCTGTTACTATGTCGTTACGGGTCGTCAGAAGCCCGAAAATCTGACAGCCAGTCTTACCAAGGGGTATCATATAACCCAGTTAATGGGTTGTGGAGGTCAGATAGGCAGTCGCTATATGTGTAATACAGGTATTCAGCTGCGTCCGGTTAGACCGGAAGCTGACCTCAACATAGTTGGGAAAAATCCAGGCAGATTTTAGTCATCATTCCTATTAGTTCTATGGTCCAACAAACTGTTATTGTCACACTCGCTTTCCAATCTTCTCCTAGTTATTACGATACCTTAGCTTTTAATTTAGGGATATTATCAATTTTCCTTCCCTTAACTCTGCGGTTCTTTTTAATTAAGCCACCACTTTTCTTCAGCTTTATTAAAAATCATTATTATTCTAATTCGAAGGGACGAAATAAAAAGATTCGTTCGCATTTCATCTCCAACAAAAGATTATGAATTATACAGAAATCTTTCTAACGTTTTTTTCTTAACAAAGCTTTTGTTTTTCCGGTTCTTAAAGGCTGGCAATTGGTCAGGTCCACAATAAAAAGATTGGTCACGATGATTTTTTTTTTATTGAATTGTTCTGCGGATCTGTCATATTTTCTGTTTCTTAAGTCATTGACATTCACGTTCCATATTCAAGCATGGTAGCGGAATGTAGAATCAACCAATACATACATTTGAGTCGCATTATGCGGTTAAGGCCTTGCTGCTCGCATGAGGTGTAAATGTTTGAAGACGTCATCGCTGGCGTTAGGTATCATCTAAGCCATTTTTTTTTGAGGGTGGGATATCATCAAATATCCCTCCCGCTCTGGGTGGAGGGGAAGGGAGTGTCGGACTTTTACTGACGAAAATCCATGCATGTTCCTTCCTTAGTCCTTTATGTTCCGTGGTAGCGGTAACCCTTTCAGATAATCCCGCTTACCCGGCAATCATAGCCAATTGGCAGTAGATTTAGGCCAAAGCTAATCCTTAAAACTAAGACTGGGTCAAACCAGAACATTTACAAAATTTAATAAATAATGGATTTATGCGAGGTAACCGCTATGGCGTAAGGAAAAATTCCAACCCGCAACGTTGAAAGGGTTGAACCGTATTTTGGAGAAAATAACATTATGTCATGTGGCAAAATAATAATAATTCTGTTACGTACCTACCTACTGAATTAGAAAATACGGATTTATGTGACTGCGTTATTTTTAAATGTAGGTATAGGTTCAGTTCGTTATATGTGTGCCTGTCGTTAACAAAAATAATTAATCAGTGAATTCCTTTGAAAATTAATTTAGTCACCGTTTTAAGGTTCAAGTACACACATCATCAGAAACATTAAGAAGGTTCTAAAGAGTTCCGAATTTTTGTTTTGTTTTTCGTCTCTAACTGGGTAATCATTTACCTTTATTTTTGAAAATGTACAGTTTTAATGAATAAATTGGCTAAGTAATGGTCCTATCAATATTCGTTACGCTCGGTGTAATCTTTGTGTTCAAAGGAGGTAATTATGGAAAGTTCGTCAAGCAAGCTGCCTGGCGGCGTTCCTTTGCCTTAGTGAGACTATTGAAATAATGAGACGTTGAACGGAAAAAGAAAGTATTATGTAGGTAGATAGTTTAAGTAAAAATATACTTTTAGTTGGAACGAAGACGGTAAGTCGGTGGATAATGAGGTTTTTAATAATCAGACTTCTACTAAACCACTCTAATATTATAAAAGTAAAAGTTTGTTAGTGAGTGTGTGTGAGTTTGTATGTTTGTCTGTCCTTCACGCTCAAACAGCTAAACGGATCTGGATAAAACTTGGTACAGACGCCAGCACATCAAGCTATCCCTAACTGTCAAATTTTCTCAATTAAAAATGAATCTTATATCTTTGCAATAAAGTTGAAATACTATCAAAGAAATTTGACAGATTGTGGTAACTTGATGTGCTGGCCTCTGTACAAAGGTGGTTTTTGACCTGGATTAACACAAATGATACTTTTATCCCGGTAGTGCGTTCCGTTGGGATAATTTCTGACATCAACGCGGGTGGAGCAGCTGACCAATTATAAATGCAAAAGCTTGGATGGATATTTAGTTTGTTACACAATATTGGACATTATTTATTATTATTTATTTATTTAAAACACCTTAAACTATCATTACAGGGTATACCCTAATGCGACAGCTAAGAACTTAAAACTAAACAAACACTATAACACATTATTAAAAACTACATTACTATAACACATTATAGAAAAATAGAAAAATTACAGTCTGTAATAACACACGGGCTTTTTATACCGGAAAAATACACGGTTTCCTTGGGATAATTGCAACTGCCACGCGGGCGAAACCGGTGGCAAATACTGGTATAGAAAAGTGTGAAATCAAAACGCTTTTAACCTTAAAACTTATCGAAAGCGAAATCATCAAATGACTCCTCTCGCTCTGGGTGGAGCATAAGAGAGTGTAAGGGCCGTCCCTTACACTCGATTTCGCATCCTTATAAAAAAGGCTGCACGTGTAGAAAGACTGACAGTAATCTTTGATAAATGATACCTTTACTGTCCTCGTACATCATGGAAACCTGTAGGCCAGCATGTTACAACGGACAGCCAGTTCGTTCTGCGTTCCCTTTCAATGTCGCAGTTATCTTTAAGGTCTTCAGTGACCTAGTAGCCCAGATATTACTTGTCTACCCTTTGCAGGGATTCTTCACATAGTGCAACATGAGGTTATACACGAATTTGTCACTGCCTCTTGTGTTTTTTCTTTTTACCGTGGGAAATCATCGGGTAACTTCTCATGCTCTAGTCAGACCGGGAAGGTGTGTCAAACTTTTACAAAATAATACCACTCCTGTTCCATCAGTTGCCAATACTAAGGAGTAATTCTTTCTAAATATGTCACTGCCTGCTTTGAAAACCATTAGAGACCAATTCACCAATCGATACTCTTTGAACTTAAAAAAAAATCAAAGCAAAATAAACCTTCATGAAAACGAAAGGGAAAACCCTTACACGTATCAAAAGCCTATCATTTCGCACGATTCGCCTCAGGGCGGTGGCTTACTTAATTATCTGAGGCTTGCAATTCGCTACGAAGGTAATTATCTTGTATTAGGGTTTCGTAACTATGTCCGATTGAAAAAATTAGAACCCTGAAAAACATACACGTGTATGTTTTTCTGTCTGTCTGTAATGTAATGGACGCTTTAAATTGATATTTGGTGAACAGTTTTGTAACCCAAACACTGACGTGTTGTTTAAATAAATAAATTCTGGCAACAAAGCTTTTTTTTGCGAGACAAATAAGACAAAGTAAAGTTTTGCAAATGTTTTTAAATAAGGAATGTGTGTGGCAAGTAATATTTTTTTAATAGTTTTGCATTATATAGTTTTAAAATTTAAATTAAAAATAGATAAGAATTGGCCCATAATTTCGAAACTACTGAGCCTAAAATTTACAGGAAATTGTTCTCACCATGGTAATAATAATAATAATAAACTTAGTAATGGTGATAAAAGACCATTACTAAGTTTTTTTTAAGTACTCTCCCAATGTTGTAGGTCTAAACTCACATTTGCAGTAATTGTAATGTTTGTTCTTGATAATTTTATCCCAACTACGGAACCACGGACTAAGAACGTGGTCTGACACGCACTTGACCGGTGTTAGAAGGCCCTTGTTATTTCAGTTATTTGATGTAAAAAAACAAATGTGTATAGAATGGGATGGTTGTCTTTTGTCAGTTATGACTAATATTGACCCACACGCTAGTGCTATTTTGAAAATTTTGTGTTAAACCTCATTTATGCGACCACGTGCAATTTAAATTCGAACTCATTTGTTTTTCAAAATCATCGCAGATTGATACATCGACACTGTTCGAATTTCAAAACATCGGCTAGCTTTTGTTTTTCATATATGGAGGGTAGAGAAGTAAGGAGGACCATGTCAGTGTATTAATAAGTGTCCGTTTGAAGGAAGCAAATTAAGGTGGCGCTACAGTAGCATGTGGAAGAATTTTAAATAGAGCACCACAAATTATCAGAGTAGGATACAAAATAAAAAAGGAAAGAAACATTGCCGCTTTGTTACAGCGCAATTTTTTAAACTTTATTATAATATATAGACAAACATGAGTATGGAATAAAATTTACAGTTTTACAATTTTTTTTCTACAGTGTTTTCAAGTACCCTACTTGCTACACTAGCGCTATTTTGGTGAGAGTTCGAACAATAATTTGCGCGCATGTCCGCATGTAAACAACATGCGGACATTTTTTCGACTAATCCCCCATACAAGACGGTCCTCCTTACCCTCCATATTTTCATATAAGCAAGCTGTAGTACCATTCTGTTAAAGTGAGCTGTCGTTCCACCTAATGCTAGGGATTGACACTATTGACAGCTCACCTTAAACTCACTTCACCTAAGTTCTCACGGTGAGATTTTTACAGAATCGACTGACAGATCCTCATTATATTTTCAAAAAGCAGTGATAGCCTAGTGGTATGACCGTCGGACTGCCAAGTCTTAGGTCTCGAGTTCGAACCCAAGGCACGCACTTCTGACTTTTCAGATTCATGTGCGTATTGTATAATTATCACTTGCTTAAAAATCGGTAAAGGAAAACATCGTGAGGAAACCGGCATGCCTGCGAGATATTTCTCAAGAGCATGTGATGCTAAGTCAGAGGCCCTTGGGCAGCATTAAAACTCTGACACCAGGTTAGTCACTAACCACACGAAAAAGAATTATATTTTTGGCCAGTATTTTTAACCACAGACCATTCTTCAAATTTATATCTACAAACTCAACTTTCGAAAGATTTTGAATTTTCTCGTATTCTCCGGTAGTCCAATAAAACGAAGATGGATTTTATCGGCTATAAAATGTTGCTTGAGAAATTGAAACAATTGAAGCGTAAATTGAGTTACTTCGACACGTTAAGAGACAAGTACTAGATATCTACTATCGAAGATAGTCTTGAGAATCTCACAGCGGATTGTGAAGTACCTAGTTTGAAACTTTTCTCACGACAATTTATCTCGCGATGATATTTTGAGCGAGGAAGACTGTCTTGTCTTATCTGTCCTGTTAACGTTATCTTTATTCATCCTTATTATGTAGTAAGACTGATTTGTGAGGATGAATTTTGATTTTGTTTAGTTTGGGGCTGTTGTACAAGAAGACAGCGTTTGGAAAACTCCTTGAAGGAGTTTTCCAAACGCCTCTTCAACCATGGCATCCTGCTTATCATGACATACGGTGCCGAAGCAAGCTCGAAGCGAGCTAAAATAGTAATTTTAATCACATTTATTGTATTTTTATGTTATTGAAAGACACTACCCATCATCTCCATATAAAAGTCAAAGTCAAATCATTTACTCCAAAAAGACGTAATTGGAATGTAAAAATAAAAAAGCATTCTGTAACTTTGTCTCTTACCGACCTTTTACGACACCCACGGGCCAGGAAGTGGTGGCCTAGACTTAGCCGGGAATTATACGAGGCTAAATCATGTCCACAAACGAGGATGTGGTCACCTACTCTTTTGTGGGAGCCATGCGAAACTGATAGTGCATAAAAGTGTGCTACAAAATAATTTGATGAAAATGAGTCCGAAATCGTATGAATGGCAAATGGTAGTGCAGATTGATTTTATTGATAGCTTTTGCATTGAATTCATAGTAAAACAATTCATTATTATGCATATAAAACTTTCTCTTGAATCACTCTATCTATTAAAAAAAACTGCATCAAAATCCGTTGTGAAGTTTTAAAAATCTATGCATACATACATACACACAACTTAAACATTAAATCTTAATAAATTACGTTATTTTTATAACAACAATTTTCTTTGACAATTTCTCAATTATACTATAAAATTACAAAATGTAATTGAAACAATACTAAACTTTTTTATCAATAAAAATTACGTAATGTAATAATATAAATTGAAACCTTCTCAAAACATAATAACGTGTTACTAATTTTATACAGCGAGTGATTGCAAAAGAATTTAACTTAAACTTTGTTTGGTTTGCTTATACTTTTGTGAAAGAGTTCGAGGAACAGATTATAATATTAGGTCTTTACCTATGAAATTGCCGTTCTGCAGTACTGGCCATTTCAAATCACAATAATTTTTGTTTGGCTAAGAATTCTAATTTCAAATTAATTTTATTTTAAAAACATGTTTTTTTTTTTTTCCAAAAGTCGTCATTTGTTGATTAGTGTTACATTTTTATCGCATTTCAATCTTTTTCGTCATCATGGATACGTTAAAAATTCGAGTAATTATGGGATATGAGTACCGTCGTGGCAGCAACGCGGCACAAGCGGCACGCAACATCAACGACGCCGACGTTTACAAACCAACGCACCACCTGTTATTGGTTATCCGCTTTCGTTCTGGAAATTTCGACCTGAAAAATGAACCTCGCGGTCGTCCGAAGACTTTGGTCGACAATGACGAATTAAAGGCGATTGTGGAAGCTGATGATACACAATCTACGGCTGAATTAACAGCAGCTTTCGACGTTAGCGTCAAAACAATATTGGTTCATTTGCGTCAAATTGGCAAGGTAAAAAAGCTTGACAAATGGGTGCCCCACGAACTCAATGATCGCCAGCGCGAAGTACGCGTCGAGACGTGCCTTGCACTGCTCAACAGACACACAAATGAAGGAATTTTGAACCGCATTGTTAGCTGCGATGAAAAATGGATTCTGTTTGATAACCGCAAGCGCTCAGCAAGTTGGTTGGATCCTGGTTCAGCACCTAAACAATGCCCTAAACGAAAACTTACCCCTAGAAAAGTGATGGTCACTGTTTGGTGGTCTAGCGCCGGTGTGATTCATCACAGCTTCTTACCAAACGGGGTGAGCATTACTGCATATGTGTACTGTGAAGAACTGAACACAATGATGGAGAAGCTGGCACATCTCCAACCAGCATTGGTCAATCGCTCGTCTCCGCTGCTCCTGCACGACAACGCGCGACCTCATACTGCACAGCAGACGGTCTCCAAGTTGCAAGAACTGGGGTTGGAAGCTCTCCGTCATCCGCCCTACTCACCAGACCTTGCGCCTACAGACTACTACTTTTTCCAGAATTTGGATAACTTCTTGGCGGGAAAAAAATTCAATACCCGAGAGGCAGTACAAAATGCCTTTGAAGAATATGTTGCCTCCCGTCCAGCTGATTTCTTTAAGAAGGGCATCAATAAACTGCCACTGCGTTGGCAAAGATGCATTGATTGCATGGGTGATACTAAAAAATACATGAAAAAAAATCGTTTAAATTTTTTCATACAAAACGGCAATTTCATAGGTATTAAATTTCAAATTCAAAGACCTATTATCTTTCAACGTTCTTAACCTCACGCCTTTTCCCATGGGGAGTGGGCAGAAGCTATAGTATGACATATGACACGATGCCACCACACCAATACAATATAAAGATGTATTGGTGTGGTGGCATGGAACAATGGTGGCAACATGTCTGTCTGTTTGTTCCGGCTAGTCTCCTAAACGGCTGGACCAATTTTGAAGGGATTTGCACTGACCTAAAAAAAAATAATTAGAGACAATGCAGGCCTAGCCGTGGGTAGCAGCTGGATAACAGTTAAAAACAATCTCAAATGAGACATATCTATTAAAAGTAATAATTATGGTTTTTTATTTGTAGCGATAGTGCTAGGCATAAATTAGCACCTTTTTATCGGTAACTACTGCCAGTAATGACGAATAGAACAGTTCATTAACAACAAAGTTTATATTGTAGGTCAATATGAGCTAATTTGATTCAACCCGATGGACAACCTGGTCCGTTAGTCGAAATAAAATCGTAAAAGGTCATTTTTTTGTACCAGACTAGGATATAGTGCGTGTTAATCTATATTTTCTGCTTGCCCGAAGATAAGCCTTAATAATTGTGTTTGGCTGCCAATAATCCAGATAATATTGTAACCCATGCCAAATCTACTCGACCTTGGAACATGCATTACTATTGAGATGGAATTGCTGAGCAATACAACATATTGCATGTTATTTGTTCTCTAGCGCACAAAGGTACCAAAAACAATCCATTTTATCAGCCATTTACTTATCTAGATGATATTATTTATCAAGTAATATTCCTTTAGGCTGATTTAATGTTCTTATAATGTGAACCAATTTTGCAGTGCAATGGTGACGCAGTGGAAACAGCCGTGACTTACGAGTAGCCGGTCGTGGGTTTGAACTAAAGCAGGCACTTTACTTTAGGTATTCACCACTCTCAGAACAGTGAATGAATATATTAGGGAGAAACTAATTAATGCACTCATTTTTATTCAGAAGTTTCACTTCGAGTGAAAGATCCCGAATTAAAGACATTATTCACCAAGAAATTAAGTGTCGGATATCTGGTTAATAGAAAAAATAAAACCAACTTCCTAAAAAAACACTACAAAGTGAAAAATAATTTTGATTTCGGAAGTCCGTGTCTTCGGTTTTGTATTTTCATTTTTTGCCACAGGATTTTTTTAGGTTTTTGTTGATTTTTCAAAAACCGCTTATCCGATTTCGATAAAAATTTTATGGGTCCATTTGGGAAGTATACCCTTTCCAACAAAAAAATATTTTTTCAAATCAGTTGGCAAGCAACGGAGTTATCCGCGAACAAACATAAAATATATATATATATACAGTCGAATTGAGAACCTCCTCCTTTTTTAGAAGTCGGTTAAAGAATACCCTCTATCTCTTCTTTTGTTTTTCGAATCAGGGAACTCCTAAATTACTTATAATATAGCAGATTTTTCCTGGACACTAATAATTGTTTGCCAATCACGACTTGATACACCAAAATTTTCTTTGAATTACGTTGCAAAGATGCTCAATATTGGGCGTTTAATTATTGATTTTAATTATGAAAACAATTCAATATGCGAGACCTTAAAAATAATAAATGAAAATCTTTTCACGAACAACATTAACTAAATTACAATTTTTTGTTTCATAATTGCTTTTTTTAAACTTATTAACTTATAAACTTTCTAAACCTTGGCTAATATTACTTTCCTGAACTAAAAAAATAATTACCTAAGCGCCTATAGAAAGGAACAATGTTATTCAAATTTTTAAACAGAATTAAGTAAATTTTGTACAAAGAAAATCACTGTCCGCTTAATTAGGACATTTTTGACACTAATCTGATAAGCTTAGACAAATTTTACCCATTTTGGTCTTGTCAACTTTGCTAAGTAGGTAAACTTAATTTTCTTTAAGGATTATAATAATATATACTCTTTGCAAGTTAAGAGTTAAGCCGTTGGTTCTGCTGTGATTCCTGGATCTTTGACTCTGTTCCGTGCTTCTGCACGAAAGTCTGACAACCAGTCTTACCAAGGGGTATCGTATTACCCAGTTACTGACTGGGTTTTGGACGTTAGAAAAAAAATAAAAAAACCTTGTAAAATACTAGTTATCATTAGCTAGCTAGCTAGGCAGATTGATTGACTCTTTGCAAGTTGGTAAAAACATGTTATTGATAATTACATTGCGGTATGTTGCTGTGAAAAACTTAGTAGTTAGGGCGTTTTACCGGATTACAAGATAATCGATATATGCTTTGTGTGTTGAATAAAATAATGTTCAAAGTGGCGGTGGTAGACCCAATGCCACCACACCAATACATATGTATTTGTATTTGTGTGTATGTTGTACCGTATACACTTTTCTATGCATTTAGTAAAAAAGCTGTTATTTTTTCATTTCAAACAGTCACTTAAATTTTATTGATTTGTATGTATGGGATTGTATCGTCTTTTTTTTCTAAGCAATATTTGTATACTACTTCCTTTAGGTTTTTTGTCTGCGCAATTTATTTTTCTTTCTTTATTCTTCTGCACCGAAGAAAAAAAAATCAAATCGACTCCAATTTTTTTTCAAAAACGAATCTTTCATTCAAAATGCCATCCGTACAAACAGTAATACAATCAAAATCTGAAGCGCATTATTTCAACCAAGGTCAAGTGCAGCGCGATCAAGTGGGCAAACAGTGCCCAGCAGCTGAGAATGATAACACAAATTGAAACACTACAGAAACTATTCCGGGTACTTAATCTAGAAACTGTGACGTCAAGTCTCTCTGTACAACATCACTAGCTTCTAGCCCGCGGCTTCGCCCGCATGGATGTCAGAAATTATCCCACGCAAGTGTACAGACGCCAGCACATCAAGCTATCCCTAACTGTCAAATTTTCTCAATTAAAAATGAACCTTATGTCTTTGCAATAAAGTTGAAATACTATCAAAGAAATCTGACAGATTGTGGTAACTTGATGTGCTGGCCTCTGTACTAGCGAGATAAAAAGTATCCTATGGGTTAATCCAGATTATAATCTATAGCTGTACCAAATTTCATCTAGATCTTTTCAGTAGATTTTGCGTGAAGAAGGAACAAACATTCATATACACACCTACTCTCACAAATTTTCGCCTTTTCAATATTAGTCTGATTAATAAGATGTCAATGTTAAGAATTGTGGAAAGCTATGTTTAATTCTATGGGGCCGTATTATAAAGTGTTAATACCATCATGAAAAAAGCCAAAAGTCATAAAGTAATCATTTGTGCAAGTTTATAAAATAACCGGCCAAGTGTGAGTCGGACTCGGGCACGAAGGGTTCTGTACCGTTATTTATAAAAACGGCAAAAAATCACGTTGGTTGTATAATAAGAGCTCCTTAAATATTTATTTTATTTTGTTTTTTAATATTTCTTAATATAGCGGCAACAGAAATACATCATGTGTGAAAATTTCAACTGTCTAACTGCCACGGTTCATGAGATATAGCCTGGTGACAGACGGACTGACGGCCGGACAGCGGAGTCTCAGTAAAAGGGTCCCGTTTTACCCTTCGCTATTACTATTACTCGAATAACAAGGCAAGGCTTATTGTAAGTAATATCAAAATTAACAGGGTAGTCTGGACTTTGCCCATTCTATGACGCTATCTCTAGCCACTGCTGCGGTAATCCGTAATGAATATGGACGTATTTTGGGAGATTAACTGCACTACTGTAACAAGTGGCTCGTTGACGTTAATTCCGGGAATTTTTAGTAACAGCTCCAGACTCTTATCTGCTTCATCCTACTACTTATCTGATTATTCTGCCCAGCTTTTAGCCAAAATGGTTTTGGTCAGCTGCTAAGCTAAACAGAACATCAATGACAGAACTGTTGAATTTTTACATGAAGCTGAAGCATGAAGCATGAGCTTTTACATCAAGACGCTGTCATCTCTCCAAGATACAGACCTGAAATGCATGCATGCCTGTGCATTGTCCTCTGATGTAGATTTACATGCTGTTGAGAAATATCTCTCAGGTATGCCGGTTTCCTCACGATGTTTACCTTCACCGTTTTTTAAGCAAGTCATAATTGCACAATACGCACTTGAATACGAAAAGACAGAGGTGCGTCTTGGGCTCCAATTCGAGACCTATGACCTGGTAGTCCGACGGTCACACCACTAGGCTATCACTGAAGCAGTCGCTGAAAACTAAGTCCATCGTTGTTCCAATCAACAAAACAGGCGATCAAGAATGCCCAGCAAAAAAAAAATGCGGAAACTAGATACATTAATTCCATAGATTAATGAGGTCGCGTAAAAGCACCAACGTTTGACTATAAGTCTTTTGTTCATATTATAACTTATTCTTATTATTTACTAGATGTAGCATATAAAATAGTTTTCATATTTACAATTAGCAGAATAAATAAAAATGCAATATTAACATTTTGATGACCCGGCAATTTTTTCTGTAAATTAACAATGTATTCGCGACCTTGTTAAAAATATTACACTGCAAAAATCTAAATAGAACACGGTTGCAAAAATATCTTACGATGATCAAAAGTAGCTAATAACATTTATAAGATTGTATAACACCATTTATAGTACTTACATAGGTTATTTACTATTTGTTTAAGGAAACCTAGATATTACCTATGTATAAGCATTTTGATTGTGATGCCTGAGATACAGGTTTATTCCTAGTTCAGGTAGAACCCTATTATTATATACCTCTATTTTTATAGCACTGTATTTGTAAACATTTACCTATACTAATCAATTTTTTCAATAAAACAATTTCAAAACAATTTCAATCTACTAGTATCATAACACCCAAAAAGAAGAAAAATCATTCAAATAAATTGACATACAACTTATAAACACTATTGGGTAGCCTTAAATCCACTAAAGTCATAATGACACAAACATCCTTCATTTTATACATTTTTTACGAGTAGAAGTAAAACAGATTGCCAAAAAGCGACGTGTAACTCGATCTAGGATATATTAAATTATCCGAGAGGGAAAAAGATTTTTTCGGTTGGCAGACAGGCTTGTTATCAATTTAGTAGTTTACTCATAGTAAGTTGGCATTGCCCCTTTCTCCTTTAAAAGTTACAATAGACAAGTCGATATTTTTATATGCGGGTAATTTGATAGTGTGGGGGTATTTTTGGTATGTGACGTCATGTTTCGGGATTTAGCGAGTTTAAGGTTGTGCGTGTTCATGTTTTTGTTCTAGTAAAGATGTTTTAGTTTCAGTGAAAAGTGAGCGTTCTTTTTTTCGCGGAGCTTGAGGCCTACCTCACTTCTGAGCTTCTTGGCCTCAGTGCCCCAACAACCCTTAATATCGGGTTGCCACTGCCAAGGGCACAAAATGATACCGGTCCGCCAACGGAGCGTACTTTCCCCTTCCCTTCAGCGGTGACTTCCGCTGCTGCCGCCAGCAAGAGGACCGTACAGCTAAGATGGGTGGCTGACAGCAACAGAGCTGACGCAAGTTGCGTCCCATACTAGATTTTATAACAAAATCCACAGCTATTTAACAATTTAACTTTAAATAAATAAGCTACTGTTACCAGTTATGGATTTACAATTTATTATCTAAACTTATGCATCAGAAACAGACAGAATGACATGCTAACACCATCTACCAGTATTTTTCTTTCCCACTTACTTTTAATGATGGTCTAAAAGTTTGAGTACTTTATGCGGCCTACGCAAATGTTCTTTCTTTGGTATTGTTCGTCGAGATGCTGAGCTTCTTAAGTTCTGAGTTGATCTGTACGATTAATGACAAATGCACCACACTCAAATCTATGACGATCTTTCCTCAAAATACTATTTCAGACACTAATTATACATAGTCTTCACATGACCTTACCAAAATTATTTCTGGGCTTTAAAAGGCTCTGAGTTTGTTTCACGATTTCTTGTCAGATCATCCTTAAAAAAAGGGTAAGCAATATCGTCGCCATCTAGCTTTTTTTTTAATATAACATGTAAAAGCGATTCCAAATAACCTATTTACAGAAAAACCATCTCTCATCGATGCTCCTTTGTTTACTCTATAATCATCGTACAGAGGCCAGCACACCAAATTACCCCAATCTGTCAAATTTCTTTGATAGTTTATCAACTTTATCACAGAAGTAAGTAAGGTTCACTTTCAATTGGTATAATATGACAGTTAGAAATAGCTTGATGTTATTAGTGATCGATGTTGATGTGGTAGTGTCTGTACAAGAAGTACGATTGACTATATTACACAATCAATAAGACAAACGATGAAAAGAAGATTCTAGTATGACATTCTTCTTCTTATTTTCATGTCGTCATTACTTTTTTGGATGTTATTAAATTGAATGCGCCCAGTAGGTCACCACATTGATCGCGGCATCAGTCACATTCTTTAGGCCACCCGAGGTGCAGGTGAACGGGCACTTAGGACACTCCAGCAGGAGGGGCATGGTCTGGTCAGAAGCTCCGCAATCGCACTGGGTGTTGGGTGAATCAGTAATTTCCCACTTCAGCAGATTGTGCCTGCAACGGCATAAAAACCTAGGACACCCTTCTCAAAATATTTACACCACTCTAATAATCTTCTTCACTGTGTACAAATCAATCAAACTGTCACACAGAACATTTTACCTTGAACAAAAACCTCCATCCCTCCAGCCCTAAATCAGTGGTGTTATTATCACCTTGATATCAACATAACGGCGCCGTCAATGGGCCTTCCGATTGCGTAATAACGAAGATAAAGAAGAACCGCTTACAAAAACCCGTGATAAGGAAATGGCTTGGCGATACGGATTAAAACAGTTTTTAACAGAAAAAGTAACAACGAAAATAGCTATCGAACGACCCACTATGAAAGTTACATAAAGTTGATTGAAACGAAAAAAAATTAAGGTCTTGGTAAAATTGTAGCTTGACTAAGCTAAGGGTCGATTTTTCAATCATCGGATAACTTTGAAAAACAATGATGGCGGTTTGACATATGTATTTTTTATGCAAAAGATATCAAACTGACATATTTATTCCTTTGATAAAACTTGTCTGACGATTGAAAAATTTGCTCTTAAAAGAAAGAAAAGGAAAGACACTGACAGCCCTTTTTTTTTAAGTCTGGGAAATCATCTAATGACTGCTCCCGCTCTGGGTGGAGCGGAAGGGAGTGTCAGACTCTTACTGACTAAAACCCATCCATGTTCCTTCCGTAGCCCTTTATGTTCCGGGGTAGCGGTAACCCTTTCGGACAATCCCGCTTAACACTGACAGCCCTTAAAGTGAATTTCACCAGTGAAACTGACCGTAAAAGCACGTAACACTTTTTTTTTTTTCTTTTTTATAAGTGGACCTTTAATATACTTTCAGACTTAATGTCCTTGATCTGAATGTTTTAGCTGCAAGTCTATGTAATGTTATCTCAAAAAAAAACTTCGTTTAAGGGCTGACAGGTCTTGAACGCGGTTTAGGTGTGGTGATCGTGGCCAGATTCTTTGGTGAAATTTGCACTAATAAGGAAAGAGAGACAGTTCAGTACGGTAAAAGTTAATAAATGCGATATTGGTCCATATGTTATTCCTAGAGCAGCCCTCACCTACGATAGCAAACCTATACTTACTGATTTGTTTAGACACTAACAATTCATAGTGTATTTGTCGATATACTCGTAGTTATGAATATTTAAAGGCTGACATGCCACTGTGGATAAAAGCCTCTCCTAAAATCTATACCAATATTATAGAACTGAAGAGTTTGTTTGTTTGAACGCACTAATCTCTGGATATACTAGTCCGAATTGATTCTTTTTGTATTGGATAGTCCATTTGTCGAGGAAGGCTATAGGCTATGTAACATCACGCTACGACCAATAGGAGCCGAGCAGCGGGCGAAACCGCCCGAGAGCAGTTAGTGTAAGAATAAAAATACTAAACAAATGCCCAGACTCCACCTCAGCGGAGATGTGCGGAGAAGTCTTAAGTGGAGACGAGATATTTTTCAGCTCGGATAGCGAAATTCTATTGGTTGTTTAAAAAACATCATCATCTCCACGTTGGTGGAGTCCAGGCCTCACACTCACTGCGAACAAAACATTTGTTTTTTTCCCTACAAATGAATACGTACCTCCCTGTTCTATAATACCATTAACAGTTCACGTGTCTCCTTTATGTGTTTATGTAAACATATCCGTAATAAGCTCCCGATCACTGGCTCACGCTATCTGACGTCATGCTCCACCGATTTCATGACGTCACCAGCGTAATTAGCTGCTGCTTCGAAGGACGCGTTCCTATATTATTATAGAGATAAAGAATCAGGCTTTATACATAGAATAGTTTAGGTATGAGTTATGGTTTAGTGGGTAGCTGTAGACAGAAATAGGCCTTAATTAGTCGAAATTAGGTGCCGTTAATTTGGTGGTGAAATGTTGTGAATCGTGGATATATCTGTTATTGTTGTTAGGGTATATACATATATTATGCGGAGAAATGTGAAAAATGTGGTCAGGAAAGTTTTGAGTATGAAAGTGAATGACAAGTAGAGGAAGACCAAAGAAACGATGGATAGATTGTGTAAAAGATGATAATATATGTATGTATGGCTAGAAAGGAAGTGACTACCGTGATGACGACTAATAGAGAAGTATGGGAGATAAAGACATGTTGCGCCGACCCCAAATAAATAGGGTTTGTTTGTTTTGAGGGTGGAAAATCATCAAATGACCCCTCCCGCTTGGGTAGAACGGAAGGGAGTGTCAGACTCTTACTGACTAAAACACATCCATGTTCCTTCTTCAGCCCTTTATGCTCCGATCTGATTTTACACCCTCAAAAAAATGATGACAATGACTTCCAGATAAATAACAGTCAATCAAAACGGGAATAATTCTAATATTAATTATCTTTATTTTCAGGAAAAAGTGACTTTATGGTGTGTCACAGTTTGTGTTTTACACCAAACCTTCAAGGATAGAGGTTTCGACGAAATTCAGGTAATATCTTCATCCAATCTTTTAGCATAGACAATTCCTTACATTGTTTCCACTTAGATTTATTTTCACTTGATGCAAATGGAACGCCTGGAGGTTATTGCCTATTCCGTTCCGTAGGAATCTCAATAGAGGATCGACTGTTGCGCGAATTAGCAAAATATTGGAAGATTTTATTACATTTCCCTAAATACGTCCCATTTCTGCTGCTAGCTAGATATTGGTTTACCTAAATGATTATTAAAAAAGATTTTTAAGGCAGATGCCGTAAAGTAGACCCCAAAATTCTAATTTTCGTAACTGTGTTAATATGTTTATGAAATTAATTATTTCAATGTCTTGTCTGTGGTCCATCCATTGTCCATGGCCGAGATACAGATTGTCAATTGTTTAATAGCTCGGAATACGCTACTGTTTCTTAGTAATGTGCGTTATGTTTGTGCAGATTAAACATTTTTTATTTCTTTCTTTCAATGGCTTTTTACGTTTGTTGGCCGTTGTACTACCAATCGATCCAGTATCACAGGCAGTTTTTTTTTACCCGTGTTACACTTTTTTTTTTTTTAAGGCTGGGAAATCATCCAATGACTGCTCCCGCTCTGGGTGGAGCGGAAGGGAGTGCCAGACTCTTACTGACTAAAACCCATCCATGTTCCTTCCGTAGCCCTTTATGTTCCGGGGTAGCGGTAACCCTTTCGGACAATCCCGCTTACCCGGCAGGCTTGGCCCTGGGCCCCTTCATATGCTGACATCTCTTTGAGGCGCGCGTGGAACATATACGCGCCGTACGGCACGGGTCTGGTGCTGATCGGACGGTGAGTCACCCATTACTCACCGCCCGCAGGCCCGTGCCTACGGTGGCCGGGAGTCGTCACGTGGCTCCCGACGCCCGGGGCGTCTCCTGCGGCGGCTGGGACGGGAGGACCTTTCTCTCTCCCATCCCGCCACCTCCTTCGCGAGCATAACTTTTTCGCAGAAAGAGGTGACTGCCTCCCACTCCCTCTCGCCCCGGACCATGGCTTGCACCAGGGCCGGGCGCGAGAGGTCACCGCCACCTCTCTCCTCTACGAGGACACGGCGGTGCTCCGCCCATGCGGGGCAGGTTTGCACCGTGTGCTCTACCGTGTCCTCTGGGCGACCCGTGTTACACTGTGTTATAGTTTGACACCTGTACCTTTGGAATTTGTAATTTTGACTTCTGTTATTTAGAAATTTCGTTACCTTAACTACACCTGGTGAAGGCCAAGTGTGAAGTTGGGTCAACCACGAATATTTTGAACAATAATTTTAACTTCTGGTACTTTCGCCATAACGTTAAACTCGCATTCAATATTTCCAAAATACTTATAATATTATTAAGAACATAATTTTACTCAAACAACACATAATAACTTAGCGTATTTTTATTATTATGACTACGAGAATCCATTTGCTTGTGTAACCTAATATTGAAAATCTTCCATTATGATTTTCGTAATATGAACCTTGCTAATATTGGTTACTCAATCGACAACAAGTAAAAATATTGGATACCTTTTTTTAGACTAAACAGTCCGAACGTACAGATGCCAGCACATCAAGCTATCCCTAACTGTCAAATTTTCTCAATTAAAAATGAACCTTATGTCTTTGCAATAAAGTTGAAATACTATCAAAGAAATCTGACAGATTGTGGTAACTTGATGTGCTGGCCTCTGTAAATCTTGGATTTTGAGCATAAGATGATCTTTGATTTCTTGATTATCATTATTGAGGACCGTATCATTAACGAGAAAGATAGAAAGAAAATACGTTTATTTGCGACAAATATGACGAAAAGAAAATTTATAAACACAAAACAACAAGTCAAATCGCCTGAAACACAACTATTGTGCAATGTTTATACTTAATACAAACTTACCTTTTTAAACAATATAAATGAATGAAATAACCGGTTTAAAAAAGAATTTTCTCCTTATATCTCTTTTTTTAGTCTTAGAAATCGCTAATAATAAACATGAGGTTCGGTACCAGTATTTTCAAACAAAGCCCGCAGATTTGACAACATTCAAAATATTTTTTTCTACTTTGGACTTACAAAATGACCCCATTAAATTCAAAACATATAAAAGTACCTACATAGGTACATCAAAGTATAGAGTAGTGCTAAGTAAAAATCACTGAGTGCCAAGATATGTCGGGCGGTGGGCCAGGCATCTCAAAATCGCTGAGTTTCAGGCGTGCCCACGAGGCGATAAGACGTTATGTGCTGTCAAAATGAGTAATATTCAAAGTATTTTTATAAGAATACCTACAGCTGCCTGAGATGAAGTGTCTCTTTGACTTTAGTGGAGTGTGACCTTTAGTAATCTGAAAAAGAATAGAGAAATTGTTTATACTACGCACAAATAAAACGCGCTTACAAAATTAAATGGCTACCAAAGCCAAAAAAGTATTCTAAAGAGAGGAATTAAAAACAAGATATAATTTTAAAAAGTTCAATTTTATAAACTTTATACTTATAATATTTGTTTTTATTATAACCAACTTGCATTAACAGTACAAAAAGCACACCAACAAGTTATTGGTCTGTGAAATTATTTCACAGACCAACGAAAAATTATAAATATTTATAAACAAAAGCTCTGACTTTATAAAATAAGAAATATCCTATTAAACATTATATTATATCATAAATAAAATTATCAAATCCCATTATCGCTAAACTATACTCCTCAATCCATATCTGTAAAAAATCCCACGGGACAGGAGCGGAATTCCAATTTCAATCTATAATTGAGACAAAAATCCAATTATCTTGTTTATCCGCCTTGTAAATCGAACTTGGGACATCATGGCCCGCACTAACTAGTCAAGCGGAAGACTAATTCCTTTTGGCAAAGCAAGTCTTGACCGGTACTTGGACATAAAAACCTTAAGATGGAAGAAAAATGGGATTATTTGAATGTAATCCAACATAATAAACCTTTTGATTTTCTTTAGCATTAAATTAGTGGGTATAAATTAAAGGGAAATTCAAGAAAGATATTTCTAAAATCAGCTATGTATACAATCATGCTTCAGACATTAATCCGACATCTCGGAAAGCACGTTAAGCCGTTGGTCCCGGCTGTCATTTGTGCATCTTTGAAAGTCGTTACGGGTCGTCAGAAGCCCGATACTCTGACAGGCATTCTTACCAAGGGGTATCGTATTGCCCAGTTACTGGGTTGTGGAGGTCAGATAGGCAGTAGCTCCATGTAAAATACTGGTATTCAGCTGCATCCGGTTAGACTGGAAGCCGACCCCAACATAGTTGGGAAAAGGCTAGGCAGATGATGATCACGGGTCGTCAAATGTCAAGTGGCAGACTTTTAGCATATAAAAACTTGACTGATACTTGAAAAAACTGTAAGATGGAAGAATATTTAGTATACTTTGAATATACTTACACCAAATGTGTTGATTTTACTTTTACACGAAATTAGTTATTTTAGGGCAGAAAAGTCAACGTAATCTGACAACCCGCAGGTCATAGTCAAAAGAAGGTCTGACAACCGATCTTACCAAGGGATATAGAGGTACGAGGTTCAGTTGGGTCACGTTTGATGCAAATAAACGTATGTTCTATCATCTTTCTTTCTATTCTTTATATAAAAGGGAGGATCCTCCGATCAGGCAGGTGTTGTGACTGGTGGGATACTGCCCGATGATTGAAGTTGGAATGCTGCATATATGTATAAAAAAAAACTTAGCATGAGCGATGCAGGAATTTTACATGACGTCAGTGTGACGCGAAATTATCATGTGGCGATATCGATGTCACTACAGAGTAACCGTGTTACTCAGTAACTGGGTCGTGGACGTCAGTGAGGCAGTATCTCCATCTCTCTATGAGGAATCTTATTCATTTGGACTGTCCCGGTTCCTCCTGGAATGAGTGCCAAAAACTATTTCACCTCATTGTTTTTATGCGATCCTTTTTAAATTGCCCTGGGTTTGCCTCATGGCAACATGTATTCATTTCTTCAGTACGGCAATTTAAAGAGGTACATAACGCACTGATTCCTCCTAGACTATTAATCTCCCGACCCTTGCTCGAGCCAGCCCGCGTTGCCGCTGAGCCAGTAGCTTTAAAAACCCCCGATCCAGCTGTCCCTTGCTGTCCCCCCCCAGCGACGCCCTAAGCCGAGGTCCGAACCCTGCAGGGGGTGCCCTTAGCGTGTAGTCGCTTAGTTTTGTAAGTTAGGTTTAGTTTTTATTAAGCCCTGGCTGGAGGCTACAATTCTTTTGTGGCAGCCACAGGCAAGCCCGGTTAAGCAGTAGACAACCATTTGGTTGAACTGCGAGATGCCATTTCAAAAAAAAAAAAAAACTAGACTATTAATAGATTCCTAATTTCTTTGGTCCCACTTTCCTCCATCCAAAAAATGCATTTATGACACTGTTAACCATTAAGTTTTTATAATATCTCTTTTACAATCCGACTAACAACTCGCCATTGCTTCCCAAATTTTTACGACATGAGAAAACATCGAGATTTCCTTTATTTTAATATTAATGTAAATAGACATATACCTTCCGCAATAAACCCTACATGATGGTGAGAACTGCATCAAAATCCATTCCCAAGTTTAGAAAAATAAAATTTAAAAAACCCTCAACGCAAAAAAAAATCGAACATATAAAAAGTCAAAATAATAATGTCATGGCAGTGTACTGTTTAAATACCCTTCATTTTATTGACTATCTACGAAATATGCGGTACCCCGCCGCGACATTTCAGGACTTTAGAGAAAGCAGCCATAGTTTTAACCGACCTACCGCAACAGCAAAATTTGCTCTTAACTCTAGCATTGCATTACCACATTACGCCCACACTACCGCTTAACGTGTACAAACCACTTTAACTAGAACAATTCCTATAGCAATTTGTGCTACGGCCAACTATTCGCAAACGTACGCCAAATTAACTCCATCATTCCTAACACCTACTATTTTACAACCTAAATTACATCTTACGGCGTACAAAATAGAGTTCTAAATTGATTTTATTTGGTACACGATCAAAATGTCACCACCTTTTTGATTGACGGGTATTCGAAACTGTTCGTATTCTGTCAGCAATAAGTGTCAAAATGCTATGGCATGTAGGACATTGTAGCGTACGTTATTTGTTTGAGAACAACCTGTGAGGTAATTAGTTGTATCTAATCACTTTCTGTGCGTTCATTTAGAGAATAATGTTCGTAATTTATTATAATATTATTATCAACTTTGTCTCGTTATAACTTATTTATTATGCGACATAAATTATATGTGATTAACTTGTATAAAGGTAATTATAATTATCTTTATAGTCATATGTATTTATAGAACTCCTTGTCAATGAGTTATTTCAGGCATGTAACACATTAATGGTACCTATTTCTGTCTCCAAGCAACGGAGAGATTACAAATAGATTACACGCATGATATAATTACAATTTAAATTTTCTAAACTGTTGTCGTTAATCAATGTCGTCAGGAACGTTTTGAGTATGAATGTTGATGACAGTCGATAGGAGCCTAAAAAAACGATGCATGGATGGACTGTGTGAAAGATTTTCTTCTTTTCATGAGGTTAGTGACAAACCTGGTGTCAGAGTTTTTATGCTGCCCATGGGACTTAGCTTCACATGCTGTTGAGAAATATCTCTAAGACATTCTGGTTTCTTCACGATGTTTTCCTTCACCGATTTTAAGCAAGTGATAATTATAAAATACATAGATGAATCTGTAAAATCAGAGGTGCGTATCTTGGCTTCGAACTACATCACAATTTAAATATTTTTTAACTGTAGTCGTTAAGTAAAATGTCGTCAGGAAAGTTTTGAGCACTCTATATATGATAATGAAACGATGCTGGATGGAATGTGTGAAAGATGATATGGCTAGATAGGCAGAGACGGTATTTAAGAAAAAGACATTTTGTGCGACCCCAAATAGGTACATTGGGATAGGTAGTGGATACCTTGTGTTTTCTTACTATTCATGTATAATAATATTACTTCCATAGATCTTGGTAACATGTACACTTTAGCTATCCAAACCCATAGCCCAAAATTATTCATTTCAGGGGTTGTCCTTGGGTGCACTTGGATGATGGTAGTGGATTTTCTTGCTCTTCCTTCTCCATACAAAACTACCTCTTGGAAGGGGCAACTAGAATCAAATCTATTTCTTGTTCATTTTGACGTTCAAAAGTGCCTTTCTTATGCCTATTTGAAATAAATGATTTGACTTTGACATAGAATAAGTTTAAAAAATCACTTTTTTTAATTTCGATGTTAAGATTTTATTGATAGTTCCAAAATATTGTTGTATTGTCGTCTCGACATTGTATATTGAATGCTCCAAACAAACGAATCATATTATATTCTGATGCACTAGCATCCTATGCCTTCAATCCATAGTTCGAAAAGCAAATCAAAGTTCCATTAGCCCTCTCAAATGGATGTCCACGTACATAGACGGAAGTTTGTATCAAACCAACCTTTTTTTTTCACCCCGTAGCGTCGGATCGACGAAATTGCTTGCAGTAACCTTATTCCACCTAGTTTGTTTGTAATGGAGCTATTTCTATGCAAAATATTAGCATGGTTCAGCAATGATTGCAGTCCAAAGAATTAAATCTTTAGATTCGCCTTACCGCGTCAAAAAATTGTCGCGTTCTTGTTTCGTTTTGACAGCACAGGATTACGCAGTGACTAGACTTAATTCTCATGGAACGCTATTTAATAATGTGTGAACTCACTTATCTGAATACTAGCTTTTGCCAGCGGCTTCGCCTGCGTGTATATCGGAAATTATCCCAAGGGAACCGTACATTTTTCCGGGATAAATAATAGCTTATATGCTATTCCAGAATATAATCTTTGTGCCAAGTTTCATCCAGATCCGTTAAGTAGTTTTTGAGTTTATTCGTTACAAACATACATACAAATCTTTTCTCTTTATGTCTGGATGACGGAAATTGCATGTTATTGTACATATAAACCTTCCTCTTAAATCACTCTATCTATTAAAAAAAACTGCATCAAAATCCGTTGTGTAGTTTTAAAGATCTAAGCATACATACACACTTTAGGACAGACGCGGGAAGCGACTTTGCTTTATACTATGTAGTGATAGATAGACACCTTTTTGCGTAGCTCAATATGGTGAGGGCAAATCTAGGGAGTTAAATCTTTGCTCCTATCAATGCCATTGTAATATCGCGTGATTTGACTAACTAGAATGCAGGTTAGCGACCTTTCAAATAATCCGTACCGGTATGCAATATTCTTGGTTCAGTACAAATTGCTGGATTGATCGACTTGTTTTCAGAATGTTGCAGTATGTGACTGATTGGGCGACATATACATACTTATCCAGTGTGTTAGGTTAGGTTAGGCGCCTGAAATCATGAAAAAAAATCAGCTGTTCAGTACATTTATGTTCGCATAATTCGTCAAAATGTATGGAACAGCTGATTTTTTTTTTTCATGTTTCTGAGTTGGTCCCATGGACAAAGTTGATGATTTCCATGAGTTTCCATATACACACTGTAGATATAAGTAATCCATAGTTACGAAGTAGTTTGTGTTTTTTAATTATTAGGGCTTAATATGTTTCATTTCCTTTATATTCATAAAGTAATTAATAAAATATTTACAGTTCGTGATATTTGGTGTTAATATTGCGACTAGCTTCTTACTCCGAACTGCCCTAAAATTTGAATTGGGCTGTAATAGCTTGGAAGTCCGACTGCCCAGGGTGCCCCAGACAAGAAACATTTAAGTATTGCCATTCTTGAAGGCTCTTTGAATTCACCCCAAATATTAACAAAACGACATTAAAACACAATGAAGCGCCAGACAACACTTATAAGGCTTTTCATTCACAACACCTCATTTAAATGTCACATTGAGACACCCTGGTTTGAACTCACAATATACCCAAGTGATCTCACTTCACAGCGTCCACTGTCAAATATTTCTGCCTTATAAGGCATCCTAATATGGCCACGAAGGGGTCAAGGACCCCTATGTCCGTCAGGCGTCATTTGGGCAGTCTTTATGTCGGTCTCTGTACGATAAAAGGGGACTTACGCTTAGTAACTTGACCGTTAGGTATAATGATACTTTATCAGTTTAGTGTTTTCGTAGGCTTTATATTTTTACTTTTATATTATACTAGCTTTTGCCCGCGGCTTCGCACGCGTTAAATTCGTAGTAAAACAATTCGTTATTATACATATAAACCTTCCTCTTGAATCACTATATCTATTAAAAAAAACTGTATCAAAATCCGTTGTGTAGTTTTAAAGATCTAAGCATACATACAGACATTAGGACAGACGCGGGAAGCGACTTTGCTTTATACTATGTAGTGAATCGTACTTAATATTGATAGAAATTAAGAAAGAAAGAAAAACATTAATTTATTTGGACACAGTCGGTGACACACACAATACAAATAGTAAAAACATGCTTTTTTTATAATTGTGTGTGCCTCACGGCCGCCCCAAACACTTTCATTTCAGCATTAAATGTCAGACAGATGCAGTCTGATGCTGGTTTTCTAATTAATGAACCATCATAGCTCAAAGTATAACACGTAAATAAACATAAATTACACGTAAACTTTAACAGTTTTTGATGATTATCTGTTTATTTTGGTAAACCGCATATCCATTTATTTAGTTCGGAGTTCCTCAAATTTAGTGAATGTGTAATGTGTGTGAATAATAGCTTTTTATCAATGTACCTATGTCAGTTTTATTCGATTTGAACAGCAGCCGAAAATTTGTGAATATTCGCCTGCGGTTAAAAAAAAACAACCAGTGAATATTTTAAAATAATTCGTAAACAGATTTATAGATTTCATCAACCAATTCATGACTGAGCATTGCTTGATCAAATAACAAAATAAATCAATCTTCCTGGCCTTTTCCCAACTATTTGAGGGTCGGCTTCTTGAACTACTGCCTATCTAATCTGATAAGCAGTCTCTGACTAATACGATGCCCCTTGGTAAGATTGGTTGTCAGACTTTTCAGGCTTCTGAGGACCCGTAACGACTGTCAAAGATCCACGAATGACAGCTGAGACCAACGGCTTAACGTGTTTTCTCTCTCTCAGGAATCTCAGTATGTAAAGACTGTCACCCATCCACGGACCAACCCCGACAAGTGTAGCTTAACCCTATGCGGCTGTTATTACTTAACCACGACCTCTCAATTTAATTAATTCTTTAATCTATCCAATATTATTTCAATACACACACACGCAGAACATAAAGGTACCTTCGCCTTTCTTTTAACCATAGTCTTCATTAAAAAGACAACAATAGTGCCCACGGGACATTATACAGCCTCTTTAGTTTGTCCATTTGCAATAAAACCTACCTTTTACATAAACTGAGGCAATAAGTCGACAGTCAACTACTACCATATGGATGTAAGTACAGTCACGAGCAAAAAATGTACAAAGCTAGCTAATGGGGATGATGTCTATTTTTTTTTATTAGTCCATAAGCTAGATTATTAAAAAAATATTGGACATGTATTTTTTTTTTACACATTGAATTAAAATGTGGCATGACGTCACATGTATACAGTTTTTACGAGTATACTTACTTGTGACTTAGCGAGCCCCACTCTTCATCTTTAATGCGTTTTATCTACGTCATTTTCTATTATTATGATAAAGCAAAAAATACGTGTCAAGTATTTTTTTGTTATCTTATTGACAGACTAAATAATTGGAACGAAGTTCCTTATCGCGCGTTGTGAAAGGGGGCTAGACGGAAAAAATTCTTACGAAAAAGCTGTCACGACACTTTTTGTAAAACATTATTTGCGGTAATGCTGGCGGCTTCTACAAAGGCAAGCAATTCGAACAGAAAAATGAATCGTTTCGTCGGTCGAATAGAGTTCATTATTATTTGGACGAGCTTTTCTCTATGAAAATATTGGACCGAATTAAGACCTTATTTTTATTAAGTTAACCGCGTAATTCGGTTGTGCATCTTTGTAAAGTCGGGTCCGACACGAGACAATAGGTTTCTCAGAATAATTTTAGTAAACTGCGTATTTAGGTACCTACCTAGTTTGGTATTTCTAAATTTTACCGTTTACTGTTAATAAATAAAGTCTGAATTCGCTTTTCGTGTTTTTATTTGTGTAGTTGTGTACCTAACCTATTTATCTTTCGCGTAAAATCGCGTATGTATTTTTATTTATGGTTATGTATAATATGTATCTTGAACGCAGGGCGGCGGCATGCGGCGCGCGGCGTCGCCGTCGCGGCATTGTTTGTTTTCGTGACTGTGGTGTCGGATGAACTAATTAATTAGATACTTACATACCTACCTACCTATACGAGTGTAATTTAATTCGAGTTCCTTATCGCGCGTTGTGAAAGGGGGCTAGACGGAAAAAATTCTTACGAAATTACAATTCCTTCACTAATGAATCGAAAGGAACTTCGTTCCATCCGGGTGTCCCTTGACACCTCTCAAGTTTTTTTTTTTTTCTGCCTAGGCATCATCCCTATTTCAAAAGCGGTTTTCTCCCTAACCATTGACTGAAATTCTATGTTGTCCCACACGTTGCATTTTAGAATCCATTTGCTACTACCATATGGGTGTACAGTCACGAGCAAAAATATGTATAAAGCTTATTTCAAAAGCGGTTTTCTCCCTAACCATTGACTGAAGTTCTATGTTGTCCCACACATTGCATTTTAGAATCCATTTGCTACTACCATATGGATGTACAGTCACGCGCGAAAATATGTATAAAGTTAGCTATTTTCAAATGCTGTTTTCTCTCTGCTCATTGACAGAATTTCTATCTTGTCACACATATTCCATTTTCGAATCCATTTGCTACTACCATATGGATGTACAGTCACGAGCAAAAATATGTATAAAGCTTATTTCAAAAGCGGTTTTCTCCCTAACCATTGACTGAAGTTCTATGTTGTCCCACACATTGCATTTTAGAATCCATTTGCTACTACCATATGGATGTACAGTCACGCGCGAAAATATGTATAAAGTTAGCTATTTTCAAATGCGGTTTTCTCTCTACTCATTGACTGAATTTCTATCTTGTCACACATATTCCATTTTCGAATCCGTTTGTTTACCGAACTTGTCAACGCATTTGTATGGGAATTTCGATGGAGTTTCGATACACAATTTGACAGTATCTAACACTTAGCTAGCGATCGAAAACGTTTGATCATGTAACATGTCGGAAGCTTATGCCAATTCCATACATTTCGGATTTATCTAATTCCGTTATCGTTAACGAAACTGTGACTTTATCAAGTTGTTGTAGGATTCGAAACGTTTTAAAACAATTACTACCTGTACGGACCCTCGTGTTTCGCAATGGTGGTTCTCGCCCACATTTTAATATAATACAAAGCACTCAGCTTACCTACTACGGATACGGCCTTTATTTAAATCGTCGGTGATACAAAAGGCGGGCTTGTAACCAAACAAGGATCGGTCAAGTGTGAACACCTTTTATAATGAAGGGTTCTGTACAAAAGATTATACGCTTCATTTGTTATGAAGGGAGTTGATAATTAGGTGAGTTTGTTAGTTATGTTTGAGGGTTTTTGAGTGACGGAACTCAAAGTCATGAAAGAACCCTATATTAAGGTTCAGAAGAATACCTATTTTCTCGATTATAACATTCACTTTTCTTAGTATTAAACGTTTCACTTATATACAAAGGACAGTCATCGCAAAGCTGTGAAGATTGTAAATCGAGAGATAGTTTAAATAAAATATCTGAGTACGCGACGAAAAGTTCAAAATTAAATTAATTTAACACATTGAAAAGAAAGAAACATATAAATATTATAAATAATATGAAACTTTAGGTGCACAAGAAGACACTCGCGCAAACAAGATGAATCTAACGACATATAAATCATCAAAAACGGTTCAGCCGTTTAGTAGTTATGAGGGAATATAGGGACGGACACACATACATACTCGCTAGACAAACACTTAACCTTCCTTTTTTGTCTACAATGCAGTTCATTAGAAATCATGAAACGTATGTGGAACTCGACTTATTTAAGTGTATAGCATTTCCCAATTATGGTTTGTACCTAACTGTTTTCGCAAACAATGACCATTTAGGTAGACAAGACACGCCAAAACGAGACAGCACTTTCACTGTCCATATCAAACCCTGTTCAACTAAGCAAAGCTCTAACAATCTGCCTAGCCTTTTCCCAGCTATGTTGGGATCGGCTTCCAGTCTAACCGGATACAGCTGAATACCAGTATTTTACATGGAGCTACTGCATATCGGACCTCCACAACCACCCTGGTTGTCAAATTTTCGGGCAACTGACTACCCGTAACGACTGTCAAAGATCCACGAATGACAGCCGGGACCAACGGCTTAACGTGCTTTCCGAGGCACGGAGGAGTCTCGATATATAAAGATGGTCACCCATCCACGGACCAACCCCGGCCAGCGTAGCTTAGCCTGATAGATCGTTATAACTTAGCCAAGCAAAACTATGTCACTTAATTGCCAAAAATATAAAACAGTTCGTAATAAAAATATTTTATCAGCAAAAAGTCGAAAAAGGTCACAATGTACTGATCATGATTAAATTACCATCTTCCTTAGGCCTAAACTAATAAGAAATATCCACTCGAACATAAAAGTCCTTCAGGCGACAGAAACGGAAGGACAAGACATTTTTATGTGTCTCCTTTCGAAAATAGCTGACAGCGAAACAATATTGACGTCACAACAAATAAGCTTTCAATATAATTTCTGCGGACCAATGGAGGGACGCTACGTCATCGGAACGTGTTAAAAATTTAAAATACCGTTACAGATTTTGTACGACGATGTTATTTTACTTGGTTTTGTAAGGATTTATTTAATAGCAAAGGTGTGTTTGGTTAGGATCGCTTTTGATTTGTACACTCGACGGGAATAAATTCGTTCATATTTAGTGTTTTTTTCCTCCTGAAATTAATATTTCAGTCCAAACAGGTCCTATTTCAAACAGAGTCCGTAGAGTTTCTTGCCCGTTCTTCTCCATCGAGATCTACGATTTGGAATGCCAACTAGCTTCAACTTTTCAACCAAAAATATTCATTAACGATTCAAAAGTGCCTGTAAATGATTTAATTGAAATAATCATAATCATGAATAATGAAATAGGCAGTGATAGCCTAGTGGCGTGACAGACTGATTGCCAATTCTTAGGTCTCGAGTTCAAATCCAAGGCACACACCTCTGACATTTCGGATACATGTGCGTTAGGGTTTAGAACCGGGAAATCCCGGTCTCGAAAGAACCGGGAATTCCCGGTTCTTTTGTCAGTAAAATGGAACCGGGAAATAAAATTTGATTCCCGGTTCTTTCGGTACTTTCGGGAATTTTATTATTATTACGCGATTCACACTAGTTCACACTACTATTAACTTATTTACTCTTACTTTACTTTTCCACACTTTCTACTATTCAAACATTCAAAACTAACGTGAATAATTCAGCGTTAAAAGAAATAACGCGCGAAATTAATGGTGCGCTTGAACAGGCGAGAGAACGTGAATTTGACTCTGATGTGCTTGAAGTTCAAAACATTGCTTTGAAAAGGCGATGAGTTAAATGCTGAGCTTGCAAAAGCTGTTAGTGAAAAACGTGTTAGATCTTCTGCTCATGAAGATCTCTTTACGAATGTTAGGATTGGCTCTCTTTGAGAATGGAGGGGATCGTGGTCGTTACTTGTCTCAGGCATCATCATTCTCCTGCCCTTATCCCAATCTATTTGGGGTCGGCGCAACATGTCTTCTTCTTCCATACTTCTCTATTAGTCGTAATCTCGATAGTCACTCTCTTTCTAGCCATATCATCTTTCACACAATCCATCCATCGTTTCTTTGGTCTCCCTCTACTAGTATAGCCATCCACATTCATACTCACAACTTTCCTGACAACATTTTCCTCATTCCTCCGCATAACATGCCCATACCATGACAACCGATTTCCACACAACTTTTCAGTCACCGGTGTCACTTTCAGACTTCCTCTTATACTCATTACGTATTCTATACATTCGCGTAACACCACACATCCCTCTTAGCATTCTCATCTCAGCTGCATGCAATTGTCTTTCATTCATTCCTTTTGTGGCCCAACACTCTGATCCATACAAGACGGCAGGTCTTATCATCTATAACATAAAAATGAATCGCAAAATGTGTTGGTAAGCGCAAATCTCGAGAGCAGCTGAACCGAGTTCTCTAATTCTTTATTTGTTGTGTTTGTTATTGTCAGTTGAAGGTTCTTACATTAAAAAAAAGTAGGTAGGTAGGGTAGGTAGAGTAGGTAGGAGAGGTTGGTAGGTAGGTAGGTGGGGTAGGAAGGGTAGGTAGGGTAGGTAGGGTGGGTAGGTAGGGTGGGTAGGTAGGGTAGTTAGGGTAGGTAGGGTAGGTAGGGTAGGTAGGGTAGGTAGGTAGAGTAGGTAAGGTAGGTATAGGTAGGTATCATAGTGAAGACAGGACAACGTCTGTCGGGTCAGCTAGTGCTTTTATAAATCTTACCCTTAAGTTTAAGGGGAATGCGGGAGTCACATATTGTTCCCGTGACCTGCCGCCATTTCATCCACCCAGTGTTAATTCTATGCTTAACAGTCCGATCTATTTCGCCATCGCTTTGCACAAGTGAACCGAGATACCGAAAGTCGGAGCAAACTGGGAGAAGCGCGCCGTCATGCGCTATGGCCCCAGAACTGGAGAGACCGCCGAAATCGCAGAACATGTACTCAGTTTTGGTTCTGCTGATTTTCAGGCCAACAATCTCCAGTTTCCGTTGCCATTTCTCCAGTCTGCTCTGGATCTCAGGTCCATCTTCACCGACAAGAACAATGTCGAAGGCAAATAGCATGTACCATGGTGCTTCTTCCTGTATTTCCGCCGTTAGAGCATCATCAAAAGGGTGGAAGCAGGTAAGGGCTTAAAGCCGACCCCTGGTGCAAGCCTACCGCCACATTGAACTTGTCGGTGTTGCCAGCAGTCGACCGAACGTAGGTACGGGATTGGCTGTACATAGCACGAATTAACTCTACATACTTCCCGGGCAAACCTTTCTCTTTCAAGGCCCACCACATGACATGCCGAGGTACCCCATCATACGCTTTCTCTAGATCAATGAACACCATGTGCAAGTTTTTGTGTGCACGTCTGTACTTCTCGCACAATTGGCGGAGTGCAAAAGTGGCGTCCACTGTTCCTCGACCTGGCATAAACCCAAACTGGTTTGGGGTAATCTCACTCTCCTCTCGCAATCTTTTCTCTATTATTTTCTCCCATACCTTCATACTATGGGACATGAGCTTTATCCCTCGATAGTTTTTGCAGTCCTGTACATCACCTTTACTCTTGAAGATGGTGAACTATTGATATATATGAAAGACTAGTGCAACAACTTATTGAAGAAGAAAGTCAGCCACATACATCCATCTTCTTTTAAACACTTCCATACTTCTACTGGTATATCATATGGGCCCATGGCCTTTCCATTCTTCATACTTTGAAGTGCCTTTCTTACTTCATCCATGCTAATTTCCCTTACCAAACCCTTTGCTTGTACCTCATTAAGCACACCATTCCACTCATTCTCTTCGTTCATTAGCTTTTCAAAATACAACTTCCATCGTTCTTTTATTTCGTCATCTTTGGACAGAACCTTACCGGCATCGTCTTTCATACACTTAATCTGAACTATGTCTCAGGCATATGACCATCTATAAACGATTCCGCCAACCAGTGTTGAGCCAGAAAGAGTTTTCTCTTCGGCTGGTTTGCTATGCAACAAAATAAGATCTCGTTTGAGTGACAAAAGTCTAGATGCACTGTTGTTTTTAAGGTCCTATTATAAAGAAGAGAGAGCTTAAAACTCTTAAAAAGCTAAACTTTGGTTACGCCATATTTTATGAATAGGTACTCAGAAGGAAAAAGTTTAATTTTGTTTTCTTTGAAAATTGTTCATTATAAGATACATATTTCTAAATGTTTCAGGAATCTAAGGTTAGGGACTGCCTAATTTTTACCATTTTATTGACAGTAAACACTTACTAAAGAACATAACAATAACACTGTGATTAATTATAGTCTGATTTATATTTAATTACCTACTACTAAGTATGAGAATAGAGAATAGAAGAAAAAAATCGAATTAAAATTACTTGAATACTAAATTTTACTTTACTTTTAAAGCATATTACTTGTTTTTTTATAAGAAACACTAGCAAGAACCAAAAATACCGAAAGAACCGGGAAATCCCGGTTCCGTTATACAAAAGTACCGAAATTCCCGGTTCTCAAAAAGTATACCGGTTCCGAAAACACTAATGTGCGTATTATATAATTATCACTTGCTAAAAAAAAAGTCAAGGAAAACATCGTGAGGAAACTGGCATGCCTTTTTTTTTAGGCTGGGAAATCATCCAATGACTTCTCCCGCTCTGGGTGGAGCGGAAGCGAGTGTCAGACTCTTACTGACTAAAACCCACCCAAGTTTCTTCATGCCTGAGAGATATTTCTCAGCATGTGAAGCTAAAAACCCATGGGCAGCATAAAGACTCTGACACCAGGTTAGTCACTAACCACACGAAAAAAGAAACATGAATTGAAATAAATGCTTTGAGTTTTTTTTTGTCGAGTTATTATTAGCATAATTATTCCGTTCACTGCCTTTTATAAGGCTTCCATAAACCAAATCCCAGAAAACAACAACACAACACAAGTATAATTAATGTAATTAAAGACGCGTGGAATCTGAGATCTCTTCGGCAAAAGAATAGGAAAAACAATCTGAAACACGTTTCTCGAATTACCAAAGTGTGTGCCCTTGAAAGCCCTATTATCTTGTAGATACATTTATACTGATTTCTGCCCGGTACTTCATCTGTATAGAATAACTACGTCATTATAGCTATCTGCTTGCCAAATTGCAGCCTAATTCGTTGATTAGTTTCATCTATGAGTTGATTGTTGATGCAGTCAGTCATCATTCACGGTTTCCTTCTTATATAATATGCAGATCTTCTTCGTTCGTGTGGTTAGTGACTAAACTGGTGTCAGAGGTTTTATGCTGCCCATGGGCCTCTGACTTAGCTTAACATGCTGTTGAGAAGTATCTCAGACATGCTGACACCGCCACGAAGACCCTACCCTGGGGGAGGTTACCGCTACCCCGGAACATAAAGGGCTAAGGAAGGCTTTTTCTTGAGGGTGGGAAATCATCATATGAATCCTCCCGCTCTGGATGGAGTGGAAGGTAGTGTCAGAGTCCTCCTGACTAAAACCCATCCATGTTCCTTCCTCAGCCCTTTATGTTCCGGGGTAGCGGTAACTCTTTCGGATAATCCCGCTTACCACGTCTCCCATCGTCTAGCACAAAGAGCAGTAGTAGTGGTGTAGGACTCCCAGCAGTCAGGAATACTATAGACTAAGGCGGGCAGGCACGTCTAAGTTGATCTGGTATTTCAGTTTTTACCTACTAGATATTCACGCCATGACATAACATTCTTGTTAACAACAATTTGAAGGCAATCTAAGTTATGCCAGCCAAAAACTAAGTTCAAGAGTTCATCTGCAGGTCAGAGCAAGTAAGAGTGGCGTGAAACTTATGTACCAAGTAGATGATAGCCAATGAGAAATTGCAATGTAACGACTTGAATGTACATAGTATAAATTATAATATTTACATAGCTAAAAATACTTAAAATATTAATAATGGCGTACAAGTATATAAAACGGGAGGGGAAAAAAAATCAAAGGGCATCAAAAAATTCGTCCACATCGCTGTCAACAGTAAAAGTCCCGAAAATTGCCACGTTGCATGGCAATGCTGATTCTTTGACCGAAAAATAAGCCAGCTCTCTGGTCACGTGAAGAGTCGACCAACCGCTTGGCGATATCTCGAAAAACATAGTGGGCACTCGAACCCATGGCCCTGTTTCAACCCCAAACGGCTTCAACATAATTATTAATATGTACATATTATAACATACCCGCGCCCACCTTTGTCGTTTCTTAAGCGGGATTGCCCTTGATAAAGAACTAAGGAAGGAACATGGATGGGTTTTAGTCAGTAAGAGTCTGACACTCCCTTCCGCTCCACCCAGAGCGGGAGAAGTCATTCGATGATTTCCCAGACTGAAAAAAATAAAAGACATAACATAATCAGCCAAAGTCAAGTCAAAGTCAAACATTTATTTCAAATAGGCACAAGAAAGGCACTTTTGAACGTCAAAAATTAACAAGAAATAGAATTGATTCTAGTCGCCCCTTCCAAAAGGTAACCTGCCTGCTGGGTAGCCTGTAATGTTCCCACGGCTGGAGACACAGGTCTTGCTTTCTGTGAGAGGGAGTGGGCCGTAAACCACCACGCGGGTCCAGTGCGGGTGCGGGTCTCTAATTTCACATGTCTTCTAACTTTTGGCTCTAGGACATGGCGGTTCCCTTATAATAATAATAATATCCTTGGACATTTTACACAGCGCCATATCGTCCCAAGCTAAGCAACCTAATGCTTGTGTTATGGTAACGAGATGGCTGATAAACTACTTATATACATTTTTTTTTTGTAAATACATACATATTATAGATAGAAAAACACCCAGACTCGTAACAAATACTTGCAGGTCGTACAAATATTTGTTTCGTGCGGGAATCGAACCCGCGACATAGTGCGCAGCAGTCAATCGCTCAACCACTGCGCCAACCGTGTCGTCCTTATGATGTTTTCCTTCCGTTTTGAGAGCAGTGGTGATGAAATTGTACACAAAATAAAGTCCCTGCCTGTGATCGGCCGAGTCCTTTAAATAAATTAAAAATTCAAACATAATAATCACTACATAGTATAAAACAAAGTCGCTTTTTCTGTCCCTATATCCCTATGTCTGCTTAAATCTTTAAAACTACGCAACGGATTTTGATGCGGTTTTTTTTAATAGACAGTGATTAAAGAGGAAGGTTTATGTGTATAATTTGTCGACATATTTTGCGGGCGAAGCCGCGGGCGGAAGCTAGTATTTTGATAATATAAATATTACCTAAGTATTACAAGCAAGTTTTACTCATTGTATATTACATTCCATGTCATTCCGTAAGAAACCTCCGATTAAAAAATCATGTTAAATATTAAAACCGCAATACTCTCCCACAGTAACCTAAATGATAACATTAATTGTTATGTTAATTTGATTGCCTTTAAATTGCAATTAACGTAGCGTTACCTTCACATTTATAATTGTTACACCTCACATCATGGTTGATGTACACATAGACATTAATTAATTATAATACCACGGATATTATCACTTTTGCGGCTTTTTAATAAAATCATCCGAACAGTAAAACTGCACTTTACTTATTTATTTAATACTTTAAGCACAGAAATGTACCGAGGCGGACTTAATGCCATAGGCATTTTCTACCAGTCAACCTTTGGGTGATGCAGAGATAAACAGTGGTACATGCAATAGGAAACTAAGTGTAAATATTTATTTAAATACGAATACACATATACAAACTATAAATATAATAATAAATAAATATAATATATCTAATTATGTATAAACGTCATCTATCTATACATATAATAAATTTGTAGAAAAGTGGTGTCTGTACAATTGAAATATATAAAAAAAAAGTAGCAGGGGTTGTTATTATATCGATGCCGAACCCGAAATTGTAATTAATTTTTTTTTTGTCTGTTTGTCTGTTTGTCTGTGTGTTTGTGCACGCTAATATCAGAAACGGCTTAATCGATTTAGATACGGTTTTCACTAATATATTGGTGTAAGCTTCACTTAACATTTAGTGTTTATTTCATGTCAATCGGTTCATAAATAAAAAAGTTACGTCAATTTAAAGAATCACGGCAAACATTTGTTAAGGTATTCTATCAGAGTACGTATACGCATCGCGCCTGCGCGTCCGTGGCTATATAAAGCGCGCTGAAAGCCGCGCCGCTGTTACCCCCGATCCAGCTGTCCCTTGCTGTCCTCCCCCAGCGACGCCCTAAGCCGAGGTCCGTACCCCACAGGGGGTGCCCTTAGCGTGTAGTCGCTTAGTTTGTAAGTTTTTATAAGCCCTGGCTGGAGGCTACAATTCTTTTGTGGTATCCACAGGCAAGTCCGGTTAAGCAGTATACAAACCTATGGTTGAGCTGCGAGATGCCATTATCAGAAAAAAAACACGCCGCTGCCATAAGGATTCAGTTATTCGTAGCGAACGCACGTATCCTGGAGAGTATAGGCGAATAGTTGCATATAGCTGAGAGAATAAATTTGAAGATCTGGAACACCTGATGTGGAACTCCAAGAGCCCAGCTACACTATAACAGATATTGGAATGACGTCTTAGGAAAAGTTGTTCAGCCTGATGAGCACTCTCTGTTGACGCATAAAAATTTAAGATCTGGAACACCTGTTGTGGAATTCCAAGAGCCCAGCTACACTATAACATATACAGAGTTGATACGACAGAGGGGCTTTCCTTTAAACAGCTTATACTAGGGACCATTTTCAAGCTCTGTACCAAAAATCAATTAAATAGGAACAGTAGTTTAGTCGCAAATGTTTTTTTAAGTTTTTGCCCCGTTTGAACACGATGTATCTTTCCTAACAGGGCTCCGGCGTGCACGCGTCGGTGCCGTTGCGTTACAAGGTCAGTTTTTATTTACAAAGGGTGGTTGTATTTTAATCTGATTTGTAAGCTATTTAGTTTGTTTGAAAAGTAAAAACCTCATTTTTATTTTATTTTATTTTTATACCGTACCGAGTTAATACAAAACACGTATAGTATACGTAGTGTAATTTAATGCCCCTCTGTCATGTCAACTCTGTATAGGAATGACATCTTATCAAAAGTTGTCCAATCTGATGAGCACTTTCTGTTGACTTATAAAAATCGAAGATCTGGAACACCTGTTGTAGAACTCCACGAGCCCAGCTACACTATAACACATAGGAATGACGTCTTAGCAAAAGTTGTTCGGTCTGATGATTTCCTATTGACTTATAAAAATCGAAGATCAGAAACATCTGATGTGGAAATCAAAGCTATCACTAATTTCACTGTATAATTATAAAATTACATATGCTGGGAGTACTTCCACGCGGTGAAGGCGGTAACAGTTTAGGACTGATTTTCGCTGACGATGGTATAGTCGCCAGCAGATCAAGCTATCCCTAACTGTCAAATTTTCTCAATTAAAAATGAACTAATTTCAACTATATTGCAAAGACATAGGGTCTTTGATATTCAAGTTGAAATACTATCAAAGAATTTTAACAGATTGTGGTAACTTGATATGCTGGCCTCTGTACTTATATCATTGAAAATTTGACTCTGCTGGCCAAAAGTCCCATTTATTTTTTTATTTTACCAAATAAATATGCCTTCGGGCTTATGTTATTTGAGTGTTTTATTTCCTTTTCTATTTATCTTCGTGACACAGTAGCCTACCCGATAACGCCTGGGAGCAGTCCCTTAGATTTTAATTGATCACTTATATTCACAATAAAACTATAACCATGCCTAGAAAGAGGTCAAATCTTTCCCAATGTTCCAAAAGAGCTAAAAGATTGAAGATCATAAGATCCCAAGAATCTACCAAAGAGCGTCACGAGAGACTTGATGATGTTTGTTAACATTCGGCTGCAACTCGCTCCATGGAAAACTCTTCGGATCGCGAAGCACGCCTGCGTTCTCAGCGTATTTACGCATCTACATCCAGGTCTCTAGAGACCAGTGAAGAATATGATGCGCGACTGACCGCAGATCGTGCAAGTCATGCATTGTCTCGCGAATCAGAGACGTTCACGGATAGAGAATTACGCTTGAGTTCCAAGCGTATCTACGCATCGACTTCTAGGTCTCTAGAGACAAGTGGGGAACGTGATGCGTGACTGACCGCTGATCGTGCAAGTCATGCATCGTCTCGCGAATCAGAGACGTTCACGGATAGAGAATTACGCTTGAGTTCCAAGCGTATCTACGCATCGACTTCTAGGTCGCTAGAGACAAGTGGGGAACGTGATGCGTGACTGACCGCTGATCGTGATTCAGATCTTCGATTTTGACGACCCCGTTGTCGCTGGCATAAGCAACAGGATACGCGTACGAAGTCGCGGGCAGAAGCTAGTCTATAATATGTATGTATTTACAAAAAAAGTATGTATATAAGTAGTTTATCAGCCATCTCGTTACCATAACACAAGCATGAACACACACACAAGCAGGGACTATATGGCGTTGTGTGAAAAATGTCCAAGGATTAATTACCAGGGATCCTGCCGTTTTGCCGAAAAGATTTTGCCTAATTTTCATTACCCAAACAAATTTAAGCAACCTTTTTTTATACCAATGTAATATTTGGAATAATTTTAGTACGCACATTTTCATTTGGTCAAATGTTTACTTGGCAGATTATTACCAAGGATAATGTCATTAAGGCTTTTGGTCTTTAATCAAATGATTTATTACAGCAAACAATATTTAGACAATAAACGTTTAGTCAAATGATTTGTTATGACAAAAAATATAAAGGCAAAAATAAACATTTTACGTGTTTGTTAAATTTGATGTCATTTGCGTATTTCTTTGTAAGCTTATGTGCTTGAATTTGTCTGAAACAAGTCTTTATGGTTACTAGATATTAGGTTATTTATGGAACTAGTTACAGTAGGTTATTAATTAAAAAAAAATGGTTAGGTTAGGTTAAAACTGAGACCACCTACGCACGAGCCGAGCGAGCGAAGCGAGCGATGCCGCGGCTGCGGATGCGGATGCTGGATAGCGGCCGGCGAGTGCCAGAAACGACTAGATTATATAGAAAAAAATACGGAAAAAAGAGATTATTTTTAGGAGGCTATCGAGAGAAATAATATAATTGTAATAACATTATTATCACCTGTTTAGAATTTTTCCCAAGTGGAAAAAACACCCTTGTAATAAAACGTCTTCAACGTTAGATCTTATTAAGTTTAAAATTGACGACACCAAATATTTGGCTTATTTAATTTTGCGTAAAATATGTTATACCAACTGAAATATTTGACTAGATAAAAAATGGTAAAAGTACTAGTTGGTGAACAAGTTATTGTTCAAACGTTCACTTGCCAAACATAGGTTTTCGTAACAATTATTTGCAAAGAGATTTTTTGGTAAGTAATAATTTGGCAAATGAAATTATGCGAAAATTTGTTAGGGAAGTGATAATTTGGCAATTTCTTTTCGGTAAAACAAGGGAGACCCTAATTACCAATTATTATTATTATAATTCAACAGATTTTAGGATCGAATAGTTGTCAGGTGGCGCCAATTCCCTTGTTTACGAACGACGAATCATGGTTGCACCAATTCCTAGCACCCATAAAAATTAAGGAAATTTAATAGAGAAAGAAATTTAATAGAGATCTCTCGGAGGATTGTAGAGCCTACAATCCTCCGAGAGATCTCTATTAAATTTCTGAAACGCGCGGTCCCTCCACTGCTTTATCTTCTGAACTGCCTGGTTCATCCTTTTTTTTTTGAGGGAGGGAAATCATCGAATGACCGCTCCCGCTCTGGGTGGAGCGGAAGGGAGTGTCAGACTCTTACTGACTAAAACTCATCCATGTTCCTTCCTTAGCCTTTTATGTTCCGGGGTAGCGATAACCCTTTCGGACAATCCCGCTTGCCTTGTTCATCCAAACTTTTCGTTGAAGAATCCAAATTATTCGTCAACAGCTATTGCACTAGCTTCAAAAGATGACCAATCAATATCGGAATCAATATTTATCAGTTGTTGAAGCCCCTCGCTATTTATAGCAGGTAGTCAGGTCAGGTCCATGCCGGATGTGTATGGCACACCAGCCGTTCGATTCTTTAGCCTTCTTTACCCCTGAAACAGGAATCCTGTCCTAAACTTGCTTAGGTATGTGATCGGGCGCCCGATTCTCGCGCAATGCCACGAAAGCCCTCTCGTGGCATTTCTTCAACAGTTCTAAGTTGGAAATGGTCCCGAGCCAATACATTCCGAGAATGAAAGTAAATTCAAGACTCTTTTATGCAGACAGCATCTGAGCAGGTTCATAGTGATTCACAAGTTTCAAAGTGAAATAAATGTTCTCCCAATGTTCGTTTTATTTATTTTAGTAGGTATAATAATAAATTTATTTATATACTAGCTTCTGCCCGCGACTTCGTACGCGTATCCTGTTGCTTATGCCAGCGACAACGGGGTCGTCAAAATCGAAGATCTGAATCACGATCAGCGGTCAGTCACGCATCACGTTCCCCACTTGTCTCTAGCGACCTAGAAGTCGATGCGTAGATACGCTTGGAACTCAAGCGTAATTCTCTATCCGTGAACGTCTCTGATTCGCGAGACGATGCATGACTTGCACGATCAGCGGTCAGTCACGCATCACGTTCCCCACTTGTCTCTAGAGACCTAGAAGTCGATGCGTAGATACGCTTGGAACTCAAGCGTAATTCTCTATCCGTGAACGTCTCTGATTCGCGAGACAATGCATGACTTGCACGATCTGCGGTCAGTCGCGCATCATATTCTTCACTGGTCTCTAGAGACCTGGATGTAGATGCGTAAATACGCTGAGAACGCAGGCGTGCTTCGCGATCCGAAGAGTTTTCCATGGAGCGAGTTGCAGCCGAATGTTAACAAACATCATCAAGTCTCTCGTGACGCTCTTTGGTAGATTCTTGGGATCTTATGATCTTCAATCTTTTAGCTCTTTTGGAACATTGGGAAAGATTTGACCTCTTTCTAGGCATGGTTATAGTTTTATTGTGAATATAAGTGATCAATTAAAATCTAAGGGACTGCTCCCAGGCGTTATCGGGTAGGCTACTGTGTCACGAAGATAAATAGAAAAGGAAATAAAACACTCAAATAACATAAGCCCGAAGGCATATTTATTTGGTAAAATAAAAAAATAAATGGGACTTTTGGCCAGCAGAGTCAAATTTTCAATGATATAAGTACAGAGGCCAGCATATCAAGTTACCACAATCTGTTAAATTTCTTTGATAGTATTTCAACTTGAATATCAAAGACCCTATGTCTTTGCAATATAGTTGAAATTAGTTCATTTTTAATTGAGAAAATTTGACAGTTAGGGATAGCTTGATCTGCTGGCGACTGTACCATCGTCAGCGAAAATCAGTCCTAAACTGTTACCGCCTTCACCGCGTGGAAGTACTCCCAGCTTATGTAATTTTATAATTATACAGTGAAATTAGTGATAGCTTTGATTTCCACATCAGATGTTTCTGATCTTCGATTTTTATAAGTCAATAGGAAATCATCAGACCGAACAACTTTTGCTAAGACGTCATTCCTATGTGTTATAGTGTAGCTGGGCTCGTGGAGTTCTACAACAGGTGTTCCAGATCTTCGATTTTTATAAGTCAACAGAAAGTGCTCATCAGATTGGACAACTTTTGATAAGATGTCATTCCAATACAGAGTTGACATGACAGAGGGGCATTAAATTACACTACGTATACTATACGTGTTTTGTATTAACTCGGTACGGTATAAAAATAAAATAAAATAAAAATGAGGTTTTTACTTTTCAAACAAACTAAACAGCTTATAAATCAGATTAAAATGCAACCACCCTTTGTAAATAAAAACTGACCTTGTAACGCAACGGCACCGACGCGTGCACGCCGGAGCCCTGTTAGGAAAGATACATCGTGTTCAAACGGGGCAAAAACTTAAAAAAACATTTGCGACTAAACTACTGTTCCTATTTAATTGATTTTTGGTACAGAGCTTGAAAATGGTCCCTAGTATAAGCTGTTTAAAGGAAAGCCCCTCTGTCGTATCAACTCTGTATATGTTATAGTGTAGCTGGGCTCTTGGAATTCCACAACAGGTGTTCCAGATCTTAAATTTTTATGCGTCAACAGAGAGTGCTCAGCAGGCTGAACAACTTTTCCTAAGACGTCATTCCAATATCTGTTATAGTGTAGCTGGGCTCTTGGAGTTCCACATCAGGTGTTCCAGATCTTCAAATTTATTCTCTCAGCTATATGCAACTATTCGCCTATACTCTCCAGGATACGTGCGTTCGCTACGAATAACTGAATCCTTATGGCAGCGGCGTGTTTTTTTTCTGATAATGGCATCTCGCAGCTCAACCATAGGTTTGTATACTGCTTAACCGGACTTGCCTGTGGATACCACAAAAGAATTGTAGCCTCCAGCCAGGGCTTATAAAAACTTACAAACTAAGCGACTACACGCTAAGGGCACCCCCTGTGGGGTACGGACCTCGGCTTAGGGCGTCGCTGGGGGAGGACAGCAAGGGACAGCTGGATCGGGGGTAACAGCGGCGCGGCTTTCAGCGCGCTTTATATAGCCACGGACGCGCAGGCGCGATGCGTATACGTACTCTGATAGAATACCTTAACAAATGTTTGCCGTGATTCTTTAAATTGACGTAACTTTTTTATTTATGAACCGATTGACATGAAATAAACACTAAATGTTAAGTGAAGCTTACACCAATATATTAGTGAAAACCGTATCTAAATCGATAAAGCCGTTTCTGATATTAGCGTGCACAAACACACAGACAAACAGACAAAAAAAAAATTAATTACAACTTCGGGTTCGGCATCGATATAATAACAACCCCTGCTACTTTTTTTTTATATATTTCTATTGTACAGACACCACTTTTCTACAAATTTATTATATGTATAGATATAGATAGATAGATATAGATAGACAAACACCCAGACCCGGAACAAGAACCTACTTATAGGTCGTACAAATATTTGTTCCGTACGGGAATCGAACCCGCGGCATGTTACGCAGCAGTCGATCGCTCAACCACTGCGCCAACCGTGTCGTCATTGTACCGAGGACTTCGAAATCCGAAAGTCTGTTTTGAGGTCACGGTCAGATCGAAAATACCAATGAATTATTTACACCACTACACTTGAAAAGATTGATGAATAATGTACAGGCGTAAAACAAAATAAATTAAATTCCCATCAAGTAAGTAGTTTCAATCGCTATCTGAAATAAGTTTATACGAACAGATATTGCTTGGATTGTACCTTCAGTTTATAAATATATAAAATCTTTGACTAATAATGTCAGACGGTTGTTCTGAACGTCTGACGCTACTTTCCCTAACTTTTTGAAGATTATTTTGTTAATGGACCTATTTACTTTCCTCTACCAATGGAAGAACTATTTTGTGAAATCTTATAAGAAATTATTAATTTTAAATTCTGATAGTTGCTACTGCATTCTTGGAGATTCTTGAAAGTATATAATAGTTTATAAATATGTATATTACATACTCACAGTTAAGAGGATAGGTAACGCTCTTTAACTCGACAATTTTATAGCAAAAGAGTTCAGACTGTCAAACCATTTAGACATTTTGAGACAAGAGACTTAACAAGATAATAAAAAAATTATTGACGCGCACTAGTAAGTTACACATAATATAAAATATAAAAAGAAATAGAATTAAAATGATAAAAATACAAAAAAAGAAGAAGTGCCGTGGGCCCCAAACTAGGCAAAGCCTGTGTCTTGGTGGCCCAATAGCAATAGATAAAACAATAGATATCATTATAATTATTAAAGTAAATATTAATCACCAGCCATTGAAAAAAATAGTCTACCGTTCGAAGGTCATCCACAAAACGATCAAATCTATTCGAATCATAATGTAGACTAACGGTTAGACCAACCTCTGGGCGGTAATTCGGAATCCAATCCGTGTAAGTGGCCACAAATTAGCTCGATTGATCGCCGGGGTACGACCACAGTGTAACTAATAACAGTAGTTCATTTGACAGAACTTTACTTACTTAGACTCCTCCCGCTCTGTTTGGAGCGGAAGGGAGTGTCAGACTCTTACTGACTAAAACCCATCCATGTTCCTTATTTAGCCCTTTGTGTTCCGGGGTAGCGTAGCCCTTTTGGACAATCCCGCTTACCCGGCAGGCTTGGCCCTCACGGGCCCCTTCAAATGCTGACATCTCTTTGAGGCGCGCGTGAAACACGTACGCGCCATCCGGCACGGGCCTGGTCCTGATCGGACGGTGACCTACCCATTCGCATGTGCTGGCGTGTACCTACCTCATATGCCAGCACATCAAGCTATTTCCAATATGTAAAATTTTCTTAATTGAAAACGAACGTTATGCTTTTGTAATAAACTTGAAAAACTACACACACATATACATACATTACATCTACTTATGCCCGAATTGCAGTATGGCAGTTTGCGACATAACCTTCGCCCCCTCAGGGGGTAAAGTGAGCACAATCGGTCTGCATTTATGCCCCTCCAGTGCCTTTAACCACTGTTAGTAGTTGCACTGTGGCATGACTGACCGATGGGGTCTGTGATACCCCTAAACGCGTTAATTCGAGTCACCGATTCATGTTGTTACGAATAGAGACGATCAATTTATTGGTGATTGTATATTATTGTAATGGGTAGTTTTTATAATTATATGCCGAAAAAAATGATTAAAGAATGAAGAATAATTGAAGATTCTCAAACTAAGTAGTGTAGTAAGTAAGTAGGTAAGTAATATAGTAAGTATGTTTATAATACCTTATATTGTTTTGCATTTCACGACGAAGTTCTCACATCTGACTTAAGATAAAAACAATCGGGAATCAAAGATTATTAACTTCTGAAATCGCTAAAACGGAAAGCAAACTACGGGTAATCGACATCGATTTTTCTATGATAAGAGGCCGGTGGCCTGATGTTAGATTAACAGGTGAATAACATTAACAATGTCTCTAAATTCTCGTAATAAAATATTTCATCATAATCAGCGTTTAATGTTCCTACAGGCCTCCTCTTTGTGAGAGGGAGTGGACAACGCGGGGCCAATGCGGGATGTCACATGTCTTTTGGAAGGGGCGACTAGAATCAATTCTATTTCTTCTTAATTTTTGACGTTCAAAAGTGCCTTTCTTATGCCTATTTGAAATAAATGTTTTGACTTTTGACTTTTTTTGACTTTGAATATTTGGTTCTAGGACATGCCGGTTTCCTCCGGTTTCCGGTTTAAGATATTATTATTGTAAATATGTCCCTTTTTATAAATAAATGATTATTATTATTCGTTTATTTATATAATTTCATATTGAATACATTTTTAAATATTTTTATAAAAAAAAACAAACAAAAACATTTCAAAATATAAAAAATAGTGGTCCGCCGTTGTCGGGAGCAGGTTCCAAGCTACCGGTGGTTAGGGCTGCAGAGACAAGAACCTCCTCACAATGCGAGCCGTATCGAGGAGAACTGCCTTCTGAATCTGGCTCTTGATCCAACCGCCTAACGAGAGCCTCGAAAGATGTTGGTCGAGGCTTTTCGCCATCAGGGCGTTGGCTGTTATGACAATCGGTACCATGACAGCTGAGCTCACGTTCCACATGTCAACAACCTCGTGTGCTAAGTCGAGATATTTTATTTGTTTCTCTTTCTCAGCTTTCACGAGGTTCTCGTCATGTGGAATGGTGACATCGACTATCATTGCAAGGCGCGCTAATCGATCTATCACCACTATATCAGGCTTATTGGCGACAATAGTCCTGTCAGTAATGATAGGTCGATCCCGGTACAACGTGACATGGTCATTCTCAAGAACTGCGTCGGGCACATGCTTGTAATAGGGTACCTCAGAGTCTACAAGGTTATTATTATTATTTTGGAACTAAATAGGTACACAAAATTAAATGCCGGCTTGGGTTCTAACTCACAATCTATAATTCGTAAGTCGAGGCCGATACCATTGGACCACCATTGCTCATAACATAATAACATCATGTTACAAATAATAATTAAAAGACCTAATTCAAATAAACCATCAAACAAAACTCTCACCCACTAGAACTTTATTACTAACCCTAAGCTTTTTAAGTGTCTAGACAAGTCTGCCAACCCCTTTATCGTGGTATTGTGAAGATATGAACGTTATAATGACAGCCATTCAAACCGGCTTCGGTTTAATTAACTGACAAGAAAGTCCAGCGTCGTTTATAAACAAGCTTTATAATGAGAAAGTGGTGTAGAGGGAGCTAGGCGATAACAATGGAGGAAATAGTAGCAACACTTTGTGTTGTTTATTTTTCTATTTATTTATACATTCAATTTTAATACATTTAATGTTTTGTACCATTAAACCATGAATCGTTTGTATTGATACTCACATTCGCTAAAGTAACATTCCTTTATCATTACAAGTAAAAAATAATAATTTAAGCAAATAATGTAGTTATTAATATTTAACTAATTAAACCTTAAACATCTATCTTACCGATAAATGTTTAAGGTTTTTACGTGAATCACATTATTATGTTTCAAATCTGAGCTGCTCGCTATTGGGCCGCTCATTAGAAGACCGGTTCTAGTCAATGTGTGACGTTCTGTACGGGACGGGCTGGTTGAAAAAACGACCGGTAGTCTACATTAGCCCTTTTTTTTAAGGGTAGGAAATCATCAAATGCCGCTCCCACCCTGGGTGGAGCGGAAAGGAGTGTCAGACTCTCACTGACTAAAACCAATCCATGTTCCTTCCTTAGCCTTTATTATTCCGGGGTACCGGTAACCCTTTCGGACAATCCCGCTAAAGACCACATTAGCCCTACTTCGAAAGAGCTAGTAGTCAGGGAGAGAGAGTTTGGTCGGGCTGTGGGATGATGCAGGCTGACAGAAATAGTAATTACACGGGTACATTATATGGGCGTGACGTTATGTTAAGAAACTACAAAATTTAAATAGATGGGTTATTTATTTGTATTTTATTCACACCATTTAGTTTTTTCATAAAAATCGTAATCTAATACACACATCAAAAGTGTCTAGGGATCAACATATATTTTTGCAATAACTTTTCTCTTGATTGATATTAATTTAAATTTTCTTTAAGGATTCATCAAATAAAGTGTTTTCGTTTGTCACAGTAACGATAAACCAAGTCACCTTTGCATTAATAAAGAAATTTGCCATTTTCCTAATAAAGGGATTTTTGACATTTGAACCACTAACATTAAAGTTCGAAAAAAAGACTGAAATAACAGTTTTCTTTAAAATTTTATTGGGTAACTTAAACAATTAATAATCCGTGTTTCTACCGCGAACACTAACAACACAAGAACATCGGTTTGGCATACTCAAAATGAGTTCATCCAAATCACGCTGTGGAATGGCCGCCCATGTTCGTTGCAACAACAAAAAAAGGTCTTCTTGCAACTGGATACCCTCCATATTCGGCAGAGCTCTTCTCTGTAGCATATCCCATGCATGCTCAATCGGGTTCAAGTCTGGCGACACGGAGACAAGACCGATACATTCAAATCTTAACTCGAAGAGCTCCAACAATAACCGCCATGATGTTAGCCGTGAGGCTTCATCACTCTTCAGGGAACTTAATTAGCGACCAAACAGTCAGAAACCGCTTGCATGAAGTGAACCTTCATTCCCGAAGACCGCTACGGGTACCACCTATAGCAATGCACAATCGTAGGATTCGATATCAATGGGCTCTTGAACACAGAAATTGGGCAGAAGAACAATGGCGTTTCGTGTGCTTTTCTGATGAGTCTCGTTTTGGTATGAGACCGGATACAAGACGTATACGACACTGGAGAACCCCTGGACGCCAACAGCGATTAAAATCCTGCCAGGAAGTCCATCCTTATAGTGGTGGAACCATCATGGTATGGGCGGGTATTTGGATCGGCGGAAGAACTGAGTTGATTTGGATCAGAGGCAACCTCAACGCTCAAATTTATGCTGAGACGATTGTATCTGACGTCATCGTTCCTCTACAAGTGCAAATCGGTCCCTTATTTCAGTTAATGCATGATAATGCACGACCGCACACCGCAAGAGTTGTAAGACAGACTCTCGCCGCAGCTAACATCAATGTCCTGCCCTGGCCTGCTCAGTCGCCAGACTTGAACCCGATTGAGCATGCATGGGATATGCTACAGAGAAGAGCTCTGCCGAATATGGAGGGTATCCAGTTGCAAGAAGACCTTTTTTTGTTGTTGCAACGAACATGGGCGGCCATTCCACAGCGTGATTTGGATGAACTCATTTTGAGTATGCCAAACCGATGTTCTTGTGTTGTTAGTGTTCGCGGTAGAAACACGGATTATTAATTGTTTAAGTTACCCAATAAAATTTTAAAGAAAACTGTTATTTCAGTCTTTTTTTCGAACTTTAATGTTAGTGGTTCAAATGTCAAAAATCCCTTTATTAGGAAAATGGCAAATTTCTTTATTAATGCAAAGGTGACTTGGTTTATCGTTACTGTGACAAACGAAAACACTTTATTTGATGAATCCTTAAAGAAAATTTAAATTAATATCAATCAAGAGAAAAGTTATTGCAAAAATATATGTTGATCCCTAGACACTTTTGATGTGTGTATTATCAAGAGGTAAACTTTGTGAGTTTATGTGATTGTAGGGGGTAGTCTCTGGATCTATTGAACTGTTATTCATTTAATTTTGGAACGAAGTTCCTTATCGCGCGTTTCGAAAGGGGGCTAGACGGAAATTAAGACCAAAAGTTGTAACGACACTTTTTTGGAGTAAAATATGATGTCTTTTTAATCAATATTTTTTGATTGGTTAATTTTAGATCAGTTTTTTTTTATTATTATAACTTAAAATAAATACAATTTTACTACAATTCCTTCACTAATTAATCGAAAGGAACTTCGTTCCATCCGGGTGTTCCTTGACACCTCTCAAGTTTTGTATTTAAATTTTATTTTGAACCAGCACCGAGCACGTGACTTAGTCCGCGTGAACAAAAAAAGATTGGTAAAATTCTTTTACCGGTAATTTTATTTTTTTTGGCTTTCTATTAAGAGCCACGTTTTTTGTGAGAGTTCACGCGGACTAAGTCGCATGCGAAGTGCTGGTTCAAAATAAAATTCAAATACAACATGTAATGATTAAAAATAGAAATATCGCTTTGCAGTTTATACCAAAAGTTAAACGTTTATTTTAAACTAAAAGTATAATAAGGTTTATTTTTCAAAGTTCCAAAGGTTGGTCTCTAAAGAAAAATATTTGACTTTTCAAACTTTTGCGAAATTAATTGCTTCTCGTCTTGCTGTTAGGGCGAATTTCACCAATGAAACTGAACGCGATCAGCACATAAACACCGTTTTAGGGCTGTCAGTGTCACTATTTTCTGTGGAATATTGAAACTGACAGGTCTTGAACGCGGTTTAGATGTGCCGATCGCGATCAGTTTCATTGGTGAAATTAGCCCTTAGAGAATTAATAGGCTTTGAGGAAAACAAATTCACGAAAAAACTGAAGCCCAGCAAAAATATGTTTCAAGTTAGCTATTTCCAAATGCTGTTTTCTCATTAATTATTGAATGATTTTTTTTTGTTGTACACACATTGCATTTTAGAATCCATAGGTTTACCGATCATGTCGTATCGTCTGAATATTGATAGGTGTATAACACATAACATATTAGTGCTCGTGACTGTACAGGACCTGAACCACCGCCATTTGTAGCAGTATATTTCAATACTACTTCAGTGTGGGAATGAGACAGAGCTACACATACAGTACACCCCAATGTTTGTTTGGTTACGTCTTTAAAACGGGTATGAACTTTTTTTCAACTACATTTTTCTCTATGCCAATAAGTCTTTAAGCTTCATTTAATAAGACTGAATAAGTTTAAACTAAAAAAAAAACAACCAAAAAAACAATGTGGTGCCGTTCCACAAACGATGGGACTCTTAATATCGTGTCCTGCGTGTCCTGCCGTATGCACGTTACAGGAACTGATGGACGCTAGTGATGGCGCCAAACACGTAGTCGAATTTTGGGCGAATCCATTTAGATTGCCACGACCCTCAACACGACACGCTATGAAAAAGAACCTACTCCACGGCTGCCACACCAATTCGTGTACCAGTATCTGCTCGATAAAATACATCAAAATCAAAAGTCATTTATTCAAATTAGGCTGAAAATCAGCAGCTTTTTGAAGGTCAAAGTTACATATTAAGACTGTCCCCCAAAAACGCCCACCCTTCACCACCAAACTCCCCAGCAACACAGCTGTCTGTTTAGTAATTTAGCTATAATTATCGAAGCTAACTTGGTAACATCACATGCCTCTCCCATACCTCACTACCAATATCATAGATGAGGTCAGAAATACAAAGTTACCTATATTAATCGCCCAGCTAATCCACTGGTGTGCAAGCTTTATTACACACCTTTACGAGAATGCCTTTATGAGCTCTAAACGTTGAAAGGAAGTCTATATGAGGTAAAAAAAGTATATTAAAACCATTGTCTTCTAAGTAATGTGCGCTTGCGACTGGATTACGGTGTGGTTAAAGCTTGAAATGAGTTCGTTAGCTTTTTGTGGGTGTTCCTTATTTCCATATTGAGGTTGGAATGTTAGTCATCGCGGTACTTATTTATTTATTACTAACTTTTGCCAGCGGTTTCACCCGTATTTGGATGTCGGATTAGATAAAAACATAATCCCTCCTTATTCGCCCCCTTAAAGGTCGAACAGCGGGATTGTCCGAAAGGATTACCGCTACACCGAAACATAAAGGGGTAAGAAAGAAATATGGATGGGTTTTTGTCAGTAAGAGTCTGACACTCTCTTCCGCTCCACCCAGAGTTGGAGTAGTCATGTGATTCTTCCCACCCTCAAAAAAAAGGGCTAACTTTAAAAAACCCCTTCTTAGTGCTCCACTACATGGTCCATGGGCAGCATAAAAACTCTGACACTAAGTTAGTCACTGACCACACGAAAAGAAGAAGTAAGTACTCCACTTCATTATAAAAGGAAGCCGTGTGTAAAATTTTACGTTCTTAGTTCCAATAGTTTCCGCTGTGCGTTGATAAGTCAGTCAGTCAATCAGTCAGTTCCTTCGTTTTAAATTATAGATGAAAAGTGATCAGCGGGTCATAACTTTGACATTTAATATCTTGGTGGTCTATCGATGAATATTCCAATCTTGATTGAAATCAAAGTTGCGGTTTTATAAACAAACATGACTTGTTGTTTATGTAAAACTTTTTGCTTCCATGTTGCGCAGTAAAGATGTTTGTAGATAATCCTAACTTCCTAACTAATATTATTAATGCGAAACTAGTTTTGTTTGTTTATTTGTTACCTTTTCACGCCTAAACCACTGAACCGATCATCTTGAAATTTTGCATATACGTTATCAGGTGTACAGAAACGGACATAGGGTACTTATAATCCCGAAAAAAAGTACTGTTCCCGGAAAACCACCAATAACATTCATATGATAATAGATGGCGCCACGTGTCCTTCGAATCATGATTTAATTATATTATTATTTATTAGAGAACAACCCGAATTTATTGTCCCATTCTAAGTAATCGCGAGCGAAGTCACGGGTTAGTAATATAATAGATAAGTAAAAAAAAATCGTTGATAGGATCGAACATCAAAGAACATTCGATCTGAACTTCAAAAACCGCATAATGTCACACTATCGAATGACGTGTAGAAGAAGGATGGCATATCGTAATTATCGGTAGCGAAAAAGAGACAAGACAATATTTGATTTGGCTAATTATAGTCGCTGCGTTAAGAATTGAGTCTTCTGGTCAATCATTATTGTTATAATGCTGCCTCGCTCGTACTTATGAACCTTATGGAGTGCCAGTGTAAAGGGTTGACATCGATTTATGTCACGGTAAGTTTTTTTTTAAAAGATTCTACAAAACGAAAATAACTTACATAATGAAAGATTATTTTTTTAAGACATACATATTAACAAAAATTAGGTTCCGTATTTAGTCAAAATATGTTTGATAAAATTTAAGAAAATTACTTATGATTCAGTCACGTTTTTCATAAATAATAAATATTTGTAAAGTCGCCAGGAGGTACATCAAGTTACCACAAACTGTCAAAATTTCTCCATCGATTTTGAACTTAACATACAACGTTTTGAGGTTTATAACCATTTGAAGAAATTTGACAGTATGGTATAATTTGACTTGACTTTTCGTAGACTCATTTCGCAATTTAAATTGTCTAAATCTGAAAAGGACTTTTCAAAACTTCATTAACCATTGCTTTGGAAAACGAATTCTTTATCTTAGTGTTTTATTTATAATAGACTAGGGAACGCTCTTATTAAATTGATGTTTAATTTGTCGTTTTTGACGCGTGTCTAAGTGGAAAAGGGGCCAATTTTCTCCAGCCAACCCACGCTATAAACTACAAAATTGTCCCAGTAATTTACTAGATACACACACACAAACAAAAATATAAATACAATTTTATTAATCAAATTAACCCTTCCATACCAGCGTCCCAAAAAGGCGTCAAAACGAAAACAACATATTTTGTTCTGACAAAATTGTTTAATTAAATAAATGTTTCATATTAATTCGTTTAGGGGACACAGCTGTGTGCTGGTTAACGAACTGTTTTAATCCAGAATCGGGTCAAGCACAGACGGCTGAGATACGGAGACGTTGCTTATTTCCGTACCTACCGTCTTAATATGCCGACCGTACACCTTCGGTTTGTGGTGCAAGTTACAAGAACATTGCAGTTTACAAATTAACGTCTGTCTTCTTTGAATTTTTACAAAGTAACGCCAGCACATCAATCTATCCCAAACTTGAACATGAACTTTATTCTTTTGACATAATGTTGAAAAACTATCAAAGAAATTTGTCAGATTAGGAGCTTGATGTGCTGGCCTCTGTACAGACGCCAGCACATCAAGATATCCCTAACTGTCAAATTTTCTCAATTAAAAATGAACCTTATGTCTTTGCAATAAAGTTGAAATACTATCAAATTTGTTTCAGACTGAGATGTAAAAGCGGCTGTTCTTAAGATTTTGGGAATGTTTGTTTTGTTGATAATATTGTCTGGTAAATATTATCAACAAAATAAAACAACTGTCAGATAAGCAGTCGCTCCATGTAAAATACGTGTATTCAGCGGAAGCCGACCCCAACATAGTTGGGAAAGGTCTTGACAGATTGATTGAAATTATCCGGGGCCATTCTGCGAGGTTGAGAAAGGTAGCGATGTAACAGTGACGACATCCAGTCGCCCAGTTCCTCGTGCATGAGAAGCTGCTTCACCTTCTTCTCACGTGATACCGAAAGCCATTTGATGAGATCACCTTTGAACTTCACAGATTGGTCTCGGACAAATCTGTGAAGCTGAAAGGTCAGCATTTCATGAAATACTCTTAAAACATTTGTATGTGTACATATTAACAACTTATAGATACTTAAATTAAATGACTATATTACTAACTATTACTAATATTATAAAGCTGAAGAGTATTTTTGTTTGAACGCGCTAAGCTCTGGAACTACTGGTCCGAATCGAAATTTTTTTTTTGTGTTGGATAGTCCATTTATTGAGGAAGGCTATAGGCTATGTAAAATCATGCTACGGCCAATAGTAACCGGGCAGCGGGTGAAACCGCGCGGTAGCAGCTAGTATACAAATAAATACAAAAACAAAAAGGACACTTAGGCGTCGAAGTACTCATCCGCATCGTTTTCGTCCGGAAACGTACCCAGAAGTCTGGCATTATTTACTAAATACAAGTTTATTGAAGACCCAGAAGTGGATCAGCGCACTTCTTGAGGGGCTATAACAGATAAATGATTTTCTAACCCAAACCCATAAGTGGGTCAGCGCACTTCTTTAAGGCGCGTACGCACGTACGAACACGAACATAGCGAACACAAACACCAGACCCGAACATTTGGTTCTTACGTATGGACGGCATATTCGAACACGAACGCAAACATAGTTCGAGTCGAGTTCGCGAACAACAGTCGTGAACTCTATCTTAGTAGCCATGACGGCGCCGTTGGAAGTGGTCGATTGTGAAGTAGCGGAGAATTTTTTGATGTTCGCAGTGATTCTCTTTCGAACACCGTCCATACAGAACACACTACAAGGATCGCCGCGAACATGTTTGACGAACAGAGTGTTCGAAGTTCGATAGTGGTACGCACGTGCGAACCAAGTTGTTGCGTATCATGTAACGCAACAAATTTGTTCGTACGTGCGTACGCGGCTTTAGGGGCTATAACAGATAAATGATTTTCTAACCCAAATGCAGCAATTTTTTCGCCTTTATATGTAAAGCATCGTCTCATAACCCGCTCAAAACTCACCCCTTTCACCATTTCTTAACCCCCACACAGCGACCATTTGGCCTCAACGTGGAGCAAGGCCTGGGTCAAAATTGGGGACGAAAAAGGTCCCCACTAACGCATGACCGGCGTAAGGATGATTTGCAACCCAAAGTTTTATGATTTCGAAGTTGCCAACGTCAATTTAAGATTACAAAGGCTTTTGGGGTCGAGTTTAATACTAGTGGTGAAATCGGAGGAGTTTTTTTATGAAAACCTTTTTTCCGCTTAAGAATTTTTCTTGAGGGCAACACTTTTGATAAAATGTTATTAGATTTTCGGGCGGCGCGTTCATATTTTGAAATGTGATTTGTGAGAATTCGCATTAAATATTTATGATTTTTTGATGTGATGTATTTTTAGATGAATGAAATAGCAAGAAAAACAGTGTGAACTTTTTATTGAAAGTAAAATCTATTTCAATAATAAATTCTCAAATCCAGTAAAATAACTTAACAAAATAGCATTGTCCAAGTTTAATACATAATGGTCCGAACCGTTTCATGTGTTAGGTAGGGATGTAATGCCAGTGTCTTATTACGGGCATAACAAGGCATTTAACGAGGGTCGCCCAAATACATCACGATCAACAGACTGATGGTAAGATAAGCTAGGTATGGTTAAAAACAAAACACGATCGTATTTCTAAACGATTGAGTTTTGTTTATTTGTGTGTTGTGTTTTGTTTTACCGGTAATTTTTTACGTGATGTTATAGTAACTGCGACAGGGTAGCCTTCGAAATTCAAATATTCTTATGTTTTTTTTTTGTAATTTGCAGGTCAGCATTAAGTTTTATGTTCCCTTTAGCGAAAGAATTTTCGGAATCGGAGCAGTAGGTCGATTCTGTAAAAACCTCTCCGTGAAGACTTAAATGAAGTGAGCGTGTTGTGAGCCGTCGTTCCACATAATGCTAGCGATTGACACTATTGACACTCTGCTATTGACTTTAAACCCACTTCACCTATAGTATGTTATCACGGTGACATGGTTACAGAATACTACTGGAATTCCGAAATAACCCCCTACATAGAAGCTAGTACCGTACCTAAATTTAAATGTTTAATACAGATATAGCGTATCAATGAATTTGTTAAATCGTACCTACTTTTCAAATTCCAAAATCAATGTTTAAAGCAAACAAACTAAATTATCCACACATTCTGATAAACTTTTCATCCAATAAATAGCCGTAAGTAATTAAAATGATTACTCGAATGGAAATAATTTTACGTTCCATTGCCGTATAGTATAACGGCACTCGAATGCATGCGGTGTAATGAAAGCGGTCAAGCGTGGGTAGCACTTTTGGTGTCGAGTTCCGTACAAATAAATAATTTGCGCTTTTTCTTTAATTTTATTCCAAGTCACAGCTTTAGTAATGAGATAATTCCGTTTATTGTGTATCGTGCTCTGTGAGGGAGACGCCTCCCTATGTCCAGCAGTGGACTGCAATAGGCTGAACAGAAATTAATGAAGTTGTAATATTATATGTTAATTACTTGTATATTAATATATTTTACTAGCTTTTAATCACAGCTTTGCCGCATGTATGTCGATTTTATATTATACCCGCTTGATTTTGCTGAAACGCTAAAATAAGTAATTTTTAATTTTTTTAAAAAGCTAAGTATTTGAACCTCCCTATATATAATTTAAGAAATGCAGGGTTTCCCATACATTTTCCCTTTTGAATTATTTTGAAGACAAAAATTCTGTATGCCAATTTTTACTTAAATCCATTCAGTGGTTCAAGCGTGAAAAGAATAGATAGTCAGAAGTGCTTTCGATTTACTGGATTTCTAACATGAACAACGCCTAGTCAAGAAATGTCAACAAGGAAAATACCTCCAATTCTGACTCTTACGTCAGCTTCAGATAAAAGGTTTTCAATAAGGCTTTTTTTTGAGGGTGGGAAATCATCAATTTATGATTTCCCTGCCCCCCCAAAAAAAAACCTGCTCTTGGTGGAGCGGAAGGGAGCGTCAGACTCTTACTTACTAAAACCTATCGTTGTTACTTCCTTATCCCTTTATGTTCCGGGGTGGCGGTAACCGTTTCGGACCATTCCGCTTAAATTAATTCCCATTAATTCAATAAGTTCGATACTATAATTCATTCTAATAATACGTCTTTCCAGCAGCCAAACCTTGAATGTAATCCAATTATTTAATTTACTTTTTTTACATCACCCACGAGCTTACGAAACGAGGATCATTATTAATGTCATTAATTTCTTTATTTCAGGTAAATGAACAGCTCATATTAAGGTTGATGTTCCAGGGTAGCCCGCGAAATTCAAATTTTTTTAAGTTTTTTGCAATTTGCAGGCCAGTGATAGGTTGTATGTTGATGAACATTTGATTCGCGGCTGTAAGACGTATGTAGTTACAGAATTATAATCATCAAAATCATTAATACAACCCTCCGAGCTCATAAAGGTGTAAAAATGACTTTTTACAAGGTCAAAGTCATTCCGGAACCTAAACGCTCGAGGGGTTAATAGTGTCAATCCCTAGCACTAGGTGGAACGAAGGCTCACTTCGCGCTCACTTAGTCTAAGTTATCATGGTGACATTTTTACAGAATCGACCGATAGCACTACTACCACAGTCAGCTGTTGAACACGTCTAAACCGCGTTCAAAAGCTGACTATACCTATCAATATTCTCTAAGAATTATGATAGTGTCAGCTCTTGAACATGGCTTTAGAAGTGCTGAGCGGAGTCAGTATAATTGATGGAATTGGTCATTTTGAATTTGCTGCAAGAGATTAGTTGCAAGTTGCACACTTAGCCTATTTGCACCTTATTTTACAGTTATAGTATGTATACCTTTACATTTTACAATGATCAATGGGGTAATTGCGTATCAGATCAGTCTAAATGTGCCCCGCCGTACCTCTTACAGATCCAATTTTAAAACCGAAATATTATTTCAAATGCCTAAAAATAGAACTAATCTTGGTCGTTCAGCTCCATTATACCGGTTTCTGTCTAGTTACAATAAGCTGAGCACGCGTACTAACAACTTGGACATATTTTCGAACAGTCTGAATGAGTTCAGACGATACGTGCTCAGTTCTTGATCGATTTGTTTGTATTTCTGTTACAAAAATATGTTAATTTGTGTATTTGCGTGACTCCATTCAATGTTTTTAATATTGTCGAATTTATTTTAATTTAATTTTTGAACTCATATTTTAATCTATTCTAATCTTTTAGTTGTAATTAATGTAATGTGTCCTAATTTATTTGTAATTTTTATAGTTTTAATTAATATTTTGCTTTTCCAATTTAATTGATGTTTTTAACTTTTTTTATTTATACTGTATTTTAATTTAATCACTTGAAATTTTAAATTCAATGTAAAAATTAAAAAAAAAATGTTATTGTCGTATAATTTCGATTTTAATTTTATTTTTCATTATACAAGTGCTGTGCACACCTATAAGTGACGAGTTCACCGCAAAACTGTCAAATAGAATACGTATATTATTGTAATGTTTTAGTGAATAAGTCGTTGGTGTGTCAACAAATAAATAAATAAATAAATCACACTGACACACAACATTTTAACAGTTCAACAACATTCATTGCGTTGAGCAAACAAATTTTTTAAACATTCTCTTCTTCTTTTCGTGTGGCTAGAGAACAACCTGGTGTCAGAGTTTTTATGCTGCCCATGGGCCTCTGACTTAGCTTCACATGCTGATGAGAAATATCTCTCAGACATGCTGGTTTCCTCACGATGTTTTTCTTCACCGATTTTGAAGCAAGTGATAATTATATAATCGCACATGAATCCGTAAAATCAGAGGTGCTTGCCTTGTTCACATTTCCACGGTCACACCACTGCTGCTAACAAACAAACAAACAACGGAATAGCAGTATCCTATAAACTACGTTTTAGAAGGGCCGACTAGAATCAATTCTATTTCGTGTTCATTTTGACGTTCAACAGTGCCTTTCTTGTGCCTATTTACAATAAATTTTTAAATTTGACTTTGAATTAAAAATCATACAGATTGTGATTGATAGTGGGTTACGCAATTACAGAGTTGCTTGCTGGTTGTGTTATCCGATAGATATACCTTTTGGCTATCAAATAATCTACAGTCTGAAAAGTATTTAAAAAAAAATCGGCCAAGTGCGAGTCGGACTCGCACACCGAGGGTTCCGTACAAACCTGTAGGTATATAAGTAAAAGTTCACCCATCACGAGAATCGAGTCATAGTTATGGTATTTTTATATTTTGAAAAAACATTTTTTTTATTATATGATGTAACTAAAAATTTACGGTTTTCGCAATTTTTCCTTTATCTGTAAGACGTTACTTTGTACCAAATTTCAAGATTCTAAGTTCACGGGAAGTACCCTGTAAGTTTTGATTCCCGTGCGAGTTTCGAAAATTTGCGGCATAAACAGCTGTATCTTTTGATTGCTTTGGCTTAGAAGTTTGATTTTTTCACAGCTCCAAGGGACAGTAGACCTGAGTATTAGATATACATTTCAGTTTGATACCTCCACGCGTGCCTTTTTTTTTTTTTTTTTTTAAGGCTGGGAAATCATCCAATGACTTCTCCCGCTCTGGGTGGAGCGGAAGGGAGTGTCAGACTCTTACTGACTAAAACCCATCCATGTTCCTTCCGTAGCCCTTTATGTTCCGGGGTAGCGGTAACCCTTTCGGACAATCCCGCTTACCCGGCAGGCTTGGCCCTGAGGGGCCCCTTCATATGCTGACATCTCTTTGAGGCGCGCGTGGAACATATACGCGCCGTCCGGCACGGGTCTGGTGCTGATCGGACGGTGAGTCACCCATTACTCACCGTCCGCAGGCCCGCGCCTACGGTGGCCGGGAGTCGTCACGTGGCTCCCGACGCCCGGGGCGTCTCCTGCGGCGGCTGGGACGGGAGGACCTTTCTCTCTCCCATCCCGCCACCTCCTTCGCGAGCATAACTTTTTCGCAGAAGGAGGTGACTGCCTCCCACTCCCTCTCACCCCGGACCATGGCTTGCACCAGAGCCGGGCGCGAGAGGTCGCCGCCGCCGATCGCCTCTACGAGGACACGGCGGTGCTCTGCCCATGCGGGGCAGGTTTGCACCGTGTGCTCTACCGTCCACGCGTGCCTGAGAAAAACGGTCTTGACAGACGGACGGACCGACAACAAAGTGATCCTATAAGGGTTCCGTTTTTTCCTTTTGAGGTACGGAACCCTAAAAAACTACTAGGTACAGCTTATTTTATTAATACCCCAAGGGAATCGAAATTGGAACACCATCTCATTTTACGAGTTTAGATTGGGACCAGATCAGTATAAAACGGTTTTGAAGATAATATTATTAAGCAGGACGTCTTAGTGGCTTATCCTGTACGTGAGGCAATTGCGAGCCATAAAAGTAATGAACCAAAACGTATTAACTGACAACCTGTCGAATGCATAGTAATGTATCAGTGACGTCATCAGCTGCCGAGCCTTTTCCTAACTATTTTGGGGTCGCCTTCCAGTCTAACCGAATGCATCTAAATACATGGAGCAACTGCATATTCAGATATGCAATATGTATTAGCCAGTTACTGGGTTGTGGAGGCTGACCTCCACAACCCAGTAACTGGGCAATACGATACCCCTTCGTAAGACTGGCTGTCAGATTTTCGGGCTTCTGACTGTCAAAGATGCACAAATGACAGCCAGGACCAACGGCTTAACGTGCTTTCCGAGACACGAAGGAGTCTCGGTATGTAAAAATGGTCACCAATCCACGGTCAACCCCGGCAAGCGTGGCTTAACCTGATGAATCGACTTGTGTGGCTGTTAGTACATAGACACGAGCTCCTCCGTCGTCACGTATCAGTGACGACAGCTTCAGAAAAAAATCGTATATATATATTTATATATTTTTTTAAATATGTCAAATAAATTAACTTTTTGTTACACGTGTTGTAAGATATGTCTGGAATTTGTAATTAGTAAACTTTTTTAATAAGTGCGCTTTTATTACCTGATGATGATAGATACTTACGGTTCAAATAGTTACGTGTAAAATATTATGCATTTTCAACTACTATACAACTTATTTTATATTTACTGTAGTGAATAGGCGTTGTTATAGCGAATGTCAGCAAATCATTTACGATTTAGTGGTACAAAACATTGTATAACACTTGTATCAGTAGGTAATAATTATACATATTAATATTATGATCATTTTTATTTCGTGAATATTTGGTTTGTTTACACGACTAAAAATAATTTTGTTGACAAAACCCAGGGAATGACGTAGATCCTACGTCATGGTACCTCAGTGCTACGCCTGGCTACGCCGTAGCTCGCCTAAATGCGTAGTGGATTGCTTCTTGACAACATTACCTTAGTGTATTTCATTTAGCGAAATGATTTCCATTATTTCGGTCATAAAAGCAGTTTTGAAATCCAAGATTTTCCGTTTTTTGTTTGTCCTATAACGAATGTATTTTATAATGTGCAGCTAAGATTCTGTATTCACACTGTCATTCTATAAACTATCAAAGCAACCTTCGGTTTAATTAAAATATTATTAATTAAAAGCGACATATAATTAGCAGTATTAATCCATTCACTAATAGAACTTCAATCATCGACTCATCTGTTAATCTCACTAATTAAGTGACTCAATATACTAAATTGTTTCAAACGATATCCATCGCACATTAATATAATTCATTTATGTGAAAGAGGCTATTGGATTATCCATATTTTTTAGTGAAACGAAGTTCTTTATAGCGCGGTGTAATGTAAAAGCGTTATGCCGTCAGTTTCAAGAGTCAAAAGTTTGTTAGTTAGCGCCACCAAAAATTACAAATGTTTCGTCATGGTTTTCGAAGGCGTTGACTGTGTTTATATTCAAAATCAAAATACAAGATGGCGCAAATAATGTTGTTCGGTCAAACCGGTTGTATAACCTCAAAATGACTTCGTTCCTGATGGGGGTACTTCTTTCTTAAAGGTATCACTTTTGAATTTTTAAAAGTTCGCTTTTCTTTTTTGCGTTGGTTTTTTTAAATTTTTTTATAGTTTCAAAGTATGCTCAAATTTTATTTCAGATTTTATGACTTATTATGATATATTCCAGACAGGACTAAACCTAGTACCTTTTTATCTATACTTATATTCTAGAGCTGAAGAGTGTTTTTGTTTGAACGCGCTAATCTCTGGAACAACTAGTCCGAATTGGAAAATTATTTTTGTGTTGCATAGTCCATTTATCGAGAAAGGCTAAAGGCAATATAATATCACGCTACGACCAATAAGAGCCAAACAGCGGGTGAAACCACGCGGCAGCTAGTTAAATATGAACCTAATTCATCATTAAATAGCATATGAATACAATAGATACTGCAGCATTATCGAATTTTAAATGATACGTAATTGACATTGTCAGACACTTTACTTATCACTCGGCCAAAAAAAACAAAGAACTAGCTGTTGAACTAGGTACTATCCATTATTAAACATTAAAGCCAGGTGTTCGCAAAGGCGCTTCGCAGAATTACGGTAAACATAGGCGTAACTACTGTGGCACTCACAATGTGGCAAGCAAATAAAATTGCGACTCAGAGTGCAACAGAAGGACAGTTCTAAACAACATGTGAAAAAACACGCACGCGCACACAGACGCATTTAACGTACGCGCGGCGCTGATCTCAAAACAAATGCCAATCTCGAGTGCGCTGGCACTCGCGACTGGACGGTATTGAAGCGTGTCTATGTGTGCATGCATTTTCGCTAGTTGTATGGAACTGACCTTGGACCTGGAGGAGCTCGTGGCTAAGTAATAACAGCCAGATGGATCGGCTTTTGGTTAAGCTACGCTTGCCCGGGTTGGTCCATGGATGGGTTTTTCAGGTCATAAGAAGCCCGAAAGTTTGGCATCCAGTCTTATCTAGGAGTATCGTATCACCCACGCCAGATAGGCAGTCGCTCCATGTAAAATACTGGTATTCAGCAGCATCTGGTTAGACTGGAAGGCGACCCCAACATAGTACGGAAAAAGCTACAGGACAGATTGATTGTACAGAATCAACCTTCTGTACCTATTTATTCTGCGATAGCGTGCTGTTATAATACATGGAAGTAATTTTGTGAAACCATTGGCATGTTGGCGTAGCTAAATACCTACACTAACGTGTAAAAATATTCCAGTTTCGTGACTGATAAGAATCAGACAACACCTCATTTATTAAATTTCGGGAAGTATTTAAAGGTTAATAGTGGATGCGGCCAGGTTTTTTGTTTGTGAATGATTGACCCTGATTATTAAGCTTGATAAAGTAGATACATTTTGTTGTGACATTTTTAAGGTCAGAGAAGATTGGTTCAATCATATATTTTGTGTGACTATCAACCTCGCTCATACTGACCTTTCATCAAAAGGCTACCTACCTCAGCTTTTAAAAATCTGATAAAAATGCTAGGTTATAAAATCGCATCTCAGCCACAAAGACTAAAATATGATTATCTTTCTAAAAATGAATTCACGTTGTTAAATTTATATTTATGCACTAAAATTAGGATAGGAAAATTAAAATTAAAGCAAATAAAATAATCTCATTAAATCAAAAACAATATTAGAATTGATTGTAGATTAGAACCAAATGATATTAAAAATTGAGAAAATATATTATTGGAATAGTAATAAAAGAAAACAAAAAGAAAAAAATACGAGGAAGGTTTAAACAAAATTCAGTCCTCATTCGACACTTCGTCATACTTCATCCCCTAGTAAACAAATAAAAAAATCTTTATTCATACTAAAACCTTTGACATTGCTTAAGAAATATTAATTCCATATTCAATTAAATATTAATTTACATGAAATATTAATTCCATATTCGTCAGCGTCGTTAGGTCTAGTGACAGCTGACACAGGTCATTTATGTAAATCAAGAAGAGACTCGGATCAAGAACATGCCTTGTGGGACGCCATGGGTAACCCCAGTTTTGGAGCTATTATATTATTTTATCTTAACTCTTTGAATTATGTGACCATTCAATAAGGTATATAAGCCACTCGAGACGTATCATTGACCTTTTGTGAACTGCTATTAGCCAGGTTTCATAATGCAATCGATAATGAATTCTTGAAGACACGTATGATACACGTAAACAAAGGTATTTTTGAGGTCATATTCTAATAGATTTTGTAGAATAAGTAACTACATGAGTGATTTATGTGTAGTTATCTACGTTTCTATTTTATTTTATGTTATGGTACAGACGCCAGCACATCAAGCTATCCTAACTGTCAAATTTTCTCATTTAAAAATGAACCTTATGTCTTTGCAATAAAGTTGAAATACTATCAAAGAAATTTGACAGATTGTGGTAACTCGATGTGCTGGCCTCTGTATATAGAAGGACACTGGTATTTTTATTTACATACTCTCCTGACAAAAATATAGAGACTAGGTTTCTACTAGATTACTTGTTAAGCTATTTTGATAAAAATATTTAGATTATACTCTTTTCCTCATTTTTTTTTGTTTTTTACTTAACCCACTGCAGTGGAACGCTGAGCAAAGGCCTCCCCGAAATCCTTCCTGACATTTTTCTGTAGAGCCACCTTGGACCTTCCTTTACGGTACGCGTCTAAGTCGTCTCGCTACCACTTTCTCTGCTTCTTCCTCCTCGCCTTCTTCTTTTCATTACATGTTTCACCAAGATTCTGTAGCATCTTGAATTAACTTAGAAAGTTCATGATGATAATTTCTTCTAGATTCTTTAATTATAGGTTTTATTAATTAATTATTTTTTTAAGTCATTGACTGCCACGCAGCAGACACAATAGAAAAACTATTGTTTGTCGGACACACGGTGACCGCGTTGGCGTTCAACGTGTTAATAAATTAATTAAAAAATATATATTATATATTTATAAAAAATATATATTATATGTATATAAAAATATATAATATATATTTTTTATAATTATGGGTTTTGTTTATTTTTTTTTTTTTGGTAAAAAGATAAGTTAACTCCCCGAGAGCGGTCAAAAGAGAAAAATAGAAGAGAAAATAGTTGCTAGAACATTTTACTTACGTCAACATCACCACTATGTAGTGACCTACGTCATGGTATTTAAACCTCCTAGGTTAGCCTAACATTAAAGATCAAAATCCGATAAAATGAGTTCAATATATTTATTGACTGTCAGCCTGGCATTAACTTTACGTGACGTTTAACTTGAATGAAGAATGAATTAACCTTTGTCCTAGAGCGATTAGGCCACAATTACCCATTGATTTTGTACAAAAATAAAAGCGAGAAAGCCTTTCAATACTTGATTATTATTTGATACAACGAACAAAGGAATTTGTAATGTTACACGTGATCCATTCCAATGGAAATAAAAGTTAAAATATAATAAGGATATCAATAATTATGTAATGTAGTCTTTTTCGTGTATTGAAGATCAATCATAAATCCTAAAAGGCCACTTTCTGTTTCGAAACATAACTACTGCTTTTGAAATCATAATCAGCCTATAATTTTCCCACTGCTAGGGCATAGGCCTCCTGTCTTTGAGGAGTGGCCAGACCAGGTGTCAGGCCCCATCCGAACGTACAAAAAACAAAGGCCCTGATCATCAGATAATTTTCTTCCGTTTTAGAAATCCGAAAGTATATCCCTGACTTTCTCATCAAACTACACCTTCTCAGCTAACGACTTTTCGCCATACAAATGCTTGCTGAAAAACCCTCTGGTCTCCTCTACCATGTATTCATGAACTAACCTTTTTACCACAGAATGATTCATTTAAAACTAGCTTTTGCCAGCGGTTTCACCCGCGTGTATGTAGGATATTATACCACGAGAACCATACATTTTTCCGGGATAAAAAGCTTATGTGCTAATCCAGACTATAATCTGTCTTTGTGCCAAGTTTCAAGATCTGTTAAGTAGATTTTGAGTTTATTCGTTACAAACATACTCACATACAAATCTTTCCTCTTTATATTATTATATTTATAACATGTTCGATATACAAACAAAACCACAAACGTGAAACCAAAGCACAAAAGATATCGAATGCATTGGTGAAGCATAATATCCAATCACTTAGAAGCACATAGCTAGTGATCAGGGACTCATTATCGTATTGACAGGTAATCAACGGGTTCGCATGCTACTCGACTCGATTGAACTTTGTGCGCCCGAATGCACCGATTGTCTTACTGCGATTAGGCTACGTGATCGATTAGGGTTTTATTCAAACTCAAACTCAATATTGATAGATAATCCTGAATTAATGGGACTATTAAATTTAATACCATGAAAAGAAATGGGAATCAATAATCTCATTGCAAAAGGTTGCTGAAAAGTATTTAATTTTAAATAGGTTTGAGTTAATCACCTGATGAGTGAGGTGTGTAACTCGCGGGCCTGAAGATTTCAACACAGTGTGAATGCTTGTCTGTTTATCCGATTAAAATGTTATCTGCTGGTCGATTAAATTTTGTATTTATTCAAAGACTTTTTAATATCAAAACTTAAAACGACCTTAAAATATATTATTAATTATACACCGTGAAAATTATACCAGGACATGGGTACCTAACTTTAAAGCAACACGTAACCTGAGTACCTAGCAATGTACTTAAAACCTAATGGAATACCCATTAGCTTTCAAGCACAGAGAGTTATAGCTAAAAAATGCTTTTACGTTAAAGCTACGTCAACCGTAGGTTTAAAATTCCAAATGTTACTAAACTTGACTCTTAGATTTGTTTAACTGCAGTTAAAGTACAGTGTAACCAGCCGTTCACAACCCGTGATTGGCGATTAACTGATATGGATTCATATCACTTGTCAGCATTAGATACACGCGAGCCTGGTTGACTCACACTTTAGGTACCTAGTATGTATGTGCGTAGACCATAATCTATTAATCCATTAGATGATCGCCTATGAGAAACCGTTTGCATATAAGAGTTCAACGATTTATACGGTTATATTTTACTGTCGTTTCCAGAGAATTTTCTTATGAACCTATGGGTTCATACAACATTTGAGGGGTTAATTGTATGGTTATGAAGGGATAGTCAGAGAAGCAGGCAAGCCATTAGACTGCTTTCAAAACTGACAGAGATCGGAGTTGATTGATTGAATTATTTTCTTTAAGTTTGTTTTCTTTCTTAAGTACTATTTAGGACTGAGTTACTATGTCATAAGGTCGATTCCTTCAGCGGGATTGTCCGAAAGAATTATCGCTACCCCAGAACATTAAGTGTTTTTCTATGTGTTAACAAAAAAAAAATGTATAAAAGTAGTTTATCGGCCATCTCGTTACCATAACACAAGCATTAGATTGCTTAGCTTGGGACTATATGGCGTTGTGTGAAATGTCAAGGATATTACTTTTTTTATTTAAGGGCTAAGGGCACTATATGGGCATGAAAGAACATTGGATGGGTTTGGTGATTAAGAATCTGACACTCCTTTCCGCTCCACCCAGAGCGGTAGGAGTAATTTGATGATTTCTCACCCTCAAAAAAAAAAGTCGATTCCTGTATTTTACGGATATTATTAAAGCTCCTGAATATTTACCAATAATTAAGCGAAGAGCTCATAGCTTTGCATAGTAGACCCTCTGATATATAAGTAGCTGTCAAAGGTAAAATTACCTCGCCATGTTGGTCTAGTGACTGTAAGCGCTACTGCTGAGCATTCATAGGGTTCGATTCCCGGGTCAGGCAAATATGTGTTATTAGGTTTTTGCGACTGGAATTTTTCAGTAGCAATCCGGAGCAATAGACTCACCCCTATTAAATGGGGCTCAAACATAACTGGTGGCATGTGGGTGTACTGTAGGTATATCTCTGCCTAACCCTTTGGTGTTTATAGGCGTGATGTTATGATCAATAAGACTGTGATCTATAATAAAGTGGTGTTTCCGAACCTTATTTCAACCTCTATCCAGTGTAGCCACGACCTATAGGAAAGATAACAAATTAGTTTTTAGTACAGAAACTAACCATTTGGGACTGTCATTGATCTTGGTCTCAGCCTAGCTGTCTAACATTTCAATACAACTCGATGCCAGAAAAATCTAGACCCATTTTCCGGCTCCACAATACACATTGCTTGCCCATTCTTCTTCATAGGAAACTATTTTTTGGAAGGGAAACTAGAATCAATTCAATTGTTTAGAGTTCCGTATCCAAACGGTAAAACAGGACCTCAATTGCTAAGACTCTGCTCTCCGTCCGTCCGTCTGTCACTACGCTGAACTAGGCTGTCTCATAAACCATGATAATTAGTCAGTTGAAATTTTCACAGATGATGTATTTCTATTGCCAATTGTAAACAACAGAATACAATAAATATTTAAGGGGGCTCCCATTCAACAAACGTGATTTTTTGCCGTTTTTATAGATAATGGTATGGAATGTTTCGTGCGCGAGTCCTACTCGTACTTGGCCGTTTTTGTATATTCGACGTCCCTAAGTGTCTTCACGTATAAATGATTTGACTTTGACATTGACATTCAGTACCTACATAATAATAGTCTATGAAACATTAATTATTTTAACAATAAATCAACTCAGTAAAATAATACGATTATCAACAAAAACGTCTCATTATACCATCGAATGGAAGACAAATTACTACTTTAAAATATAATTCAGAGCCATTTTATCGGAACACTCGAATATTGGATAAATTCTTTTTCCTTAAATGAAATGTTCATAAAGACTCTTCACGTTTAATAACCGCCGGTAATGGCCATTGATGGCGTTAGAGCCTGTACACAGTGGTAGACCGGAAATTATTTATTTTTCCTCCTTGCTTGTGAAATTGATTGGAAATTACAAGACATAACATCACGCGTATGTTCCCTGAAGGGTTAGACAGATGTGTACTTAAAGAACAGTTATGTTTAATTCCCATATATTAGGGGGAAGCTTATTGCCATCAACCAGGCACAAATACTTCGGGCAGCTACTGAGCAACTTCAGATAGAAAACTCAATAATACTTTGCCCGACCTGTAAATTGAACCCAGGACCGTTCGTTTGACGGTTAAAAGAAATCCCGTAGTACTTCCAAGCGATCCAGTAGTACTAGGGAAGATATTTTTTAACCCGTCTTACACTCTTATCAAGATTTATAGTTTGAAATAAATGATTTGACTTTGACTTTGATTTGGATTATGGCAAATGCCAAAGGTGTCCTTTGGCATTTGCCATAATTCATTTAAACAAAACATTTTGAAAGAGTAACGGTGGAGTTTCTTGGCGATTCTCTATTATAAGAAACTACCTTTTGGAAGGAGGGACTAGAATCAATTATATTCCTTGTTCATTTTGACGTTCAAAAGTGCCTTTCTTGTGCCTATTTGAAATAAATTATTTTACCTTGACTTTGACTTAACGGTTGCAACCAGTAGTTGTCATAGGATATTTCTTTCACGTGGAAAAAGTCACGGGCAGTAACTTCTCAGTGAAAATTTCACCGATGTAAATAAACGCGATCAGCACATCTAAACCACGTTCTAGAGCTGTCACTCTCTTAATTTTTAGGGAACATTGAGAGTGAGACTAACAAGTATTGATCGCGGAACTGATCTTGTTAAGTTTAATTGGTGAAATTGAGCCTTAGTAATAAATTGTTTTAACATTATTTTAGTTTTTTTCCAGCCAGTAATATAAGATGTTCATTTTTCATAAAGTAGATTCAATAATTAAACAATCAACATAAAATATAATTTTGCAGGTCGATGACCTGTAAACGTGTTAACTTAATTACCTTTAACACTCTACCTTAAAGTAATTGGAACTTAAGCTTTATCCTTCTCAAGAGAAATTAATCACTTTCTACGAAAATGAATATTATATCGCCATCGCTCTGTTTAATAATACAAAACAAAATTTATTAAAACGATAACACCCTATACATGATGTACGGATGAAAGCGTTCGATAGGGTTGTCAGTTTGTTATGAAGACGGGTTCCGTATGAATATATTAGATAGGCGAAAAATGGGACCGATGGATTCATACATGCATACATATTTTGTGGTGAAATGGTAGATTTATTTATTGGTTAAGAAAGTGTGCCCAAAGAGGTTATTGAAAGTTTCGAAAATAGAACGTGTTTTCTTTTATTTTCAGAATAACAAGATCTTTCTTATTTGTATGTAAACACGGTGGCAAATGTTTACTAAAAACAAGTAATTTTGTTTAATCTGCATACTTTGCAAGAAAAAGTTTTAAAGTCTGTCATTTGCAAGACTCCCATATCACCTTTTAAAATCACTACATAGTAGGTATTAAGCAAAGTCGCTTCCCGCGTCTGTCCTAATGTCTGTATGTATGCTTAGATCTTTAACACTACATAACGGATTTTGATGCAGTTTTTTTAATAGATAGAGTGATTCAAGAGGAAGATTATCGACATATTAAGCGTGCGAAGCCGCGGGTGGAAGCTAGTAGGAAATAAATAAATCAGTAACTTCACTCATTGCAGTAATGAATTAACCCAAAATCATTCAATGAATAAACATAAATCAAATACATTTCGCCCACCTTTCCTTAACTTTCATCCACTCGTCCGCATTTAAAGGTAAGATTAATGCATTCCGCTCCTAACATCGATTTGCAATTTACTTTTCATCCCGCGTTAATTTCGTCCTTTCCGCATGATGGTGGGAACCCTACGCCACGTGTGCGTTGAATAAATGATCTTGGTTATTTGTGATCGTTGGAGAGCGGTTTTTTTAATGTTTATTTTTGAACATCAACCTGTATTTTGTGCGTCGTGTTTGGGATAAATAAGGGTTGATCCAAATGCGGGACCGTCAGACTTGTTAGCCACCTAATACCTACTAATTATGTAGTCTGATTGTGGTTATGAATATAAACTTTAATTATTATTGTGTTCTTTTCTCCATTACTTATTTATTTTTTTATTTATCACAAACACAACTATCATTACAGGCAAAGTTTCCTAATACGGTAGTGTGGTCTATAGTTAAATCAGCTCGTACTATAACATAACACAAACAACGATATTTTTGTGAATTCATTCAGAGAGCATACAAATAAATCTATCCTGTCAGCAGTGTCATTCAGTGTGCGCAAGGCGCGTGCCTGTGGCGCTTTACTGAGTAAGTTAGTTCGCGCGCGTGGCACTGCGAATAACTGTGGCCGCCGACGTCGCCATACGTAATTATCAGGCACATTCAGACATATCTCTTTCAAAACACCAGGACTATACGTCTTGCCGCGCATTAATTAAAAATATACATAGTCATAGCCAAGTCCCTTATTGTCTCCAGTTTGATTACGTGATAATGTACCTACAGCAAAGGATCAGTTTCAGCAATGAAACTGAACTCGATCAGCACTTCTAAACTGCGTTCAACAGCTGTCAGTGTCACTATTCCACAACAATTTTCTGACTTTTTACCGTCGGACTGCCAAGTCATAGGTCTGCAGATCTCGAGTTCGAACCCAAGGCACACTTCTGAATTTACGGATTCATGTGCGTATTGTATAAGTTATCACTTGATTAAAAATTGGTGAAGGAAAACATCGTGAGGAAACCAGCATGTTTGAGAGATATTTCTCAACGACATGTGAAGCTAAGTCAGAGGCCCATGGGCAGCATAAAAACTCTGACACCAGGTTAGTCACAGGAAAAGAAGAAGACAACAATTTCGACCTTGACAGCTCTTGAATACGGTGTAAATGCGGTGTAGTTTGGATGGATGTTTGTTTTTGTTTGAACGGGTCAGAATGAAATTTGGCACAGAGATAGGTTATAGTCTGAAATAGGACATGGGATGATGTAAGCTAGTTTTTGTAACCATGTTTTGATTTAAAAGAGTGTCCATGGAGTTCCTTGCCCATTCTTCTCCATAGATACCTTGGTACTGCTTTGGAATGGGCAACTATGTAGCGTTATCTTTCAGACTGATCGACTCTTTGACAATTTAAAAGAGCCTGTAATTGGTTTATTTGAAATAAATGACTTGAGTGATAGCCGGGGCCAACGGCTTAACGTGCAGGAGACACGAATGGGCCTCGTTATTACTTAATACCTGGTCATCCATCTACGAATCGGCTGCGGCCAGGGTAGCTTAACCTTCGATCGACCTGGCGGCTTATTATTGTCGTTATTATTCAGTCACGTGCCCCTTAAAATTATTGATTTTTTAGCTCCCTTCAAAATGGTTGAGCTGAATGGTGCTAATCCATGCGTAATGTTCGTGAACGGGCGCTGTAGGGACTGATCGTCGCAATTGTTTTTAATTTTAATGATGGATGCTTTTACGCTCACTTTTTACTCTCACAAGCATAGTAATAATATGAATGATGTAACCAATATTTTGTAACCATATTTTGTGAGTGTCCGTGGAGTTTCTTGTCCGTTCGTCTCCATAGGTACCTTGGTACTGCTTTGGAATGGGCAACTAGCTTCGTCTTTCAGACTGATCGACTCCTTGACAATTTAAAAGACCCTGTAATTGATTTATCTTCTATATATATAAAAGAAAGTCGTGTTAGTTACACTGTTTATAACTCAAGAACGGCTTTACCGATATGGCTGAAAATTGGTGAAGAGGTAGCTTAGAGCCAGGAAAAGGTAGGGTAGGTAGGGTAGGTAGGGTAGGTAGGGTAGGTAGGGTAGGTAGGGTAGGTAGGGTAGGTAGGGTAGGTAGGGTAGGTAGGGTAGGTAGGGTAGGTAGGGTAGGTAGGGTAGGTAGGGTAGGTAGGGTAGGTAGGGTAGGTAGGGTAGGTAGGGTAGGTAGGGTAGGTAGGGTAGGTAGGGTAGGTAGGGTAGGCAGGGTAGGTAGGGTAGGTAGGGTAGGTAGGGTAGGTAGGGTAGGTAGGGTAGGTAGGGTAGGTAGGGTAGGTAGGGTAGGTAGGGTAGGTAGGGTAGGCAGGGTAGGTAGGGTAGGCAGGGTAGGTAGGGTAGGTAGGGTAGGTAGGGTAGGTAGGGTAGGTAGGGTAGGTAGGGTAGGTAGGGCAGGTAGGGCAGGTAGGGCAGGTAGGGCAGGTAGGGAACCTGCCGCGGTAAGTGTAGCTTAACCTTCGATCGACCTTGCTGGTTATCATTGTCGTTATCATTTAGCCACGAGCCCCTTGAAGTGTTGTTTAGTCAGATGATCCCGAAAAAAAAGTACTTGGTCCTATTTAAATAGTGCCCTAAACTATGTAAATGGTGTGTTTCTGTTACCTTGATGTCTACGTTTCCTTTATATCTAACTCACATTCTGTTTTACACGGAACTTTCTCAAAGGGTGTGTATTTACATATGTTTGCCAGTTACATTTTAGTTTCAAGTTGAAAACAAAAAGTTCCTACCTATAATTATATTATTTCGACATTTTGTTTTGTCCTCGCTGAAAAATATGGCGTTCCTTTTCAGTTATATGTAACATAGTCCCCATTGTAAAACATTGTATTAACTTTCCAAAAAAGTATTTCATATTTATTTTTATTTATAATCCCATAATCTCACACGGGTCTAATTGAGATAAAAAAAAAATATACGTAATGAGTTACCTAAGTCAATTTTTGCGAAGTTTGAAATAATACCTTTTTTTTATGAGGGTGTGGGATCATCAAATCACCCTTCCCGCTCTGGGTGGTGTGGAAGAGAGTGACAGACTCTTACTGACTAAAACCGATCCATGTTCCGCTACGCCGCTATGTTAGCCCTTTATGTTCCGGGGTAGCGGTAACCCTTTCGGACAATCCCGCTGATCCGGTAGGTTTTCGACCCTAAAGGGCCCCTAAAAATTATAATTTCTACTATCCCATTTCAGTTCAAAGCATAATTACATACTTTAGATCATCACTACATAGTATAAAACAAAGTCGCTATTTTTGTCTGTTTGTCTGTATGCTTAAATCTTTAAAACTACGCAACGGATTTCGATGCGGTTTTTTTTAATAGATAGAGTGATTCAAGAGGAAGGTTTATATGTATAATTTGTCGACATATTTTGCGGGCGAAGCCGCGGTCGGAAGCTAGTGTAACATAATTATGTACCTTGGGAGACGGTTTATTTAACCCATTGTCTGCCGGAACGCAGATCTACGCGAGACACAATGGTTTTTTAATAGTGTCTATAATTACGATATACGAAAGGTTAAACCAAGCATCTGACCGAATTTACTATCGAAAGACACCTACAGCTACCGACGCCCATGCTCATAATAATTTACCACGTTGAAGTGCCGCAGTGGTCCCACTTTGTGTCACAAGTACCACGCGATACCCCGGCTACTCCTACATTAAGTTAATTACATTTAATTCACTCAACGTAACTACACAATACTTTAACTATAATACCACTACAAAAAAACTACATCGAACCCGCTATGAAAATGAAAATACGATCTTCCATAACCATACCTACCTCTGTGTGGAAGTGTCACAAGTGGCCCCACTTTGTGTCACAAGTGGGACCGCAACCGCACGATACACCAGCTAATAGTAGATAGACACAGTGATATTTCCATCACTAAAGCCGTAAGTAAGTAAACTACAACATACTGGTACTAGCAAAGTACTAAACCTTAGACCCTATGAAAACCCACATAACCTGCTAGGATACCACTAACTGTAACTCCTCGTTGAAGTGCTACAAGTGGCCCCGCTTTGTACCACAAGTATCTAGCGCGCGAAACTCAAGCTAGCATTGTCGCAGCCAGTGAACGATAGGCTTAATTATACCATGTACTGTGGTTTTTAAGCTGTTATTCGTTCATTCCTTATTTGAATTTGATTTGAATGGCCATTATTTTTAGAGTAAAATGTTTTTGGATATCGAATGGTTCATTTTTTTTGTTACAAGCGGCCTGTATGAAATTAATTTAATAGGTAAATTGCGAAAATGTTGATAAAAAAATGGCGTTGTAAAATAAACTGAATTTATGTACTAATATTATAACCTGTACTTCATATTATAAAGAGGAAAGATTTGTATTTTGTGTGTATGTTTGTAATGAATAAACTCAAAAACTACTGTGCCTATTTCAAATTTTTTTCACCATTAAAAAGCTTAGTTTTCAGGGAGTAACATGGGCTACTTTTTATCCCGGGAAAAATATCAGATCCCGCGGGAGAGACCATGGGAGCGAAACATGATACATAAATTTGTCAATTCTCAAATTTTTAAGCATTAATTATTTTTTAAGAAGGCTTTATTTATATCATATTTTTCAGTCACGCGTTGATGGGTATGAAAGTAAAAGTTTATTTATATTTATTGAAAGCTAAAACTGAGCGGAAAACGACTCATTTTCTTAATTAAATCATCCATATAAGGTAAAATGCTGATATCTGCAATCGCACAAGATGATCATCATCTATCTTGCATAAGCCCAAATACATTGGGTCGACTTGGTTTCCAGTCTAACCAGATACTACTGGATACCAACATGGCGTGACTGCCTATCTGACCTCAACAACCCAGTTAACGGGGTAACACGACACCTCTTTGGTAAGACTGGTTGTGAGACTTTCACGCTCCTAATTTTCAGAAACATGAACCAAAAAATTTTTGTTTTTTTTTCAAAGAAATCCTAATAAGCGAGCCATGACGCAATTCTGATTGCTTCATTACTTGGTTATATAAAGTGTAAAAAATTAACTCCAAGAATTACGTCGGAGCGTTGCACTCATCTTTACGAAAAAAATATGAGCTGTTCCATACATTTATTCACACGTAACTCAATAAAATGTATGGAACAGCTCATATTTATTTCGCGATTTCAGGGTTCATCCCATAATTAAAGTTGTTCGTAACGATAAGTACAATGCTCCCACGAAATTCTTAGAGTTAATTTTTTAACATCTTATTATAACGGAGGTTACCGACTAGCTCGCAACATGCTATCGAGTTCTACCTCGCCTCAATTGGCCTATTATCGCCTCGTTAGGTCTCGAGTTTAATTTAAGGTGCTATCGAGTGTCTGTCATGAATTTCGTAGATTAAGATTATAGTAGCAGAAGTCCTTATTAAAGAGAGAACCGAAAATAATTAGGTAGGTACAGTCAAGGAAATTACCTGTTTGCCAAATTGACACACTATGTCAATTCGTCAAGTTGTAGTCATTTCATACAACTGGCAAAAAAAAACGGTTGTCTTCTCCTTAGAGTGGATTATCCGAAGGGGTTACCGCTACCCCGGAACAACTGTTATATAACTGTTATTTGAATATAGTATTGAAAATTTTAACTATAGTCGATTTGCTAAGCAATCGACTAAACTAACTTTAATACATTGCCTGCCCTTTTTCCTGTCAATTTTTTCTGCAAATAAACGTAATTTCTTTATTACCGCCGACCCCAAATAAATTGGGATAAGGGCAGGAGAATGATGATGATGATTGTGTTTCTTTATTTTTTTTTCAGCCTACCTTTTGCCAATGTTGGGGACGATTTCCAATCAAAACTGTATTTTACATGGAAATAATTACTATCTGACCTCCACAACCAAGTTACTGAGTAGCAGGTTACACCTTGGTACGGTGGGTAAGACTCGACAAACGTCCTACAGAATAGTTTAGTTTCTAGTTGCATGGTTCAATGTCGATGACTGTTGTTAAATACGAATAAGTGTAAACGTCAACAGAACAGGTAGGTATTATTATATTAGGTATACAGCAGCAGTATCTGCTTGCTTGCTTATAACATCAAAGTATGCCAAACGTGTTGATTACATCTTTCACCGTAAACAGAAGGCATCTGTATGATCTGTTCCAAAAGTATGTCATTAAAATGTAAACAAATACATAGATCAAAAAACGTGATTCCGTAAAAATTTTACCGAGCAGGGTTTGTTAACATTATCGTCAGATATTTTTGTATCAGAGTATAGTGGTTATTGATGCCTTCGTTTAGAAGTAGATGTATTATAGACACATGCGGTTAATCATTATGTCTCAATTATTTTTTACGTTTATTGTTTCCCTTCAAAATATCGTCCACCGAAAAGACATGAAAAATAAATACCATCCCCACAAAACCTATTTATCTGTGGCAACTATGCTCTAAAACAATATCCTCTAATATCAATTTGGACCTACATTTCCGGACTAGTCCCCAAACTAAGCTGGGCTCTATCACTTTAAATAAAATGTTACGACGGCCTTACACAGATGCACACTGATTCCATGCTGTAAAATATTGTGCAGAAGGTACATTTCATACAATATGGAAAATTTTCTTTACATACCGAGACTCCTCCGTGCCTTGGAAAACACGTTAAGCTGTTGGTCTCGGCTGTCATTTGTGCCTTTGACAGTTGTTACGGGTCGTCAGAAACCCAAAAATCTGACAGCCAGTCTTACCAAAGGGTATTACCCAGTTACTGGGTTATGGAGGTCAGATTGGCAGTCGCTTCGTGTAAAATACTGGTATTCAGCTGCATCCGGTTAGATTGGCAGCCGACACCAACATAGTCGGGAAAAGGCTAGGAAGATTGATTTTTTGGATTCAATATACTAACAAACATGAGGCTTAGCTCAAATGTTCGATCGATTCAATCTTTCGTAGAGTGGATTCTAATAATTAAGTAATGCTGTTAGTTTTATTTCAGAAAGATATTACATTATTATAGAAAGTCATTGATGATTAAAATTGAATTTACCTAGAACCTATCATGGTTCTATTCGACAGTGATATCACCTCAATCAAAGATTAAAATCTCGATAGTTATACAATATAAGCAACCTATTACATGGTACATTCATACACAGTATATGCAAGAAGCTTAGGTACTTTCAAGGTCACAGCTCATTAGAGCCACCCATTCCAAACCACCTCCACCTGCGGCTAGTATTCTTTATATGGACTTGAATGGGTATACGCTTACTACTAACTCCGTGGCGTCACCGGGTCGCCTCAGTCGTGAGCCCTCCGAGCGTAGACGGCGGGTGGACCTCTCCGTGACAACTCGCTGCTCGCATGCTTGCCTCGCGTTCACTCCACAGCAAGTTGCGAGTTTCACTGATTGACCGCGCGACGTTTATTCCACTAAGAAAGGATTTTAGGAAGCTCCGCCCGTAAAGACGTGAAATAGGGGGAGAAAATTGTATGAAAGATTTCATAACTGTCGCTGGTGGAACATTGAGCAGCAGCTAGCATTAAGTAAATAAATGAAAATAATATAAAGCCAGCTGCTGTCTTCTTTAGAATAATTAGGCATCGGTACTTCTGAAGTAATTTATGTCATGTCACCGCGCTGCTGGTACAAGCAATATCAACAAATCTTTGCAATAAAATTAAATTAGGGTCAGTAGCGGTGTATAAAACTGCCTTATAATGTTGTTCGCTGTTTTATTTTATTGAACGACAGACGACAGTTTATTATTATAGTTAAGTTTAATGTTCACTGTAATATAGAACGGTGACTTAAGACTTTTTAAAGTCTATACGAGTTTTTTTATAAACCTACATGGGCACTTATGAAACGTCTGCAGCGTCATAATAAAGGGTTTTTCAACAAGAACTTTGTTTTTTAATTGGGGCAACATCAACAATAGGACAGTTTTGACATTTAGTTTTTTGACGTATTCGTAGTAGAATGTTGAATGTAGTAGTTGAATTCAATTTCACTCGAAAATCCACTATGAAAATCGAATCGTTTGCAGCCTTAAAACTCAAAATCAGTGATGTGATTAACGAAATGGACGCGCCATTTTGCCAAAAAGTGTTTATAAACTTTGATGAAAGAATTGACATCTATCAGCGTGGTCGTGGTGGACATTTGCCAGATATCACTTTACATAAATAATTGCCAAACTTTCCTCTTCGTAATACAATACAAATTTGAATCATTATCATCTAAATTCTTTGTTTTATTTTGTTTTAGAAAACAAAGTTCTTGTTGAAAAACCCTGTATTATTTATGTATGTACCTAGCAATTAGTAAAATCAACGTATACACATGTAAAACTTCAGGATCATTATCATTTCAGCCGATGGACGTCCACTGTCCGGCGTTTTTTTATACGCGCAGTTCCGTGTAACGCGTTACATAGACCCATTTTCACTACGACGCATATAAACACCACCGTTTGCATATGATATAAAGTCAGTATGACATGTACTATGGCAGTACTGTAGAGCCTAGGTAGCTGGTTGGTTAGAAAATAAGCAGCCTTCGAGCTTTCAAAATGATAGATTAATTTAAAAAGGTTTTTATGAAAAGTTTCGAATGCGATTTTGCCAGTAGACTACTAACGGATGTATTATTCAAGTTATAAATTGTTCGGGAACCATACTCAATTATATACAGTACATTACACGACCTCTCCCCTTCTGTGAGCTCTAGAGTGAAGACCACTCGGGTCTTCACAGTACATACCAAGTTTAGAATGCACGCCTGGTAAAGTACCAACTAATTACGTGCATTCAATGCTGAAAGCATCAGTTTGTAATGTTTCCGCACTAATAAATTCATAACTTATTGGCACTGTCTCTAGTAACTATATGAGTCTATACATTAGTTATTAATTTAGTTATGCTTCGTATTATGGTTCTACTAACCTAACGAGGAGCTCGTGGCTAAGCACTAACAGCCACACAGGTCGATCCATCAGGTTAAGCTATGCTTGTCAGGGTTGGCTGTGGATGGGTGACCATCTTTACATAACGAGACTCCTCCGTGCCTCGGAAAGCACGTTAAGCCGTTGGTGCCAGCTGTCATTGATGCAGCTGTGACAGACGTTACGGGTCGTCAGAAGCCCGAAAATCTGACAGCCAGTTTTACCAAGGGGTATCGTATTGCCCAGTTACTGGGTTGTGGAGGTCAGATAGGCAGTCGCTTCATGTAAAATACTGGTATTCAGCTGCATACGGTTAGCCTGGAAGCCGACCCCAACATACTTGGGAAAAGGCTAGGCAGATGATGATGAACTATAGCCTATTTAATTTACATAAACAATTTTAAAGTAAGTATTATAAGGACAACGCTATTCTACTAATATTATAATGTGAAGATGTTTATGTTTGGATGTTTGTTACTCAATCACGCGTAAACCGTTGAACAGATTTAGATGAAAATTGGCACAAGGATATACAATTTCCTAGATTAGCACATAGGATACTTTTTATCCCGGTGCTACATTCCCGTGGGATAATTTTCGACATCCCGGCGAAGCTGTGAGCGATGCCGCAGGCAGAAGCTAGTACAAAATAAGAATGAAAAACTATTTAACGGACTGACAACGGACAGCTAAGAAAAATAGATCATTGAGGAAGGAAAGCGACTGAACTAGAAATAATAATAAACTTTTCTTTTTTTTTTAAGGCTGGGAAATCATCCAATGACTGCTCCCGCTCTGGGTGGAGCGGAAGGGAGTGTCAGACTCTTACTGACTAAAACCCATCCATGTTCCTTCCGTAGCCCTTTATGTTCCGGGGTAGCGGTAACCCTTTCGGACAATCCCGCTTACCCGGCCGGCTTGGCCCTGAGGGGCCCCTTCATATGCTGACATCTCTTTGAGGCGCGCGTGGAACATATACGCGCTGTACGGCCCGCGCCTACGGTGGACGGGAGTCGTCACGTGGCTAAATAATAATAAACTTAAAGAAACTACTTGTTTAATTTACATGCAACCCGGTACCATAGACTTCGTGGGAGTTGACAAATAACCTATCGCTGGAGAGGTAACTGGAGCTAGAGCTGGAGTAGGCAGGCGGAGCTTCTTGCCCATTCTTCTCCACACGAAACTACCTTTTGGAAGGGGCGACTAGAATCAATTCAATTTCTTGTTCATTTGATATTCAAAAGTGCCTTTTTGAAATAAATGATTTGACTTTGACTGACGATGGTCTAAGCATCAGTCATGACTTAGAACGGAAAATTCAAAGACATGACGTATTGTGACATCTACCAACGCACTGGTAGAAAACGACTCACTCCCTCTTACCGAGAGGAGTTCTGAGTCCCAGCAGTAGGAATATTGTAGGCTGATCATTGTATGGTAGGGCGACGCATGGGTTTACGACTCCAGATCTCTGTTTAACCCTTCCACACCAAAAATCCTCGGTAGAAGCAGTTTTTAATTTTATATTCAACTAGCTGACCCGACAGACGTTGTCCTGTCTTAACTGTGATACCTACCCTACCTACCTAGCTACCTACCCTACCTACCCTACATACCCTACCTACCCTAGCTACCCTACCTACCCTACATACCCACCTTACCTACCCTACCTACCCTACCAACCTACCTACCCTACCTATCTACCCTACCTACCTACCCTACCTACCTACCCTACCTACCCACCCTACCTACCCTACCTACCTACCCTACCTACCCACCCTACCTACCCTACCTACCTACCCTACCTACCTACCCTACCTACCTACCCTACCTACCCACCCTACCTACCCTACCTACCTACCTACCCTACCTACCTACCTACCTACCTACCATACCTACCTACCCTACCTACCTACCCTACACTACCTACCTACCTACCCTACCTAAAAAAATAAAAAATGTATTCTGCTATTCAGGGCGGAGACAAATCCAACGAAACAAAAACCATGAAAATTGGTCCAGCAGATCTCGAGTTATAATGGAGGGAACAAACACGACTTTCTTTTATATATATAGATATTCAGAGACACCTACGTCGTAAGCGGGATTGTCCGAAAGGGTTACCGCTACCCCGGAACATAAAGGGCTAAGGAAGGAACATGGATGGGTTTTAGTCAGTAAGAGTCTGACACTCCCTTCCGCTCCACCCAGAGCGGGAGAAGACATTGGACGTGTTCCCAGCCTTAAAAAAAAAGAGACACGTACGTGCTGTTGAAAAGAAATGGCGCAATATCGTCTTTTAGCAAGACGCACAAACCTGAGCAGAATCAATAAAACAGTTTTACTTCAGTCCCCAAACTAACTAGTCGCTTTAGGCATAAAACTAGCCGCTAGACACGTCATGCGGTAAAACAATTCCTGTGGGTGGCGTAAGTAAACGCCAATACTTGGTTTACTTCAAAAAGCTCTTTGGGAATAAAAAGTTCCAACATTGCTGAAAAAAAGTGTTGCCAATAATGAACGTTGATAAATTCCAGTTTTTGTGCCGCCATTTATGAAACTTTTATTCTTAGATAGTAGTCATTAGTAATCTTCATAAATTATATTGTAAGTTCTTAGCCAACTTGCAATATATACAGAGTTGATACGACAGAGGGGCTTTCCTTTAAACAGCTTATACTAGGGACCATTTTCAAGCTCTGTACCAAAAAGCAATTAAATAGGAGCAGTAGTTTAGTCGCAAATGTTTTTAAGTTTTTGCCCCGTTTGAACACGATGTATCTTTCCTAACAGCGCTCCGGCGCGCGCGCGTCGGTGCCGCTGCGTTACAAGGTCAGTTTTTATTTACAAAGGGTGGTTGCGTTTTACTCTGATTTGTAAGCTATTTAGTTTGTTTGAAAAAATAAAAACCTCATTTTTGGTGCTTTTTATTTTTATACCGTACCGAGTTAATACTAAACACGTATAGTATACGTAGTGTAATTTAATGCCCCTCTGTCATATCAACTCTGTATATTCTAAGTGAGTTCCCGTTCAGCGGGCGTGTCCAAAAGAGTTACCGCTTCCCTGGAACATAAAGGGCTAAGGAGGAACATGGATGAGTTTTAGTCGTTAAGAGCACTCCCTTCCGCTTGCACAGGCTGGGTGATTTGATGATTTCCCATTCCTAAAAAAAAGAGGTGATCAAAGAGGTTAGAGTTCTATTTTAGGATTTTATGTTTTATGCTTTTCCAAATATCATGAAGTCGTTTTCGAGACTTACTGTAGACTACACTTCAGTGGTAACACTGACCTTGGTCTAGCCTCACGTAGTAGAGAATTTCAATGCAATACGAGGCCAGCTTACACTTTTTTTATTTTACAATTTACGATCTAGAATACAATTTTTTTACCCTTTTTGTTTCCAGGGGGCCTACACAAAGTCACATTTTCATTAACGATAGCGAAATTAGTTAAACCTGAACTGTATGGAATTCGCATGAGCTTTCTAAATGTCACGTGATCAATCGTTTTCGATCGCTAAGTGCTAGACAATGTCAATTGTGAAACAAAACTCGATCAATATCTTCATACAAATGCGTTGACAAGTGGCCTTCTTGACAATCCGCATCGCTGAGATAACGAATTGTTCGATCAAAAATTTTCGAAATCGAATCGACACGGAGATTGACATTTGTCCAGGCCCCCTGATTGTCATAACTAGTATCGCAAACATCTGTAGTATTCTTAAACTAAGGCATCGGGCACATTATACCATCCTCCTTATATTTTTTTTTTCAGTGTTGCAACGTCGTCATAGTAATTAATTATATTATAATCAACATAACATCACGCCAGTATTACCCACAGGGTAACGCAGACGTGTAGATGATTTACACACACATTTCGCCTGGAATAAAATAGGACCGTACAAATTGGTGTAATCTTATGATTCAAATATTGCGACGAAGAAAAAATTTTGAGCAGTGAACACACGGTATATAAGAATAACACACAACTTAATAATTCATACAGTGGCTTGTTCTTGTACGGCCGGCAGCGCACCAAGTTATACCAAATTGTCAAATTTCTCTATACTATTTTAAATCTTAAAGCGTTGAAGGTTATGTTCAAAATCGATTGTAGGCTGTACACGTTTCTTTATTTTGACGTATGGAAACATGTTTAATGTTGGAAGTCGATATGATTACAGGTGACAAGCTGAGTTTTGTTTGTTAATATTATATTGTGGGCCTCAGAGTTTATCTATAATATCCAGGTATATCTATTAAATGTCAGATTTATCGATGTTTTTATTAGTCATCGGGTAATAAGATCAGCTACAAATGTTGTAATAAATATATGTACGGTCGCCAGCGCATCAAGTTAAACCAAACTGTCAAATTTCTCCAAATGATTTTAAACCTTACAACGTTGTTTGTTAAGATCAAAATCGATTGAAAAATTTTTACAGTTTGTGGTGTGCTTATGTGCTGGCGACTGTACATAAGTGAGAAAAGCTCTATCTTCTTCTCTTTAGTCTCTTCTCTGAAAGAGACGAGGACTTTACCCTTGTTAACCATTTTTTTCTTTAATACCCGTATGTCACGAAGTTCATTGTCATTCCTATAAGAGGAAACAAGTGACGAAGAAATCTGGACCCGCGCTTCGGATATTCTTAATATAATTACCGACTGGAGCTGGGTTATCCGTGCTACCCGGTTACCCGTCTACCCGGTTTCTCGGCCAGTTTTAACCGGGCAAGAAGACGAAGACGTTTTTGCTGAAAGTAACACAGTTATATCAACATGATTCACAAGCGAATTAATTTTATTATCGTTGTTCTGTCTAAATTGTAGCAATTTGCGCGACACACTTTGTTAGCGTGGACGGATACGGGATCAAAGAGTTAGTGTTATTATTTGAAAAGGATGTCTGTTTTATTTTTGTATGCAAAAGTCATTTATCATTAGAGAATTAGAGAAAAAAATTGCTTCTTTATCAAGATTATGCAGATTGCAACGAATAAACAATAGATTTGTATGTATGTTTGTAACGAATAAACTCAAAAACTGCTTAACGGATCTAGATGAAACTTGGCGCAAAGATAGATTATAGTCTAAAATAGCATATAAGCTTTTTATCCCGGAAAAATGTACGGTTCCCGTGAGATAATTTCCTATATACAGGCGGGCGAAGCCTCTGGCAAAAGCTAGTGTTATACAGGGTGGAATTTTGTAATGCCCCCTGAAGGGAAAGTACCCTTAATACTGTAGATAGCAAATTTTACTCAAAGAAAACATTCCTTTATTTTTGAACAGAAAGAAAACTGCATTCAAAGGTTTTCAGAAATTCGCTTGCCACACCCGGGAATCGAACCGACTAAAATCGGTAAAAATGACAGCCTGTACTTTTATTGCATTTATCGTTAGGATCAATTATAAAGACTTAATCTTTCTAAGAAATGATAAATTAAATGAAAGGAAAACCATGAAAACTGGACTGGATCCATCTGTTTACTTATGTAATAATAAATATTTTTATCATTTATCCATGAAAATTACGAGTTTCTTAGATAAGACGATTTAAGATTGGTACAGACGGCCCTGGTGCAAGCCATGGTCCGGGGCGAGAGGGAGTGGGAGGCAGTCACCTCCTTCTGCGAAAAAGTTATGCTCGTGAAGGAGGTGGCGGGATGGGAGTGAGAAAGGTCCTCCCGTCCCAGCCGCCGCAGGAGACGCCCCGGGCGTCGGGAGCCACGTGACGACTACCGGCCACCGTAGGCGCGGGCCTGTGGATGGTGAGTAATGGGTGACTCACCGTCCGATTAGCACCACACCCGTGCCGTGCGGCGCGTATATGTTCCACGCGCGCCTCAAAGAGATGTCAGCATATGAAGGGGCCCCTCAGGGCCAAGCCTGCCGGGTAAGCGGGATTGTCCGAAAGGGTTACCGCTACCCCGGAACATAAAGGGCTACGGAAAGAACATGGATGGGTTTTGGTCAGTAAGAGTCTGACAGTCCCTTCCGCTCCGCCCAGAGCGGGAGCAGTCATTGGATAATTTCCCAGCCTTAAAAAAAAAAAAGTACCGTAATAGCGTAACATACCTACTGTTAGTCACAATTTGAATGTTTTTAAGGATATTATAATATGCTTCGTTGGTCTAGTACCCGCTTAATGTCACGGGTTCGATTCCCGCACGGAACAAATATTTGTACGACCTGCAAGTATTTGTTCTGAGTCTGGGTGTTTTTTTTAAGGCTGGGAAATCATCCAATGACTTCTTCCACTCCACCCAGAGCGGAAGGGAGTATCAGACTCTTACTGACTAAAATCCATCCATGTTCCTTCCTTAACCCTTTATGTTCCGGGGTAGCGGTAACCCTTTCGGACAATCCCGCTTACCCGGCAGGCTAGGCTCTGAGGGGCCCCTTCATATGCTGACATCTCTTTGAGGCGCGCGTGGAACATATACGCGGCGTTTGGCACGGGCCTGGTGCTGATTGGACGGTGAGTCACCCATTACTCACCGTCCGCAGGCCCGCGCCTACGGTGGCCGGGAGTCGTCACGTGGCTCCCGACGCCCGGGGAGTCTCCCGCGGCGGCGCCACCTCCTTCGCGAGCATGACTTTTTCACAGAAGGAGGTGACTGCCTCCCACTCCCTCTCGCTTCGGACCATGGCTTGCACCAGGGCCGGGCTCGAGAGGTCACCGCACCCGATCGCCTCTACGAGGAAACGGCGGTGCTCCTCCCAAGCGGGGCAGGTTTGCACCGTGTGCTCTACCGTGTCCTCTGGATGATTCTCGCAGTGGTGACACCCGGGCTTTTCCTCCCGCCTAATGATGTGCAGGCACCTCCCGAACCATCCATGTCCGGTGAGGACCTGCGTCAGGCGGTAGGTGAGGGCGCCGTGACGCCTCTCCAGCCACACCTCAAAGAGGGGCCTTACCGCCACTATCGTGGAGTGCCCTGCATATGCTGCCTTAATACCTCGTTTGTGGAACAGCACAACACTACCTGACTGTCTGATACGAAACAAGAACACGAACAACTTGTAAGAATCGCTGACCTACTACAGAATGAGTTAGCAACAGCTCATCGAGGCAACAGGCAATAAATTTAAAAGTAGATCGAGAAAATAAACAAAAGAACAACGAAATAGAACTCCAAACAAGATGGAGTATTTGAAAGTTTCAACGCTGCAATCTACTCGTTTAAAACTTGTAAGTAACTTAATAACTTAAACTCTCCTTGTGGTTTTAAAATGACCCGGCATTAGTAGCACAAAGTCCGAGAAGCTAGTGATGTGCCTCGGTGAAATCGATACCAATACCAGCTGGATGGTAATTGGTAAACATGGATGATACGTCATATTGGCTCGGTTTTATGTCAAATTAATTCGGTGGGTGAACCGTTTAGGATTGTGGTGTTTTAAGAACAATCGTTTTGTGATTAGCTGTATCTTATTATTTATTAATGTTTTTTTTAAATGAACGACGATTTTGTTTTATTTAAATACCAAATAGAGCTGAATTTAAATATTGCTAGCTCGGAGTAAACTCTCAAATAATTATTCGGTTCTTTATTTAGCTTTTTGTCTCAAGTTAGTGACAAATCTTAGTTGTCGATCGTAAGATTCGATTCCTAAAAGTCGGAAATAAAATATAGACTTTTTGTTTTAGAAAATTCATCCCAAAGTTAGAAAATTAATCTCCATTATTTTGTATTATTATTATTGCAAAATAATCTACCTATGTCCCCTGAGAAATCCAGGCGGATATTACAATATTTGACAACAAACTAGTTAAAACTGGATCTAAACTTGCGTTGAATACTGTCATCAACGGATATTGAGAGACAGACAAACTGTGTAGTGATTGCATAACATAATACCCAGAGGAAAACCTGATACAATGCTGAAAAACTTTCATTGTAACGATGTTGTGGCTTACTGAAGATTTAACTGAAGTTTAGAAAAAGTGGAACTAAACTAACCGAGGACCTTAAAAAGGTGGCTTGGACAGACTGGATTCGGGATTGTCCGAAAGGGTTACCGCTACGGAACATAAAGGGCTAAGGAAGGAACATGATGGGTTTTAGTCAGTAACAGTCTGACACTCCCTTCCGGTCCACCCAGAGCGGGAGGGGTCATTTGATGATTTCCCACAATAAAAAAAAAAAGACTGGATTCCGAAAACGGAGGACAGAGTGTTGTGGTGCAGCCAGGGAGAGGGAGTACCAGTGGACTGCCATTGGCAGAGTTGATTGATAGAACAAATTCCCGTTTTGACTGATACTATGTGGCACTTAAATGAATGCCTCATTAAATGCGCACTGTTAAATTTTCAACCTGACCGGTGAAAATCCAGTGCTGGGACTTGAAATTATAACCATGTAATGATATTGATACAGGCAACAATTTCATCAATTTTACCAAAATAAAGCTAAACAAACAGTTATATTCCCAACAATGTTGACTCTGACAGCTCTTAATCGCAGTTTAGACGTGCTGATCGACTTCAGTTTCATTGGTGAAGTAGGTCTTTAGACGTTTATGTAGATTTTTAGAGTACCGTACTCAGAAGCGCCAAACGCACGGAGAGCGGAGACACAGTAAAAGGGTTCCGCCCTTTTACGGAGTCTCCGCTCTCCGTGCGTTAGTCTGTCAGCGGGCTGTATCTCATGAACCGTAATAGATAGTTGAAATTCACACAGATAACGTATTGCTTTTGCCGATGCAACAAATAATAACGCTACAATAAAATTAAATTTAAGATCCACCTTTACTTAATATTTTACATTGCATAACGTATTAAAAATTACGTATTAAATAAAGTTAAGTACGTTTTTAGCATTTTATTGCTATCAGTCCATTACTATTAAATGCTTCAACTATAGTTATGCCGACATTTACGTATCAGACACCCGTTAAAGTCAAGGTGATCTACACATAAATAATTTACAAACCCCTTATTACATCAATTCTACTCAATGTTATTGCCACACTATTTTACAGTATGGTAATTAAATAAGAATTTCAGGAGCTCGTGGCTAGGTAATAACAGCCGCACAGGTCGATCCATCAGGCTAAGCTACGCTTGCCGGGGCTGGCCGTGGATGGGTGACCATCTTTACATACCGAGACTTCTCCGTGCCTCGGAAAGCACGTTAAGCCGTTGTTCCCGGCTGTAATTTGTGCATCTTTGACAGTCGTTAAGGGTCGTTAGAAGCCCGAAAATCTGACAGCCAGTCTTACCAAGGGGTTTCGTATTACCCAGGTACTGGGTTGTGGAGGTCAGATAAGCTTCTGATGACCCGTAGGTTCCATGTAAGACACTGGTATTCAGCTGCATCCGGTTAGACTTGAAGCCGATCCCAACATAGTTTGAAAAAGGCTGGGCAGATTGAATTCACTATGAATTTCTTTATTTTTAAGGTGAAGACTCGTAAACCTTCGCGACTTATTCTAGGGGCTAGCGATTTATTTCAAGATAATGAATATCTTTCTCAGAACAAAGCATTTTAACTAAAAACTCTTGCAGATAATAATAGGACTTTGAAACTACCTGGAAGTTTAATTAAGTTGACATTATTAGCTTAAGTTAAAAGCCTAGCAAGTAGCTATTATCTTTATTACATTTATTTTTCAGAGAGTGACCATTTGTCTTCCGTAAACCAATTTCAGGAAAAAGCCGGTATAATTACTTATGATCCGTCGCCAGAATTTCGGCTTCCGGCGTTTTGTATTCGAATGAAAATTAGAAAGCTATGTTGTACTTAAAAAACGTTTAAATGTAACTCTCAATCTCACTTCCGCGTCCGCTTTCGTATGGCATTTTTACTTGTGCAGATTTAAAAGAAATTAACCAATGTCAGAAACCTGTCTAAAATAAAAACTAGTTAAATAGATGTATTTTCCACAGGTTGAGACTGACATTACAATTGGAACTATCTTTAAGATATTATAAAATATAAAAAAAAAATATCCATCAAGAATTACTTAAAGTATTGTAAAATTTTAAAAAAAGCTTTTAGATTACCCACGTATTTAGATTATTTCACCTGTCACCTGTGTTTTATGAGAATAAGTCAAAAGTCAAATAAAATGTCTCAAATTCATCAATGTCACATCCTCTATTCCATTAAGAAAAATATGCATAGTGTTGTGCATTACAAGTCGACATATCGATAGACCGTCCTCGGCCGAACCCGCCGGAGCGTATTCTTCCATTAACAGCCGAGTTAATTGAAAAACCAGCTGCAAGGGAGTTCATCCGCCGAGAACTTTCCGATTGTTTTGTTACAAACGACAATATTATGAAAACAACAATATGAAAAAATGATGAATGAACTATGATGCTTTAGTAACAACTGCTAAAATAGACTTTCTGCGGATTAACTTAGAGTGCATAATTAATTGGCCGTAGCTTAATGTTTTGATTATTAGAGTCTACGTTCTTAAACAATATCATCTTCTCGGGTTCTCGTTTCTTTATTTTTTTATGTATTTTTATTCCTTTTATTGGATGATGACGAAAATTTATTTTTTGGGCCGTCAGCTAGATTATTGAAAAGATTACGTCGAAACATTGTGTTAAAATGTGGCATAACGTCACTACATTGTCAATTTTATACTGAGTTGTGACTTCGCGCGCCCCTTCTACCCAACTTGAATGCGTTTTATCTAAGTAATTTTTTGTTTTCTTTTTTAATATCTGACTGACTGATTACATCTTATTTCTTTTTTACTTCTTTGAATATCTTTATTTCTTAAACTTTGTTTCTCTGCACTAAGACACGAATCTACATAATAGGGATGATGCCAGAGTAAAAAAAAATACATTAATTGTGTTAAAATATAGTTTAATAAAAACACGAACTTACTACATACTATGTTTAAATGTTACGTAAACTAATTAATTAAAATAATTAACCCTTTACAAAAAAGTAATAACGATTTGCAATGTAAACCACTTTCAGTTTCTGATTGACGTGAACACAAAACGTTATTATAAACATCAAACGAAATTGAACCGGGATCCGAACCCGACTCTTGTTAATCAACAGTCAATTTACAGGTGAACTTTAGATTTATAGGATCAATGGCCAATCTTATCGACGCACACATTAATTCCTCCGACTCTCGAACTTGGTGTCGCAACTTATCGAATTAAACTTTCTTCTCGATATAGACGATACGGATGGTGGCGCATGCCTATTGATCATTAAATACTACTTTTAATTTTCCTATACAATATTTTAAAGAATTTAGAAAAAAGTCTTCATGATTTGATTTGAATTCCACAAGAATTCAGGGATCAGGAAACACAAATTGTTTTAATTTTCCTATTTGATTATTAACCGACGGATCGAAAACAGTCTTTTTTACCTTAATGACAATGATTAATATAAAAGACAAGTCCAACAATACTGAGGTTAGATGGTGTCATTGACAGACATAAAACAAAAAATATATTCTATTCATAAGATTATAATTTAATTTGTTGAACCCAAAAATGGGAGACAAGTAGGTAGTCTAATACCTATTGTATAGGTACATTTTTCAAAAAGCACAGGCGTGTCATGACATAAAACTCTTCAGTTTTCCTCGTTACATCCAGAAATAACGTGATTATCCGCAATTGTCTCTCCACCCTTCGTCTTCTACAGCGTTGACGGCGATTCAATACATTTTGTATAATACGGCCCACTCTATTCCCGTTTAGCCTAAAACTGTTTACGTTTTACTAAAGAGATCTTGCAAATTGCCGAAAAGCAATTAGAGAAATAAACAATAAGATTAAATAAATGCCAAAAGCCTATCTGAGTAACAGCGAATGTTCTAGCGTACTTTCGCGTGTTCTTGAAGAGCCTTTCCGAATGATTGTTTTGCGTATTGTACTATTCATTATTCCTTTGTAAGCTTATGATAGGATATTTTATTTTTCATCGTTAAGAAATCATCAAACGACCCCTTCCCCTGTAGGCGGTGCAGAAGGGAGTGTCAGACTGACTAAAACCCATCCATGTTTCTTCCTAAGCCCTATGTGTGTTCGTGTTCCACGCGCGCCTCCAAGAGACGACAGCTTGGAAAGGGTCCGAAGCCTGTCGGATCAGTGAGATTGTCCGAAAGGGTTACCGCTACCCCAGAACATAAAAGGCTAAGGAAGGCACATGGATGGATTTTAGTCAGTAAGAATCTGACACTCTCTTCCGCTACACTGAGAGCGGGAGGAGTAATTTGATGACTTTCAACACTCCACAAAAAAAACCGTATATGTTTTCCGGGGCAGCGGTTACCCTTTTGGACAGAAATGCTGAATTTTAATATGTCTTTTTAAGCCACCTGTCATTTCGCCGCAAAAGAAACGACTAGCTAGCGATTTTCTCGAAACGCACAAAAGATTGTAGATGCCGTGTAAGTAAAAGATATATGTACCTACATTATATTAATAGTTGCTCGTCGACTCTTCTCACCACTTGCGAGTATTCGTTTGTCGCAGTGACAAGAGCTATCAAAGAGACTACTCGCCCAGTGACACTCGCTTGACGGGCAGAACACTCGGTATATACGCCAACAGCGAGTATCCGCCATCGCGATTGCACACTCGTCAGTAGTTACTAGCTCTACTCGCTTCTCACGTTACGTCCTGTGTTCGATTCCCTGATCGAACGAATAGTTACTGGGTTTTTCAATTTTGAACTTGGCAGTAGCAGCCTGGATTCTCGATATGTGGCCGGTTTTTTTTTTCAGGCTGGGTAATCATCCGATGACTTCTCCTGCTCTGGGTGGAGCGGAAGGGAGTGGCAGACTCTTACTGACTAAAACCCATCCATGTTCCTTCCTTAGCCCTTTATGTTCCGGGGTAGTGGTAACCCTTTCGGACAATCCCGCTTACCCGGCAGGCTTGGCCCTGAGGGGCCCCTTCATATGCTGACACCTCTTTGAGGCGCGCGTGGAACATATACGCGCCGTCCGGCACGAGCCTGGTGCTGATCGGACGGTTAGTCACCCATTACTCACCGTCCGCAGGCCCGCGCCTACGGTGGCCGGGTTCGTCACGTGGCTCCCGATGCCCGGGGCGTCTCCCGCGGCGGCTGGGACGGGAGGACCTTTCTCTCTCCCATCCTGCCACCTCCTTCGCGAGCATGACTTTTTCGCAGAAGGATGTGACTGCCTCTCACTCCCTCTCGCCCCGGACCATGGCTTGCACCAGGGCCGGGCGCGAGAGGTCGCCGCCGCCGATCGCCTCTACGAGGACACGGCGGTAGGGTGCTCCGCCCAAGCGGGGCAGGTTTGCACCGTGTGCTCTACCGTGTCCTCTGGACGATCCTCGCAGTGGTGACACCCGGGCGTTTCCTCCCGCCTGATGATGTGCAGGAACCTCCCGAAACATCCATGTCCGGTGAAGACCTGCGTCAGGCTGTATGTGAGGGCAGTCTTCACACGCATCGAACGGGTACGTCGAACATAAATGCCGGTTAGAGACACACTGACTTTATTCAAGTTTAATCCGCTGCAACGGTATTACGGCATTCAGCCTATGCGCAACACAACAGAAAGTTAATGTACATGTTTTCGCCAGACCCTAAAGTAGGACCACCAGACAACAACTTTTTAATCACTAGATAAATTCCTGCTAGTAGCTTTTTTAGCAGGCTTTTGTTTTAAACTATAGCAAGAAACCTTCTATATATTACACTGAATAACTTTGTAAGAAAAAACGAAGGTTTGTACCTTCCAAATAAATATATTTATTTTAATAAACCCAGTAGTATTTCTGTTTGAATAGGACTCTTGAAGTTTGAGGTTAGTACTGTGTTTATTTAAAAGCTTTTTTAAACCACAGAAACGTTTGAACAAATAAAACCCTATACCAACTTAATATTTTTGATAGTAAAACTCTTTAGTTGCAGTATACCTAAGTAAGCATAAATCAGCCTGTTATATTCCCTGTATTGGGCCACAAGCCTCCTCTCTGTGAGAGAGAGTGGGACGTAATCTTTTGCGAGGATGTGAAGCATTTTCTTCTCCAACTTGTTCTTTTATGTTTGTGTTCTTTCTTTGCAACATGTTTGCTGCAAATATACGATAGTTAAACGAAATATTTTCTATCTTTCCTAAAGTTCCGGCTGTCATTCGTTGACAGCCGACAGTCGTAAAAGGGGGCTTAGACAAGTGTCAATCGCTCCGTGTCGATTCGATTTCGAAAATTTATTATTAGCGACCGAAAACAATTGACCACGTGACATTTCTAAAGCTTATCCCAATTCCATACATTTCGAATTTATGTAATTTGTTTTCGTTAGTGAAAAACTTACTTAGTCTAGGCCCTGGTAGTCAGAAGCCCATAAGTTTGACAACTATTATTATTATTTATTTATATTATTAAAGTAAAGTTTACAAAAAGTCATAATTTATCAACTATGCCCCACAAAACCGTTTTCATGGTTTGTCTGTGGGAACGGAACATAAAATCACTTTATAACTTAAGTATACCTAAGTAAACTATAACTAGTCTTACCAAGGGTTATCATGTTACCAAATACGAGGTCAGATATGTAGTCGGTCGATACATTGTATTATGCTGGTATTCAGCTGCATTCGCTTAGACTGAAAGCCGAGTCCAACATGACTGGGAAAATTCTAAGCAGATTGATTGACTTTCATAGAGTACCATTTCAAAAACATAACCAACAAAAATATGCAATTACAAAAACTGAAATTCATAATTATACAACTGCGGTCCAATTTCAATTATATTTTTTATCGCATCTCGATTTTCAGTCGAAAACATTTTCATGTCATTCAATATCGAATATCGATACTATCAAAATTGTATCGATATCATTTTCATTGTCCCTCGTATCGAATCAGGTACATAATACGGTATTGTATGAATAGCAAATTTTATTAGGGTTTATCTTGAACGCAATGGAATCGCTTCATACTGAAATAATGCTAATACAATTGGGATGTATATTAGGGTAGCTTAGAGACTAAAGTTTTGTGCTTGTATTGAAGAATGAGCAGTGGTGTCCCATGAGTGGTATACGAATTGTAGATCGTTGATTCAAACCCAGGCAAACAACTTCGAGTAAGTAAATAATTTCATCACCACTTCTCTCAAAACTGTCAAGGAATGCATCGTGAGGAATCCGGCATATCCTAGAACTAAAAATTAGAAGAAACAAACACCTTCCAATACGCACTGCATTTTTGTATTTGTTATATTTCAGCCGAAAGACGTTCACTGTTAGACAAAGGCCTCCTAGTTCTGTGCAGATATGAAGATATACTCAAGTTATACCATAATGAAAAATTCCTACGTCAATTTCGTCTACGATGACTTTTTATAAATTAGGACTATTTTGATATATTAGGCCAGTTATACTCGCGGCAGCGCCGAATCATGTTATAAAATCTCCTGACTTAACTTACTGGCTTAAGTTAGTAGGTTTTAGTTATTAATATACCAATGTTATTAACTAAAACCTACTTACTTAAGCTAGTAAGTTAAGTCATGAGAACAATCAAACTCACAGAGAAACTCCTCTTCGCATGAAAGTCTATGTATTACTTAACAACTAATTTATACGTACTATCAATTGTATGCAAACTACAGCGCACCACCCACTACTTCTACCCTTTGCATCTAACGATAGTATTATCGTCAGCGCAGCAATTTCTCGATCCACCCACATTTTCAATTATATTCCTACGCAAACACTTTGTGCTGCCTACAGGTACGCTGGCAAATGACAGTCGTTCATAATGATATTCATTGATAAAGTTGTGGTTTTAATCAATAAATAGTTGTTTGAGAGGGAAGTAAAGATGGTTAATTATGTTGATTGTGGTATTGTTGTTATACAGCATAAGTTTTATTATATGCGAAACCCGAAACACGTGTCTAGTATTTTTATGTAAAAAATCTATGTACAAAATTACAAAACTGTATTATGAAAAACGACAAAGTTATAAGCTTGTTATGTTACCTGGTTGTCCGTACAAAAACATGGTCACTACGCGAGCCTCCAGCATCGTCTTCCGCTCATTGATAATGTACGGTGTCCAACTTGTAACCTTTTTGAAATATTTTTGGGAAAAAATATAACATGGTGTAAAAATGATTGGAATCGATTCAGTTTCACTCTCTTCAACTCAACTCAACTCAACTCAAAGTATTTATTTCAAATAAACCAATTACAGGCACTTTTGAATTGTCAAGGGGGTCGGTCAGTCAGAAAGATGAAGCTAGTTGCCCATTCCAAAGCAGTTGGTACCTATGGAGAAGCACGGGCAAGAAACTCCATGGACACTCTTTTAAACAAAATATGGTTACATAATATTGGTTACATAATTCATATTATTATTATACATGTGAGAAAGATGCAGAACGGTGAAAGCATCCGATATAAAATATGTAAAAAAAAGTTCAAAAATTAAATTAAAACAAGCCATGGCCGCTAAGAGATGACCAGTCTCTACTGACAGCGCCCGTTCACGAACATGACGCATGGATTAGCACCATTCAGCTCAACCATTTTGAGGGGAGCTAAATGATCCAACACACACGCCACCATCAGCGAGACATTAAAGTGAGCATGACATACTCTCAGCCGCCAAAGCACATTCAAGTCAATGAAAGACGTACCCAGTAAATGGTCGCTTTATATTAGGTACATAGTACTCACACTTCTTCTCATTACTTCTCATCATCTTGAACAAACTCTATTCAGGTTTCGCATATAAGTCAGGGGAAGCTCAATAGGTCAGATGGATCGAAGCGTTCAGTTTCTGTTTTGGGCAGAAAGTGTGAGTTTATTTAGGTGTATGTGTAGTTAGGAGGCTAAACCCCACTGCTTAAGCAGAATTATTTTAATACTATCTGTGGCTAGCGGCTTCGCCGCGTGAATGTCGGAAATTATCCCAAGGGCACGTATAAGGGATAACAATATCCTATGTATTAATCCAGGTTATTAACTACTTCTGTACCAAGTTTCATCCTGGTTCGTTTTACCGTTTGAGCGTGAAGGACGGATAAACACAAACTCACACACACACTCACTCACTAACTTTCACCTTTATAATATTAGTGTGAAGGGTGATTACTTCCAGTGGAAAAAGATGGAGTTTGGGCTCGGCGCAACAGTCCTTTTTCTTCCATACATCTTTATTAGTTGTCATCCTTTTTCTAGCCATATCATCTTACTTTCCGTTCATCCGTCATTTCTTTGGTGTTCAAATTTGGAAAGGCGGCATATTTAACCAATCAAAAACATGATCTACAGCTGTTCATGCATCCAGATTCCGAAATTTCAATTGATCTGAACGAATCCATCGCCATTCACCGATGTGATTCTACAACCGCCCACGTTTTCAATTATGTTCCAACGAGATCTCTTGGTATAGTCCTTGCAAGTTGCGAGCGCGCGTCGCGTGACGAAGTCTTTTAGCATAGGGTTTTAATTGCGAAAACGAATGTATACAGGGTGAAATTGAATTCATGGGCAATATTTTAAGGGGTCATTGTACTCATCATCATAAATAACTTTTATTATAGGAACACACGTGAAGTCGCGAAAAAAAAAATCATTAATCAAAATCGTTCCATAATTTCAATTTCACCCTCTAGAAGAGAAACTTTTGATCCAAATGCTTTTATGATGCAGTGGTGGCCCAGTAGTAACAGCCGCATAACATGTTACGGTCATAGGTTAGATCCCAGACAGGCACTTTACTCTGAGTAAATTGTTTCATCACCACTGTTTTCCAACAACGGTGAAGGAAAAAATCGTAAGGAAACCGACTTAATTATCCTAGAACCCATAAATCGAAGACATGTGACATCTACCAACCCATAGCGACAACGGCCCACTCCCTTCCACTGCGAGGAGGCCTGTATCCTAGTAGTGGGAAAGTTACAAACTGATTATAAGCCTACAGCGGCATGGCATGTTCTAATAATTTAGCAGAGTCAGTGTTACATTCGCGTGTAGCTTCAGGCGTACATAAAGCGCTAAACAACCATGTTCCTTCCTTAGTCCCTTAAGTTCCGGGGTAGCGGTAACCCTTTCGGACAATCCCACTTACCCGGCAGGCTCGGCCCTAACGGGCCCCTTTAAATGCTGACATCTCTTTGAGGCGCGCGTGGAACATGTACGCGCCGTCCGGCACGGGCCTGATCCTGATCGGACGGTAAGCTACCCATTACTCATCGCCCGCAGGCCCGCGCCTACGGTGGCCGGGAGTCGTCACATAGCTCCCGACGTCCGGGGTGTCCCCGCGGTGGCTGGGACGGGAGGACCTTTCCCTCTCCCATCCCGCCATCTCCTTCGCGAGCATGACTGCTTCGCAGAAGGAAGTGACTGCCTCCCACTCCCTCTCGCTCCGGACCATGGCTTGCACCAGGGCCGGGCGAGAGAGGTCGCCGCCAATCGCCTCTACGAGGACACAGCGTTGCTCCGCCTAAGCCTCATAGGTGTACTGCTCGAATCAATGAGATCTAGTGTCGCGCCGCAGAGCTACCTCAAGAATAGTTTCAGATAAACAGTCGGGATATAGCAATAAGACCGCCCGTTTTGACACCCCTTGTAAAATTTTCTATTCATTTTACCATACCATAATAAGGTGGTGGTCGCCCGAGTTTTTATATTGCGCCTCCACATTGAGGTTACCAAACGATCCCGATCGTTATATATTCTAATCCATTTTGCAGTAAGGATTACAAAAGTTTTTGTTACCAGGGCACTATAAAATTTCCTACAAACCTACGTAAGTTTTCCTGCAATTTTTATTAATTTTATCTACCACCTCACCTTGCATGTGTATCTCACACGCTTTCGTATAAAGGTTAAACTGCTTATAAATAGCGAATATATGTATAAGCATTGCATGACTTGTGTCACTTCCCACGCACACGTGTCATTTGCTCATCTATATTGTACTAGCTTCTACCCGTGACTTTGATCACTTAGAATATCCACTATTCTAAGTCCACTATCCTAAGTCATCACGAAGGAAAACGTCTTGAGAGATATTTCTCAACGTCACGTGAAGCTACGTCAGAGGTCCATGGGCAGCATAAAAACTCTGATAGCAGGCTAGCCACTAACCATACGAAAAAGGAAGAAAGACTGTGTGCCAAATTTCAGCCCAGTCCGTTGAGTGGTCTGTGTTGTGTGTTGATAAATGCACAAAATCGTACTTTATAGAAACCGCCGCCCACATGCCGCTCCTGGTTATCTGCATACTTTCTGATACATTGAAGATTTTAATTTACACGAAGGAAATACTTTAAGGGAGTGTAGAAGAAAGTCATGAAAATTGACAATTTTGATTAAGATATCAGAAGTACCTAGTATAAAAAAATCAGCTCTTTCTTACATTTGTCGAGTTGTTTGTTGCGATGGGTATGGAGCTGCAAACGATTTTTTTTTTGCTATTATCATAGATAATCAACGACCGTACAGCGTGTAATACACACTCTTAATATTATGTCCCACGTTCAACTTAACACCCTGTATACATAAACAGATCAAACACCAAATGTAAAAATTATACTCTGCAAAGTTAGGTTACATAGTAAACATTCTCTTCAAAATGTTCTTTTTATTCTTTGTATAATTATCGCCTTAGAGGTGGTTAGCTAATGAACCAAATGGTACCACTTAATACATCCCTGTTTATAGGCCATAGGGATGTGTGGAGAGGTGGGGGGTTAGTGTGTATGAATGAGCGGAGATGAGCGGCCTGCATTGCCCCCGTTTCGCCCCGCACATACCTAAAGCGCGCTTTAGGTACTGCGGTTGGTAAGCGGGATTGTCCGAAAGAGTTACCGCTGCCCCGGAAGGGCTACGGAATGAACATGGATGGGTTTTAATCAGTAAAAATCTCAACATTTCCTTCCGCTGCACCCAGAGCAAGAGAAATTATTGGATGTTTTCCCAACCTAAAAAAAAAAGGTGCAGCGGTTTCGATCTAACTATAGTCAGTTTAGCTTTGTCTGTATAAGAGAATAATATTTATGTTCTTATTAATAATTGTCATGTGATATAACGTAACAGGAAGACGTACCGTTGGAAGGCCTTACATAAAGTGATTCCATGACCTTGTAAAAATTCAGGAATCTGCTGGATGCGAGAAGCGAGGCGATGCTTGAGGGAGGCCTATTTCCTGCAGTGAACTACTTTCGGCTGAAATGATGATGATGATGTAACATCAACATCCGAAGTCGCGAAAAAAATCAGCTGCTCGCAAATCTCGTCAAAATGTTGGAAACAACTGATTTTTTTTTCACGATTTCAGATTTGTTCCCATAGTAAAAATTGTTCATAATGATTAGTACAATGACCCCTTAAAATAATGCCCATGAATTCAATTTTACCCTGTATATCCTATGTATGAATCCAGGTTATAATCTATTTCTGTGCACACATTTCATCCAGATCCATTCAGTAGTTTTTACGTGAAGAAGTAACAAACATACAAACACACACCGCCTTTATAATATTAGTATGATGCTTCTCTCGAAATAAACATAAATATTACTATGTTATACACTTCCTTATACCCTAACATAGTTTCAGCATCTGCAATGCGCCTGCTTCAGCTATAAAAAAAAACAATATTATGGAGGCTACCTCGTAACAATATCAATTTCATGAATGAATCGCAAGGTTTTTTTATTAAGGAGTTCGTAGCATGCCACAGCCTCGTTCCGAGACAAACAGCTGATATTGATCGGTGTTTTAGAGGAAAATGTTTTTTTTATTTCAGGATGGCTTGAAGGTTATCGGGAAGGATGGTTATAGTTAGGAGTGAGACAAGGATAGAGTTTTTCAGGCTGTTTTTATTTCATTTTAATACATCTATTGAGTACATTTTTAAATATTTTATAAAAACTTAAAAAAAATACATTTCGTAATAGTAGTAGCCTGCCGGCATTGGGACCATGCAGGTCCAAGCTACCAGTGGTCCTGAGAGAGGAACCTACTGACTATACGTGCCATATCCAAAGAGTATCAGGCTGTTAATCTTTACCATTACTATTTATCGGACATGTTGCCATTGTAGGTATATTGAAGCGACATTTTTATTGTAATTTAAATTTGCACTTGATGAATTTATAATTTCTTATATCATTTGTAATATAAAAGAAATAAACAACTATGAATCAATTAGCAATGTTTACGAAGAAATAAAATTTAATTGCTATACTTTGTCATATAACTTTACAAATATTTGTATGCCTTAGGTACACGAGGTAGGTACCTATTGCTATACCTATTCTATTTGGGTTTTTGTTTTGTGCACCAAATCTAGCTATCATAGGACCGACTTACCAAGGAATATCGTATTACCCAGTTACTGACTGGGTTCTGGAGGTCTGATAGACAGTCGTTCCATGTAAAATACTGGTATTCAGCTGCATTAGGAAAAGGCTGGGCACAGAGACAGGACCATAATGTTTAATATTTTTCTCCAAATATATACAAAGGTGGTGATTAAACGTTTATCCTAACATAAAATTAAACTTAATACATGACTATAAAACTCCAACACTTACAAGGAACTGTAGAAGGCTCAGAATACTATCAACTCTAGATCAAATGCGATCATAGAGCGATTCGATATTCACGTCTGTTGTGACCACAATATGTGTAGTGGACCGACTGTGATTCGAGGGCGGTGACTGAGAGTATCTACACGTCACCTGCACACGCATCAGTAGCTGGGCCAGTAAACCAATAGTACAAACGTAGTTATGAATGGTATCGGGTTCTTTATGTACCTACAACATGTGGAATAGTTTTGTTACTTTCGGATCGACATTTTAGATGTAGTATATGTAAATCTCTAGAATTATGTTAACCTTTTGAACGCCATTGTGACATATACGTGGCAAGCAAGGGCTTGCCCTGTACGCCAACGACACAAATATGTGACAATTGCAACAACACTATAACACGACATAATAATACTTTTGTAGTGTAAAAAATATATATATACAAAAAAATATATAAGATATCTTACAAATTTAAGCTCACTTACATATTTAATGACAAACAAATTATAAGACAACATAGATATTGGGAAATTCATGAGAATTTAATCAGAAGAAATAAGTTTGTAGTTTGGCGTGGAAGGCATCCGGGTGCGCTTCTGCTCTGGCGTTCTAAAGGTTAAGGTGGTCTACTGATATAGAATTTTTTCAAAGGGTCTGGGCACTTTTACTCCAATTATGATTATCAACTATGCAAGAGTTAAATAGTGTGTGTAGATACTAAGATGTTAAACTATATTTCTTATGTTTTCGTGTATTACTTACATTTAAAAAAGGAAAGCTGTTGTATAAAAAACTGATAAAAAGGTGAACAAGATAGTTAACATAAGGCATACTAGCTTTTGACAGCGGCTTCGCCCGCGTAAATGTCGGAAATTACCGCACGGGAACGGGATATAAATAAAAACTCTCATGTGTAAATTCAAGGTTATGAATTATATGTGTGCCAAATCACATCTAGATCTGTTCAGCCGTTATGGTGCGATTAAGTAACAAACCTCCATCCAAACTTTTGCATTTATAATATTAGAAGAATGTTGAGAACTCTGTCAATACACGCAACATGTTTTTAACAAGTCGTTAATAAGATTTGTTTAAACAAGTATTTGCTTATATATGGGTTTAAACGCGGAGTTAGGTACATAAGACAATAACTTAATCATAAAACAAAACACAATCAAACAAATGGACACCCAAACCTTATCGTTAATCAAAATATTTGTAAACTCAATTTAAATGTTAACCCTACAATTAAGCGGGTTAATCCAAAGCGATAGTCTGACCAGAAACATAGTTTCTGCGGAGCGATTAGAAAGTCAAACAAAAGCCTACGAACGTGGGGGGTTAATTAGTGAACTGGCTCACTTGACCCGGGGGGGTGTGGTGCAAGAATATGTAACCTAGACCTGGATGGGTTGGTGTCGAGAGGGTTTGCTACATTGTTCATTGTCTGCATAAATATGGTATATAGTAGACACATCCACTAGCCTTATGTCACGATTTTTTTGAACTCAAATACTCAGTACCCCAAGTCTACAAAAAACGCATTTATGGGTACAACACTATAATTATCCAACATTTAGTTCAAAGAATCAGCTGATACAATTATGTATACCCACTAACTTTCATTGTTACGCTTGAATTTTTGTAACCCCAATTTTTTCTACAGTGACGCTGAAAGACCCATGAATGACGTGCAGCCTACTCGTTATATTTTTCTACGTTTGCTTCAATGTGTTTGTCAGTTTTTCTTTCCACACATCTTCGACTTCAATCTATTCCTTTTTTTTGAGGGTGGGAAATCATCAAATGGGTCTCCCGGTCTGGATGCAGCGGAAGGGAGTGTCAGACTCTTACTGACTAAAACCCATCCATGTTCCTTCCTTAGCTCTTAATGTTTCGGGGTAGCGGTAACTCTTTCGGACAATACCGCTGATCATTCCATCTTTTGTTGACAGGTTTTGAGACGAACTAAACGCGTACGTCTAGACCGTCTCACCTCTTCTTTGGCCTACCTCGATGGCATCGTCCATCCTCAGGCACCCACCTTGTGGAGACTATTCCCAGTCGAACGTCATATAACATAATTATCGTTTCTTGTACCACACCCATCTTCTGTCTGAAACATGTATTTCGAATTCCTATTTGTTAATCTGAGTTTAGTTTAATTGAGAACCTCTATCCCACACAATTATAGGGCCTTTGAAGTTGGCACGTAGTGTATAAACATTGAAGATCTTAAGGGTGTGTTTCCAACAATGATATGCTTCGCTACTGCTAAGGATGTGTATGATATTAACCAATAGGATTATTTTATTTCCATAGTATATCTTGACTTGAAACTGCCAAGCCTTTTCCCAACTATGTTGGGGTCGGCTTTCAGTCTAACCGGATACAGCTGAATACCAGTATTTACATAAAGTGACTGCCTATCTGACCTCCACAACCCACTTCTAAGTAAGACAGTAGCGTAAGACTGGCTGTCAGATTTTTAGGCTTCTGAAAACCCGTAACGACTGTCAAAGAAGCACAAATGACAACCGGGACCAACGTGCAACGGCTTAACGTACTTTCCAAGGCACGGAGGAGTCTTGGTATGTAAATATAGTCACCCATCCTTGGCCAACTCTGGCAAGCGTAGCTTAACCTGATGGATCGACCAGTGTGACTGTTATTACTTAGCCACGACCTCCTTATATCTTAGCTTAGCTCTAGTGGAAAGGATATAACGAAGCAAAGATGCGTACACGCATAGCGCATTTTTTTCCGCTTTGCTTCACTATTAAGCTCTGGTGGGAATAGACATAGTTTTGTGGCAGCATCGACAATACCTCGTATGAACTGCGAAATCAAACCAGGCGTGAAGTCCTGCATCGCGAAAGCAGAGCTATCCGCCTGATTAATGCAATTATATATAGACACACGAGACAACACACTTAGTATACGCCCGATCCAGCCTGTCACTTGCTGTCCTCTCCCAGCGACGCCCTAAGCCAAGGTCCGTACCCCACAGGGGGTGCCCGTAGAGTGTAGTCGTTTAGTTTGTAAGTTTTAATAAGCCCTGGGGGGAGGCTGTAATTTTATTGTGGCACCACAGGCAAGCCCGCTTTAGCAGAAGACAGCCCTATGGTTGAATTGCGAGATGCCATTCACAAAAAAAAACGTCAGCAGCGGCCCACCAGACAGCCCTCCCACAGGTGGGAGGATCCTTTTCAAAGGAGGTTGTAGAACATTCACATTTTTCCTCATACCTCTAAAGTTTCGTAGCTACTTTCTTCATTGCTGATGGAAAGGCAGCCTAAAGCAGAGTGTACGAGTATTAATATTGATGAGATTCTGTGAGACATGTTTCTTGACAATTTTGGGAAATGGCAATCCCGTTTATTTAAGGAGAGTGGTGTTTCGTTGATCACGTTAGTGTTAGGTAGTAGGTCTTATTGTTTATATGGTACTCTCGAACCTTAAAAAATTATAAAAAGTTGATTCAAAATAGGGAAATATTTAACTGAATCTGTGAAAACTTATTGATCTTCTAATGATGATCATCTTTTTTTATCCTCTAAATATAGTTTGACTTGGACTAAATATAAATGATTGGTTTTTTAATGCCTTTTCTGAAACTTGGTCGCAGTCACTAGTCTGATTATTTTAGGGTCAAAAAAAGCTCGTTTATTTCAGTGTATATTATTTTTTTTAGCTAAAACCCTAACCTGCTTACTAATAAACGAATTATATCTGGAGAATAGTTACACGCCGATTTCTCTCTTTCAGTCGTCAGCAATTTGACTTTTGAAAGAAGAAGACAAAGCGTTGTGTAGGAAATCGACGATTTACAGCGTTTTTAGTGGTAAGGCTTTAAGTGTTTAGTTGGTAAGGTTTTTATATAAATAAATAAGTAACTAAAAAGATTTTATTACAATATCAACATCATAGCTCAGTAGTCTTACCTAACTGAATCGCAGATAAACCTGACGTAATCCATGACGTAGATACACTGGCGTGCATAGTCATCCGTTGCTTCGGGGCGACATGTACGCCTCAAAACCAAACCCACGCTTTTCAATTATTACTGGGAATTTGTAGGTTGATTTAAAAAAATCTATCTTTATTTAGTGGTTCCGTAATTGACACGCAAAGTCAAAGTCAAAGTCAAATCATTTATTTCAAATAGGCACAAGTAAGGCACTTTGAACGTCAAAATGAACAAGAAATAGAATTGATTCTAGTCGCCCCTTCCAAAAGGTAGTTTCGTGTGGAGAAGAATGGGCAAGAAACTCCACCGTTACTCTTTTAAAATGTTTTACAATGTTTTGTATACATGAATTATAACATTATATGTGAAGACGATGCACCCAGAATAAAAACACTACACCACAAAAGGTGAGAAGAAAAACACATATAGTAATGGTAGGTAACTTAAGTATGTCAAAAGTACATGGTGCTCACATATTTACAAACATTCTAAAAGTTAATAATAATAAATCAATCAATGTGTGAGAAGTTATTTCAACATGTTAAAATAGTATTTTATAAATAATAAATTATTACCTAATTTACTTAGCAACCAGTTTGATTTTGTCTAGACACTAGATTGCCCTGTGGAGCAGGACCAGCATGTTTCCAAGCATCCTTATCCTTTATATAATCCTCTAATTTGTAATATGCTTGTTTACAAAGTGTATTTTTAATGTGAGTTTTAAATTTTCTTTCATTTAATTGCAGAATGTCACAAGGTATTTTGTTGTAACATTTAACACAGAACCCCATAAAAGATGTATGTACTTTTGATAATCTAAAAAAGGGTTGATCTATTTTATCTTTATTTCTAGTATTAAAGTTATGCCTATCACTTATTTTGTTAAAAAGATGTCGATTTTTTCTTACATACATAATGTTTTCATAAATGAATTGGCATGGTACCGTCATAATATTAATACTTTTAAATAGTTCCCTAAGCGATTCGCGGCGACGTAGATTGTAAATAGCTCTGATAGCTCGCTTTTGCAGAATAAAAATGGATTCAATGTCAGCAGCCCGACCCCACAGTAAAATGCCATACGACATAATGCTGTGGAAGTAACTAAAGTAGACCAAGCGCGCGGTTTCTACGTCTGTCAACTGCCTTATCTTTCTAACAGCATAAGCGGCCGAGCTTAGCTTTCAGGTACGATCTAAGTAAATCAAGGGCTGTATTTCTAATCCCATAGTGCTCTAGTTTCAGCAGAAGCGTCTCATGTTCTACGCAATCGAACGCCTTAGAGAGATCGCAAAAGATTCCAATGGCATCTTGTGCTTCTTCCCAGGCGTTAAAAATGTTCTTTATTAGGGTGACACCAGCGTCAGTAGTACAACGCCCTTTGGTGAAACCAAACTGTTGTTCATGCAAGATGGAATTTTTATTAAAGTGACGTAACATTTGATTGAGCATCAACTTTTCAAACACTTTACTGAGAACTGGCAGAATTGACACAGGCCTATAATTGTTGGGTTCTTTACTATCACCGGATTTGAACAATGGCACTACTTTACTGTGTTTCATAAGATCCGGAAAGACTCCTTGGTCCACACTAGTATTAAATATGAAAGCTAAATAGGGCGCAATGGTTTCGATGATAGAACTACAGACTTTAACAGACATTCCCCAGAGATCCTCTGTTGATTTAATTTTAAGATCTTTAAAAGCTTTTATGACAGCCTGGGGGTTTGTATGCTGAAATGTAAATTCCATAGGACATGCCTTTACATTTTTTCTAAGTAAAGCAGCAGAATGCGCTGCTGAGGAATTTAAAGATGCAGTAGTTTTAAGAGGAATATTAGCAAAAAAGTTTTCAAATTCCTGAGCTATTTCTATATCTGAGTTGATGCAGCCATGAGCAGTCTCTAAATTAAACTCAGTATTACGCTGCTTTTTCCTACCTGTTTCATTATTTATTATTTGCCAGGTAGTTTTTATTCTATCATCAGCTGATTTTATTTTGTTGCTTATATAAAGAGATTTAGCTAATTTGCACACACTTTTAAAAGTTTTAGAATTTTGCAACATACTGATGAAAATTTGTATGATTCATATGTTGCTTGAGGCCATAAAGTTCAAAAAGTTTTGCCCTGCTTTTGCGAATACCTGGAGTAGCCCAATCGCTAAATAAAAACTTTGTGAAAATACTTTTAGTTCGTAGTGGAAAAGAGTCATTAAATTGCTTATTTAATAGTAAAAAGAACTCGGTGTAGAACTCACTTGGGTCAGATATGTTATTAAAATTGTGAACACCTAAATTACTGGCCAAAGAGTTATTGAATTTGTTTAAATTTGTACATGTAATTGGCCTAAATCTTATTTGAATTTTTTGTAAAGGTATATAGGAACAAAATGTTATTGGTTGTCCACTGTGGTCAGATGGCAACTTATTTAAAATGTCTTTGTGTAAGTATTCACAGTTACAAAAAATATTATCTATACAAGTGGCAGAAGAAGCAGTGACTCGGGTTGGTTCCATAAAAACATTGGATAAATCAAATGACCTAAAAAGACTTAATAATCTGACAGTATTCGAGTTATTTTCTAGTAAATTAATATTAAAATCTCCACATATGATTATTGACTTGCTACTAGTACTAAGTTTCTTTAACACATCTTCCAATACAGAATCAAACACAGATAGATTCTGGTAATTTGGAGGTCTGTACACACATACTATAACATGCTTATCTAGCTCAACACAGGACAATTCAATGGTGTGTTCAACAGACAGTGTGATGATATCTTTTCGTTCTTTGGATTTTATTGAATTTTTAACTAATATTAATGACCCACCATGTATCATTAGTTTTCGGCTGAAATGGCTAACGCGCTCACTTACTGATCTTATCTCTATATAATTAATTAATTAATTTTTATGGTCATTTGTATCAAAATCATAAAAGAAGATTAAGACCATAAAAACTTTTTAAGGAAGGACTTGGCTAAAATAATTCAAGATGATCAACATTAGAAGATCAATACTTTTCCACAGATTCAATTAATTATTGCCCTATTTTGAATCAACTTTAGAGAGTACCATATAAACAACAAGATCATCATCCAGTTACATATGTTTCACTATATTCTAAGGAACATTCTAATATTAACTTTATTTACTGAATGGGTAACCAACCCTATTCAGTGAAAGCAAATTAAAATATGTACGAAAAATGTAAGCAAAATACGGCTTAAGATACTTTAGTTCACTCAAAAAGAAAAGGCATTCTATGAGTGAATTGTATAATTTCATTCTGCCTAGCCTTTTCCCAACTATGTTGGGGTCGGCTTCCAGTTTAACCGGATGCAGCTGAATTCCAGTATTTTACATAGAGCGACTGCCTATCTGACCTCCACATCCCAGTAGTATAATAATTGTATAATACCTAATTACTTATAAATTAAGTGAAGGCATTGCCAAAAGATAGAACTAAAATTAAAAGATTCAAACAATTTCAAGACAACAAAGGAGGAATTTTTCGACGCTATATTTTAATTAGTTATTAGTTTAAAATACTTGAACATAGTATATTATTTTTAGTTTTAGCGTTAGATTTTATATTATAGTACTTAACTGTTTGTAAGTTTGTAAATAGCTAACAAACAGGTTTTAATTTAATTCATCGTATTACCTAGAAACCCGAATGTAGAAGGCTAATTTATTCACAACTCTCGTGTGTTCATGATTATGTATACCTCAGCTTCACTTAATCCATCTAACTGATCGGCAGGTGGGCGTGGGAGTTGGGGTTTCTAATTCAGGCAGTGTTTACCGAAGCGTGGGTTCCTAATTCAAACTGTGAGACTTTATGTTGGGTATTTTTTCAAAAATCCCTAAAATTTTCTGAAGAATTTAGGGATTATTGAGCTGGTACTTTTGTGCGTATATTAATGCTGGAGAAAATAATAATTTTTGGGTAAATGTCAAATCGAATGCAAATCAAACCCTGAAGGCTTAGAAAAGTAACATTGCTTTTAAAGTTTTCTTATTTCAGTCTTTCCTAATGCCAGTCTTACACATAAAGAATCTTGCTTTTTCTAGGACTAAAAAAGAAATATTTTTTTTTTATTTAAAATTTTTATTCCACAATTTTATTCAGAATGTGGCCCCATTCTTATCTAATAAGGCGCACTTTATTTTTCGTAAAAATCGGAGTAGGTAACCGTGATATTGTGTGTAACTGACACTTAACCCTATTTTCTGCTTGTTACAGAGCCCAGCACTATGCCAGTGACAACCTGACGGCGTGCGGGCGATGCGCCGCGCGGCGGTTCGCGCGCGCGGTGCGACGCGCGTAATATGCGCTCATTGAACGAAACAGCGTGTCAGGCGCTGCTCGAAGACGTCCGCTGGGACGAGCCCGTCAGCCTCATCAGCTTAGCCATACTCGCCCTTATTGACGTGCTTGTTATTGCGGGTAAGCGTGATATTACTATCTCTCTTTTGATGTAACAGTGTAACATAACTATCGTTTTTGTAAGAAAACACGCTCTCTTGTAACAAAACTGAGTGGCAGAACACGCTATCTTATCGAAACAGCGTGTCAAGCGTTCCTAGAAGACGTCCGCTGGTAGAATCCCGTCAACCTGACAAACTTAGCCATAGTCGGTCTTATCGACGAGCGTGTGATGAACCAGCGTGACTTAGGAAACATAATTATAACAAAACAGTGTGCCGTACTCGTACTGACTGAGGTGCTAGTACTGCAGGGAAGCGTAATAAAACTAACAGAGCCACTACATTATATTACTGTTTTAACTCCCTTGTAATAGCGTTAACAGCAAAGATTCTTGTTACAAAACAGCGTGTCAATTTTGTGATCACTAACGAGCTGGTGACTGCGAATAAGCGTGGATTTGCTGATCCACTCAACACCCAGTGCGATTGCGGAGCTTCTAACCATGGCCCACCTGCTGGAGTGTCTTAAGTGCCCGTTCAGCTGCACCTCGGATGACCTAAAGAATGCCACTGATGCCGCGATAAATGTGGCAACCTACTGGGCGCATTCAATTAAATAAAATAAAAAAAATACTATCGACACGAAAAGAAGAAGAAAAAGCGTGACACAGCTATGTCGCTTAAACGTAACAACGTGTCAGGCACTGCTCTAAAATGTGATAAAAATAAGAAAAATATGTGAGATAGGTATAGAGTGACTTAGACCAAAAACACAAAAAACTCAGTGGTCTGAGCGTGACCTTAGACCACAGTAAAGGGGCAAAACGGTGAGCGATGAATGTGTAAAGTGTACTCATTTGTTTCAATCACGTTTTTGTAGTAGTTCCGTTGAGGCTGCTACTCCACTCTCGGGCTGTGACGGCTTACAGGCCTCCAGAATCCCACACACTACAGAACAAACGCTTTAGAATGACAGTGGAAATTTTCATTACAAAATGTCCATAGAACAATTCTGTAAAAGGAACACCAGCAGATGGTATAAAAGGATGGTTCGGCGTCCATACATAGCCTAAGAACCAACAGGGGAGTGAATTTACTTTTTGTGTTCAAATTAACGTTTAAATTCGATTGAAACTAATTTAAAACTACGGATACTTCTAAAAACTCTAAAAAAAACAAAATACTTAAAATTATATTTTCTAAACTAACTGTACTGTGGCTTATAGAACTACGATACCTTCCCGCAATTAACATAACATCGCAAGCCAAAATCAACACAAAGAACCGATTCTAACTTTACAGAAAGCAATGTACGGCTAGCATCAATAAAATCACATTGTATGAAACTGTGTCAAAGACATGTTTGACATCGGTGAAGGAAAACATCGTGATGAAATCTGGACATAAAATTAATGCAAATCGCTAATCTGCTTTCTGTAAGCATAACAAGTTATGCTCATGCCTTCTTCGTATGAGATGAGTCATTTGCCTCGCAATAGGACACAGGCTGGTAATATTGTTACAAGAAATATCCTCAAAATAATGAGCTTCATAGCGTAGAAGACTATTTCAATCTTGGCAAAGGTCAAGGCTGCGACGAAAAACGATCCACTTTAATATTATGTTAAAGCGAGAATGTTCTAAAACTTATTCACCAAAACAATTTTATATCAAACATGTGCTACTAAGCATATTCCAAAACACGCTTATCTAAAACAGAATAAGGATAACACAAAGCAAAATTCAAACGTGTAATTCTAAATTCAAGTTCAACGGTAACACGGCGAATTAAGTAAGTACTTTAATCATTTCGCCCCTTGAAGACTCGCCAAGCGTTTTCGTTTTTACCTCTTTCATCTTAACACATTCGTACCTTCCATGTTTAATCCCATTCTTGCATTGTACCGTGCTACGCGCTACGCCGCTACGTCGTAGCACGTACTACGAAACGCTACGTGATTTATGTGTAGCACATGCACTTTAGTGACTTCTTTCAAAGAGAAAATTTCCTTTAATGTAAAATGTTTTAAAAAGAAAAGGTTTGCTTTGAAAGGAATATAATTAAAAGGTATCGGGTAACGTCCATTAGCTTGGCTACGTAAATATACAGTGTACGAAATTAAAACAAAACATTTTTAGGTATATGGTGCGATGTTCGAGCTCGGATAACAAATGTAACTAGGTACCTTTTCCGTTCAAAAATCTCCGAAGCTTCATGAAAATCATATTATTATTAAAAGCGACAATTTCAAAGTTTTTAGATTAACTTTTTATGTGACGAGCGGAGCAGAATTTCGAATTTTATAAAATGCTGGAGCACCCATTTCATAATATTTAACGTGTTTTTCAACTACGTTAGGCTCGTTACTTACTACTGTATCAATATCCTTTACTCCATATGCTCTATGAAGTACCTCCTACTTCAAACACCCCATCACTCTTAATTATAAAGGTCAGCTCACATCGAGACGTGACGCAACGCGACGCTGCGCGCACATTTCAATAGAGCGACTCAATATATAACATGATTTACTACATGAAAAGATTCACAATTCATAGTGGAAATTCATCACGCAGCGCTGCACCGTGACGTAGGCGGAGCATTGCCGGTAAGCGCGGCTTTGCAAGTGCGGCGCTGCGCCTTGCAAAGCCGCGCTACGCAGCATTACGCCGTCAAGTGCAGCTCAGGCTGCACTTGACGGCGTAGTGCCCGCCATGGCGATTTGTCCCATTATTTTCATTCAGACTTCATGTAGAATTGATGCAGTTCGGCGGGGCAAGTGCACGCGGCGATCGTAGACACGTTCACCTGCACCGCGCGGCGTCTGGCTGCGTAGCGAGGCGTCGTGCTGCCAACGATTTTACGATGCGAGACGTTGCGATACATCTCGCGGCGGCGCGCGACGCAACGCGAAATCACTGACATCTTCCAGTAACGTTGCATCGCGTCGCGTCTCGGTGTGGACTGACCCGAACAGGGACATACCAAAAATAAATTTAAATAATGCCATACCATTACACAAAACGTTAATTCATTACAATGTAATTTATTTACAATTTTACAATTGATATAATTATCTACTGAATCTCTCTAAAAATTCTTTTACCAATAGAAAACAAGTTATTTGTAAGTGCTATATTTAAAAAAAAAACCAGGTGACGAAGTCGCGGTCTAAGTGCTGGTTATTAATATTTTAAGGCTTAAGTTAGCTTTTAAATTATTGTAATTAAGTTTTGTGTTCCATAATATTTATATATTAATGTTTTACCTAATTATGTAAATATATTATATCTGTCTTAAAAAATATGTTTGTAACTTGATAAAATTAAAATAATTCATCCATTCACAACTCCAACAACTTGTATCTCTGAAAAGAGCACTGACTTCAAATATTTTCGACATAAAACAAATCTGAACTTACAACATTCGCCCGCTTTAGAAATACAAGCATGGACTCTTTATGTAACCAGCATTCATTTATACCTGAGCCATTATAGAGGAATGAACAGAAGACACACAAACCGCGGCAATGGTTTATTTGTTTGAAAATAAAGTATTGACTACTTAGTAATGTTGCAAATATCCGTATCCACGGATATCCGCGGCAGAAAAACACGCTTTACCTTTTAAATTTTTAATACCTATATTCAATTCTACATATACTCGTATGTAAGCTGTTACTCACATAATATATGTTATTAATTTTAATAAAATTATTTTTAATTTCCAAAAATCAAATATCAAATGGCGCCAATTATCGTTTCAAGGTCACTCGCACCAATTGATTAAGCAAGATAATATCCGTATTCGTATCGGTATCCGGATCCGTTTTCGCGGATCTACATTTTTAATGATCATCACTAGTGTTGACATAGCCGACCGATGGCTGGTGGAGCAGACGAGTCTTCGGCAAGCGTAGTGTGGGACGCTAGATGTACCGATGACCTTAAAAAGATGGCTAAGACACACTGGATGCGAAAGACGGAGGGCAGGGTGTTGTGGCGCAGCCTGGGAGAGATTTATGTCCACTGCTGGCAGTGGACTGCGATAGGCTGAGTGTTAATGAGAATAATTGAAAGTATTTACTGTCTCATTAATGAAATGATCGCAATATCGACTGCTAAGCTTAGGGGTAGGTTTGATCCCCGGGTCGTCAAATGCTTAAATGATATTTTCCCTTATGCGATACTCAGTAACTGTCCGTAGTCAGGATTTGTGCTTGGCTATTGGCAATAGGCGCGCTCTTCATGAAAGACCTTTTTTGTAACAGGCAAAATGTACGTAGTTATTTCATTCTACAAATAATTTTCACTGACAAGAATATTCTCAGTTACTAAACGAATTCAGAGTTCTTGTAATTGTCTCACACAAAACATACCAAATTCACTAACAATCAGCACATTTAAACCGCGCATCATAGCTGTCAGTGTCAAGTTGTTGGGTAATATTGACACTGAATGCAGTTAAACTCTTGAATGCAGTTTAGATGTACATTGGTGAAATTGGAAGTAAAATAAAAAAAACTCTATGTATATGCTTAGTATGTGCTGGGAAATCTATTTTTTAGTGCGTTATTTTTTTTTTTGTATCGATTTTATCGACCACATTTTTATTTATTTATTACTACAATCTAATACAATAAAAACTTATACATACTTAAATTAAAAGACTATCTAACTAACTATATATACAAATAAATCCAAAAAAAAGACAAAAAGGACACTTAGGCGTAGAAGTACTCATCCGCATCGCTGTCATCAGGAAACGTGCCCAGAAGACTGGCAGCATTGCCACGTTGAATGGCAATGCTAATTCTTTGGCCAAAGAACAATCCAGCCCTCTGGTCACGCGAAGTGTCGACCAATCGGCGAGAAATTTCCTTAAAAAGGAGTTGCGCACACGGGCCCCATGACCCTAGAGTTTCGACCCCAAACGGCTCAAATCTGTAGTTACACATCAGGTTACTGTATTTACGCCGCTTGAGGGTCTCAGCAGCGGCAGCAGCGGCGCCAGCACAGCCCGCCGTGCTAAGAACATGAGATGGCGCAAGGGTGTCGACACAGGTTGCGTCCCACACCAGAGGCCTACCCACCTTCCAAGGCAACAAAGTCATTCCGTCTGGTCGCTTACCATCGTCACGTACCAAGCCGTTTGGTTCTAATACCGCTGGTACGCCGGCGGTGGCAAGGGCTCGACGAATAATGTCGTTGATGCTGGCGTGACGTGATATGCGACCTGCACTCCTGCCGCAGGACAGGCCATGGTGCCCGAGACTGTCAACAGCTTCACCGCAGTGACACCGATGCGGAGCAACACAGGGTGCGCCCAAGCGGAGACACGTAGCGAGCCGAAACGATGAGTCATCCATCAAAGTGCCTATGGTGGATGACGGGAGCGCCTGAAGCCACAAGCCTGACTCCCATTCTCCCACAGCCAGCAGACGGGCACGCTCAACAGTATTAGGTGACGTGTTTACTAGGTTATCCCGTATAATACTGCAGAGTGGCACGTCCCACTGTCTCTGGGAGGACAGGTTGTCGGGCAAATCCGTATTGGGACAAGCCATTTTCCAAGCGTTCAACGCATCGGACAAACACGGTACTTCAAAATTTACCAGTGAGGATGATAAAATATTCCTGGTTAATTTATCGGTACTGTGGACCGAGGAGAGGAAGGCCGGTAAACTTATACTTGAAATTTTGCGGACACCGAGACCACCCAGGCGAATGGGGAGTGTGGCTTGCTGCCACGCTCGGTCGTCCAGGGCCACATTTAGCATCGAAGTTAGAGTATTTCTAATAATTTGGTCTACTTTTTCTAAAAGTTGTGGATGCTTCCAAAGAGGGGAGGAACGAAGGCTATATGTAAATTTTGGACCAAAACAACAGTATCGAAGGAGTGTGAAGGCTGAATGGATGTTAATTTTGAAAAGTCTTTCCGACACGTTATTAAAATTTTGAATTTTCTCTTCAATGAAAGTTGGAAAAGATTCGTCAAAAATTGGGGACCCCAGGAGATGAAGAGAGTTCTTTTCCGTTATTTTAATATTTGGAGCTATGGAATTAAATTTTGTAATGGTAGTCTGTCTGTCAGTAGTTTGGGGAAGGTAAATTTCACATTTAGAAAGGTTAAGGTCTAGGCCAATGAGATTAAATTTTTCTCTTAAAAAAGTTAAATCTTCTAAAACAGTGTCTACATCACCTCCCAGGGTTCCATCATCCAAATACCATACGTTGAATTTAGAATTTAGTTGTCGAATAATTGGATTTATTGCCAAACTGAAAATGACTGGCCCAAGAGGGTCACCCTGTTGACATCCAACAGCTGATTCCAGAAGATTGTCTTTATAAAGTAATTTAGTGGGGTTTCTATAACATTGATAAAGGAAACTGTAAATTTTGGGTATTTCTTTTTGAGCCTCTGTCAACAAAGTATCCCTGTTTACGGAATTGAAAGCGTTTTTAATGTCAACCTTAAGGATGACCTCACCTTTATCACTATTGAGATAGGTGGATAAAGCATGTACCGCAGCCTCACAGCCCCCTTTAGATCCGAAGCCCAGCTGTAGGGGCTGGAATTTGCTGGCCAAAGTTTCTCTGTAGAAAGCGCAGCAAATTTTGGCTGCGATACGTCGGTAGATGGACCCTACGGCAATGGGACGAATGCCGCCATCCTTCTTGCGTAAGGCACACAAATTTGCACCATACAAGATATCGATGACGGCTTCGTTCACATTACCAGAGAGCATGAGATTGATGAGGGCCGTCAGCTCCTTCAAAAGGGACTCACCAGCCGCCCCGGCGCCTGAACACATTAAGTCCTTCAGGTGTTGAGGAGTCAGGCCGTCGAGGCCGCCGGCAGAGCCACTTCGAAAAGAGCACACGGCCGCACGTACTTGATGAGCTGTAATTTGGAGTGAGTTACAATCAGGATCGGGTGCGTCAGGGAAGGAGAGGTCATCTGCCGGAGAAGGGTGTTTGCTTTCCAGAGCCGTAAGAGTCTCTGGAGAGTACGGCGCAACCACATCGCTGCTAAAGATGATCCTAGCTGCACCTCTGATATCACCCTCGCCTAGTTTAGACTCCACATAGTGCAAAACATCTCTTTGAGGGAGATGTGCTGTGAATTTTGGGTCAAAACTGTGGGCCGAAATATTACAATTATCCTTAATTTGCGCTGTTAAAGTTTTTTTATTTGCCAAATTTTTTTGCACATGTAGAATTCTAAAAGGGAAGGTGAGTAATTGCTCCCAGGCACGTTGAGAGTTCTCTGTGGCGACGAGATGGATACAACGCGCTAAGCTTGAAGCCACGGATGGTCTCGCGCCACGAGGAACTCTCTTTAAAACTGGAGTTGAACTTTTCAATTTTGCAAGAGTTTTCCAAAAGGGTTGAGTGGGTAAACTAGGTGTGAGGGAGGTGGAAATTGTCGGGCAAGATGAAGGTACATTATGGGGTTTGTGCTTCTTACCCAAATGTATCTTCAAACCACGTTCACCTTTGAAAAAGCGTGCTTGGGAACATTGAGGGCATCTCACTAGGGCATCCAGCGATGTGGTAGGTTGACTGGCACTTCGTACGGCGTCACCAGTGTCAACAAAGTTAAACATAAATAAAAAAGACTACTTACACGATTATACACATATTTTTTAACAAAAAACACACTGATTTTATATGCTAAATTATCAAACAAAAGGATTAAAAAAAATGACTTGACACATTGTTTGGCAGCACCGTGGGATGACAGGCGGCGCAGTCGCGCTGGCGGACTGGGGCACCTTGCTGGCGCCTGTCACTTTGGCGCAGCCCCTGGCAACCGTTGCCGTGAGACAGCGCGTAGGAGATGTTTTGTATACAACACAGATTGTAAAAAACACATAAGAAGTTTTATACCGGTAACACGTTCCCGTGGGATAATTTCCGACATCCACGCGGGTGAAGCCAGGGGTAGAACTTAGTGACCTATACCTTAGTGCGTTATTTTTATTTTCAGCTATGATTTATTCAGTTACATCCTCATTCGTTAGTGTGTAGATATGATCGGGCAAAATGAACCTTCGGTCCCAATATATTGTGTGGAAGGTGAGCCCGCTCGGACGAGGAGACTCCATTAGGCGATTACATCGGGGACTATACGTTTCAATCGCAAAGTAAACCGGCTCAGTGTTTACATTGTTAAAATGTTACACTAATAGTTGGTGTGTTCGGGTTTTTAGCACGTTTTTGTAGCGTGAAATTGTGTTTAGAATGTTAACTAACCGACGACGTGTTTGCGTGGATTGGTTAGAATGATGTAGGTTTTGTTCAGTAATTTGGTGATGCCAAAATGTAGTTTTTGTGCATAACTCCGTTGGGAGATACCAGATATTAATGTGTTTACTCTATAGTGGGATAATTAAAACTAATTCCAGTACCTTCACACCCCGCGAGTTTGGATTTGGACGCAGTTTTTTTCTTTTTCGTGTAAAAAAAAAACTGCGTCCAAGTGAGAAGAACCTTGCAATAAAGTATCTACTTGTAGATACTTTATTGATGGGAAGTAAGAAAACTCTTTTACAAAAACTTCCCAATATCATATTCCGAACATAAGCCACATAAAAACATACATACTACTCAACACATAGGCCGATATAAAAAAAAAAATGATTTACCCCTACAAAAGACAGTTATGTACAAAAGCTGTGTAGGTATATATAAATCTGAGGTATCAATCGAACGTCCAACAGCAGTGGTACTACCCCATTGTGAATGTGTATCGATAACAGTTATCATTCATCGGTGTACGGGCAGTACTCGGAGTGAATAGTTGGGATTATCGGGCGAAAACTTGCGTATACTATGTCTGTATCGTCATTTTTGGAGTAACGTAACTTTACTGTAACTGGTTTTGTAGTGAATAGCTTTCGTTGAGCTCTTTGATACCACGCTCTGGGTGGAGCGGAAAGGAGTGGCAGACTTTTACTGACTAAAACCCATCCATGTTCCTTCCTTAGCCCTATATGACACTGGGTGAAAGAAACATCAACGCGAAGACGGTCATTATTCTGTATGATTCAGAACTTCCCTCTCCCTCATTGTTCTCGCTCTGTAGACACATTCAACAGAATTGTCTTTTGTATATAGGTCCTGTATAGCTCCGTCTCATTCTCACACTGAAGTAACAATAAAATAATACTGCTATGAGCTCAACTGTGACTAAAGAGACCCAATCATTTATCTTTTTTTTTTTAACCGAAAATTGATATTTCAACAGTTGAGCGGATACAGATAATAATAATGAAGTGGTATTCGTCAAATGTATCCTATTTTCTACTTGCTGGACTCCCCTACTTGTTTAGTTCCAAATACGTTCACATGGCGCTGTTTCAAATCCTTTACAATTTTTTGTGTGACGACAACGGTGCTTGAGATGTTTGTGCGAGGCTTACTCTTATGAAAGAAGGCGATGATCAAAGACAACCGGCCTTCCTGTTTGTAAAGAGGTTACCGGTGCCTATGAACTTGTGACACAAAGGTATTGGCGACTCTATTCCGACGTTCGGCGTGGTTGTAAATTCTTTCATGCCAGTATTTTTATTGACAGCCTTATGCCGGTCACTCACATTCGAAATACGAACCCACAAGTATAGCATGACATTTGGTAATGATTATGTACAGGTTTCGAGGCATTTGTGGTTTTTCAAGCTCCGTCGGTTTTGTGCTGTCCATCAAAGCGCGCAAAACTCGAACCTTCGCGTTGTCTTATACACATTCGTGATATCAGATACATACACGATTGCAAAGGTAACGGACGTTCCACCATTTTCAGAATTTGTGGTGTCTACTATGTAAAGTACTTACAGTTCTTTGTACTTTTTTTTTCAATTACGTGATTTATTGCAACTAAATTAATATAATGTTAATCTAATCATATTTATAATAATCAAAGAACATCAAAAAATTCGTCCACATCGCTGTCAACAGCAAAAGTTCCCAAAAGGCTGGCAGCATTGTCGCGTTGTTTGACAATGCTGATTCATGCTCTTTATACTATTTAATTTAATAATGGATTGGAACAACACCAGTGTGTTAAAATTCGTCTTCACTGTCCATGATTCACAAAATCACAAACAAGACTGAGACATTCGTAAACAAGTGTAGGATGGGTGTATTGATTATGCGAACCCTTTTGCATACCCACCGAATTTGCGAACAAGTGTCTGATGCCCCATCACATGCATGCAAACATTCGTGCAATATACAAATGTTTGCGCGCATGTGACTGACCGGCGTTATAACTAATATTCATTCATGAACTCAAACTCAAAGCATTTATTTCAAATAAACCAATTACAGGCACTTTTGAATTGTCAAGGGGTCGGTCAGTCAGAAAGATGAAGCTAGTTGCCCATTCCAAAGCAGTATGGAGAAGAACGGGCATGAAACTCCATGAACACTCTTTTCAATCAAAATATGTAATACAAAAACTGGATTACATCATTCATGTTGAAATATACACGTTTGAAAGATGCAGAATTTGATAAAAGCGTCCATATTTACAACATATAAAAAACAATTCAAAATTAAGTTAAATTTTAAAACAGCCGTGGCAGCTAAGATGTGACCACTCCCTACTGACGGCGCCCGTTCATGAACATGACGCATGGATTAGCACCATTCAGCTCAAACATTTTGATGGGAGCTAAATGATCCAACATACGCGCCACCATCATGCTGTTTGAAATCATTGGAACATTGAAAATATGAACGCACGGATCAATAAGGCTACTAAAACATGTAGATAGGTACAGATAGGTACAGTATGGACAAAAGCAGAGGTCCACTAATAAAATAATACAATCAATTTCCCTTCCCTCCTTTTACGGCAGATCTAGACTATTCTGCTCTTCACTTTCATTGTGTGAACCTCATAGGTACTCCAGGCTACACAATAGGGCCCTATCTACCCGTATATCATACTTCAATTCCTTCGATAAAGATTTCTTCAAAGGAAACAGGCTCCGCAATAAATAATGACGTACAATGGCCCGTTGTTATGTTTTGTTAAGTAAAATGTCTATGGAACCAATATGTCGCTCTTAAATCTGAATAGGACTATTTTCCAGTAAATTAACGATATAATTTGAAATAAATAGTACGTAGGTGTAAGGGAAATCACGGGAAAAATCAGCTACTACAAACGTTTTGACGGTGTAGGTATTGCACTTTTGTATGAAACAGCAGGTTTTTAAAAGGAAGTTCATCATCATTCTCCTGCCCTTATCCCAAAGCAAGTTCTTAAACTTAATCTGGCTGACAAAATGCGTATTATAAAATGGCGTAATGCAAAAACGTTATGTCCTGTTTTCCTTATTTACTAAAACAAGGGGCATGGTGTTACCCAGTTACTGCCTGGGCTGTGGAGGTCAAATAGGTCACTTCATGTAAAATACTATAGTGTTCAGCTGAAAATACTAGGCTAGATAACTACATTATAACAAAAAGAAAAGGGTTCTACGCGGGCAAAGCCGCGGGCAGCAAGTATTGAATAACTTCATTCGACCAGCAACTTCAAGTGTCAGCCATAGGTACCATAAAATCTTATGGTATTTGGAACAACGGGATTGTCCGAAAGGGTTACCGCTGCCCCGGAACACAAAGGGCTAAAGAAGGAACATGGATGGATTTTAGTCAGTAAGAGTCTAACCCTCCCGCTCTGGGTGTAACGAAAGGGAGTGTGCGGTGGTTATTAACACGTTAAGTGCGAAACGAGGCCTAAATCACCCCTCATGCAACTTCCTTGTGGTGCGGCAAGGAAAAACGTGAACATCTCTGTCGTGCGAAGGGCATAGCTTTGGTTTGGTCCAGTATAGAAAAGAGATAAATGTATATTTGAGACGCGCTAATGGTCCCGGACTCGATGGTATACCTACCTTGGTACCGGATGTCTTAGGCCTCGTACCGCACTGAATTAATATAATTTTAATGCAGTGCGGAACGAGGCTAAAACGTCCCATATCCTCCCGGACCTCGTACCGCACCCAACGCGAGCTTCCCGCGACTAGTGTTGTGCATCACGTCGATTGGAGAGCACGTCCTTTTACATCGCCGAACATGTCTAAACGATGTCGGAAGAAGTTAATTAAAAAAAAAACCCAGAAACAGAACGATTGCGATTTTTTATAAAAAAGTATATTGTTTACTGATATTTTTATGTTAATTCAAGTTCTAATAAGTGTATTTTTAAAGCCCGAGGCAGAATACATAGGATAGTTTCTTTTCTACTTCTGGTTTTCTTTTTTTTCTATTCTGTGAACCGCATTAAGATTTTCACACAAAAATACATAAACGTCGTTGCGTCGATATTATTTTTCCCATCACTAATCTTAGCGAAAATTTACCCTATTTCAGTGCGTTACGAGGTGTATAAGATCCCATACTTTGTTTTGCCAATAATTCTTAAACTAGTTATCAGATCCCGGGGCGACGGTTGATTAGGGTTCATCAATTCACTGTCTATATCGATAAGGACCAAATTTTTCATTTATCTTTGATTTCGCGCCAGAAAATGGATTTTAGCCTGTTAAAGGAGGTGGGGTCTAATAGACCGCGTGTCGCCCTAACGTCTGGTCACGGTGCGGGCCGATAAAACCTCGTGCCGCACGAACGAAAAGTTTGCAAAAATTGGTGCCGCAGCTAACGTGTTAAGATGATTTTATTGCTCAAAAAAAAATGACAACGGAAAAGAATGTAGCTTTCTTACAGTGTTTTTTATTGCATTAATACTTCCAGAGAGTGCCTTTTAAAAAAAAACAACCAATTCAACCTCTTTATTATTTTAGTTCACATAAATACAGCCTAAACTATTATTACCTACTACTATTACTATTAACTCCAAGTTATGTATCTAAGTTTCGTTCTTACGTTTAAACCAACGCTTCCAGAAATAACAAATATCTTTCGTGAAAATGGAATCCGGGAGCTAAAGCTTTTAAGATTTATACCGCACAAACAATGCCGTAGAAAGCCACTATTCTTATAAAAGTATTAGCCAAATAGTTCTGCGTGACTAGCAAGCAATAAACGATGGTTTATGGGTAAAATGTATTCGAATTGAAATGTAGAAATGCTGATTCGCTATGCCAATACAAATGGTAAATAGATTTGTTTGTTTTATAACAACCGAATTTAGGTACAGCCCTCAACTTATGAGGAACTTATGAGGAAGCTATGGATGTTTATATTACGTCATAAAATGGGTAGACACACCTATCTACACGGCCAAATTAAATTGGCTAGCTAAACTTCGCAAATGTGATGATTGAGTGACTGGTCCAGTCAGTGCACGCATTTGTCATAAATCGTGCAGCTCAACTCAGAATTTAAGCATGTAATGCGACGTGGTGGGTTGGGGGGTAAAATTTATCTTTAAGTTTCACAGACTAACTATAGTAGATATTTTTGCTAACCCTTAAACTAAAATGTTAACTTAACATTTTTCTGCCAAAAACGCGTTTATGCTAGTAAGAGCGGGGGCGCACTATACATTGCGGTGGCGGTGCAGCGCCGGAGCGGTGTCGCTGCGTCGCCTTACATAGAAATATCTGTGGCATGTCACAAGATGCGCTGCGGCGCCACACCGGACATGCAACCACCGAGAGAGGCGAGGAGGGGTGAATACGTTGCGACGTCGGAGTGGCACTGCACGGTTGTTTATGATATCACAAGGAAGAGCACAACTCCGCTCCTTTCGTATTTTTCTTAGTATTTTGTGATTGCTGTTAATGCTGCTGGGGCGCCGGCGGGGCCGCTGTGACCTAACAACGCTATGGCGCCGCACCACTCGTGTGCCCGCCGGGACGGTGAAATCTTTACGGTGCGGCGCCGCAACGCATCGTGTGCTCCCGCTCTAACTTGAGGCGAATCAAAAATATTCTTATTCTCTATATATGGCATGGACAGGCCAGCAACAGGTCAATTTTTTTCGAAAAAAATAATGCTATACCTAACTCTTTATTGCCTTCACAGACCTTTACAGCAGACAATTGCTATCCAATATAAATAATAGCCTTTTCTTAGGTTCTTTGGTACAATTTTCGGTAATAGTCTGTAGCTATTTTTTTTTTAAGTATTTCTGATCTTTTATTTGTATAGTTTCCGTCTAAGAAAAGGGATTACAGAAATAAATATACTCGTAACAGACTTTGAACCGATACCAAAAATATTAAAGGAAGATACAATATGAGCAATTAATACACAGAAGAGAGACAAGACTCCTGGAACTGACCAAATAACGAATGAACTACTAAAAGTTAACCTACCAATCATTGCCCCTATTCTAACAGATATATTTAATGACATTATAGAGACTGAGAATATTCCTACAGATTGGACTAAATCAATTATAATATTACTCCATAAAAAAGGAGACAGAGGAGAAATAGCAAATTATCGACCAATCAGTTTGATGTCGAATATCTATAAAGTGTTTTCTAAAATAATTTTGTTCAGAATCTCACCTACACTCGATGAAAACCAACCGAAAGAACAAGCGGGGTTCCGTAGTAAATACTCAACAGTAGATCATAATATACACGTATTAAGACAAGTCCTACAGAAATACAACGAATACAATAAAACTTACTATCTAGGATTTGTAGATTACAACAAGGCTTTCGATTCCTTAGAACATGAATTCATCTGGGAAGCATTGCGTTCTCAAGGTGTACAGGGAAAGTACATACAAATACTAAAGAACATATACTCAAAAAGCACGGCTCAAATCAGACTAGAAGCAACGGGGGAGGAGTTTCCTATAGAAAGAGGCGTCCGACAGGGCGACCCAATTTCACCCAAACTGTTTTCAGCGGCCTTAGAGATGGTATTCAAAAGTCTAGATTGGAATAAAGACGGACTCAATATAAACGGTGAAAACCTGAATCACTTACGTTTCGCAGACGATCTAATATTGTTTTCAGAATGTCCAAAAAAACTAGAGCAAATGCTACAACAACTAGCAGATCAAAGCATAAAAGCAGGACTCTCAATGAACACAACAAAAACCAAAATTATGACCAATGGTTCACAGACATACAACATCATTGTAAACATGGAGAAAATAGAATACGTAGATGAGTATATATACCTAGGACAGCTAATAGCCACACGGGATACTATGCACAAAGAAATTGACAGAAGAATCGACAACACGTGGAAAAGATTTTGGTCTCTTAGCGAAATTATGAAAAACAAAGACATGCCAATTAAAGACAAAAGAAAAGTATATAACACCTGCATTTTGCCATGTCTAACATATGGTTGTCAAACATGGTCATTAACAGAGAAACTAAATAATAAAATTATAGTTTGTCAAAATGGAATAGAGAGAAGTGTAATCGGAGTAAAAAGAAAGGATAAAATAAGATTAAACAAAATTAAAAATGTAACTAATGTAAGAAATGTGAATAAAGTATGGAAAACACTTAAATGGAAATGGGCAGGACATATGCTGAGAGAGAGAAATGAGAAATGGACTAGACTAATATCAGAATGGTACCCCAGGGATGGTAAAAGAAGTAAAGGTAGACAAATGAAACGCTGGGAAGATGATCTCAAAAGAGTCGCTGGTCCAGAATGGACCAGAATTGCAAGAGACAGAGATAGGTGGAAGTCTTTGGAGGAGGCCTTTGTCGGAGGACAAGCTGTTGTTTAAAAACCGATCGTCAGTGATAAATGTTAATGTAATTATTGTAAAAATAATAGCCAATAATTAAAAATAAATCCAAATTCCACTTCACTCCACAGCATTTCATAATTATCATACTGCTATGGCAAACTGTGATTGTGGTCGTCACAATACCGTTCAAAATCGATTAACAGTCACATATAAAATGTTGCGGTACAAAAGTGGCTATATTCCAAAACACAACGTATTTGAAATGACGCAATAAATAATTTAAATTGTAACGTGAAACTATTTCCAACCGCTCCTACCACAAACCGCGCGCTTCTGGCGGGGACGCTTTTCATTCCCGCTTCGCCAATAAAGGCGCGCCAAAGCTTCTAGAATGTTCTAGAAGCTTCCTAAAACAACAGACGACGCGCACCCTTCTTTTGACATCAGCCGTCAGACGTCCGACAACTGGGCTACGCACCGAAAAAGAGATTCTTTCATAAACAATTTACGAATCCTCTATCTTTGCCCCGAATCCTGTTGTTTAATATACCTACACATTTATGTTACTAGAAATAAAGCGCTTCAGTAAGTGTGTTTGTTGAAAATATTTCTTATTAGTATTATAGTCGGTCTTTTACTTAGAAAACTAGGCCACCGTTCTATCAAAAAACCTCCTTTACTTAAATCACAAATTTTTATTAATGTCGTTTTTCGTGTCTGTTCCTTAAAAAAGTTTCCACGTAAATGTACTGGCCACTAAGAGCTAACGTCATTCATAATTTAAAACTCCTATCTTGGAACCGGCCAGTACCAAACTACAAAGGCACAATAAAACCTTTTTGATAGTAACAAGAGGGTCTTTCAGACCCCAACCTTCTTCTTTATTTATTTAGAACTTTTCCAATATTTTCCGTTTTCTTGTCACCAGCATCTGTTTGGATTACTTCATGAAAAGAAAACAACAGATTGTTCGGAGTTGGGTCTCTTTGAAGCTTTATGGTAGGTATAGGTTTGGAGTGATAAGGGTGATCGATGAGGGTCGTGAAATTTTGAATACAATCTAGTATATTTATATCGGGGGAAGCGCAGCCATTTGTGTTACTCCAGATGGAGTTGATTTGCATAAAGCCTCTAATCTGTTGCATAGTAAACCATTTAAGTTAACTGTGTATTTGAAAGACGATAACGCTGATTTACTTAAAATAAAAGCGTTTTATGATCGTTCGTTGGTTTTACCCAAAAATCAAAAGGTAATTTTTCAAAAACAAAAACCATTTATCTTACGTTGTCCTATAAAAGCAGTACCTACAGAAAACAACGTAACAAAATGCTCACATCGCCTTCAAAAGTGCTTAGAAATAACGTTATTTGCTATGTACGATATCACACAAATACACATAACAAAGTATACAGAAATGCACTTACCTCGCTGTTCCCACTTTAAAGGAATCAGCGTATCAGACGGAAATTGTCCCCTGTCGAAAGTACGGTAGCACCATAGGCCCCATAATGATCGGGCCTGGCAGCTAATTGCCATAATAACCATGCAGCCAGAACGGCGATAATCGCATGACAGTATTAGCAAGCCAATTTGATGGTATGATATCCTGGTATTATCGCCACGAAAACCTTTTGGATCGTTGGGTTTAATCATGTTGTTATGGAGTAAAGGTAGTTGTTGTTTTGAAAACAGAAAATAGGGAGCGGACATAGATTTACGAAATGCTAAAACGTTGAAATGTGGTCGCTTTTGGTGATGATCACTTTGTTGTATCACCAATATTCTTCATCATCATCATCACTTCAGACGTCGTGCGGCCTGCGTCCATTGTTGGACATAGGCCTCCCCCAAGCTCCGCCACCTCGACAGGTTCCTTTATCCAGCGGATTCCTGCGGACTTTACATTGTCATCGGTCTACCTTGTGGGAGGCCTTCCAACACTACGTCTTTCAGTACGTGGTCGCCATTCCAGAAGCTTTCAGTCCCATAGGCCATTGGCTAACACATACATAATATCGTTATAAAGAATACAAAGAATTGATTTTTTATTAATATTTCAACAAATTATAATAAAGCAAAGCTCTTTGCATATTAATACGAAATTAACTTCTACAAGTTTAGTAACATGAGTCAAATGAAAACTTTATTCAAGAAGTCCAATAAGTAAAGATAATTTACGAGCATAAAATATCATTAATCAACTGGTTTTACCGTACTTAACAAAACACAAAAAACCTCCTTACCGAGATAATAAATCATCATAGTCATGCGTTGTCAAATTCCCTGAATATATCTTACTTACTGTTGAACCTATAAGCCTCTTTTTGTGTGATAAGAAAAATGAATGCGCTGTAAAGTTAGTTAGGACGACACTAGGTTAAATGCTCTAAGGACGACACAGTTGGCGCAGTGGTTGAGCGATTGACTGCTGCGCACTATGTCGCGGGTTCGATTCCCGCACGGAACAAATATTTGTACGACCTGCAAGTATTTGTTACGAGTCTGGGTGTTTTTCTATCTATCTATACATATAATAAATTTGTAGAAAAGTGGTGTCTGTACAATAGAAATAAATAAAAAAAAAGTAGCAGGGGTTGTTATTATATCGATGCCGAACCCGAAATTGTAATTAATTTTTTTTTTGTCTGTTTGTCTGTTTGTCTGTGTGTTTGTGCACGCTAATATCAGAAACGGTTTATTCGATTTAGATACGGTTTTCACTAATATATTGTAGTAAGCTTCACTTAACATTTAGTGTTTATTTCATGTCAATCAGTTCATAAATAAAAAAGTTATGTCAATTTAAAGAATCACGGCAAACATTTGTTAAGGTATTCTATCAGAGTACGTATACGCATCGCGCCTGCGCGTCCGTGGCTATATAAAGCGCGCTGAGAGCCGCGCCGCTGTTACCCCCGATCCAGTTGTCCCTTGCTGTCCTCCCCCAGCGACGCCCTAAGCCGAGGTCCGTACCCCCCTTAGCGTGTAGTCGCTTAGTTTGTAAGTTTTTATAAGCCCTGGCTGGAGGCTACAATTCTTTTGTGGTATCCACAGGCACGTCCGGTTAAGCAATATACAACCCTATGGTTGAGCTGCGAGATAACACTATCAAAAAAAAAACACGCCGCTGCCATAAGGATTCAGTTATTCGTAGCGAACGCACATATCCTGGAAAGTATAGGCGAATAGTTGCATTCGATTATTACGATTCACTTGAATACTGACTGTTTGCATATTTCATTTATTTATATTTTAGGGTTTGTAGGTTAGGTTCTTTTTCTAAATTTTCCTTAAAATCTATCTATAATATAATAAAACAGTAAAAAAACTGTGTCTGTAAATTGAATATATTAAAAAAATAATTGACGGTTTAGAAACAGTAATAGAGCACGAATCCGAAAAAAAATTCGGTCTGTTTGTCTGTTTGTTTGTACACGCTAATCTTCGGAACTACTGGACGGATTTGAATGATTTTTTTTTGTTGTGTAGGTATCTTTCCCTACTTTTCTTTAAACGTTCTTCCCTTTCGTCGTTACTTTCTGCCAAACGGCGCTGTCTCATTTGAGCAGCGCGTTTAGTAGGCCTACCCATATTAAACAAAAAGAATTTTCTTTCTATTTAAGATTGAAAAAGAAACTTCAAAACTATGAACTACATATGTACAAACTTAAACTAAAAAGTAGAAAATAATTTTTTTTTCAATAAAAAACAAAAACCGACTTCGAAAACCTAATAAACACTAAAAATTTAAAAATAATATTAAATTGAATAACTATAATCAAGAATTATTAACCAAAATAACCTTACCTAACTTTAATCTACATTATATTTTACAATTTAACAATTTTTGGAGTCGGTGCCAAGCCCGCACTCACAAAATATTAACCTAAAAAAAAGTACAATAGCAGCAAAAAAAACAAAACAAACTGAAAAATAACTACAACACAAAACAGAATATCAACTGAAGAAGACAGAGTTGTTTTGAAAAGGGTACAACGCCATCTATCGAGCACTGACTAAAACTTTTAACAGCTTTGTAAAAATATCAGTACCTTATAATATGATATTAATTTACTCCCGTAAACTATTGTAATAAAAATTAAGGGAAAATATTTTATGGTCATATTATACACTTGGCTTGGCACCGACTCCAAAAATTGTTAAATTGTAAAATATAATGTAGATTAAAGTTAGGTAAGGTTATTTTGGTTAATAATTCTTGATTATAGTTATTCAATTTAATATTATTTTTAAATTTTTAGTGTTTATTAGGTTTTTGAAGTCGGTTTTTGTTTTATGAAAAATAATTTTATTATACCGTACCGAGTTATTACTAAACACGTATAGTATACGTAGTGTAATTGAATGCCCCTCTGTCGGAATGACGTCTTAGCAAAAGTTGTCCAATCTGATGAGCACTTTCTGTTGACTTATAAAAATCGAAGATCTGGAACACCTGTTGTAGAACTCCAAGAGCCCAGCTACACTATAACACATATAGGAATGACGTCTTAGCAAAAGTTGTTCGGTCTGATAGTCATTTCTTATAGACTTATAAAAATCGAAGATCAGAAACATCTGATGTGGAAATCAAAGCTATCACTAATTTCACTGTATAATTATAAAATAACATAAGCTGGGAGTACTTCCACGCGGTGAAGGCGGTAACAGTTTAGGACTGATTTTCGCTGACGATGGTACAGACGCCAGCACATCAAGCTATCCCTAACTGTCAAATTTTCTCAATTAAAACTGAACCTTACGTCTTTGCAATAAAGTTGAAATACTATCAAAGAAATTTGACGGATTGTGGTAACTTGATGTGCTGGCCTCTGTACTTATATCATTGAAAATTTGACTCTGCTGGCCAAAACTCCCATTTATTTTTTTATTTTACCAAATAAATATGCCTTCGGACTTATGTTATTTGAGTGTTTAATTTCCTTTTCTATTTATCTTCGTGACACAGTAGCCTACCCGATAACGCCTGGGAGCAGTCCCTTAGATTTTAATTGATCACATAAATTCACAATTAAACTATAACCATGCCTAGAAAGAGGTCAAATCTTTCCCAATGTTCCAAAAGAGCTAAAAGATTGAAGATCATAAGATCCCAAGGATCTACCAAAGAGCGTCACGAGAGACTTGATGCTGTTTGAAAACATCCGGCTGCAACTCGCTCCGTGGAAACCTCTTCGGATCGCGAACCATGCCTGCGTTCTCAGCGTATTTACGCATCTACATCCAGGTCTCTAGAGACCAGTGAAGAATATGATGCGCGACTGACCACAGATCGTGCAAGTCATGCATTGTCTCGCGAATCGGAGACGTTCACGGATAGAGAATTACGCTTGAGTTCCAAGCGTATCTACGCATAGACTTTTAGGTCTCTAGAGACAAGTGGGGAACGTGATGCGCGACTGACCGCTGATCGTGATTCAGATCTTCGATTTTGACGACCCCGTTGTCGCTGGCATAAGCAACAGGATACGCGTACGAAGTCGCGGGCAGAAGCTAGTCTATAATATGTATGTATTTACAAAAAAAAAATGTATATAAGTAGTTTATCAGCCATCTCGTTACCATAACACAAGCATTAGGTTGCTTAGCTTCGGACGATATGGCGTTGTGTGAAATGTCCAAGGATATTATTATTATTATTATTATAGTTAAATCTGTATTATATAAAAAAAACAACCGACTATCGAAAAAACACTACAAAGTAAAAAATAATTTTAATTTCGGAAGTCACTCTCTTTGGTTTTTATTTGTGGTTTTCCTACTGACTTCCCAAATTTAAATTTATTTTATCGGCTGCTTTTTTTTGACAATAAGTTTTTTTTTTTTCTTTTGTGTTTTAGTACCTACCTACCCCACAGTCCCTACACCAATTTCTATTCACTACTAAACTTGCTATGTAAATTTTTTTCAATTTGGTTCTCAATTGGACTAAATAGTCCAATTGAGAAACTCCTTCTTTTTTTCAAGTCGGTTAACAACTGAAGTACTAACATAACATCAAGAAAAAATTTAAGACATATAGTTTTCTCATGGATTCCATTGTCAGAACTGGACTAAATTGCATTAACAAACTTTAAAAAATCATAAAACAAAAGCTACAGGGCCAAACTATGTTAATTTTTTATGGAACCAAACGGCAACTATGCCGCATCAAACTGAAGAAGAATCACGTAATCATCACGGATCATAAATCTCAGCGTACTCATTGTACATACATAAACAAAAAACAATTGAATTGAGAACCTAATCCTTTTTAAAGTCGGTTAAAAAGAAAACCTAACCATATGACCATCGTTACACACCAAGACCTCTCCGTACCTCGGAATGCACGTTATGCCGTTGGTCCCGGCTGTCATTTGTAGATCTTTGACACTGGTTACGGTTCGTTAGAATCCCGAAACTCGGCAACCAGTCTTTCCAAGAGGTAACGTGATTCCCAGTTACTGGGTCGTTGAGTACAGATAGGCGGCCGCTCCATGTAAAATACTGGTCCGGTTAGACTGACAGCCGACCCTAACATAGTTGGGAAAAGGCTAGGCAGGTGATGATGATAAATTTAAGGAAACCTAGCTGACTGATTTATCAACACATAGCAAGCACGGAACGGATTGGGGTTTCTTTTTTTTTTGAGGGTGAGTAATCATCAAATTAATGATTCCTCTCGCTCTGGGTGGAAAAGAAGGGAGTGTCAGACTCTTACTGAATGAAATCCATCCATGTTCCTTCCTTAGCCTTTTATGTTCCGTGGTAGCGGTAACCCTTTCGGACTATCCGGCTTAAACGGATTGGGCTGAAATTTTGCATAGATATAATGGCATAGGCATCTGCTTTTCTATGTGAACGTAGTCGGGGCAGAAGATAGTGAAGGATAAGGAAAATTGAGATTGGATTGGCTTGGAGCTATCAAAACTATGACATCAAAGGTTGTATATCCTTTGAAGCTTCAGTGCTGTTGTCTTGTTATTTCAATAGTTTAATCTCTCTGACGGTTAGTAATTAGCTGTATGAGTGTTTCAGTTAATTATTTGTTCGTATTTCTGTCTTATTCAAGGCCCTTTTGTTTTGCGTGACCTTTTCAATTTGTTTTATGGCAGGAACCGCTGATTGAATTGATTTTAGAACTCCGGAAAAACATAAGAGGCGTTTTGAGAAAGGTTGCCTGTTTTTATCAAAAAATCGTATAATAATAGGACTTCTTGCTACTATTATTACTAGATAAAGTATACATACTTCGGTAACCCAGGTACTCTCCCCATGCCATAGCCATGGTCCGGGGCGAGAGGGAGTGGGAGGCAGTCACCTCCTTCTGCGAAAAAGTTATGCTCGCGAAGGAGGTGGCGGGATGGGAGAGAGAAAGGTCCTCCCGTCCCAGCCGCCGCAGGAGACGCCCCGGGCGTCGGGAGCCACGTGACGACTCCCGGCCACCGTAGGCGCGGGCCTGCGGACGGTGAGTAATGGGTGACTCACCGTCCGATCAGCACCAGACCCGTGCCGTACGGCGCGTATATGTTCCACGCGCGCCTCAAAGAGATGTGATCAGGGCCAAGCCTGCCGGGTAAGCGGGATTGTCCGAAAGGGTTACCGCTACCCCGGAACATAAAGGGCTACGGAAGGAACATGGATGGGTTTTAGTCAGTAAGAGTCTGACACTCCCTTCCGCTCCACCCAGAGCGGGAGCAGTCATTGGATGATTTCCCAGCCTTAAAAAAAAAAAAAAAAGGTTCTCTCCTTGAGATGATCAAAATACAAGAAAAACTACTTATAAAAAGTAAGAAAAGGCTAGACAGTTGAAGCAACTCATAGCAAGCACTGAACGGATCGGGCTTTTTTCAGTTTGTTTTTTTTATTGACAACCAACTTCAATTGTTCGTATATTCAAATCATAACTGTCATAGTTTAATAACTGTAATGAAATGGATATTACCACGTCAAATCGCAGACGCTTGTCTATGTGCTTTAAAAAAACTTTTTTACAAAAAATAAAACCGACTTCCAAAACAACACTACAAAGTGACAAATAATTTTGATTTCGGAAGTCGGTGTTTTCGGTTTTGTATTTTAATTTTTTGCCACCGACTTCCGAAATCAAAATTATTTGTCACTTTGTAGTGTTGTTTTGGAAGTCGGTTTTATTTTTTGTAAAAAAGTTTTTATTTTTCACTTTTTAGTTGTGGTACCTACCTACACAACCCTCCCCCCTCCCCCCCAAAATTTTAATACCACTACCTGGTATGTAAATTACAGTGACAGGAACATCGTCCACATATATTAAGTAGGATTTTTTTTAGATTTTTGTTGATTTTTCAAAAACCGCTTATTCGATTTCGATAAAAATTTTATGGGACCATTTGGAAAGTATACCCTTTCCAACAAAAAAAGAATTTTTCAAATCGGTTGGCAAGCAACGGAGTTATGCGCGAACAAACATAAAAAAAAATAAAAATACAAACATCCGAATTGAGAACCTCCTCCTTTTTGAAGTCGGTTAAAAATAATAACCTAGACTACGTATCTACTTTTTTAGTATAGTGACTCGCATGTAACCTTTTTTAAAAAGTCTAGTCGTTTTGCCAACCTTATTTTTCCTTACAAATAAAATAAAACCATCACGACTTTAAAAACTGGTCTCGCTTATCAAACGAGCTGCAAGAGCAGTTCAGACCGTGAAAGAAAAACATGAACCATCGTAAAATGTTCCAAATCTCTACGACTAGTGAAAACTCTTGTAACACTGTATACATTTACTGTCTGCCTTTTTTTTTTTGAGGGTGGGAAGTCATCTAAATACTTCTCCCGCTCTGGGTGGAGTTAAGGGAGTGTCAGACTCTTACTGATTAAAACCCATCCATGTTCCTTCCGTAGCCCTTTATGTTCTGGGGTAGTGGCAACCCTTCGGACAATTCCGCTTACCCGACAGGCTCAACCCTAACGGGCCCCTTCATATGCTGATATCTCTTTGAGGCGCGCGTGGAAGATGTAAGCGCCGTCCGGCACGGGCCTGTTCCTGATCAGACGGTGAGCCACTCATTGATCACCGCCCGCAGGGCACCTACGGTTTGCCTGCCTGCCTAAGCTTTTCCCAACTATGTTGGGGTCAGCTTCCAGTCTAACCGGATGCAGCTGAAAACCAGTAGTTTACATGGAGCGACTGCCTATCTGACCTCAACAACAATACATTGTCTGTCAACTTGATACACAGACCGATCTAGCGACCACTTCTATTTTCCTATCAACTACAATTCAGTTTAATAGCAAATTCAGAGTTTCAAAATAACATTACAAGTTTCATGCTCTTCTTAGCAAGATTGCCCCATCCAATCCGCCTCAGTAATTGATATCATCGAAAACTGCCAACTCACTCAAACTTTTCTAACGATATGTCGGAAAAAAAATACAATTTTCTTTCGGGAAATCGATTAAAATCACCTACTCGATCCCTGAAACTTACTTAATCGAAACTTTTACGATTCGATATAAGTATTCGCGGAATAATTGAACGGGGAACTTGTGCTTCGATTTCTTTCTTGTGATAAATTAGCATTTGTATCATTGCAGGAATTTATAACGATGTTATTTTTCTTGAAGTTTTTAAGGGCCCCGGTTCTCAACAGTTTTTCTTAGTTTGTTACTATTTATTCATTTTGAATTCTTACGTTGTAATGAAGACATTAGTCAGTTAACTCTTTATTAATAAAAATTGCTTAAAGTTACGCAATAATTGACACCAACGATAGCCATAAAGTTTTAACGTTTAATCCCATCTCTTAATTTTCAGCATCGGTTAGGAATGAACCTATAATTTCCGATTTTAATATTTTTTTCTTGTGTCATTAATTTCTGTCTCCTATTCATTGGATCGGCGACTATTATAACCAGCCTGTCGATTCTATAAAAATCACACCGTGATAACAAAGATGAAGTGAGTTGTCGTTGCACCTAATGCTATTTCTTGACACTATTGACAGCAGACTTTAAACTCTCTTCTCCTACATTTCCACGGTGAGATTTTTCCAGAATATAACTACAGCTTACATGACGTAAAACGGCAAAGAATCACACACAGTCTGCAGACTTATCTCTATTTATCACTCACAATAATCTCTAAAAGGCAAAACAATTAACAATCTCGCTCCAAAAACTATAAATCACGAACTCACAAACTCCTTTAGGCACTTACTTTGGGCAGTAATTACACTAAAGTAAATTGGAAGTATCTGAAAGAGCCCTAAATGCAAGTCATTCTCGGACGCGGCTTTTCACAACTCCATCTCGTTAGTGAATTTAATGTGGCGTTTCAAAAGATTTTTCGCCGTTTTTTTCTCTCTACAATGTTTTTAATTCGTCACTTCTTTAGAGTCTGAGCTTTTGAGTATTAAAAGATTCTTTTGGCTGTAATAATTATGAGTTTGATAACGCTGTGCCGCTTTGGCGCGTTGACAAATGAATTAGTCGGCGAACGTGAGACTATCACATACTAGGTTTGCGTGTGCGTTAAATAGAATTTTACAATCAATTCGGGTTGTAAAAAACTAAATTCAATCATGATTTAAAAGACACGTGGCGCCAAATCCGTTAAATCAAATCACGCGCATTTTTATACTCAATAACGTCGAAATAATTAAAAAAAAAACTGTACCAACTATATCAAAAAACTATTTTCAGTATTTATTTAGTTACAACAGAAATCAAAATAATAAAACTTGTTTGAATATTAGAATTTATTTCGGTTATTTATGAAACTGAAAACTAATCATAACACAACATGGAGTTTTGTGTAAATATGTTTGAAATAACATTTGCGCTTCATTCCAAAATTCTATATTAATATAATTTAAATATGATTTTACTTTAGTCAACATAATATTACACAGCTGTATTTCCCGAAAGGTAGGGCAGAGATGTACTTATAGTACACTCAAGTTTCGCAATTTATGTTTAACACTTTCAGCGCCAGTGTATCATTATTTCTAAAGGGGAAGCCTCATAAAATTTTCATACGTTTTTGCGAGCTGAAAATTTGCGTTTATTCCCATCTGCCACCTCTGACCTTGCCACCGGGGTGGTGGTTGGCACTAATAAGTTTCGTTTACCACCCCACCCCTGAGCTTGCCACCGGGGTGGTGGTTGGCACTAACAAGTGGCGTTTACCACCCCGGTGGTCAATAGTACGTAATTAGTTTCATCTGCCCCCTTCGCTATAATACAGAGGTTTATTCGCATTTCGTATTGAACATTATCAATAGAAATTGAAATAAAACATCACTGCATATCATGATAATGATTCACCATCATAAGCAATAAAAATGTATATATTAGTATTATTATGGAACTTTTATTTTAAAAAATAGTATAAGTATGTACTTATATGGAACTTTTACTTAAAAAAAAACAAGTTTACATAGATATAATGAACTTTTTTATAATTACCTACTATTGTCTTTCATACACTTATGTGCTTATTTTATACTTCATAATGTTATTTCTAGTCACACCCTTTCTATACGTATCCAAAATAAGATTCGTATTATAAAGCCATGGATGACCCTAGGGCTGGTTAGATGTATACGAAACCGTGACAGGATGCATTATAAATTAAAAAAAGATCCTGGAAATACAGTCCTCCAAATTACCTATAAAAGATATCGCAATTACCTTAACACCTTATTAAAAAAACTGAAGAGAGCCCATGATAAGAACGAATTGCAAAAGGCCAGAAATAACCCTAAAGCCACTTGGAGAGCAATTAAAGCTATTACCAACTCTACTTCTCATTCACAATCTCCCAAGGAGCTTCTTCAACTCACTGATGATCCTAAAACCTCAGCAAACCGTGTTAATTGCTTTTTTACTGATATTGGTCGTAAGTTAGCCTCTCAAGTAAGCCCCGTCCCCACATTTACACACGATGTTAGAACCCCTAGACTACCTCCACCTTGTCATTCTCTCGTCATCCTGCCAGTTGATGAAACACAAGTGGAAAGGCTGATCAGAACCTTGCGTTCTGACTGTGCCACTGGATACGACAACATATCAGCTAAAGTGCTGATACAATCGAGTTCAATTCTATCATCACCAATCACGCATATCTTTAATCGTGCCATTGATACTGGAAAATTTCCCAACGTCCTCAAAAAAGCTGTCGTGCATCCTATTTTCAAGAGTGGAGACAGAGCCAATGAATCAAACTACCGTCCAATCTCCGTATTAAGCTCCCTATCCAAGATACTCGAAAGGATACTCAACAACTCTCTTATTGCCTATCTTTCTAAACACAAAATCATTGCCAACAATCAGTACGGTTTTAGACCAGGAATCTCTACGGAGGACGCTGTAGCTGACCTTACCAAAACATTAGTTAACAAACTGGATAAAGGCATGAAATGTTATGGTATCTTCCTTGACCTATCGAAGGCATTCGACACGGTTTCTGTTCCAATCTTGCTGTCGAAAATGGAAGGCGTTGGGATTCGTGGCCTTGCTTTGGACATATTTAAAGATTATCTTTCAAATCGCACTCAACAAGTCAAAATCGACTCTACAACAAGTGATGATAGAATTATCAGCTTCGGAGTACCACAGGGTAGCATCCTTGGGCCCCCTCTCTTTTTGCTCTACATCAATGACCTGTGTCATGCACAAATTCCAAATTGCGACATATTTACATACGCTGATGACACAGCGTTGATAGTATACGATACAGATTGGGATGGAGCAATTAAAAGGGCAGAGAAGTCGCTGCGTTTTGTGATGGAGTGGCTCTCAAAGAATTTACTTACCCTAAACGTAGCAAAAACAAAGGTCATTCGATTTTCACTACCTAACACCCTAGCTCCTCCACCGGAATCAGGTCAAATTAGAGCCCACATTTGCTTAGATGAGGCACCCAATTGCAGCTGCCCATTACTGTCCTTGGTCTCAGACATAAAATATTTAGGGGTACTTATTGATCACAAACTTAGTTGGCAACCCCATATCGAAGCCCTATGTACAAGGATCAGAAAATTAATATATATATTTAAGGAACTAAGGCACTCTGCTGATCCAGATACAGCCTTGATGGTTTACCAGAGCCTCTGCCAATCGATTATTTTATACTGTATCCCAGTTTGGGGCGGAACTTACAAAACTTCTCTACTCAAAGTCGAAAGAGCTCAAAGGGCAGTCTTGAAAGTCATGACCTTTAAACGCAGAGACTATTCTACCAATCTACTCTACTCTGAAGCCAAAGTGTTGACTGTGAGACAGCTTTTTGTGCTCCGCGCTGTGCTGCGGAATCACTCTACGCTACATCTGGATCCTACTAAGCTGAAAAGACGCAAAGGCACTCCCGTGTGCGATGTAGTCCAATGCCGTTCCAAGTTTGCCAGCCGACAATATGCGGCAACTAGCGCTCGACTGTATAATCGTATTCATAAACTTATGGCCATTTACTCCCTGACGAAACATGAAGTTAAAATGAAACTTATTGACTGGTTGCAGAAGTTATCGTATGATGAAACTGAGAATCTTATTGCAATTATCTCATAATAGTTAAATTACTGTACCTATTTAAATCAAGGCATTATTTGTTAAATTTATGTTTAGTAACTATAAGTACTTGCACGATATGTAATACCACTTGTATGCCACTTTATCTGGAGGAACCTTGGCTCCTAAAACACAGGCTTTTGGCCTAGTTTAGGAGGCCTCAGTTCGCCCTAGAATATGACTCCACTGTACTGTATTTCTCAAACATTTGTGTGCTTATTATGTTCTTGTATGTGTACAAATAAACATTTTATTATTATATTATTATTATACCTACAGAATTGGTAAAACATAACAAGTTTAACAACTACATACGTCATTAAAAATCGACATCGACGAAACGAAACTATTTCGTGCTTTGCAGTATTTTGTCATAGATTACGCACTCACTTAAAACAGTAGCCGACAAAAAACGGAGCAATGCATTGTTCTACGACTCCACCCCTTTGTGCGAGTGAGATCATAGGAGTCATCCCTTTGCGCGAGGGAGAAAGCAATGTATCCTACTTTCCTTTGACGTCATAATTTGCAATAGATCATCTTTGAGACTGCGTGGTGCGCACGCGCAAATAAATATGGCGGAAACACTAGCCAGTGGCAGTTCCCAAGACTCTAATACAATTTTTTATATTAATAAAAATAATGGTAAAGTGTTGTTACGTGCGGGACATCAATATATTATTAAAAAACAATACAAAACCACTTGTCACGTGGTATGGGAGTGCTCCGGCAGACGAAAAAATAAGTGTCGCGGTCTTTTAAGAATGAAAGTAAGTAGAAAATTTTTGTTACAGTTCAGGCATTTTTTAATCTAGTCTAGTGTAACAACATTTTATATCTACACTAATACATACTATAAAGAGGAAAGATTTGTTTGTTTGAATTATCTCAAAAACTTCAGAACCGAACCTGCTCTGTTACTTGTGCGAAGCCAGAGCGGGTCGCTAGTTAGCTATAAACTCAAACATAGTTATATTAGACATGGGTAACATAAGACATGTTGACGACCGAAACTGATCCAACGCGAGTCACAAATTAATAGATAAGTGGTTACTAATATTTTAATCTGTTAGTATGTAAAGTAGCAGGTGCATACTTATCTTTAACTTGCTTTGGGTCAGTATCTGACGACACTTAGATATAGTAGGTAACTTTTCATGAAACGCCTTGTACAACGACCGGTTGGTGTAGCGCTTGGTCTGGGTGTTTCTATGTATAATATGTATGTGTTTACAAAAAAATAGTAGGTATATAAGTATGTTTATTCTATTGTCTGGTACCCATAATACAAGCTCTGCTTAGTTTGGAACTAGATGGTGTGGTGTGAATGTGGTGGAATATTTATTAAAAAAAAGTGATTTGCACCAATAATTATATAATCACATATAACACATCGTAACGTTTTACAAGACGCCCCTCTCCCCCTTCCAAATTGCATTACGTAAAACTTGAACGGCCCCTAATATCTAACAAATAATGAGTAGAAAATTGATGTATTAAAGAATATTCACTTAGTATGTGTTTTTCTTGTTATAGGGGAACAATATTGTAGATGAGAAGCCCCACAACTGTACACCAGATTTCGCAAAAAATGAGACTGCAATGTTATTACAAAGAATAAAGGAAAAAATAATAGAGCCAAACTTTCCTGCCGTGCCAACTATCTACAATAAGGCAATGGCAGAGATGAATAATTCCGACGTGAGTAATATTGTGCAACTTCCTCAATTTAATAACATCAAATCATCATTATATAGGCATAGAAATAAGACAGCAGAATTGCCAAAAATATCCTGTTGTGAAGCTGAAGGTGGAAATCCCAGCTAGATATCAAGAATTTTTGATGGCCGACTACAGACATGAAGGAGTACGTATTATCATATTCTGCTCCAAAAAATCCAGAGAATTGATTAAAAAGGTCAAGGACTTTTTCAGTGATGGTACTTTTAAAAGTTGCCCAGCATGTTTTAAACAAATGTACGTCATTCATGGAGATTTGGGGAGCGATAGAGAAGCCACTAACATCGTACCGTTGATGTACTGTCTTATGAATAAAATGACATGTAAAGCCTACACCACTCTATTCGACATAATAAAATCGCAGATTTCTGAGTGGGAACCATTGCAATTTAAGACAGACTTTGAAAATGCTGCGATCAAAGCTATAAAAAAATCCTTTCCAAATACAGCAATTTCCGGCTGTTATTATCATTACAATAAAAGTATTTGGAAGAAAGCAAAACAACTTGGACTGACACAAAGATCTGAAAAAATCAGGAGGCGGGAAATAGAACTTAGCGCAGTATTACCTTTATTGCCTCGTACCGAATTACTAAACGAATGGAAATATATAACGCGTCACGAAACTCAAGACCATCAATTACTGAAATTCCGGTCTTATATGAAAAAACAGTGGATAAAGTCGGATTCGTTAGAAATTTTGTCCGTGTATGGGCAACGCCACCGAACCAACAATTTTTTGGAAGGTTGGCACAACAAACTAAATAAAGCTATGGGGAAAAAGAATCCAAATATAATGCATTTCTTAAATATAATTGAAGAAGATGCTTCTTTAGTCAACGTTAAAGAAACTCTAATTCAAAACAAAATATTTAAAAAAAGAGTTCAAAAATCTATGTCCAATGACGACTTCATTCAGGACGCTCAATTAGCGTTATTAGATGAACAAATAACAGTAGGTCACTTTTTGGAAATGGTGCGTACCTAATTAAAACGTCTGTGATTATAATATTCTACAACCGTAATTTGAATCAATATTACGATTTTTTATAACTAATGAGTACATTATTTTAATTATATTGTGATTAAAACTGTGATCTTAGTAGGTAATTAAAAAAAGCTTTTTCATATACATAATCTTGGTTAAAATTTCGTGATACGTGCCATGAAAACAAAGCGCATATATTTTTTTGTGTAAGATCTAGTCGATTGTTGTAAATTATACTGTGATTAAAACTGTGATTGTAGCAATTAAAAATTATTTAAATATTAAAAGATTTTATTTGTATCATATAAGCTTTTGCTGATTATTTCTTCCATTTTTTTTTAATTTTTTACGATTTTTTTTGTGTAAAAAAAGAACTGTGTAGATTGTAGCATGAGTACTGTTACACTACTAAAGATATAGAAAATTCAAAATATTCTTCGAACACTTTATTTATACAAAATGTGTAACTTGTTTTTATATAGAGTCCCGAAATGATTTGTCATTATTAAACTACATTTTTATTGCTGAGATCAAGGGATGTTTCATTTCAATTTCCCTTAATAATGTTCAATACGAAATGCGAATAAACCTCTGTATTATAACGAAGGGGGCAGAAGAAACCAAATAGGTACTATTGACCACCTGGGTGGTAAACGCCACTTATTAGTGCCAACCACCACCCCGGTGGCAAGCTCAGGGGTGGCAGATGGGAATAAACGAAACTTACCGTTGACCACCGGGGTGGTAAACGCCACTTATTAGTGCCAACCACCACCCCGGTGGCAAGCTCAGGGGTGGCAGATGGGAATAAACGAAAATTTGGGCCCAACTGGTGCTTCCCCTTTAAAAGTACAACTGTAGTTTATACATTCAGTCAAAAAAGTATCGGGAATGGATGATTTGTTTATGGTTCCAAATTCAAATTTTTGGTTTTTTTGTAGTTGTTAGATTGGCACAACTGTTTTCCATTTTGGCGCGGAGTTTGAGTTGCATCTGTTATTTATATTAAATACAGTGCTGGTTTTAGTAATATCATATATAGTGTGTATTGCGAATTTCATAATGGACAAAAATATCGAACAAAGAGTTTGTCTTAAATTTTGCATCGCCAATGGAATTTCGTGTAATGTTACAGAAGGCTTACGGTGAATCGACTTTATCAAAAACTCGTGCTTATGAGTGGTTCAAAGCGTTAAAAAGCGGTGTGATGGAAGATTTGCCTCGCTCTGGTAGGCCGTCGACGTCTGCAACTGAAGTTAACATCGCAAAAGTGAAGAAAATAGTGACTGAAAATCCCCATTCAACTCTGAGAGAGATAGCCGCCGAACTTTCTGTATCTCACGAGTCGATCCGTACCATTTTAACTAATCATTTGGGTATGAAACATGTTGCTGCTCGGCTAGTCCCAAAAGATCTGAATTTTCTCCAAAAACTCAATCGCATGAAAGTCGCTGAGGACATGCTAGAACGAGTCAGTTCGGACCCAACATTCATGAAACGCATTGTTACTGGTGACGAGACGTGGGTATACGAGTTCTTCTTCTTCTTCTTCGGGCTTTGGTTTCCGCACTCAGTCCTTGGCGGACCATTGTGCGTGGGCCATGGCGGCCTGTGGCGGTTATTCCAGCCAGCCCACCTCCTTCCAGAAGTTTATGACGTCTCCTGGTCTGTGTAATATATCTGTAAAAGATTTAGGTGTTCCAATAGTTTGTGTCCTAATCTGTATGACGCCTGTGCACTCAAAGAGTACGTGCGCGACGGTTTCTTCAGCCTCCATGCAGGCCCTGCACAGAGGACTGTCTGTTATGTCTATTGTGTGGAAGTGTTTGTTTAGTGAGCAGTGTCCCGTGATGGTCCCCGTCATCAGGCGCAGGCCGGTTCTCTTTGGGTATACGAGTTTGACATGCAAACTAGTCAACAAACTTCGGAGTGGCGCCTTCCAACTGAACCGAAACTGAAAAAGGGGAATTCGCGGCGAGAACTGAACTCAATTCCGGAAGCAGCGTTTAAAAAATGTTTTGATGAATGGATTATTCGTTGGCGCAAGTGTATCGTTTCTAAAGGAGCATACTTTGAAGGTGATAAAATAAATTTGGATGAATAACAGACATTTTGTGTATTATTGATCTTTTCCCGGTACTTTCTTGACACAGTAGTATACACATGCGTGTGCAAGAATGATACACTGGTGCTGAAAGTGTTAAGTCCCGTATAACAGGGTGCGAACCAATTGCCATTAACTGGGCACAAATCCAGACTCCGGGATGCTATTGAGCAATTCCAGATGAATATCACTTTACCCGACCCGAATATCGGAACTAGGATGCTCAGCTGCAGTAGTACTTGGGTGCTCTATAAGGTTTCTTCATCTTATAGTCAGGCACGCACCACTGATTTTACGGATTCATGTGCGTATTGTATAATTATCACTTGCTTAAAAATCGGTGAACAAAAACATCGTGAGGAACCCAGCATGTCTGAGAGATATTTCTCAACAGCATGTGAAGCTATGTCAGAGACCCATGGGCAGTATAAAAACTCCTACACCAAGTTAGCCTCTAGCGCCACGTACCCCTGGATTCCCGACCAACTGCGAATCCCCAACAAAAATAAGAATATCTAGTTATTTAAGTAAATAAGGATTTTTATTATAATAAAAGTTAATACAGTGACAAAAATGATATTAAATGTTCTGGGTGCGTTTGGGTCATCTACGGACAATTCTAATAGTGACTCATGTTGCTTAGTACTCAACCCGGTTATGCTTTCGGTTGTGACCATAAACAGGTTTCAAAATCTAGCCTTCAGCATTAACAATATCTTTAGCGGGATTTTCCGAAAGGGTTACCACTCGGAACTTTTACACACGTTATTTTATATACGTTACATTTTATATACGTTATATTTTATACACGTTACAACAGTAAAAGTTTGACACCCAGAGCAGGAAGGGTCATTGATTTATTGACCCACAAAAAAAGCATTATCAAAATCTGGAAAATAGGAGTGGTGATAAAAAAATACACAAATTCAAATGCCTATCTAGGTTTGCATGTACGATGTACAACTCTTTAGTCGCGGCCGTTTTGAACCTGCTCAAATCAATAGGGATGATGACAATAAACTATGTAGATTGTTGGCCTAGGGAGCAAATGACAATTTTTATGGCGAGAGTGTTTCTTTGAATCCAGAGCGGAGCGAAAGATTCTAAAATAGACTTCTGAGCGCCGCGACGGATTCAAAGTAGGTACGTCACTTAGCTTAAAATAGTGTTGCTCCTGAGTTGTACACTCTACTTTTTATTGCCCTCTAAAAGAAAATAAGTAATTGCCACTTACATGTTCATTAGAGTAAATTATGTTTATTATACTTTCATTCTCATCACTGAAATCGTAATCACGAGAAATTCGAATTTGATTACAAACGAAGGCAGCATGCCCTTCGCGCATTTTTTATTTAGCTCGCACACCTTATCCTACAGCCTGTTTCTTATTTATACAATGTACGAACACTGTTGTAAAAGTTCCAATCACCAAAGAGATCAATATCGTGATTGACATCTTTTGTTATTTGAGCTTTTACTAACAATATCCACATTCTAAATTTAAATCACTTTTAATCTCTCAGCATTAAAGAGCTATTTTAGTCCCTGTTTACGAAGAATAATCTAGCTTCTTGAATATATTATTATAATTGTTAAGAAAAAATATTTCGTCGATACATTCATGTAGCATGACGTCACGCGTATGAAGATTTTATTCTTACTCATAACGTAACGAGCGGATTCGCTTAAATATCCAAGCTCGTCTTTTATAAGTCATTTTAGATTAATATGATAAAACAAAAAGTACGTGTCTAATATTTTTTTATTATCTGTCTGACGAACAAAATAATTAAACTTTATTTCTTTTTTTTTTACCCATGCATCTACCAGTTTATCATCTTCTTCTTAAATTTTGCTAGGTCTAAAAACATGTTATTTTACACAAGAGTTCCTTATCTAACAAACCTGAGCCCGAAAGAACACAAAGCCAAGGACATCGATAGGTAGCCAGTAAGAGTCTGACACTCTCTTCCGCTCTACCCAGAGCGGGAGGATTCATTTGATGATTTCCCACCCTCAAAAAAAAAAAGACGACTTCATAAATTAATTCTATAAAGCGGCTGAATAGTATATAATAGTTTGTCAGTTTTGGCAGTGGGAAATCGACACACGGCTTGTTGCACAAAATATTTAACCCAAGTTTTGTTTCAGGAAACTGCCTGGTGATAGCGGCAGTTCTTTGCTCATCAAAGCTGCGCAGTGTCACTAATCTGTTCATCGTGTCGCTGGCGGTGGCTGACCTGTTGGTCGGCCTCGCCGTGCTGCCGTTCTCAGCCACCAGAGAAGTATTTGAGGTAAGTTTTAGTCATATTGATAACCTCGTATAAGTTATGAATAACGATGCATTGAAAAGACCTAGAGTCTAGCATATCAATTTTTTGTGACGTCACATTATATTATAAAACTAAAACTTAAGTGACTAAATACTTCCAGACATCTTTATCTTGAGCTACCTCGATTTATCCTTTGCGGTATGTGTTCTATATCGTCTCGCAACATCTTCCTTGGCCTGCCTCGAAGGCGCCGTCTATCGTCAGGTACTCACGTTGTTCCGACGTTGTAACGTGACCCGCCTAATCCCATTTTAGCTTGACAGCCTTTTTGCCAACGTCAAGGATCCAAATTTGGACGTGGTCATTCGTATTCAGTTAGTTCGTTTAACGCCTTATTTAACGAACAATAGTGTCACGTTTTTCAGTATGTTAAGTAACTTAAGTCTAAACTTTATATTATGCAGTAAAGCAAACAGATCCAAACTGCAGAAATTTTTATTATCATCGCTCGTAAGGTGACGAAGAAGTGCAAGCAGTCAGTGCATTTATACTTCAGGATCATACTTTAGTACAAGAACCAATACTGAACATTGCGCGTGTTAAGTGCGCACCATGACAAAAAGATGTCAGCATGAAAGAAGGCGCCCGATTGGGCCGAAGCCTGCCGGGTAAGCTGGATTGTCCGAAAGGGTTACCCCGGAACATAAAGGGCTAAGGAAGGAACATGGATAGGTTTTAGTCAATAAGCGTCTGACACTCCCTTCCGCTACAGGGAGGTGTTACTTGACGACGAAGAAGTGCAAGCAGTCTCTATATATCTCTATCCGGTTCAATACTTAAACCAATACGGAAAATTGCGCGTGATAAGTGCGCTTCGTGACTCAATTACATTGCCATATAGGTATAAACGAGCCTCAGCCTCATACCAAACGAAAAAAAAACCCACTACATATATTAATTTCACTCAAACACGACGCCAAAGCGAAGCTACCTCGTAATAACCAACAGATTTGGATATTCACCGCCCCAGCCCCGAGCGAGAACCGGTATAATGAAAAAAGTTAAATAAAGTCGGGAACAGCCCATAAAGATAGTTTTATTGCAGTGGTAAGTTATTCAGTCGCTCTCAGACAGTGAGTTATCAAGTCTTGTGATGGTAAAAGTATTTGTTTATTGCTGTTGGATAAGAAAAGAAGTATACATATACTAAGCTAAGTATTATATTTTTTTCTCATAATAAATACCAATCGAAAGAGGACGAAATACTAATTATGACTGCATTAAAATCTAATTTTGTCCAAAATGGCGGTTACACCTTTTGAGCCTAAAGGTATCAATATTTGAGGTTACGCCATCGTTGGGGTCTGTCTCGCATAGAATCGTAGTAATGCTGACCGATAGCCGTTTTGGATGGATGTGACGGATATTTTCTCCCAATATGTTCTTTTGCGTTTGTGTTGTTTCTTCGATACATGTTTGCCGCAAACATAGCTTATGATTAATAATGATTCTTAATTTTTAATATGACAGGCATGAACTTTTTACAGAAGATTTAAGATGCAAATTCTAAAATAATGTGGTGTGAAAAATTGTATCACAGTTGGATAATTTATTCACATAACTACCTAGCCTATTACGTAATTTCAATATAGCTTAATGACAATAGAATTAACAGCTTTTGGTGCATGTTATATCTTCTGGGCTACGGATAACTGTCACAATGACTGGACAATCACAGTGGGGCAAAATATGGCCAATGAACTGAAATTCACATTTAATTTTAATTTGAAGCGAATTAACTATTCGTATGAACCTTTCTCTTGAATCACTCTCTCTTTTGATGAAAACCGCATTAAAATCCGTTTGCGTAGTTTAGATGATTGAGGCGTGCAAACGGGCAGATGGCAGGACGTGACTTGGTTTCTATACTACGTAGAGATATTTTGTTTATTCCCGTCAAGAAACTCTTAAAAAGCACACTGCAAAGAAGAAAAAAAAGGCACAAAAGACAGTTCAGGAGTCGGTAAATTACTGACATAATACAAAAGTACGAAGACTCCAAAACAGAACATAAAGACGTCTTTCAGTGGGCAATAATTATTTCGGACCAACTTTCTAACCCCCTTACTAATAAACGTATTATCATCATTCTCCTGCCCTTATCCCAATTTATTTGGGGTCGGCGCAACATGTCTTCTTCTTCCATACTTCTCTATTAGTCGTCATCTCGATAGTCACTCACTTTCAAGCCATATTATCTTTCACACAATTCTAATAAACTTATTATATCAGGTGAATAGTTACACATTGATTTCTCTCTTTCAGTCGTCAGAAATTTGACTTTTGAAAGAAGAAGACAAAGCCTTGTGTAACTAACTATACAGCCGCTATACAACGTTTATTGGAGATAAGTACGGCACATATGTATTCATGCGCCCCTAGTACCTCTGACCTTACTTCACGTTACGAAATAACAAATGATTCCCATAACCCGCGTGAAATATCACAAGGTACCACCATCATTTTCAGTAATTAGACGCTTTAAGAGCCACCTCCAGCTGCAGATGCCACGAAAATAAAGGATTAACAAACCCACATGCTGATTTTGAACTTTAAAACCCCATCATAAAGTCCTAATTCAAACAGCATACTATTTGATATAATTTTAACTGATTTTAAACTGTATCCGAGAAGATATAGACGCTCGTTTTCTGTGTAATGGAACGGGATTCTTTGAAGTTGGTGAGAGAATTTAAAATGTATGCAAGGCAAAATAAGATTCAGTTTACTTTGAATTTGTTATCTATCTAGGCGGTGCTTTCAATGACATTATTAGAGCGCAGTAAATGACTATTTCTAGGCTTTTGCGTTCATTGAGGCTTGGAGGACGTATTTTTAAAGGCTATTTTATCATTGATGTTTCATGGAAATGAAGTCAAAAGAATTGTGTTATTTATTTAAGGTGTTCAAAATTTACTCTAGGAATTTCGTGGAAGCATTATACTCATCAATACAAATCATTAAAAAATATGAGCTGCTCCGTACATTTTATTGAGTTACGTGTGCATAAATGTATGGAACAGCTCATATTTTTTCGTGGTTCATCCCATAGTCAAAGTTGTTCGTATTGATGAGTACAATGCGCCCACGAAATTCTTAGAGTTAGTTTCTGAACACCTTATATAGGAATATGAAACAAAGTTTATCTAAGCCTGTAATGGGATTTTAATTGTTATTTTTTTGACGAATATTGTAATTGCTTGACGAGAGCGTGACCTAAAAAATACGTGAAACAAGACATTATTAACATGAAAGAATCAATCAAATGGTAGCTCGCGAGCAGCTAGCCATAAAACTATAAAAGTACACCTATTTGATATGCAGTAGAACAAATAGACAAATTTTATTTCAACATATGTCACACTTCATGTTGCATTGCATATTACGACGGCATATTCGTTACAACAAATGTTACATTGCACGTTACGTTGACATAATTTTTATACAGTTTTCTCCATGACAACATGCAACGTTACGTTAAAAGAGCAATAAAATTAAGCGGGATTGTCCGAAAGGGTTAACGATACCCCGGAACATAAACGGCTAAAGAAGGAATATGGATGGGTTTTAGTCAGTAATAGTATGATTTACCAACCTCGAAAAAAAAGGGAGCAATAAAATACCATAGTAAATGTGTGATCACACCCATGACCTATATATCACAAATATACCTGCGATAATCGAATAATTAAAGTCTGTTGTTTCGTTCCCACGTAAATTAAGTCTTTCAAGATGACAAAGTGCATATTCTATTGCTGGGCTAACTAATCGGTTATTATATTTCAATATTTATGCAAGTATAAGCCGAAGCGATTGGTTTTCTGTAATCCTTTCTAAGGCTTCGGTCACTGCCTCTAGCGATGCGGCTTGCGTCAACTCGTAATTTTTTTTTTATGTGCATCTCGCAGTTCAGCCTAGGAGGTTGTCTATTGCTTAACCGGCCTCGTCTGCGGATGACTCAATACATTAAGGCCTCCAGCCAGTAAGTACGTGCTAAGTATCATTTTGTCAGTCTCAACCTATTACAACCAGAATCTTAGGACTAATCATTTTGATACGATGGCCAAAAGAATCAAGTGTTTGCGATGGCTTTTCTTTCATACGGGTATTTTAAAATACGTGTTTTTGTTGTTTTTCTTAATTGGTTATAATCACAATGTAAACTTTTTACAAGGCCTACACCACACTTATCTAACCACAAATAATGCGACCTTTTTATAAACTCACTGCTAAAAAAGGTTTTAAAACTGGCAATATTTTCCAAATTCAAAAAATAAATAAAACCAAGACATATTGTAATCATAAACAAACATGATTATTCATTCTGCACTTCAAAATAAAACTCGAGTTAATCCCCTAAGAGATGGAATCATACATATTACAAACAAACAATTCCATTTGATCCCTAAAAACATTCTTCTGTCTTTGTTTTTGGTAGAGTGATCGATCACGGAATAAGTAAATTGGTTCAGAAACTTCACTACACAGACAAAATGGATTTGAGAAACAGTGGATTCATTTTATTCAGTCGGTTGAGAGTTCAACAACAACATAACCAATTTTTTCTTATGACAATGCAACAACTGGGATTCAAACTCATGACCTCTCTCTTTAATTCAAAACTTCAAACCCCGAATGAAGGATCAAGATGATAATTATAATATTTTACCCGACTGCGGAAAGTCAAAAAACGAGGGTTATTTGTTTGACCTCTACGTACATAATATGTATGTCCGTCCCTATAGTCCCTCGTAACTACTAAACGACTGAACTGATTTTGATAAATGATTTGTCATTAATCAGCGCGTGTCACTGAATTTAAAATAAAATAAAATGAATATGGCTGATTTTCGGCGCCAAAAAAAAACTATTGATTATGAAAATTGAAGGTGATTACAAAAAAATAATTATACAAATTAGCATTATAATTACGTTTAATTGCAATTTGGACTGAGAATTTATAAAACGAAAAATCACAAAGTATTTTTAATTGACAACTTGCTTCTGCCAACGACTTGCGCGAGGAATTCATAAGACACCAGACAATAAATAAAAACAAAAAAGCTAAAAATACAAAAAGTAATTAACTCCCAAATAAATATGAAACTGGGTGTAGAATGGATCCCATTTGCTACCCAAAGTTTGTACAATTGTAAAATACAAACTTTGGCTTATTATTATTATATAATTTTTCATAATATAATTATTCTGTACGATTAGTTTCATATAATTCACTCATTTTTTGCAGTGTTTATTAAATTTATTTTCGTCTTTTTTTAAATTACTTTTTACGCATAATAGTGAGACAATAATAGACTAGTTTTATGGTTTTGCATCACTTAAGGATCCCCAAAACGAATGTACAGCGGAGTCTAGTAATAGGGTCCCGTTTTAACCTTTAGGGACGGAACCCTAAGAACAAGCATTGTAGTTGTAAAATTACTCTTTGAATGCCTTATTTGAAACTATACCATCGTCAAATTTAATTTATATGCATTAAATAACATCGTTATTAATAATTGATCATTGCAATTTAAACTCTTTAACAAAACGTGTTTTTTTTTAAATCCCTCAAGGGTTCCATACCAATATCATGGATTCCAAAGTAACTCAGACCGTCTGTATCTTACCTCTTCAAACTTAAACCACTGAACGGCTTTTGATAAAATTTGGCAGAGAGATAGATTGCATCCCGGGGACAGACAAAGGCTACTTATTGTCTAAAAAATTGAGATATAACCGTACTTCTATAAAAAACTATATTCTATAAAAAAAAATTGATCAATTATCAAAAAAGAAAACAATACACCGGTTGTTTACCATAGCACTAAAATAATACAAAAGTCCGAGAATATATGGCGCAAAAATGCATAGTTTCGAAGATATTAACATCAATCATGTTTTAAGACCACCATAATCATTATACTTAAATCACTATATTTATATATATTTCTCTTTAATGCAAGTAACATAGACTCATTGTGTTAGTAACAATTTTCCTTATTCCTATGTTCGTATTCCTATTCTAATCACTTAACCTAAAACCATGAATACATGTGAGTCACTGCCACACGCATATCACAGATGTGGACAGCTTGCAGCAGCGACTCACATATAGACAATCGAGTCTGCTCGCCACACAGCGCAGGATGAGGTTGGGGCTGCCCCGCACGCGGCGCACCAGGGAGGCGCATCGCTTCCTCATCGTTGTATAAAAACAATTGACTCGAGCTTCAGCAAACATCCCTGACGCACTACAGAAGCGGGGCAACCCCATCAACATCCTGAACGCGTTATTATATTAAGCGCGTTATTTTAAGCAAATAAAAATATCTTATCTTATCTTATCATAATTTAACACACCTTGTTTCACAAATAAATTCTTGAAAGTGAAATGAACCTTCTGAACATACTTAATCTGTGGTCTGATCGACTGACGTCATGACTCTCACATTCAAAACGGTCACGAGAGCTTTGCCTTCAACCTTGAGGCACTCAACCTTCACACTTGTCAGCGAAGTTTTAAGTTCGGACACTATCTGAATGAATATTTTTAGAAGAGGAATAAAATTGACTTGGCTTAATGTTTATTGATATTGCCTCCTTTATAGAGTTACGTATGGATAAAGTTGGTTCACAGCACACTTAAGGGAAAGATTTATAAAAGCATGGTTAGACCTACCGTCCTGTATGGATCAGACCGTTGGGCCACAAAAGGAATGAATGAAAGACAATTGCATGCAGCTGAGATATGAATGCTAAGAGGGATGTGTGGTGTTACGCGAATGGATAGAATACGTAATGAGTATATAAGAGGCAGTCAGAAAGTGACACCGGTAACTGAAAAGTTGTGTGGAAATCGGTTGTCATGGTAGGGGCATGTTATGCCGAGGAATTAGGAAAATGTTGTCAGGAAAGTTGTGAGTATGAATGTGGATGGCTATATAAGTAGAGGGAGGCCAAAGAAACGATGGATGGATTGTGTGAAAGATGATATGGCTAGAAAGGGAGTGACTATCGAGATGACGACTAATAGAGAAGTATGGAAGAAAAAGACATGTTGCGCCGACCCCAAATTAATTGGGATATGGGCAGGAGAATGATGAAAGTTGGTTCACAGCTTCATTTGCTCTTTCTTAGCTTGTTTTATTATCCAACAGAGTTGCGATACTCAATACTCAATCTTTATTTGCTTTCCACAATGTGTAGGTACTTAGGTGGTAAGGTAGAAAACTAAGATCATTATGGAACCTGTTAGGCACAGCAAAAAGTAGGAGAGAGGAAGCTGTAAATTAACTTCCAACCTAATTAAATCTAATAATACCATATTAGGGATTCTTTATACATAGGACGCTTTATCTATACTTAATATTATAAAGCTGAATAGTTTGTTTGTTTGAACGCGCAAATCTCTAGAACTACTGGGCCGAATTGAAAAATTATTTTTGTGTTGGATAGTCCATTTATCGAGGAAGGCTATAGGTATCATCACGCTATGACTTATATAATGGAAATTTTAATATTTACCTATACTATAATAACATTTTTTTACTAAGAATTGTTTTAGTTCTTTTTATAAATTTGTTTATTTTATTTTCTTCTTTGATTGCTTTTTTGATACGTAAGTACTTACAGGCTTAAATAGGTATCCACCATTTGTGAAGAACTCCTAGTTCTAATTTTGCAAATTCAGTAGGTATCTAGATTGTTTCAACCATCCTCGAGCTAGGTGCATACCGTGGTGCGAATTCAATATAAAATAATCTAAAACCGAAATATCATGAAGGGACTGTTAAAAAAACCGACCGATTTTTATTAATTTCGTTCATTGTTTGTGATAAAGGAAAAAGAAGTTGAGCAAAATTAATTGTCATTTGTTAAGTCGACTTTTTGTTTCGCATGGGTCTGAAAGGGACTTTTCTAGTGAATTAGGTATTCATGGAAAATCACTAAAATACGCAATTCGTTTTCAAAAATCCAATTTATACAAAAAACTACTTTGATTTTGAACATTTAGTAAGAAACCCAACTACTCTCTGGTAATTGAAACAAAAGAAAAATAAAGATAATTAAATCGAAGAGGTAAACGGAAAAATAAAACAAAATAGATCTATTTATAGGAGCTCGTGGCTAAGTAATAACAGCCCCACGGATCGATCCGTCAGGTTAAGCTATGCTAGCCGAGGTTGATCCATGGATGGGTGACCATCTTCACATATCGAGACTCCTCCGTGTCTCGGCAAGCCCGTTAAGCCGTTGGTCCCGGCTGTCATTTGTGGATTTTTGACAGTCGTTATATTATTATGTAGGTAGTCAGAAGTCCGAAAGTCTGAAAGCTAGTCTTACCAAGCGGTATCGTATTACCTCGTTACTAGCCGGGTTGTGGAGGTCAGTTAGGCATTTGATCCATGTAAAATACTGGTATTCAGCTGCATCCAGTTAGACTAAAAGCCGACCCCAACATAGTTGGGAAAAGGCTAGACAGAATGATTGATTGAGATCTAAATATAATCACGAGCACAAAACAGAAATAACCAACCGGTCGTCCATTGCCATAACTTTAAAGAATCGGTTTTATTTCAATGATATTTTTGAGTGAATAGCAATGATGTAAATTGTGCTCTATTTTTAGATCCGGGAATTGAGTGGAATTGTACGCTGTTTCGAATAGTACCCAAATTGTTTTTATTTTACAATGGCTCCATTCATATTTCAGCCAAAGGAGTGTTCTCACAAAGTCTAAACTTTTTTGTTAGTTTTTTTTTTACGTGAATTTAATATTTTATTGGACTACTTTTAAGTTTAAGTACTAGCTTATGACGAGTTCGTCCGCGTGAAGTTCGGTTATGTCGCAATATCGAGCGATATTTTTGAGACAAAAAGTGTCCTATGTCTTTCCCCGGGATGCGATCTATGGATCTTAGGATTTAAGGTACAGACGCCAGCACATCAAGCTATCCCTAACTGTCAAATTTTCTCAATTAAAAATGAACTTTATGTCTTTACAATAAAGTTGAAATACTGTCAAAGAAATTTGACAGATTGTGGTAACTTGAGGTGCTGGCCTCTGTACTTGAAGTAGTATGAAGTAAAATTAACGGTTGTGTAGACTAGCTCACCGTCCGATCAAGACCAGGCCCGTGCCCGACGGCGCGTTCATCTTCCACGCGCGCCTCAAAAAGACGTCAGTATTTGAAGGGGCCCATCAGGGCCTCCGGCAGGCTGCCGAATAAACGGGATTATTCAAAAAGGTTACCGCTACCCCGAAACATAAAGCGCGAAGGAAGGAACATGGATGGGTTTTAGTCAGTAAGAGTCTGACACTCCCGTCCGCTCCACCCAAAGCGGGAGAAGTCATTGGATGATTTCCCACCCTCAAAAAAAAGGGTTGTGTAGACAATGCCTCATTTTTCCGGTGGTCTATGGTTGGTAAATAAGGAGTGAAAGAATACAATTAGCAGACAGCGGCGAATCACCAAGGAGGATTTTAACCAGGATGTATTTGGATCTGTTTGAACAGTCGCCAGCACATTAAATTACTAACTGTACAATTTACTCAACCGATTTTGAACTTAACAGTCAACGTTTTAAGGTTTAATCATTTGGAGAAAGGACATTGCTTACTTTTTTATGGAAGTTGGACCAAGTGCTGCCTAGGAGTGTGAGCTGGTCCAGTGGTACTATATTTAACATAACCTACAAAAAAAAAATAGCTCCAGGAAAAATAAATAAAGCCTAGTATTTGTGATAATGAATTATCTGTCATTAAACAACGTTTTTGAGATATTTTTTCCAAGAGATGCCAGCATTACGGTAGGGGCCCGTCAGGGCCGAAGCCTGCTAGGTCAGCGGGATGGTCCAAAGGGGTTTTCTTTTGACAGTTTGGTTTAGCTTGATGCGCTGGCGACCGTACAAGTCTAGACATTTGTTCAAAGATCATCAGACACGTGTCTAATGTCAGTCTACCTACGTCAAACTTCATCCATAAATGTCGTGTTGAACAGCTGTTTCGGTAGTAAGGTGCATGTACGTCTTGCATCCCTAAAATAGCCACAGTTTCCATATTACACTATCCAACTAAAACAAACAAACGCCAATCATAAGAATTCGTCTTCAGTCTGCAAGAAACCCATTATCTTTGACGCTAAGTAGTAATACGCATCCAATTACTATAAACGGTTCGTAATGCCTATTACAAATGCATTCTATTGCTATTTATTTGTATTCGCAAATTAAGGCTAGGGGCAGCCTATAGATTCAACGTTGTGCGTTTTGCGCGGGTGTGACGCATATTTTTCACAACTTTTTTTTTTCTTCAAACTCAAACTCAAACTCAAAGTATTTATTTCAAATAAACCAATTACAGGCACTTTTGAATTGTCAAGGTGTCGGTCAGTCCGAGAAATGAAGCTAGTTGCCCATTCCAAAGGAGTAGGTACTGTAGAGGATGGAAGATCCTCTACTAAGGGGGCTCAGTGGTAGAGCGTGTAATGTGGGTATAGGGCTTCTATACTATGAAGATAAACGCTTTAGCGGTTTAAACGTATGTTATTATATTTTCACTTTGTTATAACGAATACATCTGTTAAGCCTTGCTGCGGGACGTCAAGTCTAGAATCTACGTAAAAACCTATCTAGCTTTTTATTCATTTGAAAGGTTCGAATGCCGTCAGATATTTACCAGCCATGTACAACATAAGGTTTTACTCTAAGGCTCTACATCAGCTACGCCCCCCTTGAGTAAAAGGGAACACTTAGTTTTAAAATAACTAAGCCCTTTTACTCTTGGCATTCGAATCTATCTATTCCTACCCCTACCTAGCCTAATATAAAAAATTACCTATCCTCAGGAGAATCTACATGTGAGGTCTGGCCTTTGCAAAGGCAGGCTCAACTCTGGCAAAGCGGATCTTACGACATCACAAGAGTCCATGAATGCATTAAAGTGTGCCACTGTGCACAAACTAACGCTAGGCCAGTTTGAACCCCACTGCATCAAAACCCGAGGCAAAGGATGCAGCCAGCCTCCTAAAACAAACAATGATATGAAAGTTCATATCGACCCTGATGGGGTTGACTGCAAAGAAGGCTGAACTTAAAAACGTTTCATGCCCATACTCCAGATATGAAACCACAATATGGGTACCAAGATATGGGTACCCCATCCTCAGTTAGACCAATTGTGTCAACCTGACACACTTTGCAAGGCTACGCCCCGTTAGCAAAGTAGGCCTCAACTCAGGACGAGTGTCACCCCTTCTCTCAAGATGAACATGATAAAATGCTCTGGAGCACGATCATGCTAAACCCTAGCACTAGAGAAATATGAAGACGAAGTGTCGCTCCCTCTGACGCTTTGACGCGGTGAGGTGTGTCTTCCACACGCTCATCCGGTAGCGTCTCATTCATTTTTGATCACCATATGCAATAAACACAAAGGGAAATGCATCAATAAACTATATCTTAAGACCAAGCTAAAATAATGAGAAAATATTGTTTACATCTGTTTGACATGACAGACATGTCAACAAGTGGCAAATATGTCTAACACTGACAATTAATTATCAACATAAAAAAGAAAAGTCTATAATCTATTTAGCTGTAAAAAGTTTTTGTTCGCTACTACTTGTCTCAAAAATTATGCAGCGACATGATATGAAAACTATTTGGAGTCGTAATTATATAATTCTAAAAAGTGAAAACTCCCATCTATCTAAAATGTATCTAAACCTCTTTTTATTCGATTTTGTAAACCCATACTGTAAAAAAGCTAATTTATTTATAAAAAGTTTACACGCTTTCCTATGACCTCTTTTGGTCATAACTTTGGAAACAAACTTTTTCATTTTAATTCTTCTGACATACAAATTCATTTTCTGAAAACGTCTAAATCTGAAATTGTCATTATTTTTATGTCACAGAGCCGTTCAAGAAAATTTTATTTCTATGTTGATTTTTCTTTTTAGCATTACAAACATGTTTAACTCTAGCTTTAACCATTCGCCGATGTATGAACAAGTTACGATAAGTGTTTGTAACCACCATCGCTGAAGAACTAACAAAATGCTCACTCTCCTCCGCCTCTATCTTCGAGAACTCTAATATTGAAGGAATAACAAATGGTTCATTTTTCTTCATCTGCACCATTTCACCTCTCAATGTATGTGACTCCGCATCAACCACAACCAACTCTTGGACACTTACATCCAATGAAATGGATACGAGACCATCTTCATCAACACGATCAACAGCGATGTTATTTTTATTTAATTCTACATCGTGATCACGGTTAAATTCATTATTATGCTCTGAAACAGAATCATCATTAATAACAGGACTGGACCGACCCGATTCGTCCAGTTCTTCCTCATGTTCAGACTCGAACACTTCCGTCTCCTCATCAACATCACAGCCGTCCAGGCAGCTTTGCGCGTCAGCGCCAACAGCATCATCAACGTTGTCATCAACGCTGCTCACAACATCGACATCATCATCACTGCTCACAAGGCAGCTTGGCTCCGTATCTAGAACCTTCTCTTCTGTTGCGCTAGAAATTACAACAGCATCAACACAAATATTTACAAAATTATCCTGTCCGCACTCCTCAGACAGCTCTTGTGTTGCGCTAGGTGGGACAACATCCTCCACGACAACATTTATTACAGTGTCCTGCACAACAGGAACACACACTCCTTTGTGAACTCTACACGGGAATTCTTTCCTCAGTGCGTCACACATTGCTTCAAAACTGATCTCCTGATCATTGTACAATATTGTGGAATAATAAATGCGGGCTGGACCCTGCATAAAAGCGCCCATAATCAGAGCCCAATTGCTCTTTATCCACTTCTTATCTATTGCTAACACTTTAAATTCGGCTAAGAAATCTTCAAAGCATACGCCGTTATAGGCGGAATAAACAATCATGGTCTCCATGGTAACCATACTAACAAGACTTATAAAAACCACTTAGCTTTAAATATCCAGGCGTTGATTCATTCGCCTGCTTTAATCACTTCATGCAAACGACTAGGGCGTCGTTTTCATAATATTGCGCATCCACCACCAGGATGCGTAAACATATACACGTAGAAACAGTTTTCCTTTATGTTTCGTATTTAATATTATTATACTTGTTCGTGCAGATATTATCAGGTTCTGCACACACCTTTGCAAGAAAAACAAACGAGCGGGATCGTACCGCGTCTTCTAGTGGAGACTCAGGCGTACTCCACCAAAATGTAGAGGATGGAAGATCCTCTACTAAGGGGGCTCAGTGGTAGAGCGTGTAATGTGGGTATAGGGCTTCTATACTATGAAGATAAACGCTTTAGCGGTTTAAACGTATGTTATTATATTTTCACTTTGTTATAACGAATACATCTGTTAAGCCTTGCTGCGGGACGTCAAGTCTAGAATCTACGTAAAAACCTATCTAGCTTTTTATTCATTTGAAAGGTTCGAATGCCGTCAGATATTTACCAGCCATGTACAACATAAGGATTTACTCTAAGGCTCTACAGTACCTATGGAGAAGAACGGGCAAGAAACTCCATGGACACTCTTTTAAACAAAATATGGTTACAAAATATTGGTTACATAGTTCATATTAATATTATACATGTGAGAACGATGCAGAACGTTAAAAGCATCAGATATAAAATATGTAAAAACTATTCAATAGTTAAATTAAAACAAGCCTTAGCCGCTAAGAGATGACCAGTCCCTACTGACAGCGCCCGTTCACGAACATGACGCATATATTAGCACCATTCAGCTCAACCATTTTGAAGGGAGCTAAATGATCCAACACACACGCCACCATCAGCGAGACATTAAAGTGAGCATGGCATACTCTCAGCCGCCAGGGCATATTCAAGTCAATGAAAGACGCACCCAGAAACTGGTCGCTTTATAGTAGTTACATAGTACTCACATATGTGCTAAGCAGTTAAGTATACAATATTAAGAGATTGAATTTATACAATGCAAAGATGTTTTTTTTTTTGTTGTTGATTTTCCGCAGCTCCAACAGTTTTCAGTAGTCTAATAAATTAGTTGATGCGCCCTTGTGGAGCTGGACTAGCATTGACCCAAGCATTTTTATCAGCAATGTAATCTCCCAATTTATAATACGCTTTGCTGCATAGTTTGCGTTTTATAAAAGTTTTAAATTTTGTTTCATTAAGTTCAAGAATGTGGGGAGGTATTTTATTGTAACATTTTAAACCTGAAACCTGGTTGAACTAATTGGTCCCTATTTCTAGTGAAATAGTTGTGTCTTTCACCTCTTTTACTAAAAAGATGCAGATTTTTCCTTGCGTACATGATGTTTTCATAGATATATTGACAAGGTACAGTCATGATGTTAATAAGCTTAAACCGTTCCCTTAGAGAATCGCGCCTACGAAGATTATAAATGGCTCTGATAGCTCTTTTCTGCAGAATAAAAATAGACTCGATGTCTGCAGCTCGTCCCCAAAGTAAAATACCGTAAGACATAATACTATGAAAATAACTAAAATAGACTAGCCTCGCGGTGTCTACATCAGTATACTGACGGATCTTTCTGACAGCATATGCTGCAGAACTTAGCCGTCCTGCAAGAGATGTTAAATGAGGACCCCATTGTAGCCTTGAGTCGAGCGTGATCCCCAGGAAAACAGTTTTATCGACAAATTCTAGTTTCTCTTGATTCAATACTATCTCACAATCACTACTTTTTACATTTGGTAAAGAAAATCTAATGCACTTCGTTTTTTTTCCATTTAATACTAAATTATTTGCAGTGAACCAATTTTGGACCTGCAGTAGGGCGTTATTTACGTCGTCAAAATTTTTTGCACGTCTATCTATCTTAAAAATTAAAGAAGTGTCATCAGCAAATAACACCATTTGTGGTTGATTTTTTAGTAAATGGAGAAGATCATTTATGTATACTAAAAAGAGGAAAGGACCCAATATAGAACCTTGTGGCACACCCATTTTTACTTTTAAAGCGAGTGAATTGACACCTTTTATTTGAACTTGCTGTTGTCTATCGTTTAAATAAGATTTTACCAAACTAAGCGCAAGTTTTCCAAGTCCGTAATGCTCTAGCTTCAACAGCAAGGTTTCGTGATCAACGCAATCAAATGCCTTGGAGAGACAAAAAGATTCCGATGGCGTCTTGAGCCTCTTCCCACGCATTGAAAATGTGTTTTAATAAGGTCACACCAGCGTCAGTTGTACAACGTCCTTTGGTGAAACCATACTGTTGATCGTTAAGTGTTTTATTCGTGTTAAAATGATTAAGCATTTGATTAAGCATTATCTTTTCAAAGATCTTGCTGAAAACCGGCAACACGGATACGGGTCTATAATTATTGGTGTCTTTACTGTCCCCGGATTTGAAAAGTGGTATTACCTTGCTGTATTTCATTAAATCCGGGAAGATGCCTTGATCCACACATAAATTAAATATGAAGGCTAAATAAGGTGCTATCGTCTCAATGATCGAGGTACAGACTTTACTGGACATTCCCCAAAGATCTTCGGTCAATTTGATTTTAATTTGTTTAAAAGTTTTAAGTACTATTATGGGGTTAACATGCTTAAAGTTGAATTCAATTAGGCAGGCTGAAACGTTTGCCTTTACTAAATCAAAAGAGAGGGAAGGCGAGGCATTTAGAGATTCAGTAGTTTTTAGGGGAATACTAGTAAAGAAATTTACAAATTCTTGAGCTACTTGTTTGCTATCACAAATGGAACCACATGACGTCTCCAGTACGTAATCAGAACTATGTCTTTTGCTCCTGTTCGTTTCGTTATTGATAATTTTCCAAACCGTCTTTATTTTATTTTCAGCTGATTTAACCTTGTTACTAATGTATTTGGCTTTAGCTGCTTTACAAGTGTTTTTAAAAATTCTTGAGTAGGTAGAAACATACTTATTAAAAGATTCTGTGTTAATAAAAGGCTTAAGGCCATAAAGCTCGAAAAGTCTTTCCCTACTTTTCCTGAGTCCTTTAGTGGCCCAGTCACTAAATATAAATTTAGGGTTGATACTTTTAGTGGTCTTCTTGAAACAATTATTAAATTCGGTTTGCACTACCGTAAAGAATTCTTTATACAAAATATTAATATTTTTCAAAGAAAATTCCTGATCGCTTAGCTTACAATTTAATGTGATATTAAATTTATTTAAATTAACAGATGTTATTGGTCTGGATTGTATTTCGATTTTTTGTATTGGTGTGTTGGACTGAAAAGTTACAGTTTGACCACTGTGATCAGAAGGGAGATAATTAATGATGGACTTATTTAAATAGTCGCAACAACAAAAAACATTATCAATGCAATGTTGTTTTTTTTATTGCGCCATGTTTGCCGTAACTAAACATATTTTCTTTCTTTCTTAATACATTCGTTTCATTGATTTACTTTAGTTTTTATTTAACAAAGATGAGTAAAAACTTTTTAAAATGCTCTATCTTCGCTTTTTAAAATTTATTTTTTACTTAAACCTTTTTTATTTTAGTCTTAAAATATTAACATGCAAAGTGTCCTAATATACATACATAAATAACGCCGAAGGGTCGCGCAGAGGTGTACCTATAGTATACCTACGTTTAGCTAGTTATGTTTAAGTCCCTTGTAATGGGGGGCGAGCCTATTGCTATCAATAGGGCACATATCAAGACTTCAATTTAAAAAAAGATCCGGATGGGAAAACCCAATAACACTTTGCAAGACACGAAGACCGAAGCGTAGTTAGTCCGTATTTGGGTAACCAAATTACTTTACCCGACACTTTAAAAAATGACACTAACGGCAGTCACGAATTCTTTCTATGGAATTAGACGACGAAACATAGGTACAGCCTCGGACTTTAATCGATGAGGCACTTGCCTCTGTAGGTATTTTAGCCGTGTTACAAATGACATGGAAATTTATAATGTCTTCGATTTACAGATCTAGTAACGGTAAACTAGCGACAATTGTTTTAGCGTAGCCATAGTGACGTTAGCATACGGTAAAAAATTATGATTGTTCTTTGACATCGACATTTCAATTGTCACGGACAGGTTTTCAGAAATAACGATTATCGAATGACCGGTATATCAAAAGATCGGTAGCAAAATAGATTAGATAGACGTATTCAACCTACTTTATAACCTTACAACTATAAACCTCTATGGATAAGATTGTTTCCGATTATTAGTAATTTGTCATCTTATTTGCGAGCATGCAGTTTCAGTTCATGTTTAATCCTGTAGTCTCGTGAATCTATAAAACTGCATTATTGAAAATTTGTAAGTGGTTCATCGATTAAAGTCCATGACTGTACACAAAGAACGCATAGTTGATATCGTTCAGTCTAGTACGTTTGCCCGAGTTCCATAGGGTTAACAATTAAGTGTGATTGAGTCATTAATACCAGCCAATTGATGTTCCAATGCACGTTAAAGGCCCCTTCTCATACATAGGAGGTATAAGTATTGATCACCACCATTGTTGAAGGTGGATGGACGAATTGGAACACTAATCGTCACAAAATTCTTCCACTGCATATTAATTGATTTGCAAAAGACTACGTACAAATACGTACGTCGTAACGTAATCTGTCTCGTAACCATGACAACAAGGATTCAACTTAGAGCACTCAATCAAAACGATCTGTTAAACAATTAGACCTGGAATTTTCCAGAACTAAATGAATCCAGTATTCTATATGTATACCCGACGTGTGAATAGGCAAGTCAGTTACTAAACTAAACACTGTCTAAGCATTAAATCGTCTGATCCTATTATCTGTTCATACCCTAACGATGTGTGAGGCTAATACAATTTGGCACAGGTCAAGCAAGTCGATTAGCTCGATTTACACTTGGGGAGGTATAGTGCACCTCGTAATTGCTTTATCAGATTTGACAATAGCATTGTAGTGGCCCACAATCATACGTCTGGCCGCCACCGAGCGCCGAGGCATACTGGAAAGGCGCGTGCGCCGCGCGCACAGCGACCGGAGTACTTTGCTACATTGGCGCGGTGAGTGACGTCAGGAGCCTGCTACCGGCGCCTGACTGAGGCAAAATATACCGAGAGGCGCTAAGATACTTCGGGCACGTTGGGTGTCATTTTCCAAAATATTTTGAGTATTATTGCTTGTGTGTGATTGGTGTTTTGGAACTCCTTACATAGTGTTAGGTTAACCACTATTTGCACATGGTATGTTTAGCATATAAGTAGTACATAGCAAAATAAACGTATGGATTCATTACCATATAATCGAGTTTCATTTATACCATAATCAGCCAATAATGTCTCAACTGCTGAAACATAGGCTTCCTCTCTGCGTGAGGAAGTGCGCCGTAAATTGGCTGTAAGGGCAAGCGGGGACATTGCCATCAACAGGGCACAAACCCAGACTTCAGGCTATTTTGTATTTGAGGGTGAGAAATCATCAAATGACTCCTCCCCCTCTGGGTGGAGCGGGAGGGAGTGTTAGGCTCTTACTGACTTAAAACTATCCATGTTCCTTACTTAGCCCTTTATGTTCCGGGGTAGCGGTAACCCTTTCGGTCAATTCCTTACCGCGCGGAGCTCTCCCAGTCTGCGCTATAACACCCCGTCCTCCGTCTTCCACATTTAGTCTGTCCCAGCCACCTTCTTAAGGTGGTTGGTCCCTGCACATCATCAGGCGGGAGGAAACGCCCGGGTGTCACCACTGCGAGGATCGCCCAGAGGACACGGTAGAGCACACGGTGCAAACCTGCCCCGCTTGGGCGGAGCACCGCCGTGTCCTCGTAGAGGCGATAGGCGGCGGCGACCTCTCGCGCCCGGCCCTGGTGCAAGCCATGGTCCGGGGCGAGAGGGAGTGGGAGGCAGTCACCTCCTTCTGCGAAAAAGTTATGCTCGCGAAGGAGGTGGCGGGATGGGAGAGAGAAAGGTCCTCCCGTCCCAGCCGCCGCGGGAGACGCTCCGGGCGTCGGGAGCCACGTGACGACTCCCGGCCACCGTAGGCGCGGGCCTGCGGACGGTGAGTAATGGGTGACTCACCGTCCGATCAGAACCAGACCCGTGCCGTACGGCGCGTATATGTTCCACGCGCGCCTCAAAGAGATGTCAGCATATGAAGGGGCCCCTCAGGGCCAAGCCTGCCGGGTAAGCGGGATTGTCCGAAAGGGTTACCGCTACCCCGGAACATAAAGGGCTACGGAAGGAACATGGATGGGTTTTAGTCAGTAAGAGTCTGACACTCCCTTCCGCTCCACCCAGAGCGGGAGCAGTCATTGGATGATTTCCCAGCCTTAAAAAAAAAAAAAAAAAAAAAGGTGGTTGGTCCATCTAGCTAGGGCATAACACGCTACACTTGTCGATGCGCAATCGCCACTCCACCTTCTACTCCACCGGCCTTTGGTTTTTCGACAAACATGAACAGCCCACTACTACTTCACCTTGCTTATACTGTTCCAACTATACTAAGGTTGAAATTTTCTAACTATCACTTAGCCAAGTATACTTTCGTTTAAGCGGGATTGTCTGAAAGGGTTACCGCTATCCCGGAACATAAAGGGCTAAGGAAAGAACATGTATGTGTTTTAGTCAGTAAGAGTCTGACACTCCCTTCCGCTCCACCCAGAGCGAGAGGTGTCCTTTGATAAAAGGTGGGACCTTCAAAAAAATATAAAAAAACATACTTTCGTTGTGTGACATTAAACCTAAGGGTGGTAAAGCAATTACGAGTTTGACTGTAGGTACTTTGTTCGGTAAATTATTTAGCACACACAGACATTTGGATTTACATTAAACTGTGGCTCGGCCTGTATTGGTTGGGAGGCAATCGGTTGAGACGATGCGGTGTGGTCCAAGCTATAAAAGAAAGGACTGAATTTAAAATAGTATGTCCGTATTACTATTCACACTTAAGGACTTGTTCAACGCGTTTTGACCACGCTTAAAATATCTAGGGTTTTATATTATTATTTACAAAGACAACGTTTTGGTCTTCTCTTTGTCAGCAAGTTATAGCGAATTTCACCAATGAAACTGAACATGATCAGCATAAAAACCCGTTCATGAGCTATCAGTGTAATTTTTTTCGTGGAATATGGACACTAAAAGGTCTTGATCTCGGTTTAGCTCTGCTGAACTTGATCAGTGTTATTAGTGAAATTGGCACCATTTAATCGTTTAAGACCGGTCAACAACGATAAAAATGGTTTTGTGGTACTAACGAAGATACCTAGGTAATGGTCTTTGGATTGCTTATTCATAACCTATAATGGTACTCAAATAATTTTCTTAATAATGGACAAAATCACCGACCAAACTGTGGCACAGACCTACCGCTTTTAGACGGCCATCTGTTTATTCACCCAACAAGTATTGTTCCTATACTTCAATAATTTAATATGATACTAAAATTTGTTCCTATATTTTTCTTACATAATCATGTCGAAATTATTTTGGCTTTGATCTTTAAAAGCGGGGAAAAGACATCCTCAAGTTCTGTCATGTATATTTTTTTCGTGTCCTCTTTAAGAAGTTATTCACCTTTTTCATATTAGAATTACCGGAGTTACCGACATAGCTTGCAGACTAAGCAAACTGAAGTGGCACTGAGCTGGCCATGTTTGTCGAAGGACCAATGACCGGTGGAGCAGACGAGTCCTGGAGTGGAGACCGCCTCTTGGCAAGCGTAATGTGGGACGCCCCCCAGCTAGGTGGACCTATATCCAGCAGTGGACTGCGATAGGCTGAGTTGATTGATTGATTCATGTTAGAATTCCTTTAATTTTCTTATGCAAGCCATAACAATAATAAAGTCAACATAGACTCGAACACTAAAATAATAAATCGAAACTCTGACACTAGATATTTCCATAAAGATATACGGGATACTATTCCTCAATTTATGTAACAAAAATAACAGTTATTTAGTTATACTCAATGAGAGGGAATTGAACAGGACCTAGAATAGAATAAATAACCTTATTATTTTCACTAAATTTACTGAACAATTTCACTCAAGAACGGTTTGAATATTCATGTAGGTAGCCTGAAATATAAAGAAACTGTTTTCGGTCATTAAATAGTTGAATGACGTATGTTAACAAATCATTGGATTCTAAACAAGTTTCTTTTATTTGCTTTCCAAACTAGTGTAAAATAACCCTGAATTTTGCATATCATTATAACTTTTAGAACACCACTATTTGTTTTTTACCCAATCTAACAAACAGTCGTAATAGTTGTAACGTCCTTTAGAACCCAGTTCATTGAGAAGAAAGTTTGAAATAATATGTTGAACTTCATGAATAAATTAGAGGAATTATGCACTTTTTAACAATAAATAGGCTTATTTGATAAATTCACCCGTTATATTAGGGTTCCGTACCTCAAAAGGAAAAAACGGAACCCTTATAGGATTACTTTGTTGTCCGTCCGTCCGTCTGTCAATACCGTTTTTCTCAGGCACGCGTGGAGGTATCAAACTGAAATTTATATCTAATACTCAGGTCTACTGTCCCTTGGAGATGCGAAAAAATCAAACTTCTAAGCCAAAGCAATCAAAAGATACAGCTGTTTATGCCGCAAATTTTCGAAACTCGCACGGGAATCAAAACCTACAGGGTACTTCCCGTGAACTTAGAATCTTGAAATTTGGTACAAAGTAACGTCTTACAGTGCAGATAAAGGAAAAATTGCGAAAACCGTAAATTTTTAGTTACATCATATACTAAAAAAAAATTGTGTTTTTTTCAAAATATAAAAATACCATAACTATGACTCGGTTCTCGTGATGGGTGAACTTTTACTTATATACCTACAGGTTTGTACCGAACCCTCGGTGTGCGAGTCCGACTCGCACTTGGCCGGTTTTTCTAGTTTATGGCGGTTTCGTAACCATGTTTTCCTTCACTGTTTTTTAGATCAGTGGTGATGAACCAATTTACACAAAATTAAGCGCCTGTTCGGGTTCGAACTCCTTAGTGAAGTGAAATTCTTGTTCTCAATTTAGCTTGTTAATAATACATTTTAATAGTTACATAGTGTGTGCTGCTGTGTTTAATTTGTACTGATATGGACTTAGAGTGCCTGAAATAAAGTTATTATTATTTACTTTATTTCAGCATGTATATTATTGACTTTATTTACATCGCCACAGTTCATAACTTGCACCCCACCAGTATAGTCTTTTATCCAAGGAAATAAGTATCATTGGAAACGGGTAGACAATATCGTGGGATACAACCACAGAGCATTTAAAAAAGATAGAGGAACCGTAAGCTCTTGAGGAGGAGTTGTAAGCTCTTGGGTTAACATAACAAGTCTTCATAACCCGAAGGGGTAAGCAGAAATGTGGAAGAAATTTTGTTGTTTTAGGTTTTTTGATAAAAAATCTGAACACTCAAGGTAAGCCTATACACGTGTGGAGGCTCTATAAATCGTAACTAATATTATTTAAAATGCAAAAGTGACTTTGTTAATAATTTTTTTTGTTTATTACGCTTTGAGACTAAAATGGCTGGGCAGATACGGATAAAATTTGAGGAATGGGTAGAAAATGCCCTGGGTGGATTTTTATCCCGTAGAACGTTCCCGTAGGATAAGTTCCCACGTCCACGCAGGTGAAACCGTGGGCAAAAGCTATTATTTATAATACTTACACCTGATTATAGCTGCGACACTATGTAAACTCATGCTTAGATAGGTCTTAGATAGTACTATTTCATCCAGATCCGTTCATCCGTTTGAGCGCAAACGAACTGAACTTGAAGGACGGACAAACTTACAAACTCACACACAAACTTTCGCCTTAATAATATTAGTATGAATATCAACAGGTCTTTGAATTCAACTTTGAATGACTGTGAATGCCTAAATAGTTCTTTATCTTAAACAATCACACCCGACTAATTTGATCATATTATATGCATATGCGCGCCATAAATCTATAGACATTTCTATCTTCATTAGAAGCTCTGTGGAGACCTCTACCGGATCCGCCGCGGGGTGGCCACGTGTTCCGAACTGATTTATGTCGTATACCACAAAGCCTCATTTATCTGCTGACTGCAAGCGTGGCTGCGGGGAGTCGTGGAAGCGAAAAGTGTGTCGATGAAAATCTATATACCTATATAGAGTCTACCCAGAATTAAAACAAACGCTTCCATATAAATGGCATACCGGATAATCCTCTATGCCAGGAGCTTGCATGGAGGCTGAGGAAACCGTTGCTCATTTACTGTTTGAGTGCACAGGCATCGCACTTCCATACACATGGCATAACGGAGAGTCCTCTATACAGAACTTGCATGGAGGCCGAAGAAACCGTTGCGAATTTACACTTTGAGTGCACAAGCGTCACACTGATTAGAATAGAGACCCTCAGGACTCCTAGATCCTTCACAAATGTTCTTAACAGACCAGGATATGTGACTAACTTCTGAAAGGAGGCAGGCTGGTTGGAATAACCACCGAACAGCCGCCATGGACCACGCACATCGGTCCACCAACAGAACTAAGTGCGGAAACCAAATCTCTGACATAGAACATGGGGCTCCGTAGACCCTAAAATCATCATCATCATCTGCCTAGCCTTTTCATATTAACTATGTTGGGGTTGGCTTCCAGTCTAACCGGATGCAGCTGAATACCAGTATTTTACATGGAGCGACTGCCTATCTGACCTCCACAACCCAGTAACTGGGCAATACGATATCCCTTGGTAAGACTGGCTGTCAGATTTTCGGGTATCTGACGACCCGTAACGACTGTCAAAGATGCACAGATGACAGCCGGGACCTACGGCTTAACGTGCTTTCCGAGGCACGGAGGAGTCTCGTTATGTAAAGACCCATCCACGTAAAAGTGCAAAGCGTTAATTATCCATCGAACACTATTAGTGTGCAACCAATACCCTTTGGACTTAACAGTTAGTTCATTTGTTAGATTACCCACTCCACTTGGCTTCACGGTCCGATAGACGCTATCCACTACAATCAGGTGTAACTGGGAAATTTGAATCTGTGCGGATAACATGAATATTTATTTTAGTTTTCTTATTTTTATACGTTTTTGTGCTTGTGCTTGGAACGTGACTCTCATGACGTCAGCCAAGACGTCCACTGCTGGACATAGGCCTTCACCTATAGCTCACCGTCAGATCAGGACAAGGACCGTGCTAAACGGCGCGTTCGTGTTCCACGCGTGCCTGAAAGAGATGTCAGCAGTAAAGCCCGTTAGGGCCCAAGCCGTCAAGGTCAGCGGAATTGTCCAAAAGGGTAACCGCTACCCCGACACATAAAGGGTGAAGGAAGGATGGGTTTTAGTCAATAAGAGTCTCACATTCCCTTCCGCTCCACCCAGAGCGGGAGGAGTAATTTGATGATTTCCCACCCTCAAAAAAAAAGGCTTTACCCAAGCATCACCACTTGGATCGGTTTTTTTGCTTCCCGCATTCAGTGGATTACTACGGCCTTCACCAGGGTATCTGTCACCTTGTGGTTAGCCTACCAACGCTACGACTTCCGGTACATGGTCGTCACTCCAGAACCTTTCGGCTCCATCGGCCATTTGTTCGTTTGTTTAAGTATGGCATTTTTTTAAGATGCGAGAAAAAAGAATGACATAATGAGTTTGCCCTAACATGGTCGTCGTTCAGTATCGTATTGACGGGAATCTGTGACTGTCTAAAACAATCCCATGTCACTAAGTGACAATAATAATAAATTCATTTAGTGCGGGTAACAAGACACATTGCCAAAATCAAATCAAATAAGAGATAGTAAATGATATTGTTTTCTGTAAATTGGTCATTCATAATAATATTATTCATATCTTTATTAATCATTTTAATACTTCGCCTACTCAGAGAACAAACAACACTATGATCAACTAGAGTACAGTTTTGCATTGGGCAACACACTCAAATTGTTTGAAAATCTGTTGCGTACTTTGACTTATCGTAGTAGCTACAAGCGGCGTAGCCATGACATTGTAGCTGCCGGAACTTACCGTTCGGAGCGCATCTGACGTCATTGCTACGCTTGCTACGTAGATTGTAGCAAATCAGCGAATTGTTTTGCGGACGTTTGTTTTTATATTGAAAGATAATAGAGGCCTTTTTAAGAAAGGTACTAAAATGGTACCTCTATTCACTTATCTAGTTCCTTTTTTCTTGTTATTTAAAAAGATTTGCGTACCTACTTTGGAAATGGTCAGCTGCGAGCGGCATAGCAGTAATGTTGTCTCTGTCGGGACCTATCGTATGGAGCGTATCTGACGTCATTGTTACGCTTGGTATGTAGGCTGTAGCTAATCAGCGAAGTATTTGGCGGACATCAATTTTTATGTTGGAAGAAAATAGAGGTTGTTAAAAGGTTCAAAGGTACTAAAATGGCAGTTTTTCGTAAAAATGACCACTATTTTCTTTTTCTTTTCTGACTTTGCACACAGTCCTGAAAAGATCTTGTGTAGTTTGAAAGTAGTTATCGTAGTACTGCTTGAAAAGCTCTTACGTACTTTGAACATTGTTATCGTGGCAGCTACGAGTGGCGTAGCCGTGACATTGTAGCTGCCGGGACCTATCATTCGGAGCGTAGCATCTGACGTCATTGCTACGCTGGCTACGTAGTCGTAGCAAATCTTCAACACGTTGGCGTGGGTTTTTATATTGATAGGATTTTTATCTTTCTTTGTTGAATAAAGGGTATATTATTCGATGAGTTAAAATAATGTTTAGATTCTAATATATTTAAAGTACCCATTGAATATATAAATTTGCTTTCAATTAAAAAGGATTACTAAATTCCATGTAAACAAGTTGGGAAATTTGCTACGACTACGCCTTTAGGTTTATTTCAAACTAGCTTCTGCCTGCGACTTCGTCCGCGGAATATTTCTTGTTTTAACATTAGAAGTAGGTAAGTCGAAAAAATACTTTTTTTAAACATAAAACGAAATATAAAAGTTAAAATACAAAAGATAGGAATATGGTGTCCCGGACTTTTTTGTAGAAATAATTAAGGCGAACCGGGTTGCCATACATTGCTTTCAATTTTAAACAACTGTTTAGGCAGCGCATGCAAATAATTCTGTTTTCGGAGGTATTTCTTTCCGACTTGCTAGACAAAAATTGCGATAGCTCGGCTAATATGTATGATATAAATATAATTTATAGCTTATAGCACTCGGGAATAATGTAGCTTTCTATCGGTGAAAAAAATTTTGAAATTGGATCATTAGTTCTGGAGATTACCCCCTACATACAAACTTACAAATTTTACCTCTTTATAATATTAGTATAGATAAATCGTAGTTTTATCTATACAAGTTTCCAGCATAAAAGTAACTAAATATCTCATTTATCATTAGGTATACATCAAACTGATTTTACATCTGTAACAAAAAATGACTAGCTTTATTCTTATTTTTTTACTGTCAATAGGCCCGCGCTTCACCACTATTTCACCTAATAGTAAGCGATTATTGTGATCGACCGTGAAGCAAGGTTGCCTAGAACGCTCGCCATCCAATTCCAAAGACCACCACCACAAGATCTACGTATCTCAAAAGTTTTACCGCAAACGATTCACTGACTACACATCGTAGCTGGTAACTCGTACTGTAGAATGAGAAAACCGTATCGAATGGCAACACCATGTACAGTCAGGGAAATTTATTGTCAAGTAAATTGAAAATATTAAAAACAGTAAAAAATATATATTATCGGAACACGCAAAAAAGTTACAAAATTATCAGTAAAAACAAAAAACGACCTGCTTAAGGCCAAAAAGTCTTCTATCTCAGCATAATGCTGCGGCATTAAAAACAACAGCGCTGGAATGACCAAAGCATGACAATTGTGATTGAATTATACATATTATACGGGAAGCTTTTTTTTAGGGTATATCATCGAATGACTTCTTTTACTGACTAAAACCTATCCATGTTCCATCCTTAGCCCTTTATGTTTTGGGGTAGCGGAACTTTCGGACAATCCCGCTTATATACGGGTAGCTTAAATAATTTAATTCTCTGACTTAACCTTCTGACTTTTATACATGCATGAGCTGACGTCATCGTTGAAATACTCAGCTATCGATACGATGAAATTCAATAACATTTTTTTAACGAACGAAAACGGGCGGAATGCTTCCTTTAAGCTAAAAATTGGAACTAACAATTCAGAATATTCCGTGTATGTTATCCAGTAAGGACGACCATCCGTTTATTATGTTTTTCGTATATCTATACAATCAATCATCCTAGCCTTTTCCCAATTAGGTATGTTTGGGTCGGCTTCGTGGCAGTTGAATACCAGTATTTTACATGGAGCGACTGCCTATCTGACCTCCACAACTCAGTTAGTAACTGGGTGTTACGATACCCCTTGGTAAGACTGGCTGTCAAACCTTCGAGTTTCTGACTACCCGTAACGACTGCCAAAGATCCACGAATGACAATTAAATTTTAAAAATAAAATATTAAAAAAACCGGCAACATATCTTTGCGTTGGCAATGACGCAAGCGCTACCAACTTAATAATCTGTATTTCAATCGCAGTCTACAACCACAGAGTACCAAATTTAATTTCACCTGACCTGTCAGCCTGTCCAATTTAGCGGCTATAAAGTTAGGCACTTAGTATGCCTGGACTTCGAACTCCAACGAAGTAGTTTAGCGTAGCTAAAAGCCCAGTTAAACCTTAAGGTTATTATGATAACGAACTTGCAGTCTAGCCTACGGCTTTAAGGCTGAAACAACACAAAGCCGCAAAGGTTGTCTATGGGTACTCACCATAGATACAACACCACAGATTAAAAACGTTCAGAAGCGGGGTATAATCCACCACGTGGGTCCAGTGCATTATTAGATGACACAATATCATGTCTTTGAATTTTTGGTTCTAAGACATTCCGGTTTCCTCAAGATGTTTTCCTGTACCTATGCATAATGAGTTAATTATTTGGATTTTTTTCAAACTTGTTAATTGTGTCATTACACTCCTCAATTATTATACTTACAATTTATTTATTTGATCAATTACTACATTAATAACGTTATTTACCGTGTCAATACCTTGTAACAATTATAATAATTGTCCTGACACCCAACAGGCTTTCTTTCCACGAAATTGTAAATGTAATTATTTTTGTATCGTTTTTCAATATGTAGGTACAATTTAACTGTTTATTAATATTATTTCACTATGTTAATTAACTGTAGAAGCGTTGGTTTATCATAATTATTGCAACTAGTGAGAACTTTTAGATGGATATACAAGTAGAAGAAGACCAAAGAAACGACGATGGATGGATTGTTTCAAAGATGATATGGCTGGAAAGGGACTACCGAGATGACGATTAATAGAGAAGTCATCATCTGCCAAGCCTTTTCCTTACTATGTTGGGATCGGCTTCCAGTCTAACCGGATGCAGCCGAATTCTAGTATTTTACATGGATTGACTGCCTATCTGACCTCCACAACGCAGTAACTGGGAACTACGATACCCCTGACCACTGGCTGTCAGACTTTCAGGCTTCTGACGACCCGTAACGACTGTCAAAAATCCACGAATGACAGCCGGGACCAACGGCTTAACGTGCTTTCCGAGGCACGGAGGAGTCTCGGTATGTGAAGACAGTCACCCATCTACGGACCAAGCCAGCAAACGTCGCTTAACCTGATGGATCGACTCTTACGGCTGTTATAATTTAGCCACGAGCTCCTCAAAAACCGAACTGTGTATTAAATAAATATAATATAATATAACATAACGCCTGTAATCCCTAAAGGCTCAGGCAAAAGTATACCCATCCTAACACGCCCAAAAAAAACACGGTCCGTGTCGGTTCGGTTCGGTTTTACATCAATTGAAAATAAATAATAATTTCTCGTCTTAGAACATCCTCACACATAAGTAGGTACCAAACAACACTCAAGAAAAATCACGAAACAAAATACAGACTCAACACGCTATAAGTACGACTGACAAAATCAATTTGTGCCCATGATCTTGCTTTTATAAAGGTCTGCACAAACTGGAGCATTCATTTGTTACAGACGGACGATTCTGTAAAAATCGCACCGCGAAAACCAAGGCGAAGTGAGTGCCGTTCCACCAATGCTTGGGATTGATACTATTGACAGCTCACTTTAAACTCACTTCTCTTACATTTTTACGGTGATAGTTTTGTCGGTCGGTTGGACGAACATCGAGCACCACACGCTCGGTGTATCGTTCAACGACCGACGGCTATAGCAAATTTCACCAATGAAACTGAACGCGATCAGCACATCTAAAACACGTTAAAGAGCTGTCAGTGTCAAGATTCAATAGAAAATAATGACACTGATAGGTCTTAAACTTAATTTATGCAATGTTCACGTTTAGTTTCATTGGTGAAATCTCCTGTTAGGGTAAAGAATCAAATTATGTCGTGCTCCGTGAAATAAAAGAAAAAAAAATCCTCGGAATAAGATTCACACATAAAAAATAATGAATTCATTTCAATGTCCACAGTTTTTTCTGTATGAACATAATACTGTATTACGTTCGTACAGACGTCAGCACATCAAGCTACCCCAAACTGTCCAATATACCCAATTGAACATGAACCTTATTCTTTTGTTATAAAAGTTGAAAATCTATCTATAAATTTGACAGATTGGGGTAACGTGATGTGCTGGCCTTTGTACCATTTGAAGGTATTGTACACGCACGAATGTTACACTACAAACGCGAATGTTGCGCTCCAGTTTGAACTCACCTTTAGGTACCTGGACTCAGAGATTCATACTCAGCTAGTCGAGACATAAAATACGCTTTGAAAGCTATAAGAGGATTTGGTACAAAGGCAAATTGAGATCCCTGTTCGTATAGGATTTGCGAGTATTGTCGCTGTCATTTGGCTCCGTTTGCAAAAAAAAAGAATGTGTAAAAGGTTCGTTGTTTCTGATTACGGGGCTCAGATGTTTGGGACGAAGAAATTGTTGTGTATTGTTAATCTTGCCGGAGTTACTGTATGTGATTGTGTGTGACCTACATATGTGTTTGGGTATAAAAATATGACGTAGTTTATCTGCCGCATCGGTCTTTTTTATTTAACGGTGGGATATCTAAACCCCCATCCATGTTCCTTCCTTAGCCCTTTATGTTCTGTGGTATCGGCAACCCTTTCAGACAATCCCCCTAACGGGCCTCTTCCTTAATGCTAACATGTTTTTGAGGCGCGTGGAACACGATCGCGCCGTCCGGCACGGGTCTGGTCTATCGTTGCAAGTCTAACTGTTAAGCGTGGATTCAATCCTCAAGCTAAGCCAATTTGAACTTGTGCCTGCTTGACGGCAATAGGCTCGCTTCTATTACATGAACCATCGATTTTAAAAGCACTTACTTACATTACCTATGAAAATTACCTAATCTAAATCTGCTGCCTTCTTTTTTGTAGCAAGTCAGAGTCTCATCCTATTACATGGAACTTAAATGTAACTGGCGAAACGTTAGTGTACCTACTATGGGTATACCTATGGCTAACCCTTTGGGGATTGACAAGGAGTGATGTTATAACTAACCTAAGTCGTCAATTTTTTTTGAGTCGCAAATAGCAATTAGGATATTACAAAGTTTGCTCTAGTATTTGGAGTCAAAATAAAGCCTCATGAGGGTTAACGGATGGGACAATTACTCTGGTAGTACAGCCGCCACCACATCTAGCTAGTACAAACTGTCTTCTCAATCGATTTTGAAATCATCTCTCAACGTTTTAAGGTTTACAATCATTTGGAGAAACTTGGCAGATTCGTGGCAGCGACCGTACATCTAAACGCTGGATTGGGAATCAAATTATTATTGCATGGACTTAAACCCTTTGCGTTTTAGCGTTATTATTTAATGCAGCACAGACCCAACTGAACCCTGGGGGCAACCACCACCTCAAATAGGAGTAGATATAATTTAAATATTACTTCAGCATGAGACAGAGATGAAGCTATGCTCCTTCTCTTTCCCAATGTGAAGAAATATTAAAATAATACTGCTAGAAGATAAGAGGTGGTGGTTGGTCCCCTGGTTCATGAAGGTCGAGTTTTTAACGTTGACAGAAACATATTATGGCAATGTTAAGCACAAGCTATGGAAGCAATTCTGAAAATAAATTTTATTATTATTATTATTAATGTCTAAATCGATCGAGGTGGCTCAAGAGAAAGATGTCTGGAAGGATTTGGGGGAGGCCTTTGCTCAGCAGTGGGACAGTATAGGCTAAATAAAAAAAATAAAAAAAAATGTCTAAAATAGTATACTTTTTATCCCGGTGGTACAGACGCCAGCACATCAAGCTATCCCTAACTGTCAAATTTTCCCAATTAAAAATGAACCTTATGGCTTTGCAATAAAGTTGAAATACTATCAAAGAAATTTGACAGATTGTGGTAACTTGATGTGCTCGCCTCTGTACGTACCAAAATCCACACGGGCGAAGCCGCTAGCAGCAGAAGTTAGTATCATATAAATTCAAGATTTTACAAGCAGTGATAGCCTAGTGGTGTGACCGTCGGACTACCAAGTCATTGGTCTCGAGTTCCAACCCAAGGCGACGCACCTCTGCTGTTATGGGTTCATGTGCGTATTGCATAAATTATCACTTGCTTAAACATCGGTGACGGAAAATATCGTGAGAAAACCAGCATGGCTTTTTTTTGAGGGTGGGAGATATTTCTCAACAGCATGTGAAGCTAAGTCAGTGAACCATGGGCAGCAAAGAAACTCTGAACCACACGAAAAGAAGAAGTATTCAAGATTTCTATTACGTATATTTTAACTTCTTACCATACCTTACCACACTCTTCAAAGCCATAAAATTACCACAAACTTCCAAAAATCGATTACCTTTCTCCACCCTCGCATACCAGTAAACGTGGAACCGTAACCGAGCGATACTGTACCGAGCCCGTGAAACTAGGTGACCAAAGCCCGTATTATAAATAGCAGAATTATGTAATATACACGTACAGCGTGAATAATAATCGGCCTATCGGCGACCAGCCACGTTTCCGCCTCGGAACGGTTTATACACTTTATATGGAGAGATAAATATGAACACTGATACATTGCACTTTTATTGAATGTTACCTGTGATATTATTTCACATTTATAAAAGCATGGATGATGGGTAAGATTTATAAAAGCATGGTTAGACCTGCCGTCATGTATGGATCAGAGTGTTGGGCCACAAAAGGAATGAGTGAAAGACAATTGCATGCAGCTAAGATGAGAATGCTAAGAGGGATGTGTGGTGTTACGCGAATGGATAGAATACGTAATGAGTATATAAGAGGCCGTCAGAAAGTGACACCGGTAACTGAAAAGTTGTGTGGAAATCGGTTGTCATGGTACGGGCATGTTTTGCGGAGGAATGAAGAAAATGTTATCAGGAAAGTTGTGAGCATGAATGTGGATGGCTATACAAGTAGAGGGAGGCAAAGAAACGATGGATGTATTGTGTGAAAGATAATATGGCTAGGAAAAGAGTGAGTACCGAGATGACGAATAATAGAGAAGTATGGAAGAAAAAGGCATGTTTCGCCGACCACAAATAAATTGGGATAACGTCAGGAGAATGATGACCTGTGATATTATTTAATAGCAATGTAAGGACAAACTGCGATAACATTGCGCGCCCCCTAAATTACTGTTTCAATGTTTCTAGTCGCGTCCTTACAAAAGAGTTTGTATGTAGTTGTAAGTATTCGTCTTTTGCAGCAGGTTGACAGCAACATGCGTTGTGAGTCTTGGTGGCGTCTTTGTAATTACTTTCACAAATACTTTCTAACGTTTTTAATTTTAGAGGGGCCATGTTATCGTGCTGTGTAACTTTAATTACCTACTTAACTCAATCTGTTTAACCTCTTCCCAACTTTATTGGGGTCAGCTTCCAGTCTAACCGGATGCAGCTGAGTACCAAGATTTTATATGGAGCAACTGCCTATCTGACCTTCAAAAACCAGTCAGTAACTTGGTAATACTCCTTGGTAAGACTGGCTGTCAGAATTTCGGGCTTCTGACTACCCTAACTGACTTACGACTTACGACTGTCAAAGAGCCACAAATGACAGCAGGGTCTACCTACCAAATATCATAAATAGCATAGCATAATCAGCCTATAATGTTGCCACTTCTTCTTCTTCTTAGAAGAAGAAGAATGTTGCCACTGCTGGGACACACGCCTCTCGGTGAGAGGAGGTCGAGGAATCTTTCGAAAATTTGATAGTTTGTGGTAACTTGATCTGCTGGCGACTGTACAATTACTCAATTTACATTTTTTATTCAAAACCCTAGAAACCTAGCACGAACAAAATAATTTCTTTATTCATAGCCCACAAAATTAATGGCCATAGTTAATGTTTCGCGTTATTTTCTACGCCGATATTGATCTCACAAGATGTTTATGGGTCGCCTAATATAGCCTTATACAGCATGTGTCAGAAAAGTGCTGTCACATTTTCGTCACATATCGTTACATACACAATTTGGCCATATTTCGGCTATATTAGGCTACATAGCGTGTATCAGAAAGGTGTTGTTATATTTTCGTCACAAACAAATAATAAACAGGTATCCCATACATTTCGGTCGAGTAGGAATTGCAGTTTTGTATTGGACGTTGATAATATTCTCGTGATTACGATATTGGTCCCATTGAGAAAGTTGTTCAGTTTTATGGTCGGTATTAAACCTTTCTGTTACGTGGTGTGTAGCCTAATGTACCTAGCCGAATATGGTCAAATTGTGCGCGTGACGATTTGTGACGAAAGTATAACAACACCTTTCTGATAGGTACATGCTATGTAGAATATAACTGAATATAGTCGAATTGTGTGGGAGACGAATTGTGGCTAAATATAAGAACACCTGTCTGATACATGCCTAGTAGCTTTTTTTTTGAGGGTGGGAAATCATTCAATGACTTCGCCCGCTCTGGGTGGAGTGGAAGGGAGTGTGAGACTTCTACTGACTAAAACCCATCCATGTTCCTTCCTTAGCCCTCTTTGTACCGGGGTAGCGGTAACCCTTCCGGACAATCCCGCTTACCCGGCAGGATGTAGTAGCCTAACATAGCCAAATATTCCTAAATTATGTGCATAACGATTGGTGACAAAAATATGCATAACAACATCTTTCCAATACACGTGCTGTGTAGCCTAATATAACCGAATATAGTCAAATTGTGTGCGAGACGCATTGTGACGAAAATGTAACATCTCCTTTTTAATACATGCTATGTAGCCTAATATAGCCGAATATAGCCAAGGTATGTCCATAACGATTTTTGGCGAAAATATAATAACAACTATTTGATACACATGCTGTGTAGCCTAATATAGCCGAATATAGCCAAAGTATGTCCATAACGATTTGTTATGAAAATATAGCAACATCTTTCTGATACCCACGCTGTGTAGCCTAATATAACTAGAGATGGGCCGAATGTGGTTTGAACCGAATCCGAACTTCGGCCGAACATTCGGTTAAAATGAAAAGTTCGGCCGAAGTTTGGCCGAACTTCGGTTCAATTTCAAGCGCTTTCTCGAGAGCGACACGTCGTGACTTGTTTACGCATTTACTTCAATATTATTGCTAGATGTGTACCCCGCCCCCACACAATCATATTATAATCAATATTCAACCTGATACTAACTTGAAAATTGCAAAAAACGCAAGAAAATTTGAACTTTGTGGGCTACCTTTGAGCATCTACATTAATTTGATTGTTTAATTTGAATAAAAAAATATTTGATGCTAATGAATGCTTAGTTTAGTTAGCAAAAACGTGATTTTTCATTCAGTTTACGAATTGTAATCCAGATGTTTGCTAGAAGAATACTAAGGTTATTTACTTTTTTGTAATAGTATGTCTAATTTTTATGTCAAATTTATTAGGAAAAGATTTTCAAAACTAATAAGAAAAGCTGTAATTTAAAGTTTACATTTACAATCTTCAAATATAAATTAAATGACCATGACTGAGTAAAAGACAATTTTATTTTACAGCAATGCTATTCTAATTTTATTGAATTTCAGTCAAAATAGTGCAAGTAGGTTTTTTTTTTTTGCCGAATGTTCGGCATCTGAACCGAATTTCGGCCGAATGCCGAAGTTCGGTTCAAGCTGCCGAATTTCGGTTGAACCGAATGTGAACCGAATTTCGGCCCATCCCTAAATCTAACCGAACATGGTCAAATTGTGTGAGAGACGAATTGTGACGAAAATATAACAACACCTTTCTGATAGGTACATGCTATGTAGCCTAATATGTAAAATAATATGCATAACGATTTGTGACGACAATATAATAACTTTCTGATATACTACTCTGTCAAGAAAGTACCGGGAAAAGATCAATAATACACAAAATGTCTGTTATTCATCCAAATTTATTTTATCACCTTCAAAGTATGCTCCTTTAGAAACGATACACTTGCGCCAACGAATAATCCATTCATCAAAACATTTTTTAAACGCTGCTTCCGGAATTGAGTTCAGTTCTCATCGCGAATTCTCCTTTATGTCTTCTATCGATTGAAAACGGGTGCCACGAAGTGGTAATTTGAGTTTAGGAAAGAGAAAAAAGTCAGCAGGAGCCATATCTGGTGAATATGGTGGTTGCTGGATGGTATTTGTTGAGTGTTTGGTCAAAAATTCGTTCACAATGATAGCCTTGTGCGAAGGCGCATTGTCGTGGTGCAAAATCCAAGAATTTACTTTCCACAAATCTGGCCTTTTTCGTCGAATTTGCTCTCTTAAACGCCGCATAACGCTCAAATAATATTCTTTATTTACCGTTAGACCTTCCGGTAAGAATTCAGAGTGCACAACACCGCGATATTTTCTTCACTTTTGCGATGTTAACTTCAGTTGCAGACGTTGACGGCCTACCAGAGCGAGGCAAATCTTCCATCACATCTCGACCGCTTTTGAACGCTTTGAACCACTCATAAGCACGAGTTTTTGATAAAGTCGATTCACCGTAAGCCTTCTGTAACATTTTCAGTGACTCCGAACACGAAATTCCATTGGCGATGCAAAATTTAAGACAAACTCTTTGTTCGATATTTTTGTCCATTATGAAATTCGCAATACACACTATATATGATATTACTAAAACCAGCACTGTATTAAATATAAATAACAGATGCAACTCAAACTCCGCGTCAAAATGGAAAACAGTTGTGCTAATCTAACAACTACAAAAAAAACAAAAATTTTAATTTGGAACCATAAACAAATCATCCATTCCCGATACTTTTTTGACTGAATGTACATGCTGTAAAGCTTAATATAGCCGAAATATGGCCAAATTGTGTGCGTGACGATTTGTAACGTCGTAATAGTTTGGCCGAGTTGAGGTACATTAACCTGTACTATTGAAGAATGGGTTAAGTTAAAAATAGTGTTTTCATTAAAGTTTGTGAAAGATTCATTAATGGAATGAATCTTTCCCAAACTTCAAGCCTTTGCCCAACTGTATTGGGGTTGGCTTCCAGTCTAACGAGATGCAGCCGAATACCAGTATTTTACATGAAACGACGGCCTATCTGACGTCCACAACCAGTTACTGATTAATACAATACCGGTTAGACTGGAATCGTTATTATGTCAATTTTAAAACTTTACATAAAAATAATAGTCGTCTATTAGATGACTATTTTCAGTCCCTAGGTATGCCTAGGATTAATTTTTGTCACCATGTAGAAAGTATGGGCTTGTGCTATGGTGACCCAGCTCAACTTTCTCGTGTTGGTAGGATATGTATGGTAAAGTTAAAGTCAGTAATAATGGATATAGCTATATTAAATCACGTTAAACTTGGTTACAACAATGATAAACTATATAACTAACTAAATAGTAAAATGGTACTGGTAATAGTATAAATGGTTAACTTATTGACAGAAATGGTAGTGGTACTGGTTTAGGGAGTACGTGGTGTCTCTGACGAGATCTAAACGCGAACTGTTCATGAGTCATAATGACTCCATCTCTTATCGGTAATTAATATTGGTTAGCACCCTCACTTAATTTTGCTGTATGTTAAGTTATAAGATAATATATATTCATCAAAAATAAGGAGCCTTTATTACTAGGCCACCAGTGGGTTTGTAAAACCGCGTTTAACAGTTGTCATTGACATTATTCTTAGATTATTAACATATATAGCTGTTAAACGCGATTGAGATGTACTGATCGCGTTTACTTTCATAAGTGAAATTGGCTCTTAAAAGGTTCGAACTTTAAATTTTGTTCGTGTGGTCAGTGACTAACCTGGTGTCAAAGTTTTTGTGGCTTCTACCAAAGGCCTTAGCTTCACATGCTGTTTCCTCACGATGTATCCATGACAACCGTACATGAATCCGAAAAATCAGAGGAGCGTGACCCATGACTTGACAGTCCGATGGTCACACCACTAAGCTTTTACAGGTTTTTTACTTAAAATCGACAAACATTTACAGAAAAACAAGTTAACTAACTATAACAAGGGGCTGATGATTCAAGGCGCTCTCTATAATTCACAAGACAGGTAAATTGCTACCTCCGAATATACAAAATGTATTTTTTACAGAACTGTGTCCAATTACATGTTGCTGTAGGAATATTGAAGTAATTATTTGTGTACTGAAAGACAGACCTTCGTAGAACCTTGTATAGAGGTCATCTTTAGGCTGAAATTTGGATGATGATGTACTGAAAGAAGCATTATTTTGGTCGAGCATGTTTTGATCTGCCGTTACCTTGACGCTTAGCAAAACACGCATTTGCCAATTTTCAACACTTATAACTTTTGGTAATAAGAACAAATGAATAACCCCGAAGTTCTGACAACCAGTCTTACCCAGGGGTATGGAGTACAGAGTAACTGGTTGTGGGGGTCAGATAGGCAGTCGCTCCAAACAAAATAGGTACTGGTATATAGCCTCTTCCGGTTGGACTGGAAGCTGGCCCCAAAAATGGCTGTGAAGTAGCTAGGCAGATCCGTTGAGCTGATGAGTCTATTGATTTATCATATTCACAATAAGTCTTTCGTCGCAAGCGCTATTGCTGAGAAGTCCTGGGTTTGGATCCTGGTCGGGCAAAGTGTGATTGGATTTTTCTATCTGGAATTTCTCAGTAGCAGCCTGGAGTCTGGTTTTTTGCCCGGTTGATAGGCCCGGACAATAGGCTTTCCGTTGACGGAAAAAAAAACAAGTTGAGGGAAAATATGCGTCACATCATCATCTGCCTAGCCTTTCCCAACTATGTTGGGGTCGGCTTCCAGTCTAACCGGATGCAGCTGAATACCAGTATTTTACTTGGAGCGACTGCCTATCTGACCTCCACAATCCAGTAACTAGGCAATACGACACCCCTTGGTAAGACAGGCTGTCAGATTTTCCTTTCTGGAAAATATGCGTTACATCCGCACAAAACGGCAAATCGCTCAGTATAATGCTTCGACCCTATATGTTATGTTCTTTCAATATTTCCTCCAGCCTACCGTCGTCTCATCTCCCTATAATTCTCATGATTACCCCTGATTATTTGGGACCAATCCCCATGTTACAGAACCCACGTGGGAAAACTAATTTACTGAACTAATGTGACTGTAATCCGATTAGTACGGCCGAACAAAAATCAATGTGCTCACGAGATTGGGGGAAGTAGAAGCGAAATAATAAAGCACGCGACCCAAAATTACCGGTTTTTTTTACCAAATATGAGACGCGTGTTTCTCAAAGTTTGTGACGTAAGTACTACTGGGAAATTTCTGATGTAATTAATTTTAGGTTCTCAATCCAAGTTCAAACATAAATAAATATGACTTACAAAATTTCATAACTGAAAATAAATTAAGTAGGTAAATAAATATTTTCATTTTAAATTTAAAAGCTTATATAAGAAATATTCATAATAATAAGAACAGAAAAAAATAATAATAATAATCAGTAAAAAATCAGTAATCAGGTATTTATTAATTTTCAGTTACCTATTAACTTTTGTAAATCTAATCCATTAACAACGGCGTTTCAGGAATATGAGTATGAGTGCCAATTTTACCAATCAAACTGAACGCGGTCAGCGCGTCTAAACCGCGTTCAAGACCTGTCAATGTCAATATTCGATAGAAAATAATGACACTGACAGTCCTATATTCGGGGTTTATGAGTTGATCGCGTTCAGTTTCAATAGTGAGCCTAAACACGTAACATACTTACCCGCCCAAACCGTGAACCTACTACACGTAGCGCCATCTATTTACATAAAATTGTTATTGTTGTTTTCCTCGGGAACAGTCTTTTTTTTCGGGATGGAAGATACCTTATGTCCATTTCTGTACACCTGGTACCACCTATATACAAAATTGTAGGATGATCGGTTCTAGGGTTTAGGCGTCAAAATGTAACAAACAAACTAGCAAACTCACTTTGTCATTTATGATATTAGTTAGAATAGTTACTACCCAAAAAACCATACAACCCTGTAACTTCTGCTTTAAAAATATTCCACGTTTTAAAATTCAAGCTTTTTCATTGCTTTCAATTCCAAACTTTTGGTGTGAACTCGCGTGTTAACATTACGAGAGGCGGAAGATGTCATAAATTAAAATAAAAACACTCCATTAATTATTTTATTAGACGTTTATTTTGCAAATCATATTATTAGTACGTGGCGTGACAGGAAACGGTGCTAAATACAGTCGTAAAAAACACCAATTTTGGAGAAAAATCAACGACCGCAAATGCGTTGCCCTTTTTTTTGGAGGGTGGGTAACCATCCAATGACTTCTCCCGCTCTGGGTGGAGCGGAAGAGAGTGTCAGACTTTTACTGTCTAAAACCCATCCATGTTCTTTCGTCGCGCGGTGTATTGTGAACCTTCGTTGCTCTACGGACATGAACTTTACTATAGTCCAACCGTATAGCTTAGCTCACTCGCTCAGCTCACTCCCTCAGCTCATTGATTCGTCAACTTGGGATAACAGTCACCCATTCATTATAATTATCGACAATACAAAACCAAAGACACAGACTTTCGAAAAAAGGTTTTTTTTTTCAACGCTTATTGGTCTTTTATTATAACCGGCGAAATCTAGTTATTACTTTATGTACACCACAGCCTACACAAAAATACAGGCATATGGTATCACGTAGTATAGTATAATAACAATATTTAATTTTATACTCGAATTCAACCTTTCTTTCACCTCGCGTAACAACGACAAATCTTTATAAAATATTTCAGCCAGCTATATTTTTACTCAAATACTTTGAGAATCGCTGTATAAACCGTTGAATCGTGCAGGCATTTACGAAACTTGTGTTTTCAAAACTATTCTAGGTATTTGTTACGCCATACTTGTATTTGCATAGCCTCCACGAAAGTAGGCCGGCTTCTAGACGGGGTTATAAAAGATAGGTATAAACGATAGACATAAGGTAAGGCTGGCTATCTTTTCAGGAACATTGATCGTTTTATAGAAGTTGAAATTAAAAGGGTTTTCTTTTAAGAATTAAAAATATAGCTTTTGCAATTCGGGTTGTAGTCTGCTTGTTGTGGGGCCGTTGCAATCGTGGATCGTGGAACGGAACGTACACATACGTTACGTAAGTTGTTTTTTTTTATCAAACAAACTAAACAGCTTACAAATCAGAGTAAAACGCAACCACCTTTGTAAATAAAACTGACCTTGTAACAACGCATCATAGGTTATACTAAGATTTGTCGTTTTAAGGTTAATGGCCTATATGCGTATATCATAATCAGCTGTTAGGCTGGTATACATCGTGTTCAAACGGGGCAAAAACTCTCCTGTGTGCTCCTATTTAATTGATTTTTGGTATTGATTTTTGGTACAGAGCTTGAAAATGGTATCTAGTATAGGCAGTTTAAAGGAAAGCCCCTCTGTCCTATCAACTATTTATATCAAAGATCAAGAATGTTAATTAAAAAATTTTAACCTATCCACTAGATTCAAGTAGGTACTAAGGTATAAATCTGTCTAGCAACTTTCAGGTAGCTACTACCCTTTTCTCAGTGAAACACACAGAACCCTAAGATATACTACTACCAACGCAAACATAATTACATACGCAAATTTAAGGCAATCTCATCCTTATTTACATAATATAATCCTTACGGAAGGTAACAACTAAGATTGAAATAGTTGTAATGCTTTAAGGAAGTTAAGCCACGACTTTGAAACTAGAGAGAGATCTCGAAGTTCATTAAGTGTAATCTTAAATTAGTTTAAAGATTTAAGAAAAGTTGGTTCAATAATATTAATCGCGTTGGGGAAGTATTAATTGATTTGTTGGATTCGAGGGAATCTTTTGTTAAGACTGTCTTGGCTTTTACTAAACTTAGTTTGAATTTCAATTTCTAAGATAATATGTATTTAGATAAGTAAAAAGCTAACAGTCTTAGGGTTGATTTTTCAATATATACTAATATTATAAAGCTGAAGAGTTTGTTTGTTTGAACGCGCTAATATCTGGAACTACTGGTCCGAATTGAAAAATTCTTTTTGTGTTGGATAGTCCATTTATTGAGGAAGGCTATAGGCTATGTAACATCACGCTACGACCAATAGAAAAAACCACGCGGGAGCAGCTAGTAGTCAGATAACGCTTATCTGAAGAATAAATTTAATGACTGCTTCACAGCTTTAGTATGAAAAATATGCGTAACTGTCATATTTGTTCATCAGATAAAAGTTATCTGTCTATTGAAAAATTTGTCCATAAAATAATATTATGTACAAGTTTTTTTGATAAGAATATTTAGTAATTATATATTTATAAGATGTTAGAAAAGGAAATACTTATAAGGTACATAGGCTAGCACATCAAGCTACCACAATCTGTCAAATTTCTTTGATAGATTTTCAACTTTATTACAAAATTCTAAGGTCCATGTTTAATTAGGGATATTTGACAGTTTGGGATAGCTTGATGTGCTGGCGTCTGTATACAAAAAAAGAGGGGAAATAATCACAGTTTATATAGTTCTTTTTTTTAACTTTGTCTGTCTTTGATTTAACTCGGAGCTCATTTTCTTTGTTACAGTTGACTAGTTCGCATCTACGTTTCACAAATAGCTTCTAACACGAACTCAGTATCAAAATTCTAGTCTCAACTGTTGATGATTCAGTTTTCTTAGTATCCCTAACTTGGTAGCGCCCTCACGTCCTTAGGAGCCTATTCCACGTTATTTATGACGACATTTCTAGGAACTGTGTCGACTTTTCGTAATATTTAATTCTGAAAGTCTACATAATGTTAGAAAGAACTTGTAACAATGTTTTGGTTAAACGAAATTATGAAAATAGATTTGATTAATTTTTTAAACTAGTTGCTATTGAAGCTAAAATACCCTAGTTTTTCATTGCATTATGTAATTTTAAAAGAGGTGAAAGAAAATCTTAATAATATTCATCATTCTCCTGCCCTTATTATTTGGTATTTGGGGTCGGCGCAACATGTCATTCTCTTCCATACTCCCCTTTTTAAGTTGCGTATTATGGTTTTAAGTCATTGACTGCCACGCAGCAGACACAATAGAAAAACTATTGTTTGTCGGACACACGGTGACCGCGTTGGCGTTCAACGTGTTAATATAATACTTTCGAGATTATTTCGGATATTAGAAGGAGAAAATAACATCGCTGATCGACTTTATTATCAAAACTAAGCTTACAAAGCTTACGATACGGGGTAAATCAAAATAGTTTATGGAATAACTTGGGTGATTATTCCTAGAATTTGTTCTGGATTTACATTCATATATTTCTTTTACCAGCTGTCTATTGTCAGCTGCCTGTCCTATCTATTCTGTTCTAAATTTAAATCAATGGTCGTCTCCAATCTGCCAGTTACTTATTATAAAGACGCGGAGGTTTTACTCTAAATCTGTATTTACTTAAAGCTCCACAGTACCATAAAGAGGGATTATAAGGACATTATGGGTAACTTTGACAGCGCGCCAAAATAACAATAAAAAGAAAGACGTAGATTTTTCATTGCGTTTAATTTTTACTTATAATAATGGCTTTGTTCGGCGGTCCGTCCGTCTGTAAATTTTGAACCATGAAAATTACCTAAATACTCGTATCAAAGTGATTCCTACACATACTTTTTAATCACGAAACACCCTTTATTTAGCCTAACACCACCCTATTATGTACCCATCAATTTAATAGAGATGTTAGCCCTATAAATGGCGAGGTATTTCGTCTCGCGCCGATCGTAAAGCGGGCCTTTGGACCCTACTTGATACTTTGTCAGCCATAAACACACGGAAATAAGGTGTCAGCATGACAAGGGTTAATATGGTACACTAGCACGATTTATTTGACATTTTACGCTTGACGCTAAAGTGGAGTATTAGTTTTTGTTGGTGACCTATAGTAATTAGAGCGGGAGAGAGAGGGAAATATGTTAGATTAAAAAATGAGTGCGAAAGAAAGAGAGCTGAGAAAAACAGGGTCGGTTTCATATAAAAGTGTTGGAATTTAGGCAGATAATTGAATCGTTTCAATAGAAAGATGTCCACTGCTGGACGCACTCCTGCTAGGCAAGTGAATAGTATAGAGCTTACCGACCTACGTTACACCATACAAATTTAGGTGAAGTAAACTGTCATTCCACCTGTCTGTCAATTCTGGTCCGTCCGGCACGGGTCTGGTGCTGATCGGACGGTGAGTCACCCATTACTCACCGTACGCAGGCCCGCGCCTACGGTGGCCGGGAGTCGTCACGTGGCTCCCGACGCCCGGGGCGTCTGCAGCGGCGGCTGGGACGGGTGGACCTTTCTCTCTCCCATCCCGCCACCTCCTTCGCGAGCATTACTTTTTCGCAGAAGGAGGTGACTGCCTCCCACTCCCTCTCGCCCCGGAATAAACTAGCGAAAGAATAGACTAGCGGTTACTTTAAATTCTACAGGAGATTTGGATTAGGTCATGTCAACATTTCAAGTAACTCTATAGTAATGTCATATTCCGTTTGCCGTTAATTAAAGCCAATTAAATGTAATCTCCAGTACATCTGTGGTTTCCGTTCACAGTTAGCCCCTACTAATGTACGTATTTTAGCACTACTGACTACAAATTCTAGCTAAGTAATAACAGCCGCATGTGTCGACTGATCAGGTTAAGCTACGCTTGCCGAGGTGGAAAGGGTGACCATCTTGGATCTACCGGTGTGCCCGGTTGATGGCAATAGACTCGCCCCTATTACATGGGACTTAAACATAACTGACGAAATATGGGTGTACAGCCAAACGGGATGAATAAGGATGCAGGTGTGAATCGAGATGAATCTTTTAAATAGATTTTAACATTTAAATAATGTGTTTACTATTATGATTAACAATTAAGTGCCCACCAAGGGCAACTTTCATATTATTTCAAAGTTAAAATCATTTTTAAAGTTTAATTCCGATTTACCACTGCATTCCTATTCACCCCGTTTAAAGGTACCTACTATAGGTGCACCCGTGCCTGACCCTTCCGAGAACACAGGCGAAATGGTATGTCATGTTATGAATAATGAATAAAAATACAACTGAAATAACACAGGTCTTGCAATCCTTTTACAATAAACACATTTTTATTTTATAAAAGGCTCCCCATAAAGACATAAAGTAAGTACAGAACCCAAGTGTTGAAGTACAAAACCGAATTGCTTTTCGGTAACTTCAATAAAATTCAATACAACACCAAACCCCAAAATCACTACTACACATTGCGACAACATTCTTTACAAAGGCAATCGTATTTTTAAAACCAATTCCGTGTCCCGGCGAAAATCCCGAAATTTTTAATGTTGCTCCGCATTGCGTTCTATACGATTTCCCGAATTATAGGTACGGTTAGCAACAAAAATCGAGAAGTCGAAAGACTTATTTTTTATTGTGTATCAGTTTTTTTACGGATATTTAAGTCAAGAATCAAGATTTTAAAATACTGAAGTGTTAATCCACTTTTGTTGCTGACCGTACGTACAATAAAGTATTAGGTGTACAGAATGCAACAGTACTCACGTTAAATATTGACCAGTGGAACACTTTATCCCTGCGCAGTGTTAGGGTTGACACTTGGGTTGACAGAAAGATTGATCGCAATAGGCTCGCCCCCTATTACATGGGACTTAAACATAATAAAAATATCAGTAAAATGTGGACAAACCTATTTTTTAAAATGCTCTTAAAATTGACAGCCGGTTAGTGTACAGTCGTCAGCACATCAAGTTACCACAAACAGTCAAATTTTCTCAATCGATTTTGAACTTAACGTCTAACGTTTTAAGGTTAGAAAACATTTGGAAATTTTGACAGTTTGGTATAACTTGATGCGCTAGCGACAAAGCATGGCCGATACACACACTCCACGGTTTTTATTTTAAGTTCCTAAATGGGATTAATATTAGGTAATAATATGAAATAGTGTTAGGTATCTAGTTAAAATAAGCAAATAAAAAATAAATCAATCTGCCGAGCCTTTTCCCAACTATGTTGGGGTCGGCTTCCAGTCTAACCGGATGCAGCTGAATACCAGTATTTTACATGGAGCGACTGCCTATCGGATCTCCATAACCCTGTAACTGGGTTAATATCCCTTGGTAAGACTGGCTGTCAGACTTTCGGGCTACTGACAACGTAACGACTGTTAAAGATGCACAAATGACAGCCGGGACCAACGGCTTAACGTGCTTTCTAAGACACGGAGGAGTCTTGGTAAATAAATAAGATCCTTTATCGCAGACGACATGAGAAAACGCAAAAAAAATATCCAAAAATACATTAAAATGGCTTCCATATACACAATCTGAATTCTTTCTAATTAAGTAAAAACTGGCTAAATAACAATTTCAAATTAATTATAATTATTTTTCTGGGTTCAACTTCAGTGTGCCAGCCCTAGGCATCGCAATACTGTACATCCTACTGACGATTTTTATTTACATAGGTCGGTTACAATTCCATTGTACTTTTTCATTTGCTCTGAAGAAGCAATAAGTTCAAGTAATACATTGCGTAGACTCGCAAGACTTACAAGAATATCGCTTTTCTTGGTATTATGCAGATTTAAGCCTACTCTAAAAATGTCTGCAATAACTCTGGCTATTCTATTTTCTTTCTTCGATTTACAATTTGCATTGAAAATTCAACAGCAGCTTTATACAATAAATCTTAGCCGTTTCTTATTGCGTGGATGCTTATTCGATTTTAGAACGGTAAAGCCAAATCGAATGATTTTGGACTCTACAACCCAGTAGGCGTGTAAAGATTTTGTACGGTATCTAGCAGCATTTGCGTGTATTCCTTTAGAAAATCTCTATCTACTCATTGGCCGAAAGGGTTACCGCTGCCCTAAAGCACAAAGGGCTACGGAAGGAACGTGGATGGGTTTTAGTCAGTAAGACACTCCCTTCCGCTCCCCCCAGAATGAGAGGGGTCATTTGATAATTTCACACGCACAACAAAAAGGGGGCTTATAAGATTTTGTACCGTATCTAGCAGCAATTGAGAATATTCCTTCAGAAAATCTCTCTACCAATTTATTCTTCTTCTTTTCGTGTGGTTAATAAGTGACTAACCTGGTGTCAAAGTTATTATGCTGCCCATGGGCCTCTGACTTAGCTTCACATGCTGTTGAGAAATATCTCTGAGACATGCTGGTTTCCTCGCGATGTTTTCCTTCACCGATTTTAAGCAAGTGATAATAATCGAATACGCACATAAAGCCGTAAAATCGGAGCGTGTCTCGGCTTCGAACTCGAGGCCTATGACTTGACAGTACGACGGTCACACCACTAGGCTATCACTGCTTTTTACCACCAATTTATTAGGAACTCTTTTATAACTCACAGTAGACAAAAACTCGAATCATAAATTGTTAGTAGGAGATCAACATCTGTTGATCATACATCATACAGATATTATACAGATTTGTGGTCCAGCACAGTCGCACGTTGGATATTGTGCCCAACAGTCTAGTTACGTGTCATATCTACTAAGCCATGTCAATATGTGATATGAGCAGCCCTGTTTTTATTTGAGGGTAAACTATGACTTCAATATCAGCAACTACGACTTCGGAAATGGAAGAAGTTCTATGTTCGACTGTATGAATGTCCACCGATTTCTCCGTCAATTACGTGCCGATTTTGAAATTATTTTTTTTGTTTGAAAGGGTATAGGTACTTTCGAGGATTATTAACTTCACTTGAATAGTTTTTGAGTTAGCTTCGATAATACGTTTTTATATCCACTCTTTTATCATGATGATAGTTGATGTTTTGTATACATTATAGCAAGTAGTGGATACGAACTACTAGTACTGCTCTCGGCTGATCTGACACCAAACTACTGACTTTTTTAAAGTCGTCATAAAATGCCGGGAGACAACATTTTTACGGTACACATTAGTTACACGTGTAAAATTCTTCATTAAAAGTATTAAAACTGCTTGAGGTTTACCGCTTTACGCGGCTGCTGGCTCAGCCCTCAGCCCTCAGCGTAGCGACCTACATCCGATGCCCCATGCACTGAATGAGGGAGTATCAAAGGAACGAAGCGTAATTCGTTGACGCTGACCAGGCAAACAGCTCGCACAAAAACTTGTGTTGGTAGTATGGTAGTAACAGTGGTTGTGCCATTAAAGTGGCTATTGTGCGAGAAGGAGTGATTGTGTGGGCTTGCGGTAGTTAAACTCAAACTCAAAGTATTTATTTCAAATAAGCCAATTACCTACAGGCACTTTTGAATTGTCAAGGGGTCGGTCAGTCAGAGAAATGAAGCTAGTTGCCCATTCCAAAGCAGTTGGTACCTATGGAGAAGAACTGACAAGAAACTCCATGGACACTCTTTTCAACAAAATATGGTTAAAAAATATTGATTAGTAGTTCATATTAATATTATACATGTGAGAACGATGCAGAACGTTAAAATCAGCCGATATAAAATATGTAAAAAATCTAATCAAAAATTAAATGTAGCCATGCCGCTAAGAGATGACCAGTCCCTACTGACAGTACCAGACTGGAAACCGACCCCAACATAGTTGGGAAAAGGCTAGGCAGATGATGATAGGAAGAAATTATTTTAAATCAAATACCGTACTTAGGTAATTTAATTTCGCTGAAGTCCAAAAATATTATTTTTGATTTAAATAAAATTGATTGTTTTGTACGGAAAAGACCGAACTTAGAAGCTGACTGTACTTAGAGGAACAGTCTACTCCGCTACTAAAACCGCTGCTTTGGCAATCTTTACATCACGGCATTAACTATTCAGCCAACGGGGCTGCATACAGCAGCCTATACTATCTTTACTCGTATTTGGTGGCTCAGTGATAAGGACTTACAAGGTCGTAGGTTTGAACAGAGACAGGCGTTCTACTTCGTGTGTACTATTTAACCCATTAGATGATCGCGTATTAGAAGCCGTTTGCCTATAAGAGCTCAACGATTTATACGGTTACATTTATTGTCTTTTCGAGATAATTCTTCTTATGAACCCATGAGGTTCATACGACACTTAGGGGTTAAATAAAGGTACTGTAAAATTGCACTTCAATGCTAGCCAAATACCTCTTGAAGAGAAGGACCAAACACCGAGCTTCTGAATTAAAGTAAGTTTTCATAGCACGATAAATATTGAACTTTATTACGAAATTAATATTTTAGGGTGTAAATATACTCGTAATATTTTAATATCCAAGTGGTATACAGGGTTATTTGTAAAACACCAGAAACCTCTTAAGAGGTCATTGTACTCATCATTATGAACAACTTTTACTATGGAACCAAACCTAAAATCGCGAAAAAAAATCAGCTGTTCCTTACATTTTCACGAGTTATACGAACATAAATGTAAGGAACAGCTGAATTTTTTTGTAATGATGTTTGTTCATAATGATAAGTACAATGACCTCTTAAGAGGTTTCTGGTGTTTTACAAATAACCCTGTATAACCTTTTTGTTACGAACGGATATTGTTTATCGCGTTATGTAATAAAACCTTGCACTCACTCACTGATTAATCACGAAATCTCAAAAACTACTAGACCTACAAAGATAAAATTTGGCATAAAGATAGAATATGAGTAGGAGACGTCAGCTAAGAAAGGATTTTGGGAAACTCCCCCGTAAAGGGGTGAAATAGGGGGAGGAAATTTGTATGAAACATTTTCAACATTGACGCGGGCGGAACTGCGGGCAGCAGTTAATTGGACGTAGTGTTGGTAATAATAAAAAAAGTAATGATAATATTACCTTAGTAAGTAATGATAACATTAGTTGGTAATATTATCAAGGTATAATGATAATATTACCAACATGAACAAATAGTTGACGATCGATTTAAGTCTGAGAATCTTTCTCAACCGCAGTTAATTGACTATTTAAAACGGTCATAAATAAAATACGAAATTACATAAATAAAAGACCGCTCGTCTAAAAAAACTTCCATCACCGTACAGAAATTAAATATTATGCGAAGATATAATTGTAAAATTGAATTTGTTACTAATAAGTATTCAATTTGATTTTAAAAATCTGTGACTTTACATTTTTATATTTCATACAAATAACGTACAAACTCAGCGATTCTACAATTCATAAAAAGTAACGCTATTGACTACCCTTTCAAATACCAAATTGGAAAATGAAGTACAGAGGCCAGCACGTCAAGTTACCAAAATCTGTCAAATTTCTTTTATAGTATTTCAATTTTATTGCAAATACAATGACATAAGGTTCATTTTTAATTGAAAAAAATTGACAGTTAGGGATAGCTTGATGTGCTGGCGTCTGTACATTTGTTTTTTTCTTCATTCGCGTCATAGCATCTCGACACTGTTCTTATCACTAAAATGGAACTGAAAGCATACAGGAAAGCCGTTTGCTTAAAAGCAATAAGGGCCAGATGAAGGGAATGGGTCGTTAACAAGACACATAGCGGAAGTTTGCAACCTGTCACCGTTCATATTGCAATTTTCAAAGTTTACTTCGAGTTTACGATGCCTCGAATAGTACCCGTGTGGTTTAAGTTATTACTGACATGTTCTTACACCGACATGGCGGTAAAACAGAGGAAGTTTGAAGAGTTCTTTATTTACTTAAGCTTATCCAATATTTGGTGAAGACGTCAGAGTGGAAAGTTTTAATTTTAAAAGTTTTCGGCTTTGATGAATTGCAATGAAACTGTTTAAGCTGTCTTCTGGGTGGATTGGGTGTGTTAGAAGGATATTACATTACAATTATCTGTATCTGATCACTTTGTTTTTGCGCCGTGATATTTGAAAAACAGTATATTTTGACCATCTTTATATCGTAGTACCATAACAAGGTCAGTGGGATTGTCCGAAAGGGTTACCGCTACTACCCCGGAACATAAAGGGCTAACTCGGAACTAAAGGGTTAAACTGTTTCGGGGTAGCGGTAACCCTTTCAGATAATCTCGCTGAAACTACCCATTGCTCGCCATCCATATACTTACCATCTAACATTTCTGTTTCTCTTAATTCCAGGTATGGATATTCGGCGACGTCTGGTGCTCGGTATGGCTGGCCGTCGACGTGTGGATGTGTACAGCCTCCATCTTGAATCTGTGCGCCATCTCCCTGGACCGCTACGTCGCCGTCACGAGACCCGTCAGCTATCCTAGCATCATGAGTAGGAAGAGGGCGAAGGCCCTCATAGCTGGGTTGTGGGTCCTGTCGTTTGTGATCTGCTTCCCGCCACTGGTCGGTTGGAAAGATAAAAAGGTTGGTGAATTTTCACGATGTTGTTTAGACTAAGGTGGAAGTGCCAGGGTAGCTGGGACAGGTCTGTAATGGCACTTTCTTTGAAAGGCCCTTTCAGGCCCTTGATTACTCACACAAAATCTTTATAATATACTTTCTGTTTGGACTTTAAAAAAACACCATGACAGTAACAAACTCAGATGTTTGCTTCAGTATTATTTTCTTCTCCGTGAACATCTGAACAGTCAGCTAGAAAATTCCGGCGCCATCTAGCTTTAAAATAGCGACGTGTCTTAAAACATCTACTTAAAGAAATAAACGTTTCATTTAATTTAATAAGCCCGTGAAACTCAAATGTTGTTACGTTTTTTGCAATTTGCAGTCAGCATCGGGTTGCAAGTAATTAAAAGACTCGCGGCCGAAACAAAGTGTGTTTGAATTCGAATTTGAGATCTTTGGTATGTAGAAGATACGTACCAAAAGATTCTAAGTCACAAGATCAGTGCCATTCAAAGTCAAAGTCAAAGTCAAAACATTTATTTCAAATAGGCACAAGAATGGCACTTTTGAACGTCAAAATGAACAAGAAATAGAACTGATTCTAGTCGCCCCTTCCAAAAGGTGGTTTCGTGTGGAGAAGAATGAGCAAGAAACTCCACCGTTACTCTTTTAAAATGTTTCACAATGTTTTGTATACAATGTATTATAACATTATATGTGAAGACGATGCACCCAGAATAAAAACAATACATCACAAAAGGTGAATTCAGAAACACAAATCCATTCAAAAACGTAAATTACCCGCCCACTGAATCGAAAACGTATACCACAAAAGGCATCATTTTCTGCCTGACGGCTAGGGAAGTTCCGGGATGTTACGCGTATGTCTTGTTTGACGTCCCGGTCCGTTTTCCCCTTTGTTAGCTTCTGTTCCGTCATACCCGTTCCGTTTCCGAGCCGTCTTTTATTAGTTGGTAATTACAGTGAATTGGAAAATGACAGGATTTGTTGTGAGAAATTTGCGAGAAGTATTCATTATTATATACGATCTTGATATTATTGATTAATATATGACTAATAATAATAATAATAATAATAATAATAATATCCTTGGACATTTCACACAACGCCATATCGTCCCAAGCTAAGCAACCTAATGCTTGTGTTATGGTAACAAGATGGCTGATAAACTACTTATATACATTTTTTTTTGTAAATACATACATATTATAGATAGAAAAACACCCAGACTCGTAACAAATACTTGCAGGTCGTACAAATATTTGTTCCGTGCGGGAATCGAACCCGCGACATAGTGCGCAGCAGTCAATCGCTCAACCACTGCGCCAACCGTGTCGTCAACTAACTTCATATAATTGAATTTCTGTGGCTTTATTCACGTGGATTTAAGAATTTAGATACATATACGTAACTGTTCGTTTTCTTACCATATCCTTCTTTAAGCAGGCTACTTTTTCAATAAACTATAAAAACGTTCAAAGCCAGGCCGGTGTTCCACGCGCGCCTCAAAGAGATTTCAGCGTCAAGGAAGGGCCGATGCCCTGTCGGGTAAGCGGGATTGTCCGAAAGGGTTACCGCTACCCCGAAACATAAAGGACTAAGGAAGGAACATGGATGGGTTTTAGCCAGTAAAAGTCAGACACAGGGAGTGTCTTACTTTTACCGCTCCACCCAGAGGGGCTGGAGTCATATGATTTCCCACCCCCAAAAAAAACAGGCTACTTTCACTTTTTCTCTCTCAAAAGTATGCTTTTTTTACCACTGAACTGGTTCTGGTTCACTAAATATAGAATTGATTCAAGAGTTTAGGCGCAAGGACAGACACACAGTGCTACGTACGTTCGTATCCATACTACTAATATTATAAATGCGAAAGTAACTCTGTCTGTCTGTCTGTTACCTTTTCACGCCTAAACCACCCAACCGGTAGGTAGGGTAGGTAGGGTAGGTAGGGTAGGTAGGGTAGGTAGGGTAGGTAGGGTAGGTAGGGTAGGTAGGGTAGGTAGGGTAGGTAGGGTAGGTAGGGTAGGTAGGGTAGGTAGGGTAGGTAGGGTAGGTAGGGTAGGTAGGGTAGGTAGGGTAGGTAGGGTAGGTAGGGTAGGTAGGGTAGGTAGGGTAGGTAGGGTAGGTAGGGTAGGTAGGGTAGGTAGGGTAGGTAGGGTAGGTAGGGTAGGTAGGGTAGGTAGGGTAGGTAGGGTAGGTAGGGTAGGTAGGGTAGGTAGGGTAGGTAGGGTAGGTAGGGTAGGTAGGGTAGGTAGGGTAGGTAGGGTAGGTAGGGTAGGTAGGGTAGGTAGGGTAGGTAGGGTAGGTAGGGTAGGTAGGGTAGGTAGGGTAGGTAGGGTAGGTAGGGTAGGTAGGGTAGGTAGGGTAGGTAGGGTAGGTAGGGTAGGTAGGGTAGGTAGGGTAGGTAGGGTAGGTAGGGTAGGTAGGGTAGGTAGGGTAGGTAAGGTAGGTATCATAGTTAAGACAGGACAACGTCTGTCGGGTCAGCTAGTTTAAAATAAATCCTCTCGTATTTAGAAAAACCTTTTTGAAAAACCAGATAACACACTCTTATTCGTTCCAGCCTGAAGAAGAAGACATGAAAGACGGCTGGGTGCCCAACCCTCCCTGTGAGTGGACCTGCGAGCTGACCAACGACGCTGGCTACGTGGTCTACTCAGCCCTCGGTTCGTTCTACATACCCATGTTCGTGATGCTGTTCTTCTATTGGAGGATATACAAAGCCGCTGTGAGGACTACCAAAGCAATAAATCAAGGTTTTCGGACCACAAAAGGTGAGGGTTTTCTGTTTCGGAGAATGGGTCTTTGGTCCTAGGTTCAATTCTCAGGTCGGCCAAATTTTATTGGGTTTTTCTATTAGCAATTTCTCAGCAGCAGCCCGTGTTGATTTGTGCCCTGTTGATAGCAATGAGCTCGCCCCTTATTGCAAGAGAAATGCATACAACTGCCGAAATGTGCGTCTTACCTACTATGGATTACTTTTGCCTAACCCTTGAACCAAGGCGTGGTGTGTGTAGGACTATGTTAGACCTTAAGGTGTAAAATGACTTTTTACAAGGTCAAAGTCATTCCGGAACCTTTATGAGCTCGGAGGGTTGTATTAATGATTTTGATGATTATAATTCTGTAACAACATACGTCTTACAGCCGCGAATCAAATGTTCATCAACATACAAGCTATCACTGGCCTGCAAATTGCAAAAAACTTAAGAAAATTTGAATTTCGCGGGCTGGTTGGAGGATTCACCTTAATGTCATATTTACTAACGTATTGATGAAAAACAGACATACGATGATGGAGATTTAAAACCCAAGGACTGGTAGCGTCATAACAATAATTATGTAAAAAAGATAGAGATAAATATAGGTACAGTCACGAGCACCAATATGTATACATTGAGCAACTTTAAAAAGTGATTTTCTCCTTCTGCATTTATTGTAATTTTATTATTATTATCACAAAGTTATCGTTATTCCACGAGAAAATCGCCTATGAATGTTTCCAAGTGTATACATATTGGTGTTCCTGACTGTACACATGTGGATATGACAGCGAATCATTACCTACACAAAATTTCACCAATTGACAAAACTAATTTGTATTTTAAATTTAAATACCACAATAATGGTGTTAAAGAGCAATATAATTTGTATTATCAGCCTGTTCTCAATTTGCAGGAAAAGGAGGTATGGGCAGTCGTTTTGACGACAACCGCCTGACTCTCAGGATACACCGGGGCCGGGGATCCAACCGTCCGCACGGATCTCCATTATCAAATGCTTCCAACCACTCTACCAGCACCTCGCTTAGTGCTTCTCCAGAACGATTAAGAAGGTAACCTATCAATGGTGTTCTTGTTGAAATTGCTTTCTTCGTGCGACATTGCACTTTTTTTTTTTTTTTTTTTTTAAGGCTGGGAAATCATCCAATGACTGCTCCCGCTCTGGGTGGAGCGGAAGGGAGTGTCAGACTCTTACTGACTAAAACCCATCCATGTTCCTTCCGTAGCCCTTTATGTTCCGGGGTAGCGGTAACCCTTTCGGACAATCCCGCTAAGGTACAGCTTATCTGCCCCCCACAATCCAGGAACTGAGTAATACAATAACGCTCGGTAAGACTGACTGTCAGACTTTCGGGCTTCTGATGGCCCGTAACGTCTGTTAGAGATCCCAGAATGACAGCCGGGACCAAACGTGCTTTCCGAGACGCTGAGGAGTCTTGGTATGTAAAAATGGTCACCCATGTGCGGACCAAGCTCAATCTGATGGATCGGTCCGAGTAGATGTTATATCTTAGCCACGAGTTCTCTCACTATTATTGTTTCTTTTTTATCTTTGTAACCATTATAGGTACTGGCATAATTATCATATTTAAATTAGACAATATGTCCGCTGTATTGTATAACTAATATTATATTTCTCTGTATAACTAGGATTTAAGTTTAAAACATGCGATTCCCCTAATAAGACCAGGACAATGACTAATTTAGAAAATCCTCTTTCCAGACACTCAAGCGCAAGACGTGCTCACGAAAAAGTCAAAATCTCCGTGTCATACCCCTCATCAGAGCAAATATGTCCTGCGCACGAGAACTCCAGGTCTTCGAGTAGATCCCCAAGCCCTTCGCTTTATGCAGTCCATTATGAAAGAGACGGGAGGGAGCTGACAGAAAGTAGGTTGAGGGTGCGACCTTCACATCATCTGGCTCCAGGACCGTTGTATGATGAGTATGATGATAAGCCCAGAACTACTAGGAGAATGGGGAAGAGGAATATTAAAGCACAGGTTAGTACTCTATACATTATACCAGCTCATAATAAAAATGAATTCCACTGCTGAACACGATCTTATGAGTGCGTATAGAGGCAGGCAGGCATCTCACAATATTATTATTCGGAATAAGAATGAGAATAATACAACGTCGGCACCATTTTTTTTTCTTCATCACCGCTGCTCTTAAAACGGACAAGGAAACCGACATGTCCTAAAACCAATAATTCAAAAATATGTGACATCTACCATCCCGCAATGGGCCCGCGTTGTGGACTACGGCCCACAATCTTAGAGACGAGACCTGTGTTCAAGGAGTGGGAACTTTTTAGGCTGATTATTCTTACGTCTATGCCTTTATACCACCCATTTTTAAATAACTTCCAGGTGAAACGCTTCCGCATGGAGACAAAAGCGGCCAAGACGCTCGGCATCATAGTTGGAGGCTTCGTATTTTGCTGGCTGCCCTTCTTCAGCGTGTACGTCGTGAGGGCGTTCTGTGGGGATTGTGTCAGTCCTATCGTCTTCTCCGTGCTGTTCTGGTTGGGGTACTGCAACTCGGCGATCAACCCGCTGATTTATGCGCTGTTTTCTAAGGACTTTAGGTGAGAGGACTTTAGATAACTAGTCATGTCATGGCACATTAAATAAAATACAATGGTGTCAACTCTTGATTGACGACACGGTTGGCGCAGTGGTTGAGCGATTGACTGCTGCGCACTATGTCGCGGGTTCGATTCCCGCACGGAACAAATATTTGTACGACCTGTAGGTAAGTATTTGTTACGAGACTGGGTGTTATCTATAATATGTATGTATTTACAAAAAAAATGTATATAAGTAGTTTATCAGCCATCTCGTTACCATAACACAAGCATTAGGTTGCTTAGCTTGGGACGATATGGCGTTGTGTGAAATGTCCAAGGGTATTATTATTATTATTAACTCTTCTTCTCTGAGTGCTTCGGCGCCGGCAGGGACCACTTGAAGTTTTCTCGCAAAACGATTCTAATTGTAACATAACCAGGACGACAAACAAAATCCCTTGATTGCCTCTCCCCTGAATTATGAAGTAATAAAGGCTTTGTATATTTATCAAATTATTATTTTATGAATGCAAAAGCTTGTAAACCATGGTTTAGGCGCTATAGAGGAGCTCGTGGCTAAGTAATAACAGCCGCACGTATCGATCCATCAGGTTAAGCTACGCTTGCCAAGGTTGGTCCATGGATGGGTGACCATCTTTACATAAAGAGACTCTTCCATGCCTCGGAAAGCACGTTAAGCCGTTGGTCCTGGCTGTCATTCGTCGATCTTTAACAGTTGTTACGGGTAGTCAGAAGCCTGAAAGTCTGACAGCCAGTCTTACCAAAGGGTATCGTACTACCCTGTTACTGAATGGGTTGTGGAGGTCAGATAGGCAGTCGCTCTATGTGAAATACTGATATTCAGCTGCATCCGGTTAGACTGGAAGCCGACCCCAACATAGTTGGGAAAAGGCTAGGCAGATTGATTGGTTTGGGCAGTATAATTTAAGGATTTATTGTATTTTTTCAGATTCGCTTTCAAACGCATAATCTGCAAATGTTTCTGCGGCGGTGGAGGTCCGAGGCGAGAGTCAGACGGGGAAGGTTCTCGTCGGCAGAACAAGCCCACTCACTCTCACTCCCTTGAAGAACATGATGCGAATAACCACACTTCTTCTACCACCACCACTACTGCTGCTGACAGGTAATTTTTTTTTTAATGTATCGAACCATATTTTGATCAAGATAACCTGACGCCAATTCAGAATAAATTGTATAAATAAATAGGTGTCTTAAAAATATAAAACTAAATATAGCGCCATCTATGTTAGTTACGTGTAATTAATTGCAGCGTCGTGTCTACTAGTCTTCCTTAGACAGTTGCATTTCAAATCGACAGATGTCACTACGCACGTTTAATATTTACATTAGCATTAGCGAGTGTGGTTTTAATGAAAATCTCAACGTACATTTCTAATTTTATTATTCTTTTCAGGTGACGACAAGCAATGCGACGGCAGAACCCACAGTTCCAGTCAACCGTCGCATGCGTTTAGCGAATAACGTTATAACCGTTAAAATAACTTAATACAGTCTATAAAATCAGTGTTTATGTGTATATTGTTACTAAATGCGTCCTACTGTAGAAAAGTCAACATAACTGTTAATCATAATGTGTGTAAAAAATATATTGTTGTAACGTATAAATAACTTAGTTATTTAATCGTTATAATGTAAGAATAGCTTAATAACGAGCTATTATAAAACTATAAATGTGCGTACTTCAGTGAATGTTTTTTATAAGTGAATTTATTTATTGAAAAGACTGTCAGAACTTAATTGTACTGTCGCCAGCACATCAAGTTACCACAAACTGTCAATTTTTTCCAATCAATTTTGAACTTAACTTTCAACGATGTAAGGTTATAATCATTCGGAGAAGAATTTTTGACAGTTTGGTATAACTTGATGCGCTGGTGACCGTACCTAATACTACGTAATAAATTATGTCAGATAACCAATATTATGTTGTTATAAAGAGAAACTGTAACAGGTTAAGTTAGCGATTTAAAGTAGTCCTATTTAGACAATGGGAGCGTGATTTGCACGGGATATTTCATGTTCATGTTTATACACGCTCTAAGTCTGCTTTAGTAACTCCAAATTAAAAACGCTTATAACTGATACAAATGTAGTACTTATTCTAGTTACTTTATCCTCACTTAACTCTAAAGAGTACAGTAACTAAGTGTTATGCCTAATGCCTATGAATAATGATGTACAGAGGCCAGCACATCAAGTTACCACAATCTGTCAAATTTCTTTGATAGTATTTCAACTTTATTGCAAAGATATATTATAAGGTTCATTTTTAATTGAAAAAAATTGACAGTTAGGGATAGCTTGATGTGCTGGCGTCTGTACCTTTTCCATAAGTAGATAAGCTAGAGGCCCTTTAAGGCTAATGTTTCGGACCTTATCGTTATTTCCCTCCGTTATTTATTTCCAAATAATCTTCCTAGATATTCACAATGTCGTTGTTCGGTTTTATAGTTTATTGAAATTGCTTCGCCTCTATATAAATCATTTGGTTTTTATTTGACCGGATAACAGACTACAAACACAAATCTACAATTTACTCACATTTTGTATAACCTTACTTATTTTTACGAACACAAGACATGCAATGCCTTAATATAAAAAAAAATATTCTGTTGGAATCAGGTTAAATAGAATTATAAAACTAAGCAATATTCGATATTATATTATCTCAAAATAAGTCAATATAAGGTAGTTTGAAAACTTACCACAAAAATATCGGTCGACAGTGCCTGTTTTTTATAAGTAAACTGTATCTTGAACTAGTATATGAGTGGACACGATATAATTCAGAAAATATTTAAAACTAAGGCAAATGTACAAAAACGTATAGAGAGATTTCAACTAGCCGAACAATCTTGATTGGCTGTACAAATAGGATACTGTAGTCGAAGCAATTCAAATAAATTAACTTTATCTATTAATGACTTGCCTACCAACCCACTATTAGCATAAACGGGTAGAGATAATACCATCCACGAAGAAGCGACCCACTCTTTTTCCTAATCGCTTGCAGTGCAAGTGTACATCCTTTCGCTAGTGTAGTAGTGCTGTCGATAGGGATGCTACTTGTATCCGTCGAACCCACAGAACAACACTACTTAAGAGAGATCGAATTGCTGGCGGCTCCCGCGACAGACGCTCGGATCAAACTCCCCATACGCCTCGGTCTCTTTGACCAAAATTAGTGGGGTGCGTCCTCGTGGATGGCACTGTCTATATCTAAAATAGTCTATGGATATTTAAAGATCTCAACGTTCCTCCAGTTTATTCGATTGTGTATTCGATGTTTTAACATTATATTCGTTAGGCGAGACTTGTATGTTTATGTGTGAGCGATATCAATATTACTATGGATTAATATACGAGATGTTACCTACTAGTTGTTTTATTGCCCGCATTTTATTATTTGCAAACTATCGTTTTCCAATCCTCTGTTCCCATACATGAAGTTGTTAGAAGCTTTTATTTAAGTTGTTTGTACAAAATCGAGACCGTTTAAACTACACTGTCTACGTGGATACATAATAGAATACACTGATCAGTTGAAAATAACCCTAAAAATCAAGTCGACACAAGCGAGGTGTTTGAATCTGGGTTCAATTCCCTTAATGGGTTTAATAATAATTCCTAAGACATTTTAGAATCTATACCTAATGCATAATTTGAGACTGCTTCGTTAGTCTATAGGTCGCAAGTGCTACTGCTGAGCATGAGGACCTAGGTTCAATTCCCGGGTCGGACAAAGTGTCATTGGGTTTTACCATCTAGAATTTCTCAGTCGCAGCCCGGAGTCTAGATATGTGATTATGTGCCCGGTTGATGGCAATAGGCTCACCTCATTATGTATGGGACTCAAACACAACTGGTGAAATGTGGGTGTACTAATATGTACACCTCTGCCTAAACCGTATGTTTAACTAGAGTACTAATAATTGATGTAATCAGTATAATGGTATTTTCTATTTATAAATTTAAATAAAACAAACTGATCTAAACGTGGGTAGAATAAGTAAGTAGTAGATGTTATGATGAAAAAACTAATAAATAATATCATAACGACTTTATTCTGAAAAACAACGTTAACCGTTAACTGATATAACCGTTATTAATCAACGTTAACGTGGTTACTACAACACTACCTACGTGAGCAGTCGTTCAATGCCGTCATTCGCACTTTTGTTTGTTTTCATTCGAACAAATTTCATTCATTCATTCAGTTGAGCGCCCGCTTTCGCTAACGGGGGTCGTGTATGTCGTTAGTGTAATAACAAACGAGTTGTTATTATCGAGAAAGTAATAAATCGTTTGAGTTATTTATTGTGTTGTACACGTCACTTATATTTTTCCTGTGAGATATAAGTTAGTGATATCAAAATGTATTTCGGAGGCGTAGAAGGGTGAGTTATCTGTTTGTATTAAATTTAATTTTATCCGCACGCAGTGTTAATATCGAAAGTTGAAAGGCTCGCCTTGAGAATATAGCATTCCTAGGTTTCGTAATAAGTTAATCAATGTCTAAATGCAACTTATTTATAACCTATTTAATTTATTTTTGCCTAATTCCGACTGCGAGAATCTTTCCGCCCGCCGAAATGTCAATGCCGATTTTAGGAATGCTAAATAATTTATTTATCATTTATTTCAATGCTAACTGGGTCTATTTCGGACCTGTGCCGTGTTTATCCTAGGAATTATTAATGCCTAGTCAAACGATCAAAATTTGTGCGAATCGGACTGCATAGAACTTTTGTTGTTTCCATTGCTGCAGGCATTTTAGTGTTTGTCTAGTAGGTAATTCGAAATAAACTTGTCAAAAAAAATTATAGGTACCTACTTAATTTTTTTACCAATTTAATTGATTCATACTGTTAAATCCGCTTAAGGCTACCCACTGACCCTGTTGTGATTTGATTTTAATAATCATATTTCTTACAAAAAAAACCTTTAAGTTACACCAGTAAATTTTTACATAAATAAAGTGTAATGTCCATATTGTGTAAAACACAAACAATGCATTTCACATAGCTTACATTCACAAGCGTAACATTCGACCAATCAGCGGCCGGCATTCAATCGGCTTGTCAGCCACGCCGACAAAACTAAAACAGGCTAAATTAAACTTTATCACTTGCAATTACAGTGGAATTTAAATTGTTAAATGTTAAAGAATTCAAGTTATGCTATTATTCTCATCGGTGGACGGCCTTGAATTTTTAAAACGTTTACTTTTGATTCAGATTGATATAAATGTCAACTGGTTTTAGTGCAGTTGATATTAGGTACACGATGTACGTAGCTAAATGCCAAGAAAATAAAGCTGGACACACCTGGGGGTGTGTCCAGCATTATTCCACTCAAAATTGTTGTAGAAAGTGAAAATTATGAGTGGCAGTGAGCACAGCCAAGTTATCACTAAGCCAGCACATTATTTTATTTTGCTCTTAATTGTCTATGTAATAAAAAAATCTGTTTGTTACATGGCGTAGGTAATTTGGTTGTGTGGGTGCCTTAAGGAAGGAATTAGTTATACCTAGATACCTACTAGTGTAGCTTTAGGTACACAGAAGTATGGATGTGTTGTGTTTGACCTACTTTGTCGTAAATTGTTGACCTTTATTCACACTTATTGTGGACACGTGTTAACTATTTAGTTACACTGTATTCATTCAATGAAAGATCACATTAGCCAATGAAGAGTCTGCTCTTCATTGGCTAATGTGGTCTTTCGTAGCCGACGAGGTGCTCTGGCACCTCGTCGGCTACGTAGATTCTATCTAAAGTAAATTAAAAAGCATGTATGTTGAGCATGATGTAGAAATCGTACTTTAGTTAAAATACGACCTCACACTGTCTTGCAAACTATAAAAAAAGTAAAAATCCCCTTACGGTGAACTAGCTTCTGCCCGCGAAAAAACTCACCGTGATAACGTAGGTGATGTGAGTTTGAAGCGAGCTGTCAATAGTGTCAATCCCTTGCATAAGGTGGAACGACAACTTATTTCACGCTCACTTCACTTAAGTTATCACGGTGAGATTTCTACAGAATAGCACTACAGATCTCCTGGTGTGAGGGAGTGTGTCGTAATCCACCGCGGGGGCCCAGTTCTGGTACCGTTAGATTATATTTATCAACATCATCATCCACTTTACCTACTGCTCGTATAGGCCTCTCTTCACGTGCCAATCCTCAAGATCCTATGCCAGACTTATCCAGGTTCTACCCGCGATGGTTACAGTGTCGTCCGCCCATCTTGCCGCCGGAAAACCGACGCTTCGTCTTCCAGTCCTTGGACGCCACTCGGTCAGTGCTTGACTCCACCTGCTACCGGCAGATATCAATATATGAGACTGCATGTAAGCTGTTTATCAGGGCGTATCGATGCATGCGAGAAATAACATCGGCCTAGTAGTGCTGGCAATGTGAAAGTATGTCCTACTCAAGGTACCTAGACTGAAGTACAAAAGATTACGTGTTTTACGAATTTCAACCTTATTAGTTCCTAATCATGTCTAACTGACAGGTGTCAAGAACGCATTCTCTCAATGTCCGGCCATTGAGAGAATGTGTTCTTGACACCTGTCAGTATTTTAGTACAACTATTTGTAGTCTTGTACTAGAATAGATTATGCTGTGGCGATCAAAAGATTACCCAGGCAGTGAGGATGCTGGTGGCAGCTGTACAAGAGGCATGTATCTATCTAAATGTAGTGCTCCGAGGAAAATTTACGTGGGTTATAGTTAAAAAGCGGCCAAGTGCAAGGCGGGTTCACACATTAAGGGTTCCGAACCACCGTTCAATACATATTTAACACTACCTGTTTTTTTTTGTAAAGTAATTTTAGTTAAAAACACACGTTTCTTGTCTGGGGAACCTCTTTAATTTATTATATGTATATTATTTTTATTATCTGTTATAAAAATCGTCATGTACTCACAGTCTGTGGAAGTTCCAAGTGGCTACCTATTACGGTTTAAGAGATACAGCCCTGTGACAGACGGGCGGACGGGCAACGGAGTCTTAGTAAAAAGTTTCCGTTGGCACCCTATGAGCGCAGGACCCTAAAAACGCAATTTGAAAGAAAAACAAACAAACAAACAAGTTGGTTCATTATTTCTCAAGAAAAGTGAGAGTGATTGACAGAATTGGGTCACATACACACACAATGAGTAGGAACGGAAACTTTCTGATGAACTGTCGCTCCAAAAATAAATATTATGTGCAAAAATAGAGCCAAGTTAGAGCGGTTTGTTTGCAGTTCAAACTAGGCTATGTCTACACTGCAAGTTTTCAATATAAAAAGAACCGCTTACACAGTTCCACCAGTTTATTGGTATATAAATGACTTACCCAGTCGCAGAAGCCAAGCCTCTATTTATTCTTTTGGTTGACCGACATAAAATTGGCGTATTTTTGCACTGTAGGTATCTTCAATGTTTATCGAACATAACCCATCATACCTTGTTTCCCTGAAAGATTAGTTAGAGGTGTACACATAGTAGGTGCACCCATATTTAGCCAGTTATGTTTAAGTCTCATGGAATAATAGCTGGCGAGCCTATTATCATCAACCGGACGCAAATTCAGACTCCGGGGCTCTGGGATTGAGCGATTTCTAATAGTTTTTTTTTATAAGTTTTTACACAAACACTCTGGGTTCAATAGAACTGTTATCGAAACACCCAAAATTTACATTTTAAAGTGCCCTAGTGGGGATGACGGGTCAGTGAGGCCAAGCCGCGCGGCCGATCCTCGTGAGTACGCGTGACGTGAGCGACGCTTGTACAGAGGCCAGCACATCAAGTTACCACAAACTGTCAAATTTCTTTGATAGTATTTCACCTTTATTGCAAAGACATAAGGTTCATTTTTAATTGCGAAAATTTGACAGTTAGGGATAGCTTGATGTGCTGGCGTCTGTACAAAACCCTCGCTAGGCCGGGCCTGGCGGCTTTCAGTGGGGACGCTGCTTTAGGCATCAAAAACACCGAACGGGACAATATAGGTCAATGATTTCACAAACGGAGGTTCTTTCCGCAAAACATTTCCTATCACCCGCATGATTATTTGATAAGAAACGTTGATATCCTTGATACAACTAATACTGTCTGACACGTTATCTGTCATTCTGCTAAATGCATACCCACACGTTTTTGTTTATGATTCAAAATTCTTGTCTGTGTTTGTGCAGTATATTCTGTGTTTATGTAGCTGCACTAGCACTTTTTGGTGTATGGCTGAAATCAGAGCTAATTTTGCATCATGTTTATTCAATACATTTCTCAAAACATTATTAAGAAATGTTTACAAACAGAGATCCCTAGCCCTGTCCCTCCGTCGACGTTATTCTTGAAACAAAAGGTCCCCGTAGCAGTGTATCTGACATGTCAATTCCTCCGTAGGTCTTAAAATAGCTGTCAGTGCTCCGTAGTGTACGCAGTGAAAACGAGTTAGTGCAACAGAAAGTTGTGCAATCGTAGACTGGTTTATAATATTGTCTTTAGGTCTGGTTTACTGATTTTACTGGTACTGTAATATTGTTAACTTTACTTAGCGAAGCCATAGATGGGTGTTAGTCAATAAGAGTCTGACACTCCCTTCCGCTCCACCCAGAGCAGGAGTCATTTGATGATTTCCCACGCTCAGAAAAAAAAAATCATCACAGATGTCGCAGTCCGCTTTGCTGGCTGACTTAGCTAAGTCTCCCTGTTACACTTGACTATTTTCACGAAAAGTAATTGGATTAAAAACACGATACGCCTGTAATCTATTGTTAGGAAATGAGGTTGTGTTAAGGGCTCTAGCCATACTCAAACTACCACGCAAGCATAAATTTGATTTACTTTTCAATCATCTGGGAAATTATGACACAAAAAGTTTGAAATATCGCTTCATCATCGGTAAAATATAAACAAGATTAGAGTAATGCTTTATATGATTTGAACAATTACCTCTTCCTTGAAGTACCTACATTACGTACTTCAAAATACAGTTGTTAAATTACAATTCTAAGTGTACTTTATTGATTTTAAAGTGTTTCACGATAAGACTGGCAGTTATCTGATAAAAGCTTTATTGTACCAGGAAAGATGTACCTACTCGAAAATGTCCGATTGTAGTGGTATGTATGATATATGGCAGTTTATGTCGGATTCTGCTAGTTACCCAGCCATGCCCATCAGAAATATTATCTTGAATCATCAGCAATGGCGAAGTTTAGAATTTCCATGAAGATGGTAGATTCTGTCATGTAAATAAGACTCTTTCTCAGTGGTCTACGAGGCATCACGTCAACGCCGGATTTGGTTTCGGTTAATGACCTGCTTTAAATAATACATTAGAAGAATAAACTTATCACTCAAACAAAATCTGCATCCATGAATTTACGCCTAACAAAGAGAAATGTTGAAATACTAGAGCGACATTCCCACTATAAGATAAAATGCAAACTTAAAAACCAAATCACGATTTGACTGCAAAGTCTACGTGTATTGCGTACTAGGTAATGTGAATGTGCCGAAGAGTTCATGCGTCACCCCGTATTGAATTGAACTGTATAATTTATATATCTGTGTTTTGAAACACGTGTAAACAGAGATTAAGAGGAAAATAATTTACCATTTGAGTGAAAATCTACACGTAATTAGTGCTCACTAAGGCTTGTTTGATATCTTGTTTTTTGGGTAACTATGACTTTCAAAAAGGGCTGATTTTCAGCCTAATTAGAATAAATTACTTTTGATCGATTGATTTGATCTGCTATCAGCTCGTATTTGCTAGTCAAAACGGTTTTTTGGTCTTTGAAATAAAATAAAATGAAAAATGGTTTATTGGTTTTAAACAAACTTTGTCTAGTTGGATGCAACGATTTAGTATCCGCCTCTTTAAGATATTTCAACGCGTAATGGGAAATAAAAGGAAAGTCCTTGTCAATAATTTAGGCCTTAAAAAACCGTAAGAAAATTTGTTTCGTTTTTCAGGACAAAATACGATTCAGACCGTAATAAATATTTTTTACTGACGCGAAACTTGTTTTAATCAACATACAACATAATACTGACCCGTAAATTGCAAAAAAAAAGTAAGAAAAGTTGAATTTCGCTTCCCTATAGCTTTTAGCAGCTTAAGCTGCTGTCGTACCTATTTTCTTCGGAATCAGATATACAGGGTGGAATTTTGTAATGCCCCCTGGAGGGAAAGTACTCTTAATACTGTAGATAGAAAATTTTACTCAAAGGAAACATTCCTTTATTTTTGAATAGAAAGAAAACTGCATTCAAAGATTTCCAAAAAATCGCTTGTCACACCCGAGAATCGAACTGACTAAAATCTGCAAAAAGTACACACTGTACTTTTATTGCCGCGATCGTTAGTATCAATTATAAGGATGAAATCTCTCGAACAAATTTGATAAATTAAATGATAGGAAAACCATGAAATCTTTAATTATTTACAAAAAAAATTCAACTAATTAATTAGTTGCTCGAAATGGGCTCCATTTTCTTGGATACACAAATGTATTCTTCTAAATAAATACCTTTAATACCAATCCATTCAATCCATGGTACAAACGGCACAATCAGATGGCCTGCGAGATCACCAGATCTCACCCCTTTAGATTTTTTTTTATGGGGATATGTTAAAAACCAAATTTACATTAAATCTTATGCGAGTGTAAACGAGTTGAGAGTTGAAGTTCAGAATAAGATTTATAATATTCACCACAACACGTTATTAAAGGTTACAAGAAATGAATTTGTTAGAAGAATACATTTGTGTATCCAAGAAAATGGAGCCCATTTCGAGCAACTAATTAATTAGTTTACAATTTTTTGTAAATAATTAAAGATTTCATGGTTTTCCTATCATTTAATTTATCACGTTTGTTCGAGAGATTTCATCCTTATAATTGATACTAACGATCGCGGCAATAAAAGTACAGTGTGTACTTTTTGCCGATTTTAGTCAGTTCGATTCCCGGGTGTGTCAAGCGATTTTTTGGAAATCTTTGAATGCAGTTTTCTTTCTATTCAAAAATAAAGGAATGTTTCCTTTGAGTAAAATTTTCTATCTACAGTATTAAGAGTACTTTCCCTCCAGGGGGCATTACAAAATTCCACCTTGTATATAAAAAAAACCTTTTAATTAACCAGTAAGTACTAAGTACCTATTGATAACTGAGTTTTCTTGAACTTGGCCGTTTTTGCTATCATCAAACTACTTTATCTATTTGATAATTCGATTGAGTTATTTATCAGTTTATCACAAAGATAAAGAATGTATATTTTATTTACATCTGACAAAGATAAGATACGAACTTTTATATTAGATACACATTTTTTAAAGCATCTTTACTCACAAACAATGAGGAAGAGCTAGAAACATTAATCAATTCGGATACTTAAATCTGGAGAGACACCAAATTCTGACAGACAGATAAAACACTGCGGAAACACTAACACAAAACAACCGAACTTGGCTGCCGCACTGCAGTGCTCCTTAAAAATTCTTAAATTGACTACTCTTCGATTTAAGAAAACACTGAACATTTTACAAATGCGCTAAGTTTATGTCATGACGTCACATGTTATGATAACACAAACGACCATTGTCATCTGTCCTTGGCAGTGGTCACACAGCAATATACTCTGAAATGACAATCGCTAGCAAATTTTTGCACATATTTACATAAAATATTCTCATTGCACATAATCCTAGGTACTTGTTGTATGTATTACATAATGCAGGTATGTGGTTATTTAAATTTAAATTAAATTATGGTGGTACGGAGTTATATTATAGGCAAAACTGATAGCTTAGGTGCATGCGTAAAGTGGTAGCCCGCGAAATTCAAATTTTATTGCGGTTTTTACTGACTTTCTGCAATTTGCAAGTCAGTGTCAGAATGTCAGAAATCATCAGATATTTTAGGCCAATTCTGACTAAGAGAGACGGATTGTTGATTCTTATGGCTATAATTATGTACTTGAATACGTATATTTGTTATAGTCACGAATCATATTTTGATCACGATACTGCAAATTGCAAAAAACGCAAAAAAAAATATTCGCGGGTTACCTTTTTTTTTTTTTTAAAGCTGGGAAATCATCCAATGACTTCTCCCGCTCTGGGTGGAGCGGAAGGGAGTGTCAGACTCTTATTGACTAAAACCCATCTATGTCTTCGCTAAGTAAAGTTAACAATATTACAGTACCAGTTAAATCAGTCAACCTGACCTAAAGCCAATATTATATACCAGTTTACGGGCCTGGTCCTGATCGGGCGATGAGTCACCCATTACTCACCGTCCGCAGGCCCGCGCCTACGGTGGCCGGGAGTCGTCACGTGGCTCTCGACGCACGGGGCGTCTCCCGCGGCGGCTGGGACGGGAGGATATTTCATTCTCCCATCCCGCCACCTCCTTCGCGAGCATGACTGTTTTGCAGAAGGAGGTGACTGCCTCCCACTCCCTCTCGCTTCGGACCATGGCTTGCACCAGGGCCGGGCGCGAAAGGTCGCCGCCGCCGATCGCCTCTACGACGAGGACACGGCGGTGCTCCGCCCTAGCGGGGCAGGTTTGCACCGTGTGCTCTACCGTGTCCTCTGGGCGATCCTCGCAGTGGTGACACCCGGGCGTTTCCTCCCGCCTGATGATGTGCAGGAACCTCCCGAAACATCCATGTCCGGTGAGGACCTGCGTCAGGCGGTAGGTGAGGGCGCCCGTGACGCCTCTCTAGCCACTCCTCAAAGAGGGGCCTTACTGCCACTATCGTGGCGTGCCCTGCGCTGGGTTGCGACAGTCGCTGTCGCGGGCTACCTTTGGGTATTCATTTTAAGGAAAACTGGTACACTTATTTAATTATGTCATTTTAAATAGGACCGGAACGTCTCATTCCGGGCACGGTATATGCACTGAAAAAATATATAGGTACCGTACTGGCTTAACAAAGGATGAGGTTCCTAGTCGATATTGTCTTTGCCGATTAAAAACAAACTAGTTTAAGTTCTACAGCTCAGAAGCATGTGTCGTTAAATAAAGGGGAGTCTATATTACAAGTTAATACAACATATGAATACGTCTTTGATGGTTGATTAATCGAGCGCTAAAAATGGATGGTTCAAAATCGGTGGTTAAAATACCACATGGCTTGCCACCTGGCAATCCAACGTACTTAAGTATTTGTGACCCCTATAAAATTTCTTGCACGTAAAGTAAAGTAGGTACCCGTATAAAAGTGAATTTATCTAACAACGAATACGATATCGAGTTTGTGCTTAATTATATTATGTCATCTAATTGATATAATAAATTGGCATAAAAACCCAATAGTGTCGAAACACCTCAAACTGTCGAAATTAATGAAAAACCCACACGTGTTACAACATAGTTACGTAGAAATGCAATATCTATCTGTAATATTGTTTATCGTGTACGTATCTCTCTTGGTAAAAACACTTCAGATTGTTGTTTTGCATTCTACAAAAAATCGGCGACATACAAGTTGGATCGGTACAATGTATTTCAAAAAAATACATAAGCTTAAAAACACCTTTCTGTAACCCCCTTTAATATTTCACTTTGTTTTATTTTTATAATACGTTGTTACAATGGTACTAAAAATACCTACACAATTTGTAAAACTGTCTTCCAATTGTTCATATATTTACGGGTTCCGTTTGACACCTGTCGGGTACGGAAACCTTAAAAACTAAAAAAGTAGTTCTACGTCGAAATAAATAGGTAGGTATACCTGTTACGTGCTGAATACAAAATGAAGCTACGTAACACCAGCATAATTTTATTATGATGTAAAATGCAGTCGACTTGTGGGATAACCGCGCCTCCTAATAATATGACGAAGGAAAATAATTCTTTGATGTGTCCGCAAAGTAGTTTTCAGCGACGTGACTGGTCGCAGCTGGATCAGGGTAGCAAAGAATCGAGAAAAATGCCTCGCGTTTCGTTGCATGGATGATATTTGGCTGGCGATGATTTCAGCCACTGCATCACCCTTTTGCTGTTAACCTAATTTACTCTTATTTGAGAGCAGTGTTCTTGCGTTGGGGCAAAGTCACATTTTCACTAACGATAACGAAATTAGATAAACCCAAAATGTATGGAATGCCATAAGCATTCAAAATGTCACGTGATCAATCGTTTTCGATCGCTAAGTGCTAGACAATGTCAAATTGTGTAACGTATCGCGATCGTTATTCCCATACAAATGCGTTGTCAACAGGCGTTATTGACAATTCGAATCGCTGAGATAACGAATTGTTCGATCAATAATTTTCGAAATCGAATCGACACGGAGCGATTGACACTTGTTTAGGCCTAGGCATAATGACGTAATGAGATGTATGGACAAATGACCAACGTTGGTGGTTCCTTCGTTTCTAGCTAAATCACCTTTCATACTTCTTTGTACCACATATGCTAACAAGATATTTTCTTCTCCAACAGGGGAGCAACCCACTCCAACCTGGTCATTTGTGACGAGACCGGCAAAGTTGTGGGCAGGGCTAAAGGACCCGGCACCAACCATTGGACTCTAGGCATCGATGAATGCGCTAAACGGATTATTGATATGTTACACTCCGCTAAAGATGATGCGAACATACCGAGGGACAAGCCTTTGGATTCTTTGGTAAGATACATCATACTAGAGTACAGTATTTTTATCTCACGAAGCGACACGTAAAGTTTTCTTGTGGTAACTAGGTGTACAAACTCGCTTTGAATGTGTGCTTGAATACGAGTAGCGTCAGCACATAACAGAAACACTCATACTTCCGATTTCATCATTGTTGCGGACGGTACCGCTATTAGCTACTTCTACCCACATCATTTAATACTCATCACAAAAATAGCCCCAACATTCTTGAAGATGCATTCCTCAATTACTTCAACACACTCCTTAATAACCTTATTCATTCAATCAGTTCTATTAACTACTCGACCTTCAATTCCTCAGGGGCTGACGTTATCCGGGTGCGAGCAGGAGAGCAGTAACTCTGAACTGGCTACCCGTGTGAAAGAAAGGGACGGACATGCTGCAAAGGCAATATACGTAGGTTCCGATACTGCTGGCTCCTTGTTTACTGGAGCTCCTAATGGAGGGATGGTGCTGATTGCTGGTGAGTTTTTGAAAGACTTTCTTGAGGGTTGGAAATGTATGGAAAAAAATCGCAGGAAAAAATTCTTCAGTTCTCTTAAGACTCAATCTAAATGAGGCTATCAAGCCGGTACTGGTGAATTAAATAGACGAAGACCCAAAAGAAATCGCGTCTAAGATCGGATTGCCCTCGGCAATTTTTAAGTGAACAGAGGTGGCTCTTATTCTATCAGATGGGCCAGCTTATCAGTTTGCCGTAAGTCCTAATACCCGAACTACCAAACCCGAGCAGATGGTTCCAAATTCAAGTTACCGTACTGCATCTAGCTAGCCAGTACCTACCTAGTCTCTAAACTAAAAGTAACGGTTTATTTAACGGTTTTTTGAATGAGAGTAATTGACTGCTATTGAACCCGCGAGCTAAGTACAGAACAGTCAACGAATCTATTACTTGCGAGTTGGGCAGACTGTACATGACTACACCAACATGAATCGCCATCGCCATTTATGTAATGGCCAAATGTTGTTAAGTACCATGTGATAGGAAGTGAGTCTATTTGCCACCAACCATCAACATGTAGGTTTACGTTGTGTGTGTAGTGTGTGTACCTCACAACCTGTTTCCGATACAAAAAAAGGCTATTAGTTGCGTATTCTTAAACAAATACTGTTTTTGAATGAAGAATTGATGATAAATCAATTACTTATGTTTTTTCTGTGAATTAGTTCACATAAATTACTTCAAACACGTCTTGGACTAAAATAGGTATGGCCATTGTTTTAAATAGGTATTAAAAAAAATAGATAGTTATTCATCGGACCAAACACATTCTAAAACACGATAAGTCAGTGCTCGACATAAAAAATAATTAAAACATTGTTTGACAACAGAAAACAGTCTGATTCAACTATCTGTTGTTTTTACTTGAATGTTTGAGCGCGCGATTAGATTACACTATCAAACAGCTGTTTTATGGTTTTCTCTCAAGTAGGTATTTGTGTTAAAACCAGTTATTATTTACATAACATAATGTAACATAACGTGACGCCTGTCAGCGGGATTGTCCGAAAGGGCTACCTCTGCCCGGGATCACAAAGGGCTAAGGAAGGAATAGCCTAAGAAGCCTGCCGGGCAAGCGGGATTGTCCGAAAGGGGTGATTTGATTATCAATTTGTCAAATATCAATCATCCTGGTTACTAGTTCTGGCGTGCGACTTTGTCTGCGTTTATTGGAACGAAGTTCCTTATCGCGCGTTGCGAAAGGGGGCTAGACGGAATTAAGACCAAAAGTTGTAACGACACTTTTTGGAGTAAAATATATCTTTTTAATCAAAATTTTTGATTGGTTAATTTTACATTAGATTTTTTTTTCATTATTTTTATTTTATCATAACTTAAAAGAAATAAAATTTTCAAATCGAAAGGAACTTCGTTCCATTCGGGTGTCCCTTGACACCTCTCAAGTTTTTTTTTATAGGTATGCTTTTTAAATATATATTTATTATCAAGGATGAATGCCTATGTCCTTCTCCAGGTACCAGATTTAATCGAGATAGTTTTAGCGTGAAAGCGTAACAAACAAACAACTATCGGATATACAATATTGGTTAGGTTAAGATAAAGTATGGATTTTAGGTAAGTAATACTTACCTTGCTACCACAAAAACCCAATGAGAAGTTAACATAGTATTGTATTTGATTATTTCCTTGCAAAACAGATACGCAACCGCTAAAGGATGTAGAAAAACGTTAAACATAGATTTGCTTGCTAAGCGCACACTTACATTAAATCGTAAAAGGTTACGGACCTTTTGACGTTGCAAAACAGATGACTGTGATGAATTGATGGTACAAGTTTTATTGATCGTTGATATTAAAACTTCCCCGTAGCTCGGGTCAGTAAATTTCTGGACTTATTGATTCTTGATTGTAAATCAAACAACATAAGTTCGAGTAAGATGTTAACGTGGCTTATTGGACGACTCGCACGAATTTAACTCGCACGAAACGTGCGAATCGACTCCTTTAAAAATTATTATTTTTTCTGTAGTCGATTTGCACAAAGTTTATTTAATGGGGAGCGAATAGCCTACTACATTTTTGTGAGGGTGTCGATTTGCAGGCCAATAAATAAAATTTGTGCGAATCGACTACAGAAAAAATAATATTTTTTAAAGGAGTCGATTCGCACGTTTCGTGCGAGTTAAATTCGTGCGAGTCGTCCAATAAGCCGTTAACGTGACACACTGGGGTGCATAATGGATCACATTTTCGTGTTTGCCGAACTTGGCTTAGCACACTACCGTGTACAGATCTCAGCTGACAGTGTGATAATAGCCCTAATTGCAAAAGAGGCGCGATTTTTTTTACTAACTTTTCTAATAGTTAGTTGGTACAGGTTCGCACATTTTTTTAATCAAATAATTTTTTTCTAACAGTTACTGATTACGTACTTGATAAAAAAAAATCCGTTACATCAGGAAGCTAGTTTAGACCATGACACAAATAATTTCAACCACAGCGACCAGTCAAATGACTTATTATTCTTGTAATATTAGAATCTAATGTCGTGTTCTCACTGTACGATGTTTTATGTTCGTGAATATTCAAATATTTTATTTAAGTATACTTAATAACGCTTGTCAGTCTTACCAAGGGGTATCGTATTACCCAGTTACTGGGTTGTGAAGATCAGATAAGTAGTCGCTCTATATAAAATGCTGGTATTTAACTGCATCCAGTTAGACTGGAAGCCGACCCTAGCATAGTTGGAAAAAGGCTAGGCAGATTGATTGACTTAAAAAAGCTTTACTGCAGATTTTTTTGGTTGAAGTAACCAGTTAGAAATAATTATAAAATAATAAATAATGCCGTGTTTTAATGATGCAACTTTTTATGTTAATTTTTATGGTTATGAATCATTATTTAGTTACTTAATTTACAATTTGTCTTACAATGATTAATAACACCGTCTATAAAGTCCATCGTTTAGCCTATCAACTTGTATGTAATAAGTAAAACATTATTGACACGGCTAAAAATCGTTACGTCTGTAGACGGCGGCACATTCACACTTAAATTATAAAAACCTTGAGGTGACCGATCAATATTCAAACGGTAATTAAACAAATTCAAGGGCGGGAACAATTATTAAAACACCTTGAGTTTAGCATAGTAATGAGATTTCTAACTTGACATAACATCACGCCTGTAATCCCAGAAGGGTAAAGCAGAGCCTTGGCCTTCGCGGAATATACCTCCACCACTACAGGGCACAAATCCGGATGCTACTAAGATTTTTAGTAGATGTCTCAAAACTGAATAAAAAGTAATTTATTTGATACGTATCTACCTGAATAATCAATCTGCCTAGTTTTTTTTCCAACTATATTTGGGTCGGATGCCAGTCTAATCGGATGCCAGTATTTTACATGGAGCGACAGTCTATCTGACCTCCACAACCCAGTCAGTAACTCGGTAACACGATACCCCTTGGTAAGACTGGCTGTTAGACTTTCGGGCTTTTGACTACCCGTAACGACTGTCAAACATCCGCGAATTACAGTATACTGGGTGTAACCGAAAGAGTATATACAACAAAAGGATTATACTACAGACTACGAAACTGAACAACTTTTACTATGGGACCAACTTTGAAATCGTGAAAAAAAATCAGTACAGAATCATTAGGACGCTTAAATTTGAACGAAATTATTATTAAGTATTCTTAAGGATTTAAATTTCGTACAAATATACATATGCTACTGTCGCGCAGCTAACGTCCATATGTGAAAGCGCCCTTATGGTGCTTTCGCCACTACAACACACGGATATGACCACCCACGGACTGTACCAAACTACGCTAAATAATACCTATAAATTTATCTTCCTGGCTATCTAATTTAGCTGTGCTGCACCACCCACGGACTGTACCAAACTACGCTAAATAATACCTATAAATTTATCTTCCTGGCTATCTAATTTAGCTGTGCTGCCTTTGATTAATTCTCATCGGCAGTATACAAGTTAATATTATGTTGTTTTTATTGCATTTTACATGAAAAAGGCAATTAGGTTGTTATTGGCAGGCCTGGTGGTAAATTAGTCCTGATATAAGCTTGGAAATCTATCGTTATCATGCTGCTTATGTCCAATCAAGGGCGCATTATGGCTAGTTGCAATCTCTATTGTATTAACAATTCTTTAGTGTATTTATCATCAATTTTGACTTGGATGATGACTAATAGAGAAGTTTGTGAGATGGAAATTGTAGGACGAGAAGAAGAGAGAAAGTCAAAGTCAAAAGTCAAAATGTTTATTGCGAACCAAGTGTACAATTACAGAAAAGGAAGAAAGAAAAAAAAATATTCTGCACAAACACAACACACATTTTTAAAAATGAAAAAAAAAGTGTTTAAATACTCCCGTGCAAAGCAACTATAAAACCTCGTATTCAGAAACATTAAAAAAAACCATTGACAATTAGTATCTCAACCATGGACAATGGATGGACCACAGACAAAATACTGACAACCTAATCAACTTTTTGCTTAAGAAACTACCCGACTTTGTGAAGCCCCAGAACATTTGCCTCCCAGACTCAATCTGCAGTGGTCTATATGGAAAGCTCTCAATCGACTGCGTACCCAAGTAAATCTGTTATGCAGTTTGGCAGACTTGATGTAAGACATTATGAAACAGATTTTGAATAAATAAATTTAAAAAAATAAGGCCGCTGCGGACACAATTTGTCGAAGTGATAGATTACTGACCCACTCAACACCAAGTGCGAGTGCGGTGCTTTTGACCAGACCATGCCCCACCTGGTGGAGTGTCCTACGTGCCCGTTCACCTGCACCTCGGATGACCTAAAGAACGCCACTAATGCCGCGATCAATATGGCCACCTACTGGGCTAAATCATTATGATAAGATCGAGGAAGAGTACTTTTGACGCGAAAAGAAGAAGAGTAAAACTAGAAAATTATGGACAAAAAGGACATGTTGCACCCACGCCGACTCTTGAAATCTCTTAATAAACTTGGAACCCAAGTAGGCTAGCAAAGACAATATCCACAGATTCATGAACGACTCAATTTTCAAGTCTATATGCGGCATCCATCATCAATTCATGGACCTAACCTTCTCTTGCGCTACCATCTGTACACTTCAAGATCTTATTACTGCATCAGTGAGCGGCGTTCGCATGGCTGAATTTTGGTCCAAATATAATTATTGAAAATTCGACAAAAAAAACCTTATTTGCCATCTAAACGCTAAGAGGAATGTCAATCAGTCTCTAGCCCTATCAAGGATAACAAGAGTGTCAGTCAATTTCTGCATCTGGTAAAAATGTTATGATAATCAGAAGTAGGTCGTAATGAAATAGGACGCTCGGCGAGGTTGGGAGATAACCTTTAACCTTCATGCTGGCAGCTACATGTCAACAACGCTGATTATAAGCAGGGACTGGAAACTGGTTAATTCCTATGACGCTCATAATATTATGTATAGGCCTACTCTCTGAACATTTAAAGGCCAGGCTGCGGATTTGAATTTGAACTTTGGGACACTTGAATATAAGCGGGATTGCAGCGAACGGCGGGACAGCATGTGAAGCTAAGTCAGAGGCCCATGGGCAGCATAAAGCTCTGTCACCAGGTTAGTCACTAACCACACCACTCAGGGTTACCGCTACCCTGGAACATAAAGGGCTTAGGAAGGAACATGGATGGGTTTTAGTCAGTATGAGTCTGACACTCCCTTCTGCTCCACCCAGAGCGGGCGGAGTCATTTGATGAATTCCCTCAAAAAAAAAAAACACACTTGAATAAGACAGGTTTTTTTTTTCAAATTAAAATTAAATTCTCAATTATTTCTACTTTCTTGTTGTGAGCAACATGTATTTCTATCGGCACAATTGCTTTGCTTTGCGCAACTGTGTTGGTATTTTCTGCAATACGGCGCCTACGCATCTCAATTCATTAAAAAATCGCGAAGCGCTATCAGCTTATTTACTAGCACAAACTGTAAAACTCGACGCTGATAACAAATAGATTAGCTGTGTTTATAATTAGAATAGCAACAATTGAATATGACCGCTCTATTCATTTCTGAAGTGCCTCTTCAATTCCGAAATTAATTAGCAAACTTTAAGATGACGTGGTAGGGTCGTAATAAAATACAAGCTCTTATACTTGCAACTGAATTTTAAAGCATCCACAACCGATTAAACTGAAATTTACATGTGTACACGTTTAGTTTGGATGAAAATGCATTGTTAGCTAAGTGACGTCAGCGGAATTGTCCGAAAGGGTTACCGCTACCCCGGACCATAAAGAGTTAAGGAACATGGATGTGTTTTAGTCATTTTGAGTCTGACACTCCCTTCCGCTCCACCCAGAGCGGGAAGGGTCATTTGATGATTGCCCAATCTCAAAAAAAAAAGCTAAGTGACGTCAGTCTAAATCCAATATGGCTAACCGCCCAAGATGGCGGATTATTTTATGGCACTTCAATGATGTGGGTATGGGTAAAAAATAACTATTTAAATAAAACTTTAAACATAGAACTTTAATATTTATAAATATCCTTCCTTCTTACACTTGATACATGCCTCGGGCATTAAGATAATATTAAACCTATTTATGTTTGAAATTTCCTTTAGTACTGATGTTGGTACTAATAGGATCATGAAAAGTTCGTTTTTAAATTTTTTCACTATTAATTTTTTAAACTTAGATTAGACAAGGGAACCCAATTGCAAAACCACTCGCTGACAACGAATTTAAAATTACTGAGGTTCGCTCGATTTCTTTTTGGAATGCTGGTTGTTGCCCTTTGGTAAATGGATAAATCCTTAGGCATTTATCCGATCATTTGTTAAAGAGGCGTGGGCTGAATACTGATCATGGTCTTATTCGGGATTTCTAGAATGGATATTAATTTTCTTTTTTTTCCGAAAATAAGAGCAGCACTTCTTCTACGATTATCGGAGTTGAAAATGATTTTAAACTTTAAAACGTTGATGGTTAAGTCCAAAATCGATTGAAAAAATTGACAGTTGTGGTAACTTCATGTGCTGGAGACTTTAGGTAGGTACAGTCAACAGCAAAAGTAGATGATCAAAATCAGAAATTCAATACGAAAGAACGGAGTTCGCGTCAGACCTGTGTGGCGTCAGAGTGATTCAAAAGTTTGTGATTGGAAATTATACCAAACATTTATTAGTATCGCTATTACTAGTACCGCTGCAATATATTCGTGAACTCCGTTCATTAGTATTGAATTTCTGATTTAGATCATCTACTTTTGCTGTTGACTGTACTTGGCAAGATTTCCTCAGATTTAATGATATTCTTCATTGGTTTCAGGTACGGGATCCAACGCTCTCCTGAGGACAGCTGACGGCCAGCAGCATGGCTGCGGCGGTTGGGGATACCTTCTAGGAGACGAAGGTGGTGGTATGTACAATTTCTTGCAACTTAATTCGTGTAATAATAACCTTTGCGTATGAGGCCTCTTTTTAGAAAAACCTTAACGCAGTCGTTAAATGAAACCTTCATGTGCGTATTGTATAATTATCACTTGCTTATAATCGGTGAAGGAAAACATCGTGAGGAAACCGGCATGCCCGAGAGATATTTCTCAACAGCATGTGATGCTAAGTCAGAGGCCCATGGGCAGCATTAAAACTCTGACACCAGGTTAGTCACTAGCCACACGAAGAAGAAGAAGAATGAAACCTTAACCTCGATACTCAGAATAAAAGGCTTTTTTTTAAGTGTCTTTGTTTCCTGCAATAGTCCGATTGGGCGAAGCCAACTCGCAGAAGCCTGTTAGTCGCTTTTAATGTAATCAGGCACCAGCCGACAAATAACCCTGTACGCATTATGCAAGTGGACACTTTCCTTTTGTTCCGAAGTGGAAAATCTTCATGTCTGGCAGACTACTTATTGACTAAAACCACCCCGGTGGTCCATCTCACATCGACGCCGGGGTCGCGGGAACATGCGATCCTTTCGCAATTCCAAGTGCACCCTATCACAACCTTCGCAGGCCTCGGTTGGTGTAGGACTATTGCAGGAAACAAAGATATAGGATTATGGGTTTGGATGGCTTAAGTGTAGGTACCTACTGGTTACCCCGATCTACGGAAAGACTATTATTATATTATATGAGCCCTCAGTAACTAAAGTACTGGTTGCCGCATATTCAAAACTAACGTAAGTCGGACGGTGAACCAACACTTCTAAAATGTTACAGTTTCAGAATGTATAATAAGTATATCTACTTACGCTAGAAAATAACTGGAGCAAAAACTACCCAGTAATAACTATTAAAGTTTTTGTTTGGCCTGGAAGTCGTATCCATGGTAACGAAACTTCTAACCCAATGTACTGGCTAGTGGCCTCAAATTATAAACTAACAGTTTGCTTGGCCTATTATAGGTATATTTATGTCCCATAGCGTTTAGAATATTTTAAGTCACAAGTCTTTTTTTTTTCAACAATAATTTATTTATTCACTCAACATACAAATATCCTTACAGGCCAGGCCCAATGCGATATAGTAGCATATTTGAATAGTTCCATTGTTTTACCAAAACTAATAATGGCAGTGTTGAATAATAATAAAGAACAAAAGCAATGAATAATGTGAGACCACCTTAATTTTTTTTTTTATGTCAAAAGATTTCAAATGATCTTTAACAAACTACCAAAAAGAACCTTATACCCTGCACAGAAAGTTTAAAATCTCTCAATTTCAATCCTCAGCTTACTGGATAGCCCACAAAGCAGTCAAGACAGTCTTCGACGATGTGGACGGCTTGCAACCTTCGCCGCACCCTACTGACAGAGTGTGGGAAGTTATAAGAGAACACTTCGATGCTGATACCAGGGCTGATCTACTGCCGCATGCTTATAAACACTTCGACAAGTCTATGTTTGCTGGTAAGTTGACTAGAAGATTAAACAACACTATCATTGCCTAGTGCCTGACTAGTGGTGTGACCGTCGGACTACCAAGTCATAGGTATCGAGTTCGAACCCAAGGCACTCACCTCTGATTTTTCCGGTTCATGTGTGTATTGTATAATTATCACTTTCTTAAAAATCAGTGAAGGAAAACATCGTGAGGAAACAGCATGAGAGATATTTCTCAACAGCATGTGAAGCTATCAGGGGTCCATGGGTAGCATAAAAACTCTGACAGCAAGTTAGTCACTCACCACACGAAAAAGAAACTCCCCTTAGTAGGTACACCCATATATCACCAGTTATGTTTTAAGTTCCATGTAATAGGGGACAAGCCCATTGCCCTCGACCGGGCAAAAATCCAGACTCCGGGCCTTTACTGAGAAATTCCAGATGATAAAACCCACTTACCACTTAATCTGACCCGGGAATCAAAACTAAAGACTTCATGCTCTGCAGTAGCGCTTGCGATCACTAGACCAACGAGGTAATCTAAACAAGTCAGGCAGAAAAAACTTAAGAAACGTTCTCATAAATTGTAATTTTATAATATCTAAGTGACAAACGCGCTATCTCAAACTTTTTTTTTTTTTATTCAATTAAAAATGATCCTTATGTCTTTGTATTAAAGTTGAAAACTATTAAAGAAATTTAACAAATCATGGTAACTTGATTTGCTGGCCTCTCTACAAATAGTTTTTAAAAGTAAATGCTAAAAAAAAACGTTGTCCACAGGCGTGACATCAAAACTGTCATCACTAGCCTACAAAGGTGACGAGCTGTCCCGCCATATATTCTCGCGCGCGGGCGCCGCACTGGCGTCGCACGTGGCTGCGCTCTCAGTGCGCTGTGACGTACCGCGCCTGCGCGTTGTGTGCGTCGGCTCTGTGTGGAAGAGCTGGGATATATTAAAGCCTGGTGTATTGAAACAATTGAGGAATAGAAAGGTTAGTTTACTTATACTATTCAGCTTGTCATTTCGAGCTTTATAAGAATAATTCATCATGTTCTCCTGCCCTTATCCCAATTTATTTGGGGTCGGCGCAACATGTCTTTTTCTTCCATACTTCTCTATTAGTCGTCATCTCAGTAGTCACTACCTTTCTAGCCATATCCTCTTTCACACAATCCATCCATCGTTTCTTTGGTCTTCCTCTATTTGTATCGCCATCCACATTCATACTCACAACTTGAGGGGGCGTCCATAAATTACGTGAGATATTTAAGTGGGGGAGGGGATCGAGTCAAATCTCATCTAATCTTAACCCATTGAAGGACAGTGAACGAGACACAATAGAAGTTTTATTGTTATTACGTCTATAGGCGTTCACTGTCCCTCAAAGTGTTAAGTTAGAGAGGATTTCGGCAAATATCATTGAAACAAAAAAAATATACTATTTTGGTCCTCAGCATATAAGAATAATTCATGCCGTAGTAAAATGGTGAGCCAAGCATCCTGATGCTTGGCTCACCTTGGCTGCCTGGGTGTGTGATCCATCACACACGCACGTGCAGTAATTTGATCATCGATCTCTCGTGAAAACTCGACAGATGCTATCTAGTGTAAGCCGATTACTATAGTGCGATTCTGTAAATATCTCACCGTGAAAACGTAGTGAAGTGAGTTTGAAGCGAGCTGTCAATAGTGTCAATCCCTAGCATAAGGTGGAACGACAACTTACTTCACCTTAGTTTTCACGTTGAGATTTTTACAGAATCGACCGACGAAAACGTAAAAAAATCGAATGTCGTGAATTACCCCGGCGCTTCCACCTTATCCCGATATTATAGTTATTATATTTATACGATTACTAGCTGACCCGACAAACGTTGTCCTGTCTTATTTATGATACCTACCCTACCTAACTACCCTACCTACCTACCTACCCAACCTACCCTACCTAACCTACCTACCCTACCTACCGTACCTACCCTATGTCCGTCTCCTGGTTCTAAGCTACCTCCCCACAAATTTTCAGTCAAATCGGTTCAGCCGTTTCTGAGTTATAGATAGTGTAACTAACACGACTTTCTTTTATATATATAGATTTACTGTCGTTTCGAGAGAATTTTTCTTATGTACCTACGGGATTCATAAGACATTTGAACACATACACATACCAATTTAAACAATGTCCTTTTGGTAAATCTAAAAAAAATCTTACTTCCAAATATTCATATTATTTCGCAAAATCACTTACAGGTAAAAACAGAGCTTGAACTAGTAAGACTCCGAGTTTCAAGTGCCATGGGAGCAGCCTGGCTTGCAGCTAAACACGTTAACTATGAGTTACCACGAGACGACTCAGCATTCTGCACAGTCTTCTACACTTACCATCCAGAAGGTTTTGTCAACGGTAACGGAGACGCGCTACACGGTAAGACGGTAAACGGAAAACTAAACGGTAACGGTATAGCGAATGGTAATGTAAGCATTCACACCGAAGAGTGGAGCTAATGGTAATTTTGTTTGTAAGTATGGCTTGACAAAAAAGTAAAGAAGTTTAATTATTTCATTGGCAACATTTGACTGTCAAAACAAGACAAAAGTGTTCAATTCTCGTTCTTCAAAAAAGGCCTGGGGCGCATGAAACCTCGTTACGTAATGCCGTTTTCCACGATCAGCAATAGTGGCGCCATCTATTCTTTTTTGTCAAGCTCTAATTTTTTCGAACCGCGTAGTTTTCCCAAGAATGTTTTCAGTGCCAAAATTAGTTGCACGTTTGTTTTTGTACTGTTTATTTCACAAGGGTTCTAATTTTTTGTGAAAATTACGTTTAAAACTAAGTTACTTGCTAAGTACCTATGAATTTTAATATACCAAATGGAATGTTGTGACCAAGTAAATTGTGGTGATAAAAAAATGTATCGTAAAAGTATTCGATGGTACCTAAATTAATAACCAAGAAAAAATAGTGACAAGCTTTAAGACATATATATTATGTTGTAGTGCTAAAAGATTCTTTTGGCGCTAGAATGGCGTAGACAGTGAGACGCTAATGGTATACATCAGTGAAATGTATTGACAAACAAAATGGCAGCGTTAGTTCCAATTTTGACCGCGCGCCGTAAGATCCTCGTAAAGCTTAAATTCACATGCATACATATCCCTATTACAGTAGTAAGTGTAATAACTGTGTTAAAAAAATGTATCCGTGCCGTTTGGCCCTGTAAAATAACTATGTGTTAATGAACAATAAGACATTTTTTATTGTTCATTAACACGTAGTTATTATAGAAATAGTGCAATATATTACGCATTATTCTCAATGTAGGTGTTACAGTACCCCCTATACAACTAATTTATTATTGGGCTCATATGGGGTTAATGGCTCCATTCCGTAACCCTATTTTGGGCCAAGCAAGTACCACAGATTATCTAAATTATAAAAGCATTAAACAAATAAGTGTATTTAAACATTTGACGAAAGGTTATTATGAAATGAAAAATATTGTAATATAACCTAGAAATACCTATACATAGATTGCCGAACGATCTGACAGTTGCCACAACACATCGATCTGATTGACATTTAAAATGGCGAGAAATATTGTTTAAGCTTTGGCTAGACTGAGGCGAATCCTGCTCCGGACATGCTGCGACTGCCTGCGTGCGTTATTTTAATCATTCACGCGAATATTCGCGCGTATTTCATGTCGTATTCCGCGTGAGATTCGCTTAATGAGGAGGCGCCAAGGTAGCACGCAAAGTTCAAATTTTCGTTCGTTTTTTGCTATTTTCAAGTAAGTGTTCCATTTCGCGAGTTACCGCAGCGCATCCCCCATAAGTTTAGCCAAAGCTTTATGGCTCCTAGGCATCGGTATCTAAGTCATAGATTTAATGTGATCTATGGCAATAGATATGTTGTTTATGGGCCTGATTTTTTTTTTTAGCTTATAAAATCCATGTAACTATATTATAGTTATAGTTCCTATTTTTACCTACGGATAAGTAAACTTAATTTGTTTATTGATAGAAACAATAGATAAGTTACTGTAAAATATTAATCGTATTATTCATTTTAAACTTTACAATAATTATATTGATCTATTATCGATATTTTGTTCTTTTATTTACCGAAACCCTGAATTAGATTTTTTTGAAAAAAAAAAGAAACAAGTTACATGTGACTATACTCCGTTTATTATAACATTAGAAAAATAACGGCTAAATAACGACAGTTATGTAATATTGTTGACATAACTGCACTTTACGGTTGCTTTTAAATGTAAATGGTTAATGGTTCGTGAAATAACAGAGTATAATAAGTAAGTATACGTCTATATAGAAATAAAGAAAGGGTGATAAACGATATTTGTCTAATATTATAACGAATAGAGTATAGTCACAATACATTTGTGTCAATGAGCCATGTACGTAAGTACTCATTTTATTTAACCAGTAGCCAGCTGCCAGCGGCTTCGCCCGCGTGGATGTTGGAATTTATCCAAAGGGAACGTACCTACTACTGGGATAAATAGTACCCTATGTGTTAGTCCAGGTCATAAACTACCTCGGAGGGAACGTACCTACTACTGGGATAAATAGTACCCTATGTGTTAGTCCAGGTCATAAACTACCTCGGAGGGAACGCACCCACTACTGGGATAAATAGTACCCTATGTGTTAGTCCAGGTCATAAACTACCTCGGAGAGAACGTACCTACTACTGGGATAAATAGTACCCTATGTGTTAGTCCAGGTCATAAACTACCTCGGAGAGAACGTACCTACTACTGGGATAAATAGTACCCTATGTGTTAGTCCAGGTCATAAACTACCTCGGAGGGAACGCACCCACTACTGGGATAAATAGTACCCTATGTGTTAGTCCAGGTCATAAACTACCTCGGAGAGAACGTACCTACTACTGGGATAAATAGTACCCTATGTGTTAGTCCAGGTCATAAACTACCTCGGAGAGAACGTACCTACTACTGGGATAAATAGTACCCTATGTGTTAGTCCAGGTCATAAACTACCTCGGAGAGAACGTACCTACTACTGGGATAAATAGTACCCTATGTGTTAGTCCAGGTCATAAACTACCTCGGAGAGAACGTACCTACTACTGGGATAAATAGTACCCTATGTGTTAGTCCAGGTCATAAACTACCTTGGAGGGAATGTACCTACTACTGGGATAAATAGTACCCTATGTGTTAGTCCAGGTCATAAACTACCTCGGTGGGAACGTACCTACTACTGGGATAAATAGTACCCTATGTGTTAGTCCAGGTCATAAACTACCTCGGTGGGAACGTACCTACTACTGGGATAAATAGTACCCTATGTGTTAGTCCAAGTCATAAACTACCTCGGTGGGAACGTACCTACTACTGGGATAAATAGTACCCTATGTGTAAGTCCAGGTCATAAACTACCTCGGAGGGAACGTACCTACTACTGGGATAAATAGTACCCTATGTGTTAGTCCAAGTCATAAACTACCTCGGTGGGAACGTACCTACTACTGGGATAAATAGTACCCTATGTGTAAGTCCAGGTCATAAACTACCTCGGAGGGAACGCACCCACTACTGGGATAAATAGTACCCTATGTGTTAGTCCAGGTCATAAACTACCTCGGTGGGAACGTACCTACTACTGGGATAAATAGTACCCTATGTGTTAGTCCAGGTCATAAACTACCTCGGTGGGAACGTACCCACTACTGGGATAAATAGTACCCTATGTGTTAGTCCAGGTCATAAACTACCTCGGAGGTAACGTACCTACTACTGGGATAAATAGTACCTTATGTGTTAGTCCAGGTCATAAACTACCTCGGAGGGAACGTACCTACTACTGGGATAAATAGTACCCTATGTGTTAGTCCAGGTCATAAACTACCTCGGTGGGAACGTACCTACTACTGGGATAAATAGTACCCTATGTGTTAGTCCAGGTCATAAACTACCTCGGTGGGAACGTACCTACTACTGGGATAAATAGTACCCTATGTGTTAGTCCAGGTCATAAACTACCTCGGAGGTAACGTACCTACTACTGGGATAAATAGTACCTTATGTGTTAGTCCAGGTCATAAACTACCTCGGAGGGAACGTACCTACTACTGGGATAAATAGTACCCTATGTGTTAGTCCAGGTCATAAACTACCTCGGTGGGAACGTACCTACTACTGGGATAAATAGTACCCTATGTGTTAGTCCAGGTCATAAACTACCTCGGAGGTAACGTACCTACTACTGGGATAAATAGTACCCTATGTGTTAGTCCAGGTCATAAACTACCTCGGTGCCAAATTTCGACCAGATCCGTTCAGCCGTTTGAGCGTGAAGTTAGAACAAATTTACAAACAATACACATTAGTTTGATTTTTGCACACACTTGTCCGTTTAGACAAGAAGAAAGGAACAGAAAAATACGTAGCTACACAGTTGATGGTTGTTCCTAAAGAAGTTTCTTTAGAAAACTAGATAATAATATAGAGATGTAGTTCATTAAAGAATTATTATCACCTACTTGTTTTATCACAATCACAAAACCTGGTCAATACACTGTTACATAAAGTCGAACATGCATCCAAACAACTGCCATATTGCGTATTTATTTTTGTGGCAGTGTTATCAAGATTCGAAGGACGTAATTGTGATATTAACAACACAAAAAACAGGTGTTCATTAAGAATGTGCTGAACGTGGTACTTATACGTTCGATTTTTAATCTCTTCGTGTGGATAGTTACTAACTTGGTGTCAGAGTATCTAAGCTACCCATGGGCCTCTGACATAGCTTCACATGCTGAGAATTATCTCACAGAGAAATATCTCACAGGCATGCCGGTTTCCTCACAATGTTTTCCAACACCGTTTTCTAAGCATGTGATAATTATACAATTCGCACATGAATCCGGACAGTCAATGTGCGTGTCTTGGGTTTGAACTCGAGACCTAAATATTGGTAGTTCGACGGTCACATGTGGTTTAAGTTCGATGAAAATAAAAGTTCGGCGAATTTCAGTCTGTTATTTTTCGAATACGTTCATCGCCTCCTGGAAACTCCGTTTATTCTGAGTGACTTTTTTTTAGTAACAAAAAAACAGACTTGATGCTTTCTAAAGAAATCTCTCCCAGCATACATAGATAGGGAGTCCATGAAAAGTGATGTGAGTGTAGAAGAAAAAACAAACGACGGTTTTATTAAAACGTCCAGTACCTTTTTTTAGTAGGTAGGTAGGTTTTCAATAAGTTGAGCAATGTCGTTAAACCAGTTCAAACATTGATTTAGCACCCGCCTTCGGTTAAGTTGTAAGCAAGGTCATGTATGTGGAAAAGTAAACAAACTTACATAGGTTTACTTACATTTTCTCCATTTTCTATTCAAGATTGAAACTACCTATTTCAGACTCTTCAAATTGAGAATCATGAAATATGATAACAGAAAAAAAAACCTAACATTCTTTTTCACAAAATATTTTCTTAGTGGTTTGTTCCCTTTGTAAAACAGTGTGAAGATTGGACGAATGAACTCATTTGATGGATATTATGAATCTGTGCAAATAAACGGTACCAAACAGTTATAGCTGGTTAATTTTAGTGATGTACATCACTATGTAAGTTGTCACTTTGACAAAAAACATGTCATTGTTGACATTTGACTTCATCCACAATCATTCACTGTCGTTCTGACAATATTTTCACACAACAATGAATATTTCGAGATTTTCTCGTATATTTCAAATAAAACCAGTAATAAATACTAACCTTAGATGTTCAAGCCGTGCAATACAAGCTTTTAACAGCAAAAAACATAGAAATGATACTAAGAACAGTTATTATAGTGGAATTTTGGCGGTCGCGGCCGGGGTGATAGGTTATATTAGTTTAAAAGATAAATTATTAGCAGCGACTATTGTTACAAACAATTTAAAGGGAAGAAGAGAGAAGTTCAACTTTATAGCTGATGTGGTGGCTGTGTCAGCTCCGTCTGTGGTGTATATAGAGATAAAAGATGGTCGTCGCTTAGACCTGTTTTCTGGTCAGCCAGTAACTTTGTCGAACGGGTCTGGGTTCATAGTGAAGGAAGATGGGCTCATTCTCACGAACGCTCACGTCGTGGTGAACAAACCGAACGCTATAGTGAACGTACGGCTGTACGTAAGTACTGTTTTCATTGATTAATTTATATTAATAAGCCTTCAGGCTTTATGCTGATGTGACTGGTGCCTTTTTGAAAAAATATATTTTTGTCTATACATAGGGCGTACTTAAAATTTAAACTCGCACGTTATTCAGTTTTGCTGCATTCTGGAATAGTTTACTCCATTGCAGCATTTTATTGCATCAGCCCATACCATTAATTGTATGCTGGTTCATAATACTTGCGCAATTTTTATGCACAATTTTCGTACACAAAATAAAACTTACTTTTAAACTAGACAATTAAAAAAAAATATATAAATACTTACACACTGATACGGCTATGACCTCAACCCAGCTTACCGGATGCATCCAATAAAAACTTGAATTAGTAAAGAAATGCTGGTCTTTATATGCCTATCAAAGTCAAAGTCAAATCATTTATTTCAAATAGGCACAAGTAAGGCACTTTTGAACGTCAAAATCGATTTTGAACGTCCTATATAGGGGCTAACTACTAGATTGTAGTTGAATATTCTACTTCATAATAAATTCTTTACATTAGAAATAGGTTAGTACACAGGCCAGCATATTGAGTTACCACAAGCTGTGAAATTTCTTTGATAGTAATTTTCAACTTAATTACAAAATGCATAAGTATGGTTAATTTTCAATAGTTTGAGATAACTTAATGTGCCGGTCAGTTAGTATTAGCATCTCATCATTTCTATGCTAGGCATGGGCCAAAATGGGCATGATTTCGTAATTACATTCTTAATTATCTTTATGTACACTCGGCGTCACAAAAATCGCACCTCTCCGAAAATAAGTTTCAAGCATGTCCTGCCATTAACGAATACATTAAACTCAATTTAAATTGGTATCAAATATAAGTATGTTTAATGACATTTAAATTAAGTTATAATTCCTAAGCAAAACACATCTCATTAGCACAACACGTTAAAAAAAAATTTGTTTCTAAATGCATGACAGTATGCCAGAATCAATCATTCCATGAGGGAACGCATGGAAGCAGTTATCAGGGCTAGGGGGTAACACTAGGTTTTAAGTTGTTTTTAAGGAATTAGCTGATTTTTTTCTGTTAAATTAAAAAGTTACGTTTTAATCATTTGCATTTGCTTGCTTTTTTTATTCCCTGGTAAGAAAAAATCAAATCTATTGATTTATTCTAAAATTTAAATAAGTTACCTTTCCAATGATACCTTATAGTCATATGTCTTCCATTGATTAATAGGGCAAAAATGACTTTGAAGGAATTTTTTGAAGAGGTGCGATTTTTGTGACGCCGAGTGTATTTTAATTTTCAGGATGGTTCCATCCACACGGGTTTTGTTGAAGACGTGGATCTCAAATCTGACTTAGCTACTCTCCGAATTCCAGTAAAAGGATTACCTGTCATGAGACTTGGCAGTTCAGAGGATATTCAGCCCGGCGAGTGGGTTTGTAATTTAATTCATTTCAATGTTAATTTATATCCTGTATCATAGGTACGATACTATCCAATATATCTCGATTACTTAATTTTATTAATAATACCCTATCATTCTCAAAGTTTCAATAGATTGAATACGAAAGATTCCTATTTAGTGATAAATTCGACACATCAAAAATAGGAATTCCGATTGTTAAAGTACCACTTTATTTTTTTTATTTCTGTTTCTTTGTGCCACTGCCCCACTGCTGAGCAAAGGCCTCCCCTAAATCTTTGCAGACATCTTTCTCTTGAACCACCTCGATCCATCCTTTTCGATATGCGTCTAGGTTGTCTCTTCCTGGGCCGGCCTCGAAGGCGCCGTCCATACTCAGGCCCCACCTTATAGTGACCATTGCCCGCCTAATTAGAATTCCGAAATAAAAACGCCTTGGAAAACTGAATAGCAAGACAAACACAATTTTCTCATTAGATAGTAGTATAATATTAATTATGATCAATAAGAGGAGGTAGAATTAATAAACTAACGACATGACAAATGCGTTTTCCTATTGATAGTTGCATAGTTCAGTGATTGTTTACAGTTATTATCCTTGTGTGTATGCAGCATGCAAGCGAGCATGCATGCAGCAAGGAAAATGCAATTAAATAACCGAATTTTTCTTCTCTTCGCGTGGTTAGGGATTAACCTGGTGTCAGAGTTTCTATTTGCCCATGGGCCTCTGTCTTAGCTTCACATGCTGTTGAGAAGCATCTCCCAGGCATGCTGGTTTCCTCACGATGTTTTCCTTCACCGATTTTTAAGCAAGTGATAATTATACAATACGCACATGAAACCGTAAAATCAGAGGTGCCTTGGGTTCGAACTCGAGACCTATGACTAGGCAGTCCGACGGTCACACCTATCACTTTTTTTTTTATAAGGCTGGGAAATCATCCTATGACTTCTCCCGCTCTGGGTGGAGCGGAAGGGAGTGTCAGACTCTTACTGACTAAAACCCATCCATGTTCCTTCCTTAGCCCTTTATGTTCTGGGGTAGCGGTAACCCTTTCGGACAATCCCGCTTACCCGGCAGGCTTAGCCCTGAGGGGCCCCTTCATATGCTGACATCTCTTTGAGGCGCGCGTGGAAATACGCGCCGTCCGGCACGGGCCTCGTGCTGATCGGACGGTGAGTCACCCATTACTCACCGTCCGCAGGCCCGCGCCTACGGTGGCCGGGAGTCGTCACGTGGCTCCCGACGCCCGGGGCGTCTCCCGTGGCGGCTGGGACGGGAGGACCTTGCTCTCTCCCATCCCGCCACCTCCTTCGCGAGCAAGACACCTATCACTGCTATACCGAATTATCGAGTTATCATCAATGTTTATATATTTACAGGTGGTGGCAATGGGCAGTCCTCTAGCTCTCAGTAACACAGTGACGGCTGGTGTAGTCAGTTCTACGCAAAGAGCTAGTGAAGAACTTGGTTTAAAAGGTGGGTTCATCGCAAACACATAATCAGCCTTTTATGTTGCCACTGCTGGGACCCTGACCTCTTAGTGGCAAAGAGAGGGCCGTAATCTAGCATTTGAGCTAAGTGTGGGTTGGTAGATGTTACATGTCTTCGACCTGGTTCTAGAACACGCCCATTTCGTCACGATGATTTCCTTCACCGTTTTGAGAGCAGTGGTCATGCATGAAATAATTAAATCTTAGTAAAGCGCCTGTCTGGGTTTGAATCTACAACGAGTAAGTCGCGGTCGTTACAACTGGGACCCCAATGCTCTGATTTTTTAATATTTCAGTCTTGTAACAAAACCAGTATAAGGAGGTTTTTGTTCTATTTAAGGTCCGTAGTGGTCCAGGTCACTTGCCAAAGTATCTTTATCCTTTTGAACGCCATTGCCACTTTGTGACAAGTGCCCTGCCCTGTACGCCAACGACACAAATATGTGACAATGGTAGCACATTTATAACGCCAAATAGACAATTAAATCATTACTTTTGTGAGTGTATATTATAATATATGTAGATATCTTAAAAATTTAATCTCGTACGTATTTAATGACATTAAAAAAAATTAAAAGACACCATGGATATTGGGAAATTTATGATAACAAGAAGAAATAAATTTGTAGCTTGGCGTGGAGGGCACGCGCGTGCGTTTGTGCTCTGGCGTTCAAAAAGTTAATAAAAAAACCATTTAAATCGTTTGAACACTTCTCGCAAACTCAACCACCACTTTTCTCATAGTCATACACCACTTTTTACATATTACAGGCAAAGACATGGTATACATTCAGACAGACGCGCCAATCACGTTTGGCAACAGTGGTGGGCCCCTAGTGAACTTGGATGGAGAAGCGATAGGAATAAACAGTATGAAAGTGACATCCGGTATCTCATTTGCCATACCCATCGACTATGTTAAGGAGTTTCTGGCAAAGAGTAAGTTTTTAATTGTTATTGTTTTAAATTATTGTGTTCGTATTTTTTTTAAATTTATTCGCACTAACTGACATTTGTGTTGTTTTGAATGTGGAACTCGTTCACTAATATTTATGTTTTTTTTTTGTAATGTATTTTAATTTATTTAAGTGGTGTTAAATAGTCTACTCTAATGGTTTATTTATAATCATTGATTAAAATAATAGGAATTATGGCTTTTTTTTTTTTTTTTTTTTTTTTTTTTTTTTTTTTTTTTTTTTTTTTAAGGCTGGGAAATCATCCAATGACTGCTCCCGCTCTGGGTGGAGCGGAAGGGAGTGTCAGACTCTTACTGACTAAAACCCATCCATGTTCCTTCCGTAGCCCTTTATGTTCCGGGGTAGCGGTAACCCTTTCGGACAATCCCGCTTAGGAATTATGGCTAACATTGTATTTTTGTGCGTCCGCTAGATTAATAAAAAATATTGGACTCGTATATTTAATTTTTTTTACGTAATAAATAGATTATGTCGATACATTGAGTTAAAATGTGGCATGACGTCACGCGTATGCAGATTTTATACTTGCTTGTGACGTAGCACCCACTCCCTACTTTAATGCGTTTTACCTATAAACAAGACGTCTCTAATATTTTTAATTGCCTTACTGACGGACTAAATATAATTTACCTAAATATCATTTACCTAAATATCATTTATTTATTTTACCCAGGCACCATTCCTATTCATGATTATTCTCTGCTTAACCATACATGTTTGACGTTTAACCCTTCCACTGCCGGAATGCCGCCACGAGACTTTTTAAATGTTTCTTGTAATTACGGAATACGAAGTGTTAAGCATCTCTCAACTTACGGGAGCTTTTTTAAATAAAAACTGTGTTTAATTATAATGTGAAAAACATAATTTTGCTTGTTTAATGACATTTTTCCAATTACAAATAATCTTTATCAAAATAAGTACCAAATACCTGCATGCAAGCTTATCTAATTAAGTGGATTTTTTATTTATCATTTTTGATAACATACTTACAATATTATCTATTTTTTTTGTATTCATGAATGTAGCTGTCATTAATTTGGCTAAATTAGGGCATTTTTATTCACAATATTTTGTGTTTTTGATATGTTTTATCGATGTTAAAATAAAGTCCCGAGTTCTTACTGTTAAGACAAAGTAAAGTTGCCAGTGCATCAAGTTATACCAAACTGTCAAATTTCTCCAAACGATTTGAAACCTTAACTTATTGAAAATAAAGTTCAAAATCGATTGAGGAAATATAACAGTTTGGGGTAACGCGATTTGCTAGCGACTGTACAACACTAAGTCAGGTGATCCAACGCAAATTAACCCAATCGACCATTGATATATAAACTGCAAAGTGTTTAAAGCCTCGTTCTGTTTCTGTCAATCATTTGAAGATGATACAGACTGAACTATATTGAAAATAATGTTACAGGATGTTCTTTTTTTTATTCTCTTGTATAAATATTCTTGATGCTGTATTTTTATAATCCCGCCATTTTTTTTACTCAATTTTAATGCAAATTTGTAATTTAGAACGCTCCGTAGGAACGACGAAGGCGCCGCAAGTGTCGCGGAGGTACCTCGGCATCACGATGCTGTCCCTGACTCCGAACATACTCATGGAACTACGCATGAGGAATCCTGAGGTAGGTTGCTTACCTTCGATCAAGAATACTCTAGATAAAAGATTTCGAACAAAAACTCTTTGCTCAAATGGCCACTATTAATTGGTAGTACACAATTATCAGCCTTAATACTTGAACGTAAAGTTGAATTCTGTTTGCGATACATTCATTTCTAATCTGTCTAACCGCTAACGCAACTGTCATCGGAGAAAATGACGTAAAATACTGATTTTGAAATAAGAACAAAATAGAGCGAGAGCGCACGAGCAAAACAATGTCGCATCGTTTTATTACGAAAACCATATAAAATTATCAACCTTATTACTTGAACGTAAAGTTGAATTCTGTTTGCGATACATTCATTTCTAATCTGTCTAACGCAACTGTCATCGGAGAAAATGACGTAAAATACTGATTTTGAAATAAGAACAAATTAGAGCGAGAGCGCACTAGCAAAACAATGTCGCATCGTTTTCACGACTATAACCATATAAAATCGTTGATGAGTCTGAACTCGTGTTGGGTAGTTACGATTTTTTTTTTAATTTTCAGATGCCAACTGATATAGAACATGGAATTCTAGTTTGGAAAGTTATCATCGGATCACCAGCTTACAAGTAAGTTTCAATTTTAACCGACTTCAAAAAGGAGGAGTTTCTCATTTCGGTTCGTATTTTTTTAATGCATTTATTTTTATATACCAACTAACTGTTGCCCGAGGCTTCGCCCGGGTGGACCCTATTTTTTTTTCTAAATTAAAAGTAAGTTACTTCTCATAACATCAGCCATCTATCTCCCAGTGAAAGTTCCGTTAGAATCGGTTCAGTCATTTAGAAGATTAGCCGGAACAAACATACAGACATTTTTAAAATTGTGTTTTTGTATCGATTCGTTGTGGTGTGGTTGCGGTGCGTGGGAGCCCTTGACGTTTAAATCTATCCTTTTCTTTTTCAGTGGAGGCCTACAGCCCGGTGACATTGTAATAAGTATAAACTCGAAGCCTGTTCGGACTGCCAGCGACATCTACACGATACTAGAGAACACTAATGGCGCCTTGCGCGTTGAAATCGTCAGAGGGCGCCAGCGGCTTTCACTCACAATCACACCTGAAATTCACTGACGATAAACATTTCGTTCCGGCCCTTCGTTTCGCTAGACAGCTACGAAAAATATAGATAAAATTGAAGTCAGTTATGCTTAAACAAACTACCCCTTTTTTGGGGGCGTTAGAAATCATCAAATGACTCTTCTCGCTCTGGGTGGAGCGGAAGGGAGTGTCAGACTCTTACTGACTAAAACCTATCCTTGTTCCTTCTTTAGCAAGACGAACCAATCCTGAGTTGTCTACCTTTAATAATGTCAAACCAATATTACAAATGTTGCTATAAAGAAAAAACAGCACAATATTTATATCCAAAAGTTATGCTTAGAACTGATTTAAAATTAATCCGCGTTAACTATCAAAAATTATTATTATTTCGAAAAATGGGATCACTGATGTGTGTTCGTCCATTTTGGATTAGCAGCCTCTTTATTATTATTATTTCGGGTAGTGGCTATTCCGGGCTACCAACCCCTCGTATCATTACGACCATTGCTGATCTATTGTGATCGCCACCAAGGGATGATGCCTAGGTCAAAAAGAAATTATATGTATTTAGCTATTTAGTCTGTCAATCAGATAATTAAAAAAAATTTGACACGTATATTTTTCTTTATCATATTAATAGAAAGTGACTGAGATAAAAAAGCATTAAGTTTGGGAGTGGGGCTCGCTACGTCACAAGTAAGTATAAAAACTACGTACTTGTGACGTCATGCCACATTTCAACTCAATGTATAGACGTAATCTTTGAATTACGTAAGAAAACAAAAAATACGTGTCCAATTTTTTTTTAATAATCTAGCTTGCGGACTAAATAAAAAAAAATGGCATCATCCCTATAGTCGGTCAAGCCTGCTATTGCAGGATTTTGCTGAACTTCAGACACTTTATTTCTTCACGGCACAGGACGCCTACGCATTAGGCTAGGGCAATCAAACAGACCCTTTACCAACTGTGTCATTAGTCAAGGCCGAATAGGTTAACGTGCTGTTATAGAAATCATTGTTGCGGTGGTGCTATTATTTGAGCTTTGTCTTTTTTTTTAAGGCTGGGAAATCATCCAATGATTTACTCATTGAGCTTTGTCTTGACACCTTATTTATACAGAGTTGATATGACAGAGGGGCATTAAATTACACTACGTATAATATACCTACGTGTTTCGTATTAATTCGATACGGTATAAAAATAAAAAGCACCAAAAATGAGTTTTTTTTTAAACAAACTAAATAGTAAATAGCTTACAAATCAGAGTAAAACGCAAGCTCCCTTTGTAAATAAAACCTGACCTTGTAACAAAGCGGCAACGACGCGCGCGCGCCAGAGCGCTGTTCGGAAAGATACATCGTGATCAAACGGGGCAAAAACTTAAAAAAACATTTGCGACTTAACTACTGCTCCTATTCAATTGATTTTTGGTACAGAGCTTGAAAATTGTACCTAGTATAGACTGTTTAAAGGAAACCCACCTGTCGTATCAACTCTGTATTAATCATAGAAAAATTAACATCCTGTATTGCTTGAAAAATCGATTTTACATCTTTTTGTCAATATTTCAATCTGGGGGTTTTATCTATTACATAAATATACTAACTTCTAGTTTCAGTTATTGTACGCAGAAACTTCTGAAAACCCTTTTAACGGGTTTTTCACTATAAAAATTAGAACTTAACTAAAGCACCTACTTGAAAAAATCCTGTTAATTATTTTAATCAAAACTGAGATTACTTATTATAAAAAGGCTATTATTATACGGCTATTAAAATACCTCTTTACGTTTGTTGTTGTTGTTGTGTTGTTTTTTCAATAAATTAATTCCTTTTTGTACCTCACATGTATTGTTGCCCAACCGAGAGAAAAATGATAATTTAAATGAAGTCAATTTCTATTTTACTATCGAAAGAACAGTATATTATTATGTTTTTGAATAGATTTATGTAATATTGTATACATAGTTGTTGATAAGAATGTTTGTATTATATAGACAGATTAGACAATTATGTTGAAATTATTTAGTTTTATTTATAAAATACGTCATTGATGATAGAGATTAGATGGCGTGATCATAGCTAGGTCCCTACTACAATAAAGGACAATGCCCACTTAATAAAACAACCGTGGCCTACAGTGAACACTGATAAATAGAATAGGACTTCTTACTATGTTCAGCCGCCAGCACGCTATCCCAAACTGTCAAATATGAACATGAAACATATGCTTTTGTAATAAAGTTGAAAATCTATCAAAGTTTGACAGATTGGAGAAGTGTCATGTACCTACTGTAGAAATATTTATGAACACCTAGTACTTATCAGGTAAGAAAAGCCAATTCCTGCATTAATTCCATATCGGGTTCACTTGTGAGTTTTTGGTTATTTTCGGTGATTTCAATATTTTAAATCAAGTATTGGACATGGAAAGTAAGTATCAGAATGGACTATTTGAAACGGTCAAAAATAAAATATGAAATCGAATATAAAAAAGACCGCTTGTCTTAAAAACTTCCATCACCATACAGAAACTAAATATTATGCGAGATATAATTGTAAAATTGCATTTAATTCTAATAAGTATTCCATTTGATTCTTAAAAAGAATTCATAAAAAGTAACGTTATTGCACCACACTACCCTTTCAAATACCCAATTGTAAACCTAAAATATTTCCTTGTAATCACATCCCTCAAGCTGGCCGGAATACAATATTACACTTCTTTCTTACGCTTTGGTAGATCGATCACGTAACTTTATGTGAACACCGACGTCATTTGAAAATCGGCCAAGTGCGAGTCGCACTTCGCACACGAAGGACACACTATAATTATTTATTTTTAAAAAATACGTCGTTTTACAAAAACACTCTTATATTGGGATCCCCTAGAATTTTTTACCTCCTTATTTCCTTATTTTGATTATATTGTTATAGCGCACACATGTGTTGTAGCGGCAATAGAAATACACAAAATCTGTGGAGATTTCAACTGTCTACCTATGAGCTCAAATAAAAAAGAAATTATATTTAGCCCGTCAGTTAGGTAATAAAAAAATATTAGACCAAGTATTTTTTGCTTTATCATATTAATAATAAATGACTTGGGGAACTTAAACTTGGGGAGTGGCTCGCTACGTCAAAAATAGGTTTAAAATCTACCTAACCGTGACGTCATGCCACATTTTTACATAATGTATCGACGTAATCTTTGGATTCTATAAAAAAAGAAAAAATACAAATAAAATAGGTGACGGACTAAAAAAAATAATTATCGTCATTCGTATGGTTTTCTATCAATATTTGTTATTTCAACAGTTGACTGGCTATTACGGTTCATGAGATACTGCCCGCAGACAGATAGAAGGACGTTGACTTTGACGCCCTTCGGGTACGGAACCCTAAAAAATATTAACTGATTGAGCCAATTCCCTTGATCTATTTTCTCGATGACTCAATCAACACACGTTGTATGGGCTTGAATGTTTTATGTTTGATTGAAAACAGCAATGTTACGAATGGTTGACTATTCAATTTTATTATAATTGAATTGCTTTCAATTTTCTATGAAAAATGATTGAGTGAAGTCGTGTACGGACACCGATATGGTTTGCTTTTATTTTTTAATTTTGGTAAGTATTATAATAAAAATATAATTTAAATATTATTCCAAGTACCAAAATTGTATAAATAAAAACTAAAAAAAAAAACAATTTCTTGAAAAAAATCGTGTTTTTTATTAGTTAAGTATATTTTTTTCAGATACCACTTATAACTGCAACAAAACGATTTGATGGACCCAGTTATCGATCTAGTAAGTTTTCATTAGGATACGAGATCCTTATCCTTTTGATTGCCATTGCCACATATACATACGTCACAAGCAAGCGTAGGTAGGTACGCCAACGACACTAATAATTATGTGACAATGTTTATTTCGTGTTATAATGTACCCACACTATAACACCAAATAAACAATTAAATCATTACTTTTGTGTGTGTTTATAAAGATATCTTAAAAATTGAAGCTCTCGTACGTATTTAATGACATGAAACAAATTAAAAGACACCATGGATATTGGGAAATTCATGATAACAAGAAGAAATAAATTTGTAAATTGGCGTGGAGAGCAAGCGCGTGCTTTGGCGTTCAAAAGGTTAACGTCCTCGGGCTATTAGCCGCAAATAAACGTTTTTTTCTATCTTTTCATGATGCGCAGCTAACGTGTGCAGCCCCTCTCTGCATATCGCGCCTTTATAAAAATACAAGCTAGCTGTTGCCCGCGACTTCGTTTGCGATCCAAGATGTAAAGCGGCCTATATCCTTCAGGCCATCGCGTACCTATGCATGGCAAATTTCATCCAACTCCGCGCTAGCGTAGGTAGCGTAGTTTAGCGTGAAAGTGTTAAATAACAAACTTATTTTCGTATTTATGACTAGCTTCTGCCCGCGGCTTCGCCCGTGTGGATGACGGAAATTGCATGTTATAATACATATAAACCTTCCTCTTGAATCACTCTATCTATTAAAAAAAAACTGCACCAAAATCCGTTGTGTAGTTTTAAAGATCTAAGCATACATACATACAGACATTAGGACAGACGCGGGAAGCGACTTTGCTTTATACTTTGTAGTGATATTGCTAGGGGCTCGTGGCTAAGTAATAACAGCCGCAGGGGTAGATTGATCAGGTTAAGCTACGCTTGCGCTTGTTATGGGAAGTCAGATGCCCGAAAGTCAGCCAATTTGACGCAGGGGAATCGTATTACTGGCTTGTGGTGGACGTACGTAAAATACTGGTATCCAGCTGCATCCGGTTAGACTAAAAGCCGACCTTAACATAGTTGGGAAAAGGCTACACAGATGAATAGTTCAGAAGCGCCCGATGAGATTATTATTTATATTTATGCCTCGAGGCTAAATCCTTTTTTTTTATAACCTAGATATCATGGATGGTGACAAGCCAATACTTCGGATGTCCCCTAATGCTGATAACTCGGAATCCAAATCAGGTCAGTAAAAAAAATAGGTTAATTAATATTATAATTAGAGTGTTTGGTGGTGAGCGTTAAATCCGGGACATGTTGCATAATATGTGGTAACGTGTTACCCAATAACTGGACCACGGCCGTCATATAGGCATTCACTCCATGAAAAGTCCAAGTATTCAGCTGCAGCGGGTTAAGCTGTTATTCCATTCAATTTTTTATCTATGGCAACAAAGCCCATGTCGACCATTCTGCCAATGTCTAGTGAATAGGAAAAGCAAGCGTGTGCCTATCTGACCTCCTTAACACAGCTAGGGCTGATTTCACCAATGAACCTAAACACTGTCTATCTTGATCGATAGTTTTCAGTGACTCTTGGGATATATTGACACTGCAAACTTTTGTTTAGATATATTATGCTGATCGCGTTCAGTTTAATTGGTGAAATTCGCCCTTACTGGGTAACACTGATGAGCAGTGGTGGTTAACAGCAGTTATAGCCTAGTGGTGTGACCGTCGGACTGCCAAGTCATAGGTCTCGAGTTCGAACCCAAGGCACGCACCTCTGAATTTACGGATTCATGTGCGTATTGTATAAATTATCACTTGCTTAAAAATCGGTGAAGGAAAACATCGTCAGGAAACCAGCATGCCTGAGAGATATTTCTCAACAGCATGTGAAGCTAAGTCAGGGGCCCATGGGCAGCATAAAAACTCTGACACCAGGTTAGTCACTAACCACACGAAAAGAGGAAGAGTGGTGGTAACTGGCCCGACTTATGATTTGTAGGTCGTAGGTTCGAACCCAAGCAAGCGCTTGACTTTGTGTAAATAATTTCATCACCACTGCTCTCAAAGCGGTGAAGGAAAACATCATGAGGAAACCGACATGTCCTAAAACCTAAAATTCGAAGACATGTTCATCCACCAACGCGCACTGGGGCCGCGTGGTGGATTACGGCCGCTGCTGGGACACAGGGCTCCCCTCTTCGAGAGGGAGTGCCCTCTCGAAGAGGGGAGCCCTGTGTCCCAGCAGTGGGAACATTATAGGCTGTATATAATAATAATAATAATAAATTCATTTATTGACATAAGTAATTACAATTACAATAATGAATTCTCTAACACCTACGCTAGTAAAAACTGTGTTGCAGGTGTTAGTGTCTTCCCCTTAATAAAGTAACAATACTTTATGTCTGACAGAATTATTTTAACACAAATAGAGAGAAAAAAATAAATATAAAAATACGGAAACTAAATAAAACACTAAAGTTAAGTAACAAGCGTGCTGCCATGGGTGTATGTGTATTGTGTGTGTGTATGTGTGTGTGTGTGTGTGTGTATGTGTGTATGTGTGTGTTGGTGTGTCTGTGTGTGTGAGACTGCGTGTGTGTATGATGGAACATTTTGGAATACTTACAGTCATTAAGTTTTCAAAATATTTTCTACTTCAATATAATCTAAAGTCTTTAGCCAATTAAATATAACTATTTTTGTTGTTATTAAACTTGTTTAATTTCAGAATTTTATTACATTTATTATAGGTGTGCGGAGCTAGATAACAATAGTATCTTCTAGCAAATTTTGATTTGGTACGAGGTGTAGGGTAGTACTCTACGCGCTTTCGTGAAATGGGTAGGTAAGGTACAACTCGTTTGTGGTATCTTCTTAGCATTTCGTATATAAATATCTTCCGTATATAAATAGTTTATGGGTAACATGATTCTCCTTGGTAAGACTGCTTTTCTACATAGCTATCAAAAATCAAGTGTTGTTTGAATACCTGTCCCTGTTTTCTACCAGATGAAGGCAGACAGACATTGCCAGCTCTTAAAACGAAAGACCCTGAATTGGTGAGAGACCTGGGTCTTCTTGTCAACTGGTTGATGGAAAACTTTAGCTACGACTTGGTTCCAATGGTTCGTAAGAGTAATAATGGTACGTTTACGAATGTTTTTCATCATCACCATCATCTATCACTTTGGGGAGACTATTTAGTTACTTAAACTTTTCACCGCCCGACTAAATATCAGTTGTCGTGCCCCCAGCGCCCAACTAATAAAAAAAAACCTTTATTTCAGACATTAATATGGTTTTGCAATTACATAAACAACAAAACCCGAACATAGATTCTCAGTCGTATAAACACGACTCAGGCGGTACGGGCACGAAAACATTTGTCGTATTAATCCTACTAATGGCTGAGGCGGTTAAAAGGTTAAAGCCATTGTGAATTATCTCCCATCTGATCACTGGACGGGTTTTAGTCAGTCTGACACTCTCTTCCGCTCCACCCGGAGTAAGAATAATGCCCTAAACAGGCAAAATATGGATTGTGCATAAACCACCAATTTTTACAACTGGTAAAACCTGTATTTTCTGCAAATAAATAATTCTTATTCTTATTCTTATTCTTAAAGAGGAGCCACTTTATGACTTCCCACTACCAAAAAAAAAAGTCCTCGCCCAATCATCGCCACAATGCCCGGGCCTGTGCTCCCAGCATTTAGTGGGTTTTTAGACTTGCAACAGGTCGTCCGTAGCTTTGGAAGCAAACCTCTTAGTAGCTTTCGGAGCATGTGGATGTTAGGATGTTCCTAAAGCTACTAAGAGGTTTCAGGTATTTTTTCTTACCTTGCATGATGTTGAAAAACCACGTCACGCCCGCATTATCCCCATTTTTATTTAAGCCTTAGGGCCCTAGCCCTAGAAATAGGGGCGAGCTTATTGCCGGAAGATACTTAGGCACAAATCCAGGGTGCTTCAGAAGTTCCTGATGGATTGCTCCCATTAACACTGCCTGAAATGGCAAATGAAATCGATCGCAGAACCAACGACTGCTGGATCTAAGAGTGATAGGATCTCAGGGTGTCAGGATGCTCAGGGCTGTACGTAAGGTCCTGTCTCATGCTTAATGTACTTTACTTGTGCTTACCTGCCATTGCTTAAGTCAACGCTGCGTGAATAAGTATGCCTGCCTCGACCCTCACTCATTTTGTATTTTTTTTTATAGTTGCCAAGCAAAGTGCAAAGCCCATACTTCGCATGCCCGTTAGTGATAATGCCGATTCAGATTTAGGTTTGTATTAGAATTGTTTAGTTATACATACGTATTTTATAAGTGTAGACCTGTCATTGGCTTTCAGACTAATGTACTGTCCTTGATCTGAATGTTTTAGCTGAAAGTCTCCCATGTTATCTAAATAAATAAATACTTAGGCCTTTTCTAGTCACGATGGCGACGTGTGAAACCAACCCACGTGAAACCATAATAAGCTGTATAAATAAATAAAAATCAACTTCTGTATGTTCTCCTCCCGACCCTTGCTCGAGCCAGCCCGCATTCCCGCTTAGCCTGTCTTAGTATTAAATACCCCCGATCCAGCTTGTCCCTTGCTGTCCTCCCCCAGGGACGCCCTTACCTAAGGTCCGTAGTCGCTTAGTTTGTAAGTTTTTTTTAAGCCCTGGCTGGAGGCTACAATTCTTTTGTGGCATCCACAGGCAAGACCGTTGAAGCAGTAGACAACCCTATGGTTGAACTGCGAGATGACATGAACAAAAAAAAATCCGTATGTTCGTTTCGCCAAAATTCTATTTTATTGTCGTTTTCTTAACGTTTTTTGTTTATTAGATGATGGTGATGATCGTGATGATGATGATAATGATGACGACGATGATGATGGCAAAAAAGTGGTTTCCAAAATTGAAATCCCGGAACCACTCACAGAGAATCCAGTGATGCCGTCTCAAGTGGAATCGTCAGTGGAACCTGCAGTGGAACCGGCAGTGGAACCTTCAGTTGAAAATGAAAGTGCGTGAATATAACTTTATAAACTCCGACATAGTTCATTAACCTTTTGAACGCCATCGACACATATACGCGACAAGCAAGCGCATGCCCTGTACGCCAACAACACAAATATGTGGCAGTGCAATGTACACTATAACACGAAATAAACTATTAAATCATTATTTTTGTGAGTGTTTGTATAGATATCTTAAAAATTGTAGCGTATTTAATGAGATGAAACTAATTAAAAGACACCATGGATATTGGGCAATTCATGATAACAAGAAGAAATAAATTTATAACTTGGCGTGGAGGGCACGCGCGTGCATTTATGCTCTGGCGTTCAAAAGGTCTAATAACTTTTATCTAAAGAATAAAAATACATTTTTTTTTGCAAAAGCTGTCAAACTGCCTTATTTGTTCGTCCAATAAAACTTATCTTACGATTGAAAACTTCTTCTTAACGGCTGAACAGATTTGGATGACAGAAATAACAAAGGCCATTATTTGGGTTAGGATACTTTTATCCCTGTTGTACGTTTCCGGTTGTATGATATGCGAGTTATGCGACATCCACGCGGGCGAAGCCATAGGCAAAAGCAGTGATTAATTTTTGTTTTTTTAGTGTTCTTAATAAAGAACTGGTTTAATAAATAAATACTTAGGCCTTTTCTAGTCATGATGGCGACGTGTGAAATGAACCCATGCGAAACCATAATAAGTACTCCCAGTTACTGGGTTGTGGAGGTCAGATGGGCAGTCGCTCGATGTAAAATACTGGTATTCAGCTGCAACCGGTTAGACTGGAAGCCGACCCCAACATACTTGGGAAAAAGCTAAGAGGATGATGATGGTGTTCTTAATAAAGAGTATTGTATCTATTCTATTAATGTTTTTAGGTGCTGAAGGCGCCCTGAGAACGAAACACGAAAAGAAAAAACCTGAAGAAGAAGAACGTAAGTGTTTTGTTTCCAGCCCACGAAATTCAAATTTTCTAACGTTTTATTTTTGCAATTTACAAGTTTTTTTTTATTTTTATTTATTTAATGAAATTACAATACAGCGGTGTTACTTAAGTCTAAAACTCGCCAAACTTTTACGTTTGATGGCGAGAGGCGCTCTTTTACAATTAAAACAATTTACCACCTTACGTACACACAGCACCAGGACGTCAAGCTACTACAAACCCAAATTTTCTCATTCGAATTTGAGTTTAACCATCAACATTTTAAGATTACTTTGTTCATGTCAGGTAGTTGAGAGGGATGGTCAGAAAAGGTTGCCGCTACCCCGGAACAGGGCTAAGGAAGGAACATGGGTGGGTTTTAGACAGTAAGAGTCTGACACTCCCTTCCGCTCCACCCAGTGGGAGCAGTCATTTGACGATTTCCCATCCTCAAAAAAAAAGTATTAGGTTGTATGATGATCAAAGTATGGATTGCTGCCGTAGCAAGAACGTATCAACATAATTATAATAATTAAAATTCATGAATACAACTCTCTAAGTAAGAATTACCCTCAAATGTAATGACTTCATGAAATAGTCATTCTGTAGCGTTATAATATGAACTTAGAGGGTTGTATCGGCGATTTTAATGGTTACAGTTCCGTAAATACGTACTTGTTAAGGCCATTAATCGTATTTTGATCAACATAATACCTAATACTGATCAGCAAATTGCGAAATCGTAGAAAAAAATGAATTTCGCGATGAACCCTGGCGCTTTCACCTTAACAATTTTTTCTTCACATAAATTCTGATCTATTCTCGACTATCTGGTATTCAGGTCCTAGTTGATACTATGAAGACCAGAGGGGTCTTCACTCTAGAGCTCACAGAGGGGGAGAACTCGTGTAATGTACTGTATATAATTGTGTAAGCTTACCAAACCTCGGGGTAATAAACACGGGGCAGTAGCTAATTAATTTATTACTGTAAGAAGACATCCATTTAGTAGCGCGCCTACTGACAAAGACCACATTTGAAATCTTTTATTAAAACCTAACGAGGAGCTCGTGACTAAGTAATAACCATTTTTATATATCGAGACTCCTCCGTGCCTCGGAACGCACGCTAAGCCGTTGGTCCCGGCTGCCATTCGACAGTCGTTACGGGTAATCAGAAACCCGAAAGTCTGGCAGCCAGTCTTACCAAGGGATATCGTATTACCCATGTTACTGACTGGGCTGTGGAGGTCAGATTGGCAGTCGCTCCATGTAAAATACTGTTATTTAGCTGCATCCGGTTAGACAGGAAGCCGACCCCAACATAGTTGGGAAAAGGCTAGGCAGATTGATTATAAAAACCTAACGATATATTCAAATTATACTGGGTGTAACCGAAAGGGTATATACATACAAAAGCATATGTTACAGACCACCAAACTGAACAACTTTTACTATGGGACCAACTCCGAAATCGCAAAAATTAAATCAGCTGTTCTATACATTTTTCGTTACGTGACTCGTCGAAATGACGGAGTTGGGCCCATAGTAAAAGTTGTTCAGTTTGGTGGTCTGTAGCACCATACTTTGGTATGTATATGTCGCAGGGATATGATAAAAACAGGGATTTGGTCAATTCCCTAAGGGATTTGATCAAATTACGGAGGATGTTAAAATAACAACACGATTTTATCATTTCCCTAAACAAATCTGGTGTATAATACATGTATATATGTATTATACACCAGATTTGTTTTACACCTTTCGGTTACACCCTGTATTGAAGGATCGAATGCTGCCAGTTATTTTCTAACCAGCCAGCTAGGTTCAACGTAAGGTTTCACCTAGGCTCTACAAAGTCTACAATATCTTGTTGCTTTCCGAACGCTGTAATGAGGTCCGTATAAACATTTTTTTTTTAGCAAATCCCGTGTGGGTGAAAGACTTAAAGGATTTCATCAAGGATCTGACAACACGTTATGGACAGCACGAAGTACTCGAGCGTGCGAAACCTGTCATTGCTTGTAAGTTATTTTTTTATATTAAAGTACTTCAAAGTACAACTTTTTTTAGTTTGGTGACTCTCTCCTTTCGTGTGGTTAGTGACTAACCTGTTGTCAGAGTTTCTCTGACTTAGCTTCACATGCTGTTGAGAAATATCTCTCAGGCATGCTGGTTTCCTCGTGATGTTTTCCTTCACCGATTATTAAGTAAGTGATACAATACGCACATGAACCCGAAAAATCAAAGCTGCGTGCCTTGGGTTCGAACTCGAGGCAATACCACTAGGCTATCACTTTATAGTTTAGTTACTAAATAGTAGTTCTAAGTAACTTAAAACCGACCAAATGCGAGTTGACTGGCGCACGAAGGGTTCCGTACCATTATCTATAAAAACGGCAAAAAAATCACGTGTGTTGTATAGGACCCTTAAATATTTGTTTTATCTGTATTTGTTGTTAAAGCGGCGATACAGCCCGGTGACGGACAGACAGACAGATGGACAGCGTCTTAGTAATAGCGGCCCGTTTTACCCCTTGGGTATAGAAAAACAAAAAAAACACGCTTTAATAGAAAACCAAATTATAAAAAAGAAAATAATCTTTTTAAAGTTTAAAATAAAAAAAAATGCAAAAAAAACATTTTATAAATAATATCATCTAATTTTGTAATAATATTTATTTTAATGATTAATTTCAGCATTAGAGAAGAAACACAAAATGAAAATAAAAGATATTGACGGTAACGTGTTCACATTAACTTTAAATTTCAACATAATATATGTTATTGTTGCTTATTAATAAGTTTTATATGTGACTGACTGCCTCTTTGGTCTAGTGGTCGTAAGGGCTACTACTTAGCACGAGGTCCTGGGATCGATTCCTGGGTCGGGCAATTTGTTATTGGGATTTTCCATCCGGAATTCATGCCAGAGTCTGGCGTCTAGATTTCTACCGCAAACAATGCCACTATTTTTTGCCAGGTGCTATTCTAAGCTTGGTGCTTTTAACACGCATACGTGTCGCCAAAATCCCTACTCAGTGCCTTCAACACGCATTGCAATGTATTGAACATTTATTCGTTTGCGGGGCACTGTGAGATAGAACAGAAAACACACAGCTGTGTTCTTGGTCTACCCGGTTGATGCCAATAGAATCAACCCCTAGGACTTAAACATAACTGAAGAAGTATGGGTGTATTATTGCAACCTATACTACTGCCTTGGAAAGCACATTAGGCCGTTGGTCCCGGCTGTCATTCGTGGATATTTGACAGCCGTTACGGGTAGTCAGAAGCCCGAAAGTCTGACAGCCAGACTAACCAAAGGGTATCGTATTAACAAGTTACTGACCCGGTTATAGCGGTCACATAGGCGCTCCATATAAAATACTGGTATTCAGCAGCATCCGATTAGACTGGAAGCCTACATAGGTATTTGGGAAAAGGCGAGGCAGACCTAATTAATCCTTCGGAAAAATAGGTGTGATATTATGTTGTTACGTTGCATAATTATCCACCTGTTCAATGACACAAAAAAAACAATACGTATTAAAAATATCAAGCTTATTAATCTCCCTGATTTTGAAAATGGTTCTATTGGGAAGTAACCCCCCCCCCTCCAACAGACTTGAAAACAAAGTGTCATTGGAAGCGCTTCGCTATCGATAATTTTAAGCGGGATTGTCCGAAAGGGTTACCGCTGCCCCGGAACATATAGGGCTAGGGAAGAAATATGGATGGGTTTTGGTCAGTAAGAGTCATGACACTCCCTTCCGCTCCACCCAGAGTGGGAGGAGACATTTGACGATTTCCCACACTCAAAAAAAAGGGATAGACAATTTCTTATTATAGCGATTAATGTCAAATATGTAGTTTGGAATTTATAATAGATTTTAATATCTTTTTTATTCGAATTTTTAAATTGGAATACATATTCATTTACTCAGCGTGCAATAATGAGGAATAGATTATAGCGACCAGTATTGTTTTTTGTAAGATCATGTTTATTTAACCAAGAACCTTAAAAAAATATTAGATCTCAACTTAGATTTCTATTAACCAAGAAGATATACCTTGCAAAGGAATGTTTGGCTGGGGGCAGTACTAGTTCAGATGCGTCATGACCAATCACGCATATGTATAATGCAGTTATATTTTAATAGACCAAGAATTGGCTGACAGGCATGCTATTGCATATTGGTACGGTACTTGTCTTACAGGAAATTGCACTGTGGTAAGTTGTGCACACATAATTTCCGTTGTACCAATAGTGTATGGGGATAGGGCGTTGATTTGAATGCACAATCAGAAATGCTTATTAGTATTTTAATAGGTAACTTCATGTAATACTAATAAGTTATAGGTATAATAACGTTAAGTTATTAATGTCATTACTTACTTGATATTTCAGTTTAAAAAGAAAGTTTTGTTGTATGAAATGTTTTCTCTTTTTATATAAAACTAGCTGTGCCTGCGACTTCGTCCGCGTGGAATAGTGACTTTTCGGGCAGCATACTTTAACAAAACTCGCCGTGATTCTTTAAATTGACATAACTTTTTTATTTATGAACCGATTGACATGAAATAAACACTAAATGTTAAGTGAAGCTTACTACAATATATTAGTAATAAACCGCATCTAGATCGAATAAGCCGTTTCTGATATTAGCGTGCACAAACACACAGACAAACCGACAAACAGACAAAAAAAATAATTACAATTTCGGGTTCGGCATCGATAAAATAACAACCCCTGCTATTTTTTTTTTATATATTTCCATTGTACAGACACCACTTTTCTACAATTTTATTATATGTATAGATATAGATATGCTTTTGTGTTATTAAAAATATACACATATTTAAAAAATCGATATCGATTTTGCCACTAATACAGGTATTTTGACACGAATCCCTTGACTGTTGGAGGGTGGGGACGGGGTCTATACAAAATCGATCATTGTCTTGTCATAGATAAAATAAAAAATCAACCAGTATTGAAACCAGCACCAAATAACTCATATTATTCTGTTTTTTTTTAGTGGACGAATACGGTAAGATGTTTCAAGATATGTATGTATTTATAAATATGAGCAGTTTAGGTTATTTTTTGCCTTGTGAAGAATTTACATCGTGTTACAAACACCCTGTCCGATCCTAGAGTGTGTTGATCGTGCAAAGATCCATCTATTATCTTACAGAAAAAAACTCGTAGTTTTTTTAATGGCGAATTTTACTTAGTACTATCTTACTATAGTATTATGAGTCTCGGGCATTCGCGTAGAGGTGCTCTAAGTTAGGTATGACAAAAAACTGTTATGGCAGTTCTCCTATCTAGAATTTTTCAGTAGCAGCCAGGTCAGCGGGATTGACCGAAAGGGTTACCGCTACCCCGGAATATAAAGGGCTAAATAAGTAACATCGCCCGTCCGTTACTTATTTAGCCAGTCAGAGTCCCGCTCCACCCAAAGGAGCAGTCATTTGATGATGCCCAATCCTCAAAAAAAAAACCAAAGTCCGGGTTTGTGCCCGGTTGATGGCAATAGGCTCGCCCCCTATTAAATGGGAATTAAAAATAACTGGCCAAATGTGGGTGTACTTTAACTTTATACCAGGTACACCTCTACCAAACCCTTTGAAGAAACAAGGCGTGATGTTATATGTGTGTGTTTAATGAAATTGTGGAAATGTTGGGACTAGAAACGTGAATTTTAAATAGCAATATCTTTTTAAATTCACCATTTTGATAAGTTTTTTACAATTGCTTTAACAATGTTATTCCAGTATCTAATGCCCCTTTCGGATTGGACTTGTTTTTTTTTGTATATATTGTATTTTACTGAGTATTTTTTACAGGTGAAATCCATATCACTTATATAGAAAAAGGAAAAGATAAAAAAGTTGCTCGTAAGAGGAAAAAGGTAGACAACACGTGAACTTTAAGTGCTTAAAAACTTTGTGTAAATAAAAAATATTTCATACAAATTTAACTTATTTTATTGAGAGAGACTTATCCAAAACACAAAACGTTACCCAAATAGCTGTCAAGCAGGGCACATTTATTAGGCCGTATGTCGAACGAGCCATGGGCCAAATCTACTAACATGTCCCAGCACAACGTCTGTTGACGTCGAGACAGGCCCAGGAGAAGATTGCGTGACCAGCATAACGCCTACAGACGGGATTGGTCCACTCTAGCTCATAGAGAGGAATGGAAAGGTAGGCCTTTGCCACAGCAGTAGGGAAACACAGGCTATTTATAAAATAAATAATAAACAGTTATCTGGTTTATCCTTTCAAGCAAATTGATTCTAATATCGATTATGATTTTGTTTTACCTAATGTTTTGTTCTTTGTTCATAATTAATTTTTCTATTCTCACAATAAGTAAAAAATCTTGTTAAAACATAATTTAAGAAGTTATTTTTTATGTAAGTGCTGTGTACGCCTGTAAGTGACTAATTCACCATAACTCAATGCTTATATTATTTGTTTTATGTCAATATTTCTAGTGAATAGGTCGTTGGTGTACCTTTTTAATAAAAATAAAATTAAAATAAATAAAATCCTTTGGATGGATCGAGGTGGCTCAAGAGAAAGATGTCTGGAAGGATTTGGGGGAGGCCTTTGCTCAGCAGTGGGGCAGTGTAGGCTAAAAAAAAAATTCATTTTTTAACACCTTCTATAGACAACTTAAAAATGAAAGCTCTCGTACGTATTTAATGTCATGAAACAAATTGAGAGACACCATGGATATTGGGAAATTCATGATAACACACACAAAAGTAATCATTTAATTGTTTATTTCGTGTTGATATCGTACCGCATTGTCACATATTTGTGTCGTTGGCGTACAGGGCAAAGCAATATTCACACATTAGCATCCACTCATCATCACCACATCTCTAGTGAAAACGTACCCTTAACCTCTGTTACACGTTTTTTAGAGATAGCAACAAACAGGTACACTGTTGTTTTTTTGTAGAACTAGTTAATATTCAAAATGATGTAATCATTATTTTATTTATTACCTAGACTATTTGTTTGTCTGCGACGGTAAAGTAGACGATTAGATTGTATGTGTTCTCATTTGTATTGTAGACTAGCTGACCCAACAGACGTTGTCCTGTCTTAACGATAATACCTACCCTACCTACCCTACCTACTCTACCTACCCTACCTACCCTACCTACCCTACCTACCCTACCTACCCTACCTACCCTACCTACCCTACCTACCCTACCTACCCTACCTACCCTACCTTTTCTCACCTTTTAAACCTTCCCTGGACTACGGCAAACATTACAACACCAAAATCAGCTATATCGGCCTAGCCGTTCTCGAGTTTTAGCGAGACTAACGAACAGCAATTGATTTTTATATATATAGATTTTCGTATAGGTACTGGGTATTTCCCAATTGGCTAGGCTTTCAACTTTTAATATTATTACCGAGACATGAATACAACATGATCGCGTAGGTACATACTCACACCATACTTACACTACAAACTCAAACTTACACTACAAACTCAAACTTACACTACAAACTCAAACTTAAAGCGTTTATTTCAAATTAGCAGCGCCCGCGCGGTTTCACCCGCTGCTCGGCTCCTATTTGTCGATCGGTCGTAGCGTGATGTTACATAGCCTTCCTCGATAAATGGACTATCCAACACAAACATAATTTTTCAATTCGGACCATCCAGTTCCAGAGATTAGCGCGTTCAAACAAACTCTTCAGCTTTATAATATTAGTTTAGATAAACTAAAACCGGTCAGTCCGACCGATGAAGCTAGTTGCCCATTCCACGACGTAGTAGGTACAGAAGCTACCCCAAACTGTCAAATATTGCCAATTGAACATGAACCTTATCCTTGTGTAATAAAGTTGAAAATTTATCAAAGAAATTTTGACAGGTTAAGGTAACTTGATGTAGCCTCCACAACCTGTGGAGAAGAACGTGCAAGAAACTCCATTGGCACTCTTTTAAACCAAAATATGGTTACAAAATATTGATTACATCATTCATGTTAAAATTATTCGTATGAGACCGATGCAGAACGATAAAAAAATTAAAAGCTAAAAAAACTTTTTAAATAAGTACAATCATTTATTATGCCCTAGAAAGAACATAATAAGTTTTCCTTTAAAACTTTTACAATCAACTTTTAACGTCATTACACAATTTATATGATACAATGAAGAAGAAGGTCGTGCCTAAGTACTAACAGCCGCACAGGTCGATCCATCAGGTTAAGCTTCGCTTGCCGGGGTTGGCTGAAAATGGGTGACCATGTGGACGTGTCTCGGAAAGCACGTTAAGCCATTGGTCGCGGCTGCTATTAAAATTTGTGCATCTTTGACAGTCGTTACGGGTCGTCAGAATTCCGAAAATCTGAGAGCCAGTCTTACCAATGGGTATCGTATTGCCCAGTTATTGGGTTGTGGAGGACAGATAGGCAGTCGCTCCATGTAAGATACTGGTATTCAGCTGCATCCGGTAAGACTGGAAGCCGACCCCTACAAAGTTGGGAAAAGGCTAGGCAGATGATGATAATTATGATACAATTAAAGCTTTTCGCAAGATTTTCTTATTCTTAGTAAGTCCTTTCATTTTGAACCCTTATTATATAAGTGATAAGATGGCCGCAGCTCAGATGTCATGGGGGCCAGGCAAAGTCACATTTTCATGAACGATAACGAAATTATGTAAATCCGAATTGTATGGAATTGGCATAGGCTTTCAAAATGTCACGTGATCAATCTTTTTCCATCGCTAAGTGTTACACAATGTCAAATTGTGTAACGAAACTCGATCAATATTCCCATACAAATGCGTTGACAAGTGACGTCCTTGACAATCCGAATTGCCGAGATAATGAATATTGTTCGATCAACAATTTTCAAAATCGAATCGACACGGAGCGATTGACACTTGTCTAGGTCCCTTTATTGGCACTTAGTCATATTATTTTGCATTGATGTGATTTTTAAGTTTTACACCTGATTAACCACGGTAGAGCACTGATGTCTTGTTTTGCACCTAGTTTGGAATTCAGGATTCCTAAACCTAGTTTTAGGCATCTAAATAATGTAACCTGTGTGTGTGTGTGTGATATGTATCCTGAGGAACGTAACTCTATTAGCTAGCATTTTATCGAGTCCAAAACGACGTTAGTATTCGTGTTGTTTTTGTGACACTATCTATTAAAAACCGGTTAGAACACTATCTCAAAAAAACATGTTAGGTTGAGCGTATAAATACAGAGCAGAAAGTCTCATGCATCACAAAACAACTCCTCATCTCTTCAACGTACTACCTACTACTACACAACCACTACAATGTCTGCTTTCAAGACGACCTTCGTTCTACTGCTCGTCGCTTTCGTCATGATGGCCGCCACCGACGCCGCCCGAGTCCCGGAATGCGACGAGGTCTGCCCCCGTATCGAGCGGGAGAGGGATACGTGCTGCAGGTCTCATGGGTACAGTCGCTACAACAACTGTGATAACGGAATGGATTGCGTCTGATGATACTTCTCAGGCAACAGTGGAACTTCATGGACCCATATTTCGAAGAATGTTTTGAAGTAATTTAGTCCTATTTTTATTGTACAGAGGTCAGCACATCAAGTTACCGGAATCTGTCGAGTTCCTTTGATAGTTTTTCAACTTAATTACAAAACCATAAGGTTAATTTTCAATTGGGAAAATTTGACAGTTTGGGATATAACTTGATGTGCTGGCGTCTGTACAACTTATTGGAAGTTCCATGCGTTTGGCAAAATAAACATTTAAAAACACTTTAGTTTTTCTTTCTTGTAATTTTCATCTGTTGGTTAGGTTATTGCACAACTACTTTTATAAACACGTACACGCAACAAAAGTGTTTGGGCATCGAAATGTTTTTATTTTATATTAGGCAGAATCAAAACTGTTCCTCATTCAATCTTTTAATTTTTTTTTAAATGAAAATAGTTTTTTTTTAATATTTACATAATGAATAAAAATATTAATAAAACCTATGTACAAATTTATAAAACGGTTAAGAAAATATGAATAAATCAAAGGGCAAACATTTTTCTACATCCAAAGACAACAAGAAATGTTCCCAAAAGGCTGGCAGCATTGGTGCGTTGTATGGCAATGCTGATTCTTGACCAAAAAATAGGCCAGCCCTCTGGTCACGTGAAGAGTCGACCAATCGCTTGGCGATGTCTCGATAAACATAGTGGGCACTCGGACACCATGGCCCTACTGTTTAAACCCCAAACGGCTTGAACATATAAGTCCCAATCAGATTGGAGTATTTGCGCCGTTTGAGATTTTCTGCACCTGCAGCAGCTGCCCCAGCACAACCCGCCGTGCAAGGAAGATGGGATGGCGCAAGGGTGTTGACATACGTTGCATCCCACATCAAAGGCCTCTACCTTCCAAGGCATTAATGTCATTCCATCTGGTGTCTTCCCACCGTCGCGTGTCAATTAGCCTTTAGGTTCTAAAACAGCTGGCATCCCGGCGGTGACAAGAGCACGACGGATGATGTCATTGATACCGGTGTGCCGTTCTATCCGGCCTTCGCTCTTACTGCAGGATAGACCATGGCGTCCGAGGCAGTTGACACCTTCCCCGTATTGGCAGCGATGCGGCGCCACGCAAGGAGCGCCCGGACGCACACAGGTAGCGAGTCGGAAGGTGGTGTCACCCAACATAGGCACTATGTCACCCAGCATAGTGCCTATGTTGGGTGACGGAAGTACCTAAAGCCAGAGGACTGACTCCCACTCACCCACAGTCAGCAGGCGTGTACGCTCAGCAGAATTGGTGGAGGTATTAAAAAGATTATACCGTACCAACCTGCAGAGCGGCTCATCCCACTGCCTCGGGGATGATGGGTTCGCGGGCCGATCAGTATCCGGCCACGCCACTTGCCAGGCGTTCAACGCGTCGGTCAAGCACGGCACTTCAGAATCAACCAGGGAAGGGGCTAAAATTATCCCGATCAACTTTTCAGTGCTATGGACAGAGGACAGGAACAACGGTAAACTTACACTGGTTATTTTGCGGACGCCGAGGTCGCCAAAACGAATGGGCAGCGTGGCTTGCAGCCACGCTCGGTCGTCCATGGCCACATTTAAACTGGATGTTAAAGTGTTGCGAAATGACAATTTTATCCAAGAGATGTAGTGGCTTCCACGAAGGGAAAGAACGTAGAAAATATATAATATTTGGGCCAAAACAACAATATTTAATTAGGGTGAATGCCGAATGTAAATTAATTTTGGAAAGTCTGTCCGACTGTAACGTCATTTCGTTAAAATATTTGATTTTTTCGTCAGTAAAAGGAGAAAAGTCTTCCAAAATTGAGGAACCTAGAAGATGTAGTAAAGTTTTTTCTAAAATTTTGATTTGTTGAACCGAAATACGATATCGGTCGTTTTAGTGTTTTGGCTCTCCTTTAGATTGCATTAAATCAATCAATGTGAAATTGGAAATCGATTTGATTACAATAAAACACAAGGAAAGCAAATCATACTTTGGAAACTAGTAGTCACTGTAATGCAGGTAACCTACTAGAGATAAACTACGATAACATGGCGCGCCCCTCTATGCTGTTTCAATGTTTGAAATCACATCTTTACGAAATTTTGTATAGGTCGTAAGTATTCAACAGCAGGCCGGCTACATACCTTACGTCATTTTTAATCTTGGTGGCGCTATGTAATTACCTCCAAAAATACTTCAAACGTTTTTAATGTTGGAGGAGCGGACCATGTTATCGTAGTTTATCTCTACATACCAGTATTTCGCGGCGGTTTATATATGTGTTTACCTCATACTAGGCTAAATGTTCCTCAAAACGAAAATTCTTTTTCACGAAATAAACCGAGAAACGCTAGTGCTCTAAAGGGTCTAAGTACCCACCGTTGAATGTTTTTTAAGCAAAGGTATGGTTCGTATTTCAACCCAAACTTTTGTTCCTACTTAACTCAGAATTTCAGAGACTTAAACAATAACCTGTGTATGAAGCCGTTCTTTAGGTACTTAGTTTGTTCACGAAGTTTATTGAGTTTTGATCATGCGTTAAAAGAAAAGGTTAACCAGTTAGTGAGATTCGTTGCAGGACTGGTTGGCTAAATAAATCGTGGAGGAGGGTCTTGGGAAGTACTTATACCAAATCTTTGAAAGTGAAGTTCTTTTGTTACCAACTTACGTTGCTTTCCTTTCTTTATTGGGGTTTTATTTGGGGTGGTAAACAAACACTGGTCACTGCAGCCTGAGGAAGTGGATTACCAGAGACATGTGTGCAGTGACTGGACAGGCCCACTCCATTTGTATGGTTCTTTCCTAAATAGACCATTTCAGACATGAACCTCGTGTAGGTTTGTGTCTGAAATGTCTTCACATGATCTGACTTTTATTATATCTGGACTTTAAAAGTGACTTAAGTGTGACCTCAGAGTTAGCGCGTAAAAGTTTTTGTGAAAACCTACTCACAAAATATAATCTTATATCATTATCATCGCAAATGGGTAATACCCACGTTACAGTCCCAGAAAAAAGATGGAAGCATGAAGGAGTTGTAATGATTAAACTGCAAGTCGTAGGTGCATTTTGGTCGCTCGTGTTCAAACGAAGCATTTTGGATGTATGATACTTGCAAAGTTTGACACCGATCAACCGTTAGTAAGATTGAGTAACTAAGCCGTTTCAGTTTCACTTATTGCCTAGTTAAACCAACAATTGGTTAATTAATCCTAAAAATTCATTCTTAGTATAGTATAGTGTAGGTCTGTATGTGAATACCTAAAAGAGGAGTACTTCTTTACGTTAATCCCTACATTGTAGTAAAAACCCTACATTTGAATTTTGAAAATATTTAATAAAAAGAATCGTTACACTATTCGCCGCCATTCTTCCTCTTTTTACATAATTCGGTGAACGGTTTAAAACCTACCTATAACTCAGTGTACTAACTTCAAAAATAAAATTACACCATTTCTGCACAACAACGAAGAAAATAGCTTTTACAGCAAGGGGATTAAACATTGTTGCCAGAATTAGGAGGACTTTTGAAAAAGAATTATACTGAGATTAGGAAAATTATCACAGCGATTCGGAGTCTTTTATTGGAATTATACTTAGACTGGAGATTTCCATCTTATAGACTATAAAAGGCCAGAAAAATGTTACTGCCTGACTTACAAGGTCGTCTTCAAAATATTCTACAACACCCAGTAAACATTACATAATTTAGTTCTTACTGTTATCGCTACGGCGTAGCTGAGTTCACTGCTACGCCGTAGGCGATTGTGGTAGTCGCACGTAGGCTAGCCCGTCGCGTTCGTGTTCTACGCGCACCCTAATGAGATGTTTGCATTAACACTTTCGCTGCCAAGCACCCGGCTCCCGGGTCGAACGAAAATTCGTTCAGGTGCCCACAACCCGACTCCCGGGTCCTACATATAAATAGTTATACGTGGCTTGTGGCCATGCCCAGCACCCGCCTACCGGGTGCAAATCAAAACGTGCTACTAGGGTTGCCAAAAATAAGCTAGGTGAGAATAGTATGTACTTTTGAGTAAGTCTTTCATCAATTATTTATTTACTTTAAATGTTGTACGATTTAATATTATGCTGACAAATCTCTAAGAAACATACTAAAGTGGATTTATTATTAATTGCCTTTTCATCATAGGTACCTATACAAGCCTATGGCGCCACGCAATTTTAATGAGATTTCTTGTTATTAGGTAACTATTTTTCTTTATCTGCGCGTGTTTTATTGAGGTAAAAACCGCCGCTGAAGGTTTAAAAAATGAAAACAAAGGCATCGGTTTGGTTTTATTAAGATTAGAAACAAAAGAGGTAATGTTAAAACTTTTCCTTATCTGTATGTGTTCGTTCTATTGAAGCAAAAACACTCGTTAAAACATGAAAACAAAGGTATCAGTTCGGTTGTATTGAGCTCAAAAACAAAAGAAGACAAATGTTTAATCTTTTCTTCATCTGCACGTGTTTTATTGAGGTAAAAACCGTCGCTGAAGGTTTAAAAAATGAAAACAAAGGCATCGGTTTGGTTTTATTGAGCTTAAAGGTTTTTAATCCCTTGCTGGCGATTTAGACGACAACTGTTTATGCAACTTTAGCTACCTTACTTTAATTCACTTAGCTTAGATAATTCTGTTGTTATGCGTGTGAATCATCTGGCATCAGAGGGTTAAAAATCTGCATTATTGGCTGTATGAAGATTTGATATTTTGACATTTAAAAGTTTTTGACTAACAACAAGTTGAGATTGAGAAGGAGGAGCAAGAACATTAGTACAATGTTTTTCGTTATTTTGTGGAGTGTGTTACATATAATTTCACAGAAAGTATTCTTTGTTCTGTATTGGTTACATCTCCGATAAACATTCTTGGATAAAAAGTGTGGTATCGTATTCAATAGGAAATACATTTCATAGGTTATCATGAAACTTAAAAAGGAAACCAATTAAAAAGAAAAACACTACAACTGCGAATTAGGCAAATCATGTAAGGTTCTCTTGGCGTAAGTGTTATGATTTTTAAATACCTAGAAAAACAAATAAAAATATAAAAAAGAACCGTGTAGTTTATTTCTTTCAATAAAAAATTAGACGTTCGACAACCCTACTATCGCTGGCTGGTCGTGGGCGTGGCTTAGTGAACTCGGATTCGGGTGCTGCGGCATAGTGGTACCGTTACGTAACCGTTGCGCCGATGGACTCAACAGATGGGTTGTTATAGATATGCGAGACACATTTTGTGGCATGCCAATAGACATGCAATAAATGTGCTTGGCAGCGAAAGTGTGGAAGGGGCCTGTGAGGGCTGAAACATCAAGTCAGCGGGATTGTCTGGAAGGGTTACCGCTACCCCGAAACATAAAGGGCTACGGAACCACCCAGAGCGTGAATGTTCATTTGATGATTTCACACCCAGGCTCTTACTGACTAAAGCCCATGCATGTTCCTTTCCTTAGCCCTTTATTTTCTGGGGTAGCAATTACTCTTTCGGACAATCCAACTGACAGCCGACAGGTATGTGGGCTAGTTTTAAAAAAAAATGTTGTAAAGCAGATGTGGCGACAAACATTTAAAGAGTACTTGGTAGATGGTTTCATGTTGAGAGGACGGAAAGGAAAGCCGACTAACAAAAGGGTTTATACAAGGTAGATATGAGTAAAACTGCCAGGTGGGGACGCCCTAGAAGGATATTTGGTGACTTTATTGGTTTTGTTCTTCAGCAAGTCTCGCAACCGGCGTGCGTGTGTGACCAGATGTATGAACATAAGGGGAAGATAAGGAGAGTAGCAGCTGACGTTCTGTAGATTCTGCTTACCCCCATACGAAAAAGTGTGTTTATGTATGCATGTAGTTTATGGCATAAAGAAAACGCAAAATTAACAGTATTAGCTTACCGGCGTTCCTGTCCTCTGTCCACAGCACTGAAAAGTTGACCGGGAAAATTTTAGCACCTTCCCTGGTTGATTCTGAAGTGCCGTGTTTGACCGCCGCTGTGAACGCTTGGAAAATGGCTTGCCCAAACACTGATCGGCCCGTGAACCCATCTTCCCAGAGGCAGTGGGATGAGCCGCTCTGCAGGTTGGTACGGAATAATCTTATTAATACGTCCACCAATACTGCTGAGCGTGCCCGCCTGCTGGCTGTGGGTGAGTGGGAGTCGGGCCTCTGGCTTCAGGCACTACCGTCACCCAACATAGGTACCATGCTGTGTGACACCACCTTCCGGGTCGCTACCTGTCTGCGTCTAGGCGCTCCTTGCGTGGCTCCGCATCGCTGCCAATGCGGTGAAGATGTCGACTGCCTCGGACACCATGGCCTATCCTGCAGTAAGAGTGCAGGCCGGTTAGCACGGCACGCCAGCATCAATGACATCATCCGTCGTGCTCTTGTCACCGCCGAGGTGCCAGCTGTTTTAGAACCTAAGGGCTTGGCACGCGACGATGGGAAGAGACCAGACGGAATGACACTGATGCCTTGGAAGGTGGGTAGGCCTTTGGTGTGGGACGCAACGTGTGTCGACACCCTTGCGCCATCCCACCTTTCTAGTACGGCGGGCTGTGCTGGTGCAGCCGCTGCAGGTGCAGAAAACCTCAAACGGCGCAAATACTCCAACCTTATTGGGACTTACATGTTCGAGCCGTTTGGGGTTGAAACACTAGGGCCATGGGGTCCGAGTGCACACTACGTTTTCCGAGACATCGCCAAGCGGTTGATCGACTCTTCACGCGACCAGAGGGCTGGCCTATTTTTTGGTCAAAGAATCAGCATTGCCATACAACGCGGCAATGCTGCCAGCCTTTTGGGAACTTTTCCTGTTGACAGCGATGTGGAAGAATTTTTTGATGCTCTTTGATTATATACTTATTATTTCTGTATATATTACTATGAATATTTAGCTTTTAAATGTAAATACTTATATAAAATAAATAAAGAAAATAATAACTATAGCAATATACAAACTTACTATGTGCATCAAAGAGTAGAAAAAAAAACAAGAAAAAAAAAACTTGAGAGGTGTCAAGGGACACCCGGATGGAACGAAGTTCCTTTCGATTAATTAGTGAAGGAATTGTAATTTCGTAAGAATTTTTTCCGTCTAGCCCCTTTCACAACGCGCGATAAGGAACTCGAATTAAATTACACTCGTATAGGTAGGTAGGTATGTAAGTATCTAATTAATTAGTTCATCGGACACCACAGTCACGAAAACAAACAATGCCGCGACGGCGACGCCGCGCGCCGCATGCCGCCGCCCTGCGTTCAAGATACATAAACATAAATAAAAATACATACGCGATTTTACGCGAAAGATAAATAGGTTAGGTACACAACTACACAAATAAAAACACGAAAAGCGAATTCAGACTTTATTTATTAACAGTAAACGGTAAAATTTAGAAATACCAAACTAGGTACCTAAATACGCAGTTTACTAAAATTATTCTGAGAAACCTATTGTCTCGTGTCGGACCCGACTTTACAAAGATGCACAACCGAATTACGCGGTTAACTTAATAAAAATAAGGTCTTAATTCGGTCCAATATTTTCATAGAGAAAAGCTCGTCCAAATAATAATGAACTCTATTCGACCGACGAAACGATTCATTTTCGACCGACCGACAAAATGTGTCGTGACACAACTTTTCGTAAGAATTTTTTCCGTCTAGCCCCCTTTCACAACGCGCGATAAGGAACTTCGTTCCAATATTTTTTTATATTGCATTTACAACAGTTTCAATTTTAACAAGTTTAACAAAACTTGAAACTGTCATTATAGATCATTTATCTACCGGTACAGTAACCAACGCCCCAACCAACTTGCTTGTAGCAATATCCGGAACAGCAGTTTCCTAGACTGCCATCGGGTTGACAGCTGCCGCCATCGCCAATGCAGGCAACAACTTGATCTGGTATGAAGATAGCCGCAACAACGAAGACGGCGATCAGGATTATTAGATTGAACTTCATTTTGATTTTGGTACTTTACTGAATCGTTATACACGAAGGAGTGATTGCTGTAGTAGAAGGCTACACTGTGAGTTAGTTGCATGTTACGAGTCTTTATATACTTTGAGCAACCCGTTTATCTTCTTAATTAATGTGATAATATTCTAAGCTTATCAGTCGAAATGCGCGAAGTGTATTAGGTTTATTAAAAGCGAACACCTTTACTAATGAGGACTGTGGGGTAGGTATAGGTACCAAAAGTCGAAAGTGACAAGACTTTTATCACAAAAAACAACAACCGACTTCCGAAAAAACACTACAAAGTGAAAGATAATTTTAATTTCGGAAGTTGGTGTCTTTGGTTTTGTATTTTCGGTTTTTGCCACCAACTTCCGAAATTCCTACAGTCCCCACTCCAATTCGTATCCACTACTGTAACAGATAGTCGCCAGCTTGGCAGCTATACAGTCGCAGCCCAGGAATCAATCTACTTACCTCATCGTCAAGAATACGAACGACCGGCTAACGCCATCTACCGGCACTGAACGCAACTAGTATAACAGAGATTTACTGATGCAATCTACTTAGACTTAATAGCGCCATCTATCAATTTGTAAAGACACTATAATGTTGTGATCATTTTAAATATCAATAAGTTGTTCTTTTCTCTGAGCATTTATTTATTATTTTGGAAATCTTACTGTAAATCATATTCAGTTGTAAAAGTCTACGTTATAAAACCTATAGCTTATATTCTTATGATTATTGTAATGAGTATGTCAATTTATTAAAGTATTACGAATATTTTACAATAATAAATAGGGGACGTGAGTTTGACTTCCTGTTGGCGGCGGGACTGTTTGTTACGAGACTCGAGTGAATAGATGTTCTTGCGTGGACGATCTGAGAATCTTTGTAAAAATACAAGTTAGAACAGAGTGTGTGCTTTTCTCATTTCCCTTCGGGACACCCATTACAGTTCAGAAGTGGGATGGAAGAATTCCACGGCCCATATATCCGCGGCATGGGGAGACGGTCGTCAAGCGTCGACTCTGAAGAAAATGATGGCCGCCAGGAGGGAAAAAGTCCCGTTTTTTTTTCTTCGCAGTCCTCGTTTTGTGAGATACCCGCCAAAATCCGCCCCTAAGGCTACCCACTGACCGCAAACTCGGCTTCGCGGCGCAGCGCGCGACTGGTACGACGACCTGGATGATTACAGCGCCACGTGGGGCACTTGGAAGGAATGGCTGACAAAGGCGTTTCCACGTACCACCGATTTCGTCGACCGTCTGGAAGAAATGCTGGCACGCCAAAAGGGGAACGAGACCATGACCCGGTACTACCATGATAAAATATCTTTGATGAAAAAGTGTGGGCTGGATGGGGAAAACGCAATATCGTGCCTCATACGTGGATTGCCGGTTGAACTGCGTGCGAACGCGAAAGCATGCGGCTACAAAACTCCCGAAGAACTATATTACGGGTTCCTTTCGTCACTCGAAAACTACGGGCTGAAAAAAACCGACGATCCTCCGACCAGAAGCTGATCAAGTCGACTTGGCAACGGGGTTCTGCGACCGGGAACCCTGCTCCGAAGATTTGCTATAACTGTCGGCGAACGGGGCACGAAGCCCGGGATTGCCGAGCTGCACCCGTCACACGCTGCCAGGTCTGCCAGCGAGCGGGACACGCTGCCAACACCTGCTGGTATGCGGCCGGGGGAAGCTCGCGAGACATGCCGGCGCCACCGCATAGAAATCAACAGGTACGGCAGGTTTATCATGTTACCACAGAAATTATTTCAGATTTATACCGTAAACAAATATATATTAATGGTTTTGAAGCGATCGGCTATATTGATACTGGCAGTAAGGTTAATATTATCACGATGCATGCTATCGAAAAATCGCGGTCATGTATAATATTACCATCAAATGTCGTAATGAGAGGCTTTGGAGGTTTACTTGTACACTCTCTAGGGAAAGCGTCCATAGATTTAGTTATAGATAATATCAGTTTACAAACGTGTGCCGAGATAACAAATGCAAACCTCAACGATATAGATTTAATTGTGGGGCAGCCTATTATTAATCAGCCGAACTTAAACTTAATTATAACCTGTAATTCTGTGAATTTAATTGCAAATAATGAGTACATCTGTCCCTTATTATCAACCATCCGTTTGTCTAGCCGGGACTTTATAACAAAAGTCCCTCTATTCTTGTTCGACAAGGTCGAAGTCCTGCCGGGTTTGAGTGCAGATGTACGCGTCTACACATCATATGATTTGACGCCAAGTGAAATACTTGTAACCCATCCTCGATTGTATTCTATGGGCAATGAATCGTACTTTATACCACAGTTAGTCCTGCAAAATACACCAACATTACAATTACGCTTAATTAATTTAGGTGATTCTTGTTTACAATGGTCTGCCGGCCGACTGATTACGCGCGCTGATATGTTTACGCAAACCGACGTAGCTCTCGTTACTCAAAGTTGTACCGCTAATAGTACACAGGATTATGTCCAGCCAAATAAGACATTTGTATTGTCTGACCTAGATATTGGCGAAATGGAAGAAAAACATTCTAAATTATTATTAGATTTACTAAATAAGTATCCCAGTTGTTTTGATGAATGTAGCAGTGAACTAGGTTGTACAGATTTAATTGAAATGCATATTTCTACCACTTCAGAAACACCTGTGTTTTGTAAGCCCTATCGATTATCCTACAAAGAAAATGAAATTGTGCAGGAAAAGGTGAATGACCTTTTATCCGCGGGAATAGTGCAAGAATCAAACTCCGAATACGCGAGTCCTGTAATTCTAGTTAAGAAAAAGGGAGGCGACTATCGGTTATGTATCGACTACCGTGCTCTCAACGCACGTACTGTAAAAGATCGATTCCCTCTTCCGCACATTGATGATCAGATCAATCGACTATCGGGAAAAGTGTACTTTACGGTTCTCGATATGGCACAAAGTTATTATCAAGTTAAAATGGCGGAAAATTCAATTCATAGGACTGCCTTCATAACATCGACTGGACTGTATGAATTTTTAAAAATGCCGTTTGGTTTGGCCAACGCACCGGCGGTTTTCTCACGGTTAATTCGTAAGGCATTAGGGTCCCTAGGTAATAAAATAGCTACATATCTCGATGACGTCACCTTGCCCACTGTTACAATAGAAGAAGGTATAGACTTATTAGAAGATGTTTTGAAACTTCTCTCTCGTGCTAATTTAAAACTAAATTTAACAAAGTGCTCTTTTTTGAAAATAAAAATTATACCATTGTTAACGGATGTCTGTTTCGTAAAACTTTACACGGCGATCGATTCGTTATACCTAAACTGTCAAAGTGGTCATTGTTACAAAAATACCATGACCAAGTTGGGCACATAGGTTTTGAAAAGTGCGAAAAGACAATAAAATCAAAGTTTTGGTTCTCTGGCATGACTCGGTTTATACGGAAATATGTAAAAGCCTGCTTACACTGTGCTTATGCTAAGGGAAATTATGGAAAAGTAGAGGGTGAGCTGCATCCCATTGAGAAAGTAGCAATACCGATGCATACATTACATGTAGATCATTTGGGCCCATTTTTGAAAACGCGCCGTGGTTACTTCTACATACTTGTAATGATTGATTCTTTTACGACATTTGTATTTGCTCGAGCTGTTAAAGGCACTGGTTCTATAGAAACTATTCAGAACCTAAAGGAAATCATATCTACTTTTGGCAATCCTCATAGAATAGTTACAGATAGAGGCGTCGCCTTCACTAGTCGGTATTTTAAAGAGTTTTCTATACAGAAGCAGTTCAAGCATGTATTAAATGCAATAGCTTGTCCACGATCAAACGGTCAGGTCGAACGAGTAAACAGAACCATTGTAAATGGCCTAAACACCACTGCTGAAAGTGAATGCACATGGGATGAAAAACTTTCAGATGTAGTCTGGGGTATAAATAACAGTCCTCATGCTGTTACAGGATTCTCTCCCTTTAGTCTTATGTTTTCGCATGACAATGCCTTATTACCTGCTTACCCTGCAAACGTTGGTACAAACATTGACCCTCAAGAGCAGTTACTTGAACGTAGACACAATGCAAAGTTGCGCATTGATAATAATATGGCAATCATGAAACATCGGTATGATAAGAGGCATAAGAAATGTAGGAAATATAATGTAGGTGAATTGGTTTTGTGGAAGGGAGGTTTATCTCGTGATCATACAGTTGGGGTCACTAAAAAGTTAGGGAGTGTGTTTACGGGACCGTACAAGATCACTAAAATAGACCATACCATTGACCGATATACAATAAATAGCATTCAGGGGGTCAAAGGATATAAAAAGTTTAGTGCAGTAGTTGCTGGTGATTCACTACGCCCATATAAGTCATCAGTGCCAGGCAGCTCTACAGATTCTGATCATGAATTAGATAGGGATGATTTAATAGATTTATTGGAGAGTTAATTGTAATACCATTGTTTGTACTAGATATACTTGTTGTGTGTTTTGTTGCTCATAATATCATTTACTTGTGCTGTATTCCCTACTTTACTAAACAATTATTATTGTTTTAACTTCTTCTGATAATTTTAAATTAAATACCTCCTTTATATTAGAAATAGTCTTATTCTTCCAATTTAAACATTCAACACACCATAAGGATTTTTTTAAGTTGTTATTAAGATATTGCCCTGACCACAGAACACAACAACTTTAAACTCTATACAGATTAGTGTATTTATTGTAGAACAGAATCTAATTGATACATAAAGAAATTATAATTGCTATACTGTGTGATACAGCAGATAGGACTGTGTGAATAACTATCCTGCTATACTGTGTGATACAGCAGATAGGACTGTGTGAATAACTATCCTGCTATACTGTGTGATACAGCAGATAGGACTGTGTGAATAACTATCCTGCTATACTGTGTGATACAGCAGATAGGACTGTGTGAATAACTATCCTGCTTATACTGTGTGATACAGCAGATAGGACTGTGTGAATATCTATCCTGCTATACTGTGTGATACAGCAGATAGATCTGTGTGAATATCTGTCCTGTTCTACTGAGTGATACTGTAGATAAACCTGTGTGATTATATATTATCCAGTTATACTTTCTATTAGATCTGAGTGAATATCTTTCTGATTGTGCTTTGTGAAACTTCAGACAGATATGAGTGCACTTAGCTGTGCACCGCTTGTGAGGTGTCAAATAAATCTATGTGAACAATTGAATACTAATATAATACAACCTTTGTTATAAAAATTCAATGTATCAAAAAAAAAAAAAGAACATATTTCATAATTATGTATATCAAAATATACTGTGGGCTGTTTCTGTTTCCAGGTGCCGCCAAAAATGGACTCTGCCACTACTTCTGCTGAAGGAGTTGGAGTCTAACGCCGTGGAGGACCACGACAATAGCAGGATGGCCGAGTGTAACAGATAGTCGCCAGCTTGGCAGCTATACAGTCGCAGCCCAGGAATCAATCTACTTACCTCATCGTCAAGAATACGAACGACCGGCTAACGCCATCTACCGGCACTGAACGCAACTAGTATAACAGAGATTTACTGATGCAATCTACTTAGACTTAATAGCGCCATCTATCAATTTGTAAAGACACTATAATGTTGTGATCATTTTAAATATCAATAAGTTGTTCTTTTCTCTGAGCATTTATTTATTATTTTGGAAATCTTACTGTAAATCATATTCAGTTGTAAAAGTCTACGTTATAAAACCTATAGCTTATATTCTTATGATTATTGTAATGAGTATGTCAATTTATTAAAGTATTACGAATATTTTACAATAATAAATAGGGGACGTGAGTTTGACTTCCTGTTGGCGGCGGGACTGTTTGTTACGAGACTCGAGTGAATAGATGTTCTTGCGTGGACGATCTGAGAATCTTTGTAAAAATACAAGTTAGAACAGAGTGTGTGCTTTTCTCATTTCCCTTCGGGACACCCATTACACTACTAAACTTGCTAACTAAACAACAGTGAGCTGAAGTACTCATGATTGTATGATCAAGATAAAAATGTCAGACTTATATGGTTTTCTCACGGATGCCAATATCAGAACTGGACCAAATTGAAATGGGAACGAACGGGAAGCACCAGCTTTCGAGTAAAAAATAATCATCAAACTCGGTGCACCCGGTCGAAGTTCTCAGGCAACAAACGTAAAAATTGAAATTAAAAAAAAAATACAGGCGAATTGAGAACCTCCTCCTTTTTTTGAAGCCGGTTAAGAAGGTTTTAGTCCGTATTGTTTTATTGTAATTTTCAAAACAAGTACTTGTTTTTTATTATAGATAAGAACACTATCTTTAAAAAACCTGTTAGAACACTATCTCTAAAAAACATGTTAGGTTCAGCGTATAAATACAGAGCAGAAAGTCTCATGCATCACAAAACAACTCCTCATCTCTTCAACGTACTACCTACTATTACACAACCACTACAATGTCTGCTTTCAAGACGACCTTCGTTCTATTGCTCGTCGCCTTCGTCATGATGGCCGCTACCGACGCCGCCCGAGTCCCGGCATGCGACGAGGTCTGCCCCCGTATCGTGCGGGAGAGGGATACGTGCTGCAGGTCTCATGGGTACAGACGCTACAACAACTGTAATAACGGAATGATGGATTGTGTCTGATGATACTCCTCAGGCAACAGTGGAACTTCATGGACATCCATATTTCGAAGAATATTTTCAAGTAATCTAGTCCTATTTTTACTGTACAGCAAATCAAGTTACCCCAATCTGTCTAATTTCTTGCAAAAGCATACTGTCAAATTTTCGATTGCGAATATTTGACAGTTTGGGATATAGCTTGATGTGCTGACGTCTGTACAACTTATTGGAAGTTCCATGCGTTTGGCGAAATAAACTTTAAAAAACAATTTAGTTTTTCTTTCTATTATCATCTGTAGGTTAGGTTGTTGCATTACTACTCTTATAGGTATACATGTACACGCAACAAAGTGTTTGTGTGTTGCAATGTTTTTATTTTATATTAACCAGAATCAGAACTGTTCCTCATTCTATCCTTTAATTATTTTTTTTATGAAAAGTCTTTTTCTAATATTAACATAACTAAAAAGACTTAAAATATGAATAATAACTATGTACAAGTTTATAAAACGGTAGGAAAAAAATAAAGAAAATCAAAGGGCATCAAAAAATTCTTCCACATCGCAGTCAACAAGAAATGTTTCCAAAAGGCTGGCAGCATTGGCGCGTTGTATGGCAATGCTGATTCTTTAACTGAAAAATAGGCCAGCCCTATGGTTACGTAAAGAGTCGACCAACCGCTTAGCGATATCTCGAAAAACATGGTGGACTCTCGGACCCCATGGCCCTAGTGTTTCAACCCTAAACGTCTCGAACATATAAGTCCCAATCTGATTAGAGTATTTGCACCGTTTGACATCTTCTGCACCTGCAGCAGCTGCTCCAGCACAACCCGCCGTACAAGGAAAATGGGATGGCGTGAGGATGTTGACACACGTTGCATCCGACACCAAAGGCCTACCTACCTTCCAAGGCATTAGTGTCATTCCATCTGGTCTCTTCCCTTGGTCGCGTGCCAATAAGCCTTTGCGTTCTAAAATAGCTGGAAAGTCGGCGGTGACAAGACCACGACGGATGATGTCATTGATGCTGGCGTGTCGTGCTAACCGGCCAGCACTCTTACTGCAGGATAGGCCATAGTGTCCGAGGCAGTCGACAACTTCACCGCATTGGCAGCGATGCGAATCCACGCAAGGAGCGCTCAGACGCACACATGAAGCGAGCCGGAAGGTGGTATCACCCAGCATAGTGCATATAGTGGGTGACAAAAGTGCCTCGCGAAGTGAGCGAGAGCAAGCCAGAGGCCCGACTCAAAACAAAAATTCTTTTTCACGAAATATACTGAGAAACTCCAGGGCTCCAAAGGGTCTAAGTACCTACTGTTAAATGTCTTTAAGCAAAGGTGCGGTTCGTATTTTGTACCCAAACCTTTGTTCCTACTTAACTCAGAATAACCTGTGTATGAAACCGTTCTTTAGGTACTTAGTTTGTTCACGAAGTTATTGAGTTTTGCTCATGCGTTAACACGTTAGCTGCGGCACCAATTTTTGCAAACTTTCCGATCTTGCGGCACGAGGTTTTATCGGCCCGCACCGTGACCAGACGTTAGGGCGACACGCGGTCTATTAGACCCCACCTCCTTTAACAGACTAAAATCCATTTTCTGGCGCGAAATCAAAGATAAATGAAAAATTTGGTCCTTATCGATATAGACAGTGAATTGATGAACCCTAATCTACCGTCGCCCCGGGATCTGATAACTAGTTTACGAATTATTGGCAAAACAAAGTATGGGATCTTATACACCTCGTAACGCAATGAGTATTGAGTATTGAACGCACTGAAATAGGGTAAATTTTCGCTAAGATTAGTGATGGGAAAAATAATATCGACGCAACGACGTTTATGTATTTTTGTGTGAAAATCTTAATGCGGTTCACAGAATAGAAAAAAAAGAAAACCAGAAGTAGAATAGAAACTATCCTATGTATTCTGCCTCGGGCTTTAAAAATACTCTTATTAGAACTTAAATTAACATAAAAAAATCAGTAACAATATACTTTTTTATAAAAAATCGCAATCGTTCTGTTCGTGGTTTTTTTTTTAAATTAACTTCTTCCGACATCGTTTAGACATGTTCGGCGATGTAAAAGGACGTGCTCTCCAATCGACGTGATGCACAACACTAGTCGCGGGAAGCTCGCGTTGGGTGCGGTACGAGGTCCGGGAGGATATGGGACGTTTTAGCCTCGTTCCGCACTGCATTAAAATTATATTAATTCAGTGCGGTACGAGGCCTAAGACATCCGGTACCAAGGTAGGTATACCACCGAGTCTGGGACCATTAGCTCGTCTCAAATATACATTTATCTCTTTTCTATACTGGACCAAACCAAAGCTATGCCCGTCGCACGACAGAGATGTTCACGTTTTTCCTTGCCGCACCACAAGGAAGGTGCATGAGGGGTGATTTAGGCCTCGTTTCGCACTTAACGTGTTAAAGGGGAAGGTTAACCAGTTAGTGAGATTCGTTGCAGGACTGGTTGGCTAAATATATCGTGGAGGAGGGTCTTGGGAAGTACTTATACCAAATCATTATCATCGCAAATGGGTAATACCCACGTTACAGTCCCAGAAAAAGATGGATGCCTGAAGGAGTAGTAATGATTAATTTACAAGTCGTAGGTGCATTTTGGTCGCTCGTGTTCCAAACAAAGCAGAAGAAGTCGGTATTTTGGATGTTTGAAACTAGCAAAGTTTGACACCGATCAACCGTTAGTAAGATTGAGTAACTAAGCCGTTTCAGTTTCACTTATTGCCTAGTTAAACCAACAATTGGTTAATTAATCCTAAAAATTCATTCTTAGTATAGTATAGTGTAGGTCTGTATGTGAATACCTAAAAGAGGAGTACTTCTTTACGTTAATCCCTACATTGTAGTAAAAACCCTACATTCGAATTTGAAAATATTTAATAAAAAGAATCGTTACACTATTCGCCGCCATTCTTCCTCTTTTTACATAATTCAGTAAACGGTTTAAAACCAGTACTAACTTCCAAAATAAAATTACACCATTTCTGTATAACAACGAAGAAAACTTTTACAGCAAGGGGATTAAACATTGTTGCCAGAATTAGGAGGACTTTTGAAAAAGAAGATGGATTTCCTGATTATTATTCTGAGACTAGCTTCTGCCCGCGACTTCGTACGCGGACCCTGTTGCTTATGCCAGCGACAATGGGGTTGCCATTTCTGTTATTTTATATCATTTTTCCCATTTAAATCTTTTATCACACTGAGCTTTAGTTTTATTTCATTCCAACAACCACCAAAACATACAGTCCATTTGTCATCGTTTTCATTTTGGTAACCGCATTATTATATTCCCCCCTTGTCTCTAGAGACCTAGAAGTCAATGCGAAGATACGGTTGGAACTCAAGCACAATTAACCAGTGAAGAATATGATACGCGACTGACCGCTGATCGTGAACGTCATGTATTGTCTCGCGAGTCAGAGACGTTCACGGAGACGTTCAAGAGAGTTACGCTTGGAACGCAAGCGTAACTCTCTTCCGTGAACGTCTCTGACTCGCGAGACAATACATGACGTTCACGATCAGCGGTCAGTCGCACTTCACGTGCCCCACTTGTCTCTAGAGACCTAGAAGTCGATGCGTAGATACGCTTGGAACGCAAGCGTAACTCTCTTCCGTGAACGTCTCTGACTCGCGAGACAATACATGACGTTCACGATCAGCGGTCAGTCGCGTATCATATTCTTCACTGGTCTCTAGAGACTTAATGAATACGCTGAGAACGCAGGCGTGCTTCGCGACCCGAAGAGGTTTCCACGGAGCGAGTTGCAGCCTAATGTTCTCGAACAGCATCAAGTCTCTCCTGACGCTCTTCGGTAGATTCTTGGGATCTTATGATCCTCAATCTTTTAGCTCTCTTGGAACATTGGGAAAGATTTGACCTCTTTCTAGGCATGGTCATAGTTTTATTGTGAAGAGATACCTGATCAATAAAAATCTAAATTAAAATGACTGCTCCCCTGCGTTACCGGGTAGGCTACCGTGTCACGTAGATAAATCGAAAAGGAAATTAAACACTCAAACATAAGCCCGAAGGCATATTCATATGATAAAATAAAAAATAAAATAGTAGTTTTGGCCAGTAGAGTCAAATTTTCAATGATATACCATCGTCATCGAAAATCAGCCCTAAACTGTTACCGCCTTCACCGCGTGCAGCTACTCCCAGTTTATGTTATTTTATAATTACACAGTAAAATTAGTGATAGCTTTGATTTCCACATCAGATGTTTCTGATCTTCGATTTTTATAAGTCAACAGAGAGTGCTTATTAGATTGAACAACTTTTGCTAAGACGTCATTCCTATATGTGTTATGGTGTAGCTAGGCTCTTGGAGTTCCACAACAGGTGTTCCAGATCTTCGATTTTTATAAGTCAACAGGAAATGCCCATCAGACCGAACAACTTTTGCTAAGACGTCATTCCTATATGTGTTATGGTGTAGCTAGGCTCTTGGAGTTCCATAACAGGTGTTCCAGATCTTCGATTTTTATAAGTCAACAGGAAATACCCATCAGACCGAACAACTGTTGCTAAGACGTCATTCCTATATGTGTTATGGTGTAGCTAGGCTCTTGGAGTTCCACAACAGGTGTTCCAGATCTTCGATTTTTATAAGTCAACAGGAAATGCCCATCAGACCGAACAACTTTTGCTAAGACGTCATTCCTATATGTGTTATGGTGTAGCTAGGCTCTTGGAGTTCCATAACAGGTGTTCCAGATCTTCGATTTTTATAAGTCAACAGGAAATACCCATCAGACCGAACAACTGTTGCTAAGACGTCATTCCTATATGTGTTATGGTGTAGCTAGGCTCTTGGAGTTCCACAACAGGTGTTCCAGATCTTCAATTTTTATACGTCAACAGAGAGTGCTCATCAGGTTGAACAACTTTTGCTAAGACGTCAATCCTATATATGTTATAGTGTAGCTGGGCTCTTGGAGTTCCACACCAGGTGTTCCAGATCTTTAAATTTATTCTCTCAGCAGAAAATGCTCATCACGTGGAACAATTTTTGCAAAGGTATATTTTTTGTATCTCTTATAGTTTAGCTGGTCTGTTGCGGTTCTGCATCAGGTGTTCAAGTTTCCAAGATAAGTTATAGCCTATATGTTGCCCAGACTTAATACCTATACAACAAAAAAAAACATTCAAATCCGTCCAGTAGTTCTGAAGATTAGCGTGTACAAACAAACAGACAAACAGACATACAGACAAACAGACAAATTTTTTTTTTTTGGATTCTTGCTCTATTACTGTTTCTAAACCCCCCTCAATTATATTTTTTTTTAGTATATTCAATGTACAGACACAGTTTTTTTACTGTTTTATTATATTATATAGATTATGTATATAGATTAGGAAAATAATCACAGCGATTCGGAGTCTTTTTATTGGAATTATACTTAGACTGGAGATTTCCGTCTTATAGACTATAAAAGGCCAGAAAAATGTTTCTGCCTGACTTACAAGGTCGTCTTCAAAATATTCTACAACACCCAGTAAACATTACAGAATTTAGTTCTTCCTGTTATCGCTACGGCGTAGCTGAGTTCACTGCTACTATGGCTACGCCGTAGGCGATTGTAGTAGTCGCACGTAGGCTAGCCCGTCGCGTTCGTGTTCTACGCTCACCCTAATGAGATGTTTGCATTAAGGAAGGGGCCCGTGAGGGCTGAAACATCAGGTCAGCGGGATTGTCTGGAAGGGTTACCGCTACCCCGAAACATAATTTCACACCCAGGCTCTTACTGACTAAAGCCCATGCATGTTCCTTTCCTTAGCCCTTTATTTTCTGGGGTAGCAATTACCCTTTCGGACAATCCAACTGACAGCCGACAGGTATATGGGCTAGTTTAAAAAAAAATGTTGAAAAGCAGATGTGGCGACAAACATTAAAAGAGTACTTGGTAGATGGTTTCATGTTGAGAGGACGGAAAGGAAAGGCGACTAACAAAAGGGTTTATACAAGGTAGATATGAGTAAAACTGCCAGGTGGGGACGCCCTAGAAGGATATTTGGTGACTTTATTGGTGTTGTTCTTCAGCAAGTCTCGCAACCGGCGTGCGTGTGTGACCAGATGTATGAACATAAGGGGAAGGTAAGGAGAGTAGCAGATGACGTTCTGTAGATTCTGCTTACCCCCATACGAAAAAGTGTTTTTATGTATGCATGTAGTTTATGGAATAAAAAAAATAATAACTATAGCCATATACAAACTTACGATGTGCATCAAGGAGTAGAAAAAAAAACAAGAATATTTAAATATTTTTTTATATTGCATTTACAACAGTTTCAATTTTAACAAGTTTAACAAAACTTGAAACTGTCATTATAAATCATTTATCTACCGGTACAGTATCCAACGCCCCAACCAACTTGCTTGTAGCAATATCCGGAACAGCAGTTTCCTAGACTGCCATCGGGTTGACAGCTGCCGCCATCGCTAATGCAGGCAACAACTTGATCTGGTATGAAGATAGCCGCAACAACGAACACGGTGATCAGGATTATTAGATTGAACTTCATTTTGATTTTGGTACTTTACTGAATCGTTATACACGAAGGAGTGATTGCTGTAGTAGAAGGCTACACTGTGAGTTAGTTGCATGTTACGAGTCTTTATATACTTTGAGCAACCTCTTAATTAATGTGATTATATTCTAAGCTTATCAGTCGAAATGCGCGAAGTGCATTAGGTTTATTAAAAGCGAACACCTTTACCAATGGCGACTGTGGGGTAGGTAGGTACCAAACGTCAAAAGTGAAAAGACTTTTTTCACAAAAAACAACAACCGACTTCCGAAAAAACACTACAAAGTGATAAATAATTTTAATTGCGGCAGTTGGTGTGGTGGCTTTGGTTTGGTGTTTTCGGTTTTTGCCACCGACTTCCGAAATTCCCACAGTCCCCACTCCAATTCGTATCCACTACTAAACTTGCTAACTAAACAACAGTGAGCTGAAGTACTAATGTATCATCAAGATAAAAATGTAAGACTTATATCGTTTTCTCACGGATGCCAGTATCAGAACTGGACAAAATTGAAATGGGAACGAACGGGAAGCACCAGCTTTCGAATAAAAAATAATCATCAAACTCGGTGCACCCGGTCGAAGTTCTGAGGCAACAAACGTAAAAATTTAATTTAAAAAAAAACTACAATCGAATAGAGAACCTCCTCCTTTTTTGAAGTAGGTTAAAAAGGTTTTAATCCGTATTGTTTTATTGTAATTTTCAAAACAAGTACTTGTTTTTTATTATAGATAAGAACACTATCTTTAAAAAACCTGTTAGAACACTATCTCTAAAAAACATGTTAGGTTCAGCGTATAAATACAGAGCAGAAAGTCTCATGCATCACAAAACAACTCCTCATTTCTTCAACGTACCACCTACTATTACACAACCACTACAATGTCTGCTTTCAAGACGACCTTCGTTCTACTGCTCGTCGCCTTCGTCATGATGGCCGCTACCGACGCCGCCCGAGTCCCGGCATGCGACGAGGTCTGCCCCCGTATCGTGCGGGAGAGGGATACGTGCTGCAGGTCTCATGGGTACAGACGCTACAACAACTGTAATAACGGAATGATGGATTGTGTCTGATGATACTCCTCAGGCAACAGTGGAACTTCATGGACATCCATATTTCGAAGAATATTTTCAAGTAATCTAGTCCTATTTTTACTGTACAGCAAATCAAGTTACCCCAATCTGTCTAATTTCTTGCAAAAGCATACTGTCAAATTTTCGATTGCGAAAATTTGACAGTTTGGGATATAGCTTGATGTGCTGACGTCTGTACAACTTATTGGAAGTTCCATGCGTTTGGCGAAATAAACTTTAAAAAACAATTTAGTTTTTCTTTCTATTATCATCTGTAGGTTAGGTTGTTGCATTACTACTCTTATAGGTATACATGTACACGCAACAAAGTGTTTGTGTGTTGCAATGTTTTTATTTTATATTAACCAGAATCAGAACTGTTCCTCATTCTATCCTTTAATTTTTTTTTTAATGAAAAGTCTTTTTCTAATATTAACATAACTAAAAAGACTTAAAATATTAATAATAACTATGTACAAGTTTAAAACGGTAGGAAAAAAATAAAGAAAATCAAAGGGCATCAAAAAATTCTTCCACATCGCTGTCAACAAGAAATGTTTCCAAAAGGCTGGCAGCATTGGCGCGTTGTATGGCAATGCTGATTCTTTACCTGAAAAATAGGCCAGCCCTCTGGTTACGTAAAGAGTCGACCAACCGCTTAGCGATATCTCGAAAAACGTGGTGGACTCTCGGACCCCATGGCACTAGTGTTTCAACCCTAAACGTCTCGAACATATAAGTCCCAATCTGATTAGAGTATTTGCACCGTTTGACATCTTCTGCACCTGCAGCAGCTGCTCCAGCACAACCCGCCGTACAAGGAAAATGGGATGGCGTGAGGGTGTTGACACACGTTGCATCCGACACCAAAGGCCTACCTACCTTCCAAGGCATTAGTGTCATTCCATCTGGTCTCTTCCCTTGGTCGCGTGCCAATAAGCCTTTGCGTTCTAAAATAGCTGGAAAGTCGGCGGTGACAAGACCACGACGGATGATGTCATTGATGCTGGCGTGTCGTGCTAACCGGCCAGCACTCTTACTGCAGGATAGGCCATAGTGTCCGAGGCAGTCGACAACTTCACCGCATTGGCAGCGATGCGGATCCACGCAAGGAGCGCCCAGACGCACACATGAAGCGAGCCGGAAGGTGGTATCACCCAGCATAGTGCATATAGTGGGTGACAAAAGTGCCTCGCGAAGTGAGCGAGTGCAAGCCAGAGGCCCGACTCAAAACAAAAATTCTTTTTCACGAAATATACTGAGAAACTCCAGGGCTCCAAAGGGTCTAAGTACCTACTGTTAAATGTCTTTAACTCTTCAATTCCCATGTTTAAGTGAACATTGATTATGCATTTCTCTTCTACTAAAATAGTTTAGATACATTAGGCGAAGAAAAAAAAAATATATTAAAAAAAAAACTACCCTCATTTTTTTTTTATGAAGGTGTCACCTACAGGTGACACTGGGCATTGTGTTAAGTTAGGCCTTTTAAGGACTCTCGCGATTTTTCTTATTTTGTAGGTAGAAATAAAACGTCCATTTTTATAATAATATTTATTGATGCAAAAAAGTTGAAAATACAAAACTTATTTATTGTGGAACATGTACCAGCACATTTTTCTAGTGTGTTGGTGACAATATCCGCATAGAATCTACGCTGCGAGCAATCGACTTCCGAGTTTTCGTCCGCACTTCCAGCACTCCTCACTTCTGTAGGCACTCTCACTTGTACCTACTGAAATTCCACAGGCCGAATTGCGGATTGGAGGCTTAACATATCTTCGCAGGTTTCCACATTCCACCACATTATACCACAGTCTTTTTTTCTTCGGTACAGATACTTCGATGTCTTCTTCTTCCTGGCCATGTACACAATTTTCTCCAGAGACGGAAGGCTTATTTTGTGATTCTACTTGAGATCGAAGTAGGCGACTAGAAAAATGAAGAATACTAGTGTCATTTTCGTCTCTACTGTCTTCTTCAGTCACCACACCATCATCAGGAGGAAATAAAATAATATCGCCTGGGTCTTCCCCAGCGTGCAACTCCTCGGCAATCTCATCTAACATCAACCTGTAATACGTAAACCACCTCCAAAACAACATCAACACATAGCGATATGACCAAAAATAAACAACAGTCTTGTTATTACTTAGAATGAATTCAGAACAATAAAGCTATTATAATGCCCAGTGTCACCTGCAGGTGCCACGGCATATTCTCAACACTGTAGCCAAGATGCTATAAGTTATTTTTATCATAAAATACATTAGTATTATAGCGAATACATTCATTTACTATGTGTAATAAAAAAAAGGCAATACTTACGGTCTGGACATTTTTATTTCACTTTTCATGCCAAGAAATCACACAATCTCAGACTAGTTCAAGTACGCGCGAAACAAATGAATGAATTTGACAAATGTCACGTAGTTAGTGCGGCCAGAAAAAAATTAAGAATAGTTTTACTAATAAGCTTTTCTACAATAATGGTAGAATTCAAAAATAAATTGCCATGTGGCAGAAAAAAAAAATAAAACTACTGTCACCTACAAGTGACACTGGGAATTGAAGAGTTAAGCAAAGGTGCGGTTCGTATTTTGTACCCAAACCTTTGTTCCTACTTAACTCAGAATAACCTGTGTATGAAACCGTTCTTTAGGTACTTAGTTTGTTCACGAAGTTATTGAGTTTTGCTCATGTGTTAAAGGGAAAGGTTAACCAGTTAGTGAGATTCGTTGCAGGACTGGTTGGCTAAATATATCGTGGAGGAGGGTCTTGGGAAGTACTTATACCAAATCTTTGAAAGTGAAGTTCTTTTGTTACTTACTTACGTTGCTTTCCTTTCTTTCATTGGGGTTTTATTTGGGGTGGTAAACAAACAGGCCCACCAGGTGGTGAGTGGTCACTGCAGCCTGAGGAAGTGGATTACCAGAGGCATGTGTGCACTGGCTGGACAGGCCCACTCCATCTGTATGGTTCTTTCCTAAATAGACCATTTCAGACATGAACCTCGTGTAGGTTTGTGACTGAAATGTCTTCACATGATCTGACTTATATTATATCTGGACTTTAACAGTGACTTTAAGTGTGACCTCAGAGTTTGTTTCAGCCTTTCTCCTCAGACTGGTCAGATAGAAAACGCTGACTTCATCTACTTTTAAAAATATTATTGGCGCGTAAAAGATTTTGTGAAAACCTACTCACAAAATAAAATCTTATATCATTATCATCGCAAATGGGTAATACCCACGTTACAGTCCCAGAAAAAAGATGGTAGCCTGAAGGAGTTGTAATGATTAAATTGCAAGTCGTAGGTGCATTTTGGTCGCTCGTGTTCAAACGAAGCAGAAGAAGTCGGTATTTTGGATGTATGATACTTGCAAAGTTTGACACCGATCAACCGTTAGTAAGATTGAGTAACTAAGCCGTTTCAGTTTCACTTATTGCCTAGTTAAACCAACAATTGGTTAATTAATCCTAAAAAATCATTCTTAGTCTAGTATATTCTAGGTCTGTATGTGAATACCTAAAAGAGGAGTACTTCTTAATACGTTAATCCCTACATTGTAGTAAAAACCCTACATTCGAATTTGAAAATATTTTATAAAAAGAATCGTTACACTATTCGCCGCCATTCTTCCTCTTTTTACATAATTCGGTGAACGGTTTAAAACCTACCTACAATTCGGTGTACTAACTTCCAAAATAAAATTACACCATTTATGTACAACAACGAAGAAAATAGCTTTTACAGCAAGGGGATTAAACATCGTTGCCAGAATTAGGAGGACTTTTGAAAAAGAAGATGGTTTTCCTGATTATTATACTGAGATTAGGAAAATTATCACAGCGATTCGGAGTCTTTTATTGGAATTATACTTAGACTGGAGATTTCCGTCTTATAGACTATAAAAGGCCAGAAAAATGTTACTGCCTGACTTACAAGGTCGTCTTCAAAATATTCTACAACACCCAGTAAACATTACAGAATTTAGTTCTTACTGTTATCGATACGGCGTAGCTGAGTTCACTGCTACTTCGGCTACGCCGTAGGCGATTGTGGTAGTCGCACGTAGGCTAGCCCGTCGCGTTCGTGTTCTACGCGCACCCCAATGAGATGTTTGCATTAAGGAAGGGGCCCGTGAGGGCTGAAACATCAGGTCAGCGGGATTGTCTGGAAGGGTTACCGCTACCCCGAAACATAAAGGGCTACGGAACCACCCAGAGCGTGAATGGTCATTTCATGATTTCACACCCAGGCTCTTACTGACTAAAGCCCATGCATGTTCCTTTCCTTAGCCCTTTATTTTCTGGGGTAGCAATTACCCTTTCGGACAATCCAACTGACAGCCGACAGGTATATGGGCTAGTTTTAAAAAAAATTTTGAAAAGCAGATGTGGCGACAAACATTAAAAGAGTACTTGGTAGATGGTTTACTTTACTGAATCGTTATACACGAAGGAGTGCTTGCTGTAGTCAGGTAGACTACTTTGTGAGTTAATGGCATGTTACGAGTGTTTATATACTTTGAGCAACTCGTTTTTCCTCTTAATTAATGTGATAATATTCTAAGCCTATCCGTGGAAATGCTGAAGGCCACCAGGTTCTGTTGCTATGTTAGTAGGAAAAAGAAATGTTTTAAAAAAATTTAAAGGTCGATTGAGCATATTCTGATGTAAAATTGTTGATTTTGAAATGACCCACTGTTCAATTTGAATTTAAAATTTTCTTACGATTTTTTGCAATTTGCCATTTGGTCAGTAATAGGTTTTACGTCAATCTTAATAATTTGCAGCCGTAGCTAGTACAGAGGCCAGCACATCAAGTTACCACAATCTGTCAAATTTCTTTGATAGTATTTCAACTTTATTGCAAAGACATAAGGTTTATTTTTAATTGAGAAAATTTGACAGTTAGGGATAGCTTGAGTGCTGGCGTCTGTACGTATATTATACAATCCTCTAAGTTCATATTGCGGTTTTTTTTTAGCGTTGGAATTCATCAAATGACCCGCCGCGGGAGACGCTCCGGGCGTCGCGTAGGCTCTGGCCTGCGGACGGTGAGTAATCGGTAGCTCACCGTCCGATAAGGACCAGGCCCATACCCGACGGCGCGTATGTGTCCGCCGGACTCTACAAACATCCAAAACTTTTCTTGTTCGATATAATTAAACCAGATTTTATGAAAATCTACCTAATTATATCAGTTTCTTTTAAACGATGTTATAGGTTTCAAGTAGATATAAAAAAATAATGTTCCCAACAAGATTTTGGAGTCGCAATTATTTTCAATGCAATGAACGAATTTTAGTTAGATAAAAAATCGAGTTTCTTAAAAAATTGTAAGTGCTGCTAAACTGATAAGAATTAAATAGAATAAATTAGTCGATACCTGTTTACGTAGGTTTATTTAAAAAGGGGTCACTGTTCTCATAAATAACAAAACCTGTATTTCATGTTTCATTTAAAAAACTTCAATGTTTTGATAATTGAATACTAAATACCTGAAAGATATTCTTTTTAATTGTTTTATAATGAAAAAGGTAAAGGAGATTGGGCGAAAGTTTACTAGCAGATTAATTATACGAGGTGTTTTTTTGATATCCTTATCTATAGGGTACGAATGAGACCATTTCTAAGAATCAACTCGCATAATAACTTTTGCCATTTTTCATCTATTAGTTATATAAGAAGAGAAACGGACTGGCTGAGTGGCTGACTGACACATCAATGCATATATATGAAACAACTTTATTTGTTTATTTAATTGACCGCCTTATAAAAACAGCTGCAATACTACACATACAAGTCAACTGGGACTAAAAACCGTGGAATTTCGTGTACTGATTTCTTTTATAATCTAGGGGAATACTAAGAACGGTTTTTGGAAATTGGACCTTAAATGGGGTGAAAAGGAGGATTTTGTTTGTATAAAAAATACGCAGTCCACGTGACGCAAAAATAATTTTAGTCAAATTATTGTCATGATTATTAATGTAAAACACCCTTAACGTGAAATATGACAATGTCACATTTTTTTAGCTACAAATATGATTTGTTTGAATAAAAAAAAATTACACGTTTTTGTCAATGAAACTTAGGTACTTACTACACACATCGAGATAAATTAGTTATGATAGATGATATCTTCGAAACTACTGCGTTTTCTGACAACATATTCTAGGACCTTTTGTATTATTTATACCCATAGATTATAGACCTAAAGTTATGTAATGAAACAAAAAATACGTTGTATTTGTAACTAGCAGCATGTCAATTTTACAGATAAATAAGTAAAGAGAAAATAAAAAGAAGACTCAGTAGAACCAAAAGCACGATAAGTCATGTTACATGGGACCACCTTTTTTTTTTTTTTAAGGCTGGGATATCATCCAATGACTGCTCCCGCTCTGGGTGGAGCGGAAGGGAGTGTCAGACTCTTACTGACTAAAACCCATCCATGTTCCTTCCGTAGCCCTTTATGTTCCGGGGTAGCGGTAACCCTTTCGGACAATCCCGCTTACCCGGCAGGCTTGGCCCTGAGGGGCCCCTTCATATGCTGACATCTCTTTGAGGCGCGCGTGGAACATATACGCGCCGTACGGCACGGGTCTGGTGCTGATCGGACGGTGAGTCACCCATTACTCACCGTCTGCAGGCCCGCGCCTACGGTGGCCGGGAGTCGTCACGTGGCTCCCGACGCCCGGGGCGTCTCCTGCGGTGGCTGGGACGGGAGGACCTTTCTCTCTCCCATCCCGCCACCTCCTTCGCGAGCATAACTTTTTCGGAGAAGGAGGTGACTGCCTCCCACTCCCTCTCGCCCCGGACCATGGCTTGCACCAGGGCCGGGCGCGAGAGGTCGTCGCCGCCGATCGCCTCTACGAGGACACGGCGGTGCTCTGCCCATGCTGGGCAGGTTTGCACCGTGTGCTCTACCGTGTCCTCTGGGCGATCCTCGCAGTGGTGACACCCGGGCGTTTCCTCCCGCCTGATGATGTGCAGGAACCTCCCGAAACATCCATGTCCGGTGAGGACCTGCGTCAGGCGGTAGGTGAGGGCGCCGTGACGCCTCTCTAGCCACTCCTCAAAGAGGGGCCTTACCGCCACTATCGTGGCGTGCCCTGCGCTGGGTTGCGACAGTCGCTGATTCCAGGCCGCCATGAGATCGCGCCGGAGGTCCATCCGCTCCGCCGCAATTTGCTGCGGAAACGGAGTTTCCCCCCGGCTTAGTACCTCCGCGCGCCACTCGAACAGGCGCGCGAGGACTATCGCCTCCAGATCCCACGGCGGCAGTCCGGCAAGGAGGCTTGCCGCCTCGCCCGAGATCGTGCGGTACCCCCGGATAAGCCGTATGGCTACCACCTTTTGGGGCGCGTTCAGATAATGGGCGGCTCGCCGCCGCAGTGAACGCGCCCACACCGGGGCCCCGTAAAGGGCCATGGACCGCACGACTCCCGCGTAAAGCCTCCGGCAGGAGGCGTTTGGCCCCCTCAAATTGGGAAAGAGACGCTTGAGGGCGGCCCCAGTCCGTTCCAGCTTGGGGGCCAAACGTCGGAACATGGGACCACCTATTTATACATTGGACATAAACATGATTGGCAAAATGTGGATTCCTACTATGGGTACCTACACCTCTGCCTAACCCTTTGAGGAAACTAGGTGTGATGTCAAGTCACTCGTACGTAGATCTGTCATGACATGTCATGTTATGGTCAGTTCTAATGTGGGTCGAAGTCCAAAAAATGAATTTCTTTTGAGAATATTCTCATGCAAGCGAAAGCCAGACAATATTCAATAGTGCCCAATCTCCTCTCTCGTTGCAGACCAAAAAACTATGATAAGCCTTTAGGTACACAACAAAATAAATTATCATACGATAATTTATTTGAATTCTATATTTTAGTTTTTTTATTTGTAAAATACAACTATTAACCTGTTTTTGCTATCTCTAAAAAATTCGCAAGACTCAGCGTATAAATAAAGGGAAAACATTCTGCTGGTTCGTAGAACAACTCCTCCTCTCCTAAGTGTACTACCCACTATTACACAACCACTACAATGGCTGCTCTCAAGACGACCTTCGTTCTGCTGCTCAACGTTTTCGGCAAGATGGCCGCCACCGAGATCGCGCGAGTCCGGCCCTGCAACGAGGTCTGCCATCGTATCGCTCGGGAGAGAGATTCATGATGCAGATCTCTTTAATGAAGGGGCCCGTCAGGGCCGAAGCTTGCCGGGTAAGCGGGATTGTCCGAAAGGGTTACCGCTACCCCGGAGCATAAAGGGCTAAGGAAGGTATATGGATGGGTTTTAGTCAGTAAGAGTCTGACACTCCCTTCCGCTCCATTCAGAGCGGGAGAACTCATTTAAGGTTTTTCCACCCTCAAAAAATAAATAAAAAATGGGGCAACATGTCGAAGTCTACACGGTGATTACTTTAGCCAGCCTGAAACCTGGTTGAACTAATCGATCCCTATTCCTGGTAAAATAGTTGTTTCACCTCTTTTACTAAAAAGATATAGACTTTTCTATAGATACACAATGTTTTCATAAATATATTGACACACACAAATACAATTGACATGATAAACTCGATCCTTGAAGTGAACAGTACTAAACTAAGGACATAAACAACTTCTATTCTAGTGTCCTTTCAGATAAAGTGGTAACACATAACACCCGCAAACCTCATATAATACGCATAAAGGGTTCCCGATAATGTACACCGAGCTTAGAGAATCAATAGCGAAGAAGACGGAAGATAAATTACAAGAATGATTGTGTTGAAGCGTGGGGACTTGTCCTAGTGAGTGAGATAAGGCGACGCGATGCTATGCAATGCTAAGGTGCAGGTAACATTTTCCTGTATTACATTTTTAGGCACAGAATATAATAATATTATTTCCTTTGGTTAGTTCAAGGGGCAAAGTACTAATGTTACTTTTTTCATGAGGAACTAGACTTTATTATTTGTTAATTTTAGTCTGAAATTGTTAACTCGTCTTCAGCAATCGTGATGATTAGGGCCTTCTGAATATGAGAAGAGGCGTTCACCCTGCAATGGGCCAATAAATAATAGCCAGATATATATATTTTTTTCTTAAAAACGGTGTAGGTTTTGGCCGCAAAATTGCTTTGCCTTTTTCTAGAGAGCGGTCATTGTTTGATGCTAACGATCAGTCAAATTTCTCTTCGGATGTGGTATCTACCTACTTAGATGGATAATTAGATTATGGATAAAAAAAAATGAGACGAGCGTTATGCTACGCTAAACTATCATGCAGTTTGGGACGTTAATAAAATGTATACCTACTCGGTATAAAATAAACAATTAGTACATGTTTCATTTATTTTAAAAAATCGGTTCCTTCTATCATTTCTCGGCAAGCTTTCCGCTAGAGTTCCAAAAATGAAAAATTAAATTTCTTGAATAAAAACATCGCATCGTCTCGCATCGCATTGGGAGTGTCGCATAGAACAAAGTATACTGTGAATTGAGACAAGAGTCTCCAATTTCTCATATTGATTTCGCATTCAAAAAGAAATTTGTTAGAAACGTTAACGTCTTCGAGTCTCAGTCTCGATAATGGAGTCGCTTACACTCGAATTATGTTGTTGAACAATGTCTATAAAATATGGTTACAAATTGCAACGGACTTTGACGAAAGAAATGTTGAATTTTTGGCCGTGATTTGAATAGTTTCTGAATGTGATTTGCATTCATCACTACATAGTATAAAATAAAATCGCTTTCTCTGTCCCTATATCCCTATGTATCTTTAAAACTACGCAACGGATTTTGATGCGGTTTTTTTAATAGATAAAGTGATTGAAGAGGAAGGTTTATATGTATGATTTGTCGACATATTATGCGGGCGAAGCCGCGGGGGGAAGCTAGTAAAAAATAAAATAATTAATTTAGGAGACACATTTATTGTGTATTATCTCGTGGCTAAGTACTAACAGCCGCACAGGTCAATCCAACAGGTTAAGCTAAGCTTGCCGGGGTTGGTCGTGGATGGGTGACCATCTTTACATACCGAGACTCCTCCGTGCCTCGGAAAGCACGTTAAGCCGTTAGTCGCGGCTGTCATTTGTGCATCTTTGACAGTCGTTACGGGTCGTCAGAATCCCGAAAATCTGACAGCCAGTCTTACCAAGGGGTGTCGTATTGCCCAGCTACTGGGTTGTGGAGGTCAGATAGGCAGTCACTCCATGTAAAATACTGGTATTCAACTGCATCCGGTTAGTCAGGAAGCCGAACCCAACATAGTTGGGAAAAGGATGATGATCTATTGTGTATTCACAAAAACCTGGTGGTAGAGAGAGAGACAGCAAAGTAGTAGAGATGGCCCAGTGGTATCGGCCTTACGAGTTGTAGGTCCTGAGTTCCTGAGTTCGAATTCAAGCAGGCGCATTACTATGTGTATTTAATTTCATCACCACTGCTCTCAAAACGGTGAAGGAATACATCGTGAGGAAACCTGTTGACCATGTAAACCATGTCCTAGAACCAAAAATTCGAAGACATGTGACATCCGCCAACTCGCAGTGGGCCCGCGTGGTTATGGTCCACTCCCTCTCTTAGAGAGGACGTCTGTTCCCAGCAGTGGGAACATTATAGGCTAATTATGAGAGAGTGAGACAAACAGTTATTTTTTAAATTTTGGTTGAGCTGAATGGTGCTGATCCATGTGTCACGTTCGTGAAGGGGCGGTGTCTGTTCTTAGCTGTGGCAGCTAGAACGAAAGAAAGGACAGTGTTTAATATTATTCTTTTCTTTTCACGTACTTGGTAGTTTTTATGGTGCCCATGGGCGTCTGACTTAGCTTTACATACTGTTGAGAAATATCTCTCAAGCATGCCATTTTCCGAACAATGTTTTCCTTCACGGTTTTTTAAGCAAGTGATAATTATACTACACGCACATACTCGTAAATCCAAAAACTCAGAGGTGCGTGCCTTGGATTCGAACTCTTTTATATTCTGCCCAAACAAAACGCACCGAAGCGGCTGTCTTTCCAATCTATTCTTTTTAACCCTCGCAAAAGGAAGGGTGTTATAATTTTGACCGCTATATATATGTGTGTTTGTGTGTAAGTCTGTCTGCACCATAGCTTTTAAAAAGAGAAAACCGATTTGAAAGCGATTTTTTTTAAATCTAAATCAATTGTTGTCTCCAATCTGCCATTCAAGTTTAAAGTTCAAGTTCTTAGTACGTACAGACGCCAGCACATCAAGCTGCCCCAATCTGTTAAATTTCATTGATCGTTTTTCAACTTTATTACAAAGGAATAAGGTTCAAGTTCAATTGGAAAAAAATACTGTTTGGGATAACTTGATGTGCTAGCTGCTGTACTTGAAATTATGCGATAAGAAAACCGTTTTTTTCGTCATAAGATTGATATCCATCATCTATGTTTATCTATCTATGTTTCGTCAGCTAGTTGTATTATTATTATTTACTAGCTTCTGCCCTGCCGACTTCGTACGCGTATCCTGTTGCTTATGCCAGCGACAACGGGGTCGTCAAAATCAAAGATCTGAATCACGATCAGCGGTCAGTCGCGCATCACGTTCTCCACTTGTCTCTAGAGACCTAAAAGTCGATGCGTAGATACGGTTGGAACTCAAGCGTAATTCTCTATCCGTGAACGTCTCCGATTCGCGAGACAATGCATGACTTGCACGATCTGTGGTCAGTCGCGCATCATATTCTTCACTGGTCTCTAGAGACCTGGATGTAGATGCGTAAATACGCTGAGAACGCAGGCGTGGTTCGCGATCCGAAGAGGTTTCCACGGAGCGAGTTGCAGCCGGATGTTTTCAAACAGCATCAAGTCTCTCGTGACGCTCTTTGGTAGATTCTTGGGATCTTATGATCTTCAATCTTTTAGCTCTTTTGGAACATTGGGAAAGATTTGACCTCTTTCTAGGCATGGTTATAGTTTTATTGTGAATTTATGTGATCAATTAAAATCTAAGGGACTGCTCCCAGGCGTTATCGGGTAGGCTACTATGTCACGAAGATAAATAGAAAAGGAAATTAAACACTCAAATAACATAAGTCCGAAGGCATATTTATTTGGTAAAATAAAAAAATAAATAGGAGTTTTGGCCAGCAGAGTCAATTTTTCAATGATATAAGTACAGAGGCCAGCACATCAAGTTACCACAATCTGTCAAATTTACTTTGAGTTTGAGTTTGAGTTTCAACTTTATTGCAAAGACATAAGGTTCATTTTTAATTGAGAAAATTTGACAGTTAGGGATAGCTTGATGTGCTGGCGTCTGTACCATCGTCAGCGAAAATCAGTCCTAAACTGTTACCGCCTTCACCGCGTGGAAGTACTCCCAGCTTATGTTATTTTATAATTATACAGTGAAATTAGTGATAGCTTTGATTTCCACATCAGATGTTTCTGATCTTCGATTTTTATAAGTCTATAAGAAATGACCATCAGACCGAACAACTTTTGCTAAGACGTCATTCCTATATGTGTTATAGTGTAGTTGGGCTCCTGGAGTTCTACAACAGGTGTTCCAGATCCTCGATTTTTATAAGTCAACAGAAAGTGCTCATCAGATTGGACAACTTTTGCTAAGACGTCATTCCGACAGAGGGGCATTCAATTACACTACGTATACTATACGTGTTTAGTAATAACTCGGTACGGTATAATAAAATTATTTTTCAATAAAAAACAAAAACCGACTTCAAAAACCTAATAAACACTAAAAATTTAAAAATAATATTAAATTGAATAACTATAATCAAGAATTATTAACCAAAATAACCTTACCTAACTTTAATCTACATTATATTTTACAATTTAACAATTTTTGGAGTCGGTGCCAAGCCAAGTGTATAATATGACCATAAAATATTTTCCCTTAATTTTTATTACAATAGTTTACGGGAGTAAATTAATATCATATTATAAGGTACTGATATTTTTACAAAGCTGTTAAAAGTTTTAGTCAGTGCTCGATAGATGGCGTTGTACCCTTTTCAAAACAACTCTGTCTTCTTCAGTTGATATTCTGTTTTGTGTTGTAGTTATTTTTCAGTTTGTTTTGTTTTTTTTGCTGCTATTGTACTTTTTTTTAGGTTAATATTTTGTGAGTGCGGGCTTGGCACCAACTCCAAAAATTGTTAAATTGTAAAATATAATGTAGATTAAAGTTAGGTAAGGTTATTTTGGTTAATAATTCTTGATTATAGTTATTCAATTTAATATTATTTTTAAATTTTTAGTGTTTATTAGGTTTTCGAAGTCGGTTTTTGTTTTTTATTGAAAAATAATTTTATTTTCTAGTTTTTAGTTTAAGTTTGTACATAGTTCATAGTTTTGAAGTTTCTTTTTCAATCTTAAATAGAAAGAAAATTCTTTTTGTTTAATATGGGTAGGCCTACTAAACGCGCTGCCCATATGAGACAGCGCCGTTTGGCAGAAAGTAACGACGAAAGGGAAGAACGTTTAAAGAAAAGAAGGGAAAGATACCTACACAACAAAAAAATTATTCAAATCCGTCCAGTAGTTCCGAAGATTAGCGTGTACAAACAAACAGACAAACAGACCGAATTTTTTTTCGGATTCGTGCTCTGTTTCTAAACCCCCCTCAATTATTATTTTAATATATTCAATGTACAGACACAGTTTTTTTACTGTTTTATTATATTATAGATAGATTTTAAGGAAAATTTAGAAAAAGAACCTAACCTACAAACCCTAAAATATAAATAAATGAAATATGCAAACAGTCAGTATTCAAGTGAATCGTAATAATCGAATGCAACTATTCGCCTATACTCTCCAGGATATGTGCGTTCGCTACGAATAACTGAATCCTTATGGCAGCTGCGTGTTTTTTTTTTGATAATGGCATCTCGCAGCTCAACCATAGGGTTGTATATTGCTTAACCGGACTTGCCTGTAGATACCACAAAAGAATTGTAGCCTCCAGCCAGGGCTTATAAAAACTTACAAACTAAGCGACTACATGCTAAGGGGGGCCCTGTGGGGTACGAACCTCGGCTTAGGGCGTCGCTGGGGGAGGACAGCAAGAGACAGCTGGATCGGGGGTAACAGCGGCGCGGCTCTCAGCGCGCTTTATATAGCCACGGACGCGCAGGCGCGATGCGTATACGTACTCTGATAGAATACCTTAACAAATGTTTGCCGTGATTCTTTAAATTGACATAACTTTTTTATTTATGAACCGATTGACATGAAATAACACTAAATGTTAAGTGAAGCTTACTACAATATATTAGTGAAAACCGTATCTAAATCGAATAAGCCGTTTCTGATATTAGCGTGCACAAACACACAGACAAACAGACAAAAAAAAATTAATTACAATTTCGGGTTCGGCATCGATATAATAACAACCCCTGCTACTTTTTTTTTATTTATTTCTATTGTACAGACACCACTTTTCTACAAATTTATTATATGTATAGATTAGGCAGAATCAAAACTGTTCCTCATTCAATCTTTTAATTTTTTTTTAATGAAATAGTTTTTTTTTTAACCGACTTCAAAAAGGAGGAGGTTCTCAATTCGGATGTTTGTATTTTTTTTTTTATGTTTGTTCGCGCATAACTCCGTTGCTTGCCAACCGATTTGAAAAATTATTTTTTTGTTGGAAAGGGTATACTTTCCAAATGGTCCCATAAAATTTTTATCGAAATCGAATAAGCGGTTTTTGAAAAATCAACAAAAATCTAAATAAAATCCTACTTAATATATGTGGACGATGTTCCTGTCACTGTAATTTACATACCAGGTAGTGGTATTAAAATTTTGGGGGGGAGGGGGGAGGGTTGTGTAGGTAGGTACCACAACTAAAAAGTGAAAAATAAAAACTTTTTTACAAAAAATAAAACCGACTTCCAAAACAACACTACAAAGTGACAAATAATTTTGATTTCGGAAGTCGGTGGCAAAAAATTAAAATACAAAACCGAAGACACCGACTTCCGAAATCAAAATTATTTGTCACTTTGTAGTGTTGTTTTGGAAGTCGGTTTTATTTTTTGTAAAAAAGTTTTAATATTTACATAATGAATAAAAATATTAATAATAACTATGTACAAATTTATAAAACGGTTAAGAAAATATGAATAAATCAAAGGGCAAAAATTTTTCTACATCCAAAGACAACAAGAAATGTTCCCAAAAGGCTGGCAGCATTGGTGCGTTGTATGGCAATGCTGATTCTTGACCAAAAAATAGGCCAGCCCTCTGGTCACGTGAAGAGTCGACCAATCGCTTGGCGATGTCTCGATAAACATAGTGGGCACTCGGACACCATGGCCCTACTGTTTAAACCCCAAACGGCTTGAACATATAAGTCCCAATCAGATTGGAGTATTTGCGCCGTTTGAGATTTTCTGCACCTGCAGCAGCTGCCCCAGCACAACCCGCCGTGCAAGGAAGATGGGATGGCGCAAGGGTGTTGACATACGTTGCATCACACATCAAAGGCCTCTACCTTCCAAGGCATTAATGTCATTCCATCTGGTGTCTTCCCACCGTCGCGTGTCAATTAGCCTTTAGGTTCTAAAACAGCTGGCATCCCGGCGGTGACAAGAGCACGACGGATGATGTCATTGATACCGGTGTGCCGTTCTATCCGGCCTTCGCTCTTACTGCAGGATAGACCATGGCGTCCGAGGCAGTTGACACCTTCCCCGTATTGGCAGCGATGCGGCGCCACGCAAGGAGCGCCCGGTCGCACACAGGTAGCGAGCCGGAAGGTGGTGTCACCCAACATAGGCACTATGTCACCCAGCATAGTGCCTATGTTGGGTGACGGAAGTACCTAAAGCCAGAGGACTGACTCCCACTCACCCACAGTCAGCAGGCGTGTACGCTCAGCAGAATTGGTGGAGGTATTAAAAAGATTATACCGTACCAACCTGCAGAGCGGCTCATCCCACTGCCTCGGGGATGATGGGTTCGCGGGCCGATCAGTATCCGGCCACGCCACTTGCCAGGCGTTCAACGCGTCGGTCAAGCACGGCACTTCAGAATCAACCAGGGAAGGGGCTAAAATTATCCCGATCAACTTTTTAGTGCTATGGACAGAGGACAGGAACAACGGTAAACTTACACTGGTTATTTTGCGGACGCCGAGGTCGCCAAAACGAATGGGCAGCGTGGCTTGCAGCCACGCTCGGTCGTCCACATTTAAACTGGATGTTAAAGTGTTGCGAAATGACAATTTTATCCAAGAGATGTAGTGGCTTCCACGAAGGGGAAGAACGTAGAAAATATATAATATTTGGGCCAAAACAACAATATTTAATTAGGGTGAATGCCGAATGTAAATTAATTTTGGTAAGTCTGTCCGACTGTAACGTCATTTCGTTAAAATATTTGATTTTTTCGTCAGTAAAAGGAGAAAAGTCTTCCAAAATTGAGGAACCTAGAAGATGTAGTAAAGTTTTTTCTAAAATTTTGATTTGTTGAACCGAAATACGATATCGGTCGTTTTAGTGTTTTGGCTCTCCTTTAGATTGCATTAAATCAATCAATGTGAAATTGGAAATCGATTTGATTACAATAAAACACAAGGAAAGCAAATCATACTTTGGAAACTAGTAGTCACTGTAATGCAGGTAACCTACTAGAGATAAACTACGATAACATGGCGCGCCCCTCTATGCTGTTTCAATGTTTGAAATCACATCTTTACGAAATTTTGTATAGGTCGTAAGTATTCAACAGCAGGCCGGCTACATACCTTACGTCATTTTTAATCTTGGTGGCGCTATGTAATTACCTCCAAAAATACTTCAAACGTTTTTAATGTTGGAGGAGCGGACCATGTTATCGTAGTTTATCTCTACATACCAGTATTTCGCGGCGGTTTATATATGTGTTTACCTCATACTAGGCTAAATGTTCCTCAAAACGAAAATTCTTTTTCACGAAATAAACCGAGAAACGCTAGTGCTCTAAAGGGTCTAAGTACCCACCGTTGAATGTTTTTTAAGCAAAGGTATGGTTCGTATTTCAACCCAAACTTTTGTTCCTACTTAACTCAGAATTTCAGAGACTTAAACAATAACCTGTGTATGAAGCCGTTCTTTAGGTACTTAGTTTGTTCACGAAGTTTATTGAGTTTTGATCATGCGTTAAAAGAAAAGGTTAACCAGTTAGTGAGATTCGTTGCAGGACTGGTTGGCTAAATAAATCGTGGAGGAGGGTCTTGGGAAGTACTTATACCAAATCTTTGAAAGTGAAGTTCTTTTGTTACCAACTTACGTTGCTTTCCTTTCTTTATTGGGGTTTTATTTGGGGTGGTAAACAAACACTGGTCACTGCAGCCTGAGGAAGTGGATTACCAGAGACATGTGTGCAGTGACTGGACAGGCCCACTCCATTTGTATGGTTCTTTCCTAAATAGACCATTTCAGACATGAACCTCGTGTAGGTTTGTGTCTGAAATGTCTTCACATGATCTGACTTTTATTATATCTGGACTTTAAAAGTGACTTAAGTGTGACCTCAGAGTTAGCGCGTAAAAGTTTTTGTGAAAACCTACTCACAAAATATAATCTTATATCATTATCATCGCAAATGGGTAATACCCACGTTACAGTCCCAGAAAAAAGATGGAAGCATGAAGGAGTTGTAATGATTAAACTGCAAGTCGTAGGTGCATTTTGGTCGCTCGTGTTCAAACGAAGCATTTTGGATGTATGATACTTGCAAAGTTTGACACCGATCAACCGTTAGTAAGATTGAGTAACTAAGCCGTTTCAGTTTCACTTATTGCCTAGTTAAACCAACAATTGGTTAATTAATCCTAAAAATTCATTCTTAGTATAGTATAGTGTAGGTCTGTATGTGAATACCTAAAAGAGGAGTACTTCTTTACGTTAATCCCTACATTGTAGTAAAAACCCTACATTTGAATTTTGAAAATATTTAATAAAAAGAATCGTTACACTATTCGCCGCCATTCTTCCTCTTTTTACATAATTCGGTGAACGGTTTAAAACCTACCTATAACTCAGTGTACTAACTTCAAAAATAAAATTACACCATTTCTGTACAACAACGAAGAAAATAGCTTTTACAGCAAGGGGATTAAACATTGTTGCCAGAATTAGGAGGACTTTTGAAAAAGAATTATACTGAGATTAGGAAAATTATCACAGCGATTCGGAGTCTTTTATTGGAATTATACTTAGACTGGAGATTTCCATCTTATAGACTATAAAAGGCCAGAAAAATGTTACTGCCTGACTTACAAGGTCGTCTTCAAAATATTCTACAACACCCAGTAAACATTACATAATTTAGTTCTTACTGTTATCGCTACGGCGTAGCTGAGTTCACTGCTACGCCGTAGGCGATTGTGGTAGTCGCACGTAGGCTAGCCCGTCGCGTTCGTGTTCTACGCGCACCCTAATGAGATGTTTGCATTAACACTTTCGCTGCCAAGCACCCGGCTCCCGGGTCGAACGAAAATTCGTTCAGGTGCCCACAACCCGACTCCCGGGTCCTACATATAAATAGTTATACGTGGCTTGTGGCCATGCCCAGCACCCGCCTACCGGGTGCAAATCAAAACGTGCTACTAGGGTTGCCAAAAATAAGCTAGGTGAGAATAGTATGTACTTTTGAGTAAGTCTTTCATCAATTATTTATTTACTTTAAATGTTGTACGATTTAATATTATGCTGACAAATCTCTAAGAAACATACTAAAGTGGATTTATTATTAATTGCCTTTTCATCATAGGTACCTATACAAGCCTATGGCGCCACGCAATTTTAATGAGATTTCTTGTTATTAGGTAACTATTTTTCTTTATCTGCGCGTGTTTTATTGAGGTAAAAACCGCCGCTGAAGGTTTAAAAAATGAAAACAAAGGCATCGGTTTGGTTTTATTAAGATTAGAAACAAAAGAGGTAATGTTAAAACTTTTCCTTATCTGTATGTGTTCGTTCTATTGAAGCAAAAACACTCGTTAAAACATGAAAACAAAGGTATCAGTTCGGTTGTATTGAGCTCAAAAACAAAAGAAGACAAATGTTTAATCTTTTCTTCATCTGCACGTGTTTTATTGAGGTAAAAACCGTCGCTGAAGGTTTAAAAAATGAAAACAAAGGCATCGGTTTGGTTTTATTGAGCTTAAAGGTTTTTAATCCCTTGCTGGCGATTTAGACGACAACTGTTTATGCAACTTTAGCTACCTTACTTTAATTCACTTAGCTTAGATAATTCTGTTGTTATGCGTGTGAATCATCTGGCATCAGAGGGTTAAAAATCTGCATTATTGGCTGTATGAAGATTTGATATTTTGACATTTAAAAGTTTTTGACTAACAACAAGTTGAGATTGAGAAGGAGGAGCAAGAACATTAGTACAATGTTTTTCGTTATTTTGTGGAGTGTGTTACATATAATTTCACAGAAAGTATTCTTTGTTCTGTATTGGTTACATCTCCGATAAACATTCTTGGATAAAAAGTGTGGTATCGTATTCAATAGGAAATACATTTCATAGGTTATCATGAAACTTAAAAAGGAAACCAATTAAAAAGAAAAACACTACAACTGCGAATTAGGCAAATCATGTAAGGTTCTCTTGGCGTAAGTGTTATGATTTTTAAATACCTAGAAAAACAAATAAAAATATAAAAAAGAACCGTGTAGTTTATTTCTTTCAATAAAAAATTAGACGTTCGACAACCCTACTATCGCTGGCTGGTCGTGGGCGTGGCTTAGTGAACTCGGATTCGGGTGCTGCGGCATAGTGGTACCGTTACGTAACCGTTGCGCCGATGGACTCAACAGATGGGTTGTTATAGATATGCGAGACACATTTTGTGGCATGCCAATAGACATGCAATAAATGTGCTTGGCAGCGAAAGTGTGGAAGGGGCCTGTGAGGGCTGAAACATCAAGTCAGCGGGATTGTCTGGAAGGGTTACCGCTACCCCGAAACATAAAGGGCTACGGAACCACCCAGAGCGTGAATGTTCATTTGATGATTTCACACCCAGGCTCTTACTGACTAAAGCCCATGCATGTTCCTTTCCTTAGCCCTTTATTTTCTGGGGTAGCAATTACTCTTTCGGACAATCCAACTGACAGCCGACAGGTATGTGGGCTAGTTTTAAAAAAAAATGTTGAAAAGCAGATGTGGCGACAAACATTTAAAGAGTACTTGGTAGATGGTTTCATGTTGAGAGGACGGAAAGGAAAGCCGACTAACAAAAGGGTTTATACAAGGTAGATATGAGTAAAACTGCCAGGTGGGGACGCCCTAGAAGGATATTTGGTGACTTTATTGGTTTTGTTCTTCAGCAAGTCTCGCAACCGGCGTGCGTGTGTGACCAGATGTATGAACATAAGGGGAAGATAAGGAGAGTAGCAGCTGACGTTCTGTAGATTCTGCTTACCCCCATACGAAAAAGTGTGTTTACGTATGCATGTAGTTTATGGCATAAAGAAAACGCAAAATTAACAGTATTAGCTTACCGGCGTTCCTGTCCTCTGTCCACAGCACTGAAAAGTTGACCGGGAAAATTTTAGCACCTTCCCTGGTTGATTCTGAAGTGCCGTGTTTGACCGCCGCTGTGAACGCTTGGAAAATGGCTTGCCCAAACACTGATCGGCCCGTGAACCCATCTTCCCAGAGGCAGTGGGATGAGCCGCTCTGCAGGTTGGTACGGAATAATCTTATTAATACGTCCACCAATACTGCTGAGCGTGCCCGCCTGCTGGCTGTGGGTGAGTGGGAGTCGGGCCTCTGGCTTCAGGCACTACCGTCACCCAACATAGGTACCATGCTGTGTGACACCACCTTCCGGGTCGCTACCTGTCTGCGTCTAGGCGCTCCTTGCGTGGCTCCGCATCGCTGCCAATGCGGTGAAGATGTCGACTGCCTCGGACACCATGGCCTATCCTGCAGTAAGAGTGCAGGCCGGTTAGCACGGCACGCCAGCATCAATGACATCATCCGTCGTGCTCTTGTCACCGCCGAGGTGCCAGCTGTTTTAGAACCTAAGGGCTTGGCACGCGACGATGGGAAGAGACCAGACGGAATGACACTGATGCCTTGGAAGGTGGGTAGGCCTTTGGTGTGGGACGCAACGTGTGTCGACACCCTTGCGCCATCCCACCTTTCTAGTACGGCGGGCTGTGCTGGTGCAGCCGCTGCAGGTGCAGAAAACCTCAAACGGCGCAAATACTCCAACCTTATTGGGACTTACATGTTCGAGCCGTTTGGGGTTGAAACACTAGGGCCATGGGGTCCGAGTGCACACTACGTTTTCCGAGACATCGCCAAGCGGTTGATCGACTCTTCACGCGACCAGAGGGCTGGCCTATTTTTTGGTCAAAGAATCAGCATTGCCATACAACGCGGCAATGCTGCCAGCCTTTTGGGAACTTTTCCTGTTGACAGCGATGTGGAAGAATTTTTTGATGCTCTTTGATTATATACTTATTATTTCTGTATATATTACTATGAATATTTAGCTTTTAAATGTAAATACTTATATAAAATAAATAAAGAAAATAATAACTATAGCAATATACAAACTTACTATGTGCATCAAAGAGTAGAAAAAAAAACAAGAAAAAAAAAACTTGAGAGGTGTCAAGGGACACCCGGATGGAACGAAGTTCCTTTCGATTAATTAGTGAAGGAATTGTAATTTCGTAAGAATTTTTTCCGTCTAGCCCCTTTCACAACGCGCGATAAGGAACTCGAATTAAATTACACTCGTATAGGTAGGTAGGTATGTAAGTATCTAATTAATTAGTTCATCGGACACCACAGTCACGAAAACAAACAATGACGCGACGGCGACGCCGCGCGCCGCATGCCGCCGCCCTGCGTTCAAGATACATAAACATAAATAAAAATACATACGCGATTTTACGCGAAAGATAAATAGGTTAGGTACACAACTACACAAATAAAAACACGAAAAGCGAATTCAGACTTTATTTATTAACAGTAAACGGTAAAATTTAGAAATACCAAACTAGGTACCTAAATACGCAGTTTACTAAAATTATTCTGAGAAACCTATTGTCTCGTGTCGGACCCGACTTTACAAAGATGCACAACCGAATTACGCGGTTAATTTAATAAAAATAAGGTCTTAATTCGGTCCAATATTTTCATAGAGAAAAGCTCGTCCAAATAATAATGAACTCTATTCGACCGACGAAACGATTCATTTTCGACCGACCGACAAAATGTGTCGTGACACAACTTTTCGTAAGAATTTTTTCCGTCTAGCCCCCTTTCACAACGCGCGATAAGGAACTTCGTTCCAATATTTTTTTATATTGCATTTACAACAGTTTCAATTTTAACAAGTTTAACAAAACTTGAAACTGTCATTATAGATCATTTATCTACCGGTACAGTAACCAACGCCCCAACCAACTTGCTTGTAGCAATATCCGGAACAGCAGTTTCCTAGACTGCCATCGGGTTGACAGCTGCCGCCATCGCCAATGCAGGCAACAACTTGATCTGGTATGAAGATAGCCGCAACAACGAAGACGGCGATCAGGATTATTAGATTGAACTTCATTTTGATTTTGGTACTTTACTGAATCGTTATACACGAAGGAGTGATTGCTGTAGTAGAAGGCTACACTGTGAGTTAGTTGCATGTTACGAGTCTTTATATACTTTGAGCAACCCGTTTATCTTCTTAATTAATGTGATAATATTCTAAGCTTATCAGTCGAAATGCGCGAAGTGTATTAGGTTTATTAAAAGCGAACACCTTTACTAATGAGGACTGTGGGGTAGGTATAGGTACCAAAAGTCGAAAGTGACAAGACTTTTATCACAAAAAACAACAACCGACTTCCGAAAAAACACTACAAAGTGAAAGATAATTTTAATTTCGGAAGTTGGTGTCTTTGGTTTTGTATTTTCGGTTTTTGCCACCAACTTCCGAAATTCCTACAGTCCCCACTCCAATTCGTATCCACTACTGTAACAGATAGTCGCCAGCTTGGCAGCTATACAGTCGCAGCCCAGGAATCAATCTACTTACCTCATCGTCAAGAATACGAACGACCGGCTAACGCCATCTACCGGCACTGAACGCAACTAGTATAACAGAGATTTACTGATGCAATCTACTTAGACTTAATAGCGCCATCTATCAATTTGTAAAGACACTATAATGTTGTGATCATTTTAAATATCAATAAGTTGTTCTTTTCTCTGAGCATTTATTTATTATTTTGGAAATCTTACTGTAAATCATATTCAGTTGTAAAAGTCTACGTTATAAAACCTATAGCTTATATTCTTATGATTATTGTAATGAGTATGTCAATTTATTAAAGTATTACGAATATTTTACAATAATAAATAGGGGACGTGAGTTTGACTTCCTGTTGGCGGCGGGACTGTTTGTTACGAGACTCGAGTGAATAGATGTTCTTGCGTGGACGATCTGAGAATCTTTGTAAAAATACAAGTTAGAACAGAGTGTGTGCTTTTCTCATTTCCCTTCGGGACACCCATTACAGTTCAGAAGTGGGATGGAAGAATTCCACGGCCCATATATCCGCGGCATGGGGAGACGGTCGTCAAGCGTCGACTCTGAAGAAAATGATGGCCGCCAGGAGGGAAAAAGTCCCGTTTTTTTTTCTTCGCAGTCCTCGTTTTGTGAGATACCCGCCAAAATCCGCCCCTAAGGCTACCCACTGACCGCAAACTCGGCTTCGCGGCGCAGCGCGCGACTGGTACGACGACCTGGATGATTACAGCGCCACGTGGGGCACTTGGAAGGAATGGCTGACAAAGGCGTTTCCACGTACCACCGATTTCGTCGACCGTCTGGAAGAAATGCTGGCACGCCAAAAGGGGAACGAGACCATGACCCGGTACTACCATGATAAAATATCTTTGATGAAAAAGTGTGGGCTGGATGGGGAAAACGCAATATCGTGCCTCATACGTGGATTGCCGGTTGAACTGCGTGCGAACGCGAAAGCATGCGGCTACAAAACTCCCGAAGAACTATATTACGGGTTCCTTTCGTCACTCGAAAACTACGGGCTGAAAAAAACCGACGATCCTCCGACCAGAAGCTGATCAAGTCGACTTGGCAACGGGGTTCTGCGACCGGGAACCCTGCTCCGAAGATTTGCTATAACTGTCGGCGAACGGGGCACGAAGCCCGGGATTGCCGAGCTGCACCCGTCACACGCTGCCAGGTCTGCCAGCGAGCGGGACACGCTGCCAACACCTGCTGGTATGCGGCCGGGGGAAGCTCGCGAGACATGCCGGCGCCACCGCATAGAAATCAACAGGTACGGCAGGTTTATCATGTTACCACAGAAATTATTTCAGATTTATACCGTAAACAAATATATATTAATGGTTTTGAAGCGATCGGCTATATTGATACTGGCAGTAAGGTTAATATTATCACGATGCATGCTATCGAAAAATCGCGGTCATGTATAATATTACCATCAAATGTCGTAATGAGAGGCTTTGGAGGTTTACTTGTACACTCTCTAGGGAAAGCGTCCATAGATTTAGTTATAGATAATATCAGTTTACAAACGTGTGCCGAGATAACAAATGCAAACCTCAACGATATAGATTTAATTGTGGGGCAGCCTATTATTAATCAGCCGAACTTAAACTTAATTATAACCTGTAATTCTGTGAATTTAATTGCAAATAATGAGTACATCTGTCCCTTATTATCAACCATCCGTTTGTCTAGCCGGGACTTTATAACAAAAGTCCCTCTATTCTTGTTCGACAAGGTCGAAGTCCTGCCGGGTTTGAGTGCAGATGTACGCGTCTACACATCATATGATTTGACGCCAAGTGAAATACTTGTAACCCATCCTCGATTGTATTCTATGGGCAATGAATCGTACTTTATACCACAGTTAGTCCTGCAAAATACACCAACATTACAATTACGCTTAATTAATTTAGGTGATTCTTGTTTACAATGGTCTGCCGGCCGACTGATTACGCGCGCTGATATGTTTACGCAAACCGACGTAGCTCTCGTTACTCAAAGTTGTACCGCTAATAGTACACAGGATTATGTCCAGCCAAATAAGACATTTGTATTGTCTGACCTAGATATTGGCGAAATGGAAGAAAAACATTCTAAATTATTATTAGATTTACTAAATAAGTATCCCAGTTGTTTTGATGAATGTAGCAGTGAACTAGGTTGTACAGATTTAATTGAAATGCATATTTCTACCACTTCAGAAACACCTGTGTTTTGTAAGCCCTATCGATTATCCTACAAAGAAAATGAAATTGTGCAGGAAAAGGTGAATGACCTTTTATCCGCGGGAATAGTGCAAGAATCAAACTCCGAATACGCGAGTCCTGTAATTCTAGTTAAGAAAAAGGGAGGCGACTATCGGTTATGTATCGACTACCGTGCTCTCAACGCACGTACTGTAAAAGATCGATTCCCTCTTCCGCACATTGATGATCAGATCAATCGACTATCGGGAAAAGTGTACTTTACGGTTCTCGATATGGCACAAAGTTATTATCAAGTTAAAATGGCGGAAAATTCAATTCATAGGACTGCCTTCATAACATCGACTGGACTGTATGAATTTTTAAAAATGCCGTTTGGTTTGGCCAACGCACCGGCGGTTTTCTCACGGTTAATTCGTAAGGCATTAGGGTCCCTAGGTAATAAAATAGCTACATATCTCGATGACGTCACCTTGCCCACTGTTACAATAGAAGAAGGTATAGACTTATTAGAAGATGTTTTGAAACTTCTCTCTCGTGCTAATTTAAAACTAAATTTAACAAAGTGCTCTTTTTTGAAAATAAAAATTATACCATTGTTAACGGATGTCTGTTTCGTAAAACTTTACACGGCGATCGATTCGTTATACCTAAACTGTCAAAGTGGTCATTGTTACAAAAATACCATGACCAAGTTGGGCACATAGGTTTTGAAAAGTGCGAAAAGACAATAAAATCAAAGTTTTGGTTCTCTGGCATGACTCGGTTTATACGGAAATATGTAAAAGCCTGCTTACACTGTTCTTATGCTAAGGGAAATTATGGAAAAGTAGAGGGTGAGCTGCATCCCATTGAGAAAGTAGCAATACCGATGCATACATTACATGTAGATCATTTGGGCCCATTTTTGAAAACGCGCCGTGGTTACTTCTACATACTTGTAATGATTGATTCTTTTACGACATTTGTATTTGCTCGAGCTGTTAAAGGCACTGGTTCTATAGAAACTATTCAGAACCTAAAGGAAATCATATCTACTTTTGGCAATCCTCATAGAATAGTTACAGATAGAGGCGTCGCCTTCACTAGTCGGTATTTTAAAGAGTTTTCTATACAGAAGCAGTTCAAGCATGTATTAAATGCAATAGCTTGTCCACGATCAAACGGTCAGGTCGAACGAGTAAACAGAACCATTGTAAATGGCCTAAACACCACTGCTGAAAGTGAATGCACATGGGATGAAAAACTTTCAGATGTAGTCTGGGGTATAAATAACAGTCCTCATGCTGTTACAGGATTCTCTCCCTTTAGTCTTATGTTTTCGCATGACAATGCCTTATTACCTGCTTACCCTGCAAACGTTGGTACAAACATTGACCCTCAAGAGCAGTTACTTGAACGTAGACACAATGCAAAGTTGCGCATTGATAATAATATGGCAATCATGAAACATCGGTATGATAAGAGGCATAAGAAATGTAGGAAATATAATGTAGGTGAATTGGTTTTGTGGAAGGGAGGTTTATCTCGTGATCATACAGTTGGGGTCACTAAAAAGTTAGGGAGTGTGTTTACGGGACCGTACAAGATCACTAAAATAGACCATACCATTGACCGATATACAATAAATAGCATTCAGGGGGTCAAAGGATATAAAAAGTTTAGTGCAGTAGTTGCTGGTGATTCACTACGCCCATATAAGTCATCAGTGCCAGGCAGCTCTACAGATTCTGATCATGAATTAGATAGGGATGATTTAATAGATTTATTGGAGAGTTAATTGTAATACCATTGTTTGTACTAGATATACTTGTTGTGTGTTTTGTTGCTCATAATATCATTTACTTGTGCTGTATTCCCTACTTTACTAAACAATTATTATTGTTTTAACTTCTTCTGATAATTTTAAATTAAATACCTCCTTTATATTAGAAATAGTCTTATTCTTCCAATTTAAACATTCAACACACCATAAGGATTTTTTTAAGTTGTTATTAAGATATTGCCCTGACCACAGAACACAACAACTTTAAACTCTATACAGATTAGTGTATTTATTGTAGAACAGAATCTAATTGATACATAAAGAAATTATAATTGCTATACTGTGTGATACAGCAGATAGGACTGTGTGAATAACTATCCTGCTATACTGTGTGATACAGCAGATAGGACTGTGTGAATAACTATCCTGCTATACTGTGTGATACAGCAGATAGGACTGTGTGAATAACTATCCTGCTATACTGTGTGATACAGCAGATAGGACTGTGTGAATAACTATCCTGCTTATACTGTGTGATACAGCAGATAGGACTGTGTGAATATCTATCCTGCTATACTGTGTGATACAGCAGATAGATCTGTGTGAATATCTGTCCTGTTCTACTGAGTGATACTGTAGATAAACCTGTGTGATTATATATTATCCAGTTATACTTTCTATTAGATCTGAGTGAATATCTTTCTGATTGTGCTTTGTGAAACTTCAGACAGATATGAGTGCACTTAGCTGTGCACCGCTTGTGAGGTGTCAAATAAATCTATGTGAACAATTGAATACTAATATAATACAACCTTTGTTATAAAAATTCAATGTATCAAAAAAAAAAAAAGAACATATTTCATAATTATGTATATCAAAATATACTGTGGGCTGTTTCTGTTTCCAGGTGCCGCCAAAAATGGACTCTGCCACTACTTCTGCTGAAGGAGTTGGAGTCTAACGCCGTGGAGGACCACGACAATAGCAGGATGGCCGAGTGTAACAGATAGTCGCCAGCTTGGCAGCTATACAGTCGCAGCCCAGGAATCAATCTACTTACCTCATCGTCAAGAATACGAACGACCGGCTAACGCCATCTACCGGCACTGAACGCAACTAGTATAACAGAGATTTACTGATGCAATCTACTTAGACTTAATAGCGCCATCTATCAATTTGTAAAGACACTATAATGTTGTGATCATTTTAAATATCAATAAGTTGTTCTTTTCTCTGAGCATTTATTTATTATTTTGGAAATCTTACTGTAAATCATATTCAGTTGTAAAAGTCTACGTTATAAAACCTATAGCTTATATTCTTATGATTATTGTAATGAGTATGTCAATTTATTAAAGTATTACGAATATTTTACAATAATAAATAGGGGACGTGAGTTTGACTTCCTGTTGGCGGCGGGACTGTTTGTTACGAGACTCGAGTGAATAGATGTTCTTGCGTGGACGATCTGAGAATCTTTGTAAAAATACAAGTTAGAACAGAGTGTGTGCTTTTCTCATTTCCCTTCGGGACACCCATTACACTACTAAACTTGCTAACTAAACAACAGTGAGCTGAAGTACTCATGATTGTATGATCAAGATAAAAATGTCAGACTTATATGGTTTTCTCACGGATGCCAATATCAGAACTGGACCAAATTGAAATGGGAACGAACGGGAAGCACCAGCTTTCGAGTAAAAAATAATCATCAAACTCGGTGCACCCGGTCGAAGTTCTCAGGCAACAAACGTAAAAATTGAAATTAAAAAAAAAATACAGGCGAATTGAGAACCTCCTCCTTTTTTTGAAGCCGGTTAAGAAGGTTTTAGTCCGTATTGTTTTATTGTAATTTTCAAAACAAGTACTTGTTTTTTATTATAGATAAGAACACTATCTTTAAAAAACCTGTTAGAACACTATCTCTAAAAAACATGTTAGGTTCAGCGTATAAATACAGAGCAGAAAGTCTCATGCATCACAAAACAACTCCTCATCTCTTCAACGTACTACCTACTATTACACAACCACTACAATGTCTGCTTTCAAGACGACCTTCGTTCTATTGCTCGTCGCCTTCGTCATGATGGCCGCTACCGACGCCGCCCGAGTCCCGGCATGCGACGAGGTCTGCCCCCGTATCGTGCGGGAGAGGGATACGTGCTGCAGGTCTCATGGGTACAGACGCTACAACAACTGTAATAACGGAATGATGGATTGTGTCTGATGATACTCCTCAGGCAACAGTGGAACTTCATGGACATCCATATTTCGAAGAATATTTTCAAGTAATCTAGTCCTATTTTTACTGTACAGCAAATCAAGTTACCCCAATCTGTCTAATTTCTTGCAAAAGCATACTGTCAAATTTTCGATTGCGAATATTTGACAGTTTGGGATATAGCTTGATGTGCTGACGTCTGTACAACTTATTGGAAGTTCCATGCGTTTGGCGAAATAAACTTTAAAAAACAATTTAGTTTTTCTTTCTATTATCATCTGTAGGTTAGGTTGTTGCATTACTACTCTTATAGGTATACATGTACACGCAACAAAGTGTTTGTGTGTTGCAATGTTTTTATTTTATATTAACCAGAATCAGAACTGTTCCTCATTCTATCCTTTAATTATTTTTTTTATGAAAAGTCTTTTTCTAATATTAACATAACTAAAAAGACTTAAAATATGAATAATAACTATGTACAAGTTTATAAAACGGTAGGAAAAAAATAAAGAAAATCAAAGGGCATCAAAAAATTCTTCCACATCGCAGTCAACAAGAAATGTTTCCAAAAGGCTGGCAGCATTGGCGCGTTGTATGGCAATGCTGATTCTTTAACTGAAAAATAGGCCAGCCCTATGGTTACGTAAAGAGTCGACCAACCGCTTAGCGATATCTCGAAAAACATGGTGGACTCTCGGACCCCATGGCCCTAGTGTTTCAACCCTAAACGTCTCGAACATATAAGTCCCAATCTGATTAGAGTATTTGCACCGTTTGACATCTTCTGCACCTGCAGCAGCTGCTCCAGCACAACCCGCCGTACAAGGAAAATGGGATGGCGTGAGGATGTTGACACACGTTGCATCCGACACCAAAGGCCTACCTACCTTCCAAGGCATTAGTGTCATTCCATCTGGTCTCTTCCCTTGGTCGCGTGCCAATAAGCCTTTGCGTTCTAAAATAGCTGGAAAGTCGGCGGTGACAAGACCACGACGGATGATGTCATTGATGCTGGCGTGTCGTGCTAACCGGCCAGCACTCTTACTGCAGGATAGGCCATAGTGTCCGAGGCAGTCGACAACTTCACCGCATTGGCAGCGATGCGAATCCACGCAAGGAGCGCTCAGACGCACACATGAAGCGAGCCGGAAGGTGGTATCACCCAGCATAGTGCATATAGTGGGTGACAAAAGTGCCTCGCGAAGTGAGCGAGAGCAAGCCAGAGGCCCGACTCAAAACAAAAATTCTTTTTCACGAAATATACTGAGAAACTCCAGGGCTCCAAAGGGTCTAAGTACCTACTGTTAAATGTCTTTAAGCAAAGGTGCGGTTCGTATTTTGTACCCAAACCTTTGTTCCTACTTAACTCAGAATAACCTGTGTATGAAACCGTTCTTTAGGTACTTAGTTTGTTCACGAAGTTATTGAGTTTTGCTCATGCGTTAACACGTTAGCTGCGGCACCAATTTTTGCAAACTTTCCGATCTTGCGGCACGAGGTTTTATCGGCCCGCACCGTGACCAGACGTTAGGGCGACACGCGGTCTATTAGACCCCACCTCCTTTAACAGACTAAAATCCATTTTCTGGCGCGAAATCAAAGATAAATGAAAAATTTGGTCCTTATCGATATAGACAGTGAATTGATGAACCCTAATCTACCGTCGCCCCGGGATCTGATAACTAGTTTACGAATTATTGGCAAAACAAAGTATGGGATCTTATACACCTCGTAACGCAATGAGTATTGAGTATTGAACGCACTGAAATAGGGTAAATTTTCGCTAAGATTAGTGATGGGAAAAATAATATCGACGCAACGACGTTTATGTATTTTTGTGTGAAAATCTTAATGCGGTTCACAGAATAGAAAAAAAAGAAAACCAGAAGTAGAATAGAAACTATCCTATGTATTCTGCCTCGGGCTTTAAAAATACTCTTATTAGAACTTGAATTAACATAAAAAAATCAGTAACAATATACTTTTTTATAAAAAATCGCAATCGTTCTGTTCGTGGTTTTTTTTTTAAATTAACTTCTTCCGACATCGTTTAGACATGTTCGGCGATGTAAAAGGACGTGCTCTCCAATCGACGTGATGCACAACACTAGTCGCGGGAAGCTCGCGTTGGGTGCGGTACGAGGTCCGGGAGGATATGGGACGTTTTAGCCTCGTTCCGCACTGCATTAAAATTATATTAATTCAGTGCGGTACGAGGCCTAAGACATCCGGTACCAAGGTAGGTATACCACCGAGTCTGGGACCATTAGCTCGTCTCAAATATACATTTATCTCTTTTCTATACTGGACCAAACCAAAGCTATGCCCGTCGCACGACAGAGATGTTCACGTTTTTCCTTGCCGCACCACAAGGAAGGTGCATGAGGGGTGATTTAGGCCTCGTTTCGCACTTAACGTGTTAAAGGGGAAGGTTAACCAGTTAGTGAGATTCGTTGCAGGACTGGTTGGCTAAATATATCGTGGAGGAGGGTCTTGGGAAGTACTTATACCAAATCATTATCATCGCAAATGGGTAATACCCACGTTACAGTCCCAGAAAAAGATGGATGCCTGAAGGAGTAGTAATGATTAATTTACAAGTCGTAGGTGCATTTTGGTCGCTCGTGTTCCAAGCAAAGCAGAAGAAGTCGGTATTTTGGATGTTTGAAACTAGCAAAGTTTGACACCGATCAACCGTTAGTAAGATTGAGTAACTAAGCCGTTTCAGTTTCACTTATTGCCTAGTTAAACCAACAATTGGTTAATTAATCCTAAAAATTCATTCTTAGTATAGTATAGTGTAGGTCTGTATGTGAATACCTAAAAGAGGAGTACTTCTTTACGTTAATCCCTACATTGTAGTAAAAACCCTACATTCGAATTTGAAAATATTTAATAAAAAGAATCGTTACACTATTCGCCGCCATTCTTCCTCTTTTTACATAATTCAGTAAACGGTTTAAAACCAGTACTAACTTCCAAAATAAAATTACACCATTTCTGTATAACAACGAAGAAAACTTTTACAGCAAGGGGATTAAACATTGTTGCCAGAATTAGGAGGACTTTTGAAAAAGTAGATGGATTTCCTGATTATTATTCTGAGACTAGCTTCTGCCCGCGACTTCGTACGCGGACCCTGTTGCTTATGCCAGCGACAATGGGGTTGCCATTTCTGTTATTTTATATCATTTTTCCCATTTAAATCTTTTATCACACTGAGCTTTAGTTTTATTTCATTCCAACAACCACCAAAACATACAGTCCATTTGTCATCGTTTTCATTTTGGTAACCGCATTATTATATTCCCCCCTTGTCTCTAGAGACCTAGAAGTCAATGCGAAGATACGGTTGGAACTCAAGCACAATTAACCAGTGAAGAATATGATACGCGACTGACCGCTGATCGTGAACGTCATGTATTGTCTCGCGAGTCAGAGACGTTCACGGAGACGTTCAAGAGAGTTACGCTTGGAACGCAAGCGTAACTCTCTTCCGTGAACGTCTCTGACTCGCGAGACAATACATGACGTTCACGATCAGCGGTCAGTCGCACTTCACGTGCCCCACTTGTCTCTAGAGACCTAGAAGTCGATGCGTAGATACGCTTGGAACGCAAGCGTAACTCTCTTCCGTGAACGTCTCTGACTCGCGAGACAATACATGACGTTCACGATCAGCGGTCAGTCGCGTATCATATTCTTCACTGGTCTCTAGAGACTTAATGAATACGCTGAGAACGCAGGCGTGCTTCGCGACCCGAAGAGGTTTCCACGGAGCGAGTTGCAGCCTAATGTTCTCGAACAGCATCAAGTCTCTCCTGACGCTCTTCGGTAGATTCTTGGGATCTTATGATCCTCAATCTTTTAGCTCTCTTGGAACATTGGGAAAGATTTGACCTCTTTCTAGGCATGGTCATAGTTTTATTGTGAAGAGATACCTGATCAATAAAAATCTAAATTAAAATGACTGCTCCCCTGCGTTACCGGGTAGGCTACCGTGTCACGTAGATAAATCGAAAAGGAAATTAAACACTCAAACATAAGCCCGAAGGCATATTCATATGATAAAATAAAAAATAAAATAGTAGTTTTGGCCAGTAGAGTCAAATTTTCAATGATATACCATCGTCATCGAAAATCAGCCCTAAACTGTTACCGCCTTCACCGCGTGCAGCTACTCCCAGTTTATGTTATTTTATAATTACACAGTAAAATTAGTGATAGCTTTGATTTCCACATCAGATGTTTCTGATCTTCGATTTTTATAAGTCAACAGAGAGTGCTTATTAGATTGAACAACTTTTGCTAAGACGTCATTCCTATATGTGTTATGGTGTAGCTAGGCTCTTGGAGTTCCACAACAGGTGTTCCAGATCTTCGATTTTTATAAGTCAACAGGAAATGCCCATCAGACCGAACAACTTTTGCTAAGACGTCATTCCTATATGTGTTATGGTGTAGCTAGGCTCTTGGAGTTCCATAACAGGTGTTCCAGATCTTCGATTTTTATAAGTCAACAGGAAATACCCATCAGACCGAACAACTGTTGCTAAGACGTCATTCCTATATGTGTTATGGTGTAGCTAGGCTCTTGGAGTTCCACAACAGGTGTTCCAGATCTTCGATTTTTATAAGTCAACAGGAAATGCCCATCAGACCGAACAACTTTTGCTAAGACGTCATTCCTATATGTGTTATGGTGTAGCTAGGCTCTTGGAGTTCCATAACAGGTGTTCCAGATCTTCGATTTTTATAAGTCAACAGGAAATACCCATCAGACCGAACAACTGTTGCTAAGACGTCATTCCTATATGTGTTATGGTGTAGCTAGGCTCTTGGAGTTCCACAACAGGTGTTCCAGATCTTCAATTTTTATACGTCAACAGAGAGTGCTCATCAGGTTGAACAACTTTTGCTAAGACGTCAATCCTATATATGTTATAGTGTAGCTGGGCTCTTGGAGTTCCACACCAGGTGTTCCAGATCTTTAAATTTATTCTCTCAGCAGAAAATGCTCATCACGTGGAACAATTTTTGCAAAGGTATATTTTTTGTATCTCTTATAGTTTAGCTGGTCTGTTGCGGTTCTGCATCAGGTGTTCAAGTTTCCAAGATAAGTTATAGCCTATATGTTGCCCAGACTTAATACCTATACAACAAAAAAAAACATTCAAATCCGTCCAGTAGTTCTGAAGATTAGCGTGTACAAACAAACAGACAAACAGACATACAGACAAACAGACAAATTTTTTTTTTTTGGATTCTTGCTCTATTACTGTTTCTAAACCCCCCTCAATTATATTTTTTTTTAGTATATTCAATGTACAGACACAGTTTTTTTACTGTTTTATTATATTATATAGATTATGTATATAGATTAGGAAAATAATCACAGCGATTCGGAGTCTTTTTATTGGAATTATACTTAGACTGGAGATTTCCGTCTTATAGACTATAAAAGGCCAGAAAAATGTTTCTGCCTGACTTACAAGGTCGTCTTCAAAATATTCTACAACACCCAGTAAACATTACAGAATTTAGTTCTTCCTGTTATCGCTACGGCGTAGCTGAGTTCACTGCTACTATGGCTACGCCGTAGGCGATTGTAGTAGTCGCACGTAGGCTAGCCCGTCGCGTTCGTGTTCTACGCTCACCCTAATGAGATGTTTGCATTAAGGAAGGGGCCCGTGAGGGCTGAAACATCAGGTCAGCGGGATTGTCTGGAAGGGTTACCGCTACCCCGAAACATAATTTCACACCCAGGCTCTTACTGACTAAAGCCCATGCATGTTCCTTTCCTTAGCCCTTTATTTTCTGGGGTAGCAATTACCCTTTCGGACAATCCAACTGACAGCCGACAGGTATATGGGCTAGTTTAAAAAAAAATGTTGAAAAGCAGATGTGGCGACAAACATTAAAAGAGTACTTGGTAGATGGTTTCATGTTGAGAGGACGGAAAGGAAAGGCGACTAACAAAAGGGTTTATACAAGGTAGATATGAGTAAAACTGCCAGGTGGGGACGCCCTAGAAGGATATTTGGTGACTTTATTGGTGTTGTTCTTCAGCAAGTCTCGCAACCGGCGTGCGTGTGTGACCAGATGTATGAACATAAGGGGAAGGTAAGGAGAGTAGCAGATGACGTTCTGTAGATTCTGCTTACCCCCATACGAAAAAGTGTTTTTATGTATGCATGTAGTTTATGGAATAAAAAAAATAATAACTATAGCCATATACAAACTTACGATGTGCATCAAGGAGTAGAAAAAAAAACAAGAATATTTAAATATTTTTTTATATTGCATTTACAACAGTTTCAATTTTAACAAGTTTAACAAAACTTGAAACTGTCATTATAAATCATTTATCTACCGGTACAGTATCCAACGCCCCAACCAACTTGCTTGTAGCAATATCCGGAACAGCAGTTTCCTAGACTGCCATCGGGTTGACAGCTGCCGCCATCGCTAATGCAGGCAACAACTTGATCTGGTATGAAGATAGCCGCAACAACGAACACGGTGATCAGGATTATTAGATTGAACTTCATTTTGATTTTGGTACTTTACTGAATCGTTATACACGAAGGAGTGATTGCTGTAGTAGAAGGCTACACTGTGAGTTAGTTGCATGTTACGAGTCTTTATATACTTTGAGCAACCTCTTAATTAATGTGATTATATTCTAAGCTTATCAGTCGAAATGCGCGAAGTGCATTAGGTTTATTAAAAGCGAACACCTTTACCAATGGCGACTGTGGGGTAGGTAGGTACCAAACGTCAAAAGTGAAAAGACTTTTTTCACAAAAAACAACAACCGACTTCCGAAAAAACACTACAAAGTGATAAATAATTTTAATTGCGGCAGTTGGTGTGGTGGCTTTGGTTTGGTGTTTTCGGTTTTTGCCACCGACTTCCGAAATTCCCACAGTCCCCACTCCAATTCGTATCCACTACTAAACTTGCTAACTAAACAACAGTGAGCTGAAGTACTAATGTATCATCAAGATAAAAATGTAAGACTTATATCGTTTTCTCACGGATGCCAGTATCAGAACTGGACAAAATTGAAATGGGAACGAACGGGAAGCACCAGCTTTCGAATAAAAAATAATCATCAAACTCGGTGCACCCGGTCGAAGTTCTGAGGCAACAAACGTAAAAATTTAATTTAAAAAAAAACTACAATCGAATAGAGAACCTCCTCCTTTTTTGAAGTAGGTTAAAAAGGTTTTAATCCGTATTGTTTTATTGTAATTTTCAAAACAAGTACTTGTTTTTTATTATAGATAAGAACACTATCTTTAAAAAACCTGTTAGAACACTATCTCTAAAAAACATGTTAGGTTCAGCGTATAAATACAGAGCAGAAAGTCTCATGCATCACAAAACAACTCCTCATTTCTTCAACGTACCACCTACTATTACACAACCACTACAATGTCTGCTTTCAAGACGACCTTCGTTCTACTGCTCGTCGCCTTCGTCATGATGGCCGCTACCGACGCCGCCCGAGTCCCGGCATGCGACGAGGTCTGCCCCCGTATCGTGCGGGAGAGGGATACGTGCTGCAGGTCTCATGGGTACAGACGCTACAACAACTGTAATAACGGAATGATGGATTGTGTCTGATGATACTCCTCAGGCAACAGTGGAACTTCATGGACATCCATATTTCGAAGAATATTTTCAAGTAATCTAGTCCTATTTTTACTGTACAGCAAATCAAGTTACCCCAATCTGTCTAATTTCTTGCAAAAGCATACTGTCAAATTTTCAATTGCGAAAATTTGACAGTTTGGGATATAGCTTGATGTGCTGACGTCTGTACAACTTATTGGAAGTTCCATGCGTTTGGCGAAATAAACTTTAAAAAACAATTTAGTTTTTCTTTCTATTATCATCTGTAGGTTAGGTTGTTGCATTACTACTTTTATAGGTATACATGTACACGCAACAAAGTGTTTGTGTGTTGCAATGTTTTTATTTTATATTAACCAGAATCAGAACTGTTCCTCATTCTATCCTTTAATTTTTTTTTTATGAAAAGTCTTTTTCTAATATTAACATAACTAAAAAGACTTAAAACATGAATAATAACTATGTACAAGTTTATAAAACGGTAGGAAAAAAATTAAGAAAATCAAAGGGCATCAATAAATTCTTCCACATCGCAGTCAACAAGAAATGTTTCCAAAAGGCTGGCAGCATTGGCGCGTTGTATGGCAATGCTGATTCTTTAACTGAAAAATAGGCCAGACCTCTGGTTACGTAAAGAGTCGACCAACCGCTTAGCGATATCTCGAAAAACATGGTGGACTCTCGGACCCCATGGCCCTAGTGTTTCAACCCTAAACGTCTCGAACATATAAGTCCCAATCTGATTAGAGTATTTGCACCGTTTGACATCTTCTGCACCTGCAGCAGCTGCTCCAGCACAACCCGCCGTACAAGGAAAATGGGATGGCGTGAGGGTGTTGACACACGTTGCATCCGACACCAAAGGCCTACCTACCTTCCAAGGCATTAGTGTCATTCCATCTGGTCTCTTCCCTTGGTCGCGTGCCAATAAGCCTTTGCGTTCTAAAATAGCTGGAAAGTCGGCGGTGACAAGACCACGACGGATGATGTCATTGATGCTGGCGTGTCGTGCTAACCGGCCAGCACTCTTACTGCAGGATAGGCCATAGTGTCCGAGGCAGTCGACAACTTCACCGCATTGGCAGCGATGCGGATCCACGCAAGGAGCGCCCAGACGCACACATGAAGCGAGCCGGAAGGTGGTATCACCCAGCATAGTGCATATAGTGGGTGACAAAAGTGCCTCGCGAAGTGAGCGAGTGCAACCCAGAGGCCCGACTCAAAACAAAAATTCTTTTTCACGAAATATACTGAGAAACTCCAGTGCTCCAAAGGGTCTAAGTACCTACCGTTAAATGTCTTTAAGCAAAGGTACGGTTCGTATTTTGTACCCAAACCTTTGTTCCTACTTAACTCAGAATTTCAGAGACTTAAACAATAACCTGTGTATGAAACCGTTCTTTAGGTACTTAGTTTGTTCACGAAGTTATTGAGTTTTGCTCATGCGTTAAAGGGAAAGGTTAACCAGTTAGTGAGATTCGTTGAGTGTTTGGCTAAAGTGGACTGGTTGGCTAAATATAAGGTGTTAAAAAATTAACTCTAAGAATTTCATGGGAGCATTGTACTCATCGTTACGAACAACTTTTATTATGGGATGAACCCTGAAATCGCGAAAAGAATATGAGCTGTTCCATACATTTATGCACTCGTAACTCAATTAAATGTATGGAACAGCTCATATTTTTTTCGCGATTTCAGGGTTCATCCCATAGTAAAAGTTGTTCGTAACGATGAGTACAATGCTCCCACGAAATTCTTAGAGTTAATTTTTAACACCTTATATATCGTGGAGGAGGGTCTTGGGAAGTACTTATACCAAATCTTTGAAAGTGAAGTTCTTTTGTTACTTACTTACGTTGCTTTCCTTTCTTTCATTGGGGTTTTATTTGGGGTGGTAAACAAACAGCGGCCCACCAGGTGGTGAGTGGTCACTGCAGCCTGAGGAAGTGGATTACCAGAGGCATGTGTGCACTGGCTGGACAGGCCCACTCCATCTGTATGGTTCTTTCCTAAATAGACCATTTCAGACATGAACCTCGTGTAGGTTTGTGTCTGAAATGTCTTCACATGATCTGACTTATATTATATCTGGACTTTAAAAGTGACTTTAAGTGTGACCTCAGAGTTTGTTTCAGCCTTTCTCCTCAGATTGGTCAGATAGAAAACGCTGACCTCATCTACTTTTAAAAATATTAGTGGCGCGTAAAAGTTTTTGTGAAAACCTACTCACAAAATAAAATCTTATATCATTATCATCGCAAATGGGTAATACCCACGTTACAGTCCCAGAAAAAAGATGGATGCCTGAAGGAGTAATGATTAAATTGCAAGTCGTAGGTGCATTTTGGTCGCTCGTGTTCCAAACAAAGCAGAAGAAGTCGGTATTTTGGATGTATGATACTTGCAAAGTTCGACACCGATCAACCGTTAGTAAGATTGAGTAACTAAGCCGTTTCAGTTTCACTTATTGCCTAGTTAAACCAACAATTGGTTAATTAATCCTAAAAATTCATTCTTAGTATAGTATAGTGTAGGTCTGTATGTGAATACCTAAAAGAGGAGTACTTCTTAATACGTTAATCCCTACATTGTAATAAAAAAAGAATCGTTACACTATTCGCCGCCATACTTCCTCTTTTTACATAATTCAGTGAACGGCTTAAAACCAGTACTAACTTCCAAAATAAAATTACACCGTTTCTGTATAACAACGAAGAAAATAGCTTTTACAGCAAGGGGATTAAACATTGTTTCCAGGATTAGGAGGACTTTTGAAAAAGAAGATGGTTTTCCTGATTATTATACTGAGATTAGGAAAATTATCACAGCGATTCGAAGTCTTTTTATTGGAATTATACTTAGACTGGAGATTTCCGTCTTATAGACTATAAAAGGCCAGAAAAATGTTACTTCCTGACTTACAAGGTCGTCTTCAAAATATTCTACAACACCCAGTAAACATTATAGAATTTAGTTTTTACTGTTATCGCTACGGCGTAGCTGAATTCACTGCTACTATGGCTACGCCGTAGGCGATTGTAGTAGTCGCACGTAGGCTAGCCCGTCGCGTTCGTGTTCTACGCTCACCCTAATGAGATGTTAGCATTAAGGAAGGGGCCCGTGAGGGCTGAAACATCAGGTCAGCGGGATTGTCTGGAAGGGTTACCGCTACCCCGAAACATAAAGGGCTACGGAACCACCCAGAGCGTGAATGGTCATTTGATGATTTCACACCCTCGAAAAAAACAAGGCCAGGCCGCCGTAGGTCAGTCAAATATTTTTTTTTTGTACAGTCAGGGAAATTGACTGTGAAGCAAATCGACACCCAACGTTATTTTGCTACAGAACGACGTTGTGTTTTGAGTATACAGACTTAGATTAGCAGAAAATTTGCTTTTCAATTAAGCGTATCGTTAGTAAGTAATTCTCTCAGGAGCCCTGACCACCAGTAAAGTAAATCCCTTTTCCGCCCAAAAGTAGCCCACAGGTATTTTTTTTTTCTTTGAGTATGAGAAGTCATCAACTGACCACTCACAGTCTGGGTGGTTTCGTAGCCCTTTATGTTCCGGGGTAGCGGTAACCCTTTCAGACATTCTCGCTGGCCTGATGTTTCGGCCCTCGCGGGCCCTCGACAGAGCAGAGCTCCCGCTCTGGGTGGAGCGGAAGGGAGTGTCAGGCCCTTACTGACTAAAGCCCATGCATGTTCCTTTCCTTAGCCCTTTATTGATGTGCTGGTCTCTGTACAAATTATTGGAAGTTCCGTGTGGCAAAATAAACCTTTAAAAACACTATAGTTTTTCTTTATTGTTATTTTCATGTGTATGTAGGTTAGGTTGTCGTACTCCTACTTTTAAATACGCATCAAAATTAATATATTGACTGTTCCTCATTCTATCTTTTAAATTTTATATTTTATGAAAATACTTTTTTTCTAATTGATCTCAATACTGTGGTTATCTAAATATAAAGTATTTTTTTTATTTAACTTAGCCAACCGAATTGGGCACTTTAAACGCCCGCCAGTTTGGCGCGCTTATAGTGTAACAAAAAGACTAGGTAACCGGAGTCTGGAGGTCCGGAGTTCCCGGTTAATGTTGCTGAAGACTAAACTTGAACGAAAATGCATTCGTTGATTGGCGACGACCAAAACAAAGAAATAGGTTTTAAAATTACTCAGTACATTGAGGTTAGAATCTTTCTTCATGGGACTGGTATTAGCTGTTTAAATTCTGAAAAGCCTAGAATCGATACAAAGTTTTCGTTTTTTTAATTCGTTTAGTCAGATTGGTTCAATCTTTGTAGTATTGAAAATCTATCTTATTAAGATGGAAAGCAATAAAACTTTTAAAACAGGACATTTTTAATTACGTAGGTATTTACTGATTTTGATACTCAGAAAACGAAAAATATTGCAATGATTCGGAGTCTTTTTGGAATTATACTTAGACTGACTTTCAAAGCCCAGAAAAATGTTACTGCCCGGCTTATGAGGTTTTCAAAAACAATCTGAAACACCCATGAAATCATACTTTATAATTGATTACTAGGAAATTATAATCCGTTACAGAACTTAGTCACAACTATTGTTGCTACGGCGTAGTTGAATCCACTGCTACGCTGGCTACGCCTTAAGCGATAGAGGTAGTTGTAGGCTAGCCGTCCCAGGTCGGTCAAATATCGTTAGGAGATTCGTCTCTCAGAAGCCCTGACCACCGGTAGCTTAAAACTCGTGCCCATACCTGTGGGCAACATTTTTCTAAAAATGTTTAAAAACAGACGTAGGGACAAACATAAAAAAGAGTATACTTAGATAGTATGATCATGTTAAGAGAATGAATGAAATAAGCGGGATTTTCCGAAAGGGTTACCGCTACCTCGCAACATAAAGGGCTAAGGAAGGAACATGGAGGGGTTTTAGTAAGTACGAGTATGACACTCCTTTTCACACCACCCAGAGCGGGAGGGGTCATTTGATGATTTCCTACCCTCAAAAAAAGGATAAATGAAAGACGACCAACAGAAGATTTTACAACTCAGATGTGATTAAAAATTCCAAGTGTCGCCTAAGGTGATTAACACACGGCACCGCTCGACCGCGCGGTAGGAGCAGTTTGTGGTAGAAACGAGCACCGCTCGACCGCGCGGTCGGGCGGTGTACGTGTGTAAGGCATCAACGGATTTCTTAGAGACCATTGTGACATGAGATCCGCTTCACCGCCTACCGCTGCGGAGTACGGTGCCGTGTGTAAATCGCCTTAGAGACAGGATAACAAAAGCTAAGAATAAAAACAAGTGCTAAATTTTAAAAACATGACTGGTTAACCCTGAATATAGTTCTTTAATTCGTGTTAATACTTGAAATTAATTATACTTAGTCGGCATAGTCATTTCAAACAATGTTAATAAATTAAATTATTTCTACCAAGGATATACGCAAATAAAAACTTTTTTACAAAAAATAAAACCGACTTTCAAAAAGAACACTACAAAGTGAAAAATAATTTTGATTTCGGAAGTCGGTGGCAAAAAATGAAAATACAAAACCAAAGACACCGACTTCCGAAATCAAAATTATTTTTCACTTTGTAGTGTTTTTTTTGGAAGTCGGTTTTATTTTTTGTAAAAAAGTTTTTATTTTTCACTTTTTAGTTGTGGTACCTACACAACCCCCCCCCCCCCCCAATTTTAATACCACTACCTGGTATGTAAATTACAGTGACAGGAACTTATTAGAACATCGTCTTCATTATTAAGTAGGATTTTTTTTAGATTTTTGTTGATTTTTCAAAAACCGCTTATCCGATTTCGAAAAAAAATTTATGCGACCATTTGGGAAGTATACACTTTACAACAAAAAAAAAAAAATTCTAATCGGTTGGCAAGCAACGGAGTTATGCGCGAACAAACATAAAATAAAAAATATATACAGTCGAAATGAGAACCTCCTCCTTTTTTAGAAGTCGGTTAAAAATACAAACAACCAAAAATAGCAAGCATTTACATTCAATTTATTACATAATCAACTTATGATTGTTTAAAATAGGTACACAATTAAATGACTATCTAACATAATATACAAATAAATATAAAAATAATATTTACATAAAAAAACAGTTGCGCACTCGGGCCAATGACCCAAAATAAGGTATTTGCGCAGTTGCAAGGGTTTCCTCAGCGGCAGCAGTGGCGGCAGCATAGCCAATTGTGCTAGGAACATGAGATGAGGCAAGGTTGTGTCCCACACCAGAGGCCTGCTCACTTTCATATTATTATTATTTTCATATTAATATAGTAACATATTAATATAGTATAATTTGGTCTTTTTTTGTTAGTGTGGAAAATCATCAAATGATCCGTTTCAGTTTCAGACTCCTACTGACTAAAACCCATCTATGTTTATTCCTTAGCCCTTTATGTTCCGGGGTAGTGGTAAGCCTTTCAGATAATCCCGCTTAATAATTTGGTCTACTTCTTAAATTCTTCTTTCTTCTCTTTTCTTAATTTTATATGAAATTCAAGGATCAAGAATATACAGAGAAAATAACTTATAAAAGCTGAAATCAATTGTAAGCCCTCCTATTTCTGCTTAAAACCATCTTCATTCTCATTTTGTTTTTCTCTATACTTGTTGATCATGGTGTAAAGTACACTAATCGAAGAACTTTTGAACGTTATGTTCATTTTCAAACCAATAAGATTGGAAATGATCGCACAATTACTTTGAAATAAACTATATGACAATTGACATTGAAATGACATTTAAAAATTATTGCCATTTAAAATAGTTCAACTCTTGTTAGCCACCGGTAGCTTGAACCATGATCCCGATACAGGTGGGGTACTGTTATTTATACTTTTTTTTTGTTTTTATAAAATTATTTAAAGTGAACATTAATTATAGTAAATGATATAAAGAATAATAACAATAACTAGACGAAATAAACAGGACTGTTGTCTGCCGCTGCGTACCCGTATTTAAATACAAATACAAAATAACAGTAGATATTTATGTCATATTATTGTATATACAATACCTTCAATCTAAACATGTTTAACAAATATTTTAAACTTCTATAGATCATTTATCTCACGTGACGACTCCCGGCCACCGTAAGCGCGGGCCTGCGGATGGTGAGTCACCGTCCGATCAGCACCAGGCCCGTGCCGGACGGCGCGTATATGTTCCACGCGCGCCTCAAAGAGATGTCAGCATATGAAGGAGCCCCTCAGGGCCAAGCCTGCCGGGTAAGCGGGATTGGCCGAAAGGGTAACCGCTACCCCGGAACATAAAGGGCTAAGGAAGGAACATGGATGGGTGGGAGAGTGTGACACTCCCTTCCGCTTCACCCAGAGCGGGAGAAGTCATTGGATGATTTCCCAGCCTTAAAAAAAAAAGATCATTTATCTACAGTATCCAGCGACCCAATCAGCTTCCTTGTAACAATTACCGGAACAGCAGTCTCCTTGACTGCCATCGGGTTGACAGCCATTGCCGTTGCTAATACAGGCAACAACTTGATCTGGTATGAAGATAGCCGCAACAACGAAGACGGCGATAAAGATTATTAGATTGAACTTCATTTTGATTTTGGTACTTTACTGAATCGTTATACACGAAGGAGTGCTTGCTGTAGTCAGGTAGACTACTTTGTGAGTTAATGGCATGTTACGAGTGTTTATATACTTTGAGCAACTCGTTTTTCCTCTTAATTAATGTGATAATATTCTAAGCCTATCCGTGGAAATGCTGAAGGCCACCAGGTTCTGTTGCTATGCTAGTAGGAAAACGAAATGTTTTAAAAAAATTTAAAGGTCGATTGAGCATATTCTGATGTAAAATTGTTGATTTTGAAATGACCCACTGTTCAATTTGAATTTAAAATTTTCTTACGTTTTTTGCAATTTGCCATTTGGTCAGTAATAGGTTTTACGTCAATCTTAATAATTTGCAGCCGTAGCTAGTACAGAGGCCAGCACATCAAGTTACCACAATCTGTCAAATTTCTTTGATAGTATTTCAACTTTATTGCAAAGACATAAGGTTTATTTTTAATTGAGAAAATTTGACAGTTAGGGATAGCTTGATGTGCTGGCGTCTGTACGTATATTATACAATCCTCTAAGTTCATATTGCGGTTTTTTTTTAGCGTTGGAATTCATCAAATGACCCGCCGCGGGAGACGCTCCGGGCGTCGCGTAGGCTCTGGCCTGCGGACGGTGAGTAATCGGTAGCTCACCGTCCGATAAGGACCAGGCCCATACCCGACGGCGCGTATGTGTCCGCCGGACTCTACAAACATCCAAAACTTTTCTTGTTCGATATAATAAACCAGATTTTATGAAAATCTACCTAATTATATCAGTTTCTTTTAAACGATGTTATAGGTTTCAAGTAGATATAAAAAAATAATGTTCCCAACAAGATTTTGGAGTCGCAATTATTTTCAATGCAATGAACGAATTTTAGTTAGATAAAAAAATCGAGTTTCTTAAATAAATTGTAAGTGCTGCTAAACTGATAAGAATTAAATAGAATAAATTAGTCGATACCTGTTTACGTAGGTTTATTTAAAAAGGGGTCACTGTTCTCATAAATAACAAAACCTGTATTTCATGTTTTATTTAAAAAACTTCAATGTTTTGATAATTGAATACTAAATACCTGAAAGATATTATTTTAAATTGTTTTATAATGAAAAAGGTAAAGGAGATTGGGCGAAAGTTTACTAGCAGATTAATTATACGAGGTGTTTTTTTTATATCCTTATCTATAGGGTACGAATGAGACCATTTCTAAGAATCATTTCACATAATAACTTTTGCCATTTTTCATCTATTAGTTATATAAGAAGAGAAACTGACTGGCTGAGTGACTGACTCACACATCAATGTACAGATGAAACAACTTTATTTGTTTATTTAATTGACCGCCTTATAAAAACAGCTGAAATACTACACATACAAGTCAACTGAGACTAAAAACGTGGAATTTCAAAGTCAAAGTCAAAATATTTATTTCAAATAGGCACAAGAAAGGCACTTTCGAACGTCAAAAATTAACAAGAAATAGAATTGATTCTAGTCGCCCCTTCCAAAAGGTAGTTTCGTATACCGATTTCTTTTATAATGTAGGGGAGTACTAAGAAGGGGTGTTTGGAAATTGGACCTTAAATGGGGTGAAGGGGGATTTTTTTTGTATGAAAAATCCGCAATCCACACGACGCGAAAATAATTTGACTTAGTCACGATGATTAATGTTTTCAAATCAAATCATAATTTATTAAAACACCCTTCCGTGAAATATGACAAAGTCGCATTTTTTTGAATTAAAATGAATTACACGTATTTATCAATGAAACTTAGATACCTACACACATCGAGATAAATTAGTTATGATAGATGATATCTACGAAACTGCGTTTTCTGACCACTTTGTATTTATTAAGTATGTCACATTTAGAGATAAGTAAACAGAAAATAAAAATAAGACCCAGTAGAACCAACAGTAGGATACGGCATGTAAGCAACTTTTTTAAGGAACTAAAAGAATATCTGGATTTGTGCCCGGTTGCTGGCATTCAGTCCGCCACCATGGGACTTAAACATGATTGGCAAAATGTGGGTACCTACTACGGGTCGTAGGTAGGACCCGTAGTAGCCTTTGCCTAACCCTTCGGGAAAACCAGGTGTTATGACATGTTTTACACTCGTACGTAGATCTGTCATGACATGTCATATTATGATCAGATCTATTAAAGTGTGGGTCGAAGTCCAAAGTACGAATTTCCTTTGAAAACATTCTCAGTCAAGCCAAAGCCAGACAAGATTCAATAGTGCCCAATCTCCTCTCCCGTTGCAGACCAAAAAACTATGATAAGCCTTTAGGTACACAACAAAATAAATTAATGTATCATTTTGAATTCTACGTTTTAGTTTTTTTTTTTGTAAAATACAACTATAAACCTGTTTTTGCTATCTCTCAAAATTCGCAAGATTCAGCGTATAAATACAAGGCAAAAATTCTGCCGGTTCATAGAACAACTCCTCATTTCCTCAGCGTACTACCTACTACTATCTTCGTTCTGCTGCTCAACGCTATCGACAAGATGGCCGCCACCGAGACCGCGCGAGTCCGGCCCTGCAGATCTCTTTTATGAAGGGGCCCGTCAGGGCCGACGCCTGCCGGGTAAGCGGGATTGTCTGAAAGGATTAGCGCTACCCCGGAACATAAAGGGCTGTGGAAGGAACATGGATGGGTTTTAGACAGTAAGAGTCTGACACTCCCTTCCGCTCCACCCAGAGCAATGACTCTGCAGACTCACTTGATGATTTCCCAACCTCAAAAATAAATTAAAAAAGGGGCAATATTTTGAAGTCTACACGGTGATTACCATGAAAGATGAGTCCACTTTAGCCAGCCTGTAACCTGGTTGAACTAATTGATCCCTATTTCTGGTAAAATATTTGAGTCTTTCACCTCTTTTACTAAAAATATATAGACTTTTCTATAGTAACATGATGTTTTCATAAATATATTGACACACAAAAAATAATTTACACTAACACGATAAACTCGATCCTTGATTTCAAGGACAGTACTAAACGAAGGAAATAAACAACTTCTATTCTAGCGTCCTGTCAGATAAAGTGGTAAAACATAACACCCGCAAACCTCATATAGTACGCATGAAGGGTTCCCTATAATGTACACCGAGCTTAGAGAATCAATAGCGAAGAAGACGGAAGATAAATTACAAGAATGATTGTGTTAAAGCGTGGGGACTTGTCCTAGTGAGTGAGATAAGGCGATGCGATGCTATGTAATGCTAAGGTGCAGGCAACTTTTTCCTGTATTAAATTTTTAGGCACAGAATATATAATATTCTTTCCTTTGGTTAGTTCAAGGGGCAAAGTACCAATGTTACTTTTTTCAAGAGGAACTGGACTTTATTCTTTGTTAATTTAAGTCTAAAATCGCTAACCTTTGTCATCGTCTTCAGCAAGTATGGTGATTATGGCCTTCTGTATATGAGAAGAGGCGTTCGCCCTGCATTAAGCTGTATTTATTTTTTAACAACGGCGCAGGTTTTAGCCTCGCTTCACAATCGCTTTTTCCTTTTTAACCGACTTCTAAAAAAGGGGGAGGTTCTCAATTCGACTGTTTATATATTTTTTTTTTATGTTTGTTCGCGCATAACTCCGTTGCTTGCCAACCGATTTGAAAAATTATTTTTTTGTTGGAAAGGGTATACTTCCCAAATGGTCCCATAAAAATTTTGCGGTTTTTGAAAATCAACAAAAATCTAAAAAAAATCCTACTTAATATATCGCCGCCATACAACGAAAACCAATTAAATCGAAATTTTGTCGAAAATGACTTATGAATGCCAAAGTACTTAAAATGTTGTATTCTTTCGTCTGCGAAAACCCATTAATCGCTAAGTCTTATAGTTTCGCTTCTAGCTAGTAAGATAACCAATTATTTCAAGCATTTCCAACGTTTGTTTTCAAATACAATACATTAAGCAGATTTAACTTGACTGCCGACATATTTGTCTCCAATGATTATCAGTTAATCTGATAAAATTTGTTTTTCTCCAGAGAGAGCTTATGAAATACTCAATTTTTCCCTCAGTAACAACCATTTACTAAGATTTAAATCTCCATAGATAAAAATGGTCAAATAAAAGATATTAAAACAGTTTAATCGATTTTACCTGACGAATTCCATTTTAACAATACAATCTAATCGTCTAAGAAAATATTGTTTATCCAGATAATTGTTTATCTCCAAACGATATTTATTGTATATTATTATATTATTATTATTATTATTCACGGATGCAACATAATTACTACAGCGAAAAACGTTTAAACTCGTTTAGTTCCGTGTCACTGGCGTTAGTGTCGGACTTTCGGCCCAATAGTTTATCTAACTTATCCTAGGTATTTTATTCTTACTGTCTTAATTATCTTAATTTTGATTATAATTGTAATGACATATTCTCAGTTTTACCTGATTAGATAGAAGATGAAAATGCTTAGTCATAAACAAATGAGATAATTATGTTTAGAATTTAAGTTTATCAAAGTAAAAAAAATCTTGTTTGTGTTCATACTTCTACTGGTATATCATCTGGGCCCATGGCCTTTCCATTCTTCATACTTTGAACTGCCTTTCTTACTTCATCCATGAAACATTGAAGATAATATTTTATTAAGAATTTCAAGGCGCTTGCGACTTTGCATATTTTAATTTTTCCCAAAAATTATTTTCCCATGGGAATTTCGGGATTTTTTTCCAAGCAGGATTATCAAAGGTCTCACAGGTACATTTATGTAAAGTTTAGACGTCTAGCTCAATAATATTGGCTTTGCTTTGGTATGTCAGTCAGTCGGTCGGTCACTCACTCAATAATAAGTCAGTTTTTCCTTTATTTACATTTTTTTTGGCAGATGTTACTGGCATTTGAAGCGCGATTTTATTGTTATTGGAAATAATCAAGCTAATTTGTATTTAATTAATTATATCGAGTTATAAATTTGATAACAAATGAACGCATTGAAACTCTAATAAATTACTTGCTTAACTTTTAGATTCTTAAATTTTCTGCAGGGAAAACCAATTATCTTGACACATTTTCACTTGTAACTTCACAAGGGACATCTGTATCGGTATTTTTTTATCATGGTTACTCTTAACTAACTAAAAGTAAAAAGTAATTTCTCGGGATTTGCTGTATTCCTATTACCTTGCTATATATAGACATTTATCAGTTCTCAGGGAAAACCAATTAAATGGGTGACCTCGTGACAATTATTGAAAATTTCATTACAAAGCAAACATTTTTTTAAACCTCAATAGACATTTTTAAATAGAAAATTTATCAATGTACTGATGCTATAAAGTAATAATAACAATATAATACTATAAAGGGTATTTTCAACCCCATAAACTTTGTAATCGCGATATCTCCGTTTGCACTTTTTATGATTTAATTGGTTTTCGTTGTATAGCGGCGATATATGTGGACGATGTTGTAATAAGTTCCTGTCACTGTAATTTACATACCAGGTAGTGGTATTAAAATTCGGGGGGGGGGGGGGTTGTGTAGGTACCACAACTAAAAAGTGAAAAATAAAAACTTTTTTACAAAAAATAAAACCGACTTCCAAAAAAAACTACAAAGTGAAAAATAATTTTGATTTCGGAAGTCGGTGGCAAAAAATGAAAATACAAAACCGAAGACACCGACTTCCGAAATCAAAATTATTTTTCACTTTGTAGTGTTTTTTTTTAGAAGTCGGTTTTATTTTTTCTAGATAGTGGTCATTGTTTAAGGATAACGATCAGTCTAATTCTCTTTGGCTGTGGTATCTACCTACGTAGATGTATATAATTAGATTATTGATTATAAAAATACTAGCTTCCGCCCGCGGCTTCGCCCGCAAAATATGTCGACAAATTATACATATAAACCTTCCTCTTGAATCACTCTATCTATTAAAAAAAACCGCATCAAAATCTGTTGCGTAGTTTTAAAGATTTAAGCATACAGACAAACAAACAGACAAAAATAGCGACTTTGTTTTATACTATGTAGTGATTAAGACGAGCGTTATGCTGCCGCTAAACTATCATGCAGTTTGGCACGTTAGTAAAATGTATACCTATTGGGTATAAAATAAACAATTTGTACATGTTTCATTTATTTAAAAAAATCGGTTCCTTCTACGAGTATCATTTCTCAGCAAAATATAATTTTTCATTTTTCGAACTCTAACGGAATCGTTAGAGTTCGGAAAATGAAAAATTAAATTGCTTGAATAAAAATATCGCATCGTCTCGCATTGCATTGGGAGTGTCGCATAGAACAAAGTATACTGTGAATTGAGACAAGGAGTCTCCAATTTCTCATATTGATTTCGCATTCAAAAAGAAATTTGTTAGAAACGTTAACGTCTTCGCCTCTCCGATAATGGAGTCGCTTACACTCGAATTATTTTGTCAAACAATGTCTATGAAATATGATTACAAATTGCAACGGACTTTGATGGAATAAATGTTAAATTTTTGCCCGTGATTTGAATAATTTCAGAAGGACGACAGAATGGTTTTGAATTCTTAAACAAAAAAAAAAGAAAACTGGTGTTACATCTATTGTGTATTATCCCGTGGCTAACAGCCGCACTGGTCAATCCACCAGGTTAAGCTAAGCTTGCGGGGGTTGGTCGTGGATGGGTGACCATCTTTACATACCGAGACTCCTCCGTGCCTCGGAAAGCACGTTAAGCCGTCAGTCGCGGCTGTCATTTGTGCATCTTTGACAGTCGTTACGGGTCGTCAGAATCCCGAAAATCTGACAGCCAGTCTTACCAAGGGGTGTCGTATTGCCCAGCTACTGGGTTGTGGAGGTCAGATAGGCAGTCACTCCATGTAAAATACTGGTATTCAACTGCATCTGGTTAGTCAGGAAGCCGAACCCAACATAGTTGGGAAAAAGATGATGATCTATTGTGTATTCACAAAAACCTGGTGGTAGAGAGAGCGACAGCAAAGTAGTAGAGATGGCCCAGTGGTATCGGCCTTACGAGTTGTAGGTCCTGAGTTCGAACTCAAGCAGGCGCATTACTTGCAATTAGTTGACCCCATATTAAGTTACGCCCTCGACTGCTACGGACTCACATTCAAAAGTAATTTAGAAAAACTAGAAGCACAACAAATTCGATTTTTGAAACTATTAGTCAGTAAGAAAACTAAAAACAAATATAAAGATGATTATAATAATTTATATAAAATTTGCAAAATTCTTCCTGTCAGCTTGAAACATAAATATCTACTTCTGGTTAACAGTCATGGCAGCTGGGAGCGTCACTCGCTAGTTACCCATAACCACGCAACCAGAATATTATCAGCAGGTAAATTTAATGTACCCAAAATAAGTAATTATTTTGGCGACCGTACGTTTAATAAAAGAGTACCGTATCTGCTCAATCGATTGCCTGCTGACCTTAGAACTCAGAAAACAAAACCTATATTCGCCAAATTACTTAAGCAGTTCTACCTCAAGAGTTTGTAAACCTGATTCTTTGGATAGTGGTATGCAAATTGTTGAGGTAGAACAAATATGAAATATAGTTCTTAGTTTTAAATTGTATGTTACTTAGATATGTTGTTGTTGTTGTTTGTTACTTAGTTATACTTATGTTATAAAGTGATTTTATGTTCCGTTCCCACAGACAAACCGTGAAAACGGTTTTGTGGGGCATAGTTTAGATTAAGACTTTTTGTAAACTTTAATATAAATAAATAAATAATAATAATAATACTATGTGTATTTAATTTCATCACCACTGCTCTCAAAACGGTGAAGGAATACATCGTGAGGAAACCTGTTGACCATGTAAACCATGTCCTAGAACCAAAAATTCGAAGACATGTGACATCCGCCAACTCGCAGTGGGCCCGCGTGGTTATGGTCCACTCCCTCTCTTAGAGAGGACGTCTGTTCCCAGCAGTGGGAACATTATAGGCTAATTATGAGAGAGTGAGACAAACAGTTATTTTTTAAATTTTGGTTGAGCTGAATGGTGCTGATCCATGTGTCACGTTCGTGAAGGGGCGGTGTCTGTTCTTAGCTGTGGCAGCTAGAACGAAAGAAAGGACAGTGTTTAATATTATTCTTTTCTTTTCACGTACTTGGTAGTTTTTATGGTGCCCATGGGCGTCTGACTTAGCTTTACATACTGTTGAGATATATCTCTCAAGCATGCCATTTTCCGAACAATGTTTTCCTTCACGGTTTTTTAAGCAAGTGATAATTATACTACACGCACATACTCGTAAATCCAAAAACTCAGAGGTGCGTGCCTTGGATTCGAACTCTTTTATATTCTGCCCAAACAAAACGCACCGAAGCGGCTGTCTTTCCAATCTATTCTTTTTAACCCTCGCAAAAGGAAGGGTGTTATAATTTTGACCGCTATATATATGTGTGTTTGTGTGTAAGTCTGTCTGCACCATAGCTTTTAAAAAGAGAAAACCGATTTGAAAGCGATTTTTTTTAAATCTAAATCAATTGTTGTCTCCAATCTGCCATTCAAGTTTAAAGTTCAAGTTCTTAGTACGTACAGACGCCAGCACATCAAGCTGCCCCAATCTGTTAAATTTCATTGATCGTTTTTCAACTTTATTACAAAGGAATAAGGTTCAAGTTCAATTGGAAAAAAAATACTGTTTGGGATAACTTGATGTGCTAGCTGCTGTACTTGAAATTATGCGATAAGAAAACCGTTTTTTTCGTCATAAGATTGATATCCATCATCTATGTTTATCTATCTATGTTTCGTCAGCTAGTTGTATTATTATTATTTACTAGCTTCTGCCCGCGACTTCGTACGCGTATCCTGTTGCTTATGCCAGCGACAACGGGGTCGTCAAAATCGAAGATCTGAATCACGATCAGCGGTCAGTCGCGCATCACGTTCTCCACTTGTCTCTAGAGACCTAAAAGTCGATGCGTAGATACGGTTGGAACTCAAGCGTAATTCTCTATCCGTGAACGTCTCCGATTCGCGAGACAATGCATGACTTGCACGATCTGTGGTCAGTCGCGCATCATATTCTTCACTGGTCTCTAGAGACCTGGATGTAGATGCGTAAATACGCTGAGAACGCAGGCGTGGTTCGCGATCCGAAGAGGTTTCCACGGAGCGAGTTGCAGCCGGATGTTTTCAAACAGCATCAAGTCTCTCGTGACGCTCTTTGGTAGATTCTTGGGATCTTATGATCTTCAATCTTTTAGCTCTTTTGGAACATTGGGAAAGATTTGACCTCTTTCTAGGCATGGTTATAGTTTTATTGTGAATTTATGTGATCAGTTAAAATCTAAGGGACTGCTCCCAGGCGTTATCGGGTAGGCTACTATGTCACGAAGATAAATAGAAAAGCAAATTAAACACTCAAATAACATAAGTCCGAAGGCATATTTATTTGGTAAAATAAAAAAATAAATAGGAGTTTTGGCCAGCAGAGTCAATTTTTCAATGATATAAGTACAGAGGCCAGCACATCAAGTTACCACAATCTGTCAAATTTACTTTGAGTTTGAGTTTGAGTTTCAACTTTATTGCAAAGACATAAGGTTCATTTTTAATTGAGAAAATTTGACAGTTAGGGATAGCTTGATGTGCTGGCGTCTGTACCATCGTCAGCGAAAATCAGTCCTAAACTGTTACCGCCTTCACCGCGTGGAAGTACTCCCAGCTTATGTTATTTTATAATTATACAGTGAAATTAGTGATAGCTTTGATTTCCACATCAGATGTTTCTGATCTTCGATTTTTATAAGTCTATAAGAAATGACCATCAGACCGAACAACTTTTGCTAAGACGTCATTCCTATATGTGTTATAGTGTAGTTGGGCTCCTGGAGTTCTACAACAGGTGTTCCAGATCCTCGATTTTTATAAGTCAACAGAAAGTGCTCATCAGATTGGACAACTTTTGCTAAGACGTCATTCCGACAGAGGGGCATTCAATTACACTACGTATACTATACGTGTTTAGTAATAACTCGGTACGGTATAATAAAATTATTTTTCAATAAAAAACAAAAACCGACTTCAAAAACCTAATAAACACTAAAAATTTAAATATAATATTAAATTGAATAACTATAATCAAGAATTATTAACCAAAATAACCTTACCTAACTTTAATCTACATTATATTTTACAATTTAACAATTTTTGGAGTCGGTGCCAAGCCAAGTGTATAATATGACCATAAAATATTTTCCCTTAATTTTTATTACAATAGTTTACGGGAGTAAATTAATATCATATTATAAGGTACTGATATTTTTACAAAGCTGTTAAAAGTTTTAGTCAGTGCTCGATAGATGGCGTTGTACCCTTTTCAAAACAACTCTGTCTTCTTCAGTTGATATTCTGTTTTGTGTTGTAGTTATTTTTCAGTTTGTTTTGTTTTTTTTGCTGCTATTGCACTTATTTTTAGGTTAATATTTTGTGAGTGCGGGCTTGGCACCGACTCCAAAAATTGTTAAATTGTAAAATATAATGTAGATTAAAGTTAGGTAAGGTTATTTTGGTTAATAATTCTTGATTATAGTTATTCAATTTAATATTATTTTTAAATTTTTAGTGTTTATTAGGTTTTCGAAGTCGGTTTTTGTTTTTTATTGAAAAATAATTTTATTTTCTACTTTTTAGTTTAAGTTTGTACATAGTTCATAGTTTTGAAGTTTCTTTTTCAATCTTAAATAGAAAGAAAATTCTTTTTGTTTAATATGGGTAGGCCTACTAAACGCGCTGCTCAAATGAGACAGCGCCGTTTGGCAGAAAGTAACGACGAAAGGGAAGAACGTTTAAAGAAAAGTAGGGAAAGATACCTACACAACAAAAAAAAACATTCAAATCCGTCCAGTAGTTCCGAAGATTAGCGTGTACAAACAAACAGACAAACAGACCGAATTTTTTTTCGGATTCGTGCTCTATTACTGTTTCTAAACCGTCAATTATTTTTTTAATATATTCAATGTACAGACACAGTTTTTTTTACTGTTTTATTATATTATAGATAGATTTTAAGGAAAATTTAGAAAAAGAACCTAACCTACAAACCCTAAAATATAAATAAATGAAATATGCAAACAGTCAGTATTAAAGTGAATCGTAATAATCGAATGCAACTATTCGCCTATACTTTCCAGGATATGTGCGTTCGCTACGAATAACTGAATCCTTATGGCAGCGCCGTGTTTTTTTTTTGATAATGGCATCTCGCAGCTCAGCCATAGGGTTGTATATTGCTTAACCGGACTTGCCTGTGGATACCACAAAAGAATTGTAGCCTCCAGCCAGGGCTTATAAAAACTTACAAACTAAGCGACTACACGCTAAGGGGGGCCCTGTGGGGTACGGACCTCGGCTTAGGGCGTCGCTGGGGGAGGACAGCAAGGCACAGCTGGATCGGGGGTAACAGCGGCGCGGCTCTCAGCGCGCTTTATATAGCCACGGACGCGCAGGCGCGATGCGTATACGTACTCTGATAGAATACCTTAACAAATGTTTGCCGTGATTCTTTAAATTGACATAACTTTTTTATTTATGAACTGATTGACATGAAATAAACACTAAATGTTAAGTGAAGCTTACTACAATATATTAGTGAAAACCGTATCTAAATCGAATAAGCCGTTTCTGATATTAGCGTGCACAAACACACAGACAAACAGACAAACAGACAAAAAAAAAATTAATTACAATTTCGGGTTCGGCATCGATATAATATAACAACCCCTGCTCCTTTTTTTTTATTTATTTCTATTGTACAGACACCACTTTTCTACAAATTTATTATATGTATAGATAGATAGATAGTGATATCCATGATAAGAATACTAGGAACTAACACAAATTTGTTGTACCCACTACAAGGCTCAAAAAAATAGGAGGCTCGTTCAGATGTCAATGTATACGCTTTTATAATAAACTTCCAAGCCACGTTCAAGATCTAAGCCTTAATAAATTCCAGAGCCTTAATTAAGTTGTGCCAGAATGCTTATTATACTGTCAAAGACTTTATTGAAGACAAAAGGGCTTGGGATTGAGCTGCTCCAATTGTTTACATATTAAATATTCTTTCTCTTCTTTCTTATATCCTAAACTAGTTGATTAGCATCTGAGATTACTCCTGGAGCTGCTGAAGATTCACAAAAACTTTTTGCATTATACAGGGTGGAATTTTGTAATGCCCCCTGGAGGGAAAGTACCCTTAATACTGTAGATAGCAAATTTTATTCAAAGAAAACATTCCTTTATTTTTGAATAGAAAGAAAACTGCATTCAAAGATTTCCAAAAATTCGCTTGCCACACCCGGGAATCGAACCAACTAAAATCTGTAAAAAGTACACCCTGTACTTTTATTGCATCGATCGTTAGGATCACTTATAAGGATGAAATCTCTTGAACAAACTTGGTAAATTAAATGATAGGAAAACCATGAAATCTCAAATGATTTACAAAAAATTGTAAACTAACTAATTAGTTGCTCGAAATGGGCTCCATTTTCTTGGATACACAAATGTATTCTTGTAATAAATTCATTTCTAGTAACCTTTAATATCGTGTTGTGGTGAATATTATAAATCGTATTCTGAACTTCAACTCTCAAATCGTTTATTTTCTCATAAAATTTAATGAAATTAGATTTTTCTATGATGTGCCTAGCCTTTTCCGAACTATGTCGGGGTAGGCTTCTTGATTTTTCACATATTCCCACAAAAAAAATCTCAACGGGTGAGATCTGGTGATCTCGTAGGCCATCTCATTGTACCGTTTGTACCAATCTTCAATCGTCTTATTCAAAAAGTAACTCGTCATTTTCATGGTTAAATGACGTCAATGATAAAATTATTTAATACTAACATAAGTAAACAGATGGAACTTTAACTTAAAGAGTTTTAACTTGATTCATTAAATTTATAAGTCCAGATTTCATGGTTTCCTTACATTTAATTTATCAAGTTTCTTAGAAAGATTTTATCCTTATAAATGATCCTAACGATAAATGCAATAAAAGTACAGGTTGTAATTTTTACCGATTTTAGTCGGTTCGATTCCCGGGCGTGGCAAGCGAATTTTTGAAAATCTATGAATGCAGTTTTCTTTCTGTTCAAAAATAAAGGAATGTTTTCTTTGAGTAAAATTTGCTATCTACAGTATTAAGGGTACTTTCCCTCCAGGGGGCATTACAAAATTCCACCCTGTATAACTTCAACCTCTTAGCAATGTATAATTCCATAGCACGTTTGTGAGTACTATGTACCTACTATAAAGCTACATTTACTGCGTACGTCTTACATTGACCTGAATGTGCCCTGGCGGCTGAGAGCATGTCATGCTCCCTGTAATGTCACTGATGGTGATGCGTATGTTGGATCATTTAGCTCCCATTAAAATGGTTGAGCTGAATGGTGCTAATCCATGTGTCATGTTCATGAACGAGCGCCGTCAGGACTGGTCACATCTTAGCTGCCGGCTGTTTTAAAATTAAAATAATTTTGAATTGTTTTTTTAAAACTTGTAATTATGAACGCTTTTATTAAGTTCTGCATCGTTCTCACGTGTTATTTCAACATGAATGATGTAACCCAGTTTTTGTAAACATATTTTTATTTAAAAGAAGAAGAAACATGGAGTTTCTTCCTCGTTCTTCTCCATAGGTACCTACTGCTTTGGAATGGGCAACTAGCTTCATCTTTCTGACTGACCGACCCCTTGACAATTCAAAAGTGCCTGTAATTGGTTTATTTGAAATAAATGCTTTGAGTTTGAGTTTGAAAAACCGATTTGAAAGCGATTTTTTTTAAATCTAAATCAATGTTTGTCTTCAATCTGCCATTCAAGTTCAAAGTTCAAGTTCTTAGTACGGACAGACGCCAGCACATCAAGCTGCCCCAATCTGTTAAATTTCTTTGATCGTTTTTCAACTTTATTACAAAGTAGTAAGGTTCAAGCTCAATTGGAAAAAAAATACTGTTTGGGATAACTTGATGTGCTAGCTGCTGTTCTTGAAATTATGAGATAAGAAAACCGTTTTTTTTGTCATAAGATTGATACCCATCATCTGTGACATTTCATGAACTATTTTTATTTTATTTGACCCTGTATTGTTTCTCAAAATATTATTATTTTAGCAAGACCAACGACGCTACGGAAATGGCGAAGTTTTGGGCCAACAAAATCTGAAATACAGTTGTGCCACACGAAGAAGATGAAGTTTAATAATAGCTAGCAGTTCTAAAGAGCTTCCTCAACAGAAACTAACTTTTTAACTCACAACTTAACTATTAGACCCGGCGCCCATAAGCGGGATTGTCCGAAAGCGTTACCGCTACCCCGGAACATAAAGGGCTAAGGAAGGAACATGGATGGGTTTTACTCAGTAAGAGTCTGGCACTCCCTTCTCCACTCCACTTCTGGCCCACCCAGAGAGCGAGGAGTCATTTGAAAAAAAAGGCCCGGCGCCTATTTATCGGCATGGCATAGCTAGGTCTTTTATGTGACGAATAAAAATATAACTTAACAGTATGGAAATAAAGTTAAAATTTCAATGTTTGCCTAAACTTACTTTGCCATATCGGGCCACCAAATCGGCGCCAGTCCTTAAACTACCAAACTATTTACTCTACTTAAGGATCATACCCGCAACTATTATTAATATAGTTTATTTAATCACATCGAAGCAGCTAGACTTAATGTTAAAGTTTAAAGTTTGTGTTTTAAAGACGTTTTGATTATAACAAAGTTCTGAACCGCGCTTCTCTTTAGGTTTGCTATAATGTGCTAAATAACAGTTTGGATTTAACTTCAGTTTTAAGTAACACTACATGGATCGTTTTAAGAGTCAATTTTAAAATTAAAAAAAGAACGCGATGAAAATAAGATTTATCTTTAGTGGAAAGCCATCGAAACATTTTTGAATTTCGAACTTTCGACTAATTTAGAGTTCTTATTATAAAACTGTTCAATTAAATTGTCAATTTTGTATTAAGAACTTTACCGTGCTTTCAATAAAATTCTAAATACGTTATACCATAGTTCGAGTTTAGGTTTAAAATTAGAACTCGTTTTGTAATACGACGGCTTGAATTTAACTGTATTCGGGGTTAAATTAAATTAGTTTACGAAAAAGTTTCATCCTTCCACACATCCCATTATGGCATCTGTATAGCTGGATGCTTGCTGCTTCCTGAATCCACTGGGTGGTAGCCAGATAGGCAGTCGCATCAGCGTCGACATTCAGCTGCATCCGCTTAGACTGGAAGCCGAACCCGACCTGGAGTAGAACAATTAAGTATTTGAACACCCTAGTCAATAATGTTACTTTTATGAATTGTCAAAACGCGGAATTTATACGTGATTTGTATTAAATACTAGCTGACCCGACAGACGTTGTCTTGTCTTAACTATGACACCCACCCTACCTACCTACGTACCTACCCTACCTACCCTACCTACCTACCCTGCCTACCTACCCTACCTACCCTACCTACCCTACCTACCCTATCTACCCTACCTACCTACCATACCTACCTACCCTACCTACCTACCTACCATACCTACCCACCCTACCTACCTACGTACCTACCCTACCTACCCTACCTACCTACCCTGCCTACCTACCCTACCTACCCTACCTACCCTACCTACCCTATCTACCCTACCTACCTACCATACCTACCTACCCTACCTACCTACCTACCATACCTACCTACCCTACCTACCTACCTACCATACCTACCTACCATACCTACCTACCATACCTACCTACCATACCTACCTACCATACCTACCTACTCTACCTACCTACCCTACCTATCTACCATACCTACCTACCCTACCTACCGACCCTACTACCTACCCACCTAACTTTTCTCACCTTTTAAAGCTTCCCTGGACTACGACAAACCTTTCAACACCAAGATCAGATAAATCGGCCCAGCCGTTCTCGAGTTTTTGCGAGACTGACGAACAGCATTTGATTTTTATATATAAAGATAGATAACAATGTGACGTCACAGATTTTTAGAATCAAATGGCAAACACATTACCTATTAGCATTAAATGCAATTATACAATTATATCTTCGGATAATATTTAATTTCTATATGGTGAAGGAAGTTTTTAAGACGAGCTGTCTTTTTCTATGTGATTTCATATTTTATTTTTTGACCGTGTCAAATAGTCAATTTTTATGAAAACATAATGAAAATGGTTCTACCAGAATCGCGTCGCACTGTCGCGTCGCAACTTTGTCCAGGAGCCATTATTATATATTGTGGTTATTATTGGATATAATATAATCGCAGCACAGACACAAAAACAGATGAAATGTTATACCAAACTAAATATAATAATAAAAACAACACGTCTTCAGAAAGTTTGTTATTTATTTGTTGTCCATTTCTTGTTGTTTTCTCATAGGTTTACCTACAATATGAAACTTAAGAATAATTCCTAATAGTACCAAACCGTAACTAAATTATCGCTAAACTTATATTGCCAAGCAATTGTTCTTCGTAATGTGTATTAGCTGCATTGTTTTCCATATTTGCTTATACTTATAATATTAGTATATTACTTTATAATATTAGTGTAAAGTACCTATATAAATACTAGCTTCCGCCCGCGGCTTCGCCCTTACGGTGTTTTGGTAAAAAGAAGTGTATGTCCTGCCACAGGCTTTAGATCATCCACATCACAAACGACTCAGCAGATTAACCGTAAAACATACATTCACAGAGATAGACAAACGGACAGACAGTTGAAGTTACTTTCGTTTTTTATGTCAGGAAAGGATTAGCCCTGCACATAATCAGGCGGGAGGAAACGCCCGGGTGTCAACACTGCGAGGATCACCCAGAAGAAACGGTGGAGTATACGGTGGGACCCTGCCCCGCTTGGGCGGAGCACCACCGTGTCCTTGTAGAGGCGATTGGCGGTGACCTCACGCGCCCGGCCCTGGTGCAAGCCATGGTCCGAAGCGACAGGGAGTTGGAGGCAGTCACCTACTTCTGCGAAGCAGTCATGATCACGAAGGAGGTGGCGGGATGGGAGAGGGAAAAGTCCTCCGGTCCCAGCCGCCGCGGGATACGCCCCGGGCGTCGGGATCCACGTGACGACTCCCGGCCACCGTAGGCGCGGGCCTGCGGGCGGTGAGTAATGGGTAGCTCACCGCCCCCGCTCACCGTGAGTGTAGGTAACAGGGCAAGCGGTGCAAGATGGGAGGTGAGCCATTGTCTGTGAAGAGACACTGCATACACATTGGAGATATGAGCCGTTAAAGAATCCCCACTTGTGGAGGTTGTCCTTACTGCAGCCTACTTGGGTACAAAGTCTGAAACCATCCGCTTTAGGTAAATTATCTGACTATGTTTAACCTTTTGACTGCCCCTGTCGGATTAATACGACAAATGTCTTCGTGCCCGTGCCGCCTCAGTCGTGTTTAAACGACTGAGGCGATAAAAAACGAAAACCCAACATAGATTATATTCCGTTTTCGTATTTTATGTCATTGCAAGACCCTATTCATCGTAATATTTGTTGTCGATTGAAGATCTGGCTTATTGGACGATTCGCACGAATTTAACTCGCACAAAACGTGCGAATCGACACCTTCACAAATATGTAGTAGGCTATTCGCACACATCATGTTTTTTTTTTATGCAGTTAAGATAAAGTACACTTGAGTACAGAAGTAGTAAGGTCAAATGTGTTTTACTCGTAATAGATAGATAATAAAAACAATCTATAATAAAAAATAACTGTATTAAAATTAAAACTAAGTACTAAACATCCTCTAAGCTCGTGATTTGAGGATTAAAAATGAGCAAATATCGATCACAGATTATATATATATATATATATATATTTTTACATTACACAAACATTTACATTTTTAATAAGGTATATACTCGTATATAATTAACAACTTTTTCTCATATTTATTATTAACGAATATTTGGTACAACAATAAGATGTTTTAATGTTTTTCAGAAGTGTACCTAAAATACACAGTTCTCATAATTATCATTGAAAAAAAACATTGAATCATAAAACTAGAACTAGGGCTATAATCACAATTTGAATCACAGATTTTTCTTTAAAATAATTTATAAATACAGATCTTTCTTACTTTCAAGTAAATATCTGTTATTTAAACTTCGATTATTTTTTAGTTTTATTTCAGTGATGGCTGAATACGACTGTACTTTAATTTTATTATTCCTTAAAATGAAATGTGTGCGAATAGCCTACTACATTTTTGTGAGGGTGTCGATTCGCACGCCAATAAATAAAATTTGTGCGAATCGACTACAGAAAAAATAATATGTTTTAAAGGAGTCGATTCGCACGTTATGTGCGAGTTAAATACGTGTGAATCGTCCAATAAGCCGAAGATCTAAGCGCTTGGGCCCACAATGCTCTAAAACTAAATGTACCTACCACCTAAGTTCACATTGTGGAATGCAAATAAACGTATTGAGTATTGAGTTAATTAATATAAAACCAAGAGGTCGATAGGTTTAGCATTACCTACCGGCGACATCTCAACATCGTAACATAACGACGATGAAGTTGCAACAAATAGCTATACAAGTTCATTCTTTCCTATACTCTCGAATACAACACTGAAAGGTTCCGTATACACGTCAAGCATGGGTTCCACGATCATTTATCAAACTCGTTTTAGGATACTTCATATTTTGGGGATCCGTTTGTGTTGTCAAATAGGTTAAAACCATTAGTTTTACTGACTAGCTCGTATTTTCTTTTTTTGTACAGGACTTGATAAAATTATCATTATTACTAACATGGGATAAGTTTTTCTACCAACAAAGAAGTCACGGTAAAGGGGTTAATTATGGGATGTAAGTTTGTATGGAAGTATGTTATTTTTGAAGACGAAAAATCCCATTGACTTCGTATGACTTGTAAACAAATAATCTCCCTGACTCAACATATTTTAATAAAATCCGCAAAAACTTGGACAGTTCAGCAAAATAAGATTTATTCACAAACGTCCCATACAAACAAATAAATCATTCACGTTTGGATTCCGGGGGTGGCTTCAAGGCATACGTCTCCAAGACGTATAGGATTCAAGTCGTGATATATTAGGGATGTAATAAATACATACATTAAGATCTAATTTGTTTACCTCCAGCGTTTCATGTAAAATATGTGTGGTCCAGGGCTGTGGATTATACACACAAGGGCGAGATTTTCGTTATACCTATTACAAAACTTTACTTATGCAGGGTAGATAGGACTCAAATAGTTTGTGAGAAAAAAATGCTGTGCCTTTTTATTGCATTCCAGCTGCTCCAGGCCTCTCCCGCGTCATTGTTAAAAAAAAAAAAACCGGCCAAGTGCGAGTCGGGCTCGCACACCGAGGGTTCCGTACAAACCTGTAGGTATATAAGTAAAAGTTCACCCACCACGAGAATCGAGTCATAGTTATGGTATTTTTATATTTTATGATGTAACTAAAAATTTACGGTTTTCGCAATTTTTCCTTTATCTGCACTGTAAGACGTTACTTTGTACCAAATTTCAAGATTCTAAGTTCACGGGAAGTACCCTGTAGGTTTTGATTCCCGTGCGAGTTTCGAAAATTTGCGGCATAAACAGCTGTATCTTTTGATTGCTTTGTCTAAGAAGTTTGATTTTTTCACAGCTCCAAGGGACAGTAGACTTGAGTATTAGATATACATTTCAGTTTGATACCTCCACGCGTGCCTGAGAAAAACGGTCTTGACAGACGGACGGACGGACAACAAAGTGATCCTATAAAAAAAAACCTCAATGTTGTAAAGGTACCCCCTATTTCACCCCTTTAAGGGGTGAGTTTTCTAAAATCCTTTCTTGGCTGACGTCTCCTACTCACAATCTACCTTTGAGCCAAATTTCATCTTCGTCGATCCAGTAGTTTATGAGATTTTGTAATTAAACAGTAAGTGAATTTATGAATGAGTGCAAAATACATGCGCTCTATAATAGGGATGATGACAGGTTAAAAGCAAATATATTTAGTTGGTCAGTCAGATAATAATAAAATATTAGACACGTATTTTTTGCTTTGTCATATTAATGAAAAATGACGCTGATAAAACGCATTCAAGTTGGGGAGTGGGGGCGCGATACGTCACAACTCAGTACAAAATGAGTGACGTCATGCTACATTTTAACACAATGTATCATAATCTTTTGATTAAGTGTAGGTAAAAGAAAATGCGTGTCCAATATTTTTGAATATTCTAGCTGATGGACTAATTACTTATTATTAAAAAAGAAAATTCATTGTTCAAACTCTTATATACAGAACCACCTCCTAGCATATTTGGCTCTTGTTGACGGCTTCCGAACGCAGTTTCAAGTATTTATGAAGTATGGTGTAACTGAGGACGGCAATAGATTTACTCTCTCTAGTCTCTTTTTGGCACTGCGATGTTACACGTGTCGAGAGGCTATCAGTCAGGGAAGGTTACCTGGTCATATGAACCTGAACCTTTGAGAATTTGAGATTGTTTGTCATTTTTTCATGTGAGTATTAGAATAATGAGGTTATTACTATTCAACGAATAGGGATACTAAGGTGTCGGATTTACCATCGCAGGGTAAAATAAAATTTAAAAAATCAAAGTCAAAGTTTTATTTGTAAAACGTAGACGTAAAAATGCGTGTAATAAATACAAAAGGTAAAGAAATGATAAGGCGATAAGGTTTTGTGTTTTTGGTTTTTGCCACCGAATTCTGAAATTAAAATTTTGCTTTTCCTGTTTTGGTACTTACCAACCTACCCCATAGTCCCCACACCAATTCGTATCCACAATTAAACTTGCTATGTAAAAAACACTGACTTGAAGTACTAATATGTCATCCAGATAAAAATGTTCATAAATTAAAAAAAAATGCGTAAAATGACAACTGGGCTATGTCTAATTTTTATGGGATCAAATGGCAACTATTCCGCATCAAACTAAAGAAGAATCACGTAAATCAGATCATAAATAACAGCGTAATCGGTGAACATACATAAAAAAAATACCAATCGAATTAACCTCCTCCTTTGTGAAGTCTGTTATTTTTTTTTCTTTCAATAAAAACTAGCAAATATGATGCTATAGGTAACCAAAATATTCGCTTCGCAGCGAAACCAATACACACTCATATAAAGAACAACACATGTTATGCCAAAGTACGTCTAAACAGTAACAAGTTGTCCCAAACTTCAAATGAAAAGTAGACGCAAACGTTACAAAGTTTTAACAATAACGAAACGAAACAAGATATAACGAGATCTATAACGTTATTGTTACATCGTTATTTTAACTTTGTAAAGATTACTTTTGCAAATACTTATATCATTTTATGTTCAATTATTTGTGTTGGCAATTCCACTAATTTGTAAAGGAGGCGGGCGAAAGTTCATAGAAAGTTGGGCTTGATGTTACAGTAACAATTACTGAATTATTTTATCTATACACTTATACCATTTAAAAAAAACTAAATTATTTACGGCTGCTCCTTGGGAGAAAGAAAATATAGGATGATATTGGTTTGTACAAAAAAAACTCTAAGCTAAGGTTAGACACCGTGCCCTCACGTTATATTTCGAAAAAATAACTATTTGACTTTATTGTCAATTAGAATTAACCTGAATTTATTGTAGGACATTCATACATTGAAGATTCAGACGCCGTCCAACTAGATTCTAGAAGTTTGAGATAGCAGCAGAGGGAGTATGAATTAAAAACACTTTCAAATGCGTGGGTCGATAAAGCAATAACCGTCAGAATCCTTTATACATTCAGTCAAAAAAGTATCGGGAATGGATGATTTGTTTATGGTTCCAAATTCAAATTTTTGGTTTTTTTGTAGTTGTTAGATTGGCACTATTGTTTTCCATTTTAGCGCGGAGTTTGAGTTGCATCTGTTATTTATATTAAATACAGTGCTGGTTTTAGTAATATCATATATAGTGTGTATTGCGAATTTCATAATGGACAAAAATATCGAACAAAGAGTTTGTCTTAAATTTTGCATCGCCAATGGAGTTTCGTGTTCGGAGTCACTGAAAATGTTACAGAAGGCTTACGGTGAATCGACTTTATCAAAAACTCGTGCTTATGAGTGGTTCAAAGCGTTCCAAAGCGGTCGAGATGTGATGGAAGATTTGCCTCGCTCTGGTAGGCCGTCAACGTCTGCAACTGAAGTTAACATCGCAAAAGTGAAGAAAATAGTGACTGAAAATCCCCATTCAACTCTGAGAGAGATAGCCGCCGAACTTTCTGTGTCTCACGAGTCGATCCGTACCATTTTAACTAATCATTTGGGTATGAAACATGTTGCTGCTCGGCTAGTCCCAAAAGATCTGAATTTTCTCCAAAAACTCAATCGCATGAAAGTCGCTGAGGACATGCTAGAACGAGTCAGTTCGGACCCAACATTCATGAAACGCATTGTTACTGGTGACGAGACGTGGGTTTACGAGTTTGACATGCAAACTAGTCAACAAGCTTCGGAGTGGCGCCTTCCAACTGAACCGAAACCGAAAAAGGAGAATTCGCGGCGAGAACTGAACTCAATTCCGGAAGCAGCGTTTAAAAAATGTTTTGATGAATGGATTATTCGTTGGCGCAAGTCTATCGTTTCTAAAGGAGCATACTTTGAAGGTGATAAAATAAATTTGGATGAATAACAGACATTTTGTGTATTTATTGATCTTTTCCCGGTACTTTCTTGACAGAGTAGTACGTAGCCAAAGTCGTTACAAGATCAATAAATAATAATTATTACAGCACACGAAAACAAAACAGCAAATATCCACTAACGTACCACCGCATACTCAAAGATAACGTACGAAGCAAATGATTTGATTGACGTTTTGAGTTTTTGACCTGACATTGACATGAGTTCCGCTTTGTTGCCTGTATATTAAAACAACAATTTTATTTGTACGACTTTTATTAAAACGTTAAAGTGTCACGAGGAAACCATTATTTCACCTTTTGAACGCCATTGTCACATATACGTGACAAGCAAGAGCATGCCCTGAACGCCAACGACACAAATATGTGACAATGGCAACAACACCAAATAAACAATTAAATCATTACTTTTGTGAGTGTTTATATAGATATCTATAAATTGAAGCACTCGTACGTATTTAATGACATGAAACAAATTAAAAGACACCATGGATATTGGGAAATTCATGATAACAAGAAGAAATACATTTGTAGTTTGGCGTAGAGGGCACGCGCGTGCGTTTAAGCTCTGGCGTTCAAAAGCTTAATAAATATATGTGGTTTGTTTAAACTTATGTAATAAAGAATAAAAACGAAACACTTTTAAATTATTTTAGATAATTAGTTATTCCATTTTTGTAATAACAGTCGATTGTAACATCGATTAACTTACCTATCATCTAGCAACATTTTTTCAAAAAGAAAATAAGGGAAGTCAGTATTAATTTCATTAAATATTTAATTTCTTATGCCATGATAAAACTGCTTAATATTTTATAATTGACCACAAAAAAACTGAAACAAAATATTGATAAATATTTAATTTGTGTAACGTTAGGCCCAGATTCACCCGTCTCCTTTAGCTAATATTATGTATTATAAAGGTGAAAGTTTGTGTGTGATTGTATGTGTGTGTGTGAGTTTGTATGTTTGTTAGTCCTTCGCGCTCAAACGGCAGAACGGATCTGGATGAAACTTGGCACAGAGGTAGTTTATGACCTAGATTAACACATATGATACTTTTTATTTCGGTAGTACGCGGGCGAAGAAGCTGGCAATTGAAGGGGCTCGATAGGGCCGAGCCTGCCGGGTAAGCGGGATTGTCCGAAAGGGTTACCGCTACCCCGGAACATAAAGGACATAAGGAAGGAACATGGATGGGTTTTAGTCAGTAGGAGCCTGACACTCCCTTCGCGGGAGAAGTCATTGGATGATTGCCCAAACTCAAAAAAAAACCAGCTAATGTTCCACCTGGAATATGTATCAAAAACAAAAGATAACTGCCCCACCACAATATCACCTCTCAATTTTCCTGCAGAAAATGCACAACGAGACAGCCAAAATGGACAAAAAACACGATCTTTATACCAGTCCATTTAGTTTGAAATACAGACCAAGTACTGCAATAAGGGTAACGCAGTGGAACGTTGTAGAGCGTGTTCAGTACTCGTTAGTGACGGCCACGGAAACTGGCTGAAATGAAAAAAAAAAGCGGCTAAGTGCGAGCCGGGCCTCACTCAATGAAGGGTGTCGTAGTTTGGATTAATTTATCTAAAGAAAAAACTTACTTAATATTGTAGTTGAAAAACTCGAATTGATTAATCTTGTTATTTTGTAACCATAGACTTTTTTTAGTTTTCTTGTAATATTATAACGACAGAACTATTTTTGTATTTTATTTTTTTATTTTAGGATCAGTAGAAGGAGGGATAGGCAAATTTTCTTAAAATAAAATCTGTTCGTTTTAAAGATATTCATTCAAAATTTACATAACACGTTCGTATTGGAGTCATGAAATTAATAAAATTACCCAATTTTTTTTTTAACCAAATAATTACCAAATTTTATTTTCAATCTCATCCATTGGATTAGGAGCAAATTGGCTGTGACAGACGGTCCGACAGACACTCGAGTGACCATATGAGGGTTCCGTTTTTTATGCAGACATACGGAACCCTTTAAAAATGGACAGCCTTGCAAACTCTGGATAGACTAGATAAAATATGTTTGTAGGCTTTGGAGCTATAAGCTTTATTTATGTATTTTAAAAGACTACGTTCTAAAGAATCTAACAATTTAAGTATTACACAGCTTTGCAATTTTTTTGCACAAACAGAAGGCACTATTAGAAAACGTTACGGGGAACAAACATACAGAAATCAACTACACTGGTCAGCAAATAAACCGAGCCACCCGCTACCTAGGAACTCTGATTCGATTTTCTCAAAAAGTATAAAACTTACAACTATCAAAGTTATACCTACTAAAAGTGCGTTTCATGGTGATTAAAATGACTACAAATTAATTCGAAAGTACCCTCAACTCACATTGTAATCAAGCAACAAACACAATGCTAACGATTTGCTCTGTTTTCACCAGAGTTTGAAATTAGCGTTCTTTTTCTCTACAATGAGAGTAGTCGGATATTTCTTATCATTACTTTAGTTTTTGTCCATCGTTTGCTCAGACGCGTGTGTTTTTGCTACTTTTTTCGATTAATAATGGATACAACACCTCAGGAAGCAGCTCAAGCTGTAGCATTACTTCAAGCAGGCATTGCGCAACGTGAAGTCGGTCGAAGGCTTCGAATCAGCAGATGTTCGGTGCAACGAGTTTACAGACGATACCTAGAGACTGGAGCATTCGATCGCCGTCCAGGTACGGGCAGACCTAGGGCTACATCAGCAGCAGATGATCGTTATATCCACCTTACTGTTCTGCGAAATCGCCACGTCAACGCAGTTCAAGTCCAACAAAGTCTGCGTGACGAACGCCAAGTAGTCATAAGTTCAGATACCGTCAGAAGGAGACTTGCTGAACGGAACCTGACCCCAAAAACAGCTGTAACAGGCCCAGCATTAACGGTGGCACACCGCCGAGCACGACTTGAATTTGCTCGAAAGCATAGGGATTGGACATTAGAGCAGTGGAGTAATGTACTCTTCACTGATGAGACCAGGGTGAGTCTACATGGAAGTGATCGACGTCAGAGAGTATATCATCGCCCTGGAGAACGTTATTCTCAGTGTTGCATCGAGGAAACTGTTGCTTATGGAGGAGGATCTGTAATGGTCTGGGGCGGCATCTCGTTAACAGCACATACAGCGTTAGTTTTCATCGAACCGACGGGCCGTACACGTGGACTGACTTCTCATCGCTACATTACTGAAATCCTCGCAGACCATGTGGTACCTTACGCAGGATATATCGGACAGGATATGCAATTGATGCATGATAATGCACGGCCTCATGTTGCTCATGTGGTGACCCAGTATCTACGCGACGTCAGCATTCGTACGATGGACTGGCCAGCTCGAAGCCCGGACTTGAATCCGATAGAACACTTATGGGATGAGCTGAAACGTCGGGTTCGAGCCCGGGTACCTGCTCTAACAAGGCTTCCAGAGCTGCGAATCGCAATTGAAGAGGAGTGGATTACAATTCCTCAAGATTTTATCGTCAGGCTCGTAAGGTCGATGAATACAAGGATGCTGGCAGTTATCCGAGCAAGGGGAGGGAATACGGAATATTGATCAAAAATTTTTTTTTTATTTTATCTTTGCTTTTGGCTTTAATTTTGTTTTTTTCACTTTATCATTACTTACGATTGTCACGACTGGAAAACGACTCTTTGTAAAATCCTTAATAAACACTGAAATATTGATTAAACCCAATGAGTTTCCTTTCATTTTAATCACCATGAAACACACTTTCTGTAGGTACAACTTTGATAATTGTAGGTTTTTTAGTTTTTGAGAAAATCTAATTAGAGTGCCTAGGTAGCGGGTGGCTCGGTTTATTTGCTGTCCAGTGTATAATTTTTACTACTACCACGGCCTGCAACAACGCAAACAAAACTTCATGTTCACAGGCGCCAAAACACTCCTAAAAGCATTGATAGTTCAGGGTCCCGCAGACAGCCGCGATGTGACACTAGTAGAACAATTTCTATGAAAATGTCTTGGAAAGTGTTATAACAGATTCGCATCGCATCGTTGCATCGCGCCTGTCTGCGGAAGTAGTTATGCTGCTTGGCTGTCGGTATAATAGTAGGTAGACCCCATAAAGATAGCAAATTAACTAATGCGAAAAATAATAATAATATCGTTGGATATTTCACACAACGCCATATAGACCCAAGCTAAGCAACCTAATGCTTGTGTTATGGTAACGAGATGGCTGATAGACTACTTCTATAATTTTTTTTTGTAAATACTTACAAATATACGTATAGATAGAAAAACACGCAGACCCGAACGAATACTTGCAGGTCGTACATATATTTGATCCGTGCGGGAATCGAACCCGCGACATGCTGCGCTCAACCACTGCGCCAACCGTGTCGTCGGGTTGTGTGTGGGTGATTTCTTTCAAATACAGTCCCTGTTGTTTTAATAGAAAAATATTTATTTTAAATTGATACGTTAAGCCGTTAATCCCTGCTGTCATTCGTGGATCTTTGACGGGTCGTCAGAAGCCCGAAAATCTGACAGCCAGTCTTATTAAGGGGTATCGTATTACCCAGCTACTGACTTGGTTGTGGAGGGCAGATAGGCAGTCACTCCATGTAAAATACTGGTGTTCTGCTGCATCCGGTAAGACTGGAAGCCGACCTCAAAATAGTTGGGAAAAGGCTAGGCAGATTGTTTTTTTTTAAATTCAGAAGTACTTGTTTCTCTTACAATATTTAATGTTAACGCCATTAACTGTTTACAATTTATTACTACACAAAAATACAAAAAAAAAAGAATTACGTACTCATCGAAGTGTTCGTCCGCACCGTTTTGTTTATTAATAGAAACTTTGAAAGAAACAGACACCTGAGCATAAACATAGAAAGGGAGAAACCTTTTTGAGTTTTGCTCATTTCACAAAATGATGATTGATGAACACTTTTATGAATATTACTAGTGAAATATGGGCGGAGAAGGTAAAAATACTGAACTTTTACGCGTGGTGTTTGAAAAGTTTTTTTCACGTCAAAGGAAAGAGGAACTGTTACACGAATATTGTTCGTAAGTATAGTACACAATCTTTAAAGTAAAGTAAACATCGCGTTCTAATACTTTTTAAATGACTTCAAAAGAAGAAGGAGGTTCTCAATTCAACTGTACTTTTTTTATGCGTGTTCACTTATAAAAAAGTTCTGAAACGTTTTTCTTAGGTACCTCTTTTGATGATTCTTTTTTTTATTTGACAGTTGTTGCTTCTCATTTTTGAGTTGTTTTTGAATAATGGTTAATGCATGCGTGTTTTACTTCGTCTACATTGATAATGTTATCATTTTATGACTTTTTTTTGAAAAAAAAAAACAACTTCCGAAAAAACACTCAGTACCAACGAGTAGTATAGTTTTTATTAATACATATTTAGGCGACGAAGATTCATTCATCTAGATACATACATCCTTTCAGACTAACTTAATGCACTCATTGTCATAATCAATGATTTATGATAATTCTGCGTAGCATCTGAGGAGGCTAAGTACTAACAGCCGCACAGGTCGATCCATCGGGCTAAGCTACGTTTGCTGGGGTTGGATGGGTGACCATCTTTACATACCGAGACTCCTCGGTGCCTCGGAACGCACGTTACGACGTTGGTCCCGGCTGTCCTTTGTGCATCTTTGATAGTCAAATGAACTAAAGAAGAAGTTGGTGAACTAAAGAGGTAAAAATTACACTGTTTAAATCCTACTGCCACTCTTGCTACACCTGCAGCCTGTAGATCAATTATACGCAGAGGGCCTACAACGCTCTTCGTATTCAATATAATAACGCCTTCCGTGTGCTGCTGGGGCTTCCACGGTTCTGTAGCGCGTCGGATATGTTTGCTGAGGCAGGCACAGATAGTTTTAAGGCTATCATGCGTAAAAGGGCGGCCTCCTTGATGCGTAGGATACGTGGGAGTTCCAACAGCATCCTGAGTGTTATTGCTGAGAGGCCAGATTGCCCTTTCCTGACGCACTGGTCCCGTAGGCATGCCTGCAGGCCCGGTGCAGAGGGAAAGTTTATGAATTATTTTTTTATTTTTTGTGATTTTTAATTTAATTTATTTTACTTTAGGTTACTAACATAGTTGTAAGTTTTTTCTGTTATTAACACGTTATGGATTTTTTCACGCATATCCGAAATAAATGATTATTATTATTAAATGAACAACTTTGACTATGGGACCTAACCTATACCCACACTGTATGTAAATATAATTAATCTACTTGTAAGTATCAAAATCTGCATCGAAACACTCTTCCCCAACTAACCAACTGGCCTTAATCTGTCGCCAATAATCCCCACCGCTCATCGACACATCACTAATTAATAAAACGAATAAAATTCTTCATAGTCCATACGGATATTACCGCATCCATTGAAACGTAGTATATGAATGTGTAGGGTTACCACACTTTTGAAATAATACAATTTTTAAATGGTTGAGTTCTGTAGCAATAAATCAATCGTTAAATGGATTTGCCATGTCACACGTGAGCTTCGTTTAGAGCAATGTTGCCCGGTTTTCGACTCACATAGAGCAATAGAAGATTAGATAATAAATAATTTTATTTCTGTAAGTAGGTTTGTACAAACACATTTAGGATAAATAAATAAATAAATTTATGAGGATGAGGTCGACGTTTTCTATCTGACTACTCTGGTTAAAGTCAAAGTTAACTCAAATAGGCACAAGAAAGGCACTTTTGAACGTCAAAAAGCGAGACAAGCTCAAAGAAAGGGCGAAACAAGCTCATAGGTTCACAGTCACTTTTAAAATCCATATCTAATCTTATCTTGTTCAAATCTCTTGATGACTTAAATGGTCTTTTGGGGAAAGAACCACACAGATTGAGAAGATCTGTCCAGTCAGTGCACGCATTTTTCAATGATCGAACCTAGCCTATCCTATTCTTTGAGCTGGCAACCCTACCTGCAGCCATTACTTTAATTACTGGCCGTCGCTCGCCACACTGCATCGTGCATCTCTTTCACACAGCTAAACGAGCCGTGAAACTTACTTCACCTTTTACATACGTTTTTTATGTAGACTAAAGGGGCCCCGAGACGGTCAAACTAGCTATGTAAACGATCAAAATGGTTTGAGTCAAACCAAAATTTACGTGTTTGAATCAAACCGTTTGACCGTCTCGGGGCCCCTTAAAGAGTGACGCTTTTACGGTGACGTTGTATGGCATCCTTATTTTATGGACAGTTTTATTTTTCAGTGCATCACTATACTGCGTTGATGAGGCAGTGTCTCAAATATTGTACCGAAGTAATGAATATATTACAATAATATGCAATTTAAAATTAAATAAAATTATCAATTCATTGACTTGACACTTTTGACGACACGGTTGGCGCAGTGGTTAAGCGATTGACTGCTACGCAGCATGTCGCGGGTTCGATTCCCGCACGGAACAAATATTTGTACGACCTGCAAGTATTTGTTACGGGTCTGGGTGATTTTCTATCTATAATATGTATGGTGTATAAGTTTTAAACGACTTCGAAGGACCTTGATATGCGGTGAATTAATTTTGTTGGTAATGTAGATTTTAGCGTCGAGGACTGCTGGTCGACACAGAATTGAGCATACGGGAAATGAGGTTTTGAGGAATATGGATGGATGGACTTACTTGAGACCTTCTGGACGAAACACGTGGCAAGGACAGCCCTTTGCAGACGTCTCACGTGTTCCCTGGTTTCTTCCTGATGCACTTTTTCACTTGTTTAAATGTCACACTTGTGTCGGCCAACACTTATCTATACTAATATTATAAAGAGGTAAAATTTGTAAGTTTGTAAGTTTGTATGTTTGTAAGTTTGTATGTAGGGGGTAATCTCCGAAACTAATGATCCAATTTCAATAATTTTTTCACTGATAGAAAGCTACATTATTCCTGAGTGCTATAGGCTATAAATTATATTTATATCATACATATTAGCCGAGCTATTGCATTTTTCGTCTAGCAAGTCGGAAAGAAATACCTCCGAAAACAGAATTATTTGCATGCGCTGCCTAAACAGTTGTTTAAAATTGAAAGCAATGTATGGCAACCCGGTTCGCCTTAATTATTTCTACAAAAAAGTCCGCGACACCAAATTTCTATCTTTTGTATTTTAACTTTTATATTTCGTTTTATGTTTAAAAAAAGTATTTTTTCGACTTACTTCTGTTTGGATGATTATTTAAACAACAAAATATCAATTCTTATCAAATTAAATTATTTTATGATCACAAGGACATCACAGAGATAAGATTTGCCCTCTACAGTATGTCAATTGGTCATATATTTTCCGAGATAATATAAAATTACTAAACGCAAAATGCTAAAACATTCGCCGAGCTCAACTATCATTCCTACTTCCTACGTGCTTTGTGCGGACGTTTTATCGTTTCAGAGAAGCTTTAAATTAAATAGGTTCCTCACTTAAATTTTATATTTTTAACGTTAACATTTTTAAATGATGGTTTGTATTTTGTATATAGGTAGTGTAATATCTTTTGCCAGCAGCTTCGCCCGCCTGGTTGTTGGAAATTATCCCACGGGAACGGGTACGTTTTTCCGTGATAAAAATTAGCCTATGTGTTATTCCAGACTATAATCTATCTCTGTGCCAAACATCCAGATCCGTTCAGCCGTTTTGGCGTGATTGAGTAACACACATCCATCCATCCATCCAAACTTTCACATTTATAATAGTTACATTTATAGTAGTAAGATAATTTTATTATTATCCGTGTTGGGTTAAAATACATAATGCATTTGCACCTTTACAATGCGAGGCAGGGTGTCGTAAACCTTCATCTACCCCGGTCGCGATGGGGAATGGAACCGGCGAGAGATGTCGTGCGGTGTCCCACAGGGATCGGTTCTGGGGCCGCTCCTGTGGGACATCGGTTACGACTGGGTGCTGCGGGCCGACCTCCCTGACGGCGTCAGCGTAGTATGCTACGCTGACGACACGCTGGTCCTGGCGCAGGGGAGGTCGCATCAGGCGGCGGCTGACGCGATGACACGCGGGGTTGCGACAGTCATTGAGAGGATCCGGCAGTCTCGAGGTGGCATTGCACAAATCCGAGGCCATGTCCTTTCATGGACCTCGGAATAGGCCACCATCGGGATCCCAACTTACGGTAGGAGGGGTTCACATCGGCGTCGAGACCACGATGAAATACCTAGGTCTGGTCCTCGACAGCCGATGGAATTTCGTGGAGCATTTCCGACGTTTGGCCCCCAAGCTGGAACGGACTGGGGCCGCCGTCAAGCGGCCCAATTTGAGGGGGCCAAACGCCTCCTGCCGGAGGCTTTACGCGGGAGTCGTGTGGTCCATGGCCCTATACCGGGCCCCGGTGTGGGCGCGTTCACTGCGGTGGCGAGCCGCCCACTATCTGAACGCGCCCCAAAAGGTGGTAGCCATACGGCTTATCCGGGGGTACCGCACGATCTCGGGCGAGGCGGCAAGCCTCCTTGCCGGACTGCCGCCGTGGGATCTGGAGGCGATAGTCCTCGCGCGCCTGTACGAGTGGCGCGCGGAGGTACTAAGCCGGGGGGAAACTCCGTTGCCGCAGCAAATTGCGGCGGAGCGGACGGACCTCCGGCGCGATCTCATGGCGGCCTGGAATCAGCGACTGTCGCAACCCAGCGCAGGGCACGCCACGATAGTGGCGGTAAGACCCCTCTTTGAGAAGTGGCTAGAGAGGCGTCACGGCGCCCTCACCTGCCGCCTGACGCAGGTTCTCACCGGGCATGGATGTTTCGGGAGGTTCCTGCACATCATCAGGCGGGAGGAAACGCCCGGGTGTCACCATTGTGAGGATCGCCCAGAGGACACGGTGCAAACCTGCCCCGCTTGGGCGGAGCACCGCCGTGTCCTCATAGAGCCGATCGACGGCGGTGACCTCTCGCGCCCGGCCCTGGTGCAAGCCATGGTCCGGGACGAGAGGGAGTGGGAGGCAGTCACCTCCTTCTGCGAAAAAGTCACGCTCGCGAAGGAGGTGGCGGGATGGGAGAGAGAAAGGTCCTCCCGTCCCAGCCGCCGCGGGAGACGCCTTGGGCGTCGGGAGCCACGTGACGACTCCCGGCCACCGTAGGCGCGGGCCTGCGGACGGTGAGTAATGGGTGACTCACCGTCCCATCAGCACCAGACCCGTGCCGGACGGCGCGTATATGTTCCACGCGCGCCTCAAAGAGATGTCAGCATATGAAGAGGCCCCTCAGGGCCAAGCCTGCCGGGTAAGCGGGATTGTCCGAAAGGGTTACCGCTACCCCGGAACATAAAGGGCTACGGAAGGAACATGGATGGGTTTTAGTCAGTAAGAGTCTGACACTCCCTTCCACTCCACCCAGAGCGGGAGCAGTCATTGGATGATTTCCCAGCCTTAAAAAAAAAAGGGTGTCGTAAAAGGCGACTAAGTTGAGCAGAAAAGATCACCTCGGTAATCTTTGGAAATTCTGATCCGATTCCAAAAATTCTCTCACTAATGGGAACCTACAGTATTGCCGAGTATCATAGGATATATTCAATGTTAAAACTAGAAATTTTCCGCGGACGAAGTCGCGGGCAGAAGCTAGTTTATAATAGTTATACAGTTTCTGATGCGGATGCGGGTTGAGTAAGCGGTATTAGCGATGAGCGGTTTGCGGGTCAGTATTCACACTGGAGTCTGGACCTAGACTGTTTATAAAGCGGCGCGTGCGAATGCAAAATTACACTTTAAGTAAGCTAGACGAGACTAGCTCACTATAATTAGCGGTTATGAGCGGTGAGCGGATTGAGTCTTGAGAATTGACTCATTATGTAGCGGAGCGGTTGAATGTGATGAACACACTGACGTTTCTTGTCCAAATCACAGTTGACGGATGCTCGCAGTGGCGGGAAAGTTTCCGATTGGTCGATTAGGAATGAATGGGTAGGAATGATTCGCTCAATTCTGTGTTGTAAGCGGAAAAAACTTATAAATAAAAAACTTGCGCGAGCATCCTGCCCGGCTTTGAGGATATGTAATATTCTCAAAAGGAAAGAAATTATATTAAAGCGGACTTATAAAAAAAAGATATTCAAAGCATATTAACTGAAGATAAATTATGGTTTTAATAACGCGGTGATGTTATTGAGAAGGTAAAGGACATAGTTTGACAACGGGTCTCTTGAAAGAGCCACTGCATGTCCTCACCATAGCAACGCGGGTTGTCCCATCCTTGCCGGGAAAACCTTCGGTGATTATACCTAATGGCCAACGTAAAGGAGGGACATCATCGTGATGTATGAGAACCACTGTACCAATCTTAATATTGTCTGCGGCATTCAACCATTTTTGTCTAACTTGAAGATTATGTAAATATTCTATACGCCATCTCTTCCAGAAACTACAAACCATCTGGTCTAGCAATTTCTTGCGGCAAGTCAGAGACTTCGTCGTTTCGGGAACATTCACGACAGGCAACGAAGTTAACGGAGAAGCCATTATAAAGTGAGCGGAAGTAAGTGGTTCTGGGTACGGATCCTCATTCAGGACACAGAGCGGTCTGGAATTTAGAACTGCCTCAATTTCAGTGAGAACAATCAAAAGCTCCTCGTAGGTAAGAAGCTGAGAACCGATAACACGGTATAAATGCGTTTTAATAGATTTAATATGAGATTCCCACAACCCTCCAAAATGGGGTGCGCGGGGTGGAATCATTTTCCACTCTATGCGGTAGCGGTTAACAAGTAGTTCTTGTTGTTGAGCCTTGGCTCCAACGAAATTTGTTCCGTTGTCGGAAAAGGCAAAATTAAATATTATATTATTAATAGCGGTAAGAGAGCGGTAAGTGTCATAAACTAATTTAATTAATTTAGACAAAAGAATAGCAGCACAGAGCTCCAAACGAGCCAGAGATATGACCTTAACAGGTGCAACTTTGGATTTAGCACACACCAAATTTACGTGTGTGTCACCATTTGTATTAGTGACATGTAAGTATATGACGCAGCCATATGCATTCAAGCTGGCATCAGCAAAACCTACTATATTTGTCACGCAACCCATAGTAACGGCTACATGACGAGGTAATTTTAAAGACGAGAGCAAAGGTAATTGCTCTTTAAATTTTTGGAAGAGCAGTATAATAGAATCGGGTGGAGTTTCATCCTCTGATAGCTGGCGCACAGTGCGCATGGCTAGGAAGGGACTAGGTTTAAGACCAAATTCAACTCGATTAAATTGAAATTCGCGAATAGGTTCAGCGGTATTAAAACGAAACAATATTGTTTGGTATTTTCGATGCTCATCAATAACAGCAATTCGAAGATACATCTGTTCCATGTCAGCTGTAACTGCAATAGGGAACAAGCGGAATTTTAAAAGTAATAAAAATATGTCAGCCTGTAAATTCGGCCCTGTGTGTAACAAGTCATTCAATGACACGCCATTATGAGACTTAGCGCTCGCATCAAGAACGATGCGCACCTTAGTGGTTTGTTTATTATTCCTAATAACAGGGTGATGCGGTATGTAATAACCTACAGTCTGATTAACAGAACTAGGTGTAGTTTCAGTTAAATAGTTTCGATCGATATACTCTTGGATTATTTTATTATAACTAGCGCGCAAAACCGGGTCACGAAGCTTAGTTTTTTCTAAGTTAATTAAACGTCGATAAGCGACAGCATAAGAATTTCCAAGTGAATCTGGATTTTTATAGAATGGTAACGCGGTACAATACCTACCACTGGAGTCACGTGACACAGTAGAAGCGTACAGCTGTTCACACTCCAGTTCAGCAGGGCTCATAAAATGTTTTGAAGGTATTTCTTCAATGTTCCAAAATTTATGTAAGGATTCGTCTAAAGACAGAAAACAATGAAAATTATCTATATTTAGCGCGGTAGAAATATATGAAGCGGTATTTAATTCAGCGGGACTATAATTGTTATTAGATAAACTAGCGGGTACCTCACCCATAAGAATGTAACCGAACACGGTTTCAATAGCGGATGGAGCGGTAGGTGAGATAATTTTATTGTGAAGTAATAAATACGGGAACAGTTTTGCCCCTAGAAGCAATTCAACCTCACCAGGTACGTGCCACAGTGGGTCAGCGAGCGGTAAATCAAACAAATGTTGCACTGCAGTAGTGTCAACAAAGTGAGATGGTAAGTTATCCGTTATACTATCTATAACTAGAGCGGTAATGTTAAAATAATTATTTTTAATTTTAGCAGTAACTTTTATCTCAACGTAACCTATAACAGGCCGCAAAGATGATCCGACCCCTTTTATAACGGAGTTTGAAAGCGGTATAATGTTTAATTGAAGTTTTTTACAACAAGCGGAAGTAATTATATTATTTTGCGAAGCGTTATCTATTAAACATCTCACAGAAACGTGTTTGCTGTATTTGTTATCAACATAGACTCGGGCAGTAGAAAGAAGTATCGTATTAAGCGGTTTGTTTACATTATTGATACGAGCGGACGCACACAGCGCCACCTGCTGCGAATAAGGGGAGCTCGTGACGTCAGCGTCAGTCGAAACCGGCTGCGGCGAGCTGTGTTCTAAATGTAAAAGCAAATGATGTCTTTTGTTACACGCCCTACAGTTATGTATAGATTGACACTGTGAAGCAGTGTGCGATACACTAAGACAGTTTACACATCCACGTTTGTTTTTAATAAAATCCAAACGCGAATTGGCTGAGAGGGATTGAAAGGCTGGACAAGTGTAAAGTTTATAATGATCAACTTTACTGCAATACAAACAACTTTGATTATTATCGCAAGCAACAAAAGTATGTACTGTACTATTATGTGACTGATTACGAGAAGGATTATTTTTATTAGGGTTGTTACTCATTAACGCGGTTCGAGATGAAATAGTGCGATCCAATATTTTAACTTGCGATTTTATAAATTGTACGAAATCCGTATAAGTAAGAATTTCCTCATCTCTCATATGCGTTTCGAATAAATTTACGATTGCGGGGTCTAATTTTTTCAAAGCTAAATTAAGCAAAATGAAATCCTTTAAATCTTTAATTTGTAATTGTTCTAAAGCAGAAACGGACGCGTGAAAACTTTCAATGAAAACATTTAAAGATGCGGAGTTATTAATTGCGGACTTAATGTTTAGTATGTTAGACATGTAATGTGAGCCTAGTGCTCGTTTATCTTGGTACTTTTGAACTAAACTGTTCCAGATAGCGGCATAGTTATCTCCTGAGGGAATAATTCCGGCGGTAATTTGCAATGCGTTTCCCTTTAAATTACCCATCAAATACTGCACACGTTGAGAATCTGTAAGGTTCAAGTTACTATGGATATTTGATTTAAATGATTCATAGAAAACAGGCCAGTTGTCAATTCTACCATCAAAGAACGGAATATGAATAGGTGGCAGCTTGACGGTACTTATAAATTGTTTAGCGTTATCATTAGAAGTGCATGAGTGTTCTAATGACCTTGAATGGTTCGCGGTGATTAACGAACGCACTCTCTCTATACGAGAATAAACTTCGTAGTAAGATTCCTGACTGCTATAATCAATATTATGATTAGGATTTAATTGCAAGGAATATGTATTTATTTTGTCTAAATTGTTACTAAATTCTTGACGAGTTACTGAGAGAGCCTCCGAGTCTGCCATAAATGATTCCACCGAACGAAGCTCAATATTAGTTGTATTTATTTTCTTAGAAGTTTCGTATAGCGATGTTAAATATTTGAGGATTGAATTATTTTTAGCTTGAAGTAATTTAACTTTCATTTTAAGATCTTCCATGTTGGAGTAGTTCTAGAAAATATAGCGTACAAAATAATAGGTATAGCGGGTAGACTTAGAATAATTGTTTTATTCTAAGCGGGTATACAAAGGAATAAAGTTGAATAAGTTAGTTATACGAGACCAACTCACGATAATAGGTAATAGTGGGTAGACTTAGAATAATTATTTTATTCTAAGCGGGTATACAAAAGGGATGCGGAAGGATGTTGTAAGTAGGGGTGCAGGTTGAAGAGCCTCCTCGTGGCGCACCCTGGGCAACGGCGGCCCCCACTGCCCACCGGCTTTTGGTGGACAGTTGGGGTCGACGGCTAATCTTCAACAAACGGGGAAGGGTCATGGTTCCAATCACCGATCATCTATTGTTGGTCGGTGAAGGGAACCTGGCTAGGGGCGGGACGGCCAGTCCGTCGATGTCCACCTTGCGTCCACTGTCCTCTCTGCTTCCAGAGGGTCGGTCTAGTGGGCGCAAGGCGGAAGGTGGGAGAGGAAGAAAACCTCTTAAAAAAATCACCCCAATCCCAAGGTCGAGCGTGCCGAGGGGATGAATGGCCCGGGGGTATCGTGGTCACTAGCGCAGGGGGGGGAAACGGGGATAGGGACCTCACCCTTTAAAGGAAAAACTAATGGAAAAATGTCTGATGCGGAACTCAATCTCCAGGCGGGTACCCTTCGGGGAGAATCCCGCCCCTCTAACGAGGGCAGCCCCATCGTATCTGGGGGGGGCACCCACAGACCAAACGCCGACACCACCGGCGAGCGACAAAAGGTCCTTCAGGAGAACCTGAAGGACCTGCGCGTGGTGATAACGCCGATTGCCGTCGCAGACGGCAACATGAGCCGAGGAGGCTCCAGTCTCGAAGGAGACCTACGCGGAGGCAGCTCGAGATCTGGGTCGAGATCCAGATCCAGATCTCGAAAGCGGAGTCTCTCCTCCAGCGAGGAGAACTTGGCGGCTGCCAAAGTGCCGAACACGGCACGCAGTGGTAGGGGTCGCGCGGTGGCGGGCGGAACCCCCACCCGTGACGTTCGGGGTCGCTTTTTGCGGCCCGACACTCCAGCTCCAGTGGAGTGCATGGAGGGCGCGGAGAGCGACCCAGGGGCCCCGTTGACGGATGTCAGCGGAGGCTCCACTTTGTCTCTGCTCGGTAGCAACCGAGCAGAAGCAAGCGCGGCAAAGCGGGCGCAGCGGAGGGCTGTCGTGGCTGACGAAGTCAGCGAGTTGGCCCGACAGGCCCGAGAGCGGCGCGCCGCTCGAATGACTGGGGGGAGTGCGTCGGCGGTGGCGCTTAGTCGCCAGGCGCTGGACGGCGTGGACGTCGTCCTGAGGGTTGCCACCGGATCCGGCAACCTGAAGGGCACGTTCACGCGTGCCCTAAAAGAGGCGGCGGAGCACATAAAGGAGGCGGTTGAGGTCCTCCTTAATAACACCAGCTCGGAGGAGACGGCGAAGTTGTGGGAGGAGAATGGCCGTCTCAGATCCGAGCTCGAGGACCTCAAGCGGCAGTTTGCCGCCGCCCAGGGGGCAGCTCCCACCGCCGCTGGCGCCTCTCGCGTCACGGCTCCTCGGCCGGCCCCATCGCCGGCCCCGCCGTCGACCTCTGCACTAGCAGATGCAGAGGTCGAGAAGATTGCCCGCATCTGCATGATGCAGTGCGGGCAGATGGTCGGAGCACGACTGGAGGCGCTTGAGTCCAGGCTCCTCCCGGCCGAGAACCTGCGCCCTCCGCTTGCTGCGGATAGACGGAGGAAGGAGGGGCCTGCCAATCCGCCACCAGTCGCGGCGAGGAAGGCGGGAAAAACCGCGGGCGCGCCCACGCCCGCTACCCAGACGGCGGCACCTGCGGCGGCCGCGCCCGGGCCTTTGACAGAGGCCTGGACGACGGTCGTCAAGAGGGGCCGCAAGAAAAAGGCGGCACCGCCGGCACCGGCAGTCGCTAAGGCACCGGCACCAACAAAGGCACCGGCGCCCAAGAAGCCAAAAGGACCGCCTAAGGTCAGAGCCCCACGCTCCGCGGCAGTTGTGATTACGCTGCTGCCCGGAGCCGTCGAACGGGGCATCACATATAAGGCGGTCCTCACTGAGGCAAAGGCCAAGGTCACTTTTCCTGACCTTGGCACACCGACCGGCTTCAGGCTGAAGCCGGCGATGACGGGGGCGCGACTGCTGGAGGTGTCCGGTGCCTCTAGCGGCGAGAAGGCGGACGCATTGGCCGCCAAATTGAGGGAGGTCCTCAACCCCGAGGACGTCCGGGTGTCCAGGCCGATGAAGACTGCAGAGTTGCGCATCGACGGCCTGGACGACTCGACGACTGAGGCCGAGGTCAAGGCGGCCATTGCCCGTGCCGGTGGGTGTCCGCTGGACAACGTGCGGACGGGCGACATCCGCGCCGACGCTTCCGGGCTCGGCATGATTTGGGTGCGGTGCCCGGTGGCGGCGGCGAACAAAGTCGCCGAAGGTGGGCGATTGTTGGTGGGGTGGGTTGCGGCCAGAGTGAGGCTGATGCAACCCAGGGCTTTGCGGTGTTTCCGCTGCCTGGACGTAGGGCATGTCCGGGCGCGGTGCACCTGCGAGACGGACCGCAGCGACCTCTGTTTCCGCTGCGGCCAGCCCGGCCACAAGGCGGCCCAGTGTTCCGCGGCGCCAAACTGCAGCCTCTGTACAGCTGCAGGGAGGCCCGCTGGGCACCGAGCGGGTGGTAAGTCCTGTGGCGGCCCCGCCAACAGGCAGAGAAGAAGGGGTGCCAAGGCTGCGGGGGGCTCTTTACCCCCCCCTCAGTCTGGCAGCCCCTCGGTCGACTCCCGGCCTAGGATAGGTGTCGTGGAGGGAATGGACTGCGTATAAATGGCGCTGTTCCATTTCCTCCAGGGCAATATCAACCACGCTGCCAGAGCTCAGGATCTTTTGCTCCAGAGCATGGCAGAGTGGTCGATCCACGTGGCGGTGGTCGCCGAGCCGTATTTCGTCCCCCCCCGCGACAACTGGGTGGGTGACCTCGACGGCTTGGTGGCCATCATCGGCGGGGCTCTCGTCAGCCCGTCCCGGGGACACGGCTGGATAGCCGCCCTCGCGGACGGCGTTGGCGTGGTTGGTGCGTACTTTTCGCCCAACAAGAGCCTCGCCGACTTCGAGAACTTCCTTGTCGAGTTGGGTGCCGTCGTAGGCCGACTCCACCCTCGTCCTGTGCTGTTGCTGGGGGATCTCAACGCCAAGTCATCGGCGTGGGGATCCTCTGTGACCGATGCCAGAGGCGAGGCGCTGGAGGAGTGGCTGGTTACGACTGGCTTGGTCGTCCTGAACCGGGGGTCGGTTCACACGTGCGTGCGGCAGCGGGGTGGCTCTATAGTGGACGTCTCGTTCGCTAGCCCTGCTGTCGCATGCCGTGTGCGCGACTGGCGTGTCGTCGTGGAGGTGGAGACGTTGTCGGATCATCGATACATCCGCTTCGACGTCTCCGCCCACACCGCCAGCGGCCGCAGTCCAGCGGCCCCGCGAATGGACGGCCCGCGCTGGGCGCGTAAGCGCATCGACAGGGAACTTCTCGAGGAGGCCGCTATTGTCCAGGCCTGGATCCGGGAGTCGACGACGAACGGACCCGTCGACGTCGAACAAGAGGCGCTGTGGTTCCGCGGGGCGATGACGCACATTAGCGACGCGTCCATGCCCCGGGTCCACACGCTGTCAGCAAGGCGCCAGGTGTACTGGTGGTCCGCCGAGATCGCACGGCTGCGTATAGCGTGCGTCGCGGCGAGGCGCCCGTACACCCATTACCGAAGACGACGTCGTCGGGTCCCTGACGAAGAAGCCGCGCTGTATGAGGTGTACCGCGCGGCTAAGCAGGCTCTGTGGCTGGCCATCGGCGATGCGAGATCGCGAGCCAGGGGGGAGATGCTGGAGACTCTCGACGGAGATCCGTGGGGGCGCCCCTATCGTGCGGTTCGAGGGAAACTAAGAGCCGCCGCGCCCCCACTCACCGAGAGCCTCCAGCCCGAGCTGCTGGAGGAGGTAGTAACAGCCCTCTTCCCGGCGAGAGCGGAGCACACTCCGCCGCCGATGGCTATGCCCACAGCCGCAGAGCCTCCGGAGGAGGAACACGCCATTGACGTCCCAGAGGTGACACAGGCAGAGATGAGGGCAGCCGTGATGCGGCTCCGGGCCAAGAATGTGGCTCCGGGGCCTGACGGCATCCACGGCATCGCGCTGGCCCTCGCTCTGAAGGAGCTAGAGCCCCAGCTGAGAGGACTCTTCACCGCGTGTCTTGAGCAGGGCCGGTTTCCAACATTATGGAAGACCGGCCGGCTAGTCCTGCTCAAGAAGGCGGGGCGCCCTGCGGACTCACCGTCCGCGTACCGGCCCATTGTGCTGCTCGACGAGGTGGGCAAGATGTTTGAGCGAATTATCGCATCCCGCCTCGTCGGCCACTTGTGCGAAGAAGGGCCGGATCTGGATGAGTGCCAATTTGGTTTTCGGCACGGGCGCTCCACCATTCACGCGATATCGCGGGTGAGAGTCCTGGCGGAGGAAACGGTGTCTCGGGGTGGGGTGGTGATGGCGGTGTCGTTAGACATCTCCAACGCCTTCAACACCCTGCCCTGGAGTTGTATCAGAGAGGCACTGCTCTATCATCGAGTGCCTCTCTACCTCCGTCGCATCGTTGGGGCTTATCTGTCGGAGAGGTGTGTCACCTACGTGGGACGTGATGGCGGTCACCAGCACCCCATGTCGTGCGGTGTTCCGCAGGGATCGGTCGTCGGACCGCTCCTGTGGAACATTGGCTACGACTGGGTGCTGAGGGGTGAGCTCCAGCCGGGCGTGCAGCTGACGTGTTACGCTGACGACACGTTAGTCACGGCCCGGGGGAGCTCGCACAGGGAAGCAGCGTTGCTAGCGACGGCGGCGGTCTCACAAGTTGTGAGCCGCATTCGGCGCCTCGGCCTGGAGGTGGCCCTCAACAAGTCGGAGGCCATGGTGTTCCATGGTCCCCGACGGGCGCCGCCGCCGGGATCACACATTGTGGTCGGGGGGGTCCGCATCGCTGTCGAGCCTACCATGAAGTACCTAGGATTGGTGCTCGACAGCCGGTGGGACTTTGGCCCCCACTTCCGGCGGCTTGCGCCCAAGTTGTTGGGCGCGGCCGGGGCGCTCTCAACGCTGCTTCCCAATCTGGGGGGCCCGAGCGCCGCCTGTAGGCGGCTCTACGTGGGGATCGTGCGATCGATGGCCCTGTATGGGGCACCGATCTGGGCGGCTGACCTGACGGCCGGGAGCATCTCTGTCTTGCGTAAGCCACAGAGAGCTATGGCCGTCAGAGTCATTAGGGGATATCGCACGATCTCTTACGAGGCGGCTTGTGCACTGGCCGGATCCCCGCCCTGGGACCTGGAGGCGAAGGTCCTCGCGTCACTGTTCCGGTGGCGCGAGGAAATGCGGGCGCGGGGCGAACGACCGATGCAGCAACAATTGGAGCTGCGTCGGTCTCAGCTCCACGAGGTCCTGGTGGCGGACTGGCGGGACAGGCTCTCACGCCCTACCGCCGGCCTCAACACCATCGAGGCGATCCGACCGGTGCTCAGCGAGTGGCTCGGAAGAAGGCACGGCTCCCTGACATTTCGGGCGACACAGGTTCTCTCGGGGCATGGTTGCTTCGGGAAGTTCCTGTGTCGCATAACCAGGGAGCCAGACGCTCGGTGTCACCACTGCGTCGACTGTCGGGAGGACACAGCACGGCATACGCTGGCAGAATGTGCCGCATGGCTGGAGCCGCGCCGTGCCCTCATCTCAGAAGTAGGCAGCGACCTGTCGCTGCCGGCCGTCGTTAACGCCATGGTCGGCAGTGAACAGGCCTGGGACGCGGTGGTATCCTTCTGCGAGCAAGTCATTTCGCAGAAGGAGGCTGCGGAGCGGGAGCGGGAGATCACCTCCCTCAACCCGGCCCGCAGCAGGCGCACCGGGCGTCGGAGGAGGGCAGACAATGCCCTCTTCCAGCCCCCCTAAATGGGTCCAGGGGCAACGGACGCGGCGCTAGTCCGTCGCCCCCCACAACAACATCTGGACCCGAGGCGGCGGCGCGTAGTGTTCCACGCGCGCCCCTCCAAGACGGTACGAGGGGAGTGTCGTACACCTCACTCCCGCTCGGCCGAGACGAGGCCCGCTGTGGCGGACCGGCACCACGGGGGTTGCGGAAGAATTCTTTTTGATTCCCGCGACCCCCGGCCAAGGTGTGAGAGGGAACACCCGGGGTGGTTTTTAGTCAGTAAGAGTCTGACAGACCCCTCCGCCCTCCCCGGGGCGGGGGACATCCATGAGGATTTTCCCCCCGGATCAAAAAAAAAAAAAAAAAAAAAAGGATGTTGTAAGTAAGTTAGACAAGACTAACTCACGATAATTAGCGGATTGAATATTTACCTATGCTATTTCAATGCAGCAGGCGAAATATTAAGTTGATACAGTAATTCTCAATGAATAATGTACCTAGCGGGGAATGTACGAACGCAAGTAGGTTCGTTCAATATGGCGATTTTACGAACGTTGTATTTTAGGTATTTTAACCTAAATCCTAGGTATGACCTATATTAGGATCGTTGATTCTTTGAATCCGACTCGATGGGACCAAATAACTTATGGTGTATAAGTTTTAAACGACTTCGAAGGACCTTGATATGCGGTGAATTAATTTTGTTGGTAATGTAGATTTTAGCGTCGAGGACTGCTGGTCGACACAGAATTGAGCATACGGGAAATGAGGTTTTGAGGAATATGGATGGATGGACTTACTTGAGACCTTCTGGACGAAACACGTGGCAAGGACAGCCCTTTGCAGACGTCTCACGTGTTCCCTGGTTTCTTCCTGATGCACTTTTTCACTTGTTTAAATGTCACACTTGTGTCGGCCAACACTTATTTATAATAGTTATACAGTTTCTGATGCGGATGCGGGTTGAGTAAGCGGTATTAGCGATGAGCGGTTTGCGGGTCAGTATTCACACTGGAGTCTGGACCTAGACTGTTTATAAAGCGGCGCGTGCGAATGCAAAATTACACTTTAAGTAAGCTAGACGAGACTAGCTCACTATAATTAGCGGTTATGAGCGGTGAGCGGATTGAGTCTTGAGAATTGACTCATTATGTAGCGGAGCGGTTGAATGTGATGAACACACTGACGTTTCTTGTCCAAATCACAGTTGACGGATGCTCGCAGTGGCGGGAAAGTTTCCGATTGGTCGATTAGGAATGAATGGGTAGGAATGATTCGCTCAATTCTGTGTTGTAAGCGGAAAAAACTTATAAATAAAAAACTTGCGCGAGCAATGTATGTATTTACAAAAAAAAAAAATATATAAGTAGTTTATCAGTCATCTCGTTACCATAACACAAGCATTAGGTTGCTTAGCTTGGGACTATATGGCGTTGTGTGAAATGTCCAAGGATATTATTATTATTGACTGCCACGTAGTAGACACTATCAATCTGCCTAGCCTTTTCCCTACTACATATGTTGGGGTCGGCGTCCAGTCTAACCGCATACAGCTGAATACCAGTATTTTAAACAGAGTGACTGATTATCTGACCTCCACAACCCAGCAACTGGGTAATAAGATACCCCTTGGTAAGACTGGATGTCAGACTTTCGGGCTTCTGACGACCCGTACCGACTTTTAAAGATACAAGAATGACAGCCAGGACAACGGTTTAACGTGCTTTCGGAGTCTATGTATGTAAAGATGGTCACTCATCCCCGGACCAACCCCGGCAAGCGTAGCTTAACCTGATGGATTAACCCGTGCGGCTGTTGTAAATTACACACAAGCTCGCCAATATTATAAAACATCTCTCCCAAACTATTGATTTGATTTCAAAAATTCGCTATGCTATTTTTTTATGTCAATGTCGCGGGCAGAAGCTAGTAAATTAGTTTAAGCTAAGTAATAACAACCGCAAAGATCGATCTAACAGACTAAGCTACGGTTTCCGGGGTTAGCACGTGGATGGGTTCATCATCGCAGGTCCAATAAATAGTGAAGAATAAATTACCACAATAGGTACATACTAAGTATAGAACATAACAAAGTACCTTACTAATGGCATAAGTGTTCGTGAACCCTCTTATAATTATGCACCTATAATACCTTTACTTGGAAAGGCAGTAACGTCTATCTTTGACATGGGATAGTGCGAATAAAACAGATGAAGCTCATTTTGAACTCATCTGCTAATTGAAGAACTCTTAATTGCCAACTCTCAAAACTAATTAGAGTGCTTGTTCGAAGTTTGTACGTTGAGATGGCAAATGCAATTAATAAATCATAAGTTCGGGAATAGCAATCTAAGAGGAGCTCGTGGCTGAGTAATAACAGTAGCATGGGTTGATCTATCAAGTTAAGCTACGATTGTCGGGGTTGGTCCATGTACGGGTGACCATTTTACATAGCGGGACTTCTCCGAACCACGGAAAGCGCGTGGTCCCGGCTGTCATTCGTGGATCTTTGGCAGTCGTTTCGGGTCGTCAGAAGCCCGAAAGTCTGACAGCCAGTCTTACCAACGGGTATCGTATTAGCCATTACGGGGTGGTGGAGGTCAAACACCATGTTACTCCATGTAAAATACTGGTATTCAGCTGCATCCGGATAGACCGGATTGAGTAATAAAAATAAAAGACAATTAAATGACAACGCATTTAATTGTGTCTCAGAGCTCACACAGGACCATAGGAAGGCTGTAGGCAAGATGGATCTAGATGGATGGAAAGCCAAATTGATGCAGCGTAATGGATGGGTGGATGTCTTAAATTAACTCGATAAAATTGGCACAACACATGCAAACACCTAAGGCATTAGGTCTGCCTTTGTACAGTTCTTGTTACTTGTGCATAAAGTTTTAATAAACAATTAAATTATACGTAAAGGAGATAATGGATTGAAAATGTACATTGAAAGTAATAAGTCTTGTCTCATAATTGTACAGGTTTGGATGCCAAGCCTTAGGGCGGATTTCACCAATGAAACTGAACGCGATCAGCAAATAAATCCTGTTTATAGCCAGTCAATGGTACTTATCAACTAATTTATCAGTCAAACGTAGATCTTATTAGTACAACTTTAACAATTCCATAATTGGTTTGTTTTTGTAAAGTTTAAAAATACAAACCAGGGATCTATTAATTTATTTTATCGAAACTTTATCGATTTAGCAGCACATGTAAAATATGCACGTGAACAATTTAAAAAACTCGATTTTTTATCTAACTATTCTACAACATTAATTCATTGCATTAAGCATAATTGCGACTCCGAAATCTGATTAGGTACTGTATAAGAAGTTTAAATTATTTTATACTAGCTGCTGCTAGCGGCTTCGCCTGCGTGGATATCGGAAATTATACCAACAGAACGTTCTACCGCGATAAAAAGTATCCTGTGCCAAATTTCATCTAGACCCGTTCAGCCGTTTGAGCGTGAAGGACGGACAAACATACAAACTCACTCACAAACTTTCGCATTTATAATATTACTAGCTGACCCGACAGACGTTGTCCTGTCTTAACTATGATACCTACCTTACCTACCCTACCTACCCTACCTACCCTACCTACCCTACCTACCCTACCTACCCTACCTACCCTACCTACCCTACCTACCCTACCTACCCTACCTACCCTACCTATAATGTGCAATAAAAAAAAAAAATAATAATAATAATAATATGCCTATGTCCTTCTCATGAATGCAAACTATCTACATACCAAATTTCAGCAAAATCGGTTGGGTGGTTTAGGCGTGAAAAGGTAACAGACAGACAGACAGACTTACTTTCGCATTTATAATATTAGTATGGATAGTTACTAAAAAGGAAACTTCTAAATCAACGCAATAATAAAGAGGGCCCTTTTTTCTGAGGGTGTGAAATCATCAAATAATCCCTACCTCCCGCTCGAAAGGGAGTGTCATCTTCACTCTTACTGACTAAAACCCATCCATGTTCCTTCCTTAGCCCTTTATGTTTCGGGGTAGTGGTAACCCTTTCGGACAGTCCTACTGAAACAAAAAGACAGCATCGACGCTCTCGCAAATCTTCTGTTGTCCTACAGTCATGAAAAATGACAAGAAGCAAAGGAAAAACTTTGAAAATCATTAAATTCTAGTTTAATCACAAAAAAAAACTATAGGATTCTGTAGATTTCCTATTTTAGTTTAATGTATCATTTCACTACCACAGCAAGCCTTATCGTGTAGGCCTGCTCCACCTTTTAACAGCCATTTCTCGGGACTAACGGATGACATTAGTGACTACCTATGGTGCTACCTTGCTTTTTAAATGCGACAGTGTTAACATGTCTATTATACATGTTACTACAAATACGACTACCAAAGGTAATGACTACACTTGGTATCGAATCATGTTGAGAATGAAGAGCTTAGGCTAAGCTACGCTTACCGGGGTTGGCCGTGGATGGGTGACCAATCTTTACATACCAAGACTCCTCCGTCGTCAGAAGCCCGAAAATCTGACAGCTAGAGATACCAAGGGGTATCGTATTACCTAGTTACTGGGTTGCGGTGGTCAGATAGGCAGTCGCTCCATGCAAAATGTGGTATTCAGCAGTATCCGGTTAGACTGAAAGCCGACCCCAACATAGTTGGGAAAAGGCTAGGCAGATTTTTACATGTTGAGAATGTTAAATTATAATGATTTTACCTAGTTACTCGTATTAGCGAAACTTCAAATTCCCCGCAAAAAAAATATATTTGAATAGTAAGTATTGTCTTGTTCACTCACCAATCGCTTAAAGATCACTGTGGTGAATTCACCATCTTCGAAACAGCCAGTGCGAGCAAAATGTTTGATTTAAAAAAAAACATCGTCCGATTTATTATCTTTTATTTCCTTTTTTTATTTTTTTGTTCGTTTTGCCTGTATCCGTTCTGCATTTCCACATACATAGTTTGATATTATGTTTTTCGTCGTAAGTCTATTTTTATACAGACACCCTAAACTAAGGCAAATTTTAGATAGAAAATCGTCAGTTTTACATCAAAACATGAAAAAACAAACTTTCACTTTTTAAAATACTGAATTAAGGTTGCTTGCCCTCAAAGCATCGCAAATAATGAACCTGATGGCCTTCGCGCATTTCGACTGATTAGCTTAGAATATATTATCACATTAATTATGAAGAAAAACGGGTTGCCCTAAAGTATATAAGGACTCGTAATATTCAATAACCTCACAGTAGTAGCCGTCCTGACTACAGCAAGCACTTCTTCGTGTATAACGATTCAGTAAAGTACCAAAATCAAAATGAAGTTCAATCTAATAATCCTGATCGCCGTGTTCGTTGTTGCGGCTATCTTCATACCAGATCAAGTTGTTGCCTGCATTAGCGATGGCGGCAGCTGTCAACCCGATGGCAGTCTAGGAAACTGCTGTTCCGGATATTGCTACAAGCAAGTTGGTTGGGGCGTTGGATACTGTACCGGTAGATAAATGATCTATAATGACTGTTTCTTTTTTTTGAGTTTTTGAAATCGGAACTGTTGTAAATGCATAATAAAATAATATACAATAAAAATATTGTTTTTTTATTTGTCTTTATCCTCTTTGATGCACTCTTGAATCATTTGAAAACGACAGGAACGCAGCTGCACACAGTTAAACGGGATTGTCCGAAAGGGTTACCGCTGCCCCGGAACATAAAGGGCTAAGAAAGAAACATGGATGGGGTTTAGTCAGTAACATTTTGACACTCCCTTCCGGTCCACCTGATGATTTCCCAGCCTCGAAAAAAAAACACGCAGTGGTCGTGAGTTTATTTATTGCATCTTGTTATTATTACAAATATTTCTTTAATTTCAAATAAACATTATACTCAATTATGGGGTAGGCAGAATCTATTATACAGAACTGCAACGATTCTTTCATATATCTTTTGCCTCGTTTATGTTCATACATCTGGTCACACGTGTACGCAAATAATTTTGGGTATTACTGACTTTTCTGAAGAACATCTTCAGTAGGGTTAATTTATGTCTTCCTAGAGCGCTCCCTCCTCAATATATTTTATTAGACGCCTTTCATTCACCCGCTCACGATGCTCAAGCCATCTATTTTAAAATATTTAAAAAAAAAATTGTTTTTTTTGTTTCTTATAAAAATATTTAAAATTTTTATAAAATAAGGATTTAAATGAATATACGAAAACAAGTAATTTAAAAGGCACCAGTCATGTCAAAAAGTGAATTTAAAAAATAAAAAGAAGTTACATGTTTTTAGTTATTCGGTCGGTTAAGCCGTTTAGAAGTTGCAATAAATAAACATACAAACATATTATTTTTTCGGCAGTCGTGTAAAAATTAATATGGGCAATGTAGGCAAGATATGATGAGATCATCATGAGAAATATTTTTGCCCGTATATCGAATACCTTGTTACACTGTACGCCAAACTTACCTAAAAAGCTCCCATCCATAAAAACTTTAAATAAATAACAACTTTATGTATCGCTATACATCCCAGTCATCTAAAATTAAACGTTAATTGAATCCTCTAACATTCATTTGAACAAATTTTCGAAGGGATTGAACCTCGGTTAGCTCCCGGGGCCGAAGCCCTTTGAAATATCGTTAATCTTTGAGATAAAGTTAAGCTACGGTTAGCTAAACTGCGGGTAAAGCCTTATGCTGACCATCTGTGATTTTATCAGACAGTAACTGATTGCTCATTTAAGTTGTCGACACACTGAGAAAGTCATCCAGTCAGTCGATTCTGTAAAAATCTAACCGTGTAAACTTAAGCGAAGTGAGCTGTCGTTCCCCTTAATGCTAGGGATTGACACTATTGATAGCTCACTATGAACTCACTTTACTTACGTGAGATTTTCACAGAATAGCACTTTTTTTTTTTTTTTTTTAAGGCTGGGAAATCATCCAATGACTGCTCCCGCTCTGGGTGGAGCGGAAGGGAGTGTCAGACTCTTACTGACTAAAACCCATCCATGTTCCTTCCGTAGCCCTTTATGTTCCGGGGTAGCGGTAACCCTTTCGGACAATCCCGCTTACCCGGCAGGCTTGGCCCTGAGGGGCCCCTTCATATGCTGACATCTCTTTGAGGCGCGCGTGGAACATATACGCGCCGTACGGCACGGGTCTGGTGCTGATCGGACGGTGAGTCACCCATTACTCACCGTCCGCAGGCCCGCGCCTACGGTGGCCGGGAGTCGTCACGTGGCTCCCGACGCCCGGGGCGTCTCCTGCGGCGGCTGGGACGGGAGGACCTTTCTCTCTCCCATCCCGCCACCTCCTTCGCGAGCATAACTTTTTCGCAGAAGGAGGTGACTGCCTCCCACTCCCTCTCGCCCCGGACCATGGCTTGCACCAGGGCCGGGCGCGAGAGGTCGCCGCCGCCGATCGCCTCTACGAGGACACGGCGGTGCTCTGCCCATGCGGGGCAGGTTTGCACCGTGTGCTCTACCGTGTCCTCTGGGCGATCCTCGCAGTGGTGACAACCGGGCGTTTCCTCCCGCCTGATGATGTGCAGGAACCTCCCGAAACATCCATGTCCGGTGAGGACCTGCGTCAGGCGGTAGGTGAGGACGCCGTGACGCCTCTCTAGCCACTCCTCAAAGAGGGGCCTTACCGCCACTATCGTGGCGTGCCCTGCGCTGGGTTGCGACAGTCGCTGATTCCAGGCCGCCATGAGATCGCGCCGGAGGTCCGTCCGATCCGCGGCAATTTGCTGCGGAAACGGAGTTTCCCCCCGGCTTAGTACCTCCGCGCGCCACTCGAACAGGCGCGCGAGGACTATCGCCTCCAGATCCCACGGCGGCAGTCCGGCAAGGAGGCTTGCCGCCTCGCTCGAGATCGTGCGGTACCCCCGGATTAGCCGAATGGCTACCACCTTTTGGGGCGCGTTCAGATAGTGAGCGGCTCGTCGCCGCAATGAACGCGCCCACACCGGGGCCCCGTATAGGGCCATGGACCGCACGACTCCCGCGTAAAGCCTCCGGCAGGAGGCGTTTGGCCCCCTCAAATTGGGCAAGAGCCGCTTGAAGGCGGCCCCAGTCCGTTACAGCTTGGGGGCCAAACGTCGGAAATGCTCCACGAAATTCCATCGGCTGTCGAGGACCAGACCCAGGTATTTCATCGTGGTCCCGACGCCGATGTGAACCCCTCCTACCGTAAGTTGGGATCCCGATGGTGGCCTATTCCGAGGCCCATGAAAGGACATGGCCTCGGACTTGTGCAATGCCACCTCGAGACCCAACTGCCGGATCCTCTCAACGACTATCGCAACCCCGCGTGTCATCGCGTCGGCCGCCGCCTGATGCGACCTCCCCTGCGCCAGGACCAGCGTGTCGTCAGCGTAGCAAACTACGCTGACGCCGTCAGGGAGGTCGGCCCGCAGCACCCAGTCGTAACCGATGTCCCACAGGAACGGCCCCAGAACCGATCCCTGCGGGACACCGCACGACATCTCTCGCCGGTTCCATTCCCCACAGAATAGCACTACAGTTCATAAATACAATACCATATAATTGGTTTTCAGTGAAAGCCGTAAAGCAGTTAGGATTTGTGCCAGGTTTATGCCAATAGGCCCAGTCCTATTACGCGGGACTTGAACATAACTGGCGTCATGTGAGTGTACTTCTGTTACACGTGTGCCCAAACCTTAGCGGAAACAAGGCGTGATGTTCAGTTTAAATTTGTTCTTAAAAGTTTAACTTTTCTATTTCAAGACACACACAATGAAGTCGCGGACAGAAGGTACTAGCCTAACTTTTTTTTTTTTGAGCTGGGGGGGAAATCCTCGTGGATGTCTCCCGCCCCGGGAAGGGCGGAGGGGTCTGTCAGGCTCTTACTGATTAAAAACCACCCCGGGTGTTCCCTCTCATACCTGCGCCGGAACTGAAAATATTTCCGCAACCCCCGTTGGTGCCGGCCCGCCACCGCGGGCCTCGTCTCGGTCGAGGGGGAGTGAGGTGTACGACACTCCCCTCGTACCGTCTTGGAGGGGCGCGCGTGGAACACTACGCGCCGCCGCCTCGGGTCCAAATGTTGTGGGGGGCGACGGACTATCCCCGCATCTGTCGCCCCTGGACCCATTTAGGGGGGGCTGGAAGAGGGCATTCTCTGCCCTCCTCCGACGCCCGGTGCGCCTGCTGCGGACCGGGTTGAAGAAGGTGATCTCCCGCTCCCTTTCCGCAACCTTCATCTGCGAAATGACTTCCTCGCAGAAGGATACCACCCCGACCCAGGCCTGCGCGCTGCCGACCATACAGTTCACTACGACCGGCAGCGACAGGTCACTGCCTACTTCAGAGATGAGGGCACGGCTCCAGCCATGCGGCACACTCTGCAAGCGTATGCCGCGCCGTGTCCTCCCGACAGTCGACGGAGTGGTGACACCGATCGTCTGGCTCCCTGGTTATGCGACACAGGAACTTCCCGAAGCAACCGTGCCCCGAGAGAACCTGTGTCGCCCGAAAAGTCAGGGAGCCGTGCCTTCTTCCAAGCCACTCGCTGAGCACTGGTCGGATCGCCTCGATAGTGTCGAGGTCGAGGTAGGTAGGGCGTGAGAGCCTGTCCCGCCAGTCCGCCACCAGGACCTCGCGGAGCTGTGACCGACGCAGCTTCAGTTGTTGCTGCATCGGTCGCTTGCCCCGCGCCCGCATTTTCTCGCGCCACCTAAACAGTGACGCGAGCACCTTCGGGGATCCGGCCAGTGCACATAGGAGATCGTGCGATACCCCCTTACGAATCTGACGGCCATAGCTCTCTGTGGCTTACACAAGACAGAGATACTCCCGGCCGTCAGGTCAGCCGCCCAGATCGGTGCCCCGTACAAGGCCATCGATCGCACGATCCCTACGTAGAGCCGCCTACAAGTGGCCGCGCCCAACAACTTGGGCGCAAGCCGCCGGAAGTGGGGGCTAAAGTCCCACCGGCTGTGTCGAGCACCAATCCTAGGTACTTCATGGTAGGCTCGACAGCGATCCGGACCCCCGACCACAATGTGTGACCCCGGCGGCGGCGCCCGTCGGGGACCATGGAACACCATGGCTTCCGACTTGTTGAGGGCTACCTCCAGGCCGAGGCGCCGAATGCGGCTCACAACTTGTGAGACCGCCGCCGTCTTCAGCAACGCTGCTTCCCTGTGCGAGCTCCCCCGGGCCGTTATGTCATTACTAATACTGGCCAGTTTGATATAGGAACTCCGCGGTATCAATTCGTAAACATTTCCAGCCAGTAAAACGATATAATAAAAAAAAAGTAATGTCCAACATTAAGTGTGCAATTTCATCACCGAAATAAACACTTGACCTCATTTTCTTCACCACAATTTGGGCCTGGTCCCCAGAGAATAATATAGCATTTTATGCATCCTGAAATTTTTAAGGCAAAGAGGAATCTTTGGGTAACTAATACCGTAAAAGTTTAGGGAAAATGAAAAGAATTCAGAGTTTTTTTTGTTCGTTTCAAGTTTTGTCTTCCATTTAATAATGAGGGGAATAAGGGCGATAATTAATAATGAGGTTTAACGCAAGAGGGGGAAGAAGTAGGTTTTTACAAAAAGCTGGTTTATTAATGACGTGGTTTAAAAACACACCATGATGACAAAAAAAAAATACATTACTGCATAAACCAACCAACATTAACGACTTGAAGTAAGTAAGATTTTAGATCACAATGCAAAATACTTGGCAATATATACGTTGAAATAAAATAAAATTTATTTTTTTGCCAGAATATAGGTCGAAAATCTGACAGCTAGTCTACCAAGGGGTATCGTATTGCCCAGTTACTGGGTTGTGGAGGTCAGATAGGCAGTTGCTCCATGTGAAAAACTGGTATTAAGCAGCATCCGGTTAGACTGGAAACCGACTCCAACATAGTTGGGAAAAGGTTAGGCAGATATACATTCGACTTATAATCAGTCGTGCAAATATTTAAAATACATGCATATTTATAATTTCATGAAATGACATCAATGTCATGAGTATACGTCGTTCACACAATAGACTACTTTACCTACTGAAATAGGCCTTAGCAACCATTTTAAGCACACATATTAAAAAATGCCACCACATTCGAAAATTCAAACGAGATTCTAAACTTTTTGCAATAAAAAAAAACACTTTTCCTCTCCCAACCTTGACTCTGCTTTAGAACGGCCGCAAATACTGGCTGGTACACTGAAGTTTATTAGCAAAGAACATTAACGAAATTCTCCGGGGACTGTTTATAAGGTTGATGTTAGACGCTTCACTCGGGTGATTGTACAGAGGCTAGCACAACAAGACAACAAGTTACCCCAATCTGTCAAATTAATTTCTTTGTTAGTTTTTCAACTTTATTACAAAAGCATAAGGTTCATTATCAATTGGGAATATTAGACAGTTTGGGATAGCTTGATGTGCTGGCGTCTGTACATTCGAATGAGTATTTGATTCTACATTCACACGGTACTGGCGAAATTACTCAACAAGTAACGCGAGTGAAAGATGCTAATGATTGGTTCTCTAATTAAAAATTCAACACTATTTACTATTTCTGTATGTTGTTATTTTGATCATTCTTTTGCTGTGTTCAGACGTTTCACTTCGAAAGAAAGACGCCAAATAAAATACCTAATAAACAAACCGTGAACCGTCTCATATCAGCATAAGCATTACATAAATGAGAGACTAGACGGGAGTGCGGAAATTAGATGTTTGAGCGAAATACGTTGGGAAGAAGACATACGGGTGTCGTGGGTGGGGGCCTTAGGCGTAGGAAGGAAGTACATTTGTTATGTTTATTATTATTTAGTGAATGTAATGTGAGGGAAAATTGTTTGTGCTTAAAGACGATTTGTTGTTGAAGATCTGGAAGTGAGAAAGATTACTTTGGTTTTGGAAACGTGTAACGTCTTTTGAAGCTTAAACCCTGTTGAGCGTAGTAGAATCAAATTAGTCTTAGGAAAATTTCATTTTCTGGGATACTGATTTATTTATTTATTTAAATTTTAGGCACACAATTAAGGTTTTACACGACCTTTCATATTTAAAATAGGTGGTCAAAGGCATGCATATTATAATTTTTATTATGTACGTAATATAATGTTTTTCTACGCTATTTCATCCTATTCTGTATATAGCCGGTCGATTCTGTAAAAATCTCACCGTGGTACCTTAAATGAAGTGAGCGTGAAGCAATATATAATATCCTTGGGCATTTCACAAAACGCCATATTATAGTCCCAAGCTAAGCAACCTAATGCTTGTGTTATGGTAACGAGATGGCTGATAAACTACTTATATACATTTTTTTTTGTAAATACATACATATTATAGATAGAAAAACGAGGTAGTCCACTTATCCTAGTCCTATTTGTTACGGGTCTGGGTGCTTTCACCCAGACCCGTAACAAATACTTGCAGGTCGTACAAATATTTGTTCCGTGCGGGAATCGAACCTGCGACATACTGTGCAGCAGTCAATCGCTTAACCACTGCGCCAACCGTGTCGTCGAAGTGAGAGTGACGTGAGCAGCCGTTCCACTTAATGCTTGGAATTAATTGACACTATTGACAGGTCACTTTAAACTCGCTTCACCTACATTTTCACGATGAAAATTTTACAGAACAGCACTGTCGTTATGCAATATGACCAATTATTGTTAAGAAGGTATTACAATATTAATTTATCAAGCGCCGAATAATGAGATATTTTAACATGAGTCTAATGTCACTTTGAATGTCTAAAGAGAAATGCTTCAGCAATCATGCTAAAGTCAAACAGTACAGATGCAGGAATTAATAAAATGACATTACAGCTGTATACCCAATTATGTTTAAGTGCTTTGTAATAGAGGGCGTGACTTCTGCCATCAATCAGGCACAAATTCAGACACCGGGTTGCGCTTGCGCGGCCGTTACCTGCTTTTTTTGTTTGGGTTTGGGAATCATCCAATGACTTCTCCCGCTCTGGCTGGAGCGGAAGGGAGTGTTAGACTTTTACTGACTAAAACCCATCCATGTTCCTTCCTTAGCCCTTTATATTCCGGGGTAGCGGTAACCCTTTCAGACAATCCCGCTTACAGTTATTTTTATTCACTTACTTTTAAGTATAATTCGATTTAAAATAGAAACCAAATGTGTTAAAACGAGCGCTATTCCTGACGACAAACTGTTACGCAGTTTGGCAGGTTTATAAAAGGTGTAAAAGTTTTTGGTCCAAATAAATGATTTATTTTATTTATGAGGAATTCCAGATGGATTAACCCAGTAACACTTTCCTCAACCCGAGCATGGACCCGAAGACCTCATGCTCAGCATTAGCGCTTGTGACCTTTAGACCAACAGCCAATTAATTTATTCGTTAATTAAAGCTACCTCTATTTCTAATAACTGTTGGAATCTGGACTATTGCCAATCGCATGACCACAATTCAATTCAGTTCAATTAAATTGATTAATTTTAACTTTTACAGTACTCTGGAGAATTGATTTTCTGTTTTGGTTAGCTCAGCCAATTCAAGCCAAGCCAAAATGGATTTAACAATACGGATGATGCCTAAAATAATTTTTTAATCCGTCAGCTAGATTGTTTAAAAATGTTGGACGCGTATTTTTTCTTTTTTCTCGTAATCAAAAGATAACGTCGATACATTCTGTGTTATAATGAGGCATGACGTCACTCCTATGTAGATGGTTTATACTGAGTTGTGCCGTAGCGCGCCCCCATAATTTTAACGCGTTGTATCTAAGTTATTTTTCATTAATACGATAAAGCAAAAATACGTGACTAATAATATTTTTATATTATCTGACTGTCATCATCCCTAATGGTACCTACGCTACGTACTGACACGCATCAAGTTATACCAAACTGTCAGATTTCTCCAAATGATTTTAAAACTTAACTCGTTGAATGTTACGTTCAAAATCGAATGAGAAAATTTGACAGTTTGTGGTGACTTGATGTGCTGGCGACTGTACTATTAATGAGAGAATGATGAATGATGATGTAGATGCGATGAATGATGAGATGAATGTGCTGTTGTTTTCTTACTTTTGATAGTCCAAAGGTTGAAGCTTGGAATAATTTTTAAGATTCTTTATTTAGTTATTATTAGTAATCGATTGTACATGAATAGATGACAAGTGACACACAAACTAGGCATTTGCTTGTATTTTGGGGATTGGAATTTCGACAATTTCAGAATTAGGATAGGAGCGATTTTTACATAATTGGTAAATTAACTAAAAGTAACTTAAATAATCAAACAATACAAAACATCCAATTATACAATGCCGTCAGCGTAGGATCAATTAAATAAAAAAAAACATTAAATTAAGTTTTAAAATTTACATCTGAATCGGAAAAATAAACGTTTTTAAAGTTCCTACAGAAAATTCTTTATAGACTTTAAAAAAATGTATTTAAAAGGTAAAATTCTACAAAAAAAGTTATCGTTTCAATATTGAATACCTGTCTACCTTTCTGTTGGTCACATACAACTTTATCCACTTCAGTTCGTTCGTAGCAAAAGGCGAAAGAGAGGAAATTGGCTGTCGTTGAGTAAAATGTTGACGGGTGCTTGCACACAACCTATTATCACGTTACCTGCATTATAATAGCTACTAGAATAGCATGGCGTTGATATAGGTTTGGCACCTATTGATCAGTATGTAAGAGTGAGATTTGCATACAAAGAAAATTGTGAGGAACATTCTTATTCCCTTCGTGTGGTTAGTGACTTACCTGGTGTCAGAGTTTTTAAGCTGCCCATGGGCCTCTGCCTTAGCGTCACCTACTGTTGAGAAATCATACATGCTCATGCTCTCATACATGCTGGTTTCCTCACGATGTTTTCGTTTACTGATTTCAACGACGTTTTCCTTCACCGATTTTTGAACAAGTGATGACTATATCATACGTACTGAATCCGTAAAATCAGAGCTGAGATGGTTTGAACTCGAGACCTGTGACTTGGTAGTCCGACGGTCACATCACTAGGCTATCACTGCTGTATAGATGTGAGTGTAAGTACGATTAGCGATGCCGGAAATGCTATCTCTACCCCATTAATTCGTGTTCTAAGATATTACAGAAGATCAAACGAAATTAACTATCAAAATTCACAGATTTGATGCGATATTTACATTATTTTCCTAGTGCTAGAACACAGGCCTCGTCTCGGTGAGAGTTAGTGGATCAGAAATTTCCTTCAAAACCCTTAGATATTATACGCTGCTGTACGTGTCCCGTTTGCACCACTCTACGCAAGCTGAGGACGTCGTAGAGTACATACGGGTGAAGACCAACTGGACCTTGAGGGTGGAGAAGTAAGAGGCACGCCATAACACTAATTTCAAGTCGTTCGTGGTGCGCGTTCCGACTCACCATTTGGTGATCTTCCTCAAGGAAAAGTTTTGGCCGAAAGGTGTGCTATATCGGCGTTTCCGCGGCCGGCTATGCGACACGACAAGGATAAATGATAATTTTCGAAAGTGTATTACGCTGGTTTCCTACATAGCCTGACATTGGAGAGGCCCATATCCCGTAGGTAAACAAGTACTGAATGTAATTAGTCCTAGGCCGATGCCGAACGTCCGTTTCACAACAGAATTTGAATATAAGGCGCACACACTAGATGAGAAAGGTGTAAGATAAAAGCAAGTTCATTTAGTCGCGTTTATTACAAACAAGGACAGAATTAACGACCATGATTCATTTTTGTCCCTACCGCTTTTCGTCGCGGCGGTGTACGTCGCGGTGTATATGCACCTCAAGTTCTGTGCCAAATAAAGTCCATGTATCAATGTAAACCTTGCATTTCATTTCTTCTTAGCGTATCGATGGCAATCTAAATGGACTCGGCCCATAATTCAGCTACGTGTTTGGCGCCATCACCAGCGTCCATCAGTTCCTGTAACATACAGACGACAGGACACGCAGGACACGATATTAAAGGGTCCCATTGTTTGTGGAACAGTACCACATTTACATTCCAAGGCGGAGTTCTCTATGAATCCTTGTCATAGAGAGAGTATTTCATTGTACAGTCGCCAGAACAAGTTACCACAAACTATCAAATTTTCGCAATCGATTTCGAACTTAACGCTCAACGTCTTTAAGTTTGAAATCATTTGGGAAAATTTGACAGTTTGGTATAACTTGATGCACTTGATCCTGTAAATTGCAAACGTCACTACACGCAGGATACGATATTAAGTGTCCCATTGTTTGTGGAACAGCACCACATTAACACTCCAAGGCGAAGTGGTCTATGAAAGTTCAAGGCACAGTTCACTCAAAAACTCGAAAAAGCTGCTCAAGCCTGATCGCGGAAACGTCTACATAATTAAACGAAAACCCTTCCTTCACTACGAAATATTGCCCTGAAATTAATTTTCATTTTTTTCACGATAAAATTCCAACAATTTTTCTTTGTTCAAAAGGCTTGGGTAAAAAAAATGCGAAACAATGTGGGTTAAATATTAAAATTTAATTATGTTAACTGGAAAATTTGAGAGAAAAATATTTTAAATAAGCCGAAAGATTATTTTGTGACCTTTATTAATTACGTCTCCTTAGGCTAATAGATATTTTTATTTGTTTGTCATTTTTTATTTTGTACCTGGTACTTATTGACAGGCTCACACTATCTTCCTTTATCTATATAGTGACAATTTATTTGGGTGTGGGGAATCATCAAATGAATCCCGCTCTGAGTGGAGCGGAAGGGATTGTCAGACTCTTACTGGCTAAGTTTCTTTCTTAGCCCTTTATGTTCCGGGATAGCGATAACCCTTTCGGACAATCCAGTGAAATAAACAATTGTTTTCACAAAAAAAAAATCCGCACGCAAAGGAAAATTTAAATTATAACAATATTATTATTACAATCATCGATACGAAAAAATAAGATACGCCAAATAAAGTTTAACCGAAAGCACAATTTTACAAGTTGGGAAATTCGGGATTAATCTGAAAATGTTTTCTATAGAATTTTTTGTATGAAATTTTGTTCTATGAGGTAAAGCTACACTTGCTTGGGTCCGTGGATGGGTGTCCTGACCATCTTTATACATCGAGACTATTCCGTGCCTCAGAAAAAAAATGTAATTTTCATCTGATCTACATTAAATGGATATTGTAAATAGTAATAGTGTAACGTAATAAAATAGTCAAGCATTTCCTGTTTTGTGACTGAATATAACTTAACAAATTAATATTATTTCAATCAGATAAATTCTACAATTCAAGAAATTAATTCCAAACAATATTTGTGACTACGTGTACACAGGCCCAAGACATAATTCCAACCATTGTTTACTTACTATCGTAAATTGAAATTCAATTACCGTAACCCGCAAAGAGCTTTAGCCATTTTAGAAAGACCTCCTCCGCCCCCTTTTGTACTAACGTCAGATGGTAATGGAGAGATGCATAGAGTAAGTTCGTAGCTCTAGCTAAATTGGTCTTTCGGACCGAGGCTTCAGTTTAGCGTTTGGCGTGGCTTGGTTCGCACGTTCCGCGGACTGTATGTTAAAAATATACTAAAAAAAAACTTCGAGCAAAGTAAAGTATTTCGTACCTATATTGTTCGTAGTTTGAAGTTATAAAGTGGTTTGTATTTTCGTGTTTGGTGTTTGAAAAAGTTTTCAAAGTTAAAGGTAAGTTTTAAAGTTACGTAAACTTTTTTGTTGAATGATTTTTACGATGAAAAATATTGTTTGTAATACTGCAAGAGATTGTATGTGAATACTGATAACAATACGCAAAAGTAAGGTATACTTAGACATACTTATTAGAATAAAAATAACCTTTTAGAAAAATATTGACTGTGCTCTACAAGTCATAAATTCATTCCAATTTTTTTTATTAATTAATTAAAAAAACAATTTAAGTTCATTTTAAATACTGTTTGCACAATTTTTTTTTTCACTTCAGTAAAACGTACGTTCTTTACATAATTGAGGCGATAAAAAGCAAACACGATAATCTGAGATCTAAGTATCAAGTACCAATTTCGTTTAGTCAATTGAGATGGCTTCATTAAAAATAATATATAAATAAAAATGAAATTTTAATTTTAGTCATCACTTGAGAACTGCAGGACCGATTGGTTCTTTTTTTGTTTAAAAATAGAATCATCGAAACGAAAAAATAAGATAGGCCGAATAAAGTTTAACCGAAAGAACAATTTTACAAGTTGGGAAATTCGGGATTAATCTGAAAATGTTTTTCTACAGATTTTTATGTATGAAATTTTGAAATTTGGACAGGACAACGTCTTTCGGTTAAGCTTGTTATGCGTTTTTTAAATATTGTAATTAAATGTATTGAATAATTGCTTTATTTTAAACTGGCAGACATCTCAGGCTTTACACGAATACATCTTACATGTTGTACGGTCAGCATCCGCACATTGTACTTCGGCCTACTTAGAAATTAATGCAAACCTGGTAAAAGTAGGTTTGCTAAAACGGCACGTACAGATTAACGTCAGTAGTACGGTTGGCACCGAACTCTCGGAACATTTCTTAACATTTTAACATAACATTATTTAGTATTTTTAAGTAACATTAATTTATTCAAATATTTTATTAAACGGTTTTTATCGAACATTAACATCTATCATTTTTACAACATTCAACATTATATGTAAGGCTCTACCCTTACATTTTGGTCCTTCGAGCCGTTAAGAGTAAAATCAGTGCCGTGGTACGTTTTCACTCGCGGGAACATTTGAACATTTGAGTATTAAAATAAGTGTGAACAGTGTTGAGTATTATATGTGGCAGAGAAGCTGAATATACAGGCGGTAGCTGCGAACCCGGTGAGCGCGTTCTATTTTTTTTGCTTTTTCTTCAATATTGCAATTTATTGACTGAGCGCAATACCGATAATCAATAGCAATGTCTTCTTACGATGTCTTACTTGAATCTCAATCTGTAACTCTTGATGCTATTAAACGGATTAATGAGAACTTTAAGAAGGACGGTCCAACACGCAAAACCACTCTTGAGTATCATGACGAAAGGCTTATCAAGCTGGAGGAGTTATGGACCGACTTTAAGAGAAACGACGTCCAATTAGCACTATTGGACGGCGAGAAATCTGGAGCCTACTATGAGAAACGTGTTTACGACCGTCTGGAACAATTGTACGAGGAGACGAAGGTTATGATTAATAAATCAAGACAGAGAGTACTGGCTAAAATCGAAGAAGAGAAATTTAGTTCGTTTAGCCAGGTCAAACAACAAGGAGTATGCAGTGGGACGTCTCCACGAGCTCAAGAAGAAGCTCCAGAACAACATGACAGGGATGAGCCAACAGAAGAGGTCAGACACGTCGCGAGTAATGTCAGGGTCGTCGATCAACGAGTTATAGACATCGTGAACGAACAGCGGTCTAACATCAAGGCTTTTGAGAGAGCTGTACAGAACATGGACGTCGGAAGCCTGAAGGAAAAGTGGCAGCTGGAAGATAAATTGAGGACAGTCACTCAGCGCTGGGAAAGGGTCGATAGTACCTATTGGAAGCTGGATAACATGTTGGACGACACGCAAGCATTTGAAAACGATTACAATAGGTTGGAAAGGCTGTATGAGTTAAGTAAAGAACAAATTAACAAGAGAATTTGGGAGAACAAACATCAGGAGAAATCCACACCGAAAATAGAACTTCCAATGTTCAGTGGCAATTATGCACAGTGGACAACATTCAAGGATTTATTTGTGGAAATCGTGCATAATAACACTTTCATCTCAAACGCTCAAAAAATGCAGCATTTGAAATCTAAATTGAAGGGGGAGCCCGAGAGATTAATACAGCACATGAACATAAGTGCTGATAATTATGAAACTTGTTGGCAGATCCTTCAGCAAAGGTACGATAATAAGAGGCTGTTATTTACCTACCAAGCTAACATTCTTCGCAACCTAACCAGAGTCGTAACATTAAAAACCAAAACAGGACTACTAACGAGACCAATAACTAAACTTATTAAACTCCCGATAACAGAATCAGAGATAAAAACCCCAGATGTCACTACTAACAAACAAACAAATGAACTAGAACAAAAACTCACAACAAAACACAGCACTAACAAAAAACGTTTTAAAACAAATAAAATTAGCTCCAGCCTGCTATGTATGTTGATAACATTATTAACATTATTCCAACCTACAACGCAAACCAGTGACACCATAACCGTGACACCATTTGAACCACACAGGGCAATCTATTTTGATAGAATCGGTAACTTACAAAGCGTACATGATGACTGGAAAATAGTTACCTATTACAACATGACGTCATACTGGCGAGGTATGGAAAACATACATAAGGTGGTGAAACACCTGGAGGAAATATGTGAGCAATTCGGTTATCAGACTGTGTGCAAAACTATAACGACTGAATTTGAACAGGAACTCAGCGAACTCGACCATAACAACTACATGCTACAAACACATCATGGACAGATACGAGGGCGGGTCACCCGAGGACTCATTAATGGAGTAGGCTACCTAGCAAACAGCTTGTTTGGCGTACTCGACGAAAGGTTCGCTACACAATATAAACAGGACATAGAAACACTACACAACGATAAAGACCATTTGCTGAAACTCATTAAGGGGCAAACATCAATAATTGAGGCGCAAAACAACATTTTAAAGAGAAATGAAGAGGCGATGAATACGCAGTTCAACCTCATAGCCAAACATCTGAACATCACGGATAACTACCTACGGACAATAGGTAAGTCGGTTCAGGAAACTGAAGAATTGAACTACTTCACCACCATGGCTCTTATGACATCTATAATAACATCTAAATTACGCCACATCCAACATATGCTCCTAGACACAGCTATCAACATTCACCATGGTCACGTGGACACCAGACTCTTACCACAAAGCCAACTCTTCCAGGAACTTAACATCATCTCTGGGCAGTTACCTCAACATCTTTCCATTCCGGTGGATAATATTCAAACCCAACTAGCAGACATTTACAAGCTACTAGAGGTCAAGTCTAGGTTGATGGATAATTACTTCATCATAGAAATAACATTACCATTAACAGGTGACACTCAATTCGCCTTGTACCAACCCGTTCCTATCCCAATGAAAACAAATAACAAGGATGTACTCATAATGAAAACGAGCTCAAAATATGTTGCAGTCAACATCAGGAAGGAGACCTATATGCAGCTTACAGTAAGCGACCTGGAACATTGCATAAGGATTGAGCCGAACACAGTTATTTGCTCATTAAATAAGCCAACGCGTAATATGAGAAGTCATCAAATTCCATGCGAAATCGGCGCAATAACCAACATCACATTAGCAAAATGTATCTACGCGTCTGAGACCTGCAACAATAAATGGACACCACTGCGAAAACCTAATACTTGGCTCTATGCCTGCTGTGAGGATTGTCAGCTACAAATATACTGCGAAGGCCATAGTATGACATCTAAGTCCATACAATCTACAGGAATACTAGAAGCCAAGGAAGGTTGTATTATTCGGAACAACGAAGATACATACTACACGCAAGTTTATTACACAAATAACATCTATGTCGATCCAGAGATACCTCTAATAAATCTGGAAGACATTTACAATTTAACTTCTGTCCAACCCATAAATCTAGCATCTGGGCAACAAAATACAAAATTTGTTAAAAACAATTATGAAGAAATTCATGACTCGCTGAAAGAATTAAAGGAAGAAACGAAACGTGCGGAAATGTCACCACATGACAAGCACCAATACATCGTTTCCTACACTTCGTTGGGACTTCTGGTGTTGGTAGTAGTTGCGGCGGGAGGAGCCTACGTGTACTGCAGACGCTGTGGCAGCAGCGCCGTCACAGGCGTGTCCGCCAGATTACCGCCACCGAAGCCACAGAGAGCCACACCACGGAGGTTACATACGGCCACGGAAGATATAGAGATGAGCACTATGAGGAATCCTACCTACGCAAAACCTCATGAATTTAATATTTAGAAAACTTTTTTGTTTTTGTCTTTTCCTTTACTTTTTTACAACATTAGTTAGCTCTTATTTTACATTTTTTTTACAACATTTATCTTAAACCTTTGTTTTATATCGATAGAATATCTTAAGCCATTTCTTTTATATATATTATATTCTGGCCCGGCCAAGATGTACGGTCAGCATCCGCACATTGTACTTCGGCCTACTTAGAAATTAATGCAAACCTGGTAAAAGTAGGTTTGCTAAAACGGCACGTACAGATTAACGTCAGTAGTACGGTTGGCACCGAACTCTCGGAACATTTCTTAACATTTTAACATAACATTATTTAGTATTTTTAAGTAACATTAATTTATTCAAATATTTTATTAAACGGTTTTTATCGAACATTAACATCTATCATTTTTACAACATTCAACATTATATGTAAGGCTCTACCCTTACACATGTGTAGACGGTTTTATCCACGACATGTTGTGCACAAATTCTAAAAAGTTACCTTACAAGAAGTAAGTACTAGGCTTGTATGACTCCAAGATAGCATTTCATTGGTAGTTTTACTTATACTTTTTTTGGCATATCGTAACATTATATTAAGCTTATGTCAATAAGAAATAATGTACCTATGAAATGGTGAAATAATTTTTCAAATAGGAGTTGTGGTTCCGGAGATTACCCTCAACGTACGCAAATTCAAAAAATTTGCTCTCTCACTATAAAGTAATTATTATACTATCAAGTATTTGAACGTATAAGTATAGTAAGAAATATTTATCTGCAACATTATCTGAAAGGGAATATTTTTCTAGAATTAAATAAATTGTTGGTTCATAAATTATGCAATTTGATGAATTAATTATTTTGGACATACCTATATAATGGGTTAAAATGTAGAATTATTTATGGTTTGCAATAAATAATGCCCATCTTAATTTCCAGAAAAAAATCGTAAAATATCGTTACAATTAGGTATGTTTCGAATAATAATTTGATTTTAATGTGCAAGTAGTCATTTTATTTGGCAAACGGTTATAAAGCCTTATATATAAACTAGCTTCCACCCGCGGCTTCGCCCGCAAAATATGTCAACAAATTATATACATAAACCTTCCTCTTGAATCACTCAATCTATTAAAAAAACCGCATCAAAATCCGTTTCGTAGTTTTAAAGATTTAAGCATACATAGGGATATAGGGTCAGAGAAAGCGACTTTCTTTTATACTATGTAGTGATGATATATCCCTTCGACAGTAATTGGATATTTCCCATCATCTTTAATATTCCTTAAAACATAAGTATCTATCTGCGTGTGTGTGTCTGTATGTGTGTGGCTGTGTGTGTGTGACATACCTCTGTCTAACCCTTCGGAAATTAGTGGCGAGGTTTTATGTCTCATGTTTAAGTCCCCAAAGACTCCTCTAAATTCTCTTAATTCGATTCCCGCTCGGGGACCAAACCATAAAGTAAACGCAAATAACCGTTGAATTTGAAAATTCGAATAACAAACATAAACTTTCAAAGTTTCTTAACTAAATCTTATCAGAGTGGAAAGAAGCTGTTTAAAAATGCATGGGGACCTGAAAGAGCGTGGACTTCTTTTCAGCTGTTACTGAAATATATAGGTCGAGTTTAGATAGCCTTTTGATCTAGTGGGCGGTTTTTAATCGACACCAGTTGCAAGAAATCGTTTAATGTACCTAGTATGCATTACTTGTATGGGCAAGTAACATGAAGGTTTTATCATGTTTTCCATTGAATGGTCGATAATCCACGGATTTTAAGGAAATCATCAGGCTCTTAAGGAAATACTACTGAATAAAAACAAAACTAAACGATAATGAAATAAGCATAGACTATCGTACTTAAAAATTACTAAAACGCTGCATCCGGTTAGACTGGAAGCCGACCCCAACATAGTTGAAGAAAGTCTAGGCAGATTGAATATCGTACATCAAAATGCATGAAATGTAATTTAAAAAATACCTACGGTACCCAACGGCAAGTATCATGCATTGAACAATAAAGAATCACAGAAACCGGCTCAGAAACATTAAAAAAATATAATACCAACCGAATTAAGAACTCCTCTTTTTAAACTCGGTTAATAAAAGAGCTCGTTTTAACGATTACGTCAAAAAAAAAATAGTTTTTACAGAATAGCCCTGCAGACCGTAAAATGACCCAACTTACGGGCCCAAGGGTCCAATTAGGGAATTACCTCACGTACGTCGGAATAAGTGTAGGTTTTTGGTTAAAGGGTCATTTCAGGCCGGGTTCACATTAATTAGGGATGGATTGTGCGTAAGACGACGCTCAGCGATTCGGCATCTTCTATCCTTACATAGTTCATTGCCTGTTTCAATGTCGTGTGCTGACCTTATTTCACGAAATTAACTATAAAATTCGAAATAGGTACTGTAGTTCTCCTTTCGTGTGGTTAGTGACTAACCAGGTGTTTGTATGCTGCCCATGCGCCTCTGACTTAGCTTCACATGCTGTAGAGAAATATCTCTCAGACATGCTGGTTTCCTCACGATGTTTTCCTTCACCGTTTTTTAAGCAAGGGATAATTATACAATGGACACATGAATCCGAAAAGTCACATGTGCGTGCCTTGGGTTCGAACTCAAGACCTATGACTTGGCAGTCCAAAGGTTATACCACTAGGCTATCACTGCTTCTATACATATTATATATCTATCGACAATGCTATAGTTAAGGTTAAAGTCAATATTTACCGAAATAAAAATATTTATGTAACGACATAACCTCACAAGTTGGGTACAGAGGCCAGCACATCAAGCTACCCCAATCTGTCAAATTTCCTTGATAGATTTTCTATTTTATTCCAAAGGAATAAGTTTCATATTCAATTGGGAAAATTTGACAGTTTGGGGTTGCTTAATGTGCTGGCCTCTGTAATTAACAAAATAGAAAATGTTCAACCACTACAAGACCTCATTATTATCATACTGTAATTGATTATAACTTCTTGAACCTTCGTGGGCTTTCTCTGTGCTTGGATCACATGCCATATACTTTCCACAATGTTTAGGAGGAGATTTTTTCTTTAGACTACACTGTCCCATTGTCAAAGATGTATTTAGTTACTAAGTTTATTTTTTAGAAATGTGCGTTTTGTTTGAACAGAATAAACATTTTTTCTTTCTTTTTCTTTTCCACTGCTGGACAAAGGCCTCCCCGAATCCCTTTCTGTAGGCACTTCAATCCATCCCTTTTTTTTTTTGAAGGTGGGAAATCATCAAATGACCCTTACGCTCTGGGTGGAGATGAAGGGAGTATCAAACTCTTACAGAGTAAAACCCATCCATGTTCCTTCCTTAGTCCTTTATGTTCCGGGGTAGCGGTAACCCTTTTGGACAATCCCGCTTAATAATTTGGTCTACTTCTTTAATTTTTCCTTCTTTCTCGTTTTCTAATTTTATATTATGATCTTCATGGATCAAGAATATACAGAGAAAATAACCTATAAAAGCTGAAATCAATTGTAAGCCCTCCTATTTCTGCTTAAAACCATCTTCATTCTCATTTTATTATTCTCTATACTTGTTTATCATGGTGTAAAGTAAACTCCTCGAAGACGTCTAGCCATCTCTTCCTGAAGCGGCCTTGACGGCGCTGCCCATTGTCAGGCAACCATCGTGTAGAGTTTCTTGTCCAGCGGTCACTATGCATGCGGCTAACGTGATCCGTCCAATTCCATTTCAGCCGAAAAAAAAATACATTATAAAAATAGTTTCACCATTACAGAATCGACTCTACCTACCTTTTGAGGCGTGATAAAGGTGATATATACGTGTTAAATGTAAGTGACTGGCTCCATTAATCTTAAGGATGGTGCTTGTAGCCGATATTGATAAATAACTGCGTGAGATGATACTGCAAAGACGCAGAAGTTTTCTTTTAGTTCGTAAATGATGCTGTTGGAAAAATGGGAAGGTTTTTGTGTCGATTCTTTTGACGTGGCTAAGTAATAACAGTCGCACAGGTCGATCAATCAGGTTAAGCTATGCTTGTCGGGGTTGGCCGTGGATGGGTGACCACCTTTACATACCGAGACTCCTCCGTGCCTCGGAGAGCACTTTAAGCCATTGGTCTCAGCTGTAATTTGTGTATCTTTGACAGTTGTTACGGGTTAGAAGCCCAATAATCTGATAGCCAGGCTTACCAAGCGGTATCGTATTACCCAGTTACTGGGTTGTGGAGGTCAGATAGGCAGTCGCTCCATGTAAGATATATTCAGCTGCATCTGGTTAGACTAGAAGCCAACCCCAACATAGTTGGGAAAAGACTGAGCAGATTTTTTTTTCTTTTGACGGTTTAAAAATAAATTTCTATTATGACTGTATGAATGTTTTTTCAACTCCTCATTATGTTTTAGTAAATTAAGATTAAAACATGCATATTGATTCTATAATGTTCCCACTGCTGGGACACACCTCTCCGTGTAACCACGCAGGCCGAATGCGGGTTGGTAGATAATAATAATATCCTTGGACATTTCACACAACGCCATATCGTCCCAAGCTAAGCAACCTAATGCTTGTGTTATGGTAACGAGATGGCTGATAAACTACTTATGTACATTTTTTTTTTTGCAAATACATACATATTATAGATAGAAAAACACCCAGACCCGTAACAAATACTTGCAGGTCGTACAATTATTTGTTCCGTGAGGGAATCGAACCCGCGACATGCTGCGCAGCAATCAATCGCTCAACCGCTGCGCCAACCGTGTCGTCAACTTATTCTATATATTTTGATGATGAGATGTCATATATGTCTTCAAATTTTTGGTTCTAGATTTAAACATACATACACAAGAGATTTGTCGGTAGAGCTAGGTCAGGGATGTAATTCTAAAGACTGACGAAATATCGATTGATAGTAATTTTCCATATTTTCGAAATGCTTAAGGAATTAACGATAAAACTTCCGATATACTTACATTAGGACTAGTTTCTATCTAACTATGTATGTGTGAGTATGCTATATGTTGATACCAGTATTTAACATGGAAAAACTGCCAGTCTGACCTGCAAAACCCAGTTACAGGGTAACACGATTAAGCGGAATTGTCCGAAAGGGTTACCGCTACCCGGAACATAAAGGGCTAAGGAAAGAACATGGATGGGTTTATGTCAGTAAGAGTCTGACACTCCCTTCCACTCCATCCAGAGCCGAAGCCGCTTGATGATTTCTTCCCTAAAAACAAAAAAAAAAGTGTTACTATACAATAGATACAGGAAGTTAGTGTGAGCCTGTCAACAAGTACCAGGTACTTAACAAAATAGCAAATGACCAACAAATCAAAATATATGTTAGTCTCAGCAGATGTAATTAATAAAGGTCACAAAATAATCTTTCGGCTTATCACTACATAGTATAAAGCAAAGTCGCTTCCCGTGTCCTAATGTCTGTATGTATGTTTAGATCTTTAAAACTACACAACGGATTTTGATGCAGTTTATTTGAATAGATAGAGTGATTCAAGAGGAAGGTTTATAAATGTATAATAACATGCAATTTCCATCATCCACGTGGGCGAAGCTGCAGGCAGAAGCTAGTTTAAAATATTTTTCTCTCAGATTTCTTGAGTTAAAATATTTTTTTTTTTTTATTTAACCTACATTGTTTTGCATTTCACATAATACCCTTTGATGGAGAAAACCGTTTCATATCGAAACAGATTCACGATTCACTAAGCGGCACCTAAATGAAAGCCTAAACAAAAGTGCAGTGTTGGATTTTCAACTTTTGGCGGAGCTTTACAGCTTTCTAACTATCAGTAATGCGATGCTGCCGAAATTCATATGCGGATTTCATTAATGAAACTAAACGCAACCAGCGCTTCTTAACCAAGTTCAAGAGCTGTCAGTATTTCGAAAAAAAATTATGCCTTGCGATCTTTTGGTGCTTTTGAACGTGGTTTAAACGGTGAGCAGTGATGAGCCAATGGTAACGGCCTTGACTTACGATCGGGTCCAGGCTGGCGCTGTTATGAAGGGGCCCCTCAGGGCCAAGCCTGCCGGGTAAGCGGGATTGTCCAAAAGGGTTACCGCTACCCCGGAACATAAAGGGCTACGGAAGGAACATGGATGGGTTTTAGTCAGTAAGAGTCTGACACTCCCTTCCGCTCCACCCAGAGCGGGAGCAGTCATTGGATGATTTCCCAGCCTTAAAAAAAAAAAAAAAGGCTGGCGCTGTACCTTGTGTAAATAATTTCATTATCATTGCCCATCGTGAGGAAACTGGCATGCTTGAGATATATTTCTCAACAGCATGTGAAGCTAAGTCAGAGGCCCAAGGGCAGCATAAAACCTCTGACACCAGGTTAAACAGTCACTAACCACACGAAAAAGAACAAGGTACCCCAAAACGGTGGATTATAGCCCACTCCTCTAAGAGAGGAGGCATGTGTACCAGTGTAGGAACATTGCCGATGATGATAAACGCAGTTTAGTCGTGCTGAACCCGTTTAGTTTAATTGGTGGAATTCGCCCCCAGTATTTTAATTTATTTATAGGTTACAGCATTGCAGTAGTACCCCTCAACTTACTTTTTGTGGGTTCCGTATACTTTTGAAATTAGTTAACAAGTTTTTACGACCTCCTAATAAGAAGTTATTATTCTCTGGAGTGTTATAAAAAGCTTGTTATTAAACTGTTTTTTACTTCTTTTGCAAAATATAATTTTATTCAAATACCGTGAAAATATTTTAAGTGTTGCTGTTTATAATAAACCAATGTACGGAGGCCTTAAGCTACCCCAATCTTCAATTTTTTTTGTATAGATTTTCCACTTTATTACAAAAGGATAAGGTTCATGTTCAATTGGGAATATTTGACAGTTTGGGATAGCTTGATGCACTGTCTGTATAACAAAGTACTTACTGCGATTGTTCTGTCACTGTCAAATTGCTACCATATGTATGTCTAATGAATGTCTTTTGAATAATTTATTAGGAGGTAGCAATTAGGAGTAAAAGTTAATTAATTTACTTACAATTACTGTTGGTGCCTGTAATCTTTACTTCTACCTAGCTATTAGCTTTGACATAACCCTGGCATCACGCTATGTACCCACGATTGGTTGGGCAGAGGTGGACCTAAGTACACCCTCAATTCGCCAGTTCTGTTTAAATCCCATGTAATAGGGGGCAAGCCTATAAACATGAACCGGGCACAAATCCAGACTCCCAGAAAAACCCAGTAATTTTATCCGACCTGGGAAGCTAACCCAGGCTTATGTTTAGCAGTTGCGTTGATAGAACTCTATAAAAAATTGTTACATCAATTTTGAATATAAAGTTTTATAATCCAAGCCACTTGAAATACTAATTCCAAGATTAATAATTAATGATGGTTAGGACTTGAACCACCAGCTCTTATATTAGTACTATTTCAATATTACTATACTGTGAGAACGAACTGGAGCTGTACATGATGTAAAGCCATCACTCTCCTAATAATAATACTACTTTAAGAGGTAATAGCCGACCCCCAGCACCTGTAAGGGACACGATAAAAAAAGTCGACTATATTCCTAAGCCCCCAATTTCCTACCGTACGAAATAGGGCAGTGACTAATTCAAACCCTATTCCACTTTCCAATCTCGGCCTAACTTCCCTTCTATCCTATTTTGCAGTCACCCTACACTCGAGGGTAACGGTTTTCATTAAATCCCGTTTCCACATTATTCTAACATTTTAAGGGATGCCTTAAAAAAAAAGTCGAAAGATATATCGTCCCATAGTCCTTTCTAAACGGGGATGTTAATAAAAATGCCGCGGAACTCGGAGATTTTTCTGCGTGACTTTTTAAGGGACAAAGTTTTTATATTGAAAATCTTTAGTTGTGGCCTGACACTGAAATGAGATATAAACCATTTTCTTAACAATTTTAGCTGCCTTAAAAAACAGGGGGAGTAGCTATGATACTAATATAATTTTTTGTATTTTAATTTTGACTTCAAGCTCATAGCATAATACAAACACTGCCACTATTTTTAAAGTGAAACTTTTATTACATCGTCTCAAACTTTTTCATATGTGTGTTGCATGTCGCGTGACGGTCGGCCGCGGAGTAGGGATAAAGTGAAAGGCGCCCATCAGAGCAGCCAAGGCCAATGTGGCGGCGCCTATAGTGTCAAATGTCTTTAATTGTGAAAAAAGTTTCACTTTTACCGTGGTTCCATAAAACCACACAATCCTTTTGTTGTGCTATTCTAAGTTCTGTACCTTCAACACACATAGGTGTTCATGGTAGTGTATGGGATAAGCATAACCAGGTTATAATGTTCCTTCAGCCGGGATACAGGCTTCGTCTCTGTGAGAGCGGGCCTTAACCTACCACGCAAGCGCAGTGCGGGTTGGTAGATATCACATGTCTTCGAATTTTTGGCTCTTCTTCTTAGCGTGTGGTTAGTGACTAACTTGGTGTCAGAGTTTTTAAGCTGCCCAAGGGCCTCTTAGCTTCACATGCTGTTGAGAAATATCTCTCAGACATGCTGGTTTCCTCACGATGTTTTCCTTCACCGATTTTTAAGCAAGTGAGAATTATACAATACGCACATGAATCTGTAAAATCAGTGGTGCGTGCCTTAGGTTCGAACTCGAGAGCTATGACTTGGCAGTCCGACGGTCACACCACTAGGCTATCACTGCTCTAGGACATGCCAGTTTCGTCACGATGTTCTCTTACACTGTTTTGAAAACAGTGGTGATGATGGTGGAATTATTTACACAAAGTAAAGCACTTGTCTGGGTTTGAACCCCCGCCCTGCAACTTGTAAGTCGGGGCCGTTAAAACTGGGCTACCACTGCTGCCAGGCTCATAATCAGGCCTAATTTATGACGGTTGACAGGTTCAGAAGACATTTTAATTAAGGGTTAAGTTCGTAACTTTGAAACCTCTATTTTCAGATGCTCTAGAATTGATTCGAGGTCACAATCTCTTTGTCATTAACTCTATTCGTCTGACGATCACACAAATTTGGGCTGTGCAAACATATCTCAGATATCCGAGAAAGTTAAAAGTTACTTCGTCAATATTTTTCGTTGATGAAATAAGATATCGTGGGAGCAAAAATTTGGCGCAGAAAGTGGCGCCATCTAGGTTTGTTGAAAAACTTTTGGAATCTCCGAAAAGGTCGGGTAAGAGTGAGACTGGCTGGTGAATGACACTCGCGGAGCGTCGCGTTAATGGTTGCGCCAAATAACCGTGGTTTCGTGGCAGCTACCAGAAATGATGTCAAGAGAGACGCTAACGTACAGACGCCAGCACTACAAGGTAGCCCAAACTGTCAAATATTCCCAATTGAACATGAACCTTATTCTTTTGTTATAAAGTTGAAAATCCATCAAGGATATTTGAAACTTTGGGGTAGGTTGATGTGCTGGCCTCTGTACCATGTCCAAGACAAACTACTAGATTCCAGTACAATCCAGGTCATAATACAAACTAATATGAAGTAGGCCATCCTGCTCCGTTAAATAGGTGTAATAAATATTTATTGAGTTTGGAGAAAACGAAGTCAATATCATAAGGGTATTAAGTGTGATTTCCTGGTCATGCCCAATCGTACGCCCTTCTGTGGTACACTTTGACCTTGAGCTGGTCTAGCGTAGTTTTGTTTCTGTATGGTTTTTTTGTTTTTGAGGGTGTAATATCATCAAATGAGGAGTCATTTCACCCGCTCTGGGTGGAGCGGAAGGGAGTGTCAGACTCTTACTGACTAAAACCCAACCATGTTCCTTCCTTAGCCCTTTATGTTCTGGGGTAGCGGTAACCCTTTTGGACAATCCCGCTTATGGCCTGCTGTTCTAACAAAAAATCCGATAAGCCTTCATCACTTTCAGTATCTCACATGTTAGTGAGCAGAGTGACTTGTTATTCTGCAGATTATTTGATTTTGTTAAAGCAGAAAAACATGAATCAATTTCTTACTTTAACTAGACAATCTGCAGGTTACTGCCACCCCGGAATATAAAGGACTAAGACAAGAACATGGATGGGTTTTAGACAGTAATGCCCGTATTACAGAACCTCACCCAATACTCAAGCATTGCTTGAGTCTCGATTAAAGCCAATTGATTAGTTAAAACTAGTTTTAAGTAAATACGGGTCTAAAAATCTGCCACTCTCATCCACTTCACCCAAAGCGATAGGAGTCATATGACGATTTCTCCCAAACTCAAAAAAAAAAATCACGGTCATATACCTTTTATTTAACGATAGATGGCTAGTGAGCATACAGTTTGATGTCTAGTAACTACCACCGCTTAAACAGCTGACTAGGTAGGTAACTGTGAATTATTCACGTGTTATAGCAACTCCTAATACGCGTTATCATAAAAAAACTATACCTACCTACTACATCAGTTACACCACTGTCTACCCCTTCAAAACACAGTCGCATTAACTAACATATCAGTAAATCACATAGAAAATCAAAGGTCACTCCGCTTTCTAAATAATTAGAGTCAATATTTTTCATCGTTAACGTTCCCCGTGATTTGGACGCAAACAAAATTGAGCAGAAAATTGCCTTTGACCGCCCTCCGGTAGTCGGCCGTGACGTGGTAAGTGTTTGGCTCGACTCGATACTGGGGCTATGTGATATTGCATTTTTGGGATACGATATTTTTGCTGTTATACAAGCTTGTGTTTTGATATTGTGCCTGATGTGTGAATCAGCCCTCTCCAAATCTTAAACATAACATCAAGCCGGTAATCCTTGAAGGGTAATTCAGAATCCGGGCACAAATCCAGACTCCAGGCTACTACTGAACTGCGAGGATCGCCCAGAGGACACGGTAGAGCACACGGTGCAAACCTGCCCCGCATGGGCGGAGCACCGCCGTGTCCTCGTAGAGGCTATCGGTGGCGGTGACCTCTCGCGCCCGGCCCTGGTGCAAGCCATGGTCCGGGGCGAGAGGGAGTGGGAGGCAGTCACCTCCTTCTGCGAAAAAGTTATGCTCACGAAGGAGGTGGCGGGATGGGAGAGAGAAAGGTCCTCCCGTCCTAGCCGCCGCAGGAGACGCCCCGGGCGTCGGGAGCCACGTGACGACTCCCGGCCACCGTAGGCGTGGGCCTGCGGACGGTGAGTAATGGGTGACTCACCGTCCGATCAGCACCAGACCCGTGCCGTACGGCGCGTATATGTTCCACGCGCGCCTCAAAGAGATGTCAGCATATGAAGGGGCCCCTCAGGGCCAAGCCTGCCGGGTAAGCGGGATTGTCCGAAAGGGTTACCGCTACCCCGGAACATAAAGGGCTACGGAAGGAACATGGATGGGTTTTAGTCAGTAAGAGTCTGACACTCCCTTCCGCTCCACCCAGAGCGGGAGCAGTCATTGGATGATTTCCCAGCCTTAAAAAAAAAAAAAAGGCTACTACTGAGAAATTCCAGGTACAAAACCCAATAACTTTGAAATCGAACCCAGGTTCTCATGATTAGCAGTTGTATTGATAGAACTCTGTAAAAGGTCTGTTTTATAAAGGTCTATTTTATCAATTTATCATCCAGGCTACCTGATATCACGTGACGACTGCCGGCCACCGCAGGCGCGCACATAAATAATGTATAGTGCAAAAAGTTTGTTTTCGATCAGAGTTTTGACATATATAACCAAATGACAAGCGAATTAATTACTGTCCGATCTGAGCCAATATCAAGTTAAACGCGGACGATGCAATCAGTGGGAAAAACCCTGAAACGTTTCTCATGGGACTGAAAAATTGGAAATCGAATGAAAACTGTTACCAGCTTTTAAATTTCGCTTTTATTTTATCGACGTTGAAAAGGGCTACTATTATTAAAATAAATTCACCTACATGAGACATTTGGACTTGTTAATTGATGTCCCTTCTCTGACCCACGCTTTTGCTCTGCGATGTAAAGTAGGACCTAATAAATAATTCTAAACCCGCTGTTACACCAACGTATAAAACAAGTATTCTACAAGTTGTGTCTACCATTTTCGTTTATAAAATACGAAAGTGGTAGGTATCTAAAAACTAGATGTACAAAACAAGCAGAAAACTTAAAAAAAGAAAGTAAGATATTATTACTTTTATTTGCGACATGACGCAAAGGAAGAACACAAATACAGACCAACAAAGCATTATAGTCATTCCGTCTGGCTCCTACCATCGTCGCGTGCCAAGCCATTAGGTCCTAAAATAGCTGGCATCCCGGCGGTGACAAGGGCCCCACGCATGATGTCATTAATACTGGCGTGCCGTGTCACCTGACCAGCGATTTTACCTCAGGAAAGGCCATGGTGTCCGCGACGGTCGACTGCTTCACCGCATAGACAACGATGTGGCGCTCCGCAAGGAGCGCTCAGACGCAGACTTAAATTTAATATTTGTGTATAAGTGGTATCGTTAGTCTGAACAAATAGGTACAGTACTCCCAAATTAATAATGCACATGCAGATCTTCGCTAATTGTCGTATTCCCGGAAACACCCGAATCATTGAATCATTCGAGTCCCTTGCATTTTGCACCTTGTTCGAAAGAAATAGGAGTCAATATCATGTGTACACAATCGAAAACAATTCGGGCGGTCGGCGCCGGTTGGCGGTCAGTCAAAGGTCCGTCAGTCGTCTTGTTATATTGGTGGTGACTGCACGTGTTCTCTTTGTCTGGAATTATATAGAGCTGCTATTACACACCCTTCTTGGTTTTGTTTTCAAAGGTGAAATTAATTTCAACTTTAATTATCTTATTCAAATTTAAATAGTTAATTTTGTAAAATATTTAAATATAGGTACTAACATTTTTCACGTTTTTTCAATATTAAAAAATTTAAAATACCTACGTAAAATACATAATAAGTACTAGAAAAAACATATTAAAAATCAGATTTAGGCTTATATGAATTATAGCTCGCTATTTACTTACATGGAATTATTGAATCAAATTTCGTTACTGATAAATCAATATTTATCTCTTTTAGGACAAAACACATAATCTTACTAAATTATGCATGAAGAAAATGAACTTAACCACTCTATATACATATCGTCTTCCGACGCTCGGGGAATACGACCGTTGCCGATCAGTGGCGAAGATTTCTATGCGCGATAATGCGCATTTTGGAGACCTGTACATGTTTATTAAATCATCACATGTAAGCTATGTTGACATTTAATAATATGAATATTGTTCGCTTTCTCCTCTTAGGTTATGTTTTAATATCCCAAAAGTCTCATTAATCATTGTCTGGAAAACAGGAAGGGTGCCCAAAAAAGTATCAAAACAAAAAGTTTTTCCAGATTTTATTCATGTTTCATAAAGAAGGGTTCTGTTGTTTATTGTTATTTTATAGTCTTTGTATGGTAGAAGTTTGTGTTTATTCCTATCATTGCCCATTGGGATTGGTAAGCTCTTTGTTCAGGTATATATATTTTATATTTCATACACAAGGAGCTCTAGCCTAACGGTTGAAATACATACGTTCAAAGGTGGTCTTATATTTGGGGTAGCAAAGGATTCACTCTTCGCATAATTTAATTAGCTTATGGAGCTCGTGGCTAATAAATAACAGCCGCACGTGTCGATCCATCAGGTTAAGCTACGCTTTAGCAAGCGTAGCTTAACCTGATGCGGCTGATTTACTTACCAAACCTAGCGGTTTGGTAAGTAAATGGGTCTTCTTTTTCGTGTGGTTAATGACTAACCTGGTGTCAGAGTTTTTATGCTGCCCATGGGCCTCTGATTTAGCTTCACATGCTGTTGAGAAATATCTCTCAGGCAAGCTGGTTTCCTCACGATGGGCAGATTGAATTAACTGAGGTGAATGTAAGGGTAATTATTAGAAGGAAGTACTAGTACTTAATGTGCTAGAACTTTTTTCTCTTTTTGTTAATCTTCAAATAACAAACCACAGTTATTGTCTTAACTTCAGAAGTACACCCATACTTACTCAAAACCACACGAACTAAGCTAAAATCGTCATTAAAGTCCATTCCAACCTCAACTTCCGCCATGACATACGAAAACGGAACTACGAAACGATATCTTCGATAATTCCAATTTTGAATTCGAGACAGCGCCCTCTCCCGGGGAATTATCTGACTCCAATCGTGAACAATCTGTTGTAAAAGCCGCAAAAGTTAAATAGTTAGAAACTCTGGTTAACGACTTCCGTATTGTGTTTTCATTAGGATCAATTGTTTTTGTTGTTCGTGCAATGTTTTTGTTACTATTTGAGGTGTTTTTAAAGGTTTTGGTTATTTTTAGTTTTTATAAAATGATTTATATATCCCGGCTGCCATTTGTGCATCTTTGACAGTCGTTACGGACGTCAGAATTCTGGCTGGAAATCTGACAGCCAGTCATACCAAGGGGTATCGTATTGCCTAGTTACTGGGTTGTGGACTTAAGATAGGCAGTCGCTCTATGTAAATTACTGGTATTCAGCTGCCTCCGGTTAGACATGAAGCCGACTTCAACATAGTTGGGAAAAGGCTAGGCAGATGATGCAGATGATGATTTATGAAATCGTTGATTTTGTAAATAGGACATAGGAATCTTACATTTCTTATTAAAAAAAAATCGAATATGCTAGATGGAATCGACATTTCCTATCTGACTACCCTTAAGAAGACATGGCGAAGACAGTCGGAAATTGTTCTATATCAAGCCCGTGTGTCGTTTCGCGTTGTGGTTGGTGTTTCTCCGTAGCAGCCCGGAAACTGGATTTGTGTCCGGTTGATGCCAATAGACTCAACCTTATTTCATGGGATTTAAACATAACTGGCGAAATGGCTTATACATCTGCCTAACTCAACGGGGGAATATTGCTCAGGTAATATTGCCCTACTATAATTTGCTTACTTGTGCAACGCTAGCAATACGTACCTACTATTTCTGTTTACCACCTCTGCCTTGAGTTTAACAACCCTTTTTTTTTGAGGGTGGGAAATCATTCAATGACTTCTCCCGCTCTGGGTGGAGCGGGAGGGAGTGCAAGACTTACTGATTAAAACCCATCCATGGTCCTTTCTTTGCCTTTTATGTTCCGGGGTAGCGGTAACCCTTTCGGACAATCCCGCTTACCCGGCAGGCTCGGCCCCAACGGGCCCCTTCATATGCTGACGCCCTCGGGGAATGCAAGCGTGATGTTATGATTTGAAAATTATATATGTAGGTGCTCAGATAATATTACCCTACTATGATTTGCTTACTTGTTCAACACTGACAATACACACCATTTTCTTTACCACATCTACCTTGAGTTTAACAACCCCTGTCGCAAGATTTTTTTACCAAATAATATCGCACCATAACACTTTAGATAAGTTACATAAAAGAGTGAATTTCCTGTTATAACGTATCCAAATACACGTAAAATGTACCCGCACTGAAAATACGCGGTATTTTTGCAAAGCCTCTCAATGCTTTTGACCTATTTTTAACCGCAACAAAAATATCATGCACGTTCGTAATGGCGACATAATAATTTTGAGTACGAGGGTATTTGTTTTGTGGGAAAGGGGCTCGTGGCTTAATGATTTCGGCAACACAGTTCGGTGGAAGGTTAATCTACGCTTGCTTTAGTCAGCTCTCGGATGGGTGATCCATTAAATATTGAGACTTTCCGAGCGTCAGAAAGTATGTTAAGGCATTGATCCTGGTTGTTATTTGTAGACAGTTGTTATTTGTACTCAAAGCCGGTCTGACAATCTTCTTACCTAGGGGTGTCGTGTTATCCAGTAACTGCGTTATGGAGGTCAGATAGACAATCGTTTCTTGTAAAAAAAACTGGTACTCAGCTGCATCCCGTTAGGCAGGAAGCCGATAACATAGCTGAGAAATGGCGAGGCTGATTGATTTGTTCTGAGAGCACATTACTGTTAAAGATTTCGGGGCAACATTGCAATAAAATGGATGGATTAACTATAACTTGACAGGTGGATGAGCAGTGGTATTGATCAATGCAAACTGAGGAAGGAAGAAATTTATAATATGTTCTAAAATGGATGTGGGGGTTTTAGAAGACATAAATTTCTAGTATAGACATACTGTCAATTTCATATTTCCCCCCAAATAGTGGTGTTAGGCGCCACCAATATTGTTTGGTCCTTCGAGCCGGATAGAAGGAATTCATATAATTAATCTGTTTTCTTCAGTTTATTTTAATAATTTGAAAGTTGTTTCATTTACCAAAAGGATTGTTACACTGCAGATACTTTTATAATAGGTAGAAAATAAGCAGAAAGATAAGAAAAATTGCGGCATGTCATACTTCGGTTCAATGAGCGTAATGATTAATTACTGAGAATGAGAAATGAGACAACGATCTTCACAAATCTATAATATGACACGAAGCTGAAATAAAGCACTCAACAAAAAAAAACTAGACGAACCCAACAATATTATTGCTCTGCTAGCAAGTCACAACTTTTGGCATTGTCGTGATCCAATAAATCTGTTAGATTCCGCGATTATTCAAACGGAGACTAATCACGACAATCCCTTTGATGTATTGCCGGAGACCGTTTTAATTCCGCTTCACAAATGCTTTACGGAATTTGAAACACGGATTTTGTACAAAACTTCGTCCGAGGATTTCGCCCGGAGTCCGGATTCGTTTTCGCCCGCATGCATCGGGACGTTTGAGAAGCGACTGGTGTTAGATTTAAAAAGACGATGTTTGACGACGAAAGTATGGAAAGTCGATCTCATCTATGTGTTTGTTTTCTTTTTCGATTAAGTGCGGATTTTACCAATGAAATTGAACGCGATCAGCATTTTAAACCGAGTTGAAGAACTGTCATTGTCAATATTCCAAAGCAATTTTTGATTCTGACAGCTCTTCAGCGCGGTTCAAATGCGCTGATCGCGATCAGTTCCATTGGTGACTTTTGCCCTAAGACGCCAGGGTACCTCTTTGCAAGTTAGAATTGACTTCAAATGCCATGATATTACTTCAATTAAGTCAGTCGGTAGGATAATGGTGAGCTATGAGAATGAAGTATTGTGTATTTAATTTACTTGTTAATTTCTTATTTTTATTTCATAGTTTGCTGTACCGTTCGACGTCATCTCATCAACTTTGACTTTGACTTTGACTCGCATAGGGTCGTAGCATTATGTTGAGCGATGGCCGTTTTGCGTAGAAATGACGCATATGCACCCAGACCTGTTCTTTTTTGTGGTTGTGTTATTTCTTTGCGTCATGTTTACTGCAAATAAACGTATTTTCATTGTAATAAACCCATATGACCTTCATCAAATTGTAGGTCAAGAGATGTTGGGTTTGTTAAATCCCGTCGACTAATCGCAGCAGTTAGTTATCAGAGATTTGACAGTTTGTTATGTCGTTCATTTTTTAATAAATTTTCTAGAAGCTATTTGAAATTAAAGTGAAAAACAGTTAGCGACAAAAGTAGGCGAAAAAGGAGATTGGAGAATTTAGGTTATGTAACTTCTAGGTAGAACTAAATCATCAAAAAAAATATTGTTTTATTTATGTATATGTATAGATAATATTTACGTTATTTAGCTAGTAGTCTTGAAATACTATTACTAATATGCGCTAGTATATAATTAGGGTGAGGTAATAATCATAGGACGCAGAAGTTAGTTGTTTATTTTATAAAGATCCTTTTATTATAAATTTTCATTCAAAAGTTAATCTGTCGCCGACGGTACCGGGCAGATACTTATCAAAAGTACGAATTAATAAATCACTCCGGTTCGAGAACTCCCTCTTTGAACTGTCGTTTGAATATCTTTTGAGATGCTGATTTGAAAAAGAAAAAAAAACGTTGGCAGCATTATTTAACAAAATTCTTGAGTTTGCTTATTGGTATTCTGTCCACCATCCCCATAACGATGGTTTTTGAATATCGAATATAGTATCATTTCATGTTTTTCTACGAACATCAAATTATGTAATTTTGTCCATGTGGACACCAGCAAATGCCCCAGCATTTCAAGCACACGTCTTTTGTTTTTTTTTAAGGTAGCAACATGCAGTCAAATAAAATTAATATTGACCAAGTAAAATTACGCTCACAGCTCATTTTATTGATCTGTCAGTAGACCTTATTTGCAATACAGGATACAGGATGTTTGTGAGTGATTGATGATGATGACATCCAGTTCAATCGAAATTGGGAAGTTATTAACACATATTGAGAGTTCAGCAGGCAACCCAATTACCGATTTAATCATAATTTTTATTCTTCTATCTTCAGCAGAAAACCTGTCCATTAAAAGTTTAATTGAAAATAGCACTTAAAACTATCGATCTTTAAAAGCAAAGATTAAAAAAAAACTTGAAAACTTTCAGCTGAGAACCGCTAAAACCAGCGCCTTGCTCACAACTGCGTTGTTCTCCAACAAAATTGTAAGCAAACTTAGCTTATAAGATCGCCTATCGGGTAAAAATTCTTTGCTTTTTATTAATATTGGGGTATGTTCTGATCATGCTCAGAATTGCTGGTGTGATCTAAGTAATTACCTTTTTTTTTGACGGTAGGAAATCATCAAATGACTCTTCCCGCTCTGGGTGGAGCGGAAGGGAGTGTCAGACTCTTACTGACTAAAACCCATTCATGTTCCTTCCTTAGCCCTTTATGTTCCGGGGTAGCGGTTACCCTTTCCTTTCCTTTCGGACAATCCTGCTTACCTGGAGTGATCTCTTGCTATCTTGTTAACAGTCTGAATTTGTGCCTGGTTGATGACAATAGGCTTTTCCCATATTACTATGAATTTAAAGATAACTGGCAATATGAAGAGCTCGTGGCTAAGTACTAACAGCCGCACAGGTCGATCCATCAGGTTAAGTTACGCTTGCCGGGGTTGGTCTGTGGATGGGTGACTAGTTTTACATACCGAGACTCCTCCGTGCCTCGGAAAACACGTTAAGCCGTTGGTGCCGGCTGTCATTTGTGCATCTTTGACAGTCGTTACGGGTCGTCAGAAGCCCGAAAATCTGACAGCTAGTCTTACCAAGGGGTATCGTATTACGCAGTTAATGGGTTGTGGAGGTCTTACCAAGGGGTATCGTATTACCTACCCAGTAACTGGGTATGACTGCTTAGTCGTAACTTGTAAAATACTGGTAATCAGCTGCATCCGGTTAGACTGGAAGCCGACCTCAACTTAGTCGGGATAAGGCTTGCTCTGATCTACCTAGCGTTTCGGGGAAATTAGGCGTGATATTATGTTTTGTTACACATAAACTTCTGTCGTTACCTCTGTTGTCTAATCTAAGGGCCTATTCAAAGTCACATTTTCATTAACGTTAACGCCATTAGATAAATCCGAAATGTATGGAATTGGCATAAGCTTTCAAAATGTCACGTGACGTTTTCGATCGCTAAGTGCTAAGAATATCAAGTTGTGTAACGAAACTCGATCAATATTCCTATACAAATGCTATACAAATATATAGTATATCGCTGAGATAACGAATTGTTCAATCAACAATTTTTGAAAACGAATCGACACGGAGCAACTGTCTCTTGTCTAGGCTCCTTGTTTCCAACTTACATGATTAATTGTTATTATTATGGTCTATTTATACTATCACGAAAAGAATCTACTCAACAAAGTCTTATTCAGGCTTATCGTCACCTACCGGGGACAATTTAAATACCCAGCTGCAATGGAGTTAAGACCCGGGGCTTACCTAATAACGATTGGGTCATTTGTTAAATTGCTTCCGAGTAATTAGTAACAGGCGCTTGAAGTAAAACCTATTTACGCTACATTACAGATATGGTCTGTATGGCTCAATAGGTAGTTGCTTTGGCGACAAACGACAAAATATTTATAGTAAAAATATTGAAAGTAGAAAGAAAGCAAAATATTGTATTCTACACACGCACATGAAATACACAGAAAAAAAAATGTGTTCGTGTACTAGCGTACACTCGTAAGAAGTGAAACTTCTTTATGACGTTATTTTTCAAAAAATAATTTACTACCTATGCAACTTTACAGAAATTGGTTAAATAAAGTTAAATTAGATAAAGTTGTTGTTGTTGTTGTTGTTTGTTGTTGTTTGTTGTTGTTATTGTAATACCAATCCCTACTCCGCTGGAGAAAGTATACTTCGAATCACGCGTGGTAGGGATAAGAAGAAGATGGCGCGTAACGGAAAAATGTGACGCGTAACGAAAAATTTATTTCCAACCCCGATAAAGAAGTTTCACTTCAAAAAGGAAAATATATTAAAAAAACAAAACAGAATGTAAAAAGAAAAGTATAGCAAATAAAAATTAAGGCCAAAAAAAACAATGACCTGTGCGTGTCTGTAAAGGCCCTCTTTTTTTAAAGTGCGGGTAATCATTAATGACCCCTCCCGCTCTGGGTGGATCGGTCAGACTCTTACTGCCTAAAACCCATCCATGTTCCTTCCTTAGCCCTTTATGTAAAGGGGTAGCGCTAACCCTTTCGGACAATCCCCCTGATGGCCTTAATTTATTCGCCCTATCTCAGCATAGTGCTGCGATATTTTTGTCCACCATAAAATATTTCCGTAGACACGATATTTGCCAATGGTTTTTCTGAACACGCTATTACATCAAACAAATACAGAGAAAATGATTAATTGAAAATCTTTATACCCAAAAAGACATAGCTGTATATACCACCTGGGTGAATGAAAACTTTTTTATAATAAATGGGACCCCTTGTCCTTTTCAAGTAGAAACGAGGTCCCTGGGGATTCCATTATAATTTTTGGGGCAGCATAGCCGTGAAAACGTTTCACAAGGATGTTTAAGATAAATTGCCTTTGCTTTAATAACCGTAATGTGATATAAATTAGTATATACCTACCTATACCTATTGTCAGCAGTGATAGCCTAGTGGTGTGACCATCGGACTGCCAAGTCGTAGGTCTCGAGTTCGAACCCAAGGCACGCACCTCTGATTTTACTAATTCATGTGCGTATTGTGTAATGATCACTTGCTTAAAAATCGGTGAATGAAAACATCGTAAGGAAACCAGCATGTTTAAGAGATATTTATCAACAGCATGTCAAGCTAAGTCAGAGGCCCATGGGCAGCATAAAAACTCTGACACCAGGTTAGTCACTAACCACACGAAAAGAAGAAGAAGACCTATACCTTCTTCACTTCACTCCTGGCAGAGCAGTAGTGGGCACTATGAACTGTATCCAATTGCAGGTGTAGTCGTTTCGCGCCTAACAATCTCTCTCCATCTGGATCTTTTAGATAGTAGTCTGGCGCATTTATTAACAGGGCCTCCAACCGCCGATATAATTTGATCCCCTGACCTGATCGGTGAGCTCCCGCGTGGCTTATTACCTTCTTGCCCTGCACTATTAGGAACTCTATGGAGTCATTTTTCCACCTGGAGCCATAGCCACAGAACTTAAGACTTCCAAACAATGGTCGCCAGTGCATCAAGTTATACTAACCTGTCACTTTCTCCAAGTGATTTTAAATCTTAAAACGTTGATTGTTAAGTTTAAAATTAATTGAGATGAAGTGCTGGCGACTGGCGACTGGTATTAAATTACCAAGAAAAAAATGTGCTTTAACGAAAAAGCATTTGAATATTTCCTTTCATTGATATAATATGTATTAAAATCAAGAGGCTATTTGGATGGAACACCTTATTAAACACCATGCTTTTTTCCTTGACGGAACAGTTTGTAGGGGTAGATTCTAAACAGTTTTACTCGAACTTTAAGACGACTTGAAGCAGGCTGTATGCCATGAAGGTATACAACCTCCATCAATTTGGCTGTAGTCGTTTTGCTGTAGCGGAAGCGAGAATAGCCTTAGGGCTGATTTCAATAATGAAACTGAACGCGAACAGCACATTTAAGCCACGTTTAACAGCTGTCAGTCTACATTGTTGGGGAATACTGATGCTGACAGCTCTAAATGCAGTGTGATGTGCGGATTGCGTTTAGTTTCATCGGTGAAATTGACACTAAGATCTTAAAAGGAGCTCGTGGCTAAGTAATAACAGCCGCACGGATTGATCCTTCAGGTTAAGCTATGCTTGCCGGGGTTGATCTGTGGATGGGTTAACATCTTTAGATGTGGAGACTCCTCCGTGGGTCGGAAAGCACGTTAATCCGTTGGTCCCTGCTGTCATTCGTGGATCTTGGACAGTCGTTACGGGTAGTCAGAAGCCCGAAAGTCTGACAGCGAGTCTTACCAAGGGGTATCGTGTTACCCAGTTACTGGGTTGTGGATGTCAGATAGGCAGTAATTGCTCCATGTAAAACTCTGGTATTCAGCTGCATCCAGTTAGACTGGAAGACCCCAACGTAGTTGGGAAAAGGTTAGGCAGATTGATCTTAAATCACTCATCTATTTTCTGCTACTATTGCCAAAGAGGTTTGGGTTGTCTATAAATCCTGTCTTCTACTTTGTTTTTATAGAAAACCTTTTGTACTAAAGTAGGCCTTTTAGGAAACAATAGGATAAAAGAATCATGTTGCCTCTATACACGGAAATTGTGGGATCGGTAACCGGTTATGTACTTAACGATAGGAACGGAGCCGTAGGTACTCTTATCGAGAAATATGAGTCAAGTAGGTACAGGCGCCAGTACATCAAGTTACCCGAATCTGTCAAATTTCTTTGATAGTTTTTCAACTTTCTTACAAAAGTTTAAGGTTCATTTTCAATTGGGAAACTTTGACCGTTTGGGATAGCTTAACGTGCTGGCTGACCTACTATATGTTAGAAAGTAGTAAGAACCCTCCATGATTTTTGCTGAATGGAATCAAATTACGTACAGCGTCGAGCATAAATAAATACCTTACAATTAAGCAAAATTCAAAAGCATTTTTTTCGAGAAATAACAATTGCAACTTTGACCGTTTCATAATCGTATGACTATGATAATTCACAAATAGGTACTATTGACATACAATAGCTACAGTAAGAGTCAGCGCGCACTGGCGATTGTAAGTTAAGCGAAATCAACTTTTAGTTGATCAATAGTAAAAAACACTTATGTATTTCAGTATAGCTTCATACTGATTCCCTGAGCAATCAAACTATCGCTTAACTTACAGTCGCCAATGCGCTCTGGTTCTAACTGTTTTTTATTTAATTCATTTCTCCTTGTCTTTTGCGAGATGAAGCAGCTCAACAGCACTTGTGCCTACAGTCTACCCGCGAATGTTACTCAACCCGAACATTTTCGTCTATTGCCCAGGTACCACTGCAGAAAGAAAATACATTGCTACAAGTATCTTTTAGCACTCTTGTGTTTCAAGTCTTTAACCAATCATTCTAAGGGGTATCGTGTTACCCAGTGTAATTGGGTTGTCGAGGTCAAATAGGCAGTCGCTCCATGTAAAATTCTGGTATTCAGTTGCATTCGGTTAGACTGGAAGCCGACCCCAACATAGTTGGGAAAAGGCTAGGCTAGTTGAACATGAACTAAACGTCATTCCACTGGGTTTCAGAATCAAGTACCAATCAAAGATTACAGGTTGGGAATAGAATATGCCCTACCACCCGATAATAGCAGTAGAACAAAGAGAGAGACATATAGAACATCAATAAACATAAAAAGTGTCACAGACATTTTACTAGGATCTTTTGGCGCTCTGATGATGTTGACAAAGGGACGCGGTTATTAAATACTTATGCAATTGTTTTGTGATATGTATTAAAAAAAACAAAATGGCAGCTTTAGCTCCGTGTTTGGCGACGCGCCAAAAGATACTTGTACAGCTTTCTCCATAGTACCTACCTGAAATATAAAAAAAACAAGTCTCTAAAAATCTGTATACGAACAGAATTTATTTGGGAAAGTGTCCACATCGTGAATGAAGCGGGAACAGCCGCAGGGCTTCGTTGACGCAATCACGCTGAACTAAATCACTGTGACTAGAGCGCTTTAGGGCTGCTAAGATATTGTAAGTATTTGTAGAAAACCCACTCCTAAAAATGTATGAAAGTAGTAGCTGCTGCTTCGTTCATCAAATGCTGGGTGGGACTGTGCTGTGGTGTGCTGTGGTGGTTGGTTTAGTAAATTGGCGTGCTTATATCGAGTTGTTTATGCCCAGCGGTGGCAATGATTTCTATAGTCCACCTTATTTCCCACTTCGCGTACATCTCCACATACATACTATAAAACAAAGTCACTCCCCGCATTCTGTCCCTCTGCACGCTTAGATCTATATCTTTTAAAGATTTGAACACGGTTTTTGGAATGGAATGATTGAAAAGGATAAACGTATAGTTTAATTAGCTTTCGTCCGCGACTTCGCCCGCGAGATAATATCTACATCACACCCGTGTGAAACCAGGGCACATCGCTAATGAAATAAATATAAAAACAATATTTGAAGCGTAAGGGCTACACCTAAACTTCGATGCGACGTCGCATCGTAAAATTCTGCGAGTTCTAAGCTAATTCGCATCGCATCGTATCGCAGTTTTATGTACCCACAAGTCCTTCAATAAGTATATCGCAAATAACTTCGATCCTCTTTTTCCAGATTTGCAAAATAGTACGTAAATATTATATCATTTCAACTTAGTTAGAGTGTACGTTATACCTCAGTATAATTGGCACAAACTGAATTATTCTTCCGTGTATATCTGTATAGTGACGCATCGCTTTAGGGGCGTGAATATTTAAAAAGGCCCGCTATGTATGGCCGCAGTCTACTCGTAATACTGTGAAGAACGGAACGTATTTGCTGATGGAAGCTGTTTGTGGTGGTCAGAGGACGGAAGAGTTACTTAATATACGTTGAATTTTTAAGCATAATGCTGATGGCTGTGTTGTCTATTGTAAATTACTTTTTAAAGGTTGCTGGCTGGTAATAAGAAAGTCTCCTTTCTTCTTTTTCGTGTGGTTAGTGACTAACCTGGTGTCGGAGTTTTTATGCTGCCCATGACCTCACTTAGCTTCACATGCTGTTGAGACTTCTCTCAGGCATGCCAAAATATAAATAAATGCCATGAAAATATTAATAAATATCAGGAAATAATTTTAATATCTTACATCGATCGTGAACTAAGGTACAAAAAAAAACTCCGAATCTTTAATAATTACCGGGATGAAAAAGGAGAAGAGCTCATAGGGCACCAAAAAGTTTATCCTTATTGCTGTCCATGGGAAATGTGCCCAGAAGACTGGTAGCATTAACGCGTTGCATGGCAATGCTGATTCTTTGACCTAAAAATTGACCAGCCTCTGGTGACATGTAGAGTCGACCAACCGCTGCACTGGGTGATACCAAAATACTAGATGAGCACTCGGACCCCACGGCCCTAGTGTATATCTTTGTCTTAGGTTGTATATCGTATTTAAAATTAGTGTACAAAGAAATGTATGTAACTTTAAAATAATTTAAATTATTTATTACTTAGTTAAAAGTCGTAATGGGTAGAAGATTACTCGAAATGAGTTATTTTAACCCTAGTAATTAAGTCTTTTTTTTCTGGCAGTCCCTCTATGTAAAATTTCGGTATTCAGATGCATCCGGTTAGACTGGAAGCTGACCCGAATAGAGTTCGGAGCTAGAGCTAGGCAGTTGATGGTGAACAAAACGCCATTTCTCTGGTTCAGAATCATGTACTGAATTCATATATTCGTTATACATTGGACTTCGCCCCGGTTATGTAGAACAAAGTGAGAGAAACATGGAATATCAATAAACATAACAAGTGTCACAGACATTTTACTATCTTACTTGGTAAACAACAGACTGATAAACACGACTTATGTGGCACAAAAACAGGGAACCTATACCGTGCGATATAAATCGCGTGTTGCATGAGAAAACACTTAGACTTTTGTCTTGAAGTGAATGGGGAAAAATAGTGCGAGATTAATTTTATATATCGTGAGGAGAAGTAGTTATGTGGTGTTGTGGTGTAAATGTTCTGATAAAGTACGAGCTACTCTTTTTTTAACCAACTTTTTATTGAAAAACTACTTGACTGTCTCGTTGGTCTAGTGGTCGCGCTATGCTGAATATGAGATTCTGGGTTCGATTCCTGGGGCGGGCAAAGTGTTGTTGTATCCATCGGGAATTATCAGTTGCAACTTAGAGTCTAGATTTGTGCCCTGACGGCAATAGCCCGCCCCCATTTTAGGTACTGTTTTTTTTTTGAGGGTGAAAGTTCATGAAATGACCCCTCTTGCTCTAGGTGGAGCGGAAGGGAGTGTCAGACTCTTACTGACTAAAAGCCATCCATATTCCTTCCTTAGCCCTTTATTTATTCCCATTATTTCGGACAATCCCGCTTAAGCCCGCCCCATTACATATGACTTTTTAAGCGTAATGTTTTGTTATAAAACATACATACTTAAACACGCATTAACACACTACCCTCCATTCGTTCGTACCAAACGGGTAGTAAAAAGGGACCTTCAAATGATACGGAGATAACGTCTTAAAGTAATCCACTCCACTTGACACTCACGATAGCATGTGATTCCCAGCATGTGTTACAAGTACGCTCAAAGTTATACATATCCAGTATAACCTGATCTCTCACATAGCATTACATCACACCTCAAATCCCCTAAAGGTAAGGCAACGGTGTATCTATGGTACTGTAAAGCCTAAGTGAAATTTTATGTTGAGCCTGGCTGGAAAATAACTGACACATCCGACTTTTAAAATTGGAATAGTTTGATAGGTTTTTATTAAAGAAAAGTGAGTCTGTCAGTAGCCATGTAGTTTGACGGATGTATTCGTTACAAAGCTATACAATTGTATAATCATTGTCTGTGTGTTTGTATTTTATAGCAGAAGAAATCTCTACAACACACGCTACACAAGCTGTACCACTGAGCCCCCTAAGCGAAAGTCCCCCTGACCTTCATAGTACCTACTATACCCATATTTCGCCAGTAATGTTTAATTTGCGACGACACGGTTGGCGCAGTAGTTGAGCGATTGACTGCTGCGCTATATGTCGCGGGTTCGATTCCCGCACGGAACAAATATTTGTACGACCTGCAAGTATTTGTTACGAGTCTGGGTGTTTTTCTGTCTATAATATGTATGTATTTACAAAAAAAAATGTATTTAAGTAGTTTATCAGCCATCTCGTTACCATAACACAAGCATTAGGTTGCTTAGCTTGGGACGATATGGCGTTGTGTGAAATGTCCAAGGATATTATTATTATTTAATAGAAAGCGATCCTGTTGACTTCAACCGGGTACAAATCCAGACTCTGGGCGGCTACTGAGAAAATCTTGATGGGAAAACTCAAAAACACTTTCCTCGACCTGGGAATTGATTTTTCATTGAAGGAAATGCCTAAATATGGTGTATTATAGGACTCGTCACAATTCCATCAGTTACCAATTAATTGAAACCTAGTAACAAAACTTTATCATCATGCGTGGTAATCTCTGAAAGGTTGGACAGTTAAGTTTAATTCTGTATAAAACGTGCTTACTTATGTATCTACTTGTGTACCTATTTAATACACAATGATATATTTTCATTATTTTTCTATCATTGCTCCTTTTAATCTAAGCACATGCAATCAAATCTTTTCACCACCTTTGGTTGTCCAGTAGAGAATGCTTAAGGCTATAAGTGAGTGGCTGTAGATTTATTGTGAGCTAAAAGTTAGAATAACTGTTACTTTAAGAAAGTATTAGAATTATCAATCCAGCGATAAGGGAATGAGAGAATATGTGTGTAAATAAAAAATAAAAGGCGGATGAATACAAACTAGATTAAGACGTTCCAAAATAAACGAGTCAAAATAAACAAAGTATTCTCAAGAAGTGTTTCTGTCATCACGCCCTATCGCCAACAATAAATAAATAAAGAATTATCTCGCGCGATTTCAGATTGGTTCCCATAGTAAAAGTTGTTCATAATGATGAGTACAATGACCCCTACTATCGTTTCAACGCTAGCTCACCTTACACTGGGAATGTATAACTTGATATGTCTCCGTTCGTACGATGTCTCCCGTTAAAGTTAATTTAGCGAAAAAGGGTTATTAGGAGGCGCACACGCTAATGGTCGCGAGCGGGATATTAAAAGTAATTGCTGCGTAAGTAATCCGTGGTTTATGGGCGCCATATCCGATCGTGTAATGATCCGCGAGTAACAACGTGGAGATTGGAAATGTTGCGACAAATTTCAAGAAAGGGGTAAATAATTAAACAAGTTAATTATCTAATTAAGTCATTATACATGTATCATGACTTATGACATATACTTTGACTAATAAGAAGGTTTTTTCCGTTCAAAATTATTAAGAGATCTTATACACGGTGGATCTCTGCCTAGCCTTTTCCCAGCTATGTTTGTGTCGGCTTCCAGTCTAACCGGATGCAGCTGAATACCAGTACTTCACATGGATCGACTGCCTATCTGACCTCTACAACATAGTCAGTAACTGGGTAATACGATTCCCCTTGGTAAGACTGGCTACCAGACTTTTGGGCTTCTGACAATCCGTAAAGACTGTCAAAGTTGCACAAATGATAGCCAGGACCAACGACTTAACGTGCTTTAGCCGAGGCACGGAGAAGTCTCGACATTTATTTATTTAAGATACATGTACAACATAACAGATTTTAATAATCTAAAGCGTTGTTCAGTAAAGATGGTCATCCATCTACAGACCAACCCCGGCAAGCGTAGCGTACTTTCACACGGTGAATATCATCACACAAAAAAAGTGGCAAAAAACAAAATTTCAGCAATTTTTACAACGTCAATTCATATGGACACAAACACATCAGTAGTCTAGCTAAAAGCTACCAGTGTCGCCAAAAAAAATATTCGTTAATTTAAATCTCTGTACAACCTCGCAGTCTCTAACAAAAGAACGAGGTATGACCGAGTGCCCCTCTCTGATTTGCATAAAATTCATTAAATAAACAAAAATGTCGGCGAAAATTCAAAAAACAATTTCATATTTTTACAGTGTTAGCAAACGAGTCATTGTTTTTGCAATCGTTGAGTAAACAGAATAAATTATACTTTTTTTAGGAGTCATAAAGATATTCTGTTGGCTACGTGAAAATACCTTGAAATTTTAGGCGGAGCTGGAATGTTTTAACGGTTTTTGAATAAAAAGTTTTTAATGAAGTGTATGTTTTATTAAAGCAACCAGGACCTGAACCACGTCCACCTCTTATAGCAGTACTATTTAAATATTTTCTACAGTGTGAAAATGGGACGGAGAGTATAGCTCCATCTTTTACATCACTATAAATTACTGCTTTTAGAGGTTGTGGTCGGCCCCTGTCTTATTTACATATATAATTTTTCAAGGAACCCGTAACGTAACAAGTTTGCAGTTTACCCTCTAAACTGTACATCTTGTTACGTAAAAGCTGAAAGTAAAAAACAATGTTTTCCTGAAAATTGAAAGTTTTGGTGTTCCTTCGATCTTTGTGCTGCCACTTGTATTAACCTTCCACAAACTTCATTTTATACATTAGCCGTGATCTTGACGACAGATAGAAATGGATGAATCATGAAATCAGATATTATTGCCGAGTTGTCCCTAGTAATTTATTTATGCTCACGACTGTATACAGCTGGAGATCTCCGTATGTATATCTGTAGAACTATTCTGTAAAAGCCGCATCATAAAAACGTAATTGAAGTGAGTTGAAAGTGACCTGTCAATAGTGTCATTCCCCAGCATTAGGTGAAACGACAACTTCACTTAAGTTTCCATGGTGAGATTTTTGCGGAATCGACTGACTGGTTGTGACACGATAATAGCAGAGCACAACTGCTGCAACTCTGAGTGAAAATACACACATTATAATTTGACAGGAAGTTGACAGGAAATTTGACAAGCGAGCCTCCAAAAATACACACATTACACCGTGACAGCTCTGTACGGAGCACACTGCAGGCCTCAAGCCATCGTAAGCAAAATGTTTATTTTATCCCCTTGACAGAGTGTTGACATGAAAATGTAATGCGTCAATCCTGTCGACGTAAAGTTGTAAAACTTCCGCAGAGTTTGAGGAAACATTTATTTAACGGTGGCTGTTGAAAATTTGCAATTCTCCCGAGATTTCTTGATGGAGCGGTCGAGATTACTGGGTTTAATATTTTAAGTGCAACACCGTTCGTGGTGAGACCTTTACTTTTCTTTTTGGCCTTTTTATTCGAGGAGCGGTGAAAAATTGGCTATTTATCAGGAGTAGGCGTACTATGGCTTGGTGGGAGAGAGAGATAGAGTTACATAAGCCGAATAGCACTGTCACTTTTTCGCAACGGAATTAGCGCAGCCTTTATCATCGACAATTTACTCTTTACTTAGAGATATAAAGAGATGGGTTAGATTCCCGGGTCCGGCAGTGTTATTGGGTATTATCATATGGAATTTCTGAGTCGTAGCGAGGAAACTGGATTTATGCCTGTTTGATTGCAATAGGCTCGTCCACTTTTAGATGGAACTTAATCAAAACTAGCGAAATGAGGGTATAATACAGGTGCACGCACCTCTGACTAACCCTTTGCGGAATACCCGCGTGATTTTATGTTATAAAAAGATCATTTACCCTCGTATAAAAAAAAACAATGTTTCCAACCCATTTCTGTACCATGTTCACCTCACTCATTGAGCATCTAAATCTGTCTATCTTTTTATGGTTCCGTACCGAAAGGGTAAAACGGGACCCTGTTTTGCTTAGACTCCCCTGTCCATCTGTCCATCTGTCACCAGGCTGTATCTCATGAACTGTGATAGTTAGATAGTTGAAATATTTCTGTTTCCGATATAACATAAAATACTAAAAACAGAATAAAATGAATATTTAAGGGGGCTCCCATACAACAAACGTGACGTTTATTACCGTTTTTATAGATAACTACCTTCCGTCCGCGGATTCGCCCGTATAATATGTCGACAAATTATACACATAAACCTTCCTCTTCAATCACGCTATCTTTAAAAAAAACCGCATCAAAATCCGTTGCGTAGTTTTAAAGATTTAAGCATACATAGGGATATAGGGACAGATAAAGTCACTTTGTTTTATACTATGTAGTGATGTTACGCAACCTTTAGTGCGCGAGTCCGATCGCACTTGGCCGGTGTCTATTTCGATTCTTATCAAATGGCTGCCAAAAAAGTCCAACAGTCGCTTATATGGTAAAAGAGAACATAAATAATGATAATTGACGAATAAATTCGGAACACCAAACACGAGAGGACCAATTATGGGTCGTTGGGAACATTTTTGTTTGAATCTTTCTTTCGTTTAAGCTTTCTTGAGGTGTCTGAGAATATGGTTTATGCTTGTTTTGGAGGGATAATTGCTTTTTCTTGGCCTTCGGTAATATGGTTTTTTATAATGACGATAGCAGCATTGACAATGTTAAGTTTAATTTTTATTTACTTAAAATGATGTAAGTGTGCTACTAGTACTGAATCCAATACGTTGGTCTCAGGAATATATAAGTATGTTTTTCCAACGACACAAGAGGGCTATACGCGATCTGAAAGTTGGTGATGTTGCCCTCATAAAGGAAGACTTTACCACCTGCCAAGTGGTTATACGGGAAGGTAGTCGAACTACAGTCTCACCGGATGCAGCTGAATACCAGTATTTTACATGGAGCGACTGCCTATCTGACCTCCACAACCCAGTTACTGTGCAATACGATACCCCTTGGTAAGACTGGCTGTCAGATTTTCGGGATTCTGACGACCCGTAACGACTGTCAAAGATGCACAAATGACAGCCGGGACCACCGGTTTAACGTGCTTTCCGAGGCACAGAGGAGTCTCGGTATGTAAAGATGGTCACCCATCTACGGCCAACCCTGGCCTGCGTATCTTAACCAGATAGATCGACCTGTGCGGCTGTTAGTACTTAGCCACGAGCTCCTCTTTTAATTTAATTTAAGTATGTATAAGTTGTTAATATGTAGAAATGTGATATAAGATACTGTTAATTTTTATATTGTTACTTAATGATTATTAACAATTACCTGTCAGCCAACGAGTCATAGATAATAATAATTATGCCAAAACATAACATTTCTCGTCAAAAAGGGAAATATAGCCCATGCAAACCTGTAAGTTACTATTAACCTGAAAGATCGATTGGCCCACACGGCAAACTACATTTCTCACTTGTCAGGATAGGGTGATCCGTTTCCACTGACTTGTGACTCGTGCTAACACCTACCTTGGAATAATAAGACGACAGGGATGTATGTCTTTTTTTCCCATTTTCGTAACATCACGCCTTATGTTGGTTAAGGGACAGACAGTATTATACTGGGTGTAACCGAAAGGGTATATACATACAAAAGGATATGCTACAGACCCCCAAACTGAACAACTTTTACTACGGGACCAACACCGAAATCGCTAAAAAAAATCAGCTGTTCTATACATTTTTCGTCACGTGAGTCGTTGAAATGTAGGGAACAACTGATTTTTTTTTCACGATTTCGGAGTTGGTCCCATAGTAAAAGTTGTTCAGTTTGGGGGTCTTGTTCAGTCTGTAGCATATGCTTTTTTATGTAAATACACCCTTTCGGTTACACCCTGTATAGGTACCACCCATTGTTTAAGGTAATATGAGAGGATGTGGACTCCATTTTAAATTAAGTAGGAACAGTTGACAGCAAATTTTGAGTATGAATTTGGATGGCTATACAAGTAGTGGCAGACCAAAGAAACGATGGATGGATTGTGCGAAAGATGGCTAGAAAGCGAGTTAAGGGGCGTCATCTCGGTAGTCACTTCTCTAATTATGGAAGAAAAAGACATGTTGCACCGACCCCAAATAAATTGGGATAAGGGCAGAAAAATGATGGCAGTCGATAGCACGTCGCGAGTCGGTAGAAACTCTTTGACCTTAGGTTGGTCGAGCGTCGACCGGATTTTCAATAATAAAAGGCAAGTTTTTATTTTTTAACCACTGACGTGCGGCCGATTGTACCTTTTTTTTATTTTTTAAGGCTGGGAATTCATCCAATGACTGCTCCCGCTCTGGGTGGAGCGGAAGAGAGTGTCAGACTCTTACTGACTAAAACCCATCCATGTTCCTTCCGTAGCCCTTTATGTTCCGGGGTAGCGGTAACCCTTTCGGACAATCCCGCTTACCCGGCCACCACTGACGTGCGGCCGATTGTACCTACAAGGAAAGAAATTGTATCAATTAAGATATGGAAAAATATTCTACTGTTAGCTCTCTACAGGTGCATTTGATAATCTCACCCCCCCCGTTGGGAAAACGCGACATGAATTTTAAAAATAATTTTGCTTCAATTTAATTTACTTTTATGCATTTTTGTGGGGTTTCGACCTGCTGGCCTCGAAGGTTTTAGGCGTTGTGCTGCATGAAATTGAATGCTTATTTGCGTTATATGACTAAAAACTTTTTATTTTTATTTTTGCAATAGGCCCTATTTATGCCACAAATTTAGATACTCGCAAGTAATTCAAAACCTAAGGGTAGTTCCGTTGACTTGGAACCATGAAATTGTTCAAAAACCAAGGTCCCACAGGACAATTAAAGGAAAAAGTCCGAAAATAAAAAAAAAAGTTTGTTGGTGATTAGAAACTTACACAGCAGTTGGAGAATAAACCGTTACGTTTATCGATGTGATTCAACTACAATGCTACATTTGTTCTTGGGATAAATTTAGACCAACTACTTTGGCTTATTATCTTACTATTATTATTATTTGGCTGGTTTTGACTAAGATACAGCCCAATTGCATATTCTATTTCATGTGTTAAACTTTTCATACAAACTTCCATCCCCTACTGCACCCATTTATGGAGGGAGTTTCCTAAAATCCTTTCGTACCTGACGTTTCCTACTCGTAGCTCTATCTCTGTGCTAAATAATAATAATAATAATATCCTTGGACATTTCACACAACGCCGCTTGCACAACGTTGCTTAGCTAGGAACGATATCGTCCCAAGCTAAGCAACCTAATGCTTGTGTTATGGTAACGAGATGGCTAATAAACTACTTACATACATTTTTTTTAGTAAATACATACATATTATAGATAGAAAAACACCCAGACTCGTAACAAATACTTGCAGGTCGTACAAATATTTGTTCCGTGCGGGAATCGAACCAACGACATAGTGCGCAGTCAATCGCTCAACCACTGCGCCAACCGTGGCGTCAAATAAATATCATCTTCGTAGGTCAAATAGTTACCTTTCGCTTTTAATAACATAAATAATAAGTGATTACAATACAAGATTACTCATGGTTAGTCACTAACCACACTAAAAACCAACCAATCAATCAATCATTTATTTAAAACTAGCTTCCTGCCCACGACTACGTCCGCAACCCTTAATAAATTACACACCTAAACCTTCCTCTTGAATCACTCTATATATTAAAAAAAATTGCATCAAAATCCGTTGTCTAGTTTTAAAGATCTAAGCGTACATACATACAGACATTAGGACAGGCGCTGGAAGCGACTTTGCTTTATACCTACTATGTAGTGAAGAAGAAAGAATACAAGATTCCAAATCTGCTTGCCTCGTAACTAGCCAAACTCCATTGTCATATAATTTTACTTCTAGGTCAACATAAAAAGTTAGTCAGTTCGAGGTTTATGATAATATCGACGCGATACAGAGCGGGACAACGGTTCTGATGGACCCAATTAGGGTCTATCTCGGTGTCTCGCCTTCATTGTGAGTATAAATGGCGGTCATGGATATAAATGAGGGGTATATCCTAGAAATATTCAGATCCTGAGATTTGTGATTTTCTGATTTGATGTCGGAAATTATCTCACGGGAACGTACTACCCGGTTAAAAATTATCCTATGAGTTAATCAATGTCACACCTATCTGTGTGTTAAATTTCATTCAGAAGTGTCCAGCCGTTCTGGCGTTATGCCGTTGAGTAACGAACATTCATCCAAATTTTCGCATTTATACGTGAGCCCATCGTTCACGAGATTATTCGTAAGAAGCTGCCAGTATTATCACAACGTTAATGTTCGTTTTATTTGTATGAATAAGTATATCAATCTGACATAATTCCTATGAAAAAGTTATCAAACCGTCATATTTATACGACACATAAAAGTTATCTGACTATTGAAAAATCGGTCCTTAGTAGATATAATGTTATATTTTGTGTTTAAATATAATAAGGAGTACATAACATTATTATATTATTTGTAGTCTTATTGTTACCACTGTCACATCAGACCTGCAGACAACTTTGCCTCACCCGAAAGCTGACTAGTAGAAAATGCCTATGGCATTAAATCCGCCACCGTACATTTCTGTGCTTAAAGTATAAAATTAATAGATAATATTGAGAGCAGTGACTAGGCTACTAGTGGTATGACCGTTGGACTGCCAAGTCTTAGGTCTTGAGTTCGAACCCAAACCACGCACCTCTGAGTTTCCAGATTCATGTGCGTATTGTATGATTATCACTTGCTTAAAAAAATCGGTGAAGGAAAACATCATGAGTTTCATGCCTGAGAGATATTTCTCAACAGTATGTGGTGCTAAGTCAGAGGCCCATGGGCTGCATTAAAACTCTGACACCAGGTTAGTCACTAATCACACGAAAAGAAGATAGATAATATTTACTTATAATAAATATAAAATATTTTAAATTAAATTATAAATATGAATATTTAATAATGATTTTAATTATAATGCTGCCAGCCTTCTGGGTACTTTTCCTGTTGAAAGCGATGTGGATGAATAGTCTAATTCCCTCTGATTGTTATACATATTATTTCGGTACATATTATCATGAATATTTAGCTTTAAAGTTATGTAAATATTATTTAAAACAAGTATAATAATAATAAATAATAATAATAAAAATAATATCCTTGGACATTTCACACAACGCCCATATAGTCCCAAGCTAAGCAACCTAATGCTTGTGTTATGGTAACGAGATGTCTGATAAACTACTTATACATATATAAATTTTCTTTTTTTTTGTAAATACTTACTTATTATAGATAGAAAAGGATTGACACTACGAAATACAGGCCTTATGGGGTTGCAATTTGGTCAAGTTTGATTGTGTATTTATGGCCCAACAATGTACTTGAATGATTGCCCATTCAAGCCCATTTTCCACCCTTAAAGGTACTCATTTACAGATTTACAGCCACCTATTACAATGATCACTTAGTGAATTTTCTGAGTTAGCTACGGCATAAAGACCTTAAAGAATTTAAATAAGAAACGGATGGACGAAGGTATAGTTTACCTAATAAATAGATTGGACACGTGCCGCATGAACCCGTTTCAAAGTCCGACACTTTTTGAGTCTTCTAAAAAAGACTCAAAAAGTGTCGGCTTCAATTATTTTCTGCCTTAAACCACGAAACATTTTTGAGAACCACGTGTATTCCACAAAAACAGGAGTTTCGTTTAGAAAAGACAAAAGTTGCTTAATTACTTTTACAACACGTGTCCTGGCTTATTTAATTATTTTCTTAATTCAATTTCCAGCTTTACCCAAATTAAAACACGTGAAGCTTTGAATGAAGAGAAATTATAAGGGCTCTTCATAAATTGCTCGTTTTTTTCAGTCACGTGACGGAAGTGTGCCTGAATGTCTACTAATTGGGTTGAGAGGAAAATATGTTTAAGGATATATATTTTTCTTCCATACATCTCTATTAGTCGTCATCTCAAAATCAATGTCGAAGTAAAATCATTTTTTAGAAACAGGCACAAGAAAGGCACTTTTGAACGTCAAAATGAATAAGAAATTGAATTGATTTGGTCACTTCCTTTCTAGCCGTATCATCTTTCACACAACCCATTCATCATTTCTTTGATCATCCTCCACTTGTATAGCCATCCACATTCATACTTAAAACTTTCCTGACGACATTTTCCTCACTCCTACGCATAACATGATATCCGATTTCCACAAAACTTTTCAGCAAAATCCAAATGTTACATTTTGAATAATGTTTATAAATTGATAAATTATCATCATTAAACATTAATAAAGCAGTTTACGAAGATCGCTATTACTAAAGCTGACTTTACCTAAATCAAACTACTTACTTCTATAAAACGGCATAGGCGTTCCTCTTAACCCCAGAAAGCGGTCACTCCGAGCTCCGGGCAGATGTCACGGGATCGCTCGCAGAGGCGTGTCATACGGTTAAGTGCCCCTTGGAGAGCAGGCCTGAGAAAACACGGCTGACACCGGAAAATGAACGGAATACGTCCCTTAGTTTGGGTAAAGTTGGGAATAAGGAAAGGATTTATTGATATAAATTGATTGGGTGGTTTGTGTTGAGTGATTCGATCGATTCGACGTTTAAATATCTTTCTTTGTAATTGTATTTGTAATAATATAAATACTTATTTATTTATATGCACTTAATATAGCTGGCAGACATTTTACAAACAGAAAAATGGTACAAAAAGCGATCAAAAATTGAATACACAGTCAGTTTTCAATGTTTTAATTGGTATAATTTTTTTGTTTAATTGGTTTAATTAATTGATATAAATAGGCTTTAAGGATCTTTTTATAAAATTAACCTCGTTGTACAAAACCTAATTTTGAGCGTGATTTTAACATATAAACCAGTAAAATTAAATCCTCATGGCAGTCAATGTAATTTTATTTCTGACAACAATTTAATGAGTATAATATTTAAAACTGAACGATTTTAAAATGGACACAAACCACTGCTGTGGGAAATAATATTTTCGGTTTATAGGAATTGCTGAACTGTGGCATTTTATCAACAGACTTGGTATAAATAAAATTGGTATACTCTTATTGGACATGTTAACCTGAATAAATGTAACGCTTATCTTGACGCGTAATTTCGTGGAAAAACACTGTTACAATTATAGAGAAAAACCACTTGATATTATTAATCATATTTGGTCTATCTACCACTAGAGGATTAGACAGATAAAACGTTGTCTACTCCAAATAATGAGTTGTCTAAATCCTACCTAAAACTGGCCACACACAATTTTAAAGTTCACCTGCACAAACCCATCGAAACATTTTAGATTTAGAACACACAAAACAAAATCCAATCAATTTCAATTCTAGAATTCGCTTCAGTCGATCACTCTAAATCCGTCAGCGTTTCTTGCCAGCCAGAATTTGTAGGGGAAAGTGGGACAGAACTTTTCCCGATAAAACGGGAAATACTAATGAACTCGCGCGGTTTTTTTTTTACTTTTTAACGGGCGAAGGCTCGTAATTGGCCGGTCAGTCACAATGTTTTTTTGTGTGAAATAGTTTTACAAGATTCCCATTTGAATTGAAAAGTTTTATCGTTGCTGGTAGTAGTGATACTATTTTGTTGTTTGTTCAGGGCAACATCATCATTCTCCTGCCTCTATCCCAATTTATTTGGGGTCGTCGCAATGTCTTTTTCTCCCATACTTCTCTATTAGTCCTCATCTCAGTAGTCACTCCCTTTCTAGCCGTATCATCTTTTACACATTCCTTCCATCGTTTCTTTGGTCTCCCTCTACTTGTATAGCCATCCACATTCACGCTCACAACTTTCCTGACAACATTTTCCTCATGCCTCCGCATAACATGCCCATACCATGACAACCGATTTCCACACAACTTTCCATTCACCGGTGTCACTTTTAGACTTCAGGGCAACACTTTAAGGAGCAGTATTATTTTAATTTACTTCAGTGTGAGAAAGAGATGGAGCTATACATGTGGTATAGGTCTCTCTCCTTCACAATGTCAAGCAGAATTAAAATGACTGCTGTAAGGTCACCTCTAGGTCAACTGTAGGTAACGATTGGAATAAGAAGTATTTACAGATGGAAAATAATATACATAATTGAATAGTTTTTAAACCTGGGTTTTTGGATTCAGTTCGGTTTTCTAGGAATTTCTGGGTAGCAGCCCGGAGTCTGGATTTGTACCCGGTTGAAAGCAGTAGGCTCGCCCCTATTACATCGGACTTAAACATAACTGGCAAAATGTAGATATATTATACTATGGGTATAACTCTGCCCGACCCTAAGGGGAAACAAGGCGTGATGTTAAGTTGTCAAAATATTTGGTTAAAACTTTTCACTAAAACCGTATTAAAGCGTTTTTTTTTGTTCAATAATAATCCTATTTTATTCAAATAAACGTAGTACTCTTCTGAAAATCCTTTAAGAACCAGAAATGGAGATATAATTTTCGTTCCCAATGTTGAGGCAGAGTGCTACAAATTCCGTATAAAATACTCGATCAAGAGTATTATGAATACAAATGCCTATTCATGGTGACGGGGCCTTTATACATTTGGCACAAACTTGAACATTAAAGTGACTACAAACAGCTGTTAACAAGGATACAAATAATTCGGATGGCTTGGAAGATGACCCAGTTTCACTCCAATGCTTAGTACCAAGAATCAGCTCGGAATGTATTATTACACAAGCTGGAGACGACCAAATGACAATAAATTATATTGCGTATCTTCTTCTTAACGTGTCATTGGCAATCTAAATGGATTCGGCCCTGAATTGGGCTACGTGTTTGGCGCCAACACTAGCGTCCTTCTATTCTGCATGTGCAGATGATAGGACTCGCAGGACATGATATTAAGTGTTCCATCATTACACAAACGATGGAACACTCAAACTCAAAGCATTTATTTCAAATAAACCAATTACAGGCACTTTTGAATTGTGAAGGGGTCAGTCAGTCAGAAAGATGAAGCTAGTTGCCCATTTCAAAGCAGTAGGTACCTATGGAGAAGAACGGACAAGCAACTCCATGGACACTCTTTTAAATCAAAATATGGTTTATAACAGTACCAATTTACAATCCAAAGCGGAGTTGCCGATAAATCTCCAACCTGAGCAGGTTTTCTTGCTTCGGCCAACCTGGGTCCTAAGTCTATTCAAAGACTTCCACTTTAGTGAAGTTCCACTGGATACTTGTATCTAATGAAGCTCCCAGTCTGTATAAGAATAATCAATTAAACATATCCAATAGTTTTATAGAGGTTTGAGATTGGGTGTAAGATTCACTCATCCTCCATAGAAAAGCAAGGATCCTGTCACCAGACGGGTGTAGTGTTTGGCGGACTACTGCGCGACGGTTGATGCGTAAAACGTATCGTTGCGTGGTAAACTCTGCTTGCGCGATGCAGAATTTTGCGTGACGTCACTGGACGCATAGTTCCTATGTGGCGTTGTTGATGCCGCTATCAGTTTAGTCACTGTACTCGGCTGATCGACAAAACTCCTTTATTTGTGTCGACAGTAGCTACTCTTCTCCAGACTTTTGAATGAGCCCAGTAGGTGGTTAAATTGACGTTCTTTAGGTCATCCGAGGTGCAGGTGAACGGGTACTTAGGACATTCCAGCAAGTGGGGCATAGTCTGGTCAGAAGCACCGCGCTCGCACTTGGTATTGGGTGGTTCGACAAATTCTGCCTGCATCGGCCTACTTGGGTACGCAATCGATTGAGAGATTTCCATATAGGCCACTGCACATCACGCCCGGAAGGCAAATGTTCTCGGCGTTTAACGAAGTCGAACGGTGGTCGATGCATTTTTTTTTTCTAAAATTCTCTCACAAATTAGGTGGAGCTCGTGGCTAAGTAATAACAGCCGCACAGGTCGATCCATCTGGTTAAGCTACGCTTGCCAGGGTTGACCGTGGATGGGTGACCATCTTTACTTACTGAAACTCCTCCGTGCCTCGGAAAGCACGAAAAATAAATAATTATGACCACTTACAAGTTACAATTATTGAATTAGACTTGTTAAACAATAAACCTACATTAAATTTACCCAGCTCAGTAACGCTACTAAATAATTACATCAAATGACGCCAATCTAAAAAGTAGAAACCTCAGAAAAAGGGACATACGGTAACAAAAATAGCCACTTCACTCGAACCGAAATATCATTTAAACGCATTCCGCTAATAAAAGTGAATAGCACAGTCAACATTTACAAAGGATTGCCGAAAATAAAACGACCCAAAACATTCGCTAAAAACTTAGGTTCCCGTGAATTTAGTAAACAAACCCTCAGCAGGGATGTCATTTGAATCAAGAAACGAAAAATATTTTTTGAATAAGTTTTTGCTAAAGCAATGAAACGTCAACATTCAACTATTCCGAGCTCTACTCTGTTAAAATACAGAAAAAAATCGAGGAAAGTGGGGTGAATATTATGGGAAATCTCGTGTCAGCATTGGTGTAATGTTGGAGAAACTGTGTTTTTTCCCAATTTTCCCTTACCAAACAGAATTCTGAGATGAAAAAATCATTTTGGGGACTTTTAGAACCCATTATTAGAATTGACAGGGTTAACCCTAAAACAATCATGAACGCAAAAAAACTGAGTTTTTCTTTTACCATGGCTATTATACATGGTGGTTGGGCATATAAATAAAAAAGACATTCTTTAAAAAAAAACTGTTCAATACATTTTCACTGCGTTGGTCTGTATTGCACTTTTCTATGAAACAGCAGATTTTTTTTATAACCGTCGAATTATTACAACTCAGGAAGGTTCAGAATCATACACTGAATCCTTGATCCTGAGTCGATACACTTTCCAACCTGTATAACTTTAAAAAGACGCTAAAACGTAGCATCCAAAGGCTGAATCGTTTTAATGGCTTTGTAGCTGGCATGTTACACCAAAAATATGTACAGTCAACAGCAAAAGTAGACGATCAAAATCAGAAATACAATACTAAAGAGCGGAGTTTGCGTCAGACCTGTGTGGTTTCAGAGTGAGTCAAAAGTTTGTGATTGGAAATTATACCAAACATTGACTACTAGTACAGCTGCCAAATATTTGGGACACCGTTCATTAGTATTGAATTTCTGATTTTGATCATCTACTTTTGCTGTTGACTGTACACGTTTGTTGACTAGCGTCAACACAAAACGTTTGCCAAAATTAGGATTTAGTATTTAATAGTGATACGTGCCAAAGAGGCTGAAGCAATATCGGTAAAAGTTATACGCCTTACCAATCAAAAAAAAAAAAAAAAAATCTGCCTATCCTTTTTCCAACTATGTTGGGGTCGGCTTCCTGTCTAACCGGATGCAGCTGAATACCAGTATTTTGCATTGAGCGACTGCCTATCTGACCTCCACAACTCAGTAACTGGGTAATACGAGACACCTTGGTAAGACTTGGTAACGACTGTAAAAGATGCAGAAATGACAGCCGGGACCAACGGCTTACTCCGCCTTATCAATCATAAACAAAAAAACTAAACGAGCTAGCTATGAAAAAAACAAACAAAAATCGTGGTTGTAGGTACACCTCTAAAACCGTATATTACATTTATTTTTGGTAAAGTTGAGATCTTGGTTTTCGCATGTTACTCCCATTTTCGTCACGCAACTGTTCACTAAGTGAAAAACAACATAATATATGAACATGCTTAAGGCTATCCCAGTAAGAGGTAACATTATTGATTTCTATAATAATAAGTGGCGACACATGTCTGATAATGCGAGCTTCAATTGACCAAGCGGCACATTTCTTTGATTAATATGGCTCAAGAAAATTGTGATTGTCTTTCTTAATTATTTCAGCTTTATACACATGTGTATGTTCGTATCACGGGGATATTAATATGTGGTTGCTAAGTGGAATTAAAACTAGCTCATATTTTTACTGTTCTATGAAGGTTCGAGGTAATACTTCCGAGTTAGCGGGACTGTCCCGGGTAAGCGGGATTGTCCGAAAGGGTAACCGCTACCCCGGAACATAAAGGGCTACGGAAGGAACATGGATGGGTTTTAGTCAGTAAGAGTCTGACACTCCCTTCCGCTCCACCCAGAGCGGGAGAAATCATTGGATGATTTCCCAGCCTCAAAAAAAAAAAGCGGGGCTGTCTGAAATGTTGACCGCTGCCCCAGAACATATAAAGCTAAGGAAGTAACATGAATGGGTTTTAGTCAGCACAATGTTGACACTCCTTGCCGCTCCGCCCTCAGCGAGAGGGGTCTTTTAATTATTTCAGAACCCTAAAAAAACAAGAGGCAATATTTACAATAGGTCAAGGTCATTCTGTCATTTTTAGCAACACCTTATTAAGAAAATACTGCCAGCGTCTATGTTCTATTCCACATAATTATATTTCGTCAGCCTTCAAATAAAGAGTGAACAAGCATCTTTTGGGCAAACTCGTTCCATAGTAGGCCTCAGCATCCATCGCTTTCCATCACGCAAGATGGTGGTTAAGTGCATAGTGCTTATTGTATCTTAGGTATATCATTTTCTATCATACTTGTTAGTACCCTAAGATTTTTTCTGTGTTTTCCCTTGAGAACCTGTAGTGCTATTCTGTAAAAATCTCACCGTTCCACCTAATTCTATGGATCGACACTATTGACAGCTCACTTTAAACTCACTTCACCTACGTTCTCACGGTGAGATTTTCACAGAATCGACTGTATTTGGCTCTATGTGTCATGTTAAATTGTTATCACTCTGTTCAAGTTATTGGTTCTCCTATAAATAAATATTTTGAAGCAAGACTATTTAGCAAACAAAATATTATTGTGACAAGCACTTTTAAGTAATAATGAGCAGTTCTCATTGTTCAGAATACCTAAAACCGTATGAGAAAGTTCTCCAATAAGGACCACGAACGGTAACAGGGCGTATGATGGTTCCTTAGTGATGGACTGATTATCTAATGAAGTTGAAAAGTAAGTAAGAACCAAGAAAGGGAATATTTACGCCCAAACTAAAGCAAATTTAACGCTTCAAAGAAATTCATGGAAATAGGCTCGCCCCATATTACAAGAAAGTCAAACATAACTGGTTAAATGTGGTTCTTCTATAGGTACACCTCTGCCTAAACCTTCGAGGATCACAGGCGTAATGTTATGTTAAGACATTCATGTTGCACAATAAGAGGACGAACGTCTTCAAAGTCAGTGCCTTCTGTTATGGCGATTTACACACGGCACCGCTCGACCGCGCGGTAGGAGCAGTTTGCGGTAGAAACGAGCACCGCTCGACCGCGCGGTCGGGTGGTGTACGTGTGTTAGGCATCAACGGATTTTTTTGAGACCAATGCAACATGAGATCCTCTTCCCCGCCTACCGCGGCGGAGCGCGGTGCCCTGTGTAAATTGCCTATCCCCTTTCATCCATGGAGAAATAATCGTTATTAATAATAATCTTTGTTGTAAATCGGATATGGGTTTGAGGGCAAATAAAATGTTCATGTTAGCTCTGCCCTTTCTGCGGTAAACAGGGGCATAAATCAAGTAAGACAGATCACAACGACATTGTTTGGGGAAGCAATACCCAATCGTTTTTGCTCTGAAATCAATACAAGTGACGTTAGTTGTATAGTCGAACTCTTTATTGGTTTATCACTTTTGTCAACTTTTATATTACTAGCTTTACTCGGTTTGGCTTCGAACGGGCAGTACTTAGTACTTATCTAAGACACCTATCTACCCTACCTACTCGACCTACCCACTCTTCCTACCTTACCTACCCCTATCTACCCTACTTACCCTAACTCCTCCAAAAGGCTACTCTTGGGATAAGGGCACAAGAATGATGATTATTATAACGAATGATGATTACTAAAACTATCTTAACACTAAATAGACGTACCTACTGATTTTGTCGTTTGATGACGAGCAACAGTCACACTTTTAAGGTAAAGATATTCAAACGACTACTATTCAATGTTCATTGTTTGTATGGCAGATATTTTGAGGTAAAATGACATGAAAATAAAATTTCTGGTGTCAGAGTTTTTATGCTGCCCATGGGCCTCTGACTTAGCTTCACATGTTGTCGAGAAATATATCTCAGGCATGCTGGTTTCATCGATGTTTTTATTCACCGATTATTAAGCAAGTGATTACAATACGCACATGAATCCGAAAAATCAGAGGTGCGTGGCTAGGGTTCGAATTTAAGACCTATGACTTGGTAGTCCGACGGTCACTCCACTTAGGCTATCACTGTTTATGTATGAAAAAACATGAGAACTGTTTATCGCTGGGTGGTTGTCGTCGACGGCTCGTTTGTACTGAGCGTCAGACCTCGAAACTATTATCAGTATAAAATCTAGATATTAAAATGTGACACTTTTTTTTTTGAGGGTCGGAAACCATCAAATTACTCCTCCCGCTCTGGATGGAGCGAAAGGGAATGTCAGACTCTTACCGACTAAAACCCATCCACGTTCCTTCCTTAGCCCTTTATGTTCCGTGGTAGTGGTAACCCATTCGAACAATCTCGCTTAAAATGTGACACTAACGTTGACTGGATTTAGTTTTTAATCAGGGCCAAATTTCTGCTACAATAAGATGTAATAACAGTCAGTTAAAAGGTAGATATTTCTGGTACATTCCAACTTCTATTTACAATATTTGTGTTTGATATTTCATTTTTCATGAACTCGTGATGAATGAAAGTACGTAAAGGAAGACAAAATAATAATGTATTATCCTGAGTGTTTATTTGTTAGATGGTACTTTTAACATGACAAAAAGCTTTGTTTGGTACACAAAAATCTTTCATAAGAAATTCTAAGTATTTACTTGAAATAACCCGTTTGTAAAGAGTAGGTTCTGTAGAGGTTTAAGTTAACATGGATTTAGAATAAAACCTCCATGTCTTTATTATAAGAAAATAGCAGATTGGAGACGAACATTGTCTAGATTAAGAAAATAATAGATTAGAAGACAGCTGAAGAAAATAATATTATCAAGGGCTAATTTTTCAATAGTCAGAAAACATTTATCGGTGGAATAAATATGGCGGTTTGACAACGTAAAGTATAAAAACTTTTCAGGCACCTGATATCGAATGATTGGATATAGTATGTACAAAGGCCAGCACATCAAGCTACCCCAATCTGTCAAAAAATAATTTATAATTTTTCAACTTTATTACAATAGAAGGCTGTTGACGATTACAATTAGGATATTTCTTATAAAGATGAACGGAGCTAAAACACAAGTCCTAGACAAAAGCGTCATCAAAGTCAATATATATATTTTTTTTATTTTAATATAATACGATTATTTGACACACTGCTGCCCCTGGATAAACATAACCTTATCATTCTGAACACATTGGTAACATATTATGAAACAGTTACTAAACTAAGGTTCTTAATGAAGAGTACAAGCTGCCAGTACCTACACTATGCATCTCGAGCAGTTCTAAGACGGAACTGTGACATCAAGACCGCTCGAAACTTAATTTCCTGGCTCCTGTACCATGCAATATCTCTGATTTAATATTTTGTGTGGGAAATGCAGATTGACAAGCTGTCGCTCTCTTGATATCAAGCGCTTCGAGCGGCTGTATTTATGGTTTAAATGATTCCGGAATATTCGAAGCCTGTAATTTATTTATGTCAACCGTGACAGGTAATCGTGGCTTAAAAGGTATAAGTATTTTGGTGTAAATAGCAGACAGTATCTTGACGAGAAAAAATAATATGTCTTGAATTTCCGAATGTCAGAAAACGATTTGAGAAGACGAGGATTTATGAGTTTGGTGCATATTTTTTCATGGGCAATAATTTTTAATAACCGTTCGTTTCGACTTGGTTTCCCAAGTCTTGTTCCCATCTAGACTTTCTCAGAAGTCTGGATTTGTGTCCATTTGATGACCATAGGCTCACTTTAAACATTACTGCCGAAATGTGGGTCAAAGTCAAATCATTTATTTCAAATAAATAAATATCCTTGGACATTTCACACAACGCCATATAGTCCCAAGCTAAGCAACCTAATGCTTGTGTTATAGTAACGAGATGGCTGATAAACTACAAACTTATATATTTTTTTTTTGTAAATACAATCATATTATAGATAGACAAACACCCAAACCCGGAACAAATACTTGTAGGTCGTACAAATATTTATGCCGTATAAGAATCGAACCCGCGACATGCTGCACAGCAGTCAATCGCTCAACCACTGCGCCAACCGTGTCGTCAAATAGGCACAAGAAAGGCACTTTTGGACGTCAAAATGAACAAGAAATAGAATTGATGCCTTTGTGCCTGGGTGCCTGCCTAACCCTTTCGGGAAACAAGGCGTGATGTTATGTTATGTGTGTAAATAAATAATAGTTGACCTCATCGTATTGATCTCAGAGGTATGAATTTCTACCGTCAAGGAAGATAGGTACCGGAAAATTTCCGACACATGAAATATTCATTCAATCTCTCTGCCTTAGATTGGCAACACCCTGACCCTTTGATGTTCCATCAACCATCGTCAAGCTATTTTCCAACCAATCCTACTATCCCACTTTAACAATATTATTAATGTAAACGTTTGAACGGCTGGCCTATTTTTCGGTCAAAGAATCAGCATTAACGATAGAACGCGGCAATGCTGCCAGCCTTTTGGGAACTTTTCATGTTGACAGCGATGTGGACGATTTTTTTTGATGCTCTTTGATTATTATAGATATTATTTCTGTACATATTATTATTAACGTTTGAATAATTCAAAATAGCGGACGATAGTTTTTATCACGGTAGTACGTTCCTGATTAATGCACGTGGGTGAAGCCGCGGAGAAAAGCTAGCAACGCATAATATAAACAATCTTCGATCTATTAATATTTTGGTGTGTCTACCAACCCACACCGGGTCCGTATGTTGGATGACGGCTTATCCTAATTGCAGAAGGTCTATGTACAGAGGCCAGCACATCAAGTTACCACAATCTGTCAAATTTCTTTGATAGTATTTCAACTTTATTGCAAAGACATAAGGTTCATTTTTAATTGAGAAAATTTGACAGTTAGGGATAGCTTGATGTGCTGGCGTCTGTACTAGTAGCGAGAATGTTCTCGCTACGAGTACATAGACCTACTAGTACATAATCAGCCTATAATGTTATAGGCTGATTATACTTGTAAGCGGAATTGTCTGAAAGGTTTACCACTAACTCAGAACATAAAGGGCTAATTAAGGAACATGGATGGGTTTTAGTCAGTAAGAGTCTGACACTCCCTTCCGCTCCACCCAGAGCGGGAGCAGTCATTTGATGATTTCCCAACTTCAAAAAAGAAAACAAGTGCAAACAATAAAGACACATAATCAGTCAATTTTGAAATTGTACGAATAATAATAGATACTTTAATCAGGATAGTTAAAGAGCTTCCGTTTGTGCATAATTTAAAACCAAACAATAGAAATAATGTAATTCGTATAGCATCAATTTATATGAGGTTAAAATTGTGCATGACTGCTAGTATGCCACAACATCGAAATAATGATATTATTTAACCCAGCTATATAACCGGAACAATTTAGCTGGAGGCCGAACAAATTATTTAACTCGCAACCCATGACATAAAGTGGCTATTTCACCACTGAAACTGAACGCGATCAGCCCACATAAACTGTATTCAAATCCTAAAAGTGACAATTTTTCATATAAATAATGACATTGACAGTTCTTAAACGCGTTTTAGGGGATCCTGCCGTTTTGCCGAAAAGATTTTGCCAAATTTTCATTACCCAAACAAATTTTAGCAACCTTTTTTTATACCAATGTAATATTTGGAATAATTTTAGTACGCACATTTTCATTTGGTCAAATGTTTACTTGGCAGATTATTACCAAGGATAATGTCATTAAGGCTTTTGGTCTTTAATCAAATGATTTATTACAGCAAAAAATATTTAGACAATAAACGTTTAGTCAAATGATTTGTTATGACAAAAAATATAAAGGCAAAAATAAACATTTTACTTGTTTGTTAAATTTGATGTCATTTGCGTATTTCTTTGTAAGCTTATATGCTTGAATTTGTCTAAAACAAGTCAAATTTATGGTTACTAGACATTAGGTTATTTATGGAACTAGTAACAGTAGGTTATTAATTTAAAAAAAATGGTTAGGTTAGGTTAAAACTGTGACCACCTACGCACGAGCCGAGCGAGCGAAGCGAGCGGTGCCGCGGCAGCGGCCGGCGAGTGCCAGAAACGACTAGATTATATAGAAAAAAACATGGAAAAAAGAGATTATTTTTAGGAGGCTATCGAGAGAAATAATATAATTATAATAACATTATTATTACCTGTTTAGAATTTGTCCCAAGTGGAAAAAGCACCCTTGTAATAAAACGTCTTCAACGTTAGATCTTATTAAGTTTAAAATTGACGACTAAAAATATTTGGCTTATTTAATTTTGCGTAAAATATGTTATACCAACTGAAATATTTGACTAGATAAAAAATGGTAAAAGTACTAGTTGGTGAACAAGTTATTGTTCAAACGTTCACTTGCAAAACATAGGTTTTCGTAACAATTATTTGTAAAGAGATTTTTTGGTAAGTAACAATTTGGCAAATGAAATTATGCGAAAATTTGTTTGGGAAATGATAATTTGGCAATTTCTTTTCGGTAAAACAAGGGAGACCCGCGTTTAAGATGTGTTGATCGCGGATCATTATGGAAATTCGCAAATTCCATAACATTGTGCAAGTTTATGTTGACAATGCATATGATTCATAGATAATTATGATCACATGCCTAGTAATGTTTTTATTTTTTTGTATTGGGTTTTCCATTCTCTTTTTGTGTTTTTAGTGACTAACCTGGTATCAGAGTATTTATGCTGCCCATGGGCGTCTGACTTAGCTTCACATGCTGTTGCATGTTGAGAAATATATACACGGTGATTTTAAATTCACTATTTAAAATCACCGTGCGCACTATTTAAAAACCTTTCAGGGCGTGACAGTACCGATCATAATGAACAACTTTCACTACGAGACCAACTACGAAATAACATAAAAAAAATACATCTGTTTCATACGACACACACACGTCACATTTAACGACACGGTTGGGGCAGGGGTTGAGCGATTGACTGCTGCGCAATATGTCGCGGGTTTGATTCCCGCACGGAACAAATATTTGTACGACCTAAAAGTATATTTTGTTACGGGTCTGGGTGTTTTTCTATCTATAATATGTATGTATTTACAAAAAAATATGTATATAAGTAGTTTATCAGCCATCTCGATACCATAACACAAGTATTAGGTTGCTTAGCTTGGATATTAGCTCTGACCGGACTTAATCATCTCTTAGATTCTAATCCAACAATTGATCTGTTTGCGGATGAATGGATGAAGATTTTACTGGCATGTCAGAAGTTCTGTGAGAGGGATTCATGAAAGCATTGCAAATTTTATTTTATTTTTGTGTATTATTGAATTTTTATATTTTCTTTTCTTTTATATGTGCCTTTAATTATTGTATCTGGTTTACCGTTGTAATTAAAGTTATTATTATTATTATTATACATTTTCATCAGCTAAATATTGCACTTTTGTATGAAAAAAACCGTTCTTTTTTCGATTTTTCAGAGGAGTTGGTCGCAAAGTGAAAGTTGCTCATAATCATGGGTACTGTCACGCCCTCAAGGGTTAATAGTGAATTAAAAATCACCGTTTATAGGTTTTCTATTCGGACTTAAACAAAATTGGTCAAATGTGGGTATGCTATATGTTCTTAGAGGCCTCACCAAAGGTCATAACGTCAACGTCAATCAATTTTAGAGAGAGACGAACATAAACGTACTGAACAGATGATTATTTTTCGCGATTTCAGGTTCGGTCCCATAGTAAAAGTTGCTTGTTATAATGGGTACAATGACCCCTTATGGGGATTAACACGACTATTTACCCGTGTATAGCCTTACGAGGTCATCACTAGTACTAGGTTCTAACAAGACAAGTAAGCTACTATCAACTCTCGTAATCCCCTCCAAGCCAGCGATGACGTCACGTGCTAGCTTCGCGCGTAACGTTCATTGAATTTTGAAGCATGTTCAAAAGTTGTTACTTAGTTTAAGTCGCAAGTTTTGGGACCAGCCTTTAACACGTCATTAACAGTTCGGAGTTAGTTTCTATAACATGGAAATACATAATTCTTAATGGCACTATTAATGTGAATGTTTTGTGTGTTACTTTAGGTACGCCGTATTGAGTTAACGACCAAGATAGGATTTGTTTTGTTGTTATAGAGGAAATAACTTGGAATATATTGTGGAACTTAAATTGTACAGGCGCCAGCACATCAAGCTATCCGTAACTAAGCGGGATTGTCCGAAAGGGTTTCTGCTACCCCGGAACGTAAAGGGCTGAGGAAGGAACATGGATGTGTTTTTGTCAGTAAAAGTCTGACACTCCCTTCCGCATCATCCAGAGCGGGAGAAGTCATTGGATGATTTACCAACCTCAAAAATAAAAGCTATCCCTAACTGTCAAATTTTCCCAATTGAAAATGAACCTTATGTCTTTGTAATAGAGTTGAAATATTATGATATACAAGTTGATGTGCTGGCCTCTGTACATAGCCTAGGACTATGCTCGGAGAAAGGTCTCCTCTCTTCGAGTGGTCTGCAATCTATCACGCGGGCCCAGTGCGGGTTGGTAAATGTCACATGCCTTTGAATTTTTGGTTCTAGAACACGTCGTCCTAGCGAACGTTCACCGCTTTGAGAACAGTGGTGCTGAAATGATTTACACACTACTAAGTAAAACGTCTATCTGCGTTCAAACCTCGTAAGTCAGTTCTGTTACCACTTGGCCACTGAGGTACCACAGCTCATAGTCATGTTCCCCCTGCTGGGGCTCAGGCCTCCTCTTTCCGTGAGAGAAACTCCTCTCAGGCTTTACTGTATAGTTATAGTTCATAGTGATTTTTTCTTTTACTGAGGTAATTTAATATAAACATTTCTTCTTCCTTTTATCTGTACTAGCTTTCTTTGTATTCACTACTTTCTAGCGGTTACTATGTTTCACTCAATCTATCTATCACTACTTTCGTTCTCGTCTTTACTCTATTCACATTTGCATTCAAAATCATTCTTGCAATATTTACAGTCGGAATATTAATTTTCTTCTAGTTTTAGCCAGCCATTAGTAAACTAGCAGTTTACAAATCTTAAAAAAGGAACAAGAAACAACAAAAATAAATTCTTTACTCATTTCTCTACAAAGTAATCATCATTATTGTCAGCCAGTATCATTCCACTCACTACTGAGTATAGTTTTCCATTCTTTTGTGCCATGCTTTCCTAGTCTGTGGGAGTCTCATCTATGTAGTTCATCCCCCCGATTTTTGTAGGTCGCCCACCCATCTTATTATTGGTCTACCAATGATCTACCGTTTCTGTGCAACCATTCCGTTAGAGCTCTCTCCACCTGCCATCACCACGACTAACACAGAAACTACGTCTGACTTCTTCTTCTTTTCGTGTGGTTAGTGACTAACCTAGTGTCAGAGTTTTTATGCTGCCCATGGGCCTCTGTCTTAGCTTCACATGCTGTTGAAAAATGACTCTCAGACATGCTGATTTCCTCACGATGTTTCTCTTCACCGATTTTTAAGCAAGTGATAATTATACAATACGCACATGAATCCGTAAAATCACAGGTGCGTGCCTTGGGTTCGAACTCGAGACCTATGACTTGGCAGTCCGACAGTCTCACCACTAGGCTACTACTGCCGACTGACAAAATCTCTCAACTACAAATTGTTTAATATTAATTCTCCTACCGAATGAATTGACTGAACGTTCCGAGTCCTGATCGCATGCCAATTATAACTTGCAACGATTGTCAGATAGTTCGCAGTTTCGTCCATTCCTAATCTCATTACACAACTTTCTAACTATTTAGCCTAAACTGGTCACTGGTGTCCGTGGTTATTAAATTTTCCAAAGTTGTCCTGATCCCCTGGTACAGCGATTTTGCATAAACATGAGCATCGTTGCTTTTAATAGGTAAACTTTTAATTAAATTACAAATAAACATCATTGAAACGTAAATGAATGAGCGTGGTAATGGCGGACAGGATTTCGTGGTTCTTCGGGTGCTATTAAGCCAAATTGGATGCTTCTGTGGTCATGTAAGAGTATATACAAGACGCATTTTGGAAATACTTCACACTGGTAGTAGCCTATACACTATACAGGATGTAACCGAAAGGGTGTATTATACATACATACAAAAGGATATGCCACAGACCACCAAACTGAAAAACTTTTACCGCGGGCAAATCCAAAATCGTGAAAAAAGTCAGCTGCTCCGTTTCGACCAGTTACGTGACCAAAAATGTATGGAACAGCTGATTTTTTTGGCGATGCCGGAGTTGGTCCCATTGTAAAAGTTGTTTAGTTTGGTGGTCTGTAACATATGCTTTTGTATGTATATACCCTTTCGGTTACACCCTCTATATCTCTTTGTTAACCTAATGTTACTTCTCTTCATATTTTTGTAACAATCAATTTGAAAATTACATCCAGCTTTAGTCTATGATGTCTTCAATATTGTATTCCAAATTAAATACAATGTTCGTTTGGCTTCCATTTATATTTTTACCTTCACAAATATCTCTTTCAAGATTTTCCCTTATTAGAATGTTGGTTTTATTTTTGTTGAATTAATTCCCGAAACGCTCCAGGGCTGTCGATATTAATCTGGTACGAGATCCAATTATAATATTTAAATTTGATTAAGTAATGTATCTGGGATCTGATTTAATTGATTACAAAGAAGTATGTTTTTTTTATGAGAGTAATAAATCTTTATTTAGGCTTTTAAATAATTTTACCTTTTTTTAAATCTTCTGTTACTTATTAAAAAAACATCACACAGTTTTCTAAAGAGGAAAAAAGGTTATTCATTACTATTTTTGGTTAGACTGGAAGCCAACCCAACATAGTTGGGAAAAGGCTAGATAGATTGATTGTGGAAATTACTTTATAAATCGGTTACCGAAAAACAAAAATAGTTTTTGACACATTCAGACATACCAGAAACAAAACATTTATTAAAACAATAGTTTGAATACAAATCATTCATATACCACAGAAGAGGTCCTCATGAAGTTTCGACAACGCATTAAAATTTTTCACGCCGCCTATCGCTTTCATTACTCGATTTTGGCAGCAAGCCAGTTTGGATATTATCCAAATGTGGACCTTACGTGTCAGAGGTTAAGTTGAATCTTCTTTGTGATTGTCATTCGCTTTTTAAACTAGGCAACGGCTCGCAAAGTGATTGCTTTCAGTATTGAGCATCTGCCAGTAGGCTTTGTTATTGGAATTTATCAGTGGCCAGTTATTAATACGTGTGTTGACATTGGTTACCTACACCGACATTTTATTATTTTTTCCATTCATTTTGTATAATTCTGTCTATTTTTTTATCACTAGTTTTAAAATTCTCATTATTATAATCAGTTGATGCTACCATCGGAATATTTATTAACTTATTATACTTAAATAAAACTACTGCTAAGCTCCTATTGGTCGTAGCGTGATGTTACATAGCTTATAGCCCGCAGCTAGCAGTAGTACCAGAGATTAGCTCGTTTAAACAAACAAACTCTTCAGCTTTATAATATTAGTATAGATTTTATTATAATTATAAGTACACACTGTAAATAAAGATATAGATATTTTTTCTCAGCCTGCACTGTTCCACTGCTGAACAAAGGCCTTCCCCAAATCCTTCAAGACATCTTTCTCTTGACCCACTTGAATCGACACATAATTTTAATTTGAGCACAAAGGTATTGGTCATTTCTTCCAGCAGTCCTGCGAAAGAAGAAGTGAAAAAAGAATGTAGATGAGAAGAACAAGAACAAGAACGAGAGAACGCGATGAGAACAAGAAGAGAAGAATATGCATAATGTATCTTTGTTGATGCATCAGAATACAACTTCAAGATAACATGATTATCTTCCAAACAATAATGTCAAACCTATTTAAGCCTAATTTGTTATCAGCTTGATTAATTGGCAAACTTGGATGAACACTTTTATCGGTCTTTTTTTTAATGTTATGCAATTTACTCTCTGGCTTATCTTTAAGTCATGAATGATTGGGTCTCAAGATAAAAGTGTCTGCCAAGTTAAACAAAGCATTGACGAGTTTGGACTTAGCACCACTTTGGTTAAGGAGTTTGACAGCTATTGTCTATGGCCTTTAATCATTTTAATATCTTCTTTGATTGACAGTAACAAACACTTTTATAATGAGTCAAGGCTAGAATTTATTACCACAAACAAAAATACAGAGACAGAAATAAATTATTCATTACAACAATAACTTATTTTGTAGAATTTAATCTAGTTAATGTATATAGTGCGATGAGATGTTTTCTTTAGATAGCAATTTAATTTGAGAATTCCTTTCAGTATGGAATAATAAAATAAGTATTTGTTCGCAAAGTAATAGGGTTGTTTTCGGACAGAAACAAAAGCGTGTCTTATTATATTAAAGCAATTACATCAGGTTCAATTTGATTTAAGTGAATATGTTATATATTTCTTAGGAATACTTAGAAACCTACAAAGGTTGGACTTGCGTCATATTGCAGCCTAGAATTAACTTATATGGTTGGATGAGTTTATTTAATTAGGTTATATTTGTGTGAAAATTGCTAGCCTACCTACTATCTTGCCTTTTTTTTTTGGGGTGGGAAATCATCAATTGATCCTCCCGCTCTGGGTGTAGCGGAAGGGAGTGTCAGACTCTTACTGACTAAAACCCATCCATGTTCCTTCCTTAGCCCTTTATGTTCCGAGGAAGCGGTAACATTTTCGGAGAATCCCGCTAAACTATCTTGTCTAATATCTGGTTTTGTTTATCAACGTTGCTTTAATTAATTCAATGTTATCAGTTTTTACATTATCTAATCAAATAGTCCTTTAACTTTATGCATCTTTTAGTCATTGGTTTTTTTCTTCGGAATATTGTGGTAGTGAATTCTGCTCACACAATTCAACTTGATTTTGTATATATCGTGGCTAAGTAATAACAGCCGCACGGGTCGATCCATCAGGTTAAGCTACGCTTGCCAGGGTTGGTCCGTGGAGGGACATCTTTACATATCGTAAAGTCCTCCGTGCCTCGGAAAACACGTTGGCGTTGGTTCCGGCTGATATTCGTGGATCTTTAACCGTCGTTACGGGTACTGAGAAGCCCGAACTCTTACAAAGCAGTACCGTAATACCCAGTTATTGACTCGTTTGTGGAGGTCAGAAAGGGAGTCGTTCCATGTAAAATACTGGTATTCAGCAGCATCCGGATAGACTGGAAGTCAACCCTAACATACATTTGGGTATACGTTTGGTTGGGAAAAGGCTAGGCAAATTGATTGTATATATCGTATATAAACGTACGTAACCATCCTAACATAATTCCTATCTTCATCCATCAGACCAAAACCCAGGCAAAACACTTACTTAAGACGCTAATCCAGACACATGAAAGCAGAAAGGCGAAACAACAAATAACAGAGGTATTGCTGTGTGGAACATTTGTTTTGTCGAGATCATTGTGCGCCTCGGCATTGTTAGTAGGTGCTCGACACTACTCCACGTCCGCCGACCCGCTGTAATAATTAAAAAATACCCGTAAAATGTCGAGCTGAACTAAGAAATAATGTCTGGAGAATTTTGTCATGAACGGATTTTTGGATTTGTCGAGCTCGTGGCTAAGTAATAACAGCCGCACGAATTGATCCTTCATGTTAAGCTACGCTTGCCGGGGTTGGTCTGTGGATGGGTGGCCATTTTTAGATATCGAGACTCCTCCGTGCCTCGGAAAGCACGTTAAGCCGTTGCCGTTGGTCCCGGCTGTCATTCGTTGATCTTTGACAGTCGTTACGGGTAGTCAGAAGCCCGAAAGTCTGACAGCCAGTCTTACCAAGGGGTATCGTGTTACCTAGTTACTGGGTTGTGGAAGTCAGATAGTGGAAGCCGACCCCGACATAGTTGGGAAAAGGCTAGGCAGAAAAAACAAATGATTTTTGGATTTGAGTAAAGCGTTTGATTGAGTTGACTTGGGCGTATGGGCAAGTGCCTATTAAAAATTGGTTCATCTGGTGATACAGCTAATACTAGCTTATTATAGATTTATTTTTTTAATTAGGTTAGCAAAATATCGTTGTACAAACTATGAACAACTGGCTAGAGCTGTTAATTGTACAGACAAATTAATAGGCTTAAAGTTTAAAGCCAAAGTGGACATTTTTACATTTTAAATTTCAGTGAGCAAAATCACTTATACAGAGTTGATACGACAGAGGGGCTTTCCTTTAAACTGCCTAGGTACCATTTTCAAACTCTGTACCAAACATCAATTAAATAGGAGCAGTAGGTTAATCGCAAATGATTCTTAAGTTTTCGCCCCGTTTGAACACGATGTATCTTTACTAACAGCGCTCCGGCGCGCGCAAAACTCATTTTTGGTGTATTTTATTTTTATACCGCATCGAATTAACACTATACACGTATAGTATACGTAGTGTACTGTAATGTCCCTCTGTTATATCAACTCTGTATATGTAGACCGTTTGAAATGAGTGAATAATTAATTAAAGCTGTTTACGAATCTCTGTGCCCGATGATGTTTACTATCAGCAAAAGTAACGCAATTAAAAAAAATCTTTCCTTATGGTTTTCAAACTCTTTAAACTCTCAGCCTAACCCTTAGGGAAATACAAGGGTGATGTTAAGTATATTCGTATCTTCTACATAAACCTACGCAGTATAACTTAGGGTGGTAAGTAAATCCGGTAAGAAACAAAGCTAAAATAATTTATAATGAAACTTCCTCGTCTCTCCAGATTTCTAATCCATGGAGACCGGCTCGAGAAATTGGTTTGGTGTTAAGCTCATATTTTGGGCCATGTGTATATTCTTGCGTAATAAACCATTCACTCTGACCGAGTCCTCTAAGTTTTGACGATCTGTTTTGTGATTAAGTTTCCTTATCTTTGGCGAAAAAGATCTAGACCGAAAAAAGTGTTACATTTTGTTCTGACTATCACGACACGACCTTGTAGATATTAAGCCTATTGGCTTTCGCTGAAAGCCGGCGCTGGGTCTCAGTCTTGCATAGGGTCACAGCACTATGCCGAGCGATGGCCGTTTTGCGTGGATGTGACGAGTATTTTCCCCCAACTTATGTTTTTTCTTTTGTGACCGTAATTAAACACATTTTGATGTCTATTTTTCTTTTGTTTCCATCAACAAGTTTAAGCTAATACTCTAATTATGATTTCGGTATATGAATGAATACTGCTTATTTTCCTTTTTATTATTCTGTTTTGTTTTATATTTCTGTGTTCTTCCCGTGCCCGTGCAAAATTGAATATTTTTCTTTCTTTCAAACATCAAAATGATCCCCGAATTCCATATTTACCGATGCAGTATTGTCCAAATTAATTATTACCCGGCATTACAATGCTGATAATGTCAGCCGGCCCGTTTCCGATTCGTGAGTTATGAGCCGGTCCGTCTATCTAATAATGCTCATTAATATATACCAATACCTACGTTTGTAGGTATTGTTTTGTTCACATCTTTAGATTATTTCCTTAGTTCTGACGTTTTATTGGGATTATTGTGTTTCGGGGTCTCATGGAACTTAATTGAGGAAGTCATTTTGCTAGGTTGTGCGATTCTTTTCATTGGCATTTGGACGTTATGCGATTATTTTTTACGTTTAAGTTTCTGTAGGCATTTGGGAAAGGACAAAATTCATCATCTTATGTGTATAGTCTCTGCCGAGCCTTTTTCCAGCTATGTTGGGGTCGGCTTCCAGTCTAACCGGATGCAACTAAATACCAGTATTTTACATGGAGCTACTGCCTATCTGACCTCCATAACCCAGTAACTAGGTAATACGATACCCCTTCGTAAGATTGGCCGTCAGATTTGCGGGCTTCTGACGATTCGTAACGACTGTCAAAGATGCACAAATGACAGCCGCTACAAACGGCTTTCCGAGGCACGGCGGAGTCTCGGAATGTGAAGATAGTCACCACGGCCAAACCCGGCAAGCGTAGCTTAGCCTGATGGACCTTTGCGGTTGATGTTATTTAGCCACGAGCTCCTCTAATATGTATAGTATGAAATACAAATACAGTTATTCTCTTTTGTTCCCTACCCATATATATATATGAAGGCACAGGATCAGACATATTGTAAAATAGATAGAAGACGTTAGGTTAACAGTAAGAAATAGAATTATTTGATCAATGAATTTTACAGCTACTCACTTAATCAGTTTTCAGGGAATAATTAATTCAACACCTTATAATAATAGCCACGACACCTCAGTAATACAGTAACAGCTTAGTTCACACAAAATAGCAAGAATGTACAGAGAGGCAGAGTAACAATAATTAAGAGCAATACAACCTGTGCACCGGGCGACGCCTGTAGTCAGAATGCCGTTTTACCGCCGTGCGGCCCCTTTTATACGCAGTGCTACGACGTAGCGCATACTAACTCCGCCCCGTAGCAAGGAGGCGGGAGAATGACGCAGCGCGCTACGGTGCTACGGCGCCACCGCGTGTTGTTTATAATGCGACGCCGACACGGCCATGCTGACGTGCGGACGTCCTCGTACGCTTAGCTTATAATGTCATATCTAGAACAGAAAACTGATTAGGCACCGTTTGGTCATCCTGCTATATTTTTTTTTTTTTTTGCCCGGTCTTCTTAGACCCTTCAAAGTAATCCCTTCAGAGTAATAATCTGGTCCGGTCTATCGACCCTTCAGAATTATTACTGCTTGGTCATACATGACCCTTCAAGGCTTGTTTCTTGGTCCGGTCAACTTTTGACCCTACAAGATGAGCTCCTTTTTTTTCTATTTTTTTTTTTTTTTTTTTTTTCTTTTCATTTTTTTTTTTTTTTTTTAATGTCCCTGGTCCGGCTACTGCCCTTCAGGTGTATCCCTTCAGTTAAACTGGACCGGATCCTTTTTTTTTTTTGTATCCCTTCAGTTAAACTGGACCGGATCCTTTTTTTTTTGTATCCCTTCAGTTAAACTGGACCGGATCCTTTTTTTTTTTTGTATCCCTTCAGTTAAACTGGACCGGATCTTTTTTTTTTTGTATCCCTTCAGTTAGACTGGACCGGATCTTTTTTTTTTTTTTTTTTCTTTTTTTTGAACTGGTAGATATAGTGTCACTTTTAGCAGACATGGTATCACTATTGACAGAGATAGTATCACTATTATCAGACTGAATATCATCATTGCTAATCTGGTGCCTAGTCTCATGAACCTCTGTGTTATTATTCGCCGACACGTCATCCTCATCATAATTTTCCGAAAAGAATGACTGACCACGTGGTACTTCTCGCAAGTTTTCGTGAGAGTATTTGTAGACTATTGTTTCCATTAATGTGTTTTAATTCGTACCTATCATTTTCCAAAATAGCGGTTATTTTAAAGGGGCCTTTGTATTTACGGTCTAATTTCGTTTGGTGTCTTTCCTCGAATTTAACAAAGACAAAGTCACCTACTGAAAAAGGTTTTACTATAGCTTTACCCCTGTTAAATCGACTTATGTCATATTGGGCCAGCCTTTTTATACTAGCAGAATCATCGGATCGAATGGTTTCGAGGTTTAACCTGTCTTCATCAGGATGATGGGTAGATACTTTTGATATCCCTAATGAACTACTCTTAATACCAAACATTAATTCCAAGGGCGTGAACCCTGTTACTCTACAACGAGTACTATTGAGAGCCAATTGGATATCGCCTACATGATGTTGCCATAAGCTATCGGTATCTGTGTCAGCATACTTTTCAAGGTCCTCATGACACGCTTGACCTGGCCATTGGCCCTACTGGAACCAGTGGCTATTAAATGTAAATCAATACGATTATCTTTGCAAAAATTCTTAAATTCAGTATTGTCGTATGACCTACCACGATCTGCAACTATTCTTTTAGGAGCGCCAAACAAGTTCACTGCATTTTTAAGTGATTTAATAGCATCTGATGCATTTAGGGTTAAGGTATGTTCTAACAAGACCAATTTTGTAAAACCGTCAATAATCACGGAACAATACTCCTTACGCTCGCTTTTTCCGCTGAGTTTGCCAGTTAAATCTAAATGAATTGTATGCCATGGAACGGCCAATTTAGGGTTTGGATGTAGACGGACCTTTGGAAGTTTTACAAACGACGCATGAATCTACAAATAGATCGTATAATTTATCTAGTGTTTTTTTCATAACCAAGGTGTTTAATTTCGCTGTGTACGTGATTAATCATTGACTAGGTTAAAGAGTGTGGCAATATTGGTAACCATTTAGTGGTTTTATTACGTTCGATTTTACTATAAAGTACGCCCTGTTTAATATCGCATGTGTGTGACATTTCAGATGGCAAGTCATTTGAACGGAATTTAGAAATAATGTCTGATATTTCAGAATCACGTTGTTGTTCCTCAGATAACCAACTTCTCTCCAGTTCAGATAAATTTACAATTTTAGCTGGCTTATGAGTAAAAGATGGGTCAGCATGATTACGTGAAAGGAAATCTGCATGTGCCATATTTTTCCCCTCCTTATAGATGATATCAAAGATCTGTGTCAATCGAATTAATGTCAACAGGCATTTCTAATTTAGAGCTAGGACATGACATTTTGTTTTTTTTGGAAAAAGTTAAGGCATCGTTACTAACCACAACGGATATTCCTTGCCTCAAAATATCGCGACCTAATAATATGTTTTCATTGAGACATTCATCAGGCAATATGCAATGATATGTAACATCGAGAAGACAGTTTTGTACCAAGGTTGGACTTTTTATTTGGAGGGAGCAATTAACGTTATTAGAACCAACTCCCTTTAAACTTGTTAATGAAATTTTTCACCAGTAATAAGATCACAGTTACTTTCTTTCATAAGGCTACACTCGGATATGAAAGGAAATTGCATACTGGGTGTCATGTGGCGAGGTGTCATATTATCTGATATTTTTTTTTTTAATAGATTCCATACTAGCCGAAAAAAAAACGACATTTGTTCCTGCAATAAATTGCCGGCAGTCCCAGATATAGGTGGGAGTGGGTCTGATCCCACTTCTGATGAAGGCACAGAATCAGACATATTGTAAAATAGATAGAAGACGTTAGGTTAACAGTAAGAAATAGAATTATTTGATCAATGAATTTTACAGCTACTCACTTAATCAGTTTTCAGGGAATAATTAATTCAACACCTTATAATAATAGCCACGACACCTCAGTAATACAGTAACAGCTTAGTTCACACAAAATAGCAAGAATGTACAGAGAGGCAGAGTAACAATAATTAAGAGCAATACAACCTGTGCACCGGGCGACGCCTGTAGTCAGAATGCCGTTTTACCGCCGTGCGGCCCCTTTTATACGCAGTGCTACGACGTAGCGCATACTAACTCCGCCCCGTAGCAAGGAGGCGGGAGAATGACGCAGCGCGCTACGGTGCTACGGCGCCACCGCGTGTTGTTTATAATGCGACGCCGACATATATATAGTCCTCCTTATCGATTTCGATAACGGCGACCCTTCAAAAATCACGTCCTTGCGTGAGCTGAGATGACTCGCTAGACCGAATTTAGTTTTGAATACTCGGTCACAGCTAGAGCAGTAGAGTTGGCCTGCAGTGTTACTACAGTGCCTACCCATAAGTATCTATGCGTACATTTTTATCGAGATACAAAGATTTGATTTATTTGATTTTAAGAGATGTATGATAGATAACAAAACTAGTTACAAATGGCCGATAAAATGCTATATTTACTTACCCATAAACATTCACTCATTTTGAAACGGTCACGAAACTTTTATACACTTTACCTACTGGGACGATGTTGCCCACAATAAAATCATAATCATTTATTTATTTGCAAACACGGGTAATTAGTACACGTGTTTCATATTAATTTTTAGTCATCATAACAAAGATTTATTTTGATTGAGGGCAACATAGTCAAAGTGTATCACTGCCATGAAGCAAATTGCTTCATGATCACTGCACTTGTTTGTAAATTATCCTCGTTCGAAACTTTAACAAATCTTTTCAGAATTTATGATTCATTCAATTACAATTCAAGTCTCTGGTGCAGCTTCATAATACAAAGTCTGGAAACTTGAATGAATAGGAAATTGAGGGCAGTCTTTTGTTTCATTGGTGATGCTAATACCAGTCAGTTAGTTGGCTTTTGCAGTCGGCTACATTGTTCCGAGATCTTCAATGATTTTCTCTCCAATTTTTCATTGGATAAACCAATGGTTTTGGTAATTATTGTTGCATTTTGTTAAAACAAAATCTAAATGGAATTGATTTGTAAGTACAGAGGCTAGCACATCATGTTACCACAATCTGTCAAATTTGATAGTATTTCAACTTTATTGTAAAGACATAAGGTTCATTTTTGATTGAGAAAATTTGACAGTTAGGGATAGCTTGATGTGCTGGCGTCTGTACATAATAATCTACTTCTACCTATTACCTAAATCACACTAATATTATAAAGGCGAAAGTTTGTGGGTGTACGTTTGTGTTTGTTACTACTTCACGATTTAAAAAAAGTGAATTGCTTTTAGTATAGTTCTAGTAGCTCTAGTACTCTAGTGGCAATGGCTTTAAAAGTTTTGAAACCCATTGCCACTAAAGAGAGGTTTATTAATATTTTCAGTGAATCTAACTAGTCTGCCTTTTGAATTCTTCTTAATAAATTCAAATGCTGTAAGTTAACATAAATTTCTGAATTTCATGACGTAATTCATAACAGCTCGCCGAGTCACCTGATATATTTTAAATTGAAAAATCTTGTCTAGAAAATTATTTTCTAAGTATGTTTTGAAATTGACAAAATAATAAACACCTCAGTTTTAATATATATTTGATAATATGAACCAACATGTTATGCGGTGGAATGACGAAAATGTTGACAGGAAAGTTTTGAGTATAAATGTGGATGGCTATACAAGTAGAGGAAGACCAAAGAAACGATGGATGGATTGTGTCAAAGTTGATATGGCTAGAAAGGAAGTGAATGCCGAGATGACGACTAATAGAGAAGTATGGAAGAAAAAGACATGTTGCGCCGACCCTAAATAAATTGGGATATGGGCAAGAGAATGATGATGATGATGATCAATTTTTTTTCCCCAAAACCTGGTTGTACAGACGCCAGCACATCAAGCTATCCCTAACTGTCAAATTTTCTCAATTAAAAATGAACCTTATGTCTTTGCAATAAAGTTGAAATACTATCAAATAAATTTGACAGATTGTGGTAACTTGATGTGCTGGCCTCTGTACCTACTATAATGTGTATTACTGCCAAACCCTTCTGGGTATATAAAAAACTAACTTCTTCCCGTGGCTTCGCCCGCGTGGATGATGGAAATTGCATGTTATTATACATATTATAAACCTTTCTCTTGAATCACTCTATCTATTAAAAAAACTGCACCAAAATCCGTTGTTTATTTTTAAAGATCTAAGCATACATACAGACATTAGGACAGACGCGGGAAGCGACTTTGCTTTATACTATGTAGTGACACAGGCGTAATGTTATGATTTAAATCAACCCTCGATCAAAATATTGTGTAATATTAATTCACATCCTGCTTTGTACAGTAAGCTCCTAAAACCAAACAATGATAATATGAACCATTCATATTAGTTTCAGTAAGTCAGGCTTTCATTTGACGGAACAAAGGGACCTTTGAGTTGCCGTGTTACTAAACAAATATTGCTTTAACACGTAGCTTAAGGCGTAAGATAGCTCATAATAATTCACTATGGTGTAGTATAATATCGCGGAGTTAAGCCAACCCCTATGAGCCCCTATCAGTGATAATCCTTATCCGTGGTGGCTTAAATATCATCCACACGGCGCGGCGGTACAAGTCAGATGTAACGACTTATTTTATGCCTGTAGTAATTCCGTTCCAGTTTTGAAACTTTTGCTAATAGCTGGCTGGTAAACGAACCTAGAATTCTTAAATTCAAAATCAATATTCTTTATTTGTCTCAACGACATGTTTACGGGCTCTGGTTATTAAAATACATATGTAATTGCTGAGGTACGCCTACCTTAGCAATTACATAATTATGTATTTTGACCCGGCTGTCTTAGATAGGACATGTTAATTTACATAAGTAATGCAATTCTGAATTTGCAATAAAGCATGAGCAGAACCTTAAACCGATTTATAAGGCTGTCGTTTCTCTTAATGCTAGGGATTGGCACTATTGACAGTTCACTTTAAGCTCACTTCACCTACGTATCCACGGGGAGTATTAAGAGAATAGCACCACCGCTCTCTCTCTGGTCACGTGAAGAGACCAACAATTCAACAAACCGATTGCTTCACGATATCTCGTAAAAGAGGTGGGTACCCGCACCCCAAGGCCCTAGTGTCCCAAACGGATCGAACATTTATGAAAGTCCCAATAAGAAAAAGAAAAATGATACTTTTGGTCTTGCTTAATATGGACTACATCGATACAGGCTAAGGTTAGGGTTATAACTAATCAATCACAGCGGGGAGTGTTTGTAGCAAACACAGACTTTTGATTGATACCAGAAACAATGATTCATCAAGTTGCGAGCGTCTTTTGTCGAAAGATGATCTCATTCAGTTGTGACTAACCAATAAAGGCGGTAAGCATAGCGTGGACATGCTATTTTTAGATTATCATTCATTCTTCTGCCTTAATCTCGATTTATTTGGGTTCGGCGTCTTATTCCATACTTCTCTTTTAGTCGTCATCTCCGTAGTTACTTTATTTTCTAGCCATATCGTCTTTCACACCATTTATAGTTGGTTTAGCCTTCCTCTACTTGTATAGCCATCCACATTCATACTCATAACTTTCCTGTCGACATTTTCCACATTTTACCGCGTAACATATCCATACCATGACAACCGATTTCCACAAAACTTTTCAGTCACCGGTGTATATTATGTGTATAGGTAATTTTTAGAACGTTTCCATATAATATTTGAAATTAATTTTCGGCACAGAGATGATAACCTGGAACACATAGGATAATTTTTATCCCGTTAATACCTTCCTGAATAATAATTTCAGACATCCACAAAGTCTAATTTTTGGAGGGTGGGAAATCATCAAATAATGACCCCTCCGGCTCTCGGTGGAGCCAAGCGAGTGTCAGACTCTTACTGACTAAAACCCAACCATGTCCCTTCCTTAGCCCTTTATGTTCCGGGGTAGCGGTAACCCTTTCGGACAATCCCGCTTAGATATTTTTAACTTAACATTGTTTTCCTTTTTTCCAGACAATGGCGAATACAACGCGGCTGGCAACCGTATACTTCCTGCTGACCCTCGCAGCCGCTTCCAGCGCTATAAAGTGCTGGAAGTGCGGACAGTACAGCGACGGAGTCGGCTCCATCACGCCGTGCAGCAACAGGACTTTAGTCAGGCTCGAAGAGTGTCCGAGCAACGCTAAATATTGTATTGTGAGTATTATTAAAGTGTTTTACTTCACCCACATTGTATAATTAGTGTTTTAGACAATTATTGCTTTAAAAAAAAACGAATTCAACACGAATATTTGTTAAAATTATTACAAAAAATATCAAATATTCTAAAATTAGGTGAACGTCCATCCGATCCGATGGTTGCCGGCAAAAAATTGCCGATGCTTGCCGGTGTCCGCGCTCGACCGCTTGCGCTCCCCACTCCGTCTCGTACCACCATCACGCCACTCTGACGTCACAGCTGAAGACACGCCTCTTGGGGCCTATTCTTCAGCTAATTGTATAGTAATAACTGACGTATTTAAACTGTTAACCGTGGAGGCCTATATATGGCTTTTCATGAATCATCTCACTATAGCTTCGGTATTGATAGCTTTAAGCTGTTGAGGTCAACACAATAAAATTAAATTCCCTACACACACTTTGTGTTGGGAATTAATATTTATAGAGAACGCAACCATAATGTTTTTATTTTTAGTTGGCCTCACCAAATAGAATGCACCTTTGCATTTAGTTGGCAACATTGATTGCGTGACCCCTTCCATTTTTGTAACTTGAACAATAATTACTTTACGTGCATTTAATTGAGTTAGTGTATTTATATGAACATAAATATCAACAGCATGTTATAGGTATTTTTCAAGATTGATAAAAATGTATTCAAAATAATAAAAAAATGGCATTCAAGTCAATTTCAATATTCCACTGAAAATAATGACACAAGCCCTTAAACGGGGTGTAAGTGCTGATCGCGTTCAGTTTAATTGGTGAAATTCATTCTTAGATCGAGTTTCCGTCTTGGTCAGATTTCAGTTTTTAACGTTTTTGTTAATAATCTAGGCTAAATCGACGCAATGGATTATTGGCTTTCAATATGAACATGTCTGTGATTACCTACAAACGCGTCACGTAAAGAATACGCTAGCCCATTTATAATGGCCAGAAATGATATCATTATCGTCAAGTACTTAAATTCTTTTAAAAACACATTTTCTTATATAAGTACGCTTTTAAAAATAAAATCAACCTCACTCAAAACACATTTAAACAACATCAAAAAAGCTGTACCAAAAACATAAATAGCATCATCGAAACACGGTAAAGGCAATTACGATTCCGGCATAAATTAAAATGGCTTTAATCAACCTCTTGTCGCCTCTCCCTTTGTGACTGAAGTTCGCGAGAAACACTCAAATGCGGGAAACCTCCTTGAAGGTATATTTGCGCAATGTTAATGGCAACACTGTTGTATAAGGGCTAAAACAGACAAGCTACTTTTACAATCGGCGATTTTGCGAGTGCATTGATGCTGCATTGCGTTTTGGTGATTTTGTTTGCTAATGAAATCGCGCGTTAAGTGTTCAGTCACTGCATCGACGGGTTTTCATAAAGCGAATCGATCGCCGCGACTGCTGTTAGTATACAGTCAGGGAAAGTAATTCCAAATTGATGTGATAAAGCCTTCTCATCAAATACATTTTTTTTATAACACATTTTTTTGTTAATAGCAATACACAAGCTAACAAAAGTAGTCATGTATTGCTAATAACAGTTATCGAAGACTGATAGCTGTGATTTTAATATACGAGCATTTTATTTTTTTATTTAACTTTAATTAAAACGGTTAACCAATTACGATAATTAAAGGCACAGATAAAAGAAAAAAAAATCAAGAAAACCCAAAAAAATAAAATGATATTTGCAATACTTTCATGTATCTCTCTTACAGAACTTCTGACATGCCAGTTAAATCTTCATCCATTCATCCGATATAAATAGTATTTTAAAAAAAGCAATATATTGTAGTAATAAATTTGCTTAAAAATAATTTCCTTAATGTATGCGGATAGGACTTCCGAAAATATCGCTGATTCTAAACTTAAACAAAGTATCTATTTCAAATAAACTAATTACAGGCACTTTTGAATTGTCAAGGGGTCGGTCAGTCAGAAAGATGAAGCTAGTTGCCCATTCCAAAGCCGTAGGTACCTATGTAGAAGAACGGGCAAGAAACTCCATGGATACTCTTATAAACAAAATATTGGTTACATATTTCATATTATTATTATACATGTGAGAACGATAAAGGTAAAAGCAGCTCGTCTGTTTAAGCCCTTACGTATGTCTTTATGTGATTTGTCTGGTTAGTAAAATATACATGTGTAGGTATCTCTGTTTCATTGCCAGGTTGTGTAAACTATAATTTTGCTGCCATGTTTCGCAATTGTTTCGGTGCGTGTGCTAAGGTTTTAATTTATCTTATGGTATGTGTATTTGACACCGTTTGGGTAACAGTCTGAAGTGAAAATTGGTGTAAATATTATTTTGATAATTTACACAGATACCTATTGTTTTGATGATAGATAGATAGGTCGATTTTTAGTGTACTCTGAACAATAAAACATGCTTGAGAGATATTTCTCAATAGCATGTTAAGCTAAGTCAGAGGCCCATGGGCAGCATAGAAACTTTGACACCAAGTTAGTCACTAACCACACGAAGAAGAAGAAGAATAAAACATGAAATTAAAGAGATGTTACGTACATTATATGGAATCAGAAATGACAAGAGAAATCGTATAGTACTAAAATAATATGGTTTCAAAAATTATGACAAACCACAACTTTAATAACCGATTTTGCCCGACCATACTGTCTACAATATTTGACTTAAAAACTGGTTTTCCTTACGCCGTTGTTTTTCCTAAAACATATTTCCGCATACAAAAAATATTATAACCATCTGAGCCTCTCTTACATCCAAACACCCATATTAAAGTCCCACCTTAATCAAGAACAACAATTCCTTCCAATCTTAGTTACACCACCCGTCCGATAGATGGCGCGTCCAATATCCGGCAAGACGGCAAGATGTTTATCCGGACATTCGCCAAACGTTTTGCGAGATGACATCAGCTTTGGCCAGATTTCGGAGCTTGCGAGCTTAAGGTCCCACGTAAAGCGGAAAAATGAGGCGCGAAATTTAAAATGAGGTGTTTTTTAGTGTATGTTCAGATCAGGTTATGTTTTTGAAATTGGAAGTGAGTAATAAGATTGTAACGCAAACTTAAGTGAATTATTTGTTTAATTTTAGCACTCCTCACGCACGTGTTCAAAGTATGTAGAGGGAAGGCGGTGCCGCGTTGCCGCTAAGCCAGTAGTTTAAAATACCCCCGATTCAGCTGCCCCTTGCTGTCCTTCCCCAGCGACGCCCTAAGCCGAGGTCCGTACCCCACAGGGGTGTCCTTAGCGTGTAGTCGCTTAGTTTGTAAGTTTATTTTAAGACCTGGCTGGAGGCTACAATTCTTTTGTGGCATCCACAGGCAAGTCCGGTTAAGCAGTAGATAACCCTATGGCTGAACTGCGAGATGCCAATTATTTAAAAAAAAAACTGCTGGCGGTGCTGCGCACTCGGACAAATATTTTGCGTGCAGCGCCACTGACGCGTGCACTCCTCTCACTCAACCTCATAGCTAGTGACTCGAACTTATTCTGTTAAAATCTGACCGTGATAACTTAGGTGAAATGAGTCGTCATTCCAAAATAATTAATAATATTACATTATGTATAATTACACCCACAAAATAGTGAAAGTTGCCCATGTTCTTTCTTCAATAAAAAAGCTTTATGCTAAATTTGAAGAAAACATCGTGAGGAAACCAGCATGCCTGAGAGATATTTCTCAACAGCTTGTGAAGCTAAGTCAGAGGGCCATAAGCAGCATACAATTCACTAACCACACAAAAAGAACAAGATGCTTAATTCAATTTAAAAAATTAAAATCCAAAAACAATAATGAATATCATCTAAATGTGTCCAACTGTTAATTTATCGCCAATCCCCGCTGTCCGTGTCCCTCCCCTCGCTTACTGAACGTTCCTTAAGATAACGTTATTAAGATAGCAGCAGTCTCAATGAATGTCTCACTAAGTTCCACTATCGGACTCGCTTCGTTCACCTACCTGAGAAGTTTCAGATACTTCACGTTATGTATCAGATTAGTGTTCAGTTGGATTTGTGGGGCAGGATTTATTGGGATCTTATTCTGACATATTGGAATTGAGGTGTTTAAAAATAGAGGAGGAGCTCGTGGCTAAGTAATAACAGCCACACAGGTCGATACATCAGGTTAAACTGCGCTTGCCGGGGTTGGCCGTGGATGACCGAGACTCCTCCGTAGTTCGGAAAGCACAATCTGCCTAGCCTTTTTCCATGTTGGGGTCGGCTTCCAGTCTAACCGGATGCAGCTGAATACCAGTATTTTACATTGAGCGACTGCTTATCTGACCTCCACAACCCAGTAACTGTGTAATACGATACCCCTAAGTAAGACTGGATGTTAGACGGTTGCCATCAACCGGACAGTAATCCAGAAAAAAGCTAATTCAAGTAGTAATTTTTTTTAATTTTTGTGTGACGTCACTTAAGTTTTCACGATGAGATTTTTACCCAATATCACTAAGGTTGAATGACAACTCATTTCAAATTTACTTCACTAAGTTTTCGTGGTAAGATTCATATAGTATAGACCGGCAGTGATCCCTAATTTCATGCAAATGCACACGCTTTCTCACTTTGGTCTCTATCTATATACGGAACCAGCAAAATGACTGCTGATCTGGCCAACGAAATTGGGGTCGTGCGAGAACGCCCATATCCTTTGCGCAAGTTTACGTTCCGTTACGAATAGTTTCTTGAGTAGTGTTTGGTAAGATGGCTTAGACTGATACTATTTGTACTTATTGCTCTACCCTCATTTTCAGAGGTGAATGACCTTTTTTTTTTTAAGGCTGGGAAATCATCCAATGGCTGCTCCCGCTCTGGGTGGAGCGGAATGGAGTGTCAGACTCTTACTGACTAAAACCCATCCATGTTCCTTCCGTAGCCCTTTATGTTCCGGGGTAGCGGTAACCATTTCGGACAATCCCGCTTACCCGGCAGGCTTCGGCCTTAACGGGCCCCTTCATGTGCTGACATCTGTTTGCGGCGCGCGTGGACACGTACGCGCCCTCCGGCACGGGGGTAAATGTCCTAAAGTTGAAAATAAGCTGTGGTGCTATTCTGTAAAAATCCCACCGTGATAACGTGGGTAAAGTGAGTTTAAAGTGAGCTGTCAATAGCATCAATCCCTAATATTAGGTAGAATTACAGCTCACTTCACGCTCCCTTCACCTAAGCTTACACGGTGAATTTTTTACAGAATCGACAGACTCGTCTCAAAATACAGAGTTTAAACGACAGGGAAGCTTTCCTTTGGTAAGCGGGATTGTCCGGGTAAGCGGGATTGTCCGAAAGGTTTACCGCTACCCCGGAACATAAAGGGCTACGGAAGGAACATGGATGGGTTTTAGTCAGTAAAAGTCTGACACTCCCTTCCGTTACACCCAGAGCGGGAGCAGTAATTGGATGATTTCCCAGCCTTAAAAAAAAAGGGAAGCTTTCCTTTAAGTTTCATTTTCAGGCTCTGTACCAAAAATTAATAAAATTGGAGCAGTAGTTTAGTCGCAAATGACATTTTAAGTTTTTGCCCCGTTTGCACACGATGTATCCTTCCAACAGATCAGTTTTTATTTACAAAGAGTGGTTGCGTTTTACTCTGAATTGTAAGCTATTTAGTTTGTTTGAAAAAAAAAACTCATATTTGGTGCTTTTTAATCACGTAGAGTATACGTAGTGTAATTTAATGCCCCTCTGTCATATCAACTCTGTATAACCATTTACGTGTACCTGCAAGCAACCCGCACTGGGCCCGCGTGGTGGATTATGGCCTACTCCCTCTCACTGAGAGGAGGCCTTGTCTCAGCAGTGGCGACCCCTCCACAGGTAGATGCGACCTCTGGCAGGAATTGCTTAAGCCGCCTGATTTCTTCGCTGAGCCATCGGAAAGCCTCCCATCTGGGCACAAGCTACCGTGGCCTACTTGGAAAACCCTAAACAGACTTCGTACCCAAGTAGGTCGCAGTAAGGACAACCTCCATAAGTGGGGGTTCATTGATGGCTCAGATCTCCGATGTGTATGCGGCGCGCGGCGTCTCCCCACAGACAATGGCTCACCTCCTATCTTGCACCGCATGCTCAGTCACATGCACACGTGAGGACCTAATGGCTGCGTCAGTGAGCGGTATTCGCGTTGCTGAATTTTGGGCCAAACTAATTTAAAATATAAATATATTTATTTAATTATTATTTTTGCCATCGACATGCTAAGAAGAAGAAGAAGCAGTGGGAACATTATAGGTTGATTATGATATAAGTGTACCTATAATGCTGATGACAACTACTTTTCTACGTATTATGGTTAGCCATTTGTATTAGAAAACATTACCGTTATAACAAAACATCCATTTACGTAAGTAACTACAGTTCGTATGTGCCACAAGGGAGGTATTTCTTTATAATATCAACAGAACGGTATATTTTATGGAGTATCTATCTAGAATACCTGATCAAATAATTGTTTTGTTTATACGAAAAACATTTTGTCCCTTTTTCAGTATGTATTTAGTTACTTCTGGGAATATCGACCTTCTGCCTTCCACTATTCTTGACAGTGTGAAGGACATTATTTTATTCATTCTTTCTTCTTGAAGGTACTAAGACATTACATTAGATTGGTGCTGGATGAAAAAGAGTTAGGTATTTTGAATTACTGAATTACTTAACTTAACCTGATATTCTTTATAGGGAGTAAGTACTGACATAAAGTTAAATGCGAGTCGGACTCGCACACGTTGGGTTCCGTACCAGCTCACAGTATTTAACACTACATATACAAAATACTTCAGTTAAAACAACGCGTTTCTTGTGTAGATCCCTTTTAACTTTATTTAATTTTTATTGTTTGTCGTTTTAGCAACAAATACACAATTTGTGAATATTTTCAACTGTCTACCTGCATGTACTACATGTACAGTTTATAGAGGAATGAGGATTGGAGTGTAAAGTTCACTCATACTTTACAGAAAAGGGAGGATCCTCGGACCAAACGGGTGCTGTGCCTGGTGGGCTACTGCCCGACAATTGTTTTTTTTTTTTTTTTTGAATTGGCATCTCGCAGTTCAACCAAAGGGTTGTCTACTGCTTAACCGGGCTTGCCTGTGGCTGCCACAAAAGAATTGTAGCCTCCAGCCAGGGCTTAATAAAACTAAACCTAACTTACAAAACTAAGCGACTACACGCTAAGGGCACCCCCTGCGGGGTTCGGACCTCGGCTTAGGGCGTCGCTGGGGGGGGACAGCAGGGGACAGCTGGATCGGGGGTTTTTAAAACTACTGGCTCAGCGGCAACGCGGGCTGGCTCGAGCAAGGGTCGGGGGGATGAGAGTGGACAGGGTCGTCGCGACGGGCCTCGACGGCGAGGACGGAACGACGGAAATTTGTGTCTGTGTGCTAATCTAACAGTGCTAGTAGCCGGGCTGCTCTCCTGGAGGAGAGTGGTGGCATCGTCGGGGGCAACGAGGGTATGCCGTGGACGGCGAACCTTACTGATGCGGGACGGGGTGTATCGGGAGGCGGCCGCAATCAGGGGATTGCGGTGTTTTATGGCGGTGTCAAAGAAACGCTTCGAGAGGCGTTTCATGAACTGCTGAACTGTGGGGAGTTTAAAATCTACATGAAGGTCCATGTTACGGATGTAAAAGGGAGCTCCTGAGACCTTACGGAGGAACCGGTTTTGAAGCGTCTGCATTCGATGCAGATACTTGGGTTTGGCGTGCGCGAAGACGACGCAAGCGTATGTCATAATGGGACGGATTACAGCCTTATAGAGACGCAGTTTGCACCGGAGTGACAATTTGCTGCGTTCTGTAAGCATGAATTGGAGCCTACCGAGAGCGAAAGCGGCCCGCGAACGGACCTGCTTTATGTGCTCTGCGAAACTGAGGTGTTGGTCAAGAGTGACACCCAGGTACTTGGCATGCTTCGCCCAAGGGATCGGCTTGCCGTACATGGTGATCGGATTAGGAGGGTTGGGGAGGGCCCTACGAATTCTCCTAAAGAGAACAGCCTGGCTTTTATCGGGGTTGACCTCGATTCTCCATTTCCGGAACCAAGCGCCGAGGACGTTGGCCGAGGTCTGGAGAGTCTGAGCTATAGCTGGCGGACTGGTCCCCGTGTAGTAAATGGCCGTGTCATCGGCGAATAACGCCAATTGGGCCTTTTTACTCTTAGGGATGTCGCTAGTGAACAGGGTAAAGATTAGGGGGGAGAGAACGGAGCCCTGGGGGACTCCGGCGCGAATCGGGTGGGGGGAGGAGAGAGCGCCCTCGATGCGGTAGCGGAAGGTGCGGTTCGACAAAAAGTCCCGTAAGATGAGCACGAGACGGTCGGGCACGCCGAGTTGGTATAGCTTATATATTAAGCCATTGTGCCAGACTTTGTCGAAAGCCTTCGCTATGTCGAAGAACAGGGCGCCAGTCATAGCGCCACGCTGGAAGCCGGCACTGATGTGCTCGACTATGCGGTGCGCTTGCTGGACGCACGAGTGTTGGGTACGGAACCCGAACTGCTCGTCCGGAATCAGGCTCTTTGCCTCGGCATAGTCCTTGAGACGCTTATAAATAAGCCTCTCGTAGATTTTGCCGAGCACGTTGAGCAGACTGATGGGGCGATAGCTGGTGGGGTCGGATTTGGGTTTGCCGGGTTTGGGGATACCTATAACAGAGGCCTCTTTCCAGGCTTGTGGGAACATGTTATTACTCATGGCGCCATTGAAGATGGCGGTCATGAGCATGATCAGTTGGGCGGGGAAGAGTTTGAATACCCTATTGGTAATTCCATCTGAGCCGGGGGCTTTACGAGCCTGAAGACCCTTGATGATGTCTTGCACCTCGTCAGGGGTGACGGGGGGCAGAGGATCATCAGGGTCTTCGACGGGCGGGAGAGAGGCTCTACGTTCGACCTCGGCGTCAACTTTGGCGAGGTGCTTTGGGTCGACCGGAAGGGATCTGGGGGAGCATTGGGACTCGAGACTGTCGGCTAGGAGCTCGGCTTTTTCAGAGCTATCGAAAGCGATGCTCTTGTCGGGGCGGATGAGTGGAGGGGTGGAAGATTCTTCGGGAGCGCGAAGCTTCCTCTGAAGGTTCCAGAAGGCTTGGTGATTGGGCTCAAGTTCACCGAGTAACTTGTCCCAGTTGTCCGAACGAGCTTCCGCAATGCGTTTCTTTACAGCACGCTGTAAATTGCGCATGTGGGCTTTGTTCGCGTCGCAGGGGAAGGAGTCGTAGGCACGAATGGCTGCGTTCTTCTCGGTTATCAGCTCACGTACGTCAGCGGGTAGTTTCCAGCGGTGGTCTTCCACCACCGGGACTTCCCGTGAGCAATCCGTCAAAACGGATTGCACGTGTTCTGTAAACGAGGCGATCGCGCCAGTAATGTCATCGACAGAGACGATGAGGTCAGGGATGGATTCCAGCTGCGGTGACAGAGTGTCGGATTTAAGCTTTTCGCTTACTTTCCTCCAGTCGGTCACCAGCTGGGTGCGGGGCGGGTGGTCAGGGTCAAGCGGACCCCCCGTGTAGGGGGTGAGGTGCATGACAACGGGACGGTGGTCAGAGTTAAGCTCTTGTAGCGCCTCTAAAGATTGCAAACGGAGGTTCACATTCTTGAGGAGCGCTACGTCGAGGACGTCGGGAGTTTGGTTAGGGTCGCCGGGATAGTGGGTGGGAGTCATCGGAGCGATGACGTCAAAGTTAAGGGAGGCCCCTAAGTTGAACAGTAATCTGCCTCTGGTAGAGGTGAGGTTACTGTTCCAGGCGGGATGTTTGGCATTGAGGTCGCCCGCCAGGATGACGGAGTCGCTCAAGCCGAAGAGGAGTGAGAGGTCGGCGGCGATGGATGGATGATCCTCGCTACCGTTGGTCGGTGGGAAATAGCCGGAGATGATGGTGATCGGTTGATGACCGGTCATGGCGAGCCGACAGAGAGAGATCTCCAAGTGAGAGAGGAGAGGGGGGGGGATCTAGCGGGATGCAATGGAGAGTCCTTCTGAAATAGATGAGGGTTCCGCCCTTGTGACAGCGTGACCGATCATTGCGAACTATGCGATAGTTGGCGATGTTCGGGTTGCGTATATGGGGCTTCAGAAAGGTCTCCTGAACTAATAGGACGTCAAGCTGATGGTCGCGGAGGAAGGCGGCGATCTCATCGCGTTGACTTTTAACGCCGTTAGCGTTAAAGAAACCTAACTTGAGGGACCGGGGCTTTGTACATCTAGCACCTTTTGTAATATCCATAATTGATATTTAAAAGGTGAGGTTGGAGATGGCGCGCAGTACCCCGGGGTAACTGTGGTATGCCATGAGGATTTTAATAGGGTCGCCCTTGGCGGCGTAGACCTGATCGGCCATCGCGATCGCCTCCGGGGTTTCGAACACTTGGTTCATAACCGCGAGGGTGTGGACGAGGATCTCCGTCGTGGTGGGCTTGATACCTGCTGGAGAAAGGGAAGGGACCTTTTTCGGGGCTGCCGAGGCAGGCTTCGAGGGGGCGGCGGGTGGAGTTGCCAAAAGGGCCACGGGGGAGGGGGTTGGCCCAGGGTTAACGGTAACCTTGGGCGCGGGGTTGGTAGCAGGGGGCTGAGAGATGGGGGCCGCGGTGACTGGAGCGTCGCTGCGGAGTAAGTTGGCCCAGGGCATGGGTCGTTGGGGGCTCAGTCGCACTGGCAACTGCGCTGAGGGCACTTTGAAAGTAGCCGAGGGGCTTTCCCTCTTCTGGCGATCGCTAGCGCGCTTCGCCAGTTTGGGGGAGGAAGCCTTGGGGGCTTTCGGGCAGCCACGGTAGTTGGCTGGGTGGCCGGATTGGCCACACAGTACGCAGCTCGGGGGTTCGGTGCATAGAGCCCGATCCTTGGGGCGGGGACAGTCCGCTGTGCCATGGTCACCCAGACACTTGACGCACCTGGGGGTGGCGTAGCAGTTGGACTGCGCATGGCCATATAATTGGCAGCGATGGCACTGGCCAATTATGTTGGAGCGGCGGGGTTTCTCAATAGAGATCCCCGATAGTGAGCACACCGACTTGATCTTGAAGATCGGGTGGTGCCCTTCTACAGGGTCACACACCACGAGGACCATGTCGTAAGCATGTCCGCGACGCGCCTTGTGAAGGCGGTGCACCGCTGAAACTGAGATGCCTTGGGCAGAGAGGTCATCCTTGATGTCGGCCGAAGGGATCTCCTTCGGGACTCGGCGGATGACTACGCGAGTCGGTGTCTCTTCAGGGAGGGCGTACGTATGGAACGAGTAGTTCCTAGTACGCAGCATAGCGGTGAGCTCCCTGTAGTCCGCGGACGAGGGAACGGACACCTTGATGCCCTGTTGGGTCGATGTGGCGCTGGTGTACTGGATCTTACGATCCACGCACATCTTGGACACTTCGGTCCATTTGGCCTTGTCTTGGATATAGACCGGAGGCGGGGGCTTTTGCTTCTTTCCAGAAGCGGAAGCGGGTTTCGCCTTACTACCGCAGGGGCGGGGAGCCTGAGAAGGGGCAGGGGTGGGGGAGGAAGAGGCCGCTACGGCCTTTTTAGCCTTGCTGGCCTGGGACGAAGCCCCTTTCTTCCTCTTCCCTCCTTTTCCGACGACCTCGTAGTCGTCTTCCGAGGATGAGGAAGAGGCAGAGAGGGGGCCATCGTCGTCCGAGATCGGAGCGGACGTGTCCATGCTCTCCGGTAGAGCTTGGACTGGGGTGGTGGGGGCAGCCTTTGTGATTACCGGGACAATAGGGCCCGGTGCAGCTGCGGACGGAACAATAGACGCGGCCGAGACAATGGGTCTCGCGCTAATTGGGTTCGCGGAAGCGGGCTCAATTGTCGGTAACGACAATAGAGCCGGAATTCCGGCAAGCGGCTTTGAGCAAGCCGCTTGAATAAGGCCTTGATCGGCCGGCGGGGGCGAGAGCGGGCTGTCGAGCGCGTCGGTGAAGTCAGCGACTGCCGACGATGACGCGGTGGGACTGCCGCGCAAAGCACGGGCGGAATGCTGGGCCACGAATTTCGGGTCCGGGAGCAATTCCGTTAAAAAATAATTGACCCATCTCGGGTCGTAGTCGACCGACATTGTCGGTAGGGAAAACTATAACCTAGAAGCGAAAACACATGGCATTCGCACCTAACGGCCCTAGAACCTAATTCCCCGGGTGGATAGGCCCGGGGATGTGTAGCCTCCCTGTCGGGTGCAGACAGGGAGGTGAGTACCTATGGTGAGCCCTAAGCTTGTAAACCGTTCGCCAATCTTATTGTGCGAACGGGCCCTGACCGGGTCTAGTGCGAAGGGGTAGACACTCCCAACCGACACTAGGTGTGTTGCTGTGGACGAAGTCAGAAACTAGAGTTGACTAGGAGATCCCCCAAGGCCAAACTTCTAGCTCTCGGCTCCAATTGACTGCCTCACCCTGAAGGGGATCGGCGGGTGTGATTGGGTCAACACCCCACTCGGCTTCGTTGACACCGTGAGGTTTCAACCGAGGACCACGAAACTGTGGTTTTACCCAGAGGGGGCCAAGACCGACGATAACGTTTTGACCAAAAATTTCTGTTAAGAAATAGCGACTGTAACTACCTCCTTGAAAAAGGCAGTAGTATACAGGAAACACTTGTAGTCGATGACTACGAAACTGGCGTCGACAGAAACGTCGACCGGAACACACTAGCGGCGAGACAGGGTGCGGCGAGCAGGTAGCGGAGAGCAGGTAGCGCGCGGCACGTCCGTTCGGGGCGAGCGTCGGGCAGCGAGTGGCGATCCCCGACAATTGTTGTCGAAATGTGGTATAATATGCTAGTCGCGCGGTAAACTTCGCTTGCGCGATGCAGGATGTTTTGTGACAAGAAGTTCATATGTGCCGATAATATACATGCCGCCACAAGTTCATGAAATACTACCTGCCGACAGACAGACGAACGAGCTGACGGACAGCGAAGGCTTAGTAATTGGCACATTTGTGCTCAATAACAAAAAATAATAATTTAGGTAGGTATTATAACATTCCATTCCCTAACTATTCTGTGTCCCTTGTCATTCCCCGAAGTCTATCCTTTTAGCTGTGGTTTACCAAATACAAGCACATACCCCACAGTACTGAGACACTTGGGATTAATATAACTTCATAAACAAGACCCTTTGTCTCCCCTACTTGTGTACCTAGAAATAAATGTTCACGGAAATTAACTGTTACAAAATTGACACACTGCGTCAATTTGCCGTGATCCGGAGGAGCTCGTGGCTAACTAATTACAGCCGCACGAGTCGATTCATCAGGTTTAGGTACGCTTGTCAGGGTTGGTCAATGGATGGGTGACCATCTTTACATACCTAGCGAGACTCGTGAGTCTCGCTAAATATCGTGATATTTCGTGAAGAACTACTCACTCCCTCTCACAAAGAGGAAGCCTGTGTCCCAGCAGATAGCTCATAATGTTCCCAAACATTATGAGCTGATTATCCTATGCTTTTTTACAGAGGCCAGCACATCAAGTTACCACAATCTGTCAAATTTCTTTGATAGTATTTCAACTTTATTGCAAAGACATAAGGTTTATTTTTAATTGAGAAAATTTGACAGTTAGGTATATCTTGATGTGCTGGCGTCTGTACTTTTGATGTCATCTGTCATCACCTCATACAAAAACTTTCCTGTGATTCATTACAATGACATCGAAAAATGGTAATCCTTCCACATTGCACATTGCATTTAAAAGGTACTTCATTTAAATAAACATTCGGAGCACAAGAGTTAATTCCGCTGATACCCGGTAATTGTCAGGCGAAAAAGCTTAACGAAATCCCGAAAAGTCGAGCTTAAATTTAGCGGGAAAAGGTGTAAAAAGTCAAATGACACAAGCTGTAAATCCAGATCCGGTAACCCAGGGCAGGGCTGTTATTCTCATTTTGTAATACGGAACTACGGAGTTTTTGATTAAATCCGCTTATCTTTTCGACTGGTGAGTGAAAAGTGGAGTTCTTAAGGGGGCTAGAGGATTAAAAAGATTTTTAGAGTTTTTGAATGGAGAACACGCTTTTAAATGTTATCGTTCGCACATGCTATTTTGAGTTTTGTAGTAACTAATCATGAAGAACATCAAGAATCGATAAACAACACCAGAGAAAGAACATTTGGGTAGACCGCACAGACTACTCGAACTACCAGACCATCATTAAAACTATCTGGAAAAAAAACCTATTTTCTTTGTTATCGACACAAGGGCTCTTACAAAAAAGAAAATTTTTATCGGAGGTACCCGCATTAAAATATCCCTTTTTGATGTAAGTACAGAGGCCAGCACATCAAGTTACCCCAATCTATCTTCTTTGATAGTTTTTCAACTTTGTTACAAACGCATAAGGTTCATTTACAATTGGGAATATTTGACAGTTTGGGATAGCTTGATGTGCTGGCGTCTGTACATTCTAGTTAATGTTCCATGCCTCGTAAAACATAGCGTGTAACAAGCCCACAACCGTACTTTTTATTTTATGTCCACACGAGTGTTATGGCGCTGTTATGTCCACTTTATACAGTGTTCCTAATTCGAGTCGGTTTTATAAAGCGATTCGAATTTGGAACACCAATAACAATTTATTTTTCCTTACAGTTTATGTTGCTTGTTATATTTGAATTTAGACCTTTGGAACATCTTCTTTTTTTTCGGGGTGGGAAATCATCAAATGATCTCTCCCGCTCTGGGTGCAGATGAAAGGAGTGTCAGACTCTTACTGACTAAAACCTTTTTGAATATCTATGTTTTTTTTTTAAGACTTGGAGAAAACTGTCTATGAAAGATATAGAAGTAGAATAAGATGACGAATGCAAGGTGACTAACAAAAGGTATTTCCAAGCGTGGAGGGGACGCCCTAGAATGACATACATTATAGTGACTGGGTATTAGGTGGGTCAGTAATCATCCAATTTGACAAATTTTGTCTGCAGCGGGCTACTTGGCTACGGAGTCGAATGAATGCTTTCAATTGTTTTTCAGGCCTGGGTGTCAAATGTTTCCGGGGTATAACGGAGTCGGGAGCTGGTGATAGATAAGAACTAAGTTATACAGGGTGTAACCGAAAGGGTATATACATACAAAAGCATATGATACAGACCACCAAACTGAACAACTTTTACTATGGGACCAATTCCGAAATCGCAAAAGAAAAATCAGCTGTTCTATACATATTAGGTCACGTGACTCGTCGAAATGTAGGGAACATCTGATTTTTTTCACCCGTAGCTTTCTGGATTTTGTAAAGAGAAAAGTATGTAAATAGTCTAAATTAAGAGATTCGATTGTGGTTGTGAATATCAGAATCAGAACCATTGTTTTATAAACATCGTGTTTTATTAATCGTGACATTTTGGTAAAGTAATACTGACAATAACATGACAAGTGTCACACCGTGTCAACACCAATTTGTTGTTGGAAAATTGTCTTTGAAAGCGTATCTTCAAGGAATACTGTGACTCCGACACGGGAAAACACTTTCATAATAATGTGTCTGCTTTGAGGAGCTCGTGGCTAAGTAATAACAGCCGTATGGATGGATCCATCAGGTTAAGCTACGCTTTCCAGAACTACAGACTTCCAGAACTAACGAATTTTCTCACAGTATTCCAACAATATATTATTATAGTACGGTGACTTACTCGTCCAAAGTATTCGAGTAGAGTAGTTTAAAACGGCGTGTAAATTGAATATTTGAAACGGTCAAAAATAAAAAATGCAAACACATAGAAAAAGACCGCTCTTCTTAAAAACTTCCATCACCGTGCAGAAATTAAATATGATGGGAAGATATAATTTTAAAATTGCATTTAATGCTAATAAGTATTCCATTTGATTCCAAAAATCTGTGACGTCTTATTGATATGTTTCATACAAATGACGTACTAATTCCGCGTTTAGACAGTTCATAAAAAGTAACGTTATTGACTACCCTTTTAAAGAAGGGTTTGTGGGACACACGATACATTTGAAAATACAGGAGTCCTAAAGGTAATATTTTATTGTGATGTTTCACGGCATTTTTCGCTCCAATATCTACTACAGCGGGTGTCAAACAGCTTGCACCGATTTGTTGTTCGACAAGTAGCATTGAAAATGTTTTGAAACTTTTATACGTCGCAGACAAAACTGACACTTATAACAATGTTTCTAGAACTTTTATACTTTTGTAGGTGTTTGTGCTTCTGTGACAGGAGGGGCTCGTGGCTAAGTGGTAACAGCCGCATAAGTCGATAGAAGGTTAAGCTACGCTTGCCTCGGTCGTTTTGTGGATGGGTAGCCATCTCATACGTATCGAGACCCCTCCGTGACTTCCACTCATCATTCTCCTGCCCTTATTCCAATTTATTTGGGGTCGGCGCAACATGTCTTCTTCTTCCATACTTCTCTATTAGTCGTCATCTCGATAGTCACTCCCTTTCTAGCCATATCATCTTTCACACACACACACTCCGTGAGTTCCACTGTAGGTAGGAAATTGAAACTTAGTACGAGGAGATACGTAAATCATTAGGAAATATTCAACTTCCTAAATAGACTTACAGGAACTGCTCATTCGAGTTAAAGTAATGAGCGCGCCGATATTTATTTAGACCAAAGCAAAACCAATTACGCTGAGAAAACACTGTCACCTACAAACTTTCTTAAAAGGATATAAATAAGATATTAATTGGTACAACTTTCTAGCGTATATAATAAGGGATCAGCATCGGTAAAAAAAAGGCAATAATATTTAGTCTGTCAATCAGATAATAAAAAAATATTATTACACACGTATTTTTTGCTTTATAAAATTATTAAAAAAAGACTGAGCTAAAACGCAGTTCGCTACGTCATCACCAGTAAGTTTAAAAACTACACACTTGAGACGTCATGCCACATTTTAATAAAATTCAATGTATCGAAGTAATCTTTGGGTTACGTAAAAAAAGAAAAATACGTGTCCAATATTTTTTGATAATATAGCTTATGGACTAAAATAAAATTAGACATATCCCCTATTATGTATATTGTACTAGCTTTTGCAAATTATCTCATGGGAACTGCAAACGGTAGCTTAATAATGTGCTATTTCAAACTATAATCTATACAGGGTTATTTGTAAAACACCAGAAACCTCTTAAGAAGTCATTGTACTCATCATTATGAACAACTTTTACTATGGGACAAAACCTAAAATCGCGAAAAAAATATCAGCTATTCCCTACATTTATGTTCGTATAACTCGTCAAAATGTAAGGAACAGCTGATTTTTTTTTCGCGATTTCAGGTTTGGTCCCATAGTAAAAGTTGTTCATAATGATGAGTACAATGACCTCTTAAGAGGTTTCTGGTGTTTTACAAATAACCCTGTATTCTCTGTGCCAAACATCCAGACCCGGTCAGTAGATTTTGCTTGCAAGAGCAACAAACATCCATAGATCCTTACAAACTTTCACGTTTTAAATACTATTAATACCTATTCATTAGTAGAATAACTAGAATTATAAAGGGCTTACGCTGCAAATACCTATTTAGTTAACATGCTAAGTTACAGGTTTATTGAAGGCAACAACAATTTAATGGTGGCGATGCAAGTTGCTACTACGAAGTGAGTAAAAAAAAATGAATTTTTTGCTGTGATATTCTCTATTAATTACAAAATTACTACAAGTTGATGATAGCTCGCGAAATTCAAATTCTCGAAGATTTTTTTTTTGTTTTTTTCGCACTATCCTAAATTTGAATTTCGCAGGCTACTCAGACGCGTTTACCTTAAATAATATACACAAAAAACCACATGAAAGCATCTCTTATCTTCGCAAACTTCACACCCCATATAAGGAAAAATACAATTTCAGGGACCCTATATCTTACAAAGAGTGTATTTATTTTTCCAAGAACAAAATCTGCGACAGTAAAATATTTTAGGGAGTTACGAGTGAACTCAAACGTTCGTTGCGATAAGGCGTGCGTCGCTAGAATGACAATTGTCGGATTTTAGTGAGAACGATTTGTTGTCAAAGGCGGTTCCGAGGTTCCAATTGTTTTGGAAAGACTGGGGGATTATAGCAGTTTTCTTTGGTTAGATTTAGTTTGTTTATTTTTGTGTTGGAAAAGGAAAATTGATTTACTCGTTTGAGGGTATTCATGCCTTCGCCCGCTGCTTACGCTACGTTACAATGAAATACTAACTGTGGCCAGACAGTGCTTCCTTACCCAATCCATTTCAGTTCCACCTGCTGAAGGTCTCCCTCCTGGGTGCGACTTGCCTTGACCAACCTAAAAGTCTTTAAACAGACTCCGGACTCAGGTTGGCCGAAGCGAGAAAAACCTGCTCATTTACAACTCCCCCTTGGAGTGTAAATGAGTGCTGTTCCATAAACGATGGGACATTTAATATCGTGTCCTGCATGTCCTGCCGTATGCATGTTACAGGACCTGACGGACGCTAGTGATGGCGCCAAATAAGAAAAGTGTTTCGTGTAACTGGTTCTCCGGTTACAAGCGCACTGCCCGACAGGAAGCCATTGCGTTTTACATTTTGTCATAATATAACAAGTTGGAATATATTGCCCCATTCCAACCTTTTTTTACGAAGCGTATTTCTCATGGGTATCCATAAAGATACGCCTTGGGGAAGATGGAGGGTTATGTCCGACACCGACCACCTGAATTTCAACTAGGTATGGCCCATTTTCAACTGTTTCTGGGGGAGCCATCACTCACACAGTTATCTGTTGCAGCCGGTACCATCAAATTTTTAAGTACCAGACTTCAAACGAGGAAATTTGAAGTCTTTTTTTAAATTTACAAATGGCAAATAAAAATAATAAATGTATACCCTTCTTTTTTTTAAGGCTGGGAAATCATCCCATGACTTCTCCCGCTCTGGGTGGAGCGGAAGGGAGTGTCAGACTCTTACTGACTAAAACCCATCCATGTTCCTTCCGTAGCCCTTTATGTTCCGGGGTAGCGGTAACCCTTTCGGACAATACCGCTTACCAAATTTGAAGTCTGGTACCTCAAAATTGTTCCTTCAAAAGTGTTCCAAAATGGGACTATAATGCAGTTGGCTTCGAGTAGGAAACTGTATTTATCAGTTATTTTAAACAGACTGCGCCAGAATTGTATAATTGTATAACCCACAACGCGGACCCAGTGCGGGTTGGTGGATTCTTCGAATTGTTGGCTTTTCAAAAACATAAAAAAATATACAAAAGAGAATGAAAACCGTATTTCTTACAATACATCTCAGTAATAACAGTCTCACGGATCGATCCATCAGGTTAAGCTATGCTTGCCGGGGTATGCTTGTAGATGGGTGACCATCTTTACATATTGAGACTTCCGTGTTCTCGTGTCATCCGACAATCTTTGACAGTATCGTAATAAGGTAACCAGTTACTGACTGAATTGTGGAGGTCAGATAGGCAGTCGGTCCATGCAAACTATTGGTATTCAGCTGCATCCGGTTAGACTAGAAGCCGACCCCAACATAGTAGGGGAAAAGGCTAGGCAGATTGACAACTCACGTTTGTACCTACATTCTAAGCGAAAAAACATTTTCTATTGTTCTTTTCAAACCAGAGAAGGCCCCAAATTCTATCATCTAGTTTTTAAAATTCAGTTTAACAATTCTCTGCAAATACAATTAGATATCTACAATATGTTGTGACTCTATAGTCGCTAAGCGGCTAAGTCTTTCTACAAGCGAGTTTGAGAAATACATAGTACAGGCGAGTGCAAAAACATTTGCGGAAATCCTAACATATTATATGGGCAATTGTAAGTTTGTTTATTTGTTTGTCACCTTTCCACGCCTAAACCACTGACCGGATTATTTGTACAGAGGCCAGCACATCAAGTTACCACAATCTGTCAAATTTCTTTGATAGTATTTCAACTTTATTGCAAAGACATAAGGTTCATTTTTAATTGAGAAAATTTGACAGTTAGGGATAGCTTGATGTGCTGGCGTCTGTACCGGAAATTTTGTATGTTTTACTTTGTCAGGTGTACAATATTATATTGGTCATTGTGTACCTTTCATCCCGAAAAAGCACGGTTCTAGAGGAAAACCACAATAACGTTCTTATGATAATAGATGGCGCCACGTGTCTTTAGAATTTTATTATTATAGAAATTTTAGTAATGTGTTAACCCGAATTGCTTGTCAAATTATATATTAACGCGAGCTAAGTCGTGGGCAAAAGCTAACGTAAGATAACCAGTGAGATAAGTAGGAACTGGTACACGATGCACTACCACATTCGCATCATGTGCACAAAGCTTTATTTAGTTAAGAAGGAAAGGCTTTGTGTTCGTTTGTTTTGTTATTTTCTATTATGTGACCAGTGTGTCCGCAGCCTGGATTTATGCCCAGCTAATGGTACTAGCTTGCCTTTATTACCTATATAGGATTTTAACAGAACTGGTTAGTAGATATATATATGTGTTTATATACTATGGTGTACACCTCCGAGTTGAAATAAAGACTTGATTTAATATTCCTGCTCGTGTGATTAGTGACTCACCAGTTTTATGCTGCCCATGGGCCTCTGACTTAGCTTCACGAGCTATTGAGAAATATCTCTCAGACAAGCTGGTTGCCTCACGATTCTTAAGCAAGTGATAATTATACAATACGTGACTACTACGTACTGAGGTGCGTACGTTGGGTTCGAACTTGAAATCTGTGACTAGGCAGTCCGACGGTCACACCAATAGGCTTTTTCTGTTGTTTTTATGTGACCGATATAAATATGAGTTAAATTTTGCAAGGCCCAATAAATACTTATTTTTTCATGTCAATCAATTATGTAGTGTAGATACCACCCACAATGGTCCACCTGAAGGTCTAAGTGCGGAAACGAAGTCCTCCAACACAGAACATAGTAGAACTACTTTCCTATCCTTTAGTTAACCTAATTCATTTAGATATTGGAATAATGATTATAGGAGGTACTTATATCATCGTCGATTACGTGCAATATTATTATTATTAGGACGGTGACCGTTCACAGAATGCAGAGCGTATTTTAGATCGGAACCGTAATTGTGTGAGCTCAACTCGTTTTTTGTCGGATAATTTGCTCAGTCGTTTAAAAATAGAGTTGCCATGTTGAGTAGTCGTTGTTGCTTATGAGAATATTCTGGGTCGAAGATTATTCAAGATGATACTTATTGTTCTATCTATCTACGTATTCAACTGATGCAACCAAAATGGACGCCATTCTAGGCTATCTTTTACTGTCTTCAATAAAAATAAATAACAACGTAATATCAGTCCTGTTATCCCCGAAGTCAAAGTCAAAGTCAAAACATTTATTCCAAATAGGCACAAGAATGGCACTTTTGAACGCCAAAATGAACAAGAAATAGAATTGATTCTAGTTGCCCCTTCCAAAAGGTAGTTTCGTGTGGAGAAGAATGGGCAAAAAACTCCACCGTTACTCTTTTAAAATGTTTCACAATGTTTTGTATACATGTATTATAACATTAACATTAACATTATAATTATGTGAAGACGATGCACCCAGAATAAAAACAATACACCACAAAAGGTGAAAAGAAAAACACATGTAGCAGTGGCAAGGCTTTTTTTCGCGGGTAGGTGTAAAAAAAGTAAACACGCAAAATTTTTAATCTATTTTAATTAAAATATTTATTCAGTTAATTATTTGCTTTCAAGTTCGTTATTTGTTGCATAAACTGCTAAATAAGCTGTACTTATATTGGTGAAACATTCCATGCAATAATAAGTACATAATAATATACCACCTGCCAGCTGTTCACTAGTACTTCACGTTCACTACAAGTTACGCTCACTTCACAATGTCATCTCAACTTGATGATATCCAATCAGCCCAGAAGAACCTCGAGGAGTGCTTCATTAAAAAGATGGGGGAGCTTGAGGCACAGATCCAATGTGCCGGACCCGCAAAAGACACCGTGGCAAGGATTGCTGAGGAGTTCCGGACGTTACGTGAGCTCATGTTTGGTGTGCTGGGAGTTCTCAGGAAGCAGACCATGGAGTGCTCTAGAGTAGTTGATGGATTGGAGTCAAGATCTCGTCGGAAAGCACTTATCTTCATTGGTTTTGCCGAAGCGGATAAAGAGGATTGCAAGGCTCTTGTGGTGGACATCTTGAAGAACAAACTGGCACTGCCTGACATCACTGCTTCTTCAATAAAAACATGTCACAGGCTTGGAGCATCCAGCAAGGGTCCACTCAAGAGTAGACCTATATTGGTAAGATTTTCTAGTCTTGACTTAAAATCTGCTGTTTGGAAGGCGAAGTCTTCATTGAAGGGCTCCACAGTCACTATTAAGGAGTTCCTAACCTGGCCCAGGCAAACAGTGTTTAGCAGAGCCCGCCTGCACTTCGGGATGCCGGCATGCTGGACTCAGGACGGGGTTATCATAGTTCGAACACCCGATGGAGCACGGCACAAGATTTGTTCGTTAGAGGAACTAAATCCCTTGTTGATTAAATTCCCCAAGAAGACCGGGGAATCATCTGCGGGGTCTGGTGGCAGGCCTGATAGTGTAGCGTAGCGTGTAAAAGCTAACTGTTTGCTACCAATACGTGTTTGTGTTTATCCGTTTTTGTGCTCGGGACGTCATTTCATGTAATTGTTCTAGTTCTTGTACACGTCTACCTGCTTACAACTTCATATTTTGACCTCAAAACTACATATTTAATCACATTCGGTAGGTAATTTGCAAAATTATTTGTTTGTGTCACTTTGTTTGTGTTACAGTTGTCACTGTCATCTGTCAAATGTCAATCTTGTATCTGTTTTCAACTCTTTGTCTCGTAAATTGCGTTCCGTGTTATAAGTAACTATGTCAAGCATCGTATTGTTCGTTACTTGCTCATATTTCGATTTTTGTTTGTGATGCTGATGCTCTTGTAATTTAATTAAGTTTATTATTTTTTCTGGCTTTGTATCTTTACTACAGTATTAACACACGGATCTTTTGGTGCTTGGTTTTCTTTTACGAATTTTTTGAGACCTAGTTCCGATTTTGGCCCTTAATCAAAAGATCCATGTATAATTATAATTTAATACTGGTGCTGCTGGTGGGTGGTGCACAGATAGTGGTTTTTGCTCCTATAGCGAAAGCATTTTATTTTTCTGTAGTTTATTTGCATATTTATCAGTTATTAATATTATTATTTTTATTTGTATTTTATGATATCTGGTGATGATTCTTATTACTCTGCCGTTGATTCCTCTAGCTCATCCGCTAATGCTAGTTTCAGCTCCTTGACGGACACTATTGGTGAATTTGTGCGTAGGAGCTTCAGCCAACAGAAGGGTCATTTATTTAATGTCTGTCATGTAAATGCGCAAAGTGTCCCAAGTCACTACAGTGATCTGTCGGACACGTTCACCGACTCCAATGCCCATGCCGGCCGTCCTGGTTTCTGAGAGTTGGCTCAAACCTCATCTCCTCTCCACTACCTACTCTCTCCCAGGTTACACTCTTATCCGCAATGATAGGATTGGGAAGGGAGGAGGTGGTGTAGCTATCTATCTTCGTAGCGACTTCCCTTTCAAAATCATTGCCTCATCTCCCTCACAATACCACGCTTCCGCTGAGTACCTTTTTTTGGAAGTCTACGTCAAAGGCGTCAAGACTCTTCTTGGTGTCGTCTATTGTCCACCTGCCGTTGACTATTTTTCTCATCTTGAATTGGCGCTGGAATCCGTAGGGTCAGAGTATGCACATTGCGTCATCATGGGCGATTTCAACACTGACCTTGCTCACCCCACCCCTCGCTCCAGTAAACTCCACCATATCCTTGAGTCCGTTAGTCTCCATATACTTCCACTGCAACCTACTCATTTCAATATTTCTGGTGACGACACCTGGCTTGACTTAATCCTTACATCCACACCCTCGTTTGTTTCCTCTCACGGTCAGTGCCCTGCTCCTGGATTTTCCCATCATGACCTCATTTTCCTTTCCTATTTCCTAAAACCGCCCAAACCTGTCCCAAAAGTTCTGCACATGCGTTGTTTTGCGCGCATGGACGTTGAGAAGCTTCGTCAAGATGCGTCAGACCTCAATTGGGAACATTTGGAAGCAGCGACAAATGTAGACGAAAAACTGTGCATTTTCAATCGGTCAGTCCTTGCTCTCTACGACAAACATGCTCCTGTTAAGCAGGTTAAACTTCGGCGCCCTCCTGCTCCTTGGATGACGACAGGGGTTCGGATGGCGATGAGGCGCAGGGATCGAGCCTTTCGTAAATTTAAAAAAGATCGCAGTGAAGAAAACCGGGTCCTTTTCAAAGCTGCTAGAAATCGGTGTAATCAGATGATACGCAACGCCAAACGCCGCCATATCCTTGAGAACATTTCTTCTTCTTCACCTGCTGATATCTGGAAGTTCCTCGGCACTCTTGGTATCGGCAGGCCACGTCATGTGGATTTTCCTAACACTATTGGTCTTGATGATATCAACCGTCACTTCACAACCACTTGTCATTTGGATTCCCAAATGTTGTCCCAGACGGTCGGTTTAATCAATGGCCTAGCTAGTCCCATTATAGAACCATTTCACTTCTCTCCGGTCACCTTGGATGAAATTAAAAAGATCATCCTGTCCATAAAGTCCAAGGCTGTGGGCTGCGATGGCATCAGTCGCAGTATGATCGTATGGATCCTTGATACCCTTCTCCCTCCGATTACCCACATCATCAACTTTTCTCTTCATTCCGGACAATTCCCATCCCAGTGGCGTATGGCCTTTGTACGCCCACTCCCTAAAATTTCTAATCCCTCCCTACCCAGTCACTTTCGCCCCATTTCCATTCTTCCGTTCCTGTCAAAAGTGCTTGAGGCCTGTGTACACAAGCAGTTTTCGGGGTTTGTTCACCGCAACAACCTCGTTAGCTCATTTCAGTCTGGATTCAGGCCTGGGCACAGCACAGCGTCCGCTCTCCTTAAAGTGACTGGCGACGTTAGAGAAGCAATGGAGGATACTAAAGTTACCGTTTTGGTATTAATTGATTTCTCCAATGCCTTTAACGCCGTCAGCCATGAGATTCTCCTTTCTATCCTCTCTCATCTTATGGTTTCGTCCGAGGCCCTGGAATGGTTCTCTTCTTATCTTCAGGGACGCCAGCAGTCGGTACGCGTTGATGAGAGCTCGTCGAGTTGGCGTGATCTGCATGCTGGTGTTCCACAAGGCGGTATTCTTTCTCCATTGTTATTCTCCATCTTCATTAATTTTATAACTCATTGTCTTCGGTGTTCGTATCATCTTTATGCTGATGATCTTCAATTGTATACAGCTGCACGGGTTGAAGGTTTATCAGACGCTATAGCAGATGTAAACCGAGACTTGGATGCTATCAAAAAGTGGTCTGACAGTTTTGGGGTTTCAGTAAACCCCTCGAAGTGTCAGGCCATTATAATTGGTAGCTCGCGCATGATGGGTAGGGTGACGCTTAGCTCTCTTCCACCTCTTATTTTTAATGGTACCGTCATACCCTTCACCCCTACTGTGAAAGATCTCGGTTTGCACCTTGACTCGACACTTAGCTGGCAACGCCAGGTCGCTAGTGTTAGTCAAAGGGTCAGTGGTACTTTGCGATCGTTGTATCGTCTGAGAAACTTTTTGCCCGCTAAGACCAAAACTATGCTTGTGCAGACCTTGATTTTCCCTATCATCGACTATGGTGACGTGTGCTACTTTGACTTGAATGCGGTTTTTCTGGACAAGCTCGACAGATTGCTTAACAATTGCATCCGGTTCATATTCAACCTCCGTAAGTATGACCATGTGTCTAGTTTTAGATCTGAGCTCAAATGGATGTCCATACGCCAAAGAAGAAGTTTACGGGCATTGACGACTCTTTTCTCCCTCCTAACCTCTTCCTCTCCTCCTTCTTATTTGATTTCTCACTTCCAATATCTTTGTTCTTCCCATGCTAAGAATCTGCGTTCTTCTAACAACCTTCTCCTACTCTGTCCTTCTCATACTTCTGACTTTGTTCATTCCTCCTTTCATATTCAGTCTATTCTTCTTTGGAATGCGCTTCCTCTCGATATCAGGACGGCTACCAGTCGTTATGCATTTAAGCGGAAATTGCTGAGTTATTTTCATAACAAATAGCGTAGAGTTATCTCACCACCTGTCTTCCTTGTATCTATATATATATGTATGTATGTATATATGATATATATATATATTATAGTTATCTATTATAGTAAATAATTATGTATGTTATGTATTATAGTATGAACTGTTATTATAAGGTTTTAACCTATTTATGTACCCATTTTATTCAAGTCTCAATGTTTTGTATGTTCCTACTATTTAAAGCACCTGCCATCTAATCTCTTCACCACCCTTGGTTGACTGGTAGAGAATGCCTAAGGCATTAAGTCCGCCTTTGTACCTTTATTGTGTGCGAAAAGTTTAAATAAATAAATAAATAAATAAATAAACTTAATTATATCATAAGTACATGGTGCTCACATATTTACAAACATTCTAAAAGTTAATAATAATAAATTAATCAATGTGTGAGAAGTTATTCCAATATATTAAAATAATATGGTACAAATTATAAATTATTACCTAATTTACTTAGCAACCAGTTTGATTTTGTCTAGACACTAGATTGTCCTGTGGAGCAGGACCAGCATATTTCCAAGCATCCTTATCTTTGATATAATCTTCTAATTTGTAATAAGCTTGTTTACAAAGTGTACTTTTAATATGAGTTTTAAATTTTCTTTCATTTAATTGCAGTATGTCACAAGGTATTTTGTTGTAACATTTAACACAGAACCCCATAAAAGATGTATATACTTTTGACAATCGAAAAAATGGTTGAATTATTTTATCTTTATTTCTAGTATTAAAATTATGCCTATCACTTATTTTATTAAAAAGATGTCTATTTTTTCTTACATACATAATATTTTCATAAATGAATTGGCAAGGTACCGTCATAATATTAATCCTTTTAAATAGTTCCCTAAGCGATTCGCGACGACGAAGATTGTAAATAGCCCTAATCGCTCGCTTTTGCAAAATAAAAATGGATTCAATGTCAGCAGCCCGACCCCACAGTAAAATGACATACGACATAATGCTGTGGAAGTAACTAAAATAGACCAAACGCGCGGTTTCTATGTCTGTTAAAGGGAGAAGGAGGAAGGGAGAGGTGTACCAATAGCATGTACTATTGGTAAACCTCTCCCTTCGGGGACCTCTACATATACGTACGTCCCTATCCCCCTCTACGTAAACCGCTATACATGGGACTGGTAATAGAAGCGAGCCTATTGCTATCAACCGGGCACAAATCCAGACTCCGGGCTGTTACTAAGAAATTCCAGATGGAAAAACCCAATTACGATTTCCCATCCCGGGAATCGAACCTACGACCAGTAGTAGCGCCTGCGTCCGCTAGGCCAACGAGGCAGTCTATAAATAACATAAACATCATAGAACCAAAACGACATATAAACATTCCAATACAGGAAGGAGAAAAACGAAACGGAGACATCGAAGGAAATGCCTCATTTTCTCAGAAACAAATGTTCCACTTAAATAAAGACATTCGTTCGTTCATTGAAACATTTTCTTGGTGATAAGTAGCTCGTTCTTTACAAGAAAATGCTGTTTGTACCTGCATTGCAATCTCGCCAAAATCTCGTTGCCAGAATATTCTAGAAGCTTCGTTCTGCATTCAACACAGGAAACAAATGCTGGGGACGATAAAGCGAGAAATATTGACGACATTCTGTTGTAGCTATGGTTTACAGTTGAAAAGCTATTTTGAATAGGAGATATGATAAATGTTTTCACATGGAAGAGAAAACTACAAACTAGTTTTGCGTCGGAAATAAGATAAGTGTAGAGGAATACCAAAAGAAATGATGAATGGATATTGTGAGAGATGATATGGCTAGAGAGGGAACTGAGATGGGGGCTAATAGAGATGCAGGTAGGGAATCGAACTTTGACTGACTGATAGTACTTAGTGATAGTATTGATGATTCTAATTATTATCACACTCATAATTATAAAGGCGAAAGATTGTCCGTCCTTCACGGTCAAACGGCTGAACGGATCTGGATGAAATTTAGCACTGAGGTAGTTTATGACCTGGATTACCGTAGAGGTAGATCACTTTATCCCGGTAGTATTTTCCTTTGGGATAATTTTATTATACGAGTTTATTAGTCACTTCGATGTTGCAAAACATTTGCGCCCTTAAATTTATGTTGCTTTTAATAAAACTTTTAGTAAACCAAGCCAGCACGGTATCACGGGTTTAAAAACGTATGAGAGTTTACAGAACAATGGCCACTGTCCATACATGCTTGGACTAGTAAAATCTTATAAAAAGTAACTCGATGAAACGTCTGTCGTATCATTTGCCTTTTTACATATATTTTACTTCAGCATTCAATATATTTTATAAAGGAAGGATAACGAAGTTATCACCACATATGTTTTTGAGGCTATGTGGTATATTTTTAATCTGTAGTATTTTGAATTGGGCGGTTTTTTTAAAGATAAGTCTACGCATGATCAACTCGAAACTAATCGTGGTGCAGAAGATACCACTCTTGTATACTACTCTAGGACAATGTGCCGCGCGATGCGATTTACACATAATCCACAGTTAACACAGAGAATGCGTGAAGACATTTTGCAAATTTGGGATTGGCAAAATGTGGATGTCCACATTTCGCCAATCCAATGTAATAGGAGCGAGCCTATTGCCATCAACCGGGCACAAATCCAGACTGCTGTTACTGAGAATTCCAGATGGAAAAACCCAATAACAATTTGCCCGTTCCGGGAATCGAACCCGGACTCATGCTCAGCAGTAGCATCTATAACCACTAGATAAATAAACCAGTCAATAAATTACGTAAACATCATAGAACCAAAACGACATATAAACATTCCAATACAGGAAGGAGAAAAACGAAACTGAGACATCGAAGGAAATGGCTCATTTTCTCCGAAAGAAATGTTCCACTTAAATAAAGAAATTCGTTCGTTCATTGAAACATTTTCTTGGTGATAAGACGCTCGTTCTTTACAAGAAAATTTTGTATGTACCTGCATTGCAATCTCGCCAAAATCTCGTTGCCAGAATATTCTAGAAGCTTCGTTCTGCATTCAACACAGGAAACAAATGCTAGGGACGATAAAGCGAGAAATATTGACGACATTCTGTTGTAGCTATGGTTTACAGTTGAAAAGCTATTTTGAATAGGAGATATGATAAATGTTTTCACATGGATGAGAAAACTACAAACTAGTTTTGCGTTGGAAATAAGATAAGTGTAGAGGAATACCAAAAGAAATGATGAATGGATGTTGTGAGAGATGATATGGCTCGAAAGGTTACTGAGATGGGGGCTAATAGAGATGCAAGTATGGAATTGAACCATGCTCAGCTGACGCGCGTGCGTCTACTAAACCATTGAGGCAGTCATTTGTTTCTAGCAAAATGAAAACTTTTTACTTATTTTTACTGACAGCCTCGTTGGCCTAGTGGTCGTATTGATGATTCTAATGATTATCAAATTAATATTATAAAGGCGAAAGATTGTGTGTGTGTGAGTTTGTATGTTTGTCCGTCCTTCACGCTCAAACGGGTGAACGGATCTGGATGAAATTTAACACTGAGGTACTTTATGACCTGGATCAACACATTGGATACTTTTTATCCCGGTAGTACAGAGGCCAGCACATCAAGTTACCACAATCTGTCAAATTTCTTTGATGGAATTTCAACTTTATTGCAAAGACATAAGGTTCATTTTTAATTGAGAAAATTTGACAGTTAGGGATAGCTTGATGTGCTGGAGTCTGTACGTTCCTTTGGGATAATGTTCGATATCTACACGAGCGAAACCGCTGGCAGCAGCTAGTATTACTATAAATACGTACTTGTTACCGCGAATCACATTTTAATAATAATAATAATTTATTGACTCAAAAACAACCTTATTTACTTATAAACTAGGGTACAGTAATATGAATGAGAGTCGACACAGAAAATTAAAACCCTGACTCCTAAACTAGGTTATCCTGTGTCTAGGGTCAGTGTTAGGTTGTATTTTGATCAATATACAACCTAACACTGACCTGTAAATTGCATAAAACGTATGAAAATGTGAATTTCGTGGGCTACTCTGGCGGAAACCCCTTTTTTTGTTTTTGGACATCATCAACTATCTCCTCCCGCTCTGAGTGGAGCGGAGTGTCAGTCTTTTACTGACTAAAACCCATCCATGTTCCATCCATAGCCTTTTATGTTCCGGGGTAGTGGTAACCCTTTCGAACAATCCCGATGAGGCGCAACCCTCTTAAGTGTCAGTTCCTGTGGTTTTCAAGGTCTATATAAAAACATGCATTAAAATGCAGTTGGTAATTTTTGTAACTCGGTAATCATTATTTTACGGTATTTTTGTAACGGACATTCAATATAACAGCAAAAAACTTTAATTATACGAGTTAATTAGACACTTTGTAGTAGCAAAGCATCTGCGCCCATTGATGTTACCACAGATAATAATTATAATACCTGTATCTATATGTTTCCTTTAATAATAATAATAATATCCTTGGACATTTCACACAACGCCATATCGTCCCAAGCTAAGCAACCTAAGGCACATACATACATATTATAGATAGAAAAATATCTAGACTCGTAACAAATACTTGCAGGTCGTACAAATATTTGTTCCGTGCGGGAATCGAACCCTTTAATAAAACTATTATACAGGGTGAAATTGAATTCTTGGGCATTATTTAAGTCATTGTATGTACTCATCATTATGAACAACTTTCACTACGAACAAATCTGAAATCGCGAAAAAAAATCAGCTGTTCCACACATTATGCTAACGCATAACTCTTCAAAATGTAGGGAACAGTTGATTTTTTTTTTGCGATTTCAGAATTTGCCCCTCACTGTTCCTTAAGCCAGTACGGTATCACGGGTTTACCAAAAACGTATGAGAGTTTAAATTTGTAAATATACATGCTCGTGGTCTTAACAATCCTGGCATTTCGCCAACTCAGTCTTCAGCCTGGTTCTGTAAAGCAGGCTTTGTTGATAACTTTGTATTCTAATCCCATCATTAGTCGTGTGAAAATGTTGCAAAATTTATTTGCATTAATATGCATTTTGCGCGCAGCGGGTGCCTTAACGTGTAAAGGTACATTAAGGGGCTCGCTATTTAAATTACACGGATTTCTTACTGAATCATTTACATTGCGGGTACAAGGACATCAAGCCATTCTAAACTATCAAATTTTCCTGTAAACCAAACTGCCAATTGAAAATCCAACTCCAACTGCCAACTGCCAAATTATAGGTCGCAAGTTCAAACCCAAGACGCACCTCTGATTTTACGAATTCGTGTGCGTTTTGTATAATTATCACTTGTTTAAAAATCGGTGAGGGAAAACATCGTGAGGAGGATCGAGAGATATTTCTCAACAGCGTGTGAAACTAAGTCAAAGGCCCATGGGCAGCATAACTGCCGCATTCAGAGTCGTTAATTAAAATAATATTCCATCATTCTTTAATCAACCACTTTAATTGTTATGCTATTGGTCATAAACACGACTTATTGAAAACCTTGGCAATTGCCAAGATTTGAACACACAACTTAACCGCTAGGTCATCGTGACCATGATTAATTATTTAATTAGATACACAACAACAAAAACCATTTAAATGAAAACAATTTAAAACATACAAACGAATTTCTACTAGATTTGTTTCGAACAAAAGAGAGTTTGTTCCAGAACTATTCAACATATTTGAATAATCCCTTTGAGAGTTCATTTTCCTGTGTATCATAACTGCGAGAGGTCACCGTTACAATAAAAGTAAATTGTTTTCTCTGTGTATACAGGATGGAGATTCTTCTTGAGTGGTAAAGGGAATTGCTTGTTGAAAAATGCATGTAGAGAACTGCAGTTTACTGACTCAATCAATCTGCCTAGCCTTTTCCCAACTATGTTGGGATCGGCTTCCAGGCTAACTGGATGCAGCTAAATACCAGTATTTTACATGGAGTGACTGGCTATTTGACCTCCACAACCCAGTAACTGGGTAATACGATACCCTTGGCAAGAGTGGCTGTCAGATTTTCGAGCTTCTGACGAAACGCAACGACAGTCAAAGATGCACAAATGACAGCCGAGACCAACGGCTTACTGTGCTTTCCGAGGCACGGAAGAGTCTTGGCATGTAAAAATGGTCAACCATCCACGGCCAATCCCGGCAAGCATAGGTAGCTTAACCTAATGAATCGACCTGTGCGGCTGTTATTACTTAGCCACGAGGTCCTCTGCAGTTTACTGACTTCAAAGGGATGTTTCAGGCATTTTCGAGGCACGCTTGATCTATCTTAGACCTCATCCATCGCTTTCCATCAGGCGATATCGAGCTGGCTCATTCAGCAATCCTACTACTATTATAAAGGCGAAAGTTTGTAAGTATGGATGTATGGATGTTTGTTACTCTTTCACGTAAAAACTACTGTATAGATTTGGATGAAATTTGACACAGAGATGGTTTATATCCTGGATTAACACATAGGATATTTTTTATCCCGGTAGAACATTCCTGTGGGATAATTTCCGACCTCCACGCGAGCGAAGCCGCGGGCAGAAGCTAGTAAAAAATAATCCAGGCACGTGAAAAATTCCCTCAAAGACCAAAATCTACATTTGGATAAAAATAAATAAACACCCTCTGTCTACCCCATTCGCCGTGTATATGAGCTATACAGGGTGTTACAGAAAACGACAGGGTGTAAGGGTCATATTGGTAAATAAATATGGGCCGTTGGTGTGTTTTTTATTGGTCTCAGGGTAATAGGGGCTGTGAGTATTCTTTATAGGGTTCGGGGGAACAATAGCATATTATTGGGTCAGTAGGTTGTTTGGGTTCTATTATTACTGGTAATAACTACTGCACAGTTTATCTCAGTCTTCGCGTTTCTTTGTTACTCAGGGATATTCAATATATAACAGCGGAGTTAGTGGTGCCCTCTAATTTGCTTACGAAAAGTAGGAGCTCCTGAATAGGTCGGTCGAATGAGTGATACTGTCACTCTAGCAGAGCGCCGCATCGATGGTAACGTGGCGGCTGTCTTTTGATGACGGAGATGATGACAGCTTGATGATGCTGTTGAGAAATATCAGAAAGGCATGCCAGTTTCCTCACGATGTTTTCCTTCAACGTTTTTTAAACAAGTGATAAAAACAATACGTACATGAACCCGAAAAGTCAGAGGTGCTCTTGGGTTCGAACTGAAGACTTGGCAATCCGACGGTCACACGACTAGGCTATCATTACCAACTACTTAAATCTATTAACAGATACCTGAATCAGGTTATCCTGTCACCCGGGAAAACTAAAAGCGAATTATATTTATTGGGTCAAACATTATTATGTTATTTGGAAATCAAGTCCAAACAACTGTGTAATTCTATAGTTTTCATGATGATTCTATCAGTATCCAACTACATATTTTATTATTAATCAATTATTATTTTATACTGATTTTTAAAATGTTAATATACAAGAAGTCAGCTTGCACAATTAAATTTTATAATGTAGGGGTGTCCTGAAGTGGCCTGCGATTTAAGTAATCAAAAAATGGGCCATATCAAATTCTATTCCGTGAGATAATTTTCGTCATTCAGGTAAGCGAAGCCGCGGGCAAACGCTATTTTGTTTATGTATATTATAAAAATTACTTATGTCTGTCTCTCTGTATTTAACTTTTCCACGCTTTAACAGCTGAACTGATTCATAATCAAATTTCAAATACGAATTGACCATGACCAGCGGCTTACAACAAAAAATACCTTTATGCCGATGATTTTGATTTGAATTTTGATTCCGGACAATAATTCTCACCCTTACGTGGAAGAACCTGGAGGCAAAATCTAGTCAATTATTAATTCTCACAGTTCACAAACTCAGCAAAACTTCAAACTCTATAAAAAGTGTCCAGCAAAAAGGCTAATTGCCGTAATCATAGCCACAAAGTTGCCAGTGCTATTTGTTGTTCAATGCAGCAATCTTTTTAATACTGGCAAACAAGAATGCTGAGTTTCTGAATGTCAATTATTAAAGTTGGTCGGGTTTTCATATCTGTTCCATTTTTAATTTTTGCTTTCAGAATTTCGTCAATAAATTCTTGATTGGATATTGTAATTTTGGTTCGGTTTAAAAAATTACGTGGCTCAGTTTTCTTTTCTCATGTTTCATGTTTAATTTTGATCTGGAAATTTCTCTTTTGACACTGACTATATTTTTGACATAAAAATTATTATTTATACGACTTGAGTTATTTGATTTGGGATGTCTAGGTTACGTGCCTACCTATTAGCTACTATCTTATTGGAAAAGCAAATGTAAAATATATTTTATTAAGATTCTTCACTTCATCTACTGCAATAAAACATTTTGACTACGTTTACGAAACGGACGGGACGGGGCGACCTGCTGGCCCTTTTTTTGCAAAAATATTATTGTTTTATCACTAAAAGGTATAAAATAAACGGAACGCAAATAATTTAAACATTGTTCTTTTTTTTTAATTTGATTTTATATATATATATATGACAAATATCGACTAAATAACGACACTTACTGTGTAATACAAATAATATATTTTTAATTTAAATGGTAAATAGATTAGATTACTTTGTATTTAACGTGAAATAATGAAGGTTATTTTATGTACGTTTATATCGAAATAACGAAAGGGTGATAGTGATAGCCGTTAAAAGTCTATTGATATAAAAAATGGAGTATAGATGCAACGTACCAATTGATCGTGTCATCATCTATTTTGCGCTTTCTACTCACTAGAAATTATACTTCACTTACCTCCTCCATACCAAGCACATTACCATACCATTACCTTTTAAAATACCACCAACAGAGCCAGCACACACTCAAAAGCCTTAACCAATAAGAGAAAAGATCCATCCACCAATAGAAATGGAAATTTCGAATCTAGAACGTTATTTAGAGCGCGAATTATTTGCAAGTGAAATTTCGTTGGCGCTAAAAAGCTTTAGTTGGTAGCTTGATTCAGCGCTGTAGGATTAGTAGCGCGAGATTGCAGTTTATTTGAAAGCGCTGCAGGTAGCTGGTTTACAAATTGTGAATTAGTTGGTTTATCTCTTTTGGTATATCTAGTTGGATTAGTAGCGGTGACGGTTTCTTCAGTTTGTTGGTTTGTTTAGTTTTTGTTTTGTTACATTCTTGGTAAGTGAGGTGTGGTAGTAGTGTGGTGGATAGAAACGCCCCTGTTTTCCCCTGTTAGATAGAGGTGTACCTATAGAATACCTATTATCGTCAGTTTTGTATCTAAGTCCCACGTACCTAAATAGTAATAGGGCACGCCACGACAGTGGCGGTAAGGCCCCTCTTTGAGGAGTGGCTAGAGAGGCGTCACGGCGCTCTCACCTACCGCCTGACGCAGGTCCTCACCGGACATGGATGTTTCGGGAGGTTCCTGTACATCATCAGGCGGGAGGAAACGCCTGGATGTCACCACTGTGAGGATCGTCCAGAAGACACGGTAGAGCACACGGTGCAAACCTGCCCCGCTTAGGCGGAGCACCGCCGTGTCCTCGAAGAGTCGATCGGTGGCGGCGACCTCTCGCGCCCTGCCCAGGCAGTCACCTCCTTTTGTGAAAAAGTCATGCTCGCGAAGGAGGTGGCGGGATGGGAGAGAGAAAGGTCCTCCCGTCCCAGCCACCGCGGGAGACGCCCCGGGCGTCGGGAGCCACGTGACGACTCCCGGCCACCGTAGGCGCGGGCCTGCGGACGGTGAGTAATGGGTGACTCACCGTCCAATCAGTACCAGGCCCGTGCCGGACGGCGCGTATATGTTCCACGCGCGCCTCAAAGAGATGTCAGCATATGAAGGGGCCCCTCAGGGCCAAGCCTGCCGGGTAAGCGGGATTGTCCGAAAGGGTTACCGCTACCCCGGAACATAAAGGGCTACGGAAGGAACATGCATGGGTTTTAGTCAGTAAGAGTCTGACACTCCCTTCCGCTCCACCCAGAGCGGGAGAAGTCATTGGATGATTTCCCAGCCTTAAAAAAAAAAGGCCATCATAAAATTGGCCCACATCACTTTCAACAGGAAAAGTTTCCAAAAAGCTGGCAGCATTGCCACGTTGTATGGCAATACTGAAACCATCGCTAAAAATAAAAAATGAAAATAGTATAAATTATGTGACCGTCGGAAAGTAAAGCACTATCGCAGTCACGTGCATGCATTTTCTATCCATGTTATAATAATTATTATTATGTCCTATTATAGGACCCGTTCACATAATATCCATATTATTATGATTATAATCTAACCTCTTTACATAAAACTTGTTTTTATTTTCAATTACTTTGTGTAATATTATAATTAAGTTTTATTAAAAATAAAGTTTTATTTTTACATGAATAGCGTGTAAATTATGCATGTTTAACTTCCCGTGTTGCTGATAGGTACTTGTAATCCTTCACCTAGGGTACTTATTTATAACATGAATATAGCAAAAAAAGAAGTTCTTGGAAAACTACGTATTACGTGCAAAATTAGTGTTAAGGCAATTTCCTATACCTACTTAACTTTAAAGTGTAGTAATTTACTTACGTAAATTCCTTTTAAGCTGACACTTTAAAGTTAATTAGTAAGTTAGTACGTACATTATAGGCAAGTTTGCCGTACTTGCCTATGTACTTACTCATCATTATAAACACTTTTTACGGGTGTAAATCATAATTGCGAAGTTCATTGCCGCGATGTACGTTACTGCGAAAGTTTACGATCGCGACGTTCGTTGTCGTTCACAAAGTAATTGAAAATAAAAACAAGTTTTATACTTGTTTTTATTTTCAATTACTTTGTGTAATATTATAATTAAGTTTTATTAAAAATAAAGTTTTATTTTTACATGAATAGCGTGTAAATTATGCATGTTTAACTTCCCGTGTTGCTGATAGGTACTTGTAATCCTTCACCTAGGGTACTTATTTATAACATGAATATAGCAAAAAAAGAAGTTCTTGGAAAACTACGTATTACGTGCAAAATTAGTGTTAAGGCAATTTCCTATACCTACTTAACTTTAAAGTGTAGTAATTTACTTACGTAAATTCCTTTTAAGCTGACACTTTAAAGTTAATTAGTAAGTTAGTACGTACATTATAGGCAAGTTTGCCGTACTTGCCTATGTACTTACTCATCATTATAAACACTTTTTACGGGTGTAAATCATAATTGCGAAGTTCATTGCCGCGATGTACGTTACTGCGAAAGTTTACGATCGCGACGTTCGTTGTTGCGAAAGTTTACGATCGCGACGTTCGTTGTTGCGAAAGTTATCGATCGCGACGTTCGTTGTTGCGAAAGTTCTTTACAGCGATGTTTGCATTTGCGATACCACACTATTGCGACGTAGGTCATGTCAGAGGGTTGTTGATACTGGTGATAGTGGAAATATCTATTAATATATTGTTGGACATAAATGAACAAAAATGTTTAGCAACTATCTAAATACCTATAACACACATTATAAACATGAGCATGAACAGAGCAATAATTTTCATTTATGTGATTGCTATCAATTAACAGTAGCCGGCAGAGTGAAAACTATTACGTTTTTATGTGTTATTTCTGTAGATTAAGTACCTAGTGTGCGTTATAGGTATTTAGATAGTTGCTAAAAATTTTTGTTCATTTATGTCCAACAATATATTAATACATATTTCCACTATCACCAGTATCAACAACCCTCTGACATGACCTACGTCGCAATAGTGTGGTATCGCAAATGCAAACATCGCTGTAAAGAACTTTCGCAACAACGAACGTCGCGATCGCAAACTTTCGTAACAACGAACGTCCCGATCGCAAACTTTCGCAACAACGAACGTCGCGATCGCAAACTTTCGCAACAACGAACGTCGCGATCGTAAACTTTCGCAGTAACGTACATCGAGGCAATGAACTTCGCAATTATGATTTACACCCACTTTTTACAGGATATATTCTGAACTCTTATTTCTAATTTTTCATTCAAAATTCCACCCCCTATGTCACCGCTTTACGGGAAGAGACTATCCTGGTGTCAGAGTTTTTATGCTGCCCATGGGCCTCTAACTTAGCTTCACATGCTGTTGAGAATATCTCTCAGACATACTGGTGGTTTCTTCACGATGTTATCCTTCACCGATTTAAGCAAATGATAATTATACAGAGTTGATACGACAGAGGTGCTTTACTTCAAACAGCTTATACTAGGAACCATTTTCAAACTCTGTACCAAAAATGAATTAAATAGGAGCAGTAGTTTCGTCGCAAATGATTTTTTAAGTTTTTGCCCCGTTTGAACACGATGTATCTTTCCTAACAGCGCTACGGCGCGCGCGCGTCGGTGCCGCTTTGTTACAAGGTCAGTTTTTATTTACAAAGGATGGTTGCGTTTTACTCTGATTTGTAAGCTATTTAGTTTGTTTGCAAAAATAAAAACCTCTTTTTTGGTGCTTTTTATTTTTATACCGTACCGAGTTAATACTAAACACGTATAGTATACGTAGTGTAATTTAATGCCCCTCTGTCATATCAACTCTGTATAATACGCACATGAATCCTTAAAATCAGAGGTGCGTGCCTAGGGTTCGAACTCGAGACCTTCAACTTAGCCGTCCGACGGTCACACCACTAGGCTATCACTGCTGCTGACTAGATGGCTTATCGTTAGTGTCATATCGCACTGCTAACACAAGACTGTATCAACTAAAAAAAAAACAAATTCCAAATAACTCATTTTTCATAAATGTAAAATTTAATTCTCTACGCGTCAATAAAACCCCTTAATTTTATCACTAATTTTGAAACAGTGTTCACTTTGTTTCAATTGTTAACAGGAAACGAGTAATCCGTTTTCCATAATTTCTGAAAAAAGCTTCATTTTGAGTTGATACAGTCTTGCGTTAGACGTGCGATATTGCTCTTAAACATTGGTCAGTTAAGTTATCACAGTTATACTGTACACTCCATTAACACAAATACTTCTTCGTACTTGAAATAAAACCCTTTAAAAAACAAACATCCAATATAAAATGCAAACTCACTACACTAGCTTTAAAAATAAAGTCTATATTGACCGCAGCCCGGACACCGGAATGCACTCCGTATTAACTGGGGCGAAGCGATACTGATAAAATCTCAGATAATTGTTTATTCGCTTCTCATTTATTGCACTGAAAACCTATTATTTGTTTGTTGGATCGACTGATTTTATTCGTTCATTAATTCATAAAAGTGTCTACGTAATCAGCCTATAATGTTCTCACTTCTTCTTTTCGTGTGGTTAGTGACTAACCTGGTGCCAGAGTTTTAATGCTGCCCATGGGCCTCTGACTTAGCATCACATACTGCGAAACTGGCTACTACTACTGATAAGATTCTCTCACTACTACGTCACTGCCTCCTCTCTCCGAAAGGAAGTGGGCTGTGAACCACCATGCGCAGTTCGGGTTGGTAGATGCTACATGTCTTTGATTATGTGGTTATAGGACATGCTTGTTTCCTCACGACGTTGTCTCGTGTTATTGCAATCGTTATCACTGGTCCACAATTGCTGATCTAATAGTGTCCGCTATTAGAAAATAATGGAGTCATTTTTTAATTCATTCATTTTTCAATTTTGACGACAATTTTGCGCAGTGGTTGAGCTATTGACTGCTGCGCACTATGTCGCGGGTTCGATTCCCGCACGGAACAAATATTTGTACGAACTGCAAGTATTTGTTACGAGTCTGGGTGTTTTTCTATCTATAATATGTATGTATTTACAAAAAAGAAATGTATATAAGTAGTATATCAGCCATCTCGTTACCATAACACAAGCATGCTTAGCTTGGGACGATATGGCGCTTTGTGAAATGTCCAAGAATATTATTATTATTATTTATTATTCATGAGCCTCTAATTTGTACTTTAAACAATGTCTATTTTTTTAAATAGTAGAGCCACTTTCTAATTTTCTGCCCCTTTCTTAATCGGTGGTTAAGCCACCCCACCAAATGATAGTTAATGATCAAGACTACAACCTAGTTAGTCGCTTTTACTTGGTGACTCCTAGGACTCCAAAAAATGAATTAATTGAGGTTTGCGAAAAGAAACGCAATGTTTTGTTTATAATATTAGGGTATACATTTATATGTTTCTTTGGCATTTGTAATTTGGATTTTTAGATTATCATTATTTTTTGACGTTGGAATTTAAGTATTTTGCTTGTATTGATTACATTAGAATATTTATTATTGTCACATTTGCACACCGAATTATGTAGGTGGATTATGTAGAACTATATTGTGTGTAATATAAGATTTGTAAAATACCATATTTAAGGCAAGTAAATGCATCTATTATATAAAAACAACGCAAAATAAGAATTATTAAGGCCTCAATTAAATACATGCCTTTGCTCGTATACATGCATTCGCTTCCCATTTAGTCGATACCTAGAATTAATACAATATCGGGTTATTCTGTTATCTACTGATATACCACGATGCATGGAATTTATCGGGTGAATTAATAATCAGGCTTCCGTGTGCACTGTGCAGTGTTTTGTTTTGGTTTAAAAACTGGGGCGATAATTTTGAATCACTGGTTCAGCTCATTATTATTCGTCCAAACTTTTATATCTAGATATCCTATACAAGCTGGCTACTGGCAACTGAAATATCTGGTACCAGGAGTACCAGGACAGCATAAGTTCTTAGGAGGTCTGAGTTCAGCGGGTAGTCCGAAAGGGTTACCGCTACCCCGGAACATAAAGGGCTTAGGAAGGAACATGGATGGCTTTTAGTCAGTAAGAGTCTGACACTCCATTTCGCTCCACCGAGTGGGAGGGTGCAATCGATGATTTCCCACCCTAAAAAAAAAAGGTCTGAGTCAGAAAATAACTTTTATTATTTAGCTCATCTTTGTTTTATAGATATTAACCATATTATTGAAACGTTTCATAAAAATCGGTTTGGCCGTTTTTAAGATAAGAATGTTTTTACTATAGATTTGATGTTACGACTTTGTATATTTCAATCAATTTTGTAATTTTTATAATAACAATAGGCTGCGTACTCTCAGAGCAAAACAACAAAACTTTCAAATCCTATTGTTATTATAAAAAAAAAAAAATGTTTGCCAGGTAGCGGGATTGTCCGAAAGGGTTACCGCTACCCCGGAACATAAAGGGCTAAGGAAGGAACATGGATGGGTTTTAGTCAGTAAGAGTCTGACACTCCCTTCCGCTCCACCCAGAGCGGGAGCAGTAATTGGATGATTGCCCAGCCTTAAAAAAAAAAAAACCTATAATGTTAACACTGCAGTGACACAGGACTCCTCTCAGTGAGAGGGAGTGGGCCATAATCCACCACGCGGACCTAATGCGGGTTGATAAATGTCCAAGCCTTCGAATTTTCAGTTCTAGAACATGCCGGTTCCTTCACCGTTTTGAAAGCCCAATGCGTTCATTCGTTCGTTAAATTATTTTAACAAAGTAAAGGCTGGCTTCGAACCCACGGCCTACAACTCGTAAGTCGAGGCTGCTACCACTGGGCTACCATTGCTCTAACCTAACAAGCTGTATAGTTGTATTTATCCTGACGTAATATTTAGTGTAGAACTACCCAGTTCCTCGTTACACGACGGAATCCAGAAAACTCGGTCAAGTGCATGTCTAAGTCCTGAGGGGTTCAAAAGTTGGAGTAACAAACAGAAACTAATTTAGTTTCGAAGTTATGAAAGAGTCTCAGGCCTGCTTGAGACGTATATACCTACCATCTTATAAACACATAGAAAAAAAAACATTATATGTGTATGAATTCATATCTACATATTATATCTACTTTCATAGTTTAACCCTGCCATCAATGACATTGGTGAAGGAAAACATCGTAAGGAATCCTGGACATCACAATAATATTATCGCATTACTATGATAAATGCTGTAATTCGTGGATCTGTGATAGTCGTTACGGGTAGTCAGTAGCCTGAAAGTCTGACAGCCAGTAGCCAAGGTGTATCGTATTACCCAGTTACGTGTGCCAGTAAGTTGTGGCGGTCAGATAGGCAGTCGCTCCATGTAAAATACTGGTATTCAACTGCATCCGGTTAGACTGGCAGCCGACCCCAACATAGTTGGGAAAATGCTAGGCAGAGTGATTGATTGTTACTATGATAAATGCTTAATCACGCCAGATCGGTTTAACGGATGTGGTTGAAAGTCATATAGATAGTTTATAACAAAGATTTCCTATTAGGATTTTTTTTATCCCTGTACACTCCCGTGGGATTATTTCCGACATCAAACTGGGCGAAGCCGCTAGCAAAAGCTGGTGTACTATGGTTACACCAACTCTTTTAATCCTTTCGGGAATTTACAGGCGTGATGTTATGTTATGTGATGTTATGTTTAGTATTTAAGTCGTAAACATCTATCAGTATCACATGTAATGTTAAAGGCCCCAAGTGAGTAAAAACAGGGGATTTTGTTCGTATGAAAGTTCATTATATTTTTACATTACATTACTTTTATTATCATTTCTAGAATTGTTAATTTCATTATTATGTTTGTTGATAATTTTTGTTTATATTTATATTTTCAACATAATTTTTCGTTTGTCATTTAAACTTTTTACAGACCAATAAGTTGTAGGGTTTTAACTGTGAATTCAAGTTCGTTATTACACTATTATTATAAAGGCGAAACTTTGTGAGTGAGGTTGGGTATGTGTGTGAGTGTGTATGTTTGTCCGTCCTTCACGCCCTAACGGCTGGACGGATCTGCATGAAACTTAGCACAGAGGTAGTTTATGACCTGGATTAACACATAGGATTACTTCATTATTTATCCCGGTAGTACCTACGTTCCCTTGGGATAATTTCCGACATCTACGCGGGCGAAGTCGCTGGCAGCAGATAGTAATAAATAAAAAATATTGGTCAACGTGGAAATTGCTACTTATAGCAATTCCCATGAGACACATCTTTTAAATACAATAACTCAATATAAAAAACAAAACAAATGAACAGCCAATTGGTATTTCATCATCCTGTAACTAACTCTAGGGTGACAATCACAACAACGCGACACATCCAATCATCGAGCGCCATTTAGCTGACCCAATGACCCGATCGTATTGACAAAGCGAAGTTATTGCCCAGCAGTTTGTTCCGTCATGGACGATAGCGGGTGTTTTCACCCCAACTTTTGCAGTCTTTTGTTTGTCTCGAAAAAGTTTCTTGTCTTTATTTCGCGTCTTATGAATTAGAATGTTCTTTTTGTTGATTTAATTATGTTAAGTGATAGGCGGTAGAGCTAATTTTCTGCGAAGAAGTAGGTAACCTGGTTAGGTATTCTCTATTCTGTTTTATTTTTCTTTTTCCCTATTATAAACGAAGTAAGTGAGCAGTGCCGTGCCGTCTTTTATCACGTAATCAAAAGATTGAGGTTTGCTTTTCGTGTGGTTATTGACTAACCTGGTGTCAGAATTTTAAAGCTGCCCATGGGCTTCTGACTTAGCTTCACATGCTGTTGAGAAATATCTCTCAGACATGCTGGTTTCCTCACGATGTTTTCCTTCACCGATTTTTAAGCAAGTAATAATTACAATACGCACATGAAATCCGTAAAATCAGAGGTGCGTGCCTTGGGTTCGAACTCGAGACCTATGACTTGGCAGTCCGACGGTCACACCACTAGGCTATCACTGCTTCTAAAGATTGAGGTGGTAAAAAAAGATTGAAAGGTGAAGGAAAACATCGTGAGGAAATCGGGATGTTCTAGAACCAAAAATTCGAAGACATGTGACTTTCACCAACCCACACTGGGCTCAAGTGGTGTATTACGGCCCACTCCCACTCGAAGAGAAGACGCCTGTGTCCCAGCAGTGGGAACATTATAGGCTGATTATGCTAGGCTCTAAACAATACCCATCATCAAGTTGAGCGACCCGACAAGACAGCTTCCGTACAAAATACATTCACACGTTGCCTGTCCAGAGTAGGTACTTTGGATAAGGTTGTCGTGACGTCTAATTTTTTTTTGTGGCCAAACTGTTTCGTTTTATGTAATTACAAAGAATTTACAAATATTTTCAATAAAACTTTTGAATTTACTGAAATTCAGCAAGTACAAAACCCCATTCAAAAGGAATAGGCTAGTGCATTACCGATAAAACACGGCAGTCACAGCAGCAGCCAAAATGTATTATATGTAATGCATGGACAGGCAACGTTATTCTTCGTTTATCTACGGAACCTCAAATATCTCAACAAAATATAGTCCGTCGTAACCGTGTTTTTATTAACCGTATAACTTATCGAAGCTGCCCACGATACGGTTTATGATAAAAAAATAAACGTTAATGACATTACACAATTTCGTTAACAGCACTGGCTATTAACTAAGTTATAAGAGGCTATAATAATTAATATTAATTTTGCCGGAATGTGTACTTAAGGTGGAAGGGTAGACTTTATTTAATTTTATGACGATCCTTAATTTTTTTATCGTCAAGTTGTTGTTATTATTACTAGCTATTTAATTAATTATTGTAAAATTAAAGAGGTATACTCGTTTTTGTGAACAGAACGGTAACTTTAGTTTGTGCAGAGTATTCTATGACAAGGCTATACCTACCCTAAATTACGGACGCTATGCTTTTTTTTTTGAGGGTGGGAAATCATCCAATGACTTCTCCCGCTCTGGGTGGAGCAGAAAGGAGTGTCAGACTCTTACTGACTAAAACCCATCCATGTTCCTTCCTAAGCCCTTTATGTTCCGGGGTAGCGGTAACCCTTTCGGATAATCCCGCTTACCCGGCAGGCTTGGCCCTGGCAAGCCCCTTCAAATGCTGACATATCTTTGAGGCGCCCGTGGAACATGTACTCGCCGCCCGGCACGGGCCTGCTGGATTGGACGGTGAGCTACCGATTACTCACTGCTCGCAGGCCCGCGCCTACGGTGGCTGGAAGTCGTCACATGGCTCCCGACGCCCGAGGCGTTTCCCGCGGCGGCTGGGACAATCCCATCCCGCCGTCTCTTTCGCGATCATGACTGCTTCGCAGAAGGAGGTGACTGCCTCCCACTCCGTATCGCTCCGGACCATTGCTTGTACCAGGGCCAAGTGCGAGAGGTCGCCGCCAATCGCCTCTACGAGGACACGGTGGTGCTCCGCCCAAGCCGGGCAGGTTTCCACTGTGTGCACCACCGTGTCCTTTCGTAATTCATTGTTTATTTTTTTGGTTCTTAATGTCATAGATTCATAAGTCGTTTATTCATTTATATCCTTATTTTATACAAAAAATAGTGGTCCGCCGGTGTCGGGAGTAGGGTCCAAGCAAAGGCGGGTGGCAAAGGCTACAGAGACAGGAATCTACTCTCACAATGCGAACCGTATCGAAGAGTACTGCAGTCGGGAATCAAATTTTGATCAACATTCAAACGACACTGACCTTTTATCGCAAAAAAAAATGCTTTCGCCGGCTCCCTTGGAGCTTAAGCCGTAAACTAAATTAAGTTCTTAAAATTCTGTTTCACGTCTCAATTATAACTTACTCAAACATTTCAAACGAGAAAATACTAATATCCGATTGACCGCTGCGCAGCATGTCGCACGTTCGTTTCCCGCACGGAAGAAATATTTGTGCGACCTGCAAATATTTGTTCCGGTTCTGGGTGTTTTTCTATCAATAATATGTAAGTATTTACAAAAAAAATGTGTATAAGTAGTTTATCAGCCATCTTGTTACCATAGCACAAGCATTAGGTTACTTAACTTGGGACTATATGGCGTTGTGTGAAATGTCCAAAGATATTATTATTATTATCTAAAACAACAGCGCTGCAGCGCACTAATTCTCATCCATGCAAATAGAAGTTATCATAAAGAAATACACAGGGTTCTGCACAAAGCAGCCGTTATTATAAACAGCTTGCATCATTTGTTTCATAAGACATTCTGCTCAGAGATAAAATGGGATCGTTTTAAATAGACATTGTGTTTGTGTTGATTTGTTTTTTATTGCATCTGTTTTTGCATTTAAATTATAACAATGACTTTGTCTGTCTTACTAAGGGGTATCGTATTACCCAGTTACTAGGTTGTGGAGGTCAGATAGGCAGTTGCTCCATGGAAAATTCTGGTTTTCAAGTGCATCAATACATGTGTGATCCCATTTTTTATGTACGTATTGTCAGTCGCATGGGATTGCAGGATTGAATATTTATATATATAAACTATTCTTCTTTCTTGCTTTTTGGCGTGGTTGGTGACTACTCTGGTGTGAGAGTTTCTAAGCTGCCCATTGGCCTTTGACTTACCTTCCCATGCTGTTGAGAAATATCTCTCAGGCATGCTGGTTTCCTCACGATGTTTTCCTTCACCGTTTTATAAGCAAGTGATAATTATACAATACACATATGAATCCGAAAAGTCAGAGGTGCCTGGAGTTCGAACTCGAGACCAAAGATTTGGCAGTCTGACGGTCACACCACTGTATAGGCTATCACTAAAATATTACAATTAAATTAATTCGAAGTAAATATCGGGAGTATTTGAGAAGGCCAAATTAATATCATATTCTGAACGCGTGTAATATCCTATGAGCGTAGATCGTTAGCACCACCTGGCATTGAACATAAGCTGTATGCATGAGGATATATCTATAGGTATTTACATAATCGCTGAGTAAATAATGTACTATGAGGTTAATTTGAACACCGATTAGTTGTTGTTATGAGAAATAACAATACCAGCTACACTAATGTGCAGCAGCAAGCAGTGATAACCTAGTGGTGTGACAGTGGGACTGCCAAGTCATGGGTCTCGAGTTCGAACTCAAGGCACGCACCTCTGACTTTTCGGATTCATGTGCGTATTGTATTATAACTTGCTTAAAATTCGGTGAAGGAAAAAATCGTGAGGAAACCGGAATGCCTATTTCTTAACAGCATGTGAAGCTAAGTCAAAGGCCCATGGGCAGCATAATATCCATGGACATTTCACACAATGCCATATAGTCCCAAGCTAAGCAACTTAATGCTTGTGTTATGGTAACTAGATGGCTGATAAACTACTTATATACATTTTTTTATGTAAATACATACATATTATAGATAGAAATACACCCAGACCCGTAACAAATACTTGTAGGTCGTACAAATATTTGTTTTCCATGCGGGAATCGAACCCGCGACATGTTACGCAGCAGTCAATCGCTCAACGACTGCGCCAACCGTGTCGTTGTTAGCATAAATACTCTGACACCAGGTTACTACACGAATAAGAAGAAGAACAGAGTAGCTTACAGCGGACTTTTACAACGTTTTGATTAATCTACTGCTAAAGATTATCATCATCATCTGCCTAGCCTTTCCCAACTATATTGGGGCGGCTTCCAGTCTAACCGGATGCAGCTAAATACCAGTAAGTTACATGGAGCGACTGCCCGCAAAAGATTATATTGCTTGTAATAATAGTTGAGGCGAAGCTTCTTAGTTTCCCAGGAACTTGATGGAAGGCAATCAAAAGAGTGCTGGTTAATACGATTAGTAGGACCAGGACCGACCGCCATTACGCGCCGTGGAGGCGTAACTGACTAATTGGATTATTTCAATCTGCCTACCCTTTTCCCAACTATATTGGGGTCTACTTCTATATTGGGGTCTACTTCTATATTGGGGTCTACTTCTATATTGGGGTCTACTTCTATATTGGGGTCTACTTCTAGTCTAATTGCATATAGCCGAATGCCAGTCTTTTACAACGAACGACTGCCTATCTACCACAAATTTGTTTTTAGAAGTGGGAATCCAAGTCACAATTTAGTCACAATCAAGACACTCTGAGATGACACCCAAAAACCAAGTGAACTATTTCTTTTTCTTTTCTCATCATTTTTAGGGTTCCGTATCCAAAGGGACCCTATTACTAAGACTCCGCTGCCTGTCACTAGGCTGTATCTCATGATCCGTGATAATGAAACAGTTGAAATTTTCACAGATGATGTATTTCTGTTGCCGCTATAACAATAAATACTAAAAATCAGAATAAAAGAAATGTTAAGGGGGCTCCCATACACCAAAATGTTTTTTTTTTGCTTGTTATTATAATTAATGGTACGGAAACTCTTCATGCCCGAGTCAGACTCGCACATGGCCGGTTTTTTTCATCTGACTTCTACTGATTTTGACATTAAATTTACTCATTTTTTTCCCATCTGGAATTTCTGAGCAGTCATTCGTGCTCGGCTGATGGGAATAGGCTCGCCCGTCAATACATGGGACTTAAAAATAACTAGCGAAATGTGGGCATCCTTAAGTTTCACCTCTGCCCAAACTTTCGAGGAAAACGGGTCTCGTGTTATATTGATTAGTATGTTGTATCAAACTGGGAATATTTTTTGGGTATCAGTTAACCTTTGGAACGCCAGAGCAATCGCACGCGCGTGTCCTCCACGCCAAGCTACTCGTACAAATTTATTTCATCTTGTTATCATGAATTGCCCAATACCCATGGTGTCTTTTGTTTTGTTTTTTTCATGTTTCATGTCATTAAATACCCACGTACGAGAGCTTTAATTCTTAAGGTTTCTGTATAAACACTCACAAAAGTAATGATTTAACTGTGTATTTCGTGTTATAGTGTTGTTGCCATTGTCATATTTGTGTCTTTGGCGTACAGGGCATGCGCTTGCTTGTCAGGTTTATGTGACAATGGCGTTCAAAAGGTTAAATAAGTGCCCTTACCTAATAGAGGTTCACCATTCTTTATCACCGGGCCTCTGAACTGGGCATAAAATAAACCATGTGCTTCATCTCTGCCAAGAGTTGCCAAGTGCGAAAATTAATGCTGGAATTTAATTAATCCAATTTAATAATTAGATCGTTATCATCATACCTATTAATTAGTTGCATTATCAGTGGGTTTGATCTTTGGCGGTGATTCCAGGTCCCTGTTGCGCATTTTGAATACATTAGAGATCGTTATGCTAATTGAAGGCGCTTAAATTTGATTTAGGAATGCCTAGATTTTGCGCACGTACCCTAATTTTCATAGAGAAATTGTTCAATTAATCCTTGGTTATAATCGGATGTTGATTGTTTAGCTTTTTCGGCGTACGGTTAATGTCTGTTATGGGTAAAGTGCCCCGTTATGTTACAGAGGACATGTTTGAGAACTCTGATAATTGGGTCTCCCTTGTTTTACCGAAAAGAAATTGCCAAATTATCACTTCCCAAACAAATTTTGGCATAATTTCATTTGCCAAATTATTACTTACCAAAAAATCTCTTTACAAATAATTGTTACGAAAACCTATGTTTGGCAAGTGAACGTTTGAACAATAACTTGTTCACCAACTATTTTACCATTTTTTATCTAGTCAAATATTTCAGTTGGTATAACATATTTTACGCAAAATTAAATAAGCCAAATATTTGGTGTCGTCAATTTTAAACTTACCATTTCTGTTTAGTCGATTGCGTAGCCAATGACAAAAATTTTGCACCTATATGTTAGTTGCACAGATTATACAAATTAAATTACAATGTGTAAATAAGTGGGTAGATGGTAAATCATAAATGTCGCGCGATGTGGGTAAGTCATGCAAAACACTATCACTGTGTTTTGTAACGGAAGTTTATTGAGATTGTTACGATAATATATATTTTCACAATCGTAGTAATCTCTTTTTTCCATATTTTTTTCTATATAATCTAGTCGTTTCTGGCACTCGCCGGCCGCTGCCGCGGCACCGCTCACTTCGCTCGCTCGGCTCGTGCGTAGGTGGTCAACCTAACCATTTTTTTAAAATTAATAACCTAGTAACTAGTTCCATAAATAACCTAATGTCTAGTAACCATAAATTTGACTTGTTTCAGACAAATTCAAGCACATAAGCTTACAAAGAAATACGCAAATGACATCAAATTTAACAAACAAGTAAAATGTTCCCAAAAATAAATTCCCAAAAAAATCTTATTTTTGCCTTTATATTTTTTTGTCAAATCATTTGACTAAACGTTTATTGTCTAAATATTGTTTGCTGTAATAAATCATTTGATTAAAGACCAAAACCCTTAATGACATTATCCTTGGTAATAATCTGCCAAGTAAACATTTGACCAAATGAAAATGTGCAAACATTGGTATAAAAAAAGGTTGCTAAAATTTGTTTGGGTAATGAAAATTTGGCAAAATCTTTTCGGCAAAACGGCAGGATCCCCTGATAATTATTATGGAGATGTGATTCAAGGGACAGCTAGTCATAATCATGACGTCTTGGACCACTTGACCATGAAATACGAACGAATGATGTCATTGTAATCGCCTGTATCTTTAAATTTGTCCCAAAATGTTCTTGATACATTGCAAGCTGTCTCTTGTGCCCTCTTCCATTGAAGTCTTACCACTTTTTTTTTGTGAGAGTGGGAAATCATCAAATGACTCCTCCCGCTCTGGGTGGAGCGGAACGGAGTGTCAGACTCTTACTGACTAAAACTTATCCATGTTCCTTCGCCCTTTATGTTCCGGGGTTGCGGTAACCTTTCGGACAATTTTGCTGACCCGGCGAAATTGCGACCCTTAGCGTGTACTCGCTTAGATAAAAAGTTTTAGCTCTGGCTGGAAGCCTTATTCATAAGGCATCCGCAGGATAGCCCGGTTAAGCAGCCGACAACCTCCTAGGTTGACTTGAGAGATGACTTTCATCATTATTTTATTGTCAACTAATTAATGGAAAGGAAAGGATTCTTGGCTTAATTAGAAAGAAAGTAAAGAATGAAAAAATGTTTATTCTGCACAAACAAAATGCACATTTCTAAAAAGAAACTAAAATGTCATTTAATACACCCGTGCAAAGCAGCTTAAAAACTAATAATAAAAAATAATCATCGGAGCTAATAGTAATCTTTGACAGTCGTTACGGGTCGTCAGAAGCCCGAAAATCTGACAGCCAGTCTTACCAAGGGGTATATATTGCCCGGTTACTGGGTTGTGGAGGTCAGATAAGCACTCGCTTCATGTAAAATAAAGGTATTCAGCTGCATCCGCTTAGACTGGAAGCTGACCCCAACATAGTTGGTAAAAGGCTAGGCAGACGATGATGAGGAGCTAATGTAGTAGGTAAGTACTTTATATCCCGAAAAAGTGTATGATTGCTGTGAGACAATTTCCAACATCCACGCGGGCGAAGCCGCTGGCAGAAACAAGTTTTTTTATAAGTATTTGTTAGTAAGTTTACCCTAACAAGTTAATAAGTTTCTCTACACAATACCCTGTGTAATCCCCAAACCCAATTATGCGAGAAGTTTCTGGCCATACCCAATTAAACTGAAGGCGCCGTGCGAAACAGTTAATATTCTATGTATGGGCTGTTTTGTTCTCACTGAATTAAGTAACTAAAAGTTTTTTTTAAATTATAAGTTCTAAACTGGTCGGAATATATTGCAAAACTTTTAACTTAATAATATTTTGTATCAGTGAATCGCAAATCTATTCTAGTGATAATAGACATTAAAACGTGGCTTCAGTGGTTTTGCTAATAGCATACCATTTCCATATTAATATTATAAAGAGGTGAAAGTTTGTAAGTCTTTATGTAGTGGGTAATATTTAGACACGGTAATATTATCTATACAGTATTCCAACTTTATACAAACGGACGAAACGCGAGCTATACCTACGCGCCTCGTCTCAGCAAGCGCTCGGCATGCAGGCAGTCGCGACTGTGCCGCAGTGACGAACAGACGGTGTGTTGTTTTTTTAACAATAACCACGTGATTTTTTCACTAAAAATAAGTTACAGTACATATTTAATATGACGAGTAGGATACATTATGCTGTTTTTGGTTGCATGTTTTCTAAAACAATTTTTAATTAAGCTTTATATTAGAATGCGGCTTTTTGGTACTTTTAAACTTAATAATAAAGCATTTCGTACGTCTCAGTCGAGGCGCAAATATTTTTGGGTCGCAAATTTATACGACCGATTTGTTATTCAAACATAAACATGGTTTTTTAATTAAATCTACCAATCAAAAAACAACACGCATTTTTATTGAACACAAAGTATTTTATTTGTTTATAAAAAAAAGTGTATTTACAATCACAAATCTAAATGGAAATAAAAAGTAGGCAAATGTAATTCAAATGCTTGAGGCGGGCAGCCCTATCGCATGTTTACGTACCGCGCGGCTGTAGGCATTTATTTGCGGCCGAGTTACAATACTGTATAGATAATATTACCGTGATTTAGAACTCTTGATCCGATTAAAAAAAAGATTTCACTAATGGGAACATTATCCCTGTGGAATGTCATAAGGCAATTAAAAAAAAAAACACGCACAAAAAGTCTCCAAGAAACAAATGAAAGCGGTTCGTTTCAAACAAGTTGTTTGATTTTCAACTTCTCACGCTACTCGCTTCTAGTCTGACAGGATGCAGCTGCATGAGTACCAGTATTTTACATGGGGCGATGCAAATAAGTGTATATTTATACATTTTTATTCAATGCACTTAATTCATATGGTATTTGGCATCTTCTCGACAACTAGTTTATTCCTGCAGTTCTGCTAGTGTAAATACTATAAAGCCTTTGTCTGTCTGTGCCAAACGAGCCGTGTGCCAAGTCCACCGATTGGCTATAGCATTGAGACATGAAAGCGTGACAAACAAAAACAATCTTCCATAACGGAAATACATTTATATTGACCGCTAGTGTTTTTTTCCTGGTGCTTTATTTTTCTTATCTCGTTTCGGCACCAGGCCGTGGTCAACACTTGTCAGTAATGTGGTATTTGATACTCCTTTTTTTTTGAGGGTGGGAAATCATCACATAATGCCTCCCACTCTGGGTGGAGCGGAAGGGACTGTCAGACTCTCACTGACTAAAACCCATCCATGTTCCTTCCTTAGTCCTTTATGTTCCGGGGTAGCGGTAACCCTTTCGGACAATCCCGCTTATTTGATACTCCTGGGGATCCATTCTGTTAAAAATGTACCCGTGTGGATTTAGGTGAAGTGAGCTTGAAGTGACTGTTCATTTTAGAATGGTGGTATTTAATATATCGTATTAAGACATTTCAATCACCTGAAAGAACAAAAAAACAAAACGCAAACGTAAGTTGTTGCCCGGAATGTTACTAAACTAAATTTACTTAAAAAACCACGAATTAGTAACACATCCATCGTCTGGATTTGTTTAACAATTACTGTGTAAATAATATTAGAAAAGTAAGGTTATAAAATTAACTTCAGCCGTCAATTATTTCTTATACTTAAAACCGAAATTAGAATTTCGAGCTTAATAATTATAAAGGTAATAAAAATCAAAGTACCTACTCAATTTGTTAGTGGCACCCCAAATTCATCAGGAATTTTGTTTATATTTTCGTTACTACTTTTGAAATAGCATAAGATCTACACACATCAAAAGTGTCTAGGGATCAACATATATTTTTGCAATAACTTTTCTCTTGATTGATATTAATTTAAATTTTCTTTAAGGATTCATCAAATAAAGTGTTTTCGTTTGTCACAGTAACGATAAACCAAGTCACCTTTGCATTAATAAAGAAATTTGCCATTTTCCTAATAAAGGGATTTTTGACATTTGAACCACTAACATTAAAGTTCGAAAAAAAGACTGAAATAACAGTTTTCTTTAAAATTTTATTGGGTAACTTAAACAATTAATAATCCGTGTTTCCACCGCGAACACTAACAACACAAGAACATCGGTTTGGCATACTCAAAATGAGTTCATCCAAATCACGCTGTGGAATGGCCGCCCATGTTCGTTGCAACAACAAAAAAAGGTGTTATCAGTCGACTTTGGACACGTTACCGAAGCACTGGTACCGTGGCTGAGCGCCATGAAGGACGGTATCGCTGCACCACACGGAGACAAGACCGATACATTCAAATCTTAACTCGAAGAGCTCCAACAATAACCGCCATGATGTTAGCCGTGAGGCTTCATCACTCTTCAGGGAACTTAATTAGCGACCAAACAGTCAGAAACCGCTTGCATGAAGTGAACCTTCATTCCCGAAGACCGCTACGGGTACCACCTATAGCAATGCACAATCGTAGGATTCGATATCAATGGGCTCTTGAACACAGAAATTGGGCAGAAGAACAATGGCGTTTCGTGTGCTTTTCTGATGAGTCTCGTTTTGGTATGAGACCGGATACAAGACGTATACGACACTGGAGAACCCCTGGACGCCAACAGCGATTAAAATCCTGCCAGGAAGTCCATCCTTATAGTGGTGGAACCATCATGGTATGGGCGGGTATTTGGATCGGCGGAAGAACTGAGTTGATTTGGATCAGAGGCAACCTCAACGCTCAAATTTATGCTGAGACGATTGTATCTGACGTCATCGTTCCTCTACAAGTGCAAATCGGTCCCTTATTTCAGTTAATGCATGATAATGCACGACCGCACACCGCAAGAGTTGTAAGACAGACTCTCGCCGCAGCTAACATCAATGTCCTGCCCTGGCCTGCTCAGTCGCCAGACTTGAACCCGATTGAGCATGCATGGGATATGCTACAGAGAAGAGCTCTGCCGAATATGGAGGGTATCCAGTTGCAAGAAGACCTTTTTTTGTTGTTGCAACGAACATGGGCGGCCATTCCACAGCGTGATTTGGATGAACTCATTTTGAGTATGCCAAACCGATGTTCTTGTGTTGTTAGTGTTCGCGGTAGAAACACGGATTATTAATTGTTTAAGTTACCCAATAAAATTTTAAAGAAAACTGTTATTTCAGTCTTTTTTTCGAACTTTAATGTTAGTGGTTCAAATGTCAAAAATCCCTTTATTAGGAAAATGGCAAATTTCTTTATTAATGCAAAGGTGACTTGGTTTATCGTTACTGTGACAAACGAAAACACTTTATTTGATGAATCCTTAAAGAAAATTTAAATTAATATCAATCAAGAGAAAAGTTATTGCAAAAATATATGTTGATCCCTAGACACTTTTGATGTGTGTATTTACATTAGGTATTGCCAGAATTTATGTTACGATTCAAAATTTAAACATAACTTAAAGGAACGCGATTTTTTTCAAACTTCAAATCTATACCAGAAGGGCGATAATTTCATGCCAGTACTAATATTCTTACTACAGCCATAAAACCTAATGCAACTCAAACTCCTTCCAAATACAAAACCTCACTACATATACGGCACGTCGTCGTTACATTGAATTACGAAGCCTGTAGCGCGCAATCTACCGGCTGAAACAATCTTGTTAGATAACATACTACCATCGTGTCTATGCTGCTTCTAGTTAGCACATCAAACAATTGATGGGCGAGATTGGAAACTATGGTTGCTGGAACGGCTTTTGTTTTAGAATGATGTGGTTAACTGCGTTGCGATGGATGTGTGTAATATTAACCAATAGGGTCGTTGGATTTTCATAGCGAAGCTTGCTTAAGTCTGGTGAAGAAAGTTTTGAATGAAGCTCAGCTTTTTACATCCATTCTGGTACACCTCTTGTCTCTGGTGGAAATAGACTCGTCGTTTGTTAGCTTTGAGCTTTGGGGACATTTATGCTTTCCACATCACATCTGGTAAAAAGACATGATAGTACGTAGCAGAATATCTGCATTAATATATTGTGAATCAATGAATCAGAATCATTCAGTCGAGATATTCTCTGGCTGAACCTCGCACAGGTCTTTTTTAAATCTTTTTGTTTTGACGATTTTTTTTATTATTTTTTTTCTGTGGAAGTAAATCCTGTGCGTGTTTTTAATCATTTTTAGGGTTCCGTACCTCAAAAGGAAAAATCGGAACCCTTATAGGATCACTTTGTTGTCCATCCGTCCGTCTGTCAAGACCGTTTTTCTCAGGCATGCGTGGAGGTATCAAACTGAAATTTATATCTAATACTCAGGTCTACTGTCCCTTAGAGCTGTGAAAAAATCGAACTTCTAGGCCAAAGCAATCAAAAGATATAGCTGTTTATGCCGCAAATTTTCGAACCTCGCACGGGAATCAAAACCTACAGGGTACTTCCCGTGAACTTAGAATCTTGAAATTTGGTACAAAGTAACGTCTTACAGTGCAGATAAAGGAAAAATTGCGAAAACCGTAAATTTTTAGTTACATCATATAATAAAAAAAAAATGTTTTTTTTTTCAAAATATAAAAATACCGTAACTATGACTCGATTCTCGTGATGGGTGAACTTTTACTTATATAACTACAGGTTTACGGAACCCTCGGTGTGCGAGTCCGACTCGTACTTGGCCGGTTTTTTTTCTTTCCTTCTCTCTGCTTCAGAAGACTACCGCCTCAATTGTTATAGTTAAAGGCATCCGCCTGTACCTAACTACAACAATTAAGGCAACTATCTGGACACGTGGACTAGAGTACGAAAATCACCCTAACTGCTAGGACATAAAGTTCTTTCTGTCAGTGTCAAATTGTCACCACTGCTTCACTGTATCACACAGCTCACTGCTAATGAAAACAAACTCAAAGTAAAGGACACCAATTCAAAGTGTCGCTTTCCACTAACTGGCTGCTATATCATTATAAAGCACAGTACACATATTCCACAGAGTGCAGATGGCACGTGCCGGGTCGCTCGTCGGCGCGCGGTTCCGTTAATTTAACGTTAAAAGCAATTAAATTATGGCCCTTTAAAATTACTAGCTGTTTGCAGGACGTCGCTACGTTGTCAGTTAAAATGGTAATGGGTTGTAATAATGCTAAAAGGATGACATACGATTAACATACATTTTTAATAGCTACTATAACCTTACCAGTCTTACCAAGGGGTATCGTATTGCCCAGTTACTGGGTTGTGGAGGTCAGATAGGCACTCGCTCCATTTAATTAAAATACTGGTATTCAGCTGCATCTGGTTAGACTGGAAGCCGACCCTAACATAGTTGGGCTCGGCAGATGATGACTATAACCTTTGGTAATCTTCTTGGAAGATGTTACTCCATCCTGGTTAAGTGGGCTTGAAGGTACGGCAGTAGGGGGTGGATGTGGAGTTCCATCGCAAACTATGTTTCACCTCCTCTCCTGCCCTCTGAGTCCCAAAATATGGAGCTACAGTAATCTCTGCGCTTCCACCGACGACGGCGAAGAACAAAATCCAAATCAAAAGTCTTTTCTTCAAGCCAGGCTGAAAATTATAAGCGGGATTGTCCGAAAGGGTTAACGCGACCCCGGGAACAACTTAAACTTAGCACTTTTTGAATATCAAAATTGAATAAGACAGTCCCCCAAAAGGCCCCACCCTTCACCACACAATTGTATAATGTCATATACTAGTATTGTGTAGATTCAACTCTCAATATTAGGCAACTCGGCACTAGCTAACAGATTTAAGTACTGCACTCTCCAAATCCATCATCATTTTAACTTGCACCCGCTCCCAAGTCAAAGCCACACCTGTGTCACTACGGTCCAATACTCCTTGCACTCACACCTTTCAAGCTAGCCCACTGTCAGACGAAATTGCGCCAACACAACAATTACTCGGCAGCCATCTTGTATATCAAAAGGACACGTCATGACGCTCTAGTCTATCTCGAAACTAAAGCCATTAGGTCACCACATTAAACGGGGGCAAGGAAACAACAGAGTCAACTTCATGTTGACGTCACTTGCTCGCTGTGAAATTAGAGGCTTTTCGACAATAATTATAAAGGCTTAGGAAATGACAGCTGCTGACTGGTGAAACGAACGAGAAATTGGGAGTAAATTATGTTTTAAAGTCTGGTAACATTAGCTTGATTAAAGCTGGCCGCTACACCGTGAATTTCACGTCTTTTTCACATCACACGGGATTGGCCTAAGTATGACCAGTTTTAAAAGTACACTTTAAATCTGCATAGACCTTTTCTATGATGGGTCGGCTTCCATTCTAAATGAATTCTGTTAAATACCGGTATTTTTGTGGACTCAACAATCAGTTACAGATAGAGCTACCAACTACACATATAGTTACTGGGTAACTCGATACCCCTTTGTAATACCGGTTATCAGACTTTTGGGCTTCTGACTACCCGTAAAGACTGTCAAAGATCTACGAATGACAGGCGGAACCAACAGCTTCATGTGTTGTCCGCGGCAAGGATAGATTGTGATATTTAATGGATGCTCCTCGAACCGACCGTGGCAATCGTAGTTTAATAGACAGGGTGTTATTACTTAGCCACGAGCCCCTTTACATCATTCAGTAGACATAGCAGTCTCATAAATAGCTGGCACTTCAACATACCACTAAATAGACAAGCAAACCAAATACTACCCAAAATAATAGTTGAAAAAACAAAAAACACTCTTTTTTATAGAAAAACTAACTAAAAAATAGAAAATAAATGGTTATAAATTTGAATTAAAATAGTGTATTTTTTAAAAATATATTATAATAGTACACTATTACTAATTTATATAATAATAATAAGAAAAAAAAATGAAAAAATGCGTGGGGTGCATGGTGTCAATAGTTATAAATATTTTATTGACAGATATAAGCAGAAGGATTTTCATTAAGATACTATCTTAAAAAGCATCCCACGCTTTTTTTAAATGAAATCTGACCGTTTTAAGTCGGTCTAAATCAAGTCCAAAGGACTCGGTTACAAACAGACACATAAACAAACAAACATACAAGTGAAGCTAATATGAAAAAAAAGCGCGTAATAACTACTGCAGCAACACCTAAAGTTAACAGCTTAAGCTTTTTTTGTTGGTTTTTGGTTTTATGTCAATGTATTTTATTTTGAATACTGTTTTTAATTGTACTGTACGGATCATGTTATCTGAATAAAATGAATTTAATAAAATAAAAAATAATTTGAGACCGTTCCTGCTGCGTGGAACGGGAGGGATGACAGTTGTCACCATACCCCCACCGCGCACCTACCTTAGAATTGGTCTTACTTAAGCAGGCTGTAACCTAAGTCAATACCCACGTAATTAACAAAAAAGTTCAAACATCCATTTAAAAAAAAAAATAAGGCCTTTTTGTTTGCGAAGATATAGTATAAAGCCTTCAGAAGCACCGCAATATTCACTGTGTAATTTACTTTTTCAGTACGTACTGTGAAAATTCTTTACCCTGGTTTCCGAGTTTCCTTTTGTTGAATATTAAGTAAGCTAGTAATGGAGTAACTGCCTGTTAATATTACGCGACTGAAGTGGAAGGTTTTAATAAGCCTTTTAAGCGGATGGTAGGCAGTTTATTGTGATGGTGGAAGAAAGTATCAAGGTAGGAAAGAAGATACGTTTTCGTGTTGAAATTTGGAATCGTCTAGCTTTTTTTTTTTTGAGGGTGGGAAATCATCAAATGTCTCCTTCCGCTTTCGGTGGAGCGGAAGGGAGTGTCTCTTACTGACTAAAACCCATCCATGTTCCTTCCTTAGCCCTTTATGTTCTGGTGTAGCGGTAACTCTTCGGACAACCCCGCTTAGAAACGTTTAGCTTGGATGCATTTTTGTGTCAACGTTCGACTTAAAGTGATTCCTTCAATTTAGCCCGCGAAATTTTTGACGTTGTTTACAAATTGTGGCGCTGTTTTACGTTGTATGTTAATTGAAATTATCGAATACGCAGCGGTTATGTTATGACGGAATAATTACTAAAATATTATCATTAAGACATCATTATAGCTCCTGAAATTATATTTTCTGCAACTATTTCGTAAAAATGTGAAGATTTGTAGCAAATAAGAGAGAGAAGTTCATGTTCTTTGAGAGTATATTGCAGAGCTATATTTTGATCAACATACGACGTAATTACAGTACCATAATTTGCAAAAAAAAAACTTCAGAATATTTAAATTTCGTGGGCTACATCAACGAATGCCCCATAAGGGTGAAGTCAAAGAGGACCTTGGGACTACGGCATCTTAAAAGATACAGAAACAGAATACTGCTCTATTTGTACGATATAAATAGTGAAGTTAGCGATATTTTTATGACCCTTGTGATAGATCAATGGTATTTTTCTCAAAAGGAGCATTTTGGCTTTTATAATAAGGGGTTCCCTTTGATGATAATTTCTACCAAATGCAGCAGCGACCTTTTTATATTGGCAACATAATTATTAGACGCCATTTTATTGCCCACCGTTCCTTGCGCTATCGCTATAGGCATGTATAAAAATACCGCTGCGTTTGGTAAAAATTACCATCAAAGGGATAATAATTGTCCCAATAAACTGTAGGTACAGGCGCCAGCACATCAAACTACCCCAAACTGTCGAATATTCCCAATTGAACTTGAACCTTATTCTTTTGTAATAAAGTTGAAAATGTATCAAAGAAATTTGACAGATTGAGTTAACTTGATGTGCTGGCCTCCGTATTTTTGCGCTGTTCTAAGCGAATGTTTTCCATTAATTCTCACTTATTTAAGTTCATCAATACAACGACAAAAAAACGCTAATAGTAATAAATTAAAAATACATTTTGAAGTGAGTAAAACACATATTTAAAAAAAGAATTACATATTCTTCTGTTCGCTGGCACGAATTATTTCCGATCTGAATAATATATTTAAATGCATGAAACCGTTTTGACTGCCAGTCTTTATGTATCCTGTAGGTTTCCACGATGTAAATAAATGCCCATTTGTAAAAAAAATGCAATGAAACTGTTTTACCCGAAAATATCGGAGTCCATTTAACTTTGTTCCATTTCCCGACGTTTTGAGCACTTTACCGTTCTCTTTTGGTGCACTAGTTTCAGTTCGGTTCTCTTGTTTTTATTGCCGTAGCATTCATAGGTCTCGAGTTCGAATCCAGGGCACGCACAGCTCTGATTTTAAGGATTCATGTGCGTATTGTATACGTGCCACTTGTTTAAAAATCGGTGAAGGAAAACATCGTGAGGATATTTCTCAACAGCATGTGAAGCTAAGTCAGAGGCCCATGGGCTGACACCAGGTTAGTCAGTAACCACACGAAAAAAAAAAGTTGCCGTAGCATTGCATAATCAGCCTATAATGTTACCACTGCTAGAACACAGGCCTCTTTGTGAGAGGGAACAGATGTGGTGTGGGTTGGTGCATGTCACATGTCTTGGAATTTTTTGTTCTAGAATACGGTGGGAAGACCTGGACATATACCACTGGGCTTGTTCGAGGTGACGCGGGAAAAACGGGACGCGGGACTTGGGGGAAACTTTTGTACAAACGCCAGCACATCAAGCTATCCCTAACTGTCAAATTTTCTCAATTAAAAATGAACCTTATGTCTTTGCAATAAAGTTGAAATACTATCAAAGAAATTTGACAGATTGTGGTAACTTGATGTGCTGGCTTCTGTACAATAATAGAACATTATAGGCTTAGAAACCTTTTTTTTAATCCGTAGCTATTGAACAGTAACAGTGCCGTAACCGTAACAGTTGACTCCTGTAACACAGGTCTCACAGGAGTCAGGGTTTCAAACTAAAGTATATTGACATAAAACTAAACCTTTTTTATGTCAATGAAACATTTTTATTTATTTATTTAGTTGAAAGAAAAAATATTAAATTGTTGTAATCGTGGAGCCAATAGGGATGATGACTAAAATGTTGTTTTAGTCCGTTATCATAATCCAAAGATTACGCCGATACATTAAGTTGAAATGTGGCATGACGTCACGAGTGTGTAGTTTTTATACACCGAACAGATTTATCTGTTCTGTGTTTTTATACGTATTTGGAGACCCCACTCCCCAACTTTAATGCGTTTTATCTCATTCATTTTTAAAGCAAAAAGTACGTGTCTTATATTTTTTTACTATCCGATTGACAATTTTTTTTTTTATATCCAGACTTCTTACCTGTTCTAGGAATAATCACCCTAGGTATTCCATAAAGTAATTCTCAATTCTAAATTCTTTATTGCATTCCACAATGTAAGCTTAGCTTAGCTTAGCTTGCTTTACCTCGTATCGTAAGCTCTGCAAAGCTACATGCTTACCTATTTGCTAGTTAGCAAAGCGGACGCGGCAAGAGAAGGCCGGACCAAAGAGGTGGAGTACACTTAGTTAATTATTCACAAAATTTCATTGTGTTACTCAAAAGTCTCGCAACAAACTCATAAAACAATACGCTTTGCGGACTACCGTACGGTGTGTGAAATATACAAAAAAGTTCTATTTAAAGTTCTTGTTTGGAAACGACAAACACTGACATAATTCTCGTATTATACTTAACTAGCTTCCACCCGCGGCTTCGCCCGCATAATATGTCGACAAATTATACACATAAAACTTCCTCTTGAATCACTCTATCTATTAAAAAAAAACTGCATCAAATTCCGTTTTAAAGATCTAAGCATTACAGACATTAGGACGAGGGAAGCGACTTTGCTTTATACTGTGTAGTGATTTTTGACGACATTATGCGTGGAGGTGCTTCCTACCGTTTCTTATATAAATTAGTTATAAAATATGTAAAATGCATTCTTATAGCGAATAGAGTGCGCTAGCTTTTATCCTTTATCTTGTTTATGGCGTAAAAACAATAAACAAAAATACAGGAACATTAGAACGATTTTTTTGTCTCAAAATTTGCATTTCACCTCACGTAAAATGGGGTAATGGAAAAGCTGTCCTAATATTTGACTTACAAAGAATATTTTCCATTGTACTGGACCCTTTAATTAAATCTTTTCGCACGTGTTTTGTTTACGTTATCGTTTTGTTACAGAAATATGTGAGCGAACTGACGACCGTTCGCGACTGCGTGCCAACGTGCAGTGAAAAAGGTGAGTTTAACTAAGAACTCAATTATTTACATAAACCTTCAACTGTGACTGATGAGGGATAATTACTTTTTCTATTGTTCTGAATCTCCGGGATATTTAGTAACGGCTTAGAGGCTAACTTCTTCTTAGCGTGTCGATCGCAAAATTAATGTACTCGGCCCACAAGATTTTCTGTTCTACGTATTTGGCGCCATCACTAGCGTCTATTAGTTCCTGTAACGTGCTGCATACGACAGGACACGCAGAACACGATATTAAGTGTCTCATCGTTTGTGGAACACCACCACATTTACACTTTAGGGCGGAATGGCGGCGAGGCTTACTGCTAAAGCATAGGTTCTAAATTCTCCAATATGTCCTATACCTAGGACGTCTTTGAAACAAGAACGTTGCTTTAAATAATTATTAGTAATTCGTTAACAAATTTCTTGTTCTACGTTTAAAAAAAAAAAATTTTTTTTTTGCAAATTTGCCTGCCAATTTAATTTCACCCTGCATATAATGAAAAAGGGAACTACAGAATTGTTGCTATTCTATATAATAAATATAGAAGGTAGGCAACAGTGAATTTGTTTGTTACGCTTTTACGGCTTATCGGATTTAAATGAAAATTGGCACATAAGTAGACCGTAGTTCCAGAGATTAGCACGTTCAAATACACCACCTTTTTTGTTAGGTTAGATTAGAAACATATTTGACAGCGTTAAAGAGTGTTGCCAAAAAATAAGCAATCACATTCCTTACTTTTCATTCCCCGGTAATTTTTTTTTCTACACCGTGGAAAATAACCCTAAAAATGTATGCAAAAAAACGCTAAAATCGCCGTAATATATTATTTTTGGGTGAGCAAACCAATAAAGAACCCAGACCCCAATATCCTGACACTGCATTGTTTTGAGCCGGCGCCAGTTTTTGTTTATAATTTAAATGGGAACCCTTTCTTTGCTGTAACCTCCCACCAGTAAATATGTACATATATTACGCAGTTAAACAAAAATAAAAAATGAGCCCGTCATTATTTATTTACTTAGGATCTCCAACTGAATATAAACACAATTCATAAGATAATATCAATCAATCACCCTAGCTTTTTCCCAACTATGTTGGGGTCGGCATCCAGTCTGCAGGATACATCCGGATGCAGCTGAATACCAGTATTTTACATGGAGCGACTGCCTATCTGACCTCTACAACCCAGTAACTCGGTAATACGATACCTCTAGGGAAGACTGGCTGTCAGATTTTCTGGGTTCTGACGACTCGTAACGACTGTCAAAGATGTACAAATGACAGCCGGGACCAACGGCTTAACGCGCTTACCGAGGCTCGGAGGAGTCTCGGTATGTGAAGATGGTCACCCATCTACATTCATAAGACATTAGTAAACCCATTATTTAGTGTAATGTATTGTGTATTGGAACCTAAGGGTGGCGTGTACTAAATGCATTTTTGTAGTGCATTATATTTTGTTTCAAAAAAATATTTTCTACAAAAGACATAAATAATGAGCAACGTCAAGTGGTTGTAATCCTTCATTTATACACCACAGCAGGCACTCTCAAGTGCTACCCGCAAGTGTATTTCAGCAGCGGGATAGTCCGAAAGGGTTACCACTACCCCGGAACATAAAGGGCTAAGGAAGGAACATGGATGGGACTTAGTCAGTAAGAGTTCGACACTCCATTCCGCTCCACCCAGAGCGGGAGGGGTCATTTGATGATTTCCCACCCTCATAATAAAAAATAAAGCATGCACTATAAAATTAACAAATATGATAACAAAGTTAAAATATTGAAAATAGTCCAAATGCATAAAGAATAAATAGTGAAATAAAATTTCTGTTTTTATTTACGATGTAAGTACGATGAGTTTTCGCTTCAGTTTAGCAACATTTATTTTATTTACTACTAAAATTAGTATACATTCAAAACATATCATTAACAAAGCGAATACCAAAGAGAACAAAGCGGTCCAATCAAATTTAGGTAAATTTACATACCTAATTACTGGCCGTCAGCGCTCCCAAATTCCAGAAATTAAATAACAATTAATTTTAGCATCACAACCGTCTCGCTTTTAATAAAAACAGGCAATCATTTATACTCAGTTTAGAGTTTAATTTAAAGGGTTAACGTAATGTTTTGTTTGGCTTTAAAAGATGAAAGGGTTAAGTGTTAGGGTTTTATAAAATTGAATTATGGTTATTGAAATTATTTTGGGATAAATGATTTATACATTAAAAAAATATTATAATTAAGTACGCCTTCTGCTCTATGGTAATTTATGTCTATGCTTCTGACTGGTCATCACAAACTGCGGTCACTAATCCATATTTCTGGGTTTTAGTCCGTAAGAGTCTGACACTCCCTTCCGCTCCACCCAGAGCGGGAGCAGTCATTGGATGATTTCCCAGCCTTAAAAAAAAAAAAAAGGTGTCAAGTTCCTTGTATAATGTTTGATAGCAGTCAGTAGGACAATACATGCTCACACACATCCATACATCACACAAACATTACACATACCCACACAACCGTGAAAACGGTTTTGTGGGGCATAGTTGATAAACTAAGACTTTTTGTAAACTTTACTTTAATAATATAAATAAAATAATAATACTTTACCTGAAGTCGTCACCTCTCAAGTCCCTACTCTGATATTCATACCCCTAGCTCCAAGACTAATTGTTTGGTTTGGTTTGGGGCTCACTGGCAAATAATATATTGTAATTAAGCTGTGTGACCGTCGGACTGCCAAGTCATAGGTCTCGAGCGAACCCAAGGCCTTTGATTTTTCGAATTCATGCGCATAATCGCATATTGTATTTTTACCACTTACTTTAAAAACCAGTGAAGGAAAACGTGAAGAAACCCGCCTGAGAGATATTTCTCAACAGCAAAATCAATCTGCCTAGCCGTTTCCCAACTATGGTTGGCTTCCAGTCTAACCGGATGCAGCTGAATACCAGTATTTTACATGGAGCGTCTTCTTATCTGACCTCCACAGCCCGTAACCAGTTAATACGATACCCCCTTGGTAAGACGAGGTGTCAGATTTTCGGGTTTCCAACGACCTGTAACGTCTGTCAAAGATGCATAAATGACCGACAGATATGTCTCAACAACATGTGAAGCTAAGTCAGAGTCAGATGCCATGGGCATCATAAAAACTCAGACACCTGATCAGTCACTAACCACACGAAGAAGAGACCTAGCTGTGGGTAACATTCAAGCCACTAGTCGTCGTCTCAATTTGCTGTCGATCCACCAGGTTAAGTTACGCTTGCTGGGGTTGGTCCGTCCCGACTTAGTTGGGAATAGGCAAAGCAGATTGATATACTCTGAGGAGAAATTACTCAGGCAGGCAGGTATCTATTAAGCGGGATTGCCCGAAAGGGTTACCGCTACCCCGGAACATAAAGGGCTACGAAAGAAACATGGATGGGTTTTAGTCAGTAAGAGTCTGACACTCCTTTCCGCTCCACCCAGAGCGGGAGCAGTCATTGGATGATTTCCCAGCCTTAAAAAAAAAAAGGCAGGTATCTACATCCCCAGTTTACCTAATAAATTATTTTCGTTCATTTCCCTAGACAAATGATAAATTGGCCGTCCTTTACAATCTCCAAAATGACGGGAATAAATGTTCGGACAATGGTTCTAGACAACGTGCGTATGAGTGAGTGTCATTAGCTTTGTGAGTATTGTGTCATCTCTTGGGCCATTCGTTCTGGTAGCTACTTCCTCATAGTGTTTTCGGAATTACTACCACAGTTAGTTTTGGTGCAGTATTTAGCCATTAATTTTAAATAAAAAGAAGAAAAAAAGTAAAAATATAATAATTAGACTTAAATAATATAAACACAAATAAGTGCCCTTGCCTCCTGCTATGCTGTGCCCGACAGGGTCCATAATTTGTACATTTAGTTTAAGCCTACTAACGGCGTAAACAAAAAAAAACATTATGAATAATAAGGAATTGTGAATTGGGATAGCAATTGTACAGATAGTTTTTACAGCGTTATTTGGGTTTTTGTATCTGGGATTTGTCAGTGACAGCCCGGAGTCTGGTTTGTGTCAGTTGGTCTCCTATTACATGAGACTTAACATTTAACTGGCGAAATAGGCCGGAGACTTGCCATCGGCACGAGAAATATTATAGCACACAAATGATACAGCAGCAGATACTCGTATCGGTGTAGTGTCTCTTTCCTCACTAACAAATGGAATTAACATAATAAGAGTGTTTTTTTTTAAATATAATGGCATCTCGCAGTTCAACCATAGGGTTGTCTACTATTTAACCGGACGTGCCTGTGGATGCTACAAAAGAATTGTAGCCTCCAGCCAGGGCTTATAAAAACTTACAAACTAAGCGACTATACGCTAAGGGCACCCTCTGTGGGGTACGGACCGCGGCTTAGGGCGTCCATAATTAGAGTGATGATAAAATAAAATATTTATCTTTTTTTAAGAATGGGAAATCATCAAATGACTCATGTCACTCTGGATGGAGCGGAAGTGTGTTTCAGACTCTTACCAAACCCATCTATGTGTCTTCCTTAGCCCTTTGTGTTCTGGGGCAGCGGTAACCCTTTCGGATATTCCCGCTGACCCGGCAGGCATATATATAATATTATGCCTATGCTAATTATTATGACTAGGTACAGAGGCCAGCACATCAAGTTACCACAATCTGTCAAATTTCTTTGATAGTATTTCAACTTTATTGCAAAAACATAAGGTTCATTATTAATTGAGAAAATTTGACAGTTAGGGATAGCTTGATGTGCTGGCGTCTGTACATTGAGTAATTAGCCTTTCTTATACTTCGTTCAGCCATCTCCAAAATCTAACAAAATCTTACCATCAAACTCGAGATACGAATATCGAGACGGTAGTCATAGATCGTAAGGAATTCAGGAATATTCGGGACTGACGTCACAAGACGTGCTTTTCATTTCACGGAGGGGATTTCGAAGTGCAAACAGTGACCAGTCTACTAAGGTGGACTATGATAACAATGCAAACTGTATGGATATGTATATACTGTTATTGTAGGTCGATTGATCTATAGTTGTCACGTGTTGGCATGGCAGTAGCGGTCATTGACCGACGTACATTTTCAAGCATTCTTTATTTCAAAAGCTGAAATCTTCTTCTTAGCGTGTAATTGACAATCTAAATGTACTCGGCCCAGAATTTGGTTACGTGTTTAGCGCCATCACGAGCGTCCCCGTAGCCTAGTGGTGTGACCGTCCGACTGCCAAGTCTTGGGTCTCGAGTTCGAACCCTAGCCATGCACCTCTGATTTTTCGGATTCATGTGCGTATTGTATAATTATCACTGAAGGAAAACATCGTGAGGAAACTAGCATGTTTGAGAGATATTTCTCAACAGCATGTGAAGGTAAGTCAGAGGCCCTAGAGCAGCTTAGAAACTCTGACACCATGTTAGTAACTAACCACACGACAAAGAAGAAGACTAGCGTCCATTAGTTCCAGTAACGTACAGACGACAGGACACGCAGGACACGAGATTAAGTTTAGTGTCCCATATTTTGTGGAACAGCACCACATTTACACTCCAAGGCGGAGTTTTCTATGAATCCTAAAATGTTTAAGCTTAAATAAAGTCTTTTAACATCCTGAATCAAATGTCTAGATCTTCAAAATGTTCCAATTATGAAAAACTATACCCCTATAACGGGTAATGGCCGCCTTCTTTTTCATCTTAGCGTGTCGATGGCAAAAATAGAACTAAATAAAATATATTTATATTTTAAATTAGTTTGGCCCAAAACTCAGCAACGCTATTGACGCGCTAAAACGCAAGTACTGTAGGAGGGAATCCATTTTTTCCGGCATGGAATATTGGCCTTCCCTTTTCCCACACTTCTTCGTGTCTTTTGCAAAGTAAGGGATTTAACTATATTTAAAGGCATCCTTTACTATTTTCCTTTAACTTGATAGAAATTGTGATAATCATACTGTCTGCTAAAAGGTAAAAGGCAGTCATTGAAAGCTATTAATTTAAGGTCCACGGTCTACGATGTAAGATTCAGTAGCTAAACTGAGCCACGAACTCCTCGACTTAACTAATTAACGGTTAACTACTCAGCCCTTTGCGATGGAAATTCATTAATTATGCAAATGTTAAGATGGAAAAAATTAAGAAGTTCATTCAAAGTTAAGTATTTAAGTTCTAAATTTTAAACGTTTTGATATTCTATCAAAGGAAACAAAAGGATTAGTTATTTTTTTGTAGATTATATTCTACATAAAAGAAAAAAAATGTACTCGTTTCTGGGGCGCCACTCTAACTATGAAGATACGGGCCCGTCCGAAATTAGTTCGAAACTTCAGAGTGCAACCAACACCCGAATAATTAACTTTTTCGTATGTTCATAAATACAGTGGGAGTAGCAACAACTTGCAAATCATTGATTCTTAAGTCGGGCCTTGAAGTAATCTCAGGTCCACCTCAAAGAGATGTCAGCATATGAAGGGGCCCCTCAGGGCCAAGCCTGCCGGGTAAGCGGGATTGTCCGAAAGGGTTACCGCTACCCCGGAACATCAAGGGCTACCGAAGGAACATGGATGGGTTTTAGTCAGTAAGAGTCTGACACTCCCTTCCGCTCCACCCAGAGCGGGAGCAGTCATTGGATGATTTCCCAGCTTTAAAAAAAAAAAAAGGCCCGCAGGTGGTACGGAGAAGGAATCACCGTGAATTCGGCCAAAACTACAGATTTCGTGCTTGAGAAACAGATCTGTGTCTTCAGCACTTATGTAGGACTCTAGAACCAATCATTTCCTACATAATCAGCCTATACTGTTCCCACTGCTAGGCCACAGGCCTCCTCTCTAAGAGAGGGAGTGGGTCATAATTAACCACTGGGACCAGTGTGGGTTGGTGGATGTCACATGTCTTTGAATTTCTGGTTCTAGGACATGCCGGTTTCCTTCACCGTTTTGAGAGCAGTGGTGATGACATTAAATACCTACATGAAGTAAAGCGCCTGCTTGGGTTTGAACTCACACGTACAATTCGTAGTTCGAAGCCGATACCACTAGGCTATCATTTCCTAAACTAAGTACGAATTTCACCAATGATTCTGAGCAGTTAGCATTATTATCTAAGCTGCTTTCAAGCGGGATTGTCCGAAAGGGTTACCGCTACCCCGGAACATAAAGGGCTACGGAAGGAACATGGATGGGTTTTAGTCAGTAAGAGTCTGACACTCCCTTCCGCTCCACCCAGAGCGGGAGCAGTCATTGGATGATTTCCAAGCCTTAAAAAAAAAAAAAAAAGTACTGTCAATTTCGACAGTCTGTAGAAAATAATTAAAAGACACTGATTTCAGCACTTAAACAGAGTTTCGTTGCTTGGTGAAATTAGCTCTGAGTCTTTAAAAAACCTTGAAAAAAAATGGTAAAAATATCGCGTCGACTTGTAAGCGTCCTCCTCAAGTCAATCATAAATCAATTCAAAATCTTCTTTTTTATTAACAAAATAAGTATTTATTTTTATCACGTATATATTGAATACTCGTGTCTTTCATATGTATCGCCAGATTCTCGCGTTTGCAATGATTTCTAGCATCAAACGGAATTGCATTTCCATTCTCCGCAGGGATTGGTCGGATTCACAAAGTGAGCCTTATTGAAAACTATTTTTGAATCTGGAATGTATTTTCGTGAACACGTGTAGTCGTATTTAAATGTTTGTGTATTTTACCTATTTGCTATGTGTATGCAAGAAGATATTGTTCACAGCTGATTGTTTAGAACTACTACTACTGTCTACGACTTGTACGTCACAGTTTAGACCAACTGTGACGTCACGGTTGGCAGTGCCTATATATTTCCTTATAGCTTTCTGTGATGTGCTTGACAGCGAATTATGTTTGGTAGATCTGATGTAAATGCAACTCATCTGACTATCCTTTTCCTTGCTATGTTGCGGTCAGCTTACAGTATAACCAGCATCTGAAACCAGTATTTTAAATGGAGCGACTGTCTATCTGATTACCACAAACAAGTTACTGGGTGGTGGTGGTAAATGTTGCGCTAGTATGCAAGACTGTTTTCCCCATTGCAAACTTTGTCTAATGAATAGAGCTAGTAGCTAGGGTGAGTACTGCTTCGTTGGTCTAGTGGTCACATACGGTACTGCTGGGGCCGAGGTAGGCGGGCCCCAGCCGGGGGTTGTGAATGGATACTTTGTTCCCATGACCGGCGTAGGTGTGAGAGGGTACACCAGGTTGGTTGGGTTCGATTCCCGGGCCCGACCTGGGAATCGAACCCAAAGTGTTATTGAATTTGTCCAACTGGGATTAACCGAAAGGGTTACCGCTACCCCGGAACATAAAGGACTAAGGAAGGAACATGGATGGGTTTTAGTCAGTAAAAGTTTCACACTCCCTTCCGCTCCACCCAGAGCGGGAGTAATCATTTGATGATTTCCCACCCTGAACAAAAAGCATAGCATACAACGTACACACTTACCCTTTATACTTACACAACGCTTTATCTTCTTCTTTCAAAAGTCAGATTCATAAGAAAGAGAGAAATCGGTGTGTAACTATAAACCTGATATACTTAATACGTTTATTAGTAAGGGTCGTAAGAATAGATTAGGAAATTGGATAACACAGAATATAATCTTAAGTTTTAGTATTGTAAACAAAATATAAAGTTACTAACTAGACACAATACGAATGTCTCTGTTCTGACCCCTAATTGACTCGACGCGTCAAGTTACGACAGAGTTGAGACCACTACATGCAGGCATTTATAACATCTTACGTCACTGTAAATGCATGAATAGTATTATCGCTTTGTAGGTTTGCTTGGAAATTTATTGGACAAGTGCCTTAGGTCTTATTATAAGTGCGTTACTATCCTACATAATTATGTATGTATATTATAAACGTGAAAGTTTGTAAGGATATATGAATGGAAGTTTTTCACTCCTCCATACAAAAATTGCTGTATGGATTCGGATGAAATTTGACAACTGATAGTTTATTATACCGGTTTAATATATATAGGATACTTTATATACCGATAACTTTCAACATCCACTGACAAAAACTAGTCTTTACTCCCATTTAAATATTTTAGAACTAAATTGCGAAGGTGGTAAATAGAGAATTGTTTTTATTCATTACAAGAATATAGGGAAAATATTTTTTTAAGGTAGTTATATGGATTGTCCGAAAGGGTCACCGATACCCCGGAACATAAAGGACTAAGGAAGGACCATAAATGGGTTTTAGTCAGTAAGAGACTGACAATCCCTTCTGCACGAGGGGTTAATAAAAATTGTTATGTTATGGTTTGTAATTTATATTACTTAGAACATATTTTATAGTTTTTTCGTACCCAAATAGGTTTTCATGTAGGTATGACTAATTGGCATCTCTGTGTCTCTCTCTCTCTCATCTGTTATCACCAATCAAACTTCTTACAAAAATTAAAACTTAAAATATCCCTAAACTTTTACCGCAACCACTGATCTTAAGATTCTCTCTGTACCAAGATTCAGCTTTCCACGGTAACAAATTACATAAAGTGTCGTTGGCTTTGAGCGGCTCTGAATAAAACCGCAATTTGGACATCTCCTATTAGCATAAAGGTCTACAAATGGCTGTTAAAAGTATACTTTGTTTTATTATCAACTAGCGGTATTATATTTTGGTTTTATCGGCAGTTTTATGGGATTTTGATGATACTTGGTGATCTATGACTTTAGTCGTGAGATATAATGCAGTCCCAGTGCGGAATCATACTGCGCAATGAGCTTCCACAAGCCAGGCGAATTCAGCGGGATTCTCCGAAAGGGTTACCGCTACCCCGGAATATGAAGGGCTGAAGAAGGAACATGAAAAGGTTTTAGTCAGCTTAGAGTCTGACACTCCCTTCCGCTCTACCCGGGGCAAATGGCTCCTTTGATGGTTTCTCACACTCAAAAAAAAAAGGCCAGGCGAACAACAATTTGCTGACCGCCTACTCAGGAGCCGGAAGTTGACATATTTATGTATGCATAACAGTAAATCTATACCTACAAATAAATAAAATCAAAATGTTAATTTTTGTCTGTCTGTCAGTTGGTTCCGGCTTATGTCCCAAGCGGCTGAACCGATTTTTACGAAACTTTCACTGACCCATAGCTGATGTTATAAGGAGTAACTCAGGATTACTTATGTAGGCTAACTTTTATTTTAGAAAAATAAATTAAAGAGACCATGCGAGCGAAGCCTTAATATTTCGAGATCGGCCTCCTATAGTAATATAGGAGCCTATCGCGTATTCCTATATAGGAGTTCAATTATTATAGGAGTGAAAACTTGATGTTCTCATTAAGTCCTCATCTATGAGAATTTTACAGCATACCTACTGCTTGATCATATACTAACAGAGCTGGATTAAAATGTTTGTCGGGCTGATTAGCTGTTAGAAAGATATCCTAGGTATCGAACCCCTCCAGTCAAAGACTAGACAGTCATAATGCCTACAGTAAAATTGTTGTTCAACTGGAGTGATGTTTGCAACACAAATAAAAAATATATCAAACTGTCTAGCCTTTTCCCAACTATGTTGGGGTCGGCGTCTACTCTAACCAAATGCAGCTAAATTCCAGTATTTTACATGGAGCGACTGCCTATCTGACCTCCACAACCCAGTATATGCGTAATATAATACCCCTTGGTAAGACTGGAGGTCAGACTTTCAGGCTTTTGATGACCTGTAACGACTGTCAAAGATCCACAAATAATGATCAACGGCTTAACGTGTTTGCTTGCCGAGGTATAGAGGAATCTCGGTATGTAAAGATGGTCACCCATCCACGGATCGTCCCCGGCAAGCGTAGCTTACCCATATGGATGAGCCCATATGGCAGTTATTACTCAGCCACGAGCTCCTACCCACATGAATGAAAAATAATTAATTTATTTAACCAGAAAAAGGAAAAGTTTCAATCCCCTTCTTAAAATTGCACAGTGTCTAATATATTCATCATTACTCCCCAAGCTGTTAAAGTGAACCGAAGGAAATGTAAATTGTGGACGACACTCACCGAAATGGATGCAAGCAGTAAAACATGACAAGAAATTAACTTTAAGCACAAAAATTTCAAATTTGACCGTAAAAATAAAAATGTTTTAGAGAACCAAGAAAATTTACCGCATTAAATTGCATGCTATAAAATTGTAGGATGGGGATTACTAAATGGATGAGAGCAGAAGGCTCACTTCCATTTAAATACATACCTACTTAAGCTCACGTATTTTCGCATGGCGGTATGCTGAAACTATAGTGTAGTAGAGTTCCTTGCATACTCCTTTTGTTTCGTTTAAGTTCAAACATCAGTCTAGAAACAGTCACATCTTTCTTATATATAACGAATTTTGATAAATCCGAAATGTATGAAATTGGCATAAGCTTTCGAAATGTCACGTGATCAATCGTTTTCGATCGCTAAGTGCTAGTCAATGTCAAATTATGTAACAAAACTCGATCAATATTCCCATACAAATGTGTTGACAAGCGGCGTTCTTGGCAATCCGAATCGCTGAGGTAACGAATTGTTCGATCAACAATTTTTGAAATCGAATCGAAAAGGAGCCGTTGAAACTTGTTGAGGCCCCCTGAGCATAATTATACGCACGCAAGTTGCGAGTATACGCTACGCACCTGACGTAAATATTAGTCTTAATAAAAAAGGAACTGTTACTTTGATTCGAAATAAGCACTCATATGAGACTCAGTGATGAGTGGTAGCCCAGTGGTATCGGCCTCGGCTGACGAGTGGTAGATCACTTCGTGACCAGTGGTCTCAAAATGGTAAAGGAAATCATCGTGAGGAAACTGGCACGTTCTTGAACCAAAAAATAGTAGACATGTGGCATCCAACACACCGCGCTGGGCCCAAGTGGTGAATTATGGCCCACTCTCTTTCACAGAAAGTAAGTTTCTGTCCCAGCAGTCCAGTCGGAATATTAGAGGCTGATGATACATAGTAACTCATATTAAAAGCAGATAAAACAACGAAAATGTTGTTCACTAGCTTACTTTACTCACTACCTACCGTTTCTTTATTTAAATTAATTTGTTTGAGTTTTTTATTAACATATTCTGACTTAATATTTTTTTGAAGATATATGAGCTAACATTTCATCAGCCTATAATACTCCAAAGCTAAAGAAACTGTTACGTCATAAGGTGTCAAAACGTGCACACTGACAGTCGGGCTGGTCAACAAATTCGCCGTCGCTCAACGCGCTGTGGAGCGGGCTGTGGCTTTGAAGGATAAAATCAGAGATGAAATTATCCAAGAGATACCGACATAGCTTCAGAGTTAGGTAACTGAAGTGGCAGTCAGCTGGCTACGTCGAGCCGATAGATCGAGCAGTACGTGTCCTGGTGTGGAGACCGCGTAATGACGGACGCTCCCAGGTAGATTGACCGAAGACCTTAAACAAGTGGCTAGGTCAGAGTAGATGCGGAACGAAGACTGGATGTTGCGGCGCAACCTAGGAGAGGTTATGTCCAGCGAAACCGCGATAGGCTGAGTTAATTGAAAGAAACTGCGGAGCATAGGCCACACCAGGATCTCTACAACCAAACTCTATTCCGAATAAAATCTGAATCATCATCTGCCTAGCCTTTACCCAACTATGTTGGGGTCAACTTCTAGTCTAACCGGATGCAGCTGAATACTAGTATTTTACATGGAGCGACTGCTTATCTGACCTCCACAACCCAGTACTTGGGAAATACGATACCCCTTGGTAAGACTGGCTGTTAGACTTTTGGGCTTCCGGCGTAACGACTGTCAAAGACCCCAGCCGGAACAACAGCTTAACGTGCTTCCCGAGGCATGGAGGAGTCTTGATATGTAAAGTTGGTCACCCATCCACGGACTAACCCCGGCAAACGTAACTTAACCTGATGATCGATCCGTGCTGTTATTACTTAGCCACGAGCTCCTCTTATCTGAATAAATTCCGAAAAAAAATAGAGCCCGCCTTTCTTTCCTTTGACCTTCTTTCCCTACTTGTTTGTGGTTATTTACGACTTCCTAAACCCGTCACGTCTTGTTCGTTTCGACACTTGGTCCCGCTCGCGATTAGTGTTTGTCAAACATGTTTACTTGCTTTAAACATGCGGCAAGAAGTCTGCTGCTAGACATCGGTTTCACTTGAAACTCATGTTACTTTGTTAGATTGATGATCTTGTTCGTAATTGTTAAGAATCGGATTTGAGTCTACTTCGTTTGTCTAGTGGTAGAAAGCGTGAATGCTGAGCATGCGGTCATGTCCTGGGTTCGACTCCCAGGCCGTGCAAAATGTGTTTGGATTTTTCTATCAGGAATTTCTCACTAGCAGCCCGCAGTCTGGATCTGTGTCCGGTTGATGGCGAAAGTATCACCCCCTATTACATGGAACACTATTTTTTTTTTTAAGGCTGGGAAATCATCCAATGACTGCTCCCGCTCTGGGTGGTACCTGAGACTTTCGGGCTTCTGATAAGCTGTAACGACTGTCAAAGACCACGAATGACAGCCGGGGCCAACGGCTTAACGTGCTTTCCGAGGCACAGAGTAGTCTCGGTATTTAAAGATGGTTACCCATCCTCAGACGAACCCTGGCAAGCGCTGCTTAACCAGATAGATCGACCTGTGCGGCTGTCACGAGCTCAAAAACCTATTTCAATTAATTACCAAAATTACACTCTTCCGTAACAGTATCCCGCGCTTCATTTATACCAGTGCCTATCGCTCTGCAAATGTATCCGTTTATTTATTCGGTTTATGTACACGCTATTATTTAGCGGTTTCGGTAATTACGTAGTGGTTCATGTATTAATTAGTCTGTACTGTTTTCATACTAGGGTATACATTATTGAAACGCTGCAAGCGTGAAATATTAATTGCAAAATAAATGGCAATTAATACAGGAGTAAAGTTTTATTTGTTGTTTATTTAACCCCTTCCATAGAGTGGCCTGTGTCCTAACAGTGGGAGCATTATTGGCTGATTGTGTTTTATTTACATACATAGGAGCTCGTGGCTAAGTACTAACAGCCGCACAGGTCGATCCATCAGGTTAAGCTACGCTTGCCAGGGTTGGTCGTAGATGGGTCTTTACATACCGAGACTCCTCCGCGCCTCGGAAAGCACGTTAATCCGTTGGTCATTTGTGCATCTTTGACAGTCGTAACGGGTAGTCAGAAGCCCGAAAATGTGACTGCCATTCTTACCAAGGGGTATCGTATTGCCCAGTTACTGGGTTGTGGAGGTCAGATGGGCAATCGCTCCATGTAAAATACTGGTATTCAGCTGCATCTGGTTAGACTGGAAGCCGACCCAAACATAGATGAGAAAAGGCTAGGCAGACGATGACATAACAACACGCCTGAGGTCCACAAAGGTATACCCATAGTAATACCCACATTACGCCAAGCCCCATGCAATAGGGGGCGAGCCTATTGCCATCACCCGGGCACAAATCCATACTCCGAACTTACTATTGTTTCTAAACTGATCAATCACTTTAAATATAAATGTAAAGCATTTATTTCAAATATAAATCAATCACAGGCACTTTTGAATTGTCAACGGGTCGGTTAGTCAAGAAAGATGAAGCTAGTTGCCATTTCAAAGCGCCAAAGCCAACACATCAAGCTACCCCAATCTGTCAAATTTCTTTGATAGATTTACAACTTTATTGCATAAGAGTAAGGTTCACGTTCAATTGGGAATATTTGAGAGTTTGGAATAGCTTGATGTGCTGGCGTCTGAACAAGCAAGAAACCCAACGGAGTGTCCGTCTTTAAATCAAAATATGGTTACAAAACTTAAACATACCTGCTTTTAGTAGGTACCAAAACGAAATAAAAAGGGTGAAAACTCTATGTCTCATTTTACTCTCTGAAATAAGGAAAACTCAGTTCAGTTTGTGAATCAGATGTGTATATTCCCGGGAATATAAGGTGTCGCGAAAAAGCTCATTATGTTGTTCGCACAGAGCAAAGATTTTTTTTTAGATATGTCTTTGTTTCACTTCAATTCAAATGGAAACAAATGAATGTTTTGTAGATCATGCTTGAATTTGTTAGATTAGAACTCGTGTTATGTGTTACATACATGCTTGTTAATAATTCTCCAGATCACACACCTGTGTCAAAATATACTATTTCACGGTACAGTACCTGTTATAGTTGTGTTTTTCATTAGTATTATCAAAACGTCTAAAATACACTCCCGGGCCTCTAAATCGAACCTCACGGGCACCATGCATTTTACATAATATGTTTAAAAGTCTCCAACATTATAATTTTGATTTGGCAGAGAATATAATATGCTGGCCATTTCGGTAACCCCATTGTTCCAAATTTAAATTTACGAATTTGTAATACAGATAAAAATTGGAATTGAAGTTTCGTCGCTCTTCTTGTTCTTTTCCTTAAAAAAAAAACACAAGCGTTGTCCTGAAAAACGCGATAAGACGACTTATTGCAATTCAATTTTTTTTTTTTAGTATGTTCTCCAGTTTCAAATTCAGAACAATTACAAATGAAAATGATAGTGGCTTCAAAACCATTTTTTTTCTTGGTATATTATGTATGTACCATGTACAGAGTATATAATAATGCTTGCGTGCAAGGTTGGAAAGATAAGGGATATCACGCGATTTAGCCAATTATATCTATAGATAATGGCTAACTAGATGCACATTATAATATTGCACCCGTAAAAGTAATAAACTAAAGTAATGATAGGTTTGCGACACGTCACTAGCACGTTATCGATTTTATTAACTGTCGCATAATAATAATGTTAATACTGTGTGGTTGACGCGAATTTTAGGGTTTTGACAATTCGGTCCATTATGAGCGTCATATAGTCTTACCAAGGGGTATAGTATTACCCAGTTACTGGGTTGTGGAGGTCAGATAGGCAGTCGCTCTATGTCAAATATTGGTATTCAGCTGCATCCGGTTAGACTGCAAGCCGACCCCAACAGAGTTGGGAAAAGGCTAGGCAGGCAGATTTATGAGCGTTATATGCATAAGGCACCGTAAGACCGACGGCATCTCTCAAGTAGCGTTTCAGAACCTAAACCATCTCAAATGAGACAGAGAATGAGATGGAGGTATACAGGGAGTATAGCTCCGTCACTTTTCCACTGTTAAGTTGTGTTATATTTAATTATTAGGTACTGCTTTAAGAGGTTGTGGTTAGCCTCGTGGGCCTATCCACTGTACGGCACGGCGAAGGATTTATACAACGACAAGCGACTAGGAATAACTTAATACATAGGGTAACAATAAAATTGAAAGTTCAATAAAAATCCCTGAGGAAGTGGAAGGCACAATTATTGATGACGATGGATGTCTTGCCGTGCTGCCAGTAGGGGTAGGTAGCCTTTTCCCAACTATGTTTGGGTCGACTTCCAGTCTAACCGTATGTAGCTGAATACCAGTAATTTACATGCAGCGACTGCCTATCTAACCTCCACAACCCAGTCAGTAACTGGGTAATACGATACCCCTTGGTAAGACTGGCTGTCAGACTTACGGGCTTCTGACGACCCGTAGAGAGTGACAAAGATCTACAAATGACAGACGGGACTAACGGCCTACCGTGCCTCCCGAGGCACGGAAGAGTTTTGATATGTAAAGATGGTCACCCATCCGCAGACCAACCCCGGCAGCAGAGGTGTCCCAATAGTCCCATGTAATAGGAGGCGAGTCTTGCCATCATCCGGGCAAAAACCCAGACTCCGGGTTGCTACTGAAAAATTCAGGATAGTAAAACCCAATAACACTTCACTGATCAACCGGATCATAAGTTCCCGGAAACCCCATTGTTCTGTATGATTTTTTAAATATTTCATTAAAAAGTACTTGTAAATAAGTGCCAATGCTCTGAGGTTTTGATTGTCCCGTGTCGGTATACAAAAAGCAATTAATTCTGATTTTGACAGCTCAACCACGGATCTGCTATTATGAATGTTTACTTCATTAAAATCACATTAATCATTGATTGTATTATTTGTAAATCGTACGCCAATCACACTACTGATAAAGGGAACTCTCGAAATAATAACAATTGATTTTGAATCAATCAATTAATCATTGTTTTATGAATCAATCATTACATCTGGGCACTTTAAACCATTCATAATACTCCGCGTTGGCCCAATTGCAATGATACGGTACGGTATTGGTATGCTACATTTGATTATGAGTACAATTCTATTGTTGGCCAATAAGTAACCAAATCACAATTTTTTTCCAAAGCAAACATTTGGCAAACTTTTTTCACTAGGTGTCGCTCTGTTATACTAAAAATCCTTCTTTTTTTCCAGAATGGTGGGGTGCAAGAACCTTCTGCTGCGACTCAGACGAATGCAACAGCGCATATGCAACGCGGCCTCTCACAATACTATCGGTTATAGCAGTGTTGATCACCGCGGCAGCTGCACGCTGACCGCTCCAACACTTGTAATACCAACATTATGACCGATTGATTGATTCAAATTTTGTTTCTGATTGATTCAAAAGTTTTATATTGATTCCTTTTTAGTGTCAATTGATTGCTACTGTTTCACCTTAAACTTCAAAGTAATTTCTTAGTTGTTGTTGGACGAATAATCACATAAAAGATCTGATAAGATGTTACAACAGATAATATTATATGCTCTTTTTAAATGGGTTAGATATTGGTTAGTTATCGTTCGATGATTTTGTAATGATGGAATTAGAATGAGACAAACGATATCATTTATTGGACTAGCGACATCAATGATAAAAAAAAAACTTTTTTCTTGCTCTTGATCAATCGCCTTTATTAATCAACTATTGAATTGTTTTAAAAACAGCGTTCCCTTTAATTATTGAAAGAATTTTATGAATTGGGTCAAAAGGGTGCTATCACGTAGGTAACCCTTGTTTAATATAGAATAGGTAACTATTCAAAATCAAATTAAAGGTTGACCCACATATGTCAGAATCGAGAACATACCCTAAATTATATTGACATGATATCTAAAACAATTGATAGGTTTTTTTTTATATATTTTTTTTAACAAGGGACGTCATACTTCCATGCGTCCTTAAAACAATAAACTTTTATAAATAAGAATTTGAAGGAGGTAGATCATCAACCACTGTGGCCCTAATCACTATGTATAAAAGTTCAGATGAAATGCAGTGGCGGATTTCTAATTCAACAAATATCGAGATTTATTTAAAAGAAGAATTCAACAATAACGTGATGAGCAGATTTAGAAAAATAAAAGCAATTCTTTTAAACAGAAAAAATAGGAGGAAATATTAGTTGACAAACATTTTGGTCGATACAAATGCACTCTGAATCACAAATGATAATAAAAAGCAGATGTTCCACCGTATTGCTGTAAAGGAAATCATTGTTCGTATGGATATTGCCTTCTGTGCTATAAACATGCAAAATAGTCTCCATATCGCAGCGAATTAGAATGGCAACTGAAATGTAGAACCAGTTTTTATTTTAAATAAACGATTTAAACAAAGAACAGCTTTACATAATGGACTTTATGAAAAATCGAGTAAGGACTACTTTTGAACTAATTTTATAAAAGTAATTTTCTAAAATAACAGACATTTTATACATTTAGAAGGACTGGAAGTAGTTGGCAGTGATGACACTCTTATTGAACTGGATATACGAATACAGAGAAATACCAATTCCAAAATTTTATAGTATTAGCAAAGCACTAACAGAGTTGATATGATCAGGTTAATAAATATTATAATGAAAAACTATTGATTGGTATCATAAAAACGTGTATAAAACTACAACCCCAAAAATAAACTATCGTTGGAAAACAAAAAAACCATATAAAATATCGAGGCAGTTGATTGAGGATTGAAGATTTCGAAGGTATTGTCCCCAAAGGAGCCATCTGTCCCAAATGTAGTGGACTACAAAACAATAAAAATCGAAGGTCCCTTTGCTTAAAATGTATTTATAGAAGACCCGAAAATAAAATAGAACGAGTTCTTTTTATAAAACGAACAATGGTATCTTGGCATTCTTAAAAAAAAATCCAAGATATTTTGTGAAAGCGGTACAAACCTTTTTTAATCTTTGTGTAGAAGCATTGAAACGTATAAACATGATGAATCTACAATGTGCCTGATACATTCCGTGTTCACAAAGTTTTTAACAATGATCAACACGAAATTGTAAGAAGATTTTTTGTTGAAGCGTACGTACATATACATATACCAATATATTACTTTCATTACCATTTTGCCGTCAAGTGTTGCGTTAACATTTCCTCCTAAATAAACACCATATGAGCGTTGTACTGTTACAAAACCCGACACCAACACTAATGGCTATCGTTCAAATGATTTACATGGCAATTTAGTTAATGTACCAAATCCATCACTGCGTTTTAATGCTAAACTCATTCTTAATAGTCTAGTCGAGTGGAAATTTAATTTACTTTGTTTAAAGGTTTTTTTTAATGCGTATTTTATTATGATTGGGGTGCGTTGGCAGACTGTTGGGTTATGGGTCTCTAGAGAGTTGATAGGCGCGTGGGTAAATCCGAGAGTTTTATGCTCACTCATGGGGACCCCGTTTTCAATTAGGTAAAAGGGTTGTTTTGTAGAATCAATTTCAGTCTTAGGATTTTCTTTACCATCATTGTTTTGGTGGCAATTTTTTATATGAGATTACGGTTCAAGTTTGATACCCTGCTTAAGTGTTTAATAAAATAAATGTGGTTTGAATTAGAATTAGTTTAGAATTCAGATCTTCCACACATTCCTTGAATTCAATTGTTTGTAATTTGAGGGACATTTAAATAGAAATTGGAAAACAGAACACGATATGATGATTTTTAAATTCTACTTACAATTTGATAGCTGCAGTTAAAGATTATTTTATGCCAGTTATAACGTCACCAAAATTAAGTGAATACTTTTGAAATTGTTCTTTTTTTATATTCTTGGGATTTTGTTTCTTTGTATTCAAAAGATCATCACAGTTGTAAAATTGTAGAGCAGAGTATAAAATATGGTTTCAATAGATAGTTGTAAATGTAAATAGAATAATAATTATCACTCACGATTGACGCTTTATTAAGTAAATCACAATCAAATTCTTTTCTATATCTAGCTGTAACTTATAGATGTACAAAATAATAATATTCACTGTATAATTTTTTGGTGAATAGGAGATTTGATGTCCTTTTTATATTATATAATTTCTTTAGTTCACGTAATCAGTTACATTCTATGATATACATAAAGTTTAAAGGAGCAAGAATGGGTTTAATATAGATACTTATAATTATTATTTTTTGACATGGTGTTAATCAGTGGAAAACATTTTTATTTTGAATATTTCTTATAGTATTTTAATGGAAATTTAAAGCTGAGAACGTTGTTATGAAAACATTTATGATAAGAAACGTGTTCTAAATTGAGATTTTTTTTGTCAAACTAACTTTTAGTGTACTGCGTAAAGAAATCGTGTCGAGTCAACGACGTATAAAATAATGAATGGAAATGTCTTGACACGCATTGAATAAACTTTTTATTATTTTACCAAAATTAAGTGAATTATTAATTTTTTTATTATTTTGATTTAGAAATAAAGTTAATCAGCAGCATCAGCATAAAAAAAAAAAATTGCCAAGGCTATACAATTAAATAGGTATTTGTAAAATAAACAACTTAAAATATTCCAGCAGTGTTATTTATCAATATAACAATGGTTGTAATGATACAAAAGATGCCAAGACTAAGCCACTTTCAGTAACTTTGTTGGACAATCAAGAATAAGTTCATAAATTAACACCAGAGGAAAACATGGAATACGAATTTGGACTTTTCAAGTAAATTCAGAAAATTACGTAGGTACTGAAATATTTTGATTTGTGCCAAAGGGATATTCTGAGAACCATTAAGAACAATATTTTATTACAATGGATTTAAGGGCTAATTTAAAAGTATGAGTAAATCAGTTTTTAGAAATAATTTACGAATAAACGATCCAATAAGAACAAAGCATCTTATTTGTCGTATCTTTTTTATATAGAAATGTAAACACTAAACCAGACTTATTCTATCGTAACTGAATAGTTAAACCTAAGCGTCCGTATGGTAGCCCTGAAACCGCATTGGGATGCTTAAAATGTACTCTGAGACTACGTGATCACACTTTGAGAACAAGCCCATTTAATATTCAGTACAGTTTACCTTGTGAGCCTCTTTATTTAATAGAATATCTATTTTGATAACTTTTGCGAATCCAATACTCTGCGGCGTTTCCAGAAGTTTCGTTAATTTAGTTTGAAAGTATGTTTTTGTTTTTAATATGGAGAGCCATTTGGGAATGAGCTCTTTCTAGGCTTTCAGATTTAACTTAGTTACTTGGTCAAGTTTGCGTATGTAGATGACATTATTATATTTTTGGAATTGAATTTTAAAGGCTTAAATTTACTGTTCTATAATAAATTTTATCGGCACTGCATGATGCCTGACCAATACTATATATTGCCAACATAAAATTAAATATCTATAGCAGGTAAACACTGTACACTCACGTAGTCGAATAGCAGCAGACTTGGTTTATAACTTTCAGCAACTAGAAATACAAATTTCAAATAAAGGAAATAAAAAAAAACATTTAGACCAGGGTCGATAATTTTTGAAAACAAAAAAATTATTCTAGCATGAATCCCATTGGAAAAGGAACAAAATGTAACAAAAATTAAAGGAAAAATAATTTACGGGTGATCTGAGGTCGGGAAGTGGATGCGTTTTTAACGGTAAAAAATGGTTTATCTCGATTTCCGGCAAAACTACAAGTCCTATGGAAAAAAGTTAAATAGCAAAGATGTAGGTAAAAAACTTCAAAATTTTATTTGAAAAGTTCGTAAATTATTTTTCCTTTAATTTTTGTTACATTCTGTTCCTTTTCCAATGGGTTTCATCCTACTATATTTTTTTTTCACTTTTTACCATTTTCAAAGGCTTTGGCACTGGTCTAATTGTAATAATGGTATAAACTTTGAGCTAAATAAAGTGGCTTGTCAGCTCAGCTAAGCTAAACTAATTTTTCGCCTAGTACTACACACACATTTAGTTTCGGACAGTGAAGGAGTAATTGTGTGGGCAGCCGCGAAGCGCCTCACCAATGTACCATGTCTAATTGGGATTTAGCTTATACGAGATTGGATTGCGGAGATACAGATTACGGGGACGATAATGTTAAAGAATTTGTTGGAAGGATTTTTTTTATTGTTGTTGTAGATTAAGATGATAATGGGAAAATAAATGTAGAAGATACCAAATGACACTACATAATTTTCTTAAAAAAATGTTCTCTTTATGAACATTTGCATAGATGACAAATGATGTTTTAACAAAATGTTGAATAATTGAATGGAGAATGAGCTACATTTTTTATTATCATAATTAATAATTTCTAATAATTAATTTGTAATCTTCCTGTGAGAGTCCCAATAAAACATTTTCTTTCTTACTCTGAATCCGGTCCCTTCTGCTAATGTTTTGTTAGAAGGAAGGCTTGTTGTTATTTTTTACGCTAGGAAAATATAATGCGAAACCTGTTCTTGCTCCATTATTAGTTGAAAATGTGTTTTAAAATAATAAAAGTAATATTTTTATTTGTAAAATAGTTTAAGTAATAACATTATATTAACAGTGCCTAGACATGATATGAATTAAGGGTGATCGCATTAATTGTCAACCTTCGCGGTTCATACAGTTCCTAATTTTAAATTAGAATCATCTTACCCTAATTGATATTATGTCTTACAATATAATAGACTATAAAATTTAATATAATTTCAACGTAATATAATAATTGTAAAATGATTTTTGTTCTCTTAGCAAAAATTGAAAAGGCCGGACTGAAAATACAGTGCGTACCTTATATAAATCCCAGTCGCCTTCAACCACTGAGAAATGAAAATTCACAATCTTTACTAACAGAACATAAATTATTTAAACTAACGCTTTATAGTAATTTTATCACGTAACATCAAGAAGCTGAAATATTCTAAATTATAATATAATTACAATTTATAATTAATAATTAGAGTAAGAATAAAATTTATGTACCTAAGTCACTTTAAAGTTATACAAAAACGTCACGTAATGCATTCAACATTTTAAATGGCTGACAAACGTTATCTTTCCCTTTCTTTGTTGAGACAATTTTAAAAGAAAATGGAGTATATCTTGGGTTCAGAACAAAATTATTCTTACTGTTAGATATTTATGTAATATCTGCTTAAAATTTCTGGAATAACTTGTGCAAAACCCGTGTAATGGAATTTCTTTTAGGATAAAAATTGGATACACTTCGCGTGGCTCAGTTACTATGCTTTGGCTGGTTGTGGGTAGGTAAGATATTTCATTTTAATGCATCTCCCATTTTCAGTTACAATTTCATGTTAAAAGGATTTGTAGAAACGAATCTTACTTTTGTATTATGTTATATTATTACACCCTATATCAGGGAACTTAAATCTTCTTTAGCCGAAATTCACCAACGAAACTGAACGCGATCGGCATTTAAACCCGGTTTAAGAGCTGTCAGTGTCATTCTTTTCTGTGGAAAATTGTCATTGACAGAGCTTGAATGCAGTTTAGTTCTGATCATGTTCAATATTGGTGAAATTGGTCAAAAATGTAACTAATTTTTTTTAGTTGAAAGGCGAGCTAAGTGTGTCCCAATTTTATATTAAATGTCAGTTTATTATTGTACAATTTTAAAGAATTAAGAGCTGTTGTTAGTTATAATTTTTCTTAGCTAAATAAAGACCAATTTATCATTCATTGATGATGTCTTTTTATCTACCTTTATTTTATAACTTAATATGTAATTTTCGAGATTTTTTACATATTCCAGTTTACCTTTAGCGTGGTCTGGATTTAGCCTTTTGTCTTTACCGGTGCGCTTTTTTGTATTTCCAAATTAAGTATTCCTTTTTTCTATGCCGTCACGTGAACCTGATATACTAAAAAAAGAAACTGCTATTACAAACATTTTGTTAAAATTTTAGTTCCTGTATTTGCTGTTTTGTACGTAAATCCATCAAGCATAAATGATTCAAGTTTTTGTTCCTCTTAAAAAAACAGGTTTTGACACTTGCGCGGTTTTCACCAGAGCATGTTACTAGATAGTGATTAATCCCCGAAGATATAATTTTTGATAATCTATCTTTATTAAACTAAGCACTACACTACCATCCAACTGCAACCAGTTAGACTTAAAGCTGACCCTAAGATAGTCGGTAAAGGCTATGCAGATGACGAACTCAATTAAAACGAATATCATACTTATTAAAACTGACAGTACCATCCATCTAACGACAGTAAACTCGAAAATAATTTTCCAATCCACGAACTTTTTAAAACATTTTTTGTCCAAACGAACTCCGCTTCGCTCCGGAGTTATGAGCGCAACTGAGTAGTTAACGAAGTCTCTTTCCAAACTCTCGGTAGGGTCTGCTTCACCCTTAACTATTACTTTTCCTACATCCCTATCTAAGTGAACTTAAGTACTTAAGCCAGTCCAATCACATTTATCTAGGTCATGGCCTGTTATATAACGTAAATCTCACACACACTTGTGGCCGTTAATGTGGCATTTCGGAGTGTTTGCTCTATTATTGGTACTAGTATGACAGTCACTAATAATATTATCACTATTACCCAGTTACTGGGTTGTGGAGGTCAGATAGGCAGTCGCTACATGTATAATACTGGTATTCAGCTTTATCCGCTTAGACTGGAAGCCGACCCCAACATAGTTGGGAAAAGGCTGGGCAGATTGATTGTGACAGTCACTCTTCTTCTTCGTGTGGTTTTTGACTAACCTGGTGTCAGAGTTTTAATGCTGCCTAAGTCAGAGGCCCATTCTGACTTAGCATCACATACTGTTGAGAAATATCTCGCAGGCATATGCCGGTTTCCTCACGATTTTTTCCTTCACCGATTTTTAAGCAAGTGATAATTATACAATACGCACATGAATCTGAAAATTCAGAGGTGCCTTGGGTTCGAACTCGAGACCTTAGACTTGGCAGTCCGACGGTCATACCACTCTTTCTGACAGATTGATTGTGACAGTCACTTACTTGCCCCCTATCTCGATTTTTTTTCGTGTAACACCATGTCTTTTTCTTCCATTCTTCTATAATAGTCGTCATCTCGGTAGTCATCTCCTTTCTATGTATATTATCTTTTACAAAGTTCATCCATCGTTTCTTTGATCTTCTCTTAGTCATATAGCCATCCACATTCATAACCAAAACTTTCCTCGCGATATTTTTCTGTTTCCTTCTCATCATCATCATCAGCCTACAGCAGTCCACTGCTGGACATAGGCCTCTCAAGTAAGACGTCATTCAGCTCGATCCTCGGCATCTCTCATATAGCTGCTACCTTCACATGTTAATACCATGACCACCGATTTCCACACTTATCTCTTTCTACCCGAAGTGTCATTTTCGTGTACGGATACTTGTATTTGGGTTTCCCGTATTTATTCTGCCTCAAGAAAATATTTTTCCAGTTTCATGCGTGTACCGAAATGATCGGATCGAATCATAGAGATATTTTATTGTATTAGTAGATTGATTCGGTAGTAGATAAATAATGAAATATCGGATAAGGTTCGCTACATTAGATTATGGTTATGGACGGCTTTGTTTCAGAAAAATTTTCGCATCTGCTACACTCCATATTATGTGTTTATGAAAGCCCACCAGCTGAGTAATCTACTTTATAGATATAAATTTTATTTTGTGTCTATTAACACTAGGCACGCTTTTTGGTATAAAATAAATACACTTCCTGGAAGGTTGTTTGTACCTTACCTTACCTCCTATTTATTGGAAGCTGACCGCAACGAGTGTCACTTGACTTTAAATGGCACAAAAAATGGTGGGGTTTTTTAACATACATATTTAGGTTCCAAGCGAAAACACAATTCTGTGATTTACAAAAAAATAAACAGCTTTTAAGAGTTCGGCTACGTGTTTGGCGCCATCACTAGCGTTCATCAGTTCCTGTAACTATTATACCTTACTTCACCTCTAACCGTCAATATGTGCAAGATTGTGAATTAACATAATTTGTACATTTATTGAAGGGATCCCGGAAAAAAAATTAGAAGACAAACAAACAAGAAGACTCAGGAGAAAAGCAAGAAGACGTAAGAAGAGAAGCTCGTCGCCGGCATTAGAATCAGTACGCTTTGTCGTCACTAGCCGTGAGTTCACAAAACGACCTGATTCTTTAGTCGGCGCGTGCGTTTATCAACAGAGCAGAAGGGAAGATTCGTCTTGATTATCGTGAATTTGACTTGTTTATTGATAATGTGTATGTTATAGTTTTGTTTGTGTGTTCAAATTGTTTGCATTTTATCGAGTTATCTATCATTGGTCTAATAGTCACAAGCAATACCTGCTGTTTTGGGATTGATTCCTGTGTTGTTTAAAGCTTTTACCAGATTGATGGCTGATTGATTGGCTGTCCCCCTGCTACTTGGGACTGAAACATATTTGGCGAAATGTGGGTTTACCGAGTGTGAACAAAATCTTAAAAAAATCCTGATATATTTTAACCGAGTTCAAAAAAGGAGGAAGCTCAGGCAGATATAGAATCGGCACGGGCATACACCAAAACGATTTCAGACTTATGCTTTTTTTTTTTTAAGGCTGGGAAATCATCCAATGACTGCTCCCGCTCTGGGTGGAGTGGAAGGGAGTGTCAGACTCTTACTGACTAAAACCCATCCATGTTCCTTCCGTAGCCCTTTATGTTCCGGTGTAGCGGTAACCCTTTCGGACAATCCCGCTTACTTCAGACTTATGCTTACTACAAGCTGCTGTCAGCTGCTGCGCCTGCGTGGATGTCGGAGACTATCCCAAGGGAACGTACTAACGGGATAAAAAGTTCTATGTGTTAATCCAGGTCATCAACTACCTCTGTGACAAGTTTCACCCAGATGGAGAAACATAAGCGGGATTGTCCGAAAGGGTTATCGCTACCCCGGAACATAAAGGGCTAACGAAGGAACATGGACGGGTTTTAGTCAGTAAGTGTCTGACACTTCCTTCCGCTCCACCCAGAGCGGGAGAAGTCATTGGATGATTTTCCAGCCATAAAAAAAAGATGGAGAAACATACAAACACACACACTCACTCACTCACAGACTCTCGCCTTATTAATATTATATTATGATTATGATAAATCCAGGTTCCCTCACGATGTTTTCCCTTTAAAGATAACAGCAAAAGTCTGAAATAAACTCAAAAAGTATGTAAGTACATATTATTATTATGAATTTGAAAAAGTCACATTAGTACTTTGCCCAGATTTAATCCGACAACCTCGTACTTAAAAGAGACGCGAGGCCTAAACTACTGGGCCATCAGACATTCCTTGTAGGGATAGGCATAGCCTTATAGGGATTAAAAAAAGGAAAACGCCAATTACTTTAAATTAATTAACCGACTTCTAAAAAAAAAGGAGGTTCTCAATTCGACTGTATATATATTTTTTTTTTATGTTTGTTCGCGCATAACTCCGTTGCTTGCCAACCGATTTGAAAAATTCTTTTTTTGTTGGAAAGGGTATACATCCCAAATGGTCCCATAAAAATATTATCGAAATCGGATAAGCGGTTTTTGAAAATCAACAAAAATCTAAAAAAAATCCTACTTGATATATGTGGACGATGTTCTAATACTGTAATTTACATACCATACGTAGTTGTATTAAAATTATGGGGGGGGGGGTTGTGTAGGTACCACAACTAAAAAGTGAAAAATAAAAACTTTAATACAAAAAATAAAACCGACTTCCAAAAAAAACACTACAAAGTGAAAAATAATTTTGATTTCGGAAGTCGGTGGCAAAAAATGAAAATACAAAACCGAAGACACCGACTTCCGAAATCAAAATTATTTTTCACTTTGTAGTGTTTTTTTTGGAAGTCGGTTTTATTTTTTGTAAAAAAGTTTTTATTAAGCAACACAAATTCTAGTATCAAAGCAGCTCCACTTTTTCAGAGATCAACAAAAATGCACTCTAAAAATACTTAAAGATCATCTACCATTCAAATATTCGCTACACCAACATTAATAATACCCACAAATGAAACTGTAAAGCTAATTTTCGTATAAATTTACCCTCATAAGTGGTTTAAAAAGCGTGCAAGAGTGGAAACATAACGCTTGGCTGCAAATTGAACGTTAATTTCGCTCGCGAGCTCTTCGCTTACAAGCGTAATGAGCGACATGGAGCAAGCGACAACTTGGTTGTGTTTCTGCGGCTCTTGCACTCAAAATATGCCGAATGTTAAAATATTTTGTGTATCCATTACAACTTGATTCTCTACTGAATAAATTTTCTTTCTGATTTTGCAAAACAATAACAGCTAAAGCACTAGGAAGTGTTGAAGGGTGGGCGGGGGGACTGTCTTATGTAACTCTGACCTTGAAAAAGTGCTGATTTTCAGCCCAAAATAGGATGAAAATCTGGACTTTTTGAAGATAATAAATGACTTTCGATTTTGTTTTTTTTTATTACGGTTCCTAGTACTGACGTCGACACATCAATCTATCCCAAACTGTCAAATATTCCCAATTGAATCTGAACCTTATGCTTTTGTAATAAAGTTGAAAATCTATCAAATAAATATGACAGATTATGTGGCTTGATGTGCTGGCCTCTGTACAATCACGAGTAAAACTATTGATACAATTAGCTAATTGCAAAAGCGTTTTTCTCCTAAATATTTGAAGGAAATTGTATGTTCATTTTCGAATCCATTTGTTTACCGAATATGTCGTATATCAAAGTTGAAATAGTTATTTGCGAAAAAATCACTTCTTAATATTGTCAGGTGTAAACATAGCTTTTTATTACCTTGATATACGAACAAGATTGGAAAACCCTGGAAGAGGCTGGCACAAGCGATGAGAGGACTATGCCCAGCAATGGATGAAGTGGGGCTAGGGTGATAATGATGATGATACTGGCAGGTCCTGATGAAGGAGCTGGGATGAACCCCCCTGTTCCTCTTCTTTTATTCTCTATTCTATTCTATAGGCCATCAAGTCCTATTTAGAGAGCAGTCTTAGAAGAATAAACTGACCTGTGCTGTAGACTGAGAAAATAATACAGCTCATAAATATATATATAAATCTTTTTACCTCGGATTCAGTAATCTGTGGTTTGCCCGTCAGACCATACTCTGTGTAATTTATACTTTTGTAACAAAGATTATAAGGTGAGTCACCATATTCTAATATAAAGTACCCCAATAAAACATTATAACAAATTGCATTTTTATTCCAAAGAACCCTTCCACGCTTAAGAAACAAGCTTTTATTAAAGGCACGAATTACTAATTAGCAGTAACTACTACCTTAAAATGCACGGAACTGAACATTATACATACAATAAATTAAGGATGCATGAAAATATGCTAATTTTGGCATTAGTCTCTCCAAGGACAGCATTATTCAAATTACCTCCGACCTCCTTGAATTATTATAATAATTATGCCACTTTAATAAGGCATTTCATACCTCCTTATTATACTTAAGACATGTGTCAAAGAAGCATAAGAAAGAGATATAGATTTATTTGTCACAGAAACAAGTGCATTCATAAAATAATTTGAATAGAAATAATAAGAATCACCGCTAGAAAACATGCTTTCAAATTAAAAAAACCGCTTCAAAATCGGTTCACCCGTTTAAGAGCTACGGTGCAGTGCCACTTACAGACACACTGGCATACACATACATAGCGGTTTAATTGCTCACAAACATCCCTCTTTTTGCGTTGAAGATTATATACAAAATAGGTTTATACTCACGAACACAGAACAGTGCAGTGCCTACTGCACGCCGTCGTGAGGAAACCCTCATATCTTAGAACGAAAATTCGAGGACATGCACGAAAGTATTGGGCCCGCGTGGTGGATTATGGCCCATTCTCTCTCACAAAGAGGAGGCCCGTGTCCCAGCAGTGGGAACATTATAGGCTGATTATGCGCACCGTGATTGTGACAAGAGGGCTACCAACCAGCATCATGCTACGCTATAGGGATTCACAGCATAGCGCTGATTTTCAGTGGGCACCTGACATAATATTTTCTTTCTTAATTTAATGAGTGTTAATTTAATGTCCATTATTCACTATCACTGCTGAAACGAGGAGCTCGTGGCTAAGTAGTAACAGCCGCACAGGTCGATCCACCGGGTTAAGCTACGCTTGCCGGGGTTGGTCGTGGATGGGTGACCATCTTTATATACCGAGACTCCTCCGTGCACGTTAAGCCGTTGGTCCCAGCTGTCATTTGTGCATCTTTGACAGTCGTTACGGGTCGCCAGAAGCTCGAAAATCTGACAGCCAGTCTTACCAAGGGGTATCGTATTTCCCAGTTACTGGGTTGTGGAGGTCAGATAGGCAGTCGCTCCATGTAAAATACTGGTATTCAGCTGCATCCAGTTAGACTGGAAGCCGACCCCAACATAGTTGGGAAAAGGCTAGGCAGATGATGATGACGACTGCTGAAACGAGATCCGCTGCACAGAGTCGCTTAGAAACCGAGCTCATTTTGAATGTGTTCTTGGAAGAAATTTGGTTGTGCAAACATACGTAAATACTTACGTGGACGCTAAAGTAAACTATGTAAGAGAAGTTGAACAATACTTTTAAAACAATATTTTTTGAGTTACTCATTAGAAGCCGTTTGCTTATAAGAGCTCAACCATTTATACGGTTATATGTATGTATAAAGAGATAAAAAATAACTCTAAGTATTTCTCGGGAGCATTGTTCTCATCTTTACGAACAACTCTTACTATGGGATGAACCCTGAAATCGCGAAAAATATATGAGCTGTTCCATACATTGAGTTACGTGGTCAAAAATGTATGGCCATAATTATTATATTAACAGCTCATAATAATTTTTTCACGATTTCAGGGTTCATCCCATAGTAAAAGTTGTTCGTAATGGTGAGTACAATGCTCCCACGAAATTCTTAGGGTTAATTTTTTAAGACCTTATATTTATTGTCTATTCGAGACATTTTTTTTAATGGACCTAAGGGGTTCATACGACATTTGAGGAGTTAATATAAATTTTTCAGTCTTTGTATTTTCTATTGCCAGCAGTTGATGTATTTCGGCTGTAATAACGATGCTATTTTTTTTCGGTATATTATGGCAAACGGTAAAAGAAAGGATCATCTGCCTAGCCTTTTCCCAACGATGGTGGGTCGGATTTCAGTCAGCGGAATACCAGTATTTTACATAAAGCGACTGCCTATCTGACCTCTACAACCCAGTAGCTGTACCCCAATACGATAACCCTTGGTAAAACTGGCTGTCAGATTTTCGGGCATCTGACGGCCTGACGACGTCTGTCAAAGATACACAAATGACAGCCGGGACTAACGGCTAACGTGCTTTTCGAGGTACGGAGGAGTCTCGGTATGTAAATATGGTCACCCATCCACGGCCAGCCCCGGCAAGCCTAGCTTAACCTGATGGATCGACCTGTGTGGCTGTTAGTACTTAGCCACGAGCGGATCATACGACAAAAGTCGAAACTTACCTCTGGAGCTGAGTATAGACGATTCGGCGTTACCGACCGAATGCTGCCGAGTACGTCCGATTCAACCGTAAGCGACCCGAGCGTAACGGTTCTGTTTCATTCACTCTTCCGAAGTTACGCAAAGTACGTCCAAAGAAGTTATCACTTCAAAAATATTTTTAACAAGGTCCTCTCCTTTTATCGTTTTCCTACGAATACAACAAAATCCTGACGCCAAATTGCTAGCTCTAAACTTATTTCCAAAATGATGTCTCGAAGCGAAATCACTACAGGATTCTCTAGCATTACAAAACAATCAACTTTGTAAAATGAAGCTTGTCGTTGAGTTCATAAAGTCTTTATTTGTATGGAGTTTGCAGTCACGTAGAAAATAGAGCTATTTGTCACTAAATAAGAGCAGCTATATGTCAGATGTGAGACCGAGTGGGACATGTCTTGTGAAATGTGATATACTGTTGAGGAACCTTCATCTTAGTTCATTTAAGTATGTAGGTACTTTTAACACTCGACGTACCGGATCGAATAAACAATAGTACTAAACGTGTAATTTTTCTAATCAAATTTCTAACTTTTTACATGATTAGGTATGCGCACTGACAGCTATTCCAGCTAAGTCTCCAATATTTTCTATCTTGGTAATACTAAATAATGTTTATCTCATTATATTATGCCTTTAACTAATAAAATACTCGTGGAGGTGTTCACTATATTCGTGACCCAACGCGATTGTAACTGGCCTAGGAGTCAGTCAAAAAGATGAAGCTAGTTCCCCATTCGCGTAGTCCTACTGCGCTTTGGGCGCTACTTTCGCAATGAGCAAGTAACTCTGTACACGACTACATATTCTGTCGTGTAGAAATTATTTATTTAATACTTTAAGCACAGTAATGTACAAAAGCGGACCAAATGCCATAGGCATTTTCTACCAGTCAACCTTAGCCAGAATTCCCCCAATACATCTTTAATTGACTATTTGAAACGGTCAAAAATAAAAAATATGAAATCACATAGAAAAAAAGACCGCTTGTCTTAAAAACCTCCATCACCGTAGAAATTAAATTTTATGCAGAGATATTATATAATTGTAAAATTGCATTTAATGCTAATAAGTATTCCATTTGATTCTAAAAATCTGTGACGTTATATTTCATAAAAATCACATACAAGTCCGCGTTTTGACAATTCATAAAAAGTAACGTTATTGACTACCCTTTCAAATACCCAATTATAAAAAATCGCGTCGAAGAGCCGCGGTGGTCTAGGGAACGGAAGCGCAACCGCTGAGTATGAGGTCCTGGATTAGAGTCCCAGGTCAGGCAAAGCGTTGTTGGATTTTTTATCAGGCATTTCTCAGTAGCAGTTTGAAGTCTAAATAATATATGTAGCCGGTTGATGGCAATAGGCTCGCTTCCTATTACATGGAACACTAATAATAACTATCAAAAATCTCAATCAATCTGCCTAGATTTTTCCGAACTATATTGCCGTCTGACCTTACCTCTTGATACCTCTTGGTAGAACTGTAACGACTATCAAAGATCCACGAATGACAGCCTACGAACGGCCAACGACTTAACGTGGTTTCCGAGAAGAGTCTCGGTATGTAAGTATGGTCACCCATCCTCGGACAAACCTTTGCAAGCGCAGCTTAACTAGATGGATCGACCTGTGCGGCTGTTATTGTGGATAAACACACTAAGGACACTTCTGCCTTACCTTTAGAGGAATTGCAGGTGTGCGATGTTATGTTATAACATTACTTAACCAAAAGGAATTTAATCGTGAACTAATAAAACATTTATTCAATTAACTTTTTAATAGAAGTAGATATCGCGGAGTTTTCATTTTAAATGTTAAAAAAAGTATAAAAACCTTACATTCAGTTTCGCCTTTTCAAGATTGTGAAACCAGTACGGTGTGGTGTATATTATTTTGAAATAAATTACATATATTATTTACAAAAAAAAACTGGTAACTAAAAGTGTTCAATTAATACCACCAAGAGTTAATTAGCTATTCAAATGGACATTTTAAAACAAAAGATATACTTGTTCATCTTTCAGTTGATTTTAAAAATACCAGGTAAGTTTTTTCTTGTAAGCCCAAAGCTAATTGTGAAATTCTACAATATTCATTGCATTAGTTGCGTTGTCGATCAGTCGCAATTTTCTTACATATAAATTTAATTTAATTTATTTATTAATGTCAGATAACAATGATCCATAGGTTAGTAACAATTGGCACTTATAAACTATGTTAGTAAGGTTACAAAAAATATAAAGCAATGGATTGAAAGCATGGTATGCAATTGGGTACTGGTCTTTTAAGGTTGGTACTGTAGAGGCTTGATGCGACATATGTCATATATTATGTCATAGGAGGCTGTTAATAAAACTACTGGCTGCACACGAGCTTTCATATAAATAAGAATTCGTTTTAAATATGAAATTTAAATATTTAGGATTTTGTTTGGAAAGAAAATGACTTTTATACTAGGCGTGTGGATATAAACAGGTTTTGATAAAGAAATATGTAATAATCAATATAGATTCAGTTGGTTTCTTTCTTCTGTAAGTGACTACACATCAATCGATCTGCCGAGCCATTCCCCAACTATGTTGGGGTCGGCTTCCAGTCTAACCGGATGCAGCTGAATACCAGTATTTTACATGGAGCGGCTGCCCATCTGACCTCCACAATCCACTAACTGGGTAATACGATACCCCTTGGTAAGACTGGCTGTCAGACTTTCGGGCTTCTGACGACCTGTAACGCCTGTCAAAGATGCACAAGTAACTGGGACCTATGGCATAACGTGCTTTCCGAGGCACGGAGGAGTCTCGGTATGTAAAAATGGTCACCCATCCACGGACCAACCCAGGCAAGCGTAGCTTAACCTGGTGGATCGACCTGTGCGGCTGTTATTACTTAGCCACGAGACTACACATATAATAATCAATATAGCGAGCTCTCTTCCGGTGCTCAAGAATGAGGTTCCTTTATTCTCGCAGTACTTTATGTTACTAGATTTTTTTTTTAAAGCTGTGAAATCATCCAATGACTTGTCCCGCTCTGGGTTGAGCGGAAGGGAGTGTCAGACTCTTACTGACTAAAACCCATCGATGTTCCTTCCTTAGCCCTTGATGTTCCGCTGTAAGTTACTAGACTACGTGGAGTGTGTGTCATGCCACGTGATGTTAAGGATTGTTTGTTGTGACATTGACAGTTCACTTCAAGGTTACTTCACTTAAGTTTTCACGGTGAGATTATAGATCGATTGGTACGTATCACTTGCCGGGGTTGGTCTATGGATGGGTGACCATCTTTACATATCAAAACTCTTCCGTGCCTCGGAAGGCACGTTAGGCCGTTAGTCCCGTCTGTCATTTGTAGATCTTTGTCACTCTCTACGGGTCGTCAGAAGCCCGTAAGTCTGACAGCCAGTCTTACCAAGGGGTATCGTATTACCCAGTTACTGACCGGGTTGTGGAGGTCAGATAGGCAGTCGCTCCATGTAAAATACTGGTATTCAGCTGCATCCGATTAGACTGGAAGCCGACCCCTATATAATTGGGAAAAGGCTAGACAGATTGATAATTATTATAAGTGACAGTGTATTTCTTAAGTGTTTTTTTTTATATCTATACATATAATAAAACAGTAAAAAAACTGTGTCTGTACATTGAATATATTAAAAAAATAATAATTGAGGGGGGTTTAGAAACAGTAATAGAGCATGAATCCAAAAAAAAATTTTGTCTGTTTGTCTGTTTGTTTGTACACGCTAATCTTCGGAACTACTGGACGGATGGGAATGTTTTTTTTTTTGTTGTATAGGTATTAAGTCTGGGCAACATATAGGCTATAATTTATCTTGGAAACTTGAACACCTGATGCAGAACCGCAACAGACCAGCTAAACTAGAAGAGATACAAAAATGATACCTTAGCAAAAATTGTTCCACGTGATTAGCATTTTCTGCTGAGAGAATAAATTTGAAGATCTGGAACACCTGATGTGGAACTCCAAGAGCCCAGCTACACTGTAACATATATAGGAATGACGTCTTAGCAAAAGTTGTTCGGTCTGATGGGCATTTCCTGTTGACTTATAAAAATCGAAGATCTGGAACACCTGTTGTGGAACTCCAAGAGCCTAGCTACACTATAACATTATATAGGAATGACGTCTTAGCAAAAGTTGTTCGGTCTGATGGGCATTTCCTGTTGACTTATAAAAATCGAAGATCTGGAACACCTGTTGTGGAACTCCAAGAGCCTAGCTACACCATAACACATATAAGAATGACGTCTTAGCGAAAGTTGTTCAGCCTGATGAGCACTCTCTGTTGATGTATAAAAATTGAAGATCTGGAACACCTGTTGTGGAACTCCAAGAGCCTAGCTACACCATAACACATATAGGAATAACGTCTTAGCACAAGTTGTTTAATCTGATGAGCACTCTCTGTTGACTTATAAAAATCGAAGATCTGGAACACCTGTTGTGGAACTCCAAGAGCCTAGCTACAACATAACACATATAGGAATGACGTCTTTGACGTCTTTGTTGTTCAATATGATGGGCATTTCCTGTTGACTTATAAAAATCGAAGATCAGAAACATCTGATGTGGAAATCAAAGCTATCACTAATTTTACTGTGTAATTATAAAATAACATAAACTGGGAGTACCTGCACGCGGTGAAGGCGGTAACAGTTTAGGACTGATTTTCGATGACGATGGTATATCATTGAAAATTCGACTCTACTGGCCAAAACTCCTATTTATTTTTTTATTTTATCGTATGAATATGCCTTCGGGCTTATGTTGTTTGAGTGTTTAATTTCCTTTTCCATTTATCTTCGTGACACTGTAGCCTACCCGGTAACGCAGGGGAGCAGTCATTTCAATTTAGATTTTTATTGATCAGGTATCTTCACAATAAAACTATGACCATGCCTAGAAAGAGGTCAAATCTTTCCCAATGTTCAAAGAGAGCTAAAAGATTAAGGATCATAAGATCCCAAGAATCTACCGAAGAGCGTCAGGAGAGACTTGATGTTGTTCGAGAACATTAGGCTGCAACTCGCTCCGTGGAAACCACTTCGGGTCGCGAAGCACGCCTGCGTTCTCAGCGTATTCATTAGGTCTCTAGAGACCAGTGAAGAATATGACGTGAATATACGTTGTCGCTGGCATAAGCAACAGGGTCCGCGTACGAAGTCGCGGGCAGAAGCTAGTTTTTAATATTTCTCTTAGTTTAGTTTAATATAGTGTAATCTAGTGTGTGGGCGACCGCACTACGTGTTATTATAATTATATATTTAAAATATATATATGTATAAAAAATATATTTATAAATAAATAAATTTGAATTTGATTGATTGAGATCGACTGGCACTGGTACGTTTTATTCAAAGTTGTACCCACACAATTGGCGTAATCTGAAGAATAGGCACGCTAATTTCTTTAGCGATTGTTCGGAAGCGCTGAATATATATGTTGATTTTAGTTGTCTTTGTTGGTAGTGGTGGCCTGCGATTCTACAGACGCTCGAAGACTCTTGTCTACACGGTTGCCCAACTACAGAAGACAGTTTGGCCATCTCCAACCTGAAGAAAAAAAGTAAGAAGGTTGGAAGGACAATAATATTCGCTAATAATAACAATTCGGTCGCAATTATAAGTATAACTGTCGGGGTGGATTCCGAGGCTTGGCAACGGCGCAGATACGCCTTCGGGATAGATACGCGGTTCAGGCTGGGCGTTCTGCTTCAGTGAGTGAGTGATTGAACGAATAGATGAGTGAATGAATGAATTTAAGAATAGAATTACGAAGTTATTGGTTAATAACCGCGAAATAATTTACAACTAAGCGTTGCCAACTGTCAGAATGCACAGTCCTGCAATTTATATTATCTGTAATTTTTGTGGTGCGACAGCAGTGATAGCCTAGTGGCCGTCGGACTGCCTAGTCATGGGTCTCGAGTTCGAATCCGAGCCACATACCTCTGAATTTACGGATTCATGTACGTATTATATAATTATCACTTGCTTAAAAATCGGTGAAGGAAAACATCGTGAGGAAACCAGCATGTCTGAGAGATATTTCTCAACAGCATGTATTGTGAAGCTTAGATGCCCAGGGGCAGCATACAAATCAGACATCAGTTTAGTCACTATGTAATGCCTATAATACGAGTGGTGAAGACAATACGACAATAAATTAAACGGCGTATATATAATATCGTCCCCAGCCTGCATGCGAAAATTCAATCACATCCATTCAATGGTTTAGTCACTATTGTTAGTCAATATAGAAACACATAGACGGCTCATCACTACTGAACAGTTTATTTGAAAATATCACTTTTTTTTCGATGTTAGAACAATATGGAGACCACATTATGCAATAAATGAAACCACCTACTTTTCATCGCCTTGCCTTACGATATACAAAATACTAATATTATAAAGAGGAAAACTTTGTTTGTTTGGTTGTAATGAATAGGCTCAAAAACTACTGGACCGATTTTAAAAATTCTTTCACCGTTGGAAAGCTTAGTTTTCTAGGAGTAACATAGGCTACTTTTTATCCCGGGAAAAATAACGGGTCCCACGGGAAAGACCACGGGAGCGAAGCCGCGGGCAAAGTGCTAGTACAAAATAAAAATAAAGAAATCTGTCCAGTAATTAAGTCAAAAAGTAGAGTTTTAATTTACACCAATTTGAACACTCTGTATAATTGGACTACTAGGACGATGATTCAATGAACTTAGCGCCTGCGTGCATCGTTGCCGCTCTTCGAGTGCGATGAGTACTACTTGTAGTTTCCTTTTTATACATATATGTGGGTAAGCGGGATTGTCCGGGTAAGTGGGATTGTCCGAAAGGGTGACCGCTACCCCGGCAAATGAAGGGCTTTAGTTTTTAAAAAAAAGCCCTTTCTTTTGTGGAAGAAACATAGTCAGTAAGAGTCTGACGCTCCTTTCCGTTCCACCCAGAGCAGAAGGGGTAATTCGATGATTTACCGCCCCCAAAAAAAAATACATATACGCACCCCCGGTGCCACACTGTCACTTATGCAAAAATGTAGTTTTTCAGGAGAAGCATTTAAAACTTAGACACACTTTGATGAGATAAACAGCTTATACTACAAGTAACAACACACACAAACACAACAACAACACACACACAACACAACAACACACAACACAACACAACTTTACTTTTGGATACATATTACTCACTTTATATTGTTAAAATATATACTAAACCATTATTTAAGTATTCCAACCCCCTCAGAAGTGACGTTGTGGCTCTAACGAAAAATTATAACTGTAGTTATGTCACAATGTTAAAAAGAAATCAAGAAATTATGCGTACTATAAAAGTAACGTTATTGCATTTTCAGATATTTAACTCATTTTTGCATTTTTTGCAAAAGTGACAGTGTCGCACCGGGCGGGGGGGGTGCGATTATGTAGATATGTAGTCTCCATTATTGTACATTAACATTGTCAGTGTTTTAATTCATTGTCGTTTTGTCGTCTTCATATTGTATAAGTACGAGTACGAGTGTATATATTATGAGTGTGATATTTATATATATATACATGCATATTTCTCTTTATTTCGAGTAACATTGACTCATTGTGTTAGTAACAATTTTCCTTATTCCTATGTTAGTATTCCTATTCTAATCACTTAACCTAAAACCATGAATACATGTGAGTCACTGCCGCACGCATATCACAGATGTGGACAGCTTGCAGCAGCGACTCACATATAGACAATCGAGTCTGCTCGCCACACAGCGCAGGATGATGTTGGGGCTGACCCGCACGCGGCGCACCAGGGACGCATCGCTTCCTCATCGTTGTATAAAAACAATCATCATGTCATCATGTTCATGACCGGGCGCCGTCAGTAGGGACTAGTCAACTCTTAGCTGCCACGGCTGTTTTAAAATTTAAATTAATTTTGAATTGTTTTTTTTTAATCTTGTAATTATGGACGTTTTTATTAAGTTCTGCATCGTTCTCACGTGTATATTTCAACATGAGTGATGTAACCCAGTTTTTGTAAACATATGTATTTTGATTTAAAAGAGTGTCCATGGAGTTTCTTCCTCGTTCTTCTCCATAGGTACCTACTGCTTTGGAATGGGCAACTAGCTTCATCTTTCTGACTGACCGACCCCTTGACAATTCAAAAGTGCCTGTAATTGGTTTATTTGAAATAAATGCTTTGAGTTTGAGTTTGAATCGACTCGACCTTCAGCAAACATCCCTGACGCACTACAGAAGCGGGGCATCCCCATCAACATCCTGAACGCGTTATTATATCGACATATAGACGATATAGACATTAATATAATTATATAAATCTCCCGTTGGCAGAAACACCGGCAAAGGGCCACGTGGTACAGGGAGGCGAACGCACCCTCCCCGAGCGACCTATGAGGAGCAATGCGAGTTTATTTCAAATTACTGCCTCAGGAGTTACAAGTAATATGAAGGATTTTTTTTGACCTATTTCCGAAAACTGACCAACAAAAAAACAATGGTACGAGTGGTTAGTCCTAGTCATTTGCAGCAATAGTTAATAGGGCACTAAAGTTCTAAGATTGCTCTCAGCCAAGTTACCTTCTTCTTCTTAGCGTGTCGATGGGAAAAATAGTACTTCTTCTATATCTATACATATAATAAATTTGTAGAAAAGTGGTGTCTGTACAATAGAAATATATAAAAAAAAATTAGCAGTGGTTGTTATTATATCGATGCCGAACCCGAAATTGTAATCAACTTTTTTTTTGTCTGTTTGTCTGTGTGTTTGTGCACGCTAATATCAGAAACGGCTTATTCGATTTAGATTCAGTTTTCACCAATATATTGTAGTAAGCTTCACTTAACATTTAATGTTTATTTCATGTCAATCGGTTCATAAATAAAAAAGTTATGTCAATTTAAAGAATCACGGCGAACATTTGTTAAGGTATTCTATCAGAGGACGTATACGCCTCGCGCCTGCGCGTCCGTGGCTATATAAAGCGCAATTAGAGCCACGCCACTGTTACCCCCGATCCAGCTGTCCCTTGCTGTCCTCCCTCAGCGACGCCCTAAGCCGAGGTTCGTACCCCACAGGGGTGCCCTTAACGTCGTCGCTTAGTTTGTATCTAAGTTTTTATAAGCCCTGGCTGGAGGCTACAATTCTTTTGTGGCATCCACAGGCAAGTCCGGCTAAGTAGTAGCCAACCCTATGGTTGAACTACGAGTAGCCGTTATAAAAAAAAAAACGCGCCGCTGCCATAAGGATTCAGTTATTCGTAGCAAAAGCAGGTATCCTGGAGAGTATAGGCGTATAGTTGCATTTGATTATTGCGATTCACTTGAATACTGACACACACACACACACACACATCACACATCACACGAGAGACTTGATGCTGTTCGAGAACATCCGGCTGCAACTCGCTCCGTTTAAACCTCTTCGGATCGCGAAGCACGCCTGCGTTCTCAGCGTTACGCATCTACATTCAGGTCTCTAAAGACCAGTGAAGAATATGATGCGCGACTGACCGCTGATCGATCGTCATGCATTGTCTCGCGAGTCGGAGACGTTCACGGAAAGAGAATTAGGCTTGAGTTCCAAGCGTATCTACGCATCGACTTCTAGGTCTAGACAAGTGGGGAACGTGATGCGCGACTGACCGCTGATCGTGATTCAGATCTTCGATTTTGACGACCCCGTTGTCGCTGGCATAAGCAACAGGATACGCGTACGAAGTCGCGGGCAGAAGCTAGTAAATAAATATATTTATATTTTAAATTAGTTTGGCCCAAAATTCAGCAACGCGAATACCGTTTACTGACGCAGCCATTAGGTCCTCACGTGTGCATGTGACGGGGCATGCGGGACATGGGAGATGAGCCATTGTCTGTGGGGAGACGCCGCGCGCCGCATACACATCGGAGATCTGAGCCATCTATGAACCCCCACTTATGGAGGTTGTCCTTATTGCGACCTACTTGGGTACGAAGTCTGTTTAGGGTTTTCCAAGTAGGCCACGGTAGCTTGTGCCCAGATGGGAGGCTTTCTGATGGTTCAGCGAAGAAATCAGGCGGCTTAAGCAATTCTTGCCAGAGGTCGCATCTACCTGTGGAGGGATTGCCTTCGACTGGGCTCACGCACCCAATGAATTTTTTTCGGCTTTTAAGCATCTGTGACACTGGGTTAAAGTTGTGCATTGGATGGCGTGGCTCATCCCGTAACTTGGCCTCTCGATACGGCCAGCTATGGTCCTACGAATTTCTGGAGGCGCGATGCCAGTCAGCCAGCTAAGTTACCTATACAACTTCGATGGTTTGTTATTTTCATACATTTGTTATTCTCTGATTTGAATCCTACGTTCGTTCCATATTAACTTTTGCTTCAAATAACTATGTAGTACTAACCAAGCGTACCATTTTTTTTTTCGTTGGCCAGCACTTTCAGACACGTGCCAAGGAGGCTGAATGTTCTACTGACCATAGTAATAAAATTTTAGATCTATTATCAAGCTTTCTATGAACAAACTCGTCGGAGGAAGTATGTACAGTCATTTATACAGCGTGTTAGGTTAAACGCCGGACATACTTTCAGGTTGTATAGTACTCATGGAAATCACCACCACTTTGTCAATGGGACCAACTCTCAAATATGAAAAACTATATATATCTGGTGTTTCATACATTTTGACAAATTATGCGAACATAAATGTACTGAACAGCTGTTTTTTTTTTCGTAATTTCAGGTATAGGTAGTTCCATATTCAAAGTTGTTAATTTCCATGAGTATAGTACCCCCTAAAAGTATGTCCCTCGTTTAACCTAACACACTATATTCGTCACTGTTCAAATTGTTGACAGAATTATCCAGACTGTCGGATTGAAATCTATACTTAATTACTTCATTATAGGGATGGAAATAGCATACACCGTTGACCAATATCGAGTTGCAATTAACCTATTTTTTTTATTTTCCCTTATTCTTCTCCGAGTCAGAGAAGAGAAATCAGAACGAGTGATACAATATTTTGTCAAATTGACTATTTGAAACGGTCAAAAATAATAATAGGAAATCACATAGAAAAAAGACCGATCGTCTTAAAAACTTCCATTACCGTACAGAAATGAAATATTATGCGAAGATATAATTGTAAAATTGCATTTAATGCAAATAAGTAGGTATTCCATTTGATTCTTAAAACATGTGACGTCACATTGTTTTATTTCATACAAATCATGTAGATACAAATTTTGCGTACCTTTTCAAATACCCAATTATACATTCACCAGCGCAAAGGAACAAAAAATTTTTTTTGCATTGTTGTCCTCCCATCTAGGGATCTCAAACAAGTTCTTTAGCATCCTAGTTTTTAATGTCCGTTCCACGTCATCAAATGAGAAGTTCTACGCTTGACTTCTATAGCCACGCACCTAAAGATCCCTATAGGTAAATGCTTAGTTATATTCCACTTTCAAAACTAATGTGACAGTTAGATAAATGTCAACGCTAGTGAAGTTTCGAGAAGTCGACTATGTTTCTGTATATTGTAATTAAAATTATTTATTTAATTTCAGTACTGGACGATTATGTGGCAGAACCCTGTTCTATAAATATCAGACTTTTCGGAGTTACTGTATGTTAGATTACGTCAATTGTCGAGAGAGATATGAAGGTGCGTAAAATTGTAGTGTCTGGTTGTTATGACAAAATAACAACTCTTTACTTAATGCATAGGAAACTGTATACGGTACTTAAAACAAAAAAAAAAACTTTTTTGTTTTAATTTTTGTCAGACTCTGTTCCGTCTTATTTCTCAAACAGCTAGACCGATTTTGACGGCACTTTCACTGACAGATAGCTGATGTTATAAGGAGTAACTTAGGCTTACTTTTATTTAGTAATAAGAGACCACGCGGTGAAGCCACGGGCAACAGCTAGTCTAATAAAGCATTTATAAAATACTAGCACTTTGCCCGCGGCTTCGCTCCCGTGGTCTTTCCCGTGGGACCCGTTATTTTTCCCGGAATAAAAAGTAGCCTATGTTACTCCTAGAAAACTAAGCTTTCCAACGGTGAAAGAATTTTTAAAATCGGTCCAGTAGTTTTTGAGCCTATTCATTACAACCAAACAAACAAACAAAGTTTTCCTCTTTATAATATTAGTATAGATTTTTCTTAATTCTACAGTTTGGCAAGTCATGCACATGGGTCAATGTTATAGTCCAAAGCCAGTAACAGATTACGTTCGTAAGTATTATACTTTTATATTAGGCTAAAGTTCGTATTCAATTACCGGGTCGGCAACCCGAACCCCGAAAACCGAAAATTTGAACCATGAATTTGAATTTGAAATGACGGTGCGTAATGGGTGACTCACCGTCGGACCAGGACCAGGCCCGTGCCGGACGGCGCGTATATATTCCACGCGCGCCTCAAAGAGATGTCAGCATATGAAGGGGCCCCTTAGGGCCAAGCCTGCCGGGTAAGCGGGATTATCCGAAAGGGTTACCGCTACCCCGGAACATAAAGGGCTAAGGAAGTAACATGGATGGGTTTTAGTCAGTAAGAGTCTGACACTCCCTTCCGCTCCACCCAGAGCGGGAGAAGTCATTGGATGATTTCCCAGCCTTAAAAAAAAAGGTCTCCTCTCTTCGAGATGGTTATTCCATAATTATATAATTACTCAGTAGCAGCCAAGAGCCTCAGATTTGTGCTCGGTTGGCGGCAATAGGCTCGCCCCCTATTCAATCTGATTCAAACAGAACTGGCGAAATGTGAGTGTATTATTCACGTCTGTCCAACCCTTTGGGGAGTACAAGCGTGATTAAACAGTGTGTTAGGTTCAACGAGGGACATACTTTCAGGTTATGTAGTACTCACTTTGTCCATGGAACCAACTCTGGAATATAAAAAAAAAAATCAGGTGTTTCATAAACTCTGACCAATTATGCGAACATAAATGTATTGCAGTTAAAAAGTAAGTCCCCGGTTTAACGTAAGACACTGTATAAGAGACCCCATTAGCACTGATTTGGCTGAGAAGCGTTGGAAGAGCTACGAAATATTTCGTGCCACATACCGCATTGTCTCAAGACGAATGGCAGTCAGATCAATGAAGAGATCCATAGGAGAACTAAGGTAGCCGACATAGCCCAAAGAATTGACAAACTGTACTGACAGTGGGCAGGGCACATTGCTCGCAGAACAGAAAGCCGATAGGCCCGAAAGGTTTTGGATTGGCGACTGCGTACCGGAGGTGTAGCTTTTTAAGACCTGGTAAAGTCCGCAAGAACTCATTTGATGCGTAAAACATTGAACTAGTCAATGTGGCGATGCTTGGCGAAGTGGTGTAGCCTGTGTTCAGCACTGGACGTCTTTCGTCTTCGGTTGAAATGATGATGATCCTTAGTTTTTGTTTACCCTAAAACTAGAATAGACAACTTAACCTCAGTAGGAGTATTGTGTTCTCGTCATTATGAACAAGTTTATCTTACGATGGAACTATTATTTTTCTTTCAGATGAAGAAATTCAAGATGACTTCTTTTTAGATACAGACTACGTTGTTGATGACCAGAAGTGGATATGGTAATACTCTGAGCTGAACAAAGGGACTGTTTAGCCATCCGGATAAGATCCAGATAACTTATCTAACAGATTAATCATCTGGTTGTCAGTGTCTTACATACTGTAAGCAATAGTAACATACAATACGGCCGATGAAACATAGCCGACCTGAACGCTGCATGTACAGTCGCGAGCACCAATATGTATACACTGAGTAACTTTAAAAAGTGATTTTCTCCTTCTGCATTTGTTGTAACTTTATTTATTTATTTATATCATAACTTACAACTACTCTTACAGGTAAAACCCAATGCAATAGTGAAGCAAACTTAATAATAAAAACTTATTTTCTGAAACTATTTATGTTGTTACGGACAGAATTTGGGAACCCACAATAATATGAAATAGGTTCTATTATCGTTATTCTACGAGAAAATCGCTTTTGAATGTTTGTAAGTGTATACATATTGGAGCTTGTGACGGTACGTGCCACTCATACGCCGCACTTCATTGCAACATTTGTTGTATGTTCCGCAAAGAACTGATTTGTGATGATTCATCAGCCACACTGTACATTTATAGTACAGAGGCCGGCACATCTAGTTACCACAATCTGTCAAATTTCTTTGATAGTATTTCAACTTTATTGCAAAGACATAAGGTTCATTTTGAATTGAGAAAATTTGAAAGTTAGGGATAGCTTGATGTGCTGGCGTCTGTACATATTTTTGAATATACCTAACGATTCACTCTTGTTAAATGGTAATTATTTGTAACTTAATATGATTAAAATAATATGCTTTAAAGATTTTCTTTTGATTCATTAGTCACAAATTATCTTATACTTATTTGAAAAAATGTCTTTATATTTTACAAGAATTTGATTGTGAAACCTATTCATATTTTTTTTAATGTTGGTACTGATTGGGTAATTCTTTTAGCATGTAATAATTATAATATGTAGGTAATGTTTAACACAATCTAAATTGTTCTGAATAAATAAATGACAAACTAGCAACCTTGCGAAATAGGGGCTATTTCGCATGATTTTAAGACTTAACAATACATCGAGTTTGCGTAGGTATCTATGTTAAGTTAAAGTGTAGGTATACGCATAAACATTTTAGAATAAGCGCTCTAAATTATGGTAAAATTGTATCGAAATCCTAAGTTTTGAAGAACAACACACCCCGAAAGCGTCTTTTCTTATTATAACTACTAGCGACTCACTCCGGCTTCGCTTCGGTGCAATGTAGGTGCCGTCAGGCGGACAAAAGCTAGTTAAACTATACTTATAAACCTTTCTCTTGAACCTATCTATTGACAACAACCGCAATACAAAACGCACTTTATAAAAATAAACTAAAAAGTCACTAAATACACCCGTGCAAACCAGCTAAAACCGTCGTGAAGATGTTGTTATTTATATGGATAAATATTATGGATGTTGGACGTTTTAGCAGTCTCAAGAAGTAAATAGATCCCTAAAATACTCCGCTCACAAACTTATTAAAAACGTACAAGCACTGCCCGGGTTCGGCATCGCCTCAAATTGAGTCCTTAAGGATTTTTTTTTGGAACTCCATACTGCAAAGCTTCGTAGCGCTTTTGCCTCGACTTCGCCTCGAGATGAGCTAGTAAATTGCAGTCATCAACCTTCATCATCACTGGCGATGACTGGCTTAGGGCATGCCTCCAGGTGGGACCACGTGACATGCTGATCTTTGCAGCTTATTTCATTTAATTGACGTTACAATTCTATTAAAACATTTATAACCATTGTAGCTGATAAGAACGGATTGGATTCACGAGACGTTTACTCCGCACAATGTATATTTTCAGTGTATTTTTGTGGCTCAATAAGAATATGTATTTTACGGGAAAAAAGTTTACTGCTTGGTTCGATTGTATTATAATAATCTTACAGGAAGGTACCTTTTAAGCTGAACAAAAATGTGTTGCGCTTTGAGGAGCATCAAGTTTTTCATAATGCTGCAATTGTCTTGTAAGTTTTTATTTACTATTATAAAGAAAGAAAGAATAATAATTATTTTACTTGAAATACAAACCGAAAAAAAATAGAGAAACAATTATAAAATATTTTGTTTCGTTAAGTAGGTACAAAACAAGATATTTTAGAAATAAATAAGACATAGGCGAGGCCAAAAAGGTTCTTATCACAGCATTAGGCTGCGTTTCCACCAGAGATGTGCGATGGAAATGTGTCGTGCGAAGATTTCTAGCTGTGCTGTGAAAATATGTGGGGGTTTCCACCAAAGCTGTGCGATGAAAATGTGCCTACGAGGATGTGTAGCGGAGCTGTGATAATGCGCATTAATGTGTGGTGCGAGGATGCGTTGTTAAATATAAAAGGATCTACTTTTTCCAATTATCCATATCTATTTTGCGCACTTCTACTTCCAACAAACTATATATACATACTATATAACCGTCTATGGACTGGCTGGTATAGTATGCGCAAACTTCGCAACACATCCCTTGCACACATATCTCGTACACATCCCTCGCTTGTTTTGTATGCGCAAAAATCTAGCTCCGCTGAGCCGTTCCCACCAGAGCTGTGCTGACCGAGGCGAGAAAAATGAAGCGATTCTATTGGTTCTTTACAAACACATCCCTCGCTACGCATCCTCCCACATCTCTGGTGGAAACGCAGCTTAATGCTGCGATAATAATTATATTCTAAATATAATAAATAAATACCGTAACGCTGGTATTATGATATGGCCCACTGTGATGCCACGGATACACATACGGACATAATTGGGATAGATGACATCTACCAAAACACTGATTGGATTTTTCCCTAGAAGAGTTCGATACGTGCACTACAGTTTAGCACAATAAGAACATCAAAACTATTCTCATTGAAGTCCACAAGGTGTATCTAATTGAAAAAACGGAGAATTTTTTCTTCTTTTCGTGTGGTTAGTGACTATCCTGGTGTCGGATTTTTTTCGCTGCCCCTGGGCCTCTGACCTAGCTTCACATGCTGTTGAGAAATATCTCTCAAGAATGCCGGTTTCCTCACGATTTAAAGTGGGTTATGCAATTAGGGTGATTAATAGTTTCAGGGTTGTCGATTTGGGAAGTGTGCAGCGCTGAAGAATCTTCTTCATTTACGATGCTTAATGGAGCCTTACGTGATAACGGCATGACAATGACACATGATCGAGGAGGTCCGCGGACGGATAGCCCAAGCGGGGACGCAAATAGGTACATGCAGATACATTATTTATCAAAACATTTGGTTACAGGGAATGCAATCACGCAAGATATTTTTAATTTTAAGTATTTGCCACCAACTAAAAAAATGGCATAATATGCTCCCGCCAACTTTTTCGTTGGTGACATTCCAATGGTTCACGCTGGTGACGAGGTCGTACTGCGGGAGATTCAGTCAATTGGTCTCGTGGTCGCAAGGGTGCCTGCTGAGCGCGAGGTCCTGGGTTCAATTCCCAGATTTCCCAATAGGAATTTCTTAAAAGCAGCTCCTTTGAAATTTGGGGTGTGACAAATTGGTACTCCAAGAATTACTTTCTGATCGGAGTTTCGAAGATATGTCATCAATCAACTTATCCTGATGTGTAGGTTTCACTATAGACTTTCACTCCTCTTTTATTAACCCTAGTTTAACATACAACAATTTCTTAAAAAAAAAATCCCCGCAGATATCAACCTGGAGTAAAAAATAAAAAAAAAAGGGCAGGTATTACGCGAACTACCCCAAAGTTCATTTCCCGACCTCATTATTGTGATCATATGGCAAAGCCTTGCCTACACGCTTACGAGTAAGTAACGTTTCTATCTATACATACAATAAATTTGTAGAAAAGTGGTGTCTGTACAATAGAAATATATAAAAAAAAAGTAGCAGGGGTTGTTATTATATCGATGCCGAACCCGAAATTGTAATTAATATTTTTTTGGCTGTTTGTCTGTGTGTTTGTGCACGCTTATATCAACGGCTCACCAATATATTGTAGTAAGCTTCACTTAACATTTAGTGTTTATTTCATGTCAATCGGTTCATAAATAAAAAAGTTATGTCAATTTAAAGAATCACGGCGAACATTTGTTAAGGTATTCTATCAGGGTACGTATACGCCTCGCGCCTGCGCGTCTGTGGCTATATAAAGCGCAATGAGAGCCACGCCGCTGTTACCCCCGATCCAGCTGTCCCGTGCGGTCCTCCCCCAGCGACGCCCTAAGCCGAGGTTCGTACCCCACAGGGGGTGCCCTTAACGTCGTTCCTTAGTTTGTAAGTTTTTATAAGCCCTGGCTGGAGGCTACAATTCTTTTGTGGCATCCACAGGCAAGTCCGGCTAAGGAGTAGCCAACCCTATGGTTGAACTACGAGATGCCGTTATAAAAAAATGCGCCGCTGCCATAATCATTCAGTTATTCGTAGCAAAAGCAGGTATCCTGAAGAGTATAGGCGTATAGTTGCATTTGATTATTGCGATTCACTTGAATACTGACTGTTTGCATATTTCATTTATTTATATTTTAGGGTTTGTAGGTTAGGTTCTTTTTCTTAATTTTCTTTAAAATCTATCTATAATATAATAAAACAGTCAAAAAACCATTCAATATATTAAAAAAAAAAATTGAGGGGGATTTAGAAACAGTAATAGAGCACGAATCCAAAAAAAAATATCTGTTTGTCTGTTTGTTTGTACACACTAATCTTCGGAACTACTGGATGGATTTTGATGTGAAGGTATTAAGTCTGGGCAACATAAAGACTATAATTTATCTTGGAAACTTGAACACCTGATGCAGAACCGCAACAGACCAGCTAAACTATAAGAGATACAAAAATAGTACCTTAGCAAAATTGTTCCGCGTGATGAGCATTTTCTGCTGAGAGAATAAATCTGAATATCTGGAACACCTGATGTGGAACTCCAAGAGCCCAGCTAATAACATATATAACGTCTTAGCAAAAGTTGTCCAATCTGATGAGCACTTTCTGTTGACTTATAAAAATCGAAGATCTGGAACACCTGTTGTAGAACTCCAAGAGCCCAGCTACACCATAACACATGTAGGAATGACGTCTAAGCAAAAGTCTTTAGGTCTGATGGTCACTAATTTCACTGTATAATTATAAAATAACATAAGCTGGGAGTACTTCCACGCGGTGAAGGCGGTAACAGTTTAGGACTCATTTTCGATGACGATGGTATATTATTGAAAATTTGACTGTACTGGCCAAAACTCCCATTTTTTTTTTTTATCGAATAAATATGCCTTCGGACTTATGTTATTTGAGTGTTTAATTTCCTTTTCTATTTATCTTCGTGACACAGTAGCCTATCCGATAACGCAGGGGAGCAGTCACTTAGATTTTAATTGATCAGGTATATTCACAATAAAACTATAACCATGCCTAGAAAGAGGTCAAATCTTTCCCAATGTTCAAAAGAGCTAAAAGATTGAAGATCATAAGATCCCAAGAATCTACTACAGAGCGTCATGAGAGACTTGATGCTGTTCGAGAACATTCGGCTGCAACTCGCTCCGTTTAAACCTCTTCGGATCGCGAAGCACGCCTGCGTTCTCAGCGTATTTACGCATCTACATTCAGGTCTCTAAAGACCAGTGAAGGATATGATGCGCGACTGACCGCTGATCGATCGTCATGCATTGTCTCGCGAGTCGGAGACGTTCACGGAAAGAGAATTACGCTCGAGTTCCAAGCGTATATCCACATCGACTTCGAGGTCTCTAGAGACAAGTGCGGAACGTGATGCGCGACTGACCGCTGATCGTGAAAGTCATGCATTGTCTCGCGAATCGGATACGTTCATGGATAGAGAATAAGGCTTGAGTTCCAAGCGTATCTACGCATCGACTTCTAGGTCTAGACAAGTGGGGAACGTGATGCGCGACTGAACGCTGATCGTGATTCAGATCTTCGATTTTGACGACCCCGTTGTCGCTGGCATAAGCAACAGGATACGCGTACGAAGTCGCGGGCAGAAGCTAGTCTATAATATGTATGTATTTACAAAAAAAAATGTATGTTATCGTTACCATAAAACAAGCATTAAGTTGCTTAGCTTGGGACTATATGGCGTTGTGTGAAATGTCTAAGGATATTATTATTATTATAATGATTCTATATTGTTCTCAATATCATCATCGTCAACCGCTCCTTCTTTTTCTTCATATTTAATGATTCCAGTTATATGTTAAAAGGAAGCTTCCACCAGAATTCCAGCACTACGTCCATCTTTGGCGTCGTGAATTTCTACCATAGTACTGCCGGCCAATTCTTTAAATCTTACCATGAAAACTTAGGTGAAGTGGGCTTGATTTCAGCAGTCTTCCGACCTTATCCAGTAAGTCCAGTAAATCAAGCAGGGGTGGCTCAGTAGTATCGTCCCGACTTACGTATTGTAGGTCGTGAATTCAAACCCAGACATTTCAATCATCACCACTGCTCTCAAAAAGAATTCTTGGTTCGATGACATGCCTGTTCACTTCACCGTTTTGAGAGCAGTGGTGATGAAATTATTTGCAGTAAAGCGCCTGCGTGGGTCCAAACCCACGACCAACAAATTGGTCGTAAGTCGGGATAGTTACCCCTGGGCCAACACTGCAGTCACTAGGCCACCACTGCAGTCAGTGGGCCACCAATTCTGTCCTGCTGCTGCGTATAAGGAAAGGAAAAAAAGCGAGTCTTTCATTGTTGATGACCTGAAGGTCGTGAGAATTCGCTGGATGTGCAGTATGGGACATTTCGGTGTTGCTGGACTCCACCAAAGCAGAGATGTGTGCGGTGTGCAGTGTGCTGTGCGAGAAGCGATGTTTTTCAGCTCGGGTGCGAGGCGTGGAGTGCTCAGTACGCGCTCTCACTGCACGCCGCTCACATCTCTCGTCTCCACTGCGCGTCGTCCGCGCACAGCTAACATCTCCGCTTCCATCGCGCCACATAAATATTACACATCTCCGCACAGCGATCTCCACTGAAGCAGAGCGGAGAGGAGATGTGTCAATAACACAATTCTATTGGTTGTTTAAAAAACATCTCCTCTCTTCTCGTCTCGTCTCCACTTTGGTGGAGTCCCGGCCTTAGAGGTGGTAGGCTAGGTCCAACAGTGGACGATTTGTACTGAAATAAAAATAATGGTAACATTGGGAGCTATCTGTTTGAGCCGTTTCGGTTTGAAACATTAGGGCTGTAGTGTCCGAGTGCTCATCGAGTATTTTGAGAAATCGCCCAGCGTTAGGTCAGGTCGACTCGTGTTCAGATTGCTGGTAAATATTTAGATAAAAGAATTAGCATTGCCATCCAACGCGGTGACGCTGCCAGCCTTTGGGGCACATTTCCCACTGACAGCGATGAGGACGAATTTTTTTATCTCTTCAATTTTTTTTCTATTTCTATTTATATATTTTGTAGTTTTTGATTGTATATTGTATTTATGATTTGTGTTTAATTCCTGAACTAGTACACCTTAAAAAAATAATTTAAAAAACAAGGCTGAATTTGTGTGATAAGTTTATGATGAATCACTCATGGAGTCGAAACCAAAAAAAAAAACATTACATTTATATATAGGTATTGCATTTATGTTTTGAGTTTAATTAGTAATTAACAATTAAATTATTTCATAAATCTGGATTTCTTCCCGGATTTAGGCCTCAGACAGTTATCTGTAGGTATTTAATATGATAAAGAGGTGTTTGTTTGTAAGTTGGTATGTAGGGATAATATTCGAAACTACTGATCCGATTCGGAAAATTCTTTCACGATTGGAAAGCTACATTATCCCTGACTGTGATAGGCTATGCGGACAAAGACGCGAGCGAAGTAGTCTATACTAATATTTGTATTTTTGTGTGTATGTTTCTAATGAATAAACTCAAAAAGTACAGGTCCCATTTCAAAAAATCATACACCATTAGAAAGCTTAGTTTTCAGGGAGTAACATAGGCTTTTTTTTATCCCGGGAAAAATAACGGGTCCCGCGGGAAAGACCACGGGAGCGAAGCCGCGGGTAAAGGGCTAGTTGTTTATAAAGGCAGACTTTACGATACCTGTGATAAAATACTTTTAGGTGTTCGTGATCATACGGTAGGTAGCGTGGACGTGAGTGTAGGTACAACTCCGTGTAGAGATAAACGAAACTGTTTCACACTATGTACACCCTCCTCCTTCCGTAAGGTTAGTGACTAAACTGGTGTCAGAGTTTTTAAACTGCCCATGGGTCTCTGACTTAGCTTCACATGCTGTTGAGAATTATGTATCTCTCGGACATGCTAGTTTCCTCACGATGTTACGCTACCCCGGAACATGGATGGGTTTTAGTCAGTAAGAGTCTGACACTCCCTTCCGCTCCACCCAGAGCGGGAGGGGTCATTGGATGATTTCCCAACCTTAAAAAAAAAAAAAAGGACATGGTTTAAAGTGAGTTCCAATATTGAACGCCACATACTTCTTTGTTACAGCACTGGTAAAATATGCGCTAGAACTGTTTATTACACGTACCGTACGTTTGAAACCTATTGTTTGATGGAGTACGTCAACTGCAGGGACGGGTATGAAAGTACGTGTTTTTTACTTTAAAAAAATAACTTAAAAAGCGTCCAATTTTAAGTTGGACTCGCACATGAAGGGTTCCTTACCTCTGTACAGATGCCAGCACATCAAGCTATCCCTAACTGTCAAATTTTCTCAATTAAAAATGAACCTTATGTCTTTGCAATAAAGTTGAAATACTATCAAAGACAGACAGATTGTGGTAACTTCATGTGCTGGCCTCTATACATTAAATACTACATACAGTAGAACCCGTTTAATACGATCACGCTTAATACGATTTCTCGCATAATACGCCATTTTGCATCAGTCCCTGCAACTTGAGACATGTTTTCATACATTCTTTAACGCTTAATACGATTCGTCATCCCGTTTAATACGCCTAACGCCAACACATATTACCTCTGCGGCAGCGGCCAATAATGATCAAGAAGATGAGTCAACTCCGATTTTGTCACACGCCCAGGCATTATCAGCAGTTAATGATTTAAGACGCTATGTAACTTCTTTGAATCAAAGCGAAGACGCACTACAAAAGTTAAATTACGTTGAAAATCTTGTAATTTCTAATGCCTCAAAATCTTTTTGTCAAACTAAAATAAGTGATTATTTTAAATAACGTGATAGATACACGGCACTTTATATAACGTACATAATTTTTAAATGTACAATTCAATAGGTACCTAATATTAATACATACGTATGTAGTAGTTCCGTTATTTATTTCCCTATATCCCGCATAATACGCTTTCCCGCTTAAGACGCGTTTTTGGTTGAGTCCCTGTGAAATCGTCTTAAACGGGTTTTACTGTAGTTTCATTAAAAAATACTTCAGTTTCAAATAACACGTTTCTTGTATGGGGACCCTGTGGATTGTCAACTTTATTTGATTTTAATTTTTTTTCGTTAGAGTGAAATATACAATCTGTAAAAAATTTTAAACTGTTTTCCTATTATGTACAGTTCATGTGATAGGGCCCGCTGACAGACCCTGAAAATCTTGACTGACGGACAATTATAATGAACCTATTTATATGCTTCCGTTGTTCATTGGAGGTACGGAACCTTAAAAATAAAAATGGATATGTTCAATAAAAGTTATTTTAAAATAAAATTAATTTACAGTATGGCAAATTGTCTACACGGGTGGGTGTTTCAAAATCCTCCCCGTCACAGATTATATGCGTAAGTATTCTTTTTCTCTTGGAACTTAGTCTTAATAACAGCCGCACGGGCCGATCCATCAGGTTAAGCTATGCTTGCCGGGATTGGTTGATAGATGTGTGACCATCTTTACATACCGAGACTCCTCAGTGCCTCGGAAAGCAAGTTAAAGTGTGGGCACCGGGTGTCATTCGTGGATCTTTGACAGTCGTTAAGGGTCGTCAGAAGCCCGAAAGTTGACAGCCAGTTAACAAGGGATATCGTATTACCCAGTTAGTGGGTTATGGAGGTCAGATAGGCAGTCGCTCCATGTAAAATACTGGTATTCAGCTGCAACCGGTTATGGAAGCCAATCCCAACATAGTTGGGAAAAGGCTAGGCAGATTGATTCTTTTTCTCTAAATTTTTTTGACCAAAAGCACCTGTCAAAATTCGAATAAGTAAGGCTTAAGCAAAAATTCTAATGCCGGACGGCGCGTATATGTTCCACGCGCGCATCAAACAGATGTCAGTATGTGAAGGGGCCCGTTAGGCCGAAGCCTGCCGGGTAAGCGGGATTGTCCGATAGGGTTACCACTACCCCGGAACATACAGGGCTAAGGAAGGAACATGGATGGGTTTTACTCAGTAAGAGCCTGACACTCCCTTCCGCTCCACCCAGAGCGGGAGAAACCACTGGATGATTACCCAGCCTTAAAAAAAAAAGTTAAAAATTCTAACTCATAAACTTCTATGAAATGCGCACTCATATGTATAAAGACAAAGAAAAATGTATGTTAAATGTGTGGCCTACAGATTAGTGGTGGCCCATTCGTATCGGCCCCGACTTGCGGATTGTAGGTCGTGGGTTCAAACCAAGGCAGACGCTTTACTTTGTGTAAATTATTTCATTACCATTGCTCTCAAAACGGCATGACCGAGAGCCGAAAAATCGGAGACATTCACCAACTCGCACTGTGTTGCGTGGTGGATTACAACCCACTCTCCCTCTTAAAGAAGAGGACTCTGTCCCAGCAGTGGGAACACTATAGGCTAATTATGCAATGTCCTAAAGATATTCGAGAATCTTTGACGCTTGAAGGACGTCATTAGTAAGAGTCTGACACTCCCTTCCGCTCCACCCAGAGCGGGAGCAGTCATTGGATGATTTACCAGCCTTAAAAAAAAAAAAAAAAGGGTGGGGCTGTATCACATAAATCTTAAAAAAGGCAATTAATTGCCTTAAATTTTTGTGGACTGTATGTTTTGTGAAATGTATTGAAAAAGCACAATGGCTAGTACCCATTTTGCCCACGCCCCAAAAGTACCTCAGAACGCTATTCTCAAAATTATTCCTCACTGTCCGAAAGGGTTACCGCTACCCCGGAACATATGGAGCTAAGGAAGGAACATGGATGGTTTTTAGTCAGTAGGAGTCTGACACTCCCTTCCGCTCCATCTAGAGTGCGAGGAGTCATTTGATGATTTCCCACCCTCAAAAAAAAAAGGCGGCAGTTGGTTTAGAAATTGAGACCCGTGTTTAATTGTTGACATTTCAACAATTTACTGAGAGATATACCTACCTACATTGAACTGTGACAGTGGTTACAATACAAGCTGTTTACTTATTAATCAACAAATTAAACTGTGTACTTATTAATCCACTCAGCCAATCGCAGTCCAGTGTTGGGTCCCAGGCGTACCACACAACCCTCACCTCCGCCTTCTAAAGCTCATCATCTGCCTAGCCTTTTCCTAACTATGTTGGGGTCGGCTTCCATTCTAACCGGATGCAGCTGAATACCAGTATTTTACATGGAGCGACTGCCTATCTGACCTCCACAACCCATTAACTGGCCTATACAATACCCCTTGGTGAGACTGGCTGTTAGATTTTCGGACTTCTGACGAGCCGTAACGACTGTCAAAGATGCACAAATGACAGCCGGGACCAACGGCTTAACGTGTTTTCCAAGCCACGGAAGAGTCTCTGTATGTAAAGATGGTCACCCATCCACGGCCAACCCCGGCAAGCGTAGCTTAACCAGATGGATCGACTTGTGCGGCGTTAGTACTTAGCCACGAGCTCCTCCGCCTTCTAAAACTACGTCCCACAAGTACGCTTGTCGACACGCGGTTTCCAACGGCCATCGATCCTTCGAAAAAATTGGCCAGCCCACCGCCGCTTTAGCTCGCTCACTTTACAAGCTATGCCCGGAGTACTCACTAAAGACTGTTTAGAACAAACCTTACTAATAAAAATGTTTTTTTTTCAGAGTACCATTATCATGACGACTTGTTTATGGATAATTACTACATTGTGGATGATAAAATGAATTAATTGGGTAGTCAATAACGTTACTTTTTATGAATTGTCAAAACGCGGAATTTGTACGTGATTTGTAAGAAATATTAAAATGTGACGTCACAAATTTTTGGAATCAAATTAAATACTTTTTAATATTAAATGTAATTTTACAATTATATTCATGCATAATATTTAATTTCTACACAGTGGTAGATGTTTTTAAGATGAGCGGTTCTTTTCTGTGTGATTTCATATTTTATTTTCGACCGTGTCAACTAGCCAATTATAGTAATGCAGGAAGCAATGTACTAATGTGTCGACATGTTAAAACATCGTGAAAGCACAGACGTGCGAAGTTAAATATTATATTTTATACACAATATACCTACATTAACAGACTAAATTCTTTAATTTATGGTAAAAAAACTGCATCAAAATCCAAAGTGTTGTTAGCTGTTTTTTAGATAAGTGGTTTTAAAAGAGGTCGAATTACATGGAAATTAACTTTTTCAATTCAATCAAATCCAAAGTTCGTGAGCGATAAAAACATATTTCAATCAGCATTTTATAACAATAAAATTACAGGTAGATGGACTTTTAATTTTCTTATTTTTAAATACAGTCCTTTACATAACATCTCGTAGAATGTCTTTTAACATTGTTAACAATTACAAACATATTTCTCATTATACAGTGTTTTTAAAAACAATAATATTATAATAACAAAAAAACATGTTTGAATGTCGAACGATAATGTTCATATTTTTCCAAGTATGTCTATGTAAGTGTTGTTCTTAATTAATGTTGATTTAAGTACTTATTGTGTCGCTGCGCTTGACAACAAAATCTCCATCGACCGATCTTCTTTTCGTGTGGTTAGTGACTAACCTGGTGTCAGGGTGTTTATGCTGCCATGGGCATAGCTTAGCTTAACTTCACATGCTGTTGAGAAATATCTTTCAAACATGCTGCTTTCCTCACGATGTTTTCCTTCACCGATTTTAAGCAAGTAATAATTAAATAATACGCACACGAATTCGTAAAATCAGAGGTGCGTGCCTTGGGTTTGAAATCGAGACCTATTAGTAGGCAGTCCGTTGGTCACATCACTAGGCTATCACTGCTGTCTGCTACGATAACACGGTAAATTTTGAGTTTTAATGCTTCATTCTTGGTAAGCAATTTTGATCGTTTCGGATTGATGTGCTTGTCAAGCAAACTGATTGATAATACTCGTTACCCTAATAATATTTTAGTCACATAAAATCGATTATTTACATTGCATTTAACCGTCTGTATTCAACTGTCTTGCCTTGACAAGTATCATTGTACTATGGCTACTGTCTATTTCAATTTGAGAAGCTCACATGGTCGAACAGAACGGATTAAACCCAAATATTTTAACGCAATCTGTGTGACTCACCGTCCGATCAACACCAGGCCCGTGCCGGACGGCGCGTATATGTTCCACGCGCGCCTCAAAGAGATGTCAGCATATGAAGGGGCCCCTCAGTCCCAAGCCTGCTGGGTAAGCGGAATTGTCCGAAAGGGTTACCGCTACCCCAGAACACAAAGGGCTAAGGAAGGATCATGGATGGGTTTTAGTCGGTAAGAGTCTGACATTCCCTTCCGCTCCACCCACAGCGGGAGACGTCATTGGATGATTTCCCAACATTAAAAAAAGGGCCCCATTATGTTTTACAGATACTAATACTATGTTAAAGGACTACCTACACCCGTATACAGGTGTCAAGGTGTTTTTATATTTTCTTATTATGACTACAAATTGACGTCAAGCCGGCATTGGGCGATATGCTAATATTTCCCGATTCCGGCTTGACGTCAAGTTTTGGGACACTCTGTATATGTATGCCTCCATGGCCAGCAACATCAAGTTACCCCAATCTGTCAAATATCTTTGATCATTTTTCAATTTTAGTACGACAGTATAAGGTTCATTTTCATTTGAGATAGCTTGACGTACTGGCGTCGGTAGTGTACCTTACGGTATATTGATTAAAAAAAATTAAAAAACTGACTGCAACAAAAAGGTCACAACAAGCTCACTATATAAGCAGACTCATGCAGTTGGTGGCATTTAAACAGATATTTAACTAAAACCCTGCTACACAGTAATAACGAGCTAAAATGTTACAAAATCAATGTCTTTTTTAGTAATACCCGATGACGGTGTTATCGGAGAAGAATTTTCGCGAATTACGCAAAGATGGATACCCAAAGCAGAATATGATATGAGCGATGAGATCGTGCCGGCTCTGCGAGGCGGTCCAGATTATGGAATGGGACCAAACGCAATGCCGCCTGGAAACAAAAACAACATGGGTCCAGATAACTCAATGAAGTATGTACCACATTCTACAGTTTACGTCAAAAATATACCTTGCAGATAACTGTTATCAAATCTACAAATAATCAGACGAAGAAACTATAATTCAATATGACAAGCTGATAAAAGTTGGCTTAAAGTAAGCTGTCATTCCAGCTTCAGATGGGGATGGAAACTACTGACAGCTCTATTCAAGCTTACTTTACATACATTTTCCCGGTGATATTAAAGGTCACAGCTCATTAGAGCCACCCGGCACCCACTCCGCACCGCCTCGCCTCCTGCGGCTAGTACTCTTTATATGGACTTGTATGGGTATGTGCTCAGTACTTCAATTCCGTGGCGTCATCGGATCGCCTCGGTAGTAAGCCTTCCACGCGCGGACGGCGGGTGGACCACTCTGACAACTCGCTGCTCACATGCTAGCCTTGTGTTCACTCCACTGCAACTTGCGAGGTCCGCCAGTTGACCGCGCGACGTTTATTGATGATAACGCGGCGTCCATCCGTGGCCCACATGTCGACATCGAGTGGATGCCCTGAGACGAGGGGGTGCAGAGTGGATTTAATGAGCTGCTACATTAAATAGTAGATACCATAGATATAAGAAAAGAAAAAACAGTGTTTTTTTCTTTCTATGTGTGCTTTTGTTTCTATCGAGCCTGCAGTCTTAATGATTTAGCAAAGGATGAAAAAAACAAAAAACGTGGTTTAGAAAAATGTGTCAAAATAAGATACTTCCAGTAAATTACATTAGTTTGCAGTTAGTTTGTATTTGTATTATTTGCAAAACAAGTATCCTAAAAATGTGTAAGGCAGCCCAAAGCCGGACTTTTCAAGCGGGTTTGGATGGCCAAACCCGAAACTATGAGGAATAGCGAAAGTACTCTAAAGATTCACAGGTTAAGCGGGATTGTCCGAAAGGGTTACCGCTACCCTGGAACATGAAGGGCTAAGCAAGAAACTTGGATGGATTTAAGTCAGTAAAAGTCTGACACTCCGTTCCGCTCCACCCAGAGCGGGAGGAGTCATTTGATGATTTCCCACTCTAAAAAAAAAAGGAGTCGCAGGTTCGATTTTGCTGAAAACTAAAACTGCACCAATGGATGTTTGAAAAATCAATATTTTAATCGAACCCGAGGATTTTGAACACAAAAAAACACACTGTATTGTTACCCCATTCGATAGTTTTGCTAATAAGGATTGATTTCTGAGAAGTAATAACATTAACTAACGCACGTAACATCGTTAATTAACATACTTTATTATAGTTATAAAGTGTGGTTAAACGAGGGACATACTTTTATGAAAATGAACAACTTTGACTATGGAACTATACCTGAAATCACGAAAAAAAAATCAGCTGTTCAGAACATTTATGTTCGCATAATTTGTCAAAATGTATGGAACAGCCAATAGTTTTTTTTTTTCATATTTCAGAGTTGGTCCCATGGACAAAGTTATTGAGAGGAGTACTATACAACCTGATAGTATGTCCCTCGTTTAACCTAACACAGTGAATAGTTTTATACCTGCGACACCTTTCGCGTATGATAGCCGATGTCTACGTCATTATAACTATCTGATGGCCAAATTTCTGCCCAATCCTTTAGTGACTTTCAGCTATGTGTTGTTAAGTTAGCCATGGTCAGTCGGGGCACGTTAAGCCTTTGATCCCGGCTGTCATTCGTGGATCTCTGACAGTCGTTACGGGTCATCAAACTTTGACAACCAGTCTTACTAAAGGGCATCGTATTACCCGTTTACTGAATTGTTGAGGTTAGATAGGCTAGCTACATGTAAAATACTGATATTTAGCTGCATCCGGTTGGACTGGAAGCCGATTCTGACATAGTTGGGAAAAGGCTAGGCAGATTGATTGATATATACAACAACACAACAACAACAACACAACACACAAAAACAATACACAACAAACAACGAAATTATACCTTACGCATTACATCATTCATATTCCATTTGTCCACAGATTCACACAAAAAGTGAGAACTAAAACCATACGCAAGCGCACCACGGTATATTTCCAAACTGCGAGCCATCCGTGCCACTATCTGGCCTTGGACTGTTTGAGAGCTTACCAGTAAGTTACATTCATATAAATCAAATATTCAGAATACATATCACATATTTTATATCTCATGAAGAAGATTATTAAACTCTGGTTTCTTTTTTCAATCTCCACGCCGTGTGCGACGCTTGTTTAATTTATAATTGAAATTCAACGCATTCCGATAATCATAATAATATATGTCCAGTGTGAGAATAAGATAGAGCTATACAGGACGGATGACTCCATTACTATCCAATGCGAAGTAATATCAAATAGAAATGACGATGTCTTCGTATATCTGGTCCTTATGATGTTTACCTTCACCGTTTTGAGAACAGTGGTGATAAAATTATTTATATAAAGTAAAGCGCCTGGCTGGGTTCGAACTCAAGACCTTGCCCGAATAACTCGTTAGTCGGGGCCGTTACTACTGGGCTACCACTGCTCTCCCTACCCTAATATGGCGGAGATCATAGAGAGAGTTGTTTTTTTTTCAGAACTGGAAGAATCTGCGGTCGATCTACTTATACGGCCTACTTTACTTTCAAGAATTATTGCATGTTGGATTTTACTAATTGCATGGCTGGATATCAAGGTGCGTACTCAATGCCTTTAAAATCTACCAACTTATAGCTTGTGTGACAATTCTTTTGAAACATTTTGATCTGCATTCACTGATTCTGCAAAAAAAAAATACAGTCAGCAAAAGTAAATTTTTACGTAAAAACTTTTTGACCCTAATCGATCATTAGTGACTAACCTGGTGTCAGTTTTTATGCAGCCCATGGGCCTCTGACTTAGCTTCACATGCTGTTGAGAAATATCTCTCAGACATGCTGGTTTCCTCACGATGTTTTCCTTCACCGATTTTAAGCAAGTGATAAAGTGAGTCATAGGCCTCGAGTTCAAATCCAAGGCGGATTCATGTGCGTATTGTACAGTTATCACTTGCTTAAAATCGGTGAAGGTTTTCTAAGACAACAGTCGAATATTTAGCAGATTTTTCTCATATACATTCTATGTCTGTACAGCGATCCGTTACACTTTTATTATATATAGATAAATAGCTGCAGATTGGTCCTTTAAAATGATAATGGCGCTAGAGTATCGACACATGTTGCGTCCCAAACTAGAGGCATACCCACTTTCCATGAAAATAAAGGCATACCATCAAGTCTCTTGCCCTCATCGCGCGCCAAGCGTGGCTTCAAATACAGTTGGAACGTTGTTGGTGACAAGCACTCAACGGTTAATGACACTTCGGTTTTTGGAACGAAGTTCCTTATCGCGCGTTGCGAAAGGGGGCTAGACGGAAATTAAGACCAAAAGTTGTAACGACACTTTTTTAAGAGTAAAATATGATGTCTTTTTAATCAATATTTTTTGATTGGTTAGTTTGAGATCAGATTTTTTTTGATTATTATAATATAAAAGAAATAAAATTTTATTACAATTCCTTCACTAATTAATCGAAAGGAACTTCGTTCCATCCGGGTGTCCCTTGACACCTCTCAAGTTTTTTATATGTTTGTTTTGGATTACTGGTTGTATGTATGTTAAATAAATAAATTATATTATTTCATTAATGAATAATATTTTCGTATAGTTTGGCAAGCTGTCCACGTGGGGGATTGTCTCAAACTAAAAGTACTGGAGACTAAAAATGGTAAGTAGGTACAGAGGCCAGCACATCAAGTTCCCCCAATCTGTAAAAATTCTTTGATAGTTCAACTTTATAACAAAAGTATACGGCTCATTTTCAACTGTGAATATTTGACAGATTAGGATAGCTTGATGTGATGGTGTCAGAATATATTCTATTTAAAGTGAAAAATAACTCATAAACAGTTGTCCAAGATAATTAGAGAACTGTACAGAATGTTCCACTGATTTAAGTATCTACTGCGGCTTTTTTGAGGAGGGGAAATCATCAAATGACTCCTCCCGCTCTGGGTAGAGCGGAAGGGAGTTTCAAAAAATCTTATTAAAAGTTTTAAGTTATAAATCCTCCTTGTTGTTTTTTTCTTTCAGATATGAGTGAGTGGAGCTCTAAACTTATGGATGGATTCTACAAGGCTGAAAATGATTGACTATTCGTTGACGAAAAAAATAAAAATTTGATCGATATTTCGGAAAGACTCTCTAAAATTAATTTACATTCGGCATTCAACCTTATCAGATACTGCTGGTTCGGCAGCAGCAGTCTTTTAGACAAATCGATCAAATTATTCGAAGTACTCTGACATCCATTTTAAATGTGGCTTCGACCGGCTGCGCTTGGCTGCAAGTCGTATTACCCATTCGTTTTGGTGGGCTCGGCGTCCGCAAAATTTCGTGTGTAAGCCTACGGGCGTTCTTGTCCTCGGTCCACAGCACCGAAGAGTTAACCGCAAAAATCATAGCCCCTTCTCAGGTTGACTCTGAAGTTCCATGTTTGACCGATGCAATTAACACCTGAAAGGTGGCTTGTCCGGATACGTTGCAGCCCGAAAACCCGTCTTCCCAGATACAGTGGTATGAGCCCCTCTGCAGGTTGGTACGGCATAATCTAATGAATACGTCCACCAATACTGCTGACCGTGCCCGCCTACTGGCTGTGCGAGACTGGGAGTCGGGAATCTTGCTAAAGGTGCTACCGTCATCCAACATAGGCACTATGCTGTGTGACAATACTTTCAGACTCGCTACAAGTCTGCATCTGGGCGCTCCTTGCGGGGCTCCACATCGCTGTCAGTGCGGTGAAACAGTCGACCGTCTCGGACAACATGGCCTTTCCTGCAGTTAAAGCGCTGATCAGGTGACACGGCACGCCAGTATCAATGACATCATCGGTCAGGCTCTTGTCACCGCCGGGGTGCCAGCTATTTTAGAACCTAATGCCTTGGCACGCGACGATGTCAAGAGGACAGACGGAATGACTATAATGCCTTGGAAGTTTGGTAGGCCTTTGGTGTTGGATGCAACCTGTGTAGACACCCTTGCGCCATCCCCTCTTCCTAGCACGGCGGGCTGTGCTAGGGCGGCTGCTGCAGGTGCAGAAAACCTCAAACGGCGCAAGTATAACAACCTTATTGGAAGTTATATATGTTCAAACCGTTTGAGGTTGAAACACTAGGGCCGTAGGGTCCGAGCGCTCATCGAGTGTTCCAGGATATCGCCAAGCGGTCGGTCGACTTTACACGTGTGACGTGACCAGAAGGCTGGCCAATCAGCATTGCCATACAACATTGCAAAGCTGCCAGCCTTTTGGGCAGATTTCCCATTGACAGCGATGGGGTCGATTTTTTTGACGCTATACGAGCTCTTCCTTTTTTTTACTACTTGTTCATAATATATAATTTTTTTAATTTAAGATTAGTGTTTAATTCCTGAAAATAAAAAGTATCCTTAAAAAAAACAGGGGTGAAATTGTGTTTTAACATTATTACTCATGGACTCTGAGCCAATTTTCACGACTTTCTTAGATACATAATTATTAGCTGCTGCTCGCGGTTCCATCTTGATATTTTTTCGTACAAACTTCTACCCCCTATTTCAACCATTTTCTAGGGAGTTTCTTAACATCTTTGTTTCCTTAAAGCTGACGTCTTCTACTCATAACCTACCTCTGTCCCAAATGTCATCTCACGTCTGGTAGTTTTTGCGATTTCGTGTTTAATCAGTGAATCATGTATGAATGACTGCACTGTTGCTATCATGTCTGTCTGTGTGACTGCGTTGTACAGTCGTCAGCACATCAAGTTACAACAAACTATCAAATTTTATGAATAGATTTTGAACTTAATAACAAACTTTTAAAGATTTAAAATCAATTGGAGAAATCTGACAGTTTGTTATAACTTGATGCGGTGGCAGCTGTACCTACTTCTAAACTACGCAACAAATGACGCGGTTTTCACCATGGAGAATTTATTCCGAATGGTGGATGGAGCAAATTACATTCATAATAAACTTACATAAAATACAGAAATATTTATATTTTGTCACTTCCTAATACAGCAACCATAAGACGGGTCTCTAGTAATTAGTAAATGTCCCCTCTTTGGTATTATTCATCGAATCGTTGAGCTCTTTAATTTTTTATTTGAACTACACGGTTAAAGACAAATGCATCCACTTACTGTACAGGCCGTTCAATCTGTATGGTTCTTTAGTAGTAGATAGTGGGGAGGAAAGCCATTTTTTTGAGGGTGGGAATCATCAAATGACTCCTCCCGCTCTGGGTGGAGCGGAAGGGAGTGTCAGACTTACTGACTAAAACCGTCCCAGTTTCTTCCTTAGCCCTTTATGTTCCGGGGTAGCGGTAACCCTTTAGGACAATCCCGCCTACCTGGGGAGGAAAGCCTCAAAAGACCATTTCAGACACTAACCTCACATGTTCTGACTAAGATTATGTCTGGACTGTGACCTCGGAGTTTGTTTCGGCCTGTCTTCTCAGAGTTGTCAGTTAAGAAACGAAAACCTCATCTAGTTTTATTTTTAAAATATTACAGAAGACGTGTAAAAGTGTTTGTAAAACCCTATCTACTTACAAAAATAAAATATATATTTTTTTTTGTTTACCAAAATTCAGACAACAATAAGTCCATTTTGTTAGTAAGATATCTTATAACTAGTGTGAGTAGTTAACAAAACAAGGACAATAAAAACAAACAACAAAGTAGGGTGTCTGAGGCAGGATGTGCGGAGAGCGATAGCGTAAGAAATAAGCTACCCGACCATTCTCCCCATATAGTGCTTCAGAATAGGCGAGTAAGGACTCTCCACAACTGTTTTTAGAATGCTATTGCCACTGTCCCGCGTTCTACGCATCAGTGATGCGACTTTCTTTCGAATAACCGCATGAAAGCCGTCAGTTCGGTTCTGGGCAAACATCCTACAACATCAACATCGCTACAGTAACGGGGCAGTTTCAACAGCATCCTAAAAACATTATTGTATTGGACGCGCAAGACATCTAACAATCTTTTTGTGTAGGTGGTCTACAGACCTCCCGCGTACATACCTCGACAAAACGCCTTGAACAAGGTGATTTTGACTTGGTCCGTACAACGCGAGAATCTGCGGACCAACATGTTACCTCGGACCGCCAGTGCCCTACGTTCCCTTTCAATGTCTACATCGTCCTTAAGGTCGTCGGTAAGTATGTCATTTATCATGTAACAATAATTTAGTGTAAACTCTACAATTTATAATTTGGAATGTCACTATTTGATGCCATTCCACGCGGTTGTGACAATTTCTTACTGCTTATAATGGGACTGCTTTACATAACGAAGCGAAGTTAATAATATTTGGGACGAACAACATTTTTCTTGTTACCCATTTCTATCATTATTTTCTGAGATATAAGGTTGACATTTGTATGACAAGTTAGTCCATAAAAAATTTGATTGATGACGTTTAAAAATGTGATTATGATGTTTATTTTTAGGTAGGTATTTACTTTCGTGCCGGACCAAGCTTAAAATAGAAGCAGTCCTGACCATTTATTTTAATATTCATTGCGTTGTTTATATAAGGTAGACATAATTAAATGTATAGATTGGAGCAGTGGATTATGAATTTCGTACAAAACCAAATCCTGTGAGTTTTGATGGAAAGCTATTTTAGCTATACGCTATTCTCATAGCGTGATGTCCTATGGCCTTCTGCTGTGGGGCAAAGCCGCAGATATAAATAATATATTCGTTCTTCAAAAACGAGCTGTTCGAGCAATTTACCAGCTAGGTGCCAGAGTATCTCTGAGAGATTTTTTTAAAGAAATTGGTATTCTTACGGTAGCGTCATAATTTATTTTCGCCAACATTTTATATATTAGACAAAATATACACTTATATACCAAAAACAGTGATATTCACAACATCAATACTACAAATAAGGATAAACTACGTGCTCCCTTTCATCGGCTTCATAAGGTTCATAACTCATTTTTGGGGCTTGGTATAACCTTTAATAACAAGCTACCCTCTTCTTTGCTAGAATTGCCTTTCAATACGTTTAAAATTAAAGTAAAATCTATCCTTTGTTCAGAGGCTTACTATACTACCAACGACTACTAAAACGACAAGAATAGTTGGTCGCTGTGATTAACACAAGACAATGTTTATGGTCTTTCTCCAGAATTAGCTTCATAAAATTATTTTTATTATGTATTCTATTCATTGTGTTTTGGTTGTTTTTTTATTTTTATTTTTACTATCCATTTATTGTTGACATAATCTACCCATTACAATGTTTTTTTTTTATGAGTTGTATCGCAAAATGTGGTTAGCTTCCTAGCTAACCCGACCTCGACAGTTGATCATATTTATTTATCCTGATCCTAGTTAGTACCCATTAGCAATTAATTGATTGATTTTACTTCGATGGTCCTAGTTTATCATTGCACACATGTAACGCACGCACTTTTACCTGGAGGCTATTTTATTTTTTTTATTTACGCTTGAGTACAGTCAGTTTTAATGTTTTAATTGGTATATTGACGTGTGCTAGCTGACATGTGGCAAATGATTGATTTTAATGTGATGTGTTTCGTAATGTTAATTACTTCTCATACGATAAATGTGTAGAGTCAAGTTCGTCCAACTAAACAGACAGCTGTGCTGCTGGGGAGTTTGTTGCGCCACTTCTTCTTCCCAGCTAAAGCACTAGGAAGTGGTGAAGGGTGGGCGTTTTGGGGGACTGTCTTATGTAACTTTGACCTTCAAAAAGTGCTGATCTTCAGCCTAATTTGAATAAATGACTTTTGATTTTGAAAGTATGGACAAGTCTCAAGAACCTCCTTTTTTTAATAAAAATAAAAAGTTATTTCGATATAATTATTGAAAGTCCAGCAATATCAATCTGCCTTTTCTCAACTATTTTGGGGTCGGCTTCCAGTCTTACTAGATGCAGCATTGCTCATGGAACTACTGCTTAACAACACAAGCCCAGCCTTCTGCCCCTTTCACATTCTGCGTCCAACGCTCAATCACCAAATCTATATTATAAATACAAGATACTCAATAATCAGAACAGTTGAGTCTAAAGCGATGCCTCCCGTCTAAGGTACGATTCAGACCAACCGGCTCGCATCGGGCCGGGCGGCATTTTACAATGCGTTAAAGAACATTGAAATGTATCAACAGTAATTACAGTTCATATTTGCATGCAACTTACGCATAGCTACCTCCGTCGGCATCCCGCGACGCGTCGCGACGTGTCGCAGAATGCATTCGTAAGTTCCAAAGCCTCCAGCTAGCAAAGTTTGGAAGGATTGTACCGAATACCGAATCCCTCGGTATTATTATCTAAGGCACCGTACACACGTTTTCTTCATATTTTACGCTGCGTTCAGACTGAATCTAAACTCTGTTACGGGACTTTTTATAATATAAAACAACAACGCGTGTGCCCGACAGGATTGTCCATCGGGAACTTTTTAGAAGTCTTAGGGTACAGACGCCAGCACATCAAGCTATCCCTAACCGTAAAATTTCCTTAATTAAAAATTAACCTTATGTCTTTGCAATAAAGTTGAAATACTATCAAAAAAAAATGACAGATTGTGGTAACTTGATGTGCTGGCCTCTGTACATTTCACTAATGAAACTGATCGCGATCAGTGCGTACATCACGTTTAAGAGATGTCATTGTCATTCTTATCCATGGAATATTGACACTGATAGCTATTGAACGTGTTTCAAATGTGCTGATCGCGTTCAGTTTAATGACAATAGTATTGTTTTTTGTTTTTTTATTATTTAGTTTTTTTTTATTCAAGAAAAAAAAGTAAAAAAAATGTTTATTTAAAACGCACATTTCTGAAAAAAAAACTTAAAGTAAGCATTATGTAGTTGCATTATCGAATGCCAGGAGTTAACGCCATAGAAGGACATAATATAGTGACCTATTGGTCATATTCTTCAGAAATGTCAGGTACGTAGTACCTACTCGCAACGGGCGTGCGTGTATGACCAGATGTACATAATAATTATGTATAAGTAAATGAAGCAAAAGTATGTAAGGGTCGTAACGGGAGTTGTTCTGTAGTTTCTACTTTCCCCCATTGCAAGAATGCGTGAGATTAATTATGTCTGTAATTCTGTACATGACTAGATCTACACTCAACAAGTTTAGACGATCAGTCACTGAGGTACGGGACTGCATTAAGTAACCCTGCACCTTGTTTGGTAACATTTTGTTTTTACTGTTTTTGTTTTTTTTTAATTTTGTTTAGAAATTGTTTTTATTTTCTTTCCTTTTTTCCATTTATAAAAATATAATACATTTTTTTTTAGATAATAACGTAGTTGTATTGTGGTAGATGCTGTGTACACCTATAATAGGCTTACATACCAGCACTTTTATTATTTCATTATTGTTTTTATCTTTTTTGTATGTACTGCTGTTGGTGTACCTACCTAATAAATAAATCTATAATCCGATCGCACGCAATTAGCGTGTATCGTGGCTCTGCGTGCAAAGTAAGAACCGGTCAAGTCAGGCACAAGAAAGGCACCTTTGAATGTCAAAATGAACAAGAAATAGAATTGCTTCTAGTCGCCCTTTCCAAAAGGTAGTTTCGTATAGAGAAGAACGAATTTATTTTATTTAATTTTAAAATAAATTTGAAATCTCAAGCACCCCAACACAGTGGAAATATTCGCTTAGTCATAATATTTCGGATATTCATATTTCCCTCCGCATTTTAGTGTTACAAATTGAGAGACTTTCGTATGTTAGATTGTTCGGATATTTTCCTTCTCAGATAAATATGAAATATTGAAACAACGAATGGGGTGTATATATGAATATTGTACGACGTTGACTGGTTTTGAATAAATATTATACTGCAGTGAGTTACTTATAAGGGGTTAACTATCAAATGAGAACTACTATAAAGCGACCATTTACTGGGTACGTCTTTCATTGACTTGAATGTGCTCTGGCGGCTGAGAGAATGCCATGCTCACTTTAATGTCTCGCTGATGGTGACGAGTGTGTTGGACTATGGCTTGTTTTAATATAATTTTTGAACTGGTTTTACATATTTTATATCGGATGCTTTTAATGTTCTGCATCGTTCTCAGATGTATAATAATAATATGAATTATGTAACCAATATTTTGTAACCACCATTTTTTTTAAAGGGTACGTAAAGGTACCTACTGCTTTGGAATGGGCAACTAGTAAAACTTTGAGTTTGAGTTTGAGTAAAGTGGCTGTTTGACTTCCGGACTGCCGTGTATTCTATGGGTTCCGTTTTTGATATTTAGCTACGGAACCCTAAAACGAGTTAAAACGTGAATTCCAATCCAGTAACGTTTTTTTTACCGGATCCGATACCTATCGTTCGAACAAATAAAGCCGCCGTGGTGGACAAATACCTGTTCCGGTGAAAATACCGGAACAGGTATTTGTGTTTCCGTGTGAAGTCGTGTTCTTTTTTATTTATACACGTAACTTCTGAATGTTCTGTGTGAAGTGTTCTTCTTTATTTTTACATGTAACTTGATCCTCGCTGCAGAGCGATGGAATTTCAAAGAATCACAGAAAAAATGTGCATGTTAAATGTTCTACCTAGTCACTGGAAACACGCATTTCAACGTTTTGTTAATTAATAAAAATGCGGCCAAATGCAAGTCGCACACGCACTTGAAAGATATTTACTAACGTACAACATTAATTTACTTTAATATGATGATATTTAATTATGATGCGTTGATTGTGTTCAATTTCATTGGTGAAATCAGTCCTAAAGTTTTACAGACGCCTGCACATAAAACTATACCTAACTGTCAAATATTCCCAATTGAAAATGAACCTTATGCTTTTATAATAAAGTTGAAAAACTATCAAAGAAATTTGACAAATTGGGGTAACTTCTTGTGGCGGCTATACAAAAGAATTAAAAGTTTGAGAAATTCTGTGGTTCTTAAAAGAAAGTATATTGAAGTTAATAAAGTAAATTGAAACATTGCTTTATAGTTGAGTGCATGTGTACTTCCGAGTCGATTGTAGCAATCTCATTTGTAGTTTGAGCAATCGATTGCTCTGCTGCAGCTAAGTGAATTTTTACTTTTTAAAGAAAGTAAACCCGTTGTTGGAAAACTTTGACCGGTCTTACATTTGTCGGTAAGATCATTATGGTTTAGTGGGAATTAAAACAATGCCATAAGGACTAATATTGTATGACAAAAGAAGGAACAATATTGTTGTTATACATTACAATTATTTGACGTAATTACGTCACAGATGATTATAAATAGTCAGGATAGCTGCTCCCGCCCGGTTTCACCCGCTGCTCGGCCCCTATTGGTCGTAGCGTGATGTTACATAGCCTATAGCCTTTCTCGATAAATGGACTATCCAACACAAACATAATTTTCCAATTTGGACCAGTAGTTCCAAAGATTAGCGCGTTCAAACAAACAAAGTCTTCAGCTTTATAATATTAGTATTGATGACTTATTTTTTTTTAAATTAAACACAATTTTGAACTATTCTTTCTCAAAATGGAAAAAAAATTAAATTTAGACTTGGAACTTCCTTCTTTTTGTTTTCGGTTAACAGATACTAATATCTCTGACCATTTTACATTATAAAACGCAACATCTCCCTGTCTACTGGCTAGAGCGCTTTTATCTCAAGACTGTGCTGATTGACGGAGTAACAGAGCCTCAGGTTATGTTTTATAATGCTTGCGAGTCCATTAGGGGGGGCCTTATGGTGGACTGCATTAAGTTTTTTTTTTTTAATGGGCCTGCTCTTGGCCTCTATCATGCCTGGTGGAAAGTGATAGGTGAGGTCTATAATGAAGCGACCATGACCAGAAGATGCCTGTTCACTCTTACTTTGAAGGCAGACGGGTTATATGACGTGGAATGGAACACCAACGCTGGAGTGTATTCATGATATTAAAAAGTTGCTGATTCTTTTTAATGACGTTAGTCTAAGAATGTGGTAAGCGGGACTGTTCGAAAGGGTTACCGCTACCCCGGAACGTAAAGGGCTAAGGATCCTTCCTTAGCCTGTAGCGGGGGACTCTTACTGACTAAATCCATCGATGTAGAAACATAGTCAGTAAGAGTCTGACACTCCCATCCGCTCGACCCAGAGCGGGAAGAGTCATTTGATGATTTCCCACCTTCAAAAAAAAAAGTCTAAGAATATTGTTTTTGTACACACGCTAGAGAATGCCAAAGGACTTTTGAACAAAATAACATTGTTCATAGACCCATAAGAATCAAGGTCCTCTACAAATATTTAAAAGTCCTCGAGGACCCGCAGGTCGCCACCTGCAGGATCCATTAGACTGTCAATCCGGAAAATGAAAATCAGACGAAATCTTTCAAGGTCACAAGTTAGAAGAGAAAGCGATGTTAATCACTTTTCTTATCATTTGTCGTGAATAGGTAAAGATTTCCCAACAAAATATTATTTTATGTGATGAGTTATTTGTAGCTTCAAGAAGCAGGATTTGCCTCAGTTAAGCAATTTGGTTTTAAAGATTGATGTAATCACAATTTACTTTAGTATTACCACTTACCAAGTATGAAAAATTGAATTTTTAGCCTCCGATTTCCAATTTCTCCAAATAAATTTTAATAAGTATTTTTCAGAAGAAAATTATTTAATTTAAGTGAAGTCCAAATTTCCTAAAATTATTATAGACCGTTCAGCTCTTAAACTATAAATAACCGCTGATGGAGATGTTTCGGAAAGCCCGAAATTCCAAATCAGTTATACAATTGTTGCAGGAAAACAACTTAAAAATAAACCTAAAGAAAACGAAAGCTATACATTTTACCCAAAGATTACCTAGTATGAATATCAGAATAGAATATCGTAATGAAAACATAGAAGATGTAAATTCGACAAAATTTCTTGGCCTTCAGATAGATAAAAACCTTAACTGGAAAGCGCATATTGAAACTCTATGTAAAAAACTTAGGACATCCGCATATGCACTACACACACTTTCATCCACATTATATACGGATGGTCTACTAACAGCATACTACGGCTTAGTAGAAACCCATCTACGATATGGGCTAATATTTTGGGGTAACTCGACGGAAAAAGAAACAGCATTCAAGTACCAAAAAAGATGTTTACGAGCCATATTTAGACTTGAGAAAACAGACAGCTGCGTGCCCTTTTTTAAAAATTACAAGATATTAACTCTGCCGTCCTTGTACATATTAGAAGTAGCTATGTTTGTAAAGTCGAATCCACATTATTATAAATATCTAGCTGACGCATTTCCACGCAACAGACGTGACAATAGTCAACTTTGTCAGCAACCCGCTAGGAGGGCCCTAATGCGTAAAAGCGTTTACTGCATGGCACCGGTCATATATAACAAATTGCCGAGAACTTGGAAAGAACTACCTAAATCAACATTTAAAAATAAACTTCGTGCATTTTTGACAGCCAAAGCCTATTATAACTTGACTGAGTTCCTTAATGAAAAAGAATTTGACTTGCATAAATAGATTATCTGGAGATTGAATTATTTTGTGGTATTTGTAACTTGACATAATTATAATTAATCGTTGTTATGACATTTTTTTGATATTGTGACTTTTTGTTTTAATTATTTTTGTATTTATACGGTTTTGTACGTCACGTTGTGACAAACATGTCTGCACTTTCTGTATATCGTCATCCTGTATGCACTTTTTATGTAAGTATGTACACACATGTTTAAGCAAATAAATGAATCTTGAATCTTGAATCCCGGAGTGAGGTTCTTAAATTTTGCTTTGGACCTCGTGTCACGGATCATCCAGTATGTACCGTTTCCCACTTGTTTTAGTCGACCGTTTTTGTAACATGTGTTGAAAATCCGTCCTGATATAATACGATCGTCGCTTAAACCCGAAAAATGATCGCGAATATCGCGAACTCGTTCGACGATCGCTTTCATTTAGGATACCCGGGGGCCTAGACAGTCACATTTTCATTAACGATAACGAAATTAGATACTTACATCCGAAATGAATGGAATTGCTATAAGTTTTCGAAATGTCACGAAATCAATCGCTAAGTGCTAGATAATATCAAATTGTGTAACTAAACTCGATCAATAATCCCATACAAATCCGTTGACAAGTGGCGTTCTTGAAAATCCGAATCGGTTAGATAACGAATTGTTCGATCAATAATTTTCGAAATCGAATCGACACGGAACGATTGACACTTGTCTAGGCCCCCTGGTACGATTGTTAAGCAATTACACAGTCAAGCATTCAACTTACACCATACCCCAAAACAGCGGTAAAATGTGAATTATACGAATGGTAATCCCTAGTGAATATTCATAAATTATTACCCGCGTCATACCATATCTGTTAACACGATAATGTGTGTACCGCACTCTTGTTTATTTTATAATTTTCGTTTATTTTTGTCACGTTTAAATTACATTTTTTTCGGTTGAAGAACGTGTTGAAAAAGTATTGTTTTATACGGCTTGTGCTTGAATATTTCATAACCAAGTCGTTGGTTTTTGATGTAGATATTTTCTTTTGTATGTTACTTTAATACAACGTGGTAGCGTTGTGATTTTAGGATTACATTATATTGGGTCTCGTATTACCCAGATACTGACTGGGTTGTGGAGATCAGATAGGCAGTCGCTCTGTGTAAAATACTGGTATTCAGCTGCAACCGGTTAGACTGGAAGCCGACCCCAACATAATTGGGAAAAGGCTAGGCAGTTTGATTATAATGTGAGTTGGAGATGATTTGATCTACGAGACCGAAGTTCCGCGACTGATTTTATGTTCCGACGTATTCACCTGATATGTCACACCATATCTTTCAAAATTACGCGGCAAAAATTCAGTTGCGCAACTTTGTGTAAGTGTCTCAAGCGCTGTCGTGGCGCCGGCTTCGGTCGCATAATAATATAATGTGTGGTGGTCGCGTATAAAAAAACCGCCGAATTGCTGCTGAACTTACGCCCGACCGAAATTCAGCTGTACGGTATGACGCGTCTCGTACCTTCGCGCTTCGGCATATTGTGTTCAGACACGTAGACTCAAGTTTATTGCATTATTTACATTGTTGAACATTTTTTTTTTCGACAAAATAAAACAATGGATTAGCAATATCATACAAAATCATTTAGATTCTGATTTGTAGTGTGTACCCAATCAGGATGCAAGACTGTCCAAGCTATCAATATCTTTAGGACTGGCCCAAATCCCGCAGCTAAGATAATCACCATGCTTAAACAATCAAGTACCCATTAACGTAATTCCAAAACAATTTTCGCCATTTAAATGCTTAAAGGGTCTTTTTAAGGTTTTAAATAGCGAAAATTGATTTAAGCAATGTTTGTACCCAATCCTTATCATTTCAAGCATCTCCAAAATCAATGAAGGGAAAATAGTTTTGAACCTTGTTTGCGATAAACTGTCTGCTTCGTAATAGGCCCAATTTGGAGGCTTTGTTCCCTTCCTTTTTGCTTTGAAGAACTTTATTCAGATACTATTTTGTTATTCAAATATTTACAAGGAAACGTATATAAATGTGTTTAAATTTTGAAAACAAACACAAAAATAAATAGCCGATGGGGCTGACAAGTCCTGTAGCTGAAACATCACCTCTTATAACATGATAGCCGAGTGGTGTGACCGTCGGACTGCCAATACCCGAATTCGAGACCTCTGATTCTTCGATTCATGTGTGTATTGTATAATGGAGAGGGAACGCAGGCGACTGACGATTCGTTGTAATATGCTGGCGCGCAGATTTGCACGGTGTTCAAAAGCAGTAAAGAAGACACTATTTAGAGCATACTGTCAGTCTTTTTATACTTGTAGTCAGTGGACTATGCTACACGCAGCGAACCGTCAGTGCTCTGCGGGTCCAATACAACAATGCTTTCAGGTTGCTGATGGGATTGCCTCGCTACTGCAGTGCGTCGGCGATGTTTACCGAAGCTCGAGTGGACGGCTTTCATGCAATTCTACGCAAGAGAGCAGCATCGCTGATGCAGAGAGTGAGAGCCAGTCCCAACAGCTACCTGGAAGTAATTGCAGAATACATCCATAGTCCTGTTTGGAGACATTGGATCAGGTTGCATGTACTGTTGTAGGTGAACATGTGTCTTGCCTTTTTCTTTTATAGGTATGTGTGTAAATTACTAACATGTCATTAAGTTATTTCGATGTAATACTAACACCTTATGGACCGAAAAGTCTGAAATAAATGTTTTGAATTTGAATTTGAAAATTGAATAATTATCACATGCTTAAAAAACGGTGAAGGAAAACTTTGTGAAGAAACCGGCATGCCTAAGAGATATTTCTCAACCGCATGTGAAGCTAAGTCAGAGGCCCATGGGCAGCATAAAAACTCCGACACCAGGTCAGTCGCTAACCACACGAAAAGAAGAAGAAGATTCATTTATGAGGTGGTGGTCGACCTCGGGAGACTGTAGCGACCGCATAGCGTTTGAAGACCTCCCTCAAGGTGGGTCTATGACCTATGTAAAGGCTGCAGGTATACGCTGGATGCAGGCAGCACAGAACCGGTCGAAGTGGAGGTCCTTAGCGGAGGCCTATGTTTAACAGTGGACGTCTTCCAGCTAAAATAATGATTTTAAACTCAAACTCAAAGCATTTATTTAAAATATACCAATTACAGGCACTTTTGAATTGTCAAGGGGGTCGGTCAGTCAGAAAGATGAAGCTAGTTGCCCATTCCAAAGCAGTAGGTACCTATGGAGAAAAACAGGCAAGTAACTTCATGGACACTCTTTTAAATCAGAATTTATGTAATATTTGTACAAAATTTCACTTTTCAAACTAGACCCAGTGGTTAAGGCTGTGCATTGTCTATGAATTAAAGATTAGCAAAAGTCGTCAGGAAAAATAATACATATTTTTGTCCAAGCTTGAACCAGTGTTGTGAAAAGAGAAGTTGCTTTCCTAATCATAATTAAGTTTATAAAGTAATTAATCAAAATCTCAATCCTCGTCAATCATAAACTTTTAACTTTCAAGCATTTTGACGAATTGCTTTGCATTAGCGGATTAATCTATTAGGAGATGAGACGTGGTCAGTGCCTATTTTAGGGTTCCATAACCAAAGGATAAAACGGGACCCTATTAGAATATGACTATATTCTACCTCTGTGCCGAATAGCACATAGGCTACTTTTTCTCCCGGATAAATGTATTAGGGTTCCCGAGAGATAATTTTCTACACACACGCAGATAAAGCCGCGGTAATATAGAAATTGGCAGAAGGACACAGCGAGCCCCTCCCTCCCTTGCCACGATTTTTAGGGTTCCGTACCTCAAAAGGAAAAAACGGAACCCTTATAGGATCACTTTGTTGTCCGTCCGTCATTCTATCAAGAACGTTTTTCTCAGACACGCGTGGAGGTATCAAACTGAAATACTCTATATTATATCTAATACTCAGGTCTACTGTCCCTTGGAGCTGTGAAAAAATCAAACTTCTAAGCCAAAGCAATCAAAAGATACAGCTGTTTATGCCGCAAATTTTCGAAACTCGCACGGGAATCAAAACCTACAGGGTACTTCCCGTGAACTTAGAATCTTGAAATTTGGTACAAAGTAACGTCTTACAGTGCAGATAAAGGAAAAATTGCGAAAACCGTAAATTTTTAGTTACATCATATTATAATAAAAAAAAAATGTTTTTTTTTTCAAAATATAAAAATACCATAACTATGACTCGATTCTCGTGATGGGTGAACTTTTACTTATATACCTACAGGTTTGTACGGAACCCTCGGTGTGCGAGTCCGACTCGCACACCGAGGGTTCCGTACACTACTTCAACTGCAAGCCGCATTAATGAGCTTCGTTCTAAAACCTGTTTAAAATTTCTCTGCTTGCTTGCATAGTAACTAGTATTTTACCGTTCCAAAATCAAAAATACTCTAAATTATTAAAGCACCATATTGCAGTGACCTTTCCGTAAATAAATTAGTAACAACAAAGCTAAACATTAATATTTTCCAAATCCTTTATTAAAAGCCGCATACTACCACCGGCTGGCTGGTTAAAATTCCATTAGGAACTGCTTTTGTTTCTAAATAATTTTCCGAACTATCCGTAAATTCGTTGTCGGTAGTAGGGATGCCGATGTTCAATTTTTTTTAGGAATCCGTCGATGTGGCCCTCGAACTTCCAAATTAAATAAAAACAATTAAAAACAGTTACCGTATGAAATTTTGAATTTCGAGAACTTTGAAATTGGAATTGCTGCACTGTTTTACGTTTCGCACCTTTAGAATCAAAACGACGTAACTCAAAAAAGTGACTTTTAGGGTAATAGTAAAACAAGTTCTGAAATTCTTAACACCTCCGTATTATTTCGTCTATTATTTCGTGATTATTTACGTCAGTGACTATGTTTGTGCTGCAAATTATAAAAAAGTCGTTTCACTATTTTCGTTTTGAGTCATTTTATGACGATAGGTCAGGTAGGTTTTTTTTTCTAAAGGTGCGGTTTGTGTGTTTCATAATCAGCCTATAATATTACCATAGCTAAGACACAGATTTCCTCTCACTAAGTGGGCCATAATCCACCATACGGGCCCAGTTGCCATGGATGTCATATGTCTTCGAAAATTTGGTTCTAGGAAATACCGGTTTCCTCACGATGTTTTCATTGAAAGTTTTGAGACCCAAATCATTTCCACAAAGTAAACTGCTTGCTAGGGTTCGAACCCACGATCTACAACTCGTAAGTCACGGCCGTTACCACTGCGTCATCAGACACTTACTAGATTTTTTTACGGATCAAAATTTAAAAAAAATATGACCATCCTTATTGCAGATGCGAATATCCGCATCATCCCTGGTTGGTTGTGCACCATAACATAAGTACATGGTGCTCACATATTTACAAACATTCTAATTAATATCTCGGACATAGACAATAGATCGACTAGAAACAAAATGATGGTGATATGTTTATTTATAGCCGTAATGTCGTCTCCATCTTGTGTTTGCCCTACTCAAGACACACCATAAACCATTCTTCATCTACATATTACCAAAAACACATAAATACTTCGAGCAATACATCAAAAAGTCGTATTAACGAAAGTAGGTAGAAATCGTATTATATTGTAAGAAAACTGGCTTCAAGCCAGTTTGGCAGCCAAATGCTTCTATAAAGTTAAAAATCGGAAGACGGTAGCCTTTACCAACAATATTCTGAGTTATTGGCTGTTGAGAGTCTGGACCTGAATTCTTTAATACCCTTTGAGGTAATTACTTGAGCCAATAACTATATTATCACATGAGATCTACGTGGATTTTGTTATAAATCTTCTTTCTTCTTCTTTTCGTGTGGTTAGTGACTAAACTGGTCAGGGTTTTAATGCTACCCATGGGCTTCTAACTTAGCTTGACATGCTGTTGAAAAATTTCTCTCAGACATGCAAGTGGTAAATATAAATAAATAAATAAAATATTTTAATTCAGATAACAAAGATCCTTATAGAGGTACATTAAAAAAAAAAAAAAAAAAAATTAGAAATGATAATTACCATACGCACTTGAATTAGTAAAATCGGGGATACGTGTCTTAGGTCCAAACTCGAGACCTAGACTTGGCAGTCCAACGTTTACACCACTAGATGATCACTGCTGTCGATATAAATATAATAAATTGGTATACCTACTTCTGTTACTAAGTTATCCGACAAACTTATTAATCGGCAAAAGTGCGTAACGTAAATGAAAAATGACAATAAACAATTACGGGTTTCTATTAGGTACCTACTAAGAGTCTCTGAGCTAAGCTGTGGACATCATAATAATTTTCGACTGAGTAACTGTAAAAAACGGAATTGTTCATTTATAGACCTCATCCATCGCTTTTCATCAGGTCGCTAGGCGTAATCGCGATCAAGAGCAGGCCGCGAGAGACGCCCCGGACGTCGGGCGCCGCGGGACGACTCCCGGCCACCGTAAGCGCGGGCCTGCGGACGGAGAGTAATGGGTAGCTTACCGTCTGATCAGGACCAGGCCCGTGCCGGACGGCGCGTGTATATTCCACGCGGGCATCAAAGAGATGTCAGCATATGAAGGGGCCCGTTAGGGCCGGAGCCTGCCGGGTAAGCGGGCATGACCGAAAGGGTTACTGCTACCCCGGAACATAAAAGACTACGGAAGGAACATGGATGGGTTTTAGTCAGTAAAAGTCTGACACTCCCTTCCGCTCCACCCAGAGCGGGAGAAGTCTATTTTGATGATATCTCACCTTCAAAAAAAAGGCCAATTCAAAAATATACAACAAAACACAACATTCAACTATCAATCCCATGCACCATGGAAGTTCATTACCCCGAAGAACTTTGTGTTATGGTTGGCGTATTTCTTATAAGAAAACAAACAACTTGTCACCTCCAGTAAACCCGACGTCTTATCACTGCGCGTGACTCTTAAGTGGCAGGGGTCTGTTGCCCTTCACTTGCCGTAAGGGTGCCCGCAGACAGCCGACCGTACAGTCTCGAGCACTAATCACCATCATCTTCCTGACCTTGTCTCATGTTACTTGGGGTTGGCAACACGTTTTCTCTCGTTACGAATATACATAGCAGAATTTCAAAAGTACTAATTTTGAGATAAGATCTATCATTGATCTATGTTTAGTGTTTACATTAAGTTTTTTGGTTAAAAATATTTACAACCAACAGACTAACAATTTAATACGTATAACAATATAGGCTTGTGCCCTTGGCGTTGTCTAAGTGCAGCAAGCAATTGTTATATCACTACATAGTATAAAACAAAGTCGCTATTTTTGTCTGTTTGTTTGTCTGTATGCTTAAATCTTTAAAATTACGCAACGGATTTTGATGCGGTTTTTTGTAATAGGTAGAGTGATTCAAGAGGAAGGTTTATGTGTATAATTTGTCGACATATTTTGCGGGCAAAGCCGCGGGCGGAAGCTAGTAAATAAATAAATAAAACCTTTTTCACAATAACTGCTCTCAAAACGGTGAAGGAAAACATCGTGACGAAACTATACTATAGTATATCCTAGAATCAAAAAATTCGAAGGCATGTGACATCCGCCAACCCGCACTGGGTCCTCGTGGTGGATTATAGCCAACTTCCTCTCTTAGAGAGGAGGCCAATGTCCCAGCAGTGGGAACGATACAGGCTGATTATGATTATAATTTTCATAATATAGTAGGATGCTTATCCTTTCTATGGGTTTCATTATACCACGTTCGTAAAAACATAAATCTGCAATCACAGTAGGACTATCTATTTGAAAGTGCGTACATACATGTTAGTGATCTTGACTGTACACCATTGTCATCTGCGATAAAAATGTTACGAAAGAATCAAAGAAAAAGTTTACTTAGCACTATACCATAAACAAGAAACACAAAATAAAAAATCTTCAAATTAAAATAAAAGATTATGTGTGTCACAAGGCCGCACAAAATAGGTCAACCAACTCAATTTTGAATACTCAACGATTGAGGTCCAAAAAGAGGGCAACTAGCTTCATCTCTCTGACTGGACGACCCCTTTTTTTTTTTTTTTTTTTAAGGCTGGGAAATCATCCAATGACTGCTCCCGCTCTGGGTGGAGCGGAAGGGAGTGTCAGACTCTTACTGACTAAAACCCATCCATGTTCCTTCCGTAGCCCTTTATGTTCCGGGGTAGCGGTAACCCTTTCGGACAATCCCGCTTACCCGGCAGGCTTGGCCCTGGCTGATTACCCCTTCATATGCTGACATCTCTTTGAGGCGCGCGTGGAACATATACGCGCCGTACGGCACGGGTCTGGTGCTGATCGGACGGTGAGTCACCCATTACTCACCGCCCGCAGGCCCGCGCCTACGGTGGCCGGGAGTCGTCACGTGGCTCCCGACGCCCGGGGCGTCTCCTGCGGCGGCTGGGACGGGAGGACCTTTCTCTCTCCCATCCCGCCACCTCCTTCGCGAGCATAACTTTTTCGCAGAAGGAGGTGACTGCCTCCCACTCCCTCTCGCCCCGGACCATGGCTTGCACCAGGGCCGGGCGCGAGAGGTCGCCGCCGCCGATCGCCTCTACGAGGACACGGCGGTGCTCCGCCCATGCGGGACAGGTTTGCACCGTGTGCTCTACCGTGTCCTCTGGGCGATCCTCGCAGTGGTGACACCCGGGCGTTTCCTCCCGCCTGATGATGTGCAGGAACCTCCCGAAACATCCATGTCCGGTGAGGACCTGCGTCAGGCGGTAGGTGAGGGCGCTGTGACGCCTCTCTAGCCACTCCTCAAAGAGGGGCCTTACCGCCACTATCGTGGCGTGCCCTGGACGACCCCTTGACAGTAAAAAAGTGCCTCTAATCGGTATATTTCAAAAATAAATGCTTTAAATTTGAGTTAGATGGCGAGATAAACTAAGTTTCTTGTCGCAACAAAACATTTAGGTGGTCAGGCAATTGGCTGTCTGTGAACACCCTTAGAGCCCTCCACTAATAGTGCTTACTCAGTCTCGAATCTGTTTCAGAGAGTCGGCAATAGATTACAAAAGTTGTGGCCGATGGTCACCAATTTACCCAACACTTGAAGCACTTCCTTATGAGACCTTTTCTGCTTTGGTTTTTCTTTGTTCATATTGCTGTGTACTAAAATCCTACTATAATGTGAAAGTTTGTGACGATGACCGGATGTTTGTAACTCGTTCACGCAAAAACTACTGAACGGTTCTGGATGATGTTTGGCACAGATATAGATTATAGTTTGGAATAGCACATAGGCGTCAAGCTTCATCTTTCTGACTTACCGACCCTTTGACAATTCAAAGTGCCTGTAATTGGTTTGTTTGAAATAAATGATTTGAGTTTGAGTTTGATTTTTAGTTTTTTTCCGGTGTCTTCTCTTCCACTCCACCCAGAGCGGGAGAAGACATTTGATGATTTCCCATCCTTATAAAAAAGGCCTCCGATCAGCTTACGTCTGAACGATATAAAGAGTATTTTTTTAATAGAAAACCACCAAAATTTTGCTGAAGTGAGCTTACAGTGAACTGTCATTCCACCTGACGCTAGGGATTGACACTATTGACAGCTCACACTTCACCTAAGTATTCACAGTGAGATTTTTACTGGATGGATCTGCTCTCCCACTTATAGAGAAACTAAGCATCGATAAACATGGAGCCAATGAAACGTTGGCACCGATAGCAATCGTAACGTGCGTCAAACTTTATTCAATGGCCCCGCATTGCACACGGCAATAGTTTGTTCCTTATCGCGTCCGCCAGTGTACGACTGTACGTAGACTGTGTGCACAATGTAGGTTGTGGACTCGATGCAGTATTGAATTTTGCTTATAATGTGTAAGCTATGAAAATTACTGCAGTCATTAATGTTTGCGATTTTTTCTTGCGTTAGTTGATACTCATACCTTTATTTTCCACCACTTGACGATTATTTTCGTCTTTAGACTAATAAATAACTCAAGCAGACATCGACGGGGTGAAAATCGTATTGTCTTATGTACCCATTTTGTAAACTCTCAAAAAGAGGCATAGTTCGTCTATTAGTTGCCCAAAAAACCAAATACATTAATTGGCATTGCACGCGACAATAGTTTGTACCTAATTGTGTCCGCCAGTGTATTCCATACATATACTGTGTCGTGTCTCAATGCAGTATTCTATGTTCACTTTTAGAGTCGTCTTTTATGTTTATCAATGTAGAGATTGTCTATGGTCTATGGTTTAAAGATTCAATGGATGTTATATGATGGTTGTATTTCTTCGTGGTTCTTTAGTTTTGAACATTAAAGAGATTTAGTTCCTGAAATTAATGTTATGGGTTGGTAAACAAGCTGAATGGGTTCATCTGATATATTATGGCTGGCGATAAGTTGCCAATTTTTAAAATAAAGTTGATCTCGTTTATCGGTCTCGTCGATTTAATTTCAACCTTATTGAAGTAATTGAACCTTCAATTTACTGGGTATTGTTGCGAAAAGTTGCAAAGCAATGAGGTCTACTACAGCATAAGCAGCCTATAAACTTTAAACGGCTGGGACACAGCCCTCCCCTGTAAGAGACCGTGTTCCACGCGCGTCAAAGAGATGTCAGCATGTGAAGGGGCCCGTTAGGCCGAAGCCTGCCGGGTAACCGGGATTGTCCGAAAGGGTTACCGCTACCCCGACACATAAAGGGCTAAGGAGGGAACATGGATGGGTTTTAGTCAGTAAGAGTCTGACACTCCCTTCGCTCCACCCAGAGTGGGAGGGGTAATAAGATGATTTCCGAAACAAAAAAAAAGTCCCAAAACATTGTCTCCTAATTAAAGAGCTCTGTTTTGTCAGCAGTAAGGTCTGATGACGCAACTGTGAGATTAAAACAAGCAACATGCAGTATCATAGTAGCATCGCTCACCACCTGACGGCCCACGCGAGAGGCAAGAAGACAGAAGTGAAACTAAATTTATTTCGGGTTAATTCACAATGACACAAAAATCGAATACAACTTGTGACATTGACCAATTCGACAATCAACTCGAATCGAAAGACACGTGGCGCCATCTATTATCATAAGAACATTATTGTTGTTTTCTTTTAGTATATTTTTCCGGGATGAAAAGAGGTTTCATTTGTGCAACCTACAGCGTATAAAAAATAAATTCGGCATTTAAAATAATTCCAAATTTTAAAAGAATATTTTTTTCTGCTTTTGTTTGAAACCGAGCTGCTTCATAAACAATTTTATTTTATTTTGGCAGGTACACAACTACACGAGAAGACAGATTCATCGTGTATTTTCGTTGCCATAAGGTAAAAGTGGTTTTGTTTTGTATTTTTTTGTATTTCATTACAGTTTTATAGTGCACTAGGTGTTCCCGCGCGGTTTCACCGGCTGCTCGGCTCCTATTGGTCGTAGCGAGATGTTACATAGCCTATAGCCTTCCTCGATAAATGGTCTATTCAACACAAAAATAATTTTTCAATTCGAACCAGTAGTTCCTGAGATTAGCGCGTTCAAACAAACAAACAAACATACTCTTCAGCTTTATTATATTAGTATAGATATAGATATATAGAACGTGTTATAATCAATCATCGTGTATTATTGTCGCGTATTAATCAGTCATCTACAACACTACAGTTTTACAAATAATCATATTATTATGTATACACTTAAAAACTATAACTTTTTTTAGTGGCCACCCGGATTTTTTGCAGCCCGGCCCAATATAGTTCATCTACCCCACTCAAACTCAATCTAAAACAATCTGCATTTCACTAAAACTGAATCGTGGCCTATCTCTCTCAAGATACTCAACAAACATATTGGAGTCGCCATCTCCCTAATGACGGTGATAAATTTAACTACGGCATCTCGTCTGCAGGCTCTTGGCTTGGTTCCAAATTGTCGACGTACGCCCACTTCGCATGCGTTAGCACCTTGCTGTCTTGGTACCTCGTCGGGGGAAAACATACTAAAAATAAATAAACGTTGACAAGCCTAGAATCCATTGGCAATTTATACAGGAAGAAATTTATACAGAAGGGAGTCTCTTTTTTTTTAGTGTGGGAATTCATCAAATGACTCCTCCCGTTCTGGGTGGAGAGGGAGGGAATGTAAGACTCTTACTGACTAAAACCCATCCATGTTCCTTCCTTAGCCCTTAATGTTCCGGGGTAGCGGAAACACTTTCGGACAATGCCGCTTACCCATCTCGGCTTCGGCCCTAACGGGCCACTGGGTCACCACTACTGTCCAATTCATTGCAACAGTGGTAATTTGCGCATTTGGACAATACATTACGGTAAGCTGACTAATAAACCTTCTAATACATTACCGTAGATTAACTGTGGAAGTTAAATTTATTGAAATTACGATAGTGTTGTAAATGAGGTATATTAATCGTAGCATCCCAAAAATCCTATTTATCCTAATCTGAACTAGTATTATAATGCGAAAGTAAGTTTGTCAGTTAGTTTGTTAGGTTACGCTTAGACCACTGAACCGCATGTCTGAGAGATATTTCTCAACAGCATGTGATGCTAAGTCAGAGGCCCATGGGCAGCATAAAAACTCTGTCACTAGGTTAGTCACTAACCACACGAAGAAGAGAGACCACTGAACCGATAATCTCGAAATTTTGCATATACGTTGTTGTTTACAGAAACGGTCATAAAATACTTTTCATCCTGAAACAACGTTCTTATTTTAATAGATGGCGCTACGTGTGCGTTCCGTTCTGAGCCCATGATTACAACGGCCATACAACAAACAGAGAATGGGTATTTGAATAGGTAGTGAATAAAATTACTTTTTATGAACTGTCAAAACGCGGCATTTTTAGAATCAAATGGAATATTTATTAGCATTAAATGCAATTTTACAATTGTAATATCTTCGCATAATATTTAATGTCCATACGGTGATGGGAGTTTTTAAGACGAGCGATCTTTTTTCTATGTGATTTCATTTTTTTTTTTGACCATTTCAAATAGTCGATTGACTGTCAAATTCTAAAATAACGCAAGTGAAGCAGCGGAAACCACACGTTTCTTTTCACAAAATATTTATTAAGGTCTAAAGAAATGGGAACCTAATAATGTTCGAGGAAAGTATCGTGTATGTATCCAGAGTTATTGCCTCGGTCTGGTCTCAATGCCAGCAGCATCAGCAGGCACGTCGTGGACGGCATTATTTATATCAGAACGTAACCGATCTTTCTATACTTGGTATCCCTTTGTCTCTCTACACATTGTGCGTGTTGCAGTGAGGTTGGGATATTAAACTTGTGTATAATATCCTACAAGGATACTGTAGAGCTATAAAAGACAAAAGAAGAAAGAAAAAAATGTTTATTCAGCACAAACAAGACGCACATTTATAAAAATAAACTAAAAAGTCTCTAAGTCTATAAGTCTATACTGTGGCTTCAAAGGTTTAAGCCAGAGGTGTACCTGTAGTACAGGTACGCCTCTGGCCTAAACCTTTGAGGGAAACCGGCGTGATGCTATGCTATGTTATGAAACAATACATCGAGTCGACGACTTTTGTCAACTAGGATTACTGAAATTTATATGGGACCTGAGGATCGCCAGCATTCTGATTTTAATAAAAAAAGGATCATCAAATTTCGGTTCACATAAAAAAAAATCTGAGATAACACACCACAAAAAGACAATCGAATTGTGAACCTCCTCCTTTTTTCAAGTCAGATAAGAATAGGTCCATTTGTCGCATAGACACGCTTTTTTACTATTTAACATACGCTGTCACACTCCTGGGCAAAGGCGTCCCTCCACTACTTCCATCTTTCGCAGGCCCGCGCGACCTCCTTCCAGTTTTGGCGGAATCTATCCAGCTCGTCCTGCCATCGTCTGCGTGGCCTGAGACACGTGCATACAAAATAAAAATTAACTTAAAAATCACTCGATAAAGAAAAATATAATAGATCCATACGTAATCACAAATAATAATAATAGTTTAATAATAATAGTTTCCATTAAAATCGTTATTGATTAATATTTCTTATATTTGTGTCATTTTTTTGAAGAGCTCGTGGTTAAGTAGTAACAGCCGTTCGAGTCGATCTATCAGGTTAAGCTACGCTTTCCGAGGTTGTTCCGTGGATGTGTGACCTGCATTACATACCGAGACTCCTTCCTGCCTAGGAAAGCATGTTAAACCGTTGGTCGCGGCTGTCATTCGTGCATCTTTCTTTGACAGTCGTTAAGAAGCCCGAAAATCTGCCAGCCGGTCTTACCAAAGGGTAGGTATAGTATTATCCAGTTGCTTGGTTGTTGCGGTCAGATAGGCAGTCGCTCCATGTAAATTAGTGGTATTTTGCTGTATCTGGCCGATTGATATTGACATTGCCCTTTTGAGTATTCAAATACAACACAAATATCAACTATTATAATATAGGCAAAAAATATATAATTATCGCAACCTCTTCGAAAATGAATGTTACATTTCACATTCGACCAAAATTAATGATACATTTCACATCAATTAAGTTCGCTAGCCAAACCACACACGAGAGATGCCGAGTTTCACAACTACAGCTTGTTATAAATGGTGTAATCATTCAACTAATTCGCGCCGCAGTCGGTCGCCAACAAATCGTCGGTCGGCGGCTATGTCGGTCAAGTCAATCGATACGAGCATCAATCTGGATTGGTCATTTGTATCGGTTTGTTGGTATTATCTGGTTTTGAATAGAGAATTGTTGGACGTTGGTGTATTGTGGACGCTTTAGGAATAGTTACCTACATTTATTGTATTTGGCTATTTCGTGTTTTGATTGCCAATCTCTGATGTTCGCACTGCTGGAACACAGGCTTCTAATCTGTGGGAGGGATCTCCAATCTGTGGGTTGTAAACCACGTGGGCCCAGTGCGTGTTGGTAGATATCACACGTCTTCGAATTTTTGGTTGTAGGACATGTCGTTAACCCACGATGTTTTCCTCTATCGTTTTGAGAGCAGTGGTGATGAAATAATGAACACAAAGTAAAGTGCTTGCTAGGTATCGAATCCACGATCTACTAGTAAGTCCCGGCCGCTACCATTGGGCCGCCACTGCGCTCAGCAGAGGTATAAAGGTGAATCAATTATGTGATAATAACATTTTTTTTTCAAAATTCCAAGATCGTTTTAATTTAGCTCCACTTTCCACTCTTGGCTTTTTGCATTTCAAATGTCATATGCAAACTTCGATAATTTTGGGAAGTTTTTACAATTAAAAATTAAATTAACATTTTAAAATTATTTAATCATCATCGACATTATTGTTTTTTAAATATAAAATGATTGTCAGTTTTGGGAAATTGACCCAGTCATTTCATACTCTAGATGGTTCACTGGTCATCCCGCAACAAGAGCTGTGTCGTTCTCTCATGTTCAGTCCTTCTGCTTCGTTAATATTTGATCTACAATATACGTGATTCCTGTTGAATGTAAGAAAGGTTTTCATGTTCGCGTTACTGATGGTATATTTGACCCAATTTTATTTGCATGCATTTTTCCGTTAAAATATTCCTTGACATAATTATTCTACTGGGTGTAACCGAAAGGGCGTATATATATATATATATGTAAAAAAGGATATGCTACAAACCATCAAACCACTTATACTATGGGACCAACTCCGAAATCATGAACAATAAAATCTGCTGTACTGTGTGCCTACATTTCGACGAGTTACGTGACCAAAAGTGTTTAGAAAAGCTGATTTTTTTGTTCATGTTTTTTTTTTTATATGACCACTCGCAGATCAGCCTAGAGAGGCTGTTGTCTTCTTAACCGAACAATCCTGTGGTGGCCAAAAATTACTTTAAGGCCCCCAGCCAGGGCTTACAATGATTTCGGAGTTGGTCCCCTTTTGTATGTATATACCCTTTCGGTTACACCCAGTATGGTATGATTTAGGGTGACCATTTTTTTTAAGGCTGGGAAATCATCCAATTACTTCTCCCGCTCTGGGTGGAGCGGAAGGGAGTGTCAGACTCTTACTGACTAAAACCCATCCATGTTCCTTCCTTAGCCTTTTATGTTCCGGGGTAGCGATAACCCTTTCGGACAATCCTGCTTACCCAATTTAGAGTGACCTCGGTAGGTATATGCACCTACTATGGTTTAATTTCTGCAAAGAGATTGCAAATAAGTTCTCAACCGCATAAGCACGGAAAAAACCACATAATTATGTAAAAAGTCTTGAAGATTGCTTATCATAAGAACGCATTTTTCCTTAAATAATTCTACCTAGCATTTTGCCACCTAAATTAGGGTCGGCTTGCAGTCTAATCGGATGCAGCTGACAACCAGTATTTTACATGGAGCGACTGCCTGTCTGACCTCCACAACCCAGTGTAGTTGGGTAAAACATTTTAGTGCTTCTGTCGACCCATAACGACTGACAAAGATCCACAAATAACAGCCGCAATCAACGGTTCACGGAGGAGTCTCGGTATATAAGGACTGTCACCCATCCACCATTCTGATGCATTTGCACATTTTTTTTCTACTTTTTCACCAGTTAAATCGATGCAAAATTAAAATAGAGTTCCAATGCATCTACCATACCTCGAGCCACCGACAGACACGCATTGCTACGCTCGGCCGCTTCCATTTGACAAATTACAATTTATATCCAGTACCTACAACAACTCAATGCGTTTTCATCGCTTTTGACGCCAAACATGTTTTCTATTGCCATGTAAATGTTGGGCACAGGCGTAAATAAATATAAGGATGACGAATTGGGAGTAAAAAATTTTGGACCTTATCTGCGTGAGAATAGATTTTTAATTTGTATGCAAGTTTAGCTGGTAATGATTTATGTTTTGTTGAGTTGAAATGTAATCATAATATCATAGGTGCGTGTTCGAATGAATTAATGAATATAACCAAAGAAGATAAAATCAGGCGAAATACAAAAAACCTCTTTTGTTGATGTTGGTTTTTTGTTGGTTATTAAAAGTTGCACTACTAGATTATAGTTATTTTACCAATATAGTGTCAGCTATTTAAGGGGGATGGACCAAGGTCATCATCATTCTCCTCCTCTCCTCCTTATCCCAATTTATTTGGGGTCGGCGCAAGTCTTTTTCTTCCATACTTCTCCATTCACCCATCGTTTCTTTGGTCTTCCTCTACTTGTATAGCCATCCACAAATAGCCGTAGCCCGCGAAATCCAAATTTTCATAGATTTTCTGCAGTTTAAGGTCAGTTTCAGGTTATGTGTCGATCAAAATATGATTCACTGCCACATAAAGTACGTATTTATAATTGCCCTCAAATGTCATGATTTCATGAAATAGTCATTCTGTAGGGTTATATGAACTTAGAGGGTTGTATCAGTGATTAAAATGATTACAGTTCTTTAAATACGCACTTACTAAGACCGCAAATCATATTTTGATGATAATTAAAACTAATACTGACCTGCAAATTGCAAAAATCTTAAGAAAATTTGATTTTCGCGGCCTGGCGCTTTCACCTTAAACACTGCTCGTGGGTGGGAAGATTAGCAGGTGGCTTAGACAAGTGTCATACGCTCCGTGTCTATTCTATTTCGAAAATTGTTGATAGAACAATTCGTTATCTCAGCTATCCGAATTGTTTAAAACACCACTTGTCCACAAATTTCTATGGGAATATTGATCGAGTTTCGTTACACAATTTGACATTGTCTAGCAATTAGCGATCGAAAACGATTGATCACGTGACATTTCATAAGCGTATGCCTTTTTTTTTTTTTTTAAGGCTGGGAAATACTTGTGCCTATTCCATACATTTCGGATTTATCTAATTTCATTATCGTTACTGAAAATTTGACTTTGTCTAGGCCCCCAGGTCAGCAAGGTTGTTGATATGTTGCAGCAAGCTTGTTTGTTATCTTAGATATGTCACTATCTGCCTTATTAAAAAACACAACCGTAATCTGTCGGTCCCTTCAAAGTCGTTACAACCGGTTTTGACTGTATTTCTTTTACACACAAACTTTATTGCAACGTTTAACGCGACTTTTGACACATGTCACTCGCGATTAATGGCGTCATAATAAATATGTTGGGACGAAATTGGATTTTCCCCCGTTTTGGGGCCTTGCCCGGTTTCACATATGTTCATATTGTTTCGGTTATTAAAAAGCTTTGAGTACAGCTTGTAGCAGATTTTGCCGCAATTTCGAATACTTCTCAATGTTGCTTTGTATTCTCTTTATGCCAATGCTTGGATACTTGCTCATGGACTAACGCTGAGTTAGCGACGGTCGTAGAAATCCGTTGGATATCGGAAGCCCAGCATGTCTGGCAGTTGCTGTTTTTCAGGAAATACGATAACATATTTTATTGTACAAAATTATTAGGTCCTTCGATGCCTGAAGTTCTAATAAAAACACCCTGTGGTACTGAAACCGGTTGATATCCCGATCAGTCGTACAAAGCGTTTCAACTCCTCATTTATTATGTGCACAGCCAAAGTGTGGTACTCTCTTCCAGCGTCGGTGCTTTCAGTAGCAGCCCGAAGTCTGCCGAAGTCGAAGTCAGCAGGATTGTTCGAAAGGGTTACCACTTCCCTGGAACATAAAACGCTAAGGAAGGAACATGGATGGATTTAGTCACTAAGAGTCTGACACTGCCGTTTGACAATTTCCCGACCTCAAAAACAAAAAAAGGTTTCCGTGCCCTTCTACATAATAACCCGTCTGCTTTCAAAACAAGAGTGAACAGGCATCTTCTGGGCATGCTCGCTCCATCATATACCTCATCCATCGCCTTCCGTCAGCCGTGATCGAGGTCAGGAGCAGGTCTATTCGCAAATAAAAAAAAAATACTTTAAATGGATATGCTTAAAGCCTCAGATATAAAGCTCTGACGTCTAAAAGCACTTAAAATATCAAGTCAGTACAGCTTAATGTAATCTCCAGGGAACAGGAGAACAGGTAACATAAAGTGTTCCTTCTTAAGTATTAACCTTTCGAATAAAAAGTGAACTGAAAATCGATAGATCCTATATTTTTATGACTCACCATTTTACCGCGAGTAAAAATGAAAACATAATGCATAAGCCTTTTATAACCCTTCGGAAGAAGTAAGAATTGATAAATGTTAAAACGTTAAGAGGTGATGGAGCAAAATAGTGAATTTATTAAAAGAAAATTCGAAGATTTTTGGCATAATAAACAAAACTTTGAAGTTTGTTGATAAATTCTAGAAAGTGATTGACAAAAATGTTCACAATGATGTTATCAACAATACACAACACGTTATTATTATATTACTTTACGTCTAAACGCGTAGTGCTAGGCGCCGTGCTACGGCGTAGCATACACAGCGCTACGACGTAGCCGTCGTGCTACGAAAAGTTTTAGAAAGCATTTTTCTTACTCTATCATAAAATACACGCTTACCAGTTTTCGATTATTTTTATCTCTTTATTTTTTCACCAAAATCACCTGTCTGAGCAGTTTCGGTCGGTCATCAGTCCTGTCTATCGATAAAAGTACTTTAAAAACAGGTCACAAATAAAGCACTAAAACGAAAAATCTAGCTCTTCATAAAAGCTCTCACATGTTATTCTTCAACCGAAGTTACAAAAACGACATAAAAGCCACGACTATCGTTCATTTCGAATCTACACAGCATGAACGGATTTTGGACCGGCACAGCTTGTCCAATAGGTAGGGTTGGTATTTTGCCAGTTTTCTTAATATTTTTAGGTTGAAATTTTTAAACAGAATTTTTGGAAGTGAAGGTGGAAAATATTTTTTAAACGTTGTATTTTCATTCTAGCTCTTCAGTGTCTGACATAACGTTTTTAAATCTACCGTAATTAACTTACGGTAGATTAGCTACTAATTTAACTTAAGTACTTGCTAAAAATTATTTATTTTGATTTAAACTTCTTATCCAAACCGGTGCTCAATGCCACAAAGCATTTTCTGAAATTAACAAACAATAACGTGTTACCTCATTAGAAAATTCTGTCTATAAAAACATCGTACGATGAACTATAAACATTTGGTTATATCAATCTGCCTAGCCTTTTTCCAACGGTTAGGGTCGGCTTCCTGTCTAACCGTATGCAGCTGAATATTTTACATGGAGTAACTACCTATCGGACCTCCACAAGCCAGTCAGTAACTGGGTAGATAATACGATACCCCTTGGTAAGACTGGCTGTCAGGATTTCGGGCTTCTGACTACCCGTAACGACTGTCAAAGATCCACGAATGACAGCCGGGACCAACGGTTTAACGTGCTTTCCGAGACACGGAAGAGTATCGATATGTAAAGATGGTCACCCACTCACGGACCAATCCCGGCAAGCGTAGCTTAACCTGATGGATCAATCCATGTGGCTGCTATTACTTACCCACGAGCTCCTCAAAAGATTTGGTAACATGATTTAAAAAATTACTCGTGAAATCAACAAATTGAAACCTCTTTTAAAGATACCGTAGACGTAGACTTCTCCAGTATTTCACTCCTTACTAAATCCAATATAATTTTCTGCGCTTTTTTAAACATAAAGGTTATCAGCAATGTTTGTAGATATTTCGGTCAGCCCTAATCTCGAGTCAAAGCACGTACTATGGTAATCTTCGCGAAAGTCCCTTCACGGGTATTTTTCATGGCCACGTTCTAACTTAGACTGCGACATTCGATTGTATGTTTGGATTTACTTAGATTGCGGCTTTGATTTTTTTTTAAACCAGCAAAATGGTTAAAGTCTATGCAGTTTCGTAGCTTATTCGGTACAAACAAAAAAAAATCATCTTTATTTATATAACCAGATCGCTCCATGTAAAATACTGGTATTCAGCTGCTTCCGGTTAGACTGGAAGCCGATCCCAACATAGTTGGGAAAAGGCTAGGCAGATGATGATATGTTACACACACAAAAACAGACAAGAAGAAAGGAACAGACAATACGTACAAAGGTGGCGCATATTGGTTATAGATGACATGGAATGAGCTTTGATTTTATAACTATGGGTGACAGAGAAAACTGAACACGATTAGCACATGAAAACTGCGTTCGGTTTAAATGTGCCGATCCCATTTAGTTTTATTGTTGAAATCCGCCGAACATAATTTGGTATTTGAAGTGTTTATTTACTTGTAGTCAACAAACATTATATTAATCCTACAACTCAAAATTGCATTAATTGGACCATAATGCAAACATCTATAATCTATACATATAATAAATTTGTAGAAAAGTGGTGTCTGTACAATAGAAATATATAAAAAAAAAGTAGCAGGGGTTGTTATTATATCGATGCCGAACCCGAAAATGTAATTAATTTTTTTTTTCTGTTTGTCTGTGTGTTTGTGCACGCTAATATCAGAAACGGCTTATTCGATTTAGATACGGTTTTCACTAATATATTGTAGTAAGCTTCACTTAACATTTAGTGTTTATTTCATGTCAATCGGTTCATAAATAAAAAAGTTATGTCAATTTAAAGAATCACGGCAAACATTTGTTAAGGTATTCCATCGCGCCTGCGCGTCCGTGGCTATATAAAGCGCGCTGAGTGCCGCGCCGCTGTTACCCCCGATCCAGCTGTCCCTTGCTGTCCTCCCCCAGCGACGCCCTAAGCCGAGGTCCGTACCCCACAGGGGGTGCCCTTAGCGTGTAGTCGCTTAGTTTGTAAGTTTTTATAAGCCCTGGCTGGAGGCTACAATTCTTTTGTGGCATCCACAGGCAAGTCCGGTTAAGCAGTATACAACCCTATGGTTGAGCTGCAAGATGCCATTATCAAAAAAAAACACGCCGCTGCCATAAGGATTCAGTTATTCGTAGCGAACGCACGTGCGTTCGCTACTAACGTATAACTATTCGCCTATACTCTCCAGGATACGTATCCTGGAGAGTATAGGCGAATAGTTGCATTCGATTATTGCGATTCACTTGAATACTGACTGTTTGCATATTTCATTTATTTATATTTTAGGGTTTGTAGGTTAGGTTCTTTTTCTAAATTTTCCTTAAAATCTATCTATAATATAATAAAACAGTAAAAAAACTGTGTCTGTACATTGAATGTATTAAAAAATAATGATTGAGGGGGGTTTAGAAACAGTAATAGAGCACGAATTAAAAAAAAAAATTCGGTCTGTATGTCTGTTTGTTTGTACACGATAATCTTCGGAACTACTGGACGGATTTGAATGTTTTTTTTTGTTGTGTAGGTATTAAGTCTGGGCAACAAATAGACTATAGATAATTTATCTTGGAAACTTGAATACCTGATGCAGAACCGCAACTGACCAGCTAAACTATAAGAGATACAAAAATAGTACCGTAGCAAAAATTGTTCCGCGTGATGAGCATTTTCTGCAGAGAGAATAAATTTGAAGATCTGGAACACCTGATGTGGAACTCCAAGAGCCCAGCTACACTATAACAGATATTGGAATGACGTCTTAGCAAAATTTGTTCAGCCTGATGAGCACTCTCTGTTGACGTATAAAAATTTATGATCTGGAACACCTGTTGTGGAATTCCAAGAGCCCAGCTACTCTATTACACATATAGGAATGACGTCTTAGCAAAAGTTGTTCGGTCTGATGGTTATTTCCTATTGACTTATAGAAATCGAAGATCAGAAACATCTGATGTGGAAATCAAAGCTATCACTAATTTCACTGTATAATTATAAAATAACATAAGCTGGGAGTACTACCACGCGGTGAAGGCGGTAAAAGTTTAGGACTGATTTTCGCTGACGATGGTACAGACGCCAGCACATCAAGTTATCCCTAACTGTCAAATTTTCTCAATTAAAAATTAACCTTATGTCTTTGCAATAAAGTTGAAATACTATCAAAGAAATGTGACAGATTGTGGTAACTTGATGTGCTGGCCTCTGTACTTATATCATTGAAAATTTGACTCTGCTGGCCAAAACTCCCATTTATTTTTTTATTTTACCAAATAAATATGCCTTCGGACATTATGTTATTTGAGTGTTTAATTTCCTTTTCTATTTATCTTCGTGACACAGAAGCCTACCCGATAACGCAGGGGAGCAGTCCCTTAGATTTTAATTGATCACTTATATTGACAATAAAACTATAACCATGCCTAGAAAGAGGTCAAATCTTTCCCAATGTTCCAAAAGAGCTAAAAGATTGAAGATCATAAGATCCCAAGAATCTACCAAAGAGCGTCACGAGAGACTTGATGCTGTTCGAAAACATCCGGCTGCAACTCGCTCCGTGGAAACCTCTTCGGATCGTGAAGCACGCCTGCGTTCTCAGCGTATTTACGCATCTACATCCAGGTCTCTAGAGACCAGTGAAGAATATGATGCGCGACTGACCGCTGATCGTGCAAGTCATGCTTTGTCTCGCGAATCGGAGACGTTCATGGATAGAGAATTACGCTTGAGTTCCAAGCGTATCTACGCATCGAGTAGTAGGTATCTAGAGACGAGTGGGGAACGTGATACGCGACTGACTGTTGATCGTGAAGTCATGCATTGTCTCGCGAATCGGAGACGTTCACGGATAGAGAATTACGCTTGAGTTCCAAGCGTATCTACGCATCGACTTCTAGGTCTCTAGAGACAAGTGGGGAACGTGATGCGCGACTGACCGATGATCGTGATTCAGATCTTCGATTTTGACGACTCCGTTGTCGCTGGCATAAGCAACAGGATACGCGTACGAAGTCGCGGGCAGAAGCTAGTATATAATAATAACACTTAAATATACCTAGTCAACTAATAATCAATCAAAAATCCGGTCCAAATCATAACCCTACTTCGACGTAATCGGGTAAAAAGTGTCCTGGACTCGAAAAAAGGTCCAAAATATAGGTAGAGATAAACTACCATAACATAGCCCGCCCTTCCGAAATTCAACACGCTTGAAAGTAATCACAAAGCGCGAGTCTCACGACGCATGTTGCTACCGGCAGGGTTGGAAAAAAAACATGTTTTTTTTAGAAAGAACAAAACATAATGTTTTATTTGAAAAACAAAAAAAACATGTTTTTTATTCATGCATCATTACTGTTTTAATTGCCTTGTTTTAAACATGTTTTAATCATGTTTTAAACACGTACGTAGGTATAAAATGAAACCAAATAATTAAAAATCAAAAAGTACTTTATTATTATTTATTTATAACAACAGTTTCCAAGTTAAGATGCAATCAAGTTCAATCAACTTCCCTTCTCTTATCTTCAACTCAACCATCAACTTCCATAATCTGAAGTTTCTCAAGCGAACTGTGTTGCTGTTGATTAAGAGTTTCACGAACATTCGCCGTATTACCGCTTGTCAGTCAGGGGAATCCCATATAGTAATATCGAAGTTGCCAAATTTTTACTAAAAAAACATACCATAAAATGAGTTTCTTAGTCTCTTTTAACTAAAAGTATAATGTGTTATTTTATGTGTTTTAAACATGTTTAAAACATGTTTAATTGTGATTAATTATGTTTTAAACGTGATATGTATTTTTGTAGTGTTTTAATCAGTGTTTTAAACGTATGTTTAAAACAAATGTTTTAAACATTGCCAACCCTGGCTGCCGGCCTGCTACTGACTACTTACAACTACATACAAACTCTTTCTTAAGACCATTCTTCCTACAAACATTGAAACAGTAATTTGGAGGGGCACGCCATGTTATCGTAGTTTATCCCTACGTAGGTAATTTATCATTCTTTTCCATTCCAGACTTCAGCAGCGAACCACAGCTAGTCCTAACATTGTACGCCCTTTCAATACATGTATTTTTTCTACTGCAGGGTTTCAGCCTCCCTCTTTTTTCCCCACATCCAAATATTCCATATTTTGAATACATTGTAACCAACACGTATTGTAATATAAACCCCGGAGCTATGTTCCCGCTCGTTTCGTTACTGCGGATTTTGGTTGAGCTTTACTAAAACATGTTGGATATATTTTGTAGGTATTAATGTGTGAATCCATGCGATATTTTCACATATTTTTTTGTTGTAGATATTCTTTATGTTCTAAAATGTTAACTATACCTACTAAATTCCAATTAAATATTGTAGCATCGCCACAAGCGAAACACACGTCACACTGACGTCATGAAAAATCCTACATCGCGCAAGTTGAGTTTACCGCGCCACTACTATAATACAACTTCCCGACCTCAATTGTCGGACAGTAGCCCACCAGACACAACACCCATCTGGTGGGAGGATTCTCCCTTTTCAATGGAGGGTGAATGAACTGTACGCACTGTTTCTTCCAATGTTATGGTGGCGCTTCTTTCAGGTCCGTTCACGGCCTGTAGCTATTCGACTTGCGCCAAACGAGATCCACACGCGTCACCTGCCTTCAGCCGGCAATCCGCAAGGCGCGGTGACTCGCGTCACGCTTTAACCCATTAGATGTTCGCCTATTAGAAGCCGTTCGCTTATAAGAGCTCAACGATTTATACAGTCATATTTATTGTCATTTCGAGAGAATTTTCCTTATGAATCGATGGGGTTCATACGACATTTTAGAGGTTAATTTTCCTTCATGTGTGTTCTTCGCGGAAACTACAAAAATTTACAAACTTGAAACTGGATCTTGAACACTTGTCTCTGACATCGGTGTCTTTTCTACTGTTATATTTATTGTCGTTTCGAGATTTTTTTTCTTATGAACCAATGGGGTTTTTACGATATTTGAGAAGATAAATTTCATTCATATATATTTATAAAAAACCAAATTAACTAACTTAAAAATTGATCTTGAACACGTCACTGACATCGGTGTCAGTAAACATCGCAAGGAAACAATTAATATGAGACTAAAACCGCCAATTCGCATAGATCAAGCATGGCGATCCAGGCTCATGTATTTTCTAAATGAGAACAGGCCTTTGCCCTGCAGCGGATCAATAAAGGCTGGTTTGAAAAAAAAAACTAAATCCGCAAAAATTATGAATAGCTTTTATAATCTGCGAATTCTCTATTGCTTTTCCCAGTGGTAAAACAGTATTAGAAGATAAAACAGTAAAGTTTAGAAGCATTATTTCACAATTTCCTCTAATATATAATTAATTACCCTGGGCATTCATTCCAAGGACAACTTAAAGGTTATTTTCTCTCAATAAAACCTTAAAAGTGCCTTGGTAATTAAATTCATAATATAAAGGAGCTTATTAAGTAAATTTGATATTGATTCGAACCTGTAATTATAAAATATTACGGTGTAAGAAATTTTGTGACAGAAGTCTTCCATAACAACGTGTGACAGTTTTTTGATAATTATCTGGACGAGGAATTTGGGGTTTTGTGAATATCACGAGTATGGCTGTAATCATATAATTGTTTTGTAGGATTACGATTTAAACTCGTGAGGAGCTCGTGGCTAAGTAATAACAGCCGCACGAGTCGATACCTTAGGTTAAGCTAGGCTTGCCGGGGTTGGCCCGTGGATGGGGGACCATCTTTCCATATCGAGACTCCTCCGTGCCTCGGAAAGCACGTTAAGACTTTTGTCACGACTGTTATTCGTGGAGCTTTGACAGGCGTTTCAGGCTAAGTAACTGGGGCAATACGATTGTATTACCCAGTTACTGACTGGGTTGTTGAAATCAGATAGGCAGTCGCTCTATGTAAAATACTGGTATTCAGCTGCGTCCGGTTAGACTGAAAGCCGACCCCAACATAGATGGGAAAAGGCTAGGCAGATTGATTACGCAAGCGCTACTGCGGAGTATGAGATACTGGGTTCGATTTCCAGGTCGTGGGTGATTCTATCTAGAAATTCTCAGTACCTGTCCGGAGTTTGTACATGTGCCCGGTTGTCGGCACTAGGTTCACCCCCTATTACTATTACAACATAACAGGCCAAATGTTAGTGTACTATAGGAACACCATTGCCGTAAAAAAGTTGCGTTGGTGGTGCGCCGAGTACGGGGGAGCCCAAATAGCGTCCTCAGGATGATTGGCGAGAGAACTGATACTGTTCTGCTCAGTAGGTTCACTCAACTCCATGTGTTGCGGGACCGATGAGCCTACAGAGCAGGGGTGGACGGTGTGTCTAGTTTGTGTTACTTTTTAATTACTAACATTAGATATAAGCAAAATTCTTGTTACTAACAACTTTGCCTTGCATATGGACTTTTTTGTCTGAAATAAGCTATTTTTTTATTTATTGCCCAACCCTTTGGTGAAAAAAGGCGTGATGCTATATCATATAAAATCAGTAGCAACGTATCGAACTTTCTTCATTTTCAAATTTACGATCACGAAATCTGGGTCCCGAAAGTCTTTATTTACGAAGCTTTATAGCCACCATAAGTACAGAGGCCAGCAAATCAAGTTACCCCAATCTGTCAATTTTTTTTGATAGATTTTCAACTTTACTCCAAAAGCATAAGGTACATTTTCAATTGGGAATTTTTGTCAGTTTTGGATAGCTTGATGTGTATCTGTACATTGGGAGGTGAAAGTTATTATTTTTTCCAGTAACATAAAGTAACAGGTGGGATGTCGTAACTTACGGTTTATTTTCAGGTTAATCCGTACATTGAACCATCGTAAATTATCTTTCCTTTAGCTAGGGAGATCAGATAAATGTTTTCCTCAATCTTATGTATTAGGTATTTAATAATAATCCGTCTGTCCTTGAATGAGTTTTTTTTATGATTCATGCCACTCGGAATTATATTTCTCTGTTTAAAGGTGATTTAAAGGTGCACTAATTAATTTAATAGAAGATTATTCCGAGCAATTGTGGCCCAGTTGTAACAGACTACCTAGTAGCCTAGTGATGTGACCGTGGGACTGCGAAGTCATAGGTTTAGAATTCGAGCCCAAGGTACGCATCTCTGACTTTTTGATATTCGGATTCATGTATTGACACATGATTCGTATTGTATAACTAGCTTCTGCCCGCGGCTTCGCTCGCGTGGAGGTCGGAAATTATCCCACAGGAATGTTCTACCGGGATAAAAAATATCCTATGTGTTAATCCAGGATATAAACCATCTCTGTGTCAAATTTCATCCAAATCTATACAGTAGTTTTTACGTGAAAGAGTAACAAACATCCATACATCCATACTTACAAACTTTCGCCTTTATAATAGTAGTAGGATTATTCCATGCGAAAACAACGGTGAAGGAAAACATCGTGAGGAAACCGTATCTGAGAGATATTTTTCAATAGCAGCAGCAGTGCATGAAGCTGATTTAGACGCCCATGGGCATGAAAAACTCTGAAGCCAGGATAGCCACTGACCACTCGAAAAAGAAAGAAGAAAAAAGTATATATGTAATCAGCCTATAATGTCTCCACTACTGGGATACAAGCCTCCTCTCTGTCAAAAGAAGTGGGCTGTTTTATACTTCGCGGGCCCAATGCCGGTTGTCGTGATTGGTTGACTAAAACAATCAATCATTATTATAAGTTAAAATTAAGAAATTACATCAGCTGTTAGAAGCCGAGTAATGAGAGTGGGATGAAGGATTACCTAGATCCACCTATGTACATTATATATTTTTTAATTGGGAACTAGATGTGCTGTTGCGTGCTGTGTGGTGCTGTGCTGCATTGTGCTGTGCTGCATTTTGCTGTGCTGCGTTGTGCTATTCTGCGTTGTGCTGTGTTTCATTCGCGATGAGTGTCGACGGCTGCAGTAGCTTCAGTATTATTTATCACCTTAAGTTTATATCTGTTGTCTAATAATTATTTACCTACTACTTAACATAATATTTACATTTAAAAGCGAATTATTAGCAATACAATATAAGCCTGCCAGTTACAACAGTCATAGTATCATACAATTTGAGACTGTATTACAGTGTAGCATCACTACATAGTATAAAGCAAAGTCGCTTCCCGCGTCTGTCCATACGAACATAAATGTAAGGAACAGCTGAATTTTTTTACACGATTTCAGGTTTGGTCCCGTAGTAAAAGTTGTTCATAATGATGAGTACAATGACCTCTTAAGAGGTTTCTGGTGTTTTACAAATAACCCTGTATAATAACGAATTATTTTACTACGAATTTAAAGCGTGCGAAGCCGTGGGCAAAAGCTAGTTAAGTATATAATAGACTGTACAATCTAGAAATACGCACTAGTCTTCTATTCAGCCTACCAACGAATTAAAATTGAAGGGGTAAGTGGACAAAGGTGTTACCTGACAAAACTGAAAAAATCGAGTTTCTTGCATGAACATTGGTTTTAAGTGACGATAAATCGACTGGCGGGCTCAAAATATCTAATTTCAATTCATATCCAAAAATACAGACCCTAGCAAAGGTGTTAACTACCAAATATGCATACATTTATGCATGAAACTCGATTTTTTCAGTTTTGTCAGATAACACCTTTGTCCACTTACCCCTTCAATTGTTCTACCTAATAACATTAAACTACGTAGCGCTTCTACTAAAAGATAATTAACTCGCAAATTGTTTCATAATAAGATAAAATGGACCTGACAGATTCCTTCCTAAGAAAGGGGAAAAGATATTGTGTCTCGGAATGTTGAAGTTATTTAAGATCTGATTTTGTATCTAACTTTAAGATGGGTCAAAGTTACAGTGTTTAAATTATGTACTAGGTATTACATTACAAAGCTTTTTTATTTTGTGGGTGGAAAATCATCAAATCAAATGAAGGGAGTGTCAGACTCTTACTGACTGAAACCCATCCATGTCCCTTCCATAGTCCTTAATTTCCGGGGTAGCGGTAACCCTTTCGGACAATCCCGCTACCCGGCAGGCTTCGGCCCTACCGTGCCCCTTCATTAATGCTGACATCTCTTTGAGGCGCGCGTGGAACACGAATGCCCCTTCCGGCACGGGCCCGTTCCTTATGGGACGTGGGTGACCTATAGCACAATTTATTTATACATAACAATTAATACATTACAACGCCTGGAAAATAAAATATGTTTACTAAACAAACGGTCGTATTTTTTTTACTGTATAACCCATGTGAATGCGAGTAGTCAAAAGCCCCATATTTTTGTCCGATCATACGCCTTCATGATTATCATATAAATGTTATAAAGGCTCTCGTCGAAAGGTTAATATTTTACTTTAACAAACATCTTTACTCACATACCATACATATCCTTCTTTCTTTTTCATGTGGTTAGTGACAAACGTGGTGTCAGAGTTTTCAAGCTACCCATGGGCAATACATACCATGCATTACAAGCTTGAAAAGATAAATTACAAGACTAAAAATGTTGTCCAATAGACTCATAACTCCTGTAAATATATCTTACAATTTCACAAAAATATTTGGTCACAAATTGTGGTTCTCTTAGAAACCACCTTTACGTCCAACGAGCGAGACAAAAATATAAAATGTCACACGAGTTAGAAAGAGAGCATATTTGTTATTTCACCCATAAAAGGTGTAATAAAAATAAAATATTATTACCACACGCTGTGTACAAGTAGGTAGCTAAGTACATATTACTGAGATTTGTAAAAGTATGATCTATGTATGTATAGCCGCCCTCGTAATTGCTTTATCATCCTAAAGTTGAAAGACACTTAAGATCTATTTGTCTTTATGGCAGTTAGTGCTAATTTCACCAATGAAATTTTAATCAAGAGCTGTCAGTGTCAAAATTCCATAGAAAATAAAGAGACTGGCACGTTAAGCGGGATTGTCCAAAAGGGTTAAGGAAGGAACATGGATGAGTTTAAGTCAGTAAGAGTCTGACACTCCCGCTCCACCCAGACCGGGAGAAGTCATTTGATGATTTCCCACCCTCAAAAAAAGCTCTTAAATGTGGTTTATTCAGTTGCATTGGTGAAATTGGCATTAAGATAGTTTCAACCTAAGTGAAGTTTTAGTTGACTAGCCATTATTGTCAAAAGTGACAAAGCATTTACGAGAGTGACTATACCGTTATAAGAATACCTTATTTTTGTAGAAAAAGTTTGTCTTCGTTCTATCCTTTTCACAAGATTCAATTATATTTTACATAATAATAATAAGTGAATGTTTACCTTAGCATCTTTAATAAATTGCTTTTCAAAGTTACTTTTAGTGATTTCCATGTAGGTTTTCAGATAGAGGGTTGACTGGCATTTGCCTTATATGGATTTTAGTTGGCTTCAGTTTACAATAGAAATATTAATAGTAAAGATGTATGAGGAACAGGGTGTACAATTCACTTATCCTCCATAGAAACGGGAGGATCCTCCGACCAGACGAGTGTTTTTTTTCTGGTGGGCTACTGCCCGACAATTGATGTCGGGATGTTGTATATACATATGTAATATGTTAGTCGCGCGGTAAACTTTGCCCGCGCGATGCAGGATTTTGCGTGACGTCACGTGTGTGACGCTTAGTTTTCGCCTAAATCTTTGGCCTAAGCCCAGACAAAGACACGTTTTCATTAAGGATAGTGAAATTAGATAAATCAAAAATGTATGGAATTGGCATAAGCGCTCGAAATGTCACATGATCAACCGTTTTCGATAGCTAAGTGCAAGACAATGTCAAATTGTGTAACGAAACTCGATTGATATTCCCATACAAATGCGTTGACACGTGGGGTTCTTGACAATTCGAATCGCTGAGATAGCAAAATGATCGATCAACAATTTTTTAAATCGAATCAACACGGAGCGATGACACTTGTCTAGGCCCCCTGATTTTCACTGACAACACAATGAGTATTTCTCTTCAAAATAAATTTTTTTTTCGCAAACATTTTCAAAAGGGCTATTAAGAATCAGACAAAGAACAGTATGATCCACATAAAGAAATACAAGAGCTTCGACCGTAAGCATAGAAGGGTTCAAAGCGTGTCTAACTTTAAAGTCGGTATCGGCTGTGGTGAACGAAGAGACAGAAAATAGAATAGAACAATCATTCTAAACAAAAGCAAAACATTTAGAAGAATTCATGCCAGCATTATCGTCAGTGATGCCGCGGTATGGTCAGCGACAAAATTCGATTAGCACTGCTGCTATTATACATCTTAATCAATCTACCTAGCCTTATCCCAACTATTTTGGGGTCGACTTCTAGTCTAACCGGATGCAGCTAAATACCATACATTATACATTAACGATTTACCCCAATTACTTCAAAATCAACCGAAGATGGTGTTATTTGCAGATGACAAGTCATTGATTTTTAAAATTGATCGACGCTCACAAAATCTTGACGACGTGAATAACTCTATTCTTCAGGTCCAAGATTGGTTTACGGTAAATAATTTGGTACTAAATGAAAAAAAAACCAAATGCATTAGATTTAAATTACCTAATGTTAAAAGTAGCGATTGGTGACATCATATTGAACGGAGAAAAGCTAGAATTTACTAAGCAGACGGTTTTCCTGGGAATCACGCTAGACGACAAGTTACAATGGGGTCCCCACATAACAACTCTTGCGGGACGGCTAAGCTCGGCCGCTTATGCTGTTAGAAAAATAAGGCAGTTGACAGACGTAGAAACCGCGCGCTTGGTCTACTTTAGTTACTTCCACAGCATTATGTCGTATGGCATTTTACTGTGGGGTCGGGCTGCTGACATTGAATCCATTTTTATTCTGCAAAAGCGAGCTATCAGAGCTATTTATAGTACAATCTACGTCGCCGCGAATCGCTTTGGGAACTATTTAAAAGTATTAATATTATGACGGTACCATGCCAATTCATTTATGAAAACATTATGTATGTTAGAAAAAATCGACATCTTTTTAACAAAATAAGTGATAGGCATAACTTTAATACTAGAAATAAAGATAAAATAGATCAACCCTCTTTTAGGTTATCAAATTAAAGTACATACATCTTTTATGGGGTTCTGTGTTAAATGTTACAACAAAATACCTTGTGACATTCTGCAATTAAATTAAAGAAAATTTAAAACTCACATTAAAAATACACTTTGTAAACAAGCATATTACAAATTAGAGGATTATATAAAGGATAAGGATGCTTGGAAACATGCTGGTCCTGCTCCACAGGGCAATCTAGTGTCTAGACAAAATCAAACTGGTTGCTAAGTAAATTAAAATTTATTATTTGTAAAATACTATTTTAATATGTTGAAATATCTTCTCACACATTGATTGATTTATTATTATTAACTTTGAGAATGTTTGTAAATATGTGAGCACCATGTACTTTTGACATACTTAAGTTTACCTGCCATTACTAGGTATATGTGTTTTTCTTTTCACCTTTTGTGGTGTAGTGTTTTTATTCTGGGTGCATCGTCTTCACATATAATGTTATAATTCATGTATACAAAACATTGTAAAACATTTTAAAAGAGTAACGGTGGAGTTTCTTGCCCATTCTTCTCCACACGAAACTACCTTTTGGAAGGGGCGACTAGAATCAATTCTATTTCTTTTTCATTTTGACGTTCAAAAGTGCCTTACTTGTGCCTATTTGAAATAAATGATTTGACTTTGACTTTGACTTTGACCAGTATTTTACATGGAGCGACTGCTTATCTGACCTCCTCAACCCAGTCAACTGGGTAATATGATACTCCTTAGTAAGACTGGCTTTCAGACTTTCGGGCTTCTGATTACTCGTAACGACTGTCAAAGATCTACGAATGACAGCTGGGACCAACGGCTTGACGTGCTTTCCGAGGCACGAAGGAGTCTCGATATGTAAAGATGGTCACCCATCCACTGACCCAACCCGGCAAGCGAGCGGCTGTTATTTCTTTGCCACGAGCTCCTCCGACATCTAAATTGACATAACATTGCCGAAGCATTGTTTTACCTACAGATTTTTTTTATGTAATCGCAATAAAAATGAAAAACAAAAAGAAACGAAAATTATCAAATTAGTGTTAAATTAATAGCTTAGTAATAAAGTTAATCGACTTTTTCTCACAACCCATATATCGTGTTTAAATCTTTGTGAGGGTTCTGTTTCATTTTTTAACAGTGTTAAGGCCTTGTTCTCGTGTTCTCTTTAACTTGCGAGTGAGGTTAACAGAAACACTTCGAAATAGAGCCACGCGGTCGAGATAAAACACTTTATTGTATGTTTCTATGTAGTACCTTTTATTTTACTGGGAGCACTATTTAAATGAAAGATCTGTCTTGGGCTCTGGATTTTGCCTTGAAATTTTATACATAACATCACGCCTTGTTCCCCCGATAGGTTGGGCAGAGGTGTTCCTGTAGTACACCCACATTTTGCCAGTTATGTTTAAATTGCATTTAACAGGTTTATTCCCATCAATCGGAAACAAATCCAGCCTCCGGACTGCTAATGATTCTAATTCACTAGATAGAAAAACCTAATAACACTTGTTCCGATCTGGGAATCGAATCCACGACCTAATGCTCAGTAGTAGCGCTTCTGACCACTAGACCAACAAGTTCGCTAAATTTTAAAAACTAGCCCTCATTTTTTTTGACGGTGGAAAACCGTCAAATGACTCCTCCCGCTCTGGATGGAGTGGAAGGGACTATCAGACTCTTACTGACTAAAACCCATCCATGTTCCTTCCTTAGCCTTTTATGTTCCGGGGTAGCGGTAACCCTTTTGGACAACCTTTTTTTTGAGGTAGGAATCCATCAAATGACTCCTCTCGCTCTGGATGGAGTGGAAGGGAGTGTCAGACTCTTACTGACTAAAACCCACCCGTGTTCCTTCCTTAGCCCTTTATGTTCTGGGATAGCGGTAACCCTTTCGGACAATCCTGCTTACCCGGCAGACTTCGGCCCTTACGGGCTGACATCTCTTTGAAGCGCGCGTGGGACACGCACGCGCCGTCCGGCACGAGCCTGGTCTTGATCGGACGGTGAGCTACCCATTACTCACCGTCTGTGTATAACTTACTTTCCTCCTTTCCTTTTTACGGCACTCACTTAAAGAACGATGTTGCTCTGCTCCTTGCTTAGAACTAAATTGCATTCAAAGCCTTGTCGAAAATTCCCGAAAAAAAGCTATTAACTGGTTTTAACTTGTTCATATTTTGGTGAATTATGAGCTGGCTGGAAAATATTTTGTTTTATTTTGCAGGCGTGTTTTGTTTTTAAAGTTGTTCGGATACTGTTGTCGACAATTTATGGGGTAATAGGTTTACCGTTTTAGTACATACATTGTTTGTTCAAATTTTTGATTTTGGATTTTAAGTGAGGGTACTCTCACTTAAAATCTATAAGTATTTTAAATAGCTCATTTTATTACGGCCACTACTACGACATCCATAACATTGTAATGATACGTTTCCACTTAAAACATTTTTGTTAGTAATGTGAAGACCAGATGGGCCTTCAATTAGGGAGCTCTCAGAGATAGAGCTCGTGTAGTATGTTCTGTTGTAGGGATTCGTATCCAACAAATAGAAACACATGGAGAAGCAGCTATTGAATTATATAATACTTTTAAAGAATACATGTGTCCAGCAGCACGGCTACAGACCTCTATCTTTTCTTTTTTTTTAAACTATCAAAATATTCTATCATTTTGAAAGGTCCAATGCTGTCAGTTATTTTCTAACCGACCAGCTAGGTTCAACAGACAGTTTCAACCCAGCCTCTACGGTAACTTAACTTTAAGACTATAAACACAATCTAACTGTTTCAAACAAATCAGTTACAGATAATGTTCAAGTTTCCGTTAGTACAGTCGTTAGCATATAAAGTTACCACAAACTGTCCAATTCAAGCGCTTCGAGGAACAAAACGGGAGCGCTTAGATGGGAGCGTTTCAAAACGGGAGCGCTACGAGGAATACCTCATTCTTACTTGTGACGTAGCGAGCCCCCACTCCTCAACTTTAATGCGTTTTATCTCAGTAATTTTTGTTAATATGATAAAGAAAAAAATAAGTGTCTAATATTTCTTTATTATAAGATTGACGGACTAAATATAATTTCTTTTTTTTTACCCAGGCATTATCCCTATTGGATCTAGACACTTATATTAAAAAGGCGAAAATTTGTGAGTGTGTGTGTTTGCATGTTTGTTACTTCTTCACGCAAAAACTATTGAACAGATCTGGATGAAATTTGGCACAGACGTCGATTATAACCTGGATTGACAGATAGGATACTTTTCATCCTATTAGTAGAGACACGTAAAATAATTTTCGACATCCACGCGGGTGAAGCCGCGGGCTGAAGCTAGTATTAGTATAAATGGATCAGCGAACGTACTTGTGGCTACCAATTTCTAGTGCCACTTACAAATTAAGTGCTTCAATTTAATTCTTTGAATATTTAAACTCAACATTCTAAATTTGAATAGCATAAAAAATCCTTCATTTGGTAAGAGGTAATTTTTTATAAGCTCAATTTTCGTCGATGAATTTCAATTAAAATATTGAATCATGTTATTCAAACATTGATTGGTAAAACTGCTTTGATATAAATTTGAAATCTTCGACATTCAAAATTCTAGTTCTACCTGAACAACCGGTGTATTCTGTAACAATCTCACCTTGATAACTGAGGTGAAGTGAGCATGATGTGAGCTATCATTTCACCCGATGCTAGGGAAAGGTTAACCTTTTGAACGCCTTTGTCACATATACGTGACAAGCAAGCGCATGTCCTGTACGCCAACGACACTTATATGTGACAACACGAAATAAACAATTAAATCATAACTTTTCTGAGTTTTTATATAGATATCTTAAAAATTGAAGCAAGAAGAAATTTTGTAGCTTGGCGTGGAGGGCACGCACGTGCCGTCTGACATTCAAAAGGTTAACACTACTGACATCTTACTTCACCTATGTTTACCCGGTGATATTTTTACAAAATAGCACAGCAGAATTTGTTTACAGTTTCATCACATTCTTTTGGACAACATTCATTCAACAACTAACAACATTTCAACTACATTTCAACTTTTAACATTCATTCTTTTTCACGCACCTATTATACCATACACATATTTGTGTATGGTATAATAGGTGCGTCTGCTTATCAGCAATCATACAGATTGAGGAAAACGCATTAGGGATGTGTCTGTAAGGGTAGACTTGTAAGGAACTGTTCAATATATGTAGGTTAGTGTGTTATTGGATTTCGTATGCTACCCTCGTTCTCAAGTTTTTCTGTATCGGAGAAGTGTATTGACTCAGTGTCTGGGTGAAACTTTCTTATCAATTTTATATAAGTGAGCAGGCTCTGCTTGATTGTTTTGAACAAAATCTTACGGAGTAGAATTTTATCTAACTACTAATATTATAAATGTAAATGTTTGTTACAAAATCGGCTCAAAGGATTTAGATAAACTTTAGTACACAGATAGTTTATAGTCTGACACGACGACACGTTTGGCGCAGCGGTTGAGCGATTGACTGCTGCGCAGCATGTCGCGGGTTCGATTCCTGCACGGAACAAATATTTGTACGACCTGCAAGTATTTGTTCCGAGTCTGGGTGTTTTTCTATGTATAATATGTATGTATTTACAAAAAAAAAATGTATATAAGTAGTTTATCAGCCATCTCGTTACCATAACACAAGCATTAGGTTGCTTAGCATGGGACTATATGGCGTTGTGTGAAATGTCCAAGGATATTATATTATATTATATTAATTAACACATAGAAACTTTTTCCCCGGTAGTAAGTTCCCGTGAGAAAAATTTTGACCTCCACTGTGTGTAGGTAAGGCCAGGTAAACTAGAAGGTACTGTCTTTTCGGTCTATTGAATAGGGATGATGATGTAAAAATAAGAAGTCATATTTAGTCCGTCAATCAGATAATAAAAAAATATTTGACTCGTATTTTTTGCTTTATCATAATTATTAATAGAAAATGACTTAGATAAAACGCATTAAAGTTGGGCAGTGGGGCTCGCTACGTCACAAGTAAGATTAAAAACTACATACTCGTGACGTCATGCCACATTTTAATTCAATGAATAGACGTAATCTTTATATTACGTAAAGAAATAATAATCTAGCTTACACCCTAATTAAAAAAAAAATAGTCATCATCCCCATTTGAAAAATCATACATTTTATTAAGTCCGTTATTTTTAGATCCATTCCCAATTGGTTGCTTTAAAGGTATTTAAAGAAATAAGGGATATTTAAAGCATCCAATTGGGAATTAAATATACATTAACACATTTGTAGGTGTGAATATGAACCTCGTATCTCTTTCTCCTCTCTAAACAACCCTTTCTTCTATATTCACACAATCCTAACACAAACAAAACTCACGCAATTCATACCCAACATAAACATTACAATAAAAACAAACTTGGAACGAATATGACATAAAAAACGTTGAAATATTTCCATGTTACACATCTCCATAAATACCTCTTCATCCGACCCTGGAGAGGCCCTTCGTTTGTAAAAGGTCGGAAGTCGGATCCTCACAGGTATCTGCGGATTGTAAGCCCTTGGACATTATTTACATAATTATTTTAGGCTCTGTCCTTAGGGCGCAAACTCACTGGAAGGATTTGTTATTTTATTTTTTGATGGTATTAAATTATTTCTTGTCACGCCTCTGAATTCTTGAAATGTTAATAAAATATTTTAGGCTCATATTTTTTGTCTTAATTTTCAAACAAGATAATATTATTATAATATAATTTTATACGCTTACAGACTTAAAATAAAAAAAAACAGTTACATGTAATAGTTTTATTTCTCATAATGGACTAAAAAGTATTACCTAGACTTATTATCTGAATTAACTAATTATTTAAATCAATAATTGTTAGTACCTACTTGTAACGGTATTTATGAGGTGTATGTGTAAGGTGTAAGTATGAGTAGAGTAGTCATATATTATAATAGAAATGATGAATAGAATTAAAGGCAATTGGTTCATAATCAAAAGTAAATGGCTATTAACTGTGTAGCTTGTGTCTAATATAAGTCGTTTAAACTCTAGCTGGTATCTGTTTATTTCCAACTTGATGTTAAAACTAATAATCGTATATCAAAGGTATCTATTCTTTATCAACAGCAAAATCTATTCATTACTTGTAATTAAATCATTAGAGATTTCAAAAGGTTGTTCTTGCATAGGGAATAGTCAAAACACCTCAACACATAATCATAAACAATATTTATTTTAACTCCAGTATAGAACAATCTAAGGGCACGGTTATTTTACATACTTATGTCACTAAATATACACATCCTAAATATGGATGGGAATTAATTCTAGCACACACTTTATAGAACAACGATTAAACAAATTAAATATGGAGTCAATGTACTTAACTTAGTCCGATTTCCGGTCACCAATTACTCCAAAACACCAACTTGATATTATTTATTTATTATTTTATATTTTACAATTATAATAATTTTATGCTTGATCCACCACCTGGTTTACTTGAGGTCCGAACTATCCAACCGCCGAAGCAAAAGTGCCGCTCTCCGAACCTACACCCCTTTTATAACGTCGGTTCTTGTAAACAAGGTGGCGCGATCAAGCGTCATCGTAACTCAGAGATTTGAAAATAACGTTTCAACATTTAAAATTCGCGGTAAATAAACAATGTTAGCTTAAAGTCTCTTAATAGTAAATAACTGCAAGTATTTATTAACCTATATAGTTGAAATATTCGATTAAACCGAAATGCATCCAAATAACTATCAAAAACAGTAATTAATTTTAAAAATAATCTATCACATGCATATAAAAAAAGGAGGGAAAAAATCATAAGGCATTTAAAACATTTGTCCACGTCATTGTCAACAGGAAAAGTACTCAGCTGGCAGCATCGCAACGTTTCTTTGGACAAAAAATTGGCCCGCCCTCTGGTCACGTGCAGAGCCTTTTTTTTAAGGCTGGGAAATCATCCAATGACTTCTCCCGCTCTGGGTGGAGCGGAAGGGAGTGTCAGACTCTTACTGACTAAAACCCATCCATATTCCTTCCTTAGCCCTTTATGTTCCGGGATAGCGGTAACCGTTTCGGACAATCCCGCTTAACGTGAAGAGCCTAGAACCACTTGGTGCTCTCTTAAAAAATCAATATTTTATCTTGTTTCCATTTTCTAACCGTTAAATTAAAGATTCTCCTCGTGGTACGATTAAAATAATACTGCTATTATAGGTTATAATAATTGATTAATACGAGTATTAATTTATAATGTTCAGGTCTTAGGGTAGGACTTAGGATACTTTTTATTCCGGTAGTATGTTGCCGTGGGATAATTTCCGACCTCCACGCGGGTGAAGCCGCGAGGAAAAGCATAGTATTTAATATTTTTTGTATATTTTAAACATTCTAAACGAACATATATTATAAAAGTTAGTTGGTTGTTTGTTTCCCAGCACAGGATATGCAATGCCGTACATTATCCCCTTGGGAGTCGTTTACCAAAACACCGCGTTGATATTTTTATTCCCAATTCACAAAACAGTTTAGAAATTCGTTTCTTCCCTGGTGTTGCTCTGCTTCTAAAATGTTGGTTGTGAGCTTTGGAAATGAGGTTTTTTGATTTGAGGTCGGCCTCATTTTTGATCACTTACTCGTATTTTCTAAGACGCTTGTAGGCATAATAAAAACTCCATGAAGTAACCCATTCAGTACCAATACTGACATAGCCGACTGTTATATCCACCTGGTCAAGAGCTGTTCTCGTGAATCTTGAAACAAACACAGAAGCAGACAAGAAAACAAAAACATTTTTTGTGACATGCCATCAATTTCTTTTAATTACAATGACATGTTTCATTTAACAAACTCATAAGATAACGTCGCACACGGCAAGCACTTTGTCATTCACATCACAAACACGCTTGCAAATCGCCAGTATGATAAAGCCCTAAGTCCTTTAAAGGAAATGTCGTAAACTTTTGCATTAGGGAAAATGGTTTCGCGGCTAACTAACAACGCTTCGGGAGTTTTCGCCAATCATCGGTAAAACAATAAGGAACTTTTTTTTATTAAATGACAGACATTCCTTTGTTTTTGTGAACAAGAACTTTGTGAGTAAAGAGGAAATTGAGTGTGAGGAATATGTTAGTAGAAGTTTTTAAGAGGGGAAGTAAGTAACCAAAATTGCCAGTCTGCAATTTATTTATTTAATACTTTAAGCACAGAAATGTACAGAGGCTGACTTAATGCCATAGGCATTTTCTACCAGTCAACTTTCGGGTGATGCAGAGATAAACAGTGGTAGGTGCAATAAGAAATTAAGTGTAAATTGATTTTACATAAAACAGACGCGATTTAGGCATACAAAAAAAATAATATGACTAGGTAACGAACTAAAAACGATATATTCAACATTTTTGTGGAACAGAAAAACAATATATTAAAATTTTCTCGATAAAAAAATATCACGCCATTACCTCTAATGTATCCAGTATTTTCGATTCACACTTAATACGCCAATGACAAATAGGAAAAGAATATAATTATTTATTTATTTCTGATCACATAATATTATAATATGCATAAGTTGTTGGTAAAAGTTTTAAATTAATGTTAGTAAAATCCAAAAGCACTCTCACTTCACTTCAGTGTATTAATGCAAGGCAAGATTTAGTATACATTATTGGGAGGCGTATATCTAATTGTTTTCCTGTTTATGATAGAGAAAGATTGGCAACATTGCCATTCAACGTCAACAATGCTGCCAGTGTTCTGGGCACGATTCACACGGATGATTGCTTACAGAAATCATGAAATGAGGAGTTCGTGGCTAAGTACTTACTAACAGCCGCACAGGTCGATTCTTCAGGTTAAGCTACGCTTGCCGGGGTTGGCCGTGGATGGGTGATCATCTTTACATACCGAGACTCCTCCGTGTCTCGGAAAGCACGTTTAGCCGTTGGTCCCGGCTGTCATATGCGCATCTTTTACAGTCGTTACAGGTCGTCAGAAGCCCGAAAATCTGACAGCCAGTCTTACCAAGGGTTATCGTATTGCCTAGTGACTGGGTTGTAGAGGTCAGATAGGCAGTCGCTCCATGTAAAATACTGGTATTCAGCTGCATCCGGTTAGACTGGAAGCTGACCCTAACATAGTTGGAAAAAGGCTAGGCAGATGATGAAATCATGAATTGGTTGTTATGAAAACCTATATAGAAAGAAATTCGGAAGAAACACGCACATTTACCAAAAGTAAGCATTCCCTTGAACATGAAGGCGTAAATCATTATACTTTATACGTACCACGCTGATATAAGAGATACGCCACGCGGACGCCTCATATTTTTTGTCTTAATTTTCAAACAAGATAATATTATTATAATATAATTTTATACGCTTACAGACTTAAATTAAAAAAAAACAGTTACATGTAATAGTTTTATTTCTCATAATGGACTAAAAAGTATTACCTAGACTTATTATCTGAATTAACTAATTATTTAAATCAATAATTGTTAGTACCTACTTGTAACGGTATTTATGAGGTGCATGTGTAAGGTGTAAGTATGAGTAGAGTAGTCATATATTATAATAGAAATGATGAATAGAATTAAAGGCAATTGGTTCATAATCAAAAGTAAATGGCTATTAACTGTGTAGCTTGTGTCTAATATAAGTCGTTTAAACTCTAGCTGGTATCTGTTTATTTCCAACTTGATGTTAAAACTAATAATCGTATATCAAAGGTATCTATTCTTTATCAACAGCAAAATCTATTCATTACTTGCAATTAAATCATTAGAGATTTCAAAAGGTGGTTCTTGCATAGGGAATAGTCAAAACACCTCAACACATAATCATAAACAATATTTATTTTAACTCCAGTATAGAACAATCTAAGGGCACGGTTATTTTACATACTTATGTCACTAAATATACACATCCTAAATATGGATGGGAATTAATTCTAGCACACACTTTATAGAACAACGATTAAACAAATTAAATATGGAGTCAATGTACTTAACTTAGTCCGATTTCCGGTCACCAATTACTCCAAAACACCAACTTGATATTATTTATTATTTTATATTTTACAATTATAATAATTTTATGCTTGATCCACCACCTGGTTTACTTGAGGTCCGAACTATCCAACCGCCGAAGCAAAAGTGCCGCTCTCTTTTTTTTTTTTTTTTTTGAAATGGCATCTCGCAGTTCAACCAAAGGGTTGTCTACTGCTTAACCGGGCTTGCCTGTGGCTGCCACAAAAGAATTGTAGCCTCCAGCCAGGGCTTAATAAAAACTAAAGCTAACTTACAAAACTAAGCGACTACACGCTAAGGGCACCCCCTGCGGGGTTCGGACCTCGGCTTAGGGCGTCGCTGGGGGGGGACAGCCAGGGACAGCTGGATCGGGGGTTTTTAAAACTACTGGCTCAGCGGCAACGCGGGCTGGCTCGAGCAAGGGTCGGGAGGGTGAGAGTGGACAGGGTCGTCGCGACGGGCCTCGACGGCGAGGACGGAACGACGGAAATTTGTATCTGTATGTTACTCTAATAGTGCTAGTAGCCGGGCTGCTCTCCTGGAGGAGAGTGGTGGCATCGTCAGGGGCAACGAGGGTATGCCGTGGACGGCGAACCTTACTGATGCGGGACGGGGTGTATCGGGAGGCGGCCGCAATCAGGGGATTGCGGTGTTTTATGGCAGTGTCAAAGAAACGCTTCGAGAGGCGTTTCATGAACTGCTGAACTGTGGGGAGTTTAAAATCTACATGAAGGTCCATGTTACGGACGTAAAAGGGAGCTCCTGAGACCTTACGGAGGAACCGGTTTTGAAGTGTCTGCATTCGATGCAGATACTTGGGTTTGGCGTGCGCGAAGACGACGCAAGCGTAAGTCATGATGGGGCGGATTACAGCCTTATAGAGACGCAGTTTGCACCGGAGTGACAATTTGCTGCGTTCTGTAAGCATGAATTGGAGCCTACCGAGAGCGAAAGCGGCCCGCGAACGGACCTGCTTTATGTGCTCTGCGAAACTGAGGTGCTGGTCGAGAGTGACACCCAGGTACTTGGCATGCTTCGCCCAAGGGATCGGCTTGCCGTACATGGTGATCGGATTAGGGGGGTTGGGGAGGGCCCTACGAATTCTCCTAAAGAGAACAGCCTGGCTTTTATCGGGGTTGACCTCGATTCTCCATTTCCGGAACCAAGCGCCGAGGACGTTGGCCGCGGTCTGGAGAGTCTGAGCTATAGCTGGCGGACTGGTCCCTGTGTAGTAAATGGCCGTGTCATCGGCGAATAACGCCAATTGGGCCTTTTTACTCTTGGGGATGTCGCTAGTGAACAGGGTAAAGATTAGGGGGGAGAGAACGGAGCCCTGGGGGACTCCGGCGCGAATCGGGTGGGGGGCGGAGAGAGCGCCCTCGATGCGGTAGCGGAAGGTGCGGTTCGACAAAAAGTCCCGTAAGATGAGCACGAGACGGTCGGGCACGCCGAGTTGGTATAGCTTATATATTAAGCCATTGTGCCAGACTTTGTCGAAAGCCTTCGCTATGTCGAAGAACAGGGCGCCAGTCATAGCGCCACGCTGGAAGCCGGCACTGATGTGCTCGACTATGCGGTGCGCTTGCTGGACGCACGAGTGTTGGGTACGGAACCCGAACTGCTCGTCCGGAATCAGGCTCTTCGCCTCGGCATAGTCCTTGAGACGCTTATAAATAAGCCTCTCGTAGATTTTGCCGAGCACGTTGAGCAGACTGATGGGGCGATAGCTGGTGGGGTCTGATTTGGGTTTGCCGGGTTTGGGGATACCTATAACAGAGGCCTCTTTCCAGGCTTGTGGGAACATGTTATTACTCATGGCGCCATTGAAGATGGCGGTCATGAGCATGATCAGTTGGGCGGGGAAGAGTTTGAATACCCTATTGGTAATTCCATCTGAGCCGGGGGCTTTACGAGCCTGAAGACCCTTGATGATGTCTTGCACCTCGTCAGGGGTGACGGGGGGCAGAGGATCATCTGGATCTTCGACGGGTGGGAGAGAGGCTCTACGTTCGACTTCGGCGTCGACTTTGGCGAGGTGCTTTGGGTCGACCGGAAGGGAACTGGGGGAGCATTGGGACTCGAGACTGTCGGCTAGGAGCTCGGCTTTTTCAGAGCTATCGAAAGCGATGCTCTTGTCAGGACGGATGAGTGGAGGGGTGGAAGATTCTTCGGGAGCGCGAAGCTTCCTCTGAAGGTTCCAGAAGGCATGGTGATTGGGCTCAAGTTCGCCGAGTAACTTGTCCCAGTTGTCCGAACGAGCTTCCGCAATGCGTTTCTTTACAGCACGCTGTAAATTGCGCATGTGGGCTTTGTTCGCATCGCAGGGGAAGGAGTCGTAGGCACGGATGGCTGCGTTCTTCTCGGTTATCAGCTCACGTACGTCAGCGGGTAGTTTCCAGCGGTGGTCTTCCACCACCGGGACTTCCCGTGAGCAATCCGTCAAAATGGATTGCACGTGTTCTGTAAACGAGGCGATCGCGCCGGTAGTGTCATCGACAGAGACAATGAGGTCAGGAATGGATTCCAGCTGAGGTGACAGAGTGTCGGATTTAAGCTTTTCGCTTACTTTCCTCCAGTCGGTCACCAACTGGGTGCGGGGCGGGTGGTCAGGGTCAAGCGGACCCCCCGTGTAGGGGGTGAGGTGCATGACGACGGGACGGTGGTCAGAGTTAAGCTCTTGTAGCGCCTCTAAAGATTGCAAACGAAGGTTCACATTCTTGAGGAGCGCTATGTCGAGGACATCGGGAGTTTGGTTAGGGTCGCCGGGATAGTGGGTGGGAGTCATCGGAGCGATGACGTCAAAGTTAAGGGAGGCCCCTAAGTTGAACAGTAATCTGCCTCTGGTAGAGGTGAGATTACTGTTCCAGGCGGGATGTTTGGCATTGAGGTCGCCCGCCAGGATGACGGAGTCGCTCAAGCCGAAGAGGAGTGAGAGGTCGGCGGCGATGGATAGATGATCCTCGCTACCGTTGGTCGGTGGGAAATAGCCGGAGATGATGGTGATCGGTTGATGACCGGTCATGGCGAGCCGACAGAGAGAGATCTCCAAGTGAGAGAGGAGAGGGGGGGGATCTAGCGGGATGCAATGGAGAGTCCTTCTGAAATAGATGAGGGTTCCGCCCTTGTGACAGCGTGACCGATCATTGCGAACTATGCGATAGTTGGCGATGTTCGGGTTGCGTATATGGGGCTTCAGAAAGGTCTCCTGAACTAATAGGACGTCAAGCTGATGGTCGCGGAGGAAGGCGGCGATCTCATCGCGTTGACTTTTAACGCCGTTAGCGTTAAAGAAACCTAGCTTGAGGGACCGGGGCTTTGTACATCTAGCACCTTTTGTAATATCCATAATTGATATTTAAAAGGTGAGGTTGGAGATGGCGCGCAGTACCCCGGGGTAGCTGTGGTATGCCATGAGGATTTTAATAGGGTCGCCCTTGGCGGCGTAGACCTGATCGGCCATCGCGATTGCCTCCGGGGTTTCGAACACTTGGTTCATAACCGCGAGGGTGTGGACGAGGATCTCCGTCGTGGTGGGCTTGATACCTGCTGGGGAGAGGGAAGGGACCTTTTTCGGAGCTGCCGAGGCAGGCTTCAAGGGGGCGGCGGGTGGAGTTGCCAAAAGGGCCACGGGGGAGGGGGTTAGCCCAGGGTTAACGGTAACCTTAGGCGCGGGGTTGGTAGCAGGGGGCTGAGAGATGGGGGCCGCGGTGACTGGAGCGTCGCTGCGGAATAAGTTGGCCCAGGGCATGGGTCGTTGGGGGCTGAGTCGCACTGGCAACTGCGCTGAGGGCACCTTGATGGTAGCCGAGGGGCTTTCCCTCTTCTGGCGATCGCTAGCGCGCTTCGCCAGTTTGGGGGAGGAAGCCTTCGGGGCTTTAGGGCAGCCACGGTAGTTGGCTGGGTGGCCAGATTGACCACACAGTACGCAGCTCGGGGGTTCGGTGCATAAAGCCCGATCCTTGGGGCGGGGACAGTCCGCTGTGCCATGGTCACCCAGACACTTGACGCACCTGGGGGTGGCGAAGCAGTTAGACTGCGCGTGACCATATAATTGGCAGCGATGGCACTGGCCAATTATATTAGTGCGGCGGGGTTTCTCAATAGAGATCCCCGATAGTGAACAGACCGACTTGATCTTGAAGATCGGGTGGTGCCCTTCTACAGGGTCACACACCACGAGGACCATGTCGTAGGCATGTCCGTGACGCGCCTTGTGAAGGCGGTGCACCGCTGAAACTGAGATGCCTTGGGCAGAGAGGTCATCTTTGATGTCCTCCGTAGGGATCTCCTTCGGGACTCGGCGGATGACTACGCGAGTCGGTGTCTCTTCCGGGAGAGAGTAGGTGTGGAACGAGTAGTTCCTCGTTCGCAGCATAGCGGTGAGCTCCCTGTAGTCCGCGGACGAGGAAACGGACACCTTGATGCCCTGTTGGGTTGATGTGGCGCTGGTGTACTGGATCTTACGATCCACGCACATCTTGGACACTTCGGTCCATTTGGCCTTGTCTTGGATAAAGACCGGAGGCGGGGGCTTTTGCTTCTTTCCAGAAGCGGAAGCGGGTTTCGCCTTACTGCCGCAGGGGCGGGGAGCCTGAGAAGGGGCAGGGGTGGGGGAGGATGAGGCCGCTACGGCCTTTTTGGCCTTGCTGGCCTGGGATGAAGACCCTTTCTTCCTCTTCCCTCCTTTTCCGACGACCTCGTAGTCGTCTTCCGAGGATGAGGAAGAGGCAGAGAGGGGGCCATCGTCGTCCGAGATCGGAGCGGACGTGTCCATGCTCTCCGGTAGAGCTTGGACTGGGGTGGTGGGGGCAGCCTTTGTCATTACCGGGACAATAGAGCCCAGTGCAGCTGCGGACGGAACAATAGAAGTGGCCGAGACAATGGGTCTCGCACTAATTGGGTTCGCGGAAGCGGGCTCAATTGTCGGTAATGACAATGGAGCCGGAATTCCGGCAAGCGGGTTTGAGCAAGCCGCTTGAATAAGGCCTTGATCGGCCGGCGGGGGCGAGAGCGGGCTGTCGAGCGCGTCGGTGAAGTCGGCGACTGCCGACGATGACGCGGTGGGACTGGCACGCAAAGCACGGGCGGAATGCTGGGCCACGAATTTCGGGTCCGGGAGCAATTCCGTAAGAAAATATTTGACCCATCTCGGGTCGTAGTCCGACATTGTCGGTAGGGAAAAATTAAAACCTAAATGCGAAAACACATGGCATTCGCACCTAACGGCCCTAGAACCTAATTCCCCGGGTGGATAGGCCCGGGGATGTGTAGCCTCCCTGTCGGGCGCAGACAGGGAGGTGAGTACCTATGGTGAGCCCTAAGCTTGTAAACCGTTCGCCAATCTTATTGTGCGAACGGGCCCTGACCGGGTCTAGTACGAAGGGGTAGACACTCCCAACCGACACTAGGTGTGTTGCTGTGGACGAAGTCAGAAACTAGAGTTGACTAGGAGATCCCCCAAGGCCAAACTTCTAGCTCTCGGCTCCAATTGACTGCCTCACCCTGAAGGGGATCGGCGGGTGTGATTGGGTCAACACCCCACTCGGCTTCGTTGACGCCGTGAGGTTTCAACCGAGGACCACGAAACTGTGGTTTTACCCAGAGGGGGCCAAGACCGACGATAACGTTTTGACACAATTTCTGTTAAGAAATAGCGACTGTAACTACCTCCTTGAAAAAGGCAGTAGTATACAGGAAACACTTGTAGTCGATGACTACGAAACTGGCGTCGACAGGAACGTCGACCGGAACACACTAGCGGCGAGACAGGGTGCGGCAAGCAGGTAGCGGAGAGCAGGTAGCGCGCGGCACGTCCGTCCGGGGCGAGTGTCGGGCAGCGAGTCAGTGCCGCTCTCCGAACCTACACCCCTTTTATAACGTCGGTTCTTGTAAACAAGGTGGCGCGATCAAGCGACATCGTAACTCAGAGATTTGAAAATAACGTTTCAACATTTAAAATTCGCGGTAAATAAACAATGTTAGCTTAAAGTCTCTTAATAGTAAATAACTGCAAGTATTTATTAACCTATATAGTTGAAATATTCGATTAAACCGAAATGCATCCAAATAACTATCAAAAACAGTAATTAATTTTAAAAATAATCTATCACATGCATATAAAAAAAGGAGGGAAAAAATCATAAGGCATTTAAAACATTTGTCCGCGTCATTGTCAACAGGAAAAGTACTCAGCTGGCAGCATCGCAACGTTTCTTTGGACAAAAAATTGGCCCGCCCTCTGGTCACGTGCAGAGCCTTTTTTTTAAGGCTGGGAAATCATCCAATGACTTCTCCCGCTCTGGGTGGAGCGGAAGGGAGTGTCAGACTCTTACTGACTAAAACCCATCCATATTCCTTCCTTAGCCCTTTATGTTCCGGGATAGCGGTAACCGTTTCGGACAATCCCGCTTAACGTGAAGAGCCTAGAACCACTTGGTGCTCTCTTAAAAAATCAATATTTTATCTTGTTTCCATTTTCTAACCGTTAAATTAAAGATTCTCCTCGTGGTACGATTAAAATAATACTGCTATTATAGGTTATAATAATTGATTAATACGAGTATTAATTTATAATGTTCAGGTCTTAGGGTAGGACTTAGGATACTTTTTATTCCGGTAGTATGTTGCCGTGGGATAATTTCCGACCTCCACGCGGGTGAAGCCGCGAGGAAAAGCTAGTATTTAATATTTTTTGTATATTTTAAACATTCTAAACGAACATATATTATAAAAGTTAGTTGGTTGTTTGTTTCCCAGCACAGGATATGCAATGCCGTACATTATCCCCTTGGGAGTCGTTTACCAAAACACCGCGTTGATATTTTTATTCCCAATTCACAAAACAGTTTAGAAATTCGTTTCTTCCCTGGTGTTGCTCTGCTTCTAAAATGTTGGTTGTGAGCTTTGGAAATGAGGTTTTTTGATTTGAGGTCGGCCTCATTTTTGATCACTTACTCGTATTTTCTAAGACGCTTGTAGGCATAATAAAAACTCCATGAAGTAACCCATTCAGTACCAATACTGACATAGCCGACTGTTATATCCACCTGGTCAAGAGCTGTTTTCGTGAATCTTGAAACAAACACAGAAGCAGACAAGAAAACAAAAACATTTTTTGTGACATGCCATCAATTTCTTTTAATTACAATGACATGTTTCATTTAACAAACTCATAAGATAACGTCGCACACGGCAAGCACTTTGTCATTCACATCACAAACACGCTTGCAAATCGCCAGTATGATAAAGCCCTAAGTCCTTTAAAGGAAATGTCGTAAACTTTTGCATTAGGGAAAATGGTTTCGCGGCTAACTAACAACGCTTCGGGAGTTTTCGCCAATCATCGGTAAAACAATAAGGAACTTTTTTTTATTAAATGACAGACATTCCTTTGTTTTTGTGAACAAGAACTTTGTGAGTAAAGAGGAAATTGAGTGTGAGGAATATGTTAGTAGAAGTTTTTAAGAGGGGAAGTAAGTAACCAAAATTGCCAGTCTGCAATTTATTTATTTAATACTTTAAGCACAGAAATGTACAGAGGCTGACTTAATGCCATAGGCATTTTCTACCAGTCAACTTTCGGGTGATGCAGAGATAAACAGTGGTAGGTGCAATAAGAAATTAAGTGTAAATTGATTTTACATAAAACAGACGCGATTTAGGTATACAAAAAAAATAATATGACTAGGTAACGAACTAAAAACGATATATTCAACATTTTTATGGAACAGAAACACAATATATTAAAATTTTCTCGATAAAAAAATATCACGCCATTACCTCTAATGTATCCAGTATTTTCGATTCACACTTAATACGCCAATGACAAATAGGAAAAAAATATAATTATTTATTTATTTCTGATCACATAATATTATAATATGCATAAGTTGTTGGTAAAAGTTTTAAATTAATGTTAGTAAAATCCAAAAGCACTCTCACTTCACTTCAGTGTATTAATGCAAGGCAAGATTTAGTATACATTATTGGGAGGCGTATATCTAATTGTTTTCCTGTTTATGATAGAGAAAGATTGGCAACATTGCCATTCAACGTCAACAATGCTGCCAGTGTTCTGGGCACGATTCACACGGATGATTGCTTACAGAAATCATGAAATGAGGAGTTCGTGGCTAAGTACTTACTAACAGCCGCACAGGTCGATTCTTCAGGTTAAGCTACGCTTGCCGGGGTTGGCCGTGGATGGGTGATCATCTTTACATACCGAGACTCCTCCGTGTCTCGGAAAGCACGTTTAGCCGTTGGTCCCGGCTGTCATATGCGCATCTTTTACAGTCGTTACAGGTCGTCAGAAGCCCGAAAATCTGACAGCCAGTCTTACCAAGGGTTATCGTATTGCCTAGTGACTGGGTTGTAGAGGTCAGATAGGCAGTCGCTCCATGTAAAATACTGGTATTCAGCTGCATCCGGTTAGACTGGAAGCTGACCCTAACATAGTTGGGAAAAGGCTAGGCAGATGATGAAATCATGAATTGGTTGTTATGAAAACCTATATAGAAAGAAATTCGGAAGAAACACGCACATTTACCAAAAGTAAGCATTCCCTTGAACATGAAGGCGTAAATCATTATACTTTATACGTACCACGCTGATATAAGAGATACGCCACGCGGACGCCTCTGAGCTATAAGCTAGTGATTTATTTATACTCACCTCAGGAGTCAGGCAGGAGGTGTAACTCTTGAAAAAATATATTCTTTAGTATGTAGGTTTGTCCTGAAAGTATTTAATGAAAACGTATACAAATCGATCAAAAAACGTATAGATGAATGATTATTCGTAGTGTCACTTACTTGTAGTGTTTTGATTTAATTATTTCTATATTTGATCACTTTATCACTTAAATATATTTTTCATTTCTAAATTGAGGTTAATCTTATACATTTGTCGTCGAAGACTACAATTACAAATTAAATGTTATTTTAACAATAATTGTTAGCAAATGGTGGGATATAAAGTTGAATCCTTCTAAATACAGATTATGTGTTATTTAAATATAATGTGTTGTGTATTTATTAATGTATTAGTGAGAGATTGCATAAGAGTACAACTTAAACGGAGTTTGTTAACACTTCTTTAAGATTCTTTTAAAACAGACCTTACGACCCTTTATCGCAATTCGATAAAAGTTAATTTACGAAACCAATCATCATTCAATTGAATGGATGTTAGTTACTTAATCACGCCGGGACGAGTGATGGCGTCCATCCAAACTTTAACACACACATAACCCTTTTTTAGCATTTTACACCAGCGGCAACCAAAGTGACCAAGGAAATTCTTGGTCTTTTTGTTTAGAAGGTGAATTTGACTTTCTGATGTACAACCACCAGTACATCAGGCTATCCTAAACTGTCAAATTTTCCTGATTGAAAATGAACCTTATACTTTTGTAATAAAGTTGAAAATATATCAAAGAAATTTGACAGATTGGGGTAACTTGATGTGCTGGCCTCTGTACAAACCTCCGTGCCAAAATTTATAGGGGTCGTCCCTTACATAGGGTTCGAGAAGATATGTGCCGTTGGAGGATCTATTGGATCTATTGCATTTAGTGATGAAAATATTACGTTGAACTGAACTATTTTTTGGGAAAGATCTATTGAATAAACTGTTAAAGTAATGGTGATCCTAGCATGTATGTTCAGTGGAATTTATTGTTCAGAAAATGGATTGACAATTTAAATTGTTCGTCTATAAAATAACAACTGTCTTTCATTGAGAGTTGTATGTAATGACATATTATTTCACTGACTATATTTTTTCGGGTGCTTCAACCCATTAGACGTTCGCCTATTAGAAGCAGTTTGCTTATAAGAGCTCAACGATACGGTTATATTTATTGTGGCTTCGACAGAATTTTTCTGATGAATCTATGAGATTCATACGACATTTGAGGGGTTAAAGTAGCATCTACGAGTGACGAAACTTATTTCTTTTTAATTCACCAACTCCGGGGCAGTCGCCTGTCACCTACCATCTTTATGAATGGCCAGTATTTTTACGGCGTGAACAATTATTTTGTAATACGTTCGTCGTAAAAAAATAATACGAAAGCGGAGGAATCAGGTAGGTACTCCGTACTACACATTGCGATACCTTTTTGGTACCGATGCTATCTGTATTTCTCTTAGAATCTGCCTAGCCTTTCAGCTGAATACCAGTATTTTACATGGACTGCCTATCTGACTTCCACAACCCGGTCAGTAACTGAGTAATACGATACCCTTTGATAAGACTGGCTGTCAGACTTAACGTAACGACTGTCAAAGATCCACGAATGACAGCCGGGACCAACGGCTTAACGTGCTTTTCGACGCACGGAGGAGTCTCGATTTGTAAAGATGGTCACCCATCCACGGACCAACCCCGGCAAGCGTAGCTCAACTTGATGAATCGATCCGTGGGGTTGTTATTACTTAGTCACGAGTTCCTTGTATTTTTCTTATAATGGCAGTGGGATGAATTTTCATTCTACCTGAGATTATTCTGATAAATTCATTAAGTAGGTGTCAAACAGTCAAATCACAGATCCTTATTTAAGGATCGCTTATTTAAAGAAACCTGGCTTGGTATATTTATACCAAGTCAGGTTTCTTAAAAAAAAAAGTACAGACGCCAGCACATCAAGCTATCCCTAACTGTCAAAATTTCTCAATTAAAAATGAACCTTATGTCTTTGCAATAAAGTTGAAATACTATCAAAGAAATTTGACAGATTGTGGTAACTTGATGTGCTGGCCTCTGTACTAAGGCATACTTTTGCTTCTCAAGAATAATAATCTTCCTATCTCGCTCCCTTATAAAAGGAGTATTCCTCATTCAATTATCACGCTAATTCCTTTTCTAATTTCCTCTGGCATAAATAAATTCTGTTCCCCGACTCCACCGTTCCTGTTCGCTATATTTCTCTAAGGAATCTGTAACACGTGACGCCATATTGGATACCTGGAAACGTATATATCGCAATTAGTATGTGTTCTTATTAAGTGAGCGCTACTGAACATGTGCTTTCTTAATAGAATTTGTAATCAGTGTTGCTCACGTGCATATTGTTATGTATGGAGAGGTAATAGCTCAGTGGGTACGGCCGCGACTTAAGCGTTGTAGGTCGTAAGTTCGAACACAGACTCGACAGAGTCGGTTTATTTTGTGTATTTGTTCAATCACTACTACTCCCAAAACGGTGAAGGAAAACATTGTCAAGAAACTAGCATGTCCTAGAACTGTGCCAAGGCAGAACTGATATGAAACACTCTCTTAGAGTATTGCACCTTCGGGTAAGTGGGATTGTCCGGAAGGGTTACCGTTACCCCGGAACATAAAGGGCTAATGAAGGAACATGGATCGGTTTTAGTCAGTAAAAGTCTGACACTCCCGTCCGCTCCATCCAGAGCGAGAGGAGTCATTGGATGATTTCCCAACCTCATGAAAAAAAAAACATAATATCATTGTGGTACCTGTTTGCTGCAGTGACAGCCTAGTGGTGTGACCGTCGGACTGCCAAGACTCGAGTTCGAATCCACAGCACGCATAAAATCATAACCATGATATTTCTCAACAGCATGTGAAGCTAAGTCAGAGGCCCATGGGCAGCATAAAAACTCTGACACCAGGTTAGTCACTAACCACACGAAAAAAAATAAGACCCGTTTGCCAATAAAACACTCACTACAACAATAAAAACCAGAAGTACACCAAAAACACAGTCCACAACAATACCTAAGCCACAACCATCTTATACCGAGCAAGAAAGCTCAGAATAAACACCACGGGCACCCCGTGTGTTTCCAATGATAAATCTTACGTTTGACAGGTTAGTCCCACGATTTATAGCCCGCTATCACGGATTTGCTCCGACTGTGTCGGCCCGTGACTTCATAAATGCTCTTTGATGCTCAATAATGCGTTATATCAACCCTTTTTGGAGAAGAGGAATGGTTTTTATCAATGTATGGGTCCTGACAGGATGCAAAGTAGCAATATGTCTTTCTTTTTTAAACAGGGGAAAGTGACATTGATGGTAATGGAGATACAAAAAATAATATCTTTTTGCTATTTTCCAATTAACTTTTTTTTGTTTGTCTTTCAAATGATTGGCTGGAGCAGGTCGTCAGATTAATGTAGCGTTAAATGTTAGGCAAGTAAAACAAAATTTTAGAATATTGTCATTAGTAATTTGGCGCAGTCGTGAAGCATATTTTTTCGTTTGGACGAAGTTTCTAAGCGCAGCTTGAAGTAGGCTCCGACTGGAAAAATTCGTCACGTAAGGGAAAAGCGTTATACGACCTCCATGCGGCTTTCTAGAACCCGTTCCGTTCCCGCCTAATGTCGTTCCGGGGGACCTCAACACCTCCAGGCGTTTTTTTTTACACACCTTGTGTGTACTTATGACATGTGCCAATTATACTTATTCTATTAATTTCTTGCACAAAGATTAAAATTATAGTGACTTGTTATTTAAAGCGCTTGCTATAGGTACTTACATGGTCATGATCATCTACCCAAAAAGGGAATTTTAAATAGGTTAATTTGTATTGTTGGCTTGTTTTGCTAGATATTAATTTTCTTTTATGACGTGTCCTTTAGAATTTAATTAGTTATATTTCATGTTTTTTTTTTAATTTCTAAGACTAAATGTTTATGGGAGAGCTTTTAACCTGAACAATATCCTGAAAAATAATCCTATCGATTAGTAGAATAAAGCGTTTGTTTTTTTTAATGGTTCGATTCCGCTGTATAAGTAAGCTTGTCGAGAAACCAGTGAATACAATTTGGTTTCTTTTTCAAAACAAACGAATGTTTCCTTAAATTAAACTAATCTGTGTTATAGATTTAAGGTAGTGTCTCTTCGGGGCCCATTGATTTTGCCAACTTGTATAATATAGTTAGTTATAGGTATTTAAGTTAATACACTTTTTTTTTGAGGGTGGGATATCATCAAATGACTCCTCCCACTCTGGGTGGAGCGGAATGGAGTGTCAGACTCTTACTGACTAAAACCCATCCATTTTCCTTCCTTAGTCTTTTATGTTCCGGGGTACGGGTAACCCTTTCGGACAACCCCGCTGAACACTGGCGTGCCATCGACACGAGGAAGAACAATCGTTTAAACAAAAGAAGGATCACATTCAAAGCTCATCTTGACCAATACAAACAATGTTCCCACATATGACCTTAAGCACTACTAATGCACTAACCTCTAGTTCCACTTGGAGCTCTGCCCATTCAAATAACCAGTGAAATAAGTGCTCCATTACTGCCATGCACATTTAAGCATACTGACCATTATTCTCCTATTATTAAATAACATTATGCATGGCAAGAATCCAAGAGAGCCGGAAATGTAAAAAATCTTTGCATGCCAAGAATATAAAAGAACATAATATTGACTTGCTTCCATTGACATTATTGGATGGAACTGGGCAGTGGCCTGTGAGTAACAGCAGATACCTGAAGCCTTAATAAATAACATTTTAAATGAGAATTGTTTTCATTAAAACAATCAACAATAGCGACATTGCGTTGTGTCCATTCGATTTCGAAAATTGTTAATCGAACAATTCGTTATCTCAGCGATTCGGATTGTCAAAAACGCCACTTGTCAACGCATTTGTATGGGAATATTGATCGAGTTTCGTTACACAATTGGATATCTCGAAAGCTTATGCCAATTCCATACATTTCGGATTTATCAAATATATTTTAATTATTAATAAAAACTTTGACAGGCTAAGGGCAAGGCCCCATTAGTGCGTTGCGCTGCGTTGCGTCGTTGCTACGTCATCGATGCGTCGTTTTCCATACATTTTTTATGCCATGCCCCATTAGACCGTTGCGTCGTCGCGCGCGACGTTTCAACGGATCGACGGACAAGAGACGAAGCGGGAGGCAGGGTGATGCGCTGCGTTGTCGGAGCTCCGTTGCGACACCGGACAGTGATCCACTGCTAGAGGAAGAAGCTAGGCATGCATACCCTCTTGCGTTGCGGTGTCACCGCGTCAATGCAACGCAGGTGTGACATACAATGCGTTGTTCCGGCGCGATGACGCGACGCAACGAACTAATGGGGCTTCACCCATAGGCCACACAGGCGCTGCGCCATCGCAGCGTTATTACGACGCAGATGTAATGTTCCGTCGTCGCAGCGGCGACGCGCAGTTGCGCCGAGCGATTTGTAAAACGAGATGAGCTGGCGTGTCCTCCCTTTCAACGCACTAAATCGCAATGAGAACACCCCGCCCGCTTAGTGTCGGGGGCTGTAGTTTAGAGTGTGGCCCTATTAGTGCGTTGCGCTGCGTTGCGTCGCGTCGTCGCAACGGAGCAACACATTGTATGCCACACCTGTGTTGCGTTGACGCTGCGACACCTCAACGCAACAACCCTCTTGCGTTGTGCTGTGCACACCGTCGCAGCTGCGTCTCAGTTCAGCTCCTCCTCTAGCGGAGCATCACTGTCCGTCGTCGCCGCCGAGTTCCGACAACGCAGCGCATCATCGTTGAAACGTCGCGCGAGATGACGCTACGGTCTAATGGGGCATGTAATAAAAATGTATGGAAAACGACGCAGCGACAGCGCTACGTCGACGTAACGTGCCGTGTGGACCGGCTCTCAGGCATGGCAAACCAATGGCACGTGACAAAATAATTTGGTCACCAAAAATACTTGTCTAAAAATTTTTATCTTGTCTGACTGACGGAATACATAAAATTTCTTTTTTTTATCCGGGCAACATCCCTATTATTATGTAGGTATCTATTTTGCACTTTTTTTAATAGAGACTGTAATTACGGAGAGCTAAGGTTTAAATTTATGTCAGTTGCTGTTCGTGACAGATCAAATTAAAACATCGTCGATCGCGTCATCGTTCAGCATATTTGAGATAAAATTAAACCCTAAAAAATCTACTTTCTACTACTTTTATAATTTTCAATCTTCTTTCTTTTCATGCAGTTAATGACTGACGTGGTGTCAGAGTTTTTATGCTGCCCATGGGCTTCTGACTTAGCTTCACATGCTGTTGACAAATATCTCTCAGACATGCTGGTTTCCTCACGATGTTTTCCTTCACCGATTTTTAAGCTAATCACTACATAGTATAAAACAAAGTCACTTTCTCTGTCCCTATATCCATATGTATGCTTAAATCTTAAAAACTACGCAACGGATTTTGATACGGTTTTTTTTAATAGATAGAGTGATTCAAGAGGAAGGTTTATGTGTATACTTTGTCGACATATTTTGCGGGCGAAGCCGCGGGCGGAAGCTAGTGATAATATAATACGCACATGAATCCCTAAAATCAGAGGTGCGTGCGTAATTTTTAATTTAATTATATTAATCATTTTTAATTACCACTCCTAAAAGGCCCTGGGCTGAACTAAGTAGGCTTTACCTTACGCTCCAAATAATTCAGAATGAACACCTGACTTAAGTGGCCGTTATACTATACGTCGACGATACGATGTTGGTATACGTTGGACGAAGTTAATTTCTATTGTTAGAAAATGGCGGGAACAGTCTAACAGTGTGAGATAGAGATGACGCTATACACAAGGTATAGCTGAATCTCTTTCCTAATTTGAAGCAATTCAAATAATACTGTTGTTGTACCAGTGCATCACCATCTTCAATCACCTGTTTGCAAGCTTTATGCCATTAGATGATCATGAAGCTACCCCAATCTGTCAAATTTCTTTGGTAGATTTTCAAATTTATTTCAAAAGAATAAGGTTCAAGTTTTATTGGGAATATTTGAAAGTTTGGGATAGCTTGAAGTGCTGGCGTCTGTACACTGTAAACCATAACAACCAAATTATTGTACTATATATATTAAACATTTAAATAGGTAACTGTAAGGCTAATTTGATAACAGACTAATTTGATAACGCTATCAAAAAGAGTTGCTCATTAACCATACGTATGAAGCCCATAGATTCGATATTACATTATACTAAAGTAGGTTGAAAACGTTAACTATTTTTAACTTAAAAAAGGAAAGTAAAAAAACAGACGACACAATTCTTTTTTTATTAATATCGAATCATAAGTCACGAAGGTCTGAGGAAACAAAAATAAAACAAACAGAATCATATCCTCCTACTTTCAAAGCCGGTTAAAAATATAAACACCTAAAACAAAAGAGACACATAAGTTTTGGTTCATTTTCAAGTCGACATCTGGGCAAAGAACACCCGTTACCAATATAAAATACAAAAACCCAATAACATTATGGAAATCGGATACAAACCGGCCGTTGCGTTGCAGTGAGAGAACTGTCAACGAATATATTACTTACTTCAGAGGATAGTCTGCATTACAAAAAATCGTCACGTCCCCGTACAATATAAACGGCTTGGGCGTCTGTTTTTTTTGTTCATAGCATCTCGCAGTTCAACCATAGGGTTGTCTACTGCTTAACCGGACTTGCCTGTGGATGCCGCAAGTCACGAATACATAGTTCCTCCCGCTCTGGGTGGAGTGGAAGAGAGTGTCAGACTCTTACTGACTAAAACCGATCCATGTCCCTTCCTTAGCCCTTTATGTTCCGGGGTAGCGGTAACCCTTTCGTACAATTTCGCTGAACCGGCAGGCTTCGGCCCTACCGTGTCCCGTCACTAATGCTGACATCTGTTCGAGGCGTGTGTGGAACACGGTCGCGCGTGCTTTCCGAGGCACGGAGGAGTCTCGGTATATAATGATGGTCACCCATCTACGGCAAGCGTAGCTTAACCTGATGGATCGACCTGTGCGGCTGTTAGTACTTAGCCACAAGGTCCTCCCCTTCACGTCACTTCCTCGTAAACCGCGATTATCCTCTGCGGGACATAATAACATAATTTAACACAAACAATGTAGCTTCATTAAAGTATGATAGGTCTGCAGCTGGTATCGTGGAGTCGCGGCCATCTTGTATTATTTATTGCTTTAATATTGTTCTCTTTTTACCGCCATTGGTATTTCCATTCTCATTATGGTTCACGGCGTTCATTAAGATGTTTCTGTTTTCCTGTTTGTTTAAGGATGCTTAAGGCGTTTTGGTTTTAGTATTGTATGTACCTGTAAATAATATACAGAGTGAAATTGAATGCATGGATAATATTTGAAGGGGTCATTGTACTCATCAATATGAACAACATTTGCTGTGGGAACATATCTGAATTGCGAAAAAAAAATCAGTTCATCATTTTGACGAGTTATTCGAGCATAGAATGTTAGTTATGGAACAGCTGATTTTTTTTCGCGATTTCAGATTTGTTTCCATAATATAAGTTGTTCATAATGATGAGTAAACACCCCTTAAAATATTGTTCTAGAATTCAATTTCACCCTGTATACATATCTTTTAGTCTTCTTTTTCTTATCGTGTGGTTAGTGACTAACCGGTGTCAGAGTTTTTATGCTGTCCATGGGCCTCTGACTTTGCTTAACATGCTGCATTTTTTAGTTTTAGGTTGTATAGTGTATTTAAGATTTGTGTTTAACTCCTGAAAATAAATAAAGTTAGAGTATTTGAACAAATTGTAGATCGTGTAGAAAGATCTATACACATTTGCAACATCTTACTGCCCCTGTCTCATTTGACTGTTATGTCACAGGCACCCACTAACTGGAACCCCAAGACCTCTCGCAAGAAGCTCTTGCAACACTCATAGCATCTACTAAATCTTCCACACATTTAATATTAATTCAACTGCGTCACAATCCCACATTCTTAGTCTCCCAAACCGTCCCAAATATTTGACCAAACATTTGTTAATACAATTCGTCAGACAAAATTTACGTTGGATATTACACGGTGGCGTAAGTACACTGGCGACCAACATAAACACTCCACTGCTTGAAAAGTAAACAGTATCGCTGGTTTGATGCTCTCAACTTTCTTAGTGCTAGTACACACGGTGGCAAATTTATTGACCCTCTTGAAGTGAAAAGAGTTTTGTAAAGTGAGATAAAAGTTGTTTGTTTAGTTAAAAGGCTGTAAGAGAAAATGGTGAGACTTCGTTAATTTTTAAACTTGAGATATATCTTGTTCGTCTTAGGAGACTAGTATTTTAAGAGCGCTTCTACTGGTTCAGATCCTATTTTTACTGCAAAAAATATATATTTATCTATATAATACATACACATTGATGTAAAGATGTTCTGTCAGACACCATGCTGAAATTGATTTAAGACTGATTAATGGTATTGTAATTTGTCATTCTTCAATCATTATATTCTTCTTTGCTAGTGGTTAGTGACTAACCTGGTGTCAGAGATTTTATGCTGCCCATGGGCCTCTGACTTAGTTTCACATGCTGTTGCGAAATATCTACCAGACATGCTGGTTTCTTCACGATGTTTCTCTTTTCCGATTTTTTTGTTTTATTAAATTTAAAAACGTATTCACATGTACATTTTTCAATTTCCGTTTTAATTTTCATAAGTCCAGCATCAGACATCGTCTCTTTGTCTAAGCAACCATCATTTGTGCGGTTTAAAATAAGGGCTGATTGTAATTAAGATACGTTTCTTCTTATAGGTGACATTCGGGTTTTCTGTTCGGCGAACATCGGGACAGTTCGGCGGTCTTTGGATCTTTTCGGATTCGCTCTTCTTTGCTACTCAATTTTCTTTTGTTTTGATAAATGTTAACTGCAATTAAATCTATCTAAGTCCAAACTCTCTATAACAATATATTATAAATTATATTTTATTGTTCTCTTCAACGATGCCCTTGTTCTTGTAGACTGTGTAAAAAGAGTCATAAGTCAACAAAACGAGAAACCTTTATTAATAGTTTGTGTCAACAAAGAAATCTGATAGCACTGAAATCTTCATCTGTTCTTCCTTGATTAGTCTTATTATTAGGTTTTGAGCTAAATAAAAAAAATATTTCTTCTAATTCTCCAAATGAATCGGTTATTATACTTACACTATGTCCTGCAAACCACTATTGGGATAGCTTGATGAGCTGGCGTCTGTACACAAATTAACAATTAATCTAGCGATAAACATACGCCATCTTAAACAGACTGAGAGATAACAAATTAATTAACACTTCCACAATCTAATTGCACACATCTCAGCAAACACCTCAGAATTTAGGTGTGTGGGAATCTAAACCTAATGCCACCGAACTAATGTATGGAACTGCTGGAGCGTGAGGGTTTGTGCGTTGAACAAGGTCGGAGAATAATCTGTCAAATTGGATTGTTACCCATTTGTATTAATTTTGTCCATCGGAGCAGTCGTAGGATTGTGTGTGATTTATAACATTCACGTGGGTCCACTGAACGGCATTTTTTTGGATATTGTAGTTGGGTTATTGCGTAACCACTTACAATCACAATGCGGGAGTTTTTCAAAGTATAACTTGTCTTACTAACACATTTTTTTTAGGGTGGGAAATCATCAAATGACCGCCGCCATGATCCTCCCGCTCTGGATGGAGCGGAAGGGAGTGTCAAACTCCTACTTGACTAAAACCTATCCATGTTATGTTATTTTCTTAGCTCTTTATGTTCCAGGGTAGCGGTAACCGTTTCGGACAATCATGTGAAAATCAATGAATTACTAAAACATTGTTTCAATTTTAATTTGTTTCATGTCATTAAATATCTTAAAAATTGTAGCCGTCGCCGGGGCTACAATTTTTAAGATATCTAAATAAACACACACAAAAGTAATGATTTAATTGTTTATTTCATGTTATAGTGTACCCGCATTGTCACAATTATTTGTGTCGTTGGCGTACAGGGCATGCGCTTGCTTGTCACGCATATGTGGCAATGGCGTTCAAAAGGTTAAAGCTGTATACTTACTTCTATACCGTATACGCAAAATAAGCACATTGACGTAGAGATACCAGCCCGTATAACCTATTATTTAAATTCTTCTGTCTCTTTCCTGATTCCTTTACTTTTAAAATGCTGCACTTTTATATTTGTTGACGCCCGACACAAACTGTCAATAAACAACGAAAATGACATGTGTTAAAGATTTATAAAAGAAATTACTAGAACAAAGTCACAAGTAAACACTAGTTCACACACTAACACATCCACACTATTACGACAAATCAATTTCAAATTATCGTCTTTGAGATCTATTCAGCAAACCTAATTTAAGCAAATATTTGCGTTTTAAGTTACGGAGGTTTGGGAGCAATTTTCTTGAGTGTACAATATACTTATGATGACGGTCCGCTATGGAGAACTAATGGAATATGCTAATTATACAACCAATTATTATTTTAATTTTGGGGGAAAATGAAGGGAAAGTTTGGAACGAAAACAATTTTGGGATAATTTGGCGCCAGATATTTAGAACACACGGTGTTACTAAGGGTTATCGTGTTAGAGATAAACTACGAACTACAGGGGGCCTAGTCAAAGTCACATTTTCATTTCATGTTTTCACTAACGATATTGAAGAATACATCTGAAATACATGAAATTGGCATAAGCTTTCGAAATGTCACGTAATCAATCGTTTTTCATCGCTAAGTGCAAATTCTGTAACGAAACTCGATAAATATTCCCATACAAATGCGTTGACAAGTGGCGTTCTTGACAATCCGAATCGCTGAGATAACGAATTGTTCGATCAACAATTTTCGAAATCGCATCGACACGGAGCGATTGACACTTGTCTAGGCCCCCCGGCCTGCTACTGAAGACGAATTACTTACAACTACATACAAACTCTTTCGTAAGGATGTGACTACAAACATTGGAACAGTAATTTAGAGGGGCGCGCCATGTTATTGTAGTTTACTTTTACTCAGTAACTGGGTTGCGGAGGTCAGATGGAAGTCGTTTCATGTAAAATACTGGAACTCAGCTCTATCCAATTAGACTGGAATGCGAGCATTAGTGGCCTAGTGTTAACGGCCGCAACTTATGAGGTGTATGTCGTAGGTTTGAACCCATTGACTCACCGTCCGATCAGCACCGGGCCCGTGCCGGACGGCGCGTATACAACATGTCCCAAAATTCAACGATAAGCCGGCACCAGAGGATGGACCTACTAATGACTACTCGAGAAAAAAAAAGAAAAAAAAAATACCTCTACTTTTTTTTAAATTACTTAAAAAAAATGGAAATTCTTCGAAAATGTATACCCCTTATGACACTTTTAACTACCATGACCACAATTTTTCAAATATTTCAGTTTTTTTGTTTGTATCGGCAACCTAAGTAGTACTACTATTCACCATAATCTTTGAAAATTACAGAATTTTCGTAGTTTTATACAAAAAAAACAACCAAAAAAAATTATTTCCCTATAATTTTGAAAGATTTTAACGTTCAGTACACTTTAAGTCATCGTAGTGTAAAAAAAAATATGGACACCACTATGGCAAGTTTTTTAAAAAATTAGCGCAACTAACCTAGATTTTAAAATGGTATAATACTTTATTAAAACTAGCCACAAAAAATAAATAATGATACTTTTTCTAATCAAGAACCAAATTTTATAAGTTGTTGTTAATAGTAATTACTTCTACTATGTGCCCAAAATAGATTTCTTTCGCAAATTCTTAGAATTTGGAAGGGACATGTGCGTAGTCAGTGAAGTTCAGAAGTCAGAAAGAGATAGATAGTATACGTTAGAGAGAGATAGATAGAGAGCGATTATACGTTAGAGAGAGATAGATAGATGTTTGTTGTTAAATAACAATAGGGCAGGTAGGAATGTTGCTGTTCTCTACAAAGTACAAAGTCAGTACGCTCTGCTTCTTTGTTTACTGTGCACCGTTTCGTATTCAATTGATGTGACTCTCGTACTAACGACTTTTGGCTTGGCTTTTTGGACTGGATTAAGTGATCTGCAAACTGTACTAACCTGGCATTATTTTGAACTGGACTGTGTTTTGTGAATTGGACTTTTGGCGTATTTTGGACTGTTTAGCGTTTATCATGCCGCTACCATACACACCGTTGGAATACGCTAATATGCACCTCATTTATGGAGAGTGCCGATGCAATGGTAGTGCTGCTAGCAGATTATATCGAGAAAGGTACCCAAATGCTCAAAGATACCCGAATTATCGAGTATTTATTAACGTGCATCAAGCGTTTTCGGAGGGCCGTTTACCATCTGACAGGAGAAATGCTGGAAGACCTAGATCGGAACGCGACGAAGACGTTCTCAATGAAATTGAAAATGATTCAACTACCTCGGTACGTGCCATAGAAATAGCTACGGGAATCCCAAAAAGTACTGCACATCGAATCCTAAAACGTCACAGACTTCACCCATATCACTACAGGCGTGTGCAGACGTTATTACCGCGGGACTATCCACTACGAGTCGCATTTTGCCGTGTGATGCTGCAAAAGCACAGAGAAGATCCCCAATTCTTGGATAATATTCTATGGTCGGATGAATCAACCTGCAAGAGAGATGGCTATTTAAATCTTCACAACCTACATAGCTGGAGCAATGAAAATCCGCACCTGATGAGACAAGACAAATCCCAATATCAATTCAAGGTTAACCTATGGACGGGCATATTAAACGGAAAAGTGATTGGGCCTTTTGAATTACAAGGAAACTTGGATGGCAATAGTTACTTGAACTTTTTACAAAATGACTTGCCAGTATTATTAGAAGACATGCCCATTAGTGATCCACAAAACATATGGTTCCAAAATGATGGCTGCCCAGCTCACTATGCCCGTCCTGTGCGAGAATACTTAAACCAAGAGTATCCAGGGCGTTGGATAGGGCGACTTGGTCCTATTTTATGGCCACCCCGTTCACCCGATCTAAACCCCCTGGACTTCTTCTATTGGGGTTGTCTCAAAGACAGAGTCTACTCGAAACCCATTGCAACACTGAACGACCTTCGCCAAAAAATCACTCAGGCTGCGGATCATATCAATAGTAGAAGATATGCACGACGAATAAAACGATCTTTTTTAAGGCGATGTCATGCTTGTATTAATGCCGGTGGTAAACAGTTCGAACATTTATTATAATATTATTAATAATGCAATAAATTTACATTTATTGACACCATTTGTTTCATTCATTCAACATTTTCCAACAACAAAAATCTATTTTGGGCACATAGTAGAAGTGATTACTATTAACAACAACTTATGAAATTTGGTTCTTGATTAGAAAAAGTGTCATTATTTTTTTTTTGTGGCTAGTTTTCCTAAAGTATTATACCATTTTAAAATCTAGGTTAGTTGCGCTAATTTTTTAAAAAACTTGCCATAGTAGTGCCCATATTTTTTTTTTACACTACGATGACTTAAAGTGTACTGAACGTTAAAATCTTTCAAAATTTTAGGGAAATAATTTTTTTTGGTTGTTTTTTTGTATAAAACTACGAAAATTCTGTAATTTTCAAAGATTATGGTGAATAGTAGTACTACTTAGGTTGCCGATACAAACAAAAAAACTGAAAAATTTGAAAAATTGTGGTCATGGTAGTTAAAAGTGTCATAAGGGGTATACATTTTCGAAGAATTTCCATTTTTTTTAAGTAATTTAAAAAAAAGTAGAGGTATTTTTTTTTTCTTTTTTTTTCTCGAGTAGTCATTAGTAGGTCCATCCTCTGGTGCCGGCTTATCGTTGAATTTTGGGACATGTTGTATGTTCCACGCTCGTCTAAAACAGATGTCAGCATATGAAGGGGCCCCTCAGGGCCAAGCCTGCCGGGTAAGCGGGATTGTCCGAAAGGGTTACCGCTACCCCGGAACATAAAGGGCTACGGAAGGAACATGGATGGGTTTTAGTCAGTAAGAGTCTGACACTCCCTTCCGCTCCACCCAGAACGGGAACAGTCATTGGATGATTTCCCAGCCTTAAAAAAAAAAGGTTTGCACCCATACTTTATGTAAATTGTTTAATCACCACTGCTCTCAAAACGGTGAAGGAAACTAGCATGTCATAGAATCAAATATTCGAAGACATGTGACATATACCAACCCGCACTGAGCCCACGTAGTGGATTATGGTCCCCTCTCTCTCACCGAGAGGAATCCTGTGTCCCAGCAGTGGGAATATTACAAGCTAAGTATGCGGCTAGTCTGGAAACCGATCCCAATAGTTTGTAAAAAGTTTATGAACATTGGCTGATTTAGAAATGCCTATTTTTATCAATCCGTTTTCCTGCTTTTCCCTTTTGCCAAGGTAGACTAAATGCGCATAGCCTATAATGGTGGAGATTCAGAACAATATTATATTAAGACCCTAGGGAACTACAACCTACATTATTACCATCACCTGTCTAGCCTTTTCCCAACTGAGTTGGGGTCGGCTTCCAGTCTAACCGGACGAATACCAGTTTTTTATATAGACCAACTGCTTATCTGACCTCCACAACCCAGTTAGTAGGTAAAACGATACCCCTTTGTAAGATTGGTGGTCAGACTTTCGGGCTTCTGACTACCCGTAACGACTGTCAAAGATGGACTAGTGACTGCCGGGCCCAATGGCTTAACGCGCTTTCCGAGACACGGAGGGGTCTCGCTATGTAAAGATGGTCTCCCATCCACGGACCAACCACAAACCATGAAACGTACAATAACGTAAACGTCACCCGCAAACGTAAACGTGCTTCAATTCGCAAATAAAAATAAACTAGTCTCAAAGGGATTGTTTTTTGTGATCCCGTTTCAGTCCCTAGTATACATAGTTAAATATAAGTCATTTAAAACCTGTTAAGAGGTCATTCTAACCATTATAACGAGCAACTTTTACTATGGGACCATCCCGAAAATCACGAGAAAAAAATCAATGAGTACATTTTGACGAGTTATGCGAACATAAACGTACTGAACAACAGTTTTTTTTTCGCGATTTCAGGTTTGGTACCATAGTAAAAGTCGCTCGTTTTAATGAGTACAATGACCCCTAAAGAGGTTTTAAACGACTTAAATTTAACCATGTATATGTTCCCTATTCAACTCTAATTTCTGTGAATAAACACTTTGGATGTCCCAAATTGTATTACACGGGTAACAAAACTTGACGTAATAAACTGTGTAAGTCCACAGAGGTCTTACCCTTGTGAATGAAGGTCCCAAATACTTCGCAAGTGCCTTCGGGCGCGTTATAGGGCATTGTGGCCTCGGGTCCGCTTGATGACAGGATTTTTGCGGGACATCACAGTTTTGTGTGGGTGTTACATATAATTTTAGGTCTCTGTGAGACATTCGTTGGGTTACTCTACGAGGTAATCTCGTCAAATTGGTATGTTTACTTGGTGAGGACGAAAAACCAGTCAAGTGCGGGTCGGACTCACACGAATGGTTCCGGTTTAGGTACAGAGGCAAATTAAAAATGCATGCTTATGTCTTTGCAATAAAGTAGAAATACTATCAAAGAAATTTGACAGATTGTGGTAACTTGATGTGCTGGCCACTGTACGTCTGTTTTCAAAAATCACGTTTCTTGTAATCGCTATTATTTTGAACTTATTTCAATTGTTGTTATCTGTAACGATTCATGAGATTCAGCCGCTGTCAGATCGATGAAGAGATGGACGGATGGATAGCGGAGACTTAGGGTTCCGTTTGGCACCTTTTGCATACGGAACTCTAAAATGGTAGCTTCAATGTACAAAACTCATTTGGTTCCTGCAATACCTACTTGCTTCGAAAAGGTACAAAAAATTGACGGATTTTAATTTGAAATAGTAACACAATCTCTACACAAACCCTGTTTAAGAGTCAGTCCTGTCAGTGTCATTATTTTCTTTAGGTGGAATATTGACACAAACAGGTCTTGAACGAAGCTTATCGCGTTCATTTTCATTGGTGAAATTTGGGACCTAATATTGCTAAACAGAATTACGTGTCATTACACAATCATCATCCTTCTAGTGTACAAAATTCCTAATTGAAGGTGAGTAATATTTATAAAATATGGGTTTGTTGGTTGGGTTTTTTTTTTCTGCCTCATTACAATCTACTTCGAAACTGCAAATAACACATCACGACGATTTAATAACGGTGTATGTGCGGCATCGAACCCATCACTAAACCTTGCACGCGGTCCTTACGCGCAGGTTGCGAGTTCAATGCGCCATCTGTAGGTTGATTCTGTAAAGAACTCACTGTGAAAACTTACGTGAAGTGAGCGGTCGTTCCACTTAATGCTAGGGATTGACACTATTGACAAATCTTTTAACCTTTCGAACGCCAGAGTATAAACGCACGCGAGTGCCGTCCACGCCAAACTACAAATTTATTTCTTCTCGTTATCATGAATTTCCCAATGTGTTTTTTAATTTGTTTCATGTTATTAAATAAGAGCTTAAATTTGTAAGACATCTATATAACCACACACAAAATTAATGATTTAATTGTTTATTTCGTGTTATTAGTGCACCGCATTGTGACATATTTGTGTCGTTGGCGTACAGGGCATGCGCTTGCTTGTCACGTATATGTGACAATGGCGTTCAAAAGGTTAAACTCACTTCACCTATGTTGTCACGATGACATGGTTACAGAATAATACTAACTACTATTAATAATACCACCACTGCAAGAGGTGCAGTGGCGACACGTCCCGGATCGACGACCACTCGCTCCTCGGTCTCCATCGTCACGTACGATTCGCATTCCTCTTGTAACATTTAATTGTTTGCCTTTGTTATAAGTAGAGATAAACAACGAACACATAGCGAGCCCACTAAATCACTGTTTCAATGTTTGTAGTCACATCCTTACGAAAGAGTTTGTGTGTAGTTGTAAGTATTCGTCTTCAGTAGCAGCTGGCAGCACATAAAGGGCTAAGGAAGGAACATGGACGGGTTTTAGTCAGTACTAGCTTCCGCCCGCGGCTTCGCCCGCATAATATGTCGACAAATTATACACATAAACCTTCCTCTTGAATCACTCTACCTATTAAAAAAAACTGCATCAAAATCCGTTGTGTAGTTTTAAAGATTTAAGCATACATAGGGATTTAGGGACAGAGAAAGAGACTTTGTTTTATACTATATATTGAAGAGATTAACATTCCCTTCCGCTTCACCCAGAGCGGGAGGGGTCATTTGATGATCTACCACCAATAAAAAAAAAGGCCGGCAACATGCGTTTTGAGTCTTGTTGGCGCTTTATAATATCACACATACTTTCAAACGTTTTGAATTTTGTGCGAGCCATATTATAGTAGTTTATCTCTATTGCAATATACCAAGGCAAGCTTAGAAAATACATTTCACTTCTTTAATTGCTCCCCGCGCTAACAGTATTAATGCTTTTGTTTTTCTGCTCCAAAGGAACAAATTAAATCCCCCACTGCTTTTCTACTGGTTTTTAGTTCCTTGTCACCCTGGGTACAATAGAAATCCTTATTTATTTCTAATTGTTACCTTGAACACAAACAAACCGCGGTATTTTCTTGGTAACTCTGATATTTCCCCTAGGTAACATTTCACTAAGATCCATTGCTTCGTTAGGTTTAATGTTCTTTATCTCTTAATTTTAAATCGACCTTTTAGCTTTTAAATGAAAGTTTGTTCACGGAAAGAAATGGACCTCATTATTTCAGTTAATTATCTGTTTTCTAGGTGTCAAATTACTATTCCTGACGATTTCATTCAAATGAGCTCGAACTTCTACGTGTTAAAAACTTTAACTTAAACATAACATAACTTTACGCCTGTTATCCCCGGTAGTATGGCAGAGATATACTGTAGTACATCCACATATAACCAGTTGTGTTTGACGTTTGAGTCCCATGTGATAGGGGGCGAGCCTATTGCCATCAACCGGGCACGAATCCAAACTCCGAGCTTCTACTGAGAAATTCCAGATGGACAACTCAATGACACTTTACCCGACCCGGGAATCGAACCCAGGATCTCATGCTTAGCAATAGCGATTGCGACCACTAGACCAACGAGGCAGTCAAAACTGTGACAGCAACGCTAAAATACAAAAATATCAATTAATTACAGTCGTCGAAGTTAGTGTTGCCACACAATATTTTGAAAACATGTTGACAGCCATTTTGGAGGTAGATTTATTGGCAAAATTCGTGATTTTAGTTCAGCCCAATATGTGGTAGATTGAGTTGAGAAATAGATTTTTTTTTTGAAACTTTTCTTATTTAGGCGCTACCAATCTGAAACTTGCAATTTATTAGAAAAGTTTATGTTATGATCGTGAAAGGGTATGATCACAGAGATACGTAATACATCACTTTTCTTCGAATGGTAAATGAAAATTGCTCGAAAACTGGGGCTGATGTGAGGTACAGTTACTTAACGACGAGATAAGACTGAATATTTTGTATAATATGTTATGTACGTTTTGTTTGTACAGAATAACTAATATTTCTTTCTTTCTTTAAATTCGATTCGGCCAGAACACAGTGATATCAGATTAAAAAAATATTGCCAATTTCGCCGGGAATTTAACTCGTTCTGTCCTCCGTTTTTTTTTTTAAACCATCTAATGACTCCTCCCGCTGTCCCCTACAGCGGACATTTGAGGATGGGAAATCATCCAATGACTTCTCTCGTTCTGGGTGGAGCGGAAGGGAGTGTCAGACTCTTACTTACTAAAACCCATCCATGTTCCTTTCTTAGCCCTTTGTGTTCCGAGCAGCAGTAACCCTTTCAGACAATCCCGAACATAATGAAAAACATGAAAGTCATTAGCACTTCTTCTTGTGTTCGATTGGATAACAAAGGTAAAGATTTAATTGACAGATGATTTGTTGGATGAGTTGGGTCTGGTGGTGATGGTTGGGAGTCACAGTAGATGGACACGCCAATCTTGGCATCGGTGGCGTTTTTAGGTCCTCAGAAGTGCAGGTATATGGGCACTTTGGATAACAACACAAGGTACATGGTCAAAGAGATGTCTGCAGAAAGGGGCCTGTTAGAGCCGAAGCCTGCCGGGTCAGCAGGATTGTCCGAGAGGGTTACTGCTACCCCGGAACATTGATGATTGCCCACCCTCAAAATAAAAATAGGACATGGTTTAATCCGCATTCACACTGGGTGTTTCATTTTCAATTCGCTTTAGTGCTTGCAGAGGCCTAATTATCGCATTCGATTGATTGCTTTCCATAAGCAACTACAGCTCAGTTCCACAGGTGCTCCTAGGGCTGGACGAACTTGAATGATGATGGGGATATTTTTCCCGCAACGATTTTCTCATTAACACTATAACAATGTAATTTCTAACACATTACTTTAACATTTGGCTCTAATGTGTTGGCAGCAGCCCAAGCTGGCTAGAACAAATAATTTAGCTGGACTAATGTTCGCGTCTTACAACAACATAATGTTACATCATTGGTTTTAGAAATAATTTGGCCCAAAATATTACAGTGCAGTGTAACCTGTACACTGCCACGAACACGTAATAGTATGTATGTGTGTTGAAGGCACTGAGTTTAGAATACCACAAAAAATTGCAGCAACTGTGTTTGTGATAAGGAGTATCGTGTTGGGTGTGGAGTGTTGAGCGTGTAACTGGGCTGTGGGATGCAGACAGAATTCTTCCAGTTAAATACTGGTATTCAACTCTATCCAGTTATACTGGGAGGAGAGCAGTGGTAACGGCCGCGACTTACTAGTTGTAGGTTCGAACCCACATTATTTGTGAATTTTTTCAACACCACTGCTCTCAAAGCGGTGAAGGAAAACATCGCGAGGAAACCAGCATGTCCTGGAACCAAAAATTTTAAGAAAACTGCCAACCCGCACTGGATCCGCGTGGTGGATTATGCCCCACTCTCTTTCACAGAGACGAGGCCTGTGTCCCAGCAGTTGGAACGTTATAGGCCGATTATGCTATTAAGCAAGCACACATAATTTGACGAGGTATTAGGCTACGTAGGTCACATGCTAATAATCTGAAAGTAAGTCAGCGCATCAAGTTATACCAAACTATCAAATTTCTCCATACGATTATAAACCTTAAAACGTTGAATTTTATGGTCAGAATCGATTGAGTAAAATTGGACAGTTTATGGTAACTTGATGTGCTGGCGACTGTACAGACGCCAGCACATCAAGCTATCCCTAACTGTTAAATGTTCTCAATTAAAAATGAACCTTATATCTTTGCAATAATGTTGAAATACTATCAAAGAAATTTGACAGATTGTGGTTGTAAATAACCTATCATATCGCCTTGTTTCCCCTAAGGCTTAGGCTGAGGTGTGCCCATAGTAGCTAAACCCACATTTCGTCAGTAAGGTAAAACTAAATAAATTCTTAAAATTCCTGCGTCAGAGAGACTAGTGAATACTTTGTGGTGCCGAAACTAAAATCATTATTTCCAAAGAGGATTATTTTGAGTTGCATTGTTTAGAGGCTATGTCCTTTCCAGGGGTGTTACGGATATTCGCATCCGCATCCGCAAATGCGGAATATTCGCATTAATTCAGACATCTGATTCATGTATGCAACAAATAACAATTTGTAAAAAAGTAGGCGGGGCCAGAGTGGCGCGTGCCTCACGCATATTTGTAACGGGGTGTTCTGCGTGAGCGACGAATAAGACGCGACGCGACACGACACGACGCAATGCGACGCGATCCTACACGCGAAAAATGTCGTACGTTATTTTGGTCATTATTTCTCGAATCATGGAGAAGTACAGTACAATTTTGCTTTAGTTCGTGGTGTCAACAAATACGCGTTACGTTACGTCTTGCCGCAGACTGACACATAGGCCGCAAGCAGGGTATACCGTTGAGTTGATCGTGTTCGTCGCGTTCGCAGCGTCGCGTCGCCTCGTCTAAGTCGCTCACACAGGACACCCCGTTAGTTCCTCTCTTCGTTCGCTAACTGACCAATATTTCGTGTGTTCACAAGACATAATCCTGCAGGTGATGCTTTAGTTATCGTTGTGATCTTTTAAAAAATCTGAAACCCGCATCCGCATTCGCGGATGTCAAAATTTTTGCTACCGTAACATCCCTAACGGTCCTAACGGTTCGCTGGATCACAAGAGGAGACATATAAATGTTATGCCAACGGGTATTTGGACGGGGTTCTATAATTATTGTTTCCATGTTTGTCAACGCTTATTTATGCTCAAACAGTGTTTGTGTATTTTTGACGAGAATTAAATAAGAAACGTGTATCGTTATTTTGTAACATAATATCAGGGCTTGTTTATCCGGTGGGTTTATGTAGATTTGTACCTATCTAAATACACCCACATTTTGCCATTTATGAATGACCATTTATGAATGGTTGTGCCAACCGTTGAGCTTGACGCCTGGTCAAGCTCAACGGTTGGCACAACCACCATTCTGAACTGACGAGGATATCTGACAGTGCGAATAGACAATGTATTATTGTGCCTCTTGATAAGAACTTTAGGAGAAGATTCATCTTCTTTTCGTGTGGTTAGTAACTAACCTGGTGTCAGAGTTTTAATGCTGCCCATGGGCCTCTGCCTTAGCATCACATGCTGTTGAGAAATGTCTCTCGGGCATGCTGGTTTCCTAGGAGAAGATTTACGAGTATACTTTGAAGGTCAATAATATTATCTCAAGTATCCAGCCAGGCAAGCGATCTTTTTCTTTATTCTAAGCTATTTGATAGTAAAAGTAAAATATCATTCCAGCTTAGTGTTATTCTTTGCATCATCTCCACTTGGTATAAAACAAAGTCAATCCCCGCTGTCTGTGCCTCTGTACGCTTGGATCATTTGAACTACTCAATGGATTTGAATGAGATTTTCATCAATAGATGGAGTTATTCAAGATGAAGGATTACGATCGCCCAAGGCAGACTTTCCTAAACTTATTTTGTCTACTGCCCACTTTGAGAATACAATATTTTTTAACGCCCCCATTTTTTCACCTACTTAAAAATCACTATCTAGATGAAATTACAAATCGTCCCTTAAGCCTCTTCACAGCGCCCCCATTTTTTTATTTTCATTCTTCCCCTTTAGGCTTGCAGCGCCTTCTAGGGGACGTTATAGCCCACTTGCAGAAAGGCTGATCCAAGGCTTCGCTCGCGCAGTAACTACCTAGTATTTACGGTCGCCAACGCATCAAGTTATACCAAACTGCAAACTACATTTACCCGTGCGAAGTCGGGTCGACTCGCTAGTTAGATAATTATATAATCATAGCGTAGGAAGAAATGGAGAGCATGAACTTTTTTTATAGGTGCACGGTGTAAGGGACATCGACTCGTTAACCATGAAATCAGTTCATTATTCCAGACCAGGACACCGAACCGTTTTTTTTCTATCGTCAAAAAAAAGTGCAACCTGCACTGCCAAATGTATGGAACTTCTATGCTGCTTTTTTTATAACTAACGAAACAACGCCAGCGGGTCTAAAATCAATTTGCTTCCTTTTACGCTCAGCCAGTCGGATTAAAAAACAACAAATCTGCATGAATTCATCTGTGACAAAGCTGAACCACAGCTGCATAGCTATATACATTGAAATCAAAGTTTATCAAGGTAAAGTTAGGTCTAAACTAGATGGCTAAAACTTGGCAAATGGACTAGCGTCCGAACCAGATGTACCGCTGTTTGCCGAATTATGCTCGTTAGTCTGTAGAGAGCCTTATTCCGTGTTCATTAGAATTGTGGTTGTTCATTTCAATTGTGGTTTGATCATCTGTGCAGGCTGATTAATTGTAAGTATTGTATATAAGGTGACTGGTAATTAGTGACCGATATTTAAACACGTGATTGTACTCGTGATTACAATCAACTTTCCCAAAGAAACTTTTTTTGTATTGATTTTTTTTTCGCGATTTAATAATGATGAGTACAATGACCCCTTAATGCCCATGAATTCAATTTCACCCTATATAATGTAGTAGTGCTATCAATATGTGACATCAGCATATTTTCTAATTTCAAACAGATATTTGTGCTTCGTTCTATATTATTAGTCATACGTTCTACTGCTGAATGTGAACCTCGAAATGTACCAATTTCAGTTATGGTCGAATGGTCTTTATCACTTCTCTTTTAAGACGCTCTTTGCTACCTCCTAGGTTGTATTTTGTTATTGCCAGCAAACTGGTGAACTGCTATTGCTACCTGCCTTTCATATCAGAAGCTTATTAGTCGATTCTCACGATGTTACTCGCCTGAAATTTTCAAATCGACACTTTTTAATTTTTCTAAAGGCGACTTGGACGCAGTTAATTTCTTTGTGGGCGAATCGATAACTCCAAAAGTATGTAGGTATTAGGAAATGGGTATTTGAAGGGGTAGTCAATAACGTTACTTTTTATGAATTGTCAAAACGCGGAATTTGTACGTGATTTGTATGATATAACAATGTGAAGTTACAGATTTTTAGAATCAAATGGAATACTTATTAGCATTAAATGCAATTTTACAATTACGTCTTCGCATAATATTTAGTTGAGAATGATGACAGTGATGTAAGTTTTTAAGACAAGCGGTCTTTTATCTATGTGATTTCATATTTTACTTATGTTTCAGAATTACGTATTTTACTATGAGTCTGGATTCTCTCACGATATTTTTTCTTCAGCGATGTCAGTTATGTCCAAGATAAACTCACAAAACAACGCAACGTAAGAACACGCAGTACCGCGCTACGCTGCGTAATGCGGTGCAGTATGCGGATCGCCTAAACCACTTGGGCATCGCCAACATCACAACCATATTTTTACTAGGCAATAGTATCTCAAACGCATTGGGTACTACCTCTTTTATCTGGTCTGTGGGTACAACTATTGCATTTTATATAGAAATCAAAATTGCGCTATAAGGCTACTATCATAATTCTTTTCAGTGACCCTGGTTTAACGAGAAACGATGCGATTTTATTTATCGGTCGTACATTATTTTAAACAACCCCATCTTTTAGTTACAGCCTTATAGCGTCCACACTCCGTAGTTAGATTTATCATCTTTGAAAAGTAGAATTTTATTTTTAATTCCATTCTTCTCTCCTAGTACAGTCGTCAGCACATCAAGTTACCACAAACTCAAATTTTCTGCCAATCTATTTTGTACTTACAACTTTTTAAGGTTAAAAATCATTTGGAAAAAAATGTCAAATTGATTGGGTATAACTTGATCCCCTGTCGACCGTACATTAAAGTAGCCGCGGTAGGTTGAAAATGATTAGTAGGTAGTTGACAATAACAACTAGTTTTCATACAGTGGATCAGATAATGGAAAGCTTAATCACTTGTCAATCCCACGGATCGATTCCAGGACAGTCCACCCACGCGCTGTACTCACTCAGTACTTAGTCATGCTAGTGACCACTAGACAAACGACGCGCGCTCTACCCACTGTAGATTATATTATGTAAGTATTTTTCATCATCATCCCCCTACTATATGTTGGGGTTGACATCCAGTCTAACCAAATGCGGATGACGTAATTTTACATGGAGCGACTGCCTATCGGACTTCTACAACTTGTAAGAAATATAATAAATTCAAATACTCTATTTTTAAAGTTCATTAAGCTAAAGTTAGGAACAAACTTGTACAGTTTGTCTAATGTTCGGTGCCAGACCCAGAACTTCAGTTATGAGACAGTTTCAGGAACTACAAGTTATTTAGAAGAAGGGAATTGTGAACTTCTTGCACGATTAATTTTATTTGAAGTAAGAATGGGAACGATCACAATTGCATACTGCGGCGTAGATCTTTTTGTAGATATACAGGGTGAAATTGAATTGAAAAAAAAATCTGCTGTTCACTACATTTTAACGAGTTATGCGAGCATAATGTATGGAACAGCTAATTTTTTTTCGCGATTATAGATTTGTTCCCATAATGAAAGTTGTTCATAATGATGAGTACAATGACTCCTTAAAATAATGCTCATGAATTCAATTTCAGCCTGTATAAAAGCGAATGGTCACTTATTCATACATTCACTCACTAACTTATTAAACACGAAATCTCGAAAACTGCTGAACCTACAAAGATGAAATTTGGCACAGAGGTGAGAGGCTCACATGAGTGAGAGACTTCAACTAAGTAAAGATTTTAGGAAAATCTACCCGTAAAGTGGAGTTAAATAGGGGGTGACCGTTTGTATGAAACATTTCAACATTGTCGCGGGTGGAGCCGTAGGCAGAAGCTAGTATACAATTAAAATGAACCCTAAAAAACATGTGGTCCCCGTTCCATGCTTCCTCCACATTGGTAAAGGCATGTAGGTAAGTACAAGTTTTAGATTTTGTGACCAAAAAACATATCATAATGCATTTGACCTCCTTTCACATTTAAGAAAATAAAAAGTAAGTTCTAAGCTGATTTACATACGGCACCGCGCTCCGCCGCGGTAGGCGGTGAAGCGGATCTCATATCGCATTGGTCTCTAAGAAATCCCTTGATGCCTAACACAAGTACACCACCCGACCGCGCTCGTTTCGACCGCAAACAGCTCCTTCCGCGCGGTCGAGCGGTACCGTGTATTAATCGCCTAAAACTAAAACCCGACTACCGAAAAATCATTCTCTACAAAGTATGAAACAGGAAAATATTCTCATCTGAAATTACTATGTAGAAACTGTATGTATCGTCTATTAAATAAACAAATGGATGATCTAAATTCTAAATTCGTCATTTCCTTCAACATGTTTCGAACGGTGATCTACAGTGTAACGTAATTAGGGTGGTAGTTGAACAGAATTCACACAAAACAACCTGAAACAATCGCAAATCAAACAGGAAAATGTTCTAACCACGGCATTATTATATGAAACTTCCAATATCGTCCTAAACCGAATATAATTTGAAAAGATATCTCCAACAACAATACAGTACCTCCAACAGACTTCTACATAGAACTTCTAACTACAGTAGTTTAGACGAAGACCAGAGGAAATGACGCGGAAATAATGCTGCATTGAAATACGTTCAAACTTAACACGAAATATCTTGAAAGACCGTTGTAAAAGATCGGGAGTCGCTTCATAACCTTGGAGGCAAGTTTAAACTTTATATACACCTATACCATACCCTTTTTTTTGAAGCTGGGAAATCATCCAATGACTTCTCACGCTCTGAGTGGAGCGGAAGGCAGTGTCAGACTCTAACTGACTAAAACCCATCCATGTTCCTTCCTTAGCCCTGTATGTTCCGGGGTAGCAGTAACCCTTTCGGACAATCCCGCTTACCCGAGGAGGAAAGCCTTAAAAGACGATTTCAGACACAAATCTCACATTATCTGGCTAAGGTTATGTCTGGACATTAAGAGACTGTGACCTCTGAGTCTGTTTCGGCCTTTCTTAGAGTAGTCTGTTAAAAACCCTATCTCTACCATACCCTGCAGATAATAAGTCGTTTACAAAATTGTTCTGTAAAAATTCCGAGGTCCAAGAGACTACCTTTTAACCCTTGTTTGCTCCAGGCTTTACGAGTCAAGGCCATTTTTTTTTTAGGGTGGGAAATCATCAAATGACCCCTGCCGCTTTGGGTGGAGCGGAAGGGATTGTCAGACTCTTACCGACTACAACCCATCCATGTTCCTTCCTTAGCCCTGTACGTTCCGGGGTAGCAGTAACCCTTTCGGACAATACCGCTGAAAGTCGAGGCCTATCGAGGAATTTAGGTGATAAGTATTTAAGATCAGTCAGTCGATTCTGTAAAAATCTCTTCGTGAAAATTAAGGTGAAGGGTGTAGTGTGCTGTCGTTCCACCTAATGCTAAGTATTGACACTATTGAGCGCTCACTTTAAACTCACTTCAACTGCGATTTCACGGTGTTTATTATAACAGAATACCACTACTGGTCTTTAATTTTTTTATAGTGGAGGATCCTAACTTAAATTATGCATAGACAAACAAGAACACAATACCTATCAAGGAATTGCGGATTTGGGAGTCAAAAAAAGAGGTTGAATAATGTATCGTTATATATTTTAGTGAATTTCATACGCGGCTGTCAGCCGTAATCCCCAAAAGGTTACGATCTCACGCATGCCAGTTATATTTACCTAAGATCCATGAAATGGGGTGCTGAAATTTATGCAAAGGGAAAGCCTAGTAAATCCTAATATTTGTGGTTTTTGCGTTAGTTTGGAGTTTCGCTGGAATTCGAACGTCACAATTTCTCAATACATAGCCTAACTACCTACCTAATATTGTGTATCACACTAATATATGTATTATGAAGGTGAAGGTTTGTGTGTGAGTTTGTATCTTTGTCCGTCCTTCACGCTCAAACGGCTAAACGGATCTGTATGAAACCTGGCACAGAGGTAGTTTATGACCTGAATTAACACATAGAATACTTTTTATCCTGGTAGTACGTTCCCTTAGGATAGTTTCCGACATACACGCGAGCGAAGCCGCTGGAACCAGCTAGTAATTAAATAAAAATGAATCCCAATTACACTTCTTTTCTTTTGGTCATAGCATAACTTGAGAACGACTTTACGATTTAACATATTCTTTTAAGCTTTCTAATACTTTGTTGAATGTACTGATGAAAAGAAAAAGTAAGAAAATTGCGAAGAAAATTGAAAACTTTCACACCTTCAAAACTTAACGACTATTTTAACTTTGTGCATTTCACGCGTTTGATGATAGGTAGAGTAGGTAGATAGTGTAGGTGGGTAGGGTTGGTAGGTAGGGTCGGTAAGGTAGGTAAGTAGGGTAGGTAAGAGCAGCGTGGATAGGTATTTAGTCCCATTCGTACAAAGCCGGCCACGTAATTCTAATCCTTGATTACCTAAGTGTGTTTGATCCTAAACGAAAAGCTAGATAAAATAATTTCTTCAAAGTAGTTAACCAATATTGGTTTAATTAATTAGTTCAATATTGGTTTCACTGCTGAATATGTCGAAGATTCTCGATTTAAAGTTTAATATCTATATAATGTACAATTTTTTTTTCGAAACTGAATATGAAACGAGATACAATCTAATTCGCAGAAAATAGGCACTTATCTGAGGATTCGGATTGTCAATAACGTCACTTAGCTACGTATTTGTATGGAAATACTAGCTTCCGCCCGCGGCTTCGCCCGCGCGGTGTTTTGGTAAAAAGTAACCCACATCACAAATGGCACATCAGACTAACCGTGAAATATACATTCAGACAGATAGACAAACAGACAGACAGACAATTTGAAGTTACTTTCGTTGTCTATAAAGTTAGAACGTTTGAATGGGTAAGGATTAGTTCGCGTAGGTACTGTTATGTTATTATTAAAGAGGATTACTTGCGTGGCAAGCCCAGAGATGGCAAGATGAGCTGGACTCCTTCTTAAAGGATTGGCCTACAATCGCTGTAAACCGGGAAAAGTGGAAAGTGAGGCCTTTGCCCTGCAGTAAGATAACACAGGCTTATAATTATGTCGTATGGTAGCAGTAAACAATAAAAACTAAAACTAAAAGGATTATAATAAGGTAGTATATTAGTAATGATCGAAATGTTTTGACGATTCTACTTACTGCAAACTATTCTACTCCTGTGTGTGTAACTATATTATTATGACTAGCTTCTGCCCGCGACTTCGTACGCGGATCCTGTTGCTTATGCCAGCAACAACGGGGTCGCCATTTATGTTATTTTTTATCATTTTTTCCATTTAAATCTTTTATCACACTGAGCTTTAGTTTTATTTCATTCCAACAACCACCAAAACATACAGTCCATTTGTCATCGATTTCATTTTGGTAACCGCATTATTATATTCCCCACTTGTCTCTAGAGACCTAGAAGACAATGCGTTGATACGGTTAGAACTCAAGCACAATTCTCTATCCGTGAACGTCTCCGACTCGCGAGACAATACAGTCATGACGTTCACGATCAGCTGTCAGTCGCACATGACGTGCCCCACTTGTCTATAGAGACCTAGAAGTCGATGCGTAGATACGCTTGGAACTCAAGCGGAATTCTCTTTCCGTGAACGTCTCTGACTCGCGAGGCAATACATGACGTTCACGATCAGCGGTCAGTCGCGCATCATATTCTTCACTGGTCTCTAGAGACCTAATGAATACGCTGAGAACGCAGACGTGCTTCGCGACCCGAAGAGGTTTCCAGGGAGCGAGTTGCAGCCCAATGTTCACGAACAGCATCAAGTCTCTCCTGACGCTCTTCGGTAGATTCTTGGGATCTTATGATCCTCAATCTTTTAGCTCTCTTGGAACATTGGGAAAGATTTGACCTCTTTCTAGGCATGGTCATAGTTTTATTGTGAAGATACCTGATCAATAAAAATCTAAATTAAAATGACTGCTCCCCTGCGTTACCGGGTAGGCTACCGTGGCACGAAGATAAGAGGAAAAGGAAATTAAACACTCAAACAACATAAGCCCGAAGGCATATTCATACGATAAAATAAAAAAATTAATAGGAGTTTTGGTCAGTAGAGTCAAATTTTCAATGATATACCATCGTCATCAAAAATCAGTCCTAAACTGTTACCGCCTTCACCGCGTGCAGGTACTCCCAGTTTATGTTATTTTATAATTACACAGTAAAATTAGTGATAGCTTTGATTTCCACATCAGATGTTTCTGATCTTCGATTTTTATAAGTCAACAGGAAAAGCCCATCAGATTGAAAAACAAAGACGTCAAAGACGTCATTCCTATATGTGTTATGTTGTAGCTAGGCTCTTGGAGTTCCACAACAGGTGTTCCAGATCTTCGATTTTTATAAGTCAACAGAGACTGCTCATCAGGCTGAACAACTTTTGCTAAGACGTCATTCCTATATGTGTTATGGTGTAGCTAGGCTCTTGGAGTTCCACAACAGGTGTTCCAGATCTTCGATTTTAATAAATCAACAGGAAATGCCCATCAGACCGAACAACTTTTGCTAAGACGTCATTCCTATAAATGTTATAGTGTAGCTAGGCTCAAACAATTTTTGCTTAAGTATCATTTTTGTATCTCTTATAGTTTAGCTGGTCTGTTGCAGTTCTGCATCAGGTGTTCAAGTTTCCAAGATAAATTATAGCCTATATGTTGCCCAGACTTAATACCTATACAACAAAAAAAAAACATTCCAATTCGTCCAGTAGTTCCGAAGATTAGCGTGTACAAACAAACAGACAAACAGACATACAGACAAACAGACAATTTTTGTTTTTTGGATTCGTGCTCTATTACTGTTTCTAAACCCCCCTCAATCATTATTTTTTTAATATATTCAATGTACAGACACAGTTTTTTTACTGTTTTATTATATGTATATAGATTTGATGATTGAGATGCATTTTAGGATTTTAATTAAAGAACTCGTCAATAGTAAAGTTTTAATAAAACAATTAGAATCTATTTTACAAAGGTGTGCGCCGCCTTATGCTGAAATGAGCACCTGGCCACGCTGTACAATCACCAATCACTTAGATCACTCCGGGCTGGCCGGGAGGGTGTAAGTTTGCAGATGCTAACAGAGGCAGCCAGTAAAACCACCACACCGGTTGATTGCTGTCTTGTAGACAGCGATCAAGAGCTTCGATTGCGTGTTTGTGTGACATAGGTAGTGCACTCGTCCGACACGATCAGCTTGCACTGTTGAACCAGGATATCACGCTGATTTTACTGATGTTGCACGCTGGGGTTTCTTCGCTCTCCAGATTAAGAGGTAATTTAAAGACTGAACGTCCCGTCAGTCCACCAATTAGCAATATTGTAGCGATTCCAGAGGAAGTCACAGCTTGATGCAACATTATGGTCCTTGTGTTTTTCGCTAAGCAAAAAAGTATTGCCTGTGAAAAGCCCACATTCACCATTCTTGTAACATTTTGTGATAAATCTCTTTCTGCTCGGGTTGCAAACGTGACACAGTTTCACACCCGTGAGCGTCTAATACGGTGGTATGGTAGCTTAGCTCTATTAAGGAGTGGCTACAGAGGTTCATCGGGTGTCTTCACCGGATGTATCGGGAGGTTCTTGCACATTCTCAGGCAAGAAGAAACGCTCGGGTGCCACCATTGCGAGGATCGCCCAGAGGACATAGTGGAGCATAAGGTGGAGGTCTGCCCAATTTAGGTGGAGCACCGCAATGTTCTCGTAGCGGCGATCGGCAGCGGCGACTACCTCTCGCGTATGGCCCAGGTTCAATCTATGAGCCAGAGCGAGAGGGAGTAGGAGGCAGTCACCGTTTTCTGCGAAGCAGTTATGCTAGGTGGCGGGATGGTTTAGGCACAGAGCCTCACGTCCCGGTCGTCGCGGTAGACGCTCCGCCGCCGGCCGATCAGGACCAGACTCATGCCGGAGGGCGCTTTCGTGTTCCGCGCGCACCTCAAAGAGATGTCAGCATTAAGTAAGGGGCCCGTTAGGGCCGAAGCCTACCAGGTCAGCGGAATTGTCTGAAAGGGTTAGTGCTTCTCCGGAATATAATGGGCTAAGGAAGGAACATGAATGGTTTATAGTCAGTAAGAGACTGACGCTCCTTTCCGCTCCACCTAGAGCGGGAAGTCAGGACATTTGATGATTTCAATCCATCAAAAAAAAAAAAGCTCTGATCAAATCTTTTGACAGCTCTCCTTTACGCCGTGGACTCGGCGATGGCGCGTCATTGCCTGGACCCTCTGGAGTCCTTCCTGCGCTCTGCGCACCGCCGACTAATAGTGTGCATTTAATGGCGCCCTATTCATATTAATCTTATCGTGATAACTTTTTAAATATTAGTCCAAATTGCTTAGTGTAAAAGACAAAGTTTATCTTCAATTAATACCAAACGTGATAAATGTATTCAATTCGATAAGAATTAACTGAGTACTCTAAAATGTGCATTGTAAAAAAAGTATCAAATTGAAATGTATTTATGGCTCACTATTTTGTATATAATGGCTTGCACATAATAGGTAGACATATGCTGTCGCGGACTTTTATATAGAACTTTTTAAGACAAACAGTCCCACAATACATTACCTTCGTGTAACTCTTACGGTTTAGGCAGCGCACGCCAAGATAGCTCTCAGAGGGCAGGAATTTTGCCGACTTACATGATACTTATCATTATATTATGGCCAAATCACGCAAAGTCTATGTAAATTGTAGCCTATGTGTTATTCTGATATATAAGCTGGATTATTGGAAAGTTTCATCGAGATCTGTTTAGCCGTTTTGGCTCAAAAAAGGAACAAACATCCATCCATCCTCACAAACTTTCGCATTTATAATATTAGTAGGAAGGATTAGTAGGAAGGATTGATCGAGTTTTGTACTTAACACTATTTCACATTGTCAAGCACTTAGCGATCGAAAACGATTGATCACGTGACATTTCGAAAGCTTATGCCAATTCCATACATTTCACATTTATCTAATTTCGTTATCGTTAATGAAAATGTGACTTTGTCTAGGGCCTCTGAGCCGCCATAAAGAACCGGGCTGTACGTGGACTGATAATATTCAGGGGGCCCCCGACCGCGTGCATAATAATATCTAATATAATATCCTTGGACAGGGACTACCTTTATGTTTCCTGCAGCATTTATCATATTATGTATCATAACGCCTGTAATTCCCGAAGGGTTAAGCAGATGTGTACCTATAGTACACCATCATTTCGTTCATGTTAGGAGATATATATTTTTTTGAGGGTGGGTAATCATAAAATGACCCGTCCCGCTCTGGGTGGAGCAGAAGGGAGTGACAGACTCTTACTGACTAAAACCCATCCATGTGCCTTCTTAGCCGTTTATGTACCGGGGTAGCGGTAACCCTTTCGGACAAACCCGCTGTTAAGAGATTTACTGGTGATACTTAAATGTAGTTTCCTGAATACCATCGGTAGTCCACGCGTGCAAATGACTACTCACTTGTTTATAGTTTTATTAGATACAGTTGAACTATTCAGATAAAGTTCGTAACGGTTAGTACCACAAGAAGTATTCAACGAAACAGACCACAAGATCACGAACTTAACGTTTTATTGTACCACATAACGTGTTACTCAAACAAATTAAACAAAGTCCAAACAAACAAAAGTTGGAGTATATAGGTACAGCAAGCATGTATAATATTCAACATGTTTTTTTTTATATATATTGTCATAATTCTAGGGTTATATTCGTAAAAATAATACTAAAAGTCCTAGAATATGTGGTCCAAATATACAGTTTCGAAGATAACCCATCAATCATAATTAATTTATCTTGATGTGTGAGGTAGCTAAGTTTTATTGATAACAACGAGTACTTACCTAATTCATATTTTATTCATGCACAATCATAATTAAAGCTAAGAAAAAGCGACGTTGTCATATTTCACGTTAGGGTGTTTTATATCCTATTAATATTTTACAGGCGAAAGTTTGTGAGTTTGTATGTTTGTCCGTCTTTCACGCTCAAACGGCTGAACGGATCTGGATGAAATTTGGCTCTGAGGTAGTTTATGACCTGAATTAACACATAGGATACTTATTATCCCGGTAGTACAGACGCCAGCACATCAAGCTATCCCTAACTGTCAAATTTTCGCAATTAAAAATGAACCTTATGTGTTTGCAATAAAGTTGAAATACTATCAAAGAAATTTGACAGATTGTGGTAACTTGATGTGCTGGCCTCTGTACGTTCCCTTGAGATCAATTCCGACATCAACGCGGGCGAAGCCGCTGGCAGCAGCTAGTTACTAAAAACAAATTAGAACATGGTTGCAAAAATATCTTACGATGATCCAAAAATAGTTAATTACAGTTATAAAATTGTATAAAACTATTTATAGTACATCAGCTATTTATTATTTTCAACTAAGCAACTAAGATAATACCTACTTATGTGATACAGGTTTATTCCTAGTTCAGGTAGAACCCAATTATTACATACCTACATACCTCTAGTTTAAGGCACTAATTCTAAACATTTGTAATAATCAATTATCAATAAACAATTTCGATTTATTTCAATTTCAATCGTGACTTGATCGAATTATTTTGTGTGTAAAATTAAAACAAAACTCATACAATCATTATGACATATAAAAAAACACCTTGTATACATAAAAGTATTTAAGTTTCATTGAGCAAAAGTTTCATTGAGCAAAAGTCGCTTCCAGGATCCTGATCAGAGCTCATGGCCGGAAAGGGCTTTCTTACATTAAAATTACACATTCTCAAGTAACTCTACGCTTCGCACTACAAAAGCTGGACCCTATTAGCGAAGACTCCGGAGAATTAAAAAGGGACGGATGTGACGTACCGAAAGGAGCAGGTCAAAATGATTCACTTTTTAAACGTTTTACAAAAAGGAGGTCTAGGTTTGTCTGTGCGTATTTTTTTTTAATGTTAGGATATTTTCGTTAATTATGGACCGATTTTAAAAATTCTTTTTCTGATAGAGGAAGTTTGGGCGGTAGTCTTATTATAAATGTTAATGTCTTTACTTGAGTAGAGTTTGTAATACGTATTTAATCCACTTTGTTTACCTTGATGATGTTTGAATACTTCCTGTCACTGTTGGTTACATAGCAAGTAGTGGTACCTAAAGGAATCGGTAATACTATGTAAGTGGCTACTGTGGGTATACTACACAGGCCAGGAGACGTGATCAACTTCTGGAGGGAGGTGGGCTGGCTGGAATAACCACCAAAGGCCGACATGGCCCACGCGCAAAGACCCGCCTTAAGGACTGAGTGCGGAAACCAAAACCTCAAGATAAGACTGTGGGGTAGGTACTAAATTAAAAAGTTATAAATATATTTTTTTTACGAAAAAATAACCAGGTACGAAATAAAACAAGAGTCGGTATCTAACCTTTATCATCAGATCTGATTGTTTTTGCTCAACACTAGCACATCGCCCGCAACTCCTTCCGTTTTTTGTTTAATTGATAAGTTGATGATGGATGACAATCAAGAACAATAATAGCTTCCCATTTAGTGAAAGATTTTTCGTAATGGGATCAGTAGTTTCACAGATTACCCCCTACATACAAAAACCTCTCTGTAATATTAGTATAGGTAGATAATAACACCAAAACAAGTTTATACTAGCCTTCTATCACCCCTCTCCATTTCAAAACATTAAAGTCCAGAACGTTTCAGTTTCAACACAACAACGTTATGGGCCGATCGGTTCGTTACCCCGGTCACTGTTAAGTGACGTCACGCGACCACTACGTCACGACTGTGATTGCCTATACAAGAACGAGCGCCTGACGCTTTCCTACGAGCATTGTTTTGCATAATTTGATACATTTGCTCTGAGTCACAGTTAAGTGATTAGGGAACTATCTGTTGAAGAATATGTTGGTAGGCTGTAGTATATGTGGGCAAGTAATGTGGGATGAAGATAAGGCTGTGGACTTTGTTGTGTAGTTTCCTGTAGGGAACATAAAAATACCTAGTTTGTAGTTAGGTTCTCCTATACATATAGGTAAATCAGGAGAAATTAAGGTTTGTAGTAGGTATTCCTGTTAGGCTATAAATGTATATAGCTTTGTTTTTCTAGAAGAGCAATGGCCGCCATATAACGTCACATAATGCCATGTAACATCGCGGCGGCAAATGTAATTTTCATTACATTTGCCACTGCGTCTGCCGCTTTTGTAGGAAACTGTTGGTTATCACCGCGTCACATAGGAGGTACCAATAAAAACCATACGGAAAATTTCTCTGTTTAACACCCTCATATCTATATATATAAAAGAAAGACGGGTTTGTTCCCTTCGTTATAACTCGAGATCTGCTGGACCAATTTTCATGGTTTTTGTTTCGTTGGATTTGTCTCCGCCCTGAATCGCAGAATACTTACATTTTTTTTTTTTTTTTCGATCAGCTGCTGATTTTCCTCCTATAGGGTAGGTAGGTAGGTAGGTAGGTAGGTAGGTAGGTAGGTAGGTAGGTAGGTAGGGTAGGGTAGGGTAGGTAGGTAGGTAGGTAGGTAGGTAGGTAGGTAGGTAGGTAGGTAGGGTAGGGTAGGTAGGTAGGTAGGGTAGGTAGGTAGGTAGGTAGGTAGGGTAGGGTAGGTAGGTAGGTAGGGTAGGTAGGTAGGTAGGTAGGGTAGCTAGGTAGGTAGGGTAGGTAGGTAGGTAGGGTAGGTAGGGTGGGTAGGCAGGGTGGGTAGGTAGGGTGGGTAGGGAGGGTAGGTAGGTAGGGTAGGTAGGTAGGAAGGGTAGGTAGGGTAGGTAGGGTAGGTAGGGTAGGTAGGGTAGGTAGGGTAGGTAGGGTAGGTAGGGTAGGTAGGGTAGGTAGGTAGGGTAGGTAGGTAGGTAGGGTAGGTAGGTAGGGTAGGTAGGTAGGGTAGGTAGGGTGGGTAGGTAGGGTAGGTAGGGTAGGTAGCTAGGTAGGTAGGGTAGGTAGGCAGGTAGGTAGGGTAGGTATCACAGTTAAGACAGGACAACGTCTGTCGGGTCAGCTAGTTAAACAATAAAACAAACACACAAACTCATTCCAAACGTTTAACCTTTTTCGTACTTTCAAAGCAAGTTTTAAAACGCAATACGGGATGCGTCGGCGTCGCGTTCAAACAAAAAAAAAGTATACGGGTGGCAAAAAGTGTATGAAAGTTTGGCCCTCTGCAAACTTTTCAGCAAAAATGTTTCGCTACCCGCTTTTTGGTGTGGCCGTGTTGGCACGATATTTAAAGGTTAGTGTTGCGTTTGTTTGTCCCGGAGACTACTAGGTTAGAATTTTGTGCCCTCGGGTTTTTAGGGAAATATGATCGCCTGAACCAAGGGAATTGCGGACATAAGAGTGTAGCTTGAAGTATAATACTGGGTGTAACCGAAAGGGTATATACAGCCCACCAAATTGAATAACTTTTACTACGCGACCAACTCTGAAATCGTGAAAAAAAACCGCTGTTCCCTACATTTCGACGAGTCCAACGTCCAGACGTGACCAAAAATGTAAAGAACAGCTGTTTTTTTTTTGCGAGTTCGGAGTTGGTCCCATTGTAAAAGTAGTTCAGTTTGGTGGTCTGTAGCATATGCTTTTGTATGTATATGCAATATGACTGCCTTTCATATTATCACTGGCACTCGTATCCATCAAGATGAAACACAGAAATACTGCATCGTGTATAATATCTATGCAAGCGTCGCAGTTTATATGGATTGAATGGGAGAATATCTTAGATAAGCCTTCTCACAAGAAGCTATACTACTGTTACTACATATAGCTGTGCTACTCCTTTGAATAGCACAATATATAGGTAAGTAAGTACATCAATGGAAGCGAGCTGGTAAATGGCACATTTCAAGAGATATTACTTAGGCCCGGATTCCACCAAGGCGGATACGAGCGAGTGGAGAGGAGATGTTTCAAAACAACTAATAAGTAAAGCTGAGCGGACACGAGATGTGTGAATAACGAAATTCTATTGGTTGTATAAAAAAAGCATCTCCTCTCCGCTCATCACGTCTCCGCTTCGGTGGTGTCCTGGCCTTAGGGCGAGACTCCACCAAAGCGGAGATGTGTGCGGTGTGCTGTGTGCTGTGCGAGAAGAGAGGTTTTTCAGCTCGGGGGACTCCACCAAAGCGGAGATGTGTGCGGTGTGCTCACATCCTGGTCTCCACTGCGCGTCGTCCAGGCACAGCTCACATCTCCGCTTCCATCGCGCCATACAAATATTATACATCTCCGCACAGCGGTCTCCACTGAAGCTGAGCGGAGAGATGTGTCAATAACACATTTCCATTGATTGTTTATAAAACATCTCCTCTCCGCTCGTCACGTCTCCGCTTTGGTGGAGTCCCGGCCTTACGCTCATGTTAAAGTTGGAACCATTTATAGTAACATACTAGACACAGAACAAAAACAACGTAGGTATCCCAGAATAGTTAAATACAATTCCACTTCCAACAACTTCCTTAACATACCAAACCAATTAAATGCCAAAGTAGGTAAGGACCATTAAGTATGTAAGCCATTTTTCTCACAGCTCCCAGAATAGGATTCTGCACATTCCCCCAGCTCCAACATTTTCCAAGTACAATTACTTCTACAATTTCATTAAAATTCGCCGAAAGGAACTCCCGTAGGTGAGAACAGGAAACAAAATAAATCTTCTTGAAGGATCGTGCGAGATATAGGCGGGAGAAATGTTCTCACTTTGCTTCATTTATTATTTACGTAATAGGCCTCCCGGTACGTTTCGGGGACTAACTACTTTTTTCTGGTGCGAGATTTATGGTGAATATGGTTTATACCTACCATTTTGATTTTTTTTTTATGAATTTGTTGGGTAATTATGTTAACAGCTAGGACTAGTTTACATAGCAACAGACTAAAGCACAGGCAAATAGTTTCTTAATTTGCATAGTTAGTGGGTGCCGTACTGTTCTCATAAATAAGTTACAAAATAACCTGGGTTTAAGAGAAACAGTTCCGATCCCCGATATAATATTATGGTTGATGTATTTATGTGTTATCATCAGTATATTACTGTTGTCATTTTATTTCTTATGCGTTATCGTTATCCTGCTTAAAATACAAAACTAAAACCAAGAAAACTACCCAGCACAGTGAACAATCCTGAAATGTCTTTAAAAGAGTACCTTTCCACTCTAGTTAAAGACCTCACAAGAGAAAATACACCAGCAGAAAACCGACTACTACATTCTTACATTAGTTTTGAAAATGCAAACGATGTTATATACAAACCCGACCAATTAAACTTCCCAACAAACGGTTCGAACAAAGTTATGCATTTTGACGTTCAACGTGCAAAATACAGCCATCCACATCCCAGCGCTGCACAAATACTGTTAGCAACGTGTGTTCATTGTGCGAGTAAGCGCCTGTGTAAGTTTTGTGATGAGATAACTTCAATGTTATTGGAAATGGAAACTCTCTTATTGACACTGCTCGGAACTAGCCATTTGGTTCACGATTATGCTAAAATTTCAATAACATTTTCTGGACGTGTGACACGTGTCTGCAGTGTGTAGTTTAGACAGAAATATCGTTAAAAAGTTCGGATATGCCGGTTTCCACGCGATGTTTTCCTTCACTTCTTCTTCTTAACGTGTCGATGGCAATCTAAATGTGCTCGGCCCAGAATTCGGCTACGTGTTTGGCGCCATCACTAGCGTCCATCAGTTGCTGTAACGTGCATACGGCAAGACACACTGTGTTGAGAGCAAAAAACAAATTTAAACAAAGTAAAGCGCCTGTCTGGGTTCGAATCCTACTACCTACAACCTAAAACTCGTAATTCGGGGCAGTAAACGTTAAGTATTTCCGTTAATTTTGAATAAATACTACTTTTTGTTTGAAATTAAATAAAAAAATATAAATAAATTATTTAAAACTAGCACTTCACCCGCGACTTCGTCCGCATATAACACTCAGGGATACCGGTAGCTTGCTATTAGTGGCAGTCACAGATATAAGATAGACATAGATAACGCAAGAGCAACTACTTCGCGTGCCTAGCTTACGTACAAAAATCGTAAGTGGTCACTTTCGCGCTCAGTCTGCATCGGTATACAGCGCTAGTCGGATCATCATACATCACTAAATAGTGCTTGTGAGTCATAATAGGTAGTCAAAAAATGGCACGCTCGGTTTTCGATCATCATACATCACTAAATAGTGCTTGTGACGTCATAATAGGTAGTCAAAAAATGGCACGCTTGGTTTTCATACAGATCGTGATACTTGCGTCATCTATGTCTATCTATATCTGTGGTGGCAGTATTTTCGGATTCGGATCAGTAGTTCCGAAGATACCTACCCCCTAACTTTACTTCTTTATAATATTTGTATAGATTCCTCTAGGTATTTTAATAAGACTGTAGAACGGCAAAGGTCAGAAGGTCGCAGTGTAAACGGTAGCAGGATTAAAAATAGTTTTGGCTGTTATTTTTGGCGAATTACCTGGGATCTGTTGAGTTAGGGAAGGGACCTTTCTGAGTGGCAGGGATGTCACTGTGGCAGTTTTATTTTTTGTACATCACGCTTGGGTTGCCCAAATGGCTAGACAGAGGTGAACCTAATGTACATTTACATTCTGTCATAACTCAACTCACAACTCAAAGTATTTATTTCAAATAAACCAATTGCAGGCACTTTTGAATTGTCAAGGTGTCGGTCAGTCAGAGAGATGAAGCTAGTTGCCCATTCCAAAGCAGTAGGTACCTATGAAGAAGAACGGGCAAGAAACTCCATGGACACTCTTTTAAACAAAATATGGTTACAAAATATTGGTTACATAGATCATATTATTATTATTATACATGTGAGAACGATGCAGAACGGTGAAAGCATCCGATATAAAATAATGTAAAAAAAAGTTCAAAAATTAAATCAAAACAAGCCATGGCCGCTAAGAGATGACCAGTCTCTACCGACAGCGCCCGTTCACGAACATGACGCATGGATTAGCACCATTCAGCTCAACCATTTTGAAGGGAGCTAAATGATCCAACACACACGCCACCATCAGTGAGACATTAAAGTGAGCATGACATACTCTCAGCCGCCAAAGCACATTCAAGTCAATGAAAGACGTACACAGTAAATGGTCACTTTATATTAGGTACATAGTACTCACATAATTATGTGCTAAGCAATTATACAATATTAAGAAATTGAATTTATACAATGCAAATATAGTTTTTATTGTTGTTGATCTTCCGCAGCTCCAACAGTTTTTTAAGAAGTCTAACGAATTAGGTGATACGCCCTTGTGGAGCAGGAATAGCATTGACCCAAGCGTTTTTATCAGCGATGTAATCTCCCAATTTATAATATGCTTGGCTGCATAGTGTGCGTTTTATACAGGATTTAAATTTTGTTTCATTAAGTTCAAGAATGTTGGGAGGTATTTTATTGTAACATTTTAAACAGTACCCCATGAAAGATGAATCTACTTTAGCCAGCCTGAAACCTGGTTGAACTAATTGGTCCCTATTTCTAGTGAAATAATTGTGTCTTTCACCTCTTTTACTAAAAAGATGTAGAGTTTTCCTTGCATACATGATGTTTTCATAGATATATTGACAAGGTACAGTCATGATGTTAATAAATGATGTTGAACTCCTTGGTTGAACAAATTTTTTGTATTTTTTTTTGTATTTTTTATTCGAATTTTATTGTTTTGTTTTTCTTCACTTTCTTGTATCTGTGAAAAGGTTTGATTTGTATTTTCCAATTTGATAATTTTTAACATTTTTTCTTTTATTCCAACAACCACCACATACAAAATTTTCCAATGAAGATGCTTTTTAGTGTTCCCTACCCAAAGGTACCAAAGGGCCCATTAATAAAAAATAGTTAGGTTTTATATGTTTAACGAAACACAAAACTTATCGGAATAAGTTGGATCAAGAATCAAATTCAAAAACACTGACTTCAAAGATCCAGTCATGCTATTTTGTACCTATACGTCACACCTTGACAATTATGGTTAAGTGAGCTATCAATAATGTTAGTCCCTATCCCTAGCAATAGTTGCAAGACAATACCATTCGTTTTAAGAGGCCCATGGCCGATACATATTGCTAACGCCACAAGAAAAATAGGTACCACCCGACTAGATAAAAATAAAACCGTTACTTTAACCGTCACCCACCAAGCGCTACCGAACGGCAGTGGGGAGAATATCGTTCTTGAAATAAAAACCAAAGTTATCAGGCGGCGGATTTTTTAACAAAATAGTGTTATCAATAGACAAGCATAGGTACCTTTATCCAAAAAGTAAAAAGTAAATTTTTTATGGAGCTATCACCGCAGATAACAGCTTTTTATCTCTAGCGATAAGTTTCGACTATGGTCGGGTTGTTAGTTTTAATCAAATTGTTTGTTGTCTATGGTATGTATCCTGCCTCTCGTAGAGATGTATGTGAGAAGTTTTATTTTATCGGAGCCAATGTTTACTCAATGCGATAATAATATCCGCATACTAGGCAACCCAATTATGTACCTATTTGGGTTCTTTTTTGTTAATTGGTTCCGTACCTACTCAGCCCCTTTTCGGCTACCGATAAATGTATTAATTGAAGGCACTTTTTATGTCAGCTGGGTAGCTTATAAACTACCTCGTTGGTCTAACAGTCGTAAGCGCAACTGCTGAACATGAAGTCCTGGATTCGATACCCAGGTCGGGCAAAGTGTTATTGGGGTTTTAAGATTAAGAATATCTCAGTAGTTAGCAGCTTGATGTCTGGATTTGTGTCCGGTTGATGTCAATAGGCTCGCCCCCTATTACATGGGATTTATGCTTAACTAGACAAATGTCTTATTGTAAGTTGGTACTAGAAATAATAGCATAAATCATATTATTATGTTCAAAGAATATCAAGTCTTTTGTGTGGAAGTACCTATAACAAAAACCAAATAAGTACTCTTACCTACTTATAAAATTAAAAACAAAAATATTAACTGCACTTACCAAACCGCGTCGCCAGAAAATGCTACATTTTATTAAAAGGAATTTAATGATAATAAAAGAAAAACAAAATTCTTGTTCGTACTTGTGATTGAATTGCCAGATGCAATATTTTGATAGGTATTTTTTCAGCGTCCTTTCCTAGACTACATCTTTAATGACTTAGAACGAAGAAGATTTTATTTTCCTCATTAGTTTGTGCATATTTTTTTACCACGTACACGTTACTTATGTCACGTTGTACTTCTTCTTAAAAGCAGCGACATGAGACAAAACATAATTGTAAAAACAAATAGGTAGGTAATTTAATGATTCACAACTCATGAAAAAAACCAAATCAATCTGTTCAACCATTAGGCTTTACCTTGCTTTGTATTCTTTCCAAATTAAACATATTTTTTAATTTAGTCCAAGTTACATTATAATGAAGAATTTATAATTAACTAGCTTCCGCCCGCGGCTTCGCCCGCATAATAAGTCGACAAATTATACACATAAACCTTCCTCTCTAATCACTCTATCTATTAAAAAAAACTGCATTAAAATCCGTTGCGTAGTTTTAAAGATTTAAGCTTCGATCAATAATACACTAGATACAGGATCAGGAACAAAAATTAGTCGCTAAAGTGGCCACGTTTACACACACATAAACATTTACATTTGTTACTACAAAATAAAGAAAAAAGTTTTATAATATTAACAACTTCAGTTCAATATGAACCTTAACACTCAAGCATAAAGTTTGATTACGATTGCAAAATATTTTTTTTTAAGTCATTGTATCATCGGAGAAAGTATCACTACATAGTATAAAACAAAGTCGCTATTTTTGTCTGTTTGTTTGTCTGTATGCTTAAATCTTTAAAACCACGCAACGGATTTTGATGCGGTTTTTTTTATTAGATAGAGTGATTCAAGAGCTTTATGTGTATAATTTGTCGACATATTTTGCGGGCGAAGCCGCGGGCGGAAGCTAGTAAGGAATAAATTCAAAATGTCGCTTGAAAATAAACAGTCATTTTTATAATAAGTACAAAAATATTTATTGTAATATAAAACTTACACCCTAAGCAATAAGGTTAAAAACATTTTGTTGACAATTTTGTGCATACTCTATTTTGAAACTAGACGTAATTTTTGGTATTACATTTCTATGCTCAGAACACAGTAAGTATTGAAAGACGTAGAGTTGCAGAATAATAATATATTTTTTAGACGAATGTTCGTTTTCTATGATAGCAAATATTTTTGACCGCAGTGAAAATGTAGTAGATCTAAATTAGTATAATAGTTATTTTATTAAGACATTGGTTATAATTGTCTGCTGGATGGCTCATTGTTACCAACCCGCAAAAAAAATGAATGTGTCTTTTTATGTGCGCTATTTAGAAGTTATAAAAAATATTTGTATTTAATCAAATTATATTTTGAAATGAAAACTTCTTTAGCGGCGTTGTGCACTTTTTTTGTGATGGGTAAAAAAATTTAATCAAAAATGCATAAAGATAATTCAAGTTTTCACTTCTGCGGCCACTCCCGGCATGCAACCGTCTGATTTTTCCTGGTCAAGTTTCGCGACAATAGATACCCATTCTGCATTGCGAAATGGGTCGGAAGGAAATCAACAAACGAAAACAACAAATAAAATAATAATACTACTCCATGCATTCCCTGTTCCAGAACAGTCAATGTTTGTTACAATAGTTGCAATAGTTGGCGCGTGGTCGCAAACATTGGTCAAACAATCATAATATTTGCTAAACGATGTCATATTTACTATTTAAATGTTTTTTTTTAATGAAAAACACATACTTACATAATCATATAAATTATTGAAAAAAAAATATTCCTTCCAAAATCTTGGTGTTACGGTGGTAATTTACACAATTTTTGAACACGCACTGCGGCATCTTGACGTCTTAACGTTGCCTATGTTTGGACCATACTAATTTGAAATAAGAGCACAATATTATTTGTGCTCTTATTTTTCGGGCCGTTTTTGAAGCGCTAATCGGGAATCTAGTGTATTATTGATCGAAGGATTTAAGCATACATAGGGATATAGGGACAGAGAAAGCGACTTTGTTTTATACTATGTAGTGATTTCTAGTCTGCATATTTTAGATCCGTTATTATCTTTGGTTTTGATATTTTTCATGTGAAGTCAAGAACACCTAGCAAAATTCAATGTTTACATATTTTTGCTCGTGACTGTACTTCAAACTTTGTTTTTTTTTCTTTTCAACTTCAATGTTTCAATTCAGATTGCCGCTAGCAATGTAGCGCTCTCAAAAGCAAAACTACCAACTTCAAATTAATGAGTTTGTTGAATGGCAACACTGCACGCGCTGTCACGCTGGCTGTGTCACAATTTGTCAAATAATGGATTGATAAAAATGACGAGCTACTCAATGTTTGTTCATTAAAAAATAATTAAAATAATCGTGTGTTTATCACAATGACTGTTTGGCGAAAAATCGAAGATGGAGAAGTCTACGCTATCGGTGAGTGTTTCTATTCACATTCTGCTTATTGTTAGTGAAAAATGATGTATTGGTGTCGAATAGTTATCATGTAGTTTACCTCCCGCTGAGAGGAGATAAATATAAACATTGTATCAGACGTGCTATGTGCTGCCTACAGCTTCACCAACAGTTATCCTGTTAGAAACAGTCCTCAAGAGCTAGTGTTACTAGAGCTAGGTTGTCCAAATGTCATTTTCGTTTATTCTCTCGTCACTGGCCACTCCCCGAAGTTGTCGTTGTGATTAAATAAGTCCATTGCTAACTTATGCATAAACGACGAGCCTGTTATGTTATTACTCGATCCTTTTTTAAACAAATAATGTCACTATTGTATTGATTAATGTTATGAACTGATTAACTATCATAGATAAAAATGTAGTGGGCTAATAAATTCTTTTATTTATATAAAGTTTATCGTGTTTTCCTTATGTCATATGAGATAAAGTATCTTACTTGACATTGGAATGAGTTAAATTTGATGAAGAAAATGTAAAATTGTTTGTAAACATTAGTTTAAGTGATTAATTATTAGCACACTTAAAATAATATCACTAACAGGATTGGTCTTGTATTTCATAGAGCCCTGTTAGTTTTTACTGTACTCAATATTGATCAGTAACTAACTGTTACTTGGCTGAGAGATAATATGTATTGTTAGCCTCACACACTACTTGGAATGCTGGAGCTCAAACCTCACGCCTGGTGCAATAGGTACTCCTTTTTAAATTTAATAATTAATGTTTCAGATGTTAAAAAAGGCTTTAATTAATAAACATTGTGTTAGTAGAATGTATTGAAAATAAATTGTCACTTATCTAAACTTTATCATTATAGTCCAGTCTGATACAAGAAGTCAAAATATTCAGGATTGTAGAATTTTCTCCCAACTTTGGAGATCGCAATTCGAGGTTGTAAGTTTTAAATATGGGAATTTGCCTTCTGAAACTGTGATGATGCATGTGCATCTATACAAATAAATAAAGTAGTGTAAGTGTGTTTGTAATGTCAAAATAACAGTTTGGTACTTATACCAAAAATTAAATGACTTTCTAACTAAATATCTAAACAAAACAAAAAATACAAGAACAAAAACATGCACAAAACATGGTCTACAGACTGACAGCATTGCTATGTTGAATGGCAATGCTAATTCTTGGGCCAAAGAATAAGCCAGCCCTCTGGTCACATAAAATATTGACCAGTCAAAGACAAATTTTTAAGGAAAAAGGAGTTGCACACTCGGGCCCCATGACCCTAGTTTTGACCCCTAAAGGCTCAAAACTATTAACGCTTCTCACTAAATAGATGCCAGTATTTTTGGTCATATAAAAATAACAAAGCTGGTTAGCTGTTCTAATGGGTAAATTAGGCTGCTTTTATTTTAGAAAAGAAGTAGGGTCCATGCTGGCTTAACCGCGGTTAGTAGCTAGTATCGTATATAAATTATTGTAAGCTATTAATGGTCAAGTAAAATATGGCAATGATTAGTCACATACTTACCTACTGTCCTACATGAATACAAATAAATATTGTAGTTAAAAATAATTTGAACAGGAAAAATAAACGTCTTGGAGCTAGGTAATTAGTATTATTTGCCCTATTCCAGGATAATTGTTTTTTCATTCACCGTTTTCTCTTTTAAGAATCATTTGAATTTGAATACTTATTAAGTTTGAACGGGATGCAGCATAAATATTATTGTACAGCATTTATGTTTATTATTGTAATAGATGGCAATATAAATAATGTGTGCATGATGTCCATAGTTTAGAACTTAAAAAAGTATAGTTCTATACCTAACATCTACATTGTAAAATTTATTGATTGGACGGACTTGTGGGTAATATAACAGCTGCACGGATCGATTGATAAAGTTAAGCTACGCTTACCGAGGTTGGGTCGTGGATGGGTTACCATCTTTACATACCACGACCCTCCGTGCCTCGGCAACCACGTTAAGCCGTTGCTCGCGGCTATCATTTCTAGATCTTTGATAGTTGTTATGATTCGTCAAAAAGTCTGAGACCTCAACATATATGTACACACATCAAAAGTGTCTAGGGATCAACATATATTTTTGCAATAACTTTTCTCTTGATTGATATTAATTTAAATTTTCTTTAAGGATTCATCAAATAAAGTGTTTTCGTTTGTCACAGTAACGATAAACCAAGTCACCTTTGCATTAATAAAGAAATTTGCCATTTTCCTAATAAAGGGATTTTTGACATTTGAACCACTAACATTAAAGTTCGAAAAAAAGACTGAAATAACAGTTTTCTTTAAAATTTTATTGGGTAACTTAAACAATTAATAATCCGTGTTTCTACCGCGAACACTAACAACACAAGAACATCGGTTTGGCATACTCAAAATGAGTTCATCCAAATCACGCTGTGGAATGGCCGCCCATGTTCGTTGCAACAACAAAAAAAGGTGTTATCAGTCGACTTTGGACACGTTACCGAAGCACTGGTACCGTGGCTGAGCGCCATGAAGGACGGTATCGCTGCACCACACGGAGACAAGACCGATACATTCAAATCTTAACTCGAAGAGCTCCAACAATAACCGCCATGATGTTAGCCGTGAGGCTTCATCACTCTTCAGGGAACTTAATTAGCGACCAAACAGTCAGAAACCGCTTGCATGAAGTGAACCTTCATTCCCGAAGACCGCTACGGGTACCACCTATAGCAATGCACAATCGTAGGATTCGATATCAATGGGCTCTTGAACACAGAAATTGGGCAGAAGAACAATGGCGTTTCGTGTGCTTTTCTGATGAGTCTCGTTTTGGTATGAGACCGGATACAAGACGTATACGACACTGGAGAACCCCTGGACGCCAACAGCGATTAAAATCCTGCCAGGAAGTCCATCCTTATAGTGGTGGAACCATCATGGTATGGGCGGGTATTTGGATCGGCGGGAGAACTGAGTTGATTTGGATCAGAGGCAACCTCAACGCTCAAATTTATGCTGAGACGATTGTATCTGACGTCATCGTTCCTCTACAAGTGCAAATCGGTCCCTTATTTCAGTTAATGCATGATAATGCACGACCGCACACCGCAAGAGTTGTAAGACAGACTCTCGCCGCAGCTAACATCAATGTCCTGCCCTGGCCTGCTCAGTCGCCAGACTTGAACCCGATTGAGCATGCATGGGATATGCTACAGAGAAGAGCTCTGCCGAATATGGAGGGTATCCAGTTGCAAGAAGACCTTTTTTTGTTGTTGCAACGAACATGGGCGGCCATTCCACAGCGTGATTTGGATGAACTCATTTTGAGTATGCCAAACCGATGTTCTTGTGTTGTTAGTGTTCGCGGTAGAAACACGGATTATTAATTGTTTAAGTTACCCAATAAAATTTTAAAGAAAACTGTTATTTCAGTCTTTTTTTCGAACTTTAATGTTAGTGGTTCAAATGTCAAAAATCCCTTTATTAGGAAAATGGCAAATTTCTTTATTAATGCAAAGGTGACTTGGTTTATCGTTACTGTGACAAACGAAAACACTTTATTTGATGAATCCTTAAAGAAAATTTAAATTAATATCAATCAAGAGAAAAGTTATTGCAAAAATATATGTTGATCCCTAGACACTTTTGATGTGTGTAGTTGGGAAAAAGGTTAGGCAGATGATGATGATCTTCATTCTTAAATTGTAACAAATACTGACTGTAATGCCGACGTTGATTTTGCCCCATAAATCTCAAAACGTATTATTACCATGGAAATTGGATGCTAAAGTATCAGTAAAACAAGGAAACTTTACAGGGAAATATATTATGATACTATGTAGCCATCCAACCATAATAACATCCTTAATATAGAGTAATTATAAAACTATTTATAAAGTTTACTACAATTTAATAGTTGGTGATGCCTGATATAAGTACTAACATAATATACTGCCCGTCAAAAAAAAATAAAGTCATGCCTCTACTTGTGTTTTTTTTTTAGTACAAATCCAGTGTAGTTTGGGAACAAACTGTACTGTATCATCACTACATAGTATAAAACAAAATCGCTTTCTCTGTCCCTATATCCCTATGTATGCTTAAATCTTTAAAACTACGCAACGGATTTTGATGCGGTTTTTTTAATAGATAGAGGGATTGAAGAGGAAGGTTTATGTGTATAACTTATCGACATATTATGTGGGCGAAGCCGCGGGTGGAAGCTAGTTTGTACTAAAGAAAAAACCTACGTTCATTTGCGGTAAACAAGACATTTGCGCAATATCACAAACACAAAAAAGTTAAGCTGGAAAATGCAATCAAAATTGATCTAACCCTGCCTTTTCCCAATTACTCGTATTATAGGGTCGGCTTCTAGTCTAACTGGATGCAGCTGAGTATCAGTATTTTATATGGAGCGACTGCCTATCTGACCCCAGTTACTGGGTAACACAATACCAGATTAAAAATTAGAAAGTCAGATATTGGGGCTTCTGACTGACCTACGGCTGTCAAAGATCTACCAATGACAGCCGGGACAAACGGCTTTTTTCTGAGGCATGGCGGGGTCACAATTTGTAATGGATGGTCACCCATCCACGGACCGACCTAGGCAAGCGTAGCTTACCCTTTCGACCCGTGCGGCTGTTATCATTTAGCCACGAGCCCCTCATGAGAGAATGATCTCATTACGCCAAATGTTCACCTTAATAAGTCGATATTTGCTGTCTAAGACTACTACCCAAAGGTCAAAGGTGTGAACGGTGTGTTTACAAATAAACATGCCATCATGAATGGTCTCATGTCCTAATTCTAAATGTTAGGAAGTAAGTTTAAGAATTATGAATCTTAATGCTTGGGATTATGTGCTAATTTGGTTTGTGCTATTCGTTCCGTAAACATATGACAACAAATATTTTGTTTACGTCATTAATGGCACTCTAGGCTTGACCTTAAAATCAAAAACCTGTTTAATCTGTAAACAAATTCGGCCTTCGGCATTCGCTAAGATGCTTGTCTGCACCTGCAGAGTTCACTCAACATTCTAATTGGTTTCCAAAGTTGCGCTAGGCAATCCGGGCATGAAAAGCAGAAAGTTCATATCCTGTGAGAGAGAGTGAGATAAATTAACGAACCATCAGGGCTTTTATATAATGGACAATGACCATCTACTATGTATGAGTAATAATTTTATAATACTCATGTTTATGTTTAAGCAAATTCCTAATTACGCCACAATATTGCACACCTTAAAAGTAAAAATCATTATAAGAACTTTCCATTTGTGACAAACAGTCTTCTTCTTTTTTCGTGTGGTTAGTGTCTAACCTGCTGTCTAGTGTTTTATGCTGCCCATGGGCCTCCGATTTAGCTTTACATGCTGTTAAGAAATAACACGAACAGTAAATGTATTTGAATTTACTTAGGTAATAAAATAAAGGCCCAAAATATCGACTTCGACAAATTTTTATTTAATTGGTAAGTTCACTTCAGTTACAAGAGACCACAAAATTCCATTTGGTAATTAAAAAGCCGAAAACATCGAACTATGGCCTTTGATGAAAGAACCTAACAACCCAAATGCCGAACTAGAACAAACTCGGGGCGCGTCGCTACTGACCTATAACTTGCAATTAACACAATATCAATAGCTAATCTTCACATTCAATCGTCACAGTATGTCTTGATAGCACGGGTCATGCAGTACAATTTAAATCTATTTCTGGTTCATTAGGGACAAGGAACCGTGTTATTTTGTGGCCTTAATAATCGTAGTTCAGTGGATTTTATTGTGATGATATATGTATGTCGTGATAATGTTATGAGATTACGTCTAGACTTGTGGGAAGATTTTGTAGTGGAAATGTTCTAAGAGGAGAGAGAGGTTATATTTCGATTGACCCATGTCGATGCATTGCTCGTAGAACTGATGGCCGATGAAGCCGAAAGGTTTTGAGGTGACGACCGCGTACCGGAACACGTAGTGTTGGAAGGCCCCCTACAAGGTAGATTACCTTGTGTAGGTCAAAGGAATCTGCTGGATTCGGAAAGGACAGACCTGGTCGACGGCGAATTGGCGGTGCTTGGGGGAATCCTAAGTAAGAACAATGAAAACGATTGGTGTTTATTCGGCAGCAGCGAGCGTCCGGCAGTAGGACGACTTTCTCTTGAAATGACAATCTTTGTTGATGGGAAATATTATATGGCTAGTAAGAGAGGATATTCTGATTCAGGTGTATGGAATATTGATCTCTATGGGTTTCTGCTAATATCCCTGAAATGAGCAGCCTTCTAAACTCAAGGTCCCTTTGGGTCCCAATGTTATTCTGTCCAACTCCTAGGAATGTTAGTGGTATGCTGATAATTGGCGGTTGTAATTAACGTATTAGATTTCAAGTACAAACGAACTACAAACATTTCTACTCAATAGCACTCGAACTTCTGCTTAGTGATTTACTTCCGCAAATTCCTTGTTTATCGTTTTATACACTTGATGAGTATTTCTCGTCTAGAGGAATTGGTCTCTTTGGAGGTGTTGGTGATAAAACACATCAATCGACCTCAATCACTGTATAGAACCGATGTATTGGTAGTGCATGAAACGTCTCCTATCTTCTTCTTAGTGTGGTTAGTAACAAACCCGGTGTCAGTTTTTATGCTGCCCATGGACCTCTGACTTAGCTTCACATGCTTTTGAGAAATATCTCTCAAGTTTGCCGGTTCGACATCGGTGAAGGAACGTCTCCTATAGTAACGACTATTATCCTTATCATTATTTATTTGTGGACAGTTCATCATGGCGTGTTCTTCTATACATTTATCGGTCTCATCCGTCCTGTCTTTCACAAAATCAAACGAATGTACAGTCGCCCGCATATCAAGTTATCTGTCAAATTTGCTTGATACATTTTCAACTTTATTACAAAAGTATAAGATTCATTCATCAATTGGGAATATTTGTCAATTTGGGATAGTTTGATGTGCTAGCGTCTGTACGTTTCTTTGATCTATCTATCATCTATTCCGAAGGTGTCATAGGCACGCAGTCTGGAACGCGTCCAGTGAAACTGTCTGGCCAGGTTGTTTTCGAGACACACGTTTGATAATGTCGAGGTTAGGTATATTAGCAGTGAATTCGTCATTCCGTCTGGTCCACTCTCGCATATTGCCGCCCACACCGGCTTGACATTCGAAATCCGCGACACATCTCACGGTAGTGCGTGCGAGGATGCCAGATGTACTCAATTACTTAGGCGTTTTATATTATATCGGTTTCACAAATGATTGTACTTACAGAGCGTTCCAGTATGATCCGACATAAATGCAGATTGTGTTGCAGATTTCATTTTGAATTAGTGATTTTTCGAAAGTAAATTTCTGGATCATTATCCTCGACAAAATGGTCTGGCTCCTAGTGTCAACAACTGGTTAGGTAATTGATTTTCAAGTGATAGTTTATAAAGTTCGAATTTGGCTGATGGCTGGTTATTACTAAGCTCTTTCTTGTGTAAAATTACTAGGTAAATTATTGCCAGTAGACACAACAAAGTTTCATAATTATACTATTTAATCAAAATATTCAAAGTGATGGGCACCTACGCACAAGAACGCAAATTCGCACATGTCCCCACATGCCAATCGACGCATTCGGTCCCCTTCCGTCACCTGAGGAAGTCCAATTATGTCTGTCAAAACATCATTCCAGCAATAATGGCACCCAATCAGCAATTCACCGTAATAAAAATGATTCAATTGATTTTCGTGCCCATTGCTCATTCGTAAGAGTCGCAAGTGAACAACATATGTTTTTGTTTAACATTTGGGATGGTTGTCCGTTTTTTTGGACTTATGATGACATACTTTTTTAATGGTGTGCTCGCAAAAACTTGCCGTTACTTTTATCGAGCTGTAAGGCTAAAAATATCAGTCCGGTTTTTTGTGTTATATTAGCGTAAACAACTGCATCAGATCGTGTTTGCCAAAATCGGAAGTAGATCGATAAAGTCTTGGCCATCGACAAAACTATTGGTGGGTTTCTAACAGGATTGAATTTCTCTCTGTACCTTATCATTTACCAACGTCACCGTCGTTTTTTTTTACAATCTATAGAGGTAGAATCTATGAAAGCTTTGCCTACCTTCGCGTAATAATTACATTGTAATGCGCTCAGCCATTCGAGACTCACCAAATAATTATACGTAGGATGTACTGAATAGTTTACAACTCTATTTACCGTCCATAAATTAACTTCGGCATATAAACCAAACACTAATTGCACCGAACAATGTGCCCAATGACCCATAAATTGGAACCTGTACCATTTGTACTACTAACGCTGTCATCCGAAAACGCTCGATACCAGGTGGGTCTCTATTATAGCACCGGTATCTCATTACATCAAGTATCGGTGACATGTGCATGGATCTGATGTCTGATAGATTTATAAGTCTCTCAGACGCGCCGTTTTATGGAGCTCGTAAAATTGATAGACTCTTGGTACCCTGGATAAGTGATTCGTTAGAGATTTAGTGTTTTTGCGAGGATGGATCTTAAGTAAGGAATTTCAAGTCCGAGAATTTTATAAGGGATCTAAGTATATTAAAAAACGTTTCTATTAACATTGAAGTATCTAGTATTTTCGGTGCTTGTTAAATTCTTTATAGCTTCAGACATTTAGAAAGTGATTTTTTTTAGAGTCAATTTATTTTGCGAATCTGAATTTGAGCATGCCGTCAAATAACTACCTACTTTATCTGCTCTTAGAAATCGAGGGGTAATCTAAATGACAATAAGAGTCCTTTTCCAGTCAAATTAGTCGAACAAATCGAATCCAATTGTTACGTGATTAGGCTGGTCGAATGATTTGTCCGTAAAGGAAATCTTCTTTCATGTATTTATGTTATTACTAGCTTCTGCCCGCGGCTTCGCTCGCGTGGAGGTCGGAAATTATCCCACAGGAATGTTCTACCGGGATAAAAAATATCCTATGTGTTAATCCAGGATATAAACCATCTCTGTGTCAAATTTCATCCAAATCTATACAGTAGTTTTTACGTGAAAGAGTAACAAACATCCATACATCCATACTTACAAACTTTCGCCTTTATAATAGTAGTAGGATGTTTTTTGGACGATGCGAATGTATTTTAAACTGTCTGTAGCCAAAACGCTTCCTGTTTTGGGCCACAGACCTTCCAAGATACTTTCACAGTAAAAACTGCCGGAGCTTCTTTCTTTGCTATAATAGTGACATCATCTACATCATGTCTTCAGGAAACCTTTAATAAATCAGAAAATTCATAATCAAATAATCAATAAACCGGGTCTATCCCTAGTAGTTGCTAGATCTAACTCCCCTCACATCAGCATTCACAACGCGCTGAAGTTGCGTTCAAACGCGATTTTGGTGCGCTCGCGCCTGTCTCGTCTTACGTGACTCACACGCATACCGCCCCTATTGTCCCGGATTAATTGTTTGTGTAAGTACAATGAATGTTAAACATTAACCTTTTCTTCATATCGTATTAATATGTTTGGTTTTTTTGCGCGTTTCTTCGCACAGGATGTGAGTCGTTAGGCGTTGGGCTCTGGTTAATCTTGATGTCGATTTAATGAATTTGCGACCACTTGTGTAGATATTTTTAAGATTGTCGCGTAGTCATTTAAGTTACTTAACTATGTAGTCACCAAGGTTGAATGTTTATTTGGTATGATTACGGGATGGTTTGAAATATTTTCTCACGGGGTATTTTTGGACAAATTGGTTCCCAGTCTCACGTCAATTCTCCGTGAGAGTTTAGTGGAGGATATCGGGAGGGATTTCGCCGACGACTGTACACGTTCTTTCTGTCTCTAAATGGTTTGGTATTGTTGTGCCAAATTGGAAAGCATTGCCATTATGTCCTAGGATTGTTGTCGCAGGATACGTTAACCATAAAGGCGTCGTTTATTATGTCATAGTATTTGTCGTGCCATTAGCATCTGTCTTGTGGATAACGGTCTGTTTGAATTTCGCGTTGTGTTTACTTAATTTTTTATACCTTATTCTCGCTTGCTATAGATTTGGTGTTGCCATGATTCGTTAAAGTAAATTGAGGGTGGTAATTTCAAATTCGTAAGGAAATTTTAGTAAACCTTTAGCTCGCCAACGAAATATTTTGTAAAATTAAATTGTTTGCTCAATGCTGGCTTTAAGATGGTATGTCCTAGGATTTATAATTATAAAGGCCGATTGCCCAGTTTTAAGAGAGCAAAAAGTTTTAGTTCTAGTCAAGTACGACTACAATAATTACAGGAAATTAAGGTACTAGGTATTATAAATACCTACTAAGCTGCAATTTATAGACTAAGCAAACCATATCTAATTATATACGATGAAATAATTACGCACTTATATTAAAGATTAGTCAATTACCTACTGTAGGTTAGGTCATGGCATGTGGCTATCAACTGATATGTACAGTCGCCAGCACATCGCACTGTTAACACAAGACTGTATTGAGTCAAAATGAAGCTTTTTTCAGAAATTATGGTAAACTGATTACTCGTTTCCTGTTAACGATTGTAAAAAAGTGAACACTGTTTTAAAATTAGTGATAACATTAAGGGGGTTTTATTGACGCTTAGAGGATTAAATTTTACATATGAAAAACGAGTTATCTCGAATTTGTCTTTTTTTGAGTTGATACAGTCTTGTCTTAGTAGTGCGACAAGTTACCACAAACTGTCAAATTTTATCAAAGGATTTTGTACTTAGCAGTCAACGTTTTAAGGTTAAAAATCATTTGGAGAAATTTGATATTTTGGTATAACTTGATGCGATAGCGAGAAACTGTGAACCAGTGAACACTGTCCTATAAAACATGACCAATTGTATTTCGACCAGCTGGAGGCTACGACCTATCCTAATACAATTACTGATTCACTAGTTCACTACGACATGGATTCCTCAATTAATTTCAATTGAAGACCACATAGCTCAATCAATATTACCAACATATTAATCTCTCATTCGTATCAGAAAGATCATGTCTCATTCCGCGTTAAAAATGTTAGCCTATCAGCGAGCCGGTAGCAGAACTGACAGCCCACATGGCATCATGCAATCAGTTGCAATCACACCCAAAATATGACCCTTTGTCTGCTCATCCAGTCAGTAACTGGGTAATACGATACCCCTTAGTTTAAGCCGACGCCAACATAGTTGGGAAAAGGCTCGGCAGATTGATTTGTCTGCTCATTGCACAATTGAAACTGCTTCAGGCAGAAATAAGTTTAAAAATGAAATGATGTATTTTCATAAAAAGGCCAGACCATTAAAAATGGTTTAGGCTGATTTAAACTCAACATTGGACAAAAAGGTGTCTGTTATTTTGATTTCTGTGCTTCAAAATGTATTCTCTTCAGAATTGGTCAAGGAAATAATTTTAAAACTGACGAAGTTAAAAAAGACTTGGCTGTACATTTAGTTAGGGCAGGAGTTCCTAAACTTATTTTGTCTATTGCCCACTATAAATTATTTATTTGCGCCCCCATTTTTTCAGGTACTTAAAACCACTATTAAGGGCCTATGCACACCACGTTTTTTAAACGCGCCGTCGACGCGCGTTTTGGGAACGCGCTTCGCCGGCGCGTTTTTATCCTGCAGAGCAGTTTGTTGTCGTTTGTATCGATACAAACGCGTGGCACCGGCGCGTGTGTATCGATACAAACGCGCGGCACTGGCGACACCGATACGAGCGCTAGCAACGAGGGAAAGGGAAGTGTGAATCTACGCTAGTAGCGTTTGAATCACGTCTGCATCGCTACACACGCGCGTCTGTATCGCTACACACGCGCGTTTGCATCGCGACACAAGCGCGTCAGGTGTGCAAAGGTCTACAGGCTGCGTCTGACTTGCGTGCGTATCGCGTCTGTATCGCTACAAACGCGCGTCGAAGGCGCGTTTAAAAAACGTGGTGTGCATAGGCCCTTAGATGAAATTACAAATAGCCCCCTAAGCCTTTACACATCGCCCCCATTTTTTTCAGGATCTGTTACTGTCCCCCTTTAGGCCTCCAGCCCACAAGGGGGCGTTACCGCACACTTTGGGAAGGAGTTAGAGTATAGCCAACAAGCTCACTATTTTATTGCATACTAAACTGTCCATGGAGTTTCTTGCCCGTTCTTCTTCACAGGTGCCTACTGCTTTGAAATGGGCAACTAGCTTCATCTCTCTGACTGACCGACACCTTGACAATTCAAAAGTGCCTGTAATTGGTTTAATTTGAAATAAATGCTCTATGCATATCTCCTCTTCCACAGCTATATACAACTACTCGGCCAAACCAGGCTCCTTGCACCTTTCGTTCGACGTCGGTGAGTTGCTTCACATCGAGAGAGAGACGGAATTCTGGTATTGGGGCAAGAGTCTTAAGAAAGATGCAAGCGGCGGCGCCTTCCCTAAGAGCTACGTGCAGATTAGAGACTGTATAGTTGACAGGTAAGCTGTTTTGCCCTATAGTATCATACATATTCTAAACACCAAAGCTCGCGATGGTCGTGGTCATAAAACGTGTGAACAGGCAGGTGAATATAGAACAACACAGAATACACAAGGCATCGTATTGTCTTGGTCTCGTTTTATAACCACCCCGGGCCGATCCTTGCCGTTTAATTCTTATCTTCTTCTTTTCGTGTGGTTAGTGACTAACCTAGTGTCAGTTTTTATGCTGCCCATGGGCCTCTGACTTAGCTTCACATGCTGTTGAGAAATATCTCTCAAACATGCTGGTTTCCTCACGATGTTTTCCTTCACCGATTTTTAAGCAAGTGATAATTTAAACAATACGCCCATGAATCCGTAAATTCAGAGGTGCGTGTCTTGGGTTCAAACTGGAGATCTATGACTTCGCAGTCCGACGGCCACACCTACTATCACTGCTGTGCTGCTTTTATTCTTATACTTAGTAACTTCATTAAATGGATGTCGGAATTCTGGCTTTGGAACAAAAGCCTCAAGAAATATACAAGCGGCGCCTTCCCTAAGAGAGTACAGTACTCCCAAATTAATAATGCACATGCAAATCTTCGCTAATTGTCGTATTCCCGGAAACACCCGAATCATTGAATCGTTCGAGTCCTTAACAATGCACTTGCATTTTGCACCTTGTTCGAAAGAAAAAGGAGTCAATATCATGTGTACACAATCGAAAACAATTCGGGCGGTCGGCGGCGGTCGGCGGTCAGTCAAAGGTCCGTCAGTCGTCTTGTTATATTGGTGGTGACTGCACGTGTTCTCTTTGTCTGGAATTATATAGAGCTGCTATTACACACCCTTCTTGGTTTTGTTTTCAAAGGTGAATTTAATTTCAACTTTAATTATCTTATTCAAATTTAAATAGTTAATTTTGTAAAATATTTAAATACTTATACTAACATTTTTCACGTTTTTTCAATATTAAAAATTAAAAATACCTTAGTTTTCTCTAGTACTTAATATGTATTTTAACATATTAAGTACTAGAGAAAACATATTAAAAACAGATTTAGGCTTATATGAATTATAGCTCGCTATTTACTTACATGGAATTATTGAATCAAATTTCGTTACTGATTAATCAATATTTATCTCTTTTACGACAAAACACATAATGTCACTAAATTATGCATGAAGAAAATGCACTTAACCACTCTATATACATATCGTCTTCCGACGCTCGGGGAATACGACCGTTGCCGAACAGTGGCGAAGATTTCTATGCGCATTATCACTTTGGGAGACCTGTACAGATTGGAGTTTGTGCGGTTGATAGATAAGCTGTTTGACTCTTTGGAAACATTTTCGTCAAACTGTAATTCTGATGACCCAGCTACATTACATTGGGTCCTTAAGGTACCTACGAGATGAGAGATTTATCAGAGAATGTTTCAAGATACGGACCGTAGTGCATAATTGACCGTATTTTCTTACATTCGTATTTAGTATTCGTCTATTCTATGGCTAGTAAAATGCTTACTCTAGAGGTCCCTTACTACGGAGGAATTCGTGGCTAAGTTATGACAGCCGCACGGATCGATCCACCAGGTGAAGCATCGCTTGCCAGGGTTGGTCCGTAGATGGGTGACCATCTTTACATATTTAGACTCCTCCGTGCCTCGGAAAGCACGTTGAGCCGTTGGTCCCGGCTGTCATTCGTGGATTTTTGACAGTCATTACCGGTAGTCAGAAGCCCGAAAGTCTGCAGCCAGTCTTACCAATGGGTATCGTATTACCCAGTTACTGGCTGGGTTGTGGAGGTCAGATATCAGTCGCTCCATGTAAAATACTGGTATTCAGCTGCATCTAGTAAGACTGGAAGCCAACCTCAACATATTTGGGAAAAGGTTCGGCAGATTGATGTCCCTTACTACCTACATGAAGATGTAATTAAATAATTTACCACTAAACGTGCATCAGAAACTCGACACCCAAACGTTTATTCCTACAAACGAGATGAGGTTGCTACATATTACATTACATACAGTAAATATAATAACGTAGTAGCAAATGACGCTAACTGATAATATTTCAATTAAACGGCAGCGGGTCGGGAACACACACATAAACACACACACACACTTCCTCAAAAACGTTCATACATTGTGCATAGTAGTGATTCACTCGACAATGGGCTACGATTATCAATCACGGTCACTGACCTCGTCAATTAGTATATTTTTTTATGGAAATACTAATTTGTGCCCGCGGCTTTGCCCGTGTGGAGGTCGGGAATTATCCCACGAGAAAGTACTGCAGGGATAAAAGTATTCGATGTCCTAATCCAGGTCACCCGTGTGCCTAATCCAAGACAGACAGACTGGTCAGCGGGATTGTCCGAAAGGATTACCGCTGCTTCGGAACACTAAAGTGGGTGATAGACGTGCGAACTTTAAGTACGCGGTTTTTAAGATCGCTAACTTACTCGGCTCGACGTCGGTGACACACGAGAAGCCGGATCACTCTGTAATACCATATCATCGACGGAAGAAGCTTTGTGTTATTTAGTAATTGTAACTTTATCCCTCCTCGTGCATCTGCATGAACTGACGAAAAAAAATTGGCGGCTCACGGAGATTCGCGAGACGAGCTACGAGTATGATTTCAAACCAGTTGAATCGCCAGCGAACTTGCGCGGCAATTTTAAAGTACGCGTTTTTAAGGTGACACACAGGCGAAAAAGGTCGTCAAGCCACAAGTCCGCGTACTTACTCGCACGTCTATCACCCACTTACGGGCTAAGGAAGGAACATGGATGGTTTTACCCAGTAAGAGTCTGACACTCCCTACCCCAGAACGGGAGGAGTCATTTGACGATTTCCCATTCTTTTAAAAAAAGACAGACAGATACTTTATATTTATCATATTACTATGGATTGTAAACTAGGTATGCTCCGAAGTAATTTCAGCTCTAAATCTGAAGTATTAAGACTACTCTTCAAATGCCCCCAACCAAGATGGGGAGACTTGAAGAGTAGTCGGAAGTAATATGAGTCACTATCTGAGGTGACTTATGCAGACTGATTGTCTAGTTGTATGAGTCAACGAATACGTCGTTAGGAAGTTCGAATAAATGCATTTAACTGTAATTATTTAAAATATTATTTTATGGTGTGAGGAAAAAGATTTGCGGGGCTCATTCAACCTTGTAATAAAACGACAAAATTCTGTAAGAAATGAAAATATGAAATATAAAAGTTGTAAATTCAAGTTCTCCCAACTAAACAGACAGCGGTGCTGCTGGGAAGTTTGTTGCGCCACTTCTTTTTCCCAGCTAAAGCGCTAGGAAGTGGTGAAGGGTGGGCGTTTTTGGAGGACTGTCTTTATGTAACTTTGACCTTCACAAAGTGCTGATGTACAGCCTAGTTTGAATAAAGGACTTTTGATTTTGATAATTCAGACTACAGCCCGACCGTTTAATTGAGACCGTTCCTGAGGTAGCTGCGCGGTGCGGGAGGGGGGTATTTTAAGTTAAGAAATTTTACGCGGGCGAAGGCGAGGGCAGACGTTACTTTTAAAAGAATGATTTGAGTTACCGTATCACTAAGCGTATAGCCAGCCTGCCGGGTAAGCGGGATTGTCCGAAAGGGTTACCGCTACCCCGGAACATAAAGGGCTAAGGAAGGAACATGGATGGGTTTTAGTCGGTAAGAGTCAGACACTCCCTTCCACTCCATCCAGAGCGGGAGAAGTCATTGAATGATGTCCCAGCCTTAAAAAAAAAAAAAGTAAGCGTATAGTATGTTACGTAATTATATCATTGGTAGAATGTCAAAATGTGGTTCATACAGTGAGGAATGAAGCATTGGTCACGCTTACGTACTGCGTAAAAGGAAGTTCTTGCCTATAATCATGTTGACGTATGTACGATGACATGTAGTTATTTATTCAACCTAAGGGTTTGTCCCGTACAATAAAGTCCTGGATTACAGTTTATAAATAATTTATTTTAAATTTAAGTTATCCGGTATAGCGTTAAAATGCTGTGAATAACAATTTGTTTTTTTCGTGGAAAAAAACTTTAATTGTTGTTTTCTCGCATGTCAAAAATTAACAGAAGGATCCTTTGGGAAGAAACAGCGCTCTTTCGAATATTGCGGTTGATTTGAAAAAAACATGAAATATATACTGGCAAATATTCTTGAAAGTTTCGAATGAACATTGAAAAACAACAGAATTGGGAAGAAATGGAACTTTTTCCTGATTAGAGAAAAAATCCTAGTTCTAAATCAATCAGTGTAGTTGAATGCAAACATTCAACTCAAATGATTCACTTTTTCTCCATTTCTGCATTGCAAAGTCGTATGTATGGTATTTAAGAAGATATGTAGGATTATGTAAACTAGCACCCTAATTGCATCGGCCCCACACCGTGTCGCATCGTATCGTTCTTCAATTGCAAAAAGATTTTTTTAATTCGACGTTTAGTACCTACCCGAGATTGGCGCGTTCGAACAAACAATCAAAAAACCTACTCTTCAGCTTTATTATACCAGTATAGTAATAAGTAATGTCACAACCCAAGGTTGTTATGATTCTATTATAACTTCAGTAACCGAGGAAAAGCCAATTATTGTTTTGTTTAATATCAAACTTCTAGAACTTTCCTTATTTCGTACATCTTGGCCTGCCAAGTCTTCCAAGTCTGTAACTACTATTGTTTTACAAGCAATACCTACTATGTACTGTACAACGTGGCGTTACAATTTTAACACACATATACGGTTTCACATTTTAATTTCATGGAGACATTATATTTCCATTAAAAGATATTATTCAAGGATTTATTTAAAATTTCGGTCATTTGCCGGGGTCACGGATCATAACATTGGCTCCAATGAAACTAAAACGAATACGGATGAAACAACTGCAAAAAGCAGGCGAATTCATTTAATTATCGGTCTATTTTAAATATATAAATATATAAAATATGTATATATATTCGGTCTATTTTAAAAGAGATTTAGTTTTATCATGATGCTGTTTTTAATTTAATACTTGTTATACTTGTAGTGTACTTGTGTTAATCCAGTTTATAAACTATCTGTCGAGAAAAACTCGCGCTAATCATCAATCAACAATTCCTTCTGCAGTATCTTTTCAGACGTATTCTAAAAATCAGTGGACCCATTAGTAAAAAAATATAATTGTTATTTTTACCAGCTTTCATTCAATTATAATAATAATATCCTTGGACATTTCACACAACGCCATGACGTCCCAAGCTAAGCAACCTAATGCTTGTGTTATGGTAACGAGATGGCAGATAAACTACTTATATAATTTTTTTTTGTAAATACATACATATTATAGATAGAAAAACACCCAGACCCGTAACAAATAATTGCAGGTCGTACAAATATTTGTTCCGTGCGGGAATCGAACCCGCGACATGCTGCGCAGCAGTCAATCCCTCAACAGCTGCGCCAACCGTGTCGTCAAATTAATTATATTTCCATTCCAGTTGTATAAAGACTTTATTCTCATTTTGGGCTCCACCGCAGTCGGTTAAACAGGCCCCAATTCTGTAACTTTGGGTTAAGCTACACGACATTGACACTATCGACACACTATGACATTATGTTAGGTTAGATAAAAATGACCATAAATAATTTGTAGAATACCGAATGTCAATGATTAGTCTATTGAGACACTACTTACACACTACCGACACACTATTTTACAGAATTGGGCCCCTGTTCAAACAGCTTACATTTCACAAATACTCAGAACATCAATATCTTTTTCAGATGCGGTGGCACAGTGGTCGCTTCGGCCGGAGGCAACGGCGTTGTACACGACATCGCTGTCACACTCCGAGAATGGTTGACGCATTGCAAAAAGCTGTACATCGTAAGTAGAAAATAAAGTCAGCTGACTGAACTGAAAACAAAATACGTTAAGTTTTGGGCTGTTAATGGGGATGTTATTATGCAAGAAAAATACATTTTGCGACAACCGCAAATAAATTAGGATAGTGGCAGGAGACTAATTATGTACTCAAATTCAAACTCAAACTCAAAGAATTTATTTCAAATAAAGCAATTACAGGCACTTTTGAATTGTAAAAAATCTTTCAAAAATGAAACGGACACGGATTTTTTCTCGTGGATATCCGCAACATCACTTCTTCTTCTTCTTTTCGTGTGGTTAGTGACTAACCTGGTGTGAGAGTTTTAATGCTGCCCATGGGCCTCTGACTTAAATTTACATGCTGTTGAGAAAATATCACTCAGACATGCTGGTTTCCTCACGATATTTTCCTTCGCCGATTTTAAGCAAGTGATAATTATACACGGTTAAATTTAAGTCGTTTTAATCCCCTTAAGGGGTTATTGTACTCATTATAACGAGCAACTTTTACTATGGGACCGAACCTGAAATCGCGAAAAAAAAATCAGCTGTTCAGTACATTTTGACGAGTTAGGCGAACATAAATGTACTGAACAGCTGATTTTTTTTTCGCGATTTCAGGTTCGGTCCCATAGTAAAAGTTGCTCGTTATAATGAGTACAATAACCCCTTAAGGGGATTAAAACGACTTAAATTTAACCGTGTATAATACGCACATGAATCCCTAAAACTAGAGGTGCGTGACTTGGCAGTCCGACGGTCACACCACTAGGCTATCACTGCACTCCGCAACATCACTAGTCTAAGCACACATTCGTGCACTATAATATCTCCCACGCCAAAAGCTGGTCTCCACTGAGATTGGTCGCCATGTTAGAAATTCAGTCTGGAGAACTGCTATCTTTAATGAAGTAACATGTAACAAAACTAATACCACCACTTGTCCTTATTTATCATTTAATTACATAAACATGAGTGGCATCATTGTATAATTATTCGGCTAATAATGTTTGAATATTTATAAGCACGCACTTTAAATAAATAATTAACCAGTGACGTGTCTGGGGAAAGGCATGCAGCTGTACATTGCAGATTGTCAGGTGATAGTCATTTGTAGGTCAGATTATTTTGCCAAGAAAAAATAATGGAAAAAGTGGTGGATCCTGTTGTCTAGGAACACAGCACAGGAAAATGGATGGGTTGTAGTCAGTAAGAGTCTGACACTCCCTTCCGCTCTACACAGAGCGGGAGGAGTCATTTGATGATTTCCCACCCTCAAAACAAAACGTCGAAATAATAATAACACAATTGATAATAAAACTTATGGTTCAGTCGTACACACGGTGATTTTTGATTCTCTATTAAGTTTTTAGGATATGAGAGTATGAACTATGTGACCTACTACAAAATAACAAAGAAAATATTCATCTGCTTCATACATTTTCATCAAGTTAAAATTGCATTTGTGTGTGAAAAGCCGATTTATTTTTCGATAAGTATTTCAGAGTTGGTCTCATAGTAAAAGTTTCTCATAGTCATGGGTACTTTCACGCCCTGAAAGGTTAATAGTGAATTAAACATCACCGTGTATACCCATCAAAAATATAAATGTGAAATAAGAGCCAAGCTTAATATTAAGAGTAAGGGGGTCTATAAATTACGTGAGATATTTTAGGGGGGGAGGGGGTCGAGTCAAATCTCATCTAATCTTACGTTGGAGAGAAAATGGCGTGATATTTGCCGAGACCCCCCCTGGGTCTCGGCAAATATCACGCAATTTTTTTCTGATTGAAAAAAAAATACTATTTTGGTCCATTTAATCCGGATTGTACATTTTTAAGATTTAATCTTAAGCGTAATCAATACGATTAAGATTATTCACAATTTTGTATGTAAGTATGCGTCGTTGTCCACTTCGCCGACAAAAAAATTGAAATCTCTATTTCAGGGTGCCTAGTTCGCAATTATTTCACTTGGGATGTAATTCAAGCTTAAGATTTATTAGACTAGGTAAAATAGAACTCCAATTAAAGTTTCTTAATATCAAACGCATTGACAGTCACTCACATTCATGAGTATTTCTTGTGGGAGTTAGTTTTTGAAATCGAAAAGACTGCATAATTAAAGTCTTTTTGATTATGGACTATTTTAGTAAAACATACTTAAAGAACGCTCTCAAACATAAATTTACAAAGGAGCGAGTTTGTATGTGAATCTGATCTCTATATCCTACTAATATTATAAACGTGAAAGTTTGTGAGGATGAATGGATGTATGAATGTTTGGTAGGTACTCTTTCACGCAAAACCTACTGAACTGATCTGGATGAAATTTGGCACAGAAATAGTTTTAAACTGGAGTAGCACCTATAGTGTATTTCTTTTACAGTGTCCAATTTGGTAAACAAACACGGGACGAAAATTCTGATTTTTCGTATCAATCAAACACTTTGAGTTAAGCATAAACGTCTTGAACTTTGAATAATACACGTAAGGCATGAATTATTTTTAAAAAATGCTTCACAGACACATACATTACCTAGAAATCTTAATATTAGTCGCGACATTTGTTTACCAAATGAGACAACTAAAGAAAAATGCACTATAGGTTATTTTTTATCCCGAAAAGCTACGGTTCCCGTGGGATAATTTCCTACATACACGCTCGCGAAGCCGCTGGCAAAAACTGGTTTAAAATAAACAGAAGTCGTCAGCTAATTCTTTGTTTCTCTTCTTCTCCAGAATAATGATGAGCGTCTCAAGTTTATGGAGGTGAGCATGCGAGCGCTGCTCGAGTTGAGAGCTCAAGCTGCCTCCGGCGCGTTACCACAGGACCAGCTGCGACGAGTCGCTAGAACCGCTGTCTTTACCATCGATAAAGGAAACAGGTAATTCAAAGGTTTTTAACTATGCTGGTGAATCCTCCTTAACTAAGACCGTCACAAGAGGGGTGACAGTCCCAAGTTGACGAATCACTTAGCTGAGGAATGGTCTCAATTATGCGATCGGCCTAAAACGAATCAGTTCACAGAGTTTCATTTTCCGCATTCAATTCAAATCAGCTTGTGTGACAAATCCCATGTGCCTGTATTATTAACGGCTCACAAACTGTTTCTACGAAAGACCCAGTGAAAGGCCCAGTGATTGGCTGTATCATGATATTAATTCGTATTACTTTGTCAACAGAACCTTAGGTATGGAGTTGGCAGTGAGAACAGCGAACGGTCAGCTGGTGGATCCATTGAAAATCTCAACCTACAAATTAAACGCACTACACGATGAAGCGAATACTCGTATTGATAAGAATATGGTGAGTTAATTTCTGATCTATCTTCCTATCGATTTTTTTTTAATTTTGGTGTGTATACAATCTACGTTCTTCTTTTCGTGTGGTTAGTGACTAACCTGGTGTCAGAGTTATATTCTGCGTATGGGCCTCTGGCTTAGCTTTACATCCTGTTGAGAAATATATCTCAGTCAGTCTACGTTGGTACACCAGCTTTCATATAATTTGGGTATTATGAAGATGCTTGGGTAAATAAATGCCTCGTTAGTCTAGTTATCGCAAGCGCTGCTGCTAAGCACGAGGTTCGATTCCTAGGTCGAGAAGAGTGTTATTGGGTTTTATTGAAAAAAAAACGTCAACGTTTCCTCATAAATAATTCGATTCCTGCTTGAATTTCAATCAAAAATACGATCCTAACACAGATGCTGGGAACAGTATTACCTATTATTAAAATTTCCTAACCGTTTTGTTTAATTTTTTCAAGGAAACGACACCAAGTACCCCACCGCCGGCGACTCCCCCGGGCGCCCGAACATACACGATCGCAGTTCGGGTCCACAACTTCGTGTGCCGAATGAACGAGCCCGCCGAAATTGCATTAGCACTACACGACGCTTCGGGCGCTAAGCTTACGGAACATTTGCTGCTTAGGTGGCCTACGAACCACATTAGTTCTGCACTAGTTGTGTTTACTGTAAGTATCACATTATGAAATTACTTTTAACCTTGGTTTTAGAATTCAAATCTGTACACAAATATCTTCACAATCTTATAATTTTTGGTCCTTCGAGCCGGATCTTGACAAGCCAAATTCGTATGAATATGTAAATATGTCATGGTTTAATGCTTCTTTTTGTTTCAGGATTTCGGTAGTGATATAATAAAGAGTGAAAAAATTTACTTGGTATCCAATATTTACCGGATAGGGTCGATGGACGCCCTGAATATTGATAATAGGTAAGCTTATTTAGTGTTTCTATAAATATAACCAGAGTAAAAAAAATGGACGTCATCTCACAAATAGGGTTGATTTTGGATTCGTTAACCCTAATTATGTTCAACCAATAAGAAGATCACGATTCGTTATGACCGGTCGAAAGTATACGACGTCCCGAAGGTGATTCGTAAAGAAGTAAAAGTGTTATTATAATGCCTTGAGTGCAGGAGTTCGTTTCTAATCGAATTATGATTAGTTATATCTAATATTTGAAAACTGTATAAAAAGAACAAAAAAAATTTTTTTTGGATCGTGTGATTATTTAGGTTAGGTAGACTTGTCAGTCCAGTCGTGAACCCCCTACCTAACCTAGTAAAGAAATAACAATTAAAAACACTTTATTTCAGACCTAACTATGTGTAACTTACACAATGTTATACTTGTTATGACGTTAGTAATAACAAGTATAAGCTAAAAGGGATGCATTTTAAAGACAAAAATGCTGCACTGACTCCAGACCAATGTAATACCTAAGTACTTTAAGATGACAATCACTTTTTTTAACATTATATACAATGATTATTTAACTCGCAGACGGAGTTCCGTAGCCCAAACACCTCCAATACCGGCATCCGGCCGATCAATGCGTCGTCCATTCGGCGTCGCGTGCGCCGATATCAAGCGATTCGTCACCGGTGACTATCCCGACAAACATATACAAGTGCCTTTTTATGCGTAAGTATTGTTTATAGTTATGGCTTTATGTTATTGTTGTTTATGGTTTTACGTTCGTGTATGCTTCGGGAATTTTCGACAAACATCGTCGGGTTACCACGAAACAGACACGCGAATGAAAGTTACAATCATAAACAATAATTGTAGCTTAAGCAACTAAAACTGCGTTAGCATTAATGATAGAATACGCCCGTAGTCCGCGTATAAAAATTGGGAATGAGAATTAGAAATGCATTATCACACTAATATTATAAAGGCGAAAGTTTGTGAGTATGTGTGTGAGTTTGTATGCTTGTCCGTCCTTCACGCTTCAACGGCTGAACGGATCTGGATGAAATTTGGCACAGAGATAGTTTATGAATTAACACATTAATAACATACTTTTTATCCCGTTAGTACGTTCCCTGGTTAGACCAGCCGTCTTGTATGGATCAAAGTGTTGGGCCACAAAAGGAATGAATGAAAGACAATTGCATGCAGCTGAGATGAGAATGCTAAGAGGGATGTGTGATGTTACCCGAATGGATAGAATACGGAATGAGTATATAAGAGGAAGTCTGAAAGTGACACCGGTGACTGAAAAGTTGTGTGGAAATCGGTTGTCATGGTATGGGCATGTTATAAGAAAATGCGGAGGAATGAGGAAAATGTCAGGAAAGTTGTGAGCATGAATGTGGATGGCTATACAAGTAGAGGGAGACCAAAGAAATGATGGATGGATTGTGTGAAAGATGATATGGCTAGGAAGGGAGTAACTACCGAGATGACGACTAATAGAGAATTATGGAGGAAAGAGACATGTTGCGCCGACCCCAAATAAATTGGGATAAGGGCAGGAGAATGATGATGAGTACGTCCCCTTGGGATAATTTCAGGCATCCACGCGGGCGAAGTCGTTGACAGCAGCTAGTTGACCCATTAGATGTTCGCCTATTAGAAGCCGTTTGCTGATCTGAGCGGTTTATATGGTTATATTTATTCTTGTTTCTCGAGAACATTTCTTATATCCTATGGGGTTCATACGACATTTGAGGGGTTAAATAAAAATGCATCTCAATCCCAATTCTGATCCATTAACTTCGACGGGTGCTTCTGATTCGCCCACTTAAAGAGTTAGGTTGATAAACAACGACCGTTGAACGATTAAAAACGACGATCGGGATTAGGATTGTGACTGAACTAATCTACGTTGGAATCTTAACAAATCCAAAGGTTTCAGAGAGAAATTTCTGGCTACTGTTTCATGTGTGTTGTCAGTTTTAAAAATAGAACGGACGGATTCAGAATATGTATAATACGGAATGAGTATATAAGAGGAAGTCTGAAAGTGACACCGGTAACTGAAAAGTTGTGTGGAAATCGGTTGTCATGGTATGGGCGAATGAGGAAAATGTTGTCAGGAAATTTGTGAGTATGAATGTGAATGGCGATACAATGGATGGATTGTGTGAAAGGTGATATGGCTAGAAAGGGAATGCCTACCGAGCTGAAGACTAATATAGAAGTATGGAAGAAAAAGACATGATGCGCTGACCCTAAATAAATTGGGATCTAATCCAAAATCATCATCTAAAGAAAAATCTAATAGATTGGGAAGGGCAGGAGAGTGAATAACGGATTCAGAATATATGTTAAAAAGCTTTGTCGTAAGAAATTGCCTCCTACGCAAACATAAATGTCCAAGTTTACTTACCCTAAACGAATGCCTCAATAAAAATCCAACAAAGCGCGCTTTTATTCGGCATTTATTAAGGTGTTAGTGAAAACGGTCATATGCTGAGCTTTTTGCCACATATTATGGCTATAACCGAAACATAGAACCAAACATGATACCTAGTTACATTCCAGATATGACACTCATTACAGATATGAGAAGGAGAATCTGGATTGTTTATTGAAGAAAGTGATCGCCAATCGTGATATAAAGGACGCTAAGCATTCTCAGGGATTGTGGGTGTCCGTGCGGCTGGTTGAGGGCGATTTGAAACAGGTATGATGGTTTTGTAAAACATTTTGGGCTTGCATTCCTCTTAAAGATGAGGGTTGTGTTCGGTCAGTCGCATACTGTCGTACGTACGCGTCATTGACGACAGTGACGCAGTATGGTGCTTAGAACACAATGTATATTCACACGCGCGACCTACATCGGCGTAATAGGAATTCAAGTCTTAATAACTGTAGGTTTATCGCTAGCCTTAAGCGTTCTCACGCTGACTTTGAATTAGCTTTTGCACAAATACTGAGTACGCGATCAACTCATATTGATTTCCAAAATGCTTTCATAACCTTTAGTAATACCACGAGTAACTTAACAGCTATAATTCATTAAATAAAAATAATAAACCTTTTGATTTAGATTTAGAAACATTCCTATAAGTTTTAAAATAATTATGTAAACTCACCAATCTCAGCTTTCAAATTGATAATATTCGTTGAAAGTATAGATTGCTTAGACGAAGCAAAGACACGACAGAAATGCTGTGTCAACTCTTAGGCCCGTAGTACAGAACTCACTCAATACTCAAGCATTGCTTAAGCCTTGATTACAGCTATTTCATTTTCATTAAACTAGTTTTAGGTAATGCTTGGGTCTTGAGTGAGGTTCTGTAATACGGGCCTTAGTGTTTTTGATATAAATTATAAACGCAAACAATCGACGCTTGCCTCTGCTTTATATGCCCTTAGTGCAAAGATACAAATTAAACAAAATAATAAAAACAACTTAAAATTTTGCTTTATTCATACATGAGATTACACTTATACACGAGAAAAACTGAAGAAGATTTAAAAAAAGAAGAATAAAAATAAAACCATAAATAGATTGAGGTTTTTCGCTTCTTGTTAGCTCCAATAGTATATTTTTTTAATATTTTACTTTTATCTCATTTTCAGATACGCGAAGAAAATCCTCACATCGTAGTCGGCAATTTTGCCGTAGCTCGAAAGATGGGCTTCCCAGAAGTGATCCTACCGGGCGACGCGCGCAACGACCTGTACGTCACAGTGTGCGGGGGGGCCTTCTCCAAGGGAGGGGGGAAGTCCTCTGAGAGGAACATTGAACTCATCGCCAAGGTCGTCGATAAACATGGCCAGACTTTCCCAGTGAGTTATGTTGTATTTTCGCCCCCAAAGTCTTGTAACAAGTTCAAATGTCTAACTGTTCAAACTACACTATTAACCCTTTAAAAGTCGTATGAATCCCACAGGTTCATAAGAAAAATTCTCTCTAAACGACAGTAAATATCACCATGTAAATCGTTGACCTATTAAAAGCATACGGCTTCTAATTGGCGAAAATCTAATGGGTTCAAGTGACAGGCTTGAAATTTAATTGCATTTGAGAATTTAGAGGAAACCGGTAGGTATGTCTTAGAACTAAAAATCGTAGACATGTGCCACCAGGACATTCACCAACCGCATTGGGCCTGCTTGGTGGATCATACCACTCCTCACACAGAGAAGGCCTGAATCCCAGCAGTGGGAAAATTATAGGCTGTTTATCCCTTTTGCTTATGCTTGAGAATTTGACTGTTAGTTAACAAAGTACAAAACGCAACTATAGGCTATTGCATTTAAGCGGGATTGTCCGAAAGGGTTACTGCTATCCCGGTACATAAAGGGCTAAGGAAGGAATATGGATGGGTTTTAGTCAATAAAAGTCTGACACTCCCTTCCGCTCCACCCAGAGCAGGAGAAGGCATTGGATGATTTCCCATCCTGAAAAAAAAGGCTATTGCATTAGGCGTTAGCTTAGAAGCTGTAGTGACCTTGTTAATTTTCTACCTTATTTTCAGGGTGTAATATCCGTAGGCGCTGGGGTTCCTTTAACTAGTGAATATACATCTGTAGTCTACTACCATGATGATAAACCGCGATGGCAAGAAGTATTTAAGGTAAGACACTACTTGTATTACTGTAGAAGAAATATTCATATTTCTCAATTCCCTTCTCCTCCTTTAATTTGTTTGAGGGGCGCTGTGATAGCCCGCGAAATTCAAATTTTCTTACGTTTTTATCAATTTGCATATCAGTGTCAGATCGTATGTTGATCAAAATATGAGACGCGACCGTTGCTAATGTGTGTTAACAGAATTAAAATGATTAAACTCATCGATACTACTCGATACTACTCGTCTCTTAAATAGTTGATTCCATGAAATAGTCATTTAATATTTTGCATTTAGAGAGTTGTATTGATGATTATAATTATTATAATTCCTTCAGTAAAAATATTTAATTTAATATTTCGCGGGCTGCTTCATCCTAGTATCTTTTACAAACCATTTTATTCCAATAGGTGTGTCTAAACATCGAAGAGTTCAAAGAAGCCCACCTAGTCTTCCTGTGTCGACATCGATCCTCAAACGAGGCTAAAGACAGGGCGGAGAGACACTTCGCTCTCTCTTACCTACGTCTTATGCAAAGGGAGGGGACTACTACGCCGGATACACAGCATAACTTGTGTGTTTATAAGGTAAGCATGAGAAAAATAATACTTTTTTTTTTGTTACTAGCTTCTGCCAGCGGCTTTGCCCACGTGAAGGTCGAAAATTATCCCACAAAACCGTAATTTTTTTCCGTAAGGAAAAGTATCCGTTAATTAGTATCTGCCTAGTGTTTAATTAACTCTTAATTGGTTAACATGCTTTCTGCGAAAACTTGTAATTGGCCATCATCATGTTATTATCTCTAAATATTGTGTCTGCCTAGCGGTAAGTTTTCCGAAAAAGATAAAATAAAATCCAGGTTATAAACTATGTGTGTCAAGTTTCATCCAGATCCGTTCAGGCGTTTTACTTGAAGAAGTAATAAACATACACACTTACAAACTTTCGCCTATATAATATTAGTGTGATTATTATTTATTTATCCATTATCGTCTTCATACAGATACATGTTTGTGTTGTACCATTAGACCGTAAAAGTTCGTATTGGCTGTCGTATTCGCTAACTTTTTGTACATTCGTAGAAAATTGTATTTGTATTCTTGGTGAAAGTAAAGTTTGTCTAATAGGCTAGTTCAGGGGTTCCCAAACTTATTTTGGCTACTGCCCACTTTGAGAAAACGTTTTTTTAGCGCCCCCGTTTTGTCACCTACTTAAAAACCACTATCTAGATGAAATTCGACGACACGTTTGGCGCAGTGGTTGAGCGATTGACTGATGCGCACTATGTCGCGGGTTCGATTCCCGCACGTAACAAATATTTGCACGACCTGCAAGTATTGGTTACGGGTCTGGGTGTTTTTCTATCTATAATATGTATGTATTTACAAAAAAAATTGTATATAAGTAGTCTATCAGCCATCTCGTTACCATAACACAAGCATTAGGTTGCTTAGCTTGGGACGATATGGCATTGTGTGAAATGTCCATGGATATTATTATTATATTAATTACAAACCGCCTCCTAAACCTCTACACAACACCCCCATTCTTACTCTGGGTCTCTTACTGTCCCCCTTTAGGCCTGCAGCGCCCACAAGCAGGCGTTATTGCAGACTTTGGGAAACGCTGGGCTAGTTGACCTGATGACATTCGAGCCGCCATGGCTGTATGCCCCGTTCTGACACACAAAATGAAATTACGTTAATGAAAAATTAGTTCTGATAATATAAATGTTTCGTATATTCATATTTTGATAGACTTAATAAAACATTGACATGAATAATTGGTTTCCTTATAATAATGCCATAATCTGTTAACTAACCTTGTTTATACGTGTTTCTGTCGCGGTTATTATTTTCTTAGGACGGGTTGTAATATCTACATGGACTCGGCCTAGAATTTGGCTACGTGTTGGGCGCCATCACTAGGGTCCATCAGTTCCTGTAAACTGCATACGGCAGGACACGATATTAAGTGTCCCGTCATTTGTGGAACAGGTGGTAATATTGATTTACAAACGTTGCCTTCAGATCGACAAGCGTGCCAACGCAGGCGAGGCTGAGGAGGCGTGCCTGTGGCTGCCGTCCCGGCGCGACGAGCTGCCGGCCGGCGCGGAGCACGGCCTGTCGCGCGGCGTGCTGCAGCTCACGTACCGGGACGCGCTCACCGTGCACACCAAGCTGTGCTCCACCAAGCTCACGCAGAGAGGTCTGGAAAGCTATTCTGTAAAAATCTCACCGTCTTCTTCTTCGTGTGGTTAGTGACTAACCTGGTGTCAGAGTTTTAATGCTGCCCATGGGCCTCTGACTTAGCATCACATGCTGTTGAGAAATATCTCTCAGGCATGCCGGTTTCCTCACGATGTTTTCCTTCACCGATTTAAAGCAAGTGATAATTATTCAATACGCACATGAATCCGAAAAATCAGAGGCTGAGGTTCGATCTCGAGATCTATGACTTGGTAGTCCGCCAGTCACACCGCTAAGCTATCGCAGCTTTATCTCACCGTGATAACGTAGCTGAAGTGAGCTGTCAAGTGTCAACTTCACCTAAGTTTTCACGGTGAGATTTTTTATAGAATCGACCGATTGTTATCATCATCTACCTAGCCTTAAAGCCCTGGTTTGCTAGAGCACAAAATGTCCCCCAATATATCCCGCAATTTACCGAGATTTCTGGTTAACACGAAATTCCTTGTAAAATAGGTTTTTAACGGATTTTCTAGTTTTTGACTGCTGCTGGGGCAGATGCCTTTTTTTAAGGATGGGAAATCATCAAATGACTCCTCCAACTCTGGGTCGAGCGGAAGTGAGAGTCAGAATCTTACTGACTAAAACCCATTCATGTTACTTCCTTAGCATTTTGTGTTTCGGGGCAGCGGTAACTCTTTCGGACAATCCCGCAGACCAGAGGCTTAATGTGCTCTCGGCGCTCGGACGGGACTTGGATTCTATATTCTGTTTTAGGCGTCGTGTGGTAAAACGTACAACGGACAATGAGCTCTTTTGTACATTAATTTCAATCCAATTTCCTTTACATTGCAGAGGAGATCCTGGGCGTATTGAAATGGAACACTCATTATGCTGAGGGTACGCTTCGAAATGCGTTGATGCAACTCCTAGTCGTACCTAGTGAAGAATTAGTCAAGTTCCTGCAAGATATATTGGATGCACTGTTCAGTATACTTACACAGGTAATATTGCCATAAATACCGTTTTATTGTTTACAAGCAAAAAAAGTTTTACATCCTGCAGGCATGTAGGTTGCTTGTGTCCACAAGGCAAAAAGGTTTTCACAGTGTTTTCACCATCAGTGCTTAATTATTTTTTTTGGCAACATTACCTAAAACCAAGATGGCGGTGTGGCGCACCATCTGGCAACACCGACATTTTTTCGTTATAATATTTTAATTACTTTATACCAATTCTTTCTTCTTTTTTTCTCAGGTAGAAGAAGATCACAAAGACAACGAATACTCTGACAACAGTTATGGTGTCCTAGTACTGGAATGTCTACTCCGAGTAATATCCTTAGTAGCAGATCACAAGTACCAACACTTCCAACCGGTGTTACACGTTTATATTGATGACAGCTTCTGCGACGCGTTGGCTTATGAGTGAGTAAAAATCTTCTACTAAGCTATGCTGTCCTGGTACTTTTCGTGAATCTGTTTTGTATCAAATAATATTGGTATTTTTCAAGGGGTTTAATTGCATTGTTCATCACAATACTTCCATTACGGAGCTCGTAGCTAGGTAATAACAGCCACACGGATCGATCTATGATGTAAAGCTACGCTTGCCGGGTTGGTCCATGGATGGGTGACCCTCTTGACATTTTGAGACTCCTCCGTGCCTCGGAAAGCACGTTAAGCCGTTGTCCTGGCTGTCATTCGTGTATCTTTGACAGTCGTTACGGGTCGTCAAAAGCCCGAAAGTCGGACAGCCAGTCTTACCAAGGGGTTTCGGATTACCCAGTTACTGACTGGGTTGGAGGTCAGATCGGCAGTCGGCCCATGTAAAATACTGGTATTCAGCTGCATCCGGTTAGACGAAGCAACATAGTTGGGAAAACTCTAGGCAGATTGATTGATTACGGAATACATCGTGGAGATACATTCGTATTGCTTTAGTAGTGATGTGCCGACGATGAGTTTTTCCAATCTTTGACTGGCGATAGTGACTAAAAAACTATAGGATATAATATGTGACTGAATTTTTATATGCAGGCTGAATTTTTGAGGGTGGGAAATCATCAAATGACCCCCTCCCGCTCTGAGTGGAGCGGAGAAGAGTGTCAGAATCTTACTGACTAAAACCCGTCCATGTTCCGTAGTCCTTTGTGTTCCGGGGTAGTGATAACCCTTTCGGACCCTTTCGCTTAGTGTATGCAGGCTGGGAACAGTATTAATTACGCAGTTAAATTTACTGTCGTATTGTCGTCTCCACAGTATATCTAATTCCATGTCTTTTCATCTCTCTATAGGAAATTAATCTCAGTGATGGTGTGGGTGATATCAGCCGCGAACGCAGGCGACGCTGCGTTGAAGCGTCTACTCATGTGTATGAAGTGTATAGAGAGTTTAATACGACTGATTGTAAGGAGCCGACAGTTAAGAAGTGCACTCGGTGGAGCGTCTGATAGCGATTTCTGTGTTATTTTTGAGGTATGTGTCACTTATTTTACTTGTTTTTTTTCTGCTGATAATAATTCCCGGTTTCTGGAATTGAATATTTGAAACGGTCAAAAATAAAATATGAAATCACATAGATAAAAGACCGCTCGTCTTAAAAACTTCGTAATTCAATATTATGCGGAGACATAATTGTAAAATTGCATTTAATGCTAATAAGTGTTCCATTTGATTCTAAAAATCTGTGACGTCACAATGTTATATTTCATACAAAACACGTACAAATTCCGCGTTTTGACAGTTCATAAAAAGTAACGTTATTGACTACCCTTTCAAATGAGTGCGGGGCAGTGGTCCAACTGCTCCGTCCAACTAGTTGGACCACGGGTCTTTACTAGGGGCAGTTGTCCAACTTTAAAAATAGTTGGACCACAGCACCTTTTGCGAGTTCCGTGGTCCAATTCATTTAAAAAATAACTTGCCAACTTTAAAAACCTCAACTGCATCTTTGTGTATATGGTTACCTACTGGTTACGGTTATATTGACCTATTTAAAGTAAAATTACAAAATTAAAGTCGGGTGACCAATTTTTTATCAGGTTCACTGTCCACAGACCACATACGGTCTGTTGAGAGACTTGTTGGTTATAAAGTAATCCTTATGATGTCCTGCCAAGTCTGCATTCAATAAGAGACTTTCTTCTTACGTCCACGGTATCAGATGGTTAAGAATTTGTACCGAGCGGCGAACAGACCACATACGGTCTGTGGACCGGTATGGAAGTCTCTCATCGTCATCACGACAATTCCAGCTATCGCTGAAAACCAGCGCTGGGGTTCTGCCTAGCATAGGGTCGCAGCATTATGCTGAGCGATGTCCGCTTTGCGTGGATATGACGCATATTTTCCTTCAAATTTTTATCTTTTTTGTATTCGTGTTCTTTTTTGGCGTCATGATTACCGCAAAGAAACGGATTTTGAATCGACTTCAAAAAAGAAGAGGTTTTCAATTCCATTTTATTTTTTATGTTTGTACTAGCTTTTGCCAGCGGCTTCGCCCGCGTGTATGCAGGCACTTATCCCACGGGAACCGTACAATCTTCCGGGCTAATAAGTTTATATGCTATTCCAGACTATAATCTATGTTTGTGCCAAGTTTCGCCCAGATTAAGTAGTTTTTGAGTTTATTCGTTACAAACATACATACAAATCTTTCCTCTTTATAATATTAGTATAGATGATCCGATTTAAGTGATTTTTATTTAGTTTAATGCGGATTAGTTGCCATTTGGACCCATAAAGATTTAACATATTTTGGCCCAGTAGTTTTTGTTTTATGAACATTTTTTTCTCTCACAGGAACTTCTTGAAAAGCTAGTATGGTTGATGCGTTGCGGCGACCACGCCCTCACGTGTCAGGGATCTGCGCTCAAGTACCTCCCCCACGCGGTACCACATATCATCAAAGTGTATCCCGATACAGAACTCAGGTTTGTTCATGTTACACACGCATAGGGAGGACGTGCCTCTCTCTAGAGCCCTGACCACCAGGAGCTTCGACTCTGTTTCTGATACCGATGGACATCTAGCTTCATTTTTATGACTGAACGACCGTGACCCTATGACAATTCAAAAATGGCTGTAATTGGTTTATTTGAAATAAATGCTTTGAGTTTGAGTTTGATGGGCTACTTTTTTGTATAGTTTTAAAAAAAATATTTAAAATCAATATGTATAAATAAATAAAATAAATGAATAATGATAACTTCCAGCGCCTACGTAGTACGCGCATTAGAAGCTCTACCGCTCGGCCGTCTCAGCAAACAACGGATGTTAGCCTTACTGGAACTGATCCGCGGCCCGCTCTGCTCTCAGGCGTCGGCCAGAGCGTTGTTACTGCCACATCTAGCGGCGACTACGCGCGCCTTATTGACGGAAAAGGCTGAGGTGATTGCTTGAAGTATTTCAAATACACTGATGAATTCTATGTATTGCGTACTAGACTGGACATAATTATTATCCTGTTTTTTACCCGAACAAAAAAAAAAGGATTTCAATGTTATTGCTCTAACTTAGTTGGGTCACATCAATATTTAAACAGGATTCAAACAACTGGCAACATTCATTTGTAGTGTTGCCACAAGGTAGGTGATAATCCGCCGGATTCTGTTATTCCAGTCATACACATTTTGATAATAGTCTTGTACTCAGTACATAGATGTCATTAACACACACTATACACTCACATTCAAATTTGAATACGTTAATGTTACGTGACTTTAACTTAACAAAAATACACATTTTGATAAGTGACATTGTTCCATCCCAAAGTCCACTCAAAAATTATTACCAGAGCAAAAAAAGATACTGTTGCGGTGGTATGAATTGGATTATTACAAGCTTTTATTTGTTAAATTGATTAATCGATTGTTTTCATAAAGTGTGTTAATAAAAAAACATGCAATAGTATCAAGATTTCTTTGTACACAATTTAATGGGATTCATCACACTTCATACATTCCATGCAAATGGTTACAATATTATTCGAATGGCGACGTTCGTTTGACGTAAATCCTATGATTAATAAAGGTATCCTATGATTAGAAGCTCAAAGTCAAAAGTAATCTCGCCATTCGAATTAAAATATAAGTAGCATAATAATTAGGTAAGTATTTTTATTTTTTGCACTGGCATTGGCTTTTGAATGTTGCCACGGCTAAACTAACAGATTGAGATATTTATAGATTTTTGAAAAATACACTATAATAAAAAAACATAATTAAAGTTAGCTGCTATTTGATGCTCACTTAAATTACATTATCTGCCGATTCATTCTGTGCAAGACTCGCCGTGAAAACTCTGTGAAGTGAGCTTGAAATGAGTTGTCATTCCATCTTATACTAGGGAATGACACTCTTGACAGCTCTCTTCAAGGTTATAATGACGTGACCTCAGTTTTCACGTTGACATTTTTACAGAATATTATGAGCTGCTTATAATTTATAATGAGCCCAAAAAATAATAACGATTTTAAAGCTCGCGTTTTCTTTTTTTTTCCTGGCAACACTCAAAAGTTATAACTTAAGATATTTTTTCGTCAATAACCATGTGTACGTCTAGTGAATAAAACCCACCGGTACGTGTGAATGTGAGCACCGCACTGTATAGGTAATGTAATCGTTTTGTGTTCGTGTATTGTGGATTATTATCTGTAACCTGTTCTACGCAATGAAGGAAGAGTCACAGTGGGAGACGAATGATGAATGATAATATTTCTAAGTATTTTCAAACTTGTGACAAGGTAATAACAACCGTACGGGTCGGTCGATAAGGTTAAGTTACGCTTGCCGCGGTTGGTCCGTGAGCGACCATGCGTGCCTCGAAAAGTTGATCAGTTGAGATGGCCAGGCAGATGATTAGTAGAAACTCCTACAATTTGTTCTAATTTCCGAAATCCCTGGCTGGTCATTTTATGTTATTTTCTTGACCTGTCAGCCTGTCGACTTTAATATAATTCAATGGTGTGCGTTGTCACAATTACTTAAGATTTGATTTATTTTCACTATCGCTAGTTTTTTCTAATAATATATTTTTCACCTCACAGGCTCGGAAAGAGTCTGTTTGTCATTCGAAATTTGAGCCGAAAATCGCTTTTTGCTCTCTAGCGTGGAAAGAGTTTTTAAAATTCGAACCTTTCTATTTAATAATTTTCTATACTGCCAGTCCACTGAAAATGCATGACACGGTCTAAAATAAAATATTAAATAATACCGCTCACCTTAAAAACTTCCATCACAGTACAGAAATTAAATATTTTGCGAGGATATAATTGTAAAATTGGAATTAATGTTAATAAGTATTCCATTTGATAAAAAAAAATCTGTGACGTCACATTTAAATATATGCCATAAAAATGCTACCCTGTCAAATACCCAATTGTGTAGTAATTTAAGTTTATTTTTTTAAATAAAATAAATACTAATATAATATGTTATTTAATCCTTTGCTTGGCAAAAATAAATATGTATATATTAAATTAAATTTGTTAGTTATTTGTATTAAATTAGTTTTTTTCTTTCATTCTCCTTAGAGGACAAGTAGGATATAGAACAAAATACAGGGTATTTAATTTTGGAGATATTCTATGTAACTCATAAGATACATTGCCAAGTATCTGTTATTTTCTTCACATGAGTCAATGTATCTGAGACACTCGAACAAAATAAAACTCAACATATAACACCTGTTTTCTTGCACCTAGCAGTTTCATCGCTGTAGTGAGGTGAAAAATTGTGTGTTGCGCTCGGCAGCAAAGCTTTTCTGCGTCTCGTACCTTTGAAGCCTTCGTTACGCTCAGGATTCTATATTTGAACCACTCGCTTCGCTCATGGTTCAACCCTAGAATCCTTCGCTTACTCAGGTTTCAATAGAAGTACTCGCGCCAAAAATCAACTTTCCAGCCTTGCATAACAAATAACTATTCTTTAAATCACCATTATAAGTAAGTTGTATCGTTTATAACTTAACGTATATCATTCGTCTCCCACTAACTCTAATGGAGCCAGTCAGGTATGTGTGTGTCCGTATGGCGCGTCGCGGAATCACGAGGTAAGCACGCACGCCGATGCATGCAGCCCGTTTTGCACCCTGTGTCGTATGCGGTAGAGGTTATTATTGTGTGAGTTTTCACTGCGATTAGTTTGAAAATGTTTTAAACAAACTAGCGTTTGATTTTTAATGTTTGATACTTCAAATTAGTATGAGTAGTCTTGTTGAAACCGTAAGTGGTTGTAAAACGACATTTTGGTCTGGCATTCTAAATGTTTCCGTTTGAGTTAAATGGGGTGTCAAACTGTACGATATAAAATGGCATTTTGTTAATCTAACCAACACTGTTCCATTTTTTTAAGAAATATAGAAGCTTAAATCTTCGATTAGATTTTTGCAGTGAAAACTTATAACACATCTGAATAGTAGATTTGTATGAAAGAATAAATGATAACTCGTAACACCTCATTTACTCCTATATAAGGTGGATGCGCTTAGGTAACCTTCGAAATTCAAATTTTCTTGTGTTTTTTGCAAGTTCTAACGTAGAGAGATGTAACTGGAAAAACCGCAAAAAAATTATCGCAGGGTGCCCCTTCGCATCGATCTTAACTAAAATATCTAAACATTTATACTAACAGGTATTTAGATTCAGAGCTTCGATATAAAAAAATCCATTATGATCAACCAAAGCTTTCACCTTTTGAACGCCATTATCACATATACGTGACAAGCAAGGCATGCCCTGTACGCCAGCGACACGAATATGTGACAATGCCAACTATTCTATAACCCGAAATAAACAATTAAATCATTATTTAAATAGATATCTTAAAAATTGAAGCTCTCGTACGTATTCAGTGACATGAAACAAATTAAAAGACACTGTGTATATCGGGAAATTCATGATAACAAGAAAAAATAAATTTGTAGCTTGGCTTCTCTTGCGTTCAAAAGGTTAAAATACACCAGCAAATCATAGTTTCACTATATCAGTTGACTTAGACATTAAATAAGAATAGAATAAGAATAGCAAACTTGGAAATATAATTTATACAGTCCAAGTCAAAGTAAAAACTTGTAATAAGAAACCAAAGTTTTTATTCATATTACAAATTTTAATAAATTTTCAATATTTTGGTTGGGGTCTAATCTTGCAACTGAATTTTAAAGCAGTTATCCTCAACCGATTGAGTTGAAATTTTGCTTATACTTTTTTTTGTTTTGTTTTTAATTACATTGTTAATTACCTCATACCTGTCACTAATATCTAGAGTCATGTATTACTCATTTAACTAGCATGCAACTAACGAATATGTATCGCACTAACACAGCATAATAATACAGCAAACGAATCTATAATAAACGCCTCAACTCCTTAGAGCATTTTCAATTTTCATATTATAATATTTGGGCAAAAACTTACCGTACCATTATCGATAAATAACCATATAATGACATATCAGTTATTGATAATTGATCGATAAGAACACTGCGCTTCCCTATATTGATATACCCATAAATCAATAGGTAAAAGAAGATCTAATACTTTCTCGCTTTTACATTTTGTTACATTGATTGCAACGAGTATTTGATCTGAGTTTCTGTAGAGGCTCACTAAGCAGCCGTCTCGTGGCAAAAAAAAACGCCTAGATCTTCAAACATTATTTCAGTCACTGTCGCACAGCCGATAAACTAAAAGTGCAAGATAGAGACGGGAATAGAAACGTGTCTAGATCCGGGCTTAGGGAGTACCTAGGTACTCAGATGCTTTTCATCAAATCTGTTCAATATTTTAATAAAATAACCCTAAGTAGTTGAGGCTAAGAACATACGACATATAATTATAATTATCTTTACAAAGTATATTGCGCAGTGTCGTAGAGACTTGCATGTGTATGCGTCTTTACCGCAGTCGCATAATAAATGAACATGCATCTCAGCTCACAATTATTTACGTGTCAGTCAGGCAAAAGACGACTTTAATGTTCTAAATTTTAAATTGCAAATCATTATTTCACGATGAATTCCGAAATTTTCGACCCGATCGCTGTGCATTTGTTTTCTGTTTTTAAATAAAGAACACGGCAGTAGAGTAAATCGTGTATTGTGCCTTTGTGCTTTGTATTTGTAACGAATCATTTCATGCCCAAACTAGCCTATGAATGCGATCATATTACACGCCGTTGCGAAAATTTAAAAACAAAATCACACCGAAAGTGCTGCACAGTACCAATTCGTTCATCTTCTGTCTGAATGACATTCTAATCATTCTACACACACCTAAACTATAACAAAATACCGTGCCATCGTCGCACCCGCATCGTGAGATATGCACACAAATCGTGATTCAGTAACATCACCCGTTAAAATAAAACATTAATTAGTAATTATTTCACTCCAAATATAAGAATTATTATACCTACAGTAAGTATAACCTACCCTTCTAAAGATATTCGCATTATTAATATGTATTTACTAACATCACTTTATATGTTTGTGTGTGTGCATGTAGTGTTATACACTGTGTGTGTGTGTAGTGTGCCGCACAATTTGTCGGTTAAATAGGCAAAAGATGGTTAATTTTTTTAACGGGGTTTCATTTGAGGACTAAATTAAGGTTAATATTAAACACGAGGGTTTAAAACTATAGTTATGACAATAAAGATTACTAAATTAAAACTATGTCAAATATAATAATTTACTCTTGTAACTCTATTGGTACTCTTGTGACCGTACTTGAACAGCAGATACGATTTAACATTAGAGTTTACTGATGAATTTCACCAATGATACTGAACGCGATCAGCACATCATAACCGCGTTTAAGAGCTGTCTGTGTCATAACTATGACACTGACTGGTTTTGAACGCGATGTATACAGGGTGAAATTGAATTCATGGGCATTATTTTCAGGGGGCATTGTACTCATCATTATGAACAACTTTCACTATGGGAACAAATCTGTAATCGCGAAAAAAAATCTACTGTTCCATACATTATGCTCGCTTAACTCATCAAAATGATCTATACAGAGTTGATACGACAGAGGGGCTTTCCTTTAAACAGCTTATACTAGAAACCATTTTCAAACTCTGTACCAAAAATGAATTAAATAGGAGGAGTAGTTTAGTCGCAAATGATTTTTTAAGTTTTTGCCCCGTTTGAACACGATGTATCTTTCCTAACAGCGCTCCGGCGCCCGCGCGTCGGTGCCGCTTTGTTACAAGGTCAGTTTTTATTTACAAAGGGTGGTTGCGTTTTACTCTGATTTTTAAGCTATTTAGTTTGTTTGAAAAAATAAAAACATCATCATCCCACTTTTGGTGCTTTTTATTTTTATACCGTACCGAGTTAATACTAAACACGTATAGTATACGTAGTGTAATTTAATGCCCCTCTGTCATATCAACTTTGTATAATATGTTCCCATAGTGAAAGTTGTACATAATGATGAGTACAATGACTCCTTAAAATAATGCCCCTGAACTCAATTTCACCCTGTATGTATTAAACGCGTCCAATTTCATTAGTGAAATTTGCCCTCAAGAGTACAACATTGTCACTATGGTAGAGATAAACACGGCTCACTAAATAAAAAAAAAATGAACCATAGTAGACAGAGAAACTGAAAACTGAAAAAATACTGTCTCAGTAAATCCAGTGAACCACGCTTATGCCTTTTAGATCTGTGTGTCTGTCCGTGTGAACACTTTTACTAATATTCTTTAACTTCTCTCACAATATGTATGGAAAATATTTCTGCACTATTTATAAAACTATTTAATTTTACCTTTAATCTATATATTGTTCGTATCTATTATAAGTATCCATACATATACTACCTCATTTACACTTTACGACTTTTTTTTTTCAAAATAATATTGCAACATTTTTTTGATGTTGGTATTTAAAAATAAATTAGCAAAATAATAATTTTAACAAGCGCCTTCGATGTCGCTTGAAGACTAAATTGTGTGCAAACTCTTGATGTGTTGCATGTTTTGCGCTTGCGAGTTGTCAAATGACAGCTGTCAAATTGACATCACATGTGTGTATGTGCCAGTTCTCATCTGATAGCTCGCTAGTGTAGCGACTGATCATTATAAATCCTAAATTGTGCACCTCTTTGGATATCGTTATTCTAAAATCCCGGAAACTAAATAAGTTTTAGTTAATTAACAGTTTGTTTCCGCCTTTATTAGAAAAAAAGTTTATTTTTGTTTTATAATGATCAGTCAATTGGTGTACGCTTAAGACGAATTCCCGATCCAACCTATTTATTGGCCTTAGACTAGAATCGTCACATTACGAAACAACTAAATAAAAGTATTGATTTTGAAGCAATAATATATTCAATAATAAACATTCATTGCTTGTATTTAAATTAGGATCAGTTAACTACGCCAAATCATGAGGATTGTGTTAAAACGTTTGCATGTCATATCACTCAATTATTATCCTTCGAAAAGTTAAATCGTAATGTGACACTGAACCCCTAGCCTTAGCAAGTCTGCCTTGAGTTGAGTAATTCGGGAATAAGTCAGCGTACGCTAGCATTGTGGGTGTGGCAGTGGGATCGCGAGGCCGCCCACAAGTCGCGCTCGGTGGGCAAGGCAGCGAGACTACTCGGCGCAGACACGGCGAGACTGCACGACCACACGCATCACCAGCAGATCGTATGTATACGCCTTTAGAATTAAGTGTTTAAAACTGTGCCTCTGTTTGAGTAACTTTAAAGTCTAGAGGCGTAATTTACGCCACGTTCTTAGTTGGAACAAATTGTATTATTTAAAATGCCTCGTAATAAACTATTATTATTATTGGTTTAATAATTTAACTCAAACCGAGGCATAATCAAAACGTGTAATTATTTACAACTAATAATATGTCGAAGATGGCGGAAAGCTCATTAAAAAACTTACAATCGAGATTATGACGTAACAATAACTATAGTATTCAACAAATAATAATCGCTTTTTATTTCAGCTTATCCTAATAGAATAATCATTAATATTGTGCAACTTCCTTACCGTGTTCTATAAATAAATCATGCTTTTAACATGTACATAATAATAATTTAAACAGGATTGCCACAACAAAATCAGTATTGTCATGTCGTGTACATCTGCTTTGTCCTATGTATTATTATTTATTAATATTTCTTGTACAGTGCGTTTATAAAAAAAAAGAATATCACGCCTTGTTCGATCACCTAGTGGGTACACAGTGCATTTGTACCTAGTTAATATCATAAAGATTAGTGTATTATACAATTCAACAGCTAGTTTAATCGTATTCTGATTTCATGCAGCCGTGTTCACGCTTAAGAGGATAGTGTAAGTATGATATTAGGTAAATAAATAGAAGAGGTAACACTACTTAAAAAGTTACTTAGTAGAAATGATTCTTTTTCAAAAGTAAGTCATTGTCGGACTTTTTCTTGTAGACGCAGGGTGCGTTCATTCATTTTGTAAACCCCTCAAATACCTGCCTAGTTTCTTTTGTTTTGTTACCTACGGAAAAAAACAATTGCCGAGACCCCTCCCCCACCTCCCACGAGGAGAGTGAGTGAGATTTGGCTTGACCCCCACTCCTCCCCGAAACGTCTCATGCAAGGCCCCCAAAGGTCTTAAAAGCTTGATAAAACTATTGACGCATGTAATACTATTTGAATATTATGTTGTTTAGGTCCTTGTTTAAAATTAATAATATTTATCTTGCTTGATTCGGCTTATTACAATATTTGTATGTACTTGTAATTTATTGCGTAGAAATCAAATTCACGACTCATTAATTTCATTCAACTTATAAACGATTAAAATACTGGGAATGTATGTATAGCATTTCTAAACATGTAATTACATTGACAGTGAAAACTATAATTTATAGTCTTGATTAAATGTGAAAATGTCGATTCGTAAATGATGTTTATGTACATAGTATAAAACAAAGTCGCTATTTTTGTCTGTTTGTCTGTATGCTTAAATCTTTAAAATTACGCAACGGATTTTGATGCGGTTTTTTGTAATAGGTAGAGTGATTCAAGAGGAAGGTTTACGTGTATAATTTGCCGACATATTTTGCGGGCGAAGCCGCGGGCGGAAGCTAGTTATTTATAAACGCAAAATTGTTTTGTATATTATAGTGTGAGAGTTCAAGTTATTGCACATGCAGTTATGATACATTAAGAGCAGCTCAAGGAACTGACTGTTCTTACAAAACATTTAGGATAAGTGCATTAAACAGCACTACCAAGTCTGCAGAAAGCATAAATTGTGTTTCAGCGTCTGAGGGCCAACCACCTCTTAAAGCAGTTTTATTTTAATATTGCTTCACATTGGTAAAGAGACAGAGCGATGCTTCCTGTATAGCTTCATCCCTGTCTCACACTGAAGTAATATTAAAATTATACTATACTCTTTGAGGTAATGGCTGGCCCCTAGGTATCTGAAAGCGTGTTCTAATCTGCTATCAAATATTTTGTTGTAATATGAAAAAAGCCAACATAAGATTTGACGGGAGCTATGTGTTCACTTCAGTTCATAAAACAAAGCCTAATAAATCGCCCATATTAGGTGGAGCTTTGCGTCGAAACTCTGGGAGAGGTGATGTCTCTCCTTGCTCGCGATGACGTGGGGCCCGTGGAGGCTGACCGAGGGGAACTGGCTCGGAGATTACTGCCCACTGTACTGAAGACTGCTGCGACTATGTTGAGAGACCGCAAGAGTGTGGGACAGATCAATACTGCTGATGATGCGTTGCTGGTGAGTTTATAGTTTTCTTAACCAACATCAAAATGCGAAGGCGAAATGTTGGATTATCTACTATGGGTACACCTAGGCTCAACCCCTATCATAAAGGTTTAGTAAATCGCCTCAACACTGCTTTTATTAATTTTTGCTATCACGGTCATTCACGCACACACGGAAAATTCAATCTCTATAGTCGTGTTGTGGTAACGCTTATTTCCGGGATGATTCGGTCCCATCATTACAATACTGAGATACGTAATAATTTATGTTCTACCTATATCAGAGTTTGATAAAGCTAATTCCTTGTTGAGTCATTTGTGTAATTAAACGTTGTCAAGCAGGGATGAAAAATAATACAGCAAATCTACATTTATAATATTATAAAGAGGTAAACTTTTACTTATAGAAAAAGATACTCTGTTGCCGAATGCCATAGGGTATATTTTAAGTTGCAGTTCGCTTTCACGTAGACGGAGTCGCGAGTAGAAGTTAGTTACTAATAAAACTATAATTTTTGTCACCGTTGTACAATCGTTCTAATTAATTGTGTCCTGTTTATTCTACCTCTGTGTACAGGGTACAAATCAAGGTATCCCAAGTTGTCAAATTTTCCCAATTGAAAATGAACCATTTGCTTTTGTAATAAAGTCGACAAACTGTCAAAGAATTTTGACAGGTTGGGGTTAACCTCTGTACAATGTACAATCGTCAATCATCTTTTCAGAGACGAATCTTATCAGTCCTCCTCGATATGGTACGACAAATGTCCGAACACCAATACTCAATGGTGGTTCGAGCGTTAGAAGCGGAGAACGTCGGTGGATCTGGTACCCTAGTAGTAGATGCACTGTCATTGTTCCTGGCTATACTGCAGAGACCGGTATTCAGGCCGCACTGGGCGGATATGTTGCATCTACAGCATTATGTTATGCTGCATGCTTTGAGGTGAGTGTTTTTTCATGGAAGAAAGAATGAAAATATGTTTATTTGCGGCAAACATGACGCATAAAAAAACGGCAAAAAAAGCACGTTGAGGGAAATATGCGTCACATCCGCGCAAAACGGCCATCGCTCGAGACAGCCCTAGCGCTGATTATTCAAAGTATATTTTGACATCTGTCATATAACTTAAGTTCCCGAAGGTAGGGCTTCGGTGGAGCAATCTCTGAGAGAGAGAGACTAGCAAAAAACGTTGATTTGTGCTCTGCTTTTTTAAATACATATTCAATCAAGCGACATCAAGTTGGGAAGTTACTCGCGAATGCAATTACGTCACATATTTTAGGCTTCATGCTACGACGCAAAACCCTGAGGCCTTTGCCTCGAATTTTACGGGCAGCGGGGTGACGGCGCGGGCGCGGGGCGAGCTATGCAGAATCGGCGGGCAGATCGCGTGGCACTTTAGCGGTGTAGTGTTGTGTTCGTGGTTGCGTCGTCGAGATTTTAATTTTTATTCGCGAACGAAATATTTGTATAACGGCGATAACATTTTTTTGGGTCGAATTTATTCCAACACTCGATTTATTGTGGGGAAAAGAAGAAGTTAATCCATACTATAGAGTAAGGAAAAGAAAAGGCGAGTTTTATCGAAATTATGAAGAACAGAGACAATGTACTCTCAAAAATTGCTGAAATAATTTACTCTAGCACGTCTGAGGACATTTCGACGCGTCACAGAAATAGATTACACAACACTGCACGCACGGGCGTTCTCCGCTTGGCTGGAGTGCACCGCTCGTTGCCCGAACCCGCCGCCGCCGCGCTGCCCGCAAAATTAGAGGCAGAGGCCTTAATGAGAGAGGATTTCAATCGAGTTTTTGCTAGACATTTTTACAACAGTTTTTGTGTGTCAAAATGTACTTTTCTTTGGTCCCTTGTTATACAGGTTGTAACCGAAAGGGTATATACATACAAAAGTTGATCAGTTTGGTGGTCTTGTAGCATATGCTACAGACCACCAAACTGATCAACTTTTATTATGGGACCTATTCCGAAATCGTGAAAAAAAATCTGCTGTTCCCTACATTTTGACGAGTCACGTGACCAAAAATGTATAGAACAGCTGATATTTTTGTTGCGATTTCGGAATTGGTCCCATAGTAAAAGTTGTTCTGTTTGGTTGTCTGTAGCATATGCTTTTGTATGTATATACCCTTTCGGTTACACCCTGTATAGATACACTAATGCCCGCATTACCGAACTTCACTCAATACCCAAACATTGCTTGAGTCTCGAATAAAGCCATTTGATTGGTTAAACCTAATTTTAAGTAATGCTTGGTTCTTGAGTGAAGTTCTGTAATACGAGCCTTAATGTTTATTTAAATTCCAGATTACTAGCCACAACGCTCCGCGACCGCCTCCATTCCACCGACGAAGCCGACACAGAAACACTAACAGCTATCCATTCACTTTGCCGAACATGGTTCGAAGCAGGCGCAACATTAGCTACGTCATCACCTTTACAACTAGAAACATTACCAACGGCCAGGAAACAGAGGCTCAGCGCGTTGTATGGCGATGTTAGGAGAGGCGTCGCTGAGTGTCTTAGCGAGATGTGGTATAGCTTGGGTAAGATTATTGAGCATCTTTTAAACTTTATATTCTACTTGCTTTCTTCTCTTTATGACGAATTCACGCACGCAAACACATACACCTACACACACACGCTTCAAGCGCGCACACACACACGCTTCAAACGTACAAACACACACGCACCAACAGACACATTTCAAACGCGCGCACACACACAGGGTAGCCAACTTTTTTTTCTTTTTGAGCGGGGGGGAAAATCCTCATGGATGTCCTCCGCCCTGGGGGGACGGGGGGATGGAGGGGTCTGTTACACTTACTGACTAAAAACCACCCCGGGTATTCCCTCTCACACCTGCGCCGGGGGTCGCGGAAACCATATTTTGACTTCCGCAACCCCCGGCTGAACAGACTATCCACCTAGGACAAGTGTCAAGGACTTCACTCTATTGTAACCACGTTCTTATGTAATAAAGATTAATTATTATTATTATCTCCAATCAGGATCTTCCCATGTTTCTTAACATGTTTAAACATTGTCCACAGACCATCACAAGCGTTCATTCATCCCGTACCTAGTGGGTCCGTTCTTAGAGGTATCCTTCCTACGAGACGAAGAAGTTCGCAACACAACAATACCTCTTTTCTTTGATATGATGCAGACGGAGTATAGTCATAGTGTGTTGCAGGGAGAAACTAGTGAGTATAAAATAGTATATATATGTTGAATGTGTAGACTATTTCATAAAAGTTTGTTCTACTTCCGTTTGTAACATTTCATGATGTTAATGATAAATGATACTTTCATAAATTAGCTCAAAAAACTCATAAGCACGTTTCAAATAAGTAACGTTTTAAAAGTTTGGTTTTTCCTATTTTACTACTCTTAGAGAAGAGACCGAAATGAATTCATGGTATTTATTGTACATAACATCATATCATATTAAAATGTGTATTGACAGGATGCAGTTGAGTACTGGTATTTTGTATGGAACGAATACCTAACTGACACCTACAATTCAGTCAGTAACTGGGTAATACGATATCCTTTGGCTTACCAAAGGATATCGTATTTTATTTTTTAGCTTCTGACGACCCGTAACGACTGTTAAAGATTCACGATTGACAGCCGGGGCCAACGGCTTAACGTGGTTTGCCAAGGCACGAAGGAGTTTCGGTGCTTATGTAAAATTCTCATCACGGACCGACCACGGCAACCGTAGTTTACTCTGACGTATCGACCAATGTGGCTTATATTTTTTAGCCACGAGCTCTGCTAAGTGGGTTTGAAAAAATCATCAAAAGGCCAAGCAAATGGTAGAACATCAGTTAAAGGGTGGACCATATCAAAATAGGTTTAATGTCACAAATAATATCCAGTAGTCAGAACAGTTCAGAAATGCCCGTAGTGAAGCGTGTCCGTGAACTGAGTGGTGTTCCGACCCCGCGCCTCCCCGCGGTCAATCACGCGCGTATGTGATGCGCCGACACATCCGTTTCCCTCCACAGACGAGAGTCCCCTAAAGGAGCTGGAGAGCGAGATGATCGACAAGGTGGACGTGCTGGTGGAGCGCGGCTACGGCGACGTGGTGTGGCGCGCGCGCTTCGTGTCGCTGTGCGGCGCGCTGTGCGGCGCGGCGCCGGGCGGCCTGCGCGCGTGCGCGGCGGCGCTCGTGGCCGCGGCCGCGCGCCAGCTGGACGCGCTGCTGCAGTACCGCGCCGCCGCGCGCCGCTCCGCCACGCCGCACCGCATGCACCTCACCACCTGCGTGCTGCACTTCTACCAGCAGATCGAGCGCCCGCACATGTACATACGGTTAGTGACCCGACGGCCATTTCTTTACTCTTCTCACATTATTTTTTTATTTCATTATTTATAGTATAAGAGCTGGTTAATGGACCAAACATATTTATTATGTAATTTAATATATCAATCGAATTTCAGTCCAGGATATTTTTAATTTATTAAAAAAAAAAAAAAAATCACCGGTTTGGTTAATGGATAAATTCTACACCAATCGAAAGTATGCAGCCCATAGTAAATGCAAAAGTTAGATTGTCTTTATTTTTCCTGTCACAATCCTTGGGTTGCCAGGTATAAACAGGTAAATCGATACTAGTAATTTGCACCGGTCTGGTTAATAAATAATAATCATCCAATGACTTCTCCCGCTCTGGGTGGAGCGGAAGGGAGTGTCAGACTTACTAACTAAAACCCATCCATGTTCCTTCGTTAGCTCTTTGTGTTCCGGGGTAGCGGTAACCCTTTCGGACAATCCCGCTTACCGAAAAATGCAGGCTGGCTCGAATGAGAAGTTCGGGAGTGTATTGTGCAGATGGTCCGAACTCTCAATCATCTAATCATACAAATATAAATATTTTGTTATCACTATTTGTTGGCAAGTCACTTGCTATGTAAATGCGAAATAGTTTTAAGTTTCGAATATAGTGCAAAACGAAATGTCAACTTTGTATGCTTTCCTTGTACGCATGCGCGGGACCGCCTTTTGCTATCGCGCCCTCACCGACCGATATGCTTAGACTGTGTTCCCTTTGAACAGCACTGCGGGCGGACATGTGTACAATCCCTCGAGCGTTTACGCTAGTTTTATTGTTTCTAACATTATAGGTTGATTATGACCCATTATTACGTACACCAAATAAATAACAAATAGCTGATGGTTGATTTGATTTTATATTGTTACAAACTAATTCATTATATTTTATTGCAGTTACGTCCACAAACTAGCTAAAATGCACCATGCGGCCCAACAATGGGCGGAGGCAGGTCTATCTCTCCGCCTTCACGCCAAGCTGTTAGCGTGGAGCAACGACCCGCTGCCGCCGCGACTGAGGCATCCTAACGTAGAACATGATAATCACACTACACATAGAGAACTCAAGGTATGTGGGAATATAGATATAAATCTATATTCTCGTCTTATGTCTGTATCGAATTTTCGTCGCCATATTTTAGTTAGTTCATAGTTTTAAGATTAATTTTCGCTTAGATTAATAATATATTTTGATTTTAATATATTCGTAGTAAATTTGGTTTTAGAAGTTCATCTAGTGTATAAACAACTCGTACTTACCTTTTGCCTAATTTGTATTACATTGTAAACCATATAATTTTTTTTTGCTTGAAGGTCCAAATATACATTTTTTTTTAATTTTAATCCTCTTTAATGAATACTAATGTCGCAATCTCGTCTCAGCGACAATCAATTTCTAAAATAATAAAAAAAAAATTGAATATGAAGACCGATATTAGAATGAGAAATTTTTAACCCCTCAAATGTCGTATGGACCCTTCATAAGAAAAATTCTCTCGAAACGACAATAAATATAACCCTATAAATCGTTGAACTCTTATAAGCAAACGGTTTCTTATAGGCGAACATCTAATGGGTTTGAGTTTCTAAAAACATCCAATCCAAGATTATTTAACAACATACACCTTCCCCCCAAAGTGTTAACTGTACGATGTGAGGTGGAGTGTTTAAGATGATTTAAATCACCATAAAAATCGTGGTTCTCATCTCATCCATGTACTTATAAAAATCTCAAATTATTCCACAGGAAGACCTATACTACGAGATAGCTGACCTCTTAAACAAGGGCCGTCAATGGGAGCTAGCCGTCGAAATAGTCAAAGAGTTAGTCAAAGTATACGAAGAGGAAGCGCTAGGTTACGCTCCTCTAGCGGACTTACATACTCAACTAGCGAGTCTCTATGATGCCATGTTAAGGACGCCGAGGTCACATCCAGGATATTATAGAGTTGTATATCATGGAAAGGGATTCCCTGAATTGTTGAGAACGCCTTATGTGAGTTGTGTTTTGTTATTTTACGCTCGTGTTTTGTTCTTTATTTTTTTTACGCTTCTGTTTTAGACACGAATCACTAAATGCGTTACCACTAGACATATTTAAAACCTGTATATAGTCTGTCTGTCTGTCATCTTCAACCTATTGCCAAAAACAGAACAAGTTCAAATACGTCATGTACAGACGCCAGCACATCAAGCTATCCCTAACTGTCAAATTTTCTCAATTAAAAATGAACCTTATGTCATTGCAATAAAGTTGAAATACTATCAAAGAAATTTGACAGATTGTGGTAACTTGATGTGCTGGCCTCTGTACGTCAATATGTTTTTTATTATACATGGTGAAATTGAATTCATGGGTATTATTTTAAGGGGTCGTCATCATTATGAACAATTTTTACTACAGGAACAAATCTTATATCTCGAAAAATAAACAGCTGTTCCCTACATTATGCTCGCATAACTCGTCAAAATGTAGGGAACAGCTGATTTTTTTTCCTACAATGACCCCTTAAAATATTGCCCATGGATTCAATTTCACCCTGTAGAAAAATGATATCATCAATCAACATCTCGCAGAATGATTTTTACAAGAAACACCATTGCCAGCTAAATGAACGTAACAAATACTTCAACTCACTCTATCACAGCGCCATCTACGGTACAAATTTGACAGTTTTCGTCGCCATTAAAATAAAATTACATATTACTTATTTGTAGGGCTACATTTACCGAGGTAACGAATACGAACAACTACAAGATTTCAAAGACCGCCTTCTGGACGAGTGGCCGGATGCCGAAGTACTGCCAAAGTTGGACCCGCCCGGACCCGAGATTACCGAGTCTGATGGACAGTGTATCCTTTTTAGTATAATTTATTTATTTATAACATAAAACGGCCAAGGCCAATTACATTAGTTACACGTTCTACGCCAACAGTTTTTGCATTGTCTGCTGCGTGGCAATCAATAGTCTAATCACATTACATAAATGTAGTAAATATGTATACAGTAATTCAACAGTCATACGCTTATCTCACAGTACTCCAAACATACTGACAAGATCTTCTTCCATTCATCCGCGAACACATGACATGCGTATAATCTCTTTTATTTACGTTATCCTAGGTGAAAGACTTGCTTACTATGTGTGATTTGTTATTGTAGTGCGAAATGTTGGAAGTCTCCGCGTTATACGTATAAATACGAAGTTACCGTTGGTTTTATTATATTGTTAAATAATAATCTGACTTGCATATTTTATGATAAATTGGTTTCCTCGAAAAAATCCGTTGTCAAAATAAGGATATCACTAAACATTCGAAGGTTCGTATCCTAAGATGTTTTTTTTGAATTTTTTATATTTTATTAAGAGTGGGTAATTGCGTCCTCCAGAGATTAAAAGAAAAAATGAAAATTCTAATATTAGCGGTGACGCAAAAGAAAAAACACGAACACAGAAAAGAATATGTTGGACGAAACTATGATCAGTGGGGCCCGACTGTTGTAGGTCGTGACTTCGAACTCAAGCTGGCATTTTACTTTGTGTATTTAAGTAATTTCACCGCTACTCTTCTCAAAACGGTATTAACGGAAACGGAAAACATTGTGAGAAAACCGGCATTTACTAAAAACCAAAAATTTGAAGACGTGACATCTACTACGTGAACTATTCCCCACTCCCTCTCACAAAGATAAGGCCTGTGTCAAAGCAGTGATGAGAACATTTGCGTGATTTTTAGAAGGAAAATATCCGTAACATCCAAGCTTAACGACGACGGGAATGTATTTATACATTTTCTATTTAAGTAAACTTTGTATCCCAAAATATTAACCTTAACAATAACAACAGACCTACAAATAAACGCGGTAGAACCAGTGATGGGTGACAAACTGAAGCGTCTCTCCGGGCAACCGATCGCGGAGCAAATACTACAGTACTACAAGCATAATAACGTCGACAAGTTTGAATTTTCCAGGCCTTTTCATAGAATAGGTAAGTTACATTGAATCAAGATGGCTTCCAAATGATTATTTGAAACGTCAAAAATAAAATATGAAATCACTTAGATAAAAGAACGCTCGTCTTTAAAACTTCCATCACCACACAGAAATTAGATATTGTGCGAAGATGTAATTATAAAATCGCATTTAATGCTAATAAGTATTCCATTTCATTCCGAAATCATCATCATTCTCCTGCCCTTATCCCAATTTATTTCCAACATGTCTTTTTCTTCAATACTCTTCTCTTCTATATTAGTCGTCATCTCGACAGTCACTCCCCTTCTAGCCATATCATCTTTCACTTAATCCATCCATCGTTTCTTTGGTCTTCCTTTACTTGTATATCCATCCACATTCATACCTTTCCTGACAATATTTAGAAATAAATATTTATTTTAGACCGTCTTCCGAAATGAGAGTTATTTTTCTGTTTGTAGTGTAGTGTGTATTTTTTTGGGAGGCTCTTGATTTTTTTCTGTAAAAATGTTTTTATTGTCACTTTTTACTTGTTATACATACTCCACAAATGCGTTTTGCATTTGTGCTACTTCCTAGAACTATGTACTTAAATAAATAACAGTGACAGGAATTTATTGTAACAACACCAACATAACTCAAAAACCAACCATCAGAACTTACAATTTGATCACCTCAGGAGTATACATACTCGCCACGCGCGCCTCAAAGTGATGTCAGCATACATGAAGGGGTCCCTCAGGGCCAAGCCTGCCGGGTAAGCGGGATTGTCCGAAAGGGTTACCGCTACCCCGGAACATAAAGGGCTATGGAAGGAACATGGATGGGTTTAGTCAGTAAGAGTCTGACACTCCCTTCCGCTCCACCCAGAGCGGGAGCAGTCATAGGATGATTTCCCAGCCTTAAAAAAAAGGAGTATACATACTCTTTGAAACAAAAAAAAATAACTTTCATAATTTTTAAACTAATCTATAATTCGAATAAGGAAAACAATTCTCCTATTCTGTTATAATCACTAATAAGATACTTGTTTGTTAACAGAGGAGCCCCTGGACGGTTCAACAGACGATTTATCGAATCAAAACGAATTCGCTACTCGATGGCTCGAGAGGACGGAACTTGAGATCAGCGAAAAGTTGCCAGGTAAACTATACACCTTAGTTTTTGTTAAGCCTAAATTAAAAAAAGTATCACTGTACTTACCGCATTAAACTTATTTTCTTTTTTATTATTTAGTTTTCATCACTTTAGTCAACTGTTATTTTGTAGTAAAATACTAAATAAACCAGTCATCAAATCAGAAATGTAAAAAAAAACAAATAATAACAAGTAAATCAATATAATATAGGGTGAAATTAAAAAAATCTGCTGTTCCCTACATTGTAACGAGTTATGCGAGCATAATGTATGGAACAGCAGTTTTTTTTTCGCGATTTCGGTTTCGTTCTCATATTAAAAGCTGTTCATAATGAAGAGTACAATGACCTCTTAAAATATGGCCCATGAATTCAATTTCACATTGTATAAGTAAATCATAACCTCGTCCTTATATTTTCAGGCATTCTGCGCTGGTTCCCGGTACGCACACAGCGTACATACGATGTGTCACCGATAACAGCTGCAGTGGAAGCGTTGAAAGATACAAACAGAAGACTGCGGTCCCTCATCATAGAAGCCAAGGCCCCTGATGCGCCGTTACATCCTCTTACTATGAGGCTAAGCGGTAAGTTATCGGGTAAAAGATACCAACAGACAACCACGGTCCCCAAACGGGATAACGACAGGGTAAAAAAAGAAATTAATATATTTAATCCATCAGACATATAATAAAAAAAATACTAGACACGTATTTTTTACTTTATCATATTACTAAAAAAATACTTAGATAAAACGCATTAAACTTGGGGAGTTGGGCTCGCTACGTCACAATTAAGTTTAAAATCTACATAACCGTGACGTCATGCCACATTTTAACACAATGTATTACGTAAAAAAAGAAAAACAACGTGTCCAATATTTTTTATAGAGGCGAGGTCCCTGTCGGTCGATTCTGTAAAAATCTCACCGCGAAAATATAGGTGAAGTGTGTGTGAGTGACCGCTGGGCAATAGTCGCTACAAGGTGGGTGCCTGAGGGTGAACGGCGCCGTCGAGGCCGGCCCAGGAAGAGGTGGCGAGACGGCCTAGACGCATGCCGCAAGGGATGGATCGAGGTGGCTCAAGAGAAAGATGTCTGGAAGGATTTGGGGGAGGCCTTTGCTCAGCAGTGGGACAGTGTAGGCTATAATAATAATAATAATATCCTTTGACATTTCACACAACGCCATATCGTCCCAAGCTAAGCAACCTAATGCTTGTATTATGGTAACGAGATGGCTGAAACACTACTTATTTACAATTTTTTTTTTGTAAATACATACATATATTATAGATAGAAAAACACCCAGACCCGTAACAAATACTATTAAAAAAAAAAAAAAGATGGTAAAGAGAGCGGTCGTTCTACCTAATACTATGGATTGAGAGCTGACTTTAAACTCACTTCACGTACGTTGTCACGGTGAGATTTTTACAGAATACCACTACTGATGCTCCGTTCCATCCTCTTACTTAGGGCGGATTTCACCACCGCGTTCAGCACATCTCAAACGCGTTCAAGAGTGTCAGTGTCAAGATTCTTCCTGAATTTTGACACTGACACTTCTTGAACGCAGCTTTGATGTGCCGATCGCGTTCATTGTTTCATTGGTGAAAGTGGCACTTAGTCTACAGATAGTGCCAGTCCTGGATCCCATGACAGTTAAAAAAATATAGTGTTAAAATAAAGTTTTTATTTTATTTATATATTAACAACATACATACTTAAATTAAATGATTATCTGACTAACTCTATACAAATAAATACAAAAACAAAAAGGACACTTAGGCGTCGAAGTACTCAACCGCATCGCTGTCGTCCGGCAACATGCCCAGAAGACTAGCAGCATTGCCACATTGAATGGCAATGCTAATTCTTTGTCCAAAGCACAGTCCAACCCTTTGGTTACGTGAAGTGTCGACCAATCAGCGAGAAATTTCCTTAAAAAGGAGTTGCGCACTCGGGCTCCATAAATAATAATAATAATATCCTTAGAAATTTCACACAACGCCATATCGTCCCAAGCCAAGCAACCTAATGCTTGTGTTATGGTAACGAGATGGCTGATAAACTACTTATACAGGGTTATTTGTAAAACACCAGAAACCTCTTAAGAGGTCATTGTACTCATCATTATGAACAACTTTTACTATGGGACCAAACCTGAAGTCGCGAAAAAAATTCAGCTGTTCCCTACATTTATGTTCGTATAACTCGTCTAAATGTAAGGAACAGCTGATTTTCTATTCGCGATTTTAGGTTTGGTCCCATAGTAAAAGTTGTTCATAATGATGAGTACAATGACCTCTTAAGAGGTTTCTGGTGTTTTACAAATAACCCTGTATAATTTTTTTTTTGTAAATACATACATATTATAGATATAAAAACACCCAGACTCGTAACAAATATTTGCAGTTCGTACAAATATTTGTTCCGTGCGGGAATCGAACCCGCTACATAGTGCGCACCAGTCAATCGCTCAACCACTGCGCCAACCGTGTCGTCAAAATAAAGATGATTTTGTGTTCACAAATTGGAAAAGTAACTTAATTAATGTTGTGTAACTACAGGCATCCTAGACCCTGCAGTCCAAGGTGGTATAGTGAACTACGAACGCGCTTTCCTAACGCCGTCGTACGAAGCGAGACATCCCGACCACGCGCCCTTACTCACCGAACTAAAGGATCTCATTGCTGATCAGATACCGCTCTTGAAGTTTGGTAAGTACTGAAACATTCCTATGTTCAGCATGTACCAAATGATGCATCATCATCAAATGTAGTGCAATTTTTTTATGAAGAAGTTTGTTTATTTATAATTTATTTATTTAACCATTTCTGTACACATTGCTCTGTGTCTATAGACAAGAAGAAAATAAAATAAGAACAAAATATACATACAGAGGTGAAGCTTATTTCACCATGCATTGCATTGTTTTTTTTGTTTATGGCAACTAGAGATAAACTACGATAACATGGCTCGCCCCGCAAAAATACAAAACGTTTGAAATATTTGTGAAAGTAATTACAAAGCGCCACAAAAACTCACAACTCATGTTCCTGCCGGCCTGCTACTGAAGACGAATACTTACAACTACATACAAACTCTTGCGTTGGATGTGACTACAGTCATTGAAACAGTGATTTGAAGGAGCGCGCAATTTTATCGTAGTTTATCTCTACACCACTATATCTACAGGGTCAAATTAAATTAGCTAGCAAAACTTGCCCCACGTGTTGTGTATTGATATCTAAAACAATTTCTTTTTATTATATTTAACATGCAATGTTTTATTACAAAAAAATCCCACCTCACTTTTTGACTGGCAAATGGCTATTTAGGTATGTAGATAGCCGGAATAAAATTAAGTATGAAGTAAACATCATTTCTACTACCACACTATCAAAAACCAGGGTTTGACATTTACATAGACTTTTTTTTAACAAATGAAATATGTCGACAGGTTTGGACGTGCATGGCAACCGCGCTCCGTCAGAGCTAGAAGAGTTGCACGCTCACTTGTTGCGCTGCTTCCGGAGAGTGCAACAACACGTGCATCAGCGATATGGACGGAAGGTAAACAGTATACTATACAGTGTGTTAGGTTAAACGAGGGACATATTTTCAGGGGTACTGTAGAAGGTTGAAGACCTTCCACTGAGGGGGCTCAGTGGTAGAGTGTGTAATCTGTGTGTATTGGGTATTGCTACGCTATGAAAGCAAACACACAGGACGAGAAACACCACATATATTACAACGAATACATCTGCCAAGCCCCGCGGCCCAAGACAGTCTGTCTGACAATTGTACAAAAAACTATCAACTAGTTTAAATATAATTTAAAGGTTCGAATGCCGTCAGATTATTACCAGCCATGTTTAACATAAGGTTTCACTCAGGCTCTATCACATCAGTACTTAGGCGGGATTGTCCGAAAGGCTTATCGCTTAGAGATATTTCTCAACAGCATGTCAAGTTAAGTCAGAGGCCCATGGGCAGCATTAAAACTCTGACACCAGGTTAAGCAGTAACCACACGAAGACGACGACCGCTGCCCTCGAACACAGGGCTAAGGAAGGAACATGGCTGGGTTTTAGTCCGTAAGAGTCTGACATTCCCTTCAGCTCCACCCAAAATGGGAGGGGTCATTTTGATGATTTCCTACCCTCAAAAAAAAAGAGGGAGTTTAATACTCATGAAAATTAACAACTTTAGACTATGGGACCAAACCTGAAGTCACGAAAATCAAAGCAGCTGTTCAGTACATTTATGATCGCATCATTTGTCAATATTTATGGAACAGCTGATATATATTTTTTATATGTCACAGTTGGTCTTATAGATAAAGTTATTCATTTTCTTGAGTACTATATCCCCTGAAAGTATGTCCCTCGTTTAATTTGTGATACATTGTATACTACCAGCCTATTACTGCCCCTCTGCAGATCTATTCCCATTCAGAGGACAAGCATTGTTTGTCCCTTGGAAAAAAGGCCTGAGTTTATTATGTATAAATTTCCTTTTTCCAAAAAAAAAAACATTAAACATTGTTAAAACAACAGCATGTTTGTCGACAGAACTGTGACATAGAAGTGGGCTCGCCCGAGGTACAGTTGCGCATGCACACATTCCGCGACAGTTTCCACATAGAATCCAACAACTCTTCTAATAACCGAATATCTGACATATCCACTGGCACTGAGTAAGTACGCTTATATTTATTTGTTTTCTATACTAATATTATAAAGCTGAAGAGTTTGTTTGTTTGAACGCGCTAATCTCTGGAACTACTGGTCCGAATTGAAATTCTTTTTGTGTTGGATAGTCCATTTATCGAGGAAGGCTATAGGCTATGTAACATCATGCTACGACCAATAGGAGCCGTGCAGCAGGTGAAACCGCGCGGTAGCAGCCCCCCGCTTGACTTTTGGATGATATTCTTGAAAAATCTGAGAGACAATTCTCGTATTTTTAAGAATGTTCTTATTCTAATATCAATGTAAAAAAAAACCTTTCTCCTCATTTTGTTAAGTTTGTGGCACTGATTGTCGCTGAAATGAACGTTTTTAAATACAATTGGTCTTTTGGGGCTTAAAAAATAAAATAAAATAAATAAATTAACGTTTCATTCAGACAAAAACATACAGTCCATAGCACAAAAAAGAACAAAACAATACAGGAGGCACACAAAAAACAATACAACACGGAATCAAAAATTACATACATCAGCGGGGGAGAACAGTCCGCCGCTCAGAGCGCTGTATGCAAGTGCATCCAGTGACGTAGCAGCGGAGAGTCCCACCTGTCCGCGAACATGCCTAGAATGCTGTTGCGGCTAGACCTCACACGATAACCGACACACCGACACGACCTTAAAGAGAACACTCTTTTCAAGTTGAAGAGTGACAACATTGTTGCGGAATATTGACAACTCTTAAACGTGGTTTAATCGGTGAGCAGTTGTGGCGGCCGTTACCACGGGGTCCCACTGCTCAAGTGAATATTTACACAGAAATGAAGCATAAGCTTCGACATAGTTATAGATCTCGCGATGTTAGGTTAAACCTTTCTAGAAAGCGCTGCATTTGATACATTTGTAAAGGCAAAGCATAGAACTATCAAAAATGTAACATCTCACTCTGACTCTTTGGCATTATGCGCATATTTTTTCATTTAAAAAGTAACAATCAAAAAAATGTTATGTAAGTCAATTTATTTCAGAACCTCATCCAAGGGGCGGTTTTTCAGTTTTAACGCTGCGATTAACCCACTCGCAAGGTAAGTTTTTATTTAACTAATTTAAAATAACATTAAATTTTGAAATATTAATTGATTGGTTTTTTTTCTCAACGCTTAAGAGACATTTCTCAACAGCATGTCAAGTTAAGTCAGAGGCCCATGGGCAGCATAAAAACTCTGACACCAGGTTAGTCTCTAACCACCCGAAAAAGAAGAAAAACACGTATTCCAATGTTTTTGCATAAGATCACGATTTAATCTATAAATATTTTCATAAATTACATTCACAGAAATAGTAGCACTGGTGTAGTAAGCCGCTTCGCAACGCTGCAAAATTCACCTGGTAGAAGGAACAAAAGGAATTTGAGAAAGGTAAGCTTTATTATGTTCACTAAACGGCTAGTTTTTACCCGCGACCTAGTACACATAATAGCTTCAACTCAGATTCTAAAGCCGAGATTGAGCATAGCATTTATGTGTGTGTGTGTGTCTGAGCCTCAAATTCGAACCGTCCTTCGAGCCCAGTCTCTTATACCTCGCACACTTTCCGCGCTCAACGCTCTCATGGATGCTAAACCTTACTGTGATGTGTTCGCGAATGAATGGAAGATCTTGTCAGTATGTTTGGAGTATTGTGCGATAAGCATAATGACTGTTGAATAACTATACATAGTTATGACATTTATGTAATGTGTTTAAAATATTGACTACCACGCAGCAGAGACAATGGAAAAGCTATCGGCGTATAACGTGTTAACTAATGTAATTGGCCTTGGCCGTTCTCTGTTATAACAATAAATAAATAGCTTAGTGTAATCAACCTATAATATTTCGGCTGTTGGGACACCGTCCCTTTCTCTGCAAGAGGGAGTATGCTGTAATCTACACACTCTTTAGCTTAGATATTCATGTCCCCGTCTCTATCTTTCATTTTTTTTTTTTACCTACTTTCGCAGTTGTGCGACAGTGACAAAAATAATGCTTAGCTAAATTACATACATACTTATTACTTACAAATGCAAAGTAACTTATATTAATCTCAGTCTCATACTCAAACATGCCTTCCAGATTTAATCTTTTTGTCTTCAGACGTTTAATTTTTGTATTGTGAGGCAGATTTTACATATACATAATAAAAAAAACAACTTCCATAATAAAAAAGTGACCAGAATAATACAAAAAATGATCAATCTATGAAAAGGGAAAAAATTTGCTTACTAATTGAACTTTTCGAATCTAAGATCGTTTTATTTGTTGGGTTTTATTACAAGTTCCTCATTTACACACGTACGTAAGGTCTTCAAAAACAACCATAACAATCATCTTTCATCTACCCAATTCCACAGAGCGAAGTTGGCACCCAAGCCAGCGGAAGTCAATGGTACACCTCCCACTCAACCCCGAACGGCTCCATCAACAACAGCTCAACAACAACCCTCAACAACAACTCCAACAACAACAACAGCGTCACCAGCATCAACACACAAACAGACACGCCTTCCGCGTCCCCTTTGAGGGAGTTGAGGCAAGAGGTGAGGCACATTTCTAAGGTCAGTCGATATGATATACATTTCTGAGTGTTGAATGTGAGTTAATTAACGGATATTGTGTCTAATGTAAGTTTAACCATGAATGACTTAACCACCGTTAATCATAATATGAATAACATAATAAAATTATTCATACATGCAACGATGACATAAGAAAATTACAGAAGATATTTAAAAATGGAACATATTTTGATGTTTTATGCTATATTTTTATTCTAACACTCACACCAGATGCAACAAAGTGTATTCAATGTAATCAAAATAAGAATAGCACTATCTATATAGGGTGACTGGTAATTAGTGACCGATATTTAAACACGTGATTGTACTCATGGTTACAATCAACTTTCCCAAAGAAACTTTTTTTGTATACTCAATAGCTGCTAACAGCTGATCGGCGCGAAGTTCATTGAACTTTGCGCGCGCCAGTTGTATTGTTATTGTGATGAAAAAAAAACTATTGAGTATACAAAAAAAGTTTCTTTGGGAAAGTTGATTGTAATCATGAGTACAATCACGAGTTTAAATATCGGTCACTAATTACCAGTCACCTTTTATACCATAAATATAATGAGGTTTTAATCAATTTTAATTTTTCGAAGAATGTGAAGCCAGATACTCTATTATTCGTGTTAACCTTTCCAAATAACGCTTGCAAAAGGGCTTTCGACATATCGCTTGCTTTAGACTCCATGCAGACTAAAGTGGTGTGCAAATAAAATTGTGTAATAACATTAGATAATACACTTTATGATTAGCGTCATAAGGTTTATTGTTCGATGTCAAAAGATACATTGCCAAAAAGGTCCTATTGCTGCTTCGTAATTTAAATTAAAGTATAAATAATTCCTGAATTCATTTTCCCCAGGTTGAGTGTATCCTTGAGGAGACTCCCACGAAAAAAAAGGTTAACAGAATGTGGGTAATAACAATAAAGCAATTCTATGCTTATTTTGATTGCATTGTATGATAACAAAAAAAATGTTTCTAACTTTCGTTCAAAGGTAGATAAAAACACTATGGAATTCGTTTCATAGTGGCATTGATTACGGTAACTAACCAATTATATGCAGTGTTTTTATAACCACTGCTCCCTTTCCAGAGTGTCTGCGTTCTAAGTGCAGTTCAAAAAAAAAAAAAAATTGAAGACGCAGATTGTCGGCCCCTTGTTCTATGGAAAACTTTTTTTTTATTTAGTTATAGTTGTTTTCCCAAAAAAAACGCATTAATTTTTGTTTACATGTTTTAAAACTAAATTGCAAACGCCTCTTCCGCTCCACCTAGAGCGGGAGGGGTCATTTGATGATTTCCTACCGTAAAAAAAACAAAAGTATAAATAGATTGGATTGGTTACCGCAGCGTTCTTTTATCTGCTTCAACATTATTTTTATATCCGCCACGCTGTTATTAATGCGGCGCATTCAACTTAATAATTAATTTTTTTGCTACATTTCGACGGAACAGTATTATTTAAAAAGTTTCTGAGAAGTAAAACTATTTAATTAACTCATTTACTAATACGAAATATGCTAATTTGGCTTTGCTTTATGGCTTCGATTAAAAACGGAGTACTTAAGTGTAATTTTCTAATTGACAATTATTACATACCTACTTTTGATCATATAAATAATTACTACTACCTTTAGTAGTAGCTCCCATATGCACATTTCCATTTTAAAAGACTGCACCAAACAAAATATTTCAATTAGTCTGCTTATATTAAAATTTTTTGGTAGTACCTCAGGGAGCCGACCGCCACTTCTTAAATCAGTATTATTTTGATATTACTTCACAGTGAAAAAGAGTTAGAGCTATACGCGTATAGCTCCGTTTCATTTCCACACTGAAGTAATATTGAAATAATACTGCTCTAAGAAGTGGTGATTCGGGTCCGGGCTAGTAAGTAAACTATTGCAAATAATATTTAAGTAGTGTAGGATGAGTATCTAACATTATTAAAATACGAGTATTTCTGTGATTTTTCCTTTTAAAACTTCGAGAAACCCTCTTTTTGACCCCGTATACAGTGTGACATAACACACTAAATTTGAATTCAGAATCTTAGAATATTAGGTTGTTTTGGAGTCACAAACACTCGAATGACTGTCATAACCGACAAAATTCAAATTCTATTGCAACTAATCTTTATTTATGACATTTACAGTTCGATCATTCAAAAAGCAGCTTTGGTTTCATACAACTAAAGTAGATAGTTGAGTACAAATCTAAGGTTCTAAATTCAAGTGTATAGTTTGGCATTCGCTTATCAGCTGGTGACTGAACGACCGCTCCGCGCCGAGGTCGAGCGCGAAAGACGTCTGTCGCAACGAACTAGTCTCATCACCTCTTCCGCACCACCCTCGAATCGAGACTCTATGGGTGAGTGTTTTTTGTTTACCATAAATGTATAAAAGTATTGCATAAATAAAAATATTTCGTATAGAAGCGAACCTCCCAATACAATCCCGTAAACTCGAAAAAATCGTTCGGACCGCGGTAAAAAATATTCAAAATGGCAACCCATTTTTATTTTGACAGTACAACAATATTCATTGCTTTGTATGTTTGAAACATAGTCTGCTCGATAGCAAAAATAACGCAATAGATATTGTTGAAATGTCAAAATAAAAGGGATTTACATTCCAAGTGTGAAAAAATGCGCTACAACTGTTGCGCATTTGATGCTTTAAACCAGTTAGGTTTGTACCGGGTACAATCCTGGCAAGCTATGTACTAGTCCACGGCTTGAGGCTTATTTAACGAAAAGGCCAGTATCGCTTCTATACAAAGTACTATTTATTTTATTTTTCAGTAATTGGAGCTTTCGCTTTTCTTTGTTGATTTTTTGATGATTTTCTAACATATTTAACATACATGCTAAATGCTTATTATGTAGCATCGCATCTTTTTCAGGCGGTCTACCAACCCCTCAAAGAGAAGTATTATTTTAATATAACTTCAGTGTGTGAGAGAGAGGAGGGATAGCTCGATCTCTTTTCCAATGTGAAGCAATATTAAATTAATAATACAAAAATAATATTTATATAAGAGGTAGCGGTTGGCCCCCTGGACTATTATTGATATCTATTTAACGGTGTAAACCTCAAATGTAAATTATCATAGAATTAATAAAGTACAAGTCACACGTTTTTAATGCGCCTGCCGAAATAAACAATAAAAAAGAAAACATGAAGTAGCATTATTTAGTAGTAACTAAAAAGTGAAGTGTGGTGCGCATGGGCAAGTTTAGTGTGACTTAGCGAAAGCTCTTAGTTGGTGGTAGTTAGTTTTCGTAGTATTTTATCTTCGAAGTTTTATTTTTATTTTTAGAAACATAAGTAATAAGTAGAAAGGTGTTTTAAGTAGAACTTGCGGTTCTTTTCAGCAGTAGTCCATCGGTTCTATAAGCTGTGGTGCTTGATTTATCTTTTATCTCATTTGTTTTTTTTATTCGTTTTTATTTTAGATGTACCAGAATAACGACCTTCCGCTTTCCAGCCAGTCTTATGCCTTATGCGTTTGTCTATGTTTTCTTGCTACAATTATTATTATATTTTATGTGAAAAATATTATGTATTTTATCCATAACTGTCGCTGAAATCGACATGACTCATTAAATTCGGTGTCTGAAAGAATTATCAGTGAAATTGTTGTCAAAACTTACCTAACAACAGCAATACAATACAACAACAATACACATTACAACACAACACATTACAAATACAATACAATTGATTTTTTAACCAAATCACCTGGCAAGGGCTTTAACCACGAATTCATTAAAATATCATAACCATATTCTCCTAAACTCCAGGAACAACAGACTCCAATCAAGAAGAGGAGGAACCTCCCCCACTACCAAAGAAATACGCCCACCGAAGCATGGACCTCGAGAGCGACACTAACAACAACGGGGACTCGAACCCACTCCCTCCTCGACACAACTATGACACAGTCTGGGCGCCGCGAGGATCATTCTTGTACAACTCTATAGCTAGACGGAATACCACGACTGAAAAGGCGCCTACTCCCCCTCCCAAGAAGAGAAATGCCCAGACTTAAAGTTAAACATGTTTCTCATTACGGGTGTAAATAGACCCTTAACGCAGTCGATTATCGCTTAATCTTCCCACCATTAGGATCTTTTTGTTTGTATCCGAACATACCTGGAAACATGGTCACGGATATATTAACCCATCAAATGTCGTATGAACCCCATAGGTCATTAGAAAAATTCTCTCGAAACGACAATAAATGTAACCGTATAAATTTTGGAGCTCTTTTAAGCAAACGACATCTAATAGGCGAACATCTAATGGGTTAAAGGTCAAAGATCTACCATTTTTGGTCGTAAGAAAACAAATGACACTCAACTTTTAACATCCCACGATTGCTTTACTGTAGCATACACTTAAACGCATTTTTTTCGTGTGTTTAACATGTTTTCTCAACAAAAATTTAAGTCATGATCCAGCAACAATCTTTACACAACGTTTTATTTGATGCAAGGATGCGCACGTAACCGTCGGGTTATGTGATGGGCCTTTTTACACCCTGTATAATAGAGAAGTACCATCAGCAAGAAATAAAGAAAGAATAAAGTTTATTTGTAAAGTAAATAAATAATAAAGTTAGTTACATAGTTAAAGAACGTAAATGTACGGCCTAACCAACAACTTCATTATGAGTTCGCGATGGCGTGCACAATGACGCTCAGTCGTTTATAACTTGTAAGTACTGGTTTCAACCGGCGCGTCACATTGCATGTTACCATCACGAATTCGAAATACATTGGTGTGGCCGTACCTTAATTAAACGCTTGGGAGACTTAGTTGTTGAGTCAATTATGTTTGCGCTACCGCAGGGTCTTTGTCGCATAAAGGTAACTAGCATCCCAGGCGAAGGTAGCCTTAATTTAAAAATGTTTTTTTTTGTTTTTTTTTTTGGAATGGCATCTCGCAGGTCAATCTAAGAAGTTGTCGGCTGTTTAACCGGACTTGCCTGTCCATCCCTCAATAAGTTAAGGCCTCCGGTCAGCAATAACAAAGCATAGAAGGAATATTAATAAAAATATGAATGCGCTTATGGACGCTTGAACATTACCATTATGTTGATGTACAGAGGCCCACACATCAAGTTACTCCAATCTGTCAAATTTCTTTTATAGTTATTCAACTTTATTACAAAAGCATAAGGTTTATTTTCAATTGGAAAAAATTTACAGTTTGGGATAACTTGATTAATTTAAAATACTCGTAACGAAAGCTATAATTGGTACGGATACAAACTATAAATGCTAATTATTTTCACAGCATAAAATGTTATTTGTATTTTAGACGCATTTTTAACAGAACTTTTTCATTTAAATTGTTATTTATTCGTTAAGCTTAATATTTACATACCTAAAAAATTATTAATAACTATGTACAAGTATATAACAGGAGGGTATATTTTTTCGTTAAGTGGTTTTTGAATAACTTTAAAACTATGCCATATTTCGAAGCATTAAAGTTGACTTTCAACTGTCGTCTTACCCACCTAAACGCACTTTTTGCAGTACTTTTACAATGTTAACATTGATAAACAAGTGTTGCTCACTTCTTTGAGGACATTGTTGCTATGGGAAAATATTTGAATTAGAAATTTAAACAAAATAATGGTTTGATAAAGCATAATGAAAGCGGAATAATTATCCAAAAAGTATTTACTTCGCATATGATTATGCGTATTATAATAGCTCCTTTTAAATACAAATTAGGAGTTAGTCTGCTTAAAAGAAAAGTCAAAATGCTTTTAAATTAAAAATATTTTATAGGCTATTTACAAAATTTATTGAATAATTGAATATTAACGTCATTATTTTATAATCTATTAGATCCAGTGAATAGCTTCTTATAATATTATAAGAAAAATATAGCCATTCAAAATTCTCCAGAAGAAGAGTCAGAAAAGCCACCGAGAAATTTTAGAAAATTAAATGTTTAACGTGTTATCTAAGTTTATAGTATACAAACTTATTTTAATGTATTAAAAAAAAATGATATTTTTGTGATATGTAAATTCACTAGATGCCATTGATCCAAAGGTTACCGATACAGATATTATTGATGAGATTTATTTTGTAGATGTTAAAGTACTTTTTCTATTAAACATTTCTTTCGAGCAAAGTATAATATTATGGAATCGAAATAATGTAATGTATTCAAATCACGAAAGTAGTCTAAGAAATTCAGTATTTTTTATTTATACGTGAATATTATTTAAGTTAGAAAATGTGTTTGGGCAAATATTGGATTTGTATTATTTGTACTCATTATTGTCGCCATATTTATAAGTATTATAAAAGCTTAATAGTAAAACATCTTATTTGTGCTAAATTTTATTACTCAAAGTCAAGAACAAACTAGAGAAAGAAAACTCATTTTTTTTTCTTAATAAATGACATTTCAGTAGTAATAATCATTTTAATTGTTATATCAACTTATGCTTCCGTTTTAAAAGCTTGTATGTCCAACATACATTTGTTTAAAGATTATAATAATCCTAAAAATATAATCACTATGTTAAAGGAACACTAGCTTCCATATCATTTAGCGGCCATACGTAGCACCAAATATACAAAATACGAGTTTTGTATATTGAAATAAACATTATTATTGTATATTATTAGATACATAAGTCGATTTATTTGACAATAATGTATAAGGTATAATAATAGTAATAATTTTAAATCATTGTTCGAATTCAGTCGGCTACTGAGAAGTATTAAAGAAGAATAATGAACTTCTTTGGTTGACTGTACATACTTTTGTTATTTATACATTTAAATAAACAGATCAAACTAGAATTAGCGGAATGTTTATTTATATATTTTGTAGCGTTTTGATGATAACGTCATTTAGTTTTAATATTAAGTTATTGTTGATTTTTCTTTCGTGAATCGCGGAGCGTTTTAGAGAGGCAAATAGAACCTGTTACGTTTAAATTAAAACAAATTCGCGTAAAGGTATAATTACGGTGGTTATTGAAGATATTCGATAGGATATCACTAACGCTACGGTTTCATAGAAGTTTGGCGGCCGACACATAACGGTCGCAGTGTAGTCATGTAAATGATGGTAGTGGGTTTTGACTTTACGTTGTCAAATAACGTTCTCTAGGATAACACCCACTTACATAAATATCGTTTCAGTGACGTCATTCGCTGGTAAATTACGGATGCTATGTGGCGGCCAACGTTCTCCTACGAAACGTTAGTTAAACCTTTTCACCGCCCGAGACATATCAGTTGTCGTGCCCCCAGCGCCCGGCACAGTGAATCGAAAAATAAATATTTACGACGAATAGGGTCTTGCAATGACGTAAAAACGCAAAACCAAACATAAATTCTCAGTAGGATAAATACGACTCAGGCGATACGGGCCCGGAAATATTTGTCGTATTAATCCGATTGGGGCGGTTAAAAGGTTAAAGACCTAAATAATCATGAATTATAAGATTGAAAGTAGAAATATACACAAATTATTTAAATATAATTGATATTATTAAGAGTTGTGGTCTTCCATTAAAAAAAAAAAAATTATTTCGTAATATCTTCGTTCCGCGGCCATACCACACCAAATATACGATGATTGTTGTGTTTTTGTATATTGTATTGTATATTATTAGATACATAAGTATATCGATATTGTTGTGTACTCATGTCGCAATAGGTAGTTAATAATTATTACCTGCAAATAAATAGATATTTTATAGATTATATTGTTTTATTTCGTTTCTTTTGGTGTAGTAATAAATGGATTATATTAATCACTAGCTTCTGCCCGCGACTTCGTACGCGTATCCTGTTGCTTATGCCAGCGACAACGGGGTCGTCAAAATCGAAGATCTGAATCACGATCAGCGGTCAGTCACGCATCACGTTCCCCACTTGTCTTTAGAGACCTAGAACTCGATGCGTAGAAACGCTTGGAACTCAAGCGTAATTCTCTATCCATGAACGTCTCCGATTCGCGAGACAATGCATGACTTGCACGATCTGCGGTCAGTCGCGCATCATATTCTTCACTGGTCTCTAGAGACCTGGATGTAGATGCGTAAATACGCTGAGAACGCAGGCGTGCTTCGCGATCCGAAGAGGTTTCCACGGAGCGAGTTGCAGCCGGATGTTTTCAAACAGCATCAAGTCTCTCGTGACGCTCTTTGGTAGATTCTTGGGATCTTATGATCTTCAATCTTTTAGCTCTTTTGGAACATTGGGAAAGATTTGACCTCTTTCTAGGCATGGTTATAGTTTTATTGTGAATATAAGTGATCAATTAAAATCTAAGGGACTGCTCCCAGGCGTTATCGGGTAGGCTACTGTGTCACGAAGATAAATAGAAAAGGAAATTAAACACTAAAATAACATAAGTCCGAAGGCATATTTATTTGGTACAATAAAAAAATAAATGGGAGTTTTGGCCAGCAGGGTCAAATTTTCAATGATATAAGTACAGAGGCCAGCACATCAAGTTACCACAATCTGTAAAATTTCTTTGATAGTATTTCAACTTTATTGCAAAGACATAAGGTTCATTTTTAATTGAGAAAATTTGACAGTTAGGGATAGCTTGATGTGCTGGCGTCTGTACCATCGTCAGCGAAAATCAGTCCTAAACTGTTACCGCCTTCACCGCGTGTAAGTTCTCCCAGCTTTTGTTATTTTATAATTATACAGTGAAATTAGTGATAGCTTTGATTTCCACATCAGATGTTTCTGATTTTCGATTTTTAGAAGTCAATAGGAAATGACCATCAGACTGAACAACTTTTGCTAAGACGTCGATTTTTATAAGTCAACAGAAAGTGCTCATCGGATTGGACAACTTTTGCTAAGACGTCATTCCTATACAGAGTCGATATGACAGAGGGGCATTAAATTACACTACGTACCTATACTATACGTGTTTAGTATTAACTCGGTAGGGTATAAAAAAAAAATGAGGTTTTTATTTTTTCTAACAAACTAAATAGCTTACAAATCAGAGTAAAACGCAACCACCCTTTGTAAATAAAAACTGACCTTGTAACGCAGCGGCACCGACGCGTGCACGCCGGAGCGCTGTTAGGAAAGATCGTCGTGTTCAAACGGGGCAAAAACTTAAAAAAACATTTGCGACTAAACTACTGCTCCTATTTAATTGATTTTTGGTACAGAGCTTTAAAATGGTCCCTCTTATAAGGTGTTTAAAGGAAAGCCCCTCTGTCGTATCAACTCTGTATATGTTATAGTGTAGCTGGGCTCTTGGAATTCCACAACAGGTACTCCAGATCTTAAATTTTTATGCGTCAACAGAGAGTGCTCATCAAGCTGAACAACTTTTGCTAAGACGTCATTCCAATATCTGTTATAGTGTAGCTGGGCTCTTGGAGTTCCACATCAGGTGTTCCAGATCTTCAAATTTATTCTCTCAGCAGAAAATGCTCATCACGCGGAACTATTTTTGCTACGGTATTATTTTTGTATCTCTTATAGTTTAGCTGGTCAGTTGCGGTTCTGCATCAGGTGTTCAAGTTTCCAATATAAATTATAGTCTTTTTGTTGCCCAGACTAAATACCTACACAACAAAAAAAAATCATTCAAAACCGTCCAGTAGTTCCGAAGATTAGCGTGTACAAACAAACAGACATGCAGACAAACAGACCGATTTTTTTTTGGATTCGTGCTCTATTACTGTTTCTAAACCATTCAATCATTATTTTTTTAATATATCCAATGTACAGACACAGTTTTTTTACTGTTTTATTTTATTATAGATAGATTTTAAGGAAAATTTATTAAAAGAACCTAACCTAAAAACCCTAAAATATAAAAAAATGAAATATGCAAACAGTCAGTATTCAAGTGAATCGCAATAATCGAATGCCACTATTCGCCTATACTCTGCAGGATACGTGCGTTCGCTACGAATAACTGAATCCTTATGGCAGCGAGGTGTTTTTTTTTTTGATAGTGGCATCTCGCAGCTCAACCATAGGGTTGTATTACTGCTTAACCGGACTTGCCTGTGGATACCACAAAAGAATTGTAGCCTCCAGCCAGGGCTTATAAAAACTTACAAACTAAGCGACTACACGCTAAGGGCACCCCCTGTGGGGTATGGACCTCGGCTTAGGGCGTCGCTGGGGGAGAACAGCAAGGGACAGCTGGATCGGGGTAACAGCGGCGCGGCTCTCAGCGCGCTTTATATAGCCACGGACGCGCAGGCGCGATGCGTATACGTACTCTGATAGAATACCTTAACAAATGTTTGCCGTGATTCTTTAAATTGACATAACTTTTTTATTTATGAACCGATTGACATGAAATAAACACTAAATGTTAAGTGAAGCTTACTACAATATATTAGTGAAAACCGTATCTAAATCGAATAAGCCGTTTCTGATATTAGCGTGCACAAACACACAGACAAACACACAAACAGACAAAAAAAAAATTAATTACAATTTCGGGTTCGGCATCGATATAATAACAACCCCTGCTACTTTTTTTTATATATTTCCATTGTACAGACACCACTTTTCTACAAATTTATTATATGTATAGATAAGCTGTTTCACGCGTCTTCGCCCGCGTGCTTCAATTGTTTTTCAAAAAAACAAAAGAAGCCTACATTAGTAGAAGCATCAATACTACTTTCTAGAATTGCTCTCGAATGTCATGATTTCATGAAATAGTCATTCCGTAAGATTACAGGAACTTACAGGGCTTTTTTTTTTTAAGGCTGGGAAATCATCCAATGACTGCTCCCGCTCTGGGTGGAGTGGAAGGGAGTGTCAGACTCTTACTGACTAAAACCCATCCATGTTCCTTTCGTAGCCCTTTATGTTCTGGGGTAGCGGTAACCCTTTCGGACAATCCCGCTTACCCGGCAAACTGTATCGGTGATTTTAATGATTGCGGACGGTTCTATAAATACGTACTTGCTACGGCCGCGAATCTTTGATCAACATAACACCTTATTACGCAAATAATTTGACAGGGTAGTCAATAATATTACTTTTTATGGACTGTCAAAACGCGGAATTTGTATGAAATATTGAAATGTGACGTCACAGATTTTTGTAATCAAATGGAAAACTTATTAACATTAAAATCCAATTTTACAATTATATCCTCGCATAATATTTCATTTCTGCTTGGTGATGGAAGTTTTTAAGACGAACGGTCTTTATTCTATGTGATTTCATATTTTATTTTTGACCGTGTCAAATATAGCCAATTGCAAAAAACGTAAGAACATTTGAATTGCGCCCCGTATTCCCTCAATAGGTACCGCTGTATGTATTTTTTACGAAAATACTAATTTTTTGAGATAACCGTGACGGTTTCGCATTTTTCAGTATAATTAATAACATAACGCTGATTTCACCCAAAGGGTTAGACATAAAGTGTACTTCTAAACATACATAGGGTAGTAGTACACCGACATTTAAAAATCTGCTCTTCCATACATTTTGACGAATTATGCGAACATAAATGTACTGAACAGCGGTTTTTTTTTTTCATATTTCAGAATTGGTGCCACAGTCAAAGTTGTCCATTTTCATGAGTACTATACCCCCTGAAAGTATATATCAATATCAATATCTTTATTGCTTTACCATAATGTGTACTTAGGTGGTAGTATGTCCCTCGTTTAAACCTAACACACAGTAGGGGAGAGTGGGGAGCATTCGTACAACGGGAGCATTCGTACAGTAGTGATATCTAAGCTATACAGCACACTGGCGTGTTCATGTTTGTGTGCGTAACTCCCACTCGGACGCATAGGCTACGCGCGGAGTGGCGGGGCAGTGCGGCTCCCGGCTTCGACACAACAGGCCCGTTCATGTTTTCGCTCCACGTAAGTAATTTTTGGATTCACTTTGAAACGTGTTTAAATGTTATTAGTTTTACTCTAGTTATAAAAGTGATTCAATTTAGTTGGTGGAATGGTATTGAGGTCTTAAATGCACGCAGTTGTTTTCTGATAACTATAACGGGTATTTTTATTTTAAATTAAATCGTTGTATTTTTGGTTTGGGGTACCTTCGTGCAGTTAGCAGTGGGGTAGATTCGTACTGTACGAATCCTCCCCACACTAACTTGCATAGCATTAAACATTTTTTTACCGAATATATTATTATTACAGAATCGAGAATATATACAGATACTCCGGAGAAAATAAGACTAGAAGAAATAGAGAAAGCAAAACAGTTGAAAAAGCAAGAGCAAGAGATAAAACAAAAGGCTAAGGAGATGAAGCGAGCTTTCAATTTAGTATCCGCCAACACCAATCCAAAAAGACAGAAGAAAACTGTAAGGACAACTAAATCAAAGAGGCAAAAGAAAACTTTCAAGCCTGTCAGTGAGGACGAGTCTGATTCTGAGGATGAAACTAATATCAGTTTAAGAGAAAGTTCTTGTTCTCCCATCGAAGAAGCGTCCGAGCAATTGGATGTTCAAGATGAAACTCCAGTTATGTCTATGAACATTAACCAAGGATGTTTCGTGCTAGTCAAATTTGCTAAAAAAAATACTGTTTTATATTATGTTGGGCAAGTGCTTATAAAATACAGTCCTATTGAATACATAGTTTCATTTATGAGGAAGAAGCCTGCTTCCTGGAAATTTGTTTTTCCCACCACCAAGGATGAGGGGAGTGTCAATATAACAGATGTGGTACATATACTGACACCATCAAAATCTGCTTTGACAGCGAGAACGTCCCACATTTATAGCTTCGAGAAAGACTTATCTGTGTATGCTGTCGGATAGTACGTGTAGTATACTTAAGACTAAGGCTTGTTGCTGTAATGGTAGAGTTTATTATGTTGATTCATTAGGTACCTACTTATTATATTAATAAGAGAAAAGTTATGATACGTTTTTGTTACCAAGACTAAGTATAATTATTTTTAGTACTGAGGTACGTTTTTTGTTACTAAGAGTAAGTAGTTATTTGTAGTACCTACTGAGGTACACAAAATAATAATTGATAATTGTCCCTAAAAAAAGGCTGATTCTGTGTTAATTGTGATCTCAATAAATGATAATATTACATTGAATAGTGGTTATTTCTCTCATTGTACGAAGGTACCCCACTATGTATGAAAGCTCCCTACGCTATGTACGAACCTACCCCACGTGTGGGGTAGGTTCGTACGTTTTTCTCATGTTAGTAAAGTTGTCGTAGCATCGCCATGCTTTCTTATATCGAAACAACACATCATTCATCTTAAAGGCTGATAAGTGCAGTATGTGACAGCATTAAAGTTATTTTTAAATAATGGATAGTTTTTGTTTTATGTGGCTTAAAGTAAAAAGTGTACGAATCCTACCCACTCTCCCCTATGTACCAATGAAGTACCTAAATGCATACTTTTATGGTGTTCTACCTACCTATATGATTTTATTCTCATGTTTACGAGGGCAATAACCGTCACAATATCACAGTTTCGTAAAAAACTATGCTAACAAAACACCAATGTTTACAGCCGTTGTATAACGTACGGCCTGCAAATAAAACCTGAAATGTTTGCCTACTGAAATAAAACTACTTGCCTACATGGTTCAGGCGTGATCATTATGTTTGCTTAAACATAACATCACGCGTGTATTTTCCCAAACGGGTAGGCAGATGTGGAGGTACCATTTGTACTTTATGTTGTTGTTAATAAGGATCGAGACTATCGTCATTAATCGGTCATAGATCCAGACTTAAAGTGGAAATTCTAGATGACACCAAGTTACACTCCTTGAACTGGGGATGGAACCCAGAACCCCAAGTTCAAAAGTCCCGACAAGCAAGGCGCGAACTTAGTATAGCGCCGCATTTTCGACTGGCGACTCGAAAAGGTATCTAGTTTTCCCCATGCACCAAAAGCGTGATAACGATATAAAAATATAACAAATACTTAATTCTTTTTAACCACACATAAAAAACCTTCACCTAAATCGATAAGAAACGATAAACAAACTGACAACTTTTCCGTTAGTTATTGCTAAAAACAACATCTTCAAACAGATTAATGGCTATCAAACAATCTACGCGAAGCTGTTACAGCTGCTACCCCTGAACATAAAGGACTAAGGAAGGAACATGTTTTACTCAGTAAGAGTCTGACACTCCTTGCCGCCCCACCCAGAGCGGGATGGGTCATTTGAACATTTCCCACCCTCAAAAAAAAAGGGCACACTCAAGGCAATGAAAGAAGTAATCAGTAAATGGTACAAAACAAAGAAAATATACTTGTAAAAAAAAATTTTTTAGTTAGCTATCTATCTAAACCAATAGGTAAATAGGTAGGTGAAGGTCGATCATACTTTGAATCGTATAAAATAAAAATCTTGGTTTATTAACCATTGATAATCTTTATCTAAGGGGCTACTGTCATTGAAATAGATAATTTAAAGATCATTTAATGGAGGAAAGCCACTTTCCGATCATTCATTTGTTTTTTTTATGTTACCAATTAATAAATTGAACATAGCAAAAGAAAAACTTAAAATAAGATAAAAATAGACAAACGATCACATTCAGTTATTTAATCTAAATGACATTAATATATTAATTAATAAGAACCGCTAATTAATAAGAATAAGAACGAGTTTAGTTGTCTCGTGATAAAAATAGCATTACTTAACAACCATTAATATTAGGCATCTCAGAAACTGTAATAATTATACATAAACGCCTAACGAGTTATGCAATTTAGATATATAATAAAGAGGAAAAATCCGTGCATGTATAAACCCCAAAATATATTTAACTAATGGTTTTTTAATGAATAAAACATGATAAAACTGGAATTCGAAGAAGTGTAAAAAGGAATGTTAATATCCACAAGGCGAAGGAAACAATATATTATGATAGGCAGGGTGAATATTTGAGAAGCTAGTAAAATAATGACTATAAAGGTCTGCTTAATAACAATGTTAAGTTCACGGACAGACATCGTATAGCCTATGTCGCTTTGTCTAGAAGCATGAAATGACAAGAGTTCAATTAATGTAAACCTCTTCTTTTTTTTTGAGGCTGGGATTTCATAAAATGACTCCTCCCGCTCTGGGTGGAGCGGAAAGGAGTGTCAGACTTTTACTGACTAAAACCTATCCATGTTCCTTCCAAAGCTCTTTATGTTCCGGGGTAATGGTAAACCTTTCGGACAATCCCGTTTACCCGGTAGATGTATGGAGGTATGGAACGTTTTTCCGACATTTTTGTCGATAGGAAATTGCATCAGGCACATGGCCTGTCACTACATAAAACACTAGATTTTGCCAGCGACTTCGCCCGCGTGTATGTAGGAAAGTATCCCACGGGAACCGCAAATTTTTCCGGGATAAAAAGCTTATATGCTATGCCAGACTATAATCTATATTTGTGCCACGTTTCATCCAGATCCGTTAAGTAGGTTTTGAGTTTATTCGTTACAAACATACATACAAATCTTTCCTCTTTAATATATTAGACTAATATCGAAAGCCTAGGTAAGACTTTATACCATAGGTACAGCTATCATCCTATACTTACCTGCTGGAAATTAAACCTATTTGATTAACCTCTTTACTTCTCAACCTGGAAAATAACTAGGTATTGTGACAAAGACGTGACCGGGACAACTCCAAAATTATCTCTCAGTAATTAATTCTGCGACACCTTACTCACGCTCTAATCTAGATTTTAAGACTAGCGCTACCAGACAGCGCAACCTTATCTTGATCACACTGTACACACAACAACTAGAATGAAACCTGTGTCATTCTTCCGGAAATAGACGCATTGCGATGTCGGTAATGGAAAACCTTGAAAGTCTTGGATTAGAGAGGGTAAGATAGGCGTGACCGGGTGAAGAAACGATGGGTTTTTGCCGAGGCCACCAACCCAACCCCTGTGGAAGACAACGGGCTACAGTAGACTGGGTGTATTCTCGATTCGAATAAGTATATTATAAGGAGTTAATTTTTAACAAATTAACTCTAAGAATTTCGTGGGAGCATTGTACTCATCGTTACGAACAACTTTTATTATGGGATGAACCCTGAAATCGCGAAAAAATATGAGCTGTTCCATACATTTTATTGAGTTACGTGTGCATAAATGTATAAAACAGCTCATATTTTTTACAGTGAGTACAATGCTCCCAGGAAATTCTTAAAGTTAATTTTTTTTAATCTTATATAATTATATTTTTTTTTGTGTTCGCGGATAACATCGTCGTTTTTCTTCCAGCGTGCCTTTAATCCCTCGACATACTGTGACAGACTAATAAAAACTAGTTTCCATCACTTATCACAACGACCTTAAATGAAAATAAAATGCAAAATAAATATTTTTGTATCTGTTCTTGAAATGGAAATTTTATGAGAGGCCTAGTAACACTAATTACCAAGAATTTCTTTTCCAAGGTTTGTGTTTTGCAGATCTATCTGTATTACCTACTTGTAAGGCTGTCTGAATTATGACGATATAGCATGTTCGGTATGTAGACCTAATGTTTAAACCAAGTAGGTAAGAGTTTATGAAACGAAGGTTTTATATGGGGTTAATGAGTTTCACAGGAGTAACCTACACCGACTTTGGTTATAGGGCAGCAAGCACGATTTGTGTTAATTGGGCTTCAAGAACCGATGATGGACAGGCGAGAGACCCTTCGGGATCTGACCAAGAAACTGAAAATCTAGAGGAGACTGTTGCCTCGAGTCAAATCATTTATTAAATCATAAGTATGATTATTGGTGATAGGTACAGAGGCCAGCACATCAAGTTACCCCAATCTGTATTTTTTTTTTGATAGTTTTTCAACTTTATTTCAAAAACATAAGGTTCATTTTCAGTTGGGATAATTTGACATAATTTGGGATTACATAAAAATCAAATATTTAGATAGGAATGTGCTAAAAATTTACTCATAGGGCAGGGGTATGGTAGAATAAGGCATAAAACCACTGTATTTTCTTACCTCCTCTAGGTTAGGCTGGGTTGTGGAGGTGGCCTTCTGCGAAACAGTCATCTCGTAGGAGGCTGCAGCAAGGGAGAGGTAGATCGCATCCTCTCACCCGGCCCTCAGCAGGAGTACCGGGCGTTAACGGAGAGAGGACAATAACCTCTTTCAGCCCCAACTGATTCGACCGACATATCCTATCCAAATTTCAATAAATTTGTTTGTGATCCCTAACCATCTTTCGAATATCATGGTGACTTTTATAGAAAAAATGGGACGTTCAGCGTTCCCCAATTTGATTTTGTTTCGGGAAACTTTTCCAATATTCCTATGCCTTCAAACCTTGTTGAGACTATTATAAACATTTTAAAATAAAAATTTCATTTGTTCTCAAGTGATTCGTTTACCAACGGACAGTCGATAGATTCTGTAAAAATCTCACCGTTAACACTAAGGTGAAGTTAGCTATCGTTCCACCTAATGCATTGTCACCTCACTTGAAACTCACTTCATTCACGTTTTTAATGTGAGATTTTTAGAGAATAGAATAAAATCGTTTTTTTTAACTAACGTGTTATCCAACTTTCGTTACTGACTGTACCTACATACTTTACAATTGTGTATTTACAAAATTACTGCAAGATTAAAGTCAGGCTGCAGTGACGTAGGTACTCTATGTAGCACCTGACTAGAATTCTACGAAAATAAGCACCCTTCGTTTGTTTATTACTAAATCACAGTTTACTCTCATGTTTATGAAAACATCTAAAACAGCATGCAAAGTCACACTGTATCTACGTTATCAGATAAACCTCAAGTACACACATTGCCTTGCAAAATAAGAAATAGCAGAAGATCTAACACACATTGGTAGAAAGAGCGCGGAGATTAAGAGGAACCGCGGTCCCGAGGCCGAAGGCTTATTTTTTTTCTAAAATGTATTTTTTTTTAAGACATAGGGACCTGGTATTTGAACGGGATTGTCCGGAAGGGTTACCGCTACCCCGGAACGTAAAGGGCTAAGGAAGGAACATGGATGGGTTTTAGTCAGTGAGAGTGACACTCGCTTCCGCTCCACTCAGACGGGGACCCCTCATTTGATGATTTCCGAGCCTCAAAACCAAAAGGGACATTGGTAGATGTTGTAAAATAATGTTTAGACTAGTATCATTAACCAGGGAAAAAACAGGAATACGAATAAGGAACGAATTAGGGAATGAACGCCAACGACTATGTGTCCGCGTTTCCTCTCAAACAATAACTTCAATTTCAACTCTACTATGTATACTGCATTCGCATGCTAATTTCCAAACACGGAAAAGAAGTTTTTTTTGAAAAACTAGTTTTATACGCACATAAATAAAGTTCAGTTTGTGGTACAACTAGTAACTCTTTCCTCTAGTTAAGGTGATACAGGATACTCTGGCCTTCCCCCTTTATAAAAATTTAAAATTCACTGATAGACACCGCTCAGTCTAAACCTCTGGGGCTAGAAGCGTGAAATACAACAATTGCTTATAATAATTATAAGGAATTGGTGTGACAAGAACGAGGGTCAGCACTGAGGACGGTTTTTTTTTCAAAAAGCAAACATACCCTTTTTTTGAGGGTGGGAAATCACCCAATAACTCCTCCCGCTATGAGTAGACCGGAAGGGAGAGTCAGACTCTTACTGACTAAAACCCATCCATGTTCCTTCCTTAGCCCTTTATGTTCCGGGGTAGCGGTAATCCTTTCGGACAATTCCGCTGACCCGGCAGGCCTCGACCCTAACGAGCCCCGAGCAATCATCCCCTAGAGGATTTAAATGGGGAATTAAAATTTGTATCCATAAATTTTGACAACAGGAATGCCATTACATCAAATTCAGAGTCAAATAATTTACTTCACATAGGCACAAGAAAGGCACTTTTTAGCGTCAAAATGAACAAGAAATAGAATTGATTCTAGTCTCCCCTAGATACACATTTCCGTTAAAGAAAGTTGTAAGAACTGAATCTTCTATAAATAACTTTGTGCGTAAATAAATAGTGACTCGTAAAATGTGATTCATTCATGAGAACTAGACAGATTTCAGATAACCAGTGTGTCTGTGTGGACCATCACATGATTGACATGACAGACTGTGACGATACAACTTAAGATTAAATTATCTTTGTATCTTCTCCGTTATCACTATGATGAATTCGATATCAATATCTGTTTTAGCTGTTCCAAATTACGTTGAGGTCGGCTTCCGGTCTGATTGGACAGAGCTGACCATGAATCATTCGATAAAATAATCAAATTTATCGTGTCATGTCATGGTACACGACACACCCCTAAGTAGACGCAAACCACACGGCTTGCGTTATTTCTTTAATAACTTTATTATTATATTAACCTATTGTTATCATTGACATTTCTGACACTAATTCTGAAAACAATACCTACGTTCTACGTCAGAAAACAACGTAGGTATTGTTTTCAGAATGACAGTAGTAGACCCAGGAAATTAATTGCTTATCAAATTGACGTACTCTGCATCAATTTTTTCATGGAATAAGTAAGTACTAGGTACTTAGTATTAGTATGTGTTTAAACTAAGGTTTAAACACGTACCAAGTAATAACAACCATTTCTTTCAACTGTCAAAGAATGAGAGTTGTAATTTATTACCATCGAGAGAATGCGTTCCCGGCACCTGACGGACGGACGAAAGGACGATTAGGAACTTAAAGGTCACAGCTCATTAGAGCCACCCGGCACCCACTCCGCACCGGAGAAAAAGAAGAAAAGAGAGTGAAATTCGTAAATCACGTATTTTTTTGTACTCAACTGACAGGTTACAGGAACGCATTCTTTCATTGGTTGGAGTATAATTTAAGTTGGTACTAATTAGTCAATTTGATAAGTAATTTTATTTATTTAATTGCCCCGATTTTACCTAATATGGCATGAGTCGCTATTGTTCAGGTACAGAGCCCAGCACATGAAGTTATTTCAATAGTTAAATCAGTAGTTAAACTTACACAAGGGTCTTAAACACCTACCGAGTCATCCGTGAATAAAAAATAAAAAAAATTCGGGGTGATATTCAAATGAAATATAAAAAATAAATCTTAGATGCAAAATGATCGTTAACCAAATTAACCACAGTAAATATTGCTGCAATCAACCCTTTTTTTCTTAACAAAAACTAAAAGTCATCAAAATTCAAAAGATTATTAATAAAAAAAACAATACCATCAAAACAACAATTTAATTTACTAACACTAAATGAATAATATTATTGTAATGACTTCTAATTTAACGTAATTAGGCACGTTCAGAGACCTACGTTGCGTTTGCGCAGACGTAGCTGTGACGCAGTACTGCGTGTGCAACGTCACGTCATTATGATGTATTTTTATACTAGTGTGTGTGCAATATGCGTTTTGTTTTTGTTTCGCAGATGTCAGTCGACCTCACGCTTCATTACCACAAAAAAAGCCGGTAAAACTTTATTATGGGTTGAATTATCAAACTTACCTTGACGTGTTTGTGACATTTAGCCTTAGGTTAGTATAGCAGGTCAGCGGGATTATCCGAAAGGGTTACCGCTACCCCGGAACACAAAGGGCTAAGGAAGGAACATGAATGGGTTTTAGTCAGTAAGAGTCACACACTCTCTTCCGCTCCACCCAGAGCGTGGGGTCATTTGATGATGATGTAAAATCAATCAAATAAGGGTAAAATGCTTTAAGTACCTGTTTCTTAGGCCTGCGGTCATTTGACGGCTCATATTATCATAATAATATTATGCTAAAATGTGGGTATACTATAAATAGGTACACCTCTGTCTAACCCTTTGGGGATAACAGGCGTGATTTTATGATTAATAATATTATGTTTACTATGAGTCATAGATATATGACAATTTAATGTCATATACCGTATGATTCATTTCATTATATTCATTGAGCTTTAGTGACGTACTTATCTATACAGACACCAAAAAAAAAATCAAATCGCGAAAAAATATTCAGCTGTTCCCTACATTTGTTCGTATAACTCGTCAAAATGTAAGGAACAGCAGATTTTTTTTTCGCGATTTTAGGTTTGGTCCCATAGTAAAAGTTGTTCATAATGATGAGTACAATGACCTCTTAAGAGGTTTCTGGTGTTTTACAAATAACCCTGTATACATTTTTGGTCACGTGACTCGTCGAAATGTAGGGAACAGCTGATAATTTTTTGGTCCCATTATAAAAGTTGTTTAGTTTGGCGGTCTGTAGCATATCCCTTTGAATGTTACACCCAGTATTATTATTTATTATATTTAAATTTCATTTACACTAATATTAATAACTAGCTTCCGCCCGCGGCTTCGCCCGCAAAATATGTCGACAAATATCATACATATAAACCTTTCTCTTGAATCACTCTATCTATTAAAAAAAACCGCATCAAAATCCGTTGCGTAGTTTTAAAGATTTAAGCATACAGACAAAAATAGCGACTTTGTTTTATACTATGTAGTGAAGCTGAAGCCCAAACTATTCAGCTTTATTAATATTAGTGTAAATGAAATTAATTGAAAAAAAATTAATGCGCTGAGCGCTGAAACTACCCATCGGATTAAAAAAAATATTTTTGCATTTTATAGCGCATTTCTTGAGGAAGGCTATGGGACAAAATCGCGGGCAGAAGCTAGTACACGACAAATGTAAACTACTTTGCAAAAAAAAACGGGCGGTTTTGATTTTTCTACATTATTGGTAATTATTTAGTTCTGAACAAATTGTAATAGCCAACTTATATTGCTAGCACTAAATAAAGAGTCTGGGTATGAAAAAAAGTTGATTCCAAATTCGAATAATTTGTTTTTAAAAATAATAATCCCTTTTTCAGTTTGTGAATTTTTACTTACTTCACGTGGGGGTGCGGTTAAAGGCAACTAAAACTAACTTCTTTTTATTTTTAATAGAATAATTTATGTTTGTCGCATAATACTGTCTTATTGTGACTTAAAACAGATATCTTTGTGTCGATTGTAATGGCAGAAAAAGAAAAAAGAAGACAGTATAGAAGACAGTACAGAAGACAAAAAATAAGAGCTAGTAAAATTATAGCGCTGCTGAAAGAGGGGTGTAGTCAATGTTACGTTTCACAGCGGTTAAATGTGAGTCGTTCTGCCGTTCTGTCTACTGACTCAGACGCCGAGGAACCGCAAATGCAGTTATATAGACCTCAAAAAAACCTTGAGAGGTACGAAGGGCACAAATTAGCCTATGGACAATGACTAGGAGGCTTTTAGCGGTTGATAAACGCACTCCACGACCAGCGCGGGCTCCCAAATTACTCCGTGAGCACCGAATTGCTCGATTGAGATTCGCTAGAAATTGTCTATCTTGGATACTAGGTAACTGGAGTATTTTACTCTTCTCCGATGAGGCTCGAATTAGTCTGAATGGTCAGAACCGACGTCAGCGAGTGCTATGAAGACCAAGGGAACGCTACGCCGACGTGTGTTTCGACTAAATCACCCCTTATATTGGAGGGTCGGTTATTTTTTGTGCGGGCGTTACTTCCAGCTATCGTACCGAGATAGTATTAATTAAAAATGGCTCCCTAAATGCGCAGAGGTACATAACAGAAATCCTTTGTCAAGATGCACAACCCGCACTGACTGTAATTGGTGAAGATGCCATTTACATGGACAATAATGCTCGGGCCCACCGTTCTGGCGACGTAGATGTTTATATGCAAAAGGTTGGTATTCATCGTTAGGTTTGGCTAGCGCGGAGCCCCGACCTTAACTGCACTGAGCACGTCCGGGACCTCCTAAAACGCGAGAACGATCTGTCCAGCCACTTCCACAAAACATCAGCGAGCTACTAAACTTGTGATCTCGGTTGAGAGGGAACACATTCCAAAGGACACCATCAAAAGCCTGGTGGAAAGCATGCCAAGACGATTACTTGCCGTAATCACTGTAAGAGGGATCATACTCGTTACAATTTTTTATTTTGTAATGCCGTTTTTAATTGAAATACCATAAAAATACTCTTAGTCTTAATTTCAATATACCCATAAAAAATCCATTTTAACACGACTCTCTGTTTACATTGACTAAAACCCCGATTCCAGGATTTAAGTGTTAAAAACTATGTTCCCGTTGATAGTAAGAAATGTCTAGTCATTTATGCTAATAACATTCTAAAAATATTAATATTATCCATAGAATAGCCAATTACTGTAAGGTGCCCGTTTTTTTTGCAAAGGAGTGTATAATGATAGTCTAATATCCCCCTTAACTTTTGAAAAAAGAACACTAACTAGTTGTCAAAGATACAGTTGACTTTGTGATATGGGTCGTACAAAATGCTGCCATTAATAGCTAAGGTAATTTTTATGTCAATTAAATCGTAATTACTGTAACCGCGTGGTTGTTGATATATAACCTGACGATTTGTTTTTCAGTGTCTTGCCAAGTAGGTTATTTCCCGGCGTAAGTAAAAACAAGTGAATAACAAATGTGAAAGGGATGAGCAGAAGTATAATATTATGTGCTAACGTCATCATCAATTCAAAAAGGCTAATCCCGTAATTAAGAAAATAGAGTTACATTTGAAAGATTGGTACTAAGATTGGAATACCAGTTCTTAAAATACGGGAATTGTTTTGGAATTATACTTTTACAATTATTAATCAATATTTTGAACAATCTAAAGCCAATTAATAAAACCTACGCTTGGCAGATGGATTGATGATCACAGAAGTATCATCATCAGTACAGTTATAAGGCCTCCACTAAAATGAGGGGTCATTTAATGATTTCTCACTCTAAAAAAAAGAGGCCTTGGCCTATCTGTCGAGGCCTTATAACTGTACTGATGATGGTATTTCGGTGATCATCAATCCATCTCATCGCTCTGGGTAGAGCGAAAGGGAGTGTCAGACTCTTACTGACTAAAACTCATCCATGTTCCTTACTTAGCCCTTTATGTTCCGGGGTAGCGGTAACCCTTTTGGACAATCCCGTTTACCCGGAGGCTTGCCCCCTTGGTCTTAAAAATGGCGAAATGTGAGTGTACCTACTCTAGTTACACCACTGCTAACCCGTCCGGGATTACAGGCGTGATGTGTTGCTTTTCCATTGATATTTTCCACTGCCAATATTTCATAGTAAAACCAATTAACTGACAATTTCCAAATATGAATTTTATAGTGGTAGTAGGTACATATATTTATATACTAATGTAAATATTATATTCGTTGTAGGTACGGTAAGGTATGCACCCATAGGTTCATAAGACTGCCCGGTAAGCGGAAAGGGTTACCGCTACCCCGGAATATAAAGGGCTACGGAAGGCACATGGGTGGGTTGTAGTCAGTAAGAGTCTGACACTCCCTTCCGCTCCACTCAGAGCGGGAGAAGTCATTGGATGATTTCCCACACTCAAAAAAAAAGGTTCATAAAAAAAATCTTTGGAAACGACAATAAATATAGGTAACCGTATAAATAGTTATTAACGGCTTCTAATAAGCGAACATCTAATGGGTTAAGATTTGTGTTTAACTTGTAAAAAAAAAAATAAGTCGGCCAAATTAATTAAGTTGAATTTCATAACAATTAATGTCCTTACATGCAATTAAACCACAAAGCCGCGACCCGCCACACTAGCACCCTTAAGACTTATCACATGAGACCCATTAACTGTGTACAAGACACATGTTTACATATCAAACAACATTTGCTACATAAAAAGACGCAAAGACGCATCAACACACCAGTTCCGTTGCGTCCACGGCTTGGATCAAACGTATTCGTGCGTCAAGCGTCCTCGCGAACGCACGCGTTGCAACAATCGGTGTGTGACTGAAGTGGCTGAAAGCCAATAATTGTGTATTTTCGGATCTTGTATCTTCGTGAGTATTGTTTGATTCCTGTATTGTTATTGTTTGTGTATGTATCGGTTTGAGGAAGTCGTTTATAATATGGAAATCGGTGATAGTTTTTCTGGAGAAGGTTTATGTTGCAGTTTCCTGAAAAACTGTGGTAATTTCGAAACTGTAAACAATTCATTGAATGTTTTGAATTAATAGGTCGTTATTTTTTTTTGTTTCTACTGTTATTAAGTAAATACTTACGTAGTAATATATAACAATAGCTCCAATTAACTAAAAAAAATAATGGTATTTTATTTGTAACCAAAATAAATAGCATGACTTTTAGGTTCTATTTTGTATGTACAGGCCAGCACATCAATTTACCCCTATGTGTCAAATTTCTTTGATAGTTTTTCAACTTTATTACAAAACCATAAGGTTCATTTTCAATTGGGAAAATGTGACATTTCAGAGTAATTTAATTTGCTGGCGACTGTACAATAACATTTTACATTTTTCACGTCGATAGTAATGTCAGCTATGGCCACCATTGGTTGCCTTGGAAACGTAGTAAGTAACCTATTACAATGAGTTACGCCTTTTTTTGTCAAGAAAAACCTAGGTATGTATAGAAGAAGTGTTGCCCAGGAACCAAAAGTGATAACATTGAACTTGCCTAGAAATAAAACGCGATAACTGCGCGTTGTTGTGCTATTAACCGCACGCCTAGTAAAAGTGATCTATCTATCAATAAAACTTCTATTTGGTGTACATTTTACATAAAATAAACGGAATTCAAAATAATTGATTCACTCAATGCGCGTAAATAATTTAAAAAGTAATTAGGAATTTTTGTAACTTCGATTACCCATCCCTAGACTAAAAATTCATACAACCACATCCCTAAACAAAGTAAAAATTTACGAAGTTACAAACGGGTATTGAGGAATAATATTTTTATACGATATCTTTTTTCCCAGTTTTGTGTAGGAAAGTAAATCAAAATAAGAAGCAAACAAATCTTTAATACCTAATTGTTTTTATTGTTATTAAATCTATATTATGTATAAAATAATTAACTGTCTAATAAATACCTACCTGAGTTCTAAAAAATGGTTACCCATTAAATAATTTTACGAAACATGTAAGACTTTAAAAAAGTAAAACCAGCAAAGCGCGGCCTACTGAAAACTTAGAGCATTTAGGTTAAATGCTCTAAGACTGAAAAAGCCAAATTCAAATCTTACTGATTTTAACAGATCACTATAAAATGTCATTTGTAAGCGTCCATGGAATTAGTATGTACGATATTTAAGCTCGTTGGCAGAGTCATAATTGAACGCAAACATACAATTGTAACACAGACGCGGAATACAAAGGGTCATTATTATCAAATCAATGTTACCTGCCAGTATTTCTGAAGACAAAATCCTTCTTGGTTAAAGAAAGATCGTCTCGATCCTTGAACTTAGACTTATGTGTTTGTCGCTTGGCAGTCTGCCTGACGGGTTCATTCTTTCATCCGCATTGATTTTCGACGAAAGTTTATAAGACAATGTTTTGTTTATATAAACATTTTAAAAGCATGGGGAAATATAGGTCGACCTTTAAAGCCAAGCGCACATCACAGATACAATAGGCCACAGCGCAACGCATTTCTATTTAAAAAAGTGTGGTGCTGTGGCCTTTTTTTTTTTGAGGGTGGGAAATCTTCCAATGACTTCTCCCGCTCTGGGTGGAGCGGAAGGGAATGTCAAACTTTTACTGACTAAAACCCATCCATGTTCCTTCCATAGCCCTTTATGTTCCGGGGTAGTGGTAACCCTTTCGGACAATCACGCTTACCCGGCAGGCTTCGGCCCTTCAAATGGTGACATCTCTTTGAGGCGCGCGTGGAACACGTACGCGCCGTCCAGCAGATGCTGCTCGCCTGTGTCAGCGTGCTATGTGCATACATATGCTTGTATGTCTTCATAATCATCGTCAACCTATAGCAATCCTAGATATTGGGCCACAGCTTCAGTAACCGTAGCCGATATTGGCTTGGGATGTATTTCTATAATACGCTACTCCAATCTCACGACTATAATTTGAAACTCGATTTTGATCTTAGTTGATCGGAATAATTGAGGATCGAATGAACGTACCAACCTCCAGCTAAGATTGTAGCATCAAGTAGGCCTACTTTTTCCAGTATGATTGTGACTTACACTCAAGAACGATACGTCTACCCAATAGGTTGTGAATTTACCAATTCAGCTGCTTAAGCTGCAGGTGTATTCTGTTAAAATCTGACCGAGAAAACTTAAGTGAAGTGAGCTGACATTCCAACACTCGGTCGATTATGTGAAAATCGCACTGTGGAAACTAAGGTGTAGTGAGCGCGAAGTGAGCTGCGTCAACCTAATGCTTGGGATTGACACTATTGACAGCTCACTTTAAACTCATCTCACCTACGTTTTCACGTGAGATTTTTTATAGAATAGCACTATCGGTGCTTGGGATTGACACTATTGACAGTTCACTTCACTTATGATTTCAAGGTGAGATTTTTACATAACAGATCGACTGATAGTGTTAGACTGTAAATATCACTTTGATATTCAAACGCTGCGGTGTATATTTATTTGTAGTAATTATTTTTATATAATTATACAAAAAGTATGTAACTAACTACTACCGAATGGAATTATTTTGACTATGTTTTGTTTAAAATAGGTAGGACAATATTCTAAAACAAGATTGTTGAAATTATCTACACTAATATTATTAAACTTTAAAGAGGAAAGATTTGTATTTTTGTATGTTTCTAACGAATAAACTAAACATTTTAGATAGCTTTCAAAAATTATTTAACTTAACATAGGCTATATTTATTACTAGCTTAGCTTACCCCGTAATAATATCTACATTGCACACGTGCGAAGCCGAGATCGGACGCTAGTTTATAATATAGGTATGAACGGACATTGGCATGTATTGGTTGTTTAATATAGTTCGGAAACTGTTCCATAACAAAATTGTTGTCATTCCCGTTTAATACCTATCAGTTCTTCACTTCCATCTATATAACTTAGTGGAGGCATGGACAAACCACGACCCGCGGACCAAGTTTGGCCCGCAAAGGTTTTTATTCCGGCTCGCCAACGTTATTTTGACAGAAGTGTACCTACTTGCTCTCAAAAATTATGTTTTGGCGTTTGTGTACGTTTATTTTCTTATTAACTTTATTAACTGAACTACTGTATAAAAACAATTGCGTTGGTTCGCCTCACGATTTGCTTCAAAGCTTCTTGCGATAAATTGCAACTCAGAATAAACTACATTTTTTTTCTCTACGTTTTCCTGGCTTCTGATAAAAAAGCTTTTCCGTAAAAGGTATTTCTCTAGTGAAATACCTTATTTTTCGATGCTCATTTTATAGATCCTTCAAACTACTTACAATTTGGTATTACTCGACACCAAAAACGCAACAGAATGGCTGATAAGCAGAAGTAGCGTTTATTCAAAACACAGGGAAACTATTTTCTGTTGTCTTTTTTGTCCGTAATTCCACTTTCAATTATTTGAATCATTCTTAATTTGAATATAAATGTTTTCAGATAAGTAGGTACATTTACATAGTGTAGTAATTTGATAGCCCTTTTAATACATTGTAGAGAATTTCAATACTTAGGTACCTACATAATATTATTAAAATGAATTACATAGGTACATTTTAAATTGGGTACATGAATGGGGATGGTGTCGTCCTGTTTTTTAATAGCGTAATAGAAAAGAAAAAACTTTTATTTGCGGTAAACATGACGCAAAAAAGAACACAAACGCAAAAACAAGAAACAAATCTTAAAATTATTAGATCGTTTAATAGTGAAAGAAACATAATTATTATGATTATTACCTGGCATTATTGTACAGACGCCAGCACATCAGGCTATCCCTAACTGTCAAATTTTCTCAATTAAAAATGAACCTTATGTTTTTGCAATAAAGTTGAAATACCATCAAAGAAATTTGACAGATTGTGGTAACTTGATGTGCTGGCCTCTGTATATTAACCTATCAAGTGAAATGTATGCAGTTATTTAATTGATTTAAGCTCAATCGTATACGGAATGGTTTTCATAACGTCAAATATACCGGAAAGATTTTTTTTTATCCATTTCATGTTTAGTCCCGTAGTAGACGTTGCTTCTAATGACGAACGTAATTATCCCTTTCAGGTATTGTTGGGTATTGGTGTGTCAAAAACTCCTTGTACTTATTCCTATGCCGCATCCAGATCCATCCAATTAATAGTTCTAGGCCACCACCACCCCATCTTCCTCTAAAAAATTAAAGGTTTTTAAAAATTGATTAGCGACGAAATTATCGACTAGCATACAAAAAAAAAAATTGGTACGATCGATAGAAACTTTTCCTTTCGCGAAGTCGCTCGGTTAAAAAATACATATCTGAGACTAACATAGAACCTTAGCCTTTATTTTCGTCTAGCTCCCATTATATAATCATAATCTATATTAATAAATGTGTTTCTATTAATTCGATTCTGTTCATTAAATGTTGTAAGACAAAACACCTCACACGCCCCACACGTGTTTCCACAAAAGCAAGTGTAAATCGTGCCGATGCAAGTGTCATGTGCTATGTACCTACACAATGGCCGACGTTGGTCTTCACTTGTTTCGTGTCGGCAAGTTGTCAAAGAGCTCGTGGCGTTGTCTCGTGGTGTAGTGAAAAGATTAGCCAGTCTTTATGAGGCTCTCGCAAATCTATTACAATTAACTAAAGGAAAGTTTAAAGAAAAAAAAAAGCACATTGGTGGAATTTAATGGTAACAAGATATAGATTCCGAAGCTCGGAAACCGACCACGGAACATCAAAGGAGATTTCTCCCTGCGGTATTGAAGAGCACTTTGGTGTCCTATCGCGGGGGAGAGGCAGTGCAAGGGGGGGGGTTCCGCATTTCTCCTGTGGTATACCGTGGGATGCCGTCGTGATGCCGCAGCATTCAGTAGTGCGGCCGCTGGTAGCATCGGAAATCATCAGTCTACGTTGCCCTCGACAAAGCCTCTATGCCGTGTCCCTCTGTAGGTCGGTGTGCGCTGTCCTTAAAGCTAGCTCCCTAAGACTGTGGTAAACGTTACATAATGTCCGAAATTTATAGACGAATAACGTCACTGAAACGTTATTTATGAAAGAAAGTTGGTGTGTTTTCCTAGAGACCGTTTTTCACGTCGTATAAACTCAAATCCCGGTGCTACGAGTATAATTTTCAATTATTGAAAGAAACTAGAGCTTAACTTAAACATTTTAAGGTCTGACAAATAATTTAAGTCTTATGATTGAAGCATTGCCATTTTTCTCGCCTTAAGAGCGTGTACGCGGTCCGTGCGCTGTTTGGCTCAAATATGTGATTTTTCAAACCAGATTGTCCATCAACCACTTATCTTACAAACATATAAGTTACTAATAATTTTAGGAAATGTTGTTGTCTATGTTGTTAGTTAAAGTTTTTTTTTCGATTAATACAGTATTTGTGAACACTATCAAGATAACTGAACAGATGTTTACTTGATTTCACTTTTAGTGTCTTTTTCGAAACTAAAAATATCTGAAATTACTGAAAGATCTAACAAACAAAATTTTTTAACTAACTGCAAAGATCCTTAAAAAGATCGTTAGTTAAAAGAATTTTTTGATTTAGACTCCTAAATTCTGAAATAAAAATCCAAACAATGTGAATTTTTTCAGAAATTATAGTCGATAAAATGATTATTTTCACCAATATATCTAACTTAATTTAATATAATTTATACATATTGTAATAGAAGAATATCTTCTTTATAAGGTACAATTTAAAAAATTAACTAAAGTATCTCTATTATTTTTCTATGATTTTTTTAAAAGTACTATAAATCTCTGCGCGCGGGCCGATTCAAATCAGAGCCCGGTTAAGCAGTAGACAACCCTTTGGTTGAACTGCGAGATGCCAATACAAAAAAAAAAAAAACGATTCAAATCAGTCGGCAGCGAGCCTTTCTAGAGAGAGGACACGTCGCTGGGCGCTCTTCCTGACCCCTGTTGACCTTTGCCGTATTTGCAAGGATAGCGCAAGCTTATAGTGTGATTGTTGAATCTTAGTACTTTAGTAAGTAAAATATTTTATTTTTGATGATCAGCAATAGTCTACATTCTGATCGTAAGTACTTCGGGATGCTTTTTTTAGAACGGACATTATTTGATAGTGACAACAAATTATGTTTCAGACGGAATGAGAAATTAAACGAAGCAATTTTTACGAAAGAGAAAACGGAAAATTTATGGTTCAGTTAATACCAACCACGACTGTTACTTTCAAATCCAAGGCCTGCTCCATATCAGGTGGTTTAGGACGACAAAAAATGTTCTTTTTCATTACGCAGGCTCGGAAAGGGTCTGTTTGTCATTCGGAATCCGAGCGCAAAAATGCATTTGGCGCGCTAGCGTGGAAAGAGTTTTCGAAAATTCAAACCTTTCTATTTAATAATATTTTATACTTCCTGTCCACTGAAAATGCATGACACGGTCTAAAATAAAATATTAAATCCCATAGAAATAATACCGCTCACCTTAAAAACTTCCATCACGGTACAGAAACTAAATATTTTGCAAGGATATAATTAATTGGAATTAATGTTAATAAGTATTCAATTTGGTTAAAAAAATCTGTGTCAAATATCCAATGTCAGTAATTTATTTATTTTTAATAAAATAAGTACTTGTATAATATGTTAATTAACCATTTTCTTGCCAAAATAAAGAAGAAGAAGTAAAAAAATTAAATTAGTTACTTATTTGTATTCAAAATCTTTCATTATCCTTGGAGAACAGAGAAAAAAAATACAGTTTATCTAATTTTGGAGATATTCTATGTATCTCATAAAATACATTGCCAAGTATCTGTTATTTTCTTCACATGAGTCAATCAATGTATCAGAGACGCTCGAATGAAATAGAACTCAACATAATTTCAGCTGTTTTCTTGCACCTAGCATTGTCCTCGCTGTAGAGAGGTGAAAAGTTGTGTGTTTCGCTCGGCAGCAAAGTTTTTGTACGTCTCGTAAAAATCAGCTTTGCAGCCTTGCATAACAAATAACTATTGCCTGAGATGATCGACCCGAGTAAAAGTCGGTCAATGCTAATTAGAGGTGTGCGATTTTAAAATTTAATACTTATTTTAAGCTTCGCTTGTTTTAATTTATTAAATCAATTAGATCCAAAAAAAAACATAAAATATACCCTAAATAAACAAAAGTAAATGATTCGTGCTAACTGTTCAGAGCTCACGCACACAGAGAAACCATTGTACTATTGTAGTGTGCCGCAGCGCGTACGCCATTCCATAGATCGAGTAAATTTTGACTTGCGCTAAATCGAACGCGCGCTCTTAACCAGTAACTGTGGTGTGGGTAGTCATATGAAAACATCGCTCAATATAAAAGAGATTAGACTGGTAGCAAACGCAATTCAATTTTGTTTGATAACCAATAAAAAATTCCTGAATTCAGCGGTATTGTCCGAAAGGGCTACCGCTATCCCGGAACATAAAGGGCTAAGGAAGGAACATAGATCGGTTTTACTTAGTAAAAGTCTGGCACTCCCTTCAGCTCCACCCAGAGTTGGAGGGGTCATTTGATAGCTTCCCACCCTAAAAAAAAAGGAGGTTCCATAATCCTGAACTTAATTGGTTGCAGGTTGTGCGTGGATATCCCTACCACTCTGTTTAGACAGAACAATGACTTATCTATACTAATATTATAAAGAGGAAAGATTTGTATGTATGTTTGTAACGAATAAACTCTAAAACTGATCTGGATGAAACTTGGCACAAAGATATAGTCTGGAATAGCATCTACCTAAGCTACTTTTTATCTCGGAAAATGTACGGTTCACGTAGGATAATTTCCTACATACACGCATGGGATAAGGGCAGGAGAATCGCACGCGGGCGAAACCTCTGGCAAAAGCAGGTATGAAAATAAATCGCTCAATTAAAAAAAAAAGACGACGCAAACACAATTTAATTTGTTTCATAACCGTTGAAACATATTTTCAACGCAGTGGTCCCAGATTCTTTAACTTATATGTGGTAGCAGGTTGCGCTTGGATATCCTTACCTACCAACCTGTGTAGACAGAACAATGACTTAAACTGAATAAAACGTTTGGTCGATACGTATGACGAAGCAAGTTCACTGCCAAATGTTCAGTCTATGAGATATCTATGTATGTTTAGTTTATATACCTACCTATCATGTACATTTATTTTGTAAGTACGTAACAAACAGTGTTACGTACCAATGGCATGATTTGTGTGTATATGAGCCAGATCTGATAAATTGTATTTATTACGGAAATTGTTTATTTGCGTGCCTGTCTTCATCGTTCTCTTACCCTTATCCCAATGTATTTAGAGTCGCCATGTTTTTTTCTTCTATACTTCTCTATAAATTGTCATCTTAACCTATTGAACGCCATTGTCACATATAAATGACAAGCAAGCGCATGCCCTGTACGCCAACGACACAAATATGTGACAATGACAACAACACTAAAACACGAAATAAACAATTAAATCCTTATGAGTGTTTATATAGATATCTTAAAAATTGAAACTCTCGTACATATTTAGTGACATGAAACAAATTAAAAGACACAATGGGTATTAGGTAATTCATGATAACAAGAAGAAATAAATTTGTTGCTTGGCGTGGCGGGCACGCGCGTGCGTTAATGCTCTGGCGTTCAAAAGGTACTACTATTATTAAGGTAATAATATTATCTATACACTAGCTTCTGCCCGCGACTTCGTCCGCGGAAAATTGCGATATACTGTAACTGTTTAGGCAGCGCATGCAAATAATTCTGTTTTCGGAGGTATTTCTTCCCGACTTGCTAGACGAAAATTGCGATAGCTCGGCTAATATGTATGATATAAATATAATTTATAGCCTATAGCACTCAGGAATAATGTAGCTTTCTATAAGTGAAAAAAATTCTGAAATTGGATCATTAGTTCCGGAGATTACCCCCTACATACAAACATACAAACTTACAAACTTACAAATACCTCTTTATAATATTAGTATAGATTATTGTAACTCAGCCGCATCTTTGAAATAAATGCCTACAGCCGCGCGGTACGTAAACATGCGATAGGGCTGCCCGCCTCAAGCATTTGAATTACATTTGCCTACTTTGCCATTTAGTTTTGTGATTGTAAATACACTTTTTTTATAAACAAATATAATATTTTGTGTTCAATAAAAATGCGTGTTGTCTTTTTATTGGTAAATTTAATTAAAAAACCATGTTTATGTTTGAATAACAAATCGGTCTTGAAAATTTGCGACCGAAAAATATTTGCGCCTCGACTGAGACGTACGAAATGCTTTATTATTAAATTTTAAAGTATAAAAAAGCCGCATTCTAATATAAAGCTTAATTAAAAATTGTTTTAGAAAACATGCAACCAAAAACAGCATAATGTATCCTATTCGTCATATTAAATATGTACTTGAACTTATTTTTAGTGAAAAAATCACGCGCTTATTGTTAAAAATACAACACACCGTCTGTTCGTCACTGCGGCACAGTCGCGACTGCCTGCATGCCGAGTGCTTGCCGAGATCGAGGCGCGTAGGTATAGCTCGCGTTTCGTCCGTTTGTATGAAGTTGGAATACTGTATAGATAATATTACCGTGTTAATAGTCACCCGCTTATAAGCCATAATTATCATCTTTCCTCCTTAGTCTCCCACTTTCTAACCGTATCAATTTTCGCAGTCCATCCATCGTTTTTTTGGTCTTCCTCTACTGTTATAGCCATCCACATTCATACTCAGAACTTTTCCCACTCACTTGTTTTTGGGGTTCATTTATTTTGTGGACAAAAGTGTGCAAACTGATAAACTCAACAAAATAGGAGACTTATTCTACCATGTGGGTTTATCATTGTATCATATCTCTTGTAAAGCCAAAATTACGTAGCGTAGCGTCAAAATTTTAAAACGTTACACATTTTTTTCAATAAAATTTTATAAAATAATTATGTCAAAAAACTGATTGATTGACATATTTTTCAATCCTGCACCAAAAACGAACATTTTAGTTATAAATATTTTCTTTATTAGTATTTTTCTAAGAGCTTCTGCATCAGTAAATTAGGTATTATACATACCTTCTTCAATTACTTTACGACCATCACAATCGGTGAAGGAAAACATCGGGAGGAAACCAGCATATCTGAGATATATTTCTCAAGCGCATGTGAAGCTAAGTCAGAGGCCCATGGGCAGCATAAAAACTCTGACTCCAAGTTAATTACTAACCACACGAAAAAGAAGAAGAGATGACCCTAAATGAGTTCACAAATACGTAATCGAAGCTGCGGGCGCAGCTAATTGCTTAGCCATTGCACTAATTGGTTACCTAGTCTGAAACATCCTACCGTTCCTAGAGTGTCAGTTATAGTTAGTACTAGACCTAGGAATCTAGTGTAGGAGTCAAAAGTGTTTGCTTCCTTCCATTAGAACAAACGAACGAAACAAATGACTATTTATGTTGATTTTTTCAAATGCATGTTGCTGAGGTGTGCTAAAAATAGAAATTGTCGCAGTATTAGCTCTAAGATATCACTGCTGGTCGCAACTGTACCTAAAGATATTTTTGGCCCATACCTAGGAAGTTGATTATCTTATTTGTTTACTAACCGGGGATATTTTCCTCCTGGGCGTGATCTGCAGTGGCCTATATGGAAAGCTCTCAATCGACTGCGTTCTTGAGTAGGCCGCTGCAGGCACGATTTGTCGAAGTGGGAGTTTACTGACCAGTGACCACCTAACACCCAGTGCGAGTGCGGTGCTTCTGATCAGACCATGTCCCACTTGCTGAAGTCCTCAAATGGTGATTTGTTTGAATTTGATACTTCAATTATATTATTCATCAATGCCTAGCCTTTTCCTAGTTCTACGTTGAGGTCGGCATCCAGCCGCGTCAGCGGAATTGTCCGAAAGGGTTACCGCTACCCCGGAACATAAAGGGTTAAGGAACATGGACACATAGTATTTTTCATGGAGCGACTATCCATCTGACCTTCACAACCAAGTTATTGGGCAACACGATACCTCTTGGTAAGACTGGTTGTCAGACTTGGGCTTTTGACGACCATCCACGGACCAACACGGTAAGCGTAGTTAACCCTGATCGATCGACCCGTACGGCTGTTATTACTTAGCCGCAAACTCCTTTTACTTACTTCTGACAGGTAATCGTTACAGTTAGTCCTGAAAAATCAATAATAATAAATGATGATGGTAAAATAATAAAAAAAAAAAAATCTCATTGTCTAATAATGTTCCGGACCCGAGCTGTAATCACCGATCAGAATCAACAAAGCCCATTTATACAGTTGTTGAAGAAACTAATGCTGAATGAATCCATTATGTTTTGAAGGTCAGCCGTTTAATACTTACTACCGAAAACGCGATTATACTAAATATCTACTTTAGTATTCAGTCATACATGTGGGTTTTAATGATGACATTATGTTTAAATTACAGTTCCTGTAAAGTAACATCGTATTGTTTCTAAATACGCATAAAAAATGCACTGTTTATACGTCGTTTACAAACATCGAGAGACGCTTGAGCCGTGAGTATATCGGTATTTGTTGATGAGCTAATAGTGTTGTAAGTCACAACAAAAGCTATCCAAAGGATGTTTGCCGTTTGGTACGGATGACAAACCAAGCTCTTCTATTACACTGCTACATAGATCAGCGGGATTGTCCAAAAGGGTTACCGCTACCCCGGAACATAAAGGGCTAAGGAAAGAACGTGGATGGGTTTTAGTCGGTAAGTCCCACACCCCCTTCCGCTCCACCCAGAGCTGGAGCGATCATTTGATGATTTCCCACACACAAAAAAAAAACTACTGATTAATATTAGGGTAGTAACTACACCGGGTTACCAAACCCTCGCACTGCGACTATTGCTGATCTATTGTGATCGCCACCTACTACAATTCTCGGTCAAGTCCTGCTATTTTAAAGAATTGCAGGATTTTTCTGAACTCAAGAAACTTTATCTTTATAGGGCACATGACCTGCTTGTCCAAGATACGATTACGCATCAGGCTAGGGCAATCGGCTAGGATGTGTGGAGGGGTTTCTTCCGCTTCAAGGCATAGTCTGCACCGCCTTGTGCCACTCAGTCCTCCTAACGTGCTACTATGAATTTCCTAAGCAATCTAAGAACCCAATACCGGTTTGTAGTATCAGCCTATAACGTTCCCTCTCTATGAGAGGCAGTGGACCGTAAGTCACCACGCCCAGTACGGTGGGTGGATGCAGTTTTGCTGAGTCAGTGTTAATTGTTAAAACTGCTATAGTATGCTCAGAATATTAGGCTGATGGGGCGAATAAGATACATCACAAAACAATAGATGACAATGTAAGAACAGAGGGCCATCGATCACCTCTTATAGCAGTAGGGACGAAGAGAGAGAGAGAGGGAAACTATATATCCTGTATTCATCTCATTTTTACACTGAATATTAAATTACTGCTATCAAAGGTGATGTTGCAGATCCAGATGACAATAAATCCAATTGGGGGACATTCAATTGGACATTATGATAAAATTACACAAAATTTTAACCTAAAGACGTACCAAACAGCGAACTAATTTTACTTGAAGTGAAAATCTTAAGTTGCGTAAAAGGAAACAAACAATAAACTGGAAATCGATTAGCCTCAAGTCAAAACTCGATTAAAATTTTTAATAGCCTGAATCTTGGATTGACATTTCAGAGTGATTTGTTGAAAAACACTGATATTCAGGCTAAATATGTGGAGGATTAACATGCTTTGAAATTCTTTACGGGTTATTGGGCATGTTACTGAAGCGTCATCTATATCGCCACATACGAGCTACGCGTCACACTGACGTCATGCACAATCCTGCATCGCGCAAGTAGAGTTTACCGCGCGACTAGTACATATAATTAACAACATCCCGATATCAATCGTCGGGCAGTAGCCCGCCAGACACCACACCCATCTAATCGGAGGATCCTCCCTTTTCTAAGGAGGATGAGTGAACTTTACACCTGATCCTCATTCCTCTATATTACCCAGTGAATGGGTTGCGGAGATCAGATAGGCAGTCGTTCAATATACAGGGGGAAATAGATTTCATGATCCATACATTATGCTTGCATAACTCGTCAAAATATTGTAGGGAACAGCTGACTTTTTTTTTCGCGATTTCAGGTGTGTTCCCATAGTAAAAGTTGTTCATAATCATGAGTACAATGACCCATTAAAGTGATGCTCATGAATTAAATTTCACTAAGGAAGGAACATGGATGGGTTTTAGTCAGTAAGAGTCTGACATTCCCTTCCGCTCCACCCAGAGCGGGAAGGGTCATTTGATGAATTCACACCCTCAAAAAAAAATCTGCTAGTTTATTCCTACCGCAAGCCTCATTAACAATTTTGTTCCAAAAAAGTCCAAATGCACCTTTGTTTAAACTTTGTAATATTTTTACTAATTATGTAGGTACTTATTTATACTTTCAAGATCATTACACTTATGGCCGTTAGCCAACATATTCGATACTATAATTACTATAAATAATTATGGTGAAAGCGACGGTAGGTCAGTAAAGAGTGTAATTTATGATTTCGCATAAAACCTAACCTCCGTTGTTTGAAAGCTCAATTTTAATCTGTTCTTATTTTAAAATTTCAATTAAAATTTGACAGCGGAGTTACTTGACAAAAGAGTTCGACAGTATTTTGTTTTCGAAAATCGAAAAAAATCGGAAACAGAAGTAAATTACCAAGTAGGCACTTATGTAGGTCTTGTTCGAGAAAAACTTAAGGACAAAATGTTCATTTTGCTAGGTACTACTGTTTTCAGGCGTAAAAAAAAAACATTTTCGATCGGTTTCTGCTTTGCAGCAAGCTTTGAAATCCACAGAATAACAGTACAAAATGCAAATATCATCTAACGTAAAGCATTTCTTCCACTGACACCCATAATAATGTATCCTAGTATCAAACATTCCGACAAGCATCATGATTTAATCTGCAACAAACAGAGATCAACTTAAACTGGCCATTGAATACTTTGAAAGAACTACCATTATAACTTGAGCTCTACAGGGCTTGGTTCACATCGTAAACTCGCGAGTACTGTAAGTAAATCAAAAAGTTATTTATAGAAATGGAGGCGATCTCGATAAGTCAGCGTAACGGGACAGGTGACGGGTTCTGCAGGTTGGGTAACGTTCCTGTAGGCTGTTAGCGTAGCATAGGGCTAGGTCAGTGTTGTAGCGGGAAGCGATTTGCAGTTATGTGAGTTTGTTCGCGCGATTCTTGAATTTAACTCCTGGTATTATGTTGTAAAAATGTTAAGTAGCGTGAAAACTTAGATGAAATGAGTTTGGAAGTGAGCTCTCATTCCACCTGGATTGACACTATTGCCAGCCATTTAAGTTATGTTTTCAAAGTGAGTTTTTAACAGAATAGATCGCCAGTTTCCCTTAAAATTACATACAACTTTGCTATTTTGTGATTTTTATAAAATAACCAGTACAGCTAGACAGTATAATGGGAGTCCTAGAGTGGGACTTCTAGACTCACTAATTTTTTGAACAATGATTTATTTATTTATATAGTTCTCCACGTTTATTATAGCTTCGAATCTTTAAAATTCCAAAATTCTAGTGAGATGATCTTACAATGAAACATGTTGCAAGAAAACTGTATAATGTAACATTGTTTGTAACAATGAACGAAAACGTCAAAATACTCAGAAGTTGATCCATTAAACACTGACTTTGTTTTCAAATCATCGTGTAATGACAAGCAAAAGAATGGCTGTTTCAAAAAACAGACTTTAGTTTTTAAACAAACGCCGCATTCGGAGAAGTGTTTGTACAGTTTGGTCAGCACATCGAGTTACCACAAACTGTCAAAATTTTCTCAATCGATTTTAAACTTAATACTCAACGTGTTAAGGTTTAAAATCATTTGGTGAAACTTTACAGTTTGGTATAACTTGATGTGCTGACCATACGACACACGACGTAACTCCTAGTAATATTATTATTTTAAAATGTCAGTTATCTAGAAAAATCTTTTTATTATTTCTGATCACTTGGTCGTTGGAGTTAATTTCATACAAACGAATGAGTAGTTTCCAGCTAGTTCAAAAACATGAATAGGTAAGTAGAAAATATTTTTTTCCACAGTTTGATATATACCTACGACTGACTTGTTCCTATGATTTGTTTCTTGGCGTACCTACTTAGATAATTTAAAAAATTAAAAAATTCCTGAAAATCCAAACATAGCCGTGGCACTCGTGGATATTATACATTGTTTCGTAAATACGTGATTTCGTAAAGAAATAATAGAGGAAAACGTGTCTCTGGACTGAACGCCAGTGACCACATTACCACGTTTCCTGGTAAGGAAAAAGGTGAAATTTAGAATTGGCACTTCAGTGAAATATTTTGTGCCGAGGTTTTCCCAATGAAATCACCCTGACCAAATTGTTTTCTTCATTTACTGTTTCTGAATCAGAATAAAAAAAAAGAAATAATTACTGAAAACTAGGGTATCTAAAAATTAACACATCGCCTGTAAACCTCGAAAGATTAAGCTGAGGTGTACTTATAGTACTCGTATACCTACATTTCTCCATTTATCTTGAATTCGGGGCGAGTCACCAATCGGGCACAAATCCGAACTCCGGGTTGCTATTAAGAAATTCCAGATGGAAAAACCCAATAACGCTTTACCAATCGAACCCAGGATAGCAGTTGCATTTGCCACCAAAACCAAACAACCACAATTTATTATAACTTCGAATCTCAACTCGCTTGCAGTCTGACCTAGCCTTTATAGTTTCTTTGACAGATGCAGCAAAAGTAGCAACAAATCGAATGTATCCTTGCGATTGATGATGATAAATGCTTTCTTACTCAGTCTTGGAATGTAGACAACTGCGGACATTTGCAATTGACGAGTTTTCATCCTTAAGACGTCATAATAAGGTTGAAAATCGGTCCACACCACCAGTGTACGCGATGGCACCAATGTAAATTTTACAATGTAACGGAAATACAGAAGTTAGAAGGCCAACCACCACCTCTTACCTACATGGTATTATTTTAATTGGGATGACGCAAAATTTTTATTAGTCCGTCACCTATATTTAAAATAAATATTGGACTCGTATTTTTTATGTAATCCTAAGATTACGGTATTTTAGGTAAGATTTTTAACCAAAGTGTGACGTAGTGCACCCCCTTTAAGCGGGATTGTTTGAAAGGGTTACCGCTACCCCGGAACATAAAAGGCTAAGGAAGGAACATGGATGTGTTTTAGTCAGTAAAAGTCTGACATTCCCTTCTCCACCCAACCCAGAGCGGGAGAAGTCATTGGATGATTTCCCAACCTCAAAAAAAAAACAAAAGCGAGCCCCTTGTTACACCCTGTAGGTAGATGCTCTAGTAAAATCTGCACAAAGACAGACTGAATCCTTTGCCTTAGTCTAGTTTCGTGACCCCTGCATTAATTTCAGTAATTGGATCAATATTAAACGTCTGCTTCCGGTGCATGTTTCAGCCACACGCGATCAATAAACAAACATCTCGTATTCAAGTTGTCGTTTTTTATATACACGGCATGTTTCTTTGACAAAATAAATGTTTTTTGAGTTAACTTTCTTATCGCACTGTCATTTGTGCATCTTTGACAATTGTTACGGGTCGTCAGAAGCCCGATAATCTGACAGCCAGTCTTACCAAGGGGTATCTTATTACCCAGCTACTGGGTTGTGGACGTCAGATAGGCAGTCGCTCCATGTAAAATACTGGTATTCAGCTGCATACGGTTAGACTGGAAGCCGACCCCAACATAGTTGGGCAAAGGCTAGGTAGATGATGATGATGATGATCGCACTGTTAAACATAATGGTTCGCCCGTGGATGGGTGACCATCTTTAAATACCGAGACCCCTTCGTGCCAAACTGTCTTACCAAGGGGTATCGTATTACTCAATGGGTTGTGGAAGTCAGACAGGGAGACGCTACATGTAAGATGCATCTGGTTAGACTGTAAGCCGACTCCAATATAGTTTGATACAACACTTATATAAAAAAAAAGTAAATTGAAAATAAAAACAAAATCTTGTTTTAGGCCAAAAGGCTCCTATCGCAAGATGATAGTATTCCACTGTAATGTCACGCACAGATACGGTAATAATTTATTAATAAATACAATAGAATAAAAAATATTATCTGTGTGAAATAAGAATAACATTTAAAAAAATAAAATGCGTATGTTATAAAATTATTTGACGTGCGCATGTCTATGCATAATTAATTATGTGGTATTCATTTTTTTTTTACTTTTCTATTATCAAACTCAAACTTGAAGCATTTATTTCAAATAAACCAATTACAGGCACTTTTGAACTGTCAAGAGGTCGGTCAGTCAGAAAGATGAATCTTTTTGGCTGATAGACCCCTTCTTTTTTTTTTTAAGGCTGGGAAATCATCCAATGACTTCTCCCGCTCTGGGTGGAGCGGAAGGGAGTGTCAGACTCTTATTGACTAAAACCCATCCATGTTCCTTCCTTAGCCCTTTGTGTTCAGGGGTAGCGGTAACCCTTTCGGACAATTCCGCTTAAACTGACCGACCCCTTGTCAATAGCTAGTTGCCCATTCCAAAGCAGTATTATATCCCTTAATTTATTTCGTTTAGTTACTCTGAAATGTTGTTAATTTATTTAATTGTGACTGTTTGTAGTACAGAGGCCAGCACATCAAGTTACCACAATCTGTCAAATTTCTTTGATAGATTTTCAACTTTGTTACAAAAGTATAAGGTTCAAGTTCAATTGGGAATCTTTTTGCCTTTTGTAATAAAGCTAAAAATCTATAGAAATCAATATAAAAGAAAGCAATAAATAAAACGAATCCAAAATGGCGTAAATAAACGTGTGTGAACATGCGAATTGGGATTTTCCATCAAAACAAATGCGATGCACATTCGATTTGAGAACATTCTTAATATTTGGCAAAGATTCGACGGATTTACCGAGAACTTAATAAAAGTAAGTGGCTATTTGTTTTAGCATGAATGTGGTAGTATTGCCGTAATTTTATATATTTCGACTGAACCGCCTTTTAAACTGCTCCATAAAATATTTTAGTGATATTATATAGTACATCAAATCCGTATAGTATACCAGACTGGCACGTGGCAAGCGTAATGTAGGAGTTTAGAAAAATTAAAACAAAAGAAAGCCATTGAGTAAGTTAACTTTTGATACATAATTATTGTGGTCAATCGATTCAGTTCGAGTGAAAGATGCCGTATGATAATATGCACAAATGAACAAAAAGCGAACCGTCTTTATTTTTTTTTAAAGGGAGGGAAATTAGCAAAATGACCCCTCCAGTCAGACTATTACTGACTAAAACCCATCCATGTTCCTTCCTTATCCCCTTATATTCTGGGGTAGCGCTAAACCGACAGGCTTTGGCCATAAAGGGCCCCTTCCTTAACGCTGACAACTCGCGATGACATACGGGGTTACGAAAGCGAACAGTGTGTTGTCAGCTTAAGATATCAAGGTTGACTGCATAACTTTCATCATTCTCCTGCTCTTATCCCAATTTATTTGGGGTCGGCGCAACATGTTTTTTTCTTCCATACTTCTCTATTAGTCGTCATCTCGGTAGTCACTCCCTTTCTAGCCATATCATCTTTCACACAATTCATACATCGTTTCTTTGGTCTCCCTCCACTTGTATAGCCATCCACATTCATACTCACAACTTTCCTGACAACATTTTCCTCATTCCTCCGCATAACATGCCCATACTATGACAACCGATTTCCACACAAGTTTTCAGTCACCGGTGTTACTTCCAGACTTACTTTCGACCCATGACCTTATAATAATGGTGTTTGTCTTGTGACAGTTACGTAAGCATTTCTGTTTATGTAAAAACTTCTTCATTTCTTTACCTTCAACAATAATAGATTCCTTTCACCTCTCTCCTTTCCTCCGTCAATTAATACATCCCATTATCTGCATAACCATTTCCAATAGTACTATAAAACAATAACCTTTTCAATCGTATTGTAAGAATATCCATGTACTTCCGTATATTTCCTAACGTTTCACAATTATTATGGAAAATGAGGATAAACTTTTTGCATTAATATTCATGAGTTATTTCTTTATATTGTTAGGCGTGCATCTAATAAAAAGAGCACGTTACGGTGGTCCTAAAGCAGGCATTCCACAGTTCACTTTTTATTTTATTTATTTACTTTATTGGGACATCAAACAGTTACCATGGAGTTTTCATAGAAATTGTTATATTATTTTAGAGCCGCGTCGCGCCGTGTCGTCTGCGGGAGTCTAACAATCAAAATGGCGGATTTATGATGCCAATAAACAATGTCTTGAAAAATGAATTATATTCCAAATCAAAATAAAGGGTTTGAGGACACGATTCCAAAAACAATACACTAAAAGGTTGAAGAAAAATGTCGTGAGGAGTTGTGGGTCACCGGTTGAAAAAAGTTCCTTTCGGTGTATATTATGACGTATTAGTCATCAAGTATGATCCAAAGTTTTTTATGACAACACTAGATCGCTCTGTATTAAAAACAAAACTTTTAACACATGAAACTGATTTTTTCGGGCATAACGCTTTTTGGTAACGTGACGATTTCTGCCAGTTAACATAAATCCAATAAAAAAAAATATTTTGCGTTTTTAAGCTGCTTCGGGTTCTTAAATTTTTTTAACACCTCTCATCCAAAATGTAATGACTTATGTTTAACCATGTATTATATTACCATAATGTGCGATAATGTTCTTTTCTTGAAATAGACCTCTCCCTACAACCGTCATCCGATTCTATGATCCGATCCGATGATTCATTACATAAAAAGCCGCAAAAAATAGAATGCAGGCCTTATACAACTAGTCGTTGCACCAAATTTAAAGATAATATAGCTCATCGAATTTCACCATCTATAGCAGACCTTGAGAATCCTAATGAAATCTACGGAGCCCTTTTTGATGTTGTGCAAAAAGAGTACCAATCTATTTTCAAAACCAAAACCATTGATATCAATGGCACCGCAGTTAGCTTCAACCAATGGGCTACCCCAGGCATTTATCAAAGTAGAGCGAGACTATACGAGTTATACGGTTTAAAAAAATACAAGTTTGATACTCCTTTCCTAGAGTATGTCAAAAATTATTCAAAATTATTTAAAAAGGTTTGTGTCTTTGCAAAATCAAAATTTTTAAGCGAAACAATTAAAAAATCCAATAATAAAATAAAAACCACTTGGAAAATTATTAACAATGAAACGGGTAAACCAGTTAAACAATTAAATGAACTTGAGATTATGGTCGACAACAAATTAATTAATAAAGCAGCTGACGTAGCTGAGGTTTTTAATGATTTTTTTGCCAACATACCTATAACTACGACTCGCTCCTTAAATTCTTCACCGACTAAAGCTGAAAACCTTCTCCATAGTAGTGTGCCTAAATGTAGTCGCTTATTTAGCTTCGAACATGTAACGCCTCGTGATGTAGTTAACGTTTTTAATACACTTAAGTCCAAAAACACTGGTGATTACTGGGGCATCTCCATTAAACTTTTAAGTAATATAATAGATATCGTAGCCCCCTATCTAGCTGTTACCTTTAATAAATGTGTTGATTTAGGAACCTTTCCTGACCTCATGAAAAGTAGTAAAGTCATTCCTTTATTTAAATCAGGTAATAAAAATAACGTTGGCAATTTCAGGCCTATTTCAATCTTACCTGCATTTAGCAAAATATTTGAAAAATTAATACTCAAGCAGTTGTTAAGACATTTTAATTTAAATAGCCTCCTTCATGATGAACAATATGGCTTTACAAAAGGTCGTTCGACTACGGATGCAGGTGTTGCTCTGCTGAAACACATATTTAGCGCATGGGAGAACTCGCAAAATGCTATTGGAATTTTCTGTGATCTCTCCAAAGCTTTTGATTGCGTGCACCACGACACGCTTTTACGTAAACTACGTCATTACGGTGTTCAAAACGAAGCTCTTAACGTTATAAATTCATATTTACAGAATAGGTTTCAATGTGTAGATGTTAATGGTGTGAAATCTACTGAGCTACCAGTTCAGTTAGGTGTACCTCAAGGCTCAATACTAGGTCCATTCTTATTCTTAGTGTATATCAATGACTTACCATTCCATTTAAAGGGTATCTGTGATGTTGTACTGTTTGCAGATGATACCTCTCTTATCTTTAAAGTAGACAGAGATAGACTAGTTTTTGACGATGTTAACAGTGCACTCTCAACAGTAACGGATTGGTTTACATCTAATAACCTAGTTCTCAATGCGAAGAAAACGAAATGTATAAAATTCGCCTTACCCAATGTCAGAAATCTAGGACCACAAATAATATTAGATAAAGAGGTGCTTGAAACTGTAGACACAGCAGTCTTTTTGGGAATAACAGTAGATTCTAAACTCCAATGGAGCCCACATATATCAAGTCTAGCAGGACGGCTTAGTTCAGCCGCCTATGCCGTCAGGAAAGTAAGACAATACACTGACGTTGATACAGCCCGGTTAGTGTATTTTAGCTATTTTCATAGCGTTATGTCCTATGGCCTTCTGCTGTGGGGCAAAGCCGCAGATATAAATAATATATTCGTTCTTCAAAAACGAGCTGTTCGAGCAATTTACCAGCTAGGTGCCAGAGTATCTCTGAGAGATTTTTTTAAAGAAATTGGTATTCTTACGGTAGCGTCACAATTTATTTTCGCCAACATTTTATATATTAGACAAAATTTACACTTATATACTAAAAACAGTGATATTCACAACATCAATACTAGAAATAAGGATAAACTACGTGCTCCCTTTCATCGGCTTCATAAGGTTCATAACTCATTTGTGGGGCTTGGTATAACTTTTTATAACAAGCTGCCCTCTTCTTTGCTAGAATTGCCTTTTAATACGTTTAAATCTAAAGTAAAATCTATCCTTTGTTCAAAGGCTTACTATACTACCAACGACTACTTAAATGACAAGAATAGTTGGTCGCTGTGATTAACACAAGACAATGTTTATGTTCTTTCTCCAGAATTAGCTTCATAAAATTATTTTATTATGTATTCAATTCATTGTTTTGGTTGTTTTTATTTTTTTTTATTAGCCATTTATTGTTGACATAATCTACTCATTACAATGTTTTTTTTTTAATGAGTTGTATTGCAAAATGTGGTTAGCTAGAGACCTCGACAGTTGATCATATTTATTTATCTTGATCCTAGTTAGTAATCATTAGCAATTAATTGATTGATTTTACTTCGATGGTCCTAGTTTATCATTTGTAACTTCGAGTTACGGCTGTATGGACATAGTACAGCATTGCACATGTAAGCGGGCACGCACTTTTACCTGGAGGCTCTTTTTTTTTCTTTTTAAATTGACGCTTGAGTACAGTCAGTTTTAATGTTTTAATTGGTATATTGACGTGTGCTAGCTGACATGTGGCAAATGATTGATTTTAATGTGATGTGTTTCGTAATGTTAATTACTTCTCATGCGATAAATGTGTGTAGAGTCAAGTTCTTCCAACTAAACAGACAGCTGTGCTGCTGGGGAGTTTGTTGCGCCACTTCTTCTTCCCAGCTAAAGCACTAGGAAGTGGTGAAGGGTGGGCGTTTTTGGGGGACTGTCTTATGTAACTTTGACCTTCAAAAAGTGCTGATCTTCAGCCTAATTTGAATAAATGACTTTTGATTTTGATTTTGATTTTGATTTTTATGGATATTGGAAAATGTATGAATCATACATTATTCATTCATTTAACCATTCATAATAATTCAATGTCATTGGATTTTCTTTCATAGATTTTGAATAGATATGTATCAGTAGTCTTAGAAAAACGAAAGGAGGTATAACGGTAAATCTTTATTTATGTTTGCATGATTTTTTATAAATTAACCTCTTTATTTAGATAAATGGTTATGTTGTTGGCAATTTTTATACAAGGTGAAATTGTATTCATGGGCAATATTTTATGGGGTCACTGTACTCGTCATTATGAACAAGTTTTACGATGGGAACAAATCTGAAGTCGCGAAAAAAATCAGCTGTTCCATACATTATGCTCGCGTAACCCGTCAAAATGTAGGGAACAGCTGATTTTCTTCACCCTGTATGTATAAATAAAAAATTAGCTGCTAACCTATTTAGGTATAAGTGAATCATGCTGGAGAAATGATGAACACTAATTATAATTATGTACTAACCTAATTGTTTTGAAGTTTTGACAACCCTAAAAGTAAAGTGTCCTATTCACTGACAAGATAGAATTTTTTTTTTTTTATTTCAACTGAAAATTCACTATTTATTATATATAAACTAAAACTTATTAAAATAAAACTCCTTCATTCACTGCTTTAAGTATTAAATAAATATTAAATACAATTTTACAACGGGTGACACATTCTTGGGATACCACGGGGTCGGGATAAAGGGCTGACGAAGTCGCTGGCTTACTGCTTGTAATTGTACATACAACTAAAAACGCAAAGTGACTATGTACGTCAATCATATCTATGTAGGAAAATATAGAGGTTAGTGTCAATTTAATTAGAGCAATGGCGATTCAGTGTGATTTTCATTAATAGTGACTGTACTTATACTCAATGAAGTACCTAGTTGGCAAAGATGAATGTATTTTTTGGTAAGCGGGATAAGAGAAAAGAGTAACCACCACCCCGCAACATAAAGGGCTAAGGAAGGAACATGGATGGGTTTTATTCAGTAAGAGTGTGACACTCGATTCCCACCCAAAGGGGTCATTTGATGATTTCCCACCCTCAAAAAAAAGTACAGAGGCCAGCACATTAAGCTACCCCAATCTGTTAAATTTCTTTGATAGATTTTCAACTTTATTACAAAAGCATAAGGTTCATTTTCAATTGGGATTTTTAACCCTTTGGGATAGCTTGAAGTACCTAGTAGATACCTATGGAGAAGAACAGGCCAGAAACTCCACGTTCACACGTGAATTTCGAAAGTAAAGTAAATTACTACAAAGTATCACTGTAGATTTTCAATATTTTTGTAAATTAATATGATGTTTAGTAAACTATCTCACGCTATGGGACATAGAACCTGCCTGTGGAATAAAAATGTTAGAAAACAGTGAAACGTATATATCCTCTTTTAGTTGGAAAACTATAATATTGTCGGTTATTTAAATAACAATAAAAAATATAATATAATATCCTTGGACATTTCACACAACGACATATAGTCCCAAGCTAAGCAACCTAATGCTTGTGTTATGGTAACGAGATTTTTTATTTTAACAATGGCATCTCGCTGTTCAACCATAGGGTGGTCTACTGCTTAACCGGACTTGGTAACGAGAGGGCTGATAAAATACTTATAAACATTTTTTTTTGTAAATACATACATATTATAGATAGAAAAACACCCAGACCCGTAACCAATACTTGCAGGTCGTACAAATATTTGTTCCGTTCGGGAATCGAACACGCGACATACTGCGCAGCAGTCAATCGCTCAACCACTGCGCCAGCCGTGTCGTCTGCAAATGTTATGAAAGCAGTTATATTCAAGATGATAGTAATTTAATATGTTTAGCTTATGCAGAACCATACTAACTTATGTGTGAGAAAGTGGGCCATAAACCACCAAGCGGAGCCAGCCAGTGCGGGTTGGTGGATGATACGTCATTTTTTGACTCATTGATGCCTGATGATGTCTTTTGTTCGTAATTTCGAATTGTGACTTAGTAAGACAATAGGGATGTTGACAGGGTAAATAATAATAAATAATAGTTTTAATAACTTTTATTTGAGACTCAATTTTTTTTTTTTCAATGACCGGCCAAATTTTCGCAGCGTGTTCTACCCATAAATATGAACAACTTTCACTATGGGACCAACTCTGAAATCACGAAAAAAAAATCAGCTGTTTCATACATTTTAGTCGAGTAGGTATTGATATTTTGTAGGAAACAGCTGATTTTTTTTTCGTGATTTCAGAGTTGGTCCCATAGTGAAAGTTGTTCACATTCATAGGTAGAACACCCAGTGAAAATTTGGCCGGTCATTGAAAAATAACCCGGTATGTATTTTGGTGTTAGTAACAATGGTACATAAATACGTATGTTAGTATTGTTAAGAAAAAAAGAAATTATATTTAGTCTGTCAGATAATAAAAAAAAATATTACTAACGTATTTTTTGGCTTGGCATATTAATAAAAAAATACTTAGATAAAACGCATTAAAGTTGGAGAGTGGGGCCGCGCTACGTCACAACTCAATATGAAATCTATAAAGAAGTGACGTCATGACACATTTAACTCGTATTGAAGTAATTTTTTGATTACGTGCAAAAAGAAACAAAATACTTGTCCAATATTTTTAATGATCTAGCTGACGCCGGACTAAAAAATAAAATTTAGTCATCATCCTTATTGTCTATGTTTTCATAAACATCTAGGGTTAACAGCAGCGATAGCCTGGTGGTGTGGCCGTCGGACTGCCAAGTCATAGGTCTCGAGTTCGAACCCAAGGCACCTCTGAATTTACGGATTCATGTGCTTGTTGTATAAATTTTCACTTGCTTAAGGAAACCAGCATGTCTGAGAGATATTTCTCAACAGCATATGAAGCTAAGTCAGACGCCCATGGGCAGCATAAAAACTCTGTCACCAGGTTAGTCAATAACCACACGAAAAGAAGAGGGGTTAAATAAAATTAACTAGTAAAACTTCACATAATAACTTGAACCGTTATAGATATCACATCATGATAAAAAAAAAACACATCTTAGAAATAAATATATACATCAACTGCGTGCTATACGTATTTTCCAGATTATCCGAACACAAGTTTATCCACAACATATAATTATGACTATAATCTCTGTTACGTACACATTATAGAGGGCTCTATAATTACTATGGTTGAGAACATTTGAACAATGACACATGACACATGGCAGAAAGCCGCCATCTTTAATATTTAAACTAAGAACATGTGTTCAGCTGTTTTGGGTCAAATTTTCACACTGACGTTCATGTCTGAGTTTCCACTGCGGTACTTTTTCATAATGTTCCACTGCGGCAGTTGTTCATACAATTTGATCAGTTTTCGCAATGATTTCGCTTAACGCAACGGACTAGATTTTGGAATGAGGAGCATAGCTGTGCATTCGTACGTTTTTTTGAAATAAACTGATTAATCTAATATTATTTAAAATAAGTATATTAAGGCTTTACAGTCTTTTCCTCTACGCCCTCAATCTATGTAGCTAGCACTCTTCAAAGTAGCACACAAAAAGAGGAAAAAAAAAACAAAGAAATATTATATCGACTATCTTTTATTCTTAATCCCATATTTGCTCTTTACGAAACGCATGTCATTCTTAGCGTGGAGGTGTAGGGTTATAAAAGAAACATTCTGGCTTACCAGCCTAGACTTAGGTTCAAAAGGCCCTCCTAGACGTGGCCCTGTATTGTTAGACTCACACTTATTCATATAATTTTTGAACATAGAAAGGGACCATGACCTCTGAGTTTATTTCGGCATGTCTTTAGCTAGGAAATAGACGTATCTTCTAGTTTTAAAATATTGTTTTTTACAAGTGTCTTACCAGATCTAAATGCAAAAAAAGTTTTTTTAGAAACGCTACTTTACGGACAATAAAAAATGTATTTTATTTTTTCCAGAATCATGAATTCCGGGTGGCTAGCGTGGGAATGCATTGTCTTCGGCATATTTGTGTGTGCCTCATCATGTGCCCCCCTCTGGAGGCGGAGGAAGGACGTGAACGCTGCGGGGGGGAGCGCCAAGCAAGCCTATATCTTCGCTGGGGGCGGCGTGTCTACGCTTGCTATGATCCTGTCGGTAGCCAGGGGGACTTTAGGAGTTAGGTCATTCTTGGGTAAGTGAAAAATAATTATAAACCTTTTTTTACTCGTGTGTATTCTCATTGGCCGTCGATTTATAGTACGTAAGTGTTTTTTTTCGAAAATTATTTTTTTATTGTTAACGTTTAAAATATATTATTGTTCGAGTTATAAATATAGTTTTCGTTAACATGTCGCTTATTAAAAGTCGGCGGGGTCATAGGTATATTAAATTATCTATTTCTTGGTATACCTTACGATGATTGTCTCCAAGAAGCTGATGTCCTTGAACTCATAGATTGATTCATTTGATTGTCATAGAAAAAAAAACATAACAAATAACAGCAAACATTATGAAAAAATCATTAAAATTGATAATTTTTCATACGAAAGGTACAATTTTCAGGGTTGCCTACCAGAATTGTTAAGAAGAACCCTGAAGTGCGCCTCAGTCTGTTTGTCTGTCCGTCTGTCACAGCTGTACGTCTGAGGAACTTCTAATGCTATAGCTTGATATTAGGAATATTTTTAGATGACGATTGCTCAACAATTTTGCAAATATAAAGGCATTTTATTCTGCAACAGGGACTAAAAGGCGTTCTTAAAATTGCGCTAATAGGACATATTATCATGAAAGAGCACTATTTGAACATTATCAAAAAAAAAACTTAACAAGAAAATACCGCCCACTCCTCCTTATCTCCGAAGTTTGCTTAGAGAAAAATATCTGACATTATTCTGTGTAATAGAATTTAATGTTATGTATACAGGAAAAAATAAACAATTTCTCTACCTAGCACACTTTTTCAGAAATTATCAACGAATATCATTAATATTATTATGTTTCTTGACCAATAAAAACCTTAACACAAATTAGAACTAACATCAGTTAATATTATTCCGTTACATACGTTAATTAAAATAATATCGATCGTTCCATTAAAAGCTAACTTTAGTCTATGAATAGAATACGTGTCTATTACTAAAAACCAATTCATTGAAGACATTAATAAATGTCTTTCAAAGTATCGACCACACGCCACTATCGATATACTAATTAAATACTTAATTAAGTAAATTGACGATATTATTAAAACTAAATTAATCATCTAACATTAAGGCATAGGACATGTGATCGCTACGTTATCACTAATTACGCTGCCGTGGTCAGCAAGGCCCGTGCCGGACGATGGGTACGTGTTCTACTTTTATTTTATTTTTTTGAAAATGGCATCTTGCAGTTCAACTATAGGGTACTATAGGGTAGTCTACTGCTTAACCGGATATTTGTACCTACCACCTTTTCTTTCTTTTGGGCGGGAAACCATCAAATGTCTCCTCCCGCTCAGTCAGACTCTTACTGACTAAAACCCATCCATGTTCCATCCTTAGCCCTTTGTGTTTCTGGACAGCGGCAACCCTTTCGACCATTCCCGTTGATCCGGCAGGCACCGGCCCTAACGGGCCCTTTCACATGCTGACATCTCTTTGAGGCGCGCGTGGAACCCGTATTGCAATGCTTTCGTTTTCGAACGCTATATGCTAGACAATGTCAAATTGTGTAACGAAACTCCCCTAATGTTAATGCACTTGGCATTTTTGACAATCAGAATCATTGAGATAACTAATTGTTCGATCAACAATTTTCGAAATCGAATCGACACGGAGCAATTGTCACTTGTCTATTCCCCCTGAAGTGAGTTAGTGGAACTTTACATTTAAATTTGGAACATTTCGGTTCATTTACCGATTGAAACGCTTTAATGCTAAACAGGCACAATTACCAACTGATTATCGATCTTTCATAATTTGATTGTAATAGAACCTTACATCACCACTCAGTCGTTACAAACAATGGTAATGATTTGGTAATCAGTTCGTTATCGGAGACTCGTAGACGTACAGCAAGCAGTAAGCGGTGATAGCCTAGTGGGGGGGTGTGACCGTCGGACTGCCAAGTCTGAGGTCTCGAGTTCGAACCCAAGGCTCCTCTGACTTTACGGATTCATGTGCGTGTTCTATAATTATTATCACTTGCTAAAAAATCGGTGAAGGAAAACATCGTGAGGAAACCAGCATGTCTGAGAGATATTTCTCACAGCATGTGAAGCTAAGTCAGAGGCCCATGGGCAGCATGAAAACTCTGACACCAGGTTAGTCACTAACCACAAGAAAAGAAGATGAATACTATACAACCTGAAAGTATGCCCTTCGTTTAACCGAACACACTGTATAATATATGTTTTATAAACCTTGAGTAATCTTATATGTTATTTTTCATATGGCACTAGCTATTGTCGTTTTGTTAATACAGATATAAGAAAAAAAATACTGCATCACTATTCTTCATATCTTTCAAACACGTTCAGAATTTCTAAATTTAATTCCATAACATTTACCACACCCTACTATGGTAATGACTCTTTTAAAATAAAAACATTAGGAGTCAGACGTCAGCCAACGAACAATCGCATCAAATAAATAAATAATCGTCATTATTAAAATAATGCCATCGTAATAAAAGCGTATATGCACTATTATTGTGGACACTGGACTGTGAAACACATAACACACTTATTTTTCTACGTATCTAATGTTTATATTAAAAAAAAACAGGGCGATTTTGCGCTGGGTTCCGTAGGTAGGTTTATCTGAAATTTTCGAAAAACTTTTTTATTATAAAGACCAGAGGCCCATAGGCAGCATAAGAACTCTGACAGCAGGTTAATCACTAAAAAAGGAATTAAACAAACAAAACATAATATTTTATATTTACTGTATTATATTGTAGTGATATATTTATTTTAGTAGTATGAATGTATATTCTGTATTTAAATGAGTGAATTGTTTCTTTATATTTATGTATTATGTTTTTCTCTTTTAATCTTACACACTTTATCTACATTTATTGTATCTATTTTCGTATGCTGGAAGAGATTTCTTTAGAAATGAGCATCACCTTTATGTATTTTCTGTTCCTTTCTTCTTCTCTGTTTTTATGTGTTTACATATTAAATGGTTAAATAAATAAATAACATCAGGCTTATTTAGGTTTAGGCAGACGTGTGCCAGTAGTATTAAATCCACATTACACCAGTTTAGTCCCATGTCAAGTGGGCAGAAATCCAAACTCCGGGCTGCTACTGAAAAATTCGAGATGGAAATATTCCTAGTAACACTTGACCAACCCCGAAATCAAACCCAAGACCCCATGCATGGCAGATACTTTGACGATCACGAGGCCAATGAGGCAGTCGGTTTTAGATAAAAATATCCCTGAAAAAAACTCAATGTTACGTTGTAAAAAAAGAAAAAATATTCTTTAACATGTGGGTAAACCATAAAAATAAAAAATAAAAAGAAAAACAAAAAAAAATACGATAAGTATGTCTATATTTTTTTGTACATTATGAGTAACTACAGATCCCTGAAATTGTAATAGCAAACTTTATACTATAATGTCACTGTAATTGTAGAAGAACTACTGTAATAATATATAAATACAGCCATGATTTCTGAATGTTCACCGTTGAATATAGCTAGGTTTCGTGAGGCAAACGAAATTCGAAATACACTTGGTAACTTTTAAAGAGACGAAAAATCTTCCTCGATCCTAATTATATGTGAAATAAGGCTCATAATCAAAAGTTCTTCTTCTTAGCGTATCGATGGCAATATCTAAATGGACTCGGCTCAGAATTCGGCTACGTGTTTGGCGCCATCACAAGCGTCCATCAGTTCCTGTAACGTGCAGACGACAGGGCACGCAGGACACGATATTAAGTGTCCCATCATTTGTAGAACAGCACCACATTTACACTCCTAGGCCAAAAAAGTTAACAGCTTAATAGTCTGAAGCTAAAAACAACATTATCTGTGGCTCTCCTAACCTAAGATTTACATAAAACGGTATTAGGTCAGGCCTACAAAGTCAGTTATCAGAATCTGTCTTCACGGTCAGTGTGTCAACTGCCTAATGTGTTATCAACTTATCTTAAGAAAATTTACTTAGTGCGTATGAATAAACAGTCAACAAAACATTTTTTTTTAAACTTTACAGTGTGTTAATCATAATTTTCACTAATGAAGGTAACATTTACAAAAATAAAAAACACAAGTTAGAGTCTAACACAAAGGGTTCTGTACCAGCACACAATATTTTCTAAAAACGTGGAAAAAACAAGTTTCTTGTATCTTTCACGTACCTATATTATAAGATTTTCCCTTTCATTATTAATTTTATTTTAATTTTATTATTTCTTTTTAAATTCAGGCGTCTACCTATTGTAGTTGAAAGAGACAGCCCTGTAACAGACAGGTTGCCTTAGTAATAGTCCCGTTGGAACCCTTTGGATACGGGACCCTAAAAATAATGCCTTAATATGAACAAAAAGTCATACAAAATGAAGATGTCATGAGATTTAATATTTATTACGTTAATGACATCATTTAACTTCAGAGAATTCAGAGGAAATAAAAAATGTTGTGTTCACCATTTTGTTAGTTGGTACTTAAAGAAAATCGTGTGAAAATGATGAAGTTGGTATAACTACTGTCACCGTAATAATACGAACAAGTTTTTTTTTTTAATTATTTCTTCTGATGGTTTTAATGGCCTATTTTGAGGCCTGTACGAACTTTCGAATTGGATGCTACCGAGAGGGTGGGTGGGGATCCAGTGATCGAAAATAGAACATGCAAGGTTGCATACCAGGTTTTTTAGCTGCTTTGCACGGGTGTATTTCATGAAATTATAGTTTATTTTTAGAAATGTACGTTTTGTTTGGGCAGTATAAAGATTCTTTCTTTCTTTCTTGCTTCTTCAATAATTATTTTTTAAATAGCGACCCGGAAAATCATAGCGTTTGAAAAATAATTAAATCGTGTAGAAAAAAAAACTTTTTGTCCAACCAACGAATAGGTTCCCAGAATTTTCCTTATTTATTTTCTGCAGAGTTACAATCGCCAGCACATCAAGTCACTACAAACTGTCAAATTTTCTCAATCGATTTTGAACGTAACTACAAACGTTTTAAGGTTAAAAATCATTTGGAGAAATTTGACAGTTTGTATAACTTGATGCGCTGGCGACCGTACAAATATATTACATTTTTACGTAGTATTGTCCTACATTTTTTTTACTTTTGCATGTGAAATTACTCCTTAGCCCATAAGCCAGTTTTTTTGTGGGATAATATAAGGATTTTCTGATAAAGAATCCTACAAACATGCTTTATATTAACAAGGAAATTGTGGACAAAAATAATAAATCTAATTATAACTACGAGTAGCGACTATTCCGTAATTACTTCTAACATGCCACCATTACCTATGTCACGGCCGTCGTGTACGAGTTCATTGTCATTAAACTAAACAAAGGACTTCAAATTACGTTGACGCCTCTTTAGAGAAATGTCAGATTACTGTCAAGTTTTCAAAATGTACGGCCAAGTTCAAATTTCTCCAAATGATTGTGAACCTTAATGCGTTGACTGTTAAGTTCAAAATAGATTGAGAAAATTTGACAGTTTGTGGTAAGTTGATGTGCTGGTGACTGCACTAAAGTCATCATCATCCTCGGCCGAGTTACAGTCTGACCGGATGTTTCTGAATTCTAGTATTTTACATGGAGCAACTGCCTATGTATAACCTCCACAACCCAGTTACTGGTTAACCCCTCAAATGTCGTATGAACCCCATAGGGTCATAAGAAAAAAATCTCTCGAAACGACAATAAATATAACCGTATATGTATATACATCGTTGAGCTCTTATTAGCAAACGGTTTCTCATAGGCGAACACCTAATGGGTTAATCTTTTAGTATCTGGCTGTCAGAATTTCGGGCTTCTGACCACTTCTAACTGTCAAAAATCCACGAATGACAGCCATTTTTAGTAATAATTGTTTTCCAAGCGAAGGCAGTCAGGGGCAAAACTTAGTCCATAATACAAGCGATAAAATAAGAAGCCAATAGCCTTATCAACTCAACAGAGGATAATCATGGATCAGGCGGTCATCCATCTGTCCATCGTAATTGTGCTAATTGGATTGGTCAAGCGTAGTCAAGAAAACATGTACGACCTTTGCATCAATATAAATAATAGCTGCAATAGTTATAATGTCAAAGACAGTTAATATCTTCCTTGGTCAGCGGGATTGTCTGAAAGGGTTACCGTTGCCCCGGAACACAAAGGGCTAAAGAAGGAGCATGGATGGGTTTTAGTCAGTAAGAGTCTGACACTCCCTTCCACTCCACTCAGAGCGTTAGGGGACATTTGATGCTTTCCCACCTTAAAAAAAAAACACCTTTCTCATCAGAGCGAGTTGGATTACCTACAAAAAATTAAAAAAAACGCCTCCATCCTCTCGCCTATTAAAAATTAACTTTGCTATGCCCAACAGGGTTCATAATTGATTCAATGTTTTAACATACTAACTAATATGCACAAATTATGGAAATACAGTATTGAGTCGAATTCTTTTACAAAGCTGTAAGATCACACACACGGCACCGCTCGACCGCGCGGTAGGAGTAGTTTGCGGTAGAAACGAGCACCGCCGCAACAAAGTCCCTCCGCCACGTTTGTCTAAACGCGATAAGCACAAAAACTACCAAACGAATTTCCATACGGTTATCACCAATGGACTGAATGATTCATGAGGATGGTTTAGGTGTTTTAATTAAAATTTTATGTAGATTGGCTTCTTCTTCTTTTCGTGTGTTTAGTGACTAACCTGGTGTCAGAGTTTTTATGGCTGGCCATGGGCCTCGGACTTAGCTTCACATGCTGTTGAGAAATCACGATCACGATGTTTTCCTTCACTGATTTTTTAGCAAGTGATAATTATACAATTCGCACATGAATCCGTAAAATCAGAGGTGCGTGGCTTGGGTTCGAACTCGAGACCGACGACTTGGCAGTCCGCGGTCACACCACTAGGCCATCATGGATGTAAAATACTCCAAGTAGGATGAACATCAGTTCCAACCCCGGTTTCTCACATGCGTGCAAACATTCGTTCATCGTAAGAACGTTTGAACGCAAATTAAGTGGCCTCAGACAAACATTTTGCAAATTCAGCGGATATGCAAATAGGATCTCATACTCAATATGCGAACCCATTCTCGCTCCCACTACACTTGTTTACGAATCTTTCAGTCTTGCTTGTGATTTCGTGAATAATGGACAGTGAAGATGAATTCCAACACACTGGTTTTATTCCCATCCATGATCAAATTAAGTAGTATAAAATCTATAAGTACGCTACACAGTAGCAGGCGAGACAGGGCCTTTGGGGCCCCAAAATGCCGTGCGGCTTCAGTGCGGCGCGTGGTGGTTTATGGCCCACTTCCTCTCTTACGCTACGCCACCAACTCTGAAAATGGTGAGACATCCGTTACCTTTGCAATCGTGTACGCAATTGATTGCACGAATGTGTAGGAAACTACGCAAAATTCGAGGTTCACGCCACTGCTTGGAAAACCGCTAATGCCTCGAAAAATTTCCTAATCATTTGCAAATATCGTCCTGCTCTTGTGGGTCCGCGTATTCGTACGAATGTGAGTGGCCGGCGTAACCCACATGCTCGATGTAACTGGTTGATAAGGCAATTCGACAAAAAAAAATAGGCGTGCCATCCTACCAGTGTGGAGCCAAGGTGGGTCGCTGTAGTTATAGTTATGATAGAGTGTTATGGTATATGAATGTCCTCGCACCCTAATTATATACCCACATAATATTGTACCAAACAGTTTTTTTTTCCTATTTAGAGGATGCTCGAGCATTGATCACCACGCCCACATTTAATATGGGCGATTTTAGTACTGCTCAACTCAGCCTATCGCAGTCCACTGCTAGACACAGGCCTCTCCCAGGCTGCTCCACAACACCCTTTCCTCCGCCTTCTGCATCCAGTCAGTCCCAGCCACCTTCTTAAGGTCATCGGTCCATCTAGCAGGGGTCGTCCCACACTACGCTTGGCAACGCGCGGTGTCCACTCCAGGACTCGTCTGCTCAACCGACCATCGGTCTTTCGACAAACATGGCCAGCCCACTGCCACTTCAGATTGCTTAGTCTGCAATATTTTCCGGATAATTTCATTCCTGATTTTATCCTCCAAAGAAACTTCATGCATAGCCCGCTACATAGCGCGGTGAAGTGAGCTGTTATAAAATAAAGTCAATCTGCCTAGCCTTTTCCCAACTATGTTGGGGTCGGCTTCCAGTCTAACCGGATGCAACTGAATACCAGTATTTTACATGGAGCGACTGCCTATCTGACCTCCATCACCCATTACCTGGGCAATACGATACCCCTTGGTAAGACTGGCTTTCAGATTTTCGAGCTTCTGACGACCTGTAACGACTGTCAAAGATGCACGATTGACAGCCGGGACCAACGGCTTAACGTGCTTCCGAGGCACGAAGGAGTCTCGATATGTTGAGATGGTCACCCATCCATGGATTAACCCCGGCAAGCGTAGATTAACCTGATAAATCAATCCGTGCGACTGTTATTAATTAGCCATGAGCTGTAATAAAATAAAGTAAATAGTGTTAATCCATAGCATTAGGTGGAACGACAGCTCCATTTAACTTAAGTTTTCACGGCGAATTTTTTACAGAATCGACTGACGTACTTATTATTTGCGTAAATTCCAAGTTTCTTTACAATATTTTTTTTACCAAATCAGTCACTGTTTGATGAACCATCTCGGTCGAAAACCAATAAACGAGACTGTATTGTTATGTAAATAATAAATCTGTACTTGAAATACAGTGTGTTAGGTTAAACGAGAGACGCACTTTCAGGTTGTATAGTACTCATGGAAATCAACAACTTTGTCCATGGGACCAACTCTGAAATATGAAAACAAATATCAGCTGTTCCATACATTTTGACGGAGTATGCGAACATAAATGTGTTGTGTGATTTCAGATATATATATTACTAGTTTCCGCCCGCGGATTCGCCCGCAAAATAATGTCGACAAATTATACACATAAACCGTCCTCTTCAATCACTCTATCTATTAAAAAAACCGCATCAAAATTCGTTGCGTAGTTTTAAAGATTTAAGCATACATAGGGATATAGGGACAGAGAAAGCGACTTAGTTTTATACTATGTAGTGATAGTCAAAGTTTTTCATTTTCATGAGTATAGTAACCCCTGAAAGTACGCCCTTCGTTTAACCAAACACACTGTATATTTAAAAAAACTTAAGCTGTGAAAACACATTTTTGTTGACATATCTGTTTTTTTCTTAAATATATGCTAATTACATACTCCTCGCCAGGCGGTGTGAGTGATCTGCTTTTGTTATTTATGCCAGGCAAGTACCTAATTTGGTATATTTTATTCCGAACGTAGCTAAGTACCGTAAAAGATATTTCAAGGTCAGTGGTTATTAAACGCAATACGTATCTTCATAACTTTGAATATATATTCCGGAATTAGTTACATGTAATTAATTTACAGGTATTCATTTAAAATTAAAACAAATTCACACGACGCACTGATCCGCAGAGAACATAAATTATGTAACTGTCATAAACCACCATCAACTCTTGCGCAACTCTCACATTGGAAAATACCTGTATAACTTCAACTCTTTCTCACACTGAAGCCATATTAATATTAACTGTTGTAAACTTTAGACAGCCACAATCTCTCACGGCAGTATTATTTTAATTATGCTTCTCATTGGGAAATAGATGGAGCTATATCTCCTGTATAACTTCATCTCTTTTTCACCTTAAGTTCGCAGGCGAGGCGTCCTTAGGACTGCTGCCGAACCTCATCATCTCATGAGTGTGTACGTGAGCGACGCGAATTTTGTGCCAGGGCCTCGCGTCCCCAAAAGGCCGTGCTGTGGTCTTTGGGATGGTTTATGCCCCTCTGAACAAAGAAGGCTAGCAGTGTTGGCCCAGTAATATCGGCCTCGTGAGATCGAACCCAAGCAGGCGCTTTACTTTGTGTATTTAATTTCATCACCACTGCTCTCAAAACGGTGAGGGAAAGCATCGTAAGGAAACCGGCATATCCTAGAATAAAAAAATCGAAGACGTTTGACATCTGCCAATCCGGACTGGGCCCACGTGGTGGTTTATGGCCCACTCCCTCTCTTAGAGAGGAGGCCTGTGGGAACATTATAGGATGATTAAATGTATCATTATGTATGACCAAAGAAGACAGGATTGCACATTACCAGAAATAGCTATCTATTTTGAGATCATATTTCATAAATATTATCGCCAAAGCGACGCAAGAGGCGCCCCTTGTCATTCTAGGTATTTGTCGGCGTGACTTGGAGCATTGGTTGCCAATAAATGACTCCGATGACTGACATGTGAGTAAGTGAGTACGCTTAGGGAAATCAATTGTTAATGAAATTGACATACTACTTCAATTTGACATGTTATACCAATCTCATTCTGCCTAGCCTTTTTTAACAACGTTGGGGTCGGCTTCCAGTCTAGCCGGATGTCAAAGTGAAATTAAAATATTTTATTTCAATTAGGCACAAGAAAAGCAAAGGTACGCAGCTGTATACTAGAATTTTCGGGAAGCAGATATAGCTATCTGGCCTCTACAACCCGGTCACTAACTGGGTAATACGATACTCCTTGGTAAGACTTGCGGGCTGATGACCCGTAACGACAGTCAAAACTCCACGAATGACAGTCGGGACCAATAGCTTAATGTGCTTTCCGAGGCACGGAGGAGTCTCAGAATGTCAAGATGGGTGCATCCACAGACCAACCCCGACAAGCATAGCTTAACCTGATGGATCGACCCATGCGGCTATTATTACTTAGCCACGAGCTCCGCTTTCTCTGAATCGAATCTCTAATATCTAATTCTATAAAAGAAAACCGTGACTGACTGAGTAACTAATTTATTAACATGTAACTAAAACTACTAAACCGTAAAATTATTTAACCATATCATTCGTAGGAGGTATAAATTCTAGATAAATTTTTAGTTTTTACTATAGCCTGGCTTGTCACCGCAATACATATTGATGTGTAGGTACATTGTCTAGAAGATATACATGTAAAATTACAGGCTAGTAGATAAATTGTAACGTTTAAATGCCAATAACATACGAAAAATGTTGAATGAGCGACTGCTGAATGAGAGGCTATTATAGGTGTGTATTTATATATTAGGGTGTGTAGATGTCTGGAGATCGAACTTAGCTCGCTCTTGGCCTAACCTGGGTTAGGCAAAGAGCTTTCAGGGTTTGTGATTCAGCTTATTGTACTATTCGAATCCAATTTGAGGGGTATTAAATGGCAATAACGAAACCCTTGGAACTTTTTCTATCGACACCATTTTGTCACATTTAATTATATAATTCATGTTTACAAAACATTTAAAAAAGTAACGGTGGAGTTTCTTACCCATTTTTCTACATACGAAACTACCTTTTGGAAGGGGCGACTAGAATCGATTCTATTTCTTGTTCATTTTGACGTTCAAAAGTGCCTTTCTTGTGCCTATTTGAAATAAATGAAATGACTTTGACGTTGTCCAGCAATGGACATGTACCAGTCACCAGCATATTAAGCTACCCCAATCCGTATTTTTTTGTTGATAGATTTTTAACTTTAAACCAAAAAGAATAAGGTTTATATTAAATTGGTAATATTTGACAGTTAGAGATAGCTTGATGTGCTGGCGTCTAAACACCGCACAGCGATATGCCGTCGAAAATAAGTGAGTCACCGTGATCGTTTGCTAAATTTACTGAAACTATAAAATAGACTTGAAAAACACTTTTATATGTAAATCGTGCGTATAATATAAAACGTTCACTGAATAATTAACTATAAGTAATTTAATAGCCTGAGACTGTCAGGTTAAAATATTCCGCCGTAAGTGAGTGCTAATGTCACGATTAGCGATTACGTGTAGGAATACTTACTAGGATAAAAGTGTGTTGTTTAAAAGTTTGCGTGCACGTGCATAAGGCCGGTACTTCACCAAAGCGGAGATGTGTGCGATTTGCTGTGTGCTGTGCGAGAAGAGATGTTTTACAGCTCGGGTGCGAGGCGTGGAGTGCTCAGTACGCGCCCTCACTGCACTCCGCTCACATCTCTCGTCTCCACTGCAAGTCGCCCGCGAATAGCTCACATCTCCGCTTCTATCGCGCCATACAAATATTACACATCTCCGATCACACAGCAGACAGCGATCTCTATTGAAGCCGAGCGGAGAGGAGATGTGTCAATAACACAATTCTATTGGTTGTTTAAAAAACATCTACTGTCCGGTCGTCTAGTCTCCGCTTTGGTGGAGTCCCGGCCTATGGCACGTGTTTATGTGCTTCACTTTACTTGCCTTCTAAACATACGAACAATTGACGGTAGCTTAATTATCCATTTGTCTTATGGTGGAATTGAAACTAAAAAAAATATTTGTTTTTCATATTACATAGTTGACCGACAGACCTAATGTCGGCCATGGTAACCATTCTCAGTAGAGACCAATCTTGGCGCGTGAGATGTATAACGTGGCGCTACAATGGTGTCATTAATTTAACACACGGGTAGGGCTAGTGCCCATCAATCATATAAATGTAGATAGGTTAAAATAAAAAGCAAATTGAAAAAAAAAATGTTTTCAAACACACTAAATAATAAAATTTATTCGTCTACTTTTGCTGTTGTTTCATACTAATCGTATTGCTTATTCGTTTTAATTTCATTGATGCGAATGTTATAATCCGTTACCCCGGTAATGACCGCTGCATGACAGTTCAGGTTAAGTAAGGTAAGTACAGGTTGCACTAAGTTGCTTTTTTCTAACATTTTAAATAAAGCCGTAAATAATAACGTTTGATGGAAATTGTCTTCGTGAAAATGTAAAAACGTATATGTGTATTAAGTTAATGTCACCATTGTAGCGGCACGTTGTATATTGCATAACCGTGTGCGCAGATGCAGGTGCACTCTCTCTTCCCTCGCTCCCATAGTACTGTAGAGCCTGAGTTAAACCTCATGTTGAACATGGCTGGTAGTAATCTGACAGCATTCGAACATTTAAATTATGAACAGAATAGTCTGGTAGGTTTTTGCAAAAGTGACAACGGTCTGCCTTTAGCCACGGGGCTTGGCAGATGTATTCGGTGCAAAGTAATATATAATTCATTATTCACGGACTGCGTGTTTGCTTTGATAGGGTTGCTAATCCCTAACCTAAGCGCACACAGAACACACGCTCTACCCACTGAGCCCCCTCTATGAAGGTCCCTGACCTTCACAGTACGATGAAACAGCAATCCGGGACGACCGGAGAAGGTTCAGGCAAAGGACTAACGTCTTAACGTGCTTTCGAGACATATTATTATCACACCGCCAAATTCCAAAGTCCGGGCCTAAAAAAATCCTAATGGAAAAACTAAGAGAGACTCCCCGCTAAGCAGTTGCGCTTGCGATGACAAGTCCAACGGGGCAGTCAAGTCATTCCGGGAATACCCTTGTCGTAATCAGGAGTAATTTAAACGTTGTGTTTTATTTGGCATCAATATACAGAAAGTCCGCGAACATTTATTTTTGATTTTTTGCCAAAATTATTTGCTACATTTTGTTGACTTCGAAAAATTTTCCAGGTACATACACATTCTATGAAATGGTTGATTAGTCACACAAAATAAATAGAACTCCTACGGTTTTTCTCATTCCTTGAAATCAACTGAAATTTTCCGATATAAAAATGACTAAAATTATCTACGAAAGCTAACGCTTGAGTTTCCTAAGACTGCATCGGCCGCTACATAGCGTCCGTAATTTACCGTCGATTGATGTCACTGAAATCTATAAATCTATTTATATAAATATTGATGTGTCTGTTTGTAAGAACAAAAGAACAGCATTTTATTAAAAGCATCAAAAAAATTCTTATAACATTGTTTTTTAATTTTTGTCTGTTTGTCTGTCTGTTTGTCAATCTCCAATGGACCTGTTTTGACGGAACTTAATAAATAGTAATTAATTAATAGTAAACCGCCTCATGCAAAAACTAGTTACTAATAAACCTTTTTGCTCTATTCCAGGTTTCCCATCTGAGCTGGTGTACTATGGGTCTGCGATGTGGGAAACGCTATACGGCATCATCATTGCCTTTCCTCTGGTGTGCTGGATCTTTGTACCCGTCTACTACAGGCTACATACTAACTCAGTGTATGAGTATTTACAGGTAAGGCTTTAAGTTATCAGTGGGATTGTCCGATAGCGTTACCGCTGCCCTGCAACTCAAAGGGCTAAGGAAGGAACATGGATGGGTTTTAGGCAGTTAGAGTCTGACACTCCCACTCCACTCAGAGCGAGACGAGTCATTTGATGATTTCCTATCTTTAAAAAAAGGCTTTAAGACACTCCGTGGAGCTCGTCTTTCTGATGTAGTTTCATTATAATTCGTCATCGAGTGGTACCTATGTGGTTAATTAGTAAATTTTTTAAAGAAAACTTGCTGGATAAAAAATCCGGCATGTGTTCAGGACTACAGGAATACAGAGCCACCTAGTATGGTCTTAAGCTTCAAGTAACAAAAGCTTTTTTTTGTTTTAAATAAGATGAAGTCAACAGGCATAACGGTTTTTTCGTTACGCCAAGTTTTCTGCCAGGTTACTTCTACCCAGTCGCGTTAAAGAATTTCATTTAAATAACTCTGGCATTTAGCGTTGAAGTTATTTGAGCTCATTTTATTTATTTATTTATTTAGTACATGAAGGACTTACAGCTAACAAAATCATAACAAAAAGGAGTCATTTTTCTTGCAAATAACTTTTGGTATACTGATCCGAAAGTTTCACCTTGCTACTGATTTTAAAATAACTACGACAAGCTTTATCTAGGTGGGCTAAAAGGAAGTAAATCTCTTATGGGAAATATGTCCCATTTCTTATGCGATTTCCTTTGGTCTGTTGATGTGGGCATGGCTAAACTAGTAGAGGGAGACGATGGAAAGACTGTGTGAAAGATGATAAGGTTAGAAAGGGAATGACTACCAAGATAATGACTAAAAGAGAAGTATGGAAGAAAAACACATGTTCCGCCCACCACAAATAAATTGGGATAAGGGTAGGAGAATGATAATGATTTTCTTTCGTCTGTTATTAGGCATCTTTCATCTGCGAATCTCTGACTTAGCTTCACATGCTGTTGAGAAATATCTCTCAGACATGCTGATTTCCACACGATGTTTTCCTTCACCGATTTGCAGGCAAGTGATAATTTATACAATTCGCATATGAATCCGTAAATTCAGAGGTGCGTGCCTTGGGTTCCAACTCGAGACCTATGATAGAGACCCATGAGCAGCATTAAAACTCGGACACCAGGTTCGTCCTTAAAATCGGTGAAGGAAAACATCGTGAGGAAACCAGCATGTCTTAGAGATATTTCTCAATAGTATGTAAAGCTAAGTCAGAGGCCCGTGGGCAGCATAAAAACTGTGACACCAGGTTAGTCACTAACCACAAGAAGAAGAAGAAAAATTTGCGAATTTACACTTTCCTAATGTCTCTATTTTCGCGTAGTATGGAGGGGAGTAAATACTTTAGACAGTTTTTAATATACCTACCATTACTTTTAGATGCGCTTCGGATCCCGCTGGGTGCGTCGCATGGCAGCCGCCACCTTCCTTCTGCGGCAAGTGCTGAACTTGTCAGTAACAGTCTACACGCCTACAGTGGCCCTTCATGCTGTACTTGCGTTACCTCATTGGGCGTCAGCAGCAGCGCTGACTATTGTTGGAATAGTGTTCAATTTACTTGGAGGACTGGCTGCGGCTATCAGGTATTAACTAGAAACTACTTGATTTTTTTTTATTCATTCACTGACGGATCAACGCACAGCTTACGAATCCAGAAGCATATGGGTACATGTGTTTGTAATGACTTGTAAGGACAACAAGGATTTTTTTTTTAAATTCACCCCATAATAGAATTAAATTGGGCATTCAAGTTTGTACGGATTTGTAACCATATTTTGTTTAAAACAGTGTCCATGGAGTTTCTTGCCCGTTCTTCTCCATAGGCACGTACTGCTTTGGAATGGGCAACTAGCTTCATCTTTCTGACTGACCGACTCCTTGACGAGTCAAAAGTGCCTGTAATTGGCTTATTTTAAATAAATACTTTGAGTTTGATTTTAATTATTGTCGATGAAGAATCCCATCAGCACCTCCTGGTGCCAAATCTTATAGCAGTGTTATTTTTATTTTTACTTAAGTGCGAGAATGAGACAGTATGTATAGCGCCATCTCTTCGCCCTCTTCGCCCGCTGGAAGTTATATTAAAATAGGATTGTTAGAAGAGGTGGTAGTCGGCCCCCAGGCATATACGGCTTTTTGTTATTATTTTTGTCAATTTTGGAAATGTGTTATATCTCTGTACTAACCTGTATTGATAAATTGACACTTACGAATAAAGAACATTGAAATTCCTAATTCAAACGATGTTTTCTTTTTAAAGAAAGACGTCACAGTAAAATAAATTTATGGGATTGATTATCGTACAAAGACCTTGATATATACAAAAGTTTAGAATTAAAAATGCTTTGTTAGCCTCTTTATAGGAATAACAATAAGTAACCGGTTAAGATAGGGATTAATGGTATAACAAATTAACTCCGACTTAATTACGTACTTAAATGGTTCATATTATTATGTTTATTTAAATCAGAACAGCCATGCTGTGATGGTTGTGTGAAAAATCTACAGCACGGTAAATTTTCTAAACAACTTTTTCCCTGACTGGACCTACCTAATAATAACAATAATACGAACTAGCTTTTGCCAGTGTCTTCGCCCGTGAAGTGTGGAAGTTATCCCACGGAATTGGAAAATTTCAGCACGTCAAGCCGTTGGTCCCAGCTGTCATTCGTGGATATTTGACAGTTGTTACGGGAAGTCAAAATCCCGAAAGTCTGACAGCAAGTCAGTCTTACCAAGGGGTATCTTATTACCCAGCTACTGACTGGGTTACGGAGGTCAGATAGGCAGTCGCTCCATGTAAAATACTGCTATTCAGCTGCTTCCGGTTAGACTGAGTCCCAACATAGTTGGAAAAAGGCTAGGCAGATATACAAATAAACCGGAAAATTTTCCGGGATAAAAGTAGCATAATATGTGCTATTCCAGAATATAATAACAATAATATATCATTTATTTCAGGTAACAAAGACCCATAACATATACACCTCACAGACTATTATACATATTTTATAACAACCACAAAATAAAAACTATTGTACACGAAGTGACGGCGTCGTGTTGCGCTGCGTAATCTATAGTGTATTTTTCTTTAGTTGTCTCATTTGGTAAACAAATGTCGCGACTAATATTAAGATTTCTAGGTAATGTATGTGTCTCTGAAGCATTTTTTTAAAATAATTCATGCCTTACTTGTATTATTCAAAGTTCAAGACGTTTATGCTTAACTCAAAGTGTTTGATTGATACGAAAAATCAGAATTTTCGTCCCGTGTTTGTTTACCAAATTGGACACAGTAAAAGAAATACACTATACCTCTCTGTGCCAAATTTTATCGTTCAGTAGTTTTTGCTAATCGTAAAATACCTAATAAGGAAATCTGTATTGTCTTTTCCAGGGCTGACGTCATACAAACCCTAACTATGATTATGGTAAGCGGGGCTTTCATCATTCAGGCGACCATCATGGCGGGTGGCCCTCACAAAGTGGTCAACGACAATATTGAGGGAGGAAGGCTGAAATTCTTTCAGTAAGTATACATTATTATTATACAGAAGTTCGATTCGAAAATAACATTAACGCGAAAATTACTTTACTGGGCTACAGAATGAATGTGTGTGCAGTTGTTTTAAATAACACAATAACATGGTTTTATTCTGCATCTCTCGTTCTCCCTTTAATTCATCCAAAGATTGTCCATGATCTCTCTTCTTCTTTTCGTGTGGTTAGTGACCAACCTGGTGTCAGAGTTTTAATGCTGCCCATGGGCCTCTGACTTAGTTTCACATGCGGTTGAGAATTATATATCAGACATGCTGATTTCTTCACGATCGTAAAAGATAATTGTAATAGATAGTATACCTCTTGTAAAATTAATTTAATTATATCCGTAATTTTTATGGTGTATCTAATAAAGAGTATTCTGTTCTATTCTATACCTTCTAAAGAGAGAATAAAATAGGTCTTAGGTCATTCCATATTTCACCTAAAAGATTACTGACTCACATTTTTTTGGCAATGAGTGTAATGTTCTGAGGAACATTCATCACATTCCACTCACATAGATATTCACAACAAAAGTTCTAACAAAAAAAAATCTTCTTCCAGAATAACCGGAGACCCGACCGTCCGTGTCGACACGCTCTCCGCAATCATTGGCCAGCTCTTCATGTCGGTCTCCGTTTACGGTTGCCAACAAACCTTTGTCCAACGCTACTGCTCGATGTCCAGTGAAGCCAGGGTCAGGAGAACCTTGCTAGCCAACGTTCCGGCAGTGGCTGTCCTCTTCAGCCTCTCCTGGGTCGTCGGCATGACCCTTTATGCCATGTACAAGGACTGTGATCCCCTAGCTTCAGGACAAATTGCAGCTCCTGATGAAGTTTTGCCATTCTATGTTCAAGATCAGTTCAGTTTTCTTCCTGGAATGCTGGGATTGTTTTTGGGGAGTCTGTTCAATGGAGCTTTAAGGTTAGTAGTATAAACACAGGTATATACAATCGTGGAAACGCACCCTTAGACAGCTAAGGGTGCGTTTCCACCAGAGATGTGCGAGGATGCACTAACCAATACCAACTTCAACTAGCTTAGCTCAAGCTATGAAAAGTAAGTGATCCTATTGGTGACTTTTTCCTTGCCCACCGCCTAGCTACCACGCACAGCTCTGATATCTAGCCTTATGCATGTAGGTGTAACAAAACCGCCACAATGTCATCGGGGTTCGTGACTAAATTATAACGACAATGTGGAAATGACATTTCCATCTTTAATCAATTGAAATGAAATTGATTTACATATTGATCTTCTGAGAAACCAATAAAACCCCAATTAAAAAAAAAAAAATACCGTGTAAATAGGACATAGGAATCACACATATTAAAAAAAAAATGCCTGCATGGGAAACAAACTAAGTCAGATTATAATTATACGGACCTAAACAAAAACTACGAAAACATGGCGCTGCCCTCCAAATTACTGTTTCAATGTTTGTAGTCACATCCTTACGAAAGAGTTTCGTCTTCAGAAGCAGGCAGCAACATGCGTTGTGAGTCTTGGTGGCGCTTTGTAATTACTTTCACAAATACTTCCAAACGTTTTGAATTTTGGAGGGGCGGGCCATGTTGTCGTGATTTGTCACGATCTGAAATGGTCTTTTGAGGCAAAGTCACATAAATTTGAGTAGCCAGTTGCACGTGTTTGTAAGTAATCGTGTAGCTCACCTCAGCCACTCATGTCCATACATAATTTTCTCCACAATATTTTTCATATTACAGTTTCCTGGTATCAAACGTGAACTCTCTATCGACGGTGACATGGGAGGACTTTGTTTCCTTCGCTCCTGCCTTCCAGGGCATCAGTGATAAGCAACAGTTGGCAGTTATCAAGATTATTGGAGTTATTTATGGTAAGTTTCTAATAACTTCGACGACACGGTTGTCGCAGTGGTTGAGCGATTGACTGCTGCGTAGTATGTCGTGGGTTCGATTCCCGCACGGAACAAATATTTGTACGACCTATAAGTATTTGTTCCGGGTCTTGGTGTTTGTCTATCTATAATATGTATGTATTTACAAAAAAAAATGTATCTAAGTAGTTTATCAGCCATCTCGTTATCATAACTGAAGCATTAGGTTGCTTAGCTTGGGACTATATGGCGTTGTGAGAATTGTCCAAAGACATTATTGTTGCACAATACTTAAACAACAATTTATTTAAACGAATCAAGACAATGTATTTCTTTACCTCGTTGTACACTTTTTTTCTTTCTGTATCATCACGAAAAACAATCGTCTCGCGTTTTTCTTTGATCTGTGACCCAAAATAGTGCGTACCATTGTAATTTAATGTAGTCTCAAGAGTACATCAAAATCATTTCCTTCCTGTGTTTTGGAGCTATGACGCATTACTAAACCATACATAAGAAACTAATTATTCAAGGTATTATCGATGACTCAGGTCGTGGTTTAATGCCTAATGAGTACTGCAATTGTGGTTTGGTGGTGATGAATGCTTTAAGTACCTATGACAACTGCACAAACGGAATTTCTGGCGTTATTGTTTCATAACTGCGAGTCGTCCAATAAGCCTGAGTTGGCTTATTGGACGACTCGCACGAATTTAACTCGCACGAAACGTGCGAATCGACTCCTTTAAAAAATATTATTTTTTCTGTAGTCGATTCGCACAAATTTTATTTATTGGCCTGCAAATCGACACCCTCACAAAAATATAGTAGGCTATTCGCTCCCCATTAAATAAACTTTGTGCGAATCGACTACAGAAAAAATAATATTTTTTAAAGGAGTCGATTCGCACGTTTCGTGCGAGTTAAATTCGTGCGAGTCGTCCAATAAGCCACTGAGTGGCTTATTGTTTGTTCAGGTCCAAAAATCTCTAACTCTAGGGTATGAATGAGATCATATCGAACATTGAACTGGCCTATTAAGCTTATTTAAGCCCGGGTGTCATTTGTGGATCATGACCGTCGTTACGGGTCGTCAGAAGCCCGAAAGTCTGACAGCCAGTCTTACCAAGGGGTATTGTGTTACCCGGTTACTGGGTTGTGGAGGTCAACTAGGCAGTCGCTCCATGTGAAATACTGGTATTCATTTGCTTCCGGTTACACTAGAAGCCGACCACAAAATAGTTGGGAAAAGGCTTGGCAGATTGATTGATATTCTAGGAATTTTTTTAAATTGTTTTTACTTAATGAAAACTTTACTCTAGAGTTATGACATATAAAAAATACACGTAGTATAATAAAATTTGCTAATTCAGAATGTTCAACTGACGCCTTACTGTAAAAACTGATTGGTAAACAGATACAGCAAAATTAACGTTTAATAAATACTAGTGTTCCTACAACAAGGAAGATCAACCTCAAACTCAAACTCAAAGCATTTATTTCAACAAACCAATCACAGACACTTGAATTTGAATTGTCAAAGGGTCGGTCTGTCAGAAAAATTAAGCTCGATCATCTCAAAAGGATCCAAACCAAAGCCAATATACTCAATACAAAATTTTCTTTCCAGCTCTCATAATAATGTGCCTTTCCCTGTGTGTGGGCATTGTGGGCGGAGTCGTTGAAGGCTCCTTACTGGTCACTTCGGCAACATCAGGTGCCTTACTTGGAGTCTTCATCTTAGCAGCTCTCTGCCCAATAGCTAATGGCAAAGGAGCCTTATGGGGAATGATTGGGTCACACGTGGTCACTACGTGGATGGCTGCTGGCAGGCTTATGTATGTGAACAAGGGTGTTGCTATGTTGCCCATGTCTACTGAGGTTAGTATTCTGTTTTGCTTCTTTATGATAAGTTGAAAAAAATGTGGGCAGTCATAGCAAAACGGGCCTTTGACAAAAACTACTTACCAGTAGTACTTTAGTTTACTAGGGGTAGTTTGATATGCTGGCGACTGTATGACTGTAATGTACTTATTTCAAATTTAACAAAAATGAATTAGCTAGTACTAAGATACGTGGTAAATAATTGAAATTATTTCAAGGAAGTGTAAATTCATTTTCTCTTTGTTTTGTAATGTCAATTACCTACATTCGCATGCATAATTAATTTCCTCTAACTTAAAAAACAAAATGGGTTCCTCCTCTTAATTTTTCCAGCTTAAGGATAGGAAGTGGTGAAAGACGGGCGTGGCGGACTGTCTTATTTAATTTAAGACGTCCAAAAAGTGCTGGTCCTCCTCCTAATTGATTCAGATAATACTACTCTGTCAAGAAAGTACCGGGAAAAGATCAATAATACACAAAATGTCTGTTATTCATCCAAATTTATTTTATCACCTTCAAAGTATGCTCCTTTAAAAACGATACACTTGCGCCAACGAATAATCCATTCATCAAAACATTTTTTAAACGCTGCTTCCGGAATTGAGTTCAGTTCTCGCCGCGAATCTCCGGTTTTTTCGGTTTCGGTTCAGTTGGAAGGCGCCACTCCGAAGCTTGTTGACTAGTTTGCATGTCAAACTCGTAAACCCACGTCTCGTCACCAGTAACAATGCGTTTCATGAATGTTGGGTCCGATCTGACTCGTTCTAGCATGTCCTCAGCGACTTTCATGCGATTGAGTTTTTGGAGAAAATTCAGATCTTTTGGGACTAGCCGAGCAGCAACATGTTTCATACCCAAATGATTAGTTAAAATGGTACGGATCGACTCGTGAGATACAGAAAGTTCAGCGGCTATCTCTCTCAGAGTTGAGTGGGGATTTTCAGTCACTATTTTCTACACTTTTGCGATGTTAACTTCAGTTGCAGACGTTGACGGCATACCAGAGCGAGGCAAATCTTCCATCACATCTCGACCGCTTTTGAACGCTTTGAACCACTCATAAGCACGAGTTTTTGATAAAGTCGATTCACCGTAAGCCTTCTGTAACATTTTCAGTGACTCCGAACACGAAATTCCATTGGCGATGCAAAATTTAAGACAAACTCTTTGTTCGATATTTTTGTCCATTATGAAATTCGCAATACACACTATATATGATATTACTAAAACCAGCACTGTATTTAATATAAATAACAGATGCAACTCAAACTCCGCGCCAAAATGGAAAACAGTTGTGCCAATCTAACAACTACAAAAAAACAAAAATTTGAATTTGGAACCGTAAACAAATCATCCATTCCCGATACTTTTTTGACTGAATGTATATAGAGGGCTTTATATATTCTATAGCATTTGATAAAGTACTGTAGAGGCTTGGTGTAACCTAGCTGGGTTAAAAAATAACTAGCAGCATTCGACCTTTCAAAATGATGGAATATTTTGATAGGTTTTTATAAAAGAGAGAATAATAACTCTGACTGTAGCCATGATACTGAACGCATGTGTTCTTTAGAAGTGTTTCTATTTGTAAGGTTGAAATCCCTATACCACAACATAATGCACGAGCTCTACCACTGAGAGCTCTCGAAGTGAAGGCCTATGTGGCCTTCTCATAACAATACAATGAGGTATCGAGTAAGGTAATCTCTGTTATGTTATGCCCATTTTGCAATGACTGCCCCACACCTGTCAAATTTCTTTGATACCTTTTCATTTTTATCACAGAAAATAACGTTAATTGGATTTTGAACTTAACCTTCAATGTTTAAAGGTTTAAAATCATTTGGAGAACTTTGGTGTAATTTGATGCGCTGGCCGTACATAGATAAGCTTGCAAACGTTGAAAGCCATTTTATTTGTGCTTCTATTTCTCCAGCAATGTCCAAACGCGACACTATCGGCGATGAGCCACAAAGCGCTGCCAGTTGAAGTGAACTTGACGCTGACACACCTCGCACCGTTACTGCAATCAATGAATATTTCTGTTCCTGGACCGACTATGTCTCCTGTGTAAGTATTAATGTCACTAATATACACATACACAAATTATTTGCAAAAATTCTAACGTCAAAAAAATTGTAAGGCAATCGGCATGTCCCAGAACCAAAAATTCGAAGACATGTGAGATCCACCAAACCGCATTGGGTCTGCGTGGTGGATTACGGCCCATTTCCTCTCACCAAGAGGAGGCAGTGGAAACACTTAAAAATCTTGCATCTTGTTGACTATTACTCATGAAAATCAAATTCAAATATTTATGTTCGGTAGCCCTTATTTTTCTTCCTTTTAAAAATGTGTTAAAGTGACATACTACTCTGTCAAGAAAGTACCGGGAAAAGATCAATAATACACAAAATGTCTGTTATTCATCCAAATTTATTTTATCACCTTCAAAGTATGCTCCTTTAGAAACGATACACTTGCGCCAACGAATAATCCATTCATCAAAACATTTTTTAAACGCTGCTTCCGGAATTGAGTTCAGTTCTCGCCGCGAATTCTCCTTTATGTCTTCTATCGATTGAAAACGGGTGCCACGAAGTGGTAATTTGAGTTTAGGAAAAAGAAAAAAGTCAGCAGGAGCCATATCTGGTGAATATGGTGGTTGCTGGATGGTATTTGTTGAGTGTTTGGTCAAAAATTCGTTCACAATGATAGCCTTGTGCGAAGGCGCATTGTCGTGGTGCAAAATCCAAGAATTTTCTTTCCACAAATCTGGCCTTTTTCGTCGAATTTGCTCTCTTAAACGCCGCATAACGCTCAAATAATATTCTTTATTTACCGTTAGACCTTCCGGTAAGAATTCTGAGTGCACAACACCGCGATAGTCAAAGAAAACAGTCAACATGACTTTTGACTTTTGATCGACTTTGGCGTGGTTTTTTCGGTTTCGGTTCAGTTGGAAGGCGCCACTCCGAAGCTTGTTGACTAGTTTGCATGTCAAACTCGTAAAACCACGTCTCGTCACCAGTAACAATGCGTTTCATGAATGTTGGGTCCGAACTGACTCGTTCTAGCATGTCCTCAGCGACTTTCATGCGATTGAGTTTTTGGAGAAAATTCAGATCTTTTGGGACTAGCCGAACAGCAACATGTTTCATACCCAAATGATTAGTTAAAATGGTACGGATCGACTCGTGAGATACAGAAAGTTCGGCGGCTATCTCTCTCAGAGTTGAATGGGGATTTTCAGTCACTATTTTCTTCACTTTTGCGATGTTAACTTCAGTTGCAGACGTTGACGGCCTACAAGAGCGAGGCAAATCTTCCATCACATCTCGACCGCTTTTGAACGCTTTGAACCACTCATAAGCACGAGTTTTTGATAAAGTCGATTCACCGTAAGCCTTCTGTAACATTTTCAGTGACTCCGAACACGAAATTCCATTGGCGATGCAAAATTTAAGACAAACTCTTTGTTCGATATTTTTGTCCATTATGAAATTCGCAATACACACTATATATGATATTACTAAAACCAGCACTGTATTTAATATAAATAACAGATGCAACTCAAACTCCGCGCCAAAATGGAAAACAGTTGTGCCAATCTAACAACTACAAAAAAACAAACATTTGAATTTGGAATCATAAACAAATCATCCATTCCCGATACTTTTTTGACTGAATGTATTTTCTGCTACTATATCTATAGTAATAACAGTCATACGGATCGATCCATCAGGTTAAGCTACGCTTGCCGGGGTTGGTCCGTGAGTGGGTGACCATCTTTACATATCGAGACATCTCCGTGCCCCGGGAAGCACGTTAAGCCGTTGGTCCCTTCTGTCATTTGTGGATCTTAGACAGTTGTTATGGAAAGTAAGAAGCCCGTAAGTCTGACAGCCATAAGACTGGCTGTTCCTCCTTGGTAAGCAAGGGGTATCGTATTACCCAGTTACTGACTGGGTTGTGGAGGTCAAATAGGCACTCGCTCCATGTAAAATACAGGTACTCAGCTGCATCCGGTTAGACAGGAGCCCAACCCCAACATAGTTGGGAAAAGGCTAGGCAGATTGATAAAGGCTCTACAATATTATTTTATTTAGACTCTGATGCCTAGATGATTCATCTGAAATAAGGTTATTAAAACGCCTTCTAAAACATGGTCGTATTTTTTTTAAACCTACTTTATATAATTATGCTATACTAACAAAACTGTATAAAATATTTATCATTAAAATTAGATTTTTCTTTTACAGAATGTCGGAACTCCACAAATTCTACTCCATTTCCTACATGTGGTACGCAGTTATTGGCACCATAATCTGCGTGACCCTTGGTAACATCATCGGCCTCATAACGGGCAATAAAAGTGATGCTTTCGACGAAAGACTCCTACATCCAGTCGTAGCAAAACTTGCAAGAAAGCTGCCAGGACCCAAACGGTTTTTCACTAGTGAGAAACAATGTTCTGGTGAAGACAAAGAAACTGAAAAAGATTCTTCGGAGAAAACTGAAGAAACGGTTACTGATACAACGCCAAATGAGACTTTAGAACCAAAATCGACAGTTTTTGTCACTACTGGCAGTCGGCTATTTGACGTTTATGACGTCAGACGGTCACCGACGCCTTCACTTGGTAGGAGTAGAACACGGTTGTGATTTCTCGGTTAAGATTTTAGAGCCTTATTCTTAGTGCACTTAAGTGCCATTTTAGCATAAACGTGGACTGTTTGGCTGCAGTTAAAGTTTTGTTAAATGCAGCCAGTATTCTAAGGGATGTCTTCATTATGAATGTAAGACAATTTTGATATCTCGAATAAAATGGAGGCTCATTATATTATCATTAAAGTTAACTATAAGTGTTATTGGCTTTCGAATGGAAAAAGCATAATATGTTAGATGGGATCAACTAAATTGAAGGGGTATTAGATAAAGAATAGTTATTGTGCTAAAATTGCAACATTCTAAAACTTAAATTCTTTGTTAAGTTTCTTAGCTTATACTATATTGTTAATGAACCAAAAGAGCTGTTAGATAAAGCTGTTCACTCGAATGAATGTTCATTTTAGTGTTATTCCACATTCAAATGAAATTTAAAAGTTTTTTTATTGATTTTATTTTTCGATCATTGGGCAGGCGAATGAAAGGTGCCGAAATCCAAAATCTTTGAATACGTTCACTAAATAATTATTTTTCACTATACATTGTGTCGTTTGGAGTTTCACTTCGAGTGAAAGGTTAGGTTTAAATTAACTTAATAAATGACTGAAGACTAGACTTTACATTTGTTTTTGTCTGTCAAAACGTCTTCGATATAAAAATTATTAGCTTATAGTCAGCTAAAAAAATTAGATAAGATCTGAAAGATTTGTGATGACTAAAACCTTTTTAAAGTCCGTAATCTAGATTATTAAAAAATACTGGACACGTATTTTTTCTTTTTTTACGTAATCCAAAGATGACTTCGATACATTGAGTTAAAATGTGGTATAACGTCACAAGTGTGTAGTTTTTATACTTACGTGTGACGTAGCGAGCCCCTACTCCCCAACTTTAATGCGTTTTATGTCAGTCGTTCTTTTTATTCATTTATCTATTGACCGCTTGGCTTTATATCATTAGCCGTGCCCCAAGCGCCCAATTAATAAAAAAAAAATATTAACATACGAATAGGGTCTTGCAATGACATAAAAAACGAAAACCGAACATATGTAGATTCTCAGTTGTATAAACACGACTCAGGCGGCACGGGCACGAATACATTTGTCGTGTTAATCCAACTGGGGCGGTTAAACGGTTAAACAAAATGGTATGAAGCAATATGAGCATACAGGGCTTAGGCGTTAGGCATTTAATAGTTATAGTAAAAGATCAAAAAAAAATCTGATAATTTTAAAGATTTTCCGTTCTACTACTTCTAAATTTTTCTTGCAATTTCTTTTCATTACATAGTGCAGATTTTGTGTTCAACAGTTGAAGGACTTTTATTTGAGTAAAAATGTGGCTGTATGTCAATTTTTGTGTAAACAAAAATTAAATTTGAAGCTGTCCTATTTATTGTTCTGGATATAAAAGTTATTTGAATATACGATATGGAGACCACATAATTGCTATAAATGTGACATACTTGTCATTGCCTTTTTGACGATATGCACTGAACTGTGACTAATGATTTGATATTTCACGTTTATTGGTGAACGCGTCACACAATTACGGCCGACCAAATACTGGGTGTTTTTGCCATCTTAATGTCAAAAATTACAGATTTTCATGACGGCCGTTTCAACATGACGGGACCACTTTCCAAAAAAGTAGAGATTACGAAAAGTTATTGTAAACAATACTTATGGAGAGGCTGTTTTAGGTCTAAGGCAAAGTTATTTTTATTATTGGCTCTCCAACTGTTAATCGTTAAAATTGTTCCTTGTCTTGCCTTTAAAGTATTTTTTATTTATTTCTATGATGAAATAAATCTACAGTGTGTTAGGTTAAACGAGGGACATACTTTCAGGGGTAGGTACTGTACTCATGAAAAACTTTGACTATGGAACTATACCTGAAATCATGAAAAAAAATCAGCTATTTAGTACAGTTGTTCGCATAATTCATAAAAATTTATGGTACAGAGGCCAGCACATCAAGTTACCACAATCTGTCAAATTTCTTTGATAGTTTTTCAACTTTATTGCAAAGACATAAGGTTCATTTTTAATTGAGAAAATTTGACAGTTAGGGATAGCTTGATGTGCTGGCGTCTGTACAGCTGATAATTTTTTTCATGATTTCCATGAGTACGATACTACCTGAAAAGCCCTCGTTTAACCTAATACACTGTATAAATAGTATACTATAACTACTTTCTTCTCCAAACATGTCAATTATTAATCGATATGATACGATTAGAGGTGGAAAATCGATAAATGAATCGTTTTGTATTTTACGAATTTTTATCCATGTGATAATAGCATGTATATTGTAAATATAAATTAATTTAGATTAATATATTATTAGTTATTAATAAAATGAGTAAGAGTGGTTAAATTAATCGCTCTGTTATTTTAAGGATAATATCGTTGATTTATACTTTTAGAGATTTATGCAGTTAGAAGAATGTTTGATACTTTTTTATCAGGCCGCGTCCTAACCAAAAGCGATGGCCACTTCACTATTAGTTCGGTGAACCGGAATTCTTAATCACGCCGACAGATGGCGCCTTCCGGTGTTCGCAAAAAAAAACAAACAAATGAATTTGACGATCGAATATTCGCTTTTGTTTTGGACGCGGGGCTACAATCGTTTTTATATTATTTAAGTACTTAATTATATTTGTTTACCAGGAGTGCACATTGGATGTTCGAACAAAAAAATATTATGAAGACAGGTCAGCGTGTAGTTCGTAATTTAAATTAAAATTAGGAACCATTTTTCAATCGTCAGTTACTTTACTTTCATCTGGGAAATTCATAGTAATGGCGGTTAGAAACGTTTGTATTGAAAGTATGTGTGTCAAACCACTGGTATACATGGTGATTTTTAATTGACTGTTAACCTTTCAGGGCACGGAAGTAACCATAATTATGAGTAACTTTCAGACACACTCTGAAATTTCGAAAAAAAAAACGGTTTTTTCGTACAAATTGCAATCGATGAAAATGTATGAAACAGATGTACCTATATATTTTTGTTATTTCGTAGTTGGTCCCATAGTGAATGCTGTTTATAATCATGAGTACTTATATCTCCTGAGAGATTAACAGTAATTCTCTTAAAAGTCTTTTTTCTTCCACATAATATTTTATTTTACTTAGGTTTCAATTTATTAATGAAACTGTTCGCGATCAACACATTTAAAACGCGTTTAAGAGCTGTTATAATTCTTAGGGAATATCGACACTTGACAGCTGTTGAACGTTGTTTAGATTTGCTGGTCACGTTCAGTTTCATTGGTGTAATTGGCCCTAAGTGCTGCGTAATTATTGTGGTAACTACCTAGAAAATCTAGCCCAAGAGACACACAAGATAAGCAGAATAAGGGGCTCTAAGGAAGGAATATGGATGGGTTTTAGTCAGTAAGAGTCTGACACTCCCTTCTGCTCCACCCAGAGCGGGAGAAGTCATTGGTTGATTTCCCACTCTCAATAAAAAAAGGGGCTCATAAGATATTAGTAATACATCACACTTTACTAGTCTTTTAAAATATTATAAAAGACTATAATAATTATAATTTTAAATAAAATAATAATAATATAATATCGTGATGTTTGACAGTATTATATTTTGTAAAAAACATTGAATATGGACTGCGTTATGTTATTTTTAACTTAAGTTATCATCAAATTATAGAAAATGAAATATAAAGATTATGAAATATTATTCGTTTGTTTTTTTAAAGATTAACACCTCACTATTAATCTGCCTTTTTTCCCAACTAAGTTGGGTTCGGCTTCCAGTCTAACCGGATGCAACTGAATACCAGTATTTTACATGGAGCGATTGCCTATCTGAGCTCCACAACCCAGTTACTGGGTAACACGATACCCTTTGGCAAGACTCGTTGTCAGACAGGACTACCCGAAACGGATGGTAAAGATCTATGAATTGCAACCGGGAACAGCGGCTTAGAGAGCTTTCTGATGCATGGAGGGGTTTTGATGTGTAATAGACGGTCACCCATCCACGTACCAACCCCGGCAAGAGTAGCTTAACCTGCGACCCGTGCGGCTGTTATTATTGAGCAACGAGCCTTTTTCATTTATCAGACCCTTACGGAATAAACTGTATCGATTTATCAAATCGGGATCAAATCGAAAAGAATATGCACACATTTTTCATTCAAGCTTAAACCCAAATCAAAGGTTCTCACAAATGTCTCGATCAGCCTTTACATTCGTTTGGTTCAGTGGATCTCAATGTTACTTTATTATAAATAAGCTTTTGCCTGCGGCTTTGCTCGTGTTAATTTAGAATTTGACAATCAATTCGTGTACAGTCACAAGCAAAACTATGTATACATAAGCTAATTTCATAAGCGATTTTCTGCTTAATTATTGATTTGAAATTGTATGTTGTCGCACACATTGCATTTACGAATCCATAGGTTTACGGTAGATGTCGTATCTCAAAGTTGAAATACCTAGTAATTTTACGAGAAAATCGGTTCTGAAAATTACTAGGTGTATACATATTGGTGCTCGTGACTGTACACTCTCCTTGTTGTTTGGCCGTTGTAATGATGGGCTCAGAACGGAACGTACACGTGGCGCCATCTATCATCATAAGGAAATTATCTTTATTACGGTGAAGGAAAGCACCGAATATTTCGTTCGCGTAGTAGATTTTGGCCCACTCCCTCTCGTAGAGAGACGGCTTGTATCCCAGCAATGGGAACATTATAGGCTGCTTATGTTGCTGTCCAGTTTATAATTTGATAATTGGTTTGTTTTATTATCTGTAGTTAACAATTTGTATTTGATTTTATACTCCTACCCCTAATAGAAATATAATCATATTTACATTTAAAAACATTTATATGTAGTTAAAACCAAATTGGTACTTTTATAATTTCTAAAATTACAGTATTACACGACGTCCTTACAAGGTATGGAAATACGTGCTCGGTATAACGTTACCGTGAACGGAAATTTAATCATATATTTTTTACATTTGTTTTTTTTTGTGGGTAGAAAATCATTCCCCTCCGGCTCTGGGTGGAGCGGATGGGAGTGCAAGAGAGAGAGTGCCATACCATCCATGTTCCATCCTTAGCTATTTATGTTTCGGGGTAGCAGTAACCCTTTCGGACTATACAGCTGATCCGGCAGGGTTTGGCCCAAACGGGCCCCTTCCACGAACATTATCGTAAAGATGTGTGGTAGTCGCGGTCGTCCACGATAATATCTTCACTTTAAAAATTATACAAACGCACAATGACACAACTAAAAAAACTAATGGTAATTAAAAACGCCAGTCGTCAAACGATGTGCCTTCTGAAACAAAAATCGTTTCAACATCGCACCTTATTACATATTCCCTTGGTCGTGGAACTGGGTGTCCATACTATCATGGCAGGTGGGCGTGTCACTTGAGGAACACTGTCCTAAGGTTGGCATTGATGGAACTGAGCCGATGATGTCACGACACGAGTTTCTTATGCAAATCTTAGGAAAAGGGACACTTGCTCCGGCGTCGGATCCAATTTGCGTTTCAATGAGACGCTATATAGTCTTGCGGACTTATTCTGGTGCTTCCAAGCCGATTGACAGGTCGTTAGGGATTTGAAGTGGCTTGAAAGTGTTTTGGGTAATGTCCTTTTAAATAATTGTTAGTTAATCTTCTTCTTCTTCGTGTGGTTAGTGACTAACCTAGTGTCAGACTTTTAATGCTTCCCATGGGCCTCTGACTTAGCATCACATGCTGTTGAGAAATATCTCTCAGACATGCCGGTTTCCTCACGATGTTTTCCTTCACCGATTTTAAGCAAGTGATAACTATACAATACGCACATGAATCCGAAAAATCAGAGGTGCGTGCCTTGGGTTCGAACTCGAGACCTATGACTTGCAGTCCGGGGGTCACACCACTAGGCTATCACTGCCTTTTAGTTAATAGTACGCCCTTTTATTAAGGGGTTAAAGTCTTTGACAGTTTTTTATTGAACCACTGCAGAGCTCGGAAGTTATCTTAATTTTAATTGTTTAGCTGTATTTTCTCAGGTTAGACAAAATGAGGCACATATTATTTGTACCTAATTATATGTATTCTTACTATCGGTATTGTCCTTGTTTGTACCTTTTGTATACAAACAATAAAAGCTTTTTCCTGTCCCAGTGTAGGGCGAAAACCTGTTCTTCTCTTCTTTTTTTCATGTGGTTAGTGACTAACCTGGTGTCAGGCGTCATCCTTGCTCAAGATGGGTTGGCCACTTATGTACAGAGACCAGCACATCCAGTTACCACAATCTGTCAAATTTCTTTGATAGTATTTCAACTTTATTGCAAAGATATAAGGTTCATTTATAATTGAGAAAATTTGACAGTTAGGGATAGCTTGATGTGCTGGCGTCTGTACGTTAACTACATATAAGTCCACTTTTGGAAAAGGAGACAAGCCTATTACAATCAACCGCAAATAAATCTTCTTCTTCTTAAATCTACGTCTTCGAGCTTTCACTGAGAAATTTTAGATATAAAAAACCCAATAACACTTAGCCCGACCTGGAAATCGAACCCAGGACCTCTTGCTTAGCAGTAATGTTTGCGATCACTAGACCAAATGAGGCAGTAAGTGTTTTTAAAGGTTTTTATTATGTCGGCAATCCGTTAGTTGATTGACAGGCGTGATTTAAAGTACCGAAGGTTGGTCAGTACCTACCATATTCATCTGAGCAACAAACACCCAAAAGAAGCAAAATCATTTTTTCATAAAAAAACTTTCCAATCGAAATTCTAAAATTGCGTCTGTAAAATTTCAAGTGCCAGCAGTTTTTGTAACACAATTCAATATAATGCAAGGGAGCGTGAGGTTTTATAGCGCTAAATCTTTTTCCAATAATGATCTTAACGTAGGATGTGAGCTTCTTAAATATTGCTTCAACCGACTTGAGAACGTTGGCTTGAAACATTGTTGTTACGCTATAAAAGCTATGAGTTTTAAGGAGCTTATCAATAAGTGAGCATACTCCTTTCATCTATCAGAGGAGCTCGTGGCTTAGAAATAACAGGCGCACGGATTGATCCCTCAGGTTAAGCTACGCTTGCCGGGGTTGGTCTGTGGATGGGTGACCATCTTTAGATATCGAGACTCCTCCCGACTGTCATTCGTGGATTTTTGACAGTCGTTATGTGTGACGAGAAGCTGGAAAGTCTGACAGCCAGTCTTACCAAGGGGTATCGTATTACCCAGTTAAAGACCTGGTTTCGGAGGTCAGATAGGCAGTCGCTCCATGTAAAATACTGGTATTAAGCTGCATCTGCTGGTCAAGGTCAAGCTGGTTAGAATGGAAGCCGACCCCAACATAGTTGAGAAAAGGCTAGGCAGATTGACTCCTTACATTTATTTTTAAATTGACTAATAGTACAACTGCAGCATTGTTTGTTTGAACGCGCTGATCTCTGAATCTACCAGTCGGATTGGAACAAATCTTTTGTATTTGATAGCCCAGTTCTTGACGAAGGTTGTAGGTGACTACAACATTTAGCAGTCGAGCAAAAAAAAAAGAAAACGAATTTATAGCGCGGAAGCGGACGCAAAGAGTTGGACCGGGAGTACAGACGCCAGCACATCAAGCTACAAAATCTTTCAAAGAAATTTGTCGGATTGGGGTAGCTTGACATACTGGCAAGAAATTTTACGCGGATGAAGTCGCGGACAAAAGCTAGCAGATATATTATATTTCTTTGACCCTCAGGAGCCGAGCAAAAAGAAGTCAGAAAGCTAAATGTTACGAAAACGAACTAACGGGAGGCCCAGGTATTGGATATTATACTTTTAAGTTAAAACAAGAAATTTCATTTTAAATCGCGCGGATGAAGTTGTGGGCCGAAGCTACTGATGTTATGGCTTCGTTGAAACTATCTTCTCTACCGGATATGCTACATCCTAGCTTAATATCCCTCGAAATAAGCTTATGAAGAGTGGACCTAGGATGTATTTTAAATTGAGCGTAGTTCGAAAGTATAGTATACACGCAAACGATGGCAAAGTAGCCAAACTCTTGTCAAAACCTATTTAAGACGTAGGTATAAATGGAATCATCAACACGACAAAGAGGAACAGTCATGTTTAATCACACACATTCTATCCTACATTCTCGGTATTCTCACCAACATCTCAGAATAACTCCTTCGTTCCCCTTGCAAGATATTTAAAACATGCAAATTGTATGATATACTTACGTATCACGGTTTTGGAAACTACGGTGTGACTAAACGATGTTCATTAAACAACATATTATATTCAAAGATTATCTTTCGGGGTAGACTGTGAGGTTCATTACTCGTCATGCGGGACTATCTTCTTTGCTAAATCGCGTTTGATACTGATTGGAGGATGTTTGAAGATGTATACTCCATTTATGAGGCATTAGGGCTGAATTTCCAATGGTCAGAAAATTTTATTGTAGGAATAAATTTGGCAGTTTGACAGCTTTTGAGTAAAGAATATGTCAAAAAGCAATTTTTATTGTTCAAATAAAAATTATCGGACGATTGAAAACTCGGCCCTTAGACAAATAAAGGCCAAATAACGACATTTATTTTTAAAATGCTGCATTTAGTGTTCAAATTTTTAAGTGTCTTGCATTTACTATCTAGTAAATGCAAGACACTGACAATGACATCTCGAAAAGCACTTAAAGCCGGTGGCCCGAAAGGGTTACCTACCGCTACCCTGGAACATAAAGGGATAAAGAAGGAACATGGATTGGTTTTAGTCAGTAAGAGTCTGACACTCTCTTCCGCTCCACTCAGAGCGGGAGGGGTCATTTCAGGAGTTCCCAACCCCAAAAATAAAAAAAACCGGTTGTCTGCCGCTCCAACTAAAGCACAAGTATTCAGCTGCATCCGGTTAGACTGGAAGCCGACCCCAGCATAGTTGGGAAAAGGATAGGCAGATTGATTGATAATATATGAACGACCTCAAGTTTTAAGTACCAAATATTCTTCCAAACTAATTATGACTCAAGAACGACTTACAATAGTTTCATAAACTTCTTCTTTGTAATCCTTCACATCAAAGATTTCTAATTACGCCATCAGTACAATAACTAGGATAAAGTTGCGAGATCTTGTCTCAACGTAATAATTAATCTCTTTGGAACTTTTAATTATTATTTTCTCTGTAACAACTATTTATTTCTCTGAAGTTTGTTCGAGTCGATATTACTAACTTTGCTCAATTAATCACGATCGCTTTAGGGTTCTTTATATAGATTTGTTGAGAATAGACTGTTGGATTTCGACTAAATAATCATAATAGGAGGCATAAAATAGTTCAAGAGTTTGTTGCACTGGACTATAATTGGGATCCTTCTAAATACGGTTCCATTAACCCCTCAAATGTCGTATGAACCCCATAGGATTATAAGAAATATTTTCTCGAAACGACAATAAATACTGGGTGTAACCGAAAGGGAATATACATACACAAGGATATGCTACAGAACGCCAAACTGATTAACTTTTACTACGGGACCAACACCGAAATCGTGAAAAAAAAACTTTTTTACAAAAAATAAAACCGACTTCCAAAAAAACACTACAAAGTGAAAAATAATTTTGATTTCGGAAGTCGGTGTCTTCGGTTTTGTATTTTCATTTTTTGCCACCGACTTCCGAAATCAAAATTATTTTTCACTTTGTAGTGTTTTTTTGGAAGTCGGTTTTATTTTTTGTAAAAAAGTTTTTATTTTTCACTTTTTGTTGATTTTTCAAAAACCGCTTATTCGATTTCGATAAAATTTTTATGGGACCATTTGGGAAGTATAACCTTTCCCAAAAAAAAAGAATTTTTCAAATCGGTTGGCAAGCAACGGAGTTATGCGCGAACAAACATAAAAAAAATAAAAAATACAAACATCCGAATTGAGAAAAGAAGGCTTTTTGAAGTCGGTTAAAAAACAGCTGTTCCCAACATCTCGACGACTCACGTGACCAAAAATGTATAGAATTGTTTTTTTTTTACGATTTCGGAGTTGGTCCCATAGTAAAAGTTGTTCAGTTTGGTGGCTTGTAGCATATGCTTTTGTATGCATATACCCTTTTGATTACACCCTGTATAACTGTATAAAACGTTGAGCTCTTATAAGCAAACGGCTTTTGAAAGGCGAATATCTGATGGGTTAATAAAAATCATTTCTTTACCCTAGTGGGGGTAAAGAAATGTTCTTCTCTTATTTATAAACTTTAACAGAGAAACAAGGAAATTCACTTAGTAAAATTAAAACTTGTTAACTCCCTTTTTGTTGATCAAAGTAATTTTAATCACATTAACGGTCAACGACCCTAATTTGTGTAAAATTTTCTTTTCACTGTTATAAGGTAGGAGAGGACAATATCTTACCTGACAAGTTAAATATAAGTGGGCATTTGATTAAATCATCTTCTTTTTTTCGTGTGGTTAGTGGCTAACATGGTGTCAGGTTTTATGCTGCCCATGGGCCTCTGACTTAGCTTCACATACATTCATCATCGTCTTGAGCTGAACAGTGCTAATCTATGCGTCATGTTCGTGAACGGGAGCGTTGAAAAGTTTTTTTAATTCTTTTAATTTTGGACGCTTTTTTACGTTCTGCATTCTCACATTTATTTCAACATGAATAATGTAACCTTATTTTGATTTTAAAAGAGTGTCCATGGAGTTTCTTGCCTGAATGGGCAACTAGATTCATCTCTCTGACTGACCGACAACTTGAAAATTCAAATGTGCCTGTAATTGGTTTATTTGAAATAAATGCTTTGAGTTGAGTTGAGTCCTGTCCGATTATAAGGGGTCAGCTTATTTCATGTCTTGCAATCGTCATTGTATTAACCCCTTTAGTAACATACTCATTAATGAATCGAAATTCTCTCTCAGACCTAACCCGAAAAATATTTAATTTTCCTTTGTCACAGTTGATAAATTTTTCGTCATTCAATTCCCAGGTTTCAATAACTAATCTTTGTTCCATTGTGTTCGGTTTTGTATCAAGTTTTGTCGAACGCCGAGCCAACTCATTATTCTTGGGTCCCTAGAGGTACCCGCTTGTTATCTTTATTTTACTTTTGCGACGATACCTACCTATTGATCGATGGCACCATTTGTTAAACTTTCGTTATATTCTAAGATTTTCGCCCTTATCTTGATATTTACTATTTGTTTCATAAATCATATTTAAATATTGACGGAAAATACGCGATGGAAAATTTGCCGTACTTTTACTCTGTAACATAATCAGGCCGAAATTGCGTCGCGTAATTTGCCGTGTAGACGTTAGCACGAGTAGTCAGAACGGAGTCGCCGGGAGTTGAAAAGTCTGACAACCAGTCTTACTAGTTAGTATTGTGTCCCATTACCACAAACGGTGGGTATAGTACAGCACTCAAATGAAGATTTGATTGAATTTGCTCATCATATGCTCAGCCTTGTTCCAACTACATTGGGGTCGGATTACAGTCCAATCGGATGCAGCTAAATACCAGTATTTTACATGGAGCGACTGTCTATCTGATCCCATCAGTCCAATTACTGGGTAATTTCAGACTTCTAACGACACGTAACAAGTGTCAAACATCTATAAATGACAGCCGGGACCAACGGTTTAGCGCGCTTTCTGAAGCACGGAGAGGTGTTGGCATGTAAAAATGGTCACTCATAGACCAACCATATTTCCATGAAATTATTATTTACCATATTGCCTGCATCTTTATCATCATCATTGAATCAATATTTATCGTGTTGAAGCAGGTCATGTTATTAATTAATTATGAAGCATTATTTATGTTGTATAATACGACATCCGTCGATGTCACGTTTCAATAAAGAAGTACGTATTCATGTGTAAATTTTAATTGGACTGGTGTAAAACGCAGTATTTTCTTTAGTGCCTTGAAATAAATATCGCACCACAAATAGAAAGAAAACATTGTTTATAGTCTAGTACTCAATTGCATGAAAAAATTGTGGACAAGAAGAAGTTTTCAAACTTAATAGTCTACATACCAATATCTAATGTTATAGCAAAACATCACGCTTGTTTTCCATGAAGGCTTAGGCAGAGGAGTACATTAGAATACTTATCTACATAGTAGTCCATTGAAATGTTACAATAGCTTTGCATTTTTTAGAGGACGCAATTTTATTTTTGGGACATGTTTGGGGGGTCAATAGAAGCTTAACCTCAAGTTTGTGGGGTCGCCACCCTTGTCCCCCGGCCGCCATCTTGGAAAAAGGGTGAAAACACTTTTTACGATATCTCGGAAACCGATCGTTTCCGAGATAAAAAGAGCAATATAGCGAGTTATGATTTAGTTCCAAGTCATAGAGGTCGAGCCTATTGCCATCAACTGGGCACAAATCCAGACTCCGGGCTGCCTCTGCCTCTTTCTAGCCTTTTCCCAACTATGTTGGCCCGGCTTGCAGCTGAATACCAGTATCTTACATAGTGCCACTGCTTTTCTGACCTCCACAACCCAGTAACTGGGTAATACAGTACCCCTTGGTAAGACTGGCTGTCAGATTTTCGGGCTTCTAACGACCCGTAACGACTGTCATAGATGACCGACTCCGGGCTGTCACTTAGAAATTCCTCATGGGAAATATTTACAACGTTTTACCCGACCTGGGAATCAAACACAGAATTTTACGCCGTCAGACAAACGGGGAAGTCATCTAATGTTATTGGTTCGTTTTACATGATTCAAGCTCAGATTAAAGTTAAACTACCGTTAACTCTCGGTGCCACCAACAACCAAGAATTCGTGTCTATATTTCTAAATATCATTATTATATCTCGTCTCGTCGACAAGATATTCCTTAAGAGAATACTCAAATTGAACGCCGATACTTTATTGGGTATTGTCCCCAACTGGATTTTCGATTACAGAATTATTGTTCCCAAGGGATTTTATTGTTTTAATAGAAATTCTCGATTTGGTTTATTATTAACGACTTATTTTTGTGTGGATTGCCTCGTTAGTTCAGTGGTCGCAAGCACTATTGCTGAGCATGATATCCTGGGTATAATTCCGGGGTCGGGCACAGTGTTATTCCATCTAAATTTTTTTTATTTACATTCACTGTTTAGCTACTTAGTAAAAGTCTGTTGTGTGCCATTTATTTGCCAACCATCTACTGGGTGTAACCGAAAGGGTATATATGTACATACAAAAGGATATGCTACAGACCACAAAACTGAACAACGTTTACTATGGGACCAACTCCGAAATCGCAAAAAAAAATCAGCTGTTCTATACATTTTAGGTCCCGTGACTCGTTGAAAAGCTAAGGAACAGCTGATTTTTTTTTATCGATTTTCTGTTCAGTTCGGTGGTCTGTAGCATATCTTTTTGTATGTATATACCCTTTCGGTTACACCTAGTATAATTAAATATTTAAGAGATGCCGAACATTGAACCCAATTAGCACACCACTTCATTCACCAAGAGACCTCCATATCGTATCTTCAAAACTTCATTACGTTTAATCTTATAATAACAATATCTGAGTTTGACAGCATAACGAAGATCGACACCAACTTATTTAGGCAACGGTCCCACCGCCGGAGATTATCGAGAAGCGAGTATCAACAACAAGCAACAACTAAAAAAAAACTCGCGAGGAACTAAAAAGTTGCTAGCAAGAAAGCAACAGAAAATATGCGACGGAGACGAGCAATGTTTCGTAATAATGTTTCATAATGTTAATTTCTTTGCATACCGGTTACTGCAAAGAATCAATTTCTTCCAACTGAACAGACAGCTGTGCTGCTGGGGAGTTTGTTGCACCATTTCTTCTTTCCAGGTAACGCACTAGGAAGTGGTGAAGAGCGGGCGTTATGGGGGCTGTCTGAAATAATTTTACCCTTTAAAAAGTTGATTTTCAATCTTGTTTGAATCAAAGCCTTTTGAACGATTACTCGTTGGTGTGTGTATGTAATGTAGCAAGCGAGTGGCCTACTAAGCCAGTGTCATTGAGTGAATACTCTTTTGATAGCTCTTGTTAACTAGTCCCTCAATTAAGGGGCCCGTCAGTGCTGATGCCTGCCGGGTCAGCGGGATTATCCAAAAAGGTTACCGCTACTCCGGAACATAAAGGGATTATGGAAGGAACATGGATGGGTTTTAGTGAGTAAGAGTCTGACACCCCCTTCCACTCCACCCAGAGTGAGAGGAGCCATTTGATGCTTTCCCATTCAAAAAAAAAAGGTAGTCGCTCTCTTAGCGGCGGTGGGACAGGTGCCTTAAGATGATCCCACTTGCTAATTAATAATTAACAAAGATTCCCCATAAAAGGATTAAATGGAGTTTGTTTACAGTAATACAGTTACAGGCATCAAAGTGAAGTTTGTGTCTGAAACGTCCTTTACAGAAGTTACGAGAAAATTGTGATGGAAGTTGTCGAACATTAAAAGTTAGCGAATTAATTGGTAACTAGCTGATGCCCGCGACTTCGCCGACTTGTTTTTTGTATTTCATAATTTTTAGTACAACATTAAATATCCATCTTTAGATATCGAGACTCCTCCGTGCCTCGGAAAGCGCGTTAAGCCGTTGGTCCCGGCTGTCATTCGTAGATCTTTGACAGTCGTTACGAGTAATCAGAAATCCGAAAGTCTGACAGCCAGTCTTACTTTCTTACCAAGTGGTATCGTATTACCCAGCTACTGGGTTGTGGAGGTCAAATAGCCAGTCGCTCCATGTAAAATACTGGTATTCAGATGCATCCGGTTAGACTGGCAGCCGACCCCAACATGGTTGGGAAAAGGCTAGACAGATTGATTAAATATCCAGGATGATAACCTGCCTTTGTCCTTCTCCAGGTCCTAGGCTACCTATCTGATCTGCTAAATTCATAATGATCGGTTCACTGGTTTAGGCTAACTGAAGGTGACTGAAAATGTCAGACGAAAACTATTATAAACGCCGTAGTAACTTATCTTCGACGTTGATAATAGTTTTTTTCATGTTTGTTCTAGCCTCGGGTTATAAGGTTGTATTCGTGATATCTGAGCAAATAAAAGGCGGAAAGATGGATGTTTATTTTCGGATGAAATAGTGATTTTATTGATGGTATTTTGATGTGCTTTAAAAACAAGGAAAACTTAGCGGAAGAAACGGCAATCAGGGCCGGTACCATAATTACTTGCAGGGCAGTGTAAACAGTGTAATGTGACTGATATTGCTAGACAGCGCAAGGTTCAAAATCACTTGTGTCACTTTACTTTTTGACACGTCTTGTCAAATATTGACCCAGATCAAAACCTACACGAAGAGCTGCATGAAATAGAAACGAACTACTTTCCAAGGCTACAAAATCACCTGAATGGAGACACAAAAAAATTAATAATAACTGTAATTTCAGAAGTCAGTATCTTTGGTGTTATATTTTCGTTATTTGCCCGATTTCCGAAATCAGTTATTTTTGACTTCGTAGTGTTTTTCTTTGCAAGGCAGTTGTTTTATTGTTTTGCTCTTTTTGTTTGGGTAAAATTGACGGGAAGTTATTATAACATAATATAAAAAAATGTGGGTTTTAAAGTGGGATACCCGCATGGATCGATCCATTAGGTTAAGCTACGCTAGCCGAGGTTGGTATGTGGATGGGGATCTTTTTGATGGGTTTGGGATAGCTTGATGTGCTGGCGTCTCGAAAGTTGGGGAAAGGAATTGTTAAGCATAAAAATTACATCAATTGGCCGTGATATAGCCATTTCATATTTTCTGACAATAATTTACTGAATCAGTCGATGCCTACTCCATACTGTTAAGGAGTTGTATCTTCCATCATCTGCTACATGAGATGGTGATTACCATACGCAAGTAGGTACTTAAATTACTTCATAAGATTTGCGAAAAACTATGTGTGGGCCCATAAAATTTGAGGGTTGCCCTCGATTTCTCCAGGATCCAATCATCAGATCCTGACTTGGTGACTATGGGAGCACTTTAGAAGTATTTTCCTTCGAAAAAAAAAAATTCGAATTTTTCAAATTGGCCCACAATTGGCGGAGTAGGTAATCGCGTAACATACACGCAAAAAAGAAAAAAAAAACATACTTGTAAACATATTTTGATTTAAAAGAGTGTCCATGGAGTTTCTTGCCCGCCGTTCTTCTCCATAGGTACCTATTTCTTTGGAATGGGCAACTAGCTTCATCTTTCTGACTGACCGACCCCTTGACAGTTCAAAAGTGCCTGTTTATATGAAATAAATGCTTTGAGTTTGAGTTTGAAATCGGTTAAAAATAACAGTTGTAATTCGAATATAGGTACGGCCATTTTAAGTTGGTAGTCAATATACAATCATGTCATTACCGGCACTGCGTTTTTCCTGTTTTACATTTTGCATAAATTCCCCTTTAATTGGTTTCGTTCGGCAATTTATCAAATTGCCAACGCCGGATGGACGAACAGTATAATGAAAATAAACTCTGGCCTTCTGAAGTGATTGAAAGATTCATGTAGCCTTTTCACATCGTTATGGCGACAAGAAAAAGCTTTTATAACCCCTACTAGGGAGGATAATTGCTAATTTTATTCGAGAAATTGCATGAAATTATATTTTTCGACTTTCGGCACTATATAATCCTCATCTGTCTAGCCTTTTCCCAACTATGTTGGGTCGGCTTCCAGTCAAACCGGATGCAGCTGAATACCAGTATTTAACATGGAGCGACTGCCTATCTGACCTTCACAACCCAGTAACTGGGCAATACGATACCCCTTGATAAGACTGGCTGTCATATTTTCGAGCTTCTGACGCGGGTCTTAAAAGATGCACAAATGACAGCCGGGACCAAAGGCTTAACATGCTTTCCGAGGCACAGAGGAGTCTCGGTATGTAGAGATGGTCACCCATCCACGGCCAACACTGGTAAGCGTAGCTTAACCTGATGGATCTCCCTGTGCGGCTGTTATTACTTAGTACATTCGCTTATACGAATGTGAATATGACTTGTATATGATTATGGTACATAATCAAATAGAACGTATTCTTTACTAAAGTCAAAGTGCGAAACGTTTTGCTAATATGAACTCACCAGCATTATAAAAACCTTAATATTTTGTAAATGATAAATTCCGTGAAGAACAAAAAGCTTTAGAAAACTCTCTCACAATTCGAATTAAATTCTTCCAGATCCATTAGTAACGTCTTATTCTAAACTGAGATAATGGGGGAGTGATTAATTCCGTCCATTATTTACTCAGATTAAAATCTCCCGGATTGCCCATCAAGAGAAAGAGATAGCTTCGCGACTTAGTGAGTGGGCAGATGACTTTCTGCGTCCGAAATGTGTGATTCTTAGAGCCGATTTTTCAATAGCCTGAAGCCGGAAGTCGATTAAGGGCTGATTCTTCAACTGTCAGGTAACTTTGATCTGAAGAATAAAAATGGCGGTTATACACATTTTCTCTGCAAAAACTGTCAAACTGCCATATCTATTCCTCCAAAAAACATATCTGACGAATGAAAAATTAAACCCCTAATCGACTTCCAAAAAGGAGGAGGGTCTATGTTCGTTTGTTTGTTTTTTTTTAATTTTTTTTTTTTTATGTAAGTATATTCATCGATATTTTCGTCAGTTGTGGACCGATTTTAAAATTCTAGTTTACATAGCATACGAATTGAAAAGCTATGAACCAATAATGGTTTGGCAATTTTCTTCAAAATCTTTCGGATTTTAATTGAAAGTGGTACTGGACACTTACCGTCTGGTAGCTATGAACCAGTAATGGTTTGGCAATTTACTTCAAAATCCTTCAAGGTCCTGATGTATGGGGGGCAACGCACGTCCCCGAGACTTCCAAGCAGTCCACTCTGCCAGCGCGTGCCGTGTCCCTGTCGTATCCTCCCGGCAGGGACATATGCTTCCCGAATCAACCATGCCCCGAGAGCACCTGTATCGCCCGAAACAACCGGCGCCGAGCCTCCTCCCAAGCCATTCGTTGACCACTGGTCGGATCGCCTCGATGTATACCAGACCAGTCTGTCTATACCCTAAGGAAAGTAGGTACTTGAAACTTTTATTTTATAATTAAATCAATCAAAGCAAACTTCGATGTTGAGGCGATAAAACGTTAATTAATCGAGAAACTTTAATTAGTTTTGAGGTTATTTCGGCAAGGTTTGATGTAAATCTGTGTATAAAGTGTTGACTTCCGTGTTTGTTGATGAAAGATAAACTTGTATTGGTTTATTTAAGCAAATCATGGGTAATAATTCGTATAATTATGTATAATAAGTTGGTGATTTGGTATTTACCGTTATATCAAATAAGCAATTCATTAGTTAGATGTTAAAGTGATTACTCCGAAACTTGTCGATTTTAGTTATTTTGTACTTGTAATAATACTTATTAATTATTAGACTCCTCCGTGCCTCGGAAAGCACGTTAAGCCGTTGGTCCCGGCTGTCATTTGAGCATCTTTGACAGTCGTTACGGGTCGTCAGAAGCCCGAAAATGTGACAGCCAGTCTTACCAAGGGTTATCGTATTGCCCAGTTACTGGGTTGTGGAGGCCAGATAGGCAGTCGCTCCACGTAAAATACTGGTATTCAGCTGCATTCGGTTTTGACTGGAAGCCGACCCCAACATAGTTGGGAAAAGGCTAGGCAGATGATGAATAATACTTATTAATAGTAATACTTTTTGGTACTTTTTTTTTTTTTTAAGGCTGGGAAATGATCCAATGACTGCTCCCGCTCTGGGTGGAGCGGAAGGGAGTGCCAGACTCTTACTGACTAAAACCCATCCATGTTCCTTCCGTAGCCCTTTATGTTCCGGGGTAGCGGTAACCCTTTTGGACAATCCCGCTTACCCGGCAGGCTTAGCCCTGAGGGGCCCCTTCATATGCTGACATCTCTTTGAGGCGCGCGTGGAACATATACGCGCCGTACGGCACGGGTCTGGTGCTGATCGGACGGTGAGTCACCCATTTCTCACCGTCCGCAGGCCCGCGCCTACGGTGGGCGGGAGTCGTCACGTGGCTCCCGACGCCCGGTGCGTCTCCTGCGGCGGCTGGGACGGGAGGACCTTTCTCTCTCCCATCCCGCCACCTTCTTCGAGAGCATGACTTTTTCGCAGAAGGAGGTGACTGCCTCCACTCCAAATGTATCAAATAAGCAATTCATTAGTTAGATGTTAACGTGATTACTCCGAAACTTGTCGATTTTAGTTATTTTGTACTAGTAATAATACTTATTAATTATTAGACTCCTCCGTGCCTCGGAAAGCACGTTAAGCCGTTGGTCCCGGCTGTCATTTGAGCATCTTTGACAGTCGTTACGGGTCGTCAGAAGCCCGAAAATCTGACAGCCAGTCTTACCAAGGGTTATCGTATTGCCCAGTTACTGGGTTGTGGAGGCCAGGTAGGCAGTCGCTCCACGTAAAATACTGGTATTCAGCTGCATTCGGTTTTGACTGGAAGCCGACCCCAACATAGTTGGGAAAAGGCTAGGCAGATGATGAATAATACTTATTAATAGTAATACTTTTTTTTTGGTACTTGGAATACGTTAAATGAACTGTACTGCCTGTTCCTCACGAACGAAGAGTACCGTTCAATTAACGTCTATAAAAAAGAGAGGAACCTACAACCAGACCGGTGGTGTACCTGGTGGGTTACTGCCTGACGATTGAAGCGGGGACGTTGTATATGTATTATGTTAGTTGTGTGGTCGTCTTCTTGCGTGATGCAAGATTTTGAAAGAAATTAAGATTTATTTGTTACAGTGACGTACATCTAACCAACGTAACTCGAACATAAATTGACTTTTGAACACAAAAAGTCGGCACATGCACACCGTGACTGTGACAAGAAGGCTCTCTACTCAGCATGATGCTGTACTATGGGGTCTTACAACATAGCACTGATTTTCAGTGGTCACCCAAAAACGACGTACTGTAACTAAGTCAGCGACAGTTTTGCGTAACGTCAGTGTGATACGTAGTTCGCGCGTGGCGATGTAGATGTCGCCAAAGAGGTAACAAAAAAAAAATATACAATTTATTTTCGTGACCGTATTTTAGAGGGCACAAATTAGTACTAGTATTTTTACAACCCTTTTCATTTGCAATAAAAGTAAGTTTACATCAATAAAGTCAAAGTCAAAGTCAAAACATTTATTTCAAATAGGCACAAGAATGGCACTTTTGAACGTCAAAATGAACAAGAAATAGAACTGATTCTAGTCGCCCCTTCCAAAAAGTAGTTTCGTGTGGAGAAGAATGGGCAAGAAACTCCACCGTTACTCTTTTAAAATGTTTCACAATGTTTTGTATACATGTATTATAACATTATATGTGAAGACGATGCACCCAGAATAAAAACAATACATCACAAAAGGTGAAAAGAAAAACACATGTAGCAGTGGCAAGTAAACTTAATTATGTCATAAGTGCATGGTGCTCACATATTTACAAACATTCTAAAAGTTAATAATAATAAATTAATCAATGTGTGAGAAGTTATTCCAATATAATAAAATAATATGGTACAAATTACCTAATTTACTTAGCAACCAGTTTGATTTTGTCTAAACACTAGATTGTCCTGTGGAGCAGGACCAGCATGTTTCCAAGCATCCTTATCTTTGATATAATCTTCTAATTTGTAATAAGCTTGTTTACAAAGTGTACTTTTAATATGAGTTTTAAATTTTCTTTCATTTAATTGCAGTATGTCACAAGGTATTTTGTTGTAACATTTAACACAGAACCCCATAAAAGATGTATGTACTTTTGACAATCGAAAAAATGGTTGAATTATTTTATCTTTATTTCTAGTATTAAAATTATGCCTATCACTTATTTTGTTAAAAAGATGTCTATTTTTTCTTACATACATAATATTTTCATAAATGAATTGGCAAGGTACTGTCATAATATTAATCCTTTTAAATAGTTCCCTAAGCGATTCGCGACGACGAAGATTGTAAATAGCCCTGATCGCTCGCTTTTGCAAAATAAAAATGGATTCAATGTCAGCAGCCCGACCCCACAGTAAAATGCCATACGACATAATACTATGGAAGTAACTAAAATAGACCAAACGCGCGGTTTCTACGTCTGTTAACTGCCTTATCTTTCTAACAGCATAAGCGGCCGAGCTTAGCCGTCCCGCAAGAGTTGTTATGTGGGGACCCCATTGCAACTTGTCGTCTAGCGTGATTCCCAGGAAAACCGTCTGCTTAATAAATTCCAGCTTTTCTCCGTTCAATATGATGTCACAATCGCTACTTTTAACATTAGGTAATGTAAATCTAATGCATTTGGTTTTTTTTTCATTTAGTACCAAATTATTTACCGTAAACCAATCTTGGACCTGAAGAATAGAGTTATTCACGTCGTCAAGATTTTGTGAGCGTCGATTAATTTTAAAGATTAATGAAGTGTCATCTGCAAATAACACCATCTTCGGTTGATTTTGAAGTAATTGGGGTAAATCGTTAATATAAACTAAAAAGAGAAATGGACCCAATATCGAACCTTGAGGAACGCCCATTGTCATTTCCGACCCCAGCGAGTTCACACCATTTACTTGAACTTTAACCTTTCTATCTTTCAGGTATGATCTAAGTAAATCAAGGGCTGTATTTCTAATTCCATAGTGCTCTAGTTTCAGCAGAAGCGTCTCATGTTCTACGCAATCGAACGCCTTAGAGAGATCGCAAAAGATTCCAATGGCATCTTGTGCTTCTTCCCAGGCGCTAAAAATGTTCTTTATTAGGGTGACACCAGCGTCAGTAGTACAACGCCCTTTGGTGAAACCGAACTGTTGGTCATGCAAGATGGAATTTTTATTAAAGTGACGTAACATTTGATTGAGCATCAACTTTTCAAACACTTTACTGAGAACTGGCAGAATTGACACGGGCCTATAATTGTTGGGTTCTTTACTATCACCGGATTTGAACAATGGCACTACTTTACTGTGTTTCATTAGATCCGGAAAGACTCCTTGGTCCACACTAGAATTAAATATGAAAGCTAAATAGGGCGCAATGGTATCGATAATAGAACTACAGACTTTTACAGACATTCCCCAGAGATCTTCTGTTGATTTGATTTTAAGATCTTTAAAAGCTTTTATAACAGCCTGGGGGTTTGTATGCTGAAATGTAAATTCTAAAGGGCATGCCTTTACATTTTTTCTAAGTAAGGCAGCAGAAAGTGCGGCTGAGGAATTTAATGATGAAGTAGTTTTGAGAGGAATATTAGCAAAAAAGTTTTCAAATTCCTGAGCTATTTCTATATCTGAGTTGATGCGGCCATGTGCAGTCTCTAAATTAAACTCAGTATTACGCTGCTTTTTCCTACCTGTTTCATTATTTATTATTTGCCAGGTAGTTTTTATTTTATCATCAGCTGATTTTATTTTATTGCTAATATAAAGAGCTTTAGCTATTTTGCACACACTTTTAAAAGTTTTAGAGTATTTTGCAACATACTGATGAAAGTTTGTATTATTCGTATGTTGCTTGAGGCCATAAAGTTCAAAAAGTTTTGCCCTGCTTTTGCGAATACCAGGAGTCGCCCAATCGCTAAATAAAAACTTTGTGAAAATGCTTTTAGTTTGTAGTGGAAAAGAGTCATTAAATTGCTTATTCAATAGTAAAAAGAACTCGGCGTAGAACTCACTTGGGTCAGATATATTATTAAAATTCTGAACACATAAATTACTGGCCAAAGACTTATTGAATTTGTTTAAATTTGTACATGTAATTGGCCTAAATCTTATTTGAATTTTTTGTAGAGGCATATAGGAACAAAATGTTATAGTTTGTCCACTGTGGTCAGATGGCAACTTATTTAAGATATCTTTATGTAAGTATTCACAATTACAAAAAATATTATCTATACAAGTGGCAGAGGAGGCAGTTACTCGGGTTGGTTCCATAAAAACGTTGGACAAATCAAATGACCCAAAAAGACTTAATAATCTGACAGTATTCGAGTTATTTTCTAGTAAATTAATATTAAAATCTCCACATATGATTATTGACTTGCTACTAGTACTTAGTTTCTTTAACACATCTTCCATTACAGAATCAAACACAGATAGATTCTGGTAATTTGGAGGTCTGTACACACATACTATAACATGCTTATCTAGCTCAACACAGGACAATTCAATGGTGTGTTCAACAGATAGTCCGATGATGTCTTTTCGTTCTTTAGATTTTATTGAATTTTTAACTAATATTAATGACCCACCGTGTATCATTTGTTTTCGGCTAAAATAGCTAACTACGCAATAATTTTCAAAATTAATTGATACTACTTGATGATCTTTTAACCAATGTTCTGTTAAACAAATGACATCAAACTTGGTATTTTCCAAAAACAATTCTATTTCCAGTAACTTGGAAGAGCAACCTTGTATATTTTGATTTAATAATTTTAATGTATGTTGCACTCCATTCAGTTTATTATTTTTGAGAGTTATATTGCCAGAAGATACCTTTTTATTATTTTGTAGTAATAATAACTGGTTATTAAAAGTGGTAACTTCTGTTGTCCTACTGACTAGTTTAAAGAACTATCCAGAGTATCCCCCACAACTACAACCGAAGAGTCTAGAATGTCCATTTGAGTTCTAGCAGGAAGAGAATACTCGACCTGAGTGTTCATGGCCTCCAAGGTTGTTGGTACTATAGGTAGATCCTCCTTCGTACAACATGATGAAAAATAATTAATCCCTATGTTGTTAGTATAACTAGGCAACACAGAGTCGTCCCTAATACTAGAGTTTGTTATATTGGCTATAACCTCATTAATATTATATGCTATCAACATAGCAATCTGGTGTCTACATTTCCAAGACAGAGACAAAGTTCTCTGAGTTAATTTAAAACCACTAACAAAATTGTTAGTGTCAAAGTACAATAATTTGTCACTGTGACATAATGTCAGTTTGTGCATTGTGTTATTTAGTTTATAAATATAATTATTTTCGTCATTTGACAGAGTATCACAATAAGGAAAAGCACACAACATCAGCTTTCCTATATTTAAATTTAATAAGGTGTTCACACCATCCACTATGCCTTTTCTGGTAATACCAGTACTGTTACCTAATAGCAAAACCATTGTAGAGTAATTATCTAGGTTTGTGTTTGCTATTCTTTTAATCATTTGTTTGAAACTTATGTTATGATAGCTATGATTGGTAAAACTGTGGCTAAGGTAATTAAGTAAAATTTTTCCAAAGCCTGAACCTAATTCATCAGAAAAAAATATTGACTTGTTTTTCTGTGAAACAATACAGGACTCAGCTGGAAGATTTAATACTGCAGAGGGCAGAGGAATATTGTAACGAATGCTGTTTGAATGCTTATTATACATACCTCTCGCTCGCTCCTTCTTTTATTTACTTACCTTTGAGGCTTCTTGTTTATTTGAACTAAGCGCACATCGGATGCACGTATAGCTTCCAAAGCTTTTAAAGCTTCAGGTTGTTTAAGTAGATTTATTTTAGTTTAATTTATTTAGTGGTGGCCCAGGTGATGCTAGGTCGCGAGTTATGTCTAAGAGAAGTGTAGGTAGGCCTTACTTTGTGTAAATTGTTTCATTACCAATACTTTTAAAACAATGATGGTAAACATTGTGAGGAAACTTGTGGGGAAAAAAATATTCTATGAAGAAATGATCGAAGTCATGTGACATCCACCAACCCACACTAGGCCCGCGTGCAGGATTGGGACACATTCCTCTCGTCTCGGCCTGTTTCCCAGCAGTGGGCACGTTAGCTATCATCATTTTGGTAATGACTCCCTGTCTAGTCATATCAACTTGCACAAGTCCATCCATCGTTTCATCGGTATTTACCTACTCGTTTAGCCATCCATATTCATACTCAAAACTTTCCTGACAACGTGATTTCCGCACAGCTTTTCAGTCACTGGTGTCACTTTCAAACTTCCTCATAAATACTTATTTCTTATTCTGTCTATGGACGTGTAACACCATACATCCCTTTAAGCATTTTTCTCCTACATTCTTCTTTTCCGACATTTTCGTAACGCATTGTTTCATGGAGTTATGTTTGTAAAAAGTAATTTAAATTTTTTATTTTTTATTATTTATTAAGATCTCTCTTGCAACTATCGTTCCTAATGCGATAGCGCGGTTTTAAAATTATGTGTGGTATTCAATACTTACTTTACTGTTATGAATACTTTTTTTTTCTCGCAGTTGTAATCATTATTTCGTCTAAAAACAAGGTTAAATTCATTATTATTTTACCTTTACAATAGCTCAAAATATATATAAATCCTATCAAAAACCACGTAACTCCATAAATTTATTTCCATCCGCCCCAATTCTAGGTTTCTATAGGCCCAAGGCTAAATGTGTGTAATTTTGGAAAAAAATATGTCCGCCCCAAAATAAATCACATAAAGTTATGGCCAGGGGGTAGCTCTACCCTTGGGGGTAGGCAATTATCGGACCACTGGGGTGTATATTTTTACACGGTATTTCAAATAGATTTTTTGTTCATTAAAATTGAGTGGTAAAAAGAGTTTTGCGAATCAAGGATGAATATTTAATGTAAGGTGGGTTTCGTGATTCGGGTCTAGCCAGTTTGGGTTTTGTGATTTTTTATGAATCCATAAAAATGAGAAAGTACCGCATCTTTTTTCACACCTTAACGGAAAAACGGATTTCGATAAAATTTAGCTCACAAGGAGAGCCCATAAGACGTATGATGCTTTTAATTCCGGAAGTACGTTCCCTTAGGATAATTAGACACATCGAAGCCGCGGGAAGAACTAGTTTTTTATTTTATCATGTATGTTCATATGTATGGAGGAGCCTGTAGCTAAGTACTAACAGTGGCATAGGTCGATCCACCAGGTTAAGCTACGCTTGCCGGGGTTGGGGAAGGGTGACCATCTTTACATACCGAGACTCCGCCGTTGGTCCCAGCTGTCATTTGTGCATCTTTGACAGTCGTTACGGGTCGTCCGAAGCCCGAAAATCTGACAGATAGGGGACCAAGGGGTATCGTATTGCCCGGTTACTGGGTTGTGGTGGTCAGATAGGCAGTCGCTCCATGTAAAATACTGGTATTCAGCTGCATCCACTTAGACTGGAAGACGACCCGAACATAGTTGGGATAAGGCTAGGCAGATGATGTATGTTCATATATATTTGTGCCAATATCTGTATTGATTATGCCACTTCACTAACAGATTCAGTGCTCTGTGGTCTGTGAGGCTATAATCACGGTTCGCCAGAGATTGCGGGATCAAGCCCCGGTCGTTTCAGCTATTTTATAATATTTAATAAAAGTATGTTTAAATAATGTATTTAAAGGACTGTCCAAACCATGAAGGAATCTATAGCGATAGTGCGACAACGATCTTTCTTCATGTGGTTAGTGACTAACCTGGTGTCAAAGTTTATTATGCTACCCATAGGCCTCTGACTTAGCCTCTATGTTGAGAAATATCTCTCAGGCATACCGGTTTCCTCACGATGCTTTCCTTCACCGTTTTTATACAATACGCAAATGAATCCGAAAAGTCAGAGTTGCGTGTCTTGGGTTCGAACTTGAGACCTAAGAATTGGCAGTCCGTCGGTCACACCACTAGGCTATCACTGCTTACTAAAAATTGTATTGAAAAAATAAGACGGCGGCGTTAGTTTAAATTTAATGCGCCAAAACATCCATATACACTATAGAATATCCAATTGCAAAATCAGTTGTATCTTTTAAATCGGAAAACGAGAAAAGTTTCAACCGGAAAGGTCTTTTCCCTAAGTAGGTCTTATACGGGGCTACAAATAAAAAAAAAAGTGTCTTTTGCCAATGCTGTATAGAGGAGGTCGAGATTTCACTCGCAGTTTTCTTTTTATTTCAGTCATTAGCCACGAAGCCTAACAAGGCCCGCACAGGTAGATAGAATAAAATGCTATCTACGAATATATACTACTTGATAACAAAGTTCTAGATGGTGTACCTTTTTTTTTTGAGAGTGAGAAATCATCCAATGACTTCTCCCGCTCTGGGTGGAGCGAAAGGGAGTGTTAGACTCTTACTGAACCAAAACCAAAACCCATCCATGTTCCTTCCTTAGCCCTTTATTGGACAATCCCGCTTACAGATGGTGTACCTACGAGTATATTATGAAACACAGAGTAGAGATAAACTACAAGGTTCCTCCCTCCAAAGTACTGTTTTGATGTTTGTAGTCACATCCTTACTAAAGAGTTTGTATGTAGTTGTAAGTATTCGTCTTCAGTAGCAGGCCGGCAGCAACAAGCGTTGAGTCTTGGTAGCGCTTTGTTATTCACAAATACTTTCAAACGTTTTGAATTTTGGAGGGGCAGGCCATGTTATCGTAGTTTATTCGCTACCTGTTATTAAACATAGCATTCGTTTCTCAAGACCATTTCACCGTGTAAGAACATCTTTTCCTGAGGTAATGTTCATTAATATCCCTAAAAACAACCCCACGTTTCCTACTGTTATTATCTTAAGCAGCGTATCTAACCCAATCAAAATTTATAACTCCTGTTTCACCTGGCAATTCAATAACAATCTTATTCCAACCAAGTAAGGTAGGAAATGGTTGAGGGACTAAATTAGGTTTATTTTCGCCAATTGCGTGTGGATTCTCATTTGGCGTGTTGATTACGTTTGTATTACAATTTTAATTTTCGTTCATGCACCTCGATTTTTGTACCCACTTGTATGCAGAGTTGAGTAAAGAACACGGAGCATGTGTGTCTTTCTTTTTCAGGTTTTTTTTTAGTCATAAATATGATTCGTCACTATTTTGTCAGTTAATGTATCGGAGAAGGAAAATGCCGCGGAGTTAAGACATCTTTTGATACATTCTAATGTTTATTTTTTGAGGACACGGTGGAGCACACGGTGCAGACCTGCCCCACTTGGGCGGAGCACTGCTGTGTCCTCTCGCGCCCGGCCCTGGTGCAAGCCATGAGTCGGAGCGAGAGGGAGTTGGAGGCAGTCACCTCCTTCTGCGAAGCAGTCATGCTCGCGAAGGAGGTGGCGGGATAGGAGAGGGAAAAGTTGTGCCATCCCAGCCACCGCGGGAGGCGCTCCGGGCGTCAGGAGCCACGTGCCGACTCCTGGCCACCGTAGGCGCGGGCCTGCGGGCGGTGAGTAGTGGGTAGCTCACCGTCCGATCAGGACCAGGCCCGTGCCGGACGGCGCGTACATGTTCCACACGCGCCTCAAAGAGATGTCAGCATATGAAGGGCCCCGTAAGGGCCGAGCCTGCTGGCTAAGCGGGATTGTCCGAAAGGGTTACCGCTACCCCGGAACATAAAGGGCTAAGGAAGGAACATGGATGGGTTTTAGTCAGTAAGAGTCTGACACTCCCTTCCGCTTCACCCAGAGCGGAAGACGTCATTGGAGGACTTCCCACCCTCAAAAAAAAAACCGTAACATTCAGTCAGGTAAAGGTTATTAGGTTTGTCTATCGGGAATTTCTTAGAGACACCATAGGTACACTTCTACCTAATCCTAAGGGGAAAACAGGCGTGATGTTATGTTATGAGCAGTAGTGGCCCAGTGGTACAGTCCGCGAGGTATAAGCTGAGCCTTGCATTTGTGTGAGTGTACATGGATAGTGTAGGTGTGATAACCGGCCTTAGGCGCGGCGCCATTTTCGCCCGGTAAAAACCGATTTTGGGTAACCGGCCTGAGGCGCGGCGCCATTCTGACTGTACTTTTGGTGATCACTCACACTAATGCAAAGCTCAGCTTATACCTCGCGGACTGTAACGGCCGCGACTGCACTGATTGGCACATTGTTGCAAATGACCAATAAACAATTTGAATTAATATTAATAATGAGGTATAATAGTAATTAATATTAGTTCTATGGACGTTCACATTGCTCCCGGAGCTCGTGGCTAAGTAAACACAGCTGCACGGATCGATCCATCAGGTTAAACTACGTTTGCCGGGGTTAGTCTATGGATGGGTGACCATCGAGTGGTTACATATCGAGACTCCTCCATGCCTCGGAAAGGACGTTAAGCGGTAGGTCCCGACTGACATTCGTGGATCTTTGACAGTCCTAACGGGTCGTCAGAAGCCCGAAAGCCAGTCTTATCAAGGGGTATCGTAATACCCAGTTACTGACTTGGTTTTGGAGGTCAGATAGGCAGTCGCTGCATGTGAAATCCTGGTATTCAGCTACATCCGGCTGGACTGGAAGCTGACCCAACATAGTTGGGAAAAAGTTGGGTAGATTAATTGGACGCTCACGTTACTCAGCTTTTCAATCAGCGTCAAAACGGCGGAAATCAAATGTCTTAATTTTCGACATCGATGTTAAGAAGACCAGCGAATTTGTATATTAGAGGTAAGTGGAAAGAACGCTAAGCAAAAACGAAGTAATAGGCGGTAAATGTAGCTGTTATGTGGGTATAAGTAAATAACTATGAATTATTGTTTAACTTTATAATAATCAGTGATCGGATTAGGTACAATCTCTTAATATTGTATAATTGCTTAGCACATATGTGAGTACTATGTACCTACTATAAAGCGACCATTTACTGGGTACGTCTTTCATTGACTTGAATGTGCCTTGGCGGCTGAGATTATGCCATGCTCACTTTGACGTCTCGCTGATGGTGGCGTGTGTGTTGGATCATTTAGCTCACTTCAAAATGGTTGAGCTGAATGGTGCTAATATATGCGTCATGTTCGTGAATTGGGCGCTGTCAGTAGGGACTGGTCATCTCTTAGCGGCTAAGGCTTGTTTGAATTTAATTATTGAATAGTTTTTAAATATTTTATATCTGATTATTTTAACGTTCTGCATCGTTCTCACATGTATAATACTGATATGAACTATGTAACCAATATTTTGTAACCATATTTTGTTTAAAAGAGTGTCCATGGAGTTTCTTGCCCGTTCTTCTCCATAGGTACCTACTGCTTTGGTATGGGCAACTAGCTTCACCTCTCTCACTGACCGACACCTTGACAATTCAAAAGTGCCTGTAATTGGTTTATTTGAAATAAATACTTTGACTTTGAGTTCTTTGTTTGATCACCGTGTTTCAATGCTGTGTCCTTGTCTCCCAACAACATTATGTATATTGTGGTCTCCCACAACTTCTACCCGAACGAAGTCGCGGGCAGAAGCTATTTTTCATATAAACATCGGAAATTTTAATATGAATTTAATTAATTCTTTGAACAATGCTCTTAATTATTATGAGTGCGACTGTGAATAATGTGGTGGCGAATGAATATTGAAACAATTTCATCCGGAATGGTAAGTTTGTTTTCATTATAATCGGTTTTTTAATGCATCTGATGACACGGAAAATTAATAATGAAATGTTAATTGTAGGTAATGTTGTCTATTTTTGCACAGTGGCATTTTCTTATAGAATACAATCGAAATAATTAATTATAAATCAATCTGCCAACCTTTTCCAACCTATATTGGGGTCGGCTTCCATTTAAACCGGATCCAGCCACACGATGACTGATGCATGCATGCCGTCTGTCTGGACAGGTCAACTCGAAGCTGTAATTGCAATTCCTTCAGGGGCCTTTTGAAGAAATGCATTGTAAGATTCATATATCAATCTGCCTAACCTTTTTCCAACTATATTGGGGTCGGCTTCCAGTTTAACCGGATGCAGCTGAATACAAGTATTTTACATGGAGCAACAGCCTATCTGACCTTCACAGCCCAATCCCTAACTGGGTAATACGATACCCCTTGGGACTTGGCTGTCCGACTTTTGGGTTTCTGACTACCCGTAACGACTGTCAAAGATCCACAAATAACAGCTGGGACAAGAGGCTTAACGTGCTTTCCGAGCCGCGATTCCTATCTTATCTCTAAAACTCGTACCAAAATATCCCCAATTATCAAAATATTTCCAATTGAACATGAACCTTATGCTTTTTTAATAATGTTGAAAATCTAACAAAGATATTTCTGTGAATTACATCCCCAGTATGAGGTGACCTTACATTATGTACCATTTCCATACATTGCCGCTCTATACTTACAGGTATAGAACCCGAAACGGTCCAGTCCATAAATCTCCTGTCCGACATGACAATATAGTATCTATAAAATGCGAGGATAAGCTTCCAGTGAAGAAAGTAATAATAATTCAGGTAAATGCGGTACTTCCTTGCCGTAAGGAAAAAGAGGGGGAAAATTCACTCAATAGCTCTTTTGTCAGGAAAAACAAAGATTTGTAAAAGTTCTGCATGATTTTAGGGTAACGGGGAGAAGGTTTTCCTTGTCGTGACCTTCAGCTGCATCTTCAAGGTAAACTTCCGTTATCCTGTTATTGCAACAAATGCCCCAAAAATGTAGAAGTTTTTCTTTGAAAGAACTTTTTCTTTTACTTAATGTTTGTGTTTATTTCGAGTCTTTTGTTCGCAAACCTCCGTAATGTTCTTTCAAATTGTGTTTGAGGGACTTTGGAAACCAGAAAAGTGATAAAGAGGCTAAGCTAAAAGCAACCAGATTTTCCATGGCTTATTTCCAGCTGTAAAATCAGCGGGGTTGTCCGAAAGGTTAACCGCTGCCCCGGAACACAATGGGAAGGAAAATTGAATGGGTTTTAGTCAGTAAGAGTCTGACACTCCCTTCCGATCCACCCAGAGTGCGAGGCGTCGATTAAAGATTTCTCAGCTTTTTAAAAAATCTATATGCGAGACATTCTGGAAGAAGTCTTGCAGCTTAGGATAGACTGTATGGGGATAGCCACCGTGAAGCTAATTATGACATACCAAAGACAATAAAAGACTGCTTATTCTCTGTCCCTCTCTTACTAGAATCTCCTCTATTGAAACAGCAAACATGTGAGGGCGTTTTACATTAGGACGTTCGTCGGCGACACCGCAGAGGGCCGTTAGACGCTTTGCACGAAATTTCAAATTCTTATCCTTAATGATAATAATAATAATTTCGTTCAAAGCGTCTAACGGGCCTCTGCGGTGAAGGCATGTGCTTCTGTCGCGCTTCTGTCGAGCTGGTAACGTCCTAATGTCAAAGCGGCCTTATGCCACATGCTGATGCATTCCCGTGTTCTGACGTGACGCTTTCTGACGCAGTATTAGCCAATCAAAACTTGCTGTCTTCTTCTTTTCGTGTGGTTATTGACTAACCTGGTATCAGAGTTTTATACGGGCCTCTGACTTAGCTTTACACGCTGTTGAGAAATAACTCTCAGACATGCTGGTTTCCTTACGATGTTTTCCTTCACCAATTTGTAAGCAAGTGATAATTATAGAATACTTACATGAATCTGTAAAATCAGAGGTGCGTGTCATGGGTTCGAACTCGAGACTTGGCATTGCGACGGTCACACCACTAGGCTATCACTGCTTCCCATCTTCCCAAAAACTTGTTGTGATTTGACGTGGCCTGTTCATATTCGTTTGATTGGCGTATCCCGAGTCACGACCGACTCCACACCGTAATGTTCCGGTGGTTTAAAGCTCGACGACGTACCACATCAAAATGCAGTGCATTATAACTTGGTCCGCCTGCCCAGTTGACGAATAGTTTTAATTACAAACTACCCTCTACAAGTTTGCCGAGCTTTGGACATGTTACATTGAATAACGCAGTTAAGAGGATTTACATAAATTTAGTACTTACCACTAACTTAGTTTCAGTTTCATTAATTTTCAGATATCGTTACCTACGAGTGTAGCGCTTATGAGGCTAGCGATTCACCTTTCAAAGCTTTATGAAAGAGATTTCTAATTATTTACAACATGATACTTATCACATTATAATAATATAATAATAATATACTTGGACATTTCACACAACGTCAATAGTCCCAAGCTAAGCAACCTAATGCTTGTGTTATGCCATGGTACCGAGATAGCTGATAAACTACTTATATACATTTTTTTTAGTAAATACATACATATTATACACTCGAGAGCAATGAATCCGGGTCACTTAAAGAATGTTAAAAATCTCGGAAACTAAAAATGATAGGTTAATGCAATAAATTGTATTTAATAGACAATGTAATACTCCTTAAATGAAAGTAAAAAAAATATGAGTCACCATACATTTTATTAACACAAAATTACATAAAGAAAAAAACTGCTGATCTCTCCTTAAAACAAAAATAGGAAACATGAAATTTTTGAACTTTATTACGATTTTCTTGAATTTTAATACTTCGTATTGCCTCCTCGTGCTTCCATTACTGCGTTTACGCGGTTTGGCATGCTGTACACCAAGTTCCTTATACGATTTTGGGGAATATTCTCCCATTCCTCTATGAGAGCAATTTTGAGCTCACGAAGCGTGATTGGGGGAGGGTTTCGTTGTTTTACGCATCTGCCTAGCTCGTCCCAAGCATGCTCGATCGGGTTGATATCCGGGCTGCGCGCTAGCCACTCCATACGAGTAATGTTCATCTCTTGAAGGTAGTCATTCACAATCCTACCTGTATGAGGTCGGGCATTGTCATGCATAAATATAGCATCCTCACCTAAATTGACCATAAATGGACCAACGTGATCATTGAGGATTTCTTCCACATATCTTACGCTAGTTAAAGAGCCGTTTTCTATGATCACCAGCTCTGTGCGACTTTCAGAAGAAATTCCGGCCCACACAAGTACAGACCCACCACCGTAGGCTACTTTTTCTTCGATGCATGCTTGCTTGAATCTTTCCCCTGGTCTTCGATACACTCTGTGTCTTCCATCGTGCTTGTAGAGCATAAATTTTGATTCGTCGGAGAACATAACTTTTGACCAATCTTCAATACTCCAATTTACGTGGCCCTGGGCATATCTTAGTCTTGAAATACGATGCCCACGCTCCAGTTTAGGGCCGTTTGCAGGTCTAAGGGGTTTTAAGTTAGATTCAGCAAGCCGACGTCTTACTGTCCATGCACTTGGGTTACTTCCTCCGAGGCGTCGAAACTGATTTGTGAGTTCAGTTCCTGTGAGAAAGCGATTTCGAAGCATGGTGTTCACCAAGTATCGGTCTTCTCGTGTTGTGGTACACCTTGTTCTGCCCGTTCCTGGTCTGCGTAGGTTAGAACCAGTTTCTTCGTAACGTCGGAGAACTCTTTGTACTGTTGACAGCGACACACCGACAGTCCTGGCTGTATCGCGCTGACTCCGGCCGGTTTCCAGCATTGTAAGTATTCTGGTGCATTCTTCAGGCGTAAGCGACATAATTTCAGCTTGAATAATGAATATAGAGCACTATCAACATGGTTTATGTACCCACATAAATGACAGATTACAAACAAAAGCAAAACCAAATGCTGTAATTTCGTAGTTCCATCTTCGAAAGTGGCCCTTTTTCAAATTTGATTTTTTTATGATATAACTTTACAAAAACTAAGAAGTTTTAATACCTTCATTTAAGGAGTATTACATTGTCTATTAAATACAATTTATTGCATTAACCTAGCATTTTTAGTTTCCGAGATTTTTAGGATTCTTTAAGTGACCCGGATTCATTGCTCTCGAGTGTAGATAGAAAAACACCCAAACCCGGATCAAATATTTGTACGACCTGCAAATATTTGATCCGGGTTTGGGTGTTTTCGTTGCGGGAATAGAACCCGCGACATGCTGCGCAGCAGTCAATCGCTCAACCACTGCGCCAACCGTGTCGTAAAAATATGTTTCTTTGTCTGTCAGCTAAATTATTAGAAAATATAAGACACGTTTTTTTCTTTTTTACGTAATCAAAAGATTATGTCGATATATCGTGTTAAAATGTGGCATGACGTCATTCCCATATAGATTTTATACTGAGTTGTGACATAGTGCGCCTGCACTTCCCAACTTTAAATCGACTCATCTCAGCCATTTTTTATTTATATGATAAAGCAAAAAATTCGTGTCAAATATTTTTTTATTATCTGACTGACGGAGTAAATATAATTTTCTTTCTTATTATTTCACACATACATTGCTTTGTATTTATCGCGAAATAATGAAGATTATTATACGCTTTCATTGAAAGGGTGATAGCCGTTATTTGCCTAGTGTAATAAATGGAGTATAACTCAGTAAAGGTGTTATATTATCTTCTAAATGTAATAAACGTCTTTACTAAGTAATTATGAGGTGAGTTGTTTAGGCTCATGTTTAAATCTCGGGCTTTGCTCCTTGACAAATTAATTTTAAGGTGTTATTTGAAGCTTAAATCCATCTTTGTGTAGCTTTACGAAAAATTTTCTTTTACAGACGCCAGCACATCAAGCTATCCCTAACTGTCAAATTTTCTCAATTAAAAATCAACCTTATGTCTTTGCAATAAAGTTGAAATAATATCAAAGAAATTTGACAGATTGTGGTAACTTGGTGTGCTGGTCTCTGTACTAGCTTCTGACCGCGGTTTCGCCCACGTGAATGTCGGAAATTATCCCACGGGAATGTAGTTACTAATGGGATGAAATAGTATCATATGTTTAAATCCAGGTTTATAATCTATGCCTGTGCCTTCATCTAGGTCCGTTCAGTAGCTTTTGCGAGAAAATTTTGCCTTTATACAGATACATACCTATACATATTGGTATAAATACCGAAGGAATTATGGATGGAGCAATTTTTCACCCAGAGCTAGAAATGATTTTCAGTTTTAGGTGTAAATACCTAACTTCTTAATAAAAAAACGAACGAGTGAAGATACGAAGATATACAAATATAACTTACGACGAGTTTGTACCACACTTAGATACTACTAATTAATATTATGTTAGTCTGGTGGACTCAACGTTTTATCATATTATCGTCAATTTAAAATAAATTCAATATTAACTACGCTTAAAAACTAAATTAGAAAACATGCAGGTTTGACAAATAATAGGTTTAATTAAACTTACTTGTATCAAAATCATCTGCGGAGCCTTTTCCCAACTGTGTTAGGATAGACTCCCAGTTTAACCTCGTAGATTAGTTTTTTGGTGTTTATCGAATACTATGCAGTATTTTATTATCTATACTAATAATATTATAAAGAGGAAAACTTTGTTTGTTTGTTTGGTTGTAATGAATAGACTCAAAAACTACTGGACCGATTTTAAAAATTCTTTCACCGTTGAAAAGCTTAGTTTTCTAGGAGTAACATAGGCTACTTTTTATCCCGGGAAAAATAACGGGTCCCACGGGAAAGACCACGGGAGCGAAGCCGCGGGCAAAGTGCTAGTAAATAATAAAGAGGAAAGATTTGATTGTTTGTTCGTTAGCATTGAACAGGCTCCGAATTTACTGAACTGATTTGAAAAATTCTTTCACTGTTAGTTTAGGTAAGCTACACTATCCCCGGGTGACATAGGCTATAATATATTTAAAAAAAATTGAGATCCTTACTAAAACTCTAATAATGTAACAATTTCAGACATCTACACGGGGAGAAGCTGCGAGCAGTAGCTAGTTAATAATTATTGTTATTTTGTTAAGACTGGTTGTCAGAATTTCAAGTTTTAATTTACCAAGAAAATTATATAAATATCACTGTAATTTTTTGACAACCAATTAATTTGATAAGCATTCAAAAGATTTTGGGCAATGTATCTATAAATAAAAAATATAATTTGATATCCAATAGAAGCTGGAACTTCATTAAAATACTTTGCTCAATGAATACTGCTCTTTATTAATTTGTAAGTTTATTACCGTTATTGAAACACAATTTTAATTCTTTGAAAAGATCTATTAAAATATTATAATTTTCTTTGTATTATTAAGGTGATATTTGATTACCACGTCTTATTAAATTCAAAGTCAAAGTCAAAGTCAAAGATTTATTTGCCGATAAATATGGTTACAAAAGTTCTTACAATGGTAGCATAATAGTAGCTTTCGTCATTAAGTATCGTAGTTTGACTTTGACGTAGGTATAAAAGAAAAGACGGGTCGATAGAAGGTTAACCTACGCTTTAGGTTAACGCTACGCCGAGGTCAGCCTGTTGATGGGTGATCATCCATTATATACCGATTCTACTACGCCATCCCTCGAAAAGCACGTTAAGTCATTGATCCCTGCTGTCATATGTAAGTAATTTTTCAAGTCGTTTTTATAGTTCGATGTACGATTCGTTTTATTCTTTAATAGCTGTTGCTAGCGGCTTCGCCTGCGTGGATGACGGGAAATTATCCGTATTACCGGAATGAAAAGTATCTTATGTATTAATCCAGGTCATAAACTAACTGTGTGCCAGTTTCATCCAAATCCGTTTAGTCGTTTGAGCGTGAAGGACGGACACACATACCAACTCACACATACACACACACACTCACTCCCAAACTGGCATTTATAATATTAATGTGATTTAATTAATAAAAATAAAAAAAAAGTCTGTAGATTTTGACCAAGCGTATAAACATTTAGGATGGAAAAGGCTTAGACCAAAAAGGTTTTTTTTTGCTGACAACACAACACTGTATATTGTTGAACGTAATCTTGATCAAAAATTCGTTTACCGAACACTGTGTGGAAAATATCGTCGTCGGCGAAGTCTATAAAGATGTTTTTGGGTCAGTACCGGGATTAATAGGCCTTCTGAGACACGATATAAAATCGCGGGAACTCCTGTGGGCTTGTGACATACGAGCAGCATTATGGAACAACAGAAGAGCTGCTGTACAAGGATATTTTGATGCGTGGCCAAAATTTGATTTATCGCCGTCATTTTGTTTTATCAATGTTCCCCAACAGCGCCCTCTGTTATCAGTGAGATTGTCTGAAAGGGTTACCGCTGCCCCGGAAAGCAACATGGATGGGTTTCAGACAGTAACAGTCTGATACTCCCTTCCGCTCCACCCAGAGGAGCGGGACGAGTCATTTCATGATTCCCATCTTTAAAAAACTAATAATAAGCGTCCTCTGTTAGCTAACGTCATTCGAGTCCCAAAATACTTCTGTGGAACAATAATTTTAACTTGACCACTCCTTTAAAACGATGAAAAATTTGAGGTTTTTAAAGATTGAGATGAACATGTAGAGATAAACTACCATTAAAAGGCGCGCCCCTCCAATTTACTTTTTCAATGTTAATTGTCACACCCTTACGAAAGAGTTTGTATGTAGTTGTAAGTATTTGTCTTCAGTAGCTGGCCGGCAACAACACATGCGTTGTGAGTCTTGATGGCGCTTTGTAATTACTTTCGAACACTTTGAATTTTGGAGTGGCGGGCCATGTTATCGTAGTTACCTACCAAACAAGTCAGACAAGCTAAACAGCGTTATGTAACTAACCAGCAAGAATTTTATTTATTCACCCACCACGGAGATGTTAAGAGGTTTAACGGCCTCCTTCCCTTCTAGCGTTAACCCGTTTAAACAGGGAAGGTTGCATTTCGCATTGCTCAAATATGAATGGATTTGTCTGACATTATTGATGGGATCTGACAACATTGTATGGGATATATCACACGTTTGTGGAGGGAATATGGAATGATATTGATCAAGAGTTATGTACCTATTGTTTGTGTATATTTGGTTCAGTTATTTTTCTGGAATATTTTATTATTACCTTCTGCCCGCAACTCCGCCCGCGACAAAGTTGAATTTTTTTTGTACAAAATTCCTCCCCCTATTTTAACCCTTTACGGGCGGAGTTTTCTAAAATGCTTCGACCTTTGAGTAGACAAATTTTTTGAGACAAATATAGGGGTCAAATGACCAGGGGCCTAGGCAAAGTCACATTTTATCTGCAGTAATGATGATGGATAATTCAATTAGTATTTTCTTTAAGCTACCATAAAGCTTAAATATCCTGAATCCTATCCTGTTGAAGGTCGTTAAAAAACACGAAAATGCTTTGAAAGTGACTTGATGATTCAATTAAAATGTCTTTGAAAAAACTATCATATTTTTATTTAATTCACACTCCAGGTTTTAAAAATTCAAAAATTATCATCATCAACATTTTAACTGAAAGTCAACTGCTGGACACAAGCTTCCCCCAAGCATAAAAAGAAAAAAAACGAAAGAAAATACGTTTATTTGCGGCAAACGTGACGCAGTAAAAGTTGTGGTGAAATATGCGTCACATCCACGCAAAACGGCAATCGCTCAGCATAATGCTTCGTCCCCATGCGAGACGGAGCATCGCCAGTGCAAGGTTCTCCCTGTAGGAGGTCTTCCAATACGACAACTTTCCAGTACACAGGATATTTCGGCCCCATCGCCCATTTGTTCAGCGAGCATTGTGCCTTGTCCACTGCTAGTTAAGTTCGGCAATTCTTCCGCGGCAAGCCTCGTACAACATTACAAATGTAAATTATTTATACTAGTATTGATGCGTTGTTAGATCTGTTTAATAAGATAATAGTTAGTACGGTCGCTAGTATATCAAGTTACCATCAACTGTCAAATTTTCTCAATCGATTTTGAACTTAACCTTTAACAGCTTAAGGTTTAAAATCATTTGGAGAAATTTGACAGTTTGGTATACTAACTTAATGCGTTGGCAACCTTACATTACTACACATTACAGTGCTGTTATAACATTTAAGTGGCTGAAGGAGATCTTTGACAGCATATTACTAACGCTCAGTTATGTAATGGATCATAATAATGTCATCATTAATGGGTTGATTGAAATGTGCCTTCGTTATTGTATACAGGGTGAAATTGGATCATAGCCATTATTTTAAGGGGTCATTGTACTTATCATTATGAACAACTTTCACTATGGGAACAAATCTGAAATCACGAAAAAATCAGCTGTTCCCTACATTTTGACAGTTATGCGAGCATAATGTATGGAACAGCTGAAGCCTGTATAATACGTGTATATTCGGTAGTAGTATTATTACGGGTTATAAACTATCTATGTGCTAAATTTCATCTAGATTCGTTTCCCGTTATGGCGTGATTGAGTGACAAAAAACTATCCAACAAAATAACCGCATATAGTACGTACACAACCGCTTATCTTTTAGTTAACGCATTAGATGTTCGCCTATTGGAAGCAATTTTCTTATAAGAGCTTAACGATTTATACCGTTATATTTATTTTCATTTCGAGAGAATTTTTCTTATGAACCTCTGGGGGTCATACGACATTTGAGGGGTTAAGGCGTTTGCCTGTTTCTTGGGGAACAGGCTAATTTAGTACAGACATAGTAGGTGGCAAAATTCAATGAACATTAGCGAGCGTTTTTTTTGGATTTTTAGATGGTTCTTCTTGGTTTTCTTAAGTTTGACTTAGAAATCTGTGAATGCAGATTTGTTTTTTTTTATTAAAGAAATGAAAAATAATGTTGCTTAAAGATTTTAAGTAGTTTCCATAGAGATTTTTCCACCCTGTAACTGTATTATAGTATACATAACATTTATGAATTTTCATACGTTCAATAAATTAACAATTGTTTCTACCTACAAAGTGGTTCAGAAACAAAAATCATTAGGTATTATACCAAATCTAGTTATAGATCGGCCCAACGCCTTCGAGCCCATAACCCTTACCAGTCAAGCCTTAGAATTTACGCGGCAGATAACCAGCTGATACATTGTTTTTCTCATTTAAACACAGCACCCATATCTCCACCTTATTTCTCACAACATGAAGTTCAAATTCCCTTGTCTACCATAACAGTATATCCTATCGATTTGCCAGCCTGGTAAATGAAATCCAGATGTAGCTAAGTACCTATTAGATATTGAAGTAATATAATCTGAGACAAGTGAACGTAACGACAAAAGTGATTGACCTCATTTCGACTGGACTGCTTTGCTTTGTCCGTTGTGCCCCTGGGCGGGGAAAATGGAACAATGGGTATAAATCTTTGGCCGTACTGTTTCTGTTCCTATTGTGCTATTTTGCGAACGAAAGATCTATAGATGCTGTGCAGCGTAAATCTATCGTAGCCTGTACGTACAGAGTGTCGATTAACGTGAAAATTTCGAGTTTGGAACGTAAAGTGATCAAGTGAAGGCCTGTAGGTCTCTTCTGTGAAAACATAGGTGAAGAGAGCTGATAATAAAGTCAATCCCTATCTTCTCGTGGGATTTGATCACTTTAAGCTCACTTCAGTTTTCACCTTAAAACTATTCGTCTGCATAAACAACGCGCGTGTATAATTTGTGTAACATACACTCTAACCTAGTTTAAGTTAGTGTAGATCATTTTAATTTAGTTTTATGATAATTATTTTTTCAATTTTTGTCACTATTTATTTTACTTGTTACATAAATAATGCTAAGAATCCAATTTTCCTTTGAGGAATAATTATAATAAGCATTTTTTATCGCCTGCGACACAAGTATATCCTAGTGCAGGCATATTTAACATTATGTTACCAATTGTTTATCCTAAGTTTTTATTTTTGTATTCTGCCACTTTACTTTTTTGAATAAATTATTATTGTTATTTTATTTATTATTATTTGTTTGTAAAATTTCAAGATCTTTGAGCAGTAATTCTGCAACATGGGATAGATCTTTGTTTACCAGGGACTCTATTAAGTTGAGATTAAACATTATTGTTGAAACGGAGCTTAATGGAGTCCCAATACTATACAATGACTAACAGAAAATACTGCCTCATTGGTCAAAGTAGTTGCAAGCGCTACTGGTGAGTATCCTGCGGTACCGGGTTTAATTCTTGGGTCGGGCAAAGCGTTATTGGGTTTTCCATCTGGAATTTCTCAGTAGCAGCCCTGTGCCCGGTGGATAACTGCAGGCTCGCCCTCTATTACATGGAACTCACACATAACTGGCGAAGTATGGAAGTATAGGTATGATTAAAAATTTTAGAAAGCCTTCTATAAAGTCAGAAAAATTAATAAAAAAATATAAATACAGGGTAATATTGTCCGGATATTTTATTCGCAAGTGTCATTCTTTGACAATTGTACAGCAAGACAGACAGACTGTCAAATTTTCCCAATTGAAAATGAACTTTATGCTTTTGTAATAAAGTAGAATAACTATCAAAGAAATTTGACAGATTGGTACTGTACTATGAAATAGTTATGACACATTGACGTGAGTCATTTTGATAAACAATTAATAAATTTTCGAGATAAACCATCGTTAATATAAAACCAATCAGGCTTTATTAACCACATTAAGTACAATCGAATTACGGAAGCTATTGAGAACAGGTGGCTGAGCTGTGAGTGAGCGTTGAGTTCAATTAAACCTGTGGAACAGACGTATCTACAAATGACTTGGCTTTGACCTACCTTTGTATTGTTAAAGTGATCTGCAGTGAATGCTTCTGGCTGAGTTAGGCTTTGAGGTTTAAATTATTGCATTCAGCCGCATACAAATCATGGTTCGGTATTTTGATATCGACAGGGCAAATGCTAAATGAAGTATTTTTGGCACATAACGCCCTGTGAGTTCTTCCATTTTTTTACTACTTGTACATAATATATAAGGTGAAATTGAATTCATCGGCAGTATTTTAAGAGGCCACAGAAAAAAAAAATCTGCTGTTCCATACACTACGCCGTCAGTAGGGACTGGTCACCTCTTAGCTGCCACGGCTGTTTTAATATTTAAATTAATTTTGAATTGTTTTTTAAATCTTGTAATTATGGACGCTTTTATTAAGTTCTGCATCGTTCTCACGTGTATATGTCAACATGAGTGATATACCCCAGTTTTTGTAAACATATTTTGATTTAAAAGAGTGTCCATGGAGTTTCTTGCCCGTTCTTCTCCATAGGTACCTACTGCTTTGGAATGGGCAACTAGCTTCATCTTTCTGACTGACCGACCCCTTGAAAATTCAAAAGTGCCTGTAATTGGTTTATTTAAAATAAATGTTTTGAGTTTGAGTTTGGGTTACTATGCTCGCATTACTCGTCAAAATATAGGGAACAGCTGTTTTTTTTTCGCGATATCAGGTGTGTTCCGATAGTAAAAGTGGTTTATAATGATGAGTACAATGACCCCTCAAAATATTACCCATGAATTCAATTTCACCCTGTATATATTTTTTAGTTTAAGTTAATAATAATAATAATATCCTTGGACATTTCACACAGCGCCATATCGTCCCAAGCTAAGCAACCTAATGCTTGTGTTATGGTAACGAGATGGGTGATATACTACTTATATACATTTTTTTTTGTAAATACATACATATTATATAGAAAAACACCCAGACTCGTAACAAATACTTGCAGGTCATACAAATATTTGTTCCGTGCGGGAATCGAACCCGCGACATAGTGCGCAGCAGTCAATCGCTAAACCACTGCGCCAACCGTGTCGTCAAGTAAGTATAAGTTGTATACTTATTGTAGTTACACTAATTAATTATTACATTAATGAGAAAATGATAAAAAGACTTAAAAAGTGAACTGCTTTGAGAAGAAACTTTAAGCAAACTCTAAGATCAGTCTATTACAGAGTCCAGACATTACCTTGGACAGATCATGTAAAGGCCATGTAGTTTTGTAGACCATTAGTGTATTGGACTTCGAGGAAAGAACCACACAAAGGACCATGACCAATATCCTATACATGTATACCATACGAAACGATCATGTCCAAAAGCTAAACACGGTGCATTTAAAATCACATTAAAGTTATAAACTTAGAGTTTGAAAGAATTCTTCTTTTTTAATTTAAAGATCAGGTTTTGGTATAATTAATGATGGTATGATTAAAAAAAAAACTTTTCCTAGCATACAGCTCATTCATTACAGTTCAAAAAACGATGACAGGCAAAATATTTTCTGTCATGAGTTTTCTGTGTGAGGTGAGTGGACCTCAGTGCACGCATTTGTAGCTCAATTCAGAAAGCGTTGAAAAATATGTAATGTTAAATATTTTACAATGGAACAGAACCCTTCGCGTGCGAGACCGATTGATACTTGGCCGCTTTTTCTAAATGATTCTTTTTTAATTCATGTACCTATTTAATGATTGTTTTAATAAACAATAATAATTATAAAACTCAAATGTTCTCTTTGGCCTTTGCTTCACAGCCTAAGTTGACGCAGACGTTATGAATCCCACGTAATTTGACTTTATTGACATTTAAAACTGCTCAAATAATATTCTATCATAGTTCATACCGTCATCTTTGTAACAAAATATCTTCGTTCTGAACTCCAACTTCATAGTTTCCTTTGATGAAGTATCTCGCGTCTTTTTACTTGTTTTTCAGTGATTGAAGTTTCAGCACAGATCACGGAGACTCAGCGGTGGCCGCTGCCCAGGTAGCACTTTCAACACTTGACATACAAGCCAAGAATCCCATCAGTAGCGTATGGATAAGTGGTGTCATTCTGTTAAAATCTCATCATAAAAACTTAGGTGAAGCGAGCTTGAAGTGAGCTGTCATTCGACCTAATGTCTGCTGTCAAAGTCAAATAATTCATTTCAAAAAGGCACAAGAATGGCTCTTTGGAACGTCAAAATGAACAAGAAATAGAATTGATTCTAGTCGTCCCTTCCAAAAGGTAGTTTCGTGTGGAGAAGAATGGGCTAGAAACTTCACCTTACTCTTTAAAAATGATAAAATTATATGCTCATCACTTCAAGCTTAGTTTTCAAAGTAACATTGTCACAGAATCGCCTGGCGAATGGCTTTTAATGCTGGTTGAAACCGAAGTGGTCTGTTCAATGCACTATCATTGCCATTCATTTTTAATCCCCGACGCAAAGAAGCAAGTTTAACGTGTATGTCTGTGTATTTGTTTGTGGTATCGTAGCTCCCAAACGGGTGAACCGAATTTCGTTTAGTGTTTTTTGTGTCATAGATAATTTAATCCCGAGTCTTCTTGACTATGTTTCATAAAAATCTGTTCAGCCGTTTGAAGATCATCAGCTCTTTTCTAGTTGATGAAGGGATCTGACTAACTTCGTTATGTCCGATCGATTCGAAGTATTCGATTATGAAGGATATATTAATAATATAAAATATTAATTTAATATTGTGGCGGGGGGATCTTTAAATTTTAAATTTTACTTTTATATAGTTACTGCAGTCTCTAGACTCAACCGGTGTGCCGATTCCTCGCTCTATGGTTACCCCTTAGCCAGTTATAAAGTTATGATCTAGTTTTTCTTTACCAACGCCATCATTGCATTCAATGGAAAATCCCTAGGATTGACTCTCTTAAATTGCTTCAGTTAATTTGTTTTTGATTAAAGAAGGTTTAGTTTGGATAGAAGTGCAGTTTATTCTGATTTTCTTTATTTATACTGCGCGTGATTGTTGGTAGTTGTCCCTTCTTCACTTCTTTTCGTGTGGTTAGTGACTAACCTTGTGTCAGAGTTTTTATGCTGCCCATGGGCCTCTGACTTAGCTATACAAATGCTGGTTTCCTCACGATGTTTTCCTTCACCGATATTTAAACAAGTGAGAATTAAACAATATGCACATAAATCCGTAAAATCAGAGGTAGACTTGGGTTCGAACTCGAGACCTATGACTTGGCAGTCCGACGGTCACACCACTAGGCTATCACTGCTGCTGTTGGTCCCTTGAGACCGTACTACGGGTATAAATGTATCCTATATCCTAATCCAGTTCTAGGACCTAGATCATGAACTATGTCATGTGACAATGATAGATTTATTTTCGCAATTATAATGTAACTATTATGTAGATAGTAACTATTATCTAGTGTCTAGACAAAATCAAACTGGTTGCTAAGTAAATTAGGTAATAATTTATAATTTGTACCATATTATTTTATTATATTGGAATAACTTCTCACACATGGATTAATTTATTATTATTAACTTTTAGAATGTTTGTTTGTAAATATGTGAGCACCATGTACTTATGACATAATTAAGTTTACTTGCCACTGCTACATGTGTTTTTCTTTTCACCTTTTGTGGTGTATTGTTTTCATTCTGGGTGCGACGACGATCTTCACATATAATGTTATAATACATGTATACAAAACATTGTGAAACATTTTAAAAGAGTAACGGTGGAGTTTCTTGCCCATTCTTCTCCACACGAAACTACCCATTGGAAGGGGCGACTAGAATCAATTCTATTTCTTGTTCATTTTGACGTTCAAAAGTGCCATTTTTGTGCCTATTTCTAATAGATGTTTTGACTTTGACTTTGACTTTGAACTGCTATTCCAGCCATTTCATTTTTCACGCCATCCATCCATCGTTTCTCTGGTCTTCCTCTACTAATAAAACCATCCATGCTTACACTTATCTTCCATTTGGAACGCTATCGAATAAAATAATGAATGAGACATAAAATAAATTCACCTTCAGACAATATTCACGGATGAAAGATTAAGTATATCGTACGTTTACTCCTATATTATTTCATTTATTGCGTAGTTCATAGAATTTAAGTTTTCTAAGTTTTCATAAGTCTGTGTTTGGAATTCGTGTACTGGCATTTATTTATTTTTAACCAAAAAAAAGATAATTTGTTAAAAATATGAACAATAATTGTTTATGTCTCGTTTATGAATACACGGCCAGATAAAAAAAAAACAATACTTAACAAAATACTTGTAAAACTAAAAAATATAAAAATAAAATAAATACACTAGAATTAAACTAAACAAAAACAATTTATAATATTTACATTTCGATTAAATCCCAATGTTTCAGTTGCTCTTTATAATTTAAGACAGTGATATATTATTTCAGTTCAACTCGCAAAAGAATCCAAGCGTGGTGACATGTGCACATTTAAATAATATCTATTTTAATATAAGCTCGACATTTGAGTCAAGTTTTAATTGTTTGAAACATATATTATAGAGATTAATATGAAATTCAGACTGTGATTAATTATCACACATAGTACTGGAATGTCTTTATACATTTTAAAGCTTTTAAGTTGAATATTAAATATTTTGCGTTTATGAACCGACACTTTTATTTCTGAGTCTTTTTCGGCCACCCTTAACCATCTCTTAATGGTATTCAAGTGCCAAGTAGGTAGTGTGAGGACCTAGAGGAAGACCTTCAACATGAGCATTGGGGGAGCATGACAAAGTCACACAAAGCACTCTTTAATCTGTATTCTATGTATTTTTTAAAGAAATATACGTACAACAACACGCCTAATATAAAAGTTATATTTTTTCTTCCAACAAAAACCTAAACAAAAATATTTAAATTTCTATTTGCCTATTTCTCGAATAAAAATGAACGCGATCAACATAATCTACGTGCTGAACGCGTTTAGTTTCACTGGTGTAATCAGCCCTAAATATGTTTGAAGGGTCGAATGCAGTCAGTTATTCTCTTACTAGACTGCTGTGACATAAGGCCGCCTCAAGCATTAAATCTTTAAAAGAAAATAATCCTATCTTTGACCGATTCTTCATTCAGATCAAGTCTACCCGAAAACGATCTTGAACTAACAACGGAGTCCACCTTTAAATGCCGTTAATAATATCTTAATGTTCTGTGTTTGCATTTTATTTTCCAAAAGTTTAAACAAGTATGTATTTTTAGAAAAATAACTTTATCAATCACATAATAAAGTTGAGTTTGCGCTACAACTCAAAATTAATGACTTTCTTTTCTTTCATGTTTATTTATGTGAAAATAAAATCAATTTGTAAACGGGGTTCAAATATAGAATCGGTACCGGTATGCGTTATGAACTTATGACTATAAATATCAAATATCTGCAAGTACTGGGTTTGAAGATTAGGAAGCATAGCACATTAAAAAATGTTAACAGGACGTCATAAATGCAACAGTTTGTCACACTCCGACCTTAAGCGGGCCTAACATAGTACGGAGTTTCAATAAAATAAGAGGTCAGCTTAAATTGGACGATACATTACGATGTAAAATATTTGTAAAGGTCTGGTTAGAAGACCTAACGATTGGTAAACAAAACGATCCGCTCCTCGATAGGTATAGGAACCGGTCGCTAAATAAATCTCACAGTATCTATAGGCTTCTCTCGACGCCAGTAATGACAGGCAGTACTCCACGTTAATTAGAACCGGGTCGCTCGATCTATGCGGGGGCACGTACCGCTGTGTGGTACTCGTCACCTTTGAGGGTAGGCTGCAATTATCTGTCATGCTTAGTGGGTGGGCAGAGTTTAAGGTTGCATTTGGAGGTTCATTCCATTGAAATTAAATTAAATGGATATTTATATTTCACCAAAATTTGTATGCTTAGGAATATTGCAGAAACAAAAAAGGCATTATTAAATCGTTTTAAAAATCATTATACTTTAAAGTAGCGACCAGGCCCGGGTATTTTGCAACTTTAAAAAAAAACGAGATTTCTTTAATATTATTAGGTAACTTTGGTATTTGTAATAGTATTTTACACCAATAACCTTACGTAATAAATTCTCTAAATAAAATTGATAATGGAGACCGCATTAAAATCCATCTAGATGAATATGTTACTTTCCTTTAGTTTGCGTTAGTTTATTGACACAATCAACAGTTACATTTCAAACAGACTATAGGATTTTTTAAATATGGAACTTTAAAAAAAAAACACTTTTTTATACATAGTTCCACAGTTAATTTTTAATTACTATATAGTCTCCCCCTCCATATTGGTTTACCAATCTGCCTAGCTTCCTACTATAACCTAATCACGCTTTACTAAAGTGATGGAGCACTTCCATTCTTACCCGGCGAGCTTACAACTCACTCTCTACGTTAATTACAATCCGCGAGTGTTCGTTCCATCTATGTCGGATATTGTAATCAAGCACGCTAACTCAGTGCGTCAGCATTACTTTGAAGTTTAATGTAGGTAAGTTGGTGTGATTGGAGTGCAAATATTTATGTAAAGCATGCTTGCAGTAAAATTAAAAGTAAGAAAAAAATCATCATCATCAATCTTCTGCCTTAATTCTAATTTAGTTGAGGTCGGCGCAACATGTTAATACTCAATCTTTATTTGCATTCCACAATGTGTACTTAGGTGGTAAGGTAGAAAATTGAGATCATTATGGACCCTGTTAGGCACAGAAAAAAATTGTAGGAGATACGAAGCTTTAAATTAACTTACAACCTTAAATCTAACAATACCATATTAGGGATTCTTTATACCTACATACATAGGATTCTTTATAATATGTTATAATTGAAATTTTCACCTATACTTACTATAATAACATTTTTTTATGAAGAATTATTTTAGTTTATTTTATGTTCTTTTTTGATTGCTTCAGGTGATTTGTTATAATTTTTATGGACATTAAGTAGGGACTTGTAGAAAGTATTTTTAGTCGAGAAAGTGGCATATTTAATCTTGATTTGTGTCGGAGTGTGTAATGTGATTGTATGTCAATTTCTTCCATACTTCTGTATTAGTCGTCATCTCGGTAGTCACCCTTTCTAGCCATATTATCTTTCACGAAATCCATCCATTGTTTTTTTGGTCTTCCTCTAATTGAACAGCCATCCACATTTATACTTAAAACTTTTCCGAGAACATTTTCCTCATTGAATCGATTTCCAACAATTTTTCAGGCTCTTTCAGACTTCCTCTACTATTATGTATGTTAAGAAAAAATAAGTATGTACAGACGCCAGCACATCAAGCTATCCTTAACTGTCAAATTTTCTCAATTAAAAATGAACCTTATGTCTTTGCAATAAAGTTGAAATACTATCAAACAAATTTGACAGATTGTGGTAACTTGATGTGCTGGCCTCTGTACATAGTTGGACACTTCAAAAAAGGCACAGATTATTAACAAAGACGTAGTCGTAGTTGGTGTACTTTAGATACAGCCAGCACATCAAACTACACCAATCCGTCAAATTTCTTTTATAGATTTTCAACTTTATTACAAAAGTATAAGGTTCATTTTCAATTGTGAAAATTTGGTCTCTAGTAGAAACAATATACACTGGCCAGAGAGTTTTGGAAGCTCGAAACAGCGACAGACAAACAAGCTATAACTATACTGAACGCAGTGAGTCGGAAAATCGCAATGCAGTCGACATATTGTTGACACCGCAGCAAAAAGTATCGTGTCTGCCAATAGCCCTAAAAACTCGATTTTTTATTGCAAAATAGTTTTTATTTTTTACTATTTAGTGGTGATATCTACCGATTCGAATATTATCGAACACTACGAACTATACAGGGTGAAATTGAATTCATGGACAATATTTCAAGGGGTCATTGTAGTCAACATTATGAACTACTTTGACATGGGAACAAATCTAAAATCGCGAAAAAAAATCAGCTGTTTCATACATTTTGACGAGTTATGCGAGCTTAATGTATGGAACAGCTGATTTATTTGTGCAGCTGACAGGAATATAATATAACAACATCCATATTGACTAAGTAAGATAACTGCGTATTATGGAAGCTAACTCAATAAAAACTTTTTTACAAAAAATAAAACCGACTTCCAAAAAAAACACTACAAAGTGAAAAATAATTTTGATTTCGGAAGTCGGTGTCTTCGGTTTTGTATTTTCATGTTTTGCCACCGACTTCCGAAATCAAAATTATTTTTCACTTTGTAGTGTTTTTTTTGGAAGTCGGTTTTATTTTTTGTAAAAAAGTTTTTATTTTTCACTTTTTAGTTGTGGTACCTATGCAACCCCCCCCTCCCCCCAAAATTTTAATACCACTACCTGGTATGTAAAAATGCCTTTAATATTTCAGAAGTTGTTTTGTGGACACATTGATGATAACATCAGAACTAAATTTTCAATGGCTCCTTTCATTCAGAATGTATCTTATGACAGTTCTAATAAACCCAAATACTGCTAGGATACATTGTTTTATTTTGAAGTTCTCATGCCAACCTTGCACCTTCCGGCTCCATCATCAGATCAGTTCGATAGTACCTTATAGCCAAAGTGCATTTCATGACAATTCTAATAAGCCCAAACACGGCTAGAATACATTGATTAATTACTGAGTTCCGGTGCCTGTCTTCCGGCTCCATCATCATCACCAGATAAGTTCAATGATAAAATTTTCAACATAACTATTCAGGATTGTATGTTTATTTGTATTGTCATAGTTGCTTAACTATATTGATTGTGATATCTATGCGAGTGTCAAGTTCCGTTAGCCATATCTGATCTTCTTCACCAGTTCCACTTCATCAAATGTTACTTTTTGACTGTAAACGCTTGATTTCTCGATGAAAATATTAAAATTACTATATAGTTGCCTATAATATTTGAAGAGTTCCCTCGATTCCTCATGGATCCCATCATCAGAACTGGATTTTGAAAAAAATGGGACCAATCTGGAAGCATATCCTTTAAAGTTTAAAAAAATATTTGCAAATCCATCCATAAACAACGGAGTTCTGAGGTAACAAACATAAAAAAAAAAATAAAAAAAAAAAATAAAAAAAAAAAAAATACAACCGAATTGAGAACCTCCTCCTTTTTTTGAAGTCGGTTAAAAACTACCAGAGTTAAATGAGATCACCACGCAAGCTTCCTGACTTCCTCTAGCAAAAAAAAAAAATAACTGTCAAATTGATCCTCAATTGACGAAAATATTGATAAACATTAAAAAAATTACAGACGAACATAGAGCCTCTTCCTTTTTTGGAGTAATTTTAAAACAAAAGAAGCTCTTTTATTTTATTGTGTTTATCAGCAGAATCTCATAAAATAGCCTCCAATTTCATATAGTATAAATACATTGTATAAGTTATCTGGCAGTTTCTCCCATAGAATTTAATCAAATAAATACATACCCACAAATTTCCTTGAATAACAGCCGAGCCAAACATCTTCTACCAGCAGCGCAGCTTCAAGCTAAAGTAAGGGAGGTAGCTTTATAATATCATTCCCGCCGGAGGGGTAGTGCATACCTACTGCACAAATGCCGCGCTCGGATTGGATGGGATATTTTTCAAAGTATTCGCTCAAATATTTTCGAAGAGCAGCCGCGTTATAAACTGAATTCCTAACACGTGAGGTCCTACTATGGGTTTCAAATCAAATCAAAATAATGTATTTGTAAAACATAGGTTTATTTGAGGATCATATATATAAATTAAGGGTTTGCAAGTGATATCTTTGGTTCAGGTTTATAATGTTTAATCACGATTGTCCGAAAGGGTTACAACTACCCCGGAACATAAAGGGCTTAGGAAGAAACATGGATGGGTGTTACTCAGTAAGTGTCTGACACTCTGGGTGGAGCGGAAGGGGTAATTTGATGATTTCCCACACGAAAAAAAAAGGTTTTAATGTTGGTGAATCTTGTCTTCTTCGAATACTCATTTTATAATTATTTCTTTCTATTCAAACAACAAAAGGCCCGCACTAACAAAAATACTAAAATACAATTAATAGTAACAATATAGCTATCTTATCTTATAACCTATGTTAGTACAGAGGCCAGCACATCAAGCTACCACAATCTGTCAAATTTCTTTGATAGTATTTCAACTTTATTGCAAAGACATAAGGTTCATTTTTAATTGAGAAAATTTGACAGTTAGGGATAGCTTGATGTGCTGGCGTCTGTACTTACACACTGGGATGTTAGTAACAAATGTGGTTTGTGATCTACTAGCTGCACGCAGCGGCTTCGCCTGCGTGGATGTCGGAAATGATTCCAAGGGAACGTACTACCCGGATAAAATGTATCCTAAGTGATAATCCAGGTCATAAACTACCGCTGTGCTAAATTTTACCCAGATCCGTTCCGGATTTTTATTTGACATGATTTAACCAAGATTATGTCTGGACATTAAAAGAGACTGTGTCCTCTGAGTTTGTTTCGGCATTTCTTCTCAGAGTAGTCAGTTAGGAAACGCCGACTTCATACAGTTTTTGACGTTTAAAAGTGTTTGTGAAATTCCATTTACAAAAATAAAATCATTTATCATTTATTTTAAGAAAAGATTCGTCAGCTCATCCTCGAAGTAAAAAATAAAACAAGTGAAAACCAAACGAGTATCGATACAATAGTAGTGGTAGTAGTGAACTATCGAATGCCTCACGCAAAACAATTTGTATATTACGAACAGCAGCGGATGCCGACGATCGCAACAGCTGTTTTGATACATTATCATTTTTGCGGGAAATTGTCACCTTTGCATGGATATTCTGTCGAAGGTTGACATAAATAAGTGTAATGTTTGTCAATAGAAAGTAATACTCAGTACGTTTTATTGACATACCGCACCCTTCTTCTTGTCTATGGCAATCTAAATGTACTCGGCCCAGAATAATTCGGCTAATTGTGTTTGACGCCATCACTAGCGTCCATCAGTTCCTGTAACATGCATACGGCAGGACATAGCACTGCATTGCACTCTAGTCAGAATCTATAGCTGACTGATCTCCCTCAATTCAAGAACCATAAAGTCCGTTCCAAAAGTATTTGATGAAACTGTAAACAAACCCTGTTCAGGTTATATTCTCACTTAAGGAAATGTCAAAATAATACAAAAAGTCTTAGAATATGTGGTTCAAAAAGTTTTGGATATAGATATCATCAGTAAGAATTAATTTATCTCGATGTCTGTAGGTATCTAAGTTTCATTGATAAATACGAGTAATTCATTTGAGATCAAACAAGTTGTTGGATTGACCCTGTCAAAAAAAAAATAATATAAAAATATGTAAATATTTTGTTTTCTGTTGCACCTATCACTGTTTATCTCTGCATCACCCAAAGGTTGACTGGTAGAAAATGCCTAAGTACATTTCTGTGCTTAAAGTATTAAATAAAATATAAAAATATATATGTAATTGAAAAATAATTCTTATGCTAGTTGATATACATACCTACTTAGTGTCATTCATATCCTAGAGTTATGGTTTTAAAAAAAACACCTTATAAAAAAAAAGTTATGTAGCAGACCGCACAAGGTTGATGATGAAACTGCAATGCGGTGACCTACATAGAAAAGTGTATACCGAGTGTAAGGTTATGTTTGTCTTTGCAACGGAAAATAAATTAAATGATAATATGAGCTTTTTTTATATGTAACTTACACCATTCAAAAATCATCAAATCTTCATCTCTTCGGGTGATTAGTGACTAACCTAGTGTCAGAGTTTTTATACTGCCCATGGGTCTCTGACTTAGCTTCACATACTGGTGAGAAATATCTCTCAATCATGCCGGTTTCCTTACGATGTTTTCCTTTACCGTTTTTAAGCAAGTGATGATTATACAACAGGCACATAAATCTGAAAAGTCAGAGATGCCTTGGGTTCAAAATCGAGACCTAAGACTTGGCAGTCCAACGGTCATACCACTAGGCTATCACTGCTTAAAAATCATCAAATAGTGATGGTAGAAGTATGAGTGGTGTAATTTACTAGGCAATCAACCCCGCTACAATTTTTTTGAATAGGCATCTTGCAATTCGGCCTAAGAGGCTGTCTACTGCTTAACCGAGCTTGCCTGAGTAGATGCCTTAATAAATTAAGGCCAGGTAGGCTCTACTAATTTTAATGATTACTGTTAAATATTATGAACGTTTTTATTAATATTACGAACAAAAAAACAAAAAATAAATTTAAATCTGTAATTTTTATGGTGTGCATAAAGAGTATTATATTCTATTGTTAAAGGCAAACACGTGATTTAGTTTTATTTCTGTTTTACGGAGGCGTTAACAACTTTGTTATATACTATGTAGAGACACGTTGATATATGAGCCGCACCCAACTAATTTCTACACAAAGCACTGTACTTGTATACATATTAAGTGTAGTAGTGATAAATTCACACTTACACCAAAATTATTGTCTTGTAAATCTTACTTACGATCCCCCACACTCGAGGGATGAAATACTGGTAAAATGTTCTTTCATAAAAGGAATTATAATAGTTGCCACACGTGGTAAAATTTTCGACTCAAATCTAGATTTATGCAGGTAAGTTGGAATGGTCAGTGTCGTTTTGTAGCTGCATTAAAAATATCATATGATATAGAAATTACCCGGATACATTTTATTTGGCACTAAATTTTGCAAAGCGGTTTCGCCCGCATGGATGCAGGAAATTACTCTTTCAAGTTTTTTGGAAAAAAAGTAGCCTATGTGTTAATCCAGACTATAACCTATCTCTGTGCTATGTTTTAGCGTAAAAGAGTAACAAACTTCCATGCATCCTCTCAAACTATCAACGTTTATTATATTAGTAGGATTGTATAATTAACATATGTGCATATTTAACAGTGTGGTGCTGTTCCAAAAACGATGGGACACTTAATATCGTGTCCTACGTGTCCTGCCGTATGCACGTTACAGGAACTGATGGACGCTAGTGATGACGCCAAACACGTAGTCGAATTCTGGGCCGAGTACATTTAGATTGCCATCGACCAGCTAAGAAGAAGAAGATTAACATATGACATCACGCCTACAATTCCAGAGGGGTTAGGCCTTTGCCTAACCCTTCTGGAATTGTCATAGCGTCTTCTGTGTGTAAAGACACACAGACGCTATGACAACAATACATCGTTAAGCATACCTTAACGTTGTATAGCGTCTGTGTTACACAACGCTTTGTCTTCTTCTTTCGAAAGTCTTCTGATGACTGAAAGAGAGAAATCAGTGTTTTTTTTACATTTTAATTCACCGTTAGTATAAGTAGGTTGTGTATAATATTTTTATACTATTTGTTTTATGTCGGAATCAACCACTGAATTCAAAGTAAACCGTTAAAATGAAATTTATTTGCTTTAATATTTGAAACAGTTCATTTTCATAAAACTTTGTAAACAAGATTGTGTTTATTTAGTTAACAGTAAATAATTCAGGCACGTTTTGATAATGGCATGTAGTGTTTGGCCAATAGATTAAAGTGTTACATTTAGTTACGTATAAATCATTCAAAATGTCGTAAAAATATTAACAAAAACATGAACATTAATGTTCAATGAGCCCTATAAAATTTCGCAACTAATATTTTTACGAAAACTTTACATCAAAACACGCAATCATATCACTGGCTTCAGTCACTTCAGAATGTACCTTATTTCTGCTTCATAAGGGTTATTTTGCAACACTGAAAACTGTGCGGTATTTTTAGGGTTTTTGGTATATGGGACTTCAGGGAATATGATAGGACACATGGGGTGTCTTACCGTTGCAATAAAAGATAAAATCATGATGTAAAGGTGCTGATTTATTTAAAAAAAAAAAACAATTACGGCAAAACGAGGTTTTATTGTTCCGTCATTTACATGATAAACTACGATAACCTAACTTAACCCTCCAGAACTCAAAACGTTTGAGAGGATTTGTGAAAGTACCTAATTACAAAGCACCACCAAGATTCACAACACCTGTTACTGAAGACGAATACCTACTTACAACTACATACTAACTCTTTCGGAAGGATGTGACTACAAACATTAAATAAGAAATTCGGAGGGGCGCGGCTTGTTATCGTAGTTTATCATTGATTTGTTATTGGAGGGGGATCCACTTTTTGACAGTGTTGTTCTGTCTTCTTCTTTTCGTGTGGTTAGTGACTAACCTGGTGTCAGAGTTTTTATGCTGCCCATGGGCCTCTGACTTAGCTTCGCATGCATGAGAAATGTCGCTCAGACCTGCTGGTTTTCTCACGATGTTTTCCTTCACCGATTTTTAAGCAAGTGATAATTATATATGCACATGAATCCGTAACATCAGAGGTACCTGCCTGGGGTTCGAACTCGAGACCTATGACTTGGCAGTCCGACGGTCACACCACTTGGCCATCACTGCTGCAGTTTTTCTGTCACTTTGCTTGATTCGCAAGCGTTTAAAATACTCATAATCGCATTTTATGCTCATAATCGCAAGTAAAATTATAATCTTCTTTCTTCTTTATGAAAGAAGTGTGTAAATCAAAGTTGATGGTCAAAAATCAATGACAAGGGCACCTAACTATTATTAGGTCATAAAATATTTACTTGGAAAATCAAAAGTATTCTCTATAAAATGGTCAAAAATCCCTACTCAAAAGACCACAAAACTTTCAACAAGAGTCCAAGCCAACCCGAAACGGACAACTATTTGTGCCGAAACCACAACAAAGGGACAGAAATTATTCGTTCAATACTATCTAATAGTACCTACAAAGACTTTTCAAAGGGCATCTGTAACACAGAGTAAATAGGGACAGAAGGTCGAGTCGATACAACGATTGAAAACGCACGCACACATCGACATGCTTCACGTACAGCAAGAGCAAGCGCACTGGCGCATACGATTGGCATTTGTTTCAAATGTATCTGTTTTCGTTCGCTTTTTGAAACCGACCTTCTTTGCCTATCTATTCTATGACATCTTTCGACAGTAGTTAGTAGGTACATACAAGTTGTGGTCACTAATCCTCCTGTGCTACGGTTACCATGGTTACAACCTCGGAGGCGTATCTCGTGTCAATTTACAGGGCTTTGTTAAGTATATCTATCAAGTAGTTGTGATCTTGATACATTCAATATTTCAATGTGTTATTAATAAGTTCCATACAGATAAGGGACACTAAATGCCATCGTCTCATTGCTTGTGGGATTTTTGAAAGGGTGTGAGTAAAGTTAGGAGTATTTACTTCGTGTGTTTGTTCAATAAAAATGTTATAACAAAAAAAAAACAAATGACTTAGTAAGTCAGAGTAAGTCGAAGTTAGAGTAAGTCGGTAAATACTTATTATTTAACTCACAAACTACCTAAGTAAAACTACCGGACTACTGCGCAAGCTTCCTCTACCAAATGAAAAAGGACTCTCAAATTCAGTCCGAGATTGACGAAAATATCGATGGACATACATAAACCAAAATACATACCCGACCAACATAGAATCTCCTTTTTGGAGTCGGTTTAAAATATAAAATCACACACGTACAGTAGTGTGAGTGCGAGTTATACTTATTCATCGTTTCTTTAAAGGATACTCATTAATTAAGATTATCCGAATAAATGGCAAAATTTTGTAATTTAATAAAGTGGAGTGGCAGTGGGTTAGTCAGTCGAAAGGTTAAAAAAAGGTGGAAAAACCATTGAAGCAAGAAACTTCTAAATAGGAAACCACAAATTCGAAAACACTGCGTAAAAAGCCTTTGACAAGATAGATCATAAATATAAAGTGATGATTTTCAATTCACTGTTTATATTTCAGGACGTGAAAGTACCTATGATTATGAACAACTTTCACTATGAGACCAACTCTGAAATATCAAAAAACGTCACCTTTTTCTTGCAAAAATGCAATATCTAATCGATAAAAATGCATGACACAGATGTACATCTTTTAATATTGCGTATAGTTAGTCCCGTAGTGAAAGTTGTTTATAATAATAAGGACTCTCAACTCCTGAAACGTTAACAGTAAATAAAAATCACCATGTATAATAGTAATCTGAAGGAACTATGTTAAAAAGACACCAAAAAATCATTGAAATAACACTTTACACAGAACGCCTACATTACCTATACATCTATTTCTAGCTTAACATATACAATCTCCAAACAGTGCATCCTTTAATAGTAATGTTTAGTCTTTGGTTTTGTTCTAAGAGAATCTCTAAATAGAGTAATTAAACGAGAAATAGAATTAGTTTAAGAACTTCCCAAACACATAGACAGAGGTGAAAAACACACAAATTACTCGTTAAATTTCTTTCATAATTAGGTACTAAGAAACGTAATACACAAGCCCATACTGTATAATGTACGTCGTTCTCATATATCCTTAAGAGCCCTAATAATACCTTGCTTATTTAATGGCTCATTAGAGCTTTAGAAATAAGTTTAGCACCTTAATGAAGCTCTTGGAATGGTACTTGAATTTCATGTATGTCTTCTGCTATTTGGCTAAATATGGCAACGTGTGGAGCAAATGAATGCCTAAATATTATTGTGCAGTTGTACTTTCAACTCTCGTTGCTGAACAAAGAGTTGAAAATTCAAGTTCGAGATCTAGGTGTCGCTTAGTGTTAGTGTAAATGAGCAGAAAACGGAATCCTTTTGAAGTACACATATATTCGTAGAATCATGGACTGATACAGAAACACGAGCAATGATGGATATTCCGCGACAAGCTTTTCCGACTTGGTGATTTAAATCCAGTTCAGGTTGCAATATATATTATCTTCCTACATATACAAGGTGAAATTGAATCCATGGGCATTATTTTAAGGGGTCAGTGTACTCATCATCATGAACAACTTTCACTATGGGAACAAATCTGAAATCGCGAAAAAGAACTCAGCTGTTCGCTACATTTTTACGAGTTAAGCGAGCATAATATATGGAACAGCAGATTTTTTTTTCGAGATAGTAAAATTTGTTCATAGTAATGAGTACTAACACCCCTTAAAACCATCTGGAGAATGTCCTTATTACGACCTACTTGGGTACGAAGTCTGTTTGAGGTTTTATGCCCATGAATTCAATTTCACCCTGTATATAATTATCATTGTCGAAGAATTCGTTTACATGCTTCACTTTTTTACTTGTTGTAGATTTTGGCAATTAGTGTGCGGACCAATTTACAAAGCCTGGATTTTTTTTAAACAAGTATATCCTAGCTTCGTATGGCGTCTAATCTAATCGGATGCAGCTGGGTCCCAGTATTTTACATGGAGCGACTGCTTATCCTGCTCCACAACCCAGTTACTGGGAAACACAATACTTCTTGCAACAAACTTATGCAATCACGTATCCTTGAAGTCACAAGCTGCATGTTCAAGCGACACGTATCTTAACAGACCCAATGAAAGAAGTCGTTTAGAGCATGCCACGAGTCATAGTGACATAAGTCGTGCCGCAAGTCGCATCCCTCGAGGCCGTGAACGGGACCTGAAGCAAGAATCTGCAAATCCAGACACCTGCAAAGACATGTCAACATTAGCGAAGGGGTCCATTAAGGCCGAAGCCTGCCAGGTCAGCAGAATTGTCCGAAAGGGTAACCGCTAGCCCGGAACATAACGGGCTAAGGAAGGAACATGGATGAGTTTTAGTCAGTACCTAAGAGTCTGACACTCCCTTCCCCTCCACCCAGAGCGGGAGAGGTGATGATTTCCACCCTCAAAAAAAAAGCGACTGCATGAAAATTCATTGCTCTTAGAAAGATAAATTTACCAAAATCCCATCTTGTCCCGGTACTAAGCACTTCCTTATTCCTCCTCCATTTTTAAATAAACAATCTCCTACTGAAGTAGTGTTGTGGAGCAGTATAAAGAATTCACAGGAACTTAACGATTACGCTTTTAAAATTCCCCTTGGCCACTGTGGAAGGCTACGGTGGAAGAATTCCTAATTTTTAATCCATTGGATTTTGTGTTGGAATCGAGCTGCATTTTAATAGCGCGATACAAGGTGGTTTGGGTTTTAGTTGGATTTAAAAAAAAATGCACTGATTAAAGTACTTATTTCGTCACTTACGTTGGAGCAGTGTTAAAAAAAAGAACAAAAATAAAAAATAATGATTTTTTTGATCGAAAGAGAACAAGGAATATTATGTGGAGCAAACTTTAGCGAACCTGGGACAGACAGACAAGCAGATGAAGGGAGGAACTTAATAGTTTGGGTTCCGTGTGGCACCCTTCAAGTACGGTAAAGTAACCCTGAAGGTAGTCCGAAAATTTTGAGTTTTTTCTAGACTTTCAAAGCTGCAATCTATACACTTTTGGAATACGTACAACATACCAAAAAGTGCACGGCAATTTTTGCGACATACGATGATTTAAATGACTTTTTTATGGTGGGAAATCATCAAGTGACCCCTCGCGCTCTGGGCGTGGAGGGAGTGTCACACCCTTGCTTACTAAATCCCCTCCATGTTCCTCCCTTAGCCATTTATGTTCTGGGGTAGCGGTAACCCTTTCGGACAATCCCGCTGAGATTGATTGTCGAGTAAACAAATTTCCGTGCGTGCAGTTTAAGACGTGCTTTTCCGTAGTTTCTCGTAATTTACAAGTGCTGCACTATTATTAATTAGTTAGAAAATAAATATTTTCCCATAATTTTCATAATAGATAACGCAAAAATTAAATCAAACTAGCTTCTACCCGCGGCTTCGTTCGTGCAGTCGAGAAAGTTACAAACGGAATAAAAACTATCATATATGTCAATCTAAGTTATAATCTATCTCTGTGCAAAGTTTTATACAGATCTGTTCAGTAGTTTTTGCGTCAAGACGAAAAAAACATAACAACACGTACACAAACACACTCACTTTTGCCTGTATGATATTAGCGGGATTTACAGAAATAAATCAATTCTTATTTATCGCATTCCACTACAATTATTTATTATAATATGTAATGATATGTAAACATTATTCAATTAATGTATAAATGCTTCTTTAAACAATTTAATTATAGTGTGTTGAATTCAAGATGATAGATTATATGCACGTGCGCCTAGCCAGTCATCAAGCAAGTATGTTGTTTTATTAATTAACAAATGATTAGCTAATATTATGAGTTGAGGATCGGTAAAAACATAAATTATTTGTTATATAGGCGTGTGGGCGTAAGCATGTTTCTATAAAAAAATACATAATCTAAAATCATTAGATTATGCATTTTTTTGTTAAAGAGTGTTTTTTTTACACGTTAGATGTTCGCCTATTAGAAGCCGTTTGCTTAAAAGAGCTCAACGATTTTTACGGTTATATTTATTGTCGTTTCGAGAGATTTTTTCTGATGAACCTATGGAGTTCATACGACATTAGAGAGGTTTATGTGATTGGTACATAAAAATACAAATACAAAACAGCTTAAAAACCTTGTATTTAAAGAAATAATAACTGTCAAAATGTTTTCTATTGACCGATGTCACGGCCAGCCATCGACCACTCGCGCCCGGCCCTGGTGCAAGCCATGGTCCGGAGCGAGAGTGGCGTTGACGTGATTACTTCAAACCAGTGCAGCAAGTGATAAAAATAAGAAATAAACACAACCCTATGGGTAAAATCGGGAAAATAGGCCTGATGATGTGTTACATCTGAAGCTGAATGTAGCCAACTTTGAAATACATTTACAAGTATAGGTTCCAACTGAAATAGGACAAACCTACCATCCGCGTCGCGAATTGAATCAGGTCAATAAAAGACGTCAAGCGACAAGCCCTTTGAGACATGTAATTCAATTTGAAACTAGAAATTTCAGCAAGAAACTTTTATGGTCCGTGTGAGTTGATGGGGAGTGTGTTTTATATGTTCGGAAGTGATAAAGGGGAATTTGTTTTGATATTCTTAGAGTGGTGTCAGTTTCTGGTGAGTTTTGGGGTTTTAATGGATTCGCACGAATTTACTCGCCCAAAACGAGCAAATCGACACTTTTAAATTATTTTTTCAATAGGTAACTCGCGCGAAGACTTTTTTTTTGTGGGCTTATCGTCACCTCTATAAATAAGTATTAGGCAATTGGCACATTTTGAGTTGTAATGCTACTTTTACTTCTATTTTACTGTGTACTTATTACTTAAATTTATTGCGCAAAATCCACATACATACATACATAATCAGCCTATAATGATTCCTCTGCTAGGACACAGGCCTTCTTTTTGTTAGAGGGATAGAATCCAAAATGTGCCAATTGCCTATTACGTATTTCTTGAGTCGACTAATAGCCGATTTTTGTAGTTACAAATAATGTTTTCACCTCACAGGCTCGGAAAGAGTCTGTTTGTCATTCGAAATCTGAGCCGAAAATCCATTTTTGCTCTCTAGCGTGGAAAGAGTTTTTAAAATTCGAACCTTTCTATTTAATAATTTTCTATACTGCCAGTCCACTGAAATGCATGACACGGTCTAAAATAAAATATTAAATAATACCGCTCACCTTAAAAACTTCCATCACAGTACAGAAATTAAATATTTTGCGAGGATATAATTGTAAAATTCATTTATGTTAATAAGTATTCCATTTGATTAAAAAAATCAGTGACGTCACATTTGAATATGCCATAAAAATACTACCCTGTCAAATACCCAATTGTGTAGTAATTTAAGTTTAATTTTTTAAATAAAATAAATACTAATATAATATGTTATTTAATCCTTTGCCTGGCAAAAATAAATATGTATTAAATTAAATTAGTTAGTTATTTGTATTAAATTAGTTTTTTTCTTTCATTCTCCTAAGACGACTTAGTAGGATATAAAACAAAATACAGGGTATTTGATTTTGGAGATATTCTATGTAACTCATAAGATACATTGCCAAGTATCTGTTATTTTCTTCACATGAGTCAATGTATCTGAGACGGTCGAACAAAATAAAACTCAACAACACCTGTTTTCTTGCACCTAGCAGTTTCCTCGCTGTAGTGAGGTGAAAAATTGTGTGTTGCGCTCGGCAGCAAAGCTTTTCTGCGTCTCGTACCTTTGAAACCTTCGTTACGCTCAGAACTCTATATTTGAACCACTCGCTTCGCTCATGGTTCAACCCTAGAATCCTTCGCTTACTCAGGTTTCAATAGAAGTACTCGCGCCAAAAATCAATTTTCCAGCCTTGCATAACAAATAACTATTATACGTTAACAGGAATTATTTGCGGCAAACATTACGCACAGAAAGAAAAACAAGTTGTGGGAAAATATGCGTCACATCTACGCAGAACGCCTCGGCTGCGTCTTTACGAAACTGAGTCCCAGCGCAGTCACTCTGTCTCATTCCGCCTTGAACAAGCATGGTGATCAATGCTCGTGCTTTGTTTGTATGAGAAGAGAACTTTGCACATAATATATTAGGCTAGTATTATTATCCTCTATGAGTACCTATAGGTTCGGCTCTTTACGGGTTGAATTTAGCATAAGAACGAATGTAACGAAACGAACGAAAATTCGCGTCAAACTTCTCTCAAATGACAATTCGAAAGAAAATGCCTTGTTTTTAAATTGCCTCGTCTCGAGTTTTGAAGTTCGGTCAGTAGTTCTTTTAAAAACTGCTGGCCGGTTGAATGACTGGTTTTCAAAAAACGAACAGCCTTAGCTCTTAGTAAAAATAATTATTTCTTGTCTATGAACAATGGAATTCAAAATACCCAAAAATATATCTTGCAACGCAAAGCTATTGGCTATTTATGGCAGAATAGCGTTAATAAAAACTTAGTACAGGCGCTAATAGGGACAATTTATTTTATCGTCGCCCTTAAGGTAAGAAAGAGGTTCTATGAAATGAGAGAATGCAATTAAGCAGCTACAAGCTTTATTATTATACGTTTTTTATAGTACCTACAGTGGATTATTGGTTTAACATTTGTGACTGTCTAGTTATCGTTTGTTGTTTATTTTGTTCAGCAGAGATAGCCCAGTGGTGTGACCGTCGGACTGCTAAGTTACAGTTCTCGAGTTCGAACCCAAAGCTTTGATTTTATGGATTCATGTGCGTATTGTGTAATGATCAAGTGATCATTACACAACATCGTGAGGAAACCACCAGCGTGTCTGAGAGATATTTCTCAACAGTATGTTAAGGCCCCTGGTCAGCATTAGAACTCTGCCACCAGGTTAGTCACTAACCACACTAAGAAAAAGAGAAGAATTATTATTTTGTTCGAAATTACACTAATTGAAAAAGTGTTGCATCTTAGGGCCTATACATACGGCGTTTTTTATTCGCTCGTTTAATGACACACGTGTCGACGGTTATGATAGGTATACTAAATCTGGCTCTATGGATTCTTTGGTCCGAAATAAAAGTTGTTATTATTCCTTATAAGAAAAAGATAGTATTATTTACAACTTCAAGTCAGTGGCAATACTTGACTACATATTGCAGCTGTCAATTTCAAATTATTACAACAGAAGTTAGGTCGACTGACATTAACACTGTAATATTGTAAAAGCCAATTATCTATTACGGAGCAGCTATGGAGTTTCCTGAGGGCTGTTCCCCATAGGACAGCCACAATTTATTTAGCCCCGTATACATTGCTTTTGTAGTTTCACATGCCTCTAAGGTTAAATTTTTTTAAACTTTAATTTGTAGTCAAATCAATGTTGTGTCAATAAAAAATAAAATAGCTTGATTACAGACCCCAGCTTATCAAGCTATCCCTATATGTCAAATTTTGCAATTGAAAAGCAACGTTATGCTTTTGTAATAAAGTTGAAAAAGTATCAAGAAATTTGACAGATTGGGGTAACTTGATGTGCTGGACTCTACAGATTGACCAAACGGATAATTGCTTGGATAGGCACAGGCAAATTATACAGCGTTATCAACACGAAGGCCATGGATTGGAATGATTCTGAACCATTCCTTTTTTTTGAAGGATGGGGAATCAATAGATGACTCCTTCCGCTCTGGGTGGAGTGGAAGGCAGTGTTCTGACAGTCCCTCACGCTCCACCCAGAGCGGGTTTCAACCAGTAAGAGTCTGCTCTTACTGACTAAAACCATGTTCCTTCCTTACCCCTTTATGTACCGGGGCAGCAGTAACCCTTTCGGAAAATCCCGCTGAATTGTGAACATGCGTTGAAATTTTTCGTTGGTTCTTCAAAAAAAATGTATTTTCACTGCGTAAGTATTAGACTTCTCTATGAAACAGATGTTTCTTTTTTAAGAACGACGATAAGCATGCACTGTTTCCATGGTAACCGGCTTCGCATCGATGTCCCTACCACCCTGTATACTTTCAACCCATTTGCCACTCAATGTAAACACCCTCCTACAGTACAAAGCCTGTTTGAACAGTATATGATACGGCATGCACTAAGTGCATCGTTGGCATTCCTGTCTTGTAGGGAAAATGGGTCACGGTATAACTATACGGAGGAAGTTTCTGTCCATTAGTTACACCTGTGGAAGTTTACTTGTTTCTTTGACTACCTATGCAAAGTTGGTATTGTTAGCTTATGGCTATCAATTAGCGAGCGCTCAGGTTAATTGTGTTGGCTGACACATGGGGAATGATTTAATGAAAGTGTTTATTCAGATATATTATACTCAAATCTTAAATAAAATATAGTATATTATGTACAAGTAAGTAGTAAAAAATGAGGGAACAGCTCATAGGGCGTTAAAAAATTCATCCTCATCGTTGTTATTGAGAAATGTGCCCAAAAGGCAGGCGGTGTTGCCACGTTGGATGACAATGCTAATTCGCTGACCTAAAAATTTACCAGCCCTCTGGTCACGTGTAGAGTCGACTGTTTGGCGTTACTTTTTTGGCGATTAAACGGTTGCTGTTTCGTAAAGTTATTACTTTACTTATTACAATTATATAACATCAAGTTTTTCTAACAGATAGTTGTGCTGCTGGGGAATTTTGCTATTTCTTGCCTGTTTAAGCACTAGTAATTTGTGAAGGGCGAAGGGATTGGGGAAAACCGTCACCACTTAATAGTGACAGCCCTCCAGTTTGCAAGGTACTGATCTCAGCCTGGTTTGAATAAATTACTTTTAATGTTGGTATAGCTATTTGTGCATGAAATATACGTGAGTTGTGATAGTCTACGTTTTTTCGCAAGCTTTTGTCGAAACTCGTACTTTGGCTAGAAAATAAAACGTGGCAATACTGCCAGACGTGGACTTTGACAAAAAGCTGATCTCATCTAGTTTTTGAAATAAATGATTGACGTGTCAAAGTATTTGTGAAAAACTTACTTACAGAAATGAAATCATTATTTTGTATCATTTGACTAGATGTAGCTGAATTGTGATTGTTGTTGTGTATTTTACATGGAACAACTGCCTATCTGACCACAATCCACAGTTGCTAAGTAAAACCATTAGGTAAGACTGTTGTCAGACTTTCGGGCTTCTGATGACCCGTAACGACTGTCAAAGATCCACGAATGACAGCCGGGACCAAATACCTAACATGTTTTCCGAGGAGGGGTCTCGGTATGTGAAAATAGTTACCCAACCACGGACGACGGTAGCTTAAGGCTCTGTGAACAGTATAAATCCTTTAACCCATTAGATGTTCGCTTATCAAAAGCCATTTGCTTATAAGAGCTCAACGATTTATACGGTTATATTTTATTGTCGTTTCGAAAGAATTTGTCTTATGTACCTATGGGGTTCATACGATATTTGAGGGGTTAAACAGTTTTTTTTTGTAAAATGAATACATTTCATAGCAGCAAAATCAATATACATATGTTAATCCTATGTGGACTTTTGTGTTTAAAATACGTGTTCGGAAATGTTTCTCGATACAAAAAAATAAAAATCGGCTGGTCACAGCGCCTTAACCCAATCGATGGACCCGAGTGGTTGTTATTATTTAGCCACGAGCGCCATCGTTCCCTTTTACTTCAACAATGTTTTATTTGAGCATTAACTATTTTGTATGACGTAGGAACAAACAAGTCACACAATGTCAAGTCTTTAACACGATAGAATCAGTAATTACGGTGTATTGGGCAATAAAACTGCCATTTTATTAATAGGACGAAATGTTCTAGACAAGGGTTTATGTATTATTTATTGATCTCTATTGGTATGACCATAAAGGGTAGACTCATGAAAGTTTATGGTGGCGAACGATATTAGGGGTAGGAATTTTTCGGCCAGACTCATATTAATTTTTTTTTATTGTAGGCAGAATCTTCTTTTAGGTTTCACCATAGTTAAGTAAAACAAAAATGAATAGATTTTGTTGTTTATTTAATAATTTAATTTTCACTTAAGGTGAAAGCCTCAGGGTTGCCGTGTTATCATATTTTGATAAACATACAATTTAATACTGACCACTTGACCATCATAACTATTCACAACCATTCGATACGCAACCATGCTGATTCAAACATCAATTAATGACTATTATCGAAGGACATTTACGCTGTTTAAAAACTTGCAACCCGAAAATGTTAACACTTTAAATCAAATAGGTAGATGACCGCTGTTTTCCCAAAACTTATTTTATGTCGGTATTAAAGCAAATCAGGTAACCGAAAAATTTGTCATTTTCGACAGGGCTACCTGTCAAATAGTTGTGAATAGTTATGCCGCAAATTGCAAAAAAAAACTATATAAAATCTGAATTCTGCGGTCTACCTCAGCACCCCGTTACAGCAATGTGAAGGTATCTTACCTCTATTATTCTGCATATTGAAAACCTAACACTCTATATTATGATTTTTAAAACTTTCGTAAAGTAAATAATCATCACACCCTTTCACACACACAAACGCGCGCGCGCGCGCGCTATACACACACTACACAATAGCAGGCTTGCATTGTCATTTAGTTGTTTGATTTATTGCATAAATTGTTAATTCTAGAGAACGGATGAAGGCACTGATTCCTGTAACACAGGTCTCACCTAGATCAGGAGTCAGGGTATCAAACTAAAGAGATGTCAGCATATGAAGGGGCCCCCCAGGGCCAAGCCTGCCGGGTAAGTGGGATTGTCCGAAAGGGTTACCGCTACCCCGGAACATAAAGGGCTACGGAAGGAACATGGATGGGTTTTAGTCAGTAAGAGTCTGACACTCCCTTCCGCTCCACCCAGAGCGGGAGCAGTCATTGGATGATTTCCCAGCCTTAAAAAAAAAAAAAAAAAAGGGTATCAAACTAAAATGTATAAACTTTTTTATGTCAATAAAACATTATTATTAGTATTAAACAGAAATAATATTTGAATTTGTTTGCACCAACTTTATGTTTGAATATTGTATTTACAAAAGTAATATTTTTATGTAACTGAATTAATTTAAAAACATTCTTTTTTTTCCCGTCTAATAAAGCGAGAATTAAACAGCACTGGCAACAAATTACATCATATATAAAGAGCTTGACTTGCCCTTAAGAGCTTAAGGCGAGTTTACGAGCGACCCGCGATAAATCTATTTAATGCCTATATCGACAGCTAATACCAAGCACTCGTACCAAGCTGGAGGTTGCAATAAGCGATGAGCGATTTGAGTTTTTGAATACTAAACAATGTAATTTAGACTCCAATGGTTTGCTTTTAATTTTCTAAAAAGAAGGTTAGTTTTTCAGCCGAGATCTGCGAAGTTTAAGCCCGTATTTTTGCTTGCACTTTGCAACACGCTTAGTATGTTGTTGCTGGCTGGAGGTAAAATACCGCAAGTCATAGACAATGTAGGAAAGGAATGTAAAATAAATACTTGGCTTTTACTTCAGTGTAAATATTTGCTAACCTAAATTTTTGGCAAGGCAACGAGATAACATTATTATGAAGTAACCAAACGTAGCACTTGCTGAGCTTGCTTAAAAAAAACTTTTAAAGGAGCACAACAAAATACTCTGGTGCATAAAAAAATAACAACGATATTTTTAATTCACATGAGTCAATGTATCTGAGACGGTCGAACAAAATAAAACTCAACAACACCTGTTTTCTTGCACCTAGCAGTTTCCTCGCTGTAGTGAGGTGAAAAATTGCGTGTTGCGCTCGGCAGCAAAGCTTTTCTGCGTCTCGTACCTTTGAAACCTTCGTTACGCTCAGAACTCTATATTTGAACCACTCGCTTCGCTCATGGTTCAACCCTAGAATCCTTCGCTTACTCAGGTTTCAATAGAAGTACTCGCGCCAAAAATCAATTTTCCAGCCTTGCATAACAAATAACTATTATACGTTAACAGGAATTATTTGCGGCAAACATTACGCACAGAAAGAAAAACAAGTTGTGGGAAAATATGCGTCACATCTACGCAGAACGCCTCGGCTGCGTCTTTACGAAACTGAGTCCCAGCGCAGTCACTCTGTCTCATTCCGCCTTGAACAAGCATGGTGATCAATGCTCGTGCTTTGTTTGTATGAGAAGAGAACTTTGCACATAATATATTAGGCTAGTATTATTATCCTCTATGAGTACCTATAGGTTCGGCTCTTTACGGGTTGAATTTAGCATAAGAACGAATGTAACGAAACGAACGAAAATTCGCGTCAAACTTCTCTCAAATGACAATTCGAAAGAAAATGCCTTGTTTTTAAATTGCCTCGTCTCGAGTTTTGAAGTTCGGTCAGTAGTTCTTTTAAAAACTGCTGGCCGGTTGAATGACTGGTTTTCAAAAAACGAACAGCCTTAGCTCTTAGTAAAAATAATTATTTCTTGTCTATGAACAATGGAATTCAAAATACCCAAAAATATATCTTGCAACGCAAAGCTATTGGCTATTTATGGCAGAATAGCGTTAATAAAAACTTAGTACAGGCGCTAATAGGGACAATTTATTTTATCGTCGCCCTTAAGGTAAGAAAGAGGTTCTATGAAATGAGAGAATGCAATTAAGCAGCTACAAGCTTTATTATTATACGTTTTTTATAGTACCTACAGTGGATTATTGGTTTAACATTTGTGACTGTCTAGTTATCGTTTGTTGTTTATTTTGTTCAGCAGAGATAGCCCAGTGGTGTGACCGTCGGACTGCTAAGTTACAGTTCTCGAGTTCGAACCCAAAGCTTTGATTTTATGGATTCATGTGCGTATTGTGTAATGATCAAGTGATCATTACACAACATCGTGAGGAAACCACCAGCGTGTCTGAGAGATATTTCTCAACAGTATGTTAAGGCCCCTGGTCAGCATTAGAACTCTGCCACCAGGTTAGTCACTAACCACACTAAGAAAAAGAGAAGAATTATTATTTTGTTCGAAATTACACTAATTGAAAAAGTGTTGCATCTTAGGGCCTATACATACGGCGTTTTTTATTCGCTCGTTTAATGACACACGTGTCGACGGTTATGATAGGTATACTAAATCTGGCTCTATGGATTCTTTGGTCCGAAATAAAAGTTGTTATTATTCCTTATAAGAAAAAGATAGTATTATTTACAACTTCAAGTCAGTGGCAATACTTGACTACATATTGCAGCTGTCAATTTCAAATTATTACAACAGAAGTTAGGTCGACTGACATTAACACTGTAATATTGTAAAAGCCAATTATCTATTACGGAGCAGCTATGGAGTTTCCTGAGGGCTGTTCCCCATAGGACAGCCACAATTTATTTAGCCCCGTATACATTGCTTTTGTAGTTTCACATGCCTCTAAGGTTAAATTTTTTTAAACTTTAATTTGTAGTCAAATCAATGTTGTGTCAATAAAAAATAAAATAGCTTGATTACAGACCCCAGCTTATCAAGCTATCCCTATATGTCAAATTTTGCAATTGAAAAGCAACGTTATGCTTTTGTAATAAAGTTGAAAAAGTATCAAGAAATTTGACAGATTGGGGTAACTTGATGTGCTGGACTCTACAGATTGACCAAACGGATAATTGCTTGGATAGGCACAGGCAAATTATACAGCGTTATCAACACGAAGGCCATGGATTGGAATGATTCTGAACCATTCCTTTTTTTTGAAGGATGGGGAATCAATAGATGACTCCTTCCGCTCTGGGTGGAGTGGAAGGCAGTGTTCTGACAGTCCCTCACGCTCCACCCAGAGCGGGTTTCAACCAGTAAGAGTCTGCTCTTACTGACTAAAACCATGTTCCTTCCTTACCCCTTTATGTACCGGGGCAGCAGTAACCCTTTCGGAAAATCCCGCTGAATTGTGAACATGCGTTGAAATTTTTCGTTGGTTCTTCAAAAAAAATGTATTTTCACTGCGTAAGTATTAGACTTCTCTATGAAACAGATGTTTCTTTTTTAAGAACGACGATAAGCATGCACTGTTTCCATGGTAACCGGCTTCGCATCGATGTCCCTACCACCCTGTATACTTTCAACCCATTTGCCACTCAATGTAAACACCCTCCTACAGTACAAAGCCTGTTTGAACAGTATATGATACGGCATGCACTAAGTGCATCGTTGGCATTCCTGTCTTGTAGGGAAAATGGGTCACGGTATAACTATACGGAGGAAGTTTCTGTCCATTAGTTACACCTGTGGAAGTTTACTTGTTTCTTTGACTACCTATGCAAAGTTGGTATTGTTAGCTTATGGCTATCAATTAGCGAGCGCTCAGGTTAATTGTGTTGGCTGACACATGGGGAATGATTTAATGAAAGTGTTTATTCAGATATATTATACTCAAATCTTAAATAAAATATAGTATATTATGTACAAGTAAGTAGTAAAAAATGAGGGAACAGCTCATAGGGCGTTAAAAAATTCATCCTCATCGTTGTTATTGAGAAATGTGCCCAAAAGGCAGGCGGTGTTGCCACGTTGGATGACAATGCTAATTCGCTGACCTAAAAATTTACCAGCCCTCTGGTCACGTGTAGAGTCGACTGTTTGGCGTTACTTTTTTGGCGATTAAACGGTTGCTGTTTCGTAAAGTTATTACTTTACATATTACAATTATATAACATCAAGTTTTTCTAACAGATAGTTGTGCTGCTGGGGAATTTTGCTATTTCTTGCCTGTTTAAGCACTAGTAATTTGTGAAGGGCGAAGGGATTGGGGAAAACCGTCACCACTTAATAGTGACAGCCCTCCAGTTTGCAAGGTACTGATCTCAGCCTGGTTTGAATAAATTACTTTTAATGTTGGTATAGCTATTTGTGCATGAAATATACGTGAGTTGTGATAGTCTACGTTTTTTCGCAAGCTTTTGTCGAAACTCGTACTTTGGCTAGAAAATAAAACGTGGCAATACTGCCAGACGTGGACTTTGACAAAAAGCTGATCTCATCTAGTTTTTGAAATAAATGATTGACGTGTCAAAGTATTTGTGAAAAACTTACTTACAGAAATGAAATCATTATTTTGTATCATTTGACTAGATGTAGCTGAATTGTGATTGTTGTTGTGTATTTTACATGGAACAACTGCCTATCTGACCACAATCCACAGTTGCTAAGTAAAACCATTAGGTAAGACTGTTGTCAGACTTTCGGGCTTCTGATGACCCGTAACGACTGTCAAAGATCCACGAATGACAGCCGGGACCAAATACCTAACATGTTTTCCGAGGAGGGGTCTCGGTATGTGAAAATAGTTACCCAACCACGGACGACGGTAGCTTAAGGCTCTGTGAACAGTATAAATCCTTTAACCCATTAGATGTTCGCTTATCAAAAGCCATTTGCTTATAAGAGCTCAACGATTTATACGGTTATATTTTATTGTCGTTTCGAAAGAATTTGTCTTATGTACCTATGGGGTTCATACGATATTTGAGGGGTTAAACAGTTTTTTTTTGTAAAATGAATACATTTCATAGCAGCAAAATCAATATACATATGTTAATCCTATGTGGACTTTTGTGTTTAAAATACGTGTTCGGAAATGTTTCTCGATACAAAAAAATAAAAATCGGCTGGTCACAGCGCCTTAACCCAATCGATGGACCCGAGTGGTTGTTATTATTTAGCCACGAGCGCCATCGTTCCCTTTTACTTCAACAATGTTTTATTTGAGCATTAACTATTTTGTATGACGTAGGAACAAACAAGTCACACAATGTCAAGTCTTTAACACGATAGAATCAGTAATTACGGTGTATTGGGCAATAAAACTGCCATTTTATTAATAGGACGAAATGTTCTAGACAAGGGTTTATGTATTATTTATTGATCTCTATTGGTATGACCATAAAGGGTAGACTCATGAAAGTTTATGGTGGCGAACGATATTAGGGGTAGGAATTTTTCGGCCAGACTCATATTAATTTTTTTTTATTGTAGGCAGAATCTTCTTTTAGGTTTCACCATAGTTAAGTAAAACAAAAATGAATAGATTTTGTTGTTTATTTAATAATTTAATTTTCACTTAAGGTGAAAGCCTCAGGGTTGCCGTGTTATCATATTTTGATAAACATACAATTTAATACTGACCACTTGACCATCATAACTATTCACAACCATTCGATACGCAACCATGCTGATTCAAACATCAATTAATGACTATTATCGAAGGACATTTACGCTGTTTAAAAACTTGCAACCCGAAAATGTTAACACTTTAAATCAAATAGGTAGATGACCGCTGTTTTCCCAAAACTTATTTTATGTCGGTATTAAAGCAAATCAGGTAACCGAAAAATTTGTCATTTTCGACAGGGCTACCTGTCAAATAGTTGTGAATAGTTATGCCGCAAATTGCAAAAAAAAACTATATAAAATCTGAATTCTGCGGTCTACCTCAGCACCCCGTTACAGCAATGTGAAGGTATCTTACCTCTATTATTCTGCATATTGAAAACCTAACACTCTATATTATGATTTTTAAAACTTTCGTAAAGTAAATAATCATCACACCCTTTCACACACACAAACGCGCGCGCGCGCGCGCTATACACACACTACACAATAGCAGGCTTGCATTGTCATTTAGTTGTTTGATTTATTGCATAAATTGTTAATTCTAGAGAACGGATGAAGGCACTGATTCCTGTAACACAGGTCTCACCTAGATCAGGAGTCAGGGTATCAAACTAAAGAGATGTCAGCATATGAAGGGGCCCCCCAGGGCCAAGCCTGCCGGGTAAGTGGGATTGTCCGAAAGGGTTACCGCTACCCCGGAACATAAAGGGCTACGGAAGGAACATGGATGGGTTTTAGTCAGTAAGAGTCTGACACTCCCTTCCGCTCCACCCAGAGCGGGAGCAGTCATTGGATGATTTCCCAGCCTTAAAAAAAAAAAAAAAAAAAGGGTATCAAACTAAAATGTATAAACTTTTTTATGTCAATAAAACATTATTATTAGTATTAAACAGAAATAATATTTGAATTTGTTTGCACCAACTTTATGTTTGAATATTGTATTTACAAAAGTAATATTTTTATGTAACTGAATTAATTTAAAAACATTCTTTTTTTTCCCGTCTAATAAAGCGAGAATTAAACAGCACTGGCAACAAATTACATCATATATAAAGAGCTTGACTTGCCCTTAAGAGCTTAAGGCGAGTTTACGAGCGACCCGCGATAAATCTATTTAATGCCTATATCGACAGCTAATACCAAGCACTCGTACCAAGCTGGAGGTTGCAATAAGCGATGAGCGATTTGAGTTTTTGAATACTAAACAATGTAATTTAGACTCCAATGGTTTGCTTTTAATTTTCTAAAAAGAAGGTTAGTTTTTCAGCCGAGATCTGCGAAGTTTAAGCCCGTATTTTTGCTTGCACTTTGCAACACGCTTAGTATGTTGTTGCTGGCTGGAGGTAAAATACCGCAAGTCATAGACAATGTAGGAAAGGAATGTAAAATAAATACTTGGCTTTTACTTCAGTGTAAATATTTGCTAACCTAAATTTTTGGCAAGGCAACGAGATAACATTATTATGAAGTAACCAAACGTAGCACTTGCTGAGCTTGCTTAAAAAAAACTTTTAAAGGAGCACAACAAAATACTCTGGTGCATAAAAAAATAACAACGATATTTTTAATTCACATGAGTCAATGTATCTGAGACGGTCGAACAAAATAAAACTCAACAACACCTGTTTTCTTGCACCTAGCAGTTTCCTCGCTGTAGTGAGGTGAAAAATTGTGTGTTGCGCTCGGCAGCAAAGCTTTTCTGCGTCTCGTACCTTTGAAACCTTCGTTACGCTCAGAACTCTATATTTGAACCACTCGCTTCGCTCATGGTTCAACCCTAGAATCCTTCGCTTACTCAGGTTTCAATAGAAGTACTCGCGCCAAAAATCAATTTTCCAGCCTTGCATAACAAATAACTATTATACGTTAACAGGAATTATTTGCGGCAAACATTACGCACAGAAAGAAAAACAAGTTGTGGGAAAATATGCGTCACATCTACGCAGAACGCCTCGGCTGCGTCTTTACGAAACTGAGTCCCAGCGCAGTCACTCTGTCTCATTCCGCCTTGAACAAGCATGGTGATCAATGCTCGTGCTTTGTTTGTATGAGAAGAGAACTTTGCACATAATATATTAGGCTAGTATTATTATCCTCTATGAGTACCTATAGGTTCGGCTCTTTACGGGTTGAATTTAGCATAAGAACGAATGTAACGAAACGAACGAAAATTCGCGTCAAACTTCTCTCAAATGACAATTCGAAAGAAAATGCCTTGTTTTTAAATTGCCTCGTCTCGAGTTTTGAAGTTCGGTCAGTAGTTCTTTTAAAAACTGCTGGCCGGTTGAATGACTGGTTTTCAAAAAACGAACAGCCTTAGCTCTTAGTAAAAATAATTATTTCTTGTCTATGAACAATGGAATTCAAAATACCCAAAAATATATCTTGCAACGCAAAGCTATTGGCTATTTATGGCAGAATAGCGTTAATAAAAACTTAGTACAGGCGCTAATAGGGACAATTTATTTTATCGTCGCCCTTAAGGTAAGAAAGAGGTTCTATGAAATGAGAGAATGCAATTAAGCAGCTACAAGCTTTATTATTATACGTTTTTAGGGTTCCGTACCTCAAAAGGTAAAAACGGAACCCTTATAGGATCACTTTGTTGTCCGTCTGTCTGTCTGTCTGTCTGTCTGTCTGTCTGTCAAGACCTTTTTTCTCAGGAACGCGTGGAGGTATCAAGCTGAAATTCATATCAAATACTCAAGTCTATGGTCTCTTGGAGCTGTGAAAAAATCAAACTTCTAAGTCAACGCGATCAAAAGATACTCCCGTTTATGCCGCAAATTTTCGACACTCGCAAGGGAATCAAAACCTACAGGGTACTTCCCGTGAACTCAGAATCTTGAAATTTGGTACGAAGCAACGTCTTATAACACAGATAAAGGAAAAATTGCGAAAAGCATAAATTTTTAGTTACATCATATAATAAAAATATTTTTAATAATTTTAAACTTATTACCCCTTTACTCATGAACGCGTAGTGGTATTATATTGAAATTCTTAACAAATACTCAAGTCTATAATATCTTTAAGCTGTAACAAAATCAAACTTCTACGTCAACGCAATCAAAAGATACAGCAATTAAAGCCTTATTTTGAAACTCGCAACTACTCGCAAGGGAATCAAAACCTAAAGGATACTTCCAGACGACCTGGAATCTTGAAATTTGGCATGAAGCAACGTTATAAAGTACACATATAGGAAAAATTCCGAAAATCTTAAATTTTTAGTTACATCACATAGTATATTTTTTTTAATAATCATAAACTTACTAGCTGACCCAGCAAACGTTGTTCAGCGATTAAAAAAAAAAAACAGATGTTGGCCGAACTTTTACTTATATACCTACAGGTTTGTACGGAACCCTCGGTGCGCGAGTCTGACTCGCACTTGGCCGGTTTTTTAGGGTTCCGTACCTCAAAAGGTAAAAACGGAACCCTTATAGGATCACTTTGTTGTCCGTCTGTCTGTCTGTCTGTCTGTCTGTCTGTCTGTCAAGACCTTTTTTCTCAGGAACGCGTGGAGGTATCAAGCTGAAATTCATATCAAATACTCAAGTCTATGGTCTCTTGGAGCTGTGAAAAAATCAAACTTCTAAGTCAACGCGATCAAAAGATACTCCCGTTTATGCCGCAAATTTTCGACACTCGCAAGGGAATCAAAACCTACAGGGTACTTCCCGTGAACTCAGAATCTTGAAATTTGGTACGAAGCAACGTCTTATAACACAGATAAAGGAAAAATTGCGAAAAGCATAAATTTTTAGTTACATCATATAATAAAAATATTTTTAATAATTTTAAACTTATTACCCCTTTACTCATGAACGCGTAGTGGTATTATATTGAAATTCTTAACAAATACTCAAGTCTATAATATCTTTAAGCTGTAACAAAATCAAACTTCTACGTCAACGCAATCAAAAGATACAGCAATTAAAGCCGCATATTTTGAAACTCGCAACTACTCGCAAGGGAATCAAAACCTAAAGGATACTTCCAGACGACCTGGAATCTTGAAATTTGGCATGAAGCAACGTTATAAAGTACACATATAGGAAAAATTCCGAAAATCTTAAATTTTTAGTTACATCACATAGTATATTTTTTTTAATAATCATAAACTTACTAGCTGACCCAGCAAACGTTGTTCAGCGATTAAAAAAAAAAAACAGATGTTGGCCGATTCTCAGACCTACCCGATATGCACACAAAATTTCATGCAAATCGGTTCAGCCGTTTCGGAGGAGTTTGGAAACAAACACCGCAACACGAGAATTAACTTTTACTTATATACCTACAGGTTTGTACGGAACCCTCGGTGCGCGAGTCTGACTCGCACTTGGCCGGTTTTTTTATAGTACCTACAGTGGATTATTGGTTTAACATTTGTGACTGTCTAGTTATCGTTTGTTGTTTATTTTGTTCAGCAGAGATAGCCCAGTGGTGTGACCGTCGGACTGCTAAGTTACAGTTCTCGAGTTCGAACCCAAAGCTTTGATTTTATGGATTCATGTGCGTATTGTGTAATGATCAAGTGATCATTACACAACATCGTGAGGAAACCACCAGCGTGTCTGAGAGATATTTCTCAACAGTATGTTAAGGCCCCTGGTCAGCATTAGAACTCTGCCACCAGGTTAGTCACTAACCACACTAAGAAAAAGAGAAGAATTATTATTTTGTTCGAAATTACACTAATTGAAAAAGTGTTGCATCTTAGGGCCTATACATACGGCGTTTTTTATTCGCTCGTTTAATGACACACGTGTCGACGGTTATGATAGGTATACTAAATCTGGCTCTATGGATTCTTTGGTCCGAAATAAAAGTTGTTATTATTCCTTATAAGAAAAAGATAGTATTATTTACAACTTCAAGTCAGTGGCAATACTTGACTACATATTGCAGCTGTCAATTTCAAATTATTACAACAGAAGTTAGGTCGACTGACATTAACACTGTAATATTGTAAAAGCCAATTATCTATTACGGAGCAGCTATGGAGTTTCCTGAGGGCTGTTCCCCATAGGACAGCCACAATTTATTTAGCCCCGTATACATTGCTTTTGTAGTTTCACATGCCTCTAAGGTTAAATTTTTTTAAACTTTAATTTGTAGTCAAATCAATGTTGTGTCAATAAAAAATAAAATAGCTTGATTACAGACCCCAGCTTATCAAGCTATCCCTATATGTCAAATTTTGCAATTGAAAAGCAACGTTATGCTTTTGTAATAAAGTTGAAAAAGTATCAAGAAATTTGACAGATTGGGGTAACTTGATGTGCTGGACTCTACAGATTGACCAAACGGATAATTGCTTGGATAGGCACAGGCAAATTATACAGCGTTATCAACACGAAGGCCATGGATTGGAATGATTCTGAACCATTCCTTTTTTTTGAAGGATGGGGAATCAATAGATGACTCCTTCCGCTCTGGGTGGAGTGGAAGGCAGTGTTCTGACAGTCCCTCACGCTCCACCCAGAGCGGGTTTCAACCAGTAAGAGTCTGCTCTTACTGACTAAAACCATGTTCCTTCCTTACCCCTTTATGTACCGGGGCAGCAGTAACCCTTTCGGAAAATCCCGCTGAATTGTGAACATGCGTTGAAATTTTTCGTTGGTTCTTCAAAAAAAATGTATTTTCACTGCGTAAGTATTAGACTTCTCTATGAAACAGATGTTTCTTTTTTAAGAACGACGATAAGCATGCACTGTTTCCATGGTAACCGGCTTCGCATCGATGTCCCTACCACCCTGTATACTTTCAACCCATTTGCCACTCAATGTAAACACCCTCCTACAGTACAAAGCCTGTTTGAACAGTATATGATACGGCATGCACTAAGTGCATCGTTGGCATTCCTGTCTTGTAGGGAAAATGGGTCACGGTATAACTATACGGAGGAAGTTTCTGTCCATTAGTTACACCTGTGGAAGTTTACTTGTTTCTTTGACTACCTATGCAAAGTTGGTATTGTTAGCTTATGGCTATCAATTAGCGAGCGCTCAGGTTAATTGTGTTGGCTGACACATGGGGAATGATTTAATGAAAGTGTTTATTCAGATATATTATACTCAAATCTTAAATAAAATATAGTATATTATGTACAAGTAAGTAGTAAAAAATGAGGGAACAGCTCATAGGGCGTTAAAAAATTCATCCTCATCGTTGTTATTGAGAAATGTTCCCAAAAGGCAGGCGGTGTTGCCACGTTGGATGACAATGCTAATTCGCTGACCTAAAAATTTACCAGCCCTCTGGTCACGTGTAGAGTCGACTGTTTGGCGTTACTTTTTTGGCGATTAAACGGTTGCTGTTTCGTAAAGTTATTACTTTACTTATTACAATTATATAACATCAAGTTTTTCTAACAGATAGTTGTGCTGCTGGGGAATTTTGCTATTTCTTGCCTGTTTAAGCACTAGTAATTTGTGAAGGGCGAAGGGATTGGGGAAAACCGTCACCACTTAATAGTGACAGCCCTCCAGTTTGCAAGGTACTGATCTCAGCCTGGTTTGAATAAATTACTTTTAATGTTGGTATAGCTATTTGTGCATGAAATATACGTGAGTTGTGATAGTCTACGTTTTTTCGCAAGCTTTTGTCGAAACTCGTACTTTGGCTAGAAAATAAAACGTGGCAATACTGCCAGACGTGGACTTTGACAAAAAGCTGATCTCATCTAGTTTTTGAAATAAATGATTGACGTGTCAAAGTATTTGTGAAAAACTTACTTACAGAAATGAAATCATTATTTTGTATCATTTGACTAGATGTAGCTGAATTGTGATTGTTGTTGTGTATTTTACATGGAACAACTGCCTATCTGACCACAATCCACAGTTGCTAAGTAAAACCATTAGGTAAGACTGTTGTCAGACTTTCGGGCTTCTGATGACCCGTAACGACTGTCAAAGATCCACGAATGACAGCCGGGACCAAATACCTAACATGTTTTCCGAGGAGGGGTCTCGGTATGTGAAAATAGTTACCCAACCACGGACGACGGTAGCTTAAGGCTCTGTGAACAGTATAAATCCTTTAACCCATTAGATGTTCGCTTATCAAAAGCCATTTGCTTATAAGAGCTCAACGATTTATACGGTTATATTTTATTGTCGTTTCGAAAGAATTTGTCTTATGTACCTATGGGGTTCATACGATATTTGAGGGGTTAAACAGTTTTTTTTTGTAAAATGAATACATTTCATAGCAGCAAAATCAATATACATATGTTAATCCTATGTGGACTTTTGTGTTTAAAATACGTGTTCGGAAATGTTTCTCGATACAAAAAAATAAAAATCGGCTGGTCACAGCGCCTTAACCCAATCGATGGACCCGAGTGGTTGTTATTATTTAGCCACGAGCGCCATCGTTCCCTTTTACTTCAACAATGTTTTATTTGAGCATTAACTATTTTGTATGACGTAGGAACAAACAAGTCACACAATGTCAAGTCTTTAACACGATAGAATCAGTAATTACGGTGTATTGGGCAATAAAACTGCCATTTTATTAATAGGACGAAATGTTCTAGACAAGGGTTTATGTATTATTTATTGATCTCTATTGGTATGACCATAAAGGGTAGACTCATGAAAGTTTATGGTGGCGAACGATATTAGGGGTAGGAATTTTTCGGCCAGACTCATATTAATTTTTTTTTATTGTAGGCAGAATCTTCTTTTAGGTTTCACCATAGTTAAGTAAAACAAAAATGAATAGATTTTGTTGTTTATTTAATAATTTAATTTTCACTTAAGGTGAAAGCCTCAGGGTTGCCGTGTTATCATATTTTGATAAACATACAATTTAATACTGACCACTTGACCATCATAACTATTCACAACCATTCGATACGCAACCATGCTGATTCAAACATCAATTAATGACTATTATCGAAGGACATTTACGCTGTTTAAAAACTTGCAACCCGAAAATGTTAACACTTTAAATCAAATAGGTAGATGACCGCTGTTTTCCCAAAACTTATTTTATGTCGGTATTAAAGCAAATCAGGTAACCGAAAAATTTGTCATTTTCGACAGGGCTACCTGTCAAATAGTTGTGAATAGTTATGCCGCAAATTGCAAAAAAAAACTATATAAAATCTGAATTCTGCGGTCTACCTCAGCACCCCGTTACAGCAATGTGAAGGTATCTTACCTCTATTATTCTGCATATTGAAAACCTAACACTCTATATTATGATTTTTAAAACTTTCGTAAAGTAAATAATCATCACACCCTTTCACACACACAAACGCGCGCGCGCGCGCGCTATACACACACTACACAATAGCAGGCTTGCATTGTCATTTAGTTGTTTGATTTATTGCATAAATTGTTAATTCTAGAGAACGGATGAAGGCGCTGATTCCTGTAACACAGGTCTCACCTAGATCAGGAGTCAGGGTATCAAACTAAAGAGATGTCAGCATATGAAGGGGCCCCCCAGGGCCAAGCCTGCCGGGTAAGTGGGATTGTCCGAAAGGGTTACCGCTACCCCGGAACATAAAGGGCTACGGAAGGAACATGGATGGGTTTTAGTCAGTAAGAGTCTGACACTCCCTTCCGCTCCACCCAGAGCGGGAGCAGTCATTGGATGATTTCCCAGCCTTAAAAAAAAAAAAAAAAAAAGGGTATCAAACTAAAATGTATAAACTTTTTTATGTCAATAAAACATTATTATTAGTATTAAACAGAAATAATATTTGAATTTGTTTGCACCAACTTTATGTTTGAATATTGTATTTACAAAAGTAATATTTTTATGTAACTGAATTAATTTAAAAACATTCTTTTTTTTCCCGTCTAATAAAGCGAGAATTAAACAGCACTGGCAACAAATTACATCATATATAAAGAGCTTGACTTGCCCTTAAGAGCTTAAGGCGAGTTTACGAGCGACCCGCGATAAATCTATTTAATGCCTATATCGACAGCTAATACCAAGCACTCGTACCAAGCTGGAGGTTGCAATAAGCGATGAGCGATTTGAGTTTTTGAATACTAAACAATGTAATTTAGACTCCAATGGTTTGCTTTTAATTTTCTAAAAAGAAGGTTAGTTTTTCAGCCGAGATCTGCGAAGTTTAAGCCCGTATTTTTGCTTGCACTTTGCAACACGCTTAGTATGTTGTTGCTGGCTGGAGGTAAAATACCGCAAGTCATAGACAATGTAGGAAAGGAATGTAAAATAAATACTTGGCTTTTACTTCAGTGTAAATATTTGCTAACCTAAATTTTTGGCAAGGCAACGAGATAACATTATTATGAAGTAACCAAACGTAGCACTTGCTGAGCTTGCTTAAAAAAAACTTTTAAAGGAGCACAACAAAATACTCTGGTGCATAAAAAAATAACAACGATATTTTTAATTCACTGTTAACCTTTCAGGGCGTGAAAATACCCATGATTGTGAGCAATTTTCACTAGGAGACTCTGAAATATCGAAAAAAAAACAAGTTTTTCTTAAAAAAAAACGATGAAAATGTATGAAACGGATGTATATATTTTATTTGTTATTTCGTAGTTGGTCCCATAGTGAAAACTGTTTATAATCATGAGTACTCTCATCTCCTGAGAGGTTAACAGTGTATTAAAAATGATGATGTTGCCCCGCTTCTGTAGTGCGTCAGGGATGTTTGCTGAAGCTCGAGTCGATTGTTTTTATACAACGATGAGGAAGCGATGCGCGTCCCTAGTGCGCCGCGTGCGGGGCAGTCCCAACATCATCTTGCGCTGTGTGGCGAGCAGACTCGATTGTCTATATGTGAGTCGCTGCTGCAAGCTGTCCACATCTGTGATATGCGTGTGGCAGTGACTCACATGTATTCATGGTTTTAGGTTAAGTGATTAGAATAGGAATACTAACATAGGAATAAGGAAAATTGTTACTGACACAATGAGTCAATGTTACTTGTAATAAAGAGAAATATATATATATAATCACAAATTACACTCTTCCCTAAGAATGAATGCATTGGGTAGGTGTATGCAAATCAAAATTGACGACGAACGACGAACTTAATCATTTATTTTATTAAGCATTGCTCTCATTGCTAAGTCGTTGGTCCCGGTTGTCATCCGTGGATCTTTGTCAGTCGTTATGGGTAGTCAGAAGCCCGAAAGTCTGACAGCCAGTCTTACCAAGGGATATCGTATTACCCGGTTAATGACCGGGTTATGGAGGTCAGAATACTGGTATTCAGTCGCATCCGCTTAGACTGAAATCTGACCCCAACATAGTTGGGAAAAGGGCTGGGCAGATTTTGGTTTTCAAGTGTTTTTGTCTTTTTTGAGAATAAATATCTATAAATCTAAAAAATATAAAAATCACTGCTTTGCTGCGATTTTTATATTTCTCAGTTCTATTTCAGCCAGTTTAGAAGGAAAAGAAACGTTGCTCTTTTCTTTATCTTTAAGAACCTTAAAGAAATATATGTGCAACCCAGTTTTAAAAGCCAGTTGCCAACCGCTGTTGCTTCTACACCGCCCGCTCCGTGTCCTGAACATAACCTCTTAGATTTTATGGTCCTTTACCTACTGTTTGCAAAATGGCGTCGTTAAAGTCCAAGTGGCATAAACAAAATGTTTTGTGTTAGAATCGTACGTAATTTGTTGTTTTATTTCGTTACAGATTTTCAAGCGATGGGTAAGTGAAAAATAAATATAATTAATTAATTTATTGGGGCGTAAGGTTTTGTAAAGTTTAACTAGGAAGGTTAGCTATTTAAAAAGATGTATATAAATATATATGTATATAGATAGATAAAGCTAGACAAAGATGTAGTTTTTTTTTAAATATTAGGTACTGACGCCTGCACCGAAACCGCCTGAAACCGGCCGGGTAAGTGGGATTGTCCGAAAGGGTTACCGCTACCCCGGAACATAAGGGGCTGAGGAAAGAACATGGACGGATTCTAGTCAAAATCTGACACTACCTTCCGCTCTACCCAGAGCGGGAGGAGTCATTAGATGACTTCCCACCCTCAAAATCCATGGTACCCGGCTTCGCGTCGAAGTCAGTTCCACCCTGTATACCGTACACTAGAATGAAATCTACACGCATCAAAGGCCCACGTAAAATAACAATAAGAAAATAAAATAACACGAACAAAATAAAAGTTTATTTTATAACCTACAGTGCACCGGCTGTTACTTTCATTTACAGACCCCATTTTGAACCTTGTACATCAGGCATAGAGTTTATTTTCAAACAACAAGATGTGTATCAAAGTCTTTGCTACTCAATTTCACTAGGTTCTCTACCTTCAAGTCCGAGAAACTCATTATAAGTTTCTGCGCCAACAGGCAAAGGTTGAAATTTTATTTTGAATACCTTTGCGAACTATTTTTGAGTTGTTTGTTACTAAGTATACAGTTTGTTTATACAGCCAACTATGTGAAGAGCTTGTCTTGTCTATATCATTATTTTCATTGAGTTTGTATTTCGAAATGCCCGAAATGCCTAATTTGTAATGTCCTATTTTTTTGTTTAAAAGTAACAATAAAATAAATGTATGGTTTGATACGCCAGTTTTCGTATGGAGTCGATGTTCATGACTTTTATTTTTAACTTGGTACCTAAATTACTCTTTAAAAATATTGCGCGTGCTGTTCCGTGCACACGATAGACGTAAAACTTATTGAAAATAGATAATTACAGAGATTTAGTTTGAGAGACAGAGAAAAATACATCTTTCTTCTCTCTCATGTAACGAAATGTGCCTAAACGTGACGAATCCTTGAAATTTGACTCTCACCTCTTCATCAATTCAATGAAATTGTTGTTTGCAACCACGTTTGCAACAGTGTGAACTATAACCGTGTTCTTTATCTCAAAAAACAAATCACATTCCACAAAGATATGAAAAACATTTAAACAAAAACAACAAAAATGCAACGAAATATCAAAGCGAATAACAAAACAGCTGAAATAAAACTGTCGCAAGATATCACTTCGGAGTTTTCGCGTCGCTTGCTCGAAAATGTGCCGTAAAAGCGAATTCTTTGGAATCCACATCATTTTGACACCAAACAAAAAAGAATAGAAGGTGAATTTAATAAAAATACAAAAAAAAAATGTAACAACATGTATCAGAAACACAGATCAGAACGGTGTTGTCAAATTGAACCATTCTCACGAAGCGACGCGCCTTTTACTTGTGGTAATCAAGTGTATAAACTCTGTGGACGTGTGTTAGCGCAGTAGCGTTTGGAAAAAACAGAAAGTGTGATCCCTTTAATATCACACCTTTCTGATACATGCTGAATATACAATCGCCGAAACAAAACCTAGTGGATATTATTAAACGAAAAATTATTCTTCGGCTTCGGCCCACTGCTTCGCCCGAGTGGATGTCTGAAATGTCATGCGAGACTTATCTGTCAGATAATTTCACATTATATACAATTCTGTTACAATAATTATTCTCACTCATATTTTATTTATTTATTATGGTTTACCAACAGATGTTACAGCGATACATACATAGAAAATACATGACAATAGATCTTAGTTCTACAGGTAAACACAACATGCAATTACCTACTCTATTTTACTAAGGACAACAATTTTGTACAATATAATCTATATATATAAAAGAAAGTCGGGTTTGTGCCCTCCATTATAACTCGAGATCTGCTGGACCAATTTTGATGGTTTTTGTTTCGTTGGATTTGTCTCCGCCCTGAATAGCAGAATAAATTTTTTTTTTTTTTTTTTTTTTTATGGTAGGTAGGTAGGTAGGAAAGGTAGGTAGGTAGGTAGGGTAGGTAGGGTAGGTAGGTAGGTAGGGAAGGTAGGTAGGTAGGGTAGGTCGGTAGGTTAGGTAGGGTGGGTAGGTAGGGTAGGTAGGGTAGCTAGGGTAGGTAGGGTAGGTAGCTAGGTAGGTAGGGTAGGTAGGCAGGTAGGTAGGTAGGGTAGGGATCACATTTAAGACAGGACAACGTCTGTTGGGTCAGCTAGTATAATCTAAACGAAAGTGCCAGCATGAATATTGGCTTAATCTATGACTTTTTTTTTTAATACTGGGAAATCATCCAATGACTTCTCCCGCCCTGGGTGAAGTTGAAGGGAGTGTCAGACTCTTACTGACTAAAACCCATACATGTTCCTTCCTTAGCCCTTTGTGTTCCGGGGTAGCGGTAACCGGAAAATACACGCGCCGTCCGGCACAGGCCTGGCGCTGATCCGACGGTGAGCCACCGTCCGCAGGCCCTCGCCTACGGTGGCCGGAAGTCGTCACGTGGCTCCCGACGCCCGGGGCGTCTCCCGCGGCGGCTGGAACGGGAGGGCCTTTCTCTCTCCCATCCCGCCACCTCCTTCGCGAGCATGACTTTTTCGCAGCAGGAGGTGACTACCTCCCACTCCCTCTCGCTTCGGACCAGGCTTGCACCAGCGCCGGGCGCGAGATGTCGCCGCCGCCGATCGCCTCTACGAGGACACGGCGGACCTCCGCCCAAGCGGGGCAGGTTTGCACCGTGTGCTCTGGGCGATCCTCGCAGTGGTGACACCCGGGCATTTCCTCCCGCCTGATGATGTGCAGGAACCTCCCGAAACATCCATGTCCAGTGAGGACCTGCGTCAGGTGGTAGGTGAGGGAAACTATGACTTACACTTAACTTTTCATATTAGTGTTGCGGATGAATTTTACTAGTGTGTCTGTATGGATATCATTGAGAGCACTGTTTTCATTTACTAATTTACACATCCGTGGAATAGGGGAACCAGTACCAGACTTAGTTCGACGGAAGGGTGGGACTAGAGGAGTGATGGGCTTTCGTGGTAGTCTATATGGGAGATCTCATTTAATTTTTTAGTGTTTCGTACCCAAAGGGTATTTACTAAGTCCGACTCGCACTTGCCCGTTTTTTTTAAGTGTTATCTACCTTTTGGTATAGTGGGCCTTCTTTGATTGTATCTATACTTCGTGGTTACCAAAGAACATTCCGAGGTAAAACTTTAGTGAAAATTACAAATAGACAATCGTTTTACAAACACAATCGTATTTGTAATTTTCATTCACACACACACACACACAGCAGTTTTCTATAAATCTACACGGCCAACTGCATGCTTTGAATAAGCAAAGTGATTATTTTTACCTTGGAGGAATAATTATTATATTAGAATACATTCTGTATTTTAGTTTAAGTTTCTTTAGAATAACGAAAAAATCAAAATGGTTAAAAGTATAAAAAGTCGAAAATATTGATAGATTGAATGAGAGATTTTTAGATGACCATTTTGATTATTTATCCTAAATATGGATAGGTATTTTTGGATTTCTTTAGCACCCAGTCTTCATACGAATTATTGTATTGGTTTACCGTTCGAAGTAATAATGAAATATTTTTCATCCTTTACGCCGGGAGGTGATGCTCTAGGAGGACATAATTATAGTGACCAAATTAGTGATGTACTGCCGAAAAATCAAGTGCGTATTATTACAACCGCGTGTTTGAAAAGACTCGCTGCTGCCGCGCGGTTTCACCGGCTGCTCGGCTCCTATTGGTCGTAGCGCGATGTTACATAGCCTATAGCCTTCCTCGATAAATGGACTATAAGTTATAACACAAAAAGTTTTTCAATTCGGACCAGTAGTTCCAGAGATTAGCGCGTTCAAACAAACAAACTCTTCAGCTTTATAATATTATTAGTAAAGATGTATGAACGTAAACGAATCAAAATGAGTACATAAAGAACGGCAGGCAGAACAGTTTCTGCCTACCCCCGTGGGAAGATAGTGTGAGTATACGTGTTTAATTTTGGGTGGTCATGTATATTGCCTTTTTAATAATTAATACCTACTTGGTAATAAATATAGTAATTAAAGAATTCGAGGTCAAAATTCAAAGGTACAAATCCAACGAATTCTGAAACACGCACACTGCAGTAAATCATTGGGGTAGATCGTTCACTACCTACCTACCTACTTAATTCCGTTCGTGCGAAATAGATAAAATTGCTCCAATGAACATTTGTTTTAAGAGCGCTTCCTTTGTTTTAAATGCTTTAGCTGGAAGATCACGTCTCTACATAAACATCACGACTGTTTTATAAATCGGTAAGCAGAGGTGTAAATGGTACAACCACATTTTGTCAGTTAAAAAACTATTTTATAATAATCTATTCTATACATATAATAAAACAGTAAAAAAATCTGTCTGTACATTGAATATATTAAAAAAATAATAATTGAGGGGGGTTTAGAAACAGTAATAGAGCATGAATCTAAAAAAAAAATGTTGTCTGTTTGTCTGTTTGTCTGTATGTCTGTTTGTCTGTTTGTCTGTTTGTCTGTTTGTCTGTTTGTCTGTTTGTTTGTTTGTTTGTACACGCTAATCTTCGGAACTACTGGACGGATTGGAATGATTTTTTTTTGTTTTATAGGTATTAAGTCTGGGCAACATATAGGCTATAATTTATCTTGGAAACTTGAACACCTGATGCAGAACCGCAACAGACCAGCTAAACTATAAGAGATACAAAAACGATACCTTAGCAAAAATTGTTCCACGGGATTAGCATTTTCTGCTGAAAGAATAAATTTGAAGATCTGGAACACCTAATGTGGAACTCCAAGAGCCCAGCTACACTGTAACATATATAGGAATGACGTCTTAGCAAAAGTTGTTCGGTCTGATGGGCATTTCCTGTTGACTTATAAAAATCGAAGATCTGGAACACCTGTTGTGGAACTCCAAGAGCCTAGCTACACTATAACATTATATAGGAATGACGTCTTAGCAAAAGTTGTTCGGTCTGATAGGCATTTCCTGTTGACTTATAAAAATCGAAGATCTGGAACACCTGTTGTGGAACTCCAAGAGCCTAGCTACACCATAACACATATAAGAATGACGTCTTAGCGAAAGTTGTTCAGCCTGATGAGCACTCTCTGTTGATGTATAAAAATTGAAGATCTGGAACACCTGTTGTGGAACTCCAAGAGCCTAGCTACACCATAACACATATAGGAATAACGTCTTAGCACAAGTTGTTCAATCTGATGAGCACTCTCTGTTGACTTATAAAAATCGAAGATCTGGAACACCTGTTGTGGAACTCCAAGAGCCTAGCTACAACATAACACATATAGGAATGACGTCTTTGACGTCTTTGTTGTTCAATATGATGGGCATTTCCTGTTGACTTATAAAAATCGAAGATCAGAAACATCTGATGTGGAAATCAAAGCTATCACTAATTTTACTGTGTAATTATAAAATAACATAAACTGGGAGTACCTGCACGCGGTGAAGGCGGTAACAGTTTAGGACTGATTTTCGATGACGATGGTATATCATTGAAAATTTGACTCTACTGGCCAAAACTCCTATTTATTTTTTTATTTTATCGTATGAATATGCCTTCGGGCTTATGTTGTTTGAGTGTTTAATTTCCTTTTCCATTTATCTTCGTGACACTGTAGCCTACCCGGTAACGCAGGGGAGCAGTCATTTTAATTTAGATTTTTATTGATCAGGTATCTTCACAATAAAACTATGACCATGCCTAGAAAGAGGTCAAATCTTTCCCAATGTTCCAAGAGAGCTAAAAGATTGAGGATCATAAGATCCCAAGAATCTACCGAAGAGCGTCAGGAGAGACTTGATGTTGTTCGAGAACATTAGGCTGCAACTCGCTCCGTGGAAACCTCTTCGGGTCGCGAAGCACGCCTGCGTTCTCAGCGTATTCATTAGGTGTCTAGAGACCAGTGAAGAATATGATGCGTGACTGACCGCTGATCGTGAACGTCATGTATTGTCTCGCGAGTCAGAGACGTTCACGGAAAGAGAATTACGCTTGAGTTCCAAGCGTATCTACGCATCGACTTCTATGTCTCTAGAGGAGGAATATAATAATGCTGTTACCAAAATGAAAACGATGACAAATGGACTGTATGTTTCGGTGGTTGTTGGAATGAAATAAAGCTAAAGCTCAGTGTGATAAAAGATTTAAAAGGGAAAAATGATAAAAAATAACATAAATGGCGACCCCGTTGTCGCTGGCATAAGCAACAGGGACCGCGTACGAAGTCGCGGGCAGAAGCTAGTAATAATAATAATATCCTTGGACATTTTATGTATATAGCAGTAGAAATAGTTTTTTAAAATAGCATGCTCTGCCCTTAATAAGCCTTTCCTATATCACGCCATTCAGCTCAATTTTTGGCAACTCTCATCCAGGTGCTACTAACGGCCACAATGCCCACTATGTAGATTGTCGCTCTACTTAACAAGGGGGCCTAGAAACAGTCACATTTTCATTATCGATTATGACATTAGATACATCCGACATGTATGGAATTGGCATAAGTTTTCAAAATGTCACGTGATCAATCGTTTTCGATCGCTAAGTGCTAGACAATGTCAAATTGTGTAATGAAACTCAATCAATATTCCCATACATTTTCGTTGACAAGTGGCGTTCTCGACAATCCGAATCACTGAGATAACGAATTGTTCGATTAACAATTTTCAAAATCGAATCGACATCGAGCTATTGATACTTGACTAGGCCACCTGAGGGCGTATATTACGTTTGTCGATTCGCGGTCATCGTGTGCTTAATGCCTTAGAGCTCGCTCGAAGTTGACCGTTAGTCCCGGCTGTCATTCGAATATCGTTTATAGACGTATCGGGCAGCCCGAAAGTCTAAGAACAATAACTGGGTTGTGGAGGTCAGATAGGCAGGCTCTCCATGTAAAATACTGGTATTCAGCTGCATCTGGGTAGATTGGAATCTGAAGCCAACGTAATTGGGAAAAGACTAGACAGATTGAAATGCCTTAGAGCTTCCCTGTAAAACAACCACCAGACCATAAACAAAAGAGAAAAGTAAAAACAAAACTAAATAGGTTTTGTAGGGAACGAACCGTACGTAAATTGCTATAACGAACGGTTTGGTCTCGATCGTATCGAGTTTTTGTGAAGTTTTCCAATATACTAGTGCATCTACCGGAGTGCTACGTACACGTTTTTCTAGTTTGCGGCTTTTACGAAAAAACTTTTACTGCTTCCTGCAATTGGCTCGGTGGAAAAACTGATGTACAGTCGCCCGCACAAACTTTCAGGTTTTCTCAATTGACTTTGAACTTAACGTTCAACGTTTTAAGGTTTCAAATCGTTTGGAGAAATTTGGCAGTTTGGTACAACTTGATGCGCTGGCGATCGTACTTTACTTAATTAAATTGACATTTCGGGCTTCTGAAGGTAACAACTGTTTTACGTGTTTTATTTGTGACATGAGACATGTCGCTCATTTGCTAGGAGCTTGACAGGTAATAACATTTTGAGATGATGATTTAAAACAGGGGCTCCCAAACTTATTTTGTCGACTGTCAACGTTGAGAATAAATAATTTATTAGCCCCCCCCCCTTTTTTTCATCGATTTTAAAAACCACTATCTAGATGAAGTTAGAAATCGCCTTCTAAGCCTCTACACAACAGGGCACGCCACGATAGTGGCGGTAAGGCCCCTCTTTGAGGAGTGGCTAGAGAGGCGTCACGGCACCCTCACCTACCGCCTGACGCAGGTCCTCACCGGACATGGATGTTCGGGAGGTTCATGCACATCATCAGGCGGGTGGAAACGCCCGGGTGTCACCACTGCGAGGATCGTCCAGAGGACACGGTAAAGCACACGGTGCAAACCTGCCCCGCTTGGGCGGAGCACCACCGTGTCCTCGTAGAGGCGATCGGCCACGGCGTCCTCTCGCGCCCGGCCCTGGTGCAAGCCATGGTCCGAAGCGAGAGGGAGTGGGAGGCAGTCACCTCTTTCTGCGAAAAAGTCATGCTCGAGAAGGAGGTGGCGGGACGGGAGAGAGAAAGGTCCTCCCGTCCCAGCCGCCGCGGGAGACGCCTCGGGCGTCGGGAGCCAAGTGACGACTCCCGGCCACCGTAGGCGCGGGCCTGCGGACGGTGAGTAATGCGTGACTCACCGTCCGATCAGCACCAGGCCCGTGCCGGACAGCGCGTGTATGTTCCACGCGCGCCTCAAAGAAATGTCAGCATATGAAGGGGCCCTTCAGGGCCGAGCCTGGCGGGTAAGCGGGATTGTCCGAAAGTAATAGAGAAGAGACTGGCGGAATTGCCACGTTGTATGGCAATACTTAGCTACTGTCTAATGTAAAAGCCAGCCCTTTTTTTTTGAGGGTGGGATATCCTCAAATGACTCCTCCCGCTCTGGTTGAAGGGCACGGGAGTATCAGACTGCTGACTAAAACCCATTCATATTCCTTCCTTAGCCCTTTATGTTCCGGGGTAGCGGTAACCCTTTCGGACAATCCCGCTTACCCGGCAGGCTTGGGCTCTAACGGGCCCCTTCTTTCATAATGACATCTCTTTGAGGCGCGCGTGGAACACGTACGCACCGTCCGGCACGGGCCTGGTCACGGGAAGTCCCAGCCAGCCATTTGGAGATATCGTTAAACATAAATTATTATTTAACCTTTATTTTTGCTCTTTTAACGCTCCCAAAACATTATTTACGAGAAAAAACTTTTTTTCCAACCACATAACACACCTATCCTGCCACGGCTCACTTATTTCCTTTTCAAATAAAACCTTTATAAATGATTCTCAATATCGCGAGCACATTATCTGTACACAATTATTATTTACTTTTACAAAGAATATCGGCTTTTTACATATTGTACGGGAATAAATAAATTCGGTAACGCGAGTTTTGGAGTACCTACTTCGATTTTTTTTCTTTTGTGAGCGTCAATATTATATATTCCCTTTCATGTAGATAGGTACTGATATTGCTTTATTTAGTGTTTTACGAAGTACCTATATTGGGAGAAATGTAGAGTACCTAAAATATTTATATTGGAAAGGAATAAAAACTATACTATTTGTCCATTATCCTAGAAAAAATATTTCGTTGAAATGTGTCTTCGAAAGCTTTTTATAACAGGCTAGCCTTTTCCTACCGATGTTGGGGTTGGCTTGCAGTCTAACTGGATGTATCTGAATTCTAGACTATACTAATATTTGATTTGATTGTTTGTTTGAATTGAATTGGCTCTGAAGTTACTAAACCGATTTTTAACATTCTTTGACTGTTGGGATTCTACACTATCCCCGGGTGACATAAGCTATATTATATTTTCAAAAAAAATTGAGATCTCTTTACGTACTAAAACTCCAATAATCTATCAATTTCTGGCCATCCACGAGGGCAGAAGCTAGTATTCTATAAGGAGCGACTGTTTATCGGGCTTTCACAACCCAGTTATTGGAGAACTCGATACTTCTTCGTAAAACTGGTTGCCAGTATTTTGGGCTTCTCACTACCCATAATGACTGTCAAAGATCTACGAATGACAGCCGGAACCAACGTGTTTTCCGAGGAAAAGGTCTTGATATGTAATGGACGGTCACCCATCCACAAATTGACCGCGGCATGAGTAGCTTAACCTTCTATCAACCAGCCTTGTATAAACTGGCCTATACATAGATGTTCACCCATCCACGAACCGACCGCGTCAAGAGTGGCTTAACCTTCGACAACCAGCCCAGTAAAAACTTGCCCATACAAAGACTAAAATTAAACCATCTATTTACGTCTATTTTCATTCTAAACTGCCATTAATTGTAACATTGTGTTTTCGAAACTCTAGCAGAAATCTCATGGCATTTCCCTCGCCATTAATTGAACTTTCACAATCACCTTTATATCTAAGGGGATGGCAATAAAGGACGTCCTTCCGGATTGCACATATAAATATTTGTCCCAATCCGGCCCCGAAGGTCAGACGGGCTAAATAGGGTTAAGCAAATACTACCGTTAAAATAATACAGGAATTTCTCGATTGCCGTGCGTTGGGACTCGGTGATTCTGTGCAGAGTTAGGGGATTTGGATATTGAAATAAATAAACCTATACTACTCTGTCAAGAAAGTACCGGGAAAAGATCAATAATACACAAAATGTCTGTTATTCATCCAAATTTATTTTATCACCTTCAAAGTATGCTCCTTTAGAAACGATACACTTGCGCCAACGAATAATCCATTCATCAAAACATTTTTTAAACGCTGCTTCCGGAATTGAGTTCAGTTCTCGCCGCGAATTCTCCTTTATGTCTTCTATCGATTGAAAACGGGTGCCACGAAGTGGTAATTTGAGTTTAGGAAAAAGAAAAAAGTCAGCAGGAGCCATATCTAGTGAATATGGTGGTTGCTGGATGGTATTTGTTGAGTGTTTGGTCAAAAATTCGTTCACAATGATAGCCTTGTGCGAAGGCGCATTGTCGTGGTGCAAAATCCAAGAATTTTCTTTCCACAAATCTGGCCTTTTTCGTCGAATTTGCTCTCTTAAACGCCGCATAACGCTCAAATAATATTCTTTATTTACCGTTAGACCTTCTGGTAAGAATTCAGAGTGCACAACACCGCGATAGTCAAAGAAAACAGTCAACATGACTTTGACTTTTGATCGACTTTGGCGTGGTTTTTTCGGTTTCGGTTCAGTTGGAAGGCGCCACTCCGAAGCTTGTTGACTAGTTTGCATGTCAAACTCGTAAACCCACGTCTCGTCACCAGTAACAATGCGTTTCATGAATGTTGGGTCCGAACTGACTCGTTCTAGCATGTCCTCAGCGACTTTCATGCGATTGAGTTTTTGGAGAAAATTCAGATCTTTTGGGACTAGCCGAGCAGCAACATGTTTCATACCAAAGTCAAAGTCAAAGTCAAATCATTTATTTCAAATAGGCACAAGTAAGGCACTTTTGAACGTCAAAATGAACAAGAAATAGAATTGATTCTAGTCGCCCCTTCCAAAAGGTAGTTTCGTGTGGAGAAGAATGGGCAAGAAACTCCACCGTTACTCTTTTAAAATGTTTTACAATGTTTTGTATACATGAATTATAACATTATATGTGAAGACGATGCACCCAGAATAAAAACACTACACCACAAAAGGTGAAAAGAAAAACACATATAGTAATGGTAGGTAACTTAAGTATGTCAAAAGTACATGGTGCTCACATATTTACAAACATTCTAAAAGTTAATATATAATAAATCAATCAATGTGTGAGAAGTTATTTCAACATGATAAAAATAGTATTTTATAAATAATAAATTATTACCTAATTTACTTAGCAACCAGTTTGATTTTGTCTAGACACTAGATTGCCCTGTGGAGCAGGACCAGCATGTTTCCAAGCATCCTTATCATTTATAATAATCCTCTAACTTGTAATATGCTTGTTTACAAAGTGTATTTTTAATGTGAGTTTTAAATTTTCTTTCATTTAATTGCAGAATGTCACAAGGTATTTTGTTGTAACATTTAACACAGAACCCCATAAAAGATGTATGTACTTTTGATAATCTAAAAAAGGGTTGATCTATTTTATCTTTATTTCTAGTATTAAAGTTATGCCTATCACTTATTTTGTTAAAAAGATGTCGATTTTTTCTTACATACATAATGTTTTCATAAATGAATTGGCATGGTACCGTCATAATATTAATACTTTTAAATAGTTCCCTAAGCGATTCGCGGCGACGTAGATTGTAAATAGCTCTGATAGCTCGCTTTTGCAGAATAAAAATGGATTCAATGTCAGCAGCCCGACCCCACAGTAAAATGCCATACGACATAATGCTGTGGAAGTAACTAAAGTAGACCAAGCGCGCGGTTTCTACGTCTGACAACTGCCTTATCTTTCTAACAGCATAAGCGGCCGAGCTTAGCCGTCCCGCAAGAGTTGTTATGTGGGGACCCCATTGTAACTTGTCGTCTAGCGTGATTCCCAGGAAAACCGCTTAGTAAATTCTAGCTTTTCTCCGTTCAATATGATGTCACAATCGCTACTTTTAACATTACGTAATTTAAATCTAATACATTTGGTTTTTTTTCATTTAGTACCAAATTATTTACCGTAAACCAATCTTGGACCTGAAGAATAGAGTTATTCACGTCGTCAAGATTTTGTGAGCGTCGATCAATTTTAAAAATTAATGACGTGTCATCTGCAAATAACACCATCTTCGGTTGATTTTGAAGTAATTGGGGTAAATCGTTAATGTAAACTAAAAATAGGAATGGACCCAATATCGAACCTTGAGGAACGCCCATTGTCATTTCCGACCCCAGCGAGTTCACACCATTTACTTGAACTTTAACCTTTCTATCTTTCAGGTATGATCTAAGTAAATCAAGGGCTGTATTTCTAATCCCATAGTGCTCTAGTTTCAGCAGAAGCGTCTCATGTTCTACGCAATCGAACGCCTTAGAGAGATCGCAAAAGATTCCAATGGCATCGTGTGCTTCTTCCCAGGCGTTAAAATGTTCTTTATTAGGGTGACACCAGCGTCAGTAGCACAACGCCCTTTGGTGAAACCAAACTGTTGTTCATGCAAGATGGAATTTTTATTAAAGTGACGTAACATTTGATTGAGCATCAACTTTTCAAACACTTTACTGAGAACTGGCAGAATTGACACAGGCCTATAATTGTTGGGTTCTTTACTATCACCGGATTTGAACAATGGCACTACTTTACTGTGTTTCATAAGATCCGGAAAGTCTCCTTGGTTCACACTAGTATTAAATATGAAAGCTAAATAGGGCGCAATGGTTTCGATGATAGAACTACAGACTTTAACAGACATTCCCCAGAGATCCTCTGTTGATTTAATTTTAAGATCTTTAAAAGCTTTTATGACAGCCTGGGGGTTTGTATGCTGAAATGTAAATTCCATTGGACATGCCTTTACATTTTTTCTAAGTAAAGCAGCAGAAAGCGCTGCTGAGGAATTTAAAGATGCAGTAGTTTTAAGAGGAATATTAGCAAAAAAGTTTTCAAATTCCTGAGCTATTTCTATATCTGAGTTGATGCAGCCATGAGCAGTCTCTAAATTAAACTCAGTATTACGCTGCTTTTTCCTACCTGTTTCATTATTTATTATTTGCCAGGTAGTTTTTATTCTATCATCAGCTGATTTTATTTTGTTGCTAATTTGCACACACTTTTAAAAGTTTTAGAATATTTTGCAACATACTGATGAAAGTTTGTATGATTCATATGTTGCTTGAGGCCATAAAGTTCAAAAAGTTTTGCCCTGCTTTTGCGAATACCTGGAGTAGCCCAATCGCTAAATAAAAACTTTGTGAAAATACTTTTAGTTCGTAGTGGAAAAGAGTCATTAAATTGCTTATTTAATAGTAAAAAGAACTCGGTGTAGAACTCACTTGGGTCAGATATGTTATTAAAATTGTGAACACATAAATTACTGGCCAAAGAGTTATTGAATTTGTTTAAATTTGTACATGTAATTGGCCTAAATCTTATTTGAATTTTTTGTAAAGGTATATAGGAACAAAATGTTATTGTTTGTCCACTGTGGTCAGATGGCAACTTATTTAAGATGTCTTTGTGTAAGTATTCACAGTTACAAAAAATATTATCTATACAAGTGGCAGAAGAAGCAGTGACTCGGGTTGGTTCCATAAAAACATTGGATAAATCAAATGACCTAAAAAGACTTAATAATCTGACAGTATTCGAGTTATTTTCTAGTAAATTAATATTAAAATCTCCACATATGATTATTGACTTGCTACTAGTACTAAGTTTCTTTAACACATCTTCCAATACAGAATCAAACACAGATAGATTCTGGTAATTTGGAGGTCTGTACACACATACTATAACATGCTTATCTAGCTCAACACAGGACAATTCAATGGTGTGTTCAACAGACAGTGTGATGATATCTTTTCGTTCTTTGGATTTTATTAAATTTTTAACTAATATTAATGACCCACCATGTATCATTAGTTTTCGGCTGAAATGGCTAACTACACAATAATTTTCATAATTAATTGATACTACTTGATGATCTTTTAACCAATGTTCTGTTAAACAAATGACATCAAACTTGGTATTTTCTAAAAACAATTCTATTTCCAGTAACTTGGAAGAGCAACCTTGAATATTTTGATTTAATAATTTTAATGTGTGTTGCACTCCATTCAGTTTATTATTTTTAAGAGTTATATTGCCAGAAGATACCTTTTTATTATTTTGTAGTAATAATAACTGGTTATTAGAGGTGGTAACTTCTGTTGTCCTACGGACTAGTTTAAAGAACTATCCGGAGTATCCTCCACAACTACAACCGAAGAGTCTAGAATGTCCATATGAGTTCTAGCAGGAAGAGAATACTCAACCTGAGTGTTCATGGCCTCTAAGGTTGTTGGTACTATAGGTAGATCCTCCTTCGTACAACATGATGAAACATAATTAATCCCTATGTTGTTAGTATAACTAAACAACACAGATTCGTCCCTAATACTAGAATTTGTTATATTAGCTATAACCTCATTAATATTATATGCTATCAACATAGCAATCTGATGTCTACATTCCCAAGACAGAGACAAAGTTCTCTGAGTTAATTTAAAACCACTAACAAAGTTGTTAGTGTCAAAGTACAATAATTTGTCACTATGACATAATGTCAGTTTGTGCATTGTATTATTTAATTTATAAATATTATTATTTTCGTCATTTGACAATGTATCACTATAAGGAAAAGCACACAACATCAGCTTTCCTATATTTAAATTTAATAAGGTGTTCACACCATCCACTATGCCCTTTCTAGTAATACCACTGCTGTTACCTAATAGCAAAACCATTGTAGAATAATGATCAAGTTTTGTGTTTGCTATTCTTTTAATCATTTGTTTAAAACTTATGTTATGATAGCTATGATTGGTAAAACTATGGCTAAGGTAATTAAGTAAAATTTTTCCAAAGCCTGAACCTAATTCATCAGAAAAAAATATTGACTTGTTTTTCTGTGAAACAACACAGGGCTCTGCTGGAAGATCTAACACTGCAGAGGGCAAGTCAGGCCGATGCTGTGAATATGGTGGTTGCTTGGCACAGCTACATGAGAGATTATTAGTCAGAGACTCATAACTCTCAGCGTTGCACTTCACCAAATCCAATAGTTCCCCGGCCTCAAACAAGCGGTCACTTAATTGTTTTTGTGAAGTCTGAATACCCAAATGATTAGTTAAAATGGTACGGATCGACTCGTGAGATACAGAAAGTTCGGCGGCTATCTCTCTCAGAGTTGAATGCGGATTTTCAGTCACTATTTTCTTCACTTTTGCGATGTTAACTTCAGTTGCAGACGTTGACGGCCTACCAGAGCGAGGCAAATCTTGCATCACATCTCGACCGCTTTTGAACGCTTTGAACCACTCATAAGCACGAGTTTTTGATAAAGTCGATTCACCGTAAGCCTTCTGTAACATTTTCAGTGACTCCAAACACGAAATTCCATTGGCGATGCAAAATTTAAGACAAACTCTTTGTTCGATATTTTTGTCCATTATGAAATTCGCAATACACACTATATATGATATTACTAAAACCAGCACTGTATTTAATATAAATAACAGATGCAACTCAAACTCCGCGCCAAAATGGAAAACAGTTGTGCCAATCTAACAAATACAAAAAAACAAAAATTTGAATTTGGAACCATAAACAAATCATCCATTCCCGATACTTTTTTGACTGAATGTATAATAATAATAGTAATAATATCATTGGACACTTTACACAACGCCACATAGTCCCAAGCTAAGCAACCTAATGCTTGTGTTATGGTAACGAGATGGCTGATAAACTACCTAAACATACACATTTTTTTTGCAGCATAAAAACTCTGACATCAGGTTAGTCACTAACCACACGAAAAGAAGAACAACCCGTCATTATTCACAGCAAGAGTGAACAGGCATTTTTTGGGTATGCTGCCTCCATTATAGACCTCATTCATCGCTTACCATCAGGCTTGATCGAAGTCTAGAGCAAGCCCATACCACAATTAAAAAAAAATACTTTGTATAGAGCAGTTTCATTACAAATAAGGATTTGCATATCATTGGACGGTTTACTTAAAGTTTTCAAATTCAGAACCACACTTTAAAAAAAGAACCGCAGAATACTAAACCTAACAGTGTGCAAATACCACGGTATCACAGTTTCGACAAACGGTCTTGACATTTACATAATCGGCGCTCCACGCAGGCGGTTGCAGCGAAACGATCCCTCGTTTCCCAGTCTTCGAAATACAATAATATATAATGCTCTTTTTCTTTTGTTTATTTTTAAAAAAGGAACAATTTAAAAAATTCTAATGAATCGAATTCAAATTCGGAATGCACTGATCGCGACTTCGTTCGCCCGCGAGGTCCCTAATACTACTTTAAAAAAAGTAGCCATAATTACTCCTTATAATATCAGCTATCGGTTAGTGTGAGTCCCTTAAAATCGGTTCAGCCGGTTGTGATATTAGCCGAAACAGACTGTCAGACAAAATTGTTATACGTACCGTTTATACTTTCTTATGCGTTGTGTAAAAAGCTGTTATTTTGTCATAACCAACAGACAATTTAATTCTATTTGTATGTATAAAAATAAACCCAGATGGGCATTTATGAAACGTCAGAAGCAAGGTGTTCGATTCCAATTGATTATTTTCTATGGAGAAAGTCTCTACGGTTACCCTTTTAAAAATAATTGGCTTTCATTTATTTTTAATAGTTTTCCTATCATTCAAAATATCATAAATGTCTGTTAGAGAAATTCGATCCTTATGATTGACCCTATCGATTTTGTCAATCAATCTGCCTAGCCTTTTCCCAACTATGTTGGGGTCGGCTTCCAGTCTAACCGGATGCAGCTGTATATCAGTATTTTACGTGGAGCGACTGCCTATCTGACCGCCACAACCCAGTAACTGGGTAACACGATACCCATTGGTAAGACTGGCTGTCAGACTTTCGGGCTTCTGTCTACCCGTAACGACTGTCAAAGATCCACGAATGACAGCCGGGACCAACGGCTTAACGTGCTTTCCGAGGCACGGACGAGTCTCGATATCTTAAGATGGTCACCCATCCACAGACCAGCCCCGGAAAGCGTAGCTTAACCTGAAGGATCAATCCGTGTGGCTGTTATTACTTAGCCACGAGCTCGATAGATTTATGTATGCCTTAAAAATACGGGGTGTTATTTTTTTGGATTTTAGCATGTTAGATTCCCGAGGGTGGCAAGCGAATTTTCGAAAAGCTTTGTATGCAGATTTGTTTCTATTTAAAAATAAAGGAATATTTTAAAATTGGCTGTCTTTAGTATTTAGAGTTCTTTTCCTCCAGGTGGGGTTAAAAAATCTACCTTATATACCTTACTTTGCCGGGAAAGCGGGATTGTCTGAAAGGGTTACTGCTACCCCGGAACATAAAGGGCTACGGAAGGAAGCCCTGCTAAAAGATTGTAAAAATACCTATTAATATTCAGTAACGTATAAAAGACACCTTACATAGAGTCACAAACAAAATTGTCTTCCTAATAAATGACAAAGCACACTAATCTCAATCATAACTTAGACCCGCATCAAGTTCTCACATTTATACCCTAACTAACTTTGTGCAAGTTTCTATTGAATTTGCGGCAAATAAGGAATTAGTTGGTTCTCAAGTGACGACGAACTAGTACTCAAGCTAGTCAACTAGTAACCAGTTTACTTGCTAGTCAGTTTTACTGGATTAGACGATTTAAGTCGATCGTCCACTGCCACCAGGATGTATAGGAGTGGTTTGCCACGTTAGCTGCGCCGCCGCGCCGCCCGCACCGTTCGTTCGTTTGTCTGCCCCGCGTTTGTGTGTAGCGTGGCCGTGCGTCGCTGTTGATAATCCCGCCTTCATTTTAATACAAAACGAAGCTAGTACAGTATAGCTTAGTAGTATAGTAGTATAGCTTAGCTGTGGGCTACTGTGCAGCGGGCCTTTAGTTTTGATAGACAACGGATTATATTAAGCTCTATCCACCAAAACATACATGCATTAAAAAAGGGCGAAGTACTACTCTGTCAAGAAAGTACCGGGAAAAGATCAATAATACACAAAATGTCTGTTATTCATCCAAATTTATTTTATCACCTTCAAATTATGCTCCTTTAGATACGATACACTTGCGCCAACGAATAATCCATTCATCAAAACATTTTTTAAACGCTGCTTCCGGAATTGAGTTCAGTTCTCGCCGCGAATTCTCCTTTTTCGGTTTCGGTTCAGTTGGAAGGCGCCACTCCGAAGCTTGTTGACTAGTTTGCATGTCAAACTCGTAAACCCACGTCTCGTCACCAGTAACAATGCGTTTCATGAATGTTGGGTCCGAACTGACTCGTTCTAGCATGTTCTCAGCGACTTTCATGCGATTGAGTTTTTGGAGAAAATTCAGATCTTTTGGGACTAGCCGAGCAGCAACATGTTTCATACCCAAATGATTAGTTAAAATGGTACGGATCGACTCGTGAGATACAGAAAGTTCGGCGGCTATCTCTCTCAGAGTTGAATGGGGATTTTCAGTCACTATTTTCTTCACTTTTGCGATGTTAACTTCAGTTGCAGACGTTGACAGCCTACCAGAGCGAGGCAAATCTTCCATCACATCTCGACCGCTTTTGAACGCTTTGAACCACTCATAAGCACGAGTTTTTGATTAAGTCGATTCACCGTAAGCCTTCTGTAACATTTTCAGTGACTCCGAACACGAAATTCCATTGGCGATGCAAAATTTAAGACAAACTCTTTGTTCGATATTTTTGTCCATTATGAAATTCGCAATACACACTATATATGATATTACTAAAACCAGCACTGTATTTAATATAAATAACAGATGCAACTCAAACTCCGCGCCAAAATGGAAAACAGTTGTGCCAATCTAACAACTACAAAAAAACCAAAAATTTTAATTTGGAACCATAAACAAATCATCCATTCCCGATACTTTTTTGACTGAATGTATATCAAAATAATTTTTATTTTAAGAATTAACGTTAATAATATGAATCAGGTGTAATTCTTCTGACAATATTTAAATATTTTTCTAGATTCTCGAGAGCAAACTTGTGACGTTTGTCACTTAATATTAATTTAAAGGCCTGACCTCTTACTCATCTGACGATACTGGCCAGAAATTAAAAAGGCGCCATTTGTGCAGAAACCTCTTCAGGTAGAATTAGGTTAACTGTTTTTATTCCTTCAAGTCCCGGGTTTTTTAGAGTAGTATTTAATTTGTCACGGACTTTTTCCGATAGTTAACTGAGAGTTTCCATTACTCTGTCCAATAAAATTTTGCCAATATTTCCAAAGGACTTGCACAGAGGAAGGGGTTTAGTCTTCTTCATTTTTCGTTTGGTTAGTGACTAACCTGGTGTCAGAGTTTTTATGCTGCCCATGGGCCTCTGAGCTGGTTTCACATACTGTTAAGAAATATCTCTTAAGTTTCCTGACGATATTTTAAGCAAGTGATAATTATAAAATACGTACATGAATCCGAAAAATCTAAGTTGAGTTTTGGGTTCGAACTGGAGACCTATGACTTCAATCTGAAGGTCACACCACTAGGCTATCACTGCTGTAGGTTTTTAGTCAACACATTCAACTACTAAAATAATTATTAGCACTTTCAATGAAAAAGTACTAAAATAGGTAAGCATTTACTCTAAAAAAATAACGTTTTATGCATTCACATATCTAAACTTAGTGTCTAAAGAGTTTCTTGCCCGTTCTTCTCTACAGGTAGGTACCTACTGCTTTGGAATGGGCAACTAGCTTTATGTTTGTGACTGACCGAACCTTCGACAATGGGGATGAAGCCTGGCTAAAAAAAAAGAAATTACATGAAGTCCCGCAATCAGATAAAAAAAAAATAAGTCAAGTATTTTTTGCTTTAACATATTAACAAAAAAATACTAAGATAAAACGCATTAAAGTTGGGGGGTGGGGCTCGCTATGTCACATCAATCTGCCTAGCCTTTTCCCAACTATGTTGGGGTCGGCTTCCAGTCTAACCGGATGCAGCTGAATACCAGTATTTTACATGGAGCGACTGCCTATCTGACCTCCACAACCCAGTAACTGGGTAACACGATACCCATTGGTAAGACTGGCTGTCAGACTTTCGGGCTTCTGACTACCCGTAACGACTGTCAAAGATCCACGAATGACAACCGGGACCAACGGCTTAACGTGCTTGCCGAGGCACGGAGGAGTCTCGATATCTTAAGATGGTCACCCATCCACAGACCAACCCCGGCAAGCGTAGCTTAACCTGAAGGATCAATCCCTGTGGCTGTTATTACTTAGCCACGAGCTCCTCTCTGTTCTCTCCTCTCTGTGAGCTGTCACATCAAGTCACATGTAAGTATAAAAACTACATACTCGTGACGTCATGCCACATTTCAACTCAATGTATCAGCGTATCTTCGGATTACGTAAAAAAAGAAAAATACGTGTCCAATATTTTTTGTAACGCTAGCTTACGGACTAAAAAAAATCTAGTCATCATCCCTATTCAAAAGTGCCTGTAATTGGTTTCTTTGAAATAAATGCTTTGAGTTTGTGTTTGAACTAACAAGTTCATATAATCCGATGTCTAGTTATAAGCTTGTTCGCAAGTTTGTCGGAAGTTGCAGCGGTAGCGCATGAGCATACTCACAAAACTTCTTTAGTTCTTTGTTTCTTACAAGCTTTGGAAAGTTTTCATTTTATTTGCATGTTGGTGTAAAGTAGATATTAAATACAACTTTGTTTTCAGTAACATATGGCGGGATTTTGTACTGTCTGAGTTTTTGTGGGGGTATCAAAAGAAAAATAACGATGTATACAGGGTGAATTTTAATTCATGGGCAATATTTTAAGGGGTCACTTTCACTATAGGAACACACCTGAAATCGCGAAATAAAAATCTGCTGTTCCCTACATTTTGACGAGTTATGATAATATAGCCAATGAATTCAATTTCACCCTGTAGTTTATTAGGAAACTACACGTTCCCACTTTAAAAGCGTCTTTGCATCGTAATTATTCTGATAATTAATACAACTAACTTTCCATAACATCCATTTAATTATAATATTGTAACGAAGTTCCACCCAAAATTTGCCTCTTTTTTTTGGCAGGTGCTATTCTAAGCTCAGTGCCTTCAACACGCATACGTGTTGTCAAAATCCATATTAAGCGCCTCCTACACGCATTGCAATGTTTAGACAACAAATGTGAAAAAAGTGTGTATCTCTCGGTCATAACGCTTTTTAAAGTGACAGTGAGGAAGGAGGCTTGCCAACTGTCACTTGCTATTATGTACGAGTGTGTGTGTGTGTGTGTGCGGAACCTCGTCCCTGATGAGGGTCCCCTGACCGTACACGTTTAAAAAAGGAACATCAGTTCCTCCAATGAATTAAATATTTAAACAGCAATGATTTTAATATGTATGACACGTACTAAAAAGTTCAAGTCTAAAAAAAAATCCAAATTCAAAAAATTGGCCCCCCAAAAAATAAATGGCCGCCAGCAATAAAGTCTACTCCCCACAAACAAGCGATAGATCACCGACTAACTACTTAGAACACAATTTATACGTAGTACGCAGTTTGGTGGCGTGATAAACACCCGATGAAGGCAATTAAGGTGTCGACAGAATGCTTGCGTTGTGGTTTCGTTCGATATAAAAGTTCGTGTGTACGAGAAACGCGTGCGAAACGCTTCTGAAGGTTTTACTTGTACTTAAGGAGTAGATAGTGTGAACGGTGGGTGGTGATAGTCAGCTGTTTTGTTAGGTGAGTGAGGTTCATCTTAGTTCGTTATTTATGTTTGTGTCTTATATGTTATCGATAAACTCGGCTATTGGTTGCGTGATTGTCAATTGAATGAATATAGCATCTTAACACACATAGGTAATATATAATGCTTCAAAAAGTTTTTAATACCAGGCATGTTGTTAATAAAATTTGCGTTCGGAAAATATCAAAGAATTTTTATTTATTTATTTAAAGTTAATTAAAGCGGCACAACACCAATTACGTTAATTTATAATTACAGATACACAAATAAAAATACAATTCACTGGTACATAATATATTTTAATTAAAATTAATATGAAGCATGGAAACCCTTGCATACTTCCTGTCACAGAACACCATAAATATACGCATAATTTTATTCCATTCATCCGCAAACAAATCACATTCAGGGTTGGCTGCCAAAAGTAAGTTCAGCATCTTCAAAGTCACAATGGGGATTCAGCTCTGGCGACAGTTTTGGAAGAATACCTTCAGCTCGCGACTTCGTCCTAGGGGAAGTCAATTCCAGGTAAGCGGGATTGTCCGAAAGGGTTACCGCTAACCCGGAACAAAAAGGGCTAAGGAAGGAACATGGATGGGTTTTAGTCAGTAAGAGTCTGACACTACCTTCCGCTCCACCCAGAGCGGGATTGGTCATTTGATGATTTCCCAACCTCAAAAAAAGGGAAGTCAACTATACTATGAAACGTACCCTATGGTACTGGGTAATAGAGTTGATTATATAGAATTGAATTCATATTAATAGAGACTGAGTGGGACTTAACTGATCGCGCGAAGGATAGCCCGTTCGATGATCAGTCTGCAAGGTTTCCACTGCTACCACCCTACTAGCTTCACTTTCTGACCAACCTTTGTCTTGGTTTAATTTAAATAAATGCTTTGACAACTCAAATCATTATCTTAAAAGAAATTAAACACTTTAACTACCTTTTACATTTAAATAAATTATTCAAACTACCTTCGAAGCTTATTCTAAAACTAAAACCGCTGCGAAGAATGTAATTTAAATTCTTATTTATGACCTTCGCCTTAAGTTGAACGGCGCCAAGAGTTAGCAATGAAAACAAGGCAGCCTTGACCGTTACATAATGCATTCTGTGCTGTGTTCTACTTTAGAATGAGTTCAGGTAGAAAGAGGGAAGAATTTTAGTTTTCAATTCAGGCACGATCAAAAATACACGAGATTCATGGTTAGCACAGACAAGGCCTGAAAAATAAGGCAACGCGGCCTCTCTTACTTTCTTTTGCAAATAGTTAGTGACTAACCTGGGGTCAAAGTTTTATGCTGCCCATGGGCCTCTGACTTAGCTACACATGCTGTTGAGAAATATCTCTTAGGTATTTCTCCGGTTTCCTCACGATGTTTTCCTTCACCGATTTTTAGGCAAGTAATGATTATAAAATACGCACATGACTTCTTAAATCAGAGCAGCGTGTCTCGTGTTCGAACTCGAGACCTGTAGACTTGGCAGTCCGACGGTCCCACCACTAGGCTATCAATTTTATTACGTAATTTAGGAATTAGGTAATCGCCCACTGGATATTCAAACATGCGTCAATACAAGCTGTAGATCGTTAAAAAACAGTGGTTGAGTTATCACCCTGCAATCGGAATTCTTGTTTAGCGAGCATTTTATGTTATTATTTAAAAATAACTATTTAGATTTGTTATTGTAATGTTTATATTTCTAAGCAATATCAATAAGTTGATAAAGTTGTCAGTTTTTTGTCTGAGGTCCATCTATGATAGAGATATCTATGGCCGAGATACTAACTGTCAATGGTTTTAATGTTTCTGAATACGAGGTTTTTTAGCTGGTTTGCACGGGTGTATTTAGTGACTTTTTAGTTTATTTTTATAAATGCGCGTTTTGTTTGTGCTGAATATTTTTTTTCTTCCTTTCTTTTCTTTTCTTTCTAGATAGAACGTGAACATACACTTCGATTCCTAGCGTTAACCGCTCGTTTAAGCTAGGCATTACCTACGGACTAGTCACGTTAGCTACCGGTCGTAACATAAATACGGTTAATGAAACATTTATTTAATGTTTCCTCTATGGGTTCAACGTGTATCTGAGATGTATGAAGCAGTGGTAGCCCAGTTGTATCAGCCTCGACTTACGAGTTGTAGGTTGTGAGTTCAAACCCAAGCAGGCGCTTTACTTTGTGTATTTAATTTTATCATCAATGCTCTCAAAACGGTGAAGGAAAACATCGTGAGGAAACCGGTATTTCCAACAAACCAAAAATTCGAAGGCACGTGACATCCATCTACCATTCTACCCGCACTGGGCCTGCGTGGTGGATTATGGCCCACTCCCTCTCGTAGGGAGGAGGCCTGTGTCCCAGCATTGTGAACATTATAAGCTAATTATGTTATGCTGAGATGTATTTCTTATTTAAGAGTCTCTGTAGTGTCTTTGTTGCCTTGGTATTTTTTGCAAACAAATGATGACCGGGCCGTGGGGATAAAATTGACGAATTTAAGTAGGTGCCCTCCCCCGGTGGTAACCCAGGTCTTCTTTTGTTTTATGTCGCTGGCACGACTTCGGGTCATTTGATGATTTCCCACCCACCAATACTCTGGGTGGAGCGGAAGGGAGTGTCAAGCTCTTTCTGACTAAAACCCATCCATGTTCCTTCCGTAGCCCTTTATGTTCCGGGGTAGCGGTAACCCTTTCGGACAATCCTGCTTACCCGGCAGGCTTGGCCCTGAGGGGCCCCTTCATAGCTGACATCTCTTTGAGGCGCGCGTGGAACATATACGCGCCGTACGGCACGGGTCTGGTGCTGATCGGACGGTGAGTCACCCATTACTTACCGTCCGCAGGCCCGCGCCTACGGTGGCCGGGAGTCGTCACGTGGCTCCCGACGCCCGGGGCGTCTCCTGCGGTGGCTGGGACGGGAGGACCTTTCTCTCTCCCATCCCGCCACCTCCTTCGCGAGCATAACTTTTTCGCAGAAGGAGGTGACTGCCTCCCACTCCCTCTCGCCCCGGACCATGGCTTGCACCAGAGCCGGGCGCGAGAGGTCGCCGCCGCCGATCGCCTCTACGAGGATACGGCGGTGCTCCGCCCAAGCGGGGAGGCTTCGGCCCTGACGGGCCCCTTCGCGCTAGCACAACTGTATTTTAGATCTTGTTGGCCCAAAACTACGCCACGGCATCATCTGTAGCAGCGCTGAGATCACTCTGCATGTTTTGGGATACAGTGAGCAGGATAGGAGGTTAAACCCACGTTTTTACCAAGGTGTAAAAATTAATATTCCACATGTTGTTGTGTCTCTTGTTTACATTATTAACTCCAGCATACAAGGCCTGTCGAACATATATCAAAAAGGTGAACAAAATAATTAATAACTCGTAACTGAAACAAAGTCAATACATGAACATGACACGTTTTTGACAAGTTTTTTAAAGGATTTGTTGAAAACGAGTTTCACAAGTTGTATGAAGGTGTAAACGCGGTATGATGAGAGTACATCTCTATGTACTCTCATCCCATCAGTATGAGTCATCTTCTGAGGTCTTCCACTGAAGACTAACAAGGGATACTGATGGATGAATGGATAAAAAGATTATAATTATAGCTAGAACGTCAGTGACTAGTGAGATGACGACTTGTAGAAGAAGGTATAAGCTTTTTTTTTTTAGTTTGGGAAATCATCAAATGACCCCTCCCGCTTTGGGTGGAGCGGAAGAGAGTGTCAGACTTTTACTGCCTAAAACCCATCCATGTTTCTTCCTTAGCCTTTTATGTTCCAGGGTAACCCTTGCGGAAAATCCTGCTGAAAGGACATCAGTGGCACTGATTACTTTAGACTCACAGATACACGTTTATGGCCAACATGGTCATTCTGCTGCTGGTGCTCATTCTTTTGCTATAAGAAATACATCTCCAAAGTTACACCACAACATCCAGTTCTATCTGGTTCCTCACTAGCCTCTGCCTAGCCTCTTTACCCAACTATTTTGGGTTCAGCTTCCAGCCTGACCGGACGAGCTGAATACCATGGAACTGCTGCTTATTTGACCTCCACAAGCCAGTTACTGGGTAATACGATATCCCTTGGTAAGACTGGTTGTAGGAGCGGTTCCTCACTGTACAGACTTATTAACATTTTAAGCAAGAATATAATTATGACGTAATCGCACAAAACTCCACCAATAAACTACGAACATTACTCAATGTAGTTGCAGAAGCTACTCGTAATAGCCAGTTCCAAAACTGCGGCATTGTTAGAAATGATTTAGACATTAATTAATAATTTACCTAACAAGACAAACTAATTACGTTGGCCTGGCGCGGGCCCGAACTGGGAAATATCCGACTAAGCTGAAATTAGTACGCTTACGAGGATACAGTAGGGGTGGTCCTTTCATCCTTTGCATTTAATGAGGAAAAGCCTCGAGAAACGTGTCGAATTCGGGATTGCAGAGATGTGGCCTTGAAGCTATTTTAGCAGTACCTCCAAGTAAAGTCCTGGTAATCAGCTTATCCGTTTTGACACCGACATAGTTCGGTAAAGGCTAGGCAGTTTATTTCTAATTAACTCGTAAATTAAAAATGTAAAACGTGAAAGTCACGTTCATTAGCAGCCCATTTAGCAGTCCCCTGCTGTATATAGAACTCCACGCCACATAGCCATAGAATGTTCTACATACAATTTGCCGTTTCGCGATCTCCAATCAGGAATCCGTCTATACCCTAACGGTCATCGGTTCATCATCATCTGCCTAGCCTTTTCCCAACTATATTGGGGTTGGCTTCCAGTCTAACCGGTTGCAGCTAAATATCAGTATTTTACATGAAGCGACTGCCTATCTGATCTCTACAACCCAGTAACTGGGCAATATAATACCCCTTGGTATGACTGGCTGTCAGATTTTCGGGCTTCCGACGACCCGTAACGACTGTCAAAGATGCACAAATGACAGCCGGAACCAACTGCTTTCCGAGACACGGAGGAGTCTTGGTATGTAAAGACGGTCACCCATCCACGGCCAACATATCGGTTCATTGGCTACAGTTCATGGAACACACACATAAAAACACAAAAATTGAATGTTTTCATAGTGTGTGCCTCACAGCTGCGCCAAGAGTGCTATAATCAACCTTTAAGGAATAGTGACGGATGTATCATCATCATCATCATCAGCCTATAGCAGTTAACTGCCGGACATATGCCTCTCCAAATGTACGCTCTTATCCAGCTGTTACCAGCCACCCTGCGAAAATCTTCGCCCCACCTAGTCTGAGGTTGACGGTTGAGTAATAATTTCAGAAATAAAAAAATAAAGACCAGAGATTTATCCACAGAACAGATAAAAGAGGTTAGAATGGAAGTAGTTCCTGATTTGTATTAGAACGCGTGTCGCCGCATGTCTCCCACTCTTGTCTCTCCACTACAAGCAAGAGATAATACGTACGCGCATTACGCACACAAATAAACCACACGCACTTAGATCGCGTGTTTACTATTGGTTGTAGGTATTGCTAAATGATTTATTAGAAGAGTTAGGCATAGCAGATGCCAATGCCAATCCCGATATCAACGGCATTTGTAGGTCACTTTGGTTTGGACATTCCAACATAATGGGACATAGTTTTTTTTTTTTTTAAAGGCTGATAAATCATCCCATGACTTCTCCCGCTCTGGGTGGTGCGGAAGGGAGTCATAATTGTCCTGCCCTTATCCCAGTGTCAGACTCTTACTGACTAAAACCCATCCATGTTCCTTCCTTAGCCATTTATGTTCCGGGGTAGTGGTAACTCTTTCGGACAATCCCGCTTATAATGGGACATAGTTGGGTCAGTTATGCCTCATTTCGCTAGACTGTGCTTGCATCGGTCTACTTGGGTCTGCCAAGACAGATATTAAGAGCTAAAACTTCAGCTTGACCATTCCGATGTCGCAGTGGGCAACCCTAAATCAGTGCTCACCTGATTCATACAAATTAGTAGAGAAGTCAAATTATACAAATGTTTAATATCCGAGTAGCATACGAGTATTAATGAAAACAGTGTATTAAATTTATATTTAAAATTGCATTCTAAAAGCACTCTAATTGCGAAATTCACTATCAATCACAATCTAAATGATTTTATAGGATGTTGGTTATCCATTGCTTCATATGTTTGAAAAGTTTGTTTTCGCAACAACTTAAATAATGCAATGAATGTTCTTGATCTGTCAAAATAAAAGCTACTGTACGTTTATTCCGCAATTACTTCGTAGATTTTGCATCATTATACCTACAGTTTTTTTGAGTGATTACGCCAAAGTAATCCTACTAATATTTTAAACGTGAAAGTTTGTATGTTTAGATGTTTTTTACTAACCTCTGTACTCAAACAGACATAACAGATAGTAAGTTTTTGCGTGTATGTGACGCCTATTTTTCTCTAACATGTTCTATTTTGTGCTTGTGTTTTGTCTTTGTGCAAATAAACCTTTTTTCTTTTTGCCCAGTTAAAAAATAATCCTACAAAACATAATGAAATGTAGAAGACTACTGAGAATCACTTCACAAACCACAAACCATATCTTCCACTGTCAAGGACCCTTCCATTGCTCCGACAAACGACATAAAAAAATAATAGCAATAGTGCAATTTAGTAAGACGCCATAAAACGAGGTCCATTGTACTAAGCGAGCTAGGGGAGGTCATAATCAACGAAATTATATTACCCAGAGAGCATCCCTTGGTAAACGACTTGAGTAAAATCTAGACAACGGTTGAAGTTATAAGAAATGGCGTATTCTTTCGTTTGTTACTGAGTAATATCAGTAGAGCCGTACGTATCGAAGAATTAGGTTAAGCTACGCTTGTCACGGTTGATCCTTGGATGGGTGACCATCTTAACGTTCCAAGACCACGTGCGTCGGAAAGCAAGTAAAGCTGTTAGTTCCGGCTGTCATTCCTGGATCTTTGACAGACGTTACGGGTCGTCAGAAACCTGAAACTGACAACCAGTCCAACAGAAAAGGAAAAATCGGTTATTTCATTTGGAGTACTAATAAATTCCAAAAGGGTTAGTTTAACAGTATACCGAGTCATGGAGAAGATAATAATAATAAAAACAGATATACCATCAGATCAAAAGATTGACGGGTGAATCGAGTCAATATTAAGCCTCTCTAAGCTCCGACTGAGCCTAAGATAAACAGTATAATAAGTTGACAACTAGTATCTTTATACAGGGTGAATTTGAATTCACTTTTTTTTTTTAAGGCTGGGAAATCATCCAATGACTGCTCTCCCGCTCTGGGTGGAGCGGAAGGGAATGTCAGACTCTTACTGACTAAAACCCATCCATGTTCCTTCCGTAGCCCTTTATGTTCCGGGGTAGCGGTAACCCTTTCGGACAATCCCGTTTACCCGGCAGGCTTGGCCCTGAAGGGCCCCTTTATATGCTGACATCTCTTTGGGAGTGCGTGGAACATATATACGCGCCTTCCGGCACGGGTCTGGTGCTGATCGGACGGTGAGTCACCCATTACTCACCGTCCGCAGGCCCGCGCCTACGGTGGCCAGGAGTCGTCACGTGGCTCCCGACGCCCGGGGCGTCTCCTGCGGCGGCTGGGACGGGAGGACCTTTCTCTCTCCCATCCCGCCACCTCCTTCGCGAGCATAACTTTTTCGCAGAAGGAGGTGACTGCCTCCCACTCCCTCTCGCCCCGGACCATGGCTCGCACCAGAGACGGGCGCGAGAGGTCGCCGGCGTGGCGCGGCGGTAGGTGAGGGCGTCGTGACGCCACTATCGTGGCGTGCCCAATTTCGGCAATATTTTAAGGGGTTATTGTCTCATCATTATGAACAACTTTTACTATGGGAACAAATCTGAAATCGCAAAAATAAATTCAGCTGTTCCATACATTATGCTCGCAAAAGTCGTCAAAATGTAGTCATATGATATGTTTTCGCGATTTCAGGTGTATTCGCATAGTAAAAGTTGTTCACAACGATGAGTACCGTCACCCCTTAAAATATTGCCAGTGAATTCAAATTCACCCTGTATATAAAGTTAGTACCAATATAGATAGGTTTGCCCACAGCTTTAGTTGCCTTCTGAGAAGTCTCGAACTATAGTGATCAATCATTTGAGATTTGAATAAAGGTGACTGCGGGATCTGGAAAGCTCTTTGTTTGATCTTCAAATTGCCTTTTTTTTAGTGTGGGATAGAAATGACTCCTCTCGCTCTGGGTGCAGCGGATGGGAGTGCCAGACTCTTACTAGAAGATGAAGAAGTGCAGCAGGTGTGCAGTGCAGTGCTCTTTCGTGGAGAAGAAGAAAACTGACTAAAACCCATTCATGTTCCTTCCTTAGCTCTTTATGTTCCGGGGTAGCGGTACCCTTTTGGGACAATCCCGCTTATACAAATTACCTTAGCACAAGCCCATAAATAGCCCATTTTTGGTTCTAGGGCATGCCGGATTTCCCACGACGTTTCTCTTCACCATTTTGAGAGCAGTGGTGTTGAGATAAATTACTCGCAGAAAAGTATTTGCCTGGGTCAAAAACCCAAGTCAAAAACTAGGGGCCGGTACCGTTGGGCTAGCAAAGCCCTTCTGCGACAAGCAAATATACATAACCTTGGAAAAAGTAGCTACAATATTTTATTATCATATTTATAGTAATAATAATAATAATATCCTATATGATATAGTGTGTCTTTACTCCGTTTATTTTATTATTTCATTAGACTAATAACTGTTTTCACCCCACCGTGTCTTACAATATTTTATTTACATTAATCATATTTATGCACATAATATTTAGGTACATACCTAAAAACACTTTAAATATGAATAATAACTATGTAGTATATAAAACGGGAGGGCAAAAATACCCATTCGTTATTTTGATTTAAACATAAAATAAACTCTGTTATTTGAAGATTAATTCAAAGCAATTTAATCTATTTATCATTTACATTTAAAAAAATTACTCCTAAATGTAGTAATTTCAACAATATTCTGCAGTAACTGCCGTTATATGTCTAATGAAATATGCAAAATAGTTTTAAAAGCAGTAGCAATGAAACAAATGCACCCCCATTTGTTTCATTGCTACTTAATTTAAAGTAGCTATTAATATTAATTATTCCCCTTATTTGTCTCTTGGCTATACTTAATATGAATTAAGAATCTTTTTAGTACCCTATTTATCTAAATATGTTAAAAGTTAATTACACCTACTAGAACATTCTACGTATTAAATCACGTCAAATAAAAAATCGGATAATATTTAGGCCGTTATTATTAATTACTAAAGCTTTTAGGTTTAGTTTTATCATTTTATTTTTTTATTATATTTTATTGTTCTTTTTTTAAATTGCAGTACCCCACTATCTTTAACTACCTTCTTTCAGACCAATACCATTCCGAGTTCGAAAAAAGAAACTATCCACATCTACCCTCTTTCTTCAAGATTAATTTCCCTCAATTGCGCCACCAGCTTAGGGTCCTGCGACATCATTATCTGCCCAACACAAGCGTGAGATTAGGGGGACTATTTCATTATATTTTTCCGAGGGATTTCTTTCTCGTCCTGGAGTTGGGACGAGTGAAATTAATGTATCTTGTGGATGGCAATCATGCTTATACGTGCCTGGGACTTGGGACGGTATTACTGTTGCTGTGATTTTGAAAAGGCAAGTATTTAATTTAGATATTTGTGTTTTTGACTCGATAGATTGCTTTGCGAATTCTTAATTTAGTTTTAAAAACCTTTTGTAATATTATTGGTATTATTTTGTCGTTGAAAAACTGATTCTTTAACACCAGTGTCCGTCCGTGAGTCTGTCTGTCAGTAGGCTGTATCTTATAAACCGTAATATACAGCATGTTAGGTTAAACGAAGGACATACTTTCAGGCGGTACTATACTCATGAAAATTAACAACTTTAACGATGGAACGATATCTGAAATCATGAAAAAAAATCAGCTATTCAGCTACCTTTATGTTCGCATAATTCGTCAAAATGTATGGAACAGCAGATATTTTTTTTTCATATTTCAGAGTTGGTCTCATGGCCGAAGTTGTTGATTTCTATGAGTACTATTCAACCTGGAAGTATGTCCCTCGTTTAACCTAACACACTCAATAAGTAGACAGTTTAAATTTTCACAGATTCTATTGCCGCTATAAGAACAAATACTAAAAATATAACAAAGGCTTGATACAAGAAATGTGCGAAAAAATAATTCAGAAAGAACGCTTAGCGAAAACAAAGTTATTGCGCGGGTAGCGATGTGGCGGGGTGGGATCAGGGGACAAGAAATTTCACGCGGACATAGACGTGGACAGAAGCTAGTCATACGTGACGCTATACGTGACCGGGACAAAGGGGGTCAGTGTGACTGTGATTTTTGGATTAAAAGCATTTAGATGATAATATTATTACTCATTTATAAGGTTTATAAAATGTACTCTAAGAATTTCGTGGGAGCATTGTAGGTAATCATCGTTAAAAACAAATATTACGATAGGATTATGGATTGAACCCTGAAATCGCGAAAAAATATGAACTGTTCAATACATTTTATTGAGTTACGTGCACATAAATGTATGGAGCATTTTTCGCGATTTTAGTGTTCATCCCATAGTAAAAGTTGTTCGTAACGATGAGTACAATGCTTTCACGACATTCTAAGAGTTAGTTTTTTAATACCTTATATTATAGGCTCCATTTCAATTTTGATATGAGTTTGTTTTGGTTTCAGAAGTGTAAAAAAAAAATTATGTTTTTTTTTAATTTTTTACCTGTGTAGAAAATGCCATTATAACGCTTGGGGATTCCTTTCATATTTCCAGTCAGAGATGAAATTAATGTTATCCTATGGCTGTATGGCTATTACATTTGTACGTGACTGGACGATGGGACGGTAATCACAGAAAATCTATTTTGTGATAATACCATTTCTGTGATTCTGCTGTAAAAGGTATTCAGAAAAGTTTTCATTTGATGTCGATTAACTGAATCTTCTATTATATTAAATCCAAAGGTCACTTTTTCACTAATTGATTAATGTCGAAATCTCAAAAACTACGAGTACTTGATCTACAAAGATGAAATTTGGCTTAAGAAGTAGATTTTGACTCATGAGAACTCCCACCATGACATGGTGAAACAGAAGGGAGGGGGGGTTTCATGAATTTCAGCGGAGCTGCGGGTAGCAGCTAAATAGTAGATAGATATGGCTATCCTTTAGAAATAATGCAACTGGAGGCAAAGTAAATTACGTTCAAGCCCCTATTTACATATGCAAGATGCATAATTAAAGCAATAAACAACTTCCCCCGGCTGAACACAGTTTTTATTAAACGGTGCAACATTTGTTGTTGCTTCAACTTATTTGCCACAGGCAGTTTAGGGCGTCTAGAGCGTCATACCTACTCAAGGCCAGACTCCGGTGCTGACTCAACGTTATATTGCACTGGTTTACAAACCTGCGTATTTGTTGATGTTTAAGCGTAATCATCGCCCGATGCAAAAATTGTGATTTAAGTTGTGACCTTAATCAATTCTGCTGACCCGAAATCATATCGTATCTGTGTAACTAGGTTATAAGGTGCAAGAAAATATGTATGTTACCCAAACTTGGTAAGAAATTATTTACCATAGTTATTTTAATTTTAAGGTAAATAGTATGTAATAGTATGTAAACTAGGTTTGTAAGTAAATAAGTAATGAATTATTTTAATATTTTCACTGTTCAAGATATTTTATGTTAAATATTGCGAAATGTTTTGTCCTACAAACACCATAATGTATGCGCTCCTGCCGCCTGTGATACAGGTTCATCCTAGTACAGGCATTTTACAATATAAATACCTTTACAAATTATTTTCTAAGATTTTAATGTTAATATTTTACCAATTTAATTCTGAATAAATATATTATTATATTATTATTATTAGTTAAATCAATCAATTCCGCACATCGCAGTTCACTACTGGACGTAGGCTGCGCCACAATATCCTGTCTTCCGTTTTACGCATCCAGTCTGTCCCAGCCACCTTCTTAAGGTCATCGGTCCATCAAGCTGGGGGGCGTCCCACACTACGCTTGCTGATACGCGGTGTCCACTCCATAACTCGTCTGCTCCACAAACGTCCTTCGACAAACAGGCAGTTAAATACCACCATACGAATTAGGCTTTTTTTTACACACCATTTTGTCCCACTGCCGGTTTCCCCTATAGCTTTCTATTGGTTCTCTGCCTGTTCGCCGAAAATTGTTTGCCAAATTTTCACTTGCCAACCAACGTTTCGCAGAATTTTATTCCGCCGAATAATCATTTGCCAACTTATCACATAATTTTGTTTTTTTTTCCCAACCTCACAGTTACCAACTGTACGTTTGGTCTGCTTTTCATAATGACACTTTTTAAAATGCCAACTTTCATTTAACAGAATTTTTTGTTTGCGTAATATTCTAATAATAGAATACGGCAAAGAACACGGTATTAATCTTGCACCAAAAGTATGTGTGTTAGATTTCGAAAAAGCTGCAATTATGAGTCTTCGATCAAATTTTGAAGAAATTTATTTACAAGGATGCCATTTTCATTTGGGACAAATTATATACAGGTAGTTATGGTAATTTTTTTTTTTACTTTAACAATATATGACCTAACCTAACTGTTTCCTTTTACATAAGCGATTCGCTTCTGGCACATCGCCGGCCGCTGCCGCGGCACGCTCGCTTCGCTCGCTCGGCTCGTGCATTGTTTTTCATACTCTAACCTAACCTAACCTATCGTAACATCGCTAACAACCTTACACTTCTGTTGTATACTTATTAAAAAAAAAATTGTTTTAGGCAAGTTCAAGAACAGGGTTTCGCTAAAAGATACGCAAGCGACATACAGTTTAATAAAGAAGTAAAGTGTTTGTTAGCACTCAGTTTTCTGGAGGTATCTATAATATACGTATATTTCAACAGCATCCAAAAAAGTATTGCTGCCAATTTAAAGATTTAATGTTATTTTTGAGATTGTTAAATAAAAAAATTATGTAAAATTAGTTTATTTTTTACCATTATATGAAAAGGGAATTGTTACACTGACAAAACGTCATTCGTCTAATAGTTGTGTGGCCTAGTGAAATGTTTGACAAATGATAAATGTCCCAAACGTTTTGTGTCAGTATAATAATCGGCTTAACAATAATTCTACCAAATGAAACGTTGTCATACAAAAATTTGCTAATCGTTAGTTGTCAAAGTGAAACATCGGCGAAGCGTTGGTTGGCAAGTGAAAATTTGGCAAACAATTTTCTGCGAAAAGGCAGGACACCCTTTCTATTCTTTCCCGTACGTTTCATTCACCCACCATTAATTTAAAATACATAATAATCTCCCAATACAATTTGAAAACTGTAAGCTATTTTGCGACTCTATACATAATCGCAAACACAATATTTGAAGAGACTTGACTGGAACAAATAATAATGTATTTCATCGAAGAATTCTTTTTTATTGAAGACCAAAAATATTATATGTATTTTATCAAAGAATTCTTTCTGAGCTCTCTGAAGCAACGCTAGTGAAATAAATGTATCTTATGGACGGCAATCACACTCATACGTGATCGGGATTCAGGTTTCAAAGATATTTTTCTAGTTGTGTGAATTGAATGATTTATTATTTTGTTAGAAAAGTGTGGTATTTTTACAAGCCTTTGTAAATGATACAAATGATTCACATTTACAGTCAATGATAAATGATTTTATTTTATTTATGTAATAAAAAGGTTTTCACAAACACTTGCACGTCAATAATATTTTTAAAACTAAATGAGTTCGGCGTTTCCTATCTGATTACCTGAGAAGAAAGGCTGTAATAAACTCAGAGGTCTTAATCCTTGATCTGACAAAGTAAAGAGTGACCAAGTAAAGTAGAGTTAAAGCTACAGGTAGCTTGGTGACTGAAATGGTCCTAACTGAAAAAGAACAGAAGAGAGGAAAATACAAAATTTTCAAGGGTTCATTATATTCATCATTATGAACAACTTTTACTACGGGAACAAATTTGAAATCGGTTTCTTTTCGCTATTTCAGATTTGTTCCCATAGTGATCCCTTAAAATATTGCCCATGAATTCAATTTCACCCTGTATTAATTACTCGTTGTAGGATTCAGTTTAATTTTTTTGAAAGAACCACAATTTTGTAATGCAATTAAAATCAAATCGTGTAAACCCGGTTTATAGAATGATATACTTTACTTATTTTTAAGACAGATTTTTACAGCCCATCATGCTGTAAAAATATGTCTGTCAGCCGGGAAAATAATTAATGTCATGGCTGACAGAATTCTTATTATGTACGTGACTTGAGACGTTTTGTGACAGTGATTTTAAGGGAATATTGCAGCTGTGATTCTCAGAGAAGCTTTATTAAAGAATACTCTGAGTGAGCATTGATTTCGTATGTGTTGTGGACCTTAGATACAATGTATAATCAGCTTGTATAGTATTACCACTGCTAGGACACAGGCGTCCTCTCTGTGAGAGCGAGTGAGTCGTAATCCACTATGCGGGTTCCCTACGCGTGCCCATTTCGGATTGGTAAAGTCAAAGTCAAATCATTTATTTCAAATAGGCACAAGAAAGGCACTTTTGAACTTCAAATTGAACAAGAAATAGAATTGATTCTAGTCGCCCCTTCCATAAGGTACTTTCGTATGGAGAAGAATGGGCAAGAAACTCCACCGTTACCCTTTTAAAATGTTTTACAATGTTTTGTATACATGAATAACAACATCAAATGTGAAAACGATGCCCTCAGAATAAAAACACTACACCACAAACGGTGAAAAGAAAAACATATAGCAATGGCAGGTAAACTTAATTATGTTATAAGTACATGTTGCTTACATATTTTCAAACATTCTAAAAATGAATAATAATAAATTATGTTGCGTTCTGTAGTAAAATCTAATACAATAAAAACTTATACATACTTAAATTAAAAGACTATCTAACTAACTATATATACAAATAAATCCAAAAAAAGACAAAAAGGACACTTAGGCGTCGAAGTACTCATCCGCATCGCTGTCATCAGGAAACGTGCCCAGAAGACTGGCAGCATTGCCACGTTGAATGGCAATGCTAATTCTTTGGCCAAAGAACAATCCAGCCCTCTGGTCACGAGATGTCGTGCGGTGTCCCGCAGGGATCGGTTCTGGGGCCGTTCCTGTGGGACATCGGTTACGACTGGGTGCTGCGGGCCGACCTCCCTGACGGCGTCAGCGTAGTTTGCTACGCTGACGACACGCTGGTCCTGGCGCAGGGGAGGTCGCATCAGGCGGCGGCCGACGCGATGACACGCGGGGTTGCGATAGTCGTTGAGAGGATCCGGCAGTTGGGTCTCGAGGTGGCATTGCACAAGTCCGAGGCCATGTCCTTTCATGGGCCTCGGAATAGGCCACCATCGGGATCCCAACTTACGGTAGGAGGGGTTCACATCGGCGTCGGGACCACGATGAAATACCTGGGTCTGGTCCTCGACAGCCGATGGAATTTCGTGGAGCATTTCCGACGTTTGGCCCCCAAGCTGGAACGGACTGGGGCCGCCTTCAAGCGGCTCTTGCCCAATTTGAGGGGGCCAAACGCCTCCTGCCGGAGGCTTTACGCGGGAGTCGTGCGGTCCATGGCCCTATACGGGGCCCCGGTGTGGGCGCGTTCATTGCGGCGACGAGCCGCTCACTATCTGAACGCGCCCCAAAAGGTGGTAGCCATTCGGCTAATCCGGGGGTACCGCACGATCTCGAGCGAGGCGGCAAGCCTCCTTGCCGGACTGCCGCCGTGGGATCTGGAGGCGATAGTCCTCGCGCGCCTGTTCGAGTGGCGCGCGGAGGTACTAAGCCGGGGGGAAACTCCGTTTCCGCAGCAAATTGCCGCGGAGCGGACGGACCTCCGGCGCGATCTCATGGCGGCCTGGAATCAGCGACTGTCGCAACCCAGCGCAGGGCACGCCACGATAGTGGCGGTAAGGCCCCTCTTTGAGGAGTGGCTAGAGAGGCGTCACGGCGTCCTCACCTACCGCCTGACGCAGGTCCTCACCGGACATGGATGTTTCGGGAGGTTCCTGCACATCATCAGGCGGGAGGAAACGCCCGGGTGTCACCACTGCGAGGATCGCCCAGAGGACACGGTAGAGCACACGGTGCAAACCTGCCCCGCATGGGCAGAGCACCGCCGTGTCCTCGTAGAGGCGATCGGCGGCGGCGACCTCTCGCGCCCGGCCCTGGTGCAAGCCATGGTCCGGGGCGAGAGGGAGTGGGAGGCAGTCACCTCCTTCTGCGAAAAAGTTATGCTCGCGAAGGAGGTGGCGGGATGGGAGAGAGAAAGGTCCTCCCGTCCCAGCCGCCGCAGGAGACGCCCCGGGCGTCGGGAGCCACGTGACGACTCCCGGCCACCGTAGGCGCGGGCCTGCGGACGGTGAGTAATGGGTGACTCACCGTCCGATCAGCACCAGACCCGTGCCGTACGGCGCGTATATGTTCCACGCGCGCCTCAAAGAGATGTCAGCATATGAAGGGGCCCCTCAGGGCCAAGCCTGCCGGGTAAGCGGGATTGTCCGAAAGGGTTACCGCTACCCCGGAACATAAAGGGCTACGGAAGGAACATGGATGGGTTTTAGTCAGTAAGAGTCTGACACTCCCTTCCGCTCCACCCAGAGCGGGAGCAGTCATTGGATGATTTCCCAGCCTTAAAAAAAAAAAAAAAAAGCCCTCTGGTCACGCGAAGTGTCGACCAATCGGCGAGAAATTTCCTTAAAAAGGAGTTGCGCACTCGGGCCCCATGACCCTAGAGTTTCGACCCCAAACGGCTCAAATCTGTAGTTACACATCAGGTTACTGTATTTACGCCGCTTGAGGGTCTCAGCAGCGGCAGCAGCGGCGCCGTGCTAAGAACATGAGATGGCGCAAGAGTGTCGACACAGGTTGCGTCCCACACCAGAGGCCTACCCACCTTCCAAGGCAACAAAGTCATTCCGTCTGGTCGCTTACCATCGTCACGTACCAAGCCGTTTGGTTCTAATACTGCTGGTACGCCGGCGGTGGCAAGGGCTCGACGAATAATGTCGTTGATGCTGGCGTGACGTGATATGCGACCTGCACTCCTGCCGCAGGACAGCCCATGGTGCCCGAGACTGTCAACAGCTTCACCGCAGTGACACCGATGCGGAGCAACACAAGGTGCGCCCAAGCGGAGACACGTAGCGTAGTATAATAATAAATAAATCAATGTGTGAGGTAAAAGGTTTCCCAATTCTCCATTTTTTTGGTTCTAAGACATGCCGGTTTCCTCACGACGTTTTCCTTCACTGTTAAGAGAGCAGTGGTGATGAAATAATTTTCACCAAATGAAGCGCCTGACAGGTTTCAAACTTCGACCACAACTCGTAAGTTGCTACCACTAGACCACCACTGCTCCTAAATAAATGCAATATTCAACTTTATTTAATAGTCTGAGAGTCGATCGAGTGAGATCGTAGATAAATAATTGAGTTTGAGATATTTTGTGGTCTAAGCTCAACAACGGTTGGTTTGACTTTAGGAATTAGACGACAGTTCAATCTTTCGCTGTAATTTTATAAAGTCATTGAACTCTGTGTATTTGCATTTTGTACTTATGGTTGACTAGTAAAAGCTAGTCGCATTAGCTTCGCCTGTGTGGATGTCCGAAATTACCCCACGGGAACCTTATACATTTCCGGGATAAAAAGTCATCCTCTATGATAATCCCCGCATGGGCGGAGCACCGCCGTGTCCTCGTAGAGGCGATTGGCGGTGGCGACCTCTCGCGCCCGGCCCTGGTGCAAGCCATGGTCCGGGGCGAGAGGGAATGGGAGGCAGTCACCTCCTTCTGCGAAAAAGTCATGCTCGCGAAGGAGGTGGCGGGATGGGAGAGAGAAAGATCCTCCCGTCCCAGCCGCCGCAGGAGACGCCCCGGGCGTCGGGAGCCATGTGACGACTCCCGGCCACCGTAGGCGCGGGCCTGCGGACGGTGAGTAATGGGTGACTCACCGTCCGATGAGCACCAGACCCGTGCCGTACGGCGCGTATATGTTGCATGCGCGCCTCAAAGAGATGTCAGCATATGAAGGGGCCCCTCAGGGCCAAGCCTGCCGGGTAAGCGGGATTGTCCGAAAGGGTTACCGCTACCCCGGAACATAAAGGGCTACGGAAGGAACATGGATGGGTTTTAGTCAGTAAGAGTCTGACACTCCCTTCCGCTCCACCCAGAGCGGGAGCAGTCATTGGATGATTTCCCAGCCTTAAAAAAAAAAAAAAAAAAAAGCCCTCTGGTCACGCGAAGTGTCGACCAATCGGCGAGAAATTTCCTTAAAAAGGAGTTGCGCACTCGGGCCCTATGACCCTAGAGTTTCGACCCCAAACGGCTCAAATCTGTAGTTACACATCAGGTTACTGTATTTACGCCGCTTGAGGGTCTCAGCAGCGGCAGCAGCGGCGCCGTGCTAAGAACATGAGATGGCGCAAGAGTGTCGACACAGGTTGCGTCCCACACCAGAGGCCTACCCACCTTCCAAGGCAACAAAGTCATTCCGTCTGGTCGCTTACCATCGTCACGTACCAAGCCGTTTGGTTCTAATACTGCTGGTACGCCGGCGGTGGCAAGGGCTCGACGAATAATGTCGTTGATGCTGGCGTGACGTAATATGCGACCTGCACTCCTGCCGCAGGACAGCCCATGGTGCCCGAGACTGTCAACAGCTTCACCGCAGTGACACCGATGCGGAGCAACACAAGGTGCGCCCAAGCGGAGACACGTAGCGTAGTATAATAATAAATAAATCAATGTGTGAGGTAAAAGGTTTCCCAATTCTCCATTTTTTTGGTTCTAAGACATGCCGGTTTCCTCACGACGTTTTCCTTCACTGTTAAGAGAGCAGTGGTGATGAAATAATTTTCACCAAATGAAGCGCCTGACAGGTTTCAAACTTCGACCACAACTCGTAAGTTGCTACCACTAGACCACCACTGCTCCTAAATAAATGCAATATTCAACTTTATTTAATAGTCTGAGAGTCGATCGAGTGAGATCGTAGATAAATAATTGAGTTTGAGATATTTTGTGGTCTAAGCTCAACAACGGTTGGTTTGACTTTAGGAATTAGACGACAGTTCAATCTTTCGCTGTAATTTTATAAAGTCATTGAACTCTGTGTATTTGCATTTTGTACTTATGGTTGACTAGTAAAAGCTAGTCGCATTAGCTTCGCCTGTGTGGATGTCCGAAATTACCCCACGGGAACCTTATACATTTCCGGGATAAAAAGTCATCCTCTATGATAATCCCCGCATGGGCGGAGCACCGCCGTGTCCTCGTAGAGGCGATTGGCGGTGGCGACCTCTCGCGCCCGGCCCTGGTGCAAGTCATGGTCCGGGGCGAGAGGGAATGGGAGGCAGTCACCTCCTTCTGCGAAAAAGTCATGCTCGCGAAGGAGGTGGCGGGATGGGAGAGAGAAAGATCCTCCCGTCCCAGCCGCCGCAGGAGACGCCCCGGGCGTCGGGAGCCATGTGACGACTCCCGGCCACCGTAGGCGCGGGCCTGCGGACGGTGAGTAATGGGTGACTCACCGTCCGATGAGCACCAGACCCGTGCCGTACGGCGCGTATATGTTGCATGCGCGCCTCAAAGAGATGTCAGCATATGAAGGGGCCCCTCAGGGCCAAGCCTGCCGGGTAAGCGGGATTGTCCAAAAGGGTTACCGCTACCCCGGAACATAAAGGGCTACGGAAGAAACATGGATGGGTTTTAGTCAGTAAGAGTCTGACACTCCCTTCCGCTCCACCCAGAGCGGGAGCAGTCATTGGATGATTTCCCAGCCTTAAAAAAAAAGGTTATAATCTATCTCTGTGACAAATTTCTTTCAGATCCGTTCAGTAGATTTTTTTGTGAAGAAGTAACAGACATACAAATACACACACACATACACTTACAAACTTTCGCCTCTATAATATTAGTGAGTTAAGCTATTGTTTGCGACTTTACAGCATGGAATCGCGTGTTGGATGCAGCTGCTGACGCCCTGCTATACTTACCTCCATCACATTTTAATTTTAGCTAAATTCTATGTTTATTCAAGCTTTTTAAGTCTTAACAAGTCTAGCAAAAGTAATTAGAAAACTATGCCTAAATTAATTAGGACATAACTCAAAGCAAATGTTAAGAGTACAATACCAGCTCTCATTAAAACTTCTTTAGGAATATTTCATCAAAAGGAAAATAATATTTCTAAGTAAGTTGTACATAAATCAGCTGTTGAATTATATTTTGACTTAAGGGAGATGCGCCAGTGTAGCCCGTGAATTTGAAATTCCTATATTTTTTTTAGAATCATCAATCAATATAGAGAGTTGTATTACCTACTATTAGTTACCCTCCAATGTGATGATTTCCTGAAATAGTGTAGTAGTATCGGTTGCCCTACATTGTTGTAGTATTAAGTACTTGGTTCCACTTCATTTAAATTCATTGATGTACCTACTTACCCTTTGCGTTGAAACTTAACGTAACACTTAATATTTGCTGTATCTACTTTCAGTATGGCGTATTATATTAAAGTTACAAAAGCATTAGCTTCATTATCAATTGGAAAATTTTAACAGATTCGGATAGCTTGATGTGCTGGTGTCTGTACAATCAGCAAATACAAGCACTACATTTACTTCAAAAGTAGTCTTATGTAGATACAGTTCTCAAAAGGACATTCTGCTCATCTATTCTGTAAATATCTCACTGTGATAACTTAAGTGAAGGGCTGTCTTGTCCACCTGATTTATGAATTGTCACTATTGACAGCTAACTTCAAGATCATTTCACCTAAGTGGACACTGAGATTTTACAGACTAAATCCGCTGAAATAAAGACTTGGATTACTAAACGGTTTGATAAGGTTAAGTAAAAAAACATATATTTCATACTGAAGAAAGAAAATGAAAATGTAATTCTAAACTACAACTCAATAAATTTTGTTACCTACTTTAAAACGAACCGTGTAGGACTGTTGGTTATGTCATACAGTTGCTAGCGCATCAATTTACCATTACCTGTCAAATTTTCTCAATCTATTTTAAACTGAAGTGCCAACTATTTAAGGTTTAAAATCATACAGTTTGGTATAACTTGATGCGCTAGAGATCGTTCATAAGGAATCTAGGTAAATATAGTTTTTTTTTTTGCGGGTTGGAAATCATCAAATGTCCCGTTCTGGGTGGAGTGAAAGGGAGTATCAGACTTTTACTTACTAAACCCATTCATGTTCCTTGATCAGCCCTTTATGTTCCGGGGCAGCGGTAACCCTTTCGGACAATCCCGCTTACAAGTAAACATAGACTAAGATCCAGTCAGCTCCATATGTGCCACTGTTCAATCTGACTGCTCCGAGAAGAATCACCGAAACAAACTCAGAGCCCTGGATCGATTCCTCGTGAGGAAACTTTTTCGCCATACGTACTTTTGACATTGAATATAATAAAGAAGTCAAGCCGAATAGTGGAGATAAAATTGTAGCCGGGATTTACGATTTTTATTCCAATATATTTATGTCCCAGAGGAACAGTATCTTTCCGTATCTTTTGGTAGCAGTTTCTGCTTAGAAGGAATAATAATATATTATGATAGCTGCTGCCCGCGGCTTCGCTCGTGGATGTCTGAAATCATAACAAGGGAACGTACTAACGGGATAAAAAGAATCCTATGTGTTAATCCAAGTCATAAACTACCGCTACGCCAAGTTTCATCCAGATCGGCTTCTTTTCAGATTGCTTCATCATCATTAGCCTACAGCAGTCCACTGCTGGATATAGCTTTTTGTGTTTACACGCCATTCAGCTGATTTTTGACAACTCTCTTCCGGCTTGGACGATGCTGACGATGCCGTGGTAGTTACGTACTGCTTGTCCGCCCATTGTGTAACCCCTTGTAAAATGTTCTAAACTATCTGTAGTTTTAAGAGCTCGTGGCTATGTAATAACATCCGCATGGATCGATTCAGGTTAAGCTACACTTGCCGAGGTTGGTCCGTGGATGGGTGACCATTTTTGCATATGAAGATTCCTCCGTGCCTAGAAAAGCACGTTAAGACGTTGGTCCCGGTTGTCATTCGTGGATTGACAGTCGTTACGTTTAGTCAGAAACGCGAAAGTCTGACTACCAGTCTTATCAAGAGGTATCGTATTGCCAGTTACTGAATGGGTTGTGGAGGTCAGACAGGCAGTCGCTCCATGTAAAATACCGGTATTCAGTGTCATCTGGTTAGACTGGAAGCCGACCCCAATATTTATTGGAAAAGGCTAGACAGATAATAAAGAGTATTCTATTCTATTCTTGGTGTAATGAAAATAGATTTCATTATTTCGGTAGACCTGCTAGATGAAATTAAACTATTTATTTATATTTTATAGAAGATTGGAGTAATATTATTAATAATCTGTGGGAGTTTCAAAGATTAAGTACGAGTAAATGTCAAGTGATTTTGGAGCAGTGTACCCATACCTGTTAATTTAATTATTGAGAGTTATTGGATTTTCCCAATAGAAATTTCTCAATAGCAGTCTGGAGTCTGGATTAGTACCCGGTTGGCGGCACTAGGTTCGCTCCCTATTACATGGGAATTAAACATAATTGGCGAAATGTGGGTGTACCTACCCATAGTTGGGTTAGCTCTTCAGGGAAACAAGCCTTGAAGTGATGTTGTTATTCTTGTAACAATTATTTGGGAAATTGTCCCATAAATGTTCTCTATAGAGGGCGAAATAAAATTCATTGCCAATATTTTAAAGGGTACAATACAAATAGAAATCGGAAATCGCGAAAATAAAATCAGCTGTTCCATACATCATGCTCGCATAACTTGTCAAAATGTAGGGAACAGATGATTTTTTTCGCGATTTCAGGTGTCTTCCGGTAGTAAAAGTTGTCCTTTATGATGAGTACAGAGTACCCCGTATAATATTGCCCATAAATTCAAATTCACCCTGTTTATTCAAGCATGGGTTCATTTAAACTGGCAATTGTTTTTTAACTTACTCTAGAGTAAGTACATTAAAATATTTTTATCCGATTTGTCATTAGTGACTAGCATATTTCTTTCTCATTGTTCTCCACACTGAACTACCTTTTGGAAGGGGCAACTAGAATCAATTATACCTTCTTCTTCTTCTTATTTTCGTGTGGTTAGTAACTAACCTGGTGTCAGAGTTTTATGCTGTCCATGGGCCTCTATCTTAACTTCTCATGCTGTTGAGAAATATTTCTCAGACATGCCTGTTTCCCCACGATGTTATCCTTCACCGATTTTTAAGCAAGTAATAATTATACAATACGCACATGGATCCGTAAAATCAGACGTGCCTTGCAGTGCCCTGTGTGCCTTGGGTTCGAACTCGAGTAATTAAATCAAGAGTATTAAATTGTGAAAATTTTAATAAAAAACTTTGACAAAAAAGCAAACTTAATTTTTTTGTTACTCCTAGTTCCTCTTTGGTTTTAGTCAAAACAACCTGCACCACATTATTTACCAATAATATTATAATGATAATCCAAATAATGCACGCAAATGAGAAACCTACCCGTAACACATATTATTAAGCAACCTTCAAATCCTTAAACATATTACTTACATGCGACAGACGACACAAAGCTGCACCCATACATCTACATTAATGCAACGGGTACAATCCTACCTGTGTAGGTACGGTCGGGCGAAAAAGAGTTAAGTAGTTATATTTATTTTGACACCATTAAATTTAAATGAAAAAAAATTGATATAATATTTATTAAAAAAAAATGGTCGAAGAAGTAGCATTGCCATGCAATGCTGTCAGTCTTTTAGGAACTTTTCCTATTGACAGCGATGTGGACGAATTTTATTAATATTGTAAGTCTTTTTAGTAAGTAAATATTATGTTTATAAATAGAATTTAAAGTATTAATTAAAATATCATTTTGCTGGCCACTGCAAATGATATATCGATTTTGCAACAATCAGTTGGGTGAAGTCAATTTCATTAATCTTAACCATTTGTTGACTGACAGATTGTTTTTGAAAATTAAGGTTTCATATTGCTTCGGTCTACTCATTTTTAGAGAAATTCTATGTGGCAGTATCAGTTTTTATGCGTATGGTTATATTTCCGGACACTTTGCATAACAATTAGGTACATACTTATGAGGCTCTAGGTGACAAATCTTTACGAGGCCCTTGTCTGTTGCGTAAAAATGGCATCCCTCCCCGAAATCCCCGTGCTCCTAGAGGGCCCCAAATATCAGTTAAAGTAACAAACTTGTCAAGAACGTAATTTATTTTTCTTGACATATCAAGACAGACGTTAGAATCCAAACGTTTATTTAAAAAAGAAAAGAAAAGTTCACCCACATTTTTGAATAAAGTACAAAAATATTTTATGTCAATCTAAGACTGATAGCCCACTTATTTGTCCGACAGTACATTTGTACCTAACTTACGATCCGTCCTGGATACACTTCCTAAACTGCTGGCCATAAATTGTATCAAACGCGACAACTTTATGTAGTGCATACAATCAGTTAGTGCTCAAGTTTCCGTTGCATTTTGGGTCCGGGATTACGGTTCGCTTTTTGTTAAGTTTAAGTTCTCCAAAATGGCATTACATTGGAATAGCACTATAAAAAGACAATCTGCGTAGCCTTTTCCCAACTACGTTGGGGTCGGCTTCTAGTCTAACCGGATGCAGCTGAATACCAGTATACGTAGAGCGGCTGCCTATCTGACCTTCACAACCCAGTCAGCAACTGGGTAATTCGATTCCCTTTGGTAAGACTAACTGCCAGACTTTCGCACTTCTAACGATCCGTAATGACTGTCAATAAACGATTTATTCTTGTGTTTTTAAAGTTGTTTTCATGTTATCTGTACCTTGTGTTGCACCGGAAATGTTTTGTCTCCACATCACACTAAAATTGTCTGGTCGAAAACGTTTCAGATTAAAGAATAAAGTCTGCCTTTGCACACTAATTTTTAACATGTGCATAAAGTTTGCTTATAAATAATAAATGCCAGACCACCAAGTAAGCAAGTTTAAAGATTAATTGAACAAAAAGGCCAATATGAGAAAATCTCAATTCGTTGTGTGACCGAAGCAAGCTTTACGTACCTTTATCATGACCTCAAAAAACTCTTAATTATCGGCCATCTTGTGTATTTTCAAAAATCGAAACTTTCGTTTGGCTCGTAGCACATGATTGCTACGGCGTAGCAGCTTGCTACGCTCGCGTAGCCTTTGAACTTTATTGAAGCCAAACAATTTTTTAAGACGCTGACAAGACAGTAAGTACAGTCACAGTCGGACTGCATAGATAAGAAAAAGATACACGATGACACAACGCTAGTAATTTATTGCAAGCTCGTAACTCATACTTCATTATTATCCCTAAATATGTTCGGTTATCTAACACATAGCCTGCTTTCTCCTCCAGAAATCACAAGCATGACAGTAACGTATTACATCCACTCCTGTTCATCATTCGTAATCCCGAGCAATAAATTGCTCGAACAGTGACAACTGGCCGGAATTGGTGTCAAGCTGTGCGGAACTAAAATACGGGTTGTAAATGTAGTTTCATGAAGTTACACATTAGCATGATACGGGCTGGAGTAGTAGGTTCTTGCTTCTTAGTACCAACCTACTACTATCTACTATACTATCTACTATACTATTTACTATACTATCTACTATACTATTTACTATACTATCTACTATACTATCTACTATACTATCTACTATACTATCTACTATACGATCTACTATACTATCTACTATACTATCTACTATACTATCTACTATACTATCTACTATACTATCTACTATACTATCTACTATACTATCTACTATACTATCTACTATACTATCTACTATACTATCTACTGTACTATCTACTATATTATCACAGGCCTGTGATAATATTTAACTAGTTGCTGCCCGCGGCTTCGCCCGCATGGATGTTGCAAATTATCCCAAGGGAACCAACTACCGGGGTAAACAACTATGACGTATATCCTATATGTAAATCTAAGTCATAAACTGCGTCTGTGCCAAATTTTATCCAGATCCGTTGAGCCGTTTGAGCGTGAAGGACGGACAAACATATAAACTCAATCACAAACTTTCGCCTTTATAACATTAGTGTGATGTTTATTTCCGGGGGAAATTAACCCGCAAAATTCAAGTGTTCTTACGTTTTCTTGCAATTTGTAGGTCAGATTCAGGTTGTATGTTAATGAAAATACGATTCGCGATCGTAACTTATGTGTAAGTATTTAAAGAATTAAAATATATAACTCATGGATACCACTTAGAATTGACTTCAAGTATCAAGTTTTCATGAAATAGTCATCATTCAGCTGAGTAATCTGCACTTGGGAGTTGTATTGTTGATTTTAAAGGCTATATTTATGTAAATAGACATTTGTTACGTTCGTGACTCATATTAAAATTAACATACAACTTGATACTGGCCGGAAAATTGCAAAAAAACTTAAGAAAATTTTAATTTCGCGGGCTACCCTGCAGCTTTTACATTAAATAGGTTTTTTTATTATGATTAAATGCAATATTGACTGCCAATCTGGCCTAGTGATTGCATCAACGTGTAAAGATGAGGTCCTGAGTTTAGTTCCCAGGTTAAATCAGACATAACAGTAATTAATAATCTTGATATGCCTATACCAAGATTACACGCCACAAAGGAACACTGCACCATTAACGCCTGTTCAAAGGTGCATTGTTCCTTTGTGATGCCCCCGAGTCGAAGTTGTTTTGATCACTCTGGTCGAACCGAAAATTTCTTGGCCCGAGAAAGACATCATAGATTCCACAGCTCGCTCAATAGCTCCACAGCTCGAACACAACAGCTGCTGAGCGAGTGTATTGATGAACGAACGAAGTTTATTTGTGTTAGAAAAACAATCGTGCAGTTTTAGAATAAACCCGAATTTCAAGGTGACAAAAAAGTCGCGTATGCAGTGATTAGAGGTCAACTGGATTGTTTGAAACAGTTACCGCTACCCCGGAACATGCAAGTCTAAGGAAGGAGCATGGATGGGTTTTAGTCAGTAAGGGTCTGACGCTTCATTCCGCTCCAACCAAAACGGGAGTTATTTGATGATTTCTTATTCCTAAAAAAAAAGCATCGCTTAGAGAAAGCAGCGATCCAGGTGCCTAGACCAAGTCACATTTTCATTTATGATAACAATGTATGATAATTAATCTGAAATGTATGGAATATCGAAATGTGACGTGATCAATCGTTTTTGATCGCTAAGAGCTAGATAATGTCAAATTATAAAACGAAACTCAATAAATATTCCTATACAAATACAAGTGGCGTTATTGACTCTTGTTCAATCAACTTTTTTGAAATGGAATCAACACGGAGCGATTGATAGTTGTCTAGGCCCCCAGGTTCGTAATGAGCCATTCTGATACTATCATAGGGCGTTATCATACTAATGATTTGTCTGGGTTTAAACTCACAGCCTACAACTCGTTAAAGAAGACATTACGTCACAATTAAACCACGACCAACACATGGTGCACATATTAAGCGACATTTATGACCGAAAATAGTTGGAATGAGTCCGTAACTTTCGGACTCGCTTTCCGGACCGCCTCAATTTATTGTTCGTAGCGTGACAACTGTATGTGGGCCCGGAATCAGTTCCAACTGCTCGGAAATAAGTAGGGTACCGCAACTTTGTGAAAGAAAATGCAATTTGTGTTTTGCTCAGACATGCTGGTTCCCTCACGATGTTTTCCTTCATCGATTTTTATGTGATAATTAAACAACACGCACATGAATCCGTAAATTCAGATGTGCTATTACTGCTCGCTGCTAGGCTGCTATGCTGCTGCCGAAGAAATATCTAAATAGCGTCTCAGAATAGAATTCTAAAGAAAAAAAAACAAAACTTACTGCAGAATTTGTTATTTAATTACATAATTGATTGGTGATTAACTCCATTTATTCCATTATGCGTAGACGGTAGACATTTTGAAAACTGTGCGGCTACCATTACCACCATTTAAGCGCACTGCTTCACGTAGGGGTGGTTTAGAACAGCCCCACCCCTAACACTGTTTCACTGAGTAGACACGGACTCTCTCTGCGGCTGAGTTTCGATTTTTGAATAAATTCTAGCTTTAGATCCTATTCTAATAAGATCATTTATACTAATGAGGTCTCTTATAACTTTTCAAGAAAATGAAGATAGGATTTTCAAAAGAAAAATAAAATATTATCTCAGAAATTTAGCCTAAGATTCCTTCAAGTTTTTTTTTCTAATCGTCTTAGTCTCAATCTCGACTCAAAATCAATTAATCCGCGTTAAGTAGGTTACGGTTAGCTAGGCTAATAACATGCGACGGATTAATTAGATTAGCCCAAGCGATACTGTTTGCATAGGTGCGTTAGTGACGATTAAACAACGGTTTAATTTGAGCAAGCGATTAACTTGGGGCAAATTTCACCAATGATACTGAACGCGATCAGCTCATAAACCCCGTTTAAGAGCGTCAGTGCCATTATTTTATGTGGAATATTGACACTCACAGGGTTTGAACGCGGTTTAGGTGTGCTGATCGCGTTTAGTTTTACTGGTGAAATCAGCCTTTAGACTGACGGGTAGGTAGCATTATGAAGCAATCTACAAGCTAGTTTATCAGGGCGTTATTACAAGTGAAAATCATTGGCAATCGTATTTCAAGTACAGCAGGATTGAGAGATTCACTTGTAATAACGCCCTGATAAACTAGCTTGTAGATTGCCAGATGAAAGACCGTACGACTTCCTTAAGTAGGTATTTATTGGACTAGCACCAATGAGGCTTAAGCTATCAGTGTCATTATTTTCTGTGGAATATTGACACTGACAGGTACTGAACTTCATTTAGATGCTCTGATCGCGTTTAGTTTCAGTGGTGAAATCAGCCTTTAGACTGACAGGTAGGTACAGACGCCCGCACAACAAGCTTTCCCAATTGAAAATGAATCTTATGCTATTGTAATAAAGTTGAAAATTTATCAAAGAAATTTGACAGTCTGGGGTAACTTGATGTCCTGACCTCTGTATCTAGCATTATTAAGTGATCAAAATGCTGATATAGCGGCAATTTATTACTAGTGAAAGGCAATCGTATTTTGATTATGACAACAGCGGTCCTATCCCCCGCTTCGTGTGCCACGTAGTTCTACTAACTACAGGCAGAACTCATTCCTAGTGCGTGCAAGTAGAAGCTTTAATAAAGTATGTAACCAGCATGACTTGGATCCTTTTAATACAGGTGTGTCGATGGCGAGAAAGTGCTTGAGCCTTAGTTTTTTTAAATGATACTTATTATTGCTCAAACTATGTTAACCTGAGTAGCTTAGTTTTCTAGTTTTGTTGTATACATACAACAAATCGCCAAAGCCAAAATTAAACATAAATATTGAAAGCATAAAACAATACATGTATTGTTTAATGCTTTCAATATTTATGTTTAATTTTGGCTTTGGCGATTTATTGTTTTTGTTGGCAGTACTGTGTTGTCCACAGACTTTTTTTAAAAATTATTCTGTAAACTATAAGTGAAAACTTGTAATTGGCTGTCAGTTTTTTTTTCTATTTCTTATTCTGTTTTGTTTAGCTGTAAGTTTTCCAAAGGAAATAAATAAATAAACAGTCGGTCGACTATGTATAAATCTCACCAGGAAATCATTCTTAGGTGGAGTTAGCTCTCGTTTAACATAATGCTAGGAATTGACAGCTCACATTAAACTCACTTCACCTCTGTTCTCATAGTCAGATTTTACAGAATAGTACCACAGAATTGACAAATGAAAGACCGTACGACGCCCTTAGGTAGGTATTTATTTGGGTAAGCAATAGTGACTGCAACTCGTATAAATTAATAATAATAATCTTTATTTACCATACACACAAGATTCATGATACAATAATAGTTGTACAAGGTAATATATTATATCTACATAAATCTGACTAATCATGTAACCCTGTCTCTTAAACTAGGTATTCCTATGTCTTAAGGGACAGTGATTAGGCCATTCAGGGCGGCTAGTTATGTAGCTATAGCTGCAGCCAGGAGGAAGAGCGAGATTAATGTCTTCATACTTTGTGTAAATGTATTTAATAGTGGTTATGTGTAGGGATGGTTGTGTGTGAGAGAGGTGAGTATTAGTGGCAGTTTCCTACAATTTATGGACCCGCGCGGTAGATTGCAGCCCACTCTATCTCTCACGAAAGAGAAGGCCGGTGTCCCAGCAGTGGGAACATTATAGGCTGATTATGTATAACTGTATGCAATAGTATACATATAAAATTCTAAATCACTACATCGTATAAAAAAAAGTCGCTTTCTCTGTCCCTATAAAGGTTTAAGCATACATAGGGAATGTATGCTTAAATCTTTAAAACTACGCAGCGGATTTTGATGCGGTTTTTTTTAATAGATAGAGTGATTCAAGAGGAAGGTTTATGTGTATAATTTGTCGACATATTTTGCGGGCGAAGCCGCGGGCGGAAGCTAGTCATACAATAAACCAGAGATCCTATGTTTAATTTTATTCATACAAGCTAGATTGTAAGTGGAACACATTACAGCCCTGATCAAACTGAGGCGAATCTCGCGCGAGAAGCCGGACTTAAGACGCTCGCGACGATTGTGTCAAATAAAATATATGGAACAGTTCAAACTTGCGCAAATAGTCACGTGACTTCATAAATATCGAAACAGCCGACGCGCGCACTCACTTCCCGCATCCCGGGATTTGCCTCAGTTAGAATAGTCCTTACGTTATAAGTGGAACACGCACAACTTAATTGGTTTTACTCTTATCTCATGCAAGAGGAGTAGAATCTAAGTGGGAAAGCGGGCGGAATCCTCATAAATTATAGTTGTTCATACTATTAATTTGTATGGCTATTCGAAATTGGTAGCACCCAAGGTTGTTAACTAATGTTACTTACGTTGTGGTGTCTGGACTTGGAGTCGTTTCAATAATTATTATGATTGTATAGTCTAAAATTTTCAAAGTTTTACGTTCGTGGCTTGATAATGTCAATCTGAAATTATGTTATGATTTTAAACATATGAATGAGATATATAGTGATTTTAAATAATAAGTTTAAAATTTTGTACTTTTTTTTTGAGTATTGAAATCATCAACCGTAACGACTTTCTAAGATGGCAACCCTTAGGTTCCGAGGCTCGTAAAGGACTAACTTTGAAACTTCCAATCCATTCCGTTAAAAAACCAGTTCTTTTATGGTCACTGTCAAATGACATATTTTTGTGTTTCCTGACACAAAAATCGTTTGAAGCAAATCACAAGTACTAAAAAGCCTCAAACAGATGTCAGCATTAAGGAAGAGGCCGGAAAGGGTTATCGCTACCCCGGAACATAAAGGGCTACGGAAGGAACATGGATTTAGTCAGTAAGAGTCTGACACTCCCTTCCGCTCAACCCAGAGCGGGAGCAGTCATTGGATGATTTCCCAGACTTAAAAAAAAATAAAAATACCCAGTTTGTATGTGAGCAAGAATATAAATACAGAATATTTGTGCCTTTGGGGCATTTTACCTACTCTAAAATTATTTGTTTGTACTATTTTTACAGCTATACTTGCCGGTGTATTCGGTAAAAATCTCACCGTGATTACATAGATGAAGTGAGCGTGAAGTGTTCGTTCCAAGGTATTAAAAAAAAAAAAAAAATTGTTTTGAGGGACATGGGTAGGGTAGGGAGGGTATTGACACTATTGACGACTCACTTTAAACCCACTTCACGGTGAGATTTTTACAGAATAGACCGCCAAGTATAAATGTTAAAATAATCCATTCAGGTAATTTTTGAGTCTTAACTATGCCATGCACGTAAATCAGAATTCCATTGTTATCTAATTTCAATAATTTGTTCCTCTTTACCAATTCCCGGATACTCTCAATACATTTGACATCGCCGAACGATATCCCAAAACAAATGCAGAGCGGCATTCGAAATTCAAACAACAATTTGAACTCCAAGCCTCGGGTGATTATGCCATACTCAACCAAAACGTCAAAGACACGACTGAATTTAATGCAGCAACAATACAGAATGTATTTGTTTAGAATGTCTATATAAGCCAACGTAGAAGTTATAGGTATATAGCGATGCAGTGCCACGACGATGTTTTCCGAATACTTTCTGTGGGCGCGGGTGGCACAGTTTTAACTGTGGTTTAAGTTTTTAAAATTAAAAAATAAGTTAGTGTAATACAAAAGCACGCCAGTATTCTCATGAGGGTTATACAGATGTACACACTCTATGGGGGTTCTACGGGGAATATGGCCGGTTCATTGCACTTCACCTAGCATATTCTGAAGCTAGAAAAACGTTCCAGAATAGAATAGAATATTCATTTATTTGCTCAGAATGTAGGTATGCAATAATGTTAGAGCATCCCTGTACAGACGCCAGCACATCAAGCTATCCCTAGCTGTCAAATTTTCTCAATTAAAAATGAACCTTATGTAGTATGTCTCAATTATATTTGACAGATTGTGGTAACTTGATGTGCTGGCCTCTGATTCTACCATCTTGGCATGCCAACATTGTTGCATTTCATCATCAAATCAACAAACATTGACACAAAATAAAATTTATTAGCTAAAAATTCGATACGGTATAGTAACACTTCTTAAAGTTCCGTTAGTTTATTTTTGAACGTTTTTAGGGTTCCTTTTTTATGTTGTTAGGAATGTGGTTAAAAATAGCCGGTGCTATACCAAAAACCCTTTCCTTCAACAAAGCAGTCCTATAGCCACCTGTCCATATTAAATTTCGGTATAAAGGTCGTAAAGTTACATTCTATAAATTATTTTGGGTATGAAAACATCTACATTGTCCATTGTCCTTTTAACCATAATATTGATGGAGTATAATATGACATAATATCCTTGGACATTTCACACAACGCCATAAATAGTCCCAAGCTAAGCAACCTAATGCTTGTGTTATGGTAACGAGATGGCTGATAAATTACTTATATACTTTTTTTTTTGTAAATATTATAGATAGAAAAACACCCAGAACCGGAACAAGTACTTGCAGGTCGTACAAATATTTGTTTCGTGCCGGAATCGAACCCGCGATTTGCTGCTTAGCAGTCAAACGCTCAACCGCTGCGCCAACCGTGTCGTTAAAGTATACGTATGTATAAGCGAAGATGGAATTAATCAAAGTATCCTATTTCTGTGTTCTTTGCTTCACAAAATACTCACAAATATTTCGAAGTAAACAACGCGTAAATGAAAGGGACGTCCCACTTTGTAAGAATTTTAATTATGTGAAGATGTTGTATATAAATCATTAAAGGAATTAAATGGCCAGTATATAAGATAGCAGTAATGATAATTAAATAGCTTTTGTAATTTCACAAAGCTTGAATAGAGTATTAGGAATGTAAGTAGCTCAACTACTTAGCATATTATAATCAGCTTATAATGTTCCCACAGCTGGCACACAGGAAATCTGTTTTTAAAAACGTTTATAACTGTCACTCTTTAGTTGTAGTACAGAGGCCAGCACATCAAGTTACCACAATCTGTCAAATTTCTTTGATAGTATTTCATCTTTATTGCAAAGATATAAGGTTCATTTTGAATTGAGAAAATTTGACAGTTAGGGATAGCTTGATGTGCTGGCTTTTACTTTTTGTGTATTGTCTGTACCTACCTTTTGTTTTTTTTAAGGTTGGAATATCATCACATGAACCTTGCCGATCTGGGTGGAGTATCAGACTCTTACTGACCAAAACCCATTAATGTTCCTTCCTTAGCCCTTTATGTTCCGGGCTAGTGGTAACCCTTTCGGTCAATCCCGCTGACCCGTCAGGTCTATTGCTGACATCTCTTTGAGAGTTGTGGTACCTACTCCACACAAATTCGAAATTTTCGTCATTACACAAACGCAAAAATAAAAAAAAAACCCGCAAAAACACCTGCTACAGTATTTTATTGACTCTAGTCTACCTACGTAGTTACTTGAAATAAGCTGAATTTACAAGAATTCTATTTGATGTCATCGAATGTCAGATTACAATATCCAGGAAAATCCGTATCTCATTTGTTTCTTTTGTTAGATTATTACGCCTTGGAAAGAATATTAGAATGAATGAAAGATTATTTTGTCTTAAAAGTAATCTTTTATCAGAAAAAATTACCATGTCGCATTTGGGATTTTTATTTATCTATACTAATTTATTTATTTATTTATTAATCATGGAAGACTTACAGCTAATGTAAACAGAATAAAAACAATATGTGAGACTGACAGCCAATTAAAAGTCTTCACTTCTAAAAATCAGCTTGAAAAAGTGAGTGTGAACAACACAATACAATACAGCTACCAAGAAGAAACAGGATAATAATCAAGCTAAACTTAATTTACATTTTAAGCACAACACAAGAATAAAAAACCTGACTTTACAAAACCTACTTAAAAAAGCTAAGACTCATGCACTTTCTTGCCGAAGACACACTTGTAATGAAAGGGTCAAAATCATGCTGTCTGCACATGATATTAAAATTATTACTCGCACGCACTATGAATGAATTTTGCCTATAATTCGTAGCGGTAAATGGAACACGCAGCTTTGAGTTCCATCGCTTCGACCTTCCAGGAACGTTGAAATAAAATTTGGATAGAATATCGGAATTGTTAGTAGAATGATTGAAAATTTTTAATAATGAAATGCAGTCAGAGATTGCTCGCCGATTAATAAGGGGTAATATATGATACTTCTTACAGAGATGAAGGTAATCTTCAGACCGGTACGGCACCTTCTGATGATAACACAAATACTTGATGAATCTTTTTTGGATGCTCTCTATACGATCAATGTACTTGCGGTAGCACGGATTCCAGATTTCAGATGCGTACTCCAAGTGACTTCTAACAAAAGTGCAATAGAGGATTTTTAAAGTTTTAGCTTTTCTGAAGCACTTGGAGAGCCGCATTATGAAACCTAGTGCTTTAGATGCTTTAGCGACTATGGCATCGACATGTGATTCAAACGTAAGCTTAGAATCGTGATAGACCCCCAGATCTCGGATGCAATTCGTTCTAGGAAGTACTTGATCACCCAAATATTATAAAGAGGAAAGATTTGTATGTATGTTTGTAACGAATAAACTAAAAAACTACTTAACGGATCTGGATGAAACTTGGCGCAAAGATAGATTATAGTCTGGAATAGCATATAAGCTTTTTATCCCGGAAAAATGTACGGTTCCCGTGGGATAATTTTCTACATACACGAGGGCGAAGCCGCTGACAAAAGATAGTATCGTATTATTCGTATGCAATCTTAGAGTTCAGTTTCTGTTGTGATAAAACTGCTTGACTCCAGTGTATGTAATTTTTTTTTAGATAATTATAACAGGTCAAGTAAAGAAGACTCAAGCTAAACGTGCGTCCGACCTATGCGCGCCTATCAACCAGAAAATACCCTTTTTTAACGGTCCCCGCCATTACTTTTTTTCTGGCAGTTCTCGTTTCGGTGTTGCCAGCACAATTTGTAGATTACAAAAAATCTAATACAAAAATAAATTACAATTATTATACATAAATTGATCCAATTAAATTGCGTTAAATACTCTTATTATAAATCAAAACCCAACACTTATTTTTTCTTTTTATATTATGGAATTATGACCTTTTCAAGTATTTGTTCTAGCATTTTCAATACTCCAGTTTGCACCTAATATGCGGAATTGTCCAAAAGGGTTACCGCTACCCCGCAACATAAAGGGCTAAGGAAGGAACATGGATGGGTTTTAGTTATTAAGAGTCTGACACTCCCTTCCGCTCTAAAAAAGTGCGCACCTAAAACAAGGTTGATTTCGCTAACCGAAGATAAACCGCCAAACCAAACGAATTCCAGTGCCATCGGCCTCCGAAGCACACGTAACGGAAAAGATAAAGTTAGCACATAAATCCACGCTTGTCAGCCGGTCGCGATAAGCCAGTTTGCTTAGCCACCCCTTTACCTGGGGCCGTGGCTCACACAGAACTGTAGCAGTATGTAGGCCAGTTTGGCATATATTTTTGTCTTTGAGTATCTAGAAATAGGAAATAATATGTGTACATACCTACAACATCACCACCACACCAGGTACAGGACACCAGGGTAGTCACTTACCACACAAAAAGAAAAAGTCCTACAACATCCGAATTACTTACTAAAAAGGTTGAACACTTCATCCTTTGTAAAAACTTTTCTTGCGCTTAAAGATAAGCTATTAAGAAAATATTAGAGTTCCATGTTTAAAATTTTATTTAAGACTAGATTTTACCAGCGGCTTCGCCCGTGTGTATGTAGGAAATTATTCCACGGGCACCGTACATTTTTGCGGGCTAAAAATTAGCTATTCCAGGCTATAATCTATCTTTGTGCCAAGTTTCATTCAGATCCGTTAAGTCGTTTTTGATTTTATTCTTTACTAGCTTCTGCCCGCGACTTTGTACGCGGACCCTGTTGCTTATGCCAGCGACAACGGGGTCGCCATTTATGTTATTTTTTATCATTTTTCCCATTTAAATCTTTTATCACACTGAGCTTTAGTTTTATTTCATTCCAACAACCACCAAAACATACAGTCCATTTGTCATCGTTTTCATTTTGGTAACCGCATTATTATATTCCCCACTTGTCTCTAGAGACCTAGAAGTCAATGCGTAGATACGGTTGGAACTCAAGCACAATTCTCTATCCGTGAACGTTTCCGACTCACGAGACAATACATAACGTTCACGATCAGCGGTCAGTCGCACATCACGTGCCCCACTTGTTTCTAGAGACCTAGAAGTCGATGCGTAGATACGCTTGGAACTCAAGCGTAATTCTCTTTCCGTGAACGTCTCTGACTCGCGAGACAATACATGACGTTCACGATCAGCGGTCAGTCGCGCATCATATTCTTCACTGGTCTCTAGAGACCTAATGAATACGCTGAGAACGCAGGCGTGCTTCACGACCCGAAGAGGTTTCCACGGAGAGAGTTGCAGCCTAATGTTCTCGAACAGCATCAAGTCTCACCTGACGCTCTTCGGTAGATTCTTGGGATCTTATGATCCTCAATCTTATAGCTCTCTTGGACCATTGGGAAAGATTTGACCTCTTTCTAGGCATGGTCATAGTTTTATTGTGAAGATACCTGATCAATAAAAATCTAAATTAAAATGACTGCTCCCCTGCGTTACCGGGTAGGCTACCGTGTCACGAAGATAAATGGAAAAGGAAATTAAACACTCAAACAACATAAGCCCGATATTCATACGATAAAATGAAAAAATAAATAGGAGTTTTGGCCAGTAGAGTCAAATTTTCAATGATATACCATCGTCATCGAAAATCAGTCCTAAACTGATACGCCTTCACCGCGTGCAGGTACTCCCAGTTTATGTTATTTTATAATTACACAGTAAAATTAGTGATAGCTTTGATTTCCACATCAGATGTTTCTGATCTTCGATTTTTTTAAGTCAATAGGAAATGCCCATCATATTTAACAACAAAGACGTCATTCCTATATGTGTTATGTTGTAGCTAGGCTCTTGGAGTTCCACAACAGGTGTTACAGATCTTCGATTTTTATAAGTCAACAGAGAGTGCTCATCAGATTGAACAACTTGTGCTAAGACGTTATTCCTATATGTGTTATGGTGTAGCTAGGCTCTTGGAGTTCCACAACAGGTGTTCCAAATCTTCAATTTTTATACGTCAACAGAGAGTGCTCATCAGGCTGAACAACTTTCGCTAAGACGTCATTCTTATATGTGTTATGGTGTAGCTAGGCTCTTGGACTTCCACAACAGGTCATCCAGATCTTCGATTTTTATAAGTCAACAGGAAATGCCCATCAGACCGAACAACTTTTGCTAAGACATCATTCCTATATACACACATCAAAAGTGTCTAGGGATCAACATATATTTTTGCAATAACTTTTCTCTTGATTGATATTAATTTAAATTTTCTTTAAGGATTCATCAAATAAAGTGTTTTCGTTTGTCACAGTAACGATAAACCAAGTCACCTTTGCATTAATAAAGAAATTTGCCATTTTCCTAATAAAGGGATTTTTGACATTTGAACCACTAACATTAAAGTTCGAAAAAAAGACTGAAATAACAGTTTTCTTTAAAATTTTATTGGGTAACTTAAACAATTAATAATCCGTGTTTCTACCGCGAACACTAACAACACAAGAACATCGGTTTGGCATACTCAAAATGAGTTCATCCAAATCACGCTGTGGAATGGCCGCCCATGTTCGTTGCAACAACAAAAAAAGGTCTTCTTGCAACTGGATACCCTCCATATTCGGCAGAGCTCTTCTCTGTAGCATATCCCATGCATGCTCAATCGGGTTCAAGTCTGGCGACTGAGCAGGCCAGGGCAGGACATTGATGTTAGCTGCGGCGAGAGTCTGTCTTACAACTCTTGCGGTGTGCGGTCGTGCATTATCATGCATTAACTGAAATAAGGGACCGATTTGCACTTGTAGAGGAACGATGACGTCAGATACAATCGTCTCAGCATACATTTGAGCGTTGAGGTTGCCTCTGATCCAAATCAACTCAGTTCTTCCGCCGATCCAAATACCCGCCCATACCATGATGGTTCCACCACTATAAGGATGGACTTCCTGGCAGGATTTTAATCGCTGTTGGCGTCCAGGGGTTCTCCAGTGTCGTATACGTCTTGTATCCGGTCTCATACCAAAACGAGACTCATCAGATAAGCACACGAAACGCCATTGTTCTTCTGCCCAATTTCTGTGTTCAAGAGCCCATTGATATCGAATCCTACGATTGTGCATTGCTATAGGTGGTACCCGTAGCGGTCTTCGGGAATGAAGGTTCACTTCATGCAAGCGGTTTCTGACTGTTTGGTCGCTAATTAAGTTCCCTGAAGAGTGATGAAGCCTCACGGCTAACATCATGGCGGTTATTGTTGGAGCTCTTCGAGTTAAGATTTGAATGTATCGGTCTTGTCTCCGTGTGGTGCAGCGATACCGTCCTTCATGGCGCTCAGCCACGGTACCAGTGCTTCGGTAACGTGTCCAAAGTCGACTGATAACACCTTTTTTTGTTGTTGCAACGAACATGGGCGGCCATTCCACAGCGTGATTTGGATGAACTCATTTTGAGTATGCCAAACCGATGTTCTTGTGTTGTTAGTGTTCGCGGTAGAAACACGGATTATTAATTGTTTAAGTTACCCAATAAAATTTTAAAGAAAACTGTTATTTCAGTCTTTTTTTCGAACTTTAATGTTAGTGGTTCAAATGTCAAAAATCCCTTTATTAGGAAAATGGCAAATTTCTTTATTAATGCAAAGGTGACTTGGTTTATCGTTACTGTGACAAACGAAAACACTTTATTTGATGAATCCTTAAAGAAAATTTAAATTAATATCAATCAAGAGAAAAGTTATTGCAAAAATATATGTTGATCCCTAGACACTTTTGATGTGTGTATGTTACAGTGTAGCTGGGCTCTTGGAGTTCCACATCAGGTGTTCCAGATCTTCAAATTTATTCTCTCAGCAGAAAATGCTAATCACGTGGAACAATTTTTGCTAAGGTGTCATTTTTGTATCTCTTATAGTTTAGCTGGTCTGTTCCGGTTCTGCATCAGGTGTTCAAGTTTCCAAGATAAATTATAGCCTATATGTTGCCCAGACTTAATACCTATACAACAAAAAAAAAACATTCCAATCCGTCCAGTAGTTCCGAAGATTAGCGTGTACAAACAAACAGACAAACAGACATACAGACAAATTTTTTTTTTGAATTCGTGCTCTGCTACTGTTTCTAAACCCCCCTCAATTATTTTTTTTTTAATATATTCAATGTACAGACACAGTTTTTTTACTGTTTTATTATATGTATAGATAATATAATATTAGTATAGAAGTACTTTTTAATTTAGGAGCTTATCTTGTTTACTGTTAATTACTTCTCATACGATAAATGTGTAGAATCAAGTTTTTCCAACGAAACAGACAGCTGTGCTTCTGGGGAGTTTGTTGCACCACTTCTTCTTCCCAGCTAAAGCATTAGGAAGTGGTGAAGGGTGGGCGTTTTTGGGGGAATGTCTTAAGTAACTTTGACCTTCAAAAAGTGCTGATTTTCAGCCTAGTTTGAATGTATCACTTTTGAATGAATAGCTATATTACGTCACGGTGTAAATGAATCCCCTAACTTGGGCCGCCTTGGCACAACTCCATAGTTACCGTAATGAAATTAATGGTGGTACTATTAACCTGGCTTGGAGTCGCCTGCTTTTCTATTTTTGTTGAGATCACAAGGAATAACCGTTTGCTAAGAGCATTGTACATAACGCGGTTGTCTTTCGTTGGGAATTACTTATAGTAGGTAAAAGACAATATTTTTGAATGACTCGAAGAGAACGATCGTATTTTGTTTATAAAACCATAGAATAGGGATGAAAATTATAATTTTTGATTTATCAAATTAATAAAAAAATACTTCGCTAAAACGCATTAAAATTACGGATAGGGGGTGCGCTACATCACAACTCAGTATAAAATCTACATAGAAGTGACGTCATGCCATATTTTAACACATTATATCGGCGTAAACTTTCTATTACGTGAAAAAATCCAATATTCTAAGCTGCGGGAAATTTAAAAATTAAATTTTGGTCATCATCCCTATTCTAATTGAACATTGTCTTGAACAACAACAATATGATTTGGGTGCTTCAAAAACGAACCATCACGAATTTAGAAGAAATTAATTTCGTTTTTCTAAAAGTTTTCAAATGCCAACCGATAAATTGAGTCACCCCTACTCCCCACTACCAATATTAATTAATTCTGTCACCAACAATAATAGTACGGTCTGTCTACGATTACTAATTAAGATTTCTACGTCATAGACAAAGCCTAGACGAAAATATAGTCCCTAAGCACAATTACTAGCTATAAATAAAACTTATTCAATCCAACTTTTCAAAAAAAGTTTGACCCTATAAAAAAACAAGTCGAAAAACGATTGGAAGCCAATAAAACCACAATTTATTAATTACGAAGTTTAAAAACCAATACAGCGAAATAGTCTCAAAAACATAAATCAGCGCATTATTTTTTAATGAACACTTGGCTGCGTTCGATAAATCCAATAATTTAGCGATTCGGATGCATTAACTAATGATAACCAATGGATTTCCAATATGGGGGCATAGAGTATGGAATAAGTGTAGAGGTGGCAAAGTAATTAATTATAAAGAGGTAATTTTTTTTTGTAAGTATGTATGTAGAGGGTCAATCAATCAATCTGCCTAGCCTTTTCCCAACTATATTTGGGTCGGCTTCCCGGACTAACCGATTGCGGTTGAATACCAGTGTTTTACATGAAGTGACTGCCGATCTAGCCACCACAACCCAGTCAGTAACTGGGTAATACGATACCTCTTGGTCAGACTGGCTGTCAGATTTCAGGCTTCTGACTACCCGTAACGACTGTCAAAGATCCGCGAATGACTGCCGGGACCAACGGCTGAGCGTGCTTTACAAATCAGTAACTGATCTGACTCCGAAAATGGTTTCACTAATGGAAAGCCACAGTATTTCCGAGTGATTTAAGATATGTTTTATGGATACAATTTTCTCGCGGATGAAGTCGCAGGCAGAAGCAAGTCAACTATAATCGCCGCGAAGAAATCTACATCAATTTGATGACCCAATTGTTCAATTATACAAAAAAGGTGAGTGACGGAAAAACGTCAGTAATCACGACGTGCTGTGTGACCATGACTAAAAATATTTTAAATTAAAACATTTTTTTATAATTTCTATCTCATCCAAATTCAGAGTCATCGCCTACAAAACCATATTGTTAGTTTTAGCATAGATATCATTTAAATATTAATGTTTAGTTAAGCAATAGTGCCTACAAAATCCACAAGACGACTGACAGCGTACTTTGCAGTTTGTCAGATGATAGATAAATTGAAATAAAACTCTAACATTATAATAAATCTTCTTCTTTGTCGCATCAATAATTCTTTAAAAAAAATAAAATTCGGCCGGTATTCGGCTACTTCGATAGCACTAGCGCTGGCCTAGCAAAGGTCTTTAATAGTGAAGGTGTTTTTACAAAGAGAGAAAGACAAGAGGTCAAGCATCGTTTGTGGTGTATCTTTCCAGTCGCACTGTGGCTCATCGGAGTACCGTTTCCTGACAAAATTATATTAATGTATTTAAAAATGCTACAAATTGATGAATAACAATATTTTGGTATCAAAATTGAAATAAAAGCTATCACACTCTAGTTTACAAAAGGCTTGTTCTCAACTAGTGAGTTAAAAAACTACAATACCTCATAACAACCATCCGTAAAAACAAAACAAAAAACATATTTATTCAGTACAGACCAAAAAGGCACACAGCATTATAAATTAAACCATAAAAAAAGGAAACCAATAAAAGATATACAAATAAAAGCTAAAAATTAAAATATTATATAATAAATTGATCAACTGACTAAGCTGCTGTGGCCACAAACAGCATTCTCTAAAATTGGCATGCTTCCATTGTATTACGTGCTCTGTGCACCACGCTATTACAATAGAATTCCATTTTAATTGAGAACCGACGTCAATTGGTCGCTAATGAAAATCTTCGATAGCCTCCATGGAAATTTAATGCTTAATTGCTTTTCCATCAACATAGTTAATTGGATCGCATTTCTCATTTTGTTTTTGGAATTTCAAAAAGTTCATATAAATTGGGAGCTTCTCGGACGAGGAAAGCACCCTAATATTTTTGCCGTGCCTGGGGTCATAAACTTCAGGGGGATGAGCAATAGTAGCCCGCGAAATTTTTATAGGTTGACTGACAGATCTTGAACGTGGTTTAATCTGCTGATCGCGTTCGGATTTATTGGTGAAATTGGCTCTAAGTACCTGAACCGATACGCACTATGTATACCACTAAATCACCGATACGTATTTCGAGCGTGGTAATTTTGAGAATGAATCCTTTACGACGCGACACTCCTATATTGAATGCATTCAAACATTTTTATAAGCGTTAAGCTCCAAAGCCTTTATCTTTAGCAATTAGTTATCTCAAATTAAATCAAATGTTTTATTGGAACAAAAAATAGCCCCACAACAATGTTTGCGTTCGTTAATTGCTAATTAATTATTATAAAAAACTGTTGCAGCTTCAGCGGAGACCCCTAAGAACAAATTGTCACCAAACTTAACCACTAGATGCAACCTTATTAATAGCAGTTTATTCTTAACGGCAGATAGGAGACTCATGACAATTCTTATGACGTCATCCCTAAGTAGCATCAAAGGATTTGTAGTCTTTTGGATTTAGTTATCACTAGCTTCTGCCAGCGGATTTGCCCGCGTGAATGTCGGTAAATTATCCCACGGGAACCGTAATTTTTTCCGAGATAAAAAGTAAGTCCTTTGTATCAATCCAGGTTATAAACTATATGTGCGCCAAATTGCATCCAGATCCGTTCAGCCGTTTCAGCGTGAAGTAAACAACACACAAACTTTTGCCTTTATAATATTAGCATGATTCGTATAGATCTTAAACTCAAAATGAAGCTCTTAATTGAAAACAAAAGAGCATCCATACAAGCAAGTAACGTGTGTATGACAGTATTTCCTCAGTATTACTATCTGAAGCGAGCGTTTTATTGTTCAGAGCGTGTACCACGTTGTGTTGAGCGAAGCTCTTTGCTTTGTACTGAACGGCGCGTTCGATAACTTTTGCGGTGGAGATATTGTGTTTGCGATGTCAACATTGTAAGTTGAAGCATGTGTTTTTGCTGACTTTAACATTTACCGTTTATCTAAGTGCGGTTAAATTTAAGGGGCTTTTTTTTTCTGACTCTGTGAAATCATCCAATGACTTCTCCCGCTCCGGGTGGAGCGGAAGGGAGTGTCATACTCTTACTGACTAAAACCCATCCATGTACCTTCCGTAGCCCTTATGTTCCGGGATAGCCGTAACCTTTTCGGACAATCCCTCTTACCCGGCAAGCAAGGGGTTCGTAGCTTAGCAATAACAATCGCACAAGGCTATCGATCAGGTTAAGCTACGCTTGTCAAGGCCGTTCCGTAGATGAATGACCATCTTTACATACAGAGACCCCTCCATCTTGACCGTTATAAGGGTTGTCAGAAGCTAAAAGTCTCACCAGTCGTGTTCAAGAGTGTCGCCATATATGACCTCCACAACCCAGTCAGTAACTGGGAAATACGATACGCCTTGATAAGACTGGCTATCAGACTTTTGGGCTTCTGACTACCCGTAACGACTGTCAAAGACCAACCAACAACGACCAACCACTTACGGACCAACGGCTTAACGTGCCTTCCGAGGCTTGGTTGCTAGAAAAAAATAAATAGAAAATCTACTTACATATTGACTGTCTATTTTTAGAACAGAATATCATACCTGTATACCCCGAAAGGTTGGGCAGACGTGTTCCTATAGAAGCAGCAGTGGCCCCAATGGTAACTGGTCCAACTTACGAGTTCGAACTCAAGCAGGTGCTTTACTTTGTGTAAATAATTTTATCGCCACTGCTCTCAGAAGAAAAACATCGTGACTAAACCGACTTATACTAAAACCGAAAATTCGAAGACATGTGACATCCACCAACTCGTACTGGGACTCAACAACAACTCGTCCCACTAGTGGGAACATTAAAGGCTGATTATTGACTGCTGATTTGACGACACGGTTGGCGAAGCGGTTGAGCGATTGACTGCTGCGCAGCATGTCGCGGGTTCGATTCCCGCACGGAACAAAAATTTGTACGACCTGCAAGTATTTGTTACGGGTCTGGGTGTTTTTCTATCTATAATATGTATGTAGTTAGAAAAAAAAAATAGTATAAGTAGTTTGTCAGCCGTCTCGTTACCATAACACAAGCATTAGGTTGATTAGCTTGGGATGATATGGCGTTGTGTGAAATGTCCAATGATATTATTATTATTTATTTATTATTATTGTTCCTATAGTTCACCCACATTTCGCCAGTCTTGTTAAGTCCCATGTTATGTGAGTCTATTGTCATCAACCGAGCACAAATCCAGACTCCTGACTAATAAATCAATTAAGATGACCCAAGCCTAGTTTTTTTCTTATTTCTTCGAGGGTGGATAGTCTTCACGGAAGTCTGAGTAGTCTATAAGCTTAACAGCCTTTCACCATTCCTCAATTAACTCTTGACAACCGTAACGGGCCCAAGTGTAGTTACTCCTACATCGACTTACTAGAAGTAGGTCACCAGTAACATTGCACCGCAATAACCTATTTCGAACAACGACAGAACATGTCAGCTGACAAGAAACCAATACGTTACGGTATTAGTAGGCCGTTCCTCTGATTGTGGTTTTGATAGCTGTTATGTACAGTGCAGCAAACAGAACTGTCCAGTGGCTTAAATTAATGTTATTGCCTTTTTCCATTTGGAATTTCTCAGTAGCAGCATTACTTTGTGTAAATAATTTCATCACCACTCAATCATCCAATGACTTCTCCCGCTCTGGATGGAGCGGAAGGGAGTGTCAGACTCTTACTGATTAAAAACCATTCATGTTCCTTTCTTAGCCTTTTATGTTCCGGGGCGGCGGTAACCCTTTCAGACAATCCCGCTGACCCGGCAGGCTTAGGCCTTAACGGGCCTCCTCCTTTTTGCTGACATCTCCCAGGCGCGCATGGAACACCTACGCGCCATCCAGCACGCGTCTGGTCCTGATCGGACGGTGAGCTACCTATTACTCACCATCCGCAGGCCTCAGTAGCAGCTTGTGGTCTGATCGAAGTTATGGCAATAGCCTCGCCCAATAACAGGGGATGAAATAGACTAAGACTAAGACATAACTGGTGAAATCTGGGTGTATAGTTGGTACACCTCTGCCTAACCCGGGTAAACAAGGCATGATGTATGCACGACAATCAAGTCTACTGCGTCAGTGTTTGTCAGAAGTGTCAAGTCTAAACAGGAAACCGACTGCCTAATATGTCGCGGTTAGGTGAATCTAACAATGCAAATCATTGCAGCTGTCATAATTTTCATGACATTCGTCACTGTAGACGTCAGTGGCAGCCATCGCTACTCTGGGACACCGTAGCCAAAAGCTATGTTTCTTTGGCTTCTCATGTTACCGAGGAGTGAAATTTATAATTATCTTCATTATTCTCCAGCCCTTATTCCAATTTAGTATCGGCGCAGCACGTCATGCTTTTTCTTCTGCGTCATGTTTGCCGCAAATATATCTACGTATTTTCTTTCTTCTTCGTATGCTAGTTTACGTAAGCCATTTTTTTTAACTGTTCATAGTTCGTAATATTATTTACTTTCCATACTATTTATTGTACAGACGCCAAACATGAAGCGATCCCAAACTGTCAAATATTCCTAATTGAATATGAAACTTATAGTTTTGTAATAAAGTTGAAAATCTATCAAAGATATTTCACAGATTAGGGTAGCTTAATGTGCAAAATACAAAATAAAAGTTCTTCAATATGTTGTGCCACTTTTTCTTCCTAGCTAAAGCACTTCGAAGTGGTGACGGGTGTGTTTGGGGAACTGACTTTTGTAATTTTGATGTTCTAAAAGTGCTGATGTTTAAATAAATGACTTTTGATATTAACTATATGTTCAGGTTTCCTCACGATTCTTTCCCTCAACCACTACAGTGAAATCCAAGATAAACTCACAAAATACATTAAAATTGAAAAAGTCACTTTAGCACTTACCCGGATTTGAAATTTTGATTGAGCCCTTGCATAAGAGATGAGGCCTAAACTACTAGACCATCACGACTAGGTAAAGCCATAACATTTTGCCATTATAAATACGTGGGTGCTGTAGAAGCTTCTTCGGAAAACTTTGGATCCCTACAAAAAATCCTCATGAAAAATTTAAGAAGCATCATACTAGAAAGCATCCATGTTGCTGAACTTTTAAGATGTTCAAAAAGGTTTTCTTGAATAAAATATTTTGAATCATGATCTTGAGTAGTCTTTAAGTTTTAAGACTAAAAGAACTTACTACTCAATGGTAGCAACACACCATAACATTTACTTGCAAAAGTTTGGTCTTGCACAAGTCAGACTGAATTACTCTGATACTTGCGTTAACTCATCCCAAACACGTTATTGTATACTTGTGCAATTCCAAATTTGCGCAAGCATATCGCTACGTGTGAAGCGGCTGCGTAACACAAATTATATCTTTGTTTCTTTTGGGATGATGTTTCTCTTTTTTTAGTCGATTAGAATCCTCATCATCATTTCAGTTGAAAGACGTCCACTCCTGGACATAGGCATCACCCAAGCGCCGCCACTTCGAACGGTTCTGTGTTTCTCGTATTCAGAGCATTCGTGCAGCCTCTACAAGGACTTCCAAGGTTATCAAGACATCTTATGGGAGGCCTTTTGTTTTCCGGTACGCGAACCATTCGGCCCCATCGGTCATTATTTTGTTCTGTGAGTAATATGCCCTGCCCATTGCGACTTAAGTTTAGCAATTCTTCGGGATAATTATGTTGGCTACCTTCAAACATCAACATAAGTAATACCTAGACCTTACTGAATTCTACTTTTTCGTAGTGTGGCAAAGGTAGTAAAAAAACTAAAAAGTGTCAGCCCAGAACTTTAATCTTTATAACTTGACACTAACTCTGGCAGGTCATAAAAAGCTAATTCCATCCACGAAAACGCGGCTAAGAATTGAGAAAAGTAAACTGATTTCTGCCGTATCGTATATGTGGAGATAGCGGTAGAGTGGCACAAGACCCGTAGAACGTTGTCATCGCGAGACCCCTCTGGAAAGTGGAACACCGAGTCTGGTGGTTGATATAGACGGTAGCGATTTTACACAAATTTAATTTTACTTGTCGGTGAAGGAGAGAAAAACATAGAGCAGGGGTGCCCAAACTTATTTTGTCTACTGGCCACTTTGACAATAAATTATTTTTTTGCACCACCATTTTTCCTCCTACTTAAAATCACTATCTAGATGAAATTACAAATAGCCTTCTAAGCGTCTACACAACGCCTCCATTGTTTTTCTGGGTCTCTCACTGCCTTCCTTTAGACCTGCAGCGCCCACAAGGGGGGACTTTAAGTGTTATAGAAGAGAGGTTAACTTGTCACCGGAGCTTACATCTTCGGTCTTGAATTTACAGATTACCTCCCAATTCAATAATAAGATAATAATCAAATTAATAATCCCAAAGGATTAGGTAGACCAGTACCTATAGTACACCTACTTTTCGCCGTTATGTTTAAGTCCCATGTTAATTGTGGTGAGCCTGTTGCCATCAACCGGGGACAAACCCAGACTCCGCGCTGCTACTGAGAAACTTCAGATGGAAAAATCCAACAACACAACAATAGCGCTTGCGACCTCTAGACCAATGTGGCAGTAGCAGAATTAATTTGCAAAACCAGTAGTTTCCTATTCCAAGCTTATAAGTTGCATGGTCTGCTTAAAATTGGAGTCAATGCAGTATTTGGCAAGATACTGAGTTGATTAAATATCGACTATAATAACATTTCTTTACATGATTGTCCATAAAAAGACTTGATATTAAAAATTACAAGGCCGTTTATACTTTAGGCCTACACCAGATTCATCAACACGTACCTAAGGGAGAGACGGCTAAATTGAATCAGCATTTAAGGCAATATCTAAACGCCTAACCGCTTACACCTCACACCCGACCCCAGGCCGGTGTCGCAGCGAGCGTTAAATCCCCAACTTCGGTAACACGACGACGGTGCCGCCGGTTTTATTTCCAAGTTTCCCCACTTCACCTACCCCGGTATCGTCTATGTTCCAGGAAAAATATTTTACACAAGCGTCCGTGTGTTGGAAGTGTCCAAGTTTAAAATTAGTCCACATTGTAAATATTGGTTGTGCTCAAGGGAAAGTTTGCTACTATTTCTCGGATTGGACCTCACTTGTTTGTACGGGATTGTGTAGTGGCTTGTAACTTGTTTGTACTGGCGGTCCGGATTTCGGCAAAGAGCTGATGAAATACGATGCTGATGATACCAAACTTGCTAACTTACTTAATAAGAATTAAAACAAGAGTTTTTGTAAGGTATTACTGGAAAAGACACTAAACTTATAGTACCCTGATGAACATGGCCCAGGGCTTTCTAAATACTACAAAATAGCGATTAATTTTAGACAGGTTCTCATCACCAGGCCTGGTAAATTGCTAGCAGAAAAAACTGGTGTAAAGTGTTCTTTTAATTATCAAGAATCACGGGGTTGACCCATGAACGCAAAATAGTACGTTCCCAGTATTTTATTAGCTATTTCCCTCTCAATCTTTCATCCTAGACCTTACTTACTCCTTACTTTAAAACAATTGTCAAACGAATTTCGCAAGGTTCGTGGTTACACCAGGGCGAAAACTTTTCGCCTGTCTCCAGCAATATACGCGGATCATTCTTTTTCTTTATCCGCTGAGGCAAAAAATTGCTCCCAAACTTTTTGGTTTATGTTCGTAGAATCTGCATTTTTTTTTTACTTCTCGCAAGATAAGAATCGTGGGAAAGCCGGTTTGTGCGTGCAAATTTTATTCGTATACTTTAAAGATTTAAATAATGTATGTTTGCGTATAAGGTATTTATAATATTTATATTGTAAAAGTTTTACGAGTCCATTAGGGAAAGGCGAAGTTGGGGGTTTGTTAAAGTAATATTTGGGTAATAATATGTCTCTGGGGGATCCCCCAAATGTGGACAGCGCAGGTCAGGTCGTTGCAACGATGCTTCGGGGAGTGAATCTAAGTTCAGCAGTGGACGTCTTTTTTGTCATGTTGCTCTTTGTTTATCGATAAGAAAGGTTAATATTTTAGGTTTTATAAAGGTTTACTTCACATTAAGATTTGCAGGCACACACTACACCATGAATGACAAATTTGGCTAGAAATGATCAGTTAGTGTTGTGATATCTTGTAAAGAATTGAGGCTAAGAGCGTTCTATTCTAAAAAAGATTGTATCGAATTCTAGCTAGCCCAATTCTCTTACAAAATACCTCACGTTACAATATCAAGACCAAGAAAATCTATCGTAATATGAAAGTACGTTCTATATTTCAGATATTATGATGGTAGGGCTTTCCGCGCTAGTTAGCAACTAGCCTCGGGTGACTTAACAAAAATAGCGGCGCGAAATACACTGGCGTGCTTCAGTAAATGTGGACCAAACATTGTAGGTACACGTACGGTAGGAATGGTGTTTCCCGTCGGCCATGTTTTTTTGGCTGAATCGTTTGAGATTTGGTGTGTTCTGGTAATTGGGTTGTTCCGTTACTGCTCGACTTTTTTCTGCGGATAGGTGTTGAAGGTTACGTTTTATCATGTTCTATGAGTGAAAAAGCTGGTTTGTAGGTTATTTTTTTGATGAATTGGGAGTGTTTTAAACTTTATGCAACCGTAAAAATATCGTACAAACTTTATTTATTATTGCTTCTCTGCCGTTTGTTTCATTCGTTGTCTTTTCCGTAATTTTTCCAAATATAACACGACCTAAAAAAAAAGTAAATCGGGGCTAATACAACTGGACCACCGTTCTCCCCTCATTGGCTTTACAAAACTAATATTTATATCGTCAGTCAAAAAAAATCGAAAAAAAAACAATAACTGTCAGACGACAGAACTACTCCCATGATCCACACTAATATTATAAATGCGAAAGTAACTCTGTCTGTCTGTCTGTTACCTTTTCACGCCTAAACCACCCAACCGATTTTGCTGAAATTTGGTATGTAGATAGTTTGCATTCATGAGAAGGACATAGGCATATTATTTTTTGGAAATTCAACCCCTAAAAGGGTTATAAGGGGTGGCAAAGTTTGTATGAGAAAAATATTTTTATTGCACATTTTTGCATAGGTAGGGTAGGTAGGGTAGGTAGGGTAGGTAGGGTAGGTAGGGTAGGTAGGGTAGGTAGGGTAGGTAGGGTAGGTAGGGTAGGTAGGGTAGGTAGGGTAGGTAGGGTAGGTAGGGTAGGTAGGGTAGGTAGGGTAGGTAGGGTAGGTAGGGTAGGTAGGGTAGGTAGGGTAGGTAGGGTAGGTAGGGTAGGTAGGGTAGGTAGGGTAGGTAGGGTAGGTAGGGTAGGTAGGGTAGGTAGGGTAGGTAGGGTAGGTATCATAGTTAAGACAGGACAACGTCTGTCGGGTCAGCTAGTAATAAATAAAGAAAGAAAAATCGTTTATTCTGAACACGCGCAGGAAATACACAGAAAAAAAATACAAACAAAACAGAATATTAAAAAAATAAGGCAAAAACAAAAGTTTAAAAAAAATACAAAAAGCTGTGCGAGGCCAAAAAGGCCTTTATCTCGGCAAATAATCGCAGTGTGCTGATATTTTAGTAAAATAGATATTAGTAATTCTGGCCAAAGCGTAGCTCGTTCACGCGTTGCATAGACAATGAATGCAAAACGTGGTACGTGTTAGAACGTAATAAGAGTTTCATGGAACGGAATTACATCCCATATTGTATAGTGCCAGGGTTATGCGAACAGGTAATCTGGGTTTATATATATGAGAAATTCTAATGACATTGGCGTAGTGACGTCATAATATGAAAATCAACTTTGTTCAGCGACACAATTATGTAATAGGTACTGGATTCTGACAGCGGCTTCGCCCGGAAATTACCCGACGGGAATGTACTGCCGGGATAAAAATCGTTAAGTCCTATTTGTTAATCTGAGTTATAAGCTATCTTAGTCCCAAATTTCATTTAGATCCGATCAGCCGTTCTGGCGTGATTCAATGATGAACAAACATCTATCCAAACTGTTGCTTTTACAATATTATACTAGCTTTTGCAAACTGACTAAGAAGAAGAAGTTATGACCTACGTAGTCATTCACATTCACAATCATTAAAATAGTAATCACTACATAGTTTAAAGTAAAGTCGCTTCCTGCGTCCTAAAGTCTGTGTGTATGCTTAGATCTTTAAAATTACACAGCGGATTTTGCTGCAGTTTTTTTAATAGATAGAGTGATTCAACAGGAAGGTTTATGTGTATAATTTGTCGACATATTATGCGGGCGAAGCCGCGGGCGGAGGCTAGTATATATACTTTACTTAAATAATTATTATAATATGTCACTAGCAACACAAGTGTAACTCAATCTGTAGGGTTTTTTCCCTCAAAAGACCATTTTTAAACACCAACCTACATGGTTTTCATGTGATCTGACCAATATCATGCCATGTATTTAAAAGAGACTGTGACTTCTGAGTTTGTTGCGGCCTTTTATTCTCAGTCTTTTTCTTTTAGTGTGGTTAGTGACTAACCTGGTGTCAGAGTTTTCATGCTGCCAATGGGCCTCTGACTTAGCTTTACATGCTGTTGAGAAATATTTCTCAATCATTCTGGTTTTCACCCGATGTTTTCTTTCACCGAATTTTAAGCAAGTGATAATTATACAATACGCACATGAATCAATGCCTTGCGTTCGAACTCGAGAGCTATGACTTGGCAGTCTGACAGTCACACGACTAGGCTATCACTGCTGTCAGAGTAGTCAGATAGGAAACGCTGAATCCATCTACATAGTTTAAAAAATATTATTGACGTATAAAAGTTTTTGTGAAAACCTTTTTGCAAAAATAAAATCATTTAACAATTTTATCAGTAGTATTTAATATTAAAAACAAACCACATTAGGTTTGTAAAAATTGGAGCTGCTCAATCTCAAGCCTTTTAGTCTTCAGTATAATCTTTGACGGTACAAAAGGCTCTCGGGCACAACTTACGTTTAATTGAATTTATTAAGTCTTAGATCTTGAACGTGTCTTGGAAGTTTACTACAAAAGCGTATACACAGAATTAGGTTCCTAATTTCTTAAACCTAGTTGAAGCTATGAAAATGATTTCAAACTTTTCGCCCACACTCACAAACACATACACTCCTCCCATACACAACACACACACACCCAATCACACTCCCATACACAACACACACACATACTTACTATAACTTTTGGATAATAATTATTTTCGGGTTCACCGATCAATGTACAACGCCAAATGTTATTTACGTGATGCTGGTTTCTATGTAAAAGGCGGAGTCCTGGTGTCCTGAAACACAGGCTTGCTACTAAGCTCAGACACCAGTCTCCCACAATGATAATATAATCATAACATTTTAAAACATCTATGTACCTACCCTACCTACCCTACCTACCCTACCTACCCTACCTACCCTACCTACCCTACCTACCCTACCTACCCTACCTACCCTACCTACCCTACCTACCCTACCTACCCTACCTACCCTACCTACCCTACCTACTCTACCTACCCTACCTACCCTACCTACCCTACCTACCCTACCTACCCTACCTACCCTACCTACCCTACCTACCCTACCTACCCTACCTACCCTACCTACCCTACCTACCCTACCTACCCTACCTACCCTACCTACCCTACCTACCCTACCTACCCTACCTACCCTACCTACCCTACCTACCCTACCTACCCTACCTACCCTACCTACCCTACCTACCCTACCTACCCTACCTACCCTACCTACCCTACCTACCCTACCTACCCTACCTACCCTACCTACCCTACCTACCCTACCTATTCTACTTACCGAATCACTTAGGGGTATGAAAAAATAGTAAAATAGTAGCTGAGTCTGAGACCTACTGAATCCTACTACTATTATAAAGGCGAAAGTTTGTAAGTATGGATGTATGGATGTTTGTTACTCTTTCACGTAAAAACTACTGTATAGATTTGGATGAAATTTGACACAGAGATGGTTTATATCCTGGATTAACACATAGGATATTTTTTATCCCGGTAGAACATTCCTGTGGGATAATTTCCGACCTCCACGCGAGCGAAGCCGCGGGCAGAAGCTAGTATGCATATAAAATTTCATTAAAATCGGTCAATCCGTTTCGAAGGAGTAACTGACATTGTGACACGAGATATATGAGAGATATAATTATATGAGATATACAAGATTATTTTTTAAAAAATGGGGGACATAGGCGGTCTTAATTTTATTTATGTTTGTTCCTAGGACTTATTTATTATTATGGATATCACTGTAAATGTTTCGTTACACTGTGATTAAAATTAAGTAATTTATATTTTAGCGATAGTAAACTAATTTAATAGCACCACCAAAATAATCATCATGACTTCATCATAACATTTGATTAATAATTATTGATAATACCAATGGCTATAATTATGTTACATATTATATGCTATAGACACGATTCTTTGATTTGAAAAACAGGTCATTAACGAAATGAATGTATTTCGCGGTCTACCTTTGCGCATACTCCTTAAAGAACTTCATAACGATGATAAGAAACTTTTACTTACAAGCAAAAACAAACTTCCTCCTGATTAGATTAGTTGGTATAATCTAAGTATAACGAGACTTCTAGTACTTAATTAAGTGATCACGCTGGCGTCGCCGCGAGGTATGACTTTGCACAACAACCAAACACTTTCCTTGCTTCGGATAGGTGCGGCAACTTAATTTGATATGGTTTTTGCTATAATTATAATGGAAATGCATATTTATAATTACAATAATACCATTGTAATAAGAATCAGTGTCTTTTATTTTTATTAACTTTCTAATTGTAAATACTGTTTTAAATATTCGTGAGAGAAAAGAATATAATTGGATATCAAGCTTTGATGTTTTGTTACTTGTGGCACGAACTATGAGATTAGACAAAAAGAAACAAAATATTTGATCTGGGACTCGCACTAGAATTACAAATAGAAAAAAAAGTAATGGATGGTAAATGAGCAATAGGTAAGTAATTAACAAATTAAAAATTAAAAAAAAACCGGCGCACGAAGGTTACCGTACCATTAAACTCAAAAACTCAAACTCAAAAGTCATTTATTCAAATTAGGCTGAAGATCAGCACTTTTTGAAGGTCAAAGTTACATAAGACAGTCCCCCAAAAACGCCCACCCTTCACCAGTTCTTCTAAGAACGGCAAAAAAAATCACATTTGTTGTATGGGAGCCCCCTTAACCTTTTGACCGCCACAGTCGTGTATAGACGACAAACTAAAATGTGCCCAGCACGCCACGGTCGCGACTGGGTGACAGAATTTTAAACGTAAATATACACTCGAGAGCAATGAATCCGGGTCACTTAAAGAATGTTAAAAATCTCGGAAACTAAAAATGATAGGTTAATGCAATAAATTGTATTTAATAGACAATGTAATACTCCTTAAATGAAAGTAAAAAAAATATGAGTCACCATACATTTTATTAACACAAAATTACATAAAGAAAAAAACTGCTGATCTCTCCTTAAAACAAAAATAGGAAACATGAAATTTTTGAACTTTATTACGATTTTCTTGAATTTTAATACTTCGTATTGCCTCCTCGTGCTTCCATTACTGCGTTTACGCGGTTTGGCATGCTGTACACCAAGTTCCTTATACGATTTTGGGGAATATTCTCCCATTCCTCTGTGAGAGCAATTTTGAGCTCACGAAGCGTGATTGGGGGAGGGTTTCGTTGTTTTACGCATCTGCCTAGCTCGTCCCAAGCATGCTCGATCGGGTTGATATCCGGGCTGCGCGCTGGCCACTCCATACGAGTAATGTTCATCTCTTGAAGGTAGTCATTCATAATCCTACCTGTATGAGGTCGGGCATTGTCATGCATAAATATAGCATCCTCACCTAAATTGACCATAAATGGACCAACGTGATCATTGAGGATTTCTTCCACATATCTTACGCTAGTTAAAGAGCCGTTTTCTATGATCACCAGCTCTGTGCGACTTTCAGAAGAAATTCCGGCCCACACAAGTACAGACCCACCACCGTAGGCTACTTTTTCTTCGATGCATGCTTGCTTGAATCTTTCCCCTGGTCTTCGATACACTCTGTGTCTTCCATCGTGCTTGTAGAGCATAAATTTTGATTCGTCGGAGAACATAACTTTTGACCAATCTTCAATACTCCAATTTACGTGGCCCTGGGCATATCTTAGTCTTGAAATACGATGCCCACGCTCCAGTTTAGGGCCGTTTGCAGGTCTAAGGGGTTTTAAGTTAGATTCAGCAAGCCGACGTCTTACTGTCCATGCACTTGGGTTACTTCCTCCGAGGCGTCGAAACTGATTTGTGAGTTCAGTTCCTGTGAGAAAGCGATTTCGAAGCATGGTGTTCACCAAGTATCGGTCTTCTCGTGCTGTGGTACACCTGGTTCTGCCCGTTCCTGGTCTGCGTAGGTTAGAACCAGTTTCTTCGTAACGTCGGAGAACTCTTTGTACTGTTGACAGCGACACACCGACAGTCCTGGCTGTATCGCGCTGACTCCGGCCGGTTTCCAGCATTGTAAGTATTCTGGTGCATTCTTCAGGCGTAAGCGACATAATTTCAGCTTGAATAATGAATATAGAGCACTATCAACATGGTTTATGTACCCACATAAATGACAGATTACAAACAAAAGCAAAACCAAATGCTGTAATTTCGTAGTTCCATCTTCGAAAGTGGCCCTTTTTCAAATTTGATTTTTTTATGATATAACTTTACAAAAACTAAGAAGTTTTAATACCTTCATTTAAGGAGTATTACATTGTCTATTAAATACAATTTATTGCATTAACCTATCATTTTTAGTTTCCGAGATTTTTAGGATTCTTTAAGTGACCCGGATTCATTGCTCTCGAGTGTATAATAATAATAATAACTCTGTTTCAGGTACTGGAACAAACCGTCAACGTATCGGCCCAGCGACTGTCGGATCAGGTGCGTGTCATCCAACGAAATCATAGGTTGGACGATACCGCACTTGATAGGCTGCGCTCAGAGGTATTGAGCAACCATATTATCGTCCCAACTCCGACACAAACCGCGGTACCAGCGTCAACAACTGATGTAGTTCTACCGCGGTCCAATCATGGTGTTGAAGAGGAGGATGATAGGGTTGCCACAGTAAGTAGCCAGTGCAACGACAGATTGAGGAACGCTCTGGAGGATGCATTCCGCGAGTATAGATCCATTCCGACCGGACTTAGACCTCGATTACCACGCCTACCTATGCATAAACAAAATAAGGCGCTGGTGTGTGCCTTGGACTCGCAGCTTGAGAATTTTTTCAAAAGCAGCGAGGATCTTGTTGATACACACTCGATCCTGTATTGCGCGGCTGTTGCGGCGTGTCGATTAGCTAACGTTAAGTTTCCAAACTGTGACGAAGCTAGTCGACCAAAACCAGTCGTACCAGCCTGGCAGTACAGAATTGAGCGTCGTATCGATGGAGCCAGGGTACTCATTGGCAAATTATACTGCTTCAGGGAGGGTAATACTCGACCACGAGTGATGCGCTTTGTAAGGCGTGCATTCTCGGGGACTGGAATCAGTCCTCTAGAATACATGTCCCGAGTTACAGAGCGCATCGACTTCCTGAAGCAGAAAGTTTGTGCATGGGCGAGCCGTATTCGGCGGTATAAGAGGCGGGTGGATCGATACAAGCAAAATCGCATGTTCCAGAGTGACAAGAGGTGGGTATATAGAGCTTGGGAACGACCCGAACAAAATTTGACAGACGCATGCCGCCCGGATGATGCTACCACGAGTGCATTCTGGCGCAGCATCTGGTCGGTGCCCGTCTGTCACGCTGAAGCTGACTGGACTCGGGATGTCGAGCGAGTGTGTGAAACTATACCAGAAATGGCAGCCGTCTTAATAACACCGTTAGACGTAGCCAGAGCAGTCCGTCCGTTACCGAACTGGAAATCGCCGGGACCGGACGGACTGCACAACTTCTGGTTGAAATGGCTAGTTAGTTCACACACTTGCCTGGCATCTCAGTTCCAGTCATCTTTAGAGTCTGGGTCGCTACCTCAGTTTTTAACAACAGGCGTTACCCACCTCCTCCATAAGTCTGGCAGTCCCGCGGAACCTAAGAATTATAGACCGATCACATGTTTATCGACGGTCTATAAACTACTTACATCCATTTTGAGAGTGAAAATTAATACGCATAGGAATGGGTCCCGTGGTACTAAGGAGCTACTCCTCATTGACATGGCCATCAACCAACAGGTTCGTCGATCCCATAAGGATTTGTCGACATGCTGGATAGATTATAAGAAAGCCTATGACTCGGTACCACATACATGGCTGAAGAGAGTGCTGGAGTTGTACAAAATAGATGCAACTCTACGCATTTTCCTTGAGACGTGTATGGGGCAATGGAGGACGGTTCTTCATTATCCAGGGTGTCTACAGATCCAGGAGAATGATGAGCCTATATGGATTAAACGGGGAATATTTCAGGGCGACAGTTTGAGTCCACTTTGGTTCTGCTTAGCTCTGAATCCTCTTAGCACTCTGCTGGAGGATTCAGGTCTAGGTTATCGGTTGAAAAGAGGCGGTCAGGTCTCACCTCTTCTACATGGATGATTTAAAAGTCTTTGCCCCCAACAAATTGCGACTGATGGAGTTACTGAAGGTAACTGAAACTTTTAGTAGCGCCATCAGGATGGAATTTGGTGCGGATAAATGTGCAGTCATGCATGTAAAGCGAGGGGAGATTGTGGAATCCGAGGGAATCCAACTCTCGGATTCCATACACCTTAGATCCCTCTCCTCATCCGAAAGCTATTTGAGTATGTCGGAAGCGTTGGGTATCAATGTTACTGACATGAAGCAATCGTTGAAGAAGCGCTTCTTTGGTCACCTGAATAAAGTTTTGATTAGTCTTCTTTCAGGCGGAAACAAGGTGCGCGCCTTTAACGGTTGGGTCATGGCGGTTTTGATGTACTCTTTCGGCATACTCAAATGGACTCAGACCGAACTTGACGCCTTGGATAGGAGGGTCCGTACACTGCTGACCGCAAACCGGATGCATTACCCACGATCATCGGTGATGAGACTGTATATCCCGCGGAAGTGCGGGGGTCGAGGCTTTTTAAATGCAAAGACCCTCCACAATCGCGAGATTTGCAGTCTCAGGGATTATTTTTTAAAAGCCGATGCGGGTATGCACCGTAATGTGGTGGCAGTGGACATAGGCCTCACCCCGCTTTCCATGGGTAAAGAGAACTGGCGCAAACCTGCAGTACTGACTACCGATGACCGCAAGGAGATATGGCAAGGCAAGGAGCTTCACGGGCGCTTCTATCGGGTTCTTCATGAGCCCGGTGTAGACTTCTTAGCGTCCGTGTCCTGGTTACGTTTTGGTGACCTTTTTGGGGAAACTAAAGGTTTCGTCTGTGCAATTATGGACGAAGTTATCTTGACGAATAACTATCGGAGACATATTATGAAGGACGGGACGGTTGACGTGTGTCGGGCATGCCACCGTCCAGGTGAGTCCATCAGACATATTATCTCTGGTTGTTCTCGTTTAGCTAACGGCGAGTACTTGCACAGGCATAACCAAGTGGCCAGGATTATTCACCAGCAACTTGCTTTGAAATATAAACTTGTAGACTCTGAGGTACCGTATTACAAGTAAGTATGTGCCCGACCTAGTTTTTGAGAATGACCATGTCACGTTGTACTGGGATCGGTCTATCATTACTGACAGAACTATTGTCGCCAATAAGCCTGATATAGTAGTGATAGATCGATTAGCGCGCCTTGCAATGATAGTCGATGTTACCATTCCACATGACGAGAACCTCGTGAAAGCTGAGAAAGAGAAACAAATAAAATATCTCGACTTAGCACACGAGGTTGTTGACATGTGGAATGTGAGCTCGGCTGTCATTGTACCGTTTGTCGTAACAGCCAATGGCCTGATAGCCAAAAGCCTCGACCAACATCTTTCGAGGCTTTCGTTAGGCGGTTGGATCAAGAGCCAGATTCAGAAGGCAGTACTCCTCGATACGGCTCGCATTGTGAGGAGGTTCTTGTCTCTGCAGCCCTAACCACCGGTGCCTTGGACCGTGCTCCCGACATCGGCGGACCACTATTTATTATATTTTTAAATGTTTTTTTTTTGTTTTTTTATAAAAATATTTAAAAATATATTAGATAAGAAATGGAATAAATGAACGAATAATAATAATAATAGCTTCGACCTCACTACTATTTTGTAGGTATTAAAGGATGAATTCGGAGCTTGGCGCTGAGGGCACTTTTTCATTTTTGACGTGGCGTTCAAAAGGTTAAATATATATTTTATTCTGTTTTTAGTATTTTTTGCTATAGCGGCAACAGAAATACATCATCTTTGAAAATTTCAACTGTCGCGGCTCATGATACAACCTGGTGATAGACGGACAGACAGACAGACGGACAGCGGAGTCCGAGTAATAGGTGACCGTGTTCGCTAGCAAGCACCAAGTATACATAATCTCGTCAGTACAGCCTCTGTTCTTACGCTTACTTCCTGAAATAAAAATATTATGTAATAAAAAACTGAGCACGTCACCGGCACAAGACAGAATTTCCGTAATACCTTTAGGACAAAAGATAAGCTAGAATACAGTCTAGCTTTATTACAGGTAGGAAATATAATACTGGAGACATTAAACTCCAATCTATAACCCGACAGCATGCAGTATGCCTACCAGCATGTCTGAGAGATATTTCTCAACAGCATGTGAAGCTAAGTCAGAGGCCCATGGCCAGCATAAACACTTTGACACCAGGTTAGTCACTAACCACACGAAAAGAAGAAGATCTATACTCTGTTCTAAATGGCAGTTTCTACATTTGCACAGAGACCAGCACATCAAGCTACTCCAATCTGTCAAATTTCTGTGATAGATATTCAACTATATTACAAATTCATAAGGTTCATGTTCAATTGGGAATATTTGGCAGGTTGGGATAGCTTGATGTGCTGGCGTCTGTACAACATGATTAAGACGCAACTAATTCTGCCTTGTCGTTGAATTTCTTACTTGTATTTCTTTAAGTCTCTTTTTACTAACGACACTTAATCACACTGTCACACCAATATTATAAAGGCGAAAGTTTGTGAGTGAGTGTGTGTGTGTGTGAGTTTGTATGTTTGTCACTTCTTCACGCTCAGACGGCTGAATGGATCTGGATGATATTTGGCACGGTGGTAATTAATGACCTGGTTTAACACATAGGATACTTTTTCGTGGTAGAAAGTTCCCATGGGATAATTTCCGACTTCCATCCGGGCGAAGTCGCTGGCAGAAGCTAGTAATCAATGAAATACCTATCCTTTTCCCAACTACGTATTTTGGGGTTGGCTAAGAGTCTAACAGGATGCAGCTGGGTACTAGTGTTTTAAATGGATTGACTGCTTATCTAATCGGTCGGTTTCTCGGTCTCGGTCTCGGTCTAGGTAATAAGGTACTTCTAGGTAAAGTTGTCAAAGATCCACGAATGATGTGGAGCTAACGGCTTAACGTGCTTTCTAAGATACGGAGTTTTGGTATGTAAAGATGGTCACCCATTCACGAACCAACCGCAGCTTGGCATGATCGATCGAAGCGTGCGGCTGTTATATCTTTTTTTTTTAGGGTGAGAAATCATCAAATGATTCCTCCCGCTCTGGGTGGAGCGGAGGGGAGTGTTAGACTTTTACTGACTTAAACCCATCCATGTTCCTTCCTTAGCCCTTAATGTTTCGGGGTAGTGGTAACCCTTTCGGACAATCCCGCTTACGGCTGTTATATCTTAACTTGACAATCAAGAAAATGTGTAATTTATTTAACGAAGTTACGGTTTTTTCGACCATTTTGTTATAGTTGTAGTTTATGTCATATATTTAGTACAATCTCAAACGCTCACCCTGTATACATTTTCTTCTCTCTCCACGACGTTCAGTAAAATAAATGTTCGCAAAGATGGCAACGCCAAAGTTTCCTTTCTCAAGTGGGTACTAACTCGATAATTACAGACAGAGCTAATAACTAGAATTCACTGAAGTACTTAGGATACAATAATGATCTAATCAAGAGTGACACTTTGCGTGGGTTTAGTTTCGGAAACTCTAAGTGCAAATTTCATCAATGAAACTAAACGCGATCAGCACCTCTAAACCAAGTTCAAGAACTGTCAATATTCCACAGCAATTTCGACAATGACTGCTCTTGATCGCAGTTTAGATGAGGTGTAGTAAGTACTAGCTGTGGTATAATGTCTATGACCCTATTCATATATGTAATGACTGTGTCTTAAATTAATATAATTATGGGCAATATTTTATGGAGTTGTACTCATATTCATTTATTTATTTTTTGCATTCCATGTGTGAAGATCTTACAATAGGCTTAAAGCTAAGGTACAATTACGAACCCTGTAGGGCACAGCAAAAAGTATAAAATTAAGTTTGAAATGAAATTAATCTTCTATATCTATCTATACATATTATAATAACATTGTAGAAAAGTGGTGTCTGTACAATGGAAACATATAAAAAAAAGGAGCAGGGGTTGTTATTATATCGATGCCGAACCTGAAATTGTAATTATCTATACATATAATAAATTTGTAGAAAAGTGGTGTCTGTACAATAGAAACATATTAAAAAAAAGTAGCAGGGGTTGTTATTATATCGATGCCGAACCCGAAATTGTAATTAATTTTTTTTTTGTCTGTTTGTCTGTTTGTCTGTGTGTTTGTGCACGCTAATATCAGAAATGGCTTATTCGATTTAGATACGCTACGCGTTTTCACTAATATATTGTAGTAAGCTTCACTTAACATTTAGTGTTTATTTCATGTCAATCGGTTCATAAATAAAAAAGTTATGTCAATTTAAAGAATCACGGCAAACATTTGTTAAGGTATTCTATCAGAGTACGTATACGCATCGCGCCTGCGCGTCCGTGGCTATATAAAGCGCGCTGAGAGCTGCGCCGCTGTTACCCCCGATCCAGCTGTCCCTTGCTGTCCTCCCCCAGCGACGTCCTAAGCCGAGGTCCGTACCCCACAGGGGGTGCCCTTAGCGTGTAGTCGCTTAGTTTGTAAGTTTTTATAAGCCCTAGCTGGAGGCTACAATTCTTTTGTGGTATCCACAGGCAAGTCCGGTTAACACGTTAAGTGCGAAACGAGGCCTAAATCACCCCTCATGCAACTTCCTTGTGGTGCGGCAAGGAAAAACGTGAACATCTCTGTCGTGCGAAGGGCATAGCTTTGGTTTGGTCCAGTATAGAAAAGAGATAAATGTATATTTGAGACGCGCTAATGGTCCCGGACTCGATGGTATACCTACCTTGGTACCGGATGTCTTAGGCCTCGTACCGCACTGAATTAATATAATTTTAATGCAGTGCGGAACGAGGCTAATACGTCCCATATCCTCCCGGACCTCGTACCGCACCCAACGCGAACTTCCCGCGACTAGTGTTGTGCATCACGTCGATTGGAGAGCACGTCCTTTTACATCGCCGAACATGTCTAAACGATGTCGGAAGAAGTTAATTTAAAAAAAAACCCAGAAACAGAACGATTGCGATTTTTTATAAAAAAGTATATTGTTTACTGATATTTTTATGTTAATTCAAGTTCTAATAAGTGTATTTTTAAAGCCCGAGGCAGAATACATAGGATTGTTTCTTTTCTACTTCTGGTTTTCTTTTTTTTCTATTCTGTGAACCGCATTAAGATTTTCACACAAAAATACATAAACGTCGTTGCGTCGATATTATTTTTCCCATCACTAATCTTAGCGAAAATTTACCCTATTTCAGTGCGTTACGAGGTGTATAAGATCCCATACTTTGTTTTGCCAATAATTCTTAAACTAGTTATCAGATCCCGGGGCGACGGTAGATTAGGGTTCATCAATTCACTGTCTATATCGATAAGGACCAAATTTTTCATTTATCTTTGATTTCGCGCCAGAAAATGGATTTTAGCCTGTTAAAGGAGGTGGGGTCTAATAGACCGCGTGTCGCCCTAACGTCTGGTCACGGTGCGGGCCGATAAAACCTCGTGCCGCAGGAACGGAAAGTTTGCAAAAATTGGTGCCGCAGCTAACGTGTTAAGCAGTATACAACTCTATGGTTAAGCTGCGAGATGCCATTATTAAAAAAAAAACACGCCGCTGCCATAAGGATTCAGTTATTCGTAGCGAACGCACGTATCCTGGAGAGTATAGGCGAATAGTTGCATTCGATTATTGCGATTCACTTGAATACTGTCTGTTTGCATATTTCATTTATTTAAATTTTAGGGTTTGTAGGTTAGGTTCTCTTTCTAAATTTTCCTTAAAATCTATCTATAATATAATAAAACAGTAAAAAAACTGTGTCTGTACATTGAATATATTAAAAAAATAATGATTGAATGGTTTAGAAACAGTAATAGAGCACGAATCCAAAAAAAAAATCGGTCTGTTTGTCTGTATGTCTGTTTGTTTGTACACGCTAATCTTCGGAACTACTGAACGGATTTGAATATTTTTTTTTGTTGTGTAGGTATTAAGTTTGGGCAACAAATAGACTATAATTTATATTGGAAACTTGAACACCTGATGCAGAACCGCAACAGATCAGCTAAACTATAAGAGATACAAAAAATAGTACCGTAGCAAAAATTGTTCCGCGTGATGAGCATTTTCTGCTGAGAGAATAAATTTGAAGCTGGAACACCTGATGTGGAACTCCAAGAGCCCAGCTACACTATAACAGATATTGGTATGACGTCTTAGCAAAAGCTGTTCACCCTGATGAGCACTCTCTGTTGACGCATAAAAATTTAAGATCTGGAACACCTGTTGCGGAATTCCAAGAGCCCAGCTACACTATAATACATATAGGAATGACGTCTTAGCAAAAGCTGTTCACCCTGATGAGCACTCTCTGTTGACGCATACAAATTTAAGATCTGGAACACCTGTTGCGGAATTCCAAGAGCCCAGCTACACTATAACACATATAGGAATGACGTCTTAGCAAAAGTTGTTCGGTCTGATGGTCATTTCCTATTGACTTATAAAAATCGAAGATCAGAAACATCTGATTTGGAAATCAAAGCTATCACTAATTTCACTGTATAATTATAAAATAACATAAGCTGGGAGTACTTCCACGTGGTGAAGGCGGTAACAGTTTAGGACTGATTTTCGCTGACGATGGTACAGACGCCAGCACATCAAGCTATCCCTAACTGTCAAATTTTCTCAATTAAAACTGAACCTTACGTCTTTGCAATAAAGTTGAAATACTATCAAAGAAATTTGACGGATTGTGGTAACTTGATGTGCTGGTCTCTGTACTTATATCATTGAAAATTTGACTCTGCTGGCCAAAACTCCCATTTATTTTTTATTTTACCAAATAAATACGCCTTCGGACTTATGTTATTTGAGTGTTTAATTTCCTTTTCTATTTATCTTCGTGACACAGTAGCCTACCCGATAACGCCTGGGAGCAGTCCCTTAGATTTTAATTGATCACTTAAATTCACAATAAAACTATAACCATGCCTAGAAAGAGGTCAAATCTTTCCCAATGTTCCAAAAGAGCTAAAAGATTGAAGATCATAAGATCCCAAGAATCTACCAAAGAGCGTCACGAGAGGCTTGACGCTGTTTGAAAACATCCGGCTGCAACTCGCTCCGTGGAAACCTCTTCGGATCGCGAAGCACGCCTGCGTTCTCAGCGTATTTACGCATCTAAATCCAGAGACCAGTGAAGAATATGATGCGCGACTGACCGCAAATCTTGCAAGTCGTGCATTGTCTCGCGAATCGGAGACGTTCATGGATAGAGAATTACGCTTGAGTTCCAAGCGTATCTACGCATCGAGTTCTAGGTCTCTAGAGACAAGTGGGGAACGTGATGCGTGACTGACCGCTGATCGTGATTCAGATCTTTGATTTTGACGACCCCGTTGTCGCTGGCATAAGCAACAGGATACGCGTACGAAGTCGCGGGCAGAAGCTAGTACATAATAAAATTAACAATTTTAAAACATGATCTTAATATTAATCAACTTAATTATAATTATAACATTTATTTAGAGATCAATATTTGAGATCAGTTATAACATAATATTATTTGGTAAGATAAGTCATCATTATGAACAACTTTTACTATCCACACCTGAAATCGCGAAAAAGAATCGGCTGTTCCCATACATTTTGACGAGTTATGTGAGCATGATGTATGGAACAGCAGATTTTTTTTTTGTAAAAGTTGTTCAAAATTATTCGTGCAATGACCCCATAAAATTTTTCCGATGAATTTAATTTCACCCAGTTTAACATACTTGTACTCTTTAGTCAGTAATTAAAGGTATCCGCTGGAAAATAGTTGTTTCAATAACACAACATGGCGACCCCTGCCATTTTAGGCAAGTTAGGCTAATCGCGTTCAGTTTCATTGGTGAAATTCACCCTGTGTAATATAATATGGTTGAATGTTTTCGCCAACTACAGTTAGAAACTAAGAAAAGTTAGAAATTTCTAAAGTTACTTTTGACCCTAAAATAAATAAGTGCTTTTAAACTGTTTATAGAGACGAAGTGGAAAAACGAGACTATCCTAGTAACCTAATGTAGGGGTGACGTCATATTTGATCTCATGTTAATTCTGTCACCAAATTCATACTTTCATACGAATAGTAATGCTTGCAGGGTTTGATCCCTCGATAGTTGAACATCTTTACATATCGAGGCTCCTCCGTGTCTAGGAAAGCACGTTAAGCCATTGGTCCCGGCTGGCATTCGTGGATAAAGATCCACGAATGCCAGCCGGGACTGTCAAAGGACAGTCGTTACGGGTCGTCAGAAGCCCGAACGTCTGATAGCCAGTCTTACCAAGGGGTATCCTATTACCGAGTTACTGACTGGGTTGTGGAAGTCACAGAGGCAATCACTCCATGTAAAATACTGATATTCAGCTACATCTGGTTAGACTGGAAGCCGACCCAACATAGTTGGGAAAAGGCAGATTGATGGAAACTAATAATATTATATCTCCTTTCCTATAATTATTTGTGCAACATAGATGTTAATAAATGGGTTTCTAGTCACTATTTATCGTTAATAGTCGTAACAATGCTCGAACAAAAGCTGTAGGAGCCAATTAAGTCTGAACAATTGTAGTTTAGAGTTAAATTAATGGCTTTAGAGTTGTTTTTAAATTTATTTTAGATCTAAAGTTTTGTGTTCAACCACGGAAGTTCTGGGGTACGGGATTGAGCGGGAAGTGGAAGTTTATTAATGAAGTTTGGACTGTTAAATAATTTGATATTATCGTTATAAATGGTTCTGGTTTTCATGAAAACTGTTGTTATTTCCCGTTTAAAATTATTTTTAAAAACTAGTTTAAACGTCTACTTTATTCATACCGTATTTAATTTATCAATTAAGGATATATTACCATCGACAACTTCATTTTAATTTACTTGTGGAATGTCATTGGTTGTTTGGATTTTACAAATTTAAAACCTAAACTCACTTAAAAACGTTATAAATTAATTAAATAAAAACAAAACAAGAAATAGTTTTATAACAAACAAATCGCTACTTCGGGGAAGAAAGGGCGTAAAAGCCACTTTTGGCCAAAATGAGTTAATAATGCAACTTTGTTTAGTTTTCGACGCTCTATCGATCTGTATATTTAAAATTTCAATATTCCCAAAAAAATGGCTTTTACCCCCATGATTTTTTTCTCACCAAAACCATTTTTATTTAAAAAAATTGACGTATATGACATTATTTAATTATTTCAAATTAATAAGGGCGTATCACCATAGTATGAAAGAATATTTGGTCGTAAATACAATATTTATTACGTAATGACTTTTACGACATTTTTACTTGGCAATTTAAATATGATTTGGCTTTTACGCCCTTGCACAAAAATAAAAACTTGGAGTTACAGCATTCAAATCGTAACAATAACAATTTCTTTAGTCTAAAAATCGGAGAGATAATCATGTCATTTATCGTTGTCTCTTATGCGTACGTTAAACAGTCTTACAATGGAGTGAGATAGAAACATAATTTATTTAGCCAATAAAGCGCGCGCGCTGCCGACGACACACGCACAAACACAATCGCAACCTGCATGTACACGACTTACCACAAGTGAAGTCCACGTGTCCAATCTTGTCAGTCTGTCAATCGCAGTTTCTTTACCGGATTGTTATTGTTTACGTTCCGTTTGAATATTAATACAGTGCCAATAAGTTACTTGTTTAATTAAAAAAATGGATAATACGAAGCCGAAAGCCTTGGATTCCTTGCTAAAAAGAAGGAATATCGTTAATGCATTATTACAAAGCCGTCGTCGTTCATCACAAAGGTAAGTTTTAAGTAATAGTACAGTACCTATCTATTATTCTTGGCTCAAACTGTTTAGACGTGCTTACCTAATGTGATGTTTCTTTAGTTAGAGATATTCGTATTTATTTTATAATAAATATTAAGAGTGCATTCGTCGTAGTAATTTCTAGGAAGATAGGTACTTACCTATTTTTTTACTACTTAAAATATTAGGTACTCACGGTGTAAAAACGGTCGGGTTTATTATGGTTGTATGTATAGTTGTATAGATGGGTGCTTACGTACCTAAGTGCTAACTAACTTTACCACAAAGGTCATGTTACGTAGGTACCTATCTAATTATTCACAATATTTTTATTCAGTTATTTTGTTTAATCATTATTTTTCTTTATTCAAATTACATGCATTTTTATTTATTCCGTTATAAACTCCATGAAACTGATTTGTTAGACTGGCTTTTACGCCCTAATGACTAATGTCTTCTGATTTTTCGATGCCGTGCGTGACTTTTACGACCCCAATATTACAGGGAACTAAAACTACAATGGCTTTTACGCCCTAACTCTTACTAGCATTAAAAATAAAGACGACTTTTTTGTATAATTTTTGTATAAGTAATTCTATTATCATCTTATTTCCAGATCTGACTACGAGCCGAGTCAGTCGACTAGGAGTTTTGATCAAAATAGTAGTTCGGATCAAAGCAATGATATAATCGAAAACAGCGACACAGAAATGCAACCAATAAAAATATCAAAAGCAACACACAAAAAAATCATAATTAATTCAAGCAGTGATGGCGATATCAATACCTCTATGATTTCTTTACCCCGAGCACATGCTTCATTCTTTGGAGACAACGTTGGTAGCCTTATACCACCAAAAAGCCCGTTTAAAAACAATAGTAACAAAATAAATATTATTTCTATGGAAGTCTTAAAACAGGCTGATAGTTCGTCGACTGTTGTATTACCACATCCAAATATTACTGCCCTCCCTGCAGATCCAGTAATTGCTGAAAATGAAATCTCATGTGCTGTGCCGACCGTTGAGTCGTTTTCTTCAAACCTTTTGCCAGCTGACTATGCTCCAGAAACCAAAGTTACATCAGTTCCGATCGCTAATTCGTCTCTAATTGTTAATACATTGTCTACCTACGACAATAGCACGCAGCTTGAATCTTCTTCCGTATTGACTGCTGAATTACCTACTTTATATGTTAATCTCGTGCCACAAGATGACTATGCCGCTGATGAACCCGAAGTTCCTTCTGTACCGATCCCTGAATCATCTGACTTGAAGACCAACCTTCTGCCGTTGGATAAATATATACCTCAATCTGATAGTTGTATACCTACCACCTCCAAGACGCCATTTTTAGAACTGAGTCCTTTACTGGCTGCATCTCACGATGAAACTCAGCTTGTACCTCCTAATCCATCTACAAGTACAGCACTGGCCAATTTAAATATTACACACACAGTTGAAAAAGATCGGACTAAAAGAACACGCAAAACTTCAACTTCAAAATACAAGATGTATTATATAGACTTCTTATCTGACGAGGAAGCTTTAGACTTTTCTGGTGGTAGTTCTGATGATTGGACTTGCAATGAATCTGAATCTAGTGGTTCACCTGAAAAGAAAAAGAAGAAAAAAGAAAAAAAGAAGAAAGCCCAAAAGGATGATACAAGTAAAAATATAACAAGGAAGAAACAGAAACTAATAAATAAACGGAAAGAACGAAAACAATTAAAAGATGACGGAAAATCCTACCAAACCAAGAAAGGGGACATAGTTAAAGAAAAATCTATGGGAGAAAACCCATGTAAGCAGGATAAATGTAAAAGAGGTTGTTTTAATATAACGGAAGAAAGGCGAAAGTCTCTGTTTGACTTCTTTTGGAGCATAAGTTCACAACGGAGGAAAGATTGGCTTATTAATTGTACTCGCCAGGTATCAATTTCCAGGAAAAGAACGGACTCTCCAAATAGTAGGAGAAATTTAACATACGAGTACTTTATCAATAATGGTGAAGATCGTCAAAAAGTTTGTCAAAAGTTCTTGCTTGAGACATTGAATGTGACCCAGAAATATTTATTATACAATCTGTCTCATTCTAAAGAATATAATATGTCTCAGGATGATCGGAGGACACGTACATTTCCGGATAAGTATTCTCCAGAAGCAAAAGCACATGCAAAGTCTTTTATTGAAAAATTGCCAGCAGTCCCTTCACACTATAACCGGAAACGAACCAGCAGGGTGTATCTTCCCCAAGAATTAAAAAATGTATCCAATTTGTATAGACTTTATGTGAAAGAATGTGAAGATAAAAATCAAGATGCAGTTGGAGATACTATATTTAGAAATATATTTAATAATGAATATAATATCAGCTTTCATTGTCCAAAAAAAGACAAATGTCTTCTGTGTACAAGAGCCGACCGAAAAGAAATAAGCAGCGAAGAAGATAAAACCATTTTAGAAAATCACATTAAAGAAAAAAAATCTACTTATAAAAGGTTTCTAGCACATCAAAATTTAAGTAATCATTATAATATTAATGGTACTTTGACAGCTAGCTTTGATTTACAAAAGGTATTGACAACACCCCACGGAGATAGCATGTTGTTAGGGTACTCAAGAAAGTATGCAGTTTTTAATTTCACCATTTATGAAAGTGGAACTCAAAATGTGAATTGCTACATTTGGGGAGAGTGTGACGGAAAACGAGGTAGCCAAGAAATAGCAACTTGTCTCTTTAAGTATTTACAAGAAGTTGACGAAAGAAAAATAAAAAATTTGATTTTATACTGCGATTCCTGTACAGGTCAAAATAAAAATAAAGTAGTTCTATCTGCCATAAACTATTACCTCAAAAAGTCCGTAAATTTAGAAACAATACAGCTTAACTTTTTGTTGCCTGGACATACATACATGCCTGTTGATTCAGTGCATGCAACAATAGAACGAGAAATAAAAAAACTCACCGTCTGGAGTCCTTCCCAGTGGATGCCTTACATTGCTTCTGCCCGAAAACGGCCACGACCTTATCGTGTTATTGTCATGGAGCATAGTGATTTTATTAGTTGGGACGAACTAGCTACAAAGACTTTCACTAAGGAAACGCTAAAAAACATGCAATTTAAAAATATTCGGATTGCTACATTTAAGAAGAAGAATGTTGATCAAGTTGAAATTAAGTACTCCATGCATGAAGACACATCAGTACAAAAAGTCATTCTATTTGAAGTACCTGAAAAAAGGCCAAATACAAAAGGGAAATCTAAAGCGAGAGGAAGACCTAAAAAAAATATTTGTTTAGATACAACTAATAATCACTGCCAAGCTGAAAAATCAAACGAATTTGTGTTGCGTAAGTTATATGACGCCAGATTACCAATTTCGACTGCAAAATATAACGATTTAAAACTTCTTTGTGACAATCACACAATACCCAGACCGTTCCAACAAGATTTTTTGTCGCTGCCTCATTTTAAAACAGTAGTAGACCAATTACTAGATACCGACGAAGAAGACGATGTAGTAGAGGAATTAGAATGAATGGGTACTTATCTACATTTTAATTTCATTAGAATAATGCATGAATGATTAAAAAAAGAATAAAAGGTTAAACAAATAAGAAAAAGAAAAAAATATATAAGAAGAGAAAGAAGATGAATAAAAAGAAAGTAAAAGATAAAAAAAATAAAGAAGAATACGATTACAAGCAATAAAATTAAAAAAGTAAGAAAACGAAACAAAAAACAGAAAAGGAAATAGAAAAAAAAGAAGATTACTAATTATTGTCAATTTGATTTGATTTATGAATGAATAAAACTGATTTGCATCTTAACTAAATTTATTTATTTAATACACCAATACCTACCTAGTAGAATAAATTACAAACATACCATTATTTTATACTATTTTATCAATTTTAGTTAATTTATTTCTTAATTAATTAATATTAGATGATAGTAATTATTTATCACAGTTAACTTAAAATTTAAATTAATGAAAATAATCAAAGTTCAATTCAATTAAATCTTTTCTTTTGTTTCACTATTCATGAATCGTGTGCATTTAACTTAACAGGTAGGTAACCTAATTCGTTATAATAAATTTTGTAATATAGAACTATGATAAATCAGATAATAATAATTATTATGCTATTATTTTGAGCTTCTATGCACCTTAATTTCAATATTCACCACATTAAATCTTACAAAATTATAATAATTGTAGGTTTACTCACGATAATTGTTATAAGTGGTGCAGTCATTACGACCTTTTCACTGTCTAAAGATGGTTTATACGACACGATGTATGTTAGCATTATAGATATTTGTGGATTTACGTCCTATAGTACGTATTTATAGACGGTGTAAAAGCCATTTTTATTAAAATTTTGGGTCGTAAATCCATCCTATCTTCTAAACCATAAGGTCTACTTAAAATTAAGCTTCTTGATATTAAAGAGCACTTAAATGCAAGTAAATATCACCAATTCATTCGAATTTAACTCTATTGCAAAAAAAGTTATTTTCCAAAATTTAAAAAAAAAAACGTATTTTCGCTCCCCTGTAAAGTTGCTATTTTGGCTTTTACGCCCTTTCTTCCCCGAAGTAGCGAAATCTTCAGTGTACTGGGCCTATAATGTTTTTAAATTCCCGAAATAGAAAAGAATCTATGTATATAAGTGATTAAATAAGAGAAAATAAATAAAATAATGTCTGCCTCGTTGATCCAGTGGTCGCAAGCGCTACTGTTGAGCATGAGGGTCGATTCCCGTGTCGGGCAAAGTGTTATTGGGTTTTGTATCTGCTCAGTAGCACGCCAAAGTCTGGATTCGTCCTAGTTGATGGCAATAGGCTCGCCCTCTATTACATGAGACTCAAACATAACTGGTGGAATGTGTGTGTACTGTAGTTACACCTCTGCCAAACCATTCATTTTTTTTTTTTGAAATGGCATCTCGTAGTTCAACCAAATGGTTGTCTACTGCTTAACCGGGCTTGCCTGTGGCTGCCACAAAAGAATTGTAGCCTCCAGCCAGGGCTTAATAAAAACTAAACCTAACTTACAAACTAAGCGAGGGCTCCTACGCACTATGCGGTTAGCCGGAATGCGGACAGCCGTCCGGCTAACCGCAGGACGCGGTTGCGCTTGCGGTTAGCCGGCACCCGGCTAACGGCAAGCGCAACCGGAACGTGCGGTTAGAAACCGTCGTGGTTTTGCGGTTGGATCGACTGATTTCCAAAATGGAAGTTATTATATTTACTCGCGGTATATAAAGAAAAAGAAACAGAAAAAAAGGTACTGGGTGCATCCTTATTTGCAAACTCGAGACGAGAGCAAGCATTTCGAATTGTTTTTCGAAGAGCTCAAAAAGTATGAAGACAAGTTTTTTGCATATACTAGAATGAGTCTGAAATCCATATTTAATTGAAGAAAATGCGCTAGCGTCGGTGAACACGTTCACTGTCAATGGCGGGCAACCGCAAACTAGCACTATCCGCTTAGTGTGTATAGCAACCGCCCGGCTGGCCGTCAGTCGGGCCGCAGCGCTCAGAACGACCGGAGCGGTTAGCCGGCAGCCGCATCGCAGTGTGAATAAAAACTCCTTTCTCGTACAAATTTCCTATTGCGGTCAGCCGCACGGTTGGCCGCATTCCGGCTAACCGCATAGTGCGTAGGTAGCGTTAGGGCACCCCCTGCGGGGTTCGGACCTCGGCTTAGGGCGTACCAAACCATTCGCGGATCACAGGCGTGATGTTATGTGATGCTAAGAAGTGATAGCCTACTTGTGTGACCGTCGGACTGCCAAGTCATACGTCTCGAGTTCGAACCCAAAGCGCGCACCTCTGATTTTTCGGATTCATGCTCGAATTGTATAATTATAACTTGCTTAAAAACCGGTGAAGGAAAACACCTGCCTGAAAGATATTTCTCAACAGCATGTGAAGCTAAGTCAGAGGCCCATGGGCAGCATAAAAAGTCTGACACAGGCTAGTCATTAACCACACGAAGAAAAAGATGTGATCTTAAACCATAAAAATAAAAACCTATTTAAAACAAATGACATGATTCCCATTACAACTTTAAACAATCTGAAAAATTATTCATGCACACGAAAGTCACTGTGAAAAATAAAAATAAACATGTCTAACACAATATAGAATACATTTAGCCTTTATAAGGCTAAATGTTAGAGGAAAAGCCAGCTTTTACCTCTAGTAGTTTTCAAAGAAATGTCACCTACTATCTTAAAACGATTGCAAGCGTGCATTAAAAAGCAAGTGGCAGTAACCACTTAAAGGTAACGCTTTTACAAATACTCGTAGCCACAAAAAGATGTTTAGATACATCGGTAGGAATTCGTTTAAGTGCAAGAATACGTTGATTGTTCTAATATTCAGCGGCATCTTGCTTTCTTTTAAGCTGCTGGGCTTCTTAGCCCAGAACCGTTCGAAGTGGCGTGGCGGTGGTTTGGGGGGGACCAGTCATATTAGGGTTTTACCTCTGAATGAGAGATATTAAGCTGAATTTTTGTACTACCTATCTTCATTTTGGTGTTCTAAAACTCGTCACAAAAATCAGTTATTCGCGATTATCTCGATTTCTATAACTCCAATGATGTTAACATGTATTATGACAAAAATTGTAGAGCATAAAATTTGCTGCACATTTTTTTTGCCCCATGTAAAATCTTTTAATATGTGTTACTTGTATGGTGTTCATAATAAAGAGTATTCTATGAATCTTATAGAATCAATGCTCTCATTAGACAGTAAAATTAATTCTTATTGGCACCCACTCCAACCACCATTTCCATAAATACACTTAGTTTCCTATTGCATCACTCAAAGGTTGACTGGTAGAAAATGCCTATGGCAGTAAGTCTGCCTCTGTACATTTCTGTGCTTAAAATATTAAATAAATAAATCTATACTAATATTAAAAATCTGAAGAGTTTGTTTGTTTGAACACCCTGATCTCTGAAACTGCTAGTCTGAATTGAAAAAATATTTTTGTGGATAGTCCATTTATCGAGGAAGGCTATAGGCTAGGTAACATCACGCTACGACCAATAGGAGCCGAGCAGCGGGTGAAACCACGCGGGAGCAGGTAGTAAAAATCACTAAAAACTTAAAAATAATATTAAATTGAATAACTATAATCAAGAATTATTAACCAAAATAACCTTACCTAACTTTAATCTACACTATATTTTACAATTTAACAGTTTTTGGAGTCGGTGCCAAGCCAAGTGCATCTAATATGACCATAAAATATTTTCCCTTAATTTTAATTACAATAGTTTACGAGAGTAAATTAATATCATATGATTAGGTACAGATTTTTTTACAAAGCTGTTAAAAATTTTAGTCAGTGCTCGATAGATGGTTTTGTACCGTTTTCAAAACAACTCTATCTTCTTCAGTTGATATTCTGTTTTGTGTTGTAATTTTTTTTTCAGTTTGTTTTTTTTTTGCTGCCACTGTTCTTTTTTTTAGGTTAATATTTTGTGAGACAGGCTTGGCACCGACTCCAAAAATTTTTAAATTGTAAAATATAGTGTAGATTAAAGTTAGGTAAGGTTGTTTAGGTTAATAATTCTTGATTATAGTTATTCAATTTAATATTATTTTAAGTTTTTAGTGTTTATTAGGTTTTTGAAGTCGGTTTTTGTTGTTTATTTAAAAATAATTTTATTTTCTAGTTTTTAGTTTAAGTTTGTACATAGTTCATAGTTTTGAAGTTTCTTTTTCAATTTTAGATAGAAAGAAAATTTATTTTGTTTAATATGGGTAGGCCTACTAAACGCGCTGCTATTTGAGCAATGAGACAACGCCGTTTGGAAGAAAGTAACGACGAAAGGGAAGAACGTTTAAAGAAAAGCAGGGAAAGAAATACTAGAAACATTTCAAATGAGAGTGATGAGCAGCGAGCGTGCAGACTTTCTCAGAAGAAAGCAAACACGAAATTATCAAGGTTTGATGAAAGTCCAGAAAGTCGTGCTCAGCGTTTCAGTTTGATTCGTGAACGATTATCAAACGAGACTCAAGAGCAACGTTCTCATCGTCTTGATTTAATTCATGAACGTTTGTCTCACGAGACCGAGGAGCACCGTGCTCATCGTGTCGGTTTAATTCATGAACGTTTGTCTCATGAGACCGAGGAGCAACGTGCTCATCGTGTCAGTTTAATTCATGAACGCTTGTCTCACGAGAGCGAGGAGCAACGTGCTCATCGTGTCGGTTTAATTCATGAACGCTTGTCTCACTCACGAGACCGAGGAGTAACGTGCTCATCGTGTCGGTTTCATTTATGAACGCTTGTCTCACGGGACCGAGGAGCAACGTGCTCATCGTGTCGGTTTGATTCAGGAGCGCTTATCACAGAAAACCGAGGAGCAAAGTCACCGTCGTCTACACGTGCAATACGAGCGTCTATCCAATGAATCTGCCGAATCCAAAGCGACTCGATTAGATATTATGCGACAAGCTAGTCGTAATCGTAGGGAGGTATCATCAGTAAGCTGCTGGTGAAATAGATTTTGAACAGGCTATTAACATTTTCGCTGATATGCCATGCTATTTGTTATAAAGCTTACAGTACGTTAATACCCGAAGAATTGGAACGTCTGGGTAAAATCGTAACATGTTCTCGCTGTCAAAACAATATACGGAAACGAAAAATTTCACCAGCAGCTTTCTGGAATAAAATGACAGTTGCGACTATACCTCAGGAGCTAACTAATTTTCAAAAATTGGAAGAACAATTTTTATGCCGTGTTGTGCCGTTTCTTAAAATAATGAAGCTACAAAACCGTTTCTCTCAAGATTGGTTCAAGGGACAAGTTACACACCTACATAACAAATCTACAACTGTAAAAAAAATTTAGATGTAACAATGATAAATTACACCTTTACTGTATTATTGTTACAATTTAAAGCGCCCTTAAAAGTGAACTGGCGTAATGTTATGTTATGGTATGTCGTAAACTATGCATACACAAGCAATCGCAGCAATCGCGAGGCATGTGCTGTCGTTTTTTGAAGATTTCTATCGTCTATGGTTAGTCCATCACCTCCTGACCTGATCACGAGACCAAAATGGCAAACGCCCTTTCAAACATCATAATAATAAGTTACTAAATCAGTCGACGGCTTCTCCTTACTGTTAAGGAGTTGTACCTTCCATCATCAGCTCAGCTACATGAGGTGATAATTACCATACGCAAGTACTTATATTACTTCATAAGATTGGCGAAAAACGATGTGTCGGCCCATAAAATTTGAGGGTTGCCCTCGATTTCTCCAGGATCTAATTATCAGATCTTAACTTGGTGACTATGGGACCACTTCAGAAGTATCTCCTTTCGAACAAAAAAGAATTTTGAAAATCGGTCCACAATTGGCGGAGTAATCGCGTAACAAACACACAAAAAAAAACATACCGTCGAATTGATAACCTCCTCCTTTTTTGAAGTCGGTTAAAAATATAGATCATAGATCATTTTACAGCTGCCTGTACATCGTCATTGCATAGAATCTTTTAGGAGGTGCAACCAAGTTTTCTATGTAAAATAGTGGATCTTTTACCTTTGGCAAAATGCAATTTTCCTAGAGTTGAGTCATTAAGTTCCGTCAGGTGCCTTCGCCGAGCACTTTACGAAATATTGTCTTGAAAGAGCGCTTCGAGTCGAGTAAGGCTGACAATTGAATACCCGACCGTGCGACTATTTAGGGATCTTTTGAAACTACACTGAATACTTTTAAAGTCGGAGGAAACCTGGTGTAGAGGGAATAGAAATTGTCGGTTCTTATTGAGTGTCCTCAGTCTCTGAAAGTGAGATTGTTTGAGAAACGATTTAGTTCATAAAATATTTTGATGACGTCCGAACGTGTACAGAGTGTGTACACCTATCACAAATGACGTCATCTATGCATTATGTACATCAAACAAAGCAACTTTCTGCAAAAATAATTGTTTGAAAACGGTCTTTAATTTTGATGTCAAAATTAGACCTAGTGCGCAATGTAACGCACACAAAACTCAAACTCAAAGTATTTATTTCAAATAAACCAATTACAGGCACTTTTGAATTGTCAAGGTTTCGGTCAGTCAGAGAGATGAAGCTAGTTGCCCATTCCAAAGCAGGTAGGTACACACAACAAACATTATGATTATAAATAAAAAAACTTTCAATAATTGTTTTCTAGAAATTTTCAATTGTAAACTTTATTGCTATATTCCAGTGCATTATCTACCTGTTCGAAACAAAAGGAGTCAAAGGAAAAACGTAAATATTTGCAACATACATTGTTAAACAGAGAAATAGCGATACAAAAGAGTACAAAGAAAAAATACATAAATGAAAAATGTATGTTGCGCAAATAAATTGAAAAAAGGAATTCCGGATTCACTTACAATCAATAAAAAACAAAATAGCATCAAGTTTATTGAGATAAGTACCTACATCGTGAATGGTTAGCTTTAAATCCAAGCATTTCTCTCATTATGATGTATGAGAAATTAACTCGGCGGAAGCTCGTTCTTTTTGCATAAGCAAACGTTGAGTTAATAATGTTCTACTTGGCATTCTATTCATGCTTTAAAATGATAGTTTTAATGAGAATTTACGTTTACCTACCTAACCTATCCTAACCTAACCTACCCTACCTACCTACCTACCTACCTGCCTACCTACCTACCCTACCTACCCTACCTACCTACCCTACCTACTCTACCTACCCTACCTACTCTACCTACCCTACCTACTCTACCTACCCTACCTACCCTAGCTACCCAACCTACCCACCCTACCTACCTACCCTACCTACCTACCTACCCTACCTACCCTACCTACCTACCCTACCTACCCTACCTACCTACCTACCTACCTACCCTACCTACCTACCCTACCTACCTACCTACCTACCTACCTACCTACCCTACCTACCTACCTACCCTACCTACCTACCTACCTACCCTACCTAAAAATAAAAAATAAAAAAAAAAATGTATTCTGCTATTCAGGGCGGAGACAAATCCAACGAAACAAAAACCATGAAAATTGGTCCAGCAGATCTCGAGTTATAATGGAGGGAACAAACCCGTCTTTCTTTTATATATATAGATTATGTTAAAGTATGTACTTTGAGGACTTCGTGGCTAAGTAATAACAGCCGCACAGGTAGATGCATCAGGTTAAGCTACGCTTGCTGGGGTGGCTATAGATGGGTGACCGTCTTTATATACCGAGACTCCTCCGTGTGTCGGAAAGCACGCTAAGCCGTTGGTCCCGGCTGTCATTAGTGCATCTTTGACAGTCGTTATGGTTCGTCAAATCTGACAGCCAGTCTTAACGAGGAGTATCGTTTTACCCGGTTATTGGGTTGTGGAGGATAGACAAGCAGTCGCTCCATGTAAAATCCTGGTATTCAGCTGCATCCAGATAGACTGGAAGCCGACCCCAACATAGTTGGGAAAAGGCTCGGCAGATTTAAGTTAAAGTATGTGATTATAATTATAACTTTTTATTTAAACCCTGTTTTATTTAAATCACTGAAAATTCACTAACAACATAATTAATAACATATCACTACCTGCCTAATATGGTAATTATCAGTACGGTTACATAACTGCTAATTATATCTAATGGATTAATTAAATTACCAAAATTAATTAATTAGGAACGTCAAACTACTTGAATATGTAATTGTATATCATGATTATTCCAATAGATGCGTATAATTAGCAGGTTGACTTGAAACAATCAATGATGTACATAATCGAAGGGTTATTAAAGAGATATGGTAGTACATGGAACACAAATATAGTTGTTTTCGTGTCTCGAGAGAATTGACTATTTGAAACGGTCGAAAATAAAATATGAAATCAAATAGATAAAAGACCGCTCGTCTCAAAAACTTCCATCTCGGCACAGAAATTAAATACTATGCGAAGATATACTTGTAAAATTGCATTTAATGCTAATAAGTATTCCACTTGATTCTAAAAATCTGTGACGTCACATTGTTATATTTCATACAAATTACATACAAATCCCGTGTTTCGACAGTTCAAGACAGTACAAAAGTAACGTTGTTGACTACTCTTTCAAATACCTAATTATAATAATAATAATAATATCCTTGGACATTTCACACAACGTCATATCGTCCCAAGCTAAGCAACCTAATGCTTGTGTTATGGTAACGAGATGGCTGATATACTACTTATATACATTTTTTTTTTGTAAATACATACATATTATAGATAGAAAAACACCCCGACTCGTAACAAATACTTGCAGGTCGTACAAATGTTTGTTCCGTGCGGGAATCGAACCCGCAACATAGTGCGCAGCAGTCAATCGCTCAACCACTGCGCCAACCGTGTCGTCAAATGCAAATGCCTTTAAACAGTCATCTAGTTGGAGGGGTTTGATGAAACAAAATACTTATGACTTATAAGGCGATCTTCAATGAGTTCTCGACAGCAAGTGAGATCACGCCAAGTGTAAACCATCCTCCAACATACAATACCATTCTTCTTCGCTTCGCTTTCGATAAAGCGGTCGTGGGCACTATGAACTGTGTCCAATCCCAAGTGTATTCGTTTCGCGCCTCACAATCTCTCTCTATCTGGATCTTTTAGATGACAGTCTGGCATAATCTTTAAACTGGCCTCCAACCGCGGATTTAATATGATCGGTCCATCCCATCGGTGACCTCGTCACGTGGCCTATTGCCTTCCATTCTGCATTCTTAGACAATACCATTCCCACAATAGCATTCTAAAGTGTTTAACGGTGCTGACTAAAGACATAAATGGCGAAAGAGAAAAATGGAAGGTGGTGGACACTGAAGGGTACAATATCAGAAACAAACTTAAACAGTACACACGGTGGTCCTATTGCTAAAATCAATTTCTTCGACACCCAATCAATCTGCCTAGCCTTTGGTCGGCTTCCAATCTTACTGAATGCAGCTGAATACCAGTATTTTTCACAGAGCGACTGCCTATTTGATCCCAACAACCCAGTAACTGGATACTTTTATTTTTAGAACCTATCCATGTTCCTTTCTTAGCCCTTTATGTTCCAGGGTAGCGGTAACCCCTTCGTACAATCCCGCTTATGTTCAATGTACTACCATATCTCTTTAATTACCTCTCGATTATGTACATAATTGATTGTATGCCTGGTTCTGGTCGGACGGTGAGCTACCCATTACTCACCGCCCGCAGGCTCGCGCCTACGATGGCCGGGAGTCGTCACGTGGCTCCCGACGCCCGGGGCGTCTCCCGCGGCGGCTGGGACGAGAGGACCTTTCTCTCTCTCAGTCTCTCTGCGAGCATGATTGCTTCGCAGAAGGAGGTGATTGCCTGCCACTCCCTCTCGCTTCGGACCATAGCTTGCACCAGGGCCGGGCGCGAGATGTCGCCGCCAGCGGGATACCCCTTGTATATTCTTTCAGACACCCAATGGGTGGCAAATATCTATACACATTTCCAGAGTATATAGGTACTTGTGTTAATCTCCAGATAAACTGATAAGCTTTAAAAATTGGTTGTCAAAGGTTAACAAGGTGTGAAGCTTGCAGTTCGAAAACAAACGATACAAAAATGTCGCAACCATTAAAACTTCAATTTCTCAATACCGACATGAAAATTCCTAACATTTTTTCACAAAAAAAGTCTTAAAGTAGCACCTCTATATCATTGTCAAAGCTTTGTTTTATATTCCCGTCTACCTGTTTCCTGCGAAATTGTAGTCTCGCAAAAAAAAATCAAAGTTGCCGTCTTTTTGGGGTTCCTTAGGCAAATGACAAAAACGGAACCATAATTACGTTAAGGCTATCCGGACGAGACACAGCCATTTTACTCGGAGATTATTAGCACTATATCGATGAAAATTGATGAGAAGTTGAATTATGAACACCGCTAAACTATGTTGTAGTGAAATTACAAATAAATAAAAAAAATATGAAAAGTAACAGTGTCACGCTCATACTGAAATAAAAATTCAATGCACATAATCATATTTATGTTGGATCTCACAATTCATAAAGTTATTTCGTTTCTAGTATTTTTGCTATTTAATTTTAAGCCTTAATAGTTTTATGGGATAGTTTCTATAGCAACTGCAGAAATAACTTTGTTGCTAAGGTTTTCGAGAAATAACAAGAAATAGAAACCTATTTTGCGATCAGTAAAATTAATACTGCGAAATTTTGTTTGTGTATGTTCATACCAACTACGGAACCCTTCACCCTGTGTGGTCAGACACGTACTTTGCCGGTTTTTCTGTTTCATTTTCACAAAAATCGACGCCTGATCTTTATTACGGTGACAATCATTTTCCTCGTTAGGAGGGGAACGAACTTAATGAGCGCGAAAGATTCAGGTTGGATTAAAAAAAAAATGTATTTTTTTTCACAAAAGCTTTCGGTTTTATTCCTCTTTGGTTTCGTCGTTGCTAATTAGTGAAGTTTTCTCAGTTGTAAGAGCACTGATTAAAATTTTAAATAACCGTCTGTGGTATCTTCTTTCATATTACATGCTTTGAGGCGGCTTGACTACCCATCCTGAAGTTAGGATAAAGGATAAACACGGTAATAGCATACTTTTTTCTTTGTCTTTTTTTCTTGGTTCCCTGGTTGAAACAACCCTTTGTAGTTTTTCCTTTAATAATATTATGATATAGGATAGACTTTAAACGATTGCCGTTGCAGTGAAAACTTCATATTGCGCAATAAAAGAGGTAATTCATTTTCGGCCCAAAAAACGTAACATGTTTGGGCAGTCAGTATTTTTCACTATTACACGCTAAGTCTCTCCAACCATTCCTTCAATTGTTGTTTAAATATCTAAAATGGACGAACGAATGCGTATTCAGTGTCGTGAAGGTATAATAGGGAACCCTTCGTGCGCGAGTCCGACTCGCACTTGGCCGGTTTTCATTGCATATATTATATTACGTCTAATATTGAGTTGCATAGTCGGGAAGAAGCTAGGCAAATGATGATGAGGGACCAATGTTCTCCGAGTTTAAGTTTAGCATTAATATTAAAATATCCAAAAGAAGTCGAGGGTACAGCTAGTTCCTGTACAAATATACCTAAAATTATGAGAGAGTTTTTGGCTTTCAATAAAATTCACCCGTAACCCAAACCCTGAATTAATTGGGTACAGAAGAGATTAAAGTGTACAAACATCTAGGATATTGGGAACATAATTTGCTTGAAATCTGATAACTTGTTAAGCACACACACAGAGACGCGATGGTCGGATCTCACCGCAATGCTAATTGCAATATCCTTCTCTAGTTAGGTACCTGAATTTTTAATGCGGTTGAGGTTTTGTACGGTGATTTATTTCATCCTGACGCGAGTATAAACTGATTTGGAAATTATCAAAATGGGAATGATGACTAATTTTTTTTATTAAGTCCGTAAGCTAGATTATTAAAAAATAGTAGTATACCCTCAGAACTAAACAAATGTTTCAAACAAACACATAAAAATGTCAAATGTAAACTTAAGCAATATTTTTTATAGGGATGATTGTTACTGGAGAACGGAACTGAATATAATATTAATTGTATCGGCAATAACGCGTACTTAAAATGCATCATTTTATAGATAGATATTAAGATAGACTCATGATAGTACAAGTTTAAACCTTAGTGGTTTTTGGTTGCTATTTAATATGTAATCCTGTGATAATTTGTAAAAATGATAAATAAAAAAAAGGTATTTTTTTTACGTAATCCAAAGATTACTTCGATACATTGAGTTAAAATGTGGTATGACGTCACAAGCACGTAGTTTTTATACTAACTTGTGACGTGGCGAGCCCCCACTCCCAAACTCAAATGCGTTTTATGACTTAGATAATTTTCTATTAATATGAGAAAGCAAAAAATACGTGTCAAATATTTTTTAATTATCAGATTGACAGACTAAACTTTTTTTTTTTACCTAGGCATCACCCTATTTTCTGCTTTGTGGACAATAGCAGGATTATATAATCAGCCTATAATGATCTGGGGACACATGCCTCCTCTCTGTGAGAGGGAATAGGCCATAATCCACCACGCGGGCCCAGTGCAGATTGGTAGATGTCACATGTCTTCGAAGTTTTGGTTCCAGGACATGCGGATTTCCTGACAATGTTTTCTTTATGTATGCCATCGACACGCTAAGAAGTAATTTAATTCGGATAGCCGAATAGCCGATAGTCGAATGAATTTAGTCTACAGGGGCATTATTTAGAGAAGTCACTGCAAAAAAAACAGCTGTTCCCTACATTTTGACGAGTTATGCGAGCATAATGTACGGAACAGCAAATTTTTTTTTTGCGATTTCTGATTTGTTCCGTGGGTAGAGTTGTTCATAATGATGAGTACCTACAATGACCCCTTAAAATAATGCCCATGAATTCAATTTCACCCTGTATACACCATGCAAAGTTAGTCGTCTTACAACGGCAGCCCAATTCATGTATCCATTGACTACTAATCATTCATTTAAAAAAATATGCATATGAACAATTGGATAAATAAAAAACATACAATATCGTAAACGCATGACGTCCTTTAAAACAGCTTGTAGAGGACTATTGGACGTCAACTGTTTTAGATTGGATTAAGAAATTTTGTCTCATAGAATGAAGGAATGCTCTACCGTACGATACGTAAACATTATTAACAGGATGTTACTTATTGTAATGCATTATTTATTTTTCGTTGTACCTACTATTTTAATAAATGGTAACAACATTTTAATCACGCCTAGAGGTTAAGGTTAAGTGGGATACATCATGTGGACCACATTTGTAAGACGAATACAGACTTTTTTAGCAAAAATCTTGGGTCACCTAAGTCGCATGTATTCCTTGCTAAAACTACCGCAATTTTGTCTAACTTCGTACATATCCATCGACTTATCTTTAGGCCGATCGTGACTTAACTAAGATAAGGCCAAGCCTCCAAGCTAACCTTAGCTATAATTAAAGTTAAGGTCACGTGGCTTACCGGAGGTTACCGAAAGGTCTAAATTGTTAGTTAAACTGGAAGACCCTGTTACTAGTTTAATGAACTTGACTTAATAATGGCGGTAATCCTTCAGAATGGCTATAAATAGAAATATGAAAGTTTTAGGTTTTTTCATAAATATATTATAAAGATTAAAATATAGAAAAAATTTCGTAAAACAGTGATTATCTGCCTACACTAATAAACTTATTTTGAGCTGAGTCGGTACACAATGAATTATTTATTTCCCATTAAAAATTGAAAGTATTTTCACCTACAGGCATTACAATTGTTGTTACGTCGCCAGGACGTAGATTTATTCATGACTGAAATGAATGAAATAATGTAATAGTTATTAATATTCCGTTGTAATTATTTTAGATTGAATTTAGACAATAAAGCGTCGCTGAATTCTTCGTCTCGTGTACAAAATAATGATTTATTTCTCGCTTTCACGTCAACTAAAGAAATAATCATAGTCTTTAATCACAAGTAAATCATAAGTATAAGCAAAAGTTATCAGATCTCACATGCAAATTAAGCCTAGAAACGAATTAAGACGAAGTCTTTGGACGTTCCAAAGACTTCGTCTTAATTACGCCTATTCATTCAATTCGGCCACTTTCGTTAAACTGGCTGAATTGAATGAATAGGCTTTTTATAAACTTAACGGCGCTGGATGATCTATACCAGGAGTGGTCATCGTATTTTCTTATTCGTCGTATTTTATTATCTTGCCCGTTCTTCTCCACAGGTACCTACAGGTACTGCTTTCGAATGGGTAACTAGCTTCATCTTTCTGACTGACCAACCCCTTGATAATTTAAAAGTGCCTGTAATTGGTTTATTTGAAATAAATGCTTTGAGTTTGAGTTATTTGTGGTTGAGCAGTTTCCATATCATCAGTCGTTACGGGTTTTCCGAAGCGCGAAAGTCTGACAGCCAGTCTTACAATTCCAGTAACTTTGTAACCAAACCAGGTGGCACCACTCTCTGCGCCGCCAAACTTATGTTTGTTTTCATTAACAAATAAACGAATGCCTCGTAATATAAAAGGCAGTCACTATTTTCTTGATCTTTAAGAATGATAACGTCCTTCATTCATTTATTCTTTGCTTTGATGCTGCAATAGCGTTGTTCAGGCAATATACTTTTAAGCTTCTTATTCGTCTTCGTGTGGTTAGTGACTAACCTGGTGTCTGAGATTTTATGCTGCCCACGAGCTACTGACTTAGCTTCTCATGCTGTTGAGAAATATCTCTCAGACATGCTGGTTTCCTCAGGTTTCCTTCTCCGATTTTTAAGAGATAAATACATTATTATAATTATATTTTTAAGCAATAGGTGGTATTTAACCTCCATTAGTTGCACTATCTAGAACGAGTCCAAAATCATGGTTTCGGTAAAAAATGCTTATGAGAAAAATGGGCAACATTTATTTAAAAAAAAAAAACCAGTACCAACTAGGTTATTTGATAATCAAAGTAAGCCAGAGAACTTCAACACTCAGTTTTTCTCAACAGGCAACTACGAGTGAAAATAAAACCTTTTATTTTCAAGATTTCTTTTCTAAGGCAATCTCTCTACGTTTCTAAACGACGCTACTGATTTAGAAAATCCTACCCTTCCGTGCAAGTACCTACTCGCGACTAAGCTTTCCCTCGATGTGTAAGTACGTACATTGAAAGAATACAGGGTGAATTTACTAACGGAAATCACTATATTAGAGGTGAAGAGTTTTGATGTTAAGAATCTACCTTTGAATGTTAATCAGTATTTAGCTAATTTAATTGAAACTGTGGGATGAATTCTAGCGTTTTGAATTCAACTTCAATATAAACGAAAGATGTTCTGAATTCAGTTGTATTTTTGTCTTTGTTAGCTCAAAACACCGATGAGGTGGTTCCATATAAATTAGGTTATAAGTTCTGATGAGTTGTTTTTGCGTTAACTGCAATAGTATGTATTTTCTCACTTAGTGTGGGTAGATCTTCACACATTATGGAATGCAAATTAATATATGAATATGAATATGGATGTTGTTATACCTAATTGCCTCCTATGACTGTTGGTAAATAGTGTAAAAAAAATTTTTTTTTTACTCCAAAATTACTTTTACATCGGAAGTCGATGGCAAAAAACGTAAATACAAAACCAAAGACACTGACTTCCGAAACTGTTTATATTCCACTTTCTACCAGGTCTGTAATATTCCTATTTTTTACTGTAATCAGTGGTTACTGATGATCTTTACGAGTGGGCAGTAGTTTGTCAGCCAGTCTTATCACAGGGTGCATCATGCTGCCCAGAAGTTATGTTGTGAACTGGGTTGTAGGTATACACTCCATGTGAACTTCTAATTCTCAGCTGCATCTGGTTAGACTGGTAGCCGACCGTAACACATTCGGAAAAACACTAGCCGGATGATAAAGTTAATCCCTGACAAAAAAAGCTCACCCTGTATACAAAATACCCACGTTTGTACACTTGTACCTACGTACCTTCATACATCTTCCCTGACCCCAATCTTACCGTCTTCCAACGACGCGTAAGACCATTACAAGTTTCTTATCTAACCCTATGAATTATGGGGCATACCATTATAATATAGGGTCCATCATTAAACTTAAACAATGTATGGGCCTTTAATTTGCATAATCTGTCAATTTGAAATTCACGAAATGGAGAGTATTTTGGTTAACCGTTATTAGTTTAGTTTCTATATCATTACTGTTTGCTTAATAATAATATTATCCTTGTATGTGAGCTCGGCTATCATTGTATTGATTGTCGTAACAGCCAATGGCCTGCAATAGCCAAAAGCCTCGACCAACATCTTTCGAGGCTCTCGTTAGGCGGTTGTATCAAGAGCCAGATTCAGAAGGCAATACTCCTCGATACGGGTCGCATTGTTAGGAGGTTCTTGTCTCTTCAGCCCTTACCACCCAATGTCGCGGCCATCATACACGACCGGAGAGTGATCACGCGCAGGAACGAACGGCTAAGGGTCGTGGCACACATATTAAATCGGGAAGGGGTCGTCACCGTATCGCCAAGTTCGTGAGCTTGTCCCGAGGCGAGGCGATTACGTTCCCATTCCGATAAGTGTGCGTTGCAGTAGGGAGTTTCATACAAAGAATACTGCACTGCTCGAGTTGGCACGGTGATGATCCCGAGCTGATATGTGTGCTACGACCTTCATCGTATTTTCCAACGCACTGGAGACTCGGAGATAGTGTAGTTTTCTAACGATAATTGTAAGTTTTCCGTACCCAAAGGGTTAAACTGGACGCTATTACTAAGACTCCGCTGTTCGTTCTTCCGTCTGTCCGTTTGTCACCAGGCTGTATTTCATGTTAGGTAGTTGATATTTTCACAGATGATGGATTTCTATTGCCGCTATAACAACAAATACAATTTATTTTATTAATTATTACAACAACCACAATAAAATAAATGTTTAAGGGCGCCCATACAACAGACATCGTTTTTTAGCCGTTTTTATAGATAATGGTAAGGAACCCTTAGTGCGCAAGTCAGACTTGCACTTGGCCGGTTTTTTTCTCAACAGTAAATGATGATTTTATGGATTCATGTGCGTATTGTATAATTATCACTTGCTTAAAAATCGGTGAAGGAAAACATCGTGAGGAAACCGCCATGTCTGCGATATATTTCTCAACAGCATGTGAAGCTAAGTCAGAGGCCCATGGGCAGCTTTAAATCTCTGACACCAGGTTAGTCACTAACCGTACGAAAATAAGAAGAAGAAGAAGAGAACAGTAAATCAATTCACAAAATAGGATTCTTTCTATCATTTGATAGACCACGTCTGCGGTCGTATAGTATTATCATTCACTTCATCTCTGGAGTAGAACCTCTCAATAAACGGTCAATTTCCATATTCACCACCCTCGTTAGGCAGATTGGTGTCGGCTGTCAGTATAATAATGTAGGTAGATTGAACCAATTACCGCAGATCCTCCTAGAGCACCTAAAACATTGTTTATTTTAAACTTGCAATTATTTACATAATATAAAAGCTTATCGCGAGAGCAATGTTGGCAGTGGTAACTGTCCGAACTTACGAGAACGAGGTCGTGCGTTCAAAACCAGGCTTTACTTTGTGTAAATAATTTCATCACCACTGCTCTCAAAACATTACAGAAACCGGCATGTCCTAGAACCAGAAATCCAAAAACATTTGACATCCACCAACCCGCACTGGGCACGTGGTAGATCACAGCCACCTCCCTCTCGAAGAGAGGAACCCTGTGTCCCAGCAGTAGGAATAGGCTGATTATGTAAAAGCTTATCGACATAAAGCTAATAATAATGATGTACAGAGGCCAGCACATCAAGTTACCACAATCTGTAAAATTTCTTTGATAGTATTTCAACTTTATTGCAAAGACATAAGGTTCATTTTTAATTGAGAAAGTTTGACAGTTAGGGATAGTTAGATATGCTGGCGTCTGTACCTGCAAAAAACACATAGGTCATTAAAAAATTCGTTCGCATCGCTGTCAACAGGAAAAGTGCCCCAAAGGGTAGCAGCATTGTCACGTTATATGCCGTAAACAAAGCGAAAGGATTATGTTAACAGCAAAGCAGGTGGCGCACTATAATTCCACCATGGCAAGAATTCGTGAATTTATTTATGTTCAATCTGCCTAGCCTTTTCCCAACTATGTTGGGGTCAGCATCCAGTGTAACCGGATGCCGCTGAATACCAGTATTTTACATAGAGCTACTTCTTCTTGTTTTCGTGCGGTTAATGACTAACCAGGTGGCAGAGTTTTTAAGCTGCCCAAGGGCTTCTGACTTAGCTTCACATGCTGTTGAGAAATATCTCTCAGACATGCTGGTTTCCTTACGATGTCTTTCTTTACCGTTATGGTGCTACTGCTTATGTGATGTCCACAACTCAGTCTGTAACTGGGGAATACGATACCCCTTGGCTGGCTGTCAGACTTTCGGGTTTTGACGACCCGTCACGACTGTCAAAGATCCACAAATGACAGCCGGAACCAACGGCTTAGCGTGCTTTCCGAGTCATGGAGGAGTATCCATTTGTAAAGATGGTCACCCATCCACGGACTGTCCTCGGCAGGCGTAGCTTAACCTGATGTATCCATCCGTGTAGCTATTATTACTTAGCCACAAACTCCTCGTAAATTTATTTATCTAAGCGGCTATTTTGATAATGGCACATTCGCACTGCATATATGTATGTATATCTATGTAGGTATACATGTATAAGATCGTTTGAAATCGAGAAGCTTACCGCTAATGCTCTCGAAAGCGACGCGCGTGGAGTATCCAAATATTCAATTACTGTTTAGAATAATCGAACTTCGCGTGATCGAACAAATTCGCGTGTAGGTGAAGTTTCGATTTGTTAGTATGGTAATGATACCTAGTTTGTGGATTGGATTGCGATTGACTGTTATTAATATAGTCGAAACTATCCAAGTTTTATACACAAATACGGTGAATGAGGCAACCGGCATGTCCTAGAACCAAAATATGTCTTTGCAATAAAGTTGAAATACTATCAAAGAAATTTGACAGATTTTGGTAACTAGATGTGCTGGCCTCTGTACATAAATATACTTCTCGCTTTATACAAGTGACATTCAACTTTATGGGGGTAAAGGAGGTCCGTAACGGTTACCACTGCCCCGGCACACAAACGTCTTAAGAAGGAACATGCATGGGTTTTACCCAGTAAGAGTCTGACACTCCCTTCCGCTCCACTTAGAGTGGGAGAGGTTGGTTGATGATATCCCATCCTCGAAATAAAGGGGGGGTAAAGGAATTGCAAGGTTTATTATACCTAACCGATGCTTGAATTATAAAGACGTCCATATTCTTCACATTGAATGGCTTAGAAATGGATATGGGTTTCATTTCACGAATCGTGGGTTACAATGGTTTTAATCTGCGAGCGAACATTTTCATAAAGCTACCTAACTACTTTCCAATATTTTATGTAGACGTCATCGGCAGACCATTTTTAAATTTTTTGGTTTTTTTGTACCTATTTCTAATGACTGCTCTCAAAATGGTCACGGAAAGTTATCGAGAGGAAACTGACATGTCCTAGAGTCATAACTTCCAAGACACCTGACACCAACACACCCGGTCTGGGCCCTCCTAGTGAATTATAACCTACTCTCTCTCTTACAGAGAGGAAGTCTGAGTCCCTAGATGGGAATATTATAGGCTGATAATATGCATGTTATGTGTGGAACTCGTGGCTAAGCAATAACAGCCGCACGGCGATCCATGCGGCTGTTATTGCTTAGCGACGAGCCATCAGGTTAAGCTACGCTTGTCGAGATTTGTTCGTGGATGGGTGACCGTCTTTACATATCGAAACTCCTTCGTGCCTCGGAAAGCACATTAAGCAGTTGTTCCCGACTGTCATAGGTGGATCTTTGACAGCCGTTATGGGTTGTCAGAAGCTCGAAAGTCTGACAAGACAGTCTTACCAAGGTTTATCATATTACCCAGTTACTGACATATAGACAGTCGCTCTATGTTAAATACTGGTATTCAGATGCAACCGGTTAGACTGGAAGCCGACTCCAATATAGTTGCGCAGAAGCCTGAGCAGATTGAATATGCATGTTATGTATTTAGTTTCTTATTTGATAATAGAAAATAGTGTGGCTAGGGAAAATTCCTACCATCGGTTCTTATAGGAATCCTTAGCGGTACCTATAGATAAGAACTAAGAGAAGTACAACAGATAGTAAAATTCTTTTTTTTTTCAAGTTTCATTATCGTATTTTTCTGACCTTTCGGGCAACCCCCCAAAGAAGCCAAAAACCACCACCAATTCTAATAATATAATTTTTATTCAAAGCATTTATTCGTGTGTTACCTCCCATCAGCCACAAAGTGAAACGTAGGCAACCGTTGCCCGCTGCTTCCGGCGGCTCATTTCCGTCGGATAAGGAAACCCGACCGGCTTCCGGTGAAGAGATTTCTTGAAATATCTCCCCTATTGTAAACGCCTTTATCGGCTACGTATATTTTTGTTGAGAGTCGTTAATGTGAAGGTAAAGGTGGTGGTATTTTATTGAATAAGTGTAGGTGACAAAGTCTTTTGATTAAAAGGGACCGTACCCACATTGATAAATATTGGTCTTTCAGACCAAATTTCGACCATGGCAGCCAATCTTAGCAGAAACTAGCCTTCACTACATAGTACAAAACAAAGTCGCTTTCTCTGTCCCTATATCCCTATGTATGCTTAAATCTTTAAAACGGCGCAACAGATTTTGATGCGGTTTTTTTTAATAGTAAGAGTGGTTAAAGAGAAAGGTTTATGTGTATTTTTTGTCCACATATTATGCGGGCGAAGCCGCGGGCGGAAGCTAGTTTATTATAAAGGGCATCTCGCAGGTCAACTTAGGAGGTTGTCTATTACTTAACTGGCCTTGCCTTTGGATGCCTTAATAAATTAGGGCTTCAAAAACTTACAAATTAAGCAGTTGCTAAGGGACCCCTGTGGGGTACGCACCTTGACTTAGGGCGTCGCTGTGGGATGATAGCAAGGGACAGGCTGGATCGGATGTAGCGGAAACTAGCCATCGACGTGAGGGATTTTATTGCGCACATGCATGTGTGCGCAAACACAGGTGCATTCTCCCTTCCTTCACTTAAAACTAATAATAATAAGTACTTAACATGGTACCTTGTCTTTATTTCGACATAATTAGAATTACTTTCAGGAAACGAGAATCAAATAAGATCACTTAATGTTGCTCTCGGTTTTTAGAAGTGTATCCAAATCCTATGTTCGTTTTAAAATACTAGGTATGCATTTATTTTTTTGATTAAACTATCTAGCTATTTAATTCATGGGCAATATTTAAAGGGGTCATTATAGGTACTCATCATTATGAACAACTTTTACTATGGGAACAAATCTGGAAACGTAGTAGTAGAGTACAACGACCTCATAAAAATTGCCCATTAATTCAAATTCACCCTGTATAGCAAGATATGATACGTAGACATGACAGTAATAGCTATATTTGTATCAAACGATAATTTTGGTTATAACCCAAGCCACGCACCTCTGATTTTACGGATTCATGTGCGTAATGTATAAATATCACTTGCTTAAAAATCGGAGAAGGAAACCTGAGGAAACCAGCATGTCCGAGAGATATTTCTCAACAGCATGTGAAGCTAAGTCAGAGGCCCATCGGCAGCATAAAAACTTTGACACCAGGTTAGTCACTAACCACACGAATTGAAGAAGATCTGGCAGAACGAATGAAACGTGATGGATATATCCAAAATCACACCATACTTTTTTTGTGCAAAAAAAATCAGGTATTTCAATCACTTCTCCGTGGGTTTATTCCATCGTTATTTTTATAAAAGTATCGCTCTTCTTTCAATTGAGTTCGGTGACCCGTATCACTGTCACTTCAAAATAGGCTAGCTGAAGGGTGACCGACGATCAAATTTTTTTTATATTTTAATGAGCGATTTTCCGTTCGGTTACGTTTAAGAATAACTGACCCAACGATCTAAAAAACGACTACGGGCTGATTTTACCAATGAATCTTTTATCTGTGTAATAAAATTGACGTCTGACATATTTTTAACCGACCTCAAAAAAGGATGAGGTTCTCAACTCGACTGTAATTCTTTTTTAAATTGTATGTATGATAAAACTGTAAAAAGACTATTACAGGGTATGACTTGTTACTTGTTGAAATTTATTTTAAGAGATTAAAACGGAATTGGGTATTTGAAAGGGTAGTCAATAACGTTACTTTTTATGAACTGTCAACACGCGGCATTTGTACGTGATTTGTATGAAATATAACAATGTGACGTCATAGATTTTTAGAATCAATTGGAATACTTATTAGCATTTTATGCAATTTAACAATTATATATTCGCATTATATTTAATTTCTGTACGGTGATGGGAGTTTTTATGACGAGCGGGCTTTCTTCCATGTGATTTCATTTTTTTTTTTGACCGGTTCAAGTAGTCAATTGTCAAACGAAACTTTATTTTAATTCGACTTAAGTATATCTCAAGATGTCGATAGTTGTTGATGTTATAACAACGTTTTGTTATGCTCTCAAATCAGTAATGGCACACATCGTGAGGAAACTAGCACGTTTTAGAACACAAAATTCGAACTAACCCGAACTAGGCCCGACTGTGTGTTTCCAGCCGTGATAACATATTAGCCTCATTATGCTATACCTACTTATCTTAATATCCTCGCAGAGTTAAGCATTCGGGAATTCAAGGGTATAAAAAAAAATTACGATCACCAATTCGCTTTAACTGTTTATTAGAGATCCAGATCCAACTGCAAATACTTATTAAACCATCTTATTATGACAAATGCGTGTTCTCAAAGAAACTCGACCTTTATGCCAATCCTGAGCGTCAAACTCAGATCCGTCCCAAGGGATTACAAGGGTCAGCCAGCCTTTACAACCCTGACTAATCCTAAGCAATGACGGTTGTCTATGCCTTTCTTACGTGGGAGATTAGAACGAGATACATTGTTATCGTGTCGAGCAGGCTACTCGAATTGTATAGTGTTAGAAATATATGCGATGTGCTTTTGTTTTAGTGTTTTTTGTTTGCATTGGTTTAACTAAATAAAATACCGTTCACTCCATAGGATAAACAGGGTAGCCAGATGCTTGTCTAATTAACAAACATTGCAATGCAATGTTCCTACATCCTCCTCCTCCTCAATGATCCTACAAAAGTGAGCTTGGCAGTTTTTTCTTTCAATATTCCATCCATTGCATCGTTTCCTTAAAATTAGTTGTTACCAATTATGCCAAAAAAAGCTATAACAAAAGCTATATGAGCCTAGTGGGTACTGCCAAGTTATAGGTATCGAGTTCTAACTGAAGGCACATACAGTCTAACTTTTCAAATTCATGTGCGTATTGTAGAATTATCACTTGCTTAAAAGTGAAGTAAAATATTGCCTGAGAAATATTTCTCAACAGCATGTGAAGGTATGTTGAAAGCCCATGGGCAGCATAAAAACTCTGACACCAGGTTAGTCACTAACCACACGGAAAAAAAACAATCGAAGGCTTTTGTAGAAACTCTATTCTTAGCATCGGGTATCAGTTGCAGAAAAGTTACACTACCAGGTGGCAAAAGTATTGTCCATATTTCTCTTTTCGCAGGTCTGCTGGAAGAAATTTCTTAACATATAAGCTCTACCTACCTTTATAACTCAAAATCATAATTATGTAACATCTCTTTATATTGTAGTGTGTGTATATGACTTATAAAATAAACAAATAATTAAAAACCGTTCCACAAGTATGCCAATATTGTTTTAGTTTACTGACTAAATAAAATTGTCACACGTGCTTAAAAAGACTTCGATTAAAACGGTTGTTATTTTCTAATAGAACAAGGTACGGCCAGTATTTTTAGATTCGAGTACTGGATTCAAAAAGGGTATCATTTAAGCTATCACCAATTTAATTAGTTTTGTGTTTCTTAAATAATAGGGTTTGTCCTCAAAATAGTAGATCTGTCACCAAAATGTAGTCACCAAACAATGCAAAATCAGTTCCACAATAAATCACCTAAAATCCTGAGATATAAGGTCTAGTACCAAATAAATGTTTTTGTATGTATTATAATAGGTGTGTCCTAATAAGTATTTAAGCAAACTAATTTAAAGAGATCACCAATAAATCTCACCATTTTCGAGAAAAATGACTTTTCCTAACTTAACCTCAGAACACTCAAAAGTTGCTCAAAAAGCGTAGTCTGAAATGGTTTAAAGAAAAATAACCACGAAGGGGATGGCGGGGTCTTTCAGACCCCGCCATCCCCTTCTAACCTAACCTGTCCGAGTCGGGGTAGGGCAAGGCGGTTTTGGATACTTTTCGGATATTCACAACACTTGCACTTCACTACACTCTTCAGACACAGAAGCATAGGGCTTCGGAGACGCCATATTTGGTGACAGATCTACCATTCTGAGCACAGAGCTATTATTTAAGTAACAAAACTGTTATTATAAGAACGAAGTTTATATTCATGTAATGCAATATAATTTTATTGGTTATCGATCTCTTATTTTACACATATATTAACATTAATTTGATAATTCATACCTGGGAACAATTTTTGTTTATCTGAGAACGAAAATATTTCGTGGCGATAGATCTATTTATTAGGTGATACAACTTGATGACAAATATAAATTTTGGTGATAGAAAATATAGTTCCCATTCAAAAATATCTCCAAAGGGTTAAAGTGAGATCCGACCAGATTAAGGTTCAAAGGATATTTTTGGAAAGAGGTTTCAAGTCAACTGGCCCGTTAATGATAACCTGACGTTTTCCTTACTGATATCAAAATAAATGTTATTTTCGTGGGTTTTAGTTCAAAGAAATCACCTATCTATCAAGTAGCCCGTAATGTCTCATTGCTGGGCAATGGGCGACCTTTCCCTTTGCCATTCGTATGTCTATCCATTTCCATTAGGGATCTGTTCTTACGGTATTTCGGAGCCATGATCATTGGACTTACTGGACCGCAGAGCAAAAAGGCTTAAAAGCGACGAGACGTTGGTTGGTGGCTAAGCTTCACAGCCTGGCTCTTAGCTAGTCTGACATGCGATGGATAAAATCATTATAGAGATAATCACAAAGCTTGTCAATTGTTTTGGAGAATGCTTCTGTTCGAAATATGCGTTTTGCTTTTGTTTTTTTACAATTTTACAAAAAGAATTAAATTAATTCTCTATAACATAAATGTAAGAGAAGTTCTGAATACAATTTATAAACCAATTTCATTCTATTTCATGTACGTACATCGTAAACCCATGTTATAGCAGTTCCATAAGTGGCAAGCCTATTGCCATTAACCAGGCAAAAATAAAGTCAACAGTCTACTTCTAAGAATTTCCTAAAGGAAAAACCTAATAACACTTTCCCGGCCCGTAGATTGAACTCAGAAAAGAAAAAGAAAAAAAAAACAGGTCAGGAAATAAACTAAAATCTTTGTTACTTCTTGCAAAATAACTTTATAGTGATCTTTGGTAGCGTTTAGTTTCTTTAAAAATAAAATCTTCAGTAGCCGTGACTTTATTTCTAAACGATGAATAAAATATTGAAGTGCTATTCCTTAGAGATATAATAGTGAGAAGTTACATTAAGTGGTATTGCATTTGTGTGTAAAGAACTTTAAGACTTGTCCATTTATTGTTTGCTTAGAAAGAATTGTTTGGTGCGTGATTTTATATCAAGGAGTAGGTATTTATTGCTCCACTTATATGATGTACAGACACAAGCACATCAAGTTACCCTAAACCGCCAAATACTCCCAATTGAACATGAACCTTATTCTTTTGCTATAAAGTTGAAAATCTATAAAAGACATTTGACAGATGGGGTAGCTTGATGTGCTGTCCTCTGTACCTGGATTTCGATGGAATGATTCTAAGAATAGAAAATAATAAATAAATAAATGAAGAAGAATTTATAGTTGATATATATGTAAAACACATGCAAATATTTTCTTTAATCTATTTACAGGGTGCCAAAATGTTCTCCTAGATAAGTTACAAAAAAACCGGCTAAGTGCGAGTCGGACTCGCGCACCGAGGGTACCGTACAAACCGTAGGTATATAATTAAAAGTTCACCCATCACGAGAATCGAGTCATAGTTATGGTATTTTTATATTTTGAAAAGTTTTTTTTGTTTATTGTATGATGTAACTAAAAATTTACGGTTTTCGCAATTTTTTCTTTATCTGTACTATAAGACGTCACTTCGTACCAAATTTAAAGATTCTAAGTTCACGGGAAGTACCCTGTAGGTTTTGATTCCCGTGAGAGTTTCAAAAATTTGCGGAAATTTGCAGCATAAACGGCTGTATCTTTTGATTGCTTGGGCTTAGAAGTTTGATTTTTTCAGAGCTCCAAGGGGCAGTAGACCTGAGTATTAAATATAATTATCAGTTTGATACCTCCACGCGTTCCTCAGAAAAACGGTCTTGACAGACGGACGGACGGACGGACGGACAACAAAGTGATCCTATAAGGGTTCCGTTTTTTCCTTTTGAGGTACGGAACCCTAAAAATCAACTAAATAACCGTCGCGACCATACAAAAGTAAGAAAGGTCAATCAATTTTCACTAAAACACAGCTCTTCATAAAAATCTACGAGATTCATAAATTAGCTTCTTGTTACCGTTACTTTTTCCCGCAGCATATACCGCAAAACAAAATTGGTTCAACTAAAAAGCGAATAAAGTTCAGAAACAAATGCAATTCCGATCAGTAAAGAAAATCAATGGTCAACACAACGGTATTAAACCGAGACCCGAAAACCACACGTAGCTGCGTAGCTCCCCGGAGACGCGTTCGTAGCAAACTAATCCGGGCTACGAGGCTACGACTTTCGTAGCGTTCTGAGTAAGTGTAGACGCGCAACCGCTGCGCGGTTGCAGCTACAATAATATCAGTGGAGAAGGATTTATATTTTTGATTAAATTATTTTGTTAGAGGATTTTTGTAGACGCAATTGTAGTTTCTGTTGCATTAGGTGGTGATTTATTTACTGAAAATAATTTAATGAATAATATGTGCTTGATTTGTTAGATAATATTTATTAATCAAAACTCTAACTCATTAAAATATTATAACATTTTAGAGCAATTTGCAATTATCAAGGAGTTGATCGGATAGTCAAAAAGTTGAAAACGGAAAATAATGAGAAATAGAAAATACGTTTGTTTGCGATAAAGCATGATGCAAAGAAAAATCCAAACAGGAACAGTTGAGGGATAAAATAAACTAGTTGCCTGGAAAGGGCACGTAGATTTATGAAATAAAACGGGCAATTAAACTCAATGAACATTTTTAGAGATCATGAGTACTTCTGTTTCCTACGAAAACAAAAAATGTTAAGTGGAATCAACGCCAAATTCCGTACAAACAAATGCTTCCTTTATTTCGAATGGATATAATGTCTGTAGTCCACGTTAACCTGAAAACCATACGTAGCTCTCTCGAGACGTATCGTAGCAAACTAATCCGCTACGAGCTACGAGCTCTCGTAGCCGCCTACGAAGTTGTAGAGGATTCGTTTCTTTAATTTATAGGAGCCTTTCTTTTTTGTGCTGGTAAGTTTTTACCTTGCGTTAAAATGAATTTTATCTAAGTAGCAAAACATTCAAATCGTGTCGGCATTTCTTGCAGGTGAAAGCCGTATTATACTGTCAGGCAAATTAATTGTTAAGGAAATTGACTGCCAACTGACAATCAATTCATAACTAGCATTCTTCGACTATTGTGTGAAATTGATGACACGAAAAAACTGATATGAACTGAAAGGTATAAAGATAAAATTAACGGGAAGTAATTTCTATGTGAAATGCAACGAGAAGAGTTATTATATATTAGTTTCAATTATTTCATAATAATTATTATCATTATATTGGTCCTTGGCTCCGCAATGGGACGAATTGAGACTTGGTCCCGTAGAAAATGTACATAATTATGTTGGCATTCATAATTATGAGTAAGTACTTGCACTCGCTTCTTCATAACGTATCAATGAGAAAGAAGTGTTAAGAAATATCAAATAGACGAATGAGCTAGCAAAACTCCGCAAAAGTGAAGGGATATACAGTGTGTCTGGGAAAGGAGTAGCAAAAATTAAGCGTGTGGTACAGACAACAGTTTAAACAACAAAATAACAGAATTTTGTAACTGATATATCAAGTAACTATACTATCGCTGACCCCATTTTTTTTGTTTTATCATATAGAGAGAATATCAATTATCGAGTATCGATTACGAATTTGCGAATTTGATCCAGTATAATATCAATGATGGTCAACGGGTTTGTCTGAAAGGATTACCATTAATCCAGAATATAAGGAGCTAAGGAAGAAACATGCATGGGTTTTTAGTCAGTAAGAGTCTGACACTCCCTTCCGCTCCACCCAGAGCGAGAGAAAAGAAATTAGGAAAAAGAAAAACGATGTCTTTGATTTTAATTCCAACCTTTTCTGAAGTAACTTCGTATGCCATACAAAGACAAAGCTTAAGACAAGCTCCAATTTACAATCTAGTTAACAGTTACCCACCTGATTGGATTCTAGACCAGGTTTACACGTGAAGTGGATTCGGTAATAGCTCTGAAACATTCAATGCTCTAAGATGGATTACTGCACACGTATGGGTATTGAAATGGCTGACGCAGAATATTGCATACTGTAGGAAGATTATGGAGGTGAGTCTGTATTTCATAGTGATGTGTTCTGTTTTCCGAGAAGGGGTTAAGCTTACTTTTGATCCTGTATGTATAACTGCATCTTGTCTCTGTCTTTTTGAGAAAAATATTTTATTACATTTCATCATCATCTGCCCAGCCTTTTGGCAACTATGTTTGGGGTCGGCTTCCAGGTAGCCTTAGGCTACCTACGCATTATGCGGCTAGCCGGAATGCGGCCAACCGTGCGGCTGACCGCAATAGGAAATTTGTACGAGAAATGAGTTTTTATTCACACTGCGATGCGGCTGCCGGCTAACCGCTCCGGTCGTTCTGAGCGCTGCGGCCCGACTGACGGCCAGCCGGGCGGTTGCTATATACACAAAGCGGATAATGCTAGTTTGCGGTTGCCCGCCATTGACAGTGAACGTGTTCACCGACGCTAGCGCATTTTCTTCAATTAAATATGGATTTCAGACTCATTCTAGTATATCAAAAAAACTTGTCTTCATACTTTTTGAGCTCTTCAAAAAGCAATTCGAAATGCTTGCTATCGTCTCGAGTTTGCAAATAAGGATGCACCCAGTACCTTTTTTTCTGTTTCTTTTTCTTTATATACTGCGAGTAAATATAATAAATAGCTGCGACTTCTTCGACTTCCATCTTGGAAATGAGTCGATCCAACCGCAACCGGAACGTGCGGTTAGCCGGACGGCTGTCCGCATTCCGGCTAACCGCATAGTGCGTAGGAGCCCTTACAGGATGCAGCTGATTAAGTCATTGACTGCCACGCAGCAGACACAATAGAAAAACTATTGTTTGTCGGACACACGGTGACCGCGTTGGCGTTCAACGTTTTAAGCTATTAAATACCAGTGTTTTACATGGAGCGACTGCCTATCTGACCTCCACAATGCAGTAACTGGGCAATACAATACCCCTTGGTACCCCTTGGCTGTCACATTTTCGGGCTTCTGACGACCCGTATCGACTGTCAAAGATGCACAAATGACAACCGGGACCAACGGCTTAACGTGCGAGTTATGTAAAGATGGCCACGTTGACAGCGATGTGGACTTTTTTGATGCTCTTTGATTATTATACATATTACTTTCACCATTCGAAATAGAAGAGTTATTTAACAAATGGTAAGGCCACAAACTGACACTTTAGAGGCCGGAAACCTATTGATTTTCACTAGAAAATTGGATTTGCTAATCATTGTAACGTGTTTAATACAAACACATTGTTGTAAGTACAGTTAGGTAATTTATTGTTGAGTAAAAAGACATTCTATGTTAATTTTTCGCATTATTCTACTTTGTCGTAACGATGATTTTCTATTTATTATTTTTATTATAAGCTTCAACGAGGTTTTGGCTTCGTTTTCTTTTCGTGTGGTTAGTGACTAACCTGGTCTCAGAGTTCTTATGCTGCCTCTGTATTCGACTTTTTCTGAGGATTCGGCTACTTCGACAGCATTGTCGAAGAAAGCTGCCTCCTAAAAATGCAAGCCATATCCAGAAGTATTGGTTTCCGAATCCAGCTTGCCAACGAGAGCCTTCTAAGAAGTTGGCCGAGGCTCTTAGAAATTAAACCATTAGCTGATTCTATTGGCTCAATTATCGCTGAGTCGACATCCCATAATTATGTGAACACGTCGTAAGCCAAGTCAAGATACTTAATTTGTTTATCTTTCTCGGCTTTCGCGAGGATCCCGTCATGCGGGACCGTCATGTCAACAATGCACGCCGTTCTATTTGTACCACCACTAGTATAATATCAGAATTATTAGCAATAATAGTCCTGCCAGTGATAATCTAATTATTATTATTTATTTTTTATTCTCTTTATTTATTAGGGACTTGTTATCATTAACAAGTCGTGTCAGACCCATTTTTTTCTTAAGTAAGTTCCTAACAAAATTTTCTTAAGACTAGAAAAATAAAAATGTTTAATTATTATTCCATTAAATTCTAGAAAATTATAAAAAAAAACATTTTTTACAAGGTTCCAAAATCAAGTCATTTATAAATTCGAATAGTCGAACTCACTATTCGCTTTACTACTTTTGAAAAAACTACATTGAAAGTTACTGTCTCTTGGTAATCTTAAAACAAAATAGATCCCGTCGTTTTAGAACGCGCAATTGGCATTTAAATTTAGGTTGGTTAAGCAATTACGAAGTAACATACCTACATGAAATAATCTTTTTTTAAATCGATATATTTAAATTGAACACTTTGAAAGCCACGGTCACCGTGTGACCGAGAACAATAGTTTTTCTATTGTGTCTGCTGCGTGGCGGTTAATGACTTACCTAAAACTTTTTAAATAAAAATGTTACCAACGAATTTAATTTTAGAACAATCGTTTCTTTTTCAGTTTACAACATATTTATAAACTACGCATTTAAAATGTTACCAATTACAAATTAACTTCATGATAACCCACATTTATAATTGTTTGGTATTAGTTGACAGAAGCATTTTAACACTTGTTACTATGTTATCTTCTATATCTTTGAAATGACTGTTAGTAAATAAATCTACAGCAGTAAAAACTGTACCTACATAACATTTTATTCTCTATATCTACATAGATAAAGCTCAATCCGCCGTTCGCTGGGACAAATCCCCTGCCGATCATAGACCAGCTCTGTTTCGGCTGAGATTAGTGAGGATCTCACTACATCTGGCACGGCCTTAACGAGGCCTTTCCCGAGTTAGATAGTGGCAAAAAATGGCAGAATTTGAAGCTACCCTGCGAAAGACAGACGATGAACAAAACACGCTAGAAAAAGTCAGCTAGAAAACTAGAGACATAGAGACATCGCCAAGCGATTGGTCGACTCTTCACGTGACCAGAGGGGTGGCCTATTTTTCGGTCAAAGAATCAGCATTACCATACAACGTGGCAATGCTGCCAGCCTTTTGGGAACTTTTCCTGTTGACAGCGATGTGGACGAATTTTTTGATGCCCTTTGATTTATTTTATTTTTTTCCCTCCTGTTAGAAAACTTGATTATTACTGGACCAAGAACGTAGCAGTTTTTGATGCTTTGTTTTTAAATTGTCGCTAATAAACTAATTCTAATGTAATTGTAAGAATTATTTTTACGTCATAGTAACTACTAAGTGCCATTTTCACCAATGAAACTGAACGCGATCAGCACATCTGAACCGCGTTCTAGACCTGTCAGTATCAATAATCCACAGAATTAAACGGGGATTATGTGATGATCGGGTCCGGTTCAGTTGGTGAAATTTGCCCGTAGTGAACTGAAACTGACCGGGATCAACACATCTTAAACGCCATCAGTATCAATATTCTATAAATAATAATGACACTGACATCTCTTAAAGCTGGTCTATGCGCTGATCGCGTTCAGTTTCATTGGTGAGATCTGTCCTAAGAAACAGCTTATGATGACTGATTTCATATTTCGTACGATACCTTGCAACTATCGATTCAAGACACTGAAGAATGGCAATTTTTCATCCTTTTAAGAAAACTCTTTAATATTTTTTTTCTTACCAATAAAAAAATTATTTCCCGAAAATTTTATAACCCTCTTAAACCGACGTGACACGTCTTTCACTTAACCCGTCGATGATTGCGTATTAATCTGACACGTTCGCTTAAGGGGTGTTCCCACCATCAATCAACAGCAGACTACGGCAAACACATTACCTCGTTGATTATAATATTATTGTACATGATGTATCTCGTCATCCATCTATATTAGCTATTAATTGGACACCTCCTGTATCAATAGGTTTGTGTTAAATATAGGGTTTGCTTTTGGTACGTTGTGTTCGTTGTCAAATTAGTCTTGATCATGCTATCCAGTGTTCAATTTCTAGATATTTTATCTAGGAAATCTAATTTTTGAAAAATGAGCCAGCGCAATGGTCAACACTTCACGTGACCAGAGGGCAGTTTAACTAATTAATTAGCATTGCCATTTAACGTGACAACGCTGCCAGTTTTCTGAGCTCGTTTCAGGATGACATCGATGCGAACGAGTTCTTGGACACCTAAAGTGTCATAATGTTGGTCTTGTTGTTGTGTTTGTAGTGTTGTTGTTGTTGTTGATATAGTGTGTTTGTGTTGTTGTGAGTTTTGTATGTATGTGCAATTAGTAAGTTGGTTAGACTTTCAATTTCGTACCTTGTATATATATATTGTTAGTGGTGTGAATATCACAATTTTAATGTTACCTACATTAAAATTGTAATACATGAAACTAAAATAAATTTATGGAATAACGATGTGCAGTAGCGTGTTCGCACTCTAAGGCGATTAACACACGGCACCGCTCGACCGCGCGGTAGGAGCAGTTTGCGGTAGAAATGAGCACCGCTCGACCGCGCGGTCGGGCGGTGTACGTGTGTTAGGCATTAACGGATTTCTTAGAGACCAATGCGACATGAGATCCGCTTAGCCGCCTACTGCGGCGATGCCGTGTGTAAATCGTCTTAGGTACCACTACTACTGCTGTAGCAGGCGGCATTTTGTAATTTCTGTCTACCCCAAAGGAAGGAGGCGTGAGTTAAAGAGGGTGTAGGAGCTGAGGTTAGACGAAAAGAAATTAGTATACATAAAGAAAAGAAAGCAAGAAAAAATGTACATTCTGCACAAAAAAAAACGCACATTTATAAAAAGAAACTAAAAAATCCTTAAATACACCCGTGCAAGACAGCTAAGAGCTAAAAACACCTACATCATCCGTCTTACTTACTCCTGAGCATTCAGCTCTTTCACACATTCGTGATTAAACAACGTTCCATTCCTACATAATTATTTTTTAAAATACTTTGGCAACAATGGCTCCAATATACGCAATAACGTAACAAAATAACAACTGCTCTATAAAACAGATACAGCGTGAATCCTATTCTGAGCAACGAAAAAAACAACTGCACCAGATTACGTTCGGCGCCGTCACATATTTCAATTGTATCAGTCATTATTTAAAACGGATTACCTTGCCCACCTACGTAGAATGCATCGGACTGCAGTTTACACGAAAAATACATTGAAACTTTCAATAAACGGGTCGACGGTGAACGGAAAAAGAAATGTTTTTTTTTTGCGTATGTCGGATAGGCTGAACACCGGAATTTTCATTCGAATCCGTGCCGATTGGTTTTGTGTTATGGCCTCTGGGTGCTGGTGCTGTTCGGTTATTCTGGTTAAAAAAGGATCGTCGCGTTTAAGGATTTATTTAGTTTTGCGCCTGTCGAAGCGGAATTGATGATTGAAATCAAACGGAGTACTATGACGAGATTTTTCAAATCTCGTTTTTCAGAAGGCTTGTCGCTTAGCGACCACATCGGTCAGTGCAGTAAATTTTTAAATTCTCCTCTTTCTTTTTCGTTGATTAGTGACTGGTGTCAGAGTTTTTATGCTGCCCATGGGCGTCTGACTTTGCTTCACATGCTGTTGAGAAATATCTCTCAGGCAGGATTGTCCGAAAGGGTTGCCGCTACCCCGAAACATACAGGGATAGGGAATGAACATGTATGGGTTTTAGTCAGTAACAGCCTTTTTTTTTTTTTTTTCTGACTGACACTCCCTTCCGCTTCATCCAGAGCGGGAGGGGATAATTGATGATTTCCCACCCTCTAAAAACAAAAGGCATTCCGGTTTCCTCACAGTGTTTTGCTTCATCGTCTTTACTTTTCAAATATACGTTTTTCAGTCATTCAGATATTTGAATTTGATTAGTAATAGCACATGTACCAAGGTGCAGTACTCATTTAAAAAGTCTTCTTCGTTTTAACTAAACTTGTTACTATGAGCGAATTACACCAATGAAACTTAACGCGTTCAATACATCTAAACCACGTTTAAGAACAGTCAGCATTAATATTCCTTAACAATTTGGACACTGACAGCTTTTGAACGCGGTTTAGAAGTGTAATTCGCAGTTACTTTTATTGGTGAAATCAGCACTAAGTCAGTTAGCTTTTACCTTTACGTAACTCATGCATTTGCTATGTTACTTTCAAAAATGTATTATGAATTTGTATTAGTGTAATCAATTGTTGTTGAAACTACTAAAAACATATATAATATCAATCAATCTGCCTAGCCTTTTCGCAATTATGTTAGGGTCGGCTTCCAATCTAACCGGATGCAGCTGAATACTAGTATATTACAAGGAGCGCCTGCTTATCTGACCTCCCAATAACCCAGTCAGTAACTGGCAATTATGATACTCATTGGTATGACTGGCTGTCAGACTTTCGGGCTAAAAAAATATATATACCTACTACTTTTACTCTGGGATGAATCCTGAATTCACGAAAAATATATGAGCTGTTCCATACATTTATGCACACGTAACTCGATAAAACAACAGCTAATATTTTTTTCGCGATGTCAGAGTTCAGCCCAGACTCCTAAGACACAGGCATATACACCTAGTTTAGGAGTCAGGGAATTAAAATGATTGTGACATAGTTATAAGCCTACCTATATGCTTAGTTTTTGTTTTCTTGTACGGTGATGGCTTTGGTGAAATAAAGAATTTATTTATAGTAAAAGTTGTTCGTAATGATGAGTATAATGCTCCCACGAAATTTTTAGTGTTAATTTTTAACACCTAATGTAATATTAGGGGTTAATGTATGAAATTGCCGATTTGTACTGAAAAATTGAAATTTCGGAACTTCAAAAACTCGAATTTTCAAAGTATCCATCTTTCTTGTCTAAGTTGAATAAAAAAACAACTGAAGGTCTTTAATCAAATGTTGCATATTTTTTAAAAGAAGGACTTCATAGGTACTATGTGAAAAAAGTTTCCTTCAAAAATCTCAAACCATGAAGGTGTCAATTCGAAGTACCTAATACAATAAAATGGCAATTTCATACTTTAACCCCTATTATGTACATTGCCATGAACTAATATTCACACGCAAAACCGAACCGAGACTAAATTCGGCGAACTCATCAGATGTGAGCGATTGCTGGAAGAGTAATTAGTTCAGCAATAACGAAAATTAGGTCATCATTATTTTGTCCACACAGCATTTAATAATTGACTCGAAACCATCTACTATTTGCATAATTTTATTCCTAAAACTGAATCATCAAATGCGGATGATCAGCAAATATTGCTATTGGAAGTACCAATAAGGGGAGACATAACAAAAAATGTTTCAAGCCTTGAACGATTCTTGCCTCAGCATAAACGGAACGTCTTAATAGAACATTTTATTCTGTAATCTCAATAAAGTTTCCGAGTCTTGGGACTAGTATAAAGGACTTCACTCACTACATTGTAACATACCTACATTTTGAATACGTACGTTACATACGTTGATGAATGAATGAATGTGTGAAAAAGCTGAATGCTAAGGTGTAAGAATACTTTCCACTTCGTTATAAATGTTTTGTATTTATAAATTATGTCACATTTTTAATTACATAATTATTTTTTAGTGATATTTATGTAAGAAGATTTGACTATGTACGTTAGTTGGCGAACGAACGAAGCTTCTGTCGCTGTATACCTATAATGTATTAATACAGAGCCACCTAGTATGGTCTCAAGTTCCAAGTGTCAAACGATTTTACTTTTCACAGGGCATAACGGAGATTTTAAAAGTTTAGTGTTTGTATATTTTATTTGTAACAAATCAAGTAATTAATCAGTGATTTATAACCAGTATGCTTTCAAAAACAAATAAGAAATACAAAATTGCAAAAAAAAATGTTTGTACTTTTATTCCAAGGTGCCAACCCCAGTGGGGCAGAATCCAAAAAAAAGTAGAATGTGCCCTACCAACTCGAAATAGTGGGGCAGATTCCACTGCAACAACTTAGGCATTATTCCACAAAAAGCGAATTATTCCACTTTGCCTCACTGGTGGGGCAAAGTGGAATAATTCGCTTTTTCGTTACCACACATTTTCTGCCAATTTACTCCTCCTTTAAAAAAAAGTATATAAGTAATAATTAACCTATATAGCCGTAACATACGTTTTGTATTTGCTCGGCCAATTTTTAAAGCAGACACAAAACATAATGGTACGGTGTAGTTTCAAACAGCCTTTATTTTCAAAGAAATAGTCGACTTTCATACTGAAGAAAATCCGATTCGCTTACTGAACGACAAATCTAATCCTTTCTCGTTTAGAAACTAGTTATTTTCTTCTGCAATAAATTATTAAACTGTCGCTTGCGTTGCTATATTTTTTTTTCTTTGCGGTATTTTGTTCGGACGGGGGATTGGCTAAGCGGATTTCATTCTGGACGTGTCAGCGCCAAAGATTTAAATCGTCAGATTCGCCATACCGCGTCAAATACCGCGCGATAGTGTGTGATGCGCGTTTTTGGTGTTTTTGATAGCGCGTGGGTTAGTTCAGTCAGTTCTCTACAAATTGGTTGAGCTGGATGGTGCTAATCTATGCGTCATGCTCGTGAAAGTGTGATGTTATTTGTTTTTATTTTTCTTTTTCCACTGTTCTCAACACAGGATAATGTGGGTACACCTTGTAGCTTTTTGGATCTATAAATATCTAGGGTTTTGTAATATCTTGATTTAAAAAAGTGTTCTCCTCCCTAGAGATCTACTTTCTGGAATAGGAAACTAGCTTCGACTTTTTGACTAACTGACCAACTCCTTGACAGTTCAAAAGTGCCTGTAATTGGTTTCATTTAAATAAAAGCTTGAGTTTGAGTTCGGTTTCGTTTTGACAAAGCTGACATACAATGACGCATTGACTGCTTTTTTTTGAGGGTTGTAAACCATCAAATGCCTCCTCCCGCTCTGGGTGGAGTGGAAGGGAGTGTCAGACTTTTACTGACTAAAACCCATCCATGTTCCTTCCTTAGCCTTTTATGTTCCGGGGCAGCGTTAACCCTTTCGGACCGCTGACCCCGCATCTCTTTGAGGTACGCGTGATAAACAACCGCGACGGGCTAGCCTACGACTATCACAATCACTTGGTTGTCATATAATTTTTTTAAATAAAGTGAGCTTACTCTTTTCAGAATATACACTTTTTCGCATGACTAAGTACGGTGAGGTCAAATCTAGCGATTTATATCATTGGTCAGCGTCGGTTAATCTTTAAACTGTAATAAGTTTTCTCCCACGTTGTTGGTTCTGAGATATTATATTGCCATGGTTCGCTCTTAGCGTGGGGTTTTGAAAAATGTGAGTAAAAGATAATACTTGATAGATAATCTGTAGATATATATTTTTTAGTTAGTATTTTAAACGTCAAGCTAATTGCTAAGAGGATTTATTTGTCATTCACTCCAAAAGTGTGTGTGTGTGTGTGTGTGTGTGCATAGCATTAGCAGCCTATAACGTTCCCACGGCTGGGATACAGGGCTCCTCTTTATGAGAGGAAGTGGGGCATAATCGATCATGCGGGCCCAGTGTGGGTTGGTCAATGTCACATGTCTTCGAATTTATTTTTCTAGGCCATCCCGGTTTCCTCACGACGTTTTCTCAGTGGTAATAATATTAAATACATAAAGTAAATTGTCTCCTTCGTTAGTATCTTAGGACCTACAACTCGTAAGTCAGGGCCACATATAAAAGTATCACTAGAAATTTCTTTACCATTAAGTCATTCATCCTTATTATTTTGACATAATTATTAAGTCATTGACTGCCACGCAGCAGACACAATAGAAAATCTATTGTTTGTCGGACACACGGTGACCGCGTTGGCGTTCAACGTGTTAAGGCACGTAATCCACGTGCTATAAAAGCTGTTTCTTTTTAAACAACACTTATCGTGTACTCTTCACCTCATATTTTCTTACCCATCGAAATTGACAAAAGAAAGATAATATAGAACATTATTTACGACAAACGTCACACCCAATATTTGAAAGATAATTATATCGAAACATTCGATAATGACTTTTCACACGAAAACGGTTTAGTATGAGATGAATTTAAATTAAATACAAACATGAACCGACGATGTTGATCGACTTAGATGGTTATTTGAACACAATTATTGGTTTCCTTTGCAAAGCATGTACCTACGCGTATCTTAGTCTAAATGTTGGTTTGAGTAAGATCAACATATTCATCATCAGGAAACTGTATTGAGACGTTCTGGGTTCCATTGCCAGTAGGTGCATGTTAACTCATACACTGCCATGAACACGTATGAGTGTTTAAGACACTGGGCTTAGAATAGCACAAAAAATGGTGGCAGTGTTTGTGATAAAGAAAATTGAAAGAAGGAAAAATGCATTTATTGGCAATACAGCAAAAAATAAAATACACCTTAAAACTGACCATAATAAACAAAAAATGTGAAATAATTACAAAAATATTACCGTTCTCCTCTTCCACAGTAAAGTAAAAAGATCAGCATCAGAAATTTACCAATCGCTTTTTTTAAGGATGAGAAATCATCAAATGACTCCTCTGGTGGAGCGGACGGGAGTGTCAGAATTTTACTGTCTAAAACCCATCCATGTTCCTTCTTTAGCCCTTTATATCAATTTATTTTCAATTCCTTCGGTTTGTGATTTATTGAGGTATTATTGCTATAGTAATTCAGACCAACACGTAGCATGACGTCATCCGTCGGAGAAATGTCGAGACAATGTTTTCCGAATACTTTCTATGGGCGCGGGTGGCACAGTTTTAACGATGGTTTAAGTTTTTTGAAATTAAAAAATAAGTTAGTATAACATAACATATAACACAACATCACGCTTATATTTCCATGAGGGTTCTAGAGGGATTGTCGGAAAGGGTTACCGCTACCCGGACCATAAAGGGCTAAGGAAGGAACATGGATGGGTTTTAGTCAGTAAGAGTCTGACACTCCCTTCCGCTCCACCCAGAGCGGGAGGAGTCATTTGATGATTTTCCACCCACAAAAATGACAGCAAAAAACCTTACATTCTTGCATACACTGCTTTTGGTTTGGCCAAAAGCAGTGTATTCATGATTATACCCAGCACAATAGTTTCCAGCAGGCGTATAACCGAATCTTTCCTTTTAGTACCACCTTTTTTTTCTTTTATCTTTATTTTGCGCACTACGTGCTTTCCTGGTAAAAAATATCCGTCAAAAAAAGCGTTTGAATCAAAGTCATATCAAATACCAAGCGGTTCGCATCCACGTTCCTATTTTGAAACTAAAAACGTTGAAAAAGGGTTATGTATGAAATGTATGAATGTGAAAATACTGAAAATGGTATGCAAGGATTCTGGCTCGTTCTGTGCTGTGTTTTGTAAGTATACTCGTTGATGCATACCTACTTGTTAGCACGAGGAGCAATAAAACTGTGGACTGAATTATAGGAGGCTTGGTTTACTGTACTTCTTCTTATCGTGTGGTTAGTGACTAACCTGGTGTCAGAGTTTTTATGCTGCCCATAGGCCTCTGACTTAGCTTCACATGCTCTTGAGAAATATCTCTCAGACAGGCTGGTTTCCTCTCGATGTTTTCCTTCACCGATTTTGAAGCAAGTGATAATTTATACAATACGCACATGAATCCGTAAATTCAGAGGTGCCAAGGCACGCACGTCTGAATTTAGAGGTTCGAACTCGAGACCTATGACTGGCGGTAGTCTTGGAAGCCGACCCCAACATAGTTGGGAAAAAGCTAGGCAGATTGATTGTTGTAAAGATGTATGGTCACTGTACACTCCTCCTGACACTTTTGTCAGGAGAACCGCATTCGTTCTGGGTATCAATTGGGTCAATAAATCCATCCGGTTAAACTGGAAGCCGACCCCAACATAGTTAGGAAAAGGCTAGGCAGACTGATTGTGGGTGTACTTATCTATCTCATGCATAATACATCTCCACTAAACTCTTCGTAGATGACAGGCATGCTGTTGTGCAAGTAAAAAAAATCAAGATCAATAAATGCACCGCTAAATATTCAAACAACGTTCGCACCTGAACGTGAGTTCTTGAACACTGATAAACGGTAGAACATCAATATTATTGTCAGTCTAACCAGCGATGTGCAGGCGTTCACTCAATCAGAAAGTATTGGCTTAACGAGCCATCCATGAGAATAATATCAGGTAAAGCGCATCACATATTTATGTCCTTATATAATTTATCGGGATCTTATATGTTTCTATGTAGAAAAAGCCAAACATTTTGATAAAACAGACATGAATTATGTAATTTGTGTATTTTCATAGATTCTTCGGGCCATGATTAGTATCCAAGAACCCAGAAAAAAGCTAAATGAAAGCACACGTCTTGTTTCTAATAGTATCATCAAAGCAGGGTTGATAGAAGTCGAGATATTATTGATTGTTTTGGAAAAACATATAAAAAAAATATTGTATAGCACTGAGGATTGGAAATTCCTCGTTTCCTAATGCACCTGTACCAGGACTGTCCGAAAACATGCAGGAGGATCCCAGAACTCTCACTCAGGTATCAGCAGAGCATGGTTGAAAAGAAAGGTTTGTAGAAATCGATCAAAGTAGAACTCTAGAACTCAGCCGCATGCGAATAGAACTCATGTCTTTTTGCGCTCTAGTTCACCAACATGGGTTATTCCAAAATGAATTTATTATTTTTTGTTTTTAAAGAAATTTATTCTCATATAAAACGACAGTCTCTTACATGAGAAATGCAATACAATGTTGCTTTTTTTGTGTGGTTAGTGACCCATCTGGTGTCAGAGTTTTTATGCTGCCCATGGGCCGCTAACTTACCTTCACATGCTGTTGAGAAATATCGGTCACGTATGCCTGGTTTCCTCACGTTGTTTTCCTTCACCATTTTTTTTAAGAAAGTGTAATTATACAATACGCACATGTATCCGAAAAATTAGAGGTGCGTGCTTTGGGTTTGAACTCGAGACCTATGATGTGGCAGTCAGACCACTAGGCTATTACTGGTCAATAGTGCTTATTACTAGGGTTTTCGTTCGTTTTTTTTTGTTATATACTAAGCAGGTACTTCTATAATGCATCCAAGGTTACTTGGCTGCCATTGGAGTATTATCAATATTTCGACTACATGTCGAGCCTGTAGTAATTTGAATACATTAAAGGAGCTTACATTTTTAAAGGTTGGTAGCATATTATAAATATTTGCGTCTGCGCAGGTACACATTGTTTTGCAGAGCTTCGTCCTTGTCTTAAAAGCTAAATATTCATAATAATATCATAATCATTCTCCTGCCCTTATCCCAATTTACTTAGGGTCGGCGCAACATATCTTTTTCTTCCATACTTCCTCTATTAGTCGTCATCTCGGTGAGTCACCCATTACTCACCGTCCGCAGGCCCGCGCCTACGGTGGCCGGGAGTCGTCACGTGTCCACAACGCTCTAACTTCTTCTTTCAAATATCAAATTTCTGACGACTGAAAGAAAGGAATCGGTGTATAATTACTTACTCACCTGATGTAATACGTTTATACGGTCTTTAAAGCTTAAAACAATTACCTGTAGCCTTAAGGAAACTGAAAAGTTCAATTCATTGTGCAATAGAAAAATTGTATATGTCGCAAAATACTATAGGATAGTTACTTCTTTTCGTGTGGTTAGTGACTAACCTGGTGTCAGAGTTTTTAAGCTGCCCATGGGCCTCTGACTTAGCTTCACATGCTGATGAAAAATATCTCTCAGACATGCTGGTTTCCTCACGATGTTTTCCTTCACCGATTTTTAAGCAAGTGATAATTATACAATACGCACATGAATCCGTAAAATCAGAGGTGCGTGTCTTGGGTTCAAACTCGAGACCTATGACTTGGCAGTCCGACGGTCACACCACTAGGATAACACTGCTACTAAAAAGAAGAAGAAGATAGGATAGTTGTATTTTCAATTTAAAAAATTATTATACATTTATTTCGTGCGTTTGTGCTAATAGGTCTGTATCAGGGGTGTTACGGATATTTGCATCCGCATCCGCAAATGCGAAAAAATCGCGTTAATTCAGACATCTGCATCATACGCATCTGCATCAATTAATGCGTAGCTTTTACGGATGCGAATTCGTGTCGTACAACTAGTAATGATTTGTAAAAAGCGGTGGGTGGGTGGAGCATGCCTCAAGCGTATTTGCTAGTTCCTATCTTCGATCGCTAACTGACCAATATCTCGCCTGTTCACATTCACACATTGCAGCATTAGTGACAAGATCCTGTACGATTTGTTATAGTTATCGACGAGATCTTTAAAAAAACCTGAAATCAGCGTGTCATAATTTTTGCAACCCTGCTCTGTATATGCGCAGACGCATGTGTTCACGTATATTTTCGCTCATCGTATGCAACCAACCTTCTGTACCCATCTAGTTTGTGACCACGTATTCAGTGAGCATTGGGGCGTCCCCTGTCTAAGCGCTGGTTAACTGTTAGTGTTGGTCGAAGATTAATTAATTTCACCCTACTGGGTTGTTATCATCGGTTTATTGATTTGGAGATCGTCTAGCGTTTAACACGTTCGCTGACAGCACGTCGCTAGGCGGGAAATTGAAATAGTGCGCTAAGACAGTACGTCGAACGACGGCCTACTTATTTTTAATAGTATTGCCGGTACGTCGTCTGACGATCATTTTTCATCTAAGTATTATGAAGAGCAGTATCCACTGTCATATTGTGAGCAATTTCATATTTCTTACTGCCGTAACACGAGTATTTTGTGGGTAGTTTCATATTGCTATCTCAGTCGCTCACACACACACGTAAAACGTTCGTGCACGAGTACTTCGTCGACCGGCGTGAGCGCGCGCCTTGTTACTCGAACATCATTGCGGCCGGTGCCATTTTTTGAACAACCACGTGTTTACATCGCTCAAACCGTAAGTAAATCTATAATGACAGATATTTTGTGCGTTTATCTGTTTTAAAATACCGTGCATTTACACGATTTTGGGATGATTGCGTTTACTAAGCTGTCTATTTAGTGAACTACGTGTACCTATTCATTGAAACACTTTAGGCAATGTAATATTATTATATCCTATCATTATTATAATCTTGGAATAGAAACAAATTTGAGAGTTACCTCTCAATGAACATTTTATTATTTCAGATGTCGGCAAAAAAAATCAAAGAAACGTCAAAAAATACGCTTGTTCGACAATCTCTCATCAAACTTTGTCTAGAGACGTCCTCGTCTGTCGACGTAGTGTCGCATTTGGGCAAGAAAACACGTGTCCAACATGACACAACGTCGAGAAACGTTCACGTCCATCGACGTAGTATCGAATTTCGACAGGCAAACATTATGGCCAACATGATACTACGTCGTGAAACGTTTGTAATTTTGTATGGAAAATTGTACTGTCGTAATGTGGTATCAGGGTAAGTGCTCACTGTCAGCGAACGTGTTAAGTTTCTATGAACCTAAATAATTCGTGTAAATGAAATATGGATTTATTGGACGAGTAAATGCAGGCAAAGGGCCCGTGGTTTTGTAATAATAGATGCACAGATTGATAGATATGATTAAGCTATGCTTGCAAAGGCCGCTCCGTGGATGGGTAACCATTTTTATATAACAAGACCATGCACGCATTCAGCATGTAGGAACTGGCTTAACATCTTCAAATGACAGCCGGGACCAAAAGCTCACAGCTCCACGATGTCTAAGAGGGGCGCGCGTGGTTACGTGCTGCCTAGAGTCCTGATGTATGGGCACCTCTTCTGGAGCCATTTATAGCTGGAAGAAGACATTATCCGCCCTCCGTCGAACCATCGAATTCATGGCCGGCAACGAAAGGTCAAAACATTGAGTACATTTAGATTGCCATTGACACGCTAAGAAGAAGAAGATGAGTATTTTAAATTCCTAGTTCAGAAGGATTCTAATGAGGCGAAAGCCAGCAAGTAAAGTTTGATTAAAGCACCTTAACCGCAGAGCAGGGAGCACGGGTGGTTACGGTACTACGATACTACGGTACTTGACGGGTGGTTAAGGTGGCATTATACGGGGTAACACGATTGGTTTACACCGTCTAATGACGTATCGAAATTAACCTATCTGGAGACGTTTCGTGAGAGAAGTTGCGCTCTCAACGCACAGTTCATCAAGTTGTCAAATTTTCGAACCACAAACTGTCAAATTTTCGAACAATCGATGTTGGACTTAACCTTCAACGTTTTAAGGTAAAAAATCATTGGGAGAATCAAGCTATCACAAACTGTCAAATTTTCTCAATCGATTTTGAACTTAACAATCAACGTATTAAGGTTTAAAATCATATGGAGTACAATTTGGTATTACTTGATGCGCTGGCGAGCGTACTTTTGTCGCCATGCATTTCATACGTCCGGCGTGTACCCGTCCCAAACCCTGCCAACGTGGTGATTCTATGCTCTGTGGCCCTAAACAGGATGCCCAATACCAAATTCGACGTGAAAATTCACATTTAGTTCCGTGTAAACAAACCTAAACAAACATAGGACATACTAGCTTCTGCCAGCGGCTTCACCCGCGTGGATGTCGAAAATTATCGCACAGGAACAAACCACCAGAATAAAAAGCACCCTATCTGCTACTTCAGACTATAATCTATCTCTGTGCCAAATTTCATCCAGATCCTTTTAGTAGTTTTTTCGTGAAAGAGTTTACACTCTTTCACGAAAAACGTGAAAGTGTGTGTGTTCATACGAACACACACACTTTCGCTTTTATAATATTAGTTTCATGTAGATGAAAATAAGTATATATACACTTATATTAGGATAATTCTGGCGCCACATTTGATTGACAGTGCAGTGATAGCCTAGTGTTGTGAACGTCGGACTGCCAAGTCATAGGTCTCGAGTTCGAACCCAAGGTACGCACCTCTGAGTTTTCGGATTCAGGAGCGTATTGTATAATTATCACTTGCTTAAAAAGCAGTGAAGGTAAACATTGTGAGGAAACCAGCATGTCTGAGAGATATTTCTCAACAGCATGTGAAGCTAAGTCAGAGCCCCATGGGCAGCATAAAAATTCTGACACCAGTTTCATTAACCACACGAAAAAAAGAAGCGTGTTTGTATACGTGGTAATCACAAGAAAAGCGCGTGCCGCTTCGTGAGATAAAAATACGGGACATAATAACTTGACTTTGTAAGAAAATCTACAAACTTACGTCTAAATTAGCAGGTTTAAAGATAAGCCCTGAAATCTTTTCAGTAATTGCGCTCTAAGTCACGATCTAAAATCTCTAATACCAACTTTTGTCCGCTGTTCGAAGATCTTAGGATTGTCCCCGAGAATAAGAGCACTTTCCAATAGGTAATTGGGTCTTGAGAAACATATACCTAACCAGTTTGTGAACGTTCCTTGTTCTGGTAACTTTAACTTTAAAGTTGAAGTTAGTTCTTAAGATGCTTAGGGCTGATTTCACCAGTAAAACTGATACAGCACATATTATATATAAACCGCGTTCAAGGGCTTAATTCATAGGAAATATTGATACGGACAGCTGTCGAACACGGTTTAAATGTGCTGCTAGCGTTTAGTTTTATTGGTAAAATTAGCCTTTCCTCTTGGAATTTGTTGTTAATATGCCAATTAATTGAGTTGATAATGTTGACTTTGATTCATTTTGTGACATTGCAGACTGTGTAGTGACCGGAGCCGGCTGGAGGATTACATTCTTCCTTCGAGAGTCTTCCAGCAGTGGGAACCGCTACAGTTTAAACTATAACCTACATACATAAACTCACACCTTTATCCCATGGGTACAAGCGAAACTCGAACTATAAATAAACAAAATATTCACAAATACGCCACTCTGTGTCAACCATACATCATCCATTACGACGCACTCCCAAAACCCGATAGATATTTCATAAGCCACGTTAAGTTGGCACATTAACCTGTCGTGTCGTAGAAACTTGGTAGATAACGCATAAACACTAAACGGCTGAAAGTTTGATGAGGACTTTGGTAGTAGAACCCAAACTGCGAGACTTGAGTAGACAGTACCTAAGTTTTGGCTTTGTTCAGCACGAAAATATTGTGGTGCAAGTTGCTAGGCGAAGAGGAGCCTGTGGCTAAGAAATAACAGACACTTGGGTTCTCTCTTGGGTTGATCTTCGAAGTTAAGCAACTCTTGCCAAGGTTGGTCCGTGAATGGGGGACCAGCTATTACATACCAAGACACCACCGCGATTCAGAAAGCACGTTTAGGCTGCGTATACGCCAGTGATGAGTAAAAAGTGTCCGAGAAAAAAATCACAGCCTTTTTTTTGATAGTGAGAAATCAACAAATGTCACCTTCCGCTCTGGGTGGTGCGGAAGGCAGTCTCAGACTCTTAATGACTCAAACCTATCCATGTTCTTTCCTTAGCCCTTTATGTTCCAGGGTAGCGGTAACCCTTTCAGACAATCCAGCTTACCCGGCAGGCTACGGCCCTAACGGGCCCAGCCAAAACTCACCCAAAAGTCTGACAATCAGTCTTACCAAGGGGTGTCGTATTACCCCAGTAACTGAGTTGTGGAGATCAGTGGATAGAAGAAATAGTTCAGTGATTATTCTCCTAAAGCCAGAACTCATAAAAATGCAATGCAACTTTGAACAGGTTTTATGCGTTGCTGTGGTTATGTATGTATGTTATCTTTTGTCTTTGCGTACAGCATTCTTTATACCCTTGTAGCATCCTTATGACTGAATGATTTTTCATTAGTTCATGAGTTCTTTATCGGCTCGTCTAGTTAGCGCGGTGGTTACAGGCTAAGTTATGTTTAGTTAGCTATAGTTAACGACACGGTTGGCGCAGTGGTTGAGCGATTGACTGCCGCGCAGCATGTCGCGGGTTCGATTTCCGCACGGAACAAATATTTGTACGACCTGCAAGTATTTTTTCTGGGTCTGGGTGTTTTTTCTATGTATAATTGGTACGTATTTACAAAAAAAAATTGTATTTAAGTATTTTATCAGCCATCTCGTTACCATAACACAAGCATTTAGTTGCTTAGATTGGGACTATATGGCGTTGTGTGAAATGTCCAAAGATATTATTATTATTATTATCTACAGGGTAAAATTGAATTCATGGGCAACATTTTAAGGGGTCATAATACTCATCATAATGAACAACTTTTACTGTGGCAAAAATCTGGAATCGCAAAAAAAAAATCAGCTGTTGCTACATTTTGACGAGTTATGCGAACATAATGTTTGGAACAGCAGATTTTTTTTATTTAGTTGTATACTAATATTATAAAGAGGTATTTCTTTGCAAGTTTGTGTATAGGATGAAATCTGATCCGATTTCGAAAATTCTTACACTAATAGGGAACTACTTTATCCCCGAGTGTCTTCCATACTAATTATTAATTCGAAACTAACTCTATCTGTCCGTATGTTACCTTTCCACGCCTAAACAACTGAACGAATTACGATAAAATTTGGCAGAGAGATAGATTGGATCCGGGAAGACTTTTAAAAACAATAATATCTCCCGATATTGCGATATAACCAAAAAGAAAACCACGCGTAAGAAGTCGCGGGTGAGTGCTGGTGTTTTATAAAATCAAAATTGCGTGTTACATATAAAGAGAATTATTAATTTGTTTTTGACATAATCATTGCATTTCCCTTTTATTAAATTACATATCTTATAGTGCTCTTGGTGCTGCCAGATTTTTGTATTTTATTATCTTTTTTTTCTATTTTGTATACAATATAAAAACTGCCTCACAAAAAATATCGGATTTTGGAAACATGAATATCGAAATATTAACCGATATGTTTGCCTTGCAAATACACTTTGTTCTGTTTGGAGTGTATTCGTTTTTATTTGCTTTTGGTTGTTGGGTTTACTTGTTTGTTACTGCAGCTTCAGGAAGTTTATTCTAAAATTCATAACATCATCATGCTATAATGTTCTCACTGCTGTGGCATAGGCCTCCTCAGGTCCTCAAAGGCCTGTGAGAGGGACTGGGCTGTACCGTTACCCACCAAGTGGGCCCAGTTCCGCCAGAGTTTTGTTCAAATATTTCGCTCTATCTCTCTATTATTCTTTTAGTTTTGTAATATGCAAGTTTACAGATTGCTATTTCCGAACTCGAAATTTGAATACCTAATGAGGCCTACACTATTTGAAGGGCTTTTTAACTTAAACCTTTGCCTTTGTACTCAAAAGACAATACATTTTACTGTATGTACTGTGAAGACCAGATGGGACCTTCACTAAGGGAGCTCAGACGTAGAGCTCGTGTAGTGTGTTGTACGGATTTCTATCCTACAAAATACAAACACATGGGGCAGCAGCTATTTAATTATTTTGCTTTTAACGACTACATGCGTCAAGCAGCACGGCTACTGACAGACCCCTCTTCATTTTGTTTATACAAACTTATGTATCTAAATATTCTATCATTTTGAAAGTTCGAATGCTGTCTGTTATTTTCTAACCGACCAGCCCTACATTCTGCATAAGGTTTCATCCAGGCTCTACAATACATACTTAAATAAAGAACATCATTATAAATCAACTTATAATGTGCCCGCTGATTGGATACGGCTTCCTCTTCGAGAGGGAGCGGGCTGGAATCTACCAATGGGTGTGGATTGTTAGAGGTCTCATGTCTTCGAATTTGTATTGAGCATGTTAAATGGCTCCGAAGGAGTTCGTGGCCATGTAATTACAGCCGCATACATATCGATCCATCAGGTTAAGCTACGCTTGCCAGAGTTGGTCCGTGGATGGCTGAAGATCTTTTCATCAAGACGCCTCCTGGCTGTCATTCGTGGATATTTGAAAGTCGTTAAAGGTAGTCAGAAGCCTAAAAGTCTGACGGCCAGTCTTACCAAGGTTACCGTATTACTATTATTACGATTGGGTTGTGGAGGTTAGATAGGCAGTCGCTTCATGTAAAATACTGGTATTTAGCTGCATCCGGTTAGACTGAAAGCCGACCCCAACATAGTTGGGAAAAAGCTAGGCAGTATGTTTTGCTTACATGGATCAGAAAATAATATTATATTCATGTTTGTTTTGCAGAGAAACCCTTATCTATTTATTTGATTTCTTTTAGATAGCTGACAATTCTGTACCCAAAGTTTGTTGGACATAACATAAACCCAGATTCACGTTCAGCATTGATTTTACTATCAACCTTCAGTTTACGATCCCTGCGGGCCAAAATTTGAACAGGCCAAAAGTTTGTAGTTTATGACTTAGGCCAAACGCTTATTGACTGCAAAGTTTCATGATATTGACCACGTAATATCTTTGAATATACTGTTTTGAGGACTAACAATACGCTTCACATATTGAGGGTAGTTCGTGGTCATAGTGCTGTGTGGTCAGGTAAATGCATAGAGGAGGGAACAATGTTTTTTGAACACGTTCAGCACATTTTCGGACTACAATATAAAGAATGAAGATGCTTCGTATGCTTCAGTGTATGACTTATTTAGTGATGGGTTTTGTAATATGTTACTTTGGAAAAAATATGATGCTTGACGTGTGGTGTAGGTATCTACAGAGTTGATACGACAGAGGGGCTTACCTTTATACTAGGGACCATTTTCAAGCTCTGTACCAAAAATCAATTAAATAGGAGCCGTAGTTTAGTCACAAATGTTTTTTTAAGTTTTTGCCCCGTTTGAACACGATGTATCTTTCTTAGCAGCGCTCCGGCGCGCGCGCGTCGGTGCCGCTGCGTTACAAGGTCAGTTTTTATTTACAAAGGGTGGTTGCGTTTTACTCTGATTTGTAAGCTATTTAGTTTGTTTGAAAAAAAAAAACCTCATTTTTGGTGCTTTTTATTTTTATACCGTACCGAGTTAATACTAAACACGTATAGTATACGTAGTGTAATTTAATTTATTTAATGCCCCTCTGTCATATCAACTCTGTACATAACATCAACATTTCGCGAGTAACTTTTGAGTCCCGTATCAAAGGAGGGGCTTATTGTAGACATTGAGGAGTTGGAGGGGCGTATTGTTGACATTGGGTTGTGCCAAGAATCGAGTTGAATGGTGTGCAATTGGAGAGATTTGTCCAGCAATAGACTACTACATATAAGCTGATGATGATAATGATGCTCTTAGCGGTTATGTTTGTTTTAATTTAATTTTTGAATTGTCTTTATATATTTATAACGGGTGCTTTTAACGTTCTGCATCGTTCTCACATATGTATAGTAATAATATGAATAATTTTACCATATTTTGTTTAAAAGAGTGTCCGTAGAGTTTCTTGCCCGTTCATCTCCCTAGGTTAGTGACTAACCTGGTGTCAGAGAACCTGGAGTTTTAATGCTACCCATGGGCCTCTGACTTAGCTTCACATGATGTTGAGAAATATCTGATTTCAATTGTCATTTGAAATAAATGCTTTAAGTTTGAAGATTGGATTTTCTAGCTATTATAGCTCTAAGACAGACAAAGAGATGGATTAACCGACAGCGGCAGGTAAAAATTGAGGTCCTTTTGGATACAGAACCCTAGAAAATAGATAAAAGGCGTTGTTTTTATCACTATCTACTTAATGAGGCATTTGACATACCGACGATTAATACAGGTCAAAGCATTAAGATAATTATGTTTCCGTTTGTTTTCCATCTTGTAATTATACTTAGTATATTTTAATACATATGAAAGTAAATGTGTATCAGTAATCTTTTGTAAACTACCGCAACGAAATCAATCACGTCCCACACTACAATTTTCTTTACTTACAATATGTGTTTATTATTTATTCAGCGTATATGAGCAAGCGTGAACACTGTAATAATAGACCTGGTTTTTGATTTATGAATTCGGTACAAATCATGGGTGCTTTAAAGGCATTCATGGAAAATTCTAGGAAAATTTTGTACCGAATTTCTGTTTTTTTTTTGTGACTCATATCCTCTCCTTTTTCAATAAGTTCAGGTTTAAAGTTCAATTTTATATGAACACAAGTCACATTTATAGGTCTTTGTTTTTCGTGGGAAATCATCAAATGGCTCCTCCCACTTTGGGTGGAGTGAAAGGGGGTGTCAGACTTTTACTGACTTAAACCCATCCATGTTCCTTCCTTAGCCCTTTTTGTTCCAGGGCAGTGGTAACCCTTTCGGACAATCCCGCTAAAGAGGCCAGTATCTTAAGAACTAGTGTTCTAAATAATAAAACAATGTAAAAATTGAGCCCTATCTCCGGGAGTATAATCGGGCACATAATTACACACAATATGTTAGTACAGTTAGAAGCAAAAGCGAAATAGCGCCATCAATGACAGCTGGGAATTGAGACCGGATCGTAACGGATAATTGACTAATTCAGAATTTTCTCTTTATTTCGGTTTCAAAAATCCGTGTGAAATGTTTTGGGTGCTTGCTTTTATTTGTATGTGTTTAAAGGAAAGATCTCAATCAGGAAAATTAAACGTAGCCCTACATTGACTGCCCTTTATTCTCTAAAGCGTTACAACGTTTTGATCACTATACAAATGATTACGAAGAAAATTAATAAACTGGTGTCATAAATATACGCTAAATAATAATAATATACAATAAATAAACTGTCTTACTTTCTTTCTTACTATATGTTTAAAATACTGCTGCTGGAGAATGAATATTGTTGAATTGTCAAAACGAGAATGTACAGTCGCAAGTTACACAAACGGTAAATTTGTCTTAATAGATTTTGAACTTAACGAACAACGTTTTAAGGTTTAAAATCATTTGGAAAAACTTGACAGTTTGGTATAACTTGATGCGCTAGCGACCGTGCATAAGTGCTGTTGTGATTGCATAGTGCACATTTCTACAAAAATTACAGGTATCTGTATAATATGTCAGGTGTTTTTATAGGTCCAACAGCGTATACATAATTTTGATATACGACTTAGAAGAGCTTTGCACATTTATAAACTAACCGTCGATTTTTAAATAAACGGCAAACACAGGGTGAAATTGAATTCATGGGCATAATTTTAAGGAGTCATTGTACTCATCATTATTAAAATCTTTCACTATGGGAACAAATCTGAATCAAAATTCACTTTTGCGCTATATTTTGACTGATTTTGAGTTATGCGAACATGCCCTTGAATTCAATTTCACCTTGTATGTTATACAAAAGCTGCCAAACCGCAATTTTAACTCTCCGGATAAAAAAAATGAAGTTGATTGATAATTTAATCGGTCCTAAATCAGCAAAGCCGAAGCAAAATTAATTTAATTTTCATTCTGAAATGTCATAGTTCCTGAAACTCAATTCATACTAATTCAATAACTAGGAAATCCTGCCAGCTTTTCAAATCAGTTTGCACACCAATCACTTTATCCTGAAGCCTGTGTTTTGATAACAAGATCAACTATCGTCCACACCGCCGTTACTACTAACCAAACACGTTTTACGTGACCCTTCCCTTTGGCATAGGAAAAACGAATTTACTTAGCAATCTAGTTTCAAAAATAAAAATCTAGAGTTTACAAAATAAAAACCCGACTTGAAAAAAACACTTAGAAAACTATCTTTAATTTCGGCAGTAAGTGTTTTTGGTTTTTATATGTATTTTCGTTTTTTCTTCAGCGACTTCCGAAATTAAAGAAGTCGAGGTCGGATGTTTTTTTTTTGGAAAAAGTTTTTTTAAATATTTTTTGTTGTGATGGTGTGGGTTCGATCTCCACATGAAATTGTACTACCTACTTGTTAAATATGTGAATAAAAGTGACAGGAATTAAGGATCAAATCATAAGGATAAAATGAAGTGGAAAAAAACGTATTATTGAAGCATCAAGAACCACTCATCAGAACTTGGCCAAATTTATATGCAACTACATCAAAATTACCTATACCCTTTCAAACAAAAAAAGAATTATTAAAATCGGTGCATACTTATGTATGCACCGATTTTAATAATTCTTTTTTTGTTTTGAGCTAACAAACGTAAAACAAAAACAATCGTATTGAGAAGCTCTGATTTTTATTGAAATCTGTCAAAAAGATGACACATTCCCGCTGTATGAGAAAGGAATAAGGTTGAAAATTGCTTAGCATTATCGGTCCTTGACCGTGCATGATATAATATGTTTGATGGTTGTAAAAATTAATGGTGAAGTTCTTTGTTCAGCAATTGTTAAACGACTTTCAGATGATTATGATTATGATGATGATGTCTCGCCGATGGGACTGTGACGTCAATTTGAAGAAACGATTCCATCTTTGGTGGACAAGAGTGTGACAGGAGTGTATTGTTTATGGAGTATTTTTTTTTACATTTTAGAACTAAGTAGGTATGTATTGTAGCAGCTGTAACTGGTGCAGAAAATCTCAAACGGCGCAAATACTCCAATCTGATTGGGACTTATATTTTCGAGCCCTTTGTAGTTGAAACACTATGGCCATGAGGTCCGAGTGCCCACTATGTTTTTCGAGACATCGCCAAGCGGTTGGTCGACTCTTTACGTGACCAGAGGGCTGACCTATTTTTTGGTCAATGAATCAGCATCGCCTTATAACGTGACAATGCTGCCAGCCTTTTGGAAACTTCACCTGTTGACAGCGATGTGGACGAATTTTTTGATGCCATTTGATTTCTTTATTTACTTTGCCCCTTCCGTTTTATAAACTAGTACATAATTATTATTCATATTTTTAGTCTTTTTAGTTATGTAAATATTATATGTATAAATTGATTAAAGTAAATAAATTACCAATTAAAACTGAGTAGGTATTGTACTTATTTTATTTCTTATTTTTATTTCATTATAATTATGCTGCACCGGTTGACGTAATCATGTTAACGCTGGCTGTCGTTGGGGCTCAGTCTCGCTTAGGGTAGCAGCATTATGCTGAGCGAGGGTCGTGGATGTGATACTCCAACATTTTTCATGTATTTGTTCTTTCTTTGCGTCATGTTGGCCGCAAATAAAAGTATCTTCTTTCGTCTTCTTTCTTGATGTCTTGCAATTAACTTACATGATAACTTGCTTTTGCCATTTTTACCATAAATATTTACTATTCTATTTTAAAGCATCATGTATATATTCTTTGAAGGGTTAAGCATGTAAGAGACAAGCTTATTGCCATCAATCGGGAACAAAGACGCGCTGCTACTGAGATATTCCACATAGAAAACCCAATAACACTTCACCCGACAATGATATCATACCCAGAAGCTATCAATTGTTTTAATCTACGGTCGCCAGTGCATCAAGTTATACCAAACTTTCAAATTTCTCCAAATGACTTTAAACCTTAAACGTTGACTGTGAAGTTCAAAATCGATTAACACAATTTTACAGTTTGTGGTAACTTGATGTGCTGGCGACTGTGCAATAAACACATTTTAAAACTACAATTCTGCAAGACGACAATGAAATGAATATTCATCATAATATCCTTTTACAATTAAAACAAAAGCCTACTAACATTACGTTCACTCATTATTGTCTTTCAAACACTGAATGACGTAATTTGAAGTCTGCTTTCAGTAAGTTAATGACATGAAAAATTTACTTTTAATGGCTTGGACATGACAAAAATAGGAACAAAGTAATCATCAAACAATTATCTTTACTAATATTGTAAAGAGGAAAGATTTGATTGTTTGTTTGTTTGCATTGAACAGGCTTCGAAACTACTGAACAGTTCAGAAGCGACACGATCCCTTGAAGACATAGGCTATATGACATTAAAAAAAAATTGGGATTCTTACTAAAACTCCAATAATGTAACAATGTTCGACATCCACGCGGACGAAGCTAGTTTTTTTCATAAAAACTTATATTCCAGGGGAAAACTATAACATTGAATCACGCCTCTATCCTCCAAAGGGTTAGACAGAGGTGTATCTATAGTAATACCCACATTTCACCAGTAATGTTTAATTCCCATGTAATAAGGGGCGAGCCAATTGTCACCAACCAGACACAAATCCAGACACCGGGCTGCTGAGAATCCGGATGGAAAAAGCAATAGTACGTCATGACGCCCTGGTAGTCTAACCAGGACGTCATGCTCAGCATAGCGCTTATGACCAGTAGCCCAACGAGGGAAATCAAGTCATGTATGAAACAAAAATGTCAAATGGGAAAAGGAGATTGTTCTAGACCGCCCTATAACCAACAAACATTTGACGTGTACGTTAATTTTAATTATATTTTAATATGCTTTTTAAAAATAATAAATTCAAGCGGACACTGTTTAATTCTTAATAGGTTTTTAAAAGTGACCTCATTGATTTTATTACCAACTGAACTCGCCATCTTTCAAGGAATTGTCAATGTGAATGTCACAAAAGATTTGACAGTGTCGCTCTCGCTCATATTACATAAATATCGATATCGACGACGATGTCCATAATATCTAGTGATAAATAATGGATGTTCGATATTTATCACTTCCAAAACATTGAAAATGTGCAACATAAAAGTTTTTCATGCATATTTTTTTCATGGAATTAGTTCCGTGAACATTTTAATGGAACTTATGATGAATATGGCCTAGCACGATTATGCTGAAAATATAATGAACAAAACAAAGTCACAAAATCTACTTACTAGTCGAATGAGGGATTTTCTCACAAGTGAGAAAATATTAGTTTAAAAGAGGCGTTGGTAAAAAATACGTCACTGTCTCAGGTTTTTGACATCAAATAAGCTTTCTTATTTACGGATCTTGTTTTTGTTATCAGTAGCCAGTAAAACAAAGACATATTTTTTACCCACGCCATCTATTGAACTATGTTTTTTCACTTGTCAGAAAATCTCTCATTTAACGATTGAAATGTCATTTACGACGCAACTCTAGTGAATTATTCTCATAACCATTTCACGACTTCAATAGCCATATTTTTATTTTTTAAGTACTTAAACTCTATTTTTAAATGTCGCAAACTAAAACGTTACACATTGTTCGTTGGGAACAAAATATTTTATTTTAGCATTAATTTAATCGAAGTAGAATCGTAGCAACGTGTTTATGTTTGAAACGGAACAAATTAATTTACTTTTGACATATTGATCTGTCATTTTGGTCTACTAAATTAAAACCACAGATTAAATAGGTGGTCATTGATAATCGATATACAATGATTGATCTTCGAGAGAGCATCTCTACGTCACTACGTCAGTCGGAGCGTCTCACCGAGACGAACCTGTGGCTGTGTTGTGTTGTTGTGACTACGTATTTTATTTGGCGATTTCTTTTGGCGTTTTTGATTTTGTTTCTGTTTAACGGACTACAATTTGGATTGCTTTCAACGTGACCTGGCTTCGAATAACTGATTCTGTGATCTGCTTAAACGACACCTTAGCATTTTGACAACGGATAACGGACTTCGCTTAAAGTAAACTTCAACCAATAAATAATAACTGTACCTAAAAGGCATAATACAACTGTATGTACGGTAATATTTTACTGTATTTGAAGTTTAATGCTTTGTAGAAACCAGAAATAGCGATTTTAGAAGGAATTACTTACGTTTTCTTTTATTAAAAATAACCTCAAAATCGGTTCCTTTTCTTTAAATAAATCTTTTTTCTAAAGTGTCCCTCGAGAAACTTTGTTCTTATGGGCTAATAAGGGCAGTTTACAAATAGAAAATGATTTTTTCTATGCCGTTGGCTCCAGGGCGAACAATGTATGGGCGTAGAACAATCTCCTTTCAATGTCTGATTTCCCAGCCTTAAAAAAAAAAAAAAAAAAAAAAGTCAATGCTTTTTGAGTGTAACATAGAACAAGAAATTGTCGCGTCTATCGACGCGGCTACGTGCTCAATATGAGTCAGAAGACAGCAGTTTTCTTGGAAGGGGAAGACAAATCAAACGATCACACAGAGGTAGACTTTTTTTATTTTAGAGGGTCGGAAATCATCAAATGACTCCTCCAGCTCTGGGTGGAGCGAAGGGAGTGTCAGACTCTTACTGACTAAAACCCATCCATAATGTTCTTTCCTTAGCCTTTTACGTTCCAGGGTAGCAGTAACCCTTTCGAACAATCCTGCCGAAAACAGAGGTAGTCTGAGGCATAGGAGTGATTGCTTCGTTGATCTAGATTTAGCAACAGTGTATGCTTATTAAGGATTTCATTGAGAAATTGACAGTATTGATAGTTTTTCGAGTTTATTACAAAAGCATAAGGTTCTTTTTCAATAAGGAAAAATTGACAGGGATACCTTGATGTGCTGGCATCTGTACGTTTACAAACTATGCTCTTAAATCTATGACGGGCTCTTTACATTCTACCATTAAATATGCAAATATTTAATTTTAACCTCATTAGTTATTTTTATAACAATAAGTAATGCTCAACCCATTAATCAATCTGCCTAGCCTGTTCCCAACTAAATATGTTTGGGTCAGCTTCCATTCTAACCGGATAAATCTGAATACCAGTATTTTACATGGAGCGACTGCCTAGCTGACCTCCACATCCCAGTAATACGATACCCCTTAAGCAAGACTCGACTCAACCTATATAATATGAAATTAAAAAAATACTAGCAAAATATGTTAGTACAGACGCCAGCACATCAAGCTATCCCTAACTGTCAAATTTTCTCAATTAAAAATGAACCTTATGTCTTTGTAATAAAGTTGAAATACTATAAAAGAAATTTGACAGATTGTGGTAACTTGATGTGCTGGCCTCTGTACATCGCTACTCACCCCTTTGAGAAAAAAGGCATCACCTTCAAACGTTACAGAGAACACCTCGACTAAGTTGTTATAATTATTATTTAAATAAACGTAGTTTTTATCTAGACTATGTCAACTCATACAACAGTGTCTTTCAAGACAACTATGTATTGAAACGTTGGCAACGAATGGCCCATCAACTGGATAACAATAGCGTCGAGTGCAGTCACCTTTTCATGGTAAATCGTGGAGTAAATACTGGTTACTAGAAGTGTGAAAATATTAAAAGAGTTTCTATACCTTGTTCTTCAAAGAACGGATCAGATTTTCGTGAGGAAATTTTTGAAACAGGTAAGTTCGGCTATTCAAACTGTATGCACTGTATTCTTCACTACATAGTATTTTTTTCTTAATACTTTTTTTTTCTTAGCCTACACTGCCCCACTGCTGAGCAAAGGCCTCCCCCAAATCCTTCCAGACATCTTTCTCTTGAGCTACCTCGATCCATCCTTTGCGGTATGCGTCTAAGTTGTCTCGCCACCTTTCCCTGGGCCGACCTCGGCGCTGTCCATCCTCACGCACCCACCTTGTAGCCACTATTTCCCAGCGGTCACTATGCATGCGGCTAACGTGACCCGTCGAATCCCATAACTAAATAATTATTTAAAAAAAAAATAGTATTTTGTTTAATCATTTACCATGGTTGATAATCGTTGCTGAATTTTGGGTCAAAAAAATTTAAAACAAGATATTTTATTTTCGTGTTATTTTTGCCATCGCCACGCTAAGAAGACGAAGCCACGAAAAAAAAACCCAACAATTTTATAATTTCGATATCTTTAAATAAACAGTACATTAATCTCCTCAATTTATTACATTTTCCACCAGTATTTTTATAAACTGCCAAGCTAAACTGACTGGTCAAGGCTTTTCTCATCGCGTCGATGTATTTGCCCATAAACTATCCAGCAGTACGACAGACCCGCCCCGCCCAAACCTAGTTCAGTTAACGAATTGAAAACAGAATCTAAAATTCAATTACCTACTGCATAACTTTCACAGAATGTACAAACATGCTAAGCCGATTCGTCGGTTTATTATTTTTATTTCAGCCATAGAGTAAAATAATCTCTGTGTGTATAGCACTGACCTTTACAAACATACTGGACTAATTAAACTATAATAAATGACAGTTGATTTTTGTGCCGATTTAAAGCGCCTCCCTCGAGCGTCTTAGGAACTAAAATTGACACATGGTTGCAATTGACCAATAACCAGAAAAAATCTCACCGTGACGACTGAGGTGAAGTGAGCTGTGATTCCACTTAATGCTAGGGAATGACACCATTGACAGCTCAAAAGAAGCTCACTTCATTGAAGTTATCACTGTGAGATTTTTACAGAATAGCACTACAGATGCATCCAACGGGTAGCTAACCCAGTCTTATCCCACTTAAGCATTGCCGACATATCGCCAACATCAGCGTGGAACTGCAACTTTAATCCCTGGTATATGAACTCAATTTATCCTAAAATCCACGCGAAAATTGAAAACAATCATCTAACAAAATTGATTTTGTAACAAAATTATGCTCGCGTGATATGTTTCCGATCGGTACCCGATTCATCAAAACAACGTTTTCAATCAGTTTCAAAACAATGCATTAATATAGATCGACTTTTGAATAGTTCGTGTTTTGTTTTGTTAGTAGATAACTCGACTACAACAAACTACCGATTAGCCCGTTAAAGCCTAGCTTATTTTTAATAATTGCATTCACTCGTGCACCTCCAAAATCTTTTTTTTATTTTGTGTGTCCATTTAAAAATAAAACATGAGTTTATAAGTACATAGTATAAAACAAAGTCCCTTTCTCTGTCACTATATACCTATGTATGCTTAATTCTTTAAAACTACGCAACGGATTTTGATGCGGTATTTTTTAATAGATAGAGTGATTCAAGAGGAAGGTTTATGCCTATAATTTGTCGACATATTATGCGGTCGAAGCCGTAGGCGGCAGCTAGTTATTCTAAAAGGAAAGCTAAATTGGCAATAGGCCGTTCATATTATCCGTAGAACCGGTGACGATTCTAATAGAAGTCTATCAGAATCGCGGTCTGCACACAAGAACCCGCGAATTGGCAAACGTAAGGTAGGACGCCCTCAGGCCAAATGGAGCGACGATCTACGCAAGGTGGCTGCTAGCAGCTGGATGAGAGTGGCCAATAATCGAGCTGAATAGCGGGCAATTGGAGAAGCCTGTGTCCAGAAGTGGACTTGGCCTAAAATTCGGATTTATGTTTGCCTTTATCACTAGCGTCCAACAGTTCATGTAACGTGCAGTCGACAGGACACGATAGTGACCCATCGTTCGTTGAATAGTACCACATTTACACTCCAAGGCAGAGAATCTCCACCTGAGCAGGTTTTCGGCTTCGGCCAACCTGGGTCTGAATACGAATAGACATATTTTTAGTACCTAAATTTTACTGCAACATGTAAAATTATATTGATCAGGCTTAAGTACTATAAAATCTGTTTTAAAACAATCACAAGTGACAAAGAAGTCAGGGGCCAAAAGACACATAATTTAATTTCAAACACTTCACTACAAAATTATTTTCAGAACCACGAACATACTATATTCACAAGTGCGACTGTCAATTCTAATCCCGAACATAAAGATTTCTAGACGTAACCAATTCGTTCTACACCAACATTTAAATCTAGATAAAAATAAATACGATTTACACGCTACAACTAAATTGACAGTTGACATTGACATTTGCCAACTGTCCTCAAGCATAGACACGTACATACGTGACTGTCCAAATGAAAACATTTTTATTCTGTAACGAACTCAGTACGTTTGACATTCATATTATCATCGCGGACAAAGATTTCCTTTGTCAAATAAAAAAAAAATTGGATAACTAGATCGCCGCGAGGCCGAGGGTTCCGCGTTCAAATATTTTGTGATTTTTATTCATTTGTGCTATCTCGATACAGGTTTAAAGAAAACTGGTTATAAATTAAATACTTTCAATTGAAATGAGCCATTGATTTTCAACGGTTTTAAAGTTAGTACGTAGTCTAATGTCTAAAATGCTATAAATAAAAATAGATTATAATAATATTGGCGTAGCAACCACTTCTGATAGAAAGTGGTTGCTACGCCACGATCTTGAGAAATTCAGTTATGACACTCGTGAATTTATTATTTCATTTCTGCGCCGGTATTAAACAATAAATCTACGTGATATATTATGAACAAAATAAAAAGCGAGAATTTTATGTGAAACAACTTTTTGGCAATTTCATATTTCATTAGTCGAAATAAGCGCATAACGACGCAATGCAGATCTCGAAACAAAAAGGTTCATTTCGGAGTCTGATAGACTCGCGTTTAAGGGCTTAGATTCTTTCAAACGCTTAGGCACACTAATGCATGTACTCAGCCTGATTAATTTAGAGAATGTAAAAGAAAAAAGACAGATTCTTACTAAAAATGTAATGATGATTGAACCTTGATTAAATTATAGTCATAGTAATACAAAGCACTGTTTTAGTACAACGCCGTTTATGGAAGACTGTAAATCCAAATTAGTCGAATAAGCACTTACAGAGTGCCTCGCCACAGCTGAATTCTAGATCGTAAGTAATAAAAAAACGATTGATTCCACCCCTCGATTGCGGAACTCCGAAAAGCGAATTCACGATGGCGCGAATACATTATGGCGGTGGTGAAATTCGCGCGTTTTTCGCCTGCGTTTCCCGCGCTTTGATCAAGCCAAGCCCCAGGCTAGTCGCCCGCGGATCGTCGCGCCGTTCGCACGTCCCCGCGTTTCGTCACTAAGCCAGTAAAAAATTCGCTCTTCGGGTGCCCGCACTATTCTCGTACAGTGACTGAAAATGTATATTTAGACAATTTATTTGTGAAGGATAAATTATTACCGAGTGTGACAGTGTAGATCCAATTTTTTTAAGTGTCTAGTGATGTGAATGTGGTGAAGATTTTTTTTATGTGATTCCCTGAGATTTTTTGCGAGACACAGATAAAGGGGTGAGTACAATAATTTAAAAAAAAAAACACTTTTGGAATTAAAGTCGGATTTACCGGAATGTTAGTTCAAATGATTAGATATTTACATTTACATTTGCGTACATACATAATTAAGAATTTATGTTAATTAAAAATATCATTCAACATTTTTTCCTTGCCACGAGATGACATAATGCAAGAAGTATCAAAGATTGAAATGAGTGGGACCATTGATAAGTCAATCAATTTGGCTCCTAGCTCATGATTGATTAATCATCGCAGTCTGTACCCTCGTTATTATTTCATAAGATCTTAAACTATTTTATGAAGTTAATTTATAAAAACGTTTTTTATTGCAATTGGGACTTGACTGGCAATTTTCATTCTTTATATATTTTTTATTAATGTTGCCAGATTTTCAAATCTTAGCAGTTGTATTAGTCTAAATTATAAAGATGCAATGACATTTGATGAAAAACGGTGTTCATTTAAATATAAAAGATTATTATTTATAGGAAGGAAAGATAACTCTTTTACACGTAATAAAATCATTCTCATATAAATTGAAGCGAATCCGAAGATTTTTTTCGCCTTCAGTTGATTTAACTTATCATAAAAATGACTTTCGAAACGTGTTTTGTGTTAGGTATACATTCTACTTACTTATTAACAGGCAGATATGAATGAAAAAAATAAGTATTAGATACGTTTTATATTTAATTTTTGTGGAAAAAAGAAGCGGAGACCGTAGTTACAATACATTACGTTGCAAAAGTTACATTAAGATCACTTTTTTTTTTTTGGTACTGGCATCTCGCAGTTCAACCAAAGGGTTGTCTACTGCTTAACCGGGCTTGCCTTAGATTAAAGTAAAGGTAGGTAGATGCAAGGAGGCGGTAGTACAGACAATTTGCAGACTCGTTTCATTTTGTATGAATCGAAAATGAAAAGCATTGTTCACCATCCTTTGACGTGTGAAAAATCAACCACATGTAATATATTCAACATGACATCACGCCTGTTGTTCCTTTAAGAGTGAGCAGAAGAAGGGATCACAAAAATTTTCGTTAGTCATTTTTGGAAATGGTGAGCCTATTTGCCTCTTGCCGGTCACAAAACCACATACCTAGCTGAAAGGGAGAATTTTGAAAACGGAAAACCCAAAATCGAATGTTTTTAAATATTTTTTTTAATTCGGAAAACTTGTAGTACTTACTAGTAAAGACAAAAAGGACTAAATAAACCAGGCTTTATCTTTGATGAAAAGATTGTATAAACTGTTCAGGTACATTTATTTTAGCTACAAGCCTTCAAATGACGTATGAACCCCATAGGTTCATAAAAAAAATTCTCTCAAAACGACAATAAAAATACCGTATAAATCGTTGAGTTCTTATAAGCATACGGCTTCTAATAAGCGAAAATGTAATGGGTTAATGAGAAAGAAATGAACTTAATCAGAAAATCGGGGAAAACTTATGATTCAAAGCGTTCAGTCATTCGGAACCGGTAGGGCGTTCCCATTCCATCAACAGAACAAGAGGTTGGTTTACTTTTTATAAAACTTTAAAAAAGAAGGTTATAATGCTTGTCTATATGTTTTTTTTATTGATCGTCGATATTTTCGTCAATTGAGTTCCGATTTCGAAAATTCAAATTAATTTTAATTATAGTTTGGGTGGTTTTTGAGTTAGCTTCGATAATACGTATTTCATTCGCTATATGTGTATCTTAATGATGTTATAATATTTTCCGTCACAGTTTTTTATATCGCAAGTATATGTAATATGCGAATTAGTGCGGGTTAGGTAGGCATCATAACGAAAAATGACTTAAAAAAAACAACATACAGTAAAAAGTCAGTGGCTAAAAATTTAAGTACCTACTGGTCCATAGACACCGACTTCCGAAGTAATAGTTTTTGTTCACGTTGTAGTGTTTTTTTTTTGTCTTTTTTAAGTCTATTGTTGTTTTATTTTAACGAACATTTTTACCTTTTTTTTTTTAAAAGATTTTCTTAAGTTTCCGTTGTATAATTTCATTAACAAAACAATATATTGGAGTGCCTGTGAAAACCTTATAAAATGTGTTGTAGATTTTCCAATGTCTAGCTAGCTTGAAGACAAATCGAGCGAGGATAATGCGTTAACTAATAATGAGGTTCTATAAATCGATACCAACGGCATTAATGTAGGTATGTGGGATTATATTGTCATAACTATTATTCATTGGCTGTAGCTTTTTTTGTATATAAAATTAACGTGGTGTGGCACCAAAGGGATAATTCCAGAATTTTAAGAAATAAAATTAAATATTTATTATGGCCACAATATTTACACTAAACAAAAAAACGGAAAAACTCTGTAAGAGTATGGTGTGTCACAACGCCAGTGCCAAAAGGCCGAATGCTAAACCGCCGCACACTTGAGATCTAAACTACCAAAAATCGAACATACAATAAAAAAAAACCAATCAAACAAAAACTAAAAAAAAAATACAATCATTCAAAAAAACAATCAGTCAATCAAAAACTAATTTAGAAGAAGTTTTTTAAATATGACAATTGGACTTCGATTTTGGCTGTGGTAAAAGCATAAATGCTCTACATACGCTCCTTGCGAAGCATGTGTGACTACGAATGATAGGCTGAAAAAAATTATGAAAAGGCAGTGGTGCGATTTAAAAGGAGTAGTGACGAACGAGTGAATTGTAAAGAATTAGATGGTTTGGTCATGTTGAGAGAAGTAATGAAAGGCGACCACAAAAGGTAACGGAAGTGAGCGAAAAGACTGGGAAGGGATTTAGTGACCAAACTGGTTATGTTCTTTCATAGAACCTACTCGCAACCGGTGTGTGTATATGACCAGGGAGCCTAGACGAAGTCACATTTTCCTTAACGATAACGAAATTAGATAAATCCAAAATGTATGGAATTGGCATAGGTTTACGAAATGTCACGTGATCAATCGTTTTCGATCGCTAAGTGCTAGATAATGTCAAATTTAGTAACGAAAATCGAAGTGACGTTCTTGACAATCCGAATCGCTAAGATAGCGCAATTCGCTATCTTAGCGATATTCGATCAACAATTTTCGAAATCAAATTATAATCGACACGAAGCGATTGACACTCGTCTCCCAGATGTATGTATAATGTAAATGAAACAAAGAAGTATGTAAGGTGCATAGCAAGTGACGGACTATGGTTTTTGTCATACCCCATGGGAAGTCGGCGTGATTTTATGCATGTGTAATTGTTAATCAGATTTAGAACACATTATTTTTACCCATTTTTTTTTGAGTCCCGAGTTTTTACAAGAATAGAGTGCCTTCACATTCACTATCACATATAGACGTAAATCTACCAGGCATTTTTCCAACTATGTTGAGATCGGCTTCCAGTCTAACTGGATGCAGCTGAATATCAGTATTTAACATGGAGCGACAGCCTATCTGGCTTCCACATTTCAGTTAGGTACAGAGGCCAGCACTTCAAGTTACCACAATCTGTCAAATTTCTTTGATAGTATTTCAACTTTATTGCAAAGATAAAGGGTTCATTTTTAATTGAGAAAATTTGACAGTTAGGGATAGCTTGATGTGCTGGCGTCTGTACTATAACGCATTACCCCTTGGTTGTCAGACTAATGGGCTTCAAACTACTCGTAAAAACTGTCAATGATCCTGAACCGACAGCCGGGATCAACGACTTAACGTGCTTTCCGAGCCACGGATATAGACGTAAATGTAGAAGAAAATACATGTACCTACACTTTTTGTTTTGCAACTAAGCTTTTCTTTACTTGCATCGACCTTGTGTAGTTTGTATACTCTGATATCGCATACCTAATGTAGTATAATGTAAACATGCATACTACAAAGGTTGGTAGGTACCTAGTTTATACTCTTCACGGCTCGTTTAAGACACGTTTTTTATTCGTTAGAGTATTTTCAGTTTTAAAGATAAATATAGGTGTTTAGCTAGTTTTTAGGGTAACCTCCGCTGTCCGTCCGTTTGTCTGCCTGTCTGTTAGGGCTGTATTTCGTGAAATAGGTAGTGTTTCAACCCATTAGATGTTTGCCTATTAGAAGCTGTTTTCTTATAATAAAACTCAACGATTTATACGGTTATATGTATTGTCGTTTCGAGAGATTTGTCCTAATAAATCTATGGGGTTCACACGATATTTGAGGGGTTAATGTGATTTTTAAAAGTGAAGGTTTAAAAAAAAATATTGTTAAATTAATATAACACGGAGGTATGTGTGTATGTCCAACACGCCCATGGCCGGTTTTAAAGAAAAAAAAATCTCCAATGCAAAGACGTCTGACAAGATAATTCTTTAATAATTCAAGAATTCAAGTTATAATACGAGGAACAAAAAGTTGATGCAAATAATTAATTATTATCTTGACAGATTACTTTGTAGTTATAAATAAACAGAATCTAATAAAACAATGGAAAAATATGTATATAATAATGTAAGGTTATTTTGTATGTCATAGAAATATGAAAGTCATTTTGGCCAATCGGCAGTGTCTGTTCCTTAATTAAATTAAATAGGTATTAATTTCTGTAAGTTGATCTTTTAAGATACTTTTACACTTCAAAATTTTTAAACTAGATGGCGCTGGCATTGCCTTGCTGACTGATCCCTGAGAAGAAATACCTATACAAACTCATAAGTCATAGTTTTTTTTTAAAGTCCACACATCATAATTATAAGGACTAAAATTATATGAGTCTAGCTCGTGGCTAAGTAATAACAGCCGCACGGATCGTTCCATCAGGACTTATTACAGTCGTAGTGATTTTAAAAGTAAATTCAATAAATCACTATAAATTCAATTGTGTCGATGTTTCTCCCGATGTAAATAGTCTTTCCGCACATTTTGACATATTAAGCTTGTTTATTAAAAAAAGTGTAATTACGCCATTGTTGCACCAAATGAGCGATATGCTCTAAGTAAAGTAATATACATAAATGGAGATTCTATTCATGCATGCGTAATCTTTACACTCATTTCCAGCACAAACGTAGATTTAAATTCTACGAATAAAACTTGTAAAAGATAAAAAAATCTAAAACACCAGAGGACACTAATTCAAAAAAAGAAAACAATTCCAAACTTTTTAAAGAAAAAACAAAAGTGAAAACCTCATTATGTCTTGTCCTAAACTAGAAGAAACATTAAAGAAAAAAAAAGGTTGCGGCACAAAAACTCGGAACAGGTCTCATGAGACGGAGTTTAAAAAAGTTCCGCTTACCTAAGAGACTTAGCCCATTTTAAAGTCCAGGCTGACATTTAGAGTTAAATAATTGATTTTAGTTTATAAATAAACATGTTTGGCAAGTTCATGGCTAAATAATACCAGCCGCACGGGTCCAACGAAGGTTAAGATGTGCTTGCCGAGGTCAGTCCGTGGATGGGTGACCATACATACATATCGAGAGCCCTCCGTGCCTCGGAAAGCACTTTAAACAGTTGATCCTAGGCTCTCATTTGTGGATCTTTGACAGCCGTCACTGATAGTCAGGAATCCGGAAGTCTGACAACCAATGTTATCAAGGGGTACCCAGTAACTGGATTGTGGAAGTCAGAGAGGCAGGCGCTAAAAGCAAAATACTTGTAATGGTCTTCGGGATAACAAGTAAACACCGTATGTTGCAGGGAATAATTGCTTATTTTATTCATAAAAGGTCCTTCCTTACATTCTATTTTGAAAATACAATTTGATATAGGCTCACAGTATTCAAATATTTAGCTCACCATACTCGATATTTTGTCAAGCCATGAAACAGTGCGAAGGGGTGGGTAGTTCTCAAAGAAAATATTATTTTTGCTGTCAAATGAAGTACCTATTAAACTTATATTTCTTAAAAAATGACACCACTTCTTTTTTATACACTGAAATGAAATATGCACAACATTTGCAGCGCGCCTGGATTTATTAATAGCCAGTTATATTACATACATAACGTTTCACGGTCAAAAATTCTCGTTTATTTCCGCCATTAGTCTTGGAAACCGCCTGTGGCTATGTAATGAAGCACCCAATTTGTCAGGCAAGGGATCTAATTAGAAAAAATATATCGCAAAATATAAGACAGTTGTATATTTGGGTGCTTTCAATTTTGGAATCTGGGGCAATGAGTTGTGGGTCTTTTTTTTTTGAATGGGCATTTCGCTAGTCAACCTATGAGGTTGTCTACTCCTTAACCGACCTTGTCTGTGGATGCCTCGAATAGTGAGTCAATTTTATATGACAATTTTTTACATCGGAGGGCTGTTATTTGTTTGTATTGATGTAAAAACATAGCTTTTTGGTATAGAAAAAGACTGCACATACGAAACCGAAAAATGATTAAATTTAATATCATGCATTGCCATCCACTTATGTAAATTATATTTTCAGTGATGATAGAGGACTTAATATTACTACTACTTGAAACACCTTTTAATATTATTAGGTTAAGTTCTTTCATTGGTCGCCATATTACTTTCTACAAACAGATGGCCGCGTTTACTCAATATCTGAGCTGTTTTGATCTGGCTAATGGCTGAACTAATTTGTTGTTATCTATACGTTTTGATTTAGAAGCGACCTAATGGCACATCGTCGAAGCGATTACTTTCTTAGGGTCGGCGGTTTAATTTTCGTATCAGATAAAGATATTTTTCATTTTGTGTCCTACTAATTTAATAAACATGAACGTTTATGGCGAAGTATGGAAGTATGGATGTTAGTTACTCTTTAACGTAAATACTACAGAATGGAACTGGATGAAATTCGGCACATAGATAGTTTATAACCTGGATTAACATCAAAACATACTTTTAATCACGGTAGTACGTTCCCGTGTGATTATTTCTAGTATTAACCTTTCAAATGTCGTATGAATCCCATAGGTTCATAAGAAAAAATCTCTCGAAACGACAATAAATATAACCGTATAAATCGTTGAGCTCTTAAAAGCTAACGGTTTCCAATAGGCGAACATCTAATGGGTTAAATAGGATAGCATAACACGCCTAGCGTCTGTATTCAGGATCACAGGTGGCACGGGCCTGTGGACGGCAAGTAATAGTTAGCTCACCGTCCGATCAGGACCAGGCCCGTGCCGGACGGCGCGTACGTGTTCCACGCGCGCCTCAAAGAGATGTCAACATTAAGGAAGCGGCCCATTACAGCCGAAGCCTGCTGGGTCAGCGGGATTAACCGAAAGGGTTACCGCTACCCCGGAACATATAGGGCCAAAGCAGGTACATGGATGGGTTTTTGTCAGTAAGAGTTTGACACTTCCTTCCGCTCCACCCAGAGCGGGAGGAGTCATTTGATGATTTCCCACTCAAAAAAAAACGGTATGGTATGCATTTGGCATTTTTTTCGGTATTGGCACATGTAGAGAGAGGCATAATGTTCAGAAGGTGATGAGTCAGGCTATGGATGGTGATGAAAAACTGATTGTCATCCATTACAAAAATTGAACATATCGCTATTACTTCGTTCATTTAAAAACAATAATATAATATTTATAGAAAGGGAAATCCGTTGCCGACTCAACTATGTATGTTGTTGTTTGTAAATTATAATTATATTTAGATAGGACTATAATAGGAACTAAACAACGGTTGTTGGGTGCTTTATACTGGAGTATTTAATTAGTGACTCGGAGTTATTTGATTTGCTAATATAATTTTTTTCGATTAATTAGAATTGCGGGATCATGTTGTTAGGTACAAAAATATTTTACAATTACGTAAGGCAACTTGTAGGACCTAATACCGTGTTGTATTGCAATTTCATTGTTTCAAATAGTAGACTAGCAACCTTTTTTTTTGAGGGTTTTCAATCATTAACCTTTTTGTATGCCGTAATTATATTCTCAATTAAAAAGTCATTGTGTCTCACTTAGATCTGCGTTCCGACAGACAATGGTTTATATGACTCCTCTCGCTCTGGGTGGAGCGGAAGGGAGTCAGACTCATACTGACTATAACCCATTCCTGTTCCTTCCTTAGTCCTTTGTATTCCGGGGCAGCGGTAACCCTTTCGGCTTATCCCGCTGAGAGCAGCATCCTAGTTCCATAACACACTTTGAATCGCGAGCTGAATGATTTTGAAGGATTTTATTAATCCATTGCTTCCTATGTTCGAAAAATTTGTCTGTTCAGCAACGTAAATAACGCATTGAATGATGTTAAAGTGTCAAAAAAAAAATCATCGCTACTGCTAGTTTATTACGCAATTACTATTGGGTATTTGCTAAACATACTAGCAGTAGCGATGGTTTCTTCAACGATTTTTCTAGTTTTATAAGCGATATATTTATGTACCTAAGTATAGACTTTGGTCCATATATCGCTTATCAAACTAGAGAAAATATTGTATGCAGAGGCCAGTAGGTACATCATGTTACACCAATCCATCAAATGTCTGTGATACTTTTTCAACTATAAAAAGCATTGAAATTTATGCTCTTGCAATAAAGTTGAAAATTAAATTATTAATTGGGCAAATTCTTCAGTTTGGGATAGCTTGATGTGCTGGCGTCTCCACCTGTCTTTAAAGCTGTTCGTTAAATACTTATTAAACCCTCAAATGTCGTATGAACCCCATAGGTTCATAGGAACAAATCTCTCAAAACGACAATAAATATAACCGTACAAATCGTTGAGCTGTTATAAGCAAACGGCTTCTAATAGACTAATGGGTTAACTATAAACACAAACTATTCAGGTTATCTTCAATATCTATATAAATCCACACTTAAAACTAAAGCATTAGCAATTTTACGAAAACATTTAGTATCTAACTATCTTTTAACGCGTCAAAAGGTCGGGCTCAAATAAGTAGATTCCTCTTAAAGGGCTGTCAGACCCCTATTTTAGTTTAAAAAGCGAACAGTGTTTCATTAAAGGGTATATAACTCACCAAATTTAGGAAAAGTTACAAGCGAAATATTCTCGTCTCTATACCTAAATTAACGAAATCATAGGACTTAATATTATTATTGTAAATAAATCTTAGATTTTATTAAGTAAATGGATATTCCAAAAAAGCTTTGGGCTCAAATATTAATACAGTTACGCTGACTCTTTTCATACAAACTTAATAATCTAAGCGCTTAGCTTTTTGCATTATACCACTTACACGATCAAAAGATGAGTTTAGTAAAAGTAGTATTTTATCTTAAATTAACTCCATTATGAGATAGTTCAAACTCAAATCTTTATTGCTATATCCCTTATGTGTACGAAAACTTAATGTTAGATACAAAGTTCAAATAGACATAACTATTTAAAACCATATGAGATCTATATTCCCTTTTTGCGTGAATATGATGCATGTTTCTCCTGACCTTTTAATTTTTTTTACTGTGTCTTTTTGGTTTTTGAGCGTGGAAAATCATCAAATGACGGAATGACTCCTCCCGCTCTAGGTGGAGTGGAAGGCTGTTGCTGACTCTTAGTGGCTAGAACCCATCCATGTTCCTTCCTTAGCCCATTATGTTGCGGGGTAGCGGTAACCCTTTCGGACAATCCCGCTGACCCGGCAATCTTCGGCCGTAACGGGCCCCTTCCTTAATGATGACATCTCTTTGAGGCGGGCGTGGAACACGAACGCGCCGTCCGGCAGGGGGCTGGTCCTGATCGGACGGGGAGCTACCCTTCTCCCACTCACCGTCCGCAGGCCCGTTTTATTGTGTCTGTGTTCTTTTCTTGTACGCGTCATATTTTACGGAAGGAAACGAAACTTTCTTTCTAATACCTATTAGTTACAAAATTTACATCGACCCTGTCGGGCACAACAATTTAACACAATATAGAAGCATGCTTTAAAATCAATAAGTATATATTTATTAATTGTTACATAGGTACGTCATAAATTCGACGACACGGTTGGCGCAGTGGTTGAGCGATTGACTGCTGCGGACTATGTCGCGGGTTCGATTCCCGCATGGAACAAATATTTGTACGACCTGCAAGTATTTGTTACGAGTCTGTGTTGTGTTTTTCTATCTATATGTATGTACTTACAAAAAAAAAACTGTATTTAAGTAGTATATCAGCCATCTCGTTACCATAACACAAGCATTAGGTTGCTTAGCTTGGGACGATATGGCGCTGTGTGAAATGTCCAAGGATATTATTATTATTATAAATTCATAATTTAATAATAGGGTATATTTAGTAATCATAAAAAAACTAATAAAAAAATATCCACCCACCTTAAAAATTCAATTAATTTTAAGTAAATACATAAATTAACAATAATAGGTATCATTCAAATTTCAATTAATTAAAAACCAAATGCAGTTCTTTTGTTAGTCTCTTCTCAACTATCCACTATTTATTATAATATCAGAAACGCCTATAAACATTATTAATACGAAGATGCTACACTAGCCGAGGTCAGTCGATGGATGCGTGTTCATCCATTACATATCGATGCCCCTCTATTGGTCTGAAAAGACTCGGCAGATGATGGTCTACATGGCGTTATTTCACATAGGTATTTTAAATCAGTCTATGAGGATGTGAAATAACTCTTACTTTATATTCACTTATTTATATTCAACTCCTCAGTCAACGCCAAGGCTTATATAGGTTCAGCGGGATTGTCCGAAATGGTTACCGCTACCCCGGAACATAAAGGGCTAAGGAAGGAACATGGATGAGTTTTAGTCAGTAAGAGTCTGACACTCCCTTCCGCTCAAACCAGAGCGGGAGGTGTCGTCACCCTCAAAATAAAAAATAAAAACGGCCTATATGGGCCTTCTCTCGATAAGAGGGAGTAGACTATAATCTGCCACGCGGGTTGGTATATAATTATGTGACATGTCTTTGAATTTTTGGTTCTAGAACGTTCGCTGTCCTCAGTACGGTTTTTTAGGTACTATGATATCAATTCAAAAGAACCGTAAAAAAAATCATGTCTTTTCTTGCTCCTTTTCGTGTGGTTAGTGACTAACCTGGTGTCAGAGTTTTTATGCTGCCCATGGGCCTCTGACATGCTGTTGAGAAATATCTTTCAGACACGTTTCCTCACGACGTTTTCCTTCACCGATTTTTAAGCAAGTGATAATTATACAATACGTACATGAATCCGTAAAATCAGAGATGCGTGTCTTGGGTTCGAACTCAAGACCTATGACTTGGCAGTTCGACGGTCACACCACTACGCTATCACTGCTTGCAATATTCGTATAAAACATTATTTATGAAGACTGCAAATAAATAGAATTGAACTGTATTATATTAGCGAATATTAATTAAGATAAGTGCCTACCTGTTCCAAAACCTTGCTCATTCATTATCACGTCACACGTCAAATATTATTGAGATTGAAATGTTACAGGACATTATTTCAATAATTGAAGCTAATTCCACGAATAATATTAGGGCACTGTAGAATATAATTGGCTAATTTGAAAGCTGATTGATAAATTAGCTGTCATTGTAATTGATTTTCGTAGAAGGATAGAAAATTAATAAATGACACAGAGCATATCACTCTGAGACATATTGCAGGACAAGGCCAAAGTGTATAAGAGGTATTGCCCGAAAGGGTTACCGCTACCCCGAAACATAAAGGGCTAAGTAAGGAACATGAATGGGTTTAAGTCAGTAAGAGTCTGACACAAGGGAGTGTCAGACTCCACCTAGGGCGGGAGGAGTAATTTGATGCTTTCCAAAGCAACCAAAGTGGAACTACAAGGAGTAATGAACAAAAGCTTTCCCTTTTGAAGCTTATGCCAGATTACTCTTCCTGATTCCATAAGTTTTAATAAAAGGCAACGTCGAACGTCATTTGGTACGGCTAGGATTGAAAGAATTGGCGATATATCAATTATTTGTCATTCCAAATAGTATTTTTAAGGGCAAGTTTGTAGAAAAGGTGTGTGTCTAAAATATACACCGCTGCATAACCCTTCGAGAAGAAAAACAGGCGTCAAATCATTGTGATAGATAGGTAGGTAAGCAAGTAGTACAATCTTAATTTTTCGAGGCATTCGATTATTTGAGAACATTTTTAACCTTTTGAACGCCAGAACATAAATGCACGCGCGTGCCCTCAGCTTCTTGATATCATGAATCTCCCAATATCCATGATGTCTTTTAATTTGTTTCAGGTCATTAAATTACGTACTAGAGCTTCTATTTTTAAGATATCTATTTTAAAAGTAATGATTTAATTGTTTATTTCGTGTTATATTGTTGTTGCCATTGTCATATTTGTGTCGTTGGCGTACAGGGCATGCGCTTGCTTGTCACGTATGTATATGTGACAATGGCGTTTAAAAGGTTAATATCGTTCATCAATTTACCAAAATAAGTTCGCAATACCCATATTTCTTGTGATTGACAAGTTGCCAGTAATTTATTTCCGTTACTTACCATGAAGACCCGTAAACCTTGAACCGTAAACCGGTAAACACCCTATCATGTCTTTGAAAGTGATCGTTATCAGTATCACATTAACGAAGAGTCCAATTTCTAAGTTCCTACAGTACCTACTTAAGTTTATGTTGTCGTCCGATCGCAGAAATACCCATAAAGTGATCTGCTTGGTCATTTTACGATACAGATTCAGGGACACACGCTCTTCTCGGTGAGAATGGGCCGTAATCCACCACCCACTCTTTTTACCTTAATTATTTTTTGTTTCAAATAAATATAAAAGATAAATCTTACGATATTTGTACATTTTAATCATGTCTGTATTGTCTAAGTAGCTTTAGATAAGATAAAAGACAATAAAGATATTAATTTACCACTATTATAAAACTAAGAATTCTGTTTTTAACGCTACAAATAAATTACCTCATCAAAGTGCGACAAATGAGCTGACACTACTTAGAATAAAGGCCTCTATATTTTTAGTTGAATCCTACAGAATCTCACCTTACTTACGTTATAGTTAGTATGTTATTTTTACAATACATCACGCTAGTAATCGCCGAAGTGTGGCAGAGGTGTTCCTATAAATAGAACACCTATATTTCGCCAGTTGCAATTAAGTCCCATGTAATAAGGGGGGCGAGCCTATGGCCATCAACCGGGCACAAATCAAAACTCCGGGCTGCTAGAGATAAAATCTTGATAGAAAAACCCACTTCGGTGGACCTGGGAATCAAACTCAGGACCTCATGGTAAGCAGTAGCGCATGCGACTACTAGACAAACAAGGCATCGGTCCTATTATTTGAATAAATTCAATGTTTTAACAAAGTAAGCAACATCAATAATAGATCAACGTTTCAAGGAATTTCTCGAGTTCCAGAACACGTTGTATATTGTATACATTTATCAATGAGGGACGGACCTTATTTAATTATAAGGGATACAAGTGAACCTTTTAGGACCTGTAATTAGATACTGTTTCGGCAAATTTTGTAAGTTGTAAATTTAATTTAAACAACACTAAAGTTAAACAGATGGGTTGTTGGAAAGTAGAAATAGGATTGAAGGGTTAAATTGCAAATGTACATGTTTATGTATCAAAGGAATAAATTAATTAAAAATTAATTGAACATCAGTTACGTGGAAATGTTTTCTGTATAATTATTTATGCACAATTAACCTTAATACAGGTTTTTATGTAACCTAGCTAAGACGGCAGAGTCGCTTCTTGTCTATTACTTTGTAAATTGACAAACCTATCTCTTAATTGTAGACTGTAACGTACAATACTTTTTGAAATAAATATTTTTTTATTATATTTCAATGAACACACTTATAGGCTAGTATCATAGCTATACCGCCTTTTTTTGAGGGTGGGAAATCATCAAATGACTCCTCTCGCTCTGGGTGGAGGGGAAAGGAGTGTCAGACTCTTACTAACTAAACCCTATTCATGTTCCTTGCTTAGCCTTTTATGTTCCGGGGTAGCGGAAACCCGAAAAAAAAACCCACGAAAATTTGACAGCCAGTCTTACCAAGGGATATCGTATTACCTAGTTACTGGGTTGTGGAGGTCAGATAGGCCGTCGCTCCATGTAAAATACATCCGGTTAGACTGGAAGCCGACCCCAACTTAGTTGGGAAAAGGCTAGGCAGATATGGTAGCGGAAACCCTTTCGGGCAATCCTGCTTTAGCAATACTTCCTGCGTTAATGCTGAAAATGATCCAAAATGGTTGCTTCACAACTTAACAGGGGGAATTTTTATATCCCTTTTCAGCTGTCGTGTCCTATAAAGTAGCTCTGTGCCAAATTTCGTCTTATAGGTCCAGTCGTTTTTAATATTTCGTGTTTTATCAGTGAATGAGTGAATGTACGAATGAATAAGTGATCTAAGTTCAGGTTCGCACGAATGATTTTTTCCCGTGGCGATATTTATTTTACGTACGTTTGAACGTGGGCTAAGAGAACAAATGACCAAAATACATGAACGGAATTCGTTAATCTGGTTCCTAGTTTAAATATCACAGAAAGAACATAAATATCCTCATATAAAGAATGAACAGGATATAATGTTTAGTGCAAAAAAAATGCACATAAGCAGCGTGGTTATTTATGTCTTTGACAAATACCAATGACCAGAGTTCATCTAAAAGTAAATAAATAAAAATAATGTCGCAAGAACAAGACAACAATTTTAACTTTTTGTTAAATATTTTTAAAATTTTCCAGAGGGGCAACTCCTGTATTTCAAAAAATGTTCGCATTAAAGAATCGTCTCAATCTGTCAATTATAAAATATAATACAAGCTTTTGTCTGCGGCTTCGCTCGCGTTATTTTAGAATTTGACGGTCAATTCGAGTTGGACTGTGCTTGTTGGTTGGCTGTTTTAATCACGGGCTTAGAACGAAACGTATGGCGTCATCTATTATCATAAGAACGTCATTGTTCTTTCCTTAGGATAAGTAATTTTTATCGGCATAAAAGGTACTTTTAGTCCGTTTCTGTACACCTAACAAAGTAATTATGCAGAACTTTAGAATGACGGGTTAAGTACAAAAAAACAAACAAAAAAACGACAAAAACAACGGGAATAAGTAACTAAAAAACTTATTTTCTTACAATCTTGACAAGTTTCTCCCATTTGTTACTAAAGTTGCGTTCACACTGTATAACATAACACGTTATAAAACGTAGGTAGTTATGTAACATATTTCCATAGGGTAATGAGCAAACTTAAATAATGCGGACGTGGTAGATAACAAATGTTTGTGTTATATTTCATAATCTGTTCGCACCCTAAGACGAGATAGCGACATGGTTTTTAACGTTTTAAAAATTTAATAATTCATTAAAATGTAAGTTGTCCCACGTTTCATTAAAGAGTTGTGTGTCTAAACAAGCAAATTGACATGAGTTGTAAGTAGGTATATATGAGTAAAATTCAAACTATTTTGTGTGGGCGGTGAAATTTTATGATTCTCCACTTTAATATCATAATCCGTTCAAACTAAAAATATCCAAGATTATTATGCCAATAAATTCAAGTTTTAAACTGGTTATTTGATGTAACTAATTGGATATTTGATTGATAACTGTGTTGATTAATAGTATAGCTAGTTAAAAGCAAAGATTTATTTTCGATATTCGGTTTCTGCAATTCTATCTGATAGCCAGTCTTACCAAGGGTATCGTACTGCCCAGTTACTGGGTTGTGGAGATCAGATAGGTAGTCGCTCCATGTAAAACACTGGTATTCAGTTGCATCCGGTTAGACTGGAAGCCGACCCCAACATAGTTGGGAAAAGGCTAGGCAGATGATGGTTTCTGAAATTCTATCAACTATTATATTTTTATAAAATTTACTATTTACAGTAGGTAGGTATTAAAACAAAGAATTAACTGCAGGCATAACCAAAAAGGACAATAAAGCGTTCACGATCTCAAACGATGCGACTTGCGTCAAGCGAGCCGCGCACGCGTCACCTGTTTTGTGACAGGAGCCGCGCGCGCGTCACCTGTTTTGTGACAGGAGACGCGCGCGCGTCACCTGTTTAGTGACTCGCGCTTTAAACCACTGCTTTCATTTGTTTTCTCCGCGGTCATTGTCGCAAGTCGCGTGTCAACCTAGCCTATAGATCAGAGCCAAAGGGTTAGGTCAAAAGTAGTTATCCAGATCGCTGTCATCCGAAAATGCGCCCAAATGACGTCGAATGACAATTCTCACGCGGAATGTCGACCAGCCGATAAAAATTTCCTTTTAAATAGGAAACTTATTACACTCGAGCGCCATGACACACGCGTTTGACTCTAAACAGTTATCTGTACTCGATATTATAAATGTGAAACTAAAACTCTCTCTGTCTGTTTGTTACATTTTCACGCCTTAATGGCTGAACAGATTTTGGTGAAATTCGTTACATGTTTTGACAACGACTTCAGTCAGGACATAGTAATATTATTATTTAGTACCTACGTTGTCGCTGGATAAGTTCTGACATCATTAATTCGATAGGATTTCATTTTGGCTAATTCGTTACTCTTCTCAATCTCCTCTTTGTCTAATTGACTGAATTAAGGTTTAGAAGCTATAATGATTTCTGAAAGCGTAGATGCAGCGTTTATGCTATAATTAATAGCAATTAATTAATGAGGTACTCACTACTTGAGATTACGGTATGAAAAGGTACCTATTTGATTTGGTATTGATTAATATCGATATAATATTTGACATAATGTACGTAATCAGCAGGTACTTATAATGTCTTACGGCTTTTCCCATATATCTGCTTAACTGTAGATTAGCTAAATATTCGTTTTTAAATATTCGTTTTTAAAAGAAAGTTTTTATTAATGTGAAATTATTTATAAGAAGTCTATTTTATTTATTTTAGGAGGAGCTCGTGGCTAGGTAATAACAGCTGCACGGATCGATCCATCTGGTTAAGCTACGTTTGACGGGGTTAGTCCGTGGATGGGTACATATCGAGATTCTTTCGTGACTCGGAAAGCACGTTAAGCCGTTGGTCCCAGCTGTCATTCGTGGATCTTTGACAGTCGGACTCAGAAGCCTGAAAGTCTGACAGCCAGTCTTACCAAGGGGCATCGTATTACCCAGTTACTAACTGGATTGTGGAGGTCAGATAGGCAGTCGCTCCATGTAAAATACTGGCTGGCTGCATCCAGTTAGACTGGGAGCCGACCCCAACATATTTGGGAAAAGGCTAGGCTAGATTAATTGAGTCTATTATATTTATTTTCACTTGCAATTATTTACATAATATAAAAGCTAGCATACTTAAAGTAACCAAAATAAAATAATATGACGTATGTACCTACAATTTATGAAAAAAAAAGTGAAAAGTATAATAGGGCATTACAAAATCGTCCGCATCGCTGTCAACAGGAAAAGGGCCCAAAAGGCTGGCAGCATTGCCCGTTGTCTGGCGACGCTGATTCTTTGACCAAAACATTGGCCATACTTCTGTTACCTACGTGAGGTCTCTCGAAGAATTTATAAGCAGACATCAATTTATCCCAAACTTTCATATAATATTCCCAATTGAAAATGAATCTTATAATTTTGTAATAAAGTTGAAAACTATCAAAGAAATTAGACAGATTGGGGTAACTTGATGTGATAGCCACTGCCTACATTCTAATAAATAACCTATAAAATAAATAAAATCTGTGGTAGTGTCAAATGAAATTGATCAAATCATAAGAAATGGATTCTGCGAAACGAGTTCTTTACATCGTGATTGTATAAAAAATATATATTTTTGTTGATGTCGTAGAAATAAAGAATTTTATAATGAACTAGCACTTTGCCCGCGGCTTCGCTCCCGTGGTCTTTCCCGTGGGACCCGTTATTTTTCCCGGGATAAAAAGTAGCCTATGTTACTCCTAGAAAACTAAGCTTTCCAACGGTGAAAGAATTTTTAAAATCGGTCCAGTAGTTTTTGAGCCTATTCATTACAACCAAACAAACAAACAAAGTTTTCCTCTTTATAATATTATAGTATAGATGTACGTAATACGTGTTTTTTCTTTCTAAATGAGTGTAATTTTGTTTGTATTTTTTACCTTATATGTAATATACACACATATCATCACGTTTGTATTTCCTCAACGGTTAGGCAGAAGTGCATAAGCGGGATTGTCCGAAAGGGTTACCCCGGAACATAAAGGGCTGAGAAAGGCACATGGATGGGTTTTAGTTAGTAAGAGTCACTCCCTTTCGCCCCACCCAGAGCGGGAAGAGTCATTTTATGATATCCCAACCTCAAAAAAAGGCAGAAGTGGACCTGCACCATTTTTCGTTAGTTATATTTTAGTTCCATGTTTTTACCTTATCTTTTATTATTTTTAGCTACCATTATCTAAATCCAAACTAATTATAGTAAAGAGATATTTTTGTATAATATACAAAATAAAATCTCTTTACTATAATCATACTCGTAACAAACATGCGTAGAAACATACTATGTTTCTACGCATTGTTTGTTACGCTTTCACACTTAAAGATCTGAACGGATTTTTAATGAAATTCGACACACGGGTAGAAAATAGAACTTTTTATCCCGATAGTTCGTTCCCGTCGGATGGTAAGCAACATCCACGCGGGCGTTGCTGCTGCAACTAAAAGCTAGTACAGACGCCAGCACATCAAGCTATCCCTAACTGTCAAATTTTCTAAATTAAAAATGAACCTTATGTCTTTGCAATAAAGTTGAAATACTATCAAAGAAATTTGACAGATTGCGGTAACTTGATGTGCTGGCCTCTGTAGTTACCAGTCATAATAATGTTATGTCAAGTATATTAATTTTGTCTGTACAATACTTACTTATTGTTTGTTAACCACAGACAACTGATTTCACTTGCAAATTTTACTATTGTAATAAGTAAACTGAATTAAATTTTGACGCAAGTACCTACCGACCTATTTATGTATGGCACTGCTATAAAATGAGCTTGTGGCTAAGTACTAACAGCCGCACAGTTCAATCCATCAGATTAAGCTACGCTTGCCGCTCCGACCTCTTCCTTATTTGGATATTAATGTTATATATCTCTATTATATGTCTATTATTTATTTACGTTAATCTATACTAATATTATAAAGAGGTAAAATTTGTAAGTTTGTATGTAGGGGGTAATCTCCGGAACTAATGATCCAATTTCAAAAATTTTTTCACTGATAGAAAACTACGTTATTCCTGAGTGCTATAGGCTATAAATTATATTTATATCATACATATTAGCCGAGCTATCGCAATTTTCGTCTAGCAAGTCGGAGAGAAATACCTCCGAAAACAGAATTATTTGCATGCGCTGCCTAACCAGTTACAGTATATCGCAATTTTCCGCGGACGAAGTCGCGGGCAGAAGCTAGTATTCAATAAAAATAACACTGTAGTTCAGTAATTATAACCATATTAATCAATAACTATAGTTATTTTGCCTTTATTTTTATAATGTTATAATAAATAAATAGATAATAATAGAGTAAAAACAATAATTATATTGCATCAGCATTTTATAGCAGCTCCTCGCAGTCTGGATTTCTGCCCGGTGGATGGCAATCGCCCCTATTTACATGGGACTTAAACATAACTAGCGAATACTATATAGATAAATTTTTGTTTACCTCTACGGGGAACCTAGGCGTGATGTTATGTTATTTTTAAACTAGCTGCGCCTCGCGGTTTCACCCACTTAAGTTTCAATTCCGTGGGATTATCGGGATAAAAAAGAAACGGCTACATAACCATCAAGTTTTATCGCAATTGGGTCATTTGTTTTCCCGTAAAGAAGTAAAAACAATATTAAGAACAATAATATTATGCGCAAAAATAATATCAAAGGGCATCAAAAAATTTGTCCACGTCGCTGTTACCAGCAAGTTCCCAAAAGTCTGGCAGAAATGTCACGCTGTATAACTAAATCAATGGCTTAAGTTATTTATTTAAATGGTGAGCGGTTATTCTACATAATGCTAGGGATTGACACTATTGACAGCTTACTTGTAACTCACTTCACCTACATACGTTATTGCGGTGAATTTTTTTACAGAATAGCACTGGCTGGAGATGAAAACAAAGAAGAGTGAACATCATTCTCTTTTCCTTACCTAAATTTACTTTGGCGCCGGCGCAACATGTCTTTTTGTTGCTCTTATATTAGACGTCATCTCGGTAGTCATCTCGATAGTCACCCCCCCTTCCAGCCTCTACATACATATCGTTGCTCAAAAATAACGTATCAGAAGCTCAATTGGGTATTTGAAAGGGTAGTCAATAACGTTACATTTTAAGAATTGTCTAAACGCGGTATTTGTGCGTGACTTAATGAAATATTACAATGTGACGTCACCTATTGTTTAAATCAAATGGAATACTTATCAGCATTAAATGAAATTTTACAATGATATCTTCGCATAATATTTAATTTCTGTACGGTGCTCGAAATTTTTCAGACGATCGGTCTATGTGATTTCATATTTTATTTTTAACCGTGTCAAATAGTCAAATGCCCAATGAATAGTCAAAATGTCACAGCAGTAGTATTCCCGTCCACAGAAGATGCGGGTTGCGTCGTGTGTGGATCCCAATGATAAATCTGAAGAACCACTTACAAAATACTATAGCTGTTGGGGTTGGGAGAAATGAAACTCCAGTTCTGTTTGCTTGTTCTTTCTTGATGCTAAACTTAATGTCTCTATGATTGCACTTCACTCATTAACACTATTCACTGTGTGTACATTCATTGTCTTTTTATTCGGCGTTCACTATACACACTTAGCGTCTTTTGCTCGGCGTCCACTACAATAGCATAATCAGCCTATAATGTTCCCACTGCTGCGACAGAGGCCTCCTCTCTCCAAGAGGAAGTGGGCTGTAATCTACGACGGGGGCTCAGTGCGGGTTGGTAGGTTTCCTCACGATGTTTTTCTTTACCATTTTGAGAGCAGTGGTGATGAAGTTGTTTAAGTACTCAAAGTACTACTTGGGTTCGAACACACGAACGACGTGAGTCAGAGCCATCACTGCTCTCCAAAATACTATAATCTAATATTAAAACTGAACTCAAACATAACAATATCAACGGAAGAAAAAGTTATTACAGACGCAGATGGCACAAAAAATCTAAAAATATCATGAACAAACCACAAATGGCTACCCACAATCAACTCAAAGAAATTACACCGTAAAATCTCGAGACAATGCCTACGTCAGAACACGTCAGAATTATTTACAGTTAAATGAAATCACCATTCAACTTTGTAGAGCAAACGTTCAGAAAAACAGCACTATGGTAGCCTATAAAACAGCTGTAAATGTCGACACAGAAGATAGTATTACTTTGTTGGTAATCGTACAGTTGAAAAAGATATTTGATATACAGAAAGAAACTTGAAAATACAGTATACAGACACATGAAACTCCTTTGAATTCACTTTCATTTGTTTGCATGACACAAGTTTTATTTTATTTTGCGAATGGTCCTGGTTGTCTATAAAAAGTCACATTTTCATTAACGATATTGAAATTAGATATATTATTATGGAACTGGCATACGCTTTCGAAGTGTCACGTGATCAATTTTTCGATCAACAATTTTCGAAATCGAATTGACACAGAGCGATTGACATTTGTCTAAGCCCCCTGTACTTGGCTTCGATCACCCCTGATGGAAACCAATAGATGAGGTCTATGATGGAGTGAGATTGCCCAAAAGATGCATGGACATGTATCTTTTGCTCACTCCATCAAGAGTGGACCTCTTGTTTTGATAACAGACGCGTTTATAATATACCTAGAAGTAAACACTGACTATGGCAGAGAGTTCCACACTTTGGCTATATTACAATCATTCCAAATATTGACCGATTGAACTTATGCGAGTCAGCTGTCTTTATTTGTATGCTATAACCTTAAATCGTTAGTAGTTATTGGGAACATCGTTAGTAGTTATTGGGAACATTGTAATGGACGTTATCTTTTTTAAATAATTATGGTAGGCAATGACTTGTTAAGATGCAAACTAAGTATTAAAAAAATTCACTGCAATATTTCTCAGAATTCTGCCAAAATCTTTGAGATTTTGAGCTTGGTATAATTGGATTCGCCTAAGCGTTCGTGCTAAAAAAAAAATTTAGATCCGCCCGACTGCGTCAAAATGTGTTCACGTTTCTGTTTCGTTGACAATGACATTTGAATTATATTGCCTCGCTCACTAATAGTGAAAATCGTATATATTTTTCGCACCACCTATGGCCACCGCATCAAACATCAAATTTGCAGGTACCAAACTGTCAAATTTTTCCAAATAATTTCAAACCTTAAAACGTTGATTGTTAAGTTCAAAATTGATTGAGAAAATTTGACAGTTCATGATAATTTTATTGCAGGCGATTGTACGGTGAGACCAAATCTAACATTTACATCTTTGGTTTTATAGCAAAGCTCAAGCGGAGTGCATTCCACAACAGACTCAAGCGCCCTTTTCCTTAAGTGGTGCGGGCTGTTACAGAGTCGATATTCCCGACACATCTATCAGCCTTCCCCAAACGGAAACTATTCATGAGAATACCTACTTGAAAACGACTAACGTAGGCATGTGATTTTTTTTAATGCTTTTGTTTTTTACGTTCTAAATACAAAAATAATATACTTAAAAAAGAAAAAATACACTACTTATACTAAAAGCAGTGGTGGCCAGTGTGTAAACTGTTTCAACACCACTGCTCTCAAAAACGGTAGAGGAAAACATGTACTTACAGAGAAAACTTCTAGTTCTAGAACCAAAAATTCGAAGACATGTGACATCTGCCTACCCGCACTGGGCCCGCGTGGTGGAGAACGGCCTACTTCTTCTCATCGAGAGGAGCCTGTGTCACAGTTGTGGGAACATTATAGGTTGATTATGCCATATGCAAGTGACATTAAAAGGTGGGAGAAGCACTAAGGCGTGATTAAAAATGTAAGTGCCCAAAAGGCAACGTTGAATATCATAATGGTTAAGAATAGACCGAACCCAGGTTGGGCGAAGCAAGGAAAACCTGCTCAGATGGGAATTCATAGACAACTCCGCCTTGGAGTGTAAATGTGGTGCTGTTCCACAAACGATGGGACATTTAATCTCGTGTCCTAAATGTCCTGCCGTGTGCACGTTTCAGGATCTGATAGGTGCTAGTGATGGCGCCAAACACGTAACCGAATTCTGGGCCGCGTACATTTAGATTGCCATCGACACGAGAATAAAAAGAATAGACCAGTTTTTCGAAACGAAAGTAAACCCAAAGGTACTAAATATCCGACTGATATCCCAAACCCAACATTCAACTACCAAACGCTCAAAAGCGTCACCTTAATTATACACGAAAGTTATAAACAGAATGCAAATGCATATCCACTTGAGACTCGTGTGATGTTGCTTTAACTTAAGTCAAACTTGCTCTATTTTCACTTAGCCCGTTTTCTCTTAGGGAGAGTGGAACCAGGAGTAACATTAATTGCGTTAACTACGGTACGTTTAGTGTTAAAGTGCTCGCTTGATTCATGGTGTGTTAATATTTTTTTTCGTGTATGATATTTTGTCGATGATATTTTGGTAACCTGGATAGATTTGATATTGTATTGACAGGACTTTGTAATGGCATTTTGTGCGGGGTCGAAATCTTGGTCTTTCGTCATCATTTGAGAATGATGGTGGTATGTTGTTTTTGTGCTTGTCATATGCACACCACAACTCCAAAACTTTAACACCTGTTTAGTCACTAACCACAAGAAAAAAAAAGGAGAGGGGCAGAATTTTTTTTCAAAAATTTGCCAGGCCATCGGTCCAATATATTATAGAATTTTTGTTTTTTTATTGGAAACTAGCTTCTACCCGCGACTTCATCCGCGGAAAATTGCGATATACTGTAACTGTTTAGGCAGCGCATGCACATAATTCTGTTTTCGGAGGTATTTCTTTCCGACTTGCTAGACGAAAATTGCGATAGCTCGGCTAATATGTATGATATAAATATAATTTATAGCCTATAGCACTCAGGAATAATGTAGCTTTCTATCAGTGAAAATTTTTGAAATTGGATCATTAGTTCCGGAGATTACCCCCTACATACAAACTTACAAATTTTACCTCTTTATAATATTATTATATATTATACTATACTATAGATCATCATGACGCATAGGGAGGCGTCATTTGATGATTGACGAGACGAGACGCGCTGTGGGTGGAGTGAAAGGAAGTGTCTAACTTTTACTGACTAAAACACATCCATGTTCCTTTCTCAGCCCTACGTATTCCGAAGAAGCGGTAACCCTTTCGGATAATCCCGCTGACCTGGTAGGCATCGACTCTCACTTACTGACATCTCTTTGAGGCGCGTGTGGCTGATAATGAACAAAAAAGACGACAATAATAAATTCTGTTAAACCAGAGGCAGGTTTAGTTCGTGTTAGGTAAACTTAACGAATCGGATCGAGGAAAACGACTCACAAGGATATGCCACCCAGAAAAAGGGCCAAAATGTTTTGTCGTAAAAGAACAAAGGATTATTTGAAATGTTTTGGATGTAAGAGATTCGTATATGCTCATGATTGCCGAACAAGTGTAGTGTGTGTATAATATGGGTAAATATATTATAAGGCATAGAATATTGGCGAGGTTCAGTAAGTTACTGTTTGTCAATCAGTCCTTTTTCTTACAGAGTATTGTTTTTATATTTTGGGAAAGTATGACAAAAATATATATGACGGTGGGAGCGTGGGCGTAGCGATGATTTGTTCATCGTCTTCGTTTCTTGGTGCGGGTTCCATGAGGTCGGTCGGTAGTGTGGGTACTCGGGCAAACCAGTAAAACGTAATATGTAAGGTAGCACTAATTTACAGTCACGTTTATTCGCAAAATTTACATTAGGTAGTTGTCGTTAAACAGTTAAACAAGGAACAAAGGCTCGTACGGTGAACTTGACAGTTTCGATCGTCTGATCTGTTCTATGGCGTCAGTTACCGCCAAAAGTGAATTGAATGTCAATTTTCCCACGTTTTTCAATCGACTCTGTCCACGTGCGGTGCGGCGGGAAAATTTAACAGCGCCACCTCACGGCGTTCACTGTACTAACCGATCAACCAATCAGAATTAAGTTACAGTTTGACCAATATTACAAAATGAACGAGTACTAATTATTTTATAATGTTGCCGTCCTGAAATAGGGATGCGACGATATAATATATATATTTTTGTATATTATTACTTTGTTACGATCCATTCAATTCGATTTGTGATCTGTTAAAGCCACTTTCCAGAACAAATAGGCGATGAGACCAAACGCTTTTGGAGTGGCGACCACGAACCGGTAGACGTAGCGTTGGAAGGCCTTCCACAAGGTGGATCCTTGCCGCGGGATCCGGGCGTCGGTGGCGCGGACCTGCGGACGGTGAGTAATGGAAGCTCACTGTCGTATCAGGACCAGGCCCGTGCCGGCGCGTACGTGTCCCACGCGCGCCTCAGAGAGATATCAGCATAAGATAAGGGGCCAGTGAGAGCCGCAGTCTGCCGGGTCAGCATGATTGTCCAAAAGGGTTACCGCTACCCCAGAACATAAAAGGCTAAGGACGGAACATGGATGGGCTTTGGTCAGTAAGTGTCTCACACTACCTTCTACTCCACCCAGAGTGGGACGGGTCATGATGATTTCTCTCACTCAAAAAAAAGCTCTCTGATCAAATCAAACAAAAAAGCTGGATCCTTGACCTTGTAAACGCCGCAGAAATCCGCTGGATGCGGGAAGCACGACACCGGTCGAAGATGCAGTGCTTGGGCCTAGGTCCAGCTCTGTACGTCTTTCGGCTAAAATGATTATTATAATGAAAATAATTTAGTGTTCATCAAAGTAAATACGGAAACAAATAGCTGTAATATATGATATTAACTGCGATGTCAGTGTCAATATTCCCCAGCAATGTTGACACTGACAGCTCTGAAACGCATTCTATATGTACTTGATTGTGTTCAGTTTCCTAGGTGAAATCACCCCCGAGTCTGTAGGTACTCAAGGTGTTATGCAAGTGTAACAGTGAACTTTTAAATCTCACTCCTTAAATAAAATATGGTGAAACTCAGTGCCAATTTCACCAATTATATTGAACGCAATCTTAAGTACGTTGAGTGAGAGTGTCAATATTGCTAGGCAATATTGACACTGACAGCTCTGAAACGCGGTTTAGATGTACCTACTGATCGCGTTCAGTTTCCTAGGTGAAATCACCCCCGAGTCTGTAGGTACTCAAGGCGTTATGCAAGTGTTACAGTGAACTTTTAAATCTCACTACTTAAATAATATATGGTGAAACTAAGTGCCAATTTCACCAATTATATTGAACGCAATCTTAAGTACGTTGAGTGAGAGTGTCAATATTGCTAGGCAATATTGACACTGACAGCTCTGAAACGCGGTTTAGATGTACCTACTGATCGCGTTCAGTTTCCTAGGTGAAATCACCCCCGAGTCTGTAGGTACTCAAGGCGTTATGCAAGTGTTACAGTGAACTTGTAAATCTCACTACTTAAATAATATATGGTGAAACTAAGTGCCAATTTCACCAATTATATTGAACGCAATCTTAAGTACGTTGAGTGAGAGTGTCAATATTGCTAGGCAATATTGACACTGACAGCTCTGAAACGCGGTTTAGATGTACCTACTGATCGCGTTCAGTTTCCTAGGTGAAATCACCCCCGAGTCTGTAGGTACTCAAGGCGTTATGCAAGTGTTACAGTGAACTTTTAAATCTCACTACTTAAATAATATATGGTGAAACTAAGTGCCAATTTCACCAATTATATTGAACGCAATCTTAAGTACGTTGAGTGAGAGTGTCAATATTGCTAGGCAATATTGACACTGACAGCTCTGAAACGCGGTTTAGATGTACCTACTGATCGCGTTCAGTTTCCTAGGTGAAATCACCCCCGAGTCTGTAGGTACTCAAGGCGTTATGCAAGTGTTACAGTGAACTTTTAAATCTCACTACTTAAATAATATATGGTGAAACTAAGTGCCAATTTCACCAATTATATTGAACGCAATCTTAAGTACGTTGAGTGAGAGTGTCAATATTGCTAGGCAATATTGACACTGACAGCTCTGAAACGCGGTTTAGATGTACCTACTGATCGCGTTCAGTTTCCTAGGTGAAATCACCCCCGAGTCTGTAGGTACTCAAGGCGTTATGCAAGTGTTACAGTGAACTTTTAAATCTCACTACTTAAATAATATATGGTGAAACTAAGTGCCAATTTCACCAATTATATTGAACGCAATCTTAAGTACGTTGAGTGAGAGTGTCAATATTGCTAGGCAATATTGACACTGACAGCTCTGAAACGCGGTTTAGATGTACCTACTGATCGCGTTCAGTTTCCTAGGTGAAATCACCCCCGAGTCTGTAGGTACTCAAGGCGTTATGCAAGTGTTACAGTGAACTTTTAAATCTCACTACTTAAATAATATATGGTGAAACTAAGTGCCAATTTCACCAATTATATTGAACGCAATCTTAAGTACGTTGAGTGAGAGTGTCAATATTGCTAGGCAATATTGACACTGACAGCTCTGAAACGCGGTTTAGATGTACCTACTGATCGCGTTCAGTTTCCTAGGTGAAATTACCCCCGAGTCTGTAGGTACTCAAGGCGTTATACAAGTGTTACAGTGAACTTTTAAATCTCACTCCTTAAATAAAATATGGTGAAACTAAGTGCCAATTTCACCAATTATATTGAACGCAATCTTAAGTACGTTGAGTGAGAGTGTCAATATTGCTAGGCAATATTGACACTGACAGCTCTGAAACGCGGTTTAGATGTACCTACTGATCGCGTTCAGTTTCCTTGGTGAAATCACCCCCGAGTCTGTAGGATTGTCCGAAAGGGTTACCGCTACCCCAGAACATAAAAGGCTAAGGACGGACATGGATGGGCTTTGGTCAGTAATGCGGGATGCGGGAAGCACGACACCGGTCGAAGAAGCAGTGCTTGGGCCTAGGTCTAGCTCTGCACGTCTTTCGGCTAAAATGATGATTATAATGAAAATAATTTAGTGTTCATTAAAGTAAATACGGAAACAAATAGCTGTAATATATGATATTAACTGCGATGTCAGTGTCAATGTTCCCCAGCAATATTGACACTGACAGCTCTGAAACGCGGTTTAGATGTACCTACTGATCGCGTTCAGTTTCCTAGGTGAAATCACCCCCGAGTCTGTAGGTACTCAAGGCGTTATGCAAGTGTTACAGTGAACTTTTAAATCTCACTACTTAAATAATATATGGTGAAACTAAGTGCCAATTTCACCAATTATATTGAACGCAATCTTAAGTACGTTGAGTGAGAGTGTCAATATTGCTAGGCAATATTGACACTGACAGCTCTGAAACGCGGTTTAGATGTACCTACTGATCGCGTTCAGTTTCCTAGGTGAAATCACCCCCGAGTCTGTAGGATTGTCCGAAAGGGTTACCGCTACCCCAGAACATAAAAGGCTAAGGACGGACATGGATGGGCTTTGGTCAGTAATGCGGGATGCGGGAAGCACGACACCGGTCGAAGAAGCAGTGCTTGGGCCTAGGTCTAGCTCTGCACGTCTTTCGGCTAAAATGATGATTATAATGAAAATAATTTAGTGTTCATCAAAGTAAATACGGAAACAAATAGCTGTAATATATGATATTAACTGCGATGTCAGTGTCAATATTCCCCAGCAATGTTGACACTGACAGCTCTGAAACGCATTCTATATGTACTTGATTGTGTTCAGTTTCCTAGGTGAAATCACCCCCGAGTCTGTAGGTACTCAAGGTGTTATGCAAGTGTAACAGTGAACTTTTAAATCTCACTCCTTAAATAAAATATGGTGAAACTAAGTGCCAATTTCACCAATTATATTGAACGCAATCTTAAGTACGTTGAGTGAGAGTGTCAATATTGCTAGGCAATATTGACACTGACAGCTCTGAAACGCGGTTTAGATGTACCTACTGATCGCGTTCAGTTTCCTAGGTGAAATCACCCCCGAGTCTGTAGGTACTCAAGGCGTTATGCAAGTGTTACAGTGAACTTTAAAATCTCACTCCTTAAATAAAATATGGTGAAACTAAGTGCCAAATTCACCAATTATATTGAACGCAATCTTAAGTACGTTGAGTGAGAGTGTCAATATTGCTAGGCAATATTGACAATATTGCTAGTCAATATTGACAATATTGCGAGGCAATATTGACACTGACAGCTCTGAAACGCGGTTTAGATGTACCTACTGATCGCGTTCAGTTTCCTAGGTGAAATCACCCCCGAGTCTGTAGGTACTCAAGGCGTTATGCAAGTATTACAATAAAGTTTTATTGTTCTCTTTTCCTCCTAGACACACGCAAATATTATTATTTATCAAATGGCTTATGGCCTAGTCGTTTTTACGTTACGTCCGCGTCCATCATTTTTACGCGTCTCTTTTCTCTTATTCGTTTAGCAAAAAATACGCGTAATATTATATCTTATTTGATATTCCTATCGCGATAAGCGGATTACTGGTAGATTATCTATTTCCGTAAAACATAAAATTGGAATTGTATTTTTTTTTTCAGTTGGAAAATCGACGAATGATGGGGTCTCTAATAACGTTTTCAATTCAATTACATGAATCTCTTTGTTTGTTTTTGGAGGTTTTTTTTTGAAATTTGCTTTTGGAGTGTCCTTGTGAAAATACCCATGAAAAATGTAGGTATGTACAGTTTATTCGCTGTCAATTAAACTACAAAACAGATAATTTGACACACGTTCTCCGCGTGATGTCATTAATGAGATTAATGACATTAACGGTGAAGATTAATTTACTTTTAGGGAAATTTATATGTACGCAAATTGACACCCTACGTCAATTTTGCAGTGTTCCAGCTATTTCATACAACCAGCAAAAAATGTATTCTATTAAAGAAGAAACAAGCAAAAACTGTCATAAGCAAAAATTAGAATACCTAAATCCTTTTTTATGATTCCAATAATTAATTCAACGATGTCATTATAACCTTAACATTGACCACCGTTAAAAATATGTTATCGTTCAAACAGTTTCATTGTCTTAACTTTTGTTAAAAATTAGTTCAGAATTTTTTATTCAAGTAAGTAGGTTCGCGTATAACAATGATAAAAAACCTTGACAGTTCTTTAAGAGGTGATTAAATTAGTATAACCAGATTGTACCGTCATCTTCATTCACCTGCCCTTATCCCAATTTATTTGAGGTCGGCGCAACATTATGTATGTATTTCTTCTATACTTCCCAATTAGTCGTCATCTCGGTAGTGATTCCTTTCAGACCAAAAAAACCATGGATGGATTATGTGAAAGATGATATGGATCATTTAGCTTTTTGCCTGCCCGTTACTGGCCGGATGGTAAGCCGATGACGTCACATGAAAAATACCGTTTGTAACACAAAAAGTTCTGAATTCTGAGGAAACAAACTGCGTGTCATTGTCACTGAATATGGAATGAGGTAAGCCAAAAGTGGCCATATCATCTTTCACGCTATCCGTCCATCGTTTCTTTGGTTGTCTTCTATTTGTACAGCCATCCACACTGATACTCAAAACTTTCCTGACGACATTTTCCTCATTCCTCCGTATAACATGTCCATACCATGAGAACCATGACAGTGTCTTAACATAATTCAGTCTTAACATAATTCAGCCTTTAATGTTCCCACTGCCGGGACACAAGGCGTCAATTCTTTGAGGGGGTGGGAGGGGGTGTAATCCACCACGTTAATTTTTAATATACGATTACTAACTTTTGCCAGCGGCTTCGCTCGCGTGTATGTAGGAAATTGTCCCACGGGAACCGTACATTTTTCCGGGTTAAAAAGTAGCTTATATATGCTATTCCAGACTACAATCTATCTTTGTGCCAAGTTTTATCCAGATCCGTTAAGTAGTTTTTGAGTTTATTCGTTACAAACATACTTACATATAAATCTTTCCTCTTTATAATATTAGTATAGATTTGTTTCCCTTACAAAGAAAAATAAAATAAAATTAAACTAGCACATTCAAAACGAAATAGCATGCTACTTAGCTAAAGAAGTAGGGTGCGTAAGACGGAACGTAGAGATGTGCGGAAATCATCCAATCACGGAGGAGACGAGAGATGCGATGCGATGCAGAATTCAATATTGTTATTGTTGAATTCTCTCAGTTGTGCTCCTCTCTACGTTAGTAGATTCAAATCAAAACATTCAAAATGAAAAGATCTAATCTTTCCGTACATTTTAGTTCTACTGTCTGCTGCCTGCAGTCAAAACACTCGCATAAAGACAATGCCAAAATATTTTATTTTCGTCGGTCGTAAATCTAAAAACATTTCGAAATGATATGATGAATGTGCGTGTGTGTGTGATGCGTGTGTGTGTGTGTGTGTGTGTAAGGGCAGCTGAGCGTGGGAGATGAAAACAGTTTTTTAAGATTTGTGTTGTTGATGATTTCGTTGCTAAATAATCGCAGCGTCACGAGTCTCCGGAGTTAAGCAACGCTTGCTGAGGTTGGTTCGAGGATGGTAAAAGTACAGTAGAAAAAACAATTTGGTTTCCATTCAGCTAACGTGCTACTACTTTTGAACAAAGTTGTGAGTGTGCTGAGTAGTCAATTCGTTTACATCACTCTTTTATGTATGCAGGATAAAATACTCGAACGCACTCAATAAAAATGTATATTGGCAGTGTATAAGAAAGATAAATAATTTTACTTGTATACCGAATAGCTTGTTAGACTGTACGTGACCATTCGCTGTTCGTCTCTGAATGCTATTCGTAGATCTTTGACAATCGTTACGGGCTTTCTGAAACTCTTAATTCTGACACTAACTCTTGCCATAGTAACATCATGGTACCTAGCAACTAGGTTGTAATTGTCAGATAGGCAGTCATTCCATGTAAGATACTGATATTCAGCTTCATCTGGTTAGACTGGAAGCCGACGCCAACAAAGATGGGAAAAGGCTTTGTCTATTGTTTGTTTGTTGTTGATCCAAAAGTTTTGGTTAGCGTGAACGAGATGACTCTATTCTAAAATTATGTTGAAACTGTTATAAGTAGGTATGTTTTTACTAAAACACATTTTTGAGAGGAATCATGACATAGTTAATATCTTATTATGAATTAGAAATGTTTTTGTATCATTATCTTTATTGAAGGCAATAACATACACATCATTATTTTAACCGAAGACGTACAGACGCCAGCACATCAAGCTATCCCTAACTGCCAATTTTTTTCAATTAAACATAAACCTTATGTCTTTGCAATAAAGTTGAAATACTATCAAAGAAATTTGACAGATTGTGGTAACTTGATGTGCTGGCCTCTGTACGCTGAAAACGATCCCAAACGTCGCGACCTCGATCGATTTTAATGATTTCTATAAAATATTTTCTAAGGACAAATCTGAAAATTAATATTAATATTTTCGTACGACGTAAAACGTTTCGTTAATATCTTAAGATAAAATTACCGATTTGTAAAGTCGAGTGAACAATAGAATAAATTGTAACTTAATTTATTAAACCGAGTGCGTGACGAATTTTGCAGATTATTGCTCATAAATTCGGACTGTCAAATTATAGGTAATTCAACTTGAAATACACAAAGAAGAATATTAACTTAGGTAATATAAGCTAACTGTTTTAAAATAATAGTAATAATGTGTAGAGAAAATAATGATAGAGCATCAAAAAATCGTTCGCATCGCTGTCAACAAGAAAAGTGCTCAAAAGGCTGGCAGCATTACCACGTTGTATGGTCTTTAGCCAAATAAATTAACATTAAATCATCTTCAATGGATACCTTGTCATTATCATTGATCATCATTTCAACGTAAAGACGTCCACAGTTGAATATATTTGAAGATTTTTTCAAGTAATTGTTTAATGAAGTCCAAATTAATGGGTGTATAATCTGTACCTATATATTAATTTTGTAAGTCATTGTTACTGAATGATTAATGTATCCATAAGAAACTTTAATTGTATCTTAATTTTAAAACTACGTAAATACTTATGTACTATTTTTTTAAGCGAGCTATGTGGACTTGTTGATCTACCGGTTGCAAGCGCTACTGCTGATCGGGTTCAGTTCTCATGTTGGGCAAAGCAATATTGGGTTGTTCTATCAGGATTTCTCAGTAGCAGCCCGTAGTCTAGATTGTTTAACCCCTACCTGATGAATCCCTCAAATGTCGTATGGTTCATAAGAAAAAATGTCTCGAAACGACAATAAAATAATATATAACCGTATAAATCATTGCGCAGTAAGCAAACAGCTTCTAATAGTCGAATATCTAATAGGTTAACAGAAATAGGGTCCCCCTATCTTCTTTTTGTGTGGTTAGTGACTAACCTGGTGTCAAAGTTTTAATGCTGCCCATGGGCCTCTTAGCATCACGAAATGCATGGCATGCCGGTGTGGGCAGTGATAGCCTAGTGGTATGGCCGTCGGACTGCCAAGTCTTAGGTCTCGAGTTCGAACCTACGGCACGCACCTCTGACTTTTCAGATTCATGTGCGTATTGTATAATTATCACTTGCTTAAAAATCGGTGAAAGAAAACATCGTGAGGAAACCGGCTCCCCCTATTACATGGGACTTATAATTAGTGATTAGGTGTGGTATAGATACACCTCGGCCTACCTAGGTTATAATAAGTATCTTTAAAATTCATAATCATTCATCGTCATCATTCTCCTGCTCTTATCCCAATCTCCTGCCCTTATCCTGATCCCAATCTATTTGGGGTCAGCGTATCTTTAAAATTATAATCAGAGTAAAAATTCGTTAGAAACTTCTCAAAAAAAAAACCTTAAATTCTGACTTTTAATTTAGAATGTTATTCATGAAAGTATGACGCCCAAAATTGACGAAAAAAAAAGAATGAAATCTTTCTTCTTTTGATAAAAAAAACACCAAAAGGACTTTTGACAAAACAATAAGATTATCTCAAGTATATAAACAGTCTTTCAGTAAACAGGAAAATATTTACGCAAGCCTAAATAAATAAGAAGTCAGTCGACTAAATTAAAATGTCGAATTAACTGAAACATTTCTGGCACAACATCAACTGAAAGACTTCAGCAATGAAACGCGATCAACACATCTAAAACGCGTTCAATTTCAATATTCCATAGAAAATTATGACTCTGACGACTCTTGAACGAGGTTTATGCGATGATCGCGTTCAGTTATCAATGGTGAAATTCGCCCTTAGTCGGTCGTCTGAATGTCTCAACTTTTCAAGCAATGTCACGGGCATGAGCTAGTGTTCTTTAAACAATTAATTATCTTTGCAAGTACTGTAGTGACAGTGAAACCTTATTGAAAGCTTATGTTGAACATGACTGGTAAATAACTGACAGCATTCGACCTTTGAAATTAATAAAATAGTTTGATAGGTTTTTATAAAATAAAAGAGACTCTGTCAGCTGTAGCCGTGCTGCTTAACGCATGTATTCGTAACAAAGCAAGAATATTGCAATATAATTAAATAATCGTTGTCTATGTATTTGTATTTTATAGCATAAAAAATCCCTACAACACACATTACACAAGCTCTACCACTGAGTCACCTTTTTTTTTTAAGGCAAGGAAATCATCCAATGAATTCTCCCGCTCTGGTCCCTCTGACCTTCACAGTACTTACTGTATAAGTATGGCTTTGAGTGTAAATGTGGTACTGATCCACAAACGATGGGACACTAAACTTTATATCCTGCGCATCCTGTCGTCTGCACGTTTACGGCATCAAACACGTAGTCAAATTCTGGGCGTTTCGACTTAGACTTCCATCGACACACTAAGAAGAAGTAGGTATGGCTTTAAGAGATAAACATAATTACAACAGAACAGGGTCGATTTCAAAACCATTTTTGAGCAACCTAATAGATATTATATAATACATCACAAACTGACATAAAATAGCATGTACAATAAGATAATCGTATTTAAGAGGGAACTTAAAGGTAGGAGTTTTTTTTAATAAACACTACATTTGTAAATCGAACTAAATTCGCTCGCGAGTCCTGTGGGACGTCATCGAGGGTGGACCTATGACATTTTTTTTTAATAAATCGCTCTCCACGTCATTGTTCTTATTTCTAATTGTACATTATTTTTCATCTATTGCCTTATTCTGAATTAAAATTTAAAACAAATGAATCACTCGCGTCATATACATATTGGCACAGCTGTTACGCCTATCAATAGCAGCATATGTTTAACTTTACTTAGTTCATGTTTTCTTAGACTACAACATTTATAAGTCAATAAACTTGTATTTGTTTGCATTATAAGCATAATCAGCCATATGTTCGCACTACTAGAATACAGGCCTCCTCTCTTCGAGACGGGGCCACGCGGGCCCAGTGTGGATTGGTAGATGTCACATGTCTTTGAATTTTTGTTTCTAGGACTACGGTTTCCTCACAATGTTTTCCTTCACAGTTATAAAGCTGTGGTGATAAAATAATTTACACACTGGCCACTACTGCTTTTAGTATAAGTAGCGTATTTTTCATTTTTTAAGTATATTATTTTTTAAGCGGGATTGTCCGAAAGGGTTATCGCTACCCCGGAACATAAAGGGCTACGGAAGGAACATGGATGGGTTTTAGTCAGTAAGAGTCTGACACTCCCTTCCGCCCCACCCAGAGCGGGAGCAGTAATTGGATGATTTCCCAGCCTTAAAAAAAAAAAAGTATATTATTTTTGTATTTAGAACGTAAAAAACAAAAGCATTCTAAAAAAATCACATGTATATTTACGTTTTACGTACGTTAGTCGTTTTCAAGTAGCTATTCTCATGAATAGTTTCCGTTTGGGGAAGGCTGATAGATGTGTCGGGAATATCGACTCGTTAACAGCCCGCACCACTTAAGGGAAAGAGCGCTTGAGTCTGTTGTGGAATGTCATAAAGTAAAGCGCAAGCTTTTTTTTTTATAGGGAAAGGAAATCATCAAACTACTCCTCCCGCTCTGGGTGGAGAGGACGTGAGTGTCAGACTCTTACTGACTAAAACCCATCCATGTTTCTTCTCTAGTCCTTTATGTTCCGGGTTAGCGGTAACCCTTTCGGACAATGGCGCTTACAAGTAGCATGCTATGTTCCGTTTTGAATATGCTCGAGTAATTTTAATTTTATTTTTTAAGAGAAAACCAATAATAGTATATAAAAAATTAACGTGGTGGATTACGGCCCATTCTCTTTCAAAGAGATGGCGCCTGTGTCCCAGCAGTGGGAACATTATAGGCTGAATTTTGCTACTGTCATGTTGTCAGGGTATGAACATGTTATACGGAAGAATAATAATAATAATATCCCGCTCTGGGTGGAGAGGACGTGAGTGTCAGACTCTTACTGACTAAAACCCATCCATGTTTCTTCTCTAGCCCTTTATGTTCCGGGTTAGCGGTAACCCTTTCGGCCAATACCGCTTCAAAGCGCCTGCCTAGGTTCGAACCCACTCCTAAGTCGGGCTTCGAACTCCTATTACCACTGAGCTACTACTGCTCTCATATATTATTTTGATCGTGTGCGCAATTCTGTTTGTTTACATTATTTTTCATCCAATAAATGATATTTTGTATTATTTATTTGCAACTTTTGGTAGTGGATAAATAATAAAGGTGGATTAAATTAACATAATTTTATTATTATTAGATCTTTGTTAAAGTTACCTTATTAATAGGGTTACTATAACATGGATAGGTTTTAGTCAGTAAGAATCTGACACTCCTTTCCGCTCTACTCAGAGAAGGAAGAGTTATTTGATGATTTCTCATGTCACAAAAAAAGAAGGGACATATTATGTTTGTTACTTCTTCACGCTAAAACTATTAAACCGATTGTGATGAAACTTGATAATTAGGTACATGGCTGTTAGTTTTTATCCTGATAGTCCCACGGAATTGAAACATACGCGGGTGAAACCACGGGGCGCTAGCTAGTTATCCAATTAACTGAAAAAACGAACATACTCAAGGGTATCGTTAATGTATTGTTCACTATTTACGATTTCGCTAGGCAACTCTTTTTGATCGATAAAAAATTAATCCAAGCATCAGTTTTTATCGGTCAGCGGATATTTAAAGATTTCAGTGATTTTCACAGCAGCTGTGGCTATTATTATAACATTAACAAAAACAATAAACAAATTGACATATTTTAACGAACACTATCTCTAACACTCTATTAAGTTTTGGCAATCATCCAAAGACTTTGAACAAAAATAATCGACCTAATTCTTTGGCCCTTTATCTTTGAATCTACCTTTTGTTCTAATACTATAAAATATAATATTGTTCACGTTTTGACCTTTCTCGTCGAACAGATCACCAGGTGGTATTTTTATACCTTTAATGTTTATATTAAATTATAAGTGGGTAAGGTGGGTATAAATTTTGTAACGATCGACACCTCTATCTATTAATAAAAAGATTGAAAGGTCAGTGACCTATTGCTGGATTATTATAACCCATTTCACTCAGGTGCTCAATTTGGCATGCGGTAGACAGCTGATTTGATAATATATACCTACCTATTATTATGTTTGTTATATCGTTGTTGATTTGATATAAATAATTATTATTACACCTAATTTTTAGGGGTAACTTTTGTTTTAAATTTGTTTAAGATACATATATACAACATAACAGATTTAAATAATATATAGCGTTGTACAGATAAATCTAAGAAACGGTACTATTAGATAGAGCATAAGAAATTGACACATTAGAAATAATGTAAAGACAACTAGGAATAAAGAAAACGATTCCTATAACCTTTAAAAATAGTGTGATAAATGGATTTTATTTAAATTTAATGTACGTGTATTTTATAATTTAAATTCTCCAAAAATAATTTATACAGTACATGGTAAAGGTATCTGTTAATTTATGCTGCCTAAAATACCCACGATTAGGTAGTGCCGAATCTTTTAAATTTTGAACAGAGTCTATTTAAATTCGAATAATGAACGCTCATTTGTTTTTAATTACATCAGACAGAGGTCGAGACCAAACCTGATAGACTTCCTTCAGAAAATGTTTATTTTTAGCACGTTTTATCCATTTAAAGTAAGGGCCCGAATAAGTTGCACGATTCGTTTTTAAAAATTAATTTCTCGTTCATTCTGCTTTAATAAATAACCGAAGCGTGTATGTTTTTCGCCAGTTAATCTTCTTCTTTTCGTGTGGTTAGTGACTAACCTGATGTCAGAGTTTTTATGCTGCCCATGCGCCTCTGACTTAGCATCACATGCTGCTGAGAAATATCTCTCAGACATGTTGGTTTCCTCACGATGTTTTCCTTCACATATAATTATACAACAGTTAGTGAAACGGATTTAATAAAAATATTATATTGTCCCAAAAAGGTCCAATGAAACCATTCATTATCCAGTTAGTAGTATTTGTACAGACGCCAGCACATCAAGCTATCCCTAACTGTCAAATTTTCTCAATTAAAAATGAACCTTATGTCTTTGCCATAAAGTTGAAATACTATCAAAGAAATTTGACAGATTGTGGTAACTTGATGTGCTGGCCTCTGTACGCAAAAACCCAAAAAGCGCAGTGAAGCACCTGGCAGTGTGTAATGCTATCTTCTATGCAATAAAAAATAAAAAACAAATAAATGCAAAAACGCATCTGTTGTCAGTAACAGTGCCAACAAAAAATAATGGGTTTTTAGTATCTATATTGAAAGATTCTCTGGAAACATCAGTTGTGTATCAAAATACGGTGAGTTTTTGGTTTTTGTTGGTTGACTAGAAACAAAATTTTCAATACTATGATTTTATGCAGCTTAGTAATAAACTTAATGATACATAAAGTGAGCAAAAGTGAAATATTGTTCACAAGATCCGTCTGTAAGATTCAATCTAGCCTAACCTTTTTCCAACTATGTTGGGGTCGGCTTCCAGTCTAACCGAATGCAGCTGTGTACCAGTATTTTACATGCCACAGCCCAGTAACTAGGTAATACTATCGTATACCCCTGGGTAAGACTGAATGTTAAACTGTCGGGCTTCTGACGACTCGCAACGACTATCAAAGATACATGAATGATAGCCGGAGCACAGAGGAGTCTCGGTATGTAAAGATGGTCACCCATCCACGGACCGACCGCGGCAAGCGTAGCTTAACCCGATAGATCGACCCGTGCGGCTGTTATTAATTAGCTACGAGCTCCTCAATCCGAAGATCCGTCAGTAAGATTACGGGAGTGAATTTGAATATAAAATAAACTCGTCTGACATACAAATAAATAACGTTAAGAACTTTAAAACATGTGTGCCTTTATGTTTCGAATCTCCCGAGATTTATTAACACATTACCAGACATTTTAAAGACCATTAGTCAAATAAAACTTTCAACAAAACCGCGATTAAGTAACCAATAAAATTGGAAACGGTAATAAATGATGGACTTAAAATATTGGTTTTATTATTTCACATGATTATATTCACGAAAATTTAAATACCCAACACTTACCAATAAGCAACAGATTAAAAATAACTCTCAAACGTTGACAGATGATGACAATAGCAATTTATAACGTCATTTAGATGTCAATGCATGACTCTATCCATACTTAATACCTCATGCATCTGCCAAATATGACGAACGAAAGTGAAAGCTGAAATCAGCTGGCAACTGGCAACACTAACCAATTGATTGATTGAAAGATTGACATTTTGGCTCATAACACTACCTACCCGTGAAATTGAGGTCCGCAAAAAAGCGTTTGTGTTATTTCACGTGCTGAGTGGATTACAGAACGGGATTCGATTTTTAAAATGTCAAGAATTGCGTGGGGAATTAAGTCAATGTTGTATTTTTTAAGAAAAAAAAGCTTGACCAATATTTGTTTACTCCAGTTAAACAAATATCGTCATTTTGTTGTTTTTCTTCTAATATTATTTTAAAAAAAAACTCAACCAATCTAACAAGCCTTTTCTAACTTTGTTGGGGGTCAGCTTCCAGTCTAACTGGACGCAGCTGAATAACATTATTTTAGATAGAGCTACTGATCTAACGTCCACAGCCTAGCAACTAGGTGACACGATTCCTCACGGTAAGAGTGGTTGCCAGACGATCGGGCTTCTGACGACCCTTAACGACTGTCAAAAATCCACGAATGACAGCCGGAACCAACGGCTTAACGTCCGAAATACGGAGGAGTCTTGGCCTGTCCCCGGAAAGCGTAGCCTAATCTGAGGAATCGACCCGAGCGGCTCTAATTACTCAGCCACGAGTCCTTCGGGTATAAAAAAAAGATTTTTGATTAGAAAAAGGGAAAAAATTACGGTTATATTTAGACTTTTTCTTCGACTTGACTTAAACTACGATTTCCTAGAAGGGTGGACGCCACTTATCGGCCGCAATGATGGCTCTCATTCAAATGGTACTTAATGTGATGACAAAAAAATATTTCTAGGAAAAGACCATAAGTTGGAGTGTTTTCCTAGAAATATTTTTTTCTTTCATAAATAACGTTTCATGACACGATTGTCGCAGTGGTTGAGCGAATGACTGCTGCGTAGCATGTCGTGAGTTCGATTCCCGCACGGAACAAATATTTGTACGACCTGCAAGTATTTGTTCCGGGTCTGGGTGTATGTCTGTCTATAATATGTATGTATTTAAAAAAATATATATATAAGTAGTTTATCAGCCATCTCGTTACCATAACACAGGCATTAGGTGGCTTGGCTGGGGACTATATGGCGTTGTGTGATATTTCCAAGGATATTATTTGACTTAGGAGTAGAACACTGTCTCCTAAGGCACAGGTTTCCCCTAGTTTAGGAGGCAGGGTTACCACCATTCCAGAAACCTTTTTACAACAAATTGTTTTTGTAACCTACATTTACTACTTTTTGTAACAAAGGGTATTTAGTATCAATAAAGCATTATTATTATTATTATTCGTTTATTTATATATTTTCATATTGAATACATTTTTAAATATTTTTATATAAAAACAAACAAAAACATTTAAAAATATAAAAAATAGTGGTCCGCCGGTGTCGGGAGCAGTGTCCAAGGCACCGGTGGTTAGGGCTGCAGAGACAAGAACCTCCTCACAATGCGAGCCGTATCGAGGAGAACTGCCTTCTGCCTTTATTATTATTATTATTATAGTGACATCAGCCCGGAGTTTGTGTTTCTACCTGGTTGATGGCAATAGTCTCACCACTATTACATGGGACTTAAACATAACTGGCGAATGGTGGGTGCGTAGAACACCTCTGTCTAACCCTTTGGGGGACACATTTTACAGTTAGGGATAGCTTGATGTGCTGGCGTCTGTTGTATCATTATTATGTGCGAAAAGTTTAAATAAATACATAAATATTTTACCAAAGGCAGTTGCTGTTTTAACTTACATTAAACAATCACATATCTGTAGTTGTTCTAATGATGACTCTAATTATAACGTCGGTTACGTAACATGAAAAACTCGTATTTTAGATAATAGCCATAGATCTACATAATTACTTCCTATTGTCCGTACGGTGCATGGTGGGTATTTCTGGGGTCAAAGACTTTGAACAATAAGTATTACCTGTTATTTGGTTATAGCATTAAACTTAAGACCATCAGCTGATGCATCAAAGATTTTTTTTCCCAGGTCAAACCACGCAATATTCACAAAAAAATAAATAATATTGTGCGCCTCACGGCTATGCCAAATAGCTCCAGTTCAGCATAAATGCCTGAAGTTTTCCAAGGGCCTGACGCTGGTTTTCAACGGGTCTTTTGAGTTTATACTCATTAATATACTCATTATTTATCAATTTAAAAAAAAAAAGTAGTAAATAGTAATCCATTGTATCGTTTTGATGAAGAATTCTTCACATAATCCCAAGCAACAAAAAAACCACATAGTTTTCAAAAGCAATATCAGAAAAGACAATATTCCCAACATCTTTTGCCGTTACAATTATCCCATAGCAATTAACTCTAACCAACACGTAGCAAACATAACCCCTGATTAACTACTGCATCCACAAAATTAGTTCTTCCAATCATCATCCGGATAATCCTCGTTATCAAAAGGGTATCAAGTAAATAAGGAAGCCCAAAGACATTACAAGACAAAGGTCTATACATAAATGTATACGCGTCAGCGACATAAGGTACCGGGCCCACCGCCGATGAGACAGCGATCTACAAAAGATTTGAGTCTCGTGTGTGTAAAAGAGATAAGTATATTAACTATTTCTCAATCAATTAGGTCAGCCTATCAGAGTCCACTGCTGGATATAGGCCTCTGGCCTCCGCTTTCCGCATCCAGTCTGTCCCAGCCACCTTCTTAAGGGCATACGTCCATCTAGCTGGGAGCCCATTGAATTTGTGGATCAGCCCGACTGTCAGTGTTCACCTTTCTGCACCGTGTCATGACGGGCAGTATACACTGGTTGAAGAACTTTGTTTTCAAATACAGCGACGAGAAGACTTGACGACTTCGCTCGAACGCTTGCTCGTTTTAACACCAGCGGTAATGTTCCTTTTTTCCCAGAGGCAAAATCTATCTAGAGAGAGTACTCGCTCAGCGAGTCTTACCTGCTATGCGACTGCCTTGACTCGAACGCAAACCAGCGCGTAATGGCTATCGCGCGTTAACATCTCATTAATGACTCCGTTGAATGTTTTTAACTCTACTCGCTTGTCGTGGCCGGCGCGGCAGTAGGACAGGTGCCTTAGGAATCGGTCGTTAGAACCGGATTGCCAGACTCCTTGATGCCAGATTTTGATAGCATAATCCAGTCCCATTGGTGTTGATGTTACCCATTTGAAACTTCTACATTTCCCGGCAATTTTTCCGGGCGTTGCACCCCTAACTTTATTAAGTCGGGTTCCCGAATCAATAGGGTCTATCGGCAAATAGATATTGGGGCAGTCTCAGAGATTTGGACCCGAAATCTTGGATTGGATTTTGTGTTATACGTTTTTATGGGAGGTAGTTATCCTCGCTCCTTTTTATGTATCGTACAACCAATTGTACATACTTAAGGGAGATTTGGATCGAGTATTCACACTAATATTTTAAAGGCGAAAGTTTGTGAGTGAGTGTGTGTGTGAGTTTGTACGTTTGTCCATCCTTCACGCTTAAACGGCTGAATGGATCTGGATGAAACTTGGCACAGAGGAAGGATTTTTATCCTGGTAGTACGTTCCCTTGGGATAATTTCCGCCATCCACGCGGGCGAAACCGCTGCCAGCAGCTAGTATAAGATTTTATTTTATACTAGCTTCTGCCCGCGACTTCGTACGCGGACCCTGTTGATTATGCCAGCGACAACTTTTTTTATCATTTTTACTATTTAAATCTTTTATCACACTGAGCTTTAGTTTTATTTCATTCCAACAACCACCAAAACATACAGTCCATTTGTCATCGTTTTCATTTTGGTAACCGCATTATTATATTCCTCGTCTAGAGACCTAGAAGTCGATGCGTAGATACGCTTGGAACTCAAGCGTAATTCTCTTTCCGTGAACGTCTCTGACTCGCGAGACAATACATGACGTTCACGATCAGCGGTCAGTCGCGCATCATATTCTTCACTGGTCTCTAGAGACCTAATGAATACGCTGAGAACGCAGGCGTGCTTCGCGACCCAAAGAGGTTTCCACGAAGCGAGTTGCAGCCTAATGTTCTCGAACAACATCAAGACTCTCCTGACGCTCTTCGGTAGATTCTTGGGATCTTATGATCCTCAATCTTTTAGCTCTCTTGGAACATTGGGAAAGATTTGACCTCTTTCTAGGCATGGTCATAGTTTTATTGTGAAGATACCTGATCAATAAAAATCTAAATTAAAATGACTGCTCCCCTGCGTTACCGGGTAGGCTACAGTGTCACGAAGATAAATGGAAAAGGAAATTAAACACTCAAACAACATAAGCCCGAAGGCATATTCATACGATAAAATAAAAAAATAAATAGGAGTTTTGGCCAGTAGAGTCAAATTTTCAATGATATACCATCGTCATCGAAAATCAGTCCTAAACTGTTGCCGCCTTCACCGCGTGCAGGTACTCCCAGTTTATGTTATTTTATAATTACACAGTAAAATTAGTGATAGCTTTGATTTCCACATCAGATGTTTCTGATCTTCGATTTTTATAAGTCAACAGGAAATGCCCATCATATTGAACAACAAAGACGTCAAAGACGTCATCCTATATGTGTTATGTTGTAGCTAGGCTCTTGGAGTTCCACAACAGGTGTTCCAGATCTTCGATTTTTATAAGTCAACAGAGAGTGCTCATCAGATTTAACAACTTGTGCTAAGACGTCATTCTTATATGTGTTATGGTGTAGCTAGGCTCTTGGAGTTCCACAACAGGTGTTCCAGATCTTCGATTTTTATAAGTCAACAGGAAATGCCCATCAGACCGAACAACTTTTGCTAAGACGTCATTCCTATATATTGTTATAGTGTAGCTAGGCTCTTGGAGTTCCACAACAGGTGTTCCAGATCTTCGATTTTTATAAGTCAACAGGAAATGCCCATCAGACCGAACAACTTTTGCTAAGACGTCATTCCTATATAATGTTATAGTGTAGCTAAGCTCTTGGAGTTCCACAACAGGTGTTCCAGATCTTCGATTTTTATAAGTCAACAGGAAATGCCCATCAGATCGAACAACTTTTGCTAAGACGTCATTCCTATATATGTTACAGTGTAGCTGGGCTCTTGGAGTTCCACATCAGGTGTTCCAGATCTTCAAATTTATTCTTTCAGCAGAAAATGCTGATCACGTGGAACAATTTTTGCTAAGGTATCATTTTTGTATCTCTTATAGTTTAGCTGGTCTGTTGCGGTTCTGCATCAGGTGTTCAAGTTTCCAACATAAATTATACCCTATATGTTGCCCAGACTTAATACCTATACAACAAAAAAAATCATTCCAATCCGTCCAGTAGTTCCGAAGATTAGCGTGTATAAACAAACAGACAAACAGACATACAGACAAACAGACAAAAATTTTTTTTTGGATTCATGCTCTATTACTGTTTCTAAACCCCCCTCAATTTTTTTTTTTTAATATATTCAATGTACAGACACATTTTTTTTACTGTTTTATTATATGTATAGATAAGATATTTAATTAACAGACTTTCTTTTACATAATTATGTTGTTGGTCTAGTGGTCGCAAGCGCTACTGCTGAGCAAAGAGGTTTTGGATTTGATTTCCGGGTCAGGCTGTGTTATTAGGTTTTTCCACCAGGAATTTCTCAAAAGCGGCTCCTGCTTTGTGCATGTATGTGTGCGGTTGGCGGAAATAGATTTGCACTCTCCATGCTGCTTCATAGGAGTCAAACATAACTGGTTAATTTTAGGTGTATTATAGGACTTCCGCGTAACCTTTTGGGGATTACAGGCTTGATGTATTTATTTAACCGTATACAATAGCAGTTACTTGACTAAAACCTCTCCTAATCAGAACATAGGTAATGATCAAATAACCCTCTTTTAAGCAAGTTAACTCTGAACACAAAAGCAATATTGTTAATAACCTCAAAAACCCACGCAATTAATCGCAACAATAGCCCGAAAATATAAAATAAAAAATGTAATACACAGAAATTTGAAAATGGAACACAAAAGGCTTTTCACGCAGTAATGGCCAAACATTTTTTTTAATAAACCGGTTCAGGTGAATCGCTGACCACTTACGAGGGTTAAAAAATATTATTATAAAACGTACGCGAACTACGTTTTTTTACCTGAATACACGTATACCATTTTTTATTTGAACATTAGGAAGGTCAATTTAATAGCCACGCTTCAGGTAAAATACAGATTTTCAGTCGAATATTTCTTTGCCTTTTTTCGGGTCATTAATTTCTCATAATATTGTGAGGGTAATCGGCATAAGAAATCTAATTGGACGCTGGCCTATATTATGCCCTTGAACCAGATAAAAAGTAGTTTTTCCTAGTCCGGAGCGAGAGGTGACTGCTTCCCACTGAAGCAGTCCTTCTGTGAAGCAGTTATGTTAGCAAAGGAGGTGGCGGGACGTTTGATGGAGAGAGCCTCAGACGGTCAGTAGGTTAGTAAAGGTTAGCTCACTGCCTGATCAGGACGAGGCCCATGCCGGACGGCGTGTTCGTGTACCATGCACGCCTTAAAGAGATGGCAGCATCGTAAAAGGTCCATTAGAGCCAATGCCTACTGGGTCAGCGGGATTGTCCGAAAGGGTTACCGCTTCCCTGGAATATACAGGGCTAAGGAAGGAACACGGATGGGTTTTAGTCAGTATGAGTCTGACACTCCCTTCCGCTTCACCCGGAGCGGGAGGAGTCATTTGATGATTTCCCATCCTTAAAAAACAAAAAAAGGGGGATAATACACTCTGGTCCAGTCTTTTAGCGGCTTAAAACCGTTGCTAGAGTTGAACTGTTGTTAGAGAGAACTGTTGTTTGAGTAGTTGCGCCGCTTGAGGGTCTCAGCAAGAGCATTTACAGGATCGTGTGTTTTTTTCAGGAACCGTAATCAATAGTGAGACAAAATTTCATTCCTTATGAACAATTTCTTCGATATTGTTAACTGAATGTATACCAACACAAATAATGTAGGGAAACTAAAAAAATATTTACTAATGTTTGCCTATAATTCTCTATTTAAAATAAACAGCAATAGATTACTGAGAAGATAAAGCGCACTTGTCTCGCGATGCATTGTATGTCTAGATAAATGGGTTTACTAGCATCAAGGTGAGAGTTACCCGACTCTTATTGTATGAGTAATCTGCAGAGGACAAAAGATTTGAATATTTTTGTCAGCTTGTGTATGTAATAGTAATATGGTTTGAGATTTAAATAATTATGCATTTACTACTCTTTTATTAATGACTACAAATGGAGAAATTGACGGCTAAGTAATAACAGCCACAGGGGTCAGGGGGTATCAGGTTAAGCTACGCTTGCCGGGGTTGGTCCGTGGATGGGTGATCATCTTTACACACTGAGAGTCCTCCGTGCCACGGAAAGCACGTTTAGCCCTTGGTCCCGGCTTCTTCTTCTTCTTAGCGTGCATTTTTGACAGTCATTACGGATCGTCGAAACCCGAAAATCTGATAGCCAGTCTTATCAAGGGATATCGTATTACCCACCTACTGTGTTGTGGAGGTCAGATAGGCAGTCGCTCTGTGTAAAATACTGGTACTAAGCTGCATCCGGTTGGACTAGAAATTGACCCAAAATATAATTGGAAAAAGGCTCGGCAATACGACACCCCTTGGTAAGACTGGCTGCCCGACTTTTGGGCTTCTGTCGACCCGTAACGACTGTCAAAGATGCACAAATGACAGCCGGGAACAACGGTTTAATGTGCTTTCCGAGGCGCGGAGGAGTCTCGGTGCGTAAAGACCCATCCATGTTTTATTAACAATATAGAGTTAATTATAATGATTCTGTAATCCACTTTTAATAAGCAACAAATTTTGCCTTCGAATCCATTGGTAAGTAATTAAGGAATTACTTTAATTATAGTCCGTAGCACCAGTTTCCTGTAGAACAGAAAAGCTGATTACTATTAATTATGATCACTGTACACTGCACCTTAACAAGTTAAACACAGCGTCTCATTTTCCGTGCACACTACCAAGTTAAGCGTCTCATTTTCCGCGATTAAAACTGCATCAAAAAAATTGCATGCGTTTGCGGCAGTGCGATTTTTTTTGCATCCGACAATTTAATTATTGCATGATAAAGCTATTTCGTGTGATGAAAAAAGAATAATGACATGCAATGTTTCTGTCATTGCACGCCCTCTAATTTGGGCCATTCAAGAACCGTTGACCGACCATCTCCCGTCTAACTCACGCCAGACGACGATCATCGTTAAAAAGAGCTATAAAAATGATAAACGGATTTTTGGTGCAGCCACCCATTTGAATCAAACGTTTGTAACTCAAACCTCAGAGATAATGGCTCTTATCTCGTATTTTTATACTGAATTTAGACACAGTCATTTATTTAAAATATATTTATGCACATAATATTAACATAACTAAAAAGACTTAAAATATTAATAATAACTATGTACAAGTACCTAAAACGGGAGGAAAAAAATAAATAAATTATTATTATAAGGTCTTTGACACTTTTCTGGACCCTGGGGTCCTGGACTTTTGGAAAGTGTAAGAGGGGCCGAAGTCAACTCGTAGAGGCCCCTTCTTCGTTTCGTGTGGTTAGTGACTAAACTGGTGTCAGAGTTTTATGCTGCCCATGGGACTTAGCTTCACATACTGTTGAGAAATATCTGTCAGACATGCTGGTTTCCTCACGATGTTTTCCTTCACCAATTTTTAAGGAGGTGATAATTATACAATACGCACATGAATCCGTAAAATCAGAGGTGCCTGCCTTGGGTTCGAACTCGAGACCTGTGACTTGGCAGTCCGAAGGTCACACCACTAGTCTATCACTACTGTAAAATCAGAAAGAGGCCCCTTGGACCATTTTAAATGTTGAGGCATATTATTACTTATTTGAATGTGTTTGAATAATGATATCTTTTTTTTCAGGTTCATCCGAAACGCAGGGATCTACAAAGACTAAAGGTAGAAATTAATATTTCTAAGTACAAATTAAAATTATATATGAAAATGATGTATTGATTGAAATTGATAATAATGATTTATCACAGAGTAGAAATTAAAATGTCCAACCATTCTCGTTGAAGCCGTGACATAAATTATAGTTACACTTATTGTTAGGGCATTTTTTACAAAAATATAGCGTTTACAAAGTTACTAAGTGCTCTAAAAGCCTACATTTCATTGAAGGGCGGAACGTGGATCCTGAAATAGAAACACGCTGTGTATAAATAAGTGTCTCAACCTGCCGTGCCTTTTCCCAACTATATTGGGGTCGGCTTCCAGTCTAACCGGGTGCAGCTGAGCACCAGTATTTTACATGGAGCGACTGCCTATCAGACCTCCACAACCCAGTAACTGGGTAACACGATAGCCCTTGGTAAGACTAGATGTCAGACTTTCGACGCCCCATAACAACTGCCAAAGAACCTCAAATAACAGCCGGGACCAACGGCTTAACGTGCTTTCCGAGTCACGGAGGAGTCTCTTTATGTAAAGATGATGGACACCCATCTACGGACCAACCCCGGCCAGCGTAGCTTAACCAGATGGTTTGGCCCATATAGCTGTTAATACTTAGCCAAGAGTATATAAGTGTCTGTGGATCAAATAGCGAATTTAAATAAGTATCCGGGTTTTATATTAGTTAAATATTTTTATTTTTTATTACTTTTAATAATTAAAAGTAATAAAAATTTAACTTCTTAAAATCTACCAACATGGTACATACGACGTCAATCCCAATCCAATTAGATATTTTTTTCTGTCTTTATTGTCCAATTCATTAAGCTTATTAACTTCATCATCAAAAGATACAAAATACCCTTGAACCATACCTCCAATTATTGAGACACGTATTAAATTAATAATTAACACTTTCATATCACAAAAAAATATTTCATCAAGTGAGAATAACAATCAGTTACCTTTGTTTAACAAAATATTAAACTGTATGCAGAGATATCTCACTATCTTTTCCAGTTTATTCTGACCTGTCATTGATCAAAAGCCTATGCAGTGCGAGGTCAGCGTATACTGGAAACTCATAGCCAGATATTTCCTCGTGTGGGCTTACAATGTTTTTTGATGCCTTTCATTATTTTAACGCGCTAATTGATTTCGTTTTCGCATTGTTCTGTTATTTACTTATCGAAAATAGTTGGTCTTTTTTTTTTCATATTTGTGAAGTTTTTAATTTGAATTGTTTTGGTGTGGTCGTTTGTAGGTTTTGCTCTTCACTTGACCTAATAAATAGGAATTTAAAATGTTATTTTGTCTAGACTTAGTTCTAAGAAAGAACTGCTAACAACATTTTTACTATCGCCATTAAGTTAAATCTCTTGCTCCCTGAAGTTTCTTAGTAAAAGTGCTTATTGCTCTACTTATGTTTAGATACCATTACTAGGCCATAAGATTTCGTAATGGCATACAGGGTGAAATTGAATTCGTGGGCATTATTTTAAGGGGTTCTCATCATTATGAACAACTTTCACTGTGGAAAAAAATCTGAAATCGCGAAAAAAAAATCAGCTGTTCCATACATTAAGCTCGCATAATTCGTCAAAATGTGAGATATTATAGCAGCCTACCACCGTAATATATTATTTCTGTTACTAGGGCCCTTAAAGCAGTATATTGTGAGTTTCCTCATTCTAATTAAAATTCCACACAGCTGTCTTTGATACATCAGCACCTGGTAAAAATAGACATTCGATTATTATTTCTAAAATTAATCTTAGGCTGTGTACAGACTGTCTTGACAAGACCGATTAGAACACCAATGAGATGGGAGACTTGTGGCTTCGTAGGTACAGACACCAGCACATCAAGCTATCCCTAACTGTCAAATGTTCTCAATTAAAAATGAGCCTTATGTCTTTGCAATAAAGTTGAAATACTATCAAAGAAATTTGACAGATTGTGGTAACTTGATGTGGTGGCCTCTGTACAATACTTTTCAATTTATTTTTTTTACTTTTGTTATTGCTTTTTATTTTTATATGATGCTATTAACCTCTCAAGTGTCGTATAAACCCCATTGGTTCATAAAAATATTCTCTCGAAACGACAATAAATATAACCGTATAAATCGTTGAGCTCTTATAAGCAAACGGCTTCTAATAGGCGAACATCTAATGGGTTAATTTTTCTTCCTGTGCGAATAAGTGTACAAATTAAAAACACTCGCAAAGTAAACACACATAAAAACTTTTTCTTTTTTTGATTATTGTTCTATGAAAACAATGACGGTGCGTCCTCGCTATAAAACTATTTTGTATAGCTAAAACAGACATTATGTTTTGTTACTCTAGAATGTCCACTAAAACTGTACACAGACTTGAGCCAAGAGTGTTAAGTTGACATCTAAAAAAGCGTTACGACGTGACTACTTTTATAGATGTCAGCACTTAGATTCTGACAGACTATCGTTTTTTTAATTTTGGTGGGTAATAAAGGAGATTCTGTCTATCTATCGCTGTATGAAAACAAATATGGCGCACACACTAAAACAGTTTTCAAAACAAACGGGGTAATTGCGAGTGTTACCTGCAATGGCAATGCTTTATATTTTGACAGTTCAGCTATATTCATTACGTTTTCCGTTGTTGAGCAGACGAATTTTTCTTACTCGAGCAAAACAATGGATTATGAATTTCCTTCAAACCAGCATGTCTAAGAGATATTTCTCACCAGCATGTGAAGCTAAGTCAGAGGCCCATGGGCAGCATAAAAACTCTGACACCAGGTTAGTCACTAACGAAAAGAAAAAGAAGGGAGCCGTTCTGTCTACAACGTAAAAAACGGCTTTGTCTCTTGTGTGCGCACCGCCTTAATATAAATAGGCAAGATTTATAGTCAATAAATTGAAATCGAGTGTCGAAATATTATTTATTTATATAGAACTTTGATGTTTCACATATCACTCGATACGAATATTATTGGTACCTAATACATATTTAGTGTAGGTAAATGAATTTGTTTTGGGAAACTGATGGATATTTGACACCGTAATTTGATTAATTATTGAATTTGATTAATTAATGGTTGAGTGTTGTTCATTATTGAGTTGGTAACTGTAACGGAATAACTAGCGTTGCTGGTCTGGTTATCGATTTAGATTTTTAAATAAGTTTTGGCGTTGCCCGAATATTTCCGTGCCTCGGAAAGCACGTTAAGCCGTTGGTCCCGGCTTTTATTCTTTGGTCTTTGACAGTCGTTACGGGTAGTCAGAAGCCCGAAAGTCTGACAGTCAGTCTTACCAAGGGCTATCGTATTACCCAGTTACTGACTGAGTTGTGGAGGTCAGATAGGCAGTCGCTCCATGTAAAATACTGGTATTCAGCTGCAACCGGTTACACTGGAAACCGACCCTAACGTAGTTGGGAAAGTCGAGGCAGATTGATTGGGGTTGCCCGACTGGCTTCGGGCTCAAACAGAGTTCTCGAATAATTGTGTTGGTGCATATTGTCCGATGGATTTTAGATCATAAAGCTACAACAATAAATAAAAAATTATCCTAATGAACCTATTTGAACAAAGAAATAGATCGAAAATGCTATGACATCGGAGATTTTAGTACCAACAATTGCTTGTTTTTTCGCTGTTTGCCTAAGTACTTGTGACAAAGTTTGCCTTGCAACTTTTGAAATTTAAAGGTACAGTTTCTGTTACATTTTCTTTGTACAATTTAAATTCCATTGGCAACCAAAGAGTCTCGAAGACTGCTTTAAAGTCGAATGTGTTCATAGAAGTATTTGAGAACAGTAGTGCTATTCTGTACAGACGCCAGCACATCAAGCTATCCCTGTCAAATTTTCTCAATTAAAAATGAACCTTACGTCTTTGCAATAAAGTTGAAATACTATCAAAGAAATTTGACAGATTGTGGTAACTTGATGTGCTGGCCTCTGTACAAATCTCACCGTGAAAATGTCGGTGAAGTGAGTTTAAAGTGAGCTGTCAATAGTGTCAATCCTTGCATTGGGTGGAAGGACAGCTCACTGCACGCTTACTTCAGTTTACCTTAGTTTTCACGGAGCGATTTTTACAGAACCGACCGGCTGGTCACGTTTGACGGCCCTGATACTGAAATGATTGAAGAGATTTCCGTTAATTACATATATATTACCAGCTGCTTCTGCCAGCGGCTTTGCCCGCGTGGTGCCAGAAGTTATCTCACGGGAACGTTTTAACGAGATAAAAAGTATCCTATGTGTTACTCCAGATTAGTGTTTTTTTTTTCGGAAAGGTCAGGTATGGTAGGTAATCGCAACCGGTGTGCTTGTATGACCAGATGTATGAACGTAAATAAAGTAATAGGAGCTCGTGAAGATTTATAGGAGACGGAAAGGTCCTCCCGTCACAGCCACCACGGTGGACGGCCCTGGCCGTCGACGTAGGTACGGGCCTGCGGGTGGTGAGTAATGCGTAGCTCACCGCCCGAGCAGGACCAGGCCCGTGCCGGACGGCGCGTACGTGTTCCACGCGCGGCTCAAAGAGATGTAAGCACTTGAAGGGGCCCGTTAGTGCCGAAGCCTGCCGGGTAAGCGGGATTGTCCGAATGGGTTGCTGCTACCCCAGAACATAAACAGCTAGGAAGGAACATGGATAGATTTTAGTCATTATGAGTCTGACACTCCCTTCTGCTCCACCTAGAGCTAGAGGAGTCAATTGATGATTTCCCTACCTCATAAAAAAAATGGCGTTTTGTACTTTCTGCCTACCCCTATCATGGAAAAAGGCGTGAATTTATGTTACTAAGCATCGCTAAATTACTATCAGTAGGACCGTGACCATACGCATGCCTCTAAACCAATTAAAAAAAAGCAATATCTGATTACAAAAGTGCTCGTTGAGATTACCACAAATGGAATGATAATAAATCCACTTCATTTGCTAAGTGTTCAACGGTAGCAAAATGCCACAATAAACGATATTAATTATATAAATCGCCACCGTGCCAGCATTTGAATGATCACTCTAGAATTTTCTTCCTAAGTAGGTGATCATGCTCATATGAAGTGTATTATATTCTTCATCATTCAGAGCTAAACAACGTCCACTGCTGGACATGAGTCGTGTCTTAGCATCAACACACTTAAGCGGGATTGTCCGAAAGGGTTACCGCTTCTTCTTCTTTTCGTGTGGTTAGTGACTATAACCTGGTGTCAGAGTTTTAATGCAGCCCGTGGGCCGCTGACTTAGCATCACATAAAAATCTCTCAAGCATGCCGGTTTCCTCACGATGTTTTCCTTCACCGATTTTTAAGGGTTACCGCTACCCCGGAACGTAAAGGGCTAAGGAAGGAACATGGATGAGTTTTTGTCAGTAAGAGTCTGACACTCCCTTCCGCTCCACCCAGAGCGGGAGAAGTCATTGGATGATATCCAAGCCTTAAAAAAAAGCATCAACACACTGTACCGCTTCCCTGAGCATCTCACATTAAGCAGATGATGCAGTTTTTCCTTAGTAATCGTCATTTGTCACCTACCTTGAGGGCAAGTGGGAGAGGGGTGTAAACTACCACACACGCTCAGTGCAGTTGGTGTTACATGTGTCAAAAAAAATCAGCTGTTCCATACAATAAGCTCGCATAACTCGTCAAAATGTAGGGAACAGCTGATTTTTGTTTTGTAATTTCCTATTAATTCCCATAGTGAAAGTTGTTCATAATGACGAGTACAATGTCCCCTTAAAATAATGCCCATTCAATATCAACCTGTATAATTGATTTTAGGTCATGCCGATTTCCTCACAATATTTTTCTTCATCGTATTGAGAGCAAGAGTCATGAAAGAATTGGCAGAAAGGATAATGGTCCCAAAAGTCTGGGACGTTACCACTGGGCTACCGCTTCTCGTACGTGTATGTGGGTAGTCTGTACGGTCTCATCAACTGTACCGACGCCAGCGCATCAAGCTATCCCTAACTGTCAAATTTTCTCAATTAAAAATGAACCTTATGTCTTTGCAATAAAGTTGAAATACTATCAAAGAAATTTGACAGATTGTGGTAACTTGATGTGCTGGCCTCTGTACATTTACTTTGCGAACGCAGCAACCTACTTGGATATCGTGCGTCACAAATATTATGCTATAATTATAACGTTTTAAGCAATACACGAGTCAGTCAATAACTGTGAAACTAACTGCTGGTCAAGAGAAAGATTCGCTACCAGTTTAAAAAAAAAAAAAAAAAAAAAATAATATCCTCTGACATTTCACACAACGCCATATAGACCCAAGCTAAGCAACCTAATGCTTGTGTTGGCTGATAAACTACTTATATACATTTTTTTTTGTAAATACATACATAATTATTATAGATAGAAAAACACCCAGACCCGGAACGTCTACTTGCAGGTCGTACAAATATTTGTTCCATGCGGGAATCGAACCCGCGACATGCTGCGCAGCAGTCAATCGTTCAACCACTGCGCCAACCGTGTTTAGTTGTTGACCTTTAACCTGTACTCCGTAACTAAACCAACATTAACAAAGTGATAGTGCCACGGTGTCTACAACCATTGGCTCCTACAAAAACCGTTTTCATTAATAGATAGTGGTTCAAGGGGAAATTTTATATCGCATAGTTTTACTAGTCGCCCGCGGAGTATAGAATGTACATTGCACCCGTGCGGAGCCGACTAGAAATGTTGCTTGCCTCAAAATAAAGTTCTAGATTGAAAAACAGATAATCACGATCCACGATCCCGCATATGCAAATCCAAATACAAATTAAATTACGTTTTTCGAAAAAAAACATTCATTACCTATTTGCCCAAAAAATATAATTTCTAAGTCTCGCGCCAAAATTTTCGGCCATTTATTATCTCGCCTACTTTATTTGGGTACAAAAAGTTTATTAGACTTCTAATTTTTTTCAAAACAAAAAGAGTAACGTAATCCCCAGCCTTATTTGAGAATTTATCTTTCAAATTTTATCTCGGCCAAATGAAGTTTGCCCAAATTTACTGAGATAACATCGCGTTTTACCATTTCTGTTTTAAATTCGTTCTAATTTGTGTCTAAAGTTGATTTAGTCTGAAACCTTAGAATACAAATAGGTATATACTATTCCTTACAATATTGTAAGACATAGGTGAATGTATGTAACATCAAACGGATCGATCCATCGGGTTAAGCTACGCTTGCCAGAGTTCGTCTGTGGATGGGTGACCTTATTTATATATCCAGACTCCTCCGTGCCTCGAAAAGCACGTTAAACCGTTGGTTCCGGCCGTTATTTGTGGATCTTTAAAGTCATAAGCCCGAAAATCTGACAGCCAGTCTTACCAAGGGGTATTGTATTACCCAGTTAGTGGCTGGGTTGTGGAGGTATACTGGTATTCAGCTGCATTCGGTGCGACTTGAAGCCCCAATATAGTTGCGTAAAAGGTAGGCAGAATGAGGGGTCTAATGAAGAAATGTATATTCTACTTTGTTAACAATCCAATTGATTACAACTAAGATCATATTTATGAATACAGTTTATTGGGGCGATTACGAAAATGTGTATCTTCCGTTTGATAATCATTTATATCAAATGCAGCGGCATTTTATACATGGCAATGGGGCCGGCCCCGATAAAATGATCTGGAATCATTATGTTGCCGGTATAGAAATGCCGCAGTGATTGCTAGAAATTATCATCAGTCGAAATAAACCATTATGTTAATTGCTCCAATACATTGTAATTATTTCTTAAATACGTGTTTAAGTGCTAAAGAACTGAACTGAACTGAACTGTGGTTTGAGGATGGAACATTAATTTCTAGGATGAAAATATAAATTACTAACTTTGTCTGCGTTTACCAGGATAAACAAGTGCGAGTCGGACTCGCACACCGAGGGTTCCGTACAAACCTGTAGGTATATAAATAAAAGTTCACCCATCACGAGAATCGAGTCATAGTTATGGTATTTTTAACCGACTTCTAAAAAAGGAGGAGGTTCTCAATTCGACTGTATATATATATTTTTTTATGTTTGTTCGCGCATAACTCCGTTGTTTGCCAACCGATTTCAAAAATTCTTTTATTGTTGGAAAGGGTATACCTACTTCCCAAATGGTCCCATAAAAATGTTATCGAAATCGGATAAGCGGTTTTTGAAAAATTTACAAAAATCTAAAAATTTCCTACTTAATATATGTGGACGATGTTCTAATAAGTTCCTAGCTGTCACTCTAATAATTTACATACCAGGTAGTGGTATTAAAATTTTGGGTGGGTTGTGTAGGTACCACAACTAAAAAGTGAAAAATAAAAACTTTTTTACAAAAAATAAAACCGACTTCCAAAAAAACACTACAAAGTGAAAAATAATTTTGATTTCGGAAGTCGGTGGCACAAAATGAAAATACAAAACCGAAGACACCGACTTCCGAAATCAAAATTATTTTTCACTTTGTAGTGTTTTTTTGGAAGTCGGTTTTATTTTTTGTAAAAAAGTTTTTTATATTTTGAAAAAAAAAACAATTTTTGTTTTATTAAATGATGTAACTAAATATTTACGGTTTTCGCAATTTTTCCTTTATCTGCACTGTAAGACGTTACTTTGTACCAAATTTCAAGATTCTAAGTTCACGGGAAGTACCCTGTAGGTTTTGATTCCCGTGCGAGTTTCGAAAATTTGCGGCATAAACAGCTGTATCTTTTGATTGCTTTGGCTTAGAAGTTTGATTTTTTCACAGCTCCAAGGGACAGTAGACCTGAGTATTAGATATCAATTTCAGTTTGATACCTCCACGCGCGTGCCTGAGAAATACGGTCTTGACAGACGGACGACGGACAACAAAGTGATCCTATAAGGGTTCCGTTTTTTCCTTTTGAGGTACGGAACCCTAAAAATACCCTTATATTCAGGTCATGATCTGCCCATGTGCAAAATTTCATCCATATAATATATATGTTCACATGTTTTTTCGTGAAAGCGTAAAAAACAAACAAATTGTACCTATCTCACATTTTTATAATATTGACAACGTATCGTTTTAAGCGTCGTGACCTTACAAACAAACAAAAAACTTACTTTCGCATTTATATTATTAGCCAGGATTTTTTATGACAATAAAAACACTGTTGACTGATATTCTTATCGACACGAAAACAAATGAATATCTATTACGATCGTCTTTTATTTGTTCGTGAGTCACGAGATTGCGTTGAAGTCTTTTTTGTTTGGGTTTTAAGGAAATACTTACGTTTGATACATAGGTATATAAAAAAAAAACAAAATATTATAAATATTTGGGTCCGTTTTCAGACAAACTTGATGCAGCTAAATAATGTTATTTTAAATGGAATGACAGCCTTTCGTAAATCCACATACCAATCGCTTTGGAATGGGTAAATAGCTTCATCTTTCTGACTGACCGACCCCTTGACAATTCCAAAGTGCCTGTAATTTAGTTTATTTGAAATAAATGCTTTGAGTTTGAATTACTAGGTCAGACTTTCAGAAATCCGCCCACTATCTGAACGCGCCCCAAAAGGTGGTAGCCATTCGGCTTATCCGGGGGTACCGCCCGATCTCGGGCGAGGCGGCGCGCCTCCTTGCCGGACTGCCGCCGTGGGATCTGGAGGCGATAGTCCTCGCGCGCCTGTTCGAGTGGCGCGCGGAGGTATTAAGCCGGGGGGAAACTCCGTTTCCGCAGCAAATTGCGGCGGAGCGGACGGACCTCCGGCGCGATCTCATGGCGGCCTGGAATCAGCGACTGTCGCAACCCAGCGCAGGGCACGCCACGATAGTGGCGGTAAGGCCCCTCTTTGAGGAGTGGCTAGAGAGGCGTCACGGCGCTCTCACCTACTGCCTGACGCAGGTCCTCACCGGAAATGGATGTTTCGGGAGGTTCCTGCACATCATCAGGCGGGAGGAAACGCCCGGGTGTCACCACTGCGAGGATCGCCCAGAGGACACGGTAGAGCACACGGTGCAAACCTGCCCCGCTTGGGCGGAGCACCGCCGTGTCCTCGTAGAGGCGATCGGCGGCGGCGACCTCTCGCGCCCGGCCCTGGTGCAAGCCATGGTCCGGGGCGAGAGGGAGTGGGAGGCAGTCACCTCCTTCTGCGAAGCAGCCTTAAAATTTTCCCAGCCTTAAAAAAAAAATTAAAGACATTCAGAAATCTGCCTATCCGCGAAACGACTGTCAAAGATCTCTGGCTATGATACCGCTTATTGTAGTGAGTTATACATCATTATGATATTATGCCAATCAGTAAAGTAGGTAACTGCTCACAGAGAGAGGGCCTGTGTCCCCGCATTGGATAGTTATAGGCTGATTATGATAAGGTCGCTAGTATTCTTACTATCAGCCGCGTGACGACTCCCGGCCACCGTAGGCGTGGGCCTGTGGACTGTGAGTAATGAGTAGCTCACCGCCCGATCAGGACCAGACCCGTGCCGGACGGCGCGTACGTGTTGTACGCGCGCCTCAAAGAGATGTCAGCATTAGGGAAGGGGCCTGTTAGGGCCGAAGCCTGCCGGGTGAGCGGGATTGTCCGAAAGGGTTACCGCTACCCCTGAACTTAAAGGGCTATGGAACATGGATGAGTTTTTTTCATTAAGAGTCTAACAGTCCATTCCGCTTCCCAGAGCGGGAGGAATCATTTGATGATTTCCAATCCTCAAAAAACATATACTTATATATATTAGAACGATTATCTGTGAAGGCTTATTTTGCAGAGTTGAATATTGTCTCTTTTATAATACTTTTACCCATCTCACCAAATTAGTTCAAAATTGAACATTATTTGGCATAGCAAATAATGTTGAATTTCGAACTAATTTAAAACATTATCCGTTCTATATTCGCAGTACTATTCATATTTCAAACTAGGTAGAAACTATTCCCTGAAGCTGACTAGCGTGTCAATACTTCGACATGTCCAATGATTCGGGACACAATCGATTCCGCCGTACAAACCATTTATTATCAAACGTTATCTATGCTCTTGTCATTTACCTATTCATTCATTACTGTAGACTTACTATCTCTATTGGCATTTAATGGTGTTAATCAATAGAGGGTAGATAGGGATAGGTGTATGTAAGCACAATGAAAATGAAAGAGATGGTGATATTGATGAGAGATCTAAGATGGAAAAGTTAATTGGAATTTGGGATTTCATAATGATATGCAAATGTTTTCGAATTTGGAACGTGCAGTCATTTGTTTTTTTTTTGGTAGAAATAAGTTTGCATACATTATAGTTGCAGTAAAATGTGTAAACTTGTGTTGCTGGAAACATCGAGTATAGTTTCCGTCTGGTTCAGAACATGTTGCAAATTTTGTTTACCATGATATTTTGTCTTCTTATGTGACTAGCTGAGCCACCGATTCCGCCTCTCTGGGCTTTTAAGTACTGGATACGTACATCGTAGGTTAAAAGAATATAATAAGGGCGAATTTCACCAATAAATCTGAACACGATCAGTACAAAAACCCTGTTTAAGGGCTGTTAGTGTCATTATTTTCTATATAATATTGACACAGACAGGTCTTGATCGCGAATTAGAACTTCTGAACGCGTTCATTTTTATTGGTCAAATTGACACTAAAGACGTGGGTCTAGAGTTTAAGCCACACTAAAGACTTGAACCACGGTCAGAGTGATAACATCGTAAAATTTCTCTATGAAATTTAATAAACATTTCATTGAAAGTTGCTATATTAAATTTGCATAAAAATATGCTTGTGAGTGCAACCATTGTGCCGATAGATGGCGTTGTTCATTTTTGGTCGATTTCTGAATCGCGCTGTCAAGTTTCTTCGCCAATTAACTAGGCGAGTGTAGTTTATTTTGCATAAATATTTGCTTGTGAGTGTGCGTGAAATGCTGGAGCTGCACCGTTTGCCTACGTTTACCAATTTAGCTTCGCTTTGTATAGAAATGAAGATGAGATCATCCCAATGCAACCCACAGCCACGCCACTCAGGGATGCGGGGCGTGCAAAAATAAAAGAACCGCGCGGTTAAAGTGTGTGACCTCTTCTTGCACATCTAGGTGGCAGTGGAATAGCATCTTTATTTCTAAGTACCATCTAACGTTAAATTCCCTTGCATGCGGCGCAACCTTACAATGACCGATGAGATTCTGACGAGCATCCTTGTGATTGATGATCTTGTAAGAACAAATCGACGAACTGGCAGGTACCTAACCATAAACTACAGAAGATCCCTATTTTATTTTTTATTGAGAGTGGTCGAACATACGATTTTTTTTAAAACATATGAAGCAAAGGATTAGCAATCCATAATCCTTTTGATTGTGATTGAAAGTCAGTAACTGGGTAACACGATACCCCTTGGTAAGACAGGTTGTCAGTCTTTTGGTCTTCTGACTACCCGTAACGACTATCCAAAATCTACGAAAGACAACCGGACCAACGGCTTAATGTTTTTTCCGTGCTTTCCGAGACACGGAAGTCTCGGTATGTAAAGATGGTCACCCATCCAAGGATCAACCTCAGTAAGTGAAGCTTAACCTTCAATCGACCAACAATTTAGCAACCAGTTCCTCGGTTTTGTGTCGTACCACACTCATCCAAGTCCAATCATACAAAACGTGGAAATAAATTAAACAATCAATTTTGTAGTATTCATTTAAACCTCAACAATACGCAATAACAATACAACCGCATAATCTCGATATGCTATTGGTCAGTTGAATTTAACGCATCATAATCTCGGCTTGCTATTGGTCAGTCAAATACATCACGTCCCCTTTGAATTCACCGCTCGCTCTGTTGTCAACCGCTTAAATTAATTGGTAATTAATCGAATTCATTGCTTTGAAACGTCTAGATTGTCCCACGATTTATAGTAATTGAGAGAAATAAAACATACGGAACCTAGGAATTTTTCACTTTCTTCGTTGAAATTCTTTGTTTGCGTGAAAATAGGTTAATTATATCATTTAAATTTAAATAAATATTTTATTTCTGGACTAACATTATAAAGAAATCTCTTGAATTACAAAAATCTTTCACTGTTATTATAGTTATATACACTGGGTAATAGGTAATACAGGCTGGGGGCCTAGACAAGGTGTCAATCGCTCGGTGTCGATTCGATTTAGAACATTGTTGATCAAACAATTCGCGATTATCTCAGCGATTCGGATTGTCAAGAACGCCACTTGTCAACGCATTTATATGGGAATATTGATGGAGTTTCGAAAACTTAAGCTTTTTTTTCTAGCCTACACTGTCCCACTGCTGAGCAGAGGCTTCATTCAACATCTTTCTCTTGAGCCACCTCGATCCATTCTTTGCGGTATACGTCTAGGTCGTCTCGCCACCACTTCCTGGCCGGCGTCGACGACGCCGTGCATCCTCAGCCTTACCTTAAATCTTTAAAAATAGAACGTGTTCATTGCTATGTGGTATCCAAGCGACAAATAGTGAATACTCGGATATTTGTACTTTCGATACACAATGCGGATTCAATTTCCGCAGCGGCAACAGGACAAAATGATTTTAGTTTAGCTCACTGATTTTAGTGAATTCTCTAGGGGCTTGTAGAATGTTCTAGGATATATTCTAGAAATAATTAGAGTGCTTATCTCCCGAGACAATGGCCTTATATGAGCTAATGACTGGAATTTAGTTATTTTTAGAAATGCTTAAACTAAGACGAACGGCTAAATTATGTTCAGCCTGGAGACAAAATTGGATCGAAATGTTATGAAATATCGATAAAGGTTCACGTTAATATAATTTATGCATAATTTAGCCACAAGCCCACAGATTCATCTCACAGTCTCATCAGGTTCAAGCCCATGGTGGACGGCGCGTTCATGTTCCATGCGCGCCATAAAGAGATATCAGCACGTTAGGGTCGATGCCTACCGGGTCAGCGGGATTGTTCGAAAGAGTCACTACTCCCCCGGAACACAAACGGCTAAGGAAGAAACATGGACGGGTTGTAGTAAGTCTGATACTCCCGCCCACCGCGGAAGGAGTCATTAATTTGATGATTTTCCATCCTTAAAAAAATCTCTAGAATCGATATAATATCAATAAAATATTGAAGTAAAAGTCTTTAGAAGTAATTTATACAAATTGCCGATTGTCATCTTATATATTAGTTACAATAACATACTTTATTACGGTACAACTGATATTTATTCATGCATTCTGATCACGTGCCGATACGGTATACAAACTGACATGGATGCTAGAATGTCTCATTGATTACTCATTGTTTGCAAGATCATTTAAAGTTTATTTATTTATTTTATTTTACAGATAGCTTACAGTACAGACTATTACATGTAAGAGGAGCTAGTGGCTAAGTACTAACAGCCGCATAGGTCGATCCACCAGGTTAAGCTACGCTTGCCGAGGTTGGTCTGTGGATGGGTGACCATCTTTACATAACGAGACTCCTTCATGCCTCGGAAAGCACGTTAAGCCGTTGGCCCCGGTTGTCATTTGTGCATCTTTGACAGTCGTTACGGGTCGTCAGAAGCCCGAAAATCTGCCAGTTTTACCAAGGGGTTTCGTATTGCCCAGTTACTGCGTTGTGGAGGTCAGATAGGCAGTCGATCCATGTAAAATACTTGTATTCAGCTGACCCCAACATAGTTGGGAAAAGGCTAGGCAAATGATGAGCTTACAGACTATTATCACAATTAAAAATTATTCGTCAAAGCTACTTACAAGTTTTCACATTTGTATACGTTTAGTTAGCAATAGTCAATAGCCATTTGCAATAAAAGAGAAAAAAAAATGTTGGATAGTAAAAGAGCGTCATAAACGAAGATAACAAAAATTAAAATAAAGTAGATGTTTCTATAGAGAATGAAGCCTATAGAGAATAATTCGAGTTGTGGAACATCAAAACAGTTATATAATATGAGAAACTACATAACATTAAATTAGGTATCCTAAACAGAAAACTATATAATTCATGACTGTCTTTCTAATACTGTGTGCGCCGCAGTCGGCGCCAAATAGATCAATTTCCACGATACAGGATATTTCTATTTAACTAGCTTCTGCTCACGGCTTCGCCCGCGTGGATGTCTGATGGGTTAAGAGTAAACCAGGTTAAAATCTATCTCTGTGCGAAACTTCATTCAGATCCCTTCAGTAGTTTTTGCGTGAAGAAGTAACAAACATACAAACACACACACACACACACTCACATATTTTCGCCTTTAAATAATATCAGTGTGATAGAATTATCCTCTACTAGCTTCCGCCTGCGGCTTCGCCCGCATAATATGTCGACAAATTATACACATAAACCTTCCTCTTGAATCACTCTATCTATTAAAAAAACCGCATCAAAATCCGTTGCGTAGTTTCAAAGATTTAAGCATACCTACATAGGGATATAGGGACAGAGAAAGCGACTTTGTTTTTACTATGTAGTGATGTAGTAACGGTGGAGTTTCTTGCTTACTCTCCTATATACGAAACCTTTTTGTAGGAGCAACTAGAATTAACCATATTTTTTGTCAAAAGTGCCTTTTACGTGCCTATTTGAAATAAATAATTTGACTTTGACTTTGAATATTGGTTCATCTCGCCCGAACTTAGACCACGCTAACCTTGTTTGTCCTTGCATAACAAAACAACAATGCACCCAACGTTCGCAAGCTAAGGCACTTGTCCCATCGCCGACTAGAAAGCGACAAGCTGTCAACGATTTACTCGCACATGAAACGTACTACAAAAAATTATATATACTTTTGAAGTAAAAGAGATTCTTATTTTGAAAAAGTTGATCGCTGACTGTATACACTGCTGCGCCGGCGAGTACTCGTTTATCGCATCAACAAGAGCTATCAAAGAGAGTACTCGCTCATAGTGATGTTCGTCGCGTGGAACTCGTTACTCACTTGTTTGTGGTTGTACCGTGAACGGACCGCCATTGAAATACTAGAGCTGTACATTCTAGCGACACATTTATTATTCGCGTTTGTAGTTTGTCATTTATATTTGAACATAAAAATAACCGCTTTAAAGTAGAAACGGTCAAAACAATGTTCTGCTATGAATCTTATCTTACATACATTGTTGCATTTGCATAAACATCGATATTTATCTATACTGGCATTTCCATTCAATGTGGCAATGCTCTCAGTCGGGCACGTTTTCGGATGATAGCAATGCGGACGAATACTTCTACCCGTCGCGTTCCATGGCCTGGCCTTTTTTAAAGGGTGTGAAATCATCAAATGACTCCTCCCACTCTGGGTGTAGTGGAAGGGAGTGTCAGTCTCTTACTGACTAAAATCCATCCATGTTTCTTCCTTAGCCCTTTATATTCCGGGGTAGTTGAACCCTTTCGGACAATCTCGCTGATACGGCCTGGTCTAACAGGAAGCAGAATAACCGGCCGTGGGAACCACGCAATGCCACCCATCCAATGAAGCCTACAGTGGCCTGGGGTCGAAATGTTCGGTTCGAGCCGCGACAGTCCGCGACGGGCCCCGACAGGCCACGACAAGCATAGCATCGCCCGGCATGGCTTGTCAGCAAGCGGGCCTTGGGAACGCGGTATTAGTGTCCTTTTGTTTTTGTATTATTTATAGTGTCACTAGTATAGACTCCAATCATAGTTTTAAACAGTTTTTTGACTTTCGCCATATTAATAAGTCGGCTACCAAAACTATCAGCTTTAATAATCTGTTTTTCCAATTCCCTTAAGACATCAAACACCACACAACTGCCAACTCTGTTTCGTTAGAAGAGTATTGTTACTACAATAATAGTTGTCAACTTAAAACTACACGGTAATAATGGTGTTGTAGAATTTACATTTCTATTGTATTTAACTGTTTGTGAAGACTGATATTCCGCTGCTCGCCTTTTTCGTTACGCTACTGACGAGTCCATCTTATTTCCATAACTATAGCACTGTGTTAGCCATCATTCATTTATTTCTCGGAAAAAAATGTATCCACATTTAACAAGTAAAAAATAGTCATATTTTGTTGGAGTTTCAACAATGCGTTTTTCTGGATTGGATTTGCAAACATCATTCACTGAGTTCTAGGAAAAAATGTATTCCGATTTTTGTGTTTTAAAAGGTTTCACAGGTAAAAAAAATAATTGGTGGAGTTTCAAAAATGTTTTTCTCTGGAATTTATTTGCAAATGAACAAAGGGCCTAGCACAAATGCGCGGAGATACGTGAAATGTGCCTATCACTTCGGGAAAAACAGGTCAAAATACATTAGCTTATGTGCAGAGTTTTTAGTGAATATTTGGTGACGGGGGTGAACCTAGAGTTTATAATCACAGTACGGTCATTTTTTAATTTATTTATATAACCATTTATTATAAAAATTGAAAAGGAACACAAAATACGTACAAAGGCGACACTTATACTCATTTGCTTTAACTTAATTTTAGTCTAAGGGTGTTTGAGAAAAACAGTTAACCATTATGCCGATAAATGGCGTGGTTCATTTTTGGTAGATTTCTGAATCGCGGTGTCAAGATTCTCCGCCAATTAACTAGGCTAGTGAAGTTTGTTATGCAAAATTGAGCTCTAATACACACTTAATAAACACATCGCATTGATTCATTGCTTTGTCATCCTTGCTGTGAAAGTGAGAGTCAGAAGTAGTGTAGGTGTGAAGGGAACGTGTTGTTCAAAGGGTGTAACATAAATTGAAGATTAACACAACTTGGATGGTCACCAGGTCGCGTTTTAAGTTTCACAATAATAGATATTAGCGCTCATCTATAAGCCAGATGTGTACCAATAACTAACAAATATCACAAACAACTTGCAAATTCTGAATGAAAACTCACAAAAACATAGCAGTAGCACAAGTTACAACAAATTATACAATTACTGAGATACCACAAGCAAATCAATATATCTTACCAACATCACGCAAAATAAACGATTCGCTTCTCCGACTATCAATGACTGACATTCCAAGCCAAACAGCTGACATGATGAGTTCATAACACTATTTACGCCCGGAAACATTTTAATTTATTTACAAACATCAATCAAAAAAATGATGTAAACTGGTTATTTTTAAGATAAAACCATGTTTCTTTTTTTGCGAAGAATCTGATCATTGTTAATTATGACTATGTTGTTATGTAGACTTAGATAAGCCTGAATCAAAAATATTATTCTAACATACAACTGGTTTATAATGACCCGGAAACCATGTGTCGGTACCAAAGTTTTTTCTGATAAATGTGGATAAAAAATCTACTGTTAGCTACGGGATTTCCCTGAGGGTGCATACGATATTTATAATTGCATTGCAAAATCAATATTTTAGTGCAGTGTTTGCTGTAGAGTGATATTCCAAAGATATTAGGAAAAAGTATTTATGCAAGTAATATTCACATAATTTAAAATATATGGAGAAGAAGGTATATAATAATTCAAATTCAAATTCTCCTTCTGTCTTCATTCAAATTATTTAAAATAACGATCCAATGGACAGCTATGTGCAATGTTGCCAATTTTCTGATGTGTCATGTGTTTATTGGTGAACATTGACCCCATAATGATCGCCGGAAAGAACGGTCAAAGAAAATTGCAGTAATGACGCCGGTGATTCGAGGGGCCATAGTTCAATGTTTTGGCAGACAGCGTGTTTGGGCACCCCTTAGAGAGAAATGGGCTATCAATCTTACATAGGTACAGAGGCCAGCACATCAAGTTACCACAATCTGTCAAATTTCTTTGATAGTATTTCAACCTTATTGCAAAGACATAAGGTTCATTTTTAATTGAGAAAATTTGACAGTTAGGGATAGCTTGATGTGCTGGCGTCTGTACCAGTCGGTCGATTCTGTAAAAATTTCACCGTGAAAACGCAGGTGAAGTGAGCTGCCGTTCCACCTAATGCTAGGGATTGACACAATTGACAGCTGACTTCAAACTCACTTCACATGCATTATCACGGTGAGATGGTTACAGAATAGCGCCCCAGAAAGACATAACGACTGCAGTTTGGAAATTAGATTATGAGGGCTTTAACAAAAAACGTGAATTTGCTTAAACCCTCAGTAGTACTACCTACAATCTCGCTTTTCAATCAACAATAATGCTGATGGAAATTAACAGATGTATTGAAAGTCATTGTAGAAATACAAAACGCAACGAAAACGATCAGCATTTGTCTCAGCCCTTTGATGATCACAAAACTCTACTACGAATGAAAACAAAAGCCAATCTAGATCTATTTGAAAACACATTCGTAATTTGAATAGTTCCCTAGCAAAATTTTAGTAAACTCGGATTACCAGCCAGTACGCATTCGGGTGAATAAAACCTTGTTCATCTCAAATTAGCATTGTTGTTTAACACGTTGAACGCCAACGCGGTCACCATGTGTCCGACAAACAATAGTTTTTCTATTGTGTCTGCTGCGTGGCAGTCAATGCCTTAATAAATCAAGAGCATTATGATTAACAATATATCGTGTTAAAAGAGACTTAATCCAATCCAGCTTGTCCCTTGCTGCCCACCCCAGCGACGTCGGAAGCCAAGGTCCGTACTCCGATGAGGGTGCCTTTAGTTTCTTACTTTTAAAGTGCTTTAAGCCATGGCTGTAAGCCTTGAATTAACGAAGCAGGCAAGCTCAGTTAAGCTGCCGAAAACCTCTTCAATTACCCTGCGAGTAGCCATTAAAAAAATGTTTTAGCAACGACAGTGACTCGCGCTTGCTGCCACAAAATATTCCTGCATGAGCCGATTAATGTCATCTATGGAAGCGAGGCTAGCGTTATAGGAACCCTCATTATTCTAGCTCAAATTCCACAGGCAATTTTGGCTGCAATATTCGTAATCATGAATTTGAGTAGCCAATAATGTGTGGTACGTTACGGTGAATATTAACGATGTTCATGATTTTGTTGCAGACGAATTAATCAGGGCATGAAGCAAGCTATGTGTTTCACTTAGATTCGTAAAATTTGTTTGTATTTTAAAATAAATACTATCTTCTATCCTTCTTTTTCGTGTGATTAGTGACTAACCTGGTATCGGAGTTTTAATGCTGCCTTTACCGATTTTTAAGCAAGTGATACAATACGCACAAGAATCCGTAAAATCGGAGGTACGTGGCTTTTTTTTTTAAATCTGGGAAATCATCCAATGAGTTCTTCCGCTCTGGGTGGAGCGGAAGTGAGTGTCAGACTCTTACTGACTAAAACCCATCCAGGTTCCTTCCTTAGCCCTTTGTGTTACGGGGTAGCGGTAACTCTTTCGGACAATCCCGCTTACCCGGCAGGCTTGGCACTAAGGGCCCCTTCATATGCTGACATCTTTTTGAGGCGCGCGTGGAACATATACGCGCCGTCCGGCACGGGCCTGGTCCTGATCGGACGGTGAGTCACCCATTACACACCGTCTGCAAGCCCGCGCCTACGGTGGCCGGGAGTCGTCACGTCGAGGTGCGTCGCTTGGATTCGAACTCGAGACCTAAATACAATTATAGCCTTACATTTTCGTCTGCCTATATTCATAATATGATCAGCTCATAATGTTTCTACTCCTAGAAACAGGCGTCCTCTGTGTGAGGTTTTCGGCCGTAAGCCACCACGCGGGGCTAATGTGGGTTGATAGATAGGTATCACATGTCTTCGAAATTTTGGTTCTAAGACATGCCGGTTTTCTCACTATGTTTATCCTTGACTATCATATGATTATTTTCCCTCCTTTTTGTATACATGTACAGAGGCCAGCACATCAAGCTACCAAAATCTGTCAAATTTATTTGCTTAATTTTCAACTTTATTACAAAATAATATTGTAGTTAGTAGTAAACGTTATTCTATCTGACAGTTTGGGATATCTTGATGTGCTGCCACGTGCACATATTAATTCTTATTTCAAATCTGTAATATTTGTGATAAGAATCTCATTAAAATGTCCTAATTGAAAACTGGTAATAGAAAAAAATTACATTTTGTATGCCACTTAAATCCGGACCTATTGCTGCCTAGCTTTTCAGAGAAAACTGGCGTGGTTATTCGTACGTACCTACTACTTTAGTAAAGTTTATTCTTCATTCAAGTTTAATAATTTCATAACCAAAACTTTGAACTTTGGCACCGGGAATGACAGAGCAAATCAACTTAGATAATAATAAGTTGAACATAAAGTTAGCAATAATCCTCTAAGGTAGGTCGACGTGACGTGCATGTCAAAGACCTCTAGAGGCCTTACGAGGCCGAAACTAAAGCTTCAGAGGACTTAACTGGAATTGGAGGCCAGGCCGCTGTTTTAGTGTCCTAAGTATTAGAACATGACTAGTATGACAATATGGGGTTATTATTTTAGCAAAAGTAGAGGTCGTAGAATAGGACTACGTTTTGGAAAATATTTCGAGTTTCAGAATAAACTTACTGGTTTATTCTGAAACTCGAAATATTTACCCTACCCTAATATTTTGAATTAAAAAAAAATGAGTACTTACTTATTTAATAGTAGGTACTCTTGATTTAAGTGCCTTGTGTAGAATGACGATTTTATTTTGTGTCGGCTCGTAAAATAATAATAAGTAATTTATTTATTTCAGATCAAATTACAAGATCCATAAAATATGTTGTTAGGAAAATTCTTAACCTAGTAGAAACAACACGCTATATAAAAAATTGAAACGACCACACCAATAAAAAACCTCTAAAAAAATCAAGTTAATGTTTACCATGTTTAGATACTATGATTAAAGGATGGCTGTTCTTTTGTTTCGTCTATAAGAAATTCTTATGAAAATTGAGATCGCCTTGACAATTTTTGCTTCATCATACTAATAAAACATAATGTACAGAGGCCAGCACATCAAGTTACCACAATCTGTCAAATTTCTTTGATAGTATTTCAACTTTATTGCAAAGATATAAAGTTCATTTTTAATTGAGAAAATTTCTAATTGAGTAATTTAATTGAGTAAATTCTCCCAATCAAAAATGAAGCTTATTATTTTGTGATAAAGTTGAAAATGTATCAAAGAAAAATGTACAGATTGGGGTTGCTTGATGTACTGGCCTTTGAACATCGATTTAAAAACTGGCTTGCATGATAATGGTAGCAAAAAAACTTTAAAATATTGGCATTGAGGTAGTTACTGCATCACAAAAAAAAAGCAAATAAGTGCAATGTAAACAGCAATCATTTTGATGTATTCGTATCTTCATCATAGATGCGATCGGCACTGACGTAACCGTTATTACCTACATTTTAATGGGTTTTTTGCTGAATACCGTCAGAATATTGTGAACCATTCCGATACGATGTTTACAAAGGTCGATATCGTACGCACAGATATATTTGTACTAGGAAACGATTTAAAAGTTAAAAGAGAAAAATAAAACGGAAAGAAAAAAGTGTGTAGCAAAATCAGCCTTCAATGTTCCCACTTCTGGGTACAGCGGGTCTAGGCAAAGTCACACTTTCATTAAAGATAACGAAATCAGATAAATCCGAACTGTATGGAATTGGCATAAGCTTTCGAAATGTCACGTGATCAATCATCAATCAATCAATCAATCAATATCTTTATTGTGGATCATAGGTAGGTACATAATACAGTTCTTAGACAAATTAATTGCGATCAGCTATGTCCCGCCCTTAGGGCATACAATAGTCACACATAGGAAATTAAATTTACATCATGTTACAAAACTGTTAATACTTATTATAAAATACAAAAAAATAAAAAAATAGACGGAACGAGTTAGGTAGGTGCACACAGTGGGCCATTGAACGCATCATGACTGAAGGGAACCGTATTGGAGCAGTGATTTATCTGATAGGAAGTCTTTTACAGAGTAGTAGCACTTGTTTACTAACAGATCGTGGAGACTTTTTTTATATTTTTTTATATCCGTCATTATTCTTATAACCCCCGGAATATTATTAAAGATTCGTGAAGCTGTACAAAAGATACTTTCATGCATTAGACGAGTCTTGCTAGCTACTGTGCGCAATTTGTCCTTACGCCGTATACGCGTATTATACATGTCAATATTATTCTTAACAAATACTGCGGCCTCAAATATATATAGACACATGGCAGTGTTAATACGTTCATGTTTTTAAAAAATGGTTTACAGGAGTCAGTTTGATGTAAGTTGAATATAGCCCTAATGCAACGTTTTTGGGCAATGAAAGCACGCTCCTTGTCTGTACTGTTGCCCCAGAATATCACACCGTATCTGAGGATATATCAATCGTTTTCGATCGCTATGTGCTAGACAATGTCAAATTGTGTAACGAAACTCGATCAATATTCCCATACAAATGCATTGACAAGTGGCGTTCTTGACAATTCGAATAGCTGAGATAACGGATTGTTCGATGAACAGTTTCCGAAATCGAATCGACCCGGAGCGATAGACACTTCTCTGGGTCCTCTGTTCTCTTTGACAGAGGCAGCGAAAGGCAAGACAAATGTATGGTATACCTACTGAAACTGAAATGGTTTTTCAAGTCAATAAGGTCAATGAACTATTCCTTGAATGCTAATTGCGATTTTTACTAGTATTTTCGATTATATTCATTTTTTTTTCCTAAAATTAAAAGCGATAAAATGTTGCCATATTCACCTCACTTAACTAAGCCAAGTGTAATGGTAGTCGTTATTTATTTATAATCCATTTAATTTCTTTCTACATTCTAGGTATCAACTAGAAATTTACAAATTATCTTCGAGCATAATTTTCGAAGTTATAAAAATATTAAAAATAGTTAAAAATTTGGAAATCATGGTGTTTATACAAATACGTTGAACAATGACGGAGTTAGAAAACCCCATTGGTCCTATGACGGTGTGCGGAGACAAAAGTCTGCCACTGAGTAAAACACAATGTGTCTAAACTTGCCTCTGACAGCCATGGTGATAAATAATGTTAACGGTTATGGTCCAAGTTAGAAACTGTTGTCTAAACAAATTAAAATTAATATTATGAGAATTTCCAAAAACATTTACCTTAGATAGAGCTACAATTTGACAAGTATTTTCATATTATGAATAGCTAATTAATGTACCTGATCAAAATATTTAAAAACCATGTTTCATTTAAGATTAGCCATCGAGCGTCTTCCGCATTCCTCTCCATACGAAACTATATTTTGGAGGGAGCAATTTTTTTATTTTATATTTATCATTCATACAAATCAACAACAATCAATCAATCATAAAAAACAATCAAACCAACGATCATCAATCAAAAATCAATCAAAAAAAAAAAAACAGTCAAACAAAAGAAACAAAAATAATAAAAAACAATACTCAAAAATGTGCGTTCAAGGCAAGCAGGCGCTTTACTTTTTATAATTTAATTTCAGCACCACTGCTCTCAAAACGGTAAAGGAAAACATCGTAAAGAAACCGGCATGTCCTAGAACCAAATATTGGAAGACATGTGACATGTTACAGTACCAACCCGCACCGGGCCCGCGTCGTAGATTACGGCTCTTAGAGAGAACGCCTGTATCCCAGCAGAAGGAATAATATAGGCTGATTATGAACGTAACAAACTGCCAAGTTACTGTTAGAAGTTACAAGGATACAGATGCAACGTTTTAAAAAAATATCTTGTGGCCTAACCTAGGTCATGGTCTACTCCTGTGCCAAATTTGATCCAAATCCTTTCAGTCTAACAAACTTACTTTCGAATTTATAATATTATAAATAAGGATGTTTATCCACAAGATTGTGTTGTCACTGTCTCGTGCGCCAGCGCGTAAGCGTGTTTTAAAACAGCAATGTGAAAGTTTAAAACTTAAATTTTATTTCTCGATCACGCCGAAACAGCTGACTGAACTTGGCTGGGTTTTGGCACAGAGGTAGAATATATTCTACATTAGCACCAACTGGAACTATTTGATTCTGAAAATGAACAAGATTTCCACACGAGTGGAGACTCAAGCATAGCTTTTGTATGAATATTTGCATTCAAACGAGATAGAAGATTCATTTTCATTAATGGTTTATAATTGTCACTTGCTTAAAAATCGGTGAAGGAAAACATCGTGAGGAAACCGACTGAAAGATATTTCTCAACAGCATGTGACGCTAAGTCAGAGGGCCATGGGTAGAATAAAAACTCTGACACCAAGTTAGGCACTAATCAGGGCACGCCACGATAGTGGCGGTAAGGCCCCTCTTTGAGGAGTGGCTAGAGAGGCGTCACGGCGTCCTCACCTACCGCCTGACGCAGGTCCTCACCGGACATGGATGTTTCGGGAGGTTCCTGCACATCATCAGGCGGGAGGAAACGCCCGGGTGTCACCACTGCGAGGATCGCCCAGAGGACACGGTAGAGCACACGGTGCAAACCTGCCCCGCTTGGGCGGAGCACCGCCGTGTCCTCGTAGAGGCGATCGGCGGCGGCGACCTCTCGCGCCCGGCCCTGGTGCAAGCCATGGTCCAGGGCGAGAGGGAGTGGGAGGCAGTCACCTCCTTCTGCGAAAAAGTTATGCTCGCGAAGGAGGTGGCGGGATGGGAAAGAGAAAGGTCCTCCCGTCCCAGCCGCTACGGGAGACGCCCCGGGCGTCGGGAGCCACGTGACGACTCCCGGCCACCGTAGGCGCGGGCCTGCGGACGGTGAGTAATGGGTGACTCACCGTGAGTAATGGGTGACTCACCTCATCAGCACCAGACCCGTGCCGTACGGCGCGTATATGTTCCACGCGCGCCTCAAAGAGATGTCAGCATATGAAGGGGCCCCTCAGGGCCAAGCCTGCCAGGTAAGCGGGATTGTCCGAAAGGTTTACCGCTACCCCGGAACATAAAGGGCTACGGAAGGAACATGGATGGGTTTTAGTCAGTAAGAGTCTGACACTCCCTTCCGCTCCACCCAGAGCGGGAGCAGTCATTGGATGATTTCCCAGCCTTAAAAAAAAAAAGGCACTAATCACACGAAAAAAAATGGTTTTAAATCTGAAATATGACCAAGATATCCAAGAATAAGATTAGGAAGATTCTATTACGTATTATTAATTCTTTTTTTTTAATACATATATTTTAGGTGAATTTGCTAAAGCAGCGGCCGTATTGGTCAATCGTCGTTAACTTAAATTAGCGTTGACCAATCTATAATAATCCATTCAAATATTATGAATGTACAAGTAACTCTCTGTCCGTGTTACCTTTTCACGCCTAAGCCACTGCATATTAAAGTATTAATTATTTCCCCGGAATGGCATGTAGCTTATGTGCAAGCAACACCTAATTAGAGATGATTTACGTCTGTAAGTAACATTTGGTTTGAGGAAAACTATTGCATATTTTCTCCTAATTTACTCAATACTCAATCTTACATTTAAATATTAATATTCTTTGTGGTTTGTTATTTACTTTATGTTAAGATTTTATTATAATTTAGTTTAAGTAGGTTTTTAAGTATTATTAGTGGGTATTTTTTATACGCGTGATATGTTAGCCACCCACCCACTATTGTATTAGGGTGACCTGTAAGGATAGTGGGTGAAAGTTTAAATAAACAAATATATAAACGGGATTACCCGAAAGGGTTACAGCTACCCCGGAAAATAAAGGGCTAAGGAAGGAACATGGATGGGTTTTACTCGGTAAGAGGCGGACGAAAAAAAAGGTGTAAAAGTGAAAAGTGAGCGTGGATGATTTATCACCCTAAAAAAAAAAGTATCTCATCTCATCATTACGAGAAACTTTCACTATAAGACCAACTCTGAAATATTATAATAATGATGTTTTAAAATAGACTTTTTCATACAATAATGCAATATTTAATCGATGAAAATGAAAATAGTTTTTTTTTTTGTTATTTCGTAGTTGGTTCTATAGTTAAATTTGTAAATAATTCATGAAAAAAAAACAAAATCTTTAATATTCTGTATATTCTGAATTCTCTATTATAGAGTGAAAGCACGTGAAGCGCGAGAGCAAATCAATCACCTCACTGTAATTCTAGGACGGACGGAGGAAAGATTGTGACTACCACAATCTTCACCAATATGACAGTCACAATAAATCAATTCCAGTTTTTCAATCGATCTCCTCGATCTTGATTTACGGGGATACGTCAAGTTGACAGCTGTCAAATTAAGTTTCACAAATTAGACGCGCCTAATGAATTGGTATATTATAACTCCATTCAAACATTGTTATTACGTTTATCTAACTAATTAATACATGAATATATCACACCATTAATATTCAATAGGAAAGGACCGACAAATATTCAATTAATTCATCATTAATGATGAGGCGAACAGTTTATAAATGCAGTCACTCTTGTCAGAAATGATTTAAAATTCAAATCAACGCATCTATTGCTGTCATTATAATTGTCAGGAGTATTTTATAGCTGCATTAATCCTTTGTTCTAATGTTCAATCTATTGATTTATTTGCTCATATAATGCTCAGTATTCAATAGATAACAAAATGGCGCAATACTGTTTTAGCATCAAGTTTCCGTATTGCGGGGAAATATGCTGCTAGCAACATGGAATGTCGTAGTATTGCTGGCAACATTTAAAAGTTCCATAATTATTCAAATATTAGGCTTTTTCGGCATGCTCAGTATTTAATAGATAACAAAATGGCGCAACACTGTTTTAACATCAAGTTTCCGTATTGCGGGAAATATGCTGCTGGCAACATGGAATGTTGTAGTATTGCTGGCCACATGTGAAAGTTCCATATTCAAATATGCGGCTTTTTTGGGATCATTTAAGGAGAGAAAGGAAAAAATAATAATCCCAGTTGTTTTAGGTCAATTGCGAACTTTTACGCTAATTGAACGGAATTCCTTTTATATGAAGGCATGAGTTTGTTTATTCTACGAAAAGTGGATTGTATCTAAAAAATGTATACCTATATATATTTTCATGACAATGTTGCTGGTCGGAGTTAGCTCTCGTCATCACTCATCTCATCTTTTTCAACCAGAGTTGGGCGATAACGCTACTTTGTGGGCTCTGCTAGCCTTAAGGGGGGCAGTACGAGATCAGAAAAAGAAATGGGGCGTTGTGTAATTTCATCTAGATAGTGGTTTTTAAGTAGGTGAAAAATTGGGGCGCTAAAAATAGTTTATTTTCGAAGAGGGCAGTAGACAAAATAAATTTGGGAACTCCTGTTTTAAACGGATGCACTTTTCCCAAAGGCAGAAAGGTTGCCACCTCACATATTCCTTTTGTTTCGTTTACGTTCATACGTCTGTCATCGCTCCCCGATTCCGAGTACCTGACGCACCTGAGCTTTCTGAAGAACATTACGAACAAGATTGATCCTTCTACGGCGTCCTTTCCCAGCATTTCCACTCAAATCTATCTTGTAATACAATAAAATACTTTTTGTAAATCTGTCTTTATTCATCCTCCCAACACAACTAAACAATTAGACAAAATCATCCTCTCAACACGAGTTGGGAGGATAAAAAAGGCGATTAACAAAAAGTATTTATTGTATTACAAGCCAGTTCTAAGTAGACGTGCAGCGAGAGTAAGCCCTAAAAGGACCTATAATAATGTTGATAGTGAAGTTCTTGAGAATTGTTAGATGCGTCAATGACTCGCAGTCAGGGAGCGTGCGAGATCAGATGTCTGACCGTAATCGAAGCAAAATGAGTATAAGGATCTTAGCAGGTGGCGTCGAGTACTCCTATAATAAATGGTATATTGGCAAAGCATTATTTATCACTCATGCAGTGATAGACTAATGGTGCGACCATCGGACTGCTAAGTCATAGGTCTCGAGTTCGAACCCAAGGCACTCACCTCTGATTTTTCTAATTCATGTGCGTATTGTATAATTATCACTTGCTTTAAAATCGGTGAAGGAAAACATATTGACGAAACAGGCACGTTTGAGAGATATTTCTAAACAGCATGTGAAACTAAGTCAGAGGCCCATGGGTCGCATAAAATCTCTGACACCAGGTTAGTCACTAACCACACGAAAAGAAGAAGACCGGTTAATGGCAATTGGGTCGGTTCCAACCGCAATCAATATGCCCAGCTCTGTCCCATCTATGTTGAGGTCGGCTGCCAGTCTAACCGGATGCAGCTGAAAAGTACCAGTATTTTACAACAAAAAAATAATGCAAGCTAAAGTTCTTGTTACTTACACCACACCCTATCTAACATAGTCTAACAATTTTCGACATTACGTCAAGATGAGTGGAACGTTTATGTCTGTTAGTGTCAAGTTTTTTGTTAAGCATCGTCTAAAATGTTCATTTTGTGATTTTTACAAGTTTTCGTAAATATTGTAAAACTATGTATGGTTTGACGTGTTGGTTGCAAATCGCTGTATAAATCCAAAGAATTGTTTTTTATTTTTGTTTGTCTTCAGCTATCCAAACCTTAACAGATCTAGACTGATTCAGAAATAAGATGGTATCAATCTGCCTAGCCTTTTCTCAACTATGTAGGAACCAGCTTCCAGTGAACTGAATGCAGCTGAATACCAGTATTTTATATGGAATGCTGCCTATCTTACATCCACAACACAGTCATCACAGACATGATGTTCCATTATTTTGCTAACATTTCATTTAATTTAAAAACTCACTGAAATGTTATAAAGAGCTATTTCTTAAAAAAATACTACACATTCCTGTCGTCGTTATAAAATTTTCCGATATGGAATATTAGTTGAAAAGGCTTCAAGGAGCCTTCTGCATACGTGATTTTAATATTTAAAATTCCCTGGAAATTGGAGGGTGTTAAAGTGCAGAATTATTATAGTCGCATAGAGGCAGTCTACATACTTAATTTGAATTCCGAAACTCGTTTAAATCCAAATCGTTTTATCTCGACAATATTGGTCATTGACCCACCTAGATTTTCGAGTATTCTTTATTTAAAAATCTAAAATAAAGTCTGTTAACGTCTAGAATTAATATCTGTTGCGATCTTCAACATGTTCTAAAAACGAAAAAGCATACACAGTTTATTCTTTGGGTTCCTACGGAAAGATATAAGGCGATTTACACACGGCAGGTGGTGAAGTCGCATTGGCCTCTAAGAAATCCGTTGATGCCTAACACGTACAACGCCCGACCGTGCGTTCGAGCGGTGCTCGTTTCTACCGCAAACTGCTCCTACCGCGCGGTCGAGCGGTGCCGGGTGTTAATCGCCTTAGGGAAAGACCAATGAACAATATTGTCACGCTAAAGCGATAAGAGTATAGAATAGTTTTAGCGTTCATTAAAAAATCATTCATCGTGATCAAGAACACGATTTATTTTAAGATTAGACAAATAAAGGTTACAAATAAACGTATAAAAATCTTCGTTATTTCATAATAAGTAGCTACAAAGTAATATTGTAATCTCTTTACCATTTACGTAATTCTAAAGTGCAGTAATTTTATCCGTATTAAACGATAATCGTCGTTCGAATCGATTAAAATGAAAACGTTATGCATAAGTTAGTACCAGCCAGTAAGTAATTGAGTAACTTCACAACGACTGTCTTTCATTATCACAATTTAACGACATCCATTGCGTTATTTACGTTGTTTAGCAGACGATTTTTTCAAACAATGAAGCGATGGATTACGATTTTCTGTGATTAGTCGAAAGTACCTACGTAACTGGGGTGATATATTACGCTAAAAAAATCTTCATACATACATCGAATTAGTTTGCCTACTGCTGCAGATATCTACAGAAATGCGATTTTTATGACTCATTCAACACCCCGTATACGCTTTTTTTTAAGGTGGGAAATCAACATTATGTCTCCTACCGCTCTGGGTGGAGCGAAAGGGAGTGTCGTACTCTTACTGACTAAAACCCATCCATGTTCCTTCCTTAGCCCGTTATGTTCCGGGGTAACGGTAACCCTTTCGGACAATCCCACTGACTCGGTTATCTAATACTGGAAATGAATAGCTTTACGTGTCGTCCAGAGTACTTACAATAATATTGCCAACTGATATATTAATGACGATAATGGCATACGAAATTTTGTACCTAAATAGCTTTTACCTGGACCTCCGAGCAATATCAGGAATCCGTTCTGTCAAGAATACACTGACACTCCGGATCCACGTCTTATGAGCTGTCAAGGTGACACGGGTATCATAAATATTGTATAATTATATTTATATTTCTGGCCAAGGAACATTAATGTTCCACCTTGAAGGATTCGAAACGAATTCTAGACAAAATCGATCGGTCGAGAATTTACTTAGTAAAGATTTGAACAAATAGTAATTTCAACTTGAGGTTTAAAAAATTGCCTGTCTTGTTGGTTAAGTGGTCGTAAGACCCGGTAATCAATCCTAAAACCTCATGTTCTGGGTTCAATTACCAGGTTGGGCAAAGTGTTATTGAGTTTTTCAACTAGAACTTTTCAGCTGCAGATCGGAGTCTGGATTTGAAACCGGCTAATGGCACAGGCTCCGATTGCAGTCAATCTGCCTACCTTTTCCGAACTATGTTGGGGTCGGCTTCCAGTCTAACCGGATGCAGCTGAATACCAGTATGTTACATGGAGCGACTGCCTATCTGAGCTTCATGACCCAGTCAGTTACCCCAGTCACTGACTGTGTCGTGAAGCTCACTGAAGAGGTATCGTATTACCCACAGAACAGATAAAGAGGTTAGAATGGAAGTAGTTCCTGATTTGTATTAGAACGCGTGTCGCCGCATGTCTCCCACTCTTGTCTCTCCACTACAAGCAAGAGATAATACGTACGCGCATTACGCACACAAATAAACCACACGCACTTACATCGCGTGTTTACTATTGGTTGTCACACTAACGCAAATTCTGCTCTGGACGTACACTCACACACGTGTAAAAGCAATTTATTTCTCATATATGTTACGGCCACCAAAAGGTCGATTAATCATATCGATAAAATTACTGTAGTTTAGTTAATTAAAGTTTTGCATTTTTTCAAGTTGCGGATACGGTACGAATAACTTCCTAATTACATATAAATAAACTTAAATCAAAGACAAATTAAGGGGGAACATCCGATACTGCCGGGAAATTTAAATTTTCTTTAGTTTTATGCTAGTTGCAGCTCTGTTTTACGGCATAATAATAGAAAGAAAGAAAAATAGCATTTTTAATAACATAAAACGTAAAACAATGCTACAATATGCAAAAAAACTATAAAGAAATTTTCAAATTTCACGTCCATATCGAATGCTAAGTCGAATTAACATAATATAATCTAATTAATTTATTGTGAACTACTCCGTGAAAAAGTATTTATTAATTTTATCATGTTAATTTATGAATAATATCTGTGCCCGCCGGTTTCACCCGCGTTACATAATCATTTTCTGCAAAATGTTGCGATCATAAATTGTGCTACATTTAGTAGTACCTATCCATTCAATTCTACCAGTTGCTTCAAACCACAGTTTTCTTGTAACAGGATCTTATGGACAATTAAAAAAAAGTGTTTGCGTCGTAAATTAGATTTTAGACGAAAAACCAACTAAGAAACTAAATTAATAATCCACATTATACAATAATTGCTGTTAATATAAACAAAGTTATTTTCATTGTTATATTACTGACAATAATCATTCGTATACACATCTTAATATCGACATAGTTTACAATTTGGTACAACACTATCGACGCGCATAGATTTCCCAGAATTGAAGCTTTGAATCGACGCACGCGACGTTCGCAGGGAACGCAATACATTGCGCGACCGCTCACGTCGTGCAAGATCGTACCAATGTAATGCAAGCAATGTATAATTTTGCATCTGAATGCGATTTTATCGTTTTTGTCTACAAACTACATAATACTTTTGTAATAATTACAAATATCACTCGTATTTTAAGGTTTTTGGAGTTACCGGTGAAAAGAAATCCCTCCTCGGGCCACATTACACTCCTGACTTCTTTTCCGACACGTTATAATTGGGCAAGACGGCATAATTCTTTTTTTCCGCGGAGAATTGAACGCTTTCACAGTAAGAGCGTGACTGTTGACCGGTGATTCTAATTTCGGTTGGGTTTGGAGCGCCCGCGCAAATGTGTGGCGCGCCTGTCCCGCCCACAAGGCCCTTCTAACCTCTTTAACTGTTCTGTGGTATTACCCATAATACGATACCCCTTGGAAAAATTGCTGTCAGACTTTCGGGCTTCTGACTACCCGAAACGACTATCAAAGATCCATGAATGGCAGCCGGGACTAACGGCTTAACGTGCTTTCCGAGGCACGGAAGAGTATCGATATGTAAAGATGGTCCCATCCACGGACCAACCCCGGCAAGCGTAGCTTAACCTGATGGATCGATCCGTGCGGCTGTTATTACTTGGGCATGAGCTCCTCATTCCTCCTCCTCGGCTCCAATTAAACGGTACTTAAACGTAACTGTCGAAATGGTACACTTTTGTCTAAACATGATGGTATGATAAGTTTCACTAATTACTTTTATTTATTTGTTCTAGGTAAATCTATCATCTGGCAACAAAATGGTGTCTTCTTCTTCGAGTTAGTTAGTTAAGGGACATTTTGGAACAGTAAAAAAATCATATATCAGGTAATATCTATATCTGTGTTATAGTCTCATTTTTAGATACTTACCAAAAGCCGGGAAGCTATTTATTTGATAACCGTCCTTGTCTTCTTAGCGGCAGAAAAATATTCCGAATGAAGCAGGCTCGGGTGTTATTGAATTATGAATCGTAACTCCACGTCATAAGGTCTGCTTACATTAAAATGTAATATCTGACAGTACTACGGACCGAGGTTTTAACGGATTAATCGAAATGTCGCCTACATCCGCCATGTTGGATTCCACTAAAATGAGATGAAGAATTGCCTGCTTCTTAATTTTCGTAGGTTTTAGTAAATCGTTCTGCTGACCTCTAGTCTTTTTTTATCATAATAATATCTCGGATAATAATATAAATATGTGTAACTTCTTATATCAAATCTAAGATGGCAAATAATAGAATAAATACAGTAAAAAAATACCTACAATACAAAACACATACTATTTATTCACTAGCTGTGCCAGCGTGGATGTCAAAAATTATCCTAAAGGAAAGTACTGTCGGAATAAAACGTATTCTATATGTTAATCCAAGCCATAAACTACCTCTGTGCCAAGTTTCATCTAGATCCGTTCAGCCGTTTCGAGCGTGAAGCAGTGACAAACATACAAACACACACACACTCACTCACAAACTGTAGCCTTTATATTAGTAGTGTGATTTATAAAAATTAAATAAAACAATAATTTACTTGCTTGCAACATGAGGTCCTGGTTTCGATACTCGGGTCGAGCAAATTGTTATTGAATTTTCCATTTAAAAATTCGAAGCCTTAAACATACCTCGTGAAGTTTGTTTGTGGAACAGTTCTGCTTAACCCGCCAGAGACTACAGGCGTGATGTTATGTTTGATCCGATCCAACAGAAAAGTGCAATTAACTAAAACTAGCTTGTAATTAAAAACGACAATCCTCCGTCAAGTAATTTGATGCCGCTAACTTTTAATTGGTATCTGGGTTCTGAGATGAAATAAATCGTTTGGAAAATAATGGATTGTCGGTATCTCGGAAAGGGTTTAGTGTGCCTGCAATAGATGCGTCATCAGTTTTCACTCTGACTAGAATATTTTAAACGCTATCTTTTGTACTTTTCTTTGATCATTTAAATGTCGTACTAAGAGTAGGTAGGTCTCTAGCGAGTATTATACAACGTATTTTTTTTTAATATTAAATAACTCTGGGAGTATATTCTATAAGAAAAAATAATACAAAACGTCTTAGAATATGTGGTACAAAAATGCATAGTTTCGAAGATATCATCAATCATAATTAATTTATCTCGATGTCAGGAATTTGAGTTTCATTGATAAATACGAGAAATTTTCCAGACGGCTTGATTATTCTTTGGTCAAAGATTTAGCATTGCCATTCAACGTGGCAAAGTCTTCTGGGCACGTTTCCGGACGGCAGCGATGCGGATGAGTACTTCAACGCCTACGTGTCCTTTTTGCTTTTGAATTTATTTGAATGGTTAGATAAATAAATCAGACTTTTTATTTATTTTCATTCATAATTAAATCTAAGAAAAAGCGACGTTGCCATATTTAACGTAAATGTTTTACATTAATAATCCTGACTAAGTCGAATTATTTTGTATGAAAAATGAGAACAAAAAAAAAGATAATTGAATAATAATTCAAAAGTCAGTTGATACCCTAGAATCATGACATATTCTCATAATATCTTCTTATTTCTATAAAAGGTCATGTGCATAGTACTTGCAATTACCCGACGTGTTTGTATGACTAGATGTATGAAAGTAAATGAAGCAAAACGCTTATTGAGGATCGTCTAACCTCATGGGAAGACGGCTAGAGTCTATGCATGTATGTATGGGTATGTATATCTATGCAACATTGGTATGCAACAATTGAGGTCTCGTATCTCCAGACATTATTGTCACATAATCATGCTTTGCTGGTGTATACAGGATGACAGTAAATCGCGAAAAAAAACAGCTGTTCCCTTCATTTTGACGAGTTATGCGAGCATGCGTTAGTTAATGCATGGAACAATGTGATTATTTTTCGCGATTTCAGATTTGTTCCCATAGTGAAAGTTGTTCAAAATGATGACTACAATGACCCCTTAAAATATTGCCCATGAATTCAATCTCACCCTGTATATACACAAATGGTGTATAATTATACACTTTAATAGTATAGGGTACAACATAAGAATATTTATTTAAAAAAATGAAATATAATATATCGTGTTGCGATATTGATACCAGTCACCTCTGCGGAGTATCGCTCCCTAATTCAATTTTACCTCGTATTTTATGTCAGTTTACTGACCAGTGAACAGTAGGAAATTCTAGTATCGCAGTAACAATTTAAATCACACAGATCCCTGCCGTATTATGTTACGTAAGATCATATCGTGTCCATTCACAATTGTGACCGTAACGAGTGCTCAATGACTCCGGCCCTGACTGGCGGAGATCGCGTCTACTATTATGTTTTAGATCGTTTTTATAACGTTTTGATAATACCTAACGCAAACGTAGTTTTTTTAAATAAAAGTTTTGTTAGTAAAACAAAACGTGGTTCATGTAATACTGCAATGGTCAAAATGTATGGAGAAGCAAATTATTTTTTATATATAACTAGCTTTTACCAGCGGTTTCGCCCGCATGTAGGTATGTAGGAATTCCCACGGCAACCGTACATTTTTCCAAGATATATGCTATTGTGCTATTCCAGACTATAATCTATCTTTGTATTAAGTTTCATTCAATTCCGTTAAGTAGTTTTTGAGTTTATTTTTTACAAACATACATACAAAATATCTTTCAACCTTATCAAAAGTCAAAATAATCAAAGAGCATCAAAAACATCACTGTCAACAGGAAAAGTTCCCAAAAGGCTGGCAGCATTGCCGCGTTGTATGGCAGTGCTGATTCTTTGACCAAAACATAGGCCACCCATCTGGCCACGTGAACACGTGATGTGTTTTGTTAGACATAAAAAAAAACAATATTATTAATCCAAAATATGAGCTTGAACGTAGAACAGTGGACACCAGTCTGTTTTTCTGCTAGGTACTAGTATTAAAATAATAATGTGTTTACAAAAAGTGTTTTGTTAGTATTAGCATTAGTTTAGCATAATCAGCCTCTCGGTGAGAGGGAGGGAGCCATAATCCGCGGGCCTAGTGCGGGTTGGTAGGTGTCACATCTCTTCGAATTTCTAGGATATGCCGTTTCATCGTTTCTTTTACCGTTATGAGAGCGGTGACTGTGGTGATGAAATAATTTACACAAAGGGCCTGTCAGGATTCGAACCGACAACTTGCAGCTCGTAAGTCGTGGCTGTTGCCACTAGGCCACTACTGCTTGTTAGTGTACCTAGTTGTAAATGTAAAGACTGCCTATTTGATGAAAGTCTCGCTCATTTGTTTCCATTTTGTCCGTACCCAATAAATGCTCATCCATCCATCTTTTAAGTGGTCTACCTGCTGATCTCTTATTTTTAAAATTTTACGGTGAAAAATCAAGTTTGGTGAGCCTTAGCATTAGACAGAATGTCCACTCACTTTAACTAAGTTTAACTGTTTATGCGTATTGTATAATTATCACTTGCTTAAAAAATGGTGCAGGAAAACATCGTGAGGAAACCAAGTATGAGATATTATATTACCCTTAAAATTAAAGTAAGCCAGAGGCCCATGCGCCGCATAAAAACTGTGACACCGGGTTAGACACTAAGAAAAGGAAAGACCTTACTCTTCAGAGTGAGATTTCTACAGAATACACCGCTCATGGTCGATAATTAACGAAGTTCAAATCGTCTCATGGCTTCTAAATACCATCTTTCCATCGTCGGTATCTAAGTAGAAAAGAAAGACGCTCTTGATAATATAATATATGCTCATCACGTTGACAAGATATGATATAACATACCTTTTTTATTTATTCTTTCAAGTCATATAACAGAATTGGAAAAAATATATTTTATTTCTTGTTCTCGATATAATAAGCTGATAAAATGTTTTCTTTCATCTCTTTCAAGATAGACTTTCCATAAGACTATAAAATTGTTTTTTATTATCGTGGCATAGGTTATGATGATTGGTTGTAGGATGACGTCACGGAAAAACCGGGTTTTACTGAAGCGTTTTATTGCAAACATTACGTGTTTTGTTGAGAGTAAAAAACTAAATTTTATTACTTTCCCCTTGTTGTTGTTATTTGGATCTGTTTTATTAGCTTTCTACATTTTAGTCATCGTCCAAGACGCTTCTCAACATGAGAGCTAGGGTTTCCTAAGACTGCTCACTCCTCAAAGGCGCATAAATTTCCATGATTTCCGGTGCAAGTGTTAGAAGGGAACACCCTGCCGGTTCAGCAGGATTGTCCAAAAGGGTTACCGCAGTCCTGGAACACAAAGGGCTGAGAATAGAATAGAATAAGAAACATGGATAGGTTTTAGTCAGAAACTAGAAACACTGGCCGCAATCCACCACGCGAGCTAGTGCGGGTTGGTAGAATTGACATGTCTTAAAATTTTTGGTACCAGGACGGCATGTCCTGGCTACCAAAACTGGCTACCAAAACTGGCTTCCTCGCCATGTATTTCTTCACCGTTTTGTGAGCAGTACTGATGAAATAATTTACACAAAGTAAAGTACCTGTTAGGGTTCGAACTCAAAGTCGCCTCGAGACCGTCACCACTGGGTCACTACTGCTCCCTTGGAGTTAACAAGGGCTAAATTATAGTCAAGGTCTTTGTCAATCGGAAGTCAATTCGGTAGCACGCAAACTGAACAGGTTTCGCTATCGAGGTCAGACAGAACGCAATCTATTAAAAGCAGCATAGCAGAAAACAAAGTGATTACTTAAATAAAAATCATTTTTGTTTAAGTTAAGGCTCTGGTCAGACTGAGGTAAATCCCGCACAGGCCGCAGAAAGCGACTGCGTGTGTTGTTTTAATGAATAATTATAAATTATGAAGTCACGCGTTTGTGCCCGTTTAAACACTTCCCTACAAGTTAGTTAGCATAATCAGCCAGCGAAATCTGTCTCAATTCCCGCGTGGATTACCTCAGCTTGCTACATCAGACCCATTTTATGAAAAACTGGCTTCCGAAAGCGGGACATAGCACAGTGGCCAGCACATCAAGCTGCCCCAATCTGTAATCTTTCGTGGATATATTTTCAACGTTACTACAAGAGAATAAGTTTAATTTTCAATTGGGAATATTTTACAGTTTGGGATAGCTTGAAGTCTGTACTGCCGGGATAAAAATAATTGTTTGAGTTAATCAGGTTATAGAGTATCTGTATGCTAAATAGTTTTTGTTAGATGGCGAGTAACTTCCACGTTAGATCTGAAGTCATTAATAAATAATATAAACTATTTACCTGTGTACCAAATGTCAGATTTTAGGAACATAGGTACAGCAATCATAATTTATGATACAACTAGCTTCTGTCCGCGATTTGATGCGTGAACCTTCCCCGTCGCATCGCATGCTCTGCTCGCGTTATTAGGTACCTACTTCGTTACCGCTTAGCGTTCGTTCTGGCTTTTTCATTATACTCGGCTCCTAAGGGCCCTAGTGCGATGATCCTATTATATTATATTCGACGACACGGTTGGCGCAGTGGTTGAGCGATTGACTGCTGCGCACTATGTCGCGGGTTCGATTCCCGCACGGAACAAATATTTGTACGACCTGCAAGTATTTGTTACGAGTCTGGGTGTTTTTCTATATATAATATGTATGTATTTACAAAAAAAAATGTATATAAGTAGTATATCAGCCATCTCGTTACCATAACACAAGCATTAGGTTGCTTAGCTTGGGACGATAATATGGTGTTGTGTGAAATGTCCAAGGATATTATTATTATTATTATCCTAAATAAAACAAGAATAGGGCTATCAAAATGAAAAATATATTTTTTAATCCTTCTGGTAGTTTCAGAGATTCGATTAGCGCGTGCAAACAAACAAAAAAAAAAGTCTTCAGCTTTATTATTATACTCCATTTATGAAACCATTAGACAAATTACAGTTTTCATCCTTTTGTTATTTCGATGTTTCTTTCTCCTTTTCGTGTGGTTAGTGACTAACCTGGTGTCAGAGTTTTTATGCTGCCCATGGGCCTCTGACTTAGCTTCTCATGCTGAGAAATATCTCTCAGCCATGCCCATGGTATCCTCCCGATATTTTCCTTCACCATTTTTCGTGTTTCGATATATTATAAACTAGCTTCCGCCCGCGGCTTCGCCCGCAAAATATGTCGACAAATTATACACATAAACCTTCCTCTTGAATCACTCTACCTATTACAAAAAACCGCATCAAAATCCGTTGCGTAATTTTAAAGATTTAAGCATACAGACAAACAAACAGACAAAAATAGCGACTTTGTTTTATACTATGTAGTGACAAGTCCCTAATACACTCCGTTATTTCAAGAGAAATACAAATCAAAATAATCATTCCTTTATATATTTTATCATTTGCTGTAAAAAAAATACTCAACAGAGCAGTAATTTCAACAATAATAAACAGTTGCTGTTGTTATTTAGGTATGCTATAATATATGGAGTAACATAGATGTATGGCTGTCGCTACAAACATTGACAGACAACCACAAACACGCACACATACACGCAATATTAAATAATTACATTTATTCTACCTTGTGTATTTGTTCGAGCAAAATATTTGTATGTATTTTGTACGCAGTTCGGCAAACGATTCTTACTACACAGGCAGCTTTGCTTGCTAAATAAACTTCAGTATGTACATAGCCAGTGTACCGTATACCTACCTAAGTACGTATGTTGAAAACACGCAATTCCGCTGAACAAAATTGTTGTAACTTCTTTAATGTTATCAAGAATCTTGCTTACTTTATACTTCAATAGATTTGAATCATCTAACGATTGAAATCTTCATGTCTTTGATTTTGTGGTAGAATATTTTGTGGTAGAATATTTTGTGGTAGAATATTTTGTGGAAGAATATTTTGTGGTAGAATATTTTTTGTAACGTTCTTTTCTTTCATATTTATTGCTATTTTGGTTATTTTCTGTAGGTACATTTTCTGCATCACTGCCTCATTGGGTTTTGCGTGGGCGCTAATGCTGAGCATGAGGCCCTGGCTTAGGCCTCAGTTCAGGCTAAATATTATATAAACGGGTTTGTCCGAAAGGGCTACCGTTACCCGGAACATAAAGGGCTAAGAAAGGAACATGGATGGGTGGAGTGGAAGGGGAGTGTCACTCTTATTGACTAAAGTCAATAAGAGTGATACTCCCGAGACTCTCGTGAGTGTCCGCTCCACCGAGAGCCGGAGGAGTCATTTGATGATTTCTCATCCTCATAATAAAAAAGGCCAAGTGTTATAGGGGTGATCAATTGGGTATTTCTCAGTAGCAGCCCGAGTCTCTTTTTACGAGTTTAGCAATATGCTCGACAACATATGCTTATATGCTTATGCTTACTGGCGCAATGTAGATACTATATGTGAGCAGTTACTTCTGCCTAACCGTTTGGGGATAACAGGCATGATGTTATGACATTATTAATACATTCCCAATATTTATATTACATTTTCAATATTAATATTGACACGCTCATGTTCTTCGGCACGTGTAAACATGTGTTGCCAAAGTTGACTTAAAATTTTATTTATCATCAAAAATACATTTGGGCTACTTGATGAAATGATGACTGACGATTCGTAAAGAAGATAATGTAATTTGGTTTATGGAATACTTTATCCATCCAGTTGAATAATTATACAGGGTAAATTTGAATTCACAGGCAATATTTTAAGGGGTAACTTTTAGTATGGGAACTTTAGACTCAAGGGATTCAAAACAAAAATACTCTGCAGACCAAACTTCTACCAACTTTGTAGTCCAAGAATCTACTTAAGAAAATGACCGTCAACATCAAATTAATTCATCATTCATGTCGCGCTTTTGCTTACAGTGTTTTGGATCGATTTTTTTTTTTGTCACATTTTACTTTCCCGCGGATAGGTTATTAATATTCTGGGGCCAAAACACTCAACCTGACATGGTAACATTATCGTCAAGTATGTAAGGATAGGGCTGCCACCTTCACTCAGCTAAGCGAATAAAATGAAGGACAAAATAAATAATAAACTTATTAAATACTAGCTGTTCCCCGCGGTTTCACCCCCCACCCCCGCTGCGCGGCTCCTATTGGTCGTAGCGTGATGGGTGTTATATATAGCCTATAGCTTTCCTCGATAAATGGACTATTCAACACAAAAAGAATCTTGCAATTCGAACCAGTAGTTCCTGAGATTAGTGCGTTCAAACAAACAAACAAACAAACTCTTCAGCTTTATAATATTAGTATAGAAAATTCTTGATATCTCAATCATAGACGTAACAGGATTATAAAAGTATGACAGCAGAGGTAATGATTTACTTTGTGTAAATTATTTCATCACCACTGCTTTAAAAACGGTGAAGGAAAACATCGCTAGGAAACCGGCATGTCCGAGAACAAAAAATTGAAGACTGTGACATCTACCAATTTGCACTAGATCCGCGAGGTAGACTACATCCTACTCCTTCTCACTGAAGAGGCCTGTGTCCCAATAGAGACACCATTATAGGTTAATTATTCCCACGTTAGATCTGAAGTCATTAATAAATATAACCTATTTACCTGTGTACCAAATGTCAGATTTTAGGAACATAGGTACAGCAATCATAATTTATGATACAACTAGCTTCTGTGCGCGATTTGATGCGTGAACCTTCCCCGTCGCATCGCATGCTCTGCTCGCGTTATTAGGTACTTCGTTACCGCTTAGCGTTGTTTCTGGCTTTTTCATTATACTTGGCTTCTAAGGGCCCTAGTGCGATGATCCTATTATATTATATTCGACGACACGGTTGGCGCAGTGGTTGAGCGATTGACTGCTGCGCACTATGTCGCGGGTTCGATTCCCGCACGGAACAAATATTTGTACGACCTGCAAGTATTTGTTACGAGTCTGGGTGTTTTTCTATGTATAAATGTATGTATTTACAAAAAAAAAAATGTATATAAGTAGTATATCAGCCATCTCGTTACCATAACACAAGCATTAGGTTGCTTAGCTTGGGACGATATGGCGCTGTGTGAAAAATGTCCAAGGATATATATATTATGTTATGTTCGCATGCAAAGGGACCGCGCTTTGACTTAACTTTACATAGTGAAGTAACAATCGAATTCAAATGTGAACTTAATAATCATAGCATTAGTGCATATATTTGAATGAAACACTTGTTCACAGAACGTTTATTTTCGTATGAAACGCTTACTTTAGACTGCGCGAGTGCAATCTGTGAACTTTGCCCAAAGTGCAGCTGGCAAGTTCCGAATTCAAAAACATTGTCGGCTAAAAATAACCTTATTTGTCTATTGAATTATAAGAGAAAACAGTCAAGACCAGAGTAAGGTTGTTTATGATTTTTTTGGCAAATGCTATAAAGCAGATCTCGATTGATTAAAGATATCAATCGTAAATAAAACAGTTTTCGTTAATTTTTCGTAGTAAACATAATTATTTACATGCAAAGAACATTTTTGCAATGAAGTTCATTGCAAAACAACACGTGGGCAGGTGATTAACGAGAAACGAGTAGAGGTAGCGGTAACCCTTTCGGACAATCCCGCTTACCCAGTAGGCTCGGCCTTAACGGGCCCCTTCAAATGCTGACATCTGTTTGAGAGCGCGTGGAACACGTACGCGACGTCCGGCACTGGCCTGGTCCTGATCGGACGGTGAGCTACCCAGTACTTGTTTATTATTCTGTATGAGATAATGTATATAATCTGAATGTAACTCTTTAATTTAATTTAATTTGATAAGAAATTTTTAATTGTATTGTATGAATTAAAATTAATAAATAATAATAATTATTATTATTATTATTATATTATTTATTTATCATTCTTAATTCAATTCAAATTAATTTTAATTTTATTTATTTTAATTTTAAATGTATGGAATTATGGATCAATTAGTTATCCAAAATAAATGATATTTTTACTCACCGCCCGCAGGCCTGCGCCTACGGTGGCCGGGAGTCGTCACGTGGCTCCTGACGCCCGAGGCGTCACCCGCGCTTGGACGGGAGGACCTTTCCCTCTCCCAAACTAGTATGCTTGCTGGTATGCGTGAGCAAGCGTGAGCCTCACAGCGAGTGTTCTGGCTGCCAAGCGAGTACTCTCTGTGATAGGTCTTGTCGCTACGACAAACAAACACCCGCCGACGGTGTGTTTAGTCAGCGATCGATTGTTAATATAGTGAAATAATTATGTCTTTTACTTATACGAGGTCTAAAATCTTTTGTACATTTTTCTTGAGCGAGAAAATCGAGTCACTTGCTCGTCGACTTTGAAACATGTGCCTGACAGATTAAAAAAGTCCACTGACTGACAACCCTAGCTGTCTGACAGTGATTTGATAGAAAACCAGTGAACAGCAACAATTGATTGATTTTGTAGTGAAGGCGGCGCCGACAAATATACTAAAACAATGCGAGAAGATGGAAGCTATTTCCCCCTTCCCTCCGGACCTCGTTCACGAGTAGACGTGCAAGTGGATTTGTTCTCAATTTAATTTAATATTTAAATGAAGTTTTGTTAAAAATAAACATTACAAAAAATAGGAGTGCATAAATGAATAGGAGTTACTAAATACGCTTCCAACCGGCGCTTCCAATTGGCTCCACCATTGTCTGCAACGTCACAGACGACAACCAACGCCGCACGCGCTGCGCTCATACCTAGACATTGCGCCATCTCGCTCGTCCTAAGCGCGCCCCGCCGCCGCCCCCCTGCCGGAGTGTACTCGACGAGCACTGCACACAAGTAAGCACCTCCTACCGATTTTGATCTCCTGGTACTCGAAGCGTTGTTGACGGAGACTTCCATAGTGTTTTAGTTTGGAAATCTGCAAGTATACGACGACGACCTAACAACTGGCTTGAAAAATAACGGTACTATCCACAGCACGATCGCAATATTTTGCTATGTTATGCTTTCCTAGTACAAATTACCGTTTACTCAGCATTATCGTGTTGCCAAGTAACCTTATACATCAAGTTGATCATACCTATAAACAAGGAACTTGAATGATATTGTATCCTTTGTAATAGAACTCTGTATTCACATAAACTCCACTAGTTTATGAGAACCTGGTACTAAAATGTTGCGCTCACCTCCTACGTCAAAAACCAACATCAACATGTCGCGTTCAGAAGCTGACATAAGCAAACTATGTGAAGATGAGCTAACTGGTGATCTGAGTGCCTCATATGTTACGCAAAGAGCTAAACGCTTCAGGACCTCGAGTGCTGAAAAATCTGTCGAAAACATAGATTTCAGAACTGAATTGAGAACAATGATGAAGCAATTTATATCATCTCAAAATACCCGGCTTGAAACCCTTGAATCTCATATAATGGACCTCAAGCTACATTTCACAAAGATCGAGACTTCAAACTCTGATTTGGTAAGCTCCCTAAATGGCCTGTCAGACCAAATGTTTTCCTTGGAGTCCAAGATATCAGGTCTCGAGAAAGAACGCGCTGATATGTGCACCCATTTATCGGCTCTTGATGAAAAAATCGACACTCTGGAGCGTAACATGATTAAAACATGCGTTGAAATCAGAAATGTCCCACTGCTTCAAAAAGAGACTAAACAGGATCTATATTGTAACGTGTCTGCACTGTCTAATGTCCTCGGTATTAATGTTAAGTCAGACATTAGAGACATTTCTAGATATAGGATTGATAAACAAAGTAATTCCTCTGCATTACTTATAGAGTTTACTAACACTCTTACCAAAAGCAAATTTCTAGACTCTGTGAAAAGCTACAACAAGGAATACCCTAATCAAAAGCTCAATTCAGGCAACTTAGGATTCACAGCAAAAGCGGTACCTATCTACATTGCAGAGCAGCTGACAGCACAGTCTAGAAAGTTGTTTTACTTGGCCAGAAGCTTTGCTAAAGCGCATAAATACGATTATTGTTGGATTTCAAATGGCCGTATTCTGTTAAAAAAGGTTAAGGAATCCCCTTACATTGTGATTAAAAATGAAGCTCAATTGCAACAGTTATCCAAATTACCCGAAGCATGACTATCTTCTTTAGTCTTACTTACATTCGTTTTTCTTTCTTGTATTAAACTTTTATCTAGGTTAAGTAATTTTATATGTGTAAATTGTTACTTAAGAACAACAATATTAACTTTGCATGTTATTTTTTTAATTACAACAAACAAACACTTTACTATACATTTCAGCTCATACATACTAATCTATACACACCTCAACACAAACAATATCCTATTAGGCGCTATATTATCTCACATTCATTTTACCCGCACCACGCTTTACTGTAATCCTATAATATGGTTTTTTTTTACCTCAAAACCATGAATTACTCAACGATCTGTCCCCCAAATCTTTTTTAATTAAACCTATACGTTCGACCATATAAACTTGTTAGGTGATAACCTAGATGATTTTTCTGTATCTAAAGTATATCAGTGCAGGCCAGAAGACTGTTTGTCTACCTTACGTTCCCCGGCAAGTTACCTAAAAGTTCTCTCTCAAAATATTAGATCAATTAATCGAAACTTTCATGATTTTGAAACACTACTTTCCCGTCTTTCTCTTGATTGTGATGTAGCTGTTCTAACAGAATGTTGGCTTCCTTGTCTCAGTAATACCACCCTTCCCCAGCTCCAGGGTTATTCTTCGATCCACACTACTAAACACCGTAATCAGAGTGACGGAGTAGTTGTGTACATCAATTCGAATCTTGCATTCAAAGTACACGAACCTGAATTTCATAACTCTGCTTCGGGTTTGATCATCGAATTTGCGTCTAATGTTGCTATCCTCTGCGTTTATAGATCCCCATCTAACGAGAGTATTGACATCTTTCTCAAATCCTTAAATGAAATACTATCTTCCTTGAGCACCTTTCAAACTGTAGTTATAACAGGTGACATAAATATTAACATAAACACAGATAGCACAGCATCAACTATGAGCAATTGGTCACACGAATACCTTAACTCTCTTTCTTATCACGGGTTTTTACCCGCTCACCACCTCCCCACTAGAGGTAATAATTGCCTTGACCACACAATCCTTAAAACCAAATTACCCTCTTCCACCTTCATTTTTGACTCCACAATTACTGATCACTTTTCTACCTTCTTCTGTTTAAATTTGAGGCTGCCCCGCAATCTTTCTAATAATTCAATCATAAAGACCGACTTCGCCTCACTTGACAACTCTATGCGGAATCTGGAATTCACGCATATTTTTTCCATGAATGATCCAAACGCTGCTACTGACTGTCTGATCCAAACTCTATCGCAGGAGATTAATAATCACTCAACCCTGAAGCCTACAGCTAAACGCAAGAGAATCCTGAAACCATGGATTACTCCAGGACTTCTCCGATGCATGAGGAACAGAGACATTTTACACAAAAGGTACAAACAGTTCCCTGATAATGAAATTCTTAAAGCTACCTACACAAGATACAGAAATTTCTGCAACAAGATCCTTAAAAAAGTTAAAAGACAGTTCGACACAAATGAAATTACCAAAGCTGGTCGCAACACAAAAATGTTGTGGGATACAGTCAAGCGTGTCACAAACACAACTAAGATTACTCACCCTCCCACGGAATTACTTTCCTCCTCGGAAACTCCTTCTCAATCTCTTAACGATGTTAACTCGTTCTTTGTAAATATAGGCAAAGATCTCGCTGATCGTATTCGGAATGCAACGGATGGCGGCCCTCCTAATTCCCAGCGCAATAACTCCAATAGTTTGAGTTCTTTCGTTCTCTTGGAGACAACTCCAGATGAAATTGTTTCTATTATTAGTACTCTAAAGCCCAATGCTGCAGTGGGGTTTGATGGCATTTCTTCAACGTTCATAAAAAGGTACTCTGCAATCCTCGCACCCGTACTTTGCCATATTTTCAACCTATGCCTCGTCTCAGGTACCTTTCCATCTGCTTTCAAAAAGGCTATTATTCATCCCATTTTTAAAGGGGGGGACCGCGCATCTGTCAATAATTATCGCCCTATTGCAGTGCTACCTGCCATGTCCAAAATCTTAGAACGACTCATTAACAATAGACTAACCTCATACCTTGAAAGCAATAATTTACTGTCAACCAACCAATTCGGGTTCAGAAAGAAAAGGTCAACTTCTGATGCAGCCTTGGCACTGATAAATGGAATAGTTGATAAATTAAATCAACGCAAAAAATGCCTCACAGTGTTCATTGATCTCGCAAAGGCATTTGACACCGTTCCAATTCAATGCCTTCTAACTAAATTAGAATGTCTCGGCGTACGTGGTATACAACTCCAGCTTTTCCACTCATATCTCTCAGATCGCAGGCAGATAGTTAAAATCGACGGATGCCTTAGTGATGAGCTGCCTATTTCGATCGGAGTGCCTCAAGGTAGTGTTTTAGGCCCTACTCTGTTCTTGGTGTTTATAAACGACCTGTGCAACATGAACCTGATTTCTGGTAGCATTGTATCTTTTGCCGACGATACTGCAATCACCTTTCATGATGAGTCGTGGGCTAAACTGGAAACAACTGCTCAAACTGGTTTTGATTTAATTTATAGATGGCTTATCTCTCACTCACTCACGCTAAACACAAATAAAACTAAACTCATAACATTTTCTTTAAACTCTACTACGCAACCCTTGACACCCATCACTCTAAAAGCTCACACCTGCCAACCCTATTTAGTTCTTTGCAACTGTCCTAAAATTTTCTCTACTGACACGACTAAATACCTCGGTATCATCCTAGACAAACACCTAAACTTCAAAGCTCATATCACCCACCTTACAGGTCGAGTTCGCAAACTCATATTTATTTTTAAAACACTCAGACACATTGCCAATACTTATGTGATACGCACCGTATATCTTGCCGTCTGTCAGTCAGTGATATCGTACTGCATTAGTATTTGGGGTGGAGCTGCGAAAACTACACTCAAACCCCTGGAAGTGGCTCAGAGAGCCATTCTTAAGGTAGCTACTTTCCGACCCATGCTCTACCCAACCTTTGATCTTTATAAAAAATGCAAAGTGCTTACGGTCCGCCAAACATTTATCCTCAGTTCTTTATTACAACAACACAAACAAACTCCTTTTATACTAACTCAATCCTCACTTCGACGTAAGAACGAAATTTGCAAAGTACCCTTCACACGCTTTGCTTTTACCAAGCGATTCTTTTACTACCTTGGCCCAATTTTGTATAACAGAATAAACAAAAATATACCTATACATCAATCCGCTTACGATATGTGTAAAAAACAGATAACGGACTTTTTACTCACATTAAACTACGACGACACTGAATATCTGCTCACTTCACAATCGTAATGACTTTCTTAATAATCGGTATCTTAACTCACTTCCGTACTCCTTTCCCTTCCGTTTACACATACACCACACCTACATCACAAAACACAGACATACATACCTACATCATAAAACACACACACACACCACACTTACATTACAAGTCACACACACCTACTAACAATTAGTTTTTAGTTAAATATGTTTGTAACCAAGTTCAATCCTAAGCAGTCTATTAATCTGTTTTACCCCTATGGGAAACTGGGCTGGTGAACCTTAATACAGGTTACTATGTAACCTAGCTAGGACGCCAGATCCACCAATGTTACTATTTCTACTCTAATTAATCCTAATTTGTACAACTATACTTATATGTTTATTGTAACAGACTGTACCACACTTTTTGAATAAAATAAATAAAAAAAAAAAAAAAAAAATATTATTTCAGTTGTTGCCAAGTAAAACTTGACAAGTAAAATGACTGATTATGTTTTCTTAGTACTTAGAATTACGCCAAACATTGGCTGGATTGCGACCAATGTACCTATGTGTATAACTTACAGTCAAACTGGTAATCAGTCAAAACCACTTTTGGCTGCAAAAATCCGCTTTTGACCAGATAGAACAACTCTAACAAGTACTAACAAACGATGGGACACTTAATTTCGTGTCCTGTGTGTCCTGCCGTATGCACGTTACAGGAACTGATGGACGCTAGTGATGGCGCCAAACACGTAGCTGAATTCTGGGCCGAGGAGATATAGATTGCCATCGACACGCTAAGAAGAAGAAGTACTAACAATTACTTTTTCCCAAATTGATTTAATTTTGGCTCTTACGGGGTTGGTCTTAGGGTTACGATAAGACGCCATATTGTCACCCTTTTTAAAAATTCTACAATTAGGTATATCTGTATTTTTTGTATAGTAGTAGTTTTTATTTATGTAAAACAATTGTAATTAGAGAATAAAATCTTGATCTTGAGTCATTATTCGAGATTCAATCTAATATTTCGTGCTACGTAGAATCATTGACAATCACAGTATGCTGTTGAACTCCTCAAGTTTTGTATTGAGCAGCACGATTAATGACAAATGCGTGCACTGACTGGACAAACCCCCTCAATTTGTATGATTCTTTTCTCAAAATTCTATTTCAAACACCAACCTTTATGTTCTTCACGTGATCTGAACAAGATTATGTCTGGACTTTAAAAGAGACTGTGACTGTGTTTGTTTTGTCCTTTCTTCTCAGAGTAATCAGATAGGAAACACCGGCCTTAAGGCGATTTACACACGGCACCGTGCTCCGCCGCGGTAGGCGGTGAAGCGGATCTCATGTTGCATTGGTCTCTAAGAAATCCCTTGATGCCTAACACACGTACACCGCCCGACCGCGCGATCGAGCGGTGCTCGTTTCTACCGCAAACTGCTCCTACCGCGCGGTCGAGCGGTGCCATGTGTTACTCGCCTAACTAGCTTAAAAAAATGAATAAAAAAGTGTTTGATAAAACCTATTAACAAAAATAAAATCATTTGTCACAGAGGCTACTGCCCACACTCTCGCTGTAACACCTTTCTTTTTATACCTGGAGGAAAGAGGATTAAACATTCCCTGTGCGAACACACGATACGATAATATTGACGGGCGTAATTCATTGATTTTGGCCGGCCAGAAACGGAATTCCCAATCGTGTCATCCTTTCGCCTTCGAATTTTAACAAGGTTTTTGGGTGTGAACACAATAAAATGATAATATGGTTAAACAAATTTATGCTAGATAGTTTAGATAGAAACTGATAAAACCCATAGGATTAATTGCAGAAGAAATATTTCAATACAGTTTAAAAGCCATTACTCAATCACTCTGTATAAGGGTTGGCTTCCAGTCCAACCGGATGCGGCTGAATATCAGTATTTATTTTTTTCACAAGGAGAGACTGCCTATCTGAACTCGACAACCTAGTTACTGGATTACGCAATGCCCCTTGGTAAGACTGGTTGTCAGACTTTCAGCATCTGACTACCCGTAACGACTGTCAAAGATCTACCAAAAAAAGGCGGGACCAACGGCTTAACGTGCTTTCCGAGGCGCGGAGGAATCTCGATATCTAATGGATGGTATTAAAGCCATGACTCCAATTACATTACCTTTGTTATCTAATCAATCAATCTGCTTGCCTTTTTCCAACTATGTTGGGGTCGATTACCAGCCTAACCAGATGCAGCTGAATACGAGCACATGGAGCGACTGCCTATCTGACCTCCACAACCCAGTCAGTAACTGGGTAATACCATACGCCTTAGTAAGACTTGCTGTCAGACTTTCGGGCTTTTGACTACCCGTAACGACTGTCAAAGATCTGCCTTTGTGTTAACTAAATGAACCTTTATATTTTTCTCATAGATTAAGGGTCTCCCCACATTTATCGACGCGTAATTGGCTTAAGCCGAGTGCGTATCACCACACTACTCGACTTATCGCCGATCAGCTGTTGACAACGGCTCGTTTCGCCTTCGGCCGGCGTCGCGACGCGTCGTCCGAGCCGAGGGAGCCGAGCCAATGCGAATGGTATTAGTAACACCCTTATTACGTAGACATAAAAGCTTTTTTGACCGGCTTTAGCCGATACCGCGTCGATAAATGTAGGGAGACCCTAAAACACAAAAGCTTCCCTAATACAACAAGTCCACACGTACACTAAGCTCTAATCCAAACAAAAAAAAAACTATAAAACCAAAACATGGTAACAGAACATAAAACACCAGAACAATAACCACTTCTCTTCGAAAAACAACACATTTTCCTCACTTAAAAAAAAAAACAGAAATAAAATTACAGACTATACAAAACGAAAACGCAAGCAAGCAAAATGATGCATAAAACTGCGAGCCACCGACAATGGGCCGCTGACGCATCGTCCGTACATTGTGAGGAGCTCCCAGCTTTTATTAAATGCAAACTAGTCAAGTGAGGATTGTTCTGAGCGCGGTTTTGATGGGATTTCGTTTCGTTTCGTTATGTCTGGTTAGATAGGAGGAGTCTAGTTTAACAAAGGGTTGAGTTTTCAATAGTCAGATGTGTTTCATTTGAGAAAAACAAAATGGCGGTTTGACAGCTTTTGTATACAAAATATGTCAAACTGCATCGCTGCATCGGGCGATTGAAAAATCGGCCCAAAGTCAAATATTAACATGAAATGCATTTTTGAATGTCAAAAAAAAACACTAGCAACCCCAGCAAAAGGTAGTTCCGTATGCAGACTATTTTTTTTTAATTAACCACGCAAAAACAGCTGAACGAATTTTGATGAAAGACACACACACAATTTAAAGCCTTGATTAACACATGACATTTTTGTCCCGGTTTTTGTACGTTCCCGTGGGATAGTTTCTGACCTCAACGTGGGCGAAGCCGGGGGCAGAAGCTAGTATTTAATAATATAATTACAAACACAGAACCGCAATCATTCCCAAGAGGATAAACGAAGCTCAACTATCCTAATAAAGAGGAACCCCGACAAATTTAGAACCTTAAATCAGCGCAAACACAAACGAATAGGTAGTTCAAACATCCAAAACTAACAGTAGGAGTTTCAAGTACAATTCTCAGCAGGTTATCGTAATAAAAGCGTTGAATTAAGTGAATAATACTTCCCTTGGGACGCCACATAACATTGTCATGCGTTCAACGTTATGTAAGGAATGCCCCACATTCTCTATGACAACTCATAACGCTTTATTGAAGTCACCATGTTTGTGGGTATTAATAAAAACTGGGTCTTTGAGTAGGATTGAGGAATGAGATCAGAAGTGTGAGGATTTTATGAATAATTTGATGAAGCTTCATTACAATTCGATCCAGGAGTAAATAACGTCATTGAATGACGTTATTTTATGCTAGGGCATGGTACCTACAGCACAAAAAAACAGCTGGGAAAAAAGACCCGCTGAAGGAAAGCGGGATTGTTTGAAAGGATTACCGCTAGCCCGGAACATAAAGGGCAAAGGAATGAACATGGATGGGTTTTAGTCAGTAAGAGTCTGACACTCCCTTCCGCTCCACCCAAAGTGGAAGGAGTCAGAGGTTTATGTCACTCCTTCTAAAAAAAAATGTTCGAAAACCCATACAGTATACAGGATGTTTATTTAGTCATAAAAAACGCATTCCTATAGATGTCTAGAGCAGTAGATAAACTAATTCGATGTATGTATGAGGATTTTTTTAGCGGGAGGAGTCAGGATGACTTCCCACCCTCAAAAAAAAAGGGTTTAAAACCCATCACATGGGTTATCTAAAGCAAGAAAGAAAAAAAACTATTTATTTGGACATAGTCGGTGACACACAAAATACAAATAACAAAAACCAAAAAAAATGTTTCGACACAGCGAATGTGCCTCACGGCCGCGTCAAAAAGGTTCATTTCAGCATTAAATGCCAGACAGACGCTCTATCATATTATCGACGCATTCTCTACCATTGCGCAAACATTATTGTTGGGGTATAGAAATGTATTACATTAAAAAAAAACGTATCGATGTATTGAGATGTACAAGTGACTTTTCGTTTTCTTAAGTTTTTTACACCAGTTATAAATAAAGTCAAATCTGTTATGTTGTATACCTTCGTCAATCTGCCCAGCCTTTTCCAAACTATGTTAGGGTCGGCTTCCAGCCTTACCGGATGCAGCTGAATACCAGTATTTTATATGGAGCGACTGCCTATTTGACCTCGAGAACCCAGTAACTTGATAATATGATAACCCTTGGTAAGACTGGCTTTTAGATTTCGGGTTTTTGACGACCTATAACGACTGTTAAAGATGCACAAATGACAGCCGGGACCAAGGGCTTAATGTGCTATCTGAGGTACGGAGGAGTCCCGGTATGTAAAGATGCTCACCCACCCACGGACCAACCCCGGCAAGCGTAGCTTAACCTAATGGATGGACTGGTGCAGCTGTTATTACTTATCCACGAGCTTCTCATGCTGCATACCTATGCATGTTGTATACCTAAATATCTTAAATAAATAAAACAATAAAATAATTATGTGTTCCTAAGTTTAGTTTATTCATAGCCTGTTTGTACAGTCGCTAGCACATCAAGCTATCCCAAACTGTCAAATACTGCCAATTGAACATAAACCTTACACATTTGCAATAAAGTTGAAAATGAATCAAAGAAAAAATTGGCAGGTAGGGGTTGCTTGATATGTTGGCATTACATTGCGCAATATTTAAATAAGTTAGTCTAAGTGAGGTTTATAGCATGGACCGAGGTGTGTCAAGAGAAAGATGTCTGGAAGGATTTGGGGGAGACCTTTACTCAGCTGTGGGACAGTGTAGACTAAATAAAAAAAAAAACAATCAAAAAATATTGATTAAAAAGACAGCATAATTATAATATTTTACTCCAAAAAAAGTGTCGTTACAACTGTTGGTCTTAATTTCCGTCTAGCCCCCTTTCGCAACGCGCGATAAGGAACTTCGTTTCAAAAAGTGAGGTTTTCGAATCTTACCCTTAGTCTACTCATAAGTCTTGAGAGGTAGGTGAAGGTAAGCAACTCAATATTAGTAAACATTTGTCTTACCCCACCCTTAACCTAATTAATTGCCCAACGAACATTATACATGACACCAATCTAATTGAAATTGATAGCGACGTTATATTGCGATGTAAGCTAATTGATTAGATAAATACTAGTTAATGAGCCTATGAATAAATGCTTTTTATTTTTTTTTATGTATAGAATAGCCTTGGATTTGATGGACAGCTTTTGATTTATAACCTTTTAAAAAGATGGAATATAGTTTTTTTTTTTAAAGAAATGAATGATTTGTGCACGTTTTCTTTAAAAGTAATATAATTCAATAGCTGCTGCCCCGTGTATTTCTATTTGTAGGATTGGAATCTCTACACCACAACACACTATACAAGTTCTACCACTGAGAGCTCTCTAAGTTCTCTTCTTCTAAGAGTCTAGTCCCATCTGGTCTTCACGGTACTTACACCAATTCGTATACCATTACTTGCTATGTAATAAAGGTAACAAGCAGTATTATAACATCATATAGATACATAAAGTGGATTAAATACGTATTATCAAAGGTAACTCAATAGCTACCCAAGTAAAGTTATTTGAATTATATGGGACCACCAATGATCTACAAAACAAATGAAAATCATCAAAATCAATTCGTTATCATATAGTAAAAAAGAGAAGGTTTTAAAGCAGTCAATAAAACCGGTCAAGTGCGTGTTGGGCCACACACGTTGAAAGTTTCCTTATTTAAGACCATACCTAGAATTCATACAGATTTGGCTGTAATCTATTTTCTTATAACTTTAAATTTCTTTCTTTTAAAATTATGTAAAAAAAATACGCTCCCACTCAGTGAGTTCGCCCTTTCAATTGATTTTTCATACGGTAAAGTATGCAAATTTTGTTTTAATTTGTCTCCCGAAAGAGACTCCCAGTCTCTGTTTAGCTCAGAAACCATGTCTTTCAATAACTCAGAAACTATAGAGGTGTCAGTCTTACTAAAAGATATCGTATTACCCAGTTAGTGACTGGGTTGTGGTCGTCAGATAGGCAGTCGCTCCATGTAAAATACTGGTATTCAGCTGCATCATCAGATTGACTTGCTGTATTAAAGTATTGCATAATTCAGGAATCCCCAGATAAGAATCTAACAAAACCAAAACACACATTTTTATTCCGAATCAGGGAAGTAATCTTGGAGCATTCATCAAAAATATACAAAACGTTAATACACAAAATGTCTGTATTTTTTTCCTCTCTTTTTGTTCGCAGACTCATTTTTTCCTCATTTGAAACTTCATATGTCACGGATCTCTCCTTTGTAGAGAAAATTGTCGGAAATGTGAGGGATTTAATATCTATGCTCCATTCCTCAAGCGGTATGCGGTAAGGGTTTAGTTTATTTAATAAATAACGATTAGAAATAGGAGCAATAGTACGCAATTTTATGGATGGATTTGTTTCGTTAAAACTTCCACAAAAGATCATCCGTCTTTTGTTTAATATATCATACTGTGACCTGTGTTTGAGGAATAAGGGTCAAAATCAAAAGTAACTATTGAAATTAGGCTTTTAGTTAGGATTTTTGTCACGTCAACACTACATAAAACGGCCCCCCAAAACGCCCGCCTCTCTCTCTACTTTCCAGTGCTTTTGTTGGGAAAAAAAAGTGACGCAACAAACACCCCAGTTAAACATCAATATGTTAAGTTAGAAGAACTCGATTCTTTTAAATAGATTGAAATAATGGTTCTCTTTTTGAATACTGAAAGTAGATACCCAAAAAAAACAAAAGAGGAACGAATAAATCCTCTCGTACATACAGAACCACAAATGGCGTTTATGATCGGATTAAATCTATTCTAGTTGATAGTGTCACAAATTGTTCAAATGTTTGCTACAACCAGCAGTGACTCTGCGAGCAATTTTGTGCAACAAATCGTCCACATTAGATACACCTAGGTACGCTTGTGTCCAAATCCTAACCAGCTAACTGGACAAAATTTTGTCGTCAAATTCTCTCGCACCGTAATGCTTGCTGCTAGCTTGTTTGCGCATAGTCTCGTTTCGGCGCAAACAAATGCGTTAGCAAAAATTTAGTCGCTCGCCTACTTCGATTAATCGACTAATCTAAACGAACCATCAACATACGACACACCACTTACTACACAAGCGCAATCAAATCAAAATCAATCAAATGGTTATTACATAATTGGTTGATCAATTATTATTAATTTAACAATAACACAATGTCGTTTGCGAAGGTCGTGTTCGAATATAACGCCTGTTGTCAACGCCTGTATTGCGTGTGTTTAAAACTGACATACAAAACATTACGACGGTATTCCTCAAGGGTTGGGGCAGACGTGTACCTAGAACTCACCTGGGTACATATCCAGTCTCCGGGCTGTTAATGAAAAAATGGTCAAGATCTTCTTCTTTTTCGTGTAGTTAGTGACTAACCTGGTGTCAGAGTTAATGCTACCCATGGGCCTCTGACTTAGCATCACATGCTGTTGAGAAATATCTCTCAGACATGCCGGTTTCCTCACGACGTTTTACTTCACCGAATTTTTTAAGCAAGTGATAATTATATAATACGCACATGAATCCGAAAAATCAGAGGTGCGTGCCTTGGGTTCGAACTCGAAACCTATGACTTGGCAGTCCGGTCACACCACTAGGTCAAGATGGAAAAATCCAATAACACTGGATGAATGGATGGGTGCTCACCAGGAGCGCTTGCAGCCACTAGACCAACGAGGCAGTTTTAAAACTAATAGCTGCGTTTGTATTGTTATATTATGATCAGCCTATAACGTTCCCACTGCTGGGACACAGGCGTCCTCCCTACTAAAGATAAGGAACCGTAATCCACCACGAAAGCCTGGTTTGTGTCATGCAAACTTTTCTAATAATTATAAGATACTGGCATAAAATGATGAGTGAACGTTAATTCAAAAGAAGGCAAAAAAAATATATAATGATGTAAAAATGAAGATCCGACTGTAGAAATAATTATCTAAGTTATACTATAAACTCATGTCTTATTTTCTTGCTCGCTGAGAGCTAAGCACCGCCTACTTGGCTAAAAAATATGTCATATAAATTGGCAATAACCACAGAACCTCTTTAACTGTTCTGTGGCAATAACTCAAGAACGTCTAAAATACATATACCCATGTATATAAGTAAATATAGCGTCAAACAATTTCTTCGAATACATAATAATAGTACCCATAACTAAGGATAGAGGAATTTTCGAAGAAATTCGTTCAGGAAATTTATTATTAGTTTCAAACAAAACCGCGGCTCCACGGACTGAGTTTATTGGATGATTTCACAAAAGGGATAAAACAATTATAATATTAGGATACTTGGGGTATTTAAGTAAGAATTTTTGGTTATTTAAGCTTAGGTTTTGTTTACCGTAAGCCTGAAAAAGGGTCATTGTACACATAATTGTGTACGTATTTTACAACAAAAACCCTTTTCGAATGTATGATAAAATCAGCAGATCATGTTCACAAAAACCGACAAAATAGTGTTTATGAATATCAAACTGTATTTTGACTACGTAAAAGTTCTAATTATAAACAATGTTGTCAATTCTGAGTTCAAATTGTCAAGTTCTGTAAGTATGTACTGGCTAAAACGCCCCAAATCATATTTCGACTCATTTACATCCTGAAACTGACCGAAATGACTTGAATTGCGAAAAACCTATGGAAATTTGAATTTCGCGGTCTCTGGCGCATTCCCCTCAAGCGGTCCGGCTGTAGGCGGCATGCTCTAAACCACTTCTTTCATTTTTTTTCTACCCAGTAGCTGACGCAAGACGAGTGTTGGTCGTGGTCATGGGGTTACTTTTTTTTGGACGTTGGGAAATCAAAATGATTCCTCCCGCTCTGGGTGGAGCGGAAGGGAGTGTCAGACTCTTACTGACTAAGCGACAGCAGTGATAGCCTAGTAGTGAGACCGTCGGACTGCCAAATTATAGGTTTCGAGTTCGAACCCAAGGCGCGTACCTCTGATTTTACGAATTCATGTGCGTAGGTATTGTAAAATTATCACTTGCTTAAAAATCGGCGAAGGAAAACATTGTGAGGAAACCATCATGTCTGAAAGATATTTCTCAACAGCTTGTGAAGCTAAGTCAGAGGCCCATGGGCAGCATAAAAACTCTGACACTTTCACTAAACACACGAAAAAAAATACCTGACTAAAACTCAACCATTTTCCTTCCTCAGCGTTTTATATTCCAGGGTACCTAACCCTTCCGAACAATCCTGCTGGACGGGGTTACTTGAGAATTAAAACCTCATCATTGAAAGCCATCAATACAATTAGTTGGTATACAATTATTATTATTCAAGAGGGAAAATTGTCTCAGTCAGTAAAGTTTGGAGGGGATTAACAACAAATCCTCGCTCCTACATAATAACTCGACTTATCCCCTTCCGTGGATAAATGTTTAAACCACGCCAGAAATGCTTGCGTTTTATTTCTTTTGCTTTTTGTTTGATGAAGAGTTAATTACTTTGCGGATTCTCCTTGTTTTGAGAAAATTGTGTGTTGATCTTTACGACTATGTATCATTCGCGAGAATTCATACGGCAGTAGTACATTTTTTTTAATTTATTGTGTACAAAAGAGTATTTTATTTTTCTATCCATTTTCTCCTATAAGCATAATTATAATACATGCAGAATTCTCTGACCACGAGGAGTAATTCGTAACTGTTTGTACAGTCAGCCAAATGTATCATTCGCGAGAATTCATACGGCAGTAGTACATTTTTTATTTAATATATTGTGTACAAAAGAGTATTTTATTTTTCTATCCATTTTCTCCTATAAGCATAATTATAATACATGCAGAATTCTCTGACCACGAGGAGTAATTCGTAACTGTTTGTACAGTCAGCCAAATGTATCATTCGCGAGAATTCATACGGCAGTAGTACATTTTTTATTTAATATATTGTGTACAAAAGAGTATTTTATTTTTCTATCCATTTTCTCCTATAAGCATAATTATAATACATGCAGAATTCTCTGTAATGTTCAAAATAAAACCCATAAATTTATATAAAAGTGTCACGGTTAATGAAATACATTATTACCTACAGTTATTTATTATTCTGTTGGGTGTACCTTATCAATTGGTTTATGGGTACTGAATATAATGAAACCCTCGGATTTTGATTCTATTTGCCAAACAATGGCTTCAAATAACTTTTGAATTTATTACAGTTTAATGTGCCGTTTCATTGGAAACCTTAAAGGTGAAACTTTATTCAGTTTTGAATATTTTATTAGGTATTAAAACAGAAAATATTACATTTAGAGAGACCTGTTATAAATAATTAATTCACGTTTTAAGTAATTAAACTGTCAGAGGACGACCGAAAGGTAAGGCTATCTATACTATCGACCTATCAAAATGTAACATAACAAGTCACGCGTCACAATCGCACGAGATTAAAATTAAAGTTAAGAAAAAAAACTTGCATAGAGGATGGAACTTATTGATGGGCTTTATTGTTGTCTAAATAAATAATAATAATAAATAAAGAAAAAGCTTAAAAAACGAAGAAGAGTCTCTCAAAATTTTTGACAAAAACCATTAGCCACTACTCAAACTTCTGTTCGCAATAAACGACATTCCCGTTGGTAATATCGTGTATAAACTAAGTGCTCCTGAAAACTTCCGAAAGATTCAACTAATAAAGAACACCCGGCTCCTCCCAGCTAATGTACATAAATCTGAGATTATTAATTTCTTCGAGGGAAGCAAAGTTTGTCTCGAAGTTATTGCTGAAGATCTCGCTTTTATGTTGAATTTGTTTTAGTTATTTCTTCTACATTTCCTGTAATTCCAGTTGTGGTTTTCTTAAATGATATTGTTTTTGCCCATCAGCATAATTTCTCCAATTCCAATTTATTTGTGGAAGTTTGTCAGCGGACTGCCGTTAAAATAACCTTGCATTTCCATGTCATCTTCATCATCTTCGTAATAAAAGTTCAACCGATCATCTGGCAACTGACGTCTGGACTTGTAGTATTTACAATCATAACCATCACCATGGTAGAAATGAAGGTATTGATAATCCACTAAAAAAAAATTAAAGTAAGTAAGAATTTTTTTTTCAGAATTAAAATTGGCAACATTGTAACATTAAAATCTTAGAAATAATTTACAAAGGTACATATTATATTGTATAATGCCTGTGATAGGGCAAACCTGGCCTAGGCGGTAGGAATGCACACGTTATTAGTTATTAAAAATTATAAGTGTAGGAATTTCTAAAATCTCGGAACGGAAAACGGGCACACGGAAACACGTACCTTTTTCTTTATCATATTAACAAAAAAAAATACTGAGATAAAATGCATTAAAGTCGTGGAGTGGGGGCTCGCTACATCACAAGTGAAACTACAAAATTATAGTGTATTTTTCTTTAGTTGTCTCAATTGGTAAACAAATGTCGCGACTAATATTAAGATTTCTAGGTAATGTATGTGTCTTTGAAGCATTTTTTTTAAATAATTCATGCCTTAAGTGTATTATTCAAAGTTCAAGACGTTTATGCTTAACTCAAAGTGTTTGATTGATACGAAAAATCAGAATTTTCGTCCCGTGTTTGTTTACCAAATTGGACACTGTAAAAGAAATACACTATATGTACTCGTGACATCATGCCACTTTTCAACTCAATATTATATCAGCGTTGTGTAATCTTTGGATTACGTAAAAAAAGGAAATATATGTCCAATATTTTTGGTAAATCTAGCTTATGGACTAAAAAAAATTCTAGTCATCATCCCTTTCAAACTGGTGGAATACTTCACTAGTCCATCAAGTTTACCAATGACCTCGGATATTCATTACGTGTCATGAAGGAACCAGAAACGTTCTTAATAATCCTAACTACATAATTCGAAAGTAAAGTTTGTCAATTTGTTTGTTAACTTTTTACGCCACTGAACCAATCATCCTTAAAATATGCATAACATTATCAGGTGTAGAGAAACTAATATAAAGTACCTTTCATCCCGCAAAACAGGTCTGTTCTTGAAGGAAACAGCAAAGACGTTCTTATGATAATAGATGACACCACGTATGTAGGTATATGTTCCGTTCTAAGCCCATGATTGCAACGGCCGAACAACAAACAGAGTACAACGTGAATTAATTGTTAAATTCTAAATTAATGCGGAACTATACCGTGGGCTAAAGCTGATATAGTGATAAATAATACTGAACTTACGTCGATGTCTTTTATCGCTTCCGAAAATGCCTTGATATGGTTTCCAGGTTGTATTTCTAACTCTGTGCCTACAATTCTCAAGTTCCAATTGGCACATGTTCGGAAAGTTAACCCAATACACTGAATTACCATAAGCACAAACGGTGTGGAAATATGAACTGAAAAAAGAGAGAGCTACATTAGAGATGATTCAAATAAGAGTTTACAGTTAAGATGCCTAGGTAAAAATCATCTGCTTAGCCTTTTCCCAACTATGTTGGGGTCGGCTTCCAGTCTAACCGGATGCAGCTGAATACCAGTAATACCAGTATTTTACTTGTAGCGACTGCGTATCTGAACTCCACAACCCAGTAACTGGGCAATACGATACCCCTTGGTAGATTCTGTCAGATTTTCGGTGTTCTGACGATCCGTAACGACTTTGACAGATGCACAAATGACAGCCTAGGTAAAAATAAAGAAGTTATATTTAGTTCATCAGTCAGAGAATAAAATATCGTCCCCGTAGATGGAAAATTAAATAAGTCCGATTTTGGCGATTTTGACGTTTCCCTATTTTCAAAACACCAAAAACATGCCGCATATTTGAGCCTTACAGGCATTTTAGTATCTTATTCCGTTCCAAAATTATAGCCATTTTGTCGGACAGATGGAATAATAAATATCTTCATACGGGCACCATTTTTCTAAAGGAAAAATAAATAACTCGGTAAATAAATCAATAACTGTGGTCCATGATAAGTTGAATATCAAATAAACTAAACAACATGAGTTGTTGAATTTTTCCTCAACTTAAAAATTCTTTCACAAAACTAACTAAGTTCTAGGAGAACTAAATAACTCTATTTATTTAATTCTGCTGTTCAGAATTCTGACATAACGTACCTTATTTATAAATACACTCGAGAGCAATGAATCCGGGTCACTTAAAGAATCCTAAAAATCTCGGAAACTAAAAATGCTAGGTTAATGCAATAAATTGTATTTAATAGACAATGTAATACTCCTTAAATGAAGGTATTAAAACTTCTTAGTTATTGTAAAGTTATATCATAAAAAAATCAAATTTGAAAAAGGGCCACTTTCGAAGATGGAACTACGAAATTACAGCATTTGGTTTTGCTTTTGTTTGTAATCTGTCATTTATGTGGGTACATAAACCATGTTGATAGTGCTCTATATTCATTATTCAAGCTGAAATTATGTCGCTTACGCCTGAAGAATGCACCAGAATACTTACAATGCTGGAAACCAGCCGGAGTCAGCGCGATACAGCCAGGACTGTCGGTGTGTCGCTGTCAACAGTACAAAGAGTTCTCCGACGTTACGAAGAAACTGGTTCTAACCTACGCAGACCAGGAACGGGCAGAACCAGGTGTACCACAGCACGAGAAGACCGATACTTGGTGAACACCATGCTTCGAAATCGCTTTCTCACAGGAACTGAACTCACAAATCAGTTTCGACACCTCGGAGGAAGTAACCCAAGTGCATGGACAGTAAGACGTCGGCTTGCTGAATCTAACTTAAAACCCCTTAGACCTGCAAACGGCCCTAAACTGGAGCGTGGGCATCGTATTTCAAGACTAAGATATGCCCAGGGCCACGTAAATTGGAGTATTGAAGATTGGTCAAAAGTTATGTTCTCCGACGAATCAAAATTTATGCTCTACAAGCACGATGGAAGACACAGAGTGTATCGAAGACCAGGGGAAAGATTCAAGCAAGCATGCATCGAAGAAAAAGTAGCCTACGGTGGTGGGTCTGTACTTGTGTGGGCCGGAATTTCTTCTGAAAGTCGCACAGAGCTGGTGATCATAGAAAACGGCTCTTTAACTAGCGTAAGATATGTGGAAGAAATCCTCAATGATCACGTTGGTCCATTTATGGTCAATTTAGGTGAGGATGCTATATTTATGCATGACAATGCCCGACCTCATACAGGTAGGATTGTGAATGACTACCTTCAAGAGATGAACATTACTCGTATGGAGTGGCCAGCGCGCAGCCCGGATATCAACCCGATCGAGCATGCTTGGGACGAGCTAGGCAGATGCGTAAAACAACGAAACCCTCCCCCAATCACGCTTCGTGAGCTCAAAATTGCTCTCACAGAGGAATGGGAGAATATTCCCCAAAATCGTATAAGGAACTTGGTGTACAGCATGCCAAACCGCGTAAACGCAGTAATGGAAGCACGAGGAGGCAATACGAAGTATTAAAATTCAAGAAAATCGTAATAAAGTTCAAAAATTTCATGTTTCCTATTTTTGTTTTAAGGAGAGATCAGCAGTTTTTTTCTTTAAGTAATTTTGTGTTAATAAAATGTATGGTGACTCATATTTTTTTTACTTTCATTTAAGGAGTATTACATTGTCTATTAAATACAATTTATTGCATTAACCTATCATTTTTAGTTTCCGAGATTTTTAACATTCTTTAAGTGACCCGGATTCATTGCTCTCGAGTGTACTTGATGTTATCTATTTCTTCTACAACTAGATAATGATTAATTATAAAATGCTAGGCAAATAAAATTACATAAATTAAGTTGTTTATAATTGCCATAAAACGAAATGCACCTGAGGAAAGTTATCATTAAATTTCTTTTATTTGAATTGTGACTCTTAAAATGAAGAATTAAGGTTACTTTTAGCTTGTCACACAAATTGTTTTTTGGTAAGATATTTTCGTTAAACATTTTTTTAATAGTGAAACTACGGAGGGTATGTACCTACGTTTAAATCAATTAGCCAATAATTTGCAGCAGAAAAACATTAGTAGGTATCATGCAAAAAAATGACAAAATCTTTTTTTTGTTTTGATTTTTGAAATTATGGCCACTGAGCCGCTCAGGTCCTCCAGTCAGTTATCCCTGGGCGGAACAAAGAACGGCGATATTAATCGACCACTTCGCCATGCTCTGGAGCAACAGGTCCTAAGCGCAGGCGCAGTGGCTGATATTCGCCTGGAGGAGGCGTAATGCAGCCGTCACTCTTCCATAATAAGCCCCCCCCCTGGGTCCCCTGCTAGGGGACCTCGGTAGTGGCGGCAACGGCGGCGGCGGCGACAGCAGTGGCGGCAGCGGCAGCGGCGGCGGCGACAGTGGGGATGGCGACGGCTGCGGAGGGCATACCTCTCCTCCTGATCCTGGCAGGCGAAGCGCAGGACTTGTTCCCCGCCCGGTGATCGGCGTGCTTTCCAGCAGCCACACATGCGACGCAGTGTGGCCCGGCGTTGCACGAGCCGGCCGTGTGTCCGGGCTGACCGCAGCGGAAGCACAGAATGCTGTCCACCTCCGAGGTGCACTGGACGCCATCGTGGTGCCCTACGTGGCAACGGAAGCATCTCAGAGGTCGGGGTTCCAGCAGCTTAACCTGTGCTGAAACCCAGCCCACCAGAGCCTTTCAGCTGCGCATGATGCGCATTATTATTATTTATTTTATTTATATTATTAAAGTAAAGTTTACAAAAAGTCTTAATTTATCAACTATGCCCCACAAAACCGCATGTCTGCGCATTTCACAGGCTTTCACAGACTCGAGCCTCGTTTAAGGACGCCCGCAGCTTTTCGGCTAGGGCGTCAGCGGTGGGGCCCCTCGACGCACTGGGAATCTCCAGCATGCGGGCGCTGATTGCGGTCACTCTATGTCGGAGGCCCCCGGTGATCCCCAGCTCCTGGAGGTTCACCGTCTCACGTGCCTAAGTGTGTACGTCGCGGTACGTCACGCCCCTCTTGACCGCGTCCGGCTGCAGCGTAATTACTACAGCAGCGGTCTTTGAGGCGCGGAGCCTAGCCGCGACGGCTCGTTTCTTGCGGCGCCGCCTTTTTGCCATTTTTCTGGGAGTCTTGGCCGCCTTCGCCGCGACTACCTGCCACTCAGCGTCGGTCGCTGGAGGCTTCGGGCGCTGGGGAGAAGGCTCTGAGACCCTATCCACCTGCGCCGGTGGAGACTTCTTGCCCATTTTAGTAGTCTTTCGGGCCGGCGCTGGCGCCGGGGCTTTGCCGGACGGTGCTGGTTTTGCCGGCGCCAGGGCTGTGCCCGACGGCCCGGGTTTTGGGACGGTTGCTTCCGCAGCGGCCGCATACGAAGCTGGCTTTGGTCTCCACCTCCTTTTGGGGCTCTTCCGCTAGCTAAACAGCCTCACGGGCAGTGAGCCCCCTCCCTTTGCCCAACCGTTTGCCAACCCGTTCCCTGCCGCAGTGGGCAACTCCCCGGCGCGGTGGGTACTCTCTGAGCCTCCCGTGCTCGCGCCATCAGATGCGGCGTCAGAGTCTGACCCCGCATCACTCCTCTCGTCTGGGTTTTGTGTTCCATACTAAATCCCATGAGTAACAAACTTTGTGTACTAGCTCAAAACTAAAGGTCCGCACTAGTGACTGAACAAAGCTACCCATCAGTCAAGCTTACAACCCCTCTCACGGTGCGCCGCCGCTTAGGGGCTTGGGGTTTTTTTATAGAGGTTAGTCTTCCTCGTGGTCCGGGCGGTTAAACCAAGACCCTCGACCCCCTTCAACAGTCAGAGACATGACCGTAACTGTCTCCGTGGCTACGAAATTAGCGGTGACAGGAGGGTTACCCCTCCTGCCTGCCCGGCAGGGTAAGTGCACACCGGGCCCGCTCTCCACCACAGTTGCCGCTCTGCTACCAGAGCGGCATGTGAGGAGCGATCCTCCTGGCAGAACATTAGCATGCGCTCAGCGAGAAACCAATGATGCACCGGCCCGAAGACTGGCCTTCCCCCCGGACGTGTCCAGAAAAGAACTCCAGTCCCCGGGCGCACGTAGAGGTTTTCTGCCGGGCACCCCTTTACCTACTACTTAAGTACGTCTTTGGTAATTAGGTCTCTGATTTTAGAGCCATAATGTTATTTTTTGGGTTCAAATTATTTTCTGTTTTGATTTGAAAGAATACTTTAAGTTAATTTGTTTCCACTTGTTATAATTGATGTGTTTATTTTTTTATGTTTGTGGTAAGATAAGTATCTGATAACAGTACACTTTTTCTAAATTTTAGTGTACTGTTCTATTTCTTCCGTAATGTCACTTTATTAATATCATAATACAGCTTTTATTTTATATTAGACCAATGATAGTTAAAAAATATCAAAGTTATAATAACGAACAAAGCCACTAGATTTTACATTTAAAAATATTTCGAGTTTGATAAATTCAATAACTGCATTTATTTCACCAAATTTTACTCTATCAAATGTATTTAGTTTGTAGGGAAACTAAATAAATAGCCGAAATAAGTAACTAATTGTAGTTACGTTTCAATAACAGTTGTGGCAAAATTAAACAACTTGATTTTTTATTTGTTATTTAATTATGGTTAAAGATAGAGTTCAGTTTGTTAAATCATATTGTGAAATGTAATCAGGTCCACAATATATAAAATTACCTACAGTAAAATTATAACACATTTTTTATCAAATGTACATTAACTGAAAAAAAATCACTAAATCGCGTTTATCTCAGAACTACAAATTCGGAGTTATTTAGTTTTCCATCTACGGGGACGATATATTAGACACGATGGCGTACCGTAAAACAGGGTGAATAGGGATGCAGAAGTGAAACGGGACGAAACTTTAAAAGCGATTTAAGCATTGAATAATATAGTTTGTGGCCAAGGACTCGTAATGTGTTTACTGTACAATATTTAATGGTCAATTGTTCTGATTGGCAACAAACTATATTATTTCAATGTTAAAATCCATTTATAAGTTTCGTTCCGATTCACCCCTGCATCCATAGTCAGCTGGTATACCTTAATGCGCTGGCGACTGTACTAACAATCTTAATCCACACTTCGGACTACTGTCTATAGTTTTTTTGTAAGCTCATTTCGGCTCTGTCAATATTGTTGTTGTTAGGCAGCGTTACCTAAGCATTACGTTTCAGTAATTAGGTTTCGTAAAGTTACGTATGGATTTTTTTGCCCGTGCTATGGAATAACTTGCCCACTCTTTTCCATACGAAACTACGTTTTGGACGAGACATCTAAAATCTATTTATTCTAATTTTTTGACGTTCTAATGTGTTTCTATATGAAATAAATGATTTGACTTTAACTTTGATTGATTTTTTTTTTATTCAAGCAGTAATAGCCAAGTAGTGTGACCGACGGTCTGCCAATTCCTAGGTCTCGAGTTCGAACCCATGACACGCAGTCTGACTTTTCGGATACATGTGCGTATTGTATAATTATCACATGCTTAAAAAACGGTGAAGGAAAACTTCGTGAGGAAACTCTCATGTGAAGCCAAGTCAGAGGCCCATGGGCAGCATAAAAACTCTTTTTTTTTTAAGGCTGGGAAATCATCCAATGACTTCTCCCGACCAAAAACAAAAAGAATAGTAGACATAACTTTTACGAAACATTGTTAACAGTTTACCACGTCGACTGAAAGATGAAGTTATCAGCGAGATGTGAACGAGTACTGAAGTTAATTAGTAGATGTTAATGAACTAATTACGATGACGTTAAATTCCTCATTATTGATTCTAGTCTTCATAACGAAAACTTAATTAAAACGGCTCTTATTATTGCCTTTTTTTTAAGGCTGGGAATTCATCCAATGACTTCTCCCGCACTGGGTGGAGCGGAAGGGAGTGTCAGACTCTTACTGACTAAAACCCATCCATATTCCTTCCTTAGCCCTTAATGTTCCGGGGTAGCGGTAACCCTTTCGGACAATCCCGCTTAGCATAAAAAATCTGGCACCAGGTTAGTCACTTAATCACACTTTTTTTTTTATTATTTGCATACCTGTCTCTGATACATCTCGTATGCCAGTAGAAACAGTCGTAATAGTCGTCGTAAATCTTCGTACTCAGATTCTTTAAGAGATCATAGTCCACTCCTTCAAATACTATTGGGACAGAGACTGTTATAAAAGGCATGGGTGGAATCTTCATTAATTTTCCCAGTTCTTGTACAATAGTATCCAAATCAGTTACGTTAGGGCCTCTATCTTCTTCATCGCCATCTCGTGGGTCGACTTCGTTTCCATTTGTAAGATGGACTGAAACATGTTAAAAAATAATGTAAACCCATTAAAGTTATTCTTCCACTCATCATTTGCCTTTACTAAACTACGTATGAAGCTGAATACTTAGTGCACCATCTGACCTCCAGAATTCAGTTAGTGGGCAGAGATAAACTACGATAACATGGCCCGCCCCTCCAAAATTCAAAACGTTCGAAAGTATTTGTAATCGCTATCAGGTCTCACAACGCATGTTGCTGCCAGCATGCTACTGAAAACGAATACATACGTACAAACTTTTTCATAATTATGTCCCTACAAACATTGAAGCAGTAATTTGGAAGGGCGCGCCATGTTTTCCTAGTTTATGTCATGCAACATGCTACTATGTATTTGGTAAAACTGGTTGTCGGACTTTCGTGCTTTCGACAAAGATCCACAATAGGGATGAACTAAAGAAAATATATTAAATCCGTAAGTTAGATAATAAAAAAAAATTAGACACGTATTTTTGGCTTTACCATATTCATTAAAGTTGGGGAGCGGGGGCGTTGTTGAAGAGAAAAAATAAAAAAAAAACATGTCCAATATCTTAAAAAATAAATTTTAGTCAACATCCCTATTGATAGCAATGACTGACAGATTATCATCTTTTCCGCGGCAAGATGGGGTCTGAAGTAAAAAATATATACCTATTATGTAAAAGTAGTAAAAAAAATAGAAAAAAAAGGGACGACTAGCTCATAGGGCGTCAAAAATTGATCTCCACCGCTGTCAGTGGAAAATGTGCCCAAAAGGCTGGCAGCGTTGCTGCGCTGGATGTCAATGCTGATTCATTGAATTAAAAATTTGACCAGCCTTCTGGTCACATGGAGTCTAACAACCGCTATATCCCGAAATATTCGATCAGCACTCGGAACCTACGGCCCTAGTGTTTCAACAACAAACGGCTCGAACATAGTACCTTTCTTATAGGTAATAATAATAATAATATCCTTTGACATTTCACACAACGCCGTATCGTCCCAAGCTAAGCAACCTAATGCTTGTGTTATGGTAACGAGATGGCTGATAAACTACTTATATACATTTTTTTTTTTTGTAAATACATACACATTATAAATAGAAAAACACCCACACCCGTAACAAATACTTGCAGGTCGTACAAATATTTGTTCCGTGCGGGAATTGAACCCGTGACATGCTGCGCAGCAGTCAATCGCTCAACCGTTGCACCAACCGTGTCGTCAAAATACAGGAAAAGAAATGAAAATGGATGAAATCTTTCCAAGAAACTTGATAAATTAAATGAAAGGAAAACCATGATATTTGGACTTACATATAAATTCAATGAGTCAAGTTAAAGCTTTTTAACTCAAAGATCCATCTGTTTACTTATGTTAGTAATTAATAATTATCATTTATCCATTCAAAATGACGAGTTACTATTTAGATAATACGGTACAATCAGATAGCCTACGAGATTACCAGATCTCACCCCTTTAGATTTTTTTTTTGGGATAATAATATGTGAAAAATCTAATTTTCATTAAATCTTATGCGAAAGTAAACGAGTTGAAGTTCAGAATACGTAATAATAATAAAATAATAATCATTTATAATATTCACCACAACACGTTATTAAAGGTAGAACTGAATTCTTTAGAAGAATATATTTGTGTATCCAAGAAAATGGAGCCCATTTCGGGCAACTAATTAGTTAGTTTACCATTTTTTGTAAATAATTAAAATAATTTAAGATTTCATGATTTTCCCATCATTTAATTTATCAAGTTTGTTAGAGAGATTTCATCCTTATAATTGATCCTAACGATTGATGCAATAAAAGTACGGTCTGTAATTTTTACAGACTTTAGCAGGTTCGATTCTCGGGTGTGCCAAGCGAATTTTTGAAAATCTTTCAAAGTCAAAGTCAAAGTCAAAACATTTATTTCAAATAGGCCCAAGAAAGGCACTTTTGAACGTCAAAAATTAACAAGAAATAGAATTGATTCTAGTCGCCCCTTCCAAAAGGTAGTTTCGTGTGGAGAAGAATGGGCAAGAAACTCCACCGTTACTCTTTTAAAATGTTTCACAATGTTTTGTATACATGTATTATAATATTATAATATGTGAAGACGATGCACCCAGAATAAAAACAATACACCAAAATGGTGAAAAGAAGAACGCTCTTTTAAAATGTTTCACAATGTTTTGTATACATGTATTATAATATTATAATATGTAAAGACGATGCACCCAGAATAAAAACAATACACCAAAATGGTGAAAAGAAGAACGCATGTAGCAGTGAAAAATAAACTTAATTAGGTATGTCATAAGTACATGGTGCTCACATATTTACAAACATTCTAAAAGTTAACAATAATAAATTAATCAATGTGTGAGATGTTATTCCAATATAATAAAATAATATGGTACAAATTATAAATTATTACCTAATTTACTTAGCAACCAGTTTGATTTTGTCTAGACACTAGATTGTCCTGTGGAGCAGGACCAGCATGTTTCCAAGCATCCTTATCCTTGATATAATCCTCTAATTTGTAATAAGCTTGTTTATAAAGTGTACTTTTAATATGAGTTTTAAATTTTCTTTCATTTAATTTCAGTATGTCACAAGGTATTTTGTTGTAACATTTAACACAGAACCCCATAAAAGATGTATGTACTTTGGACAATCTGAAAAATGGTTGAACTATTTTGTCTTTATTTCTAGTATTAAAGATATGCCTATCACTTATTTTGTTAAAAAGATGTCTATTTTTTCTTACATACATAATATTTTCATAAATGAATTGGCAAGGAACCGTCATAATATTAATCCTTTTAAATAGTTCCCTAAGCGATTCGCGACGACGAAGATTGTAAATGGCTCTGATCGCTCGCTTTTGCAAAATAAAAATGGATTCAATGTCAGCAGCCCGACCCCACAGTAAAATGCCATACGACACACTTTGAATGCAGTTTTCTTTCTATTCAAAAATAAAGGAATGTTTCCTTTGAGTAAAATGTTCTATTTACAGTATTAAGAGTACTTTCCCTCCAGGTGGCATTACAAAATTCCACCCTGTATATGGTATATGGTATTAGATTTTCAACTACACAAAAAATTTGGTAAATTAAAAACATTCTTACCATTGATAGCATAAATAAAAAACACAACCAAACAAAAAGAATAGTAGACATAACTTTTACGAAACATTCTTAACAGTTTACCACGTCGACTGAAAGATGAAGTTATCAGCGAGATGTGAACGAGTACTGAAGTTAATTAATAGATGTTAATGAACTAATTACGATGACGATAAATTCCTCATTATTGATTCTAGTCTTCATAACGAAAACTTAATTAAAACGGCTCTTATTATTGCCTTTTTTTTAAAGCTGGGAATTCATCCAATGACTTCTCCCGCACTGGGTGGAGCGGAAGGTAGTGTCAGACTCTTACTAACTAAAACCCATCCATGTTCTTTCCTTAGCCCTTTATGTTCCAGGGTAGCGGTGACCCTTTCGGACAATCCCGCTTATCTTATTATTGCCTAAGTGTAACCCACGATATTCTTGGAAATCTCTCCCTCCGTTTTCATAAGCGAATGCTGTTAGATAGCAGGTTTCGTTTATAGGTACTTAGGTACCCAACGGATGCTTTACTGCAGCCTTTCTCATAGTGGGTGATAACGCCTCCTTGTGGGCGCTGCAGGCCTAAAAGGAGGGCAACAAGAGACCAAGAAAAAAAAGGGGCGTAATTTCATCTTGATAGTGATTTTTAAGTGGGTGAAGAAATAGGGGTGCTTAAAAATAATTTATTCTTCAAGTGGGCAGTAGAAATAATAAATTTGGGTTGGCTTTAATGTCTGAACCAGGCTTTCTACCCAAAACGAATATTTTAATAATAGACATTGATTTATAATAATAATAATAATAAAATTTATTTACTCAAAACAAGGAATTGTAGAACACATTAAAAATACAGTTTTACAAAATAAGTACAATTTCTACAAACGTGTGGGTGAGCACTGCTCTCCTAGCTAGGTTATGGAAACCTGTTTAAGGAGAAGCAGTCCGGTCCCCTAAGGTACAATGACGTAAAGTTACTTATTGGTTCTGATGTTACTGTTACAATTTCGAAGAATTGAGTTAGACAATTAAAAGTTTAAGATACAGTTTGTTATCTTTAAAATAATAATAATAAATTGAGATAAATGTGTGTGTGTATGATTGGGTATGTGGTGTGTGTGTATGATTGGGGGTGTGGTGTGTGTGTGTGTGTGTGTGTGTGTGTGCGTGTGTGTGATTGTGTGTGTCGATGTTTGTCACCTTATGTTAAGAGCTTTTCAGTTTCGTCGTATGACTTATCTTGAAGGTAGGATTGTATAATCTTTTTGCATTTGTAATTTATACCTTTGTACTTTAATTATTTCCGTTTTAGCCGGTTTGCATAATTTGAAAATAAACTTAATCGAACCTCTAATAAATCCTCTTTTGTGCTCTTAAAAATATTATTGAACAGTGTTTAAATGAAATAAAAAAGAGTTGCTATTTTTATATGTGAACGGGTTATTTTATTATATTGATTGAGTCTCTTTTTGTAAACGAAAAATCCAAAATAATATTTTTTATCACTTTTTATCAACTGTTTAATCAATTTGTACCTTGATATGTTCCTAAAATTGTTAATTAGTGACTAATCTTCGGAACAGCTACTGGACAGATTTAAATGATTTTTTGTTTTATAGGTATTAAGTTTGGGCAACATATAGGCTACAATTTATCTTGGAAACTTGAACACCTGATGCAGAACCGCAACTAAACTATACTACTACTATACTAAAATAAGAGATACAAAAATGGTACCAATGCAAAAGTTGTTTGGTCTGATGGGTATTTCCTGTTGACTTACAAAAATGAAAGATCTGGAACGTCTCGAATCGTCTCGCGCATCCAGAATTATAAACTCACAAACATACAGACTGACATTTTTAATATTAGAAGGAAGAAGAATATAATGATTAAATTGCAACAACTATTAAATTGCACCCCACCCTCAGCGCTCAAAACTTTTGTGGTTTCATACATCGTCCGTTCCAGGCACACCAGGCATAATGTAGTCTAATCTAGACTCTAGGCTACTACTGAGAAATTTCTGATGAAAAAACCCGATGACACTTTGCCCGACTTGGGAATCGAACCCTGGAACTTATACTCAGTAATAGGGCTTGCGACCACTAGACTAACGAGGAAGTGGAAGTTGGAAGTGGATAGTAATTGAAATACCAATGCAGTACTAATTTATGTTTATGTATTATAACATTTTACAACTTATGCTTAACTAGCTTTAACCTACGGCTTTACCGTATTATAAAGTATTATATGTGGTACTCCAAGACTATAATCAATCTCTGTACCAAATTTCATCCAGATCCGTTCAGCCGTTTGAGCATGATTAAGTAACAAAAATACAAACACACACTGACAAACTTTCGCCTTTATAATAATAGCGTGCTGTGATATCATATTATTGTATATTTTCGAACGGTTGCGTAATACTTTCTGTTTCAGCATCAAGCCCACCAAGTTTAAAGTACCATATCACCGCTTGTCTTTCAGACGTGGCATATCTTCCGTAATATTGACAGTCGAAATGTTTGCCGTTGTGGTATATTTCATCTGCAAATTTAACAAATATTATTCAATTGACAATGAAAAAATTAGGCTTAGGCCAGATATCTCCGACACAGGAGACGCTACGGGCATAGGGAGCTGCGTGACCACTAAACAAGCATATAAACAAACGCACACACACACTCACTAACATTTATCTTTATAATATCAGTATGATGGATAACAAGTGATTAACTTTGAACAAAAATATCTCGGATACCGGAAAAAATCTCTCGAAACAACAATAAATATAACCGTATGAATCGTTGAGCTCTTATAAGCAAATGGGCTTCTAATAGGCGAACATCTAATGGGTTAAGATGCTTTCTGTTTTTATTAATGTCTTTTGGCCGCCATTTTGAAAGTCAAAACAATATGGCGGATGTTATGTGTGGCAGGCTTCTTTATTATATCTATAGTGGCAGGCTATGTATAAAATATTCAATCCGTTCTCTCTGTTTTCATTCTGTTATTCGCTTTTCTTAAAATTATGGAATCTTTCCAAAATAAATACCTACCATCTAGAGAAGCAGACCCATCGTTCAATCTCTTTCGCTGATTAATTAAACATTTTTGTAGACCAATTGAACACAAACCATAATAGTTGGTTAATCCCATGTTCTTCTTATATACGCATAGTAGTTGAGGCACATAGCGTCTGAAAGAAAAACATTTTGTAGAAAAGTGCTAATGGAACAAATGTAGTTTCAACCTAGGTATCTTTCTTATCGACATTTAAAAATGCTTTTGAGTACCCATCATTATCATCTGTCTAGCTTTTTCCCAACTATGTTAGGGTCGGCTTCCAATCTAACCGGATGCAGCTGAATACCAGTATTTTACATGGACCGACTGCCTATCTGACCTCCACAACCCAGTAACTGGGCAATACGATACACCTTGGTAAGACTGGCTGTCAGATTTTCGGGCTTCTGACGACCCGTAACGACTGTCAAAGATGCACAAATGACAGCCGGGACCAACGGCTTAACGTGCTTTCCGAGGCACGGAGGAGTCTCCTTATGTAAAGATGGTTACCCATCCCCGGCCAACCCCGGTAAACGTAGCTTAACCTGATAGATCGACCTGTGCGGCGACCACGAGCTTTTGAGTAGCCATCAAATCAGATTTTCGCAGCCCACTGCTTACTGGGCATATGCTTCTCCATATTACGAGCATTTGGATTCACGGTTACCACTCCACTTCACTGAACACTCCCTGGTTCCCAAATCTAGCCACATTGCATTTCCATGTAGATAAAAATGGTTTGGAACATCAAAAAAGATGAAAAAAAAAGTTCTTATGCAGCTAAAGCCGATAAATTCAGTATGGGTGGATGTTGGTGTTATTGTTGTTAAAAATTTGACTGTAAAATAAAAACCATTTAAAGAACGCTGCCAGCCTTTTGGGCGCATTTCCCACTGTCAGCGACGAGAATGAATTTTTTGACGCCCTATGATCTCTTCCCTTTTTTACAACTTGTACAAAATATACATTTAAAAAGCTGTAGCTTATACAAAATATGTAGAGTAACTGGATTTAGGTAGATATGTAGAAAAGGCACGCGTCCCATTCACAAGATGCAAGTTACTTGCCTTTGTACTATATATGCCGTACCATCTAAATACTGTTCAGACAGTGCAGCATATTGTTGCGTTAATAGCTTATGGTAGGTATACCATCGCTGTCAGTGGGAAATGTGCCCTAAAGGCTGGCAGTGTTGCCACGTTGCGTTTTAAATTTTTAATAATGATAACACCAACATCCACCAATAATCAGTTTATCGACTTTAGCTGCATATTAATTTTTTCTTTTCATCTTTTTTGATGTTCCAAGCCATTTTTTATCTAATGCAATGATTTGGGAACCAGGGAGTGTTCAGTGAAGTGGAGCGGAAACCGTATACTGGTATACCATAAGCTGTTGACGCAACAATATGTTGTGCTGTAGGGATAGTTGCCATGGTAGGTATACCATGATAACTAACCCGCATCGTGTAAATCAGGTGTTTTATTGGAAAGCTTGATTATGTTATTACGTTTTGCTTAAAATATTTCTCTTCATAATTAAAGCCCACATAAACTGTATATTTAACATTGTATTAAGCAGATATTAGAATGCAGCTACCAACTGGTACGGTTGTTTTATCGCTTTGAGCTGCAGTTGGGGGAAAATTCTGTTTTTTTTGCTGCGAAAAACTAGAATTTCAATTCAATCTTCAAAATCAAATTTCAATCGGAAGAATATATGAATATTATGTATAATTAATTTAGGTAGAACTGTATTATGTTGTGGCGTTCGATAAAACTGCCTGGTTGGTACAACGGCCTAAATGTTACTGTTTAACGTAAGGTACTGGGTTCGTTTTCGATTAGGAATTTCTTAGTAACCCGGAGTTTTTATATCTCTGTCTTCTCCTTCAATCCTTCGGGGAAACACGGGCATGACGTAATTGAAAAAATAGGTCCACCGTAAACATTTTTGAACTATTGGCAATGGCGGTATAATATTATAAAAGTCATACATATCCGATGAGCAGTGGTTCTCTTCGGCATAGCAGTTGGCACGGACAACTGGCTCATCATAGTACTCCATAGGTTCTGCGGGTTCAGCCTCTTTCGGTATAACATTGTATTTAGAGTTTTGTTTCTCTCCACTTACATCTTGTGCAAAACAAATACCCACTGTAAAAAAAAAACTTAGTCTTAAAACAGGCTATTAAAGTCCCATGATCAGCCTATGATGCTACTGGGACACAGGCATCCTCTCTGTAAGGGGAAGTGGGCCATAATTCACCACACGGGCCCAGTGCGGGTGGTGGATGACACATATCTTACGATTTATGGTTTTATGATATGCTGGTTTCCTCCCGATGTGAGCAGTGGTGATAAAATTAAGAACAGAAAGTAAAATGAACAGAAAATTCTTACCACAAAATCCAAGAATTAAAAATAAATAAAAAATATCTCTCATTGTTTTAGCTTCGCGAAATTTATTGTGTCTGTTTAGAGTTAGTATCGACGACCATACAGTGTAACAAACTAGAGATACTAATGAACTTGTCAAGGAAATAACACATGATAAGGTTTAATAAGATCTTGATCATAAAACAATCTTGATTAGAAATTGTTAAGTGATTCACATAACGCCTGTAATCAACGAACGGGTAGTCAGAGTCACCCGCTACCCCGGAACATAAAGGGCTACGGAAGGAACATGGATGGGTTTTAGTCAGTAAGAGTCTGACATTCCCTTCCGCTCCACCCAGAGAGGGAGAAGTTATTGAATGATTTTCGTCCCTCAAAAAAAAAATGGGGTAATGAGCACACGGCTAAACCATGGCCGGGATTAGGACATAGGTTAATTTTATCCTAACGTTGTTTTATCCTAGCTTCGGAGTAGCCACAGGCAAAAACTAGTATTTACTTCATCGCCTTACAGTTACACAAAGGGAGGAGGCCTATAATAAGCTGGAAGAGGAGGGGGTGGAACAACGCGAGGTACCAATTATGATGATCATAAGAAACAATAAATCATCATCATCAGCTTACAGCAGTCCCCAGCTGGACAAAGGCCTCGCCAATGCATGTGTGGCGACATCTATCCAGCAAAATAGGAACTACAATGATAGCAAGCGAAGTGTCAAAAGCTGACATGTGAAGACACTACTACGTCACACAAGTCCTACATCGCGCAAGCAGAGTTTACCGCGAAATCTAATATATATACTCAGTCCCGACTCAGAGTTGTTGGGCAGTAGCTCGCCAGACGCAACACCTGTCTGGCTGGAGGATTCTCCCTTTTCAATGGAGGGACTTTATACCCTGTCCCTCCATTACCACCAAACATGAAATTCATCTCGATTCTCGGCAACTCTTAACCTGCAGCTACCAGCCACCCTACGAAAATCGTTGTTCAATCTGAGGGCGTCAAACCATACGATTGCCATCTCGCGGTCTTCACACAAGAACACGACGTCTACCTAAACTGTCATAAAAAAATCAATAATCAATGATAAATTCTTCCGCCTTGTGTGTATACTATGTTTGTTTGGATATAAGACAAAATAAAAGACAGTTCATTAAGACAGTAATGAACTTCGTGATAACTTTTAATTAGATCAGGCTAATAGAGTACCTATGTACTTCGTTCTATCTTGAATCCACTTGTTTGTCTGTGTATATTTCCTGCCACAAATCATTATCTGTCTAGCATTTTTCGCAACTATGTAAGGGTCGACTTCCAGTCTACAAAACATGCTTGTCCTGCTCCACAGGACAATCTTGGGACCAAACAAAATCAATCTGGTTGCTGAGAAAAATTAGGAAATAATTTATAATTTGTACCACATTGTTTTAACATTTAGTAATAACTTTAAATTGTGTGAGTTAAAGTTATTACAAAATGTACCACAACCACAGCCACAAATGATTGATTTATTATTATTAACTTTTAGAATGTTTGTAAATATGTGACCACCATGTATTTATGACATAATTAATTTTACCTGCCATTTTTATATTTGTTTTTCTTTTCACCTTTTGGGGTGTAGTATTTTTATTCTGGGTGATGCACCCAGAATAAAAGTCTTCACATAATTTTTTATAAGTTATGTATACAAAACATTTTAAAATTGTAACGGTGGAGTTTCGTGTACATTCTTTTCTATACAAAACTACCTTTTGGAAGGGGCGACTGGAATCAATTCTATTTCTTGTTAATTTTGACGTTTAAAAGTGCCTTTCTTGTGCCTATTTCAAATAAATGATTTGATTTTGACTTTGACATTGACTTTGAACCTGAAGTAGCTGAATATCGGTATTTCTCATGGGGCGGATGCTTTTCCAACCTCTGCAACTCAGTTACTAGGTAACACCCTTTGGTAAAACCTTTCAAACTTTTAGGCTTCTGACTACCCGTAACGAATGCCAAAGATATTTGAATGTTGAATACGGTTCTTAGTCCCAAAAAGTGATCTTGTTGGTAACAATTGATACCTATATCCACGAAAATATTAAATTAGCTAGCTCCTGCCAGCGGCTTCACTCGCTTGGATGTCGGAAAATAAACCAAACTATCTGTGTACCAATTTTCACAAATCTGTTCAACGGTTTATGCGTGATTGAGTACCAAACATTCAATTATGTTCTCAAACTTTACAATTTATAATATTAGTAGGATTCAATGTTATAAAACCAAACATAGATTTCATTTAATTTTATCAGCGATTCAGTGAAGCCACCATCTTTGAATGAGGTCTTTCAGATATTAAGTTTCCAGTAAATTATTGTTTTGTCTTTAACGTAGCACAAACGAAGTCTGTTCGTTCTTCTATTAATAATAAATAGTGTTAAACAAGGTTACTTGTCATGTCTGTCTGAGTAAGTGCTTTGTTTTTAAAATACATCAAAGATTTTATGCAATTTCCATCATCATTAATATATTATTAAATTTAAACTTATACATTTTATTTAAAAGGAGACACGGACCTATTTTTTGATTCTCTGAATATTTACAAAGGTTACATTGTTTGTAACAAGTCACAAATGTGTTAAATATACTAACGCAATAGGTTAATGAAATTATAGATGTAAGTTGGAAAATAAATAAAAACAAAATAAACTAAGATGGGGCGTGGCGTACAAATCTCGAAGATTTGCTAACATAAATCGCCACATTAAGGGGAAAATCTATCCACACCAAATTCAACCTCAACATTGTAACAATCATACAACTCTAATCTAATCAATTAGTATTCATTCGGTCACACAATAATCCGACTGCCACAACTGCTTCTGCTTCGAATAGATCATCAATCATTACAATTGTGACCCAACATAGAACAGGAACGAGTGAACGAAATGAAAAGATTGAACTATGAACGGAAGACATGTAATTGGCAATCTGCGCACGATACATTAACAATAAATACTATAGGATACGGCAGTTTTGTTGGCTATAATTAATTGTAATTGCTCATTCATTCATGCGGCCGTGCCAAGTCGTAGAGCGAATAGCGACCGGTGATTTTTACACTGTTTATGTGTGAGTAGCATTGTGATGTTGTTTTGTTTTTCATTGTAAACAGCTGTGTGGAACGTAAAGGCCCATTTACACGATGTAAGTTTCTTGTCCGCGGAACACAATTCAATTGAAGCAACAAATAACTTGCTTCGACTAAATAAGATTTAGACAGTACAACTTTAATTGCAATTTTTACCTATTGTGTAGCACAGGCATATGAAACTCACCTTATACATAACAAGTTTTTGGCCTTATCATTCTTGTGGGCAATCTGAAAACTTTAAATGATTTTGTTGTATTATCAGCCTTTTTTTTTTTTTTTTTTTTTTTTTTAAGGCTGGGAAATCATCCAATGACTGCTCCCGCTCTGGGTGGAGCGGAAGGGAGTGTCAGACTCTTACTGACTAAAACCCATCCATGTTCCTTCCGTAGCCCTTTATGTTCCGGGGTAGCGGTAACCCTTTCGGACAATCCCGCTTACCCGGCAGGCTTGGCCCTGAGGGGCCCCTTCATATGCTGACATCTCTTTGAGGCGCGCGTGGAACATATACGCGCCGTACGGCACGGGTCTGGTGCTGATCGGACGGCGAGTCACCCATTACTCACCGTCCGCAGGCCCGCGCCTACGGTGGCCGGGAGTCGTCACGTGGCTCCCGACGCCCGGAGCGTCTCCCGCGGCGGCTGGGACGGGAGGACCTTTCTCTCTCCCATCCCGCCACCTCCTTCGCGAGCATAACTTTTTCGCAGAAGGAGGTGACTGCCTCCCACTCCCTCTCGCCCCGGACCATGGCTTGCACCAGGGCCGGGCGCGAGAGGTCGCCGCCGCCGATTGCCTCTACGAGGACACGGCGGTGCTCCGCCCAAGCGGGGCAGGTTTGCACCGTGTGCTCTACCGTGTCCTCTGGGCGATCCTCGCAGTGGTGACACCCGGGCGTTTCCTCCCGCCTGATGATGTGCAGGAACCTCCCGAAACATCCATGTCCGGTGAGGACCTGCGTCAGGCGGAAGGTGAGGGCGCCGTGACGCCTCTCTAGCCACTCCTCAAAGAGGGGCCTTACCGCCACTATCGTGGCGTGCCCTGCGCTGGGTTGCGACAGTCGCTGATTCCAGGCCGCCATGAGATCGCGCCGGAGGTCCGTCCGCTCCGCCGCAATTTGCTGCGGAAACGGAGTTTCCCCCCGGCTTAGTACCTCCGCGCGCCACTCGTACAGGCGCGCGAGGACTATCGCCTCCAGATCCCACGGCGGCAGTCCGGCAAGGAGGCTCGCCGCCTCGCCCGAGATCGTGCGGTACCCCCGGATTAGCCGAATGGCTACCACCTTTTGGGGCGCGTTCAGGTAGTGGGCGGCTCGCCGCCGCAATGAACGCGCCCACACCGGGGCCCCGTAAAGGGCCATGGACCGCACGACTCCCGCGTAAAGCCTCCGGCAGGAGGCGTTTGGCCCCCTCAAATTGGGCAAGAGCCGCTTTAAGGCGGCCCCAGTCCGTTCCAGCTTGGGGGCCAAACGTCGGAAATGCTCCACGAAATTCCATCGGCTGTCGAGGACCAGACCCAGGTATTTCATCGTGGTCTCGACGCCGATGTGAACCCCTCCTACCGTAAGTTGGGATCCCGATGGTGGCCTATTCCGAGGCCCATGAAAGGACATGGCCTCGGATTTGTGCAATGCCACCTCGAGACCCAACTGCCGGATCCTCTCAACGACTATCGCAACACCGCGTGTCATCGCGTCGGCCGCCGCCTGATGCGACCTTCCCTGCGCCAAGACCAGCGTGTCGTCAGCGTAACAAATTACGCTGACGCCGTCAGGGAGGTCGGCCCGCAGCACCCAGTCGTAGCCGATGTCCCACAGGTGCGGCCCCAGAACCGATCCCTGTGGGACACCGCACGACATCTCTCGCCGGTTCCATTCCCCATCGCGACCGGGGTAGATGACGGCTCTGTCCGTCAGGTACGCCCCGACTATTCGACGGAGGTAGGTCGGCACCCGGTGATACCGGAGTGCTTCCCCAATGCAACTCCAGGGCAGGGTGTTGAAAGCGTTGGCGATGTCGAGTGACACCGCCACGACGACCCTACCCTGGGACACCGCGTCCCCCGTCGTGAGGGCTCTAACGCGCATGATGGCGTCCACCGTCGAGCGCCCCTTGCGGAAGCCAAACTGGCAGTCCGCAAGGTCCGGCCCCGTCCTTCCAAGGTGCCCGACGAGGCGGCCCGCAATAATTCTCTCGAAGAGTTTGCCGACCTCGTCGAGCAGCACTATGGGCCGGAATGCGGACGGAGAGTCCGCAGGGCGCCCTGGCTTCTGTATAAGGACCAGCTTCCCCGTCTTCCAACGGAGCGGAAACTGGCCTCTTTCCATGCATGCGCTAAAGAGCGCCTCCAGTCGGGGCCCGAGAGCCCCTGAGGCCAGGACCCAGGCTTTACCAGGCAAGCCGTCGGGTCCTGGGGCGGTATTCTTGGCCTTGAGCCTTCCAACCGCCGCTCTCAGATCTACCTCGGTCACTTCGGGGATGTCGTCGTCGTCCTCGTGGTCCGCTTCGGGCGGAGCCATAGGCGGGGGAGTATGCTCCCCCCGTGAGGGGAACAGAGCGCTCACCACCTCCTCCACCAGCTGGGGGCGGAGACTCTGCGTCAGAGGGGGGGCCCAGGTGCGGAGCTTGTTCCGCACCATTTTATATGGGCGCCCCCATGGATCTCTATCCAGAGTCCCCACCATCTCCTCGCGGGCCGAGTCCTTGGCCCGCTGGACAGCTTCTTGGAGGGCGGTCTTCGCCGCTCTGTACCCCTCGTACAGCTCCGCCTCCGTGGCTGCCGCATCCGGAGGGCGGATGCGGAGCCTGCGGTGCCTGGTGTACAGGTGGCGCACCTCGACGCACTCCTTGCGAAGTTCTTCCACCTCTTGCGACCACCAGTACACCTGACGTCGGGCGCATCCTGGCCGGACTCGGGGCATTGCCACGTCGCAAATCTCGGACATGGCCTCCCGGAACCACTCTGCCTCGTCGTTGATGTCGGCAGGCCTGACCGGTGATGACACCCAGGCCTGCACGATCGAGGCTTCCAGGAGGAGCTCCCGGTCCAGCTGCTTCAGCGCCCACCGCGGACCACTCGGGGCCTGTCGGACCGGCGCGCTTGAGGTCTGGGTGGAGACGTCGAACCGGATATACCGGTGATCGGAGTAGGTCTCCACCTCCTCTACTACGCGCCAGTCAAGGACGCACTGTGACAGAGCGGGGCTCGCGAACGAGATGTCCACAACGGACTCACCCCGCATCCGCACGCACGTGGGAACAGAACCCCGATTGAGGACGGCTAGGCCTGCTTCCAGAGCCCAGTCCTCCACCATCCTACCCCGCACATCCGTGTAGCGGGAACCCCAGGCCAGGCTTTTGGCGTTGAAGTCCCCGAGCACTAGCACGGGGAAGGGATGGCTTCTGGAGACGACGACACTCAACTCTGTGAGAGAGTTGTGGAACTCGGCGAGAGTTCGGTTCGGAGAGTAGTACACTCCCACTACCACAATCTCTCCGAACCGTGCTGCGACGCACCCCTGTCCCTTCGAGACGCCCTCGAGGGACGGGGTGCCGGCGGCGGCCGACGAAGTTATGGCCACTGAGCCGCTCAGGTCCTCCACCCAGTTATCCCTGGGCGGGACAAAGTACGGCTCAGCGACCACGGCGATATTAATCGACCACTGCGCCATGCTCTGGAGCAAGAGGTCCTGTGCACAGGCGCAGTGGTTGATGTTCGCCTGGAGGAAGCGGAGTGGGGCCATCACTCCTCCATGTTGACTCCCCCCTGGGTCCCCTGCGAGGGTCCCTCGGCAGTGGCATCGGTGGCGGCGGCGGCGGTGACAGTGGCGGCAGCGGCGGCGGCGACGGTGGGGGTGGTGGCGAAGGGCCTACCTCTCCTCCTGGTCCCGGCAGGCGGGGCGCAGGACTTGCTCCCCGCCCGGTGATCGGCCGGCTTGCCAGCAGCCGCACATGCGACGCAGTGCGGCGCGGCGTTGCAGGAGCCGGCCGTGTGACCGGGCTGACCGCAGCGGAAGCACAGAGTGCTGCGGTCCACCTCCGAGGTGCATTGGACACCGACGTGGTGCCCGACGAGGCAACGGTAGCACCTCAGAGGTCTGGGCTCCAGCAGTTTGACCTGCGCGCTCACCCAGCCCACCAGGAGTCTTCGGCCCTCCACAATTTTGCTGGCCGCCGTCACGGGGCAGCTTACCGTTACGGTTCGCATGCCCGTGAAGTCAGGGCGTATGGTGCCTGCCTTAATTTGGTCGGCGAGACACCCGCCCGTCCTGACGACGGCGGCCACCACCTCTTCCTCCGTGACGGAGTCATCCAGGCCCATGATGCGCAAATCTGCGCATTTCACGGGCCTGGAGACCCGAGCCTCCTCCGCGTTGAGGGACGCCCTTAGCTTCTCAGCTAGGGCGTCAGCGGTGGGGCCACTCGACGCACCGGGGATCTCCAGCATGCGAGCGCCGGTTGCCGTCACTCTATGCCGGAGGCCCCCGGTGATTCCCAGCTCCTGGAGGTCCACCGTCGCCCTCGCTTTTGTGAGCACGTCGCGGTACGTGACGCCCCTCTTGACCGCGTCCGGCTGTAGTGTGATGACTACAGCCGCGGTCTTTGGGGCGCGGAGTCTCGCCGCGACGGCTCGCTCCTTGCGGCGCCGCCTCTTCTCCTTCCTCCTCGCTGCCTTTGCCGCCTTCTTTTTCTCCCCGACCACTTGCCACTCGGCATCGGTCGCGGGAGGCCCCGGGCGCCGGGGAGAGGGCTCTGGGACCCTAACCACCTGCGCCGGTGGGGACTTTTTGCCCTTCTTGGCCTTGGTCTGCCGGGCCGACGTCGGGGCCTTGCCGGACGGCGCCGCTTTTGCCGGCGCCGAGGCTGTGCCTGACGGCCCGGGTTTCGGGGCGGCAGCCGCCGCAGCGGCTGCGTACGAGGCCGGCTTCGGGCCTGTGGCCGTCCTTCCAGGCGCCAGAGACGGGCGCAGGACGATTCCCTCTATAACTGAGAATCGCTCCTGGAACCGCGCCTGGAAGGAGGTTAGCTCCTGGCGAACCAGGTCCAGGACCCGGTTCCCCTCCGGTTCGGGCCGGCTTGGCCCCTGCTGCCGCTGTTGTTGTTGCTGCTGCTGCGGCTGCGGCTGCGGTGGGCGGCCCTCTTCCCGGGGGGCTTTGCGGCTGCTGGCGGCCCTAAGGCCAGCCAGATCCGCTCGGAGCCTCCCATTCTCCTCTTGGAGGAGCTTCATGGCGGCCGCCAAGCGGGCGACCTCCGCCCGCAAATCGGCCACCTCCCTGGCTGGAGGCCCGGCGCACCCGGCCTCCTTGGCCGCCGCCATGATGGAGGCCGTAGCCGAGACGATGGCCTTACTCCTAGAGGCCCGTACCCTCTTTAGGGACACATCTCGGATAGCGGCCTCCACGACCGCCGCAAACTCGTCCTTGCGGTCCGCGTTGGGACCGCCGGCCGCGCCCGCTTCATCGCTGGACGGCCCCGCATCGACCGCTCCAGCAGTCTCCACCTCCTTTTGTGGCCCCTCTGCTAGCTCGGTAGCCTCCCGGGCAGTGAGCCCCCTCCCCACGCCTCGCTCTCTGACCCCCCCCCGTTTGCTGGTGGGGATCTTACGAGCTGAGGCCAGCTCTCCCTCGGAAGACGACCCCTGGCCGTCCTCTGACCTTGGCCGCTTGGCGAAGAACCTGCGATTCTTCGCTGCAGCGGCCAACTCCCTGGTGCGACGGGAGCTCCCTGAGCCTCCCGTGCTCGCGCCACCAGATGCAGGATCGGACTCCGATCCCGCACCACTCCTCTCCTCTTCGTCGATGGGTTTTTTTTTTTAAATTGTTTTTTCCATATTTGTTCCCACGAGTAATAAACTTTGGGTACCTGCTCAAATAATGTGGTCCGCACTAGCGACTGAATCAAGCTACCCATCAGTCAAGCTTGCAACCCCTCTCACGGTGCGCCGCCGCTTAGGGGTTTGGGGAATTTTTTATAGAGGTTAATCTTCCTCGCGGTCCGGGCGGTTAAGCCAAGACCCTCGACCCCCTTCAACAGTCAGAGACATGACCGTAACTGTCTCCGGGGCTACGAGATTATAGCGGTGACAGAAGGGTTACCCCTCCTGCCTGCCCGGCGGCAGGGTAAGTGCACACCGGGCCCGCTCTGACTCCACCACAGCTGCCGCTCTGCTACTCAGAGCGGCAGGTGTGGAGCGATCCTCCTGGCAGAACATTAGCATGCGGACAGCGAGAACCCACTGGGAGATAGCCCCAATGGGAAGTCGCTGCCCGCACCCCAGGATGCACCGGCCCAAAGACTGGCCTTCCCCCCGGACGTGTCCAGAAAGGAACTCCAGTCCCCGGGCACACGTGGAGGTTTTCTGCCGGGCATCCCTGTATTATCAGCCTAACGACTTGTTCCACCATTTCCGGAACGGACGTTCAACTTTTGAATTTATCTGCTTAAACAGCTTCCCTCTATTATGATAAAAGCAATATTTATCTTTTACCTTTAACTTACCACGCTCATTTTTAATGCTTTTATTTTGGTCGCTTTTAATATTCTGTATTGTTCTCACGTGTATAATTTCAACACCTTGACAATTCAAAAGTGCCTGTCATTGGTATATTTGAAATAAATACTTTGAGTTTGAGTTAACATGAATGCTAATAATAATGATAGAAAAAAAATCAGCTGTTCCCTACATTTCGACGAGTCAGTTGACCAAATACGTATAGAACAGCATAGGTTTTTTTTTTCACGATTTCGGAGTTGGTCCCATAGAAAAATTGTTCAGTTTGGTGGTCTGTAGCATGTCCTTTTATATGAATATTATAGCCTTTCGGTTACACCCAGTATAGTAGTTTGGAACACAATCCTAGTTCATTATTGCCTGCACGCTAAATACTATATTGTTCTCCGAAACGCTTGTACTGATGAACTCGTATATATAGAGATATTGTATAAACTACATAACAATTGCGCCTGTATTCTCGGAAGGTTCAGGTGCTCGTAGCTACGTAATAACAGCCGCACGGATCAATCTATTAGGTTATGCTACGCTTGCCGGGGTTGGTCCGTAGATCCGTGGTCATCTTTACATATTGAGACTCCTTCGTGCCTCGGAAAAGCACGTTAAGCCGTTGGTCCCGGCTGTCATTCGTGGATCTTTGAGTCAGTCGTTACGGATAGTCAGAAGCCCGAACGTCTGACTGTCTGGTTGTTGACGTTAGAGAGGCGGTCGCTGCATGTAAAATACTGGTATTCAGCTGCATTCGGTTAGATTGGAAGCCGATCCCAATATAGTTGGGAAAAGGCTAGGCAGATATATTTTCGGAAGGTTCAGGCATGTCGCTAGCTAAGAACAAGTCCCTAACAATAGGGGCGAGGATAATAATGACCAATAAATCCAGACCCTGAGCTACTACTGAGATTTACCAGAAGAAAACATCTATACAAACGAGGATTGCACCTTCACTCAGCAGTTGACTTGTTTGCTACCACTATGCCATAATGACGCTCTAGTAATAAGTAATGACTTATCAGCGTTCTGTCCTTATATCAATTTACTTCTTTTCAATACTATACTACTGCTGCTACTAGTTTTTTTTGTTGTTTGTTTTTTTTTACTGTGTTTGCCGCTAATAAATGCATTTTCTTTTTTTTTCTGGGGGCCTAGATAAAGTCACATTTTCAGTAACGAAATTAGATAAATGCGAAATGGCATAGGCTCTCTAAATATCACATGACCAATCGTTTTCGATCGCTAAGTCCGAGACAATGTCAAATTGTGTAACGAAACTTGATCAATATCCCCATAAAAATGTGTACAAGTGGCGTTCTTGTTGATATCAAATCGACACGGAGCGATTGACACTTGTATAGGCCCCCTGTACTCATAACTATTATTCGTTATCACACAATTTGTCTAAGTGCGGGATTACTGATCCACCCAACACTCAGTGGGACTGCAGTGCTTCTGACCAGACCATGCCCGACCTGCTGGAGTGTCCTAACTGCCCGTTTACCTGCACCTCAGATAATCTAAAGAATGCTAATGATGCCGCGATGCCAATGTGGCAACCTGCTGGGCTCATTTAATATAATAACATCGAGAAAGAGTACTATTGCCACAAAAAGAAGAAGGAGACAGAGTTCACATACCCCAAAACACCTTATGCCTGTATTATGCTATGTTCTATGTTAGAGGGTTATGGGTTCCGCACTCAGTCCTTACGTGGACCTGTATTGTTACATGCACCCAAAAGCAATGGTTTAAGTGCGGTACATTGCGCGTTACCGTAGATAGAGATTCTTCTGAGCAAAAAAAAAACGCTATTCAAACAATAATTTCTACTCAAGGTCTTTAAGTTTGATGTATAGAGTGTGGAGATAATTATCGGAGATGTAACGGGTCCTTTTTTTCTGTATATACAGGGTAAAACGGGGTGAATAGGAATGCAGGAGTAAAACAGTACGAAACTTTAAATGGGATTGTAACTTTGAAAATGATATAGTTTGTTGGCAACATGGACACTAAGAGCGAATGTCAGCAATGAAATTGAACGCGGTCAACATATCTGAAGAGCTTTCAAGAGCTTTACGAGGTTTTTTAGCTGCTTTGCACGGATGTATTTAATGAATTATTAGTTTAGACATGCGTTTTGTTTAAAGAAAGTTTTTGCTATTCCATTTATAAAAATTTAGAGTGACAGCTCTTAAACGTGATCGCGTTCAGTTTTATTGGTGAAATCAGCACTTAATTATTAATTATAATTTAGTAAACATATTTCGAGTTCTTTTTCGCCACAAACTATATGATTTTAATATTTAAGTTCCTCTACGAAACTTTACGTTTCGATTCACCTTTTTTTTTGAGGGTGGGAAATCATCAAATGACTTCTCCCGCTCTGGGTGGAGCGGAAGGGAGAGTCAGAATCTTAATGACTAAAACCCATCTATGTTCTTTTCTTAGCCCTTTATGTTCCGGGGTAGCGGTAACTCTTTCGGACAATCCCGCTTACTTCGATTCACCGTTGAATCCCTATTTACTCCGCTTGATGATACTAAACTAAACGTCCCAGATTATACCGAGGCGTCGAAGCCTAAGTGTATACAGCCCGAAGAGCGCTGGGAATCATACGATGTATTATGTAGTATCAAGATGGAAATCCCACGGGGTGCTTATGTGGGAGATCAATATTGCAAATGTCAATAGAGTTAACAATAACAGAGGATACATTGAGTACGAAGGGATCCCATGGTGATAATATTGTATAGTTCTGTAAGCGTAACGTAGCTTAGGGCACCAGGATTTACAACAAACTCAATCAATCTGTTTAGCATTTTCTCAACAACTTTAGGGTTGTCTTCTAGTCTAACAAGATGCAACTAGCTTCATCTTTCTGAATGACCGACTTCTCGACAATTCAAAAGTGCCTGTAATTGGTTTATTTGAAATAAATGTTTTGAGTTTGTTTACTTTACATAGAGCAACTGCCTGTATAACATAATACATCAACATGGAAAAAGCGTGATTTATTTGCAATTAATAACGTTGCCAAAATATATAGCAATATACTTTATCAAGCTGAAAAATTCCAAAATTCATAAGTTATGCTCACATAACTCGTTAAAATGTAGGCAACACCTGATATTTTGCCCCGGTTTCAGATTTGTTCGCATAGTGAAAGTTGTTCTTACCCATGAATTCAATTTCACCCTGTATAAGTTATATATATAACCCGTAAGGCAATTTTTGTGACGTTTACTTACCTTGCTACTGGTGAGCATAAGGTCCTTTTTTTTTTTTTTTAAGGCTGGGAAATCATCTAATTACTGCTCCCGCTCTGCGTGGAAGCATAAGGTCCTGGCTTCAGTTCTCGGGTAGGACAAACTAGTATCGGGTTTTTCTAACTAAAACTTGTCAGTAAACAGCCCGGATTCTGGATTTGTGTCCGGTTGATGACAATAAGCTCGTCCTCCATTACATGGGACTTATACAAAGCTGGCGAAAAAACCTCGACGGAATTTCTCAATACCTTCCTAGTATAATGAGGAGTGATAGCCGTTTTGCGTGGATATCACGCATGTTTCCCCCAACCTTTCCCATTGAATTTTTGGTTGTGTCCTTGTTCTTCTTTTGTATGCGTACCTACTGTTTACCGCAGTGTAGGGAGCAGTGGTGGCCCAGTGGTACAGTCCGCGAGGTATAAGCTGAGCTTTGCATTTGTATGAGTGTACATGGATAGTGTAGGTGTGATAACCGGCCTTAGGCGCGGCGCCATTTTCGCCCGGTAAAAACCGATTTTGGGTAACCGGCCTGAGGCGCGGCGCCATTCTGACTGTACTTTTGGTGATCACTCACACTAATGCAAAGCTCAGCTTATACCTCGCGGACTGTATCTGCCTCGACTTACGAATTAATTGTAGGTAATAATAATAATAATTCTTTATTGACATAAATATGTTTTAACAAAAGTAGTGAGGCCCTAACTCCTGCGCTAGGTATAGTACCTGTGTTACAGGAGCCAGTGTCTTCTCCCAATAATTATGAGTCGAGTTTTATGCAATAAGAATTTAACAAAACACAAGTACCTACAAAAATTAAAGTAAAAAATAAAGAAAATGAAAATAAAAGAGAAAATTATAAACACGAGAAATATTTCCAACATGGGGTAATTTAAAAGAGTGCTATAATTGGCATAGTGTGTGAATATGGTGTGTAGTGTTTGTGGTGTGTGAATGTGTAATGTAGGTATGTGGTGTGTGATGTTAAAGTATATACTATTTTAAAAGGAGTTCGGTTTGTTCATAGTCATGCGTAAGTAGCCATGATTTAACCTTAATTGTAGGTCGTCAGTTCAAACCCAAGCAGGCGTTTTACTTTGTGTATTTAATTTCATCACCACTGCTCTCAAAACGGTGAAGGAAAACATCGTGAGGAAACCGGCATGTCCTAGAACCAAAAATTCAAAGACAGGCCACATTCGCCAACACGCACTGGGCCCGCGTGGTGGATTATGGCCCATTCCCTCTCACAGAGAGGAGGGCCTGATTTTGAATGTATTTTCTTTGCATTTTTTCTTACTTCACGAGAATATTCAAAGAAAAAATCGATCCAGCCTTACCACATCCAAACAATACGTCTTCCTGACTCCGTACCATCATTGTGACGGCGACCCACATTCGAACGATTGTGCATTCAATCCGATGCACCAATTGCGAGAGTCATTGTTGGCATACCGTACTAGAGAATTTAATAGCCATCTGTGATATAACGAACTTTTTTATTCACTCTGTGATTTTTTTACATATTATTTATTTAGATAAATGGAAGCCTTACAGCTAAAACAAACAGATCAACGACGGTACAGTAGTCTGGAAGCCAATTACAGGTCTCATCTTATAAACAACAGAAAAGAAAGTACTTTCTGAAGACATACACTAATTAACTATATTATACACCATACTTACTATGTTGCTCGCACTACATACCAACCATCATAACAAATATAATTACTACATGAAAAAGTTTCGGCGTCAGCACTTCCTGGCTGGTGCTACGCTTGTAAGGAACGGATTATGGGCTGCATCATCAACCTATAATGTCTCTGCGAAGTTCTGCATATCATCCCAGATACTGGAGGATAGAACAGCCAATTAGATGACCAGAAGTAGGTCATATGGAGAAACTCGAGGCTAAGTAATAACAGCCGCACGGATCGGTCCCACCAGGTAAAGCTAAGCTTGCCGGGTTGGTCCGTGGATGGGTGACCATCTTTACATATTGAGACTACTCCGTGCCTCGGAAAGCACGTTGAGCCGTCGGTCCCGGCTGTCATTCGTGGATCTTTGACAATCCATACGGGTAGTCGGAAGCCCGAAAATCTGACAGCCAGTCTTACTAAGGGGTATCGTATTACCCAGTTACTGACTGGGTTGTGGAGGTCGGATATTTAGTCGCTCCATTTAAAATACTGGTATTCAGCTGCACCCGGTTAGACTGGAAGCCGATCCCAACATAGTTAGGAAAAGGCTACACAGTTTTTTTTTTTTTTAGATTGATTGACGTAAGTAGGCCATATGGAGCAGTGGTGAGCCAGTGATGTCGGCCCCGACTTACGAGTTGTAGGTCGTGGATATGTACCCAGGCAGGCGTTAGGTATCCAGTTAGACAAGGGATATTTTTTTTAAAATCGCATGGGTTATAGAGCAGACGAAGCTATTAACCCAGTAACATATAATAATACATAAAAGAATGATAATTCTGTTTTGCATCATTAAGTATAAAATTGATAATTCTGTTTAAGATATCAATTGATGATGATGATGATTAATTCATCTTTTGCATCTAGACTTTTAGATCTTACATTACTAAGAGTGGCTACATTACCGTGTTCTCTAGCTGTCAGTGTCATAATTATCGTGAACTATTGAAACTGAGAGCTCTTGAACGCAGGTTAAACGTGCTGAACAAGAAGAATTCCTGAAAAAATCTCAAACGATAATGGCTCCTCTTAAACACCAGACATTCAGTCGTAATATTTTATTTTGAATCTTTGAAATCCCTTTTTAAATGAGATGAGGCCAACAAGATAGGAAGTTGACGGGCTACACATTAATCGGAGCCACTAGTGCTAACTAAGGGATTTCGTTTAATTAATGACTTGCTGGGATAGCAATCTGCGGGCGATTTTAATTGCTTCTCTTATACCGCCAATCGGCTGGCCGGTCCATAGTGAAAACAGCATCTATATATATAATTTATTTATGAAAACTATTTGTACTAAAGGTACAACCTCCGACGTCAAGACATTCTCTAACAGCCAACCAAGATTGGTTAAGCGGGATTGTCCGACAGGGTTACCGCTACCCCGGAACATAAAGAGGAAAGGAACATGGATGGGTTTTAGTCAGTAAAAGTCTGACACTCCCTTCCGCTCCATTCAGAGCGGAAGGGAGTGTCAGACTTTTACTGACTGAGTTATTTGATGATTTCCCACCGTCAAAATAAAAACCATGGGTGGTGAAGAAGTTAAAAGGCAGGTGGAGAAAAAGGTGGAGTGGATTATTGATAGAGAAAAAAAAAAATGTGTGCGTGTACTAGCGTACACTCGTAAGAAGTGAAACTTCTTTATGACGTTATTTTTCAAAAAATAATTTACTATATGCAACTTTACAGAAATTGGTTAAATTAGATAAAGTTGTTGTTGTTGTTGTTGTTGTTGTTATTGTAATACCAATCCCTACTCCGCTGGAGAAAGTATACTTCGAACCACGCGTGGTAGGGATAAGAAGAAGATGGCGCGTAACGGAAAAATGTGACGCGTAACGAAAAAATGTTACACTAAATTTATTTCCAACCCCGATAAAGAAGTTTCACTTCAAAATATCATCGTGAAGAGTATTATAGGTACTTATAAATAAAAACGTTAGTCAAGTACACAAAAAGGTTATATAATTTATTATATCTGTTGAGTATGACCAAATAAATGAACGAAGCAATAGGAGTATACAAGGAGCGGTAGCAGGACGTACTCTAGTCTCTACTTACTCTCACGGGAAGAAGTCCTGGGTCTATATATTATGAATATACAAATTCTATTATCATCAGCCTATTAGCGATCCACAGCTGGACATAGGCCTCTGCACGGCATTCAGTTCGAATCTCGGCAATTCTCATCCAGCTGCTACCAGCCATTTTGCGAAGATCGTCGCTCCACCTAGCCTGAGTTAAATTACACTATAATATTATTAAGGCGAAAGTTTGTGTTGGTGAGTTTGTATGTTTGTCCGTCCTTCACGCTCAAACGGCTGAACGGATCTAGATGAAACTTGACACAGAGGTAGTTTATGACCTGGATTAACACATAGGATACACTTTTTATCTCGCTAGTCCATTCCCTTGGATAATTTTCGATACCCACGAAGGCGAAGCCGCCGACTGTAGCTACTTCTAAAAGTAATTCTTTTTTTTTATAATATACCTTTTTAAAGTGATATAATATTAGGTATGTAGTTTTCCTGTACCTATCAAAGTTTTTAAAACGCGGTAGCTTTATCACAGACTTAAGTTTAAACCTACCAAAAATAAAGTAAATGAAGCGCAGAGATGATTATTGCTTAATCCATTTCTAGGTCAATGGACAACAAAACGTTAATTAATTTCCATCTTAGCCGGCTCTACCTTTCCGTTGAACATAGAGATTACGCCGATAATCTCTCTTCGGAACGAAAGCCTTTATTAATCTCTACTATAGAGCTTTTGTAAATAGAGGTATTGACTTCATATCGGTGATTAAGGTTTGGGTATATAATATGCGTAGTATGAATATAATATTCAGTCGATATTATTAGATCGATGAAAAGTCAGTTAATGATGGAAAATGATTCAATGACATTCGTTTGACAGTTCATTGTTCTCTACAACATTCATTGCGTTCTTTACGTAGTTGAGCACACGTATGTTTCAAACATTTATTTTGAAGCAATGAATTTGAAATATCCTTTTTTTTTAAAACGTCAATTGGAATGCTGGAGTGTTTAAAAATAGAATACAGATTGTTGGGGTTCTGTCCAAATGAATTCAGGCGATAGTACAGTCTAACAAGCTATTCCAGTATACAGGCAAAAATATTTATCTTTCCTATACACTGCCAATTCTCCGTCGCAGAGAATTTTAATAAAATATTTAAATTTTTACCTCTTCAACTTTACGTAGAGTGGAGCAAATAGCAGGGTTTATTTATGTTGGTGTCATTTTTATTGAGTGCGTTAGAACTTTTTAACATTACGACATACTTAAGAGGGTGATGTAAAGGAATTGACTTCTCAGTACTTCACAACATTGTTTAAAAGTAGCTGCAACTTAGTTGCCCGTAAACCAGATGTCTTGTTCAACTGTGCTAAACCTACGCCGTCTGTCTGTTACTCTGTGCATCTGTCTCAGGGCTTAACAGCATCATCGGGATTGTCCAAAAGGGTTACCGCTACCCCGAAACGTAAAAGGCTAAGGAAGGAACATGGATAGGTTTTAGTCAGTCAGCTGACACTCTGCTCCATCCAGAGCGAAATGGGGTCATTTGAAGATTTCCCAACTTAAAAATAGGACTTAACAGCAACTTCGATACTACCAAATAACACTTTTACCAACGAAACCGCGATCAACCTCTTTGTGGTTAAAATGAGCTGATCGCGTTCAGTTTCATTGGTAAAATCCGCCCCAAGTAACTTATTATTCCTCTCAATAGCTGCGCAAAAAGACAAAAGTAATTAACTCTTATATCGTTAGTCGATAATTGGACGGATTCGATGAAAACTAATCTCGTCGGGTGATTACTGTAACCATTCTAACAGCACTTAATTAATCTAGCTATATGCTGTCTGGGTCACAATCTAGTTAAGAATTACTTATTTGACACGGTTAGCGCAGCGGTTGAGCGATTGACTATTGATACCATGTCGCGGGTTCAATTCACGCACGGAACAAATATTTGTACGACCTGCAAGTATTTGTTACGGGTCTGGGTGTGAAATGTCTAAGGATATTATTATTATTAGAGAAAATTTTGGGTTCCGTGGTTTATAAAAATGAGCTCGTGGCTAAGTTCTAACAGCCACACAGGTCGATTCATCAGGTTAAGCTACGCTTGCCGAGGTTGGCCGTGGATGGGTGACCATCTTTAACACGTTGAGCGCCAACGCGGTCACCGGTGAGCCGCGAACAATAGTTTTTCTATTGTGTCTGCTGCGTGGCAGTCAATGACTTAAATACCGTAACTCCGCATTTCCTCGGAAAGCACGTTAAGCCGTTGGTCCCGGCTGTCATTTGTGCATCTTTGACAGTCGTTACGGGTAGTCAGAAGCCTAAAAACCTGTCAGCCAGTCTTACCATGGGGTATCGTATTGCCCAGTTACTGGGTTGTGGAGGTCAGATAGGCAGTCGCTCCATGTTAAATACTGGTATCCAGCTGCATCCCGTTGGACTGGAAGCCACCCTAACATAGTTGGGAGAAGGCTAGGCAGATGATTGAGGAAAACTCAACAACCGTATAAATAATTAAATCCAATTTCCCTTAATTGAGCTCTGTTAGTCCGCTTTAATTTTACGAAGCTAAGGCTGGATTTTCTTTGAAGACCGTTCACATTTCATTTCGCAAACCGAAGTAGGTTCGATTTTCTCCAACTATGTACTGCTCTTGTGAACTCTCGAGGAAAAGTGGGCGCTTATTTATGAAATTGAATGGAAGTCTGAAATAGATGCTTGATGCTATTAGGGATGTTTTTAGTTGAAAAGTTTGTGTATTTCAATAGCGGGCAGTTTAATGGTTCGAGATGTTTAGAGTGCTTATTTTTAAGTATGCGTAAAAATTTTCGACAAGGACCAGTCCTTAGTAGCTCTAGGCCAGTGGTGCCGAACCTGGGGGTTATTACCCCCGCAAGGGTAAATCAGCTTTTTGGGGGGGGGTAACGTAAAACCTAATATCTAATAAAATTTTAGATCGCCACGCAGTAAGTACCGCGCTTGTGGCATCTCTTTCTAGATGCCTTCGCGTCATGTAAGATTTATGGTCAATTTGTGATTAATAAAGATATTTGTATGTGGTAGTATTGGTAGCATTTTAAGGTCCGGTTAAAATCAGTTTTCCTAATAGGTCATAGGGGTAACAATATTGAAAAGGTTAGGAGCCGCTGCTCTAGATAGATAGAAGTAGAAAGAAAAGCAGGACTTTGCCTTGCAGTGGGACATCACCAAACTTTTACTGAGAAAGAACACTATCTTTCCACTCCGTCATATTGCCTAAGTTTAGTATTTATCTTACTTCTGACTCCTACTAATATCTATATATCTATATCTATATTCTATATCTATCTATATCTATACATATAATAAAACAGTAAAAAAACTGTGTCTGTACATTGAATATATTGAAAAAAAAATAATTGAGGGGGGTTTAGAAACAGTAATAGAGCACGAATCCAAAAAAATAATTTTGTCTGTTTGTCTGTTTGTTTGTACACGCTAATCTTCGGAACTACTGAACGGATGGGAATGATTTTTTTGTTGTTGTATAGGTATTAAGTCTGGGCAACATATAGGCTATAATTTATCTTGGAAACTTGAACACCTGATGCAGAACCGCAACAGACCAGCTAAACTATAAGAGATACAAAAATGATACCTTAGCAAAAATGGTTCCACGTGATTAGCATTTTCTGCTGAGAGAATAAATTTGAAGATCTGGAACACCTGATGTGAAACTCCAAGAGCCCAGCTACACTGTAACATATATAGGAATGACGTCTTAGCAAAAGTTGTTCGGTCTGATGGGCATTTCCTGTTGACTTATAAAAATCGAAGATCTGGAACACCAGTTGTGGACCTCCAAGAGCCTAGCTACAACATAACACATATAGGAATGATGTCTTTGACGTCTTTGTTGTTCAATATGATGGGCATTTCCTGTTGACTTATAAAAATCGAAGATCAGAAACATCTGATGTGGAAATCAAAGCTATCACTAATTTTACTGTGTAATTATAAAATAACATAAATCAGTCCTAAACTGTTACCGCCTTCACCGCATGCAGGTACTCCCAAGTTTAGGACTGATTTTCGATGACGATGGTATATCAATGAAAATTTGACTCTACTGGCCAAAACTCCTATTTATTTTTTTATTTTATCGTATGAATATGCCTTCGGGCTTGTGTTGTTTGAGTGTTTAATTTCCTTTTCCATTTATCTTCGTGACACGGTAGCCTACCCGGTAACGCAGGGGAGCAGTCATTTTAATTTAGATCTTTATTGATCAGGTATCTTCACAATAAAACTATGACCATGCCTAGAAAGAGGTCAAATCTTTGCCAATGTTCCAAGAGAGCTAAAAGATTGAGGATCATAAGATCCCAAGAATCTACCGAAGAGCGTCAGGAGAGACTTGATGCTGTTCGAGAACATTAGGCTGCAACTCGCTCCGTGGAAGCATCTTCGGGTCGCGAAGCACGCATGCGTTCTCAGCGTATTCATTAGGTCTCTAGAGACCAGTGAAGAATATGATGCGCGACTGACCGCTGATCGTGAACTTCATGTATTGTCTCGCGAGTCAGAGACGTTCACGGATAGAGAATTGTGCTTGAGTTCCAACCGTATCTACGCATTGACTTCTAGGTCTCTAGAGACAAGTGGGGAATATAATAATGTGGTTACCAAAATGAAAACGATGACAAAGGGACTGTATGTTTTGGTGGTTGTTGGAATGAAATAAAACTAAAGCTCAGTGTGATAAAAGATTTAAATGGGAAAAATGATAAAAAATATCATAAATGGCGACCCCGTTGTCGCTGGCATAAGCAACAGGGTCCGCGTACGAAGTCGCGGGCAGAAGCTAGTTATAAATATGAAAGTTTGGATGGATCTGTTTTTAGACGTATGTTTATTAATCTTTCACCCAAAAACTCTTGAATGGATCTGGATGAAGACACAAAGATAGATTAAAGTCTGGAATAACACATAGGATACTTTTTATCCCGGTGGTACAGAGGCCAGCACATCAAGTTACCACAATGTGTCAAATTTCTTTGGTAGTATTTCAACTTTATTACAAAGACATAAGGTTCATTTTTAATTGAGAAAATTTGACAGTTAGGGATAGCTTGATGTGCTGGCGTCTGTACGTTTCCGTGGGATAATTTCCCACATCCACGCGGGCGAAGCCGCTATCAGAAGCTAGTTATGTTATATTACGTAATAATAATTAATTATACTTAACAACCGTATTTTGAATGCTTAGTCTCGAAATGTTATTTTTATTTTGTTTTCCTAAGTTAAACATTAATTTTCTTTATTTTTATGTTTACACCTAGCTATTTGCGTGCATGCTGTGGTTTCCTACAATTGAAGAATAACACGTTGAAGAAACTTTTGTATTATTGTGATCTATATAGTACCCGTGTAACTTCTGTTGGTGATCCCAAATAAATCAAAAAATAAATCTGGCCATAGCCCAATTATTCCTCAAAGAGATGTCAGCATATGAAGGGGGCCCCTTCATATGCTGACAGGGCTCAGGGCCAAGTCTGCCGGGTCAGCGGGATTGTCCGAAAGGGTTACCGCTACCCCGGAACATAAAGGGCTACGGAAGGAACATGGATGGGTTTTAGTCAGTAAGAGTCTGACACTCCCTTCCGCTCCACCCAGAGCGGAAGCAGTCATTGGATGATTTCCCAGCCTTAAAAAAAAAAAAAAGCCCAATTATTTTTTTTGTTTATTTCTAAACAGCCAGCTATATTATAGACAGACCTTGTTATTTCATTCCAAGCTACCTAATATGTATGTAAATCCTCTTAAAAATGACACAACTGATCAGTTGTCTTTATCTCATTGATTATTTAAGTAAATGTGACCCGGGAAATACGAGTACCGTTCTTGAAAGAGCATAATAAGGTAATAATGTCGAGCATTACTTCAAAGCGGTTCTCGCTCAATGGACCGAATAACCAATAATTGTACATCATTATTCTGAAATAACAAACGTGTATTTAAATTATTTGCAATATTTTTCCGAGAGTTTTCTTTGTGATTGTAATTCGTTGTTTTGTTTGGGTTATGGAAATGCGTAGGTAGTCTATGTGTTCATGTACAGAGGCCAGCACATCAGGCTACCCAACCTGTCACATTTCTTTGATATATTTTCAACTTTATTACAACAGGTATTAGCAGTGGCGTGCGTTTCATAAAGACAAAAAGACACTGCCTACCCTAGTTCTGATAATAGATCTAATATTATTTTATCAATAAACAAAACAACATAAAAATCTTAAAACATAAATCAGCTCCACCTATCGAGTGGCCGGTGTGTTATCATTATGATCCGATACAGTTGGTCGTTCAAGTAATTTCACATCATCGACTCGCGCTGCACTAGCGCCACGGCATAGACACAAACTATTCGTGTCTGAATGTTTTGTATGTATGCTCAGTAGAATGTCGTGGTGATACGGATTTTTATGTGTGTGCGTTCCTATAGCTACGTGGGCTTTGCTGACACACAATGACAAAAATCACGCACACAACTGCATGAACAGCCAGTGTCTCACTGGTTATTCTTTATAGCTAACACGAAAAATTACGATCTCTTCCGAACATTTACGAACGAAAGTTTGCTATGCAGTGCAAATATTTTAAGAAGTAACATTGTTTCATTGAATTTTATATATTTTGATGGCCATCATTTTTTGTCGTATTAAATTTTCCTTTTTACTACGTAATTTTAATAGTCATTAACAGCCATATTGTTTTATGTGTGCTGTGTTTGTGACTTGAGCTATCAGATATTTAGGATTTTAACATTGTTATTAGAGTGAAAAATGGATAATATTGTCTGTGAAAGTGGTTCAGATGGTGTGTGTATTGAGAAAATAAAATATGATGTGTTTTCAAAACTATCTTTCAGTGAAAAAAAACAAGTTATCGAGATAGGTCGTCCAACACCGGATTTGCAATTAATACAAACTAAAGGTAAAGTTAATCGTAAATTTAATACAAAACAATATGATTCGCGTTGCTGACACTCGATGGACTTACAATTCGCGTACTGTAAATGTAATTTTCAATTCTTCTTTACATTTAATTGATTTATTTGAGGATATGGCTGAAAACGAAGACTCTTGGGATGGCGAGACATTAAGTCAAGTTTCGTATTTGTTACACAATTTAAAAGACTTTTAATCCAGTTTTTACTTCATGTGTTTAACGAAAATTTCGTTAAACACATGAAGTTTCGTAAAGCAACGCTAATCATATTGTTTTGTATTAAATTTACGATTAACTTTACCTTTAGTTTGTATTAATTGCAAATCCGGTGTTGGACGACATATCTCGATAATATTTAATATTCGCAGAAACTGATGTGCTTTACGAAATTATGCAAAAAAAGACATGAGATGTGACTTATTGCATAAAAAAAATTAGGGACTTTGAATCGTTTTTGGAATCATTCAGATCTAGGTTTGAATTAATTTTTGAAGGCTTAAAAATAAGCACAGGGCCGCCAAAACGAAAACGTAATGTTGAGGACGCGAAAACCAATTTTAAGCGGATTTTTATTGAAATTATAGACAAAATATCCATCGAATGTCGCGACCGATATAAAAATCTGAAAGAGTTAAAATTTTTTGGACTACTTTCATGCGAAAATTTCAATAAATATAATGACAATTTTCCGGTTGAATTAGTATCGCAATTCGTAAATGTTTATTAATTATACGACTTTAACTAAGACCACCTTATCAATGAGCTCAAATGTGTTTATAAATCTGCCGAATTCAAAACCTTAGTATTTACAAAATTATAGAACATTTTTACGAAAATAACATAATTACAGTTTTTCCCGAAGTAGGTACTGCGTTTGGCAAAATTAATTGTTACCTACAGTTCCCGCGAGCAGTGCTTCAACCGAAAGGTCATTCTCATCGCTAAAACGTATACACACCTATTTAAGAAATACACAAGGCCAGCAACGACTTACAGATCTTTCTACGATTTCAATAGAAAAAAACCTTCTTACGGAAATAAAACGCCTTCCCAACTTTTACGATTCCATATTGCAGATATTCTTACAGAAAGAAAGGCGTGTAGATTTAATATACAAATAAAACAATCCTATACCTATACTTAGTATACTCACACCACCATCTTTTCAATTATTTTATTTAAATTTTGCAATTCACACAAACATTACAAAACATCAAATAAACGCGCCGAAAGGCCACTTCGAATATCCGTAAATTGATATGTCTATAAAATCCGTCAATCTATGGATATTTGTGTTGGCATTTGGCAATTACCTACATTATCAATCGACAAGACGACGAACCAAAACCAACGTGTAGTTTTTTTTGGTGAGTAAAATTTTCTGCCTACCCTGTCTTAAAACTGTGTGCACGCCACTGGGTATTAGGTTTATGTTCAGTTGAGAATATTTGACAGTTTGGAATAGCTTGATGTGGTGACGTCTGCACGATCAAGAAACAAAAAGATTAACCATACGAGGAAGCTTCTCAAATTAGCAATGTCAAGAATGTGACGTATTACATCAATTGTCAAGTAATGAGTTTATTGCAAGGAGGTAGAACTAATAAGATTTATGCCATTTATATTTCCAGTCAATTTAATGCCAAAACAGTATAGATCCGTTTAAGAAATATACTTTATTTATCTCTAATTTTCTTTGATTGTAACAAATGGCCCCACCAGGATTACATTCAAACGTAGGCAACGTGGCCTGACTACAAAGAATATCGAATGTCGATACCGAATTCGGTTAACAATTTATTATTATTATTGCGGTTTGTATATATAGGTATTACGTTTATGGTTCGAAGATTGATTGAAATGAAACCTTCGCGATTCAATACGCCTTTAATATATCCTAAAAATAAGTAAGTAGGATGTGCCAATAGATGGCTCATAGTATAATATACATAAAACATGTAATGGTTTTCTTTTCATGATTAATCCATAGGTCACTGTTTCACATCCGGCTCGAAGGACCAAATGTTGGGGCGTAACTCCCAACAGTGAAATGTTATGTTGAATTAGAGGACAACCAATTGGAATAGAGGTTTTATTACTACTGAATACAAACGATTATTATACTTAAATGCTATGTTACAAAAATCCACAACTAAACAATATTTTTGTGTGAAAATGATCGTGACTACAAAGGTCAATGTACAGCGTAGCTCATACACAGTTATATTGGAATCTTAGAAGGAGCGGTCAACCACACGTTTGACTATAAAAATGGGCCAAATTGCTTAGAATTAAAAGCACTAGCAAAGTCAACTAGGTATGTCCTATAGGATATGCGGTTGCCTGTCGTACCATTGAGTATAAAAAAAAACCTTTTGCATATTGTATGCCTAAATTCTGTGCACCAAGCTAGCATAAGCATAGCATAATCAACCTATAATGTGCTCACTTCTGGGACAAGGCTTCCTCTCATTGAGAGGGAGTGGGCCATAATTCACCACGCGGGCCCAGTGCGGGTCACACACGGGCCACAAATCTTCGAATTTTTGGTTTTAGGATATGCTGTATTCCTCACGATGTTTTCTTTCACCGTTTTGAGAGCAGTGGTGATGAAAAATATGCAAAGTAAAGCAACAAGCTAGTTTTATACTACATACTTTTGACAAAAGCAACGGAAAACACTGCATATAAGACTTAATCAACCCAATCGCCAGGACAAAAACTAAAACCATTACATCAGCTTCAAAGTCAGACAAGGCATTCTTTCCCACTCCAACGTTCGATTAACAAACGTATCTCCGAATAGCTAATGTAGAGAAACTTGAAACAGGGAACTGTCGAACGAAACTCAAACTCAGAAAAGACTTGTAAATGAGTTCGCGACTGCAAACACCTGATGTTTCTCAGGGGCCATTGAATAAAATTATGTTTAAAACATTCAATTAACATGAAATTCAAATTTGTTCTGTTTACATTTCGAATGGAGTGGAGGAATAATTATATATAGTGTCCCGTGTTGTTGACGGCATAACAAAACGCCTGTACTTCACAAAGAGTTCGTAAATAAATATATATGCCACCTGTATTAAAAAAAAAATATGTTGTCTTAAACACAGGTTATAAAACAAATGTTAGATTGAAATATGGTGAAGAAAACCCCGTGAGAAAACCTGAATTTACAAAAATTATATTACTAACACCACCAATTTTCCTTGAGTTCAACTGTAATAACTTTAACTCACACATTGATTGATTTATTATTATTAACTTTTAGAATTTTTGTAAATATGTGAGCACCATGTATTTAATGACATAATTAATTTGACCTCCCATTGTTATTTTTGTTTTTCTTTTATCCTTTTGTGGTGTAGTATTTTATTTTAGGTGCATAGTACACAGAATCCTCTTTAAGGAAATGATCTTCTATCTACGTAACAGATAACTTAGTTTAGGTTGGAACTCTGACGCAACAAGCGCGAGCCGAGCGAGCGAAGCGAGTGTTGCCGCAGCACATAACAAAAGACGATCAATGAGTAGGTATAATTGTTAGAAAATTAGTGATGAGTGTTTTAAGGAAAATCCAACTTTATTTTTGGGATCGATTAAAAACATAACACCACCACGCCTGTAATTCACTTCACCATTAAATAAAGTATACCGAAGACACGAAAGGAGGTGAATCACTGAATACTGAGATGAGAGCTGATAAAGATGTTTGAAAGAAGAAGACATACTACACCGACCCCAAATAAATTGGTGCAAAGGCAGTGTGATGAAGATTAATGGTGCATTAAAATAGAATCTCGTTGGTGTTAAAGTACCTACCTAGTTTAATTGGGTATTTGAAAGGGTAGTCAATAACGTTACTTTTTATGAACTGTCAAAACGCGGAATTTGTACTTACGTGATTTGTATGAAATATAACAATGTGACGTCACAGATTTTCAGAATAAAATGGAATAATTATTAGCATTAAATTCAATTTTCCAATTGTATCTTCGTATAATAATTAATTTGTATACGGTGATGGAAGTTTTTAAGACGAGCGGTCTTTATCTATTGATTGAATCCATTTTTTATTTTTGTTCGTTTCAAATAGTCAATTATAGATTGTTCTTGAAATTAATACAGAGTAATTTGAGATAAGCAGTGTTCCCGAAACTTATTCCTTGCTTGCAAAAAGATGTGATGATGTTCGAAGATAACCGTTTAGTAAGCAGTTTAGTACCTAAATAAAGATATAAATGCTCACTTAAACTGTGTAGAGTGTTAATAAAAGTCGTAATAAAAGTGTTAATGTACTGAATGTAAAGGTGGTCCGGAGATTTACAGACCTGTCTTTAAACGGATGAGAATAACAAAATAAATTCGACTCATGTCCAAAGTGGCCATACACCTGCACTTCTGAGGATCTAAAAACACGCCGCGATTGGCGTGGCCACCCAACTCAACTGATGTAATTAAACATTATCGTTTCCCATCGATTCGAAAAGAAAAATAAATAGATTGATTTAATTTCTTGTGAGAGAAATGTTAGTTTATACAAGGTGATTTTGAATTCATTCATATTTTAACCTTTCAGGAGATGAGAGTACTCATGATTATAAACCACTTTCACTATGGAACTCACTCACTCACTCATAAGAAGAAGGCCTGTGATGATATGGCGAGAAAGAGTGACTCTACCAAGATGACGAATAGAAATGTAGAAGAAGAGGACATGGTTCGCCGACCCCAAATAAATTGGGATAACGAGGGAAGCATGATGATAATAAATATAATACTTACGTGATGGTTATTGCTCGTTCCTTTTTCGTATAGGAAGGGGACTTGGACCTGCAGTAGAAGTGGCATTAAATACTCCTTTGTTGTTTCTTTTGGCACAGGTGTCCGGGTCTTCTATTACTGCGCCGAAATAGAGTCATTTCTTTCATTCCTAGCGCTCTTCTACAATCTTTGGCAGCAGGCTATGGTTGTGTCTCTCATTTATCGAAGATGTTCATTCTTAAAAAGCATGTTGATTTGTAGAGATTTGAGGCTGGAAATTGGCCCATAACTGGTAGATCTCCCGGACAAAGAACATAACGTTTTACTCGTAACCTAATAATAATATTAAACAACTGACAAGTCAGCATTACATTCCTAATTAGTGGGTAATTCATAACCAAACCACAGCCCTTCAAAACCATAGAGTTATACATCAGTGATCGAATTAACCAAAGTAAGCGAATCAATGGCGCGTCAAATATACAATGAACCTTTCAATGTGATCAAACATGGATTAATTAAATTACAATGGCGATTATAATTGAAGCTGCTGCCAATTGCTGACTAATTTCAATGCTCTATACTAAAACATTAAGTTATACCAAACTGTCAAATTTCTCCAAATGATTTTAAACCGTTATTTGCTGACTATTAAGTTTAAAATCGATCGAGAAAATTTGACGATGCGTTGTAACTTGATGTGCTGGCGACTATACATTAAGGTGATGACTAAAGAAAAAAAACAATGGAATGTCATCCACTGACATTATTCTCGAGTACTTACTGACCCAATATGGATGTTGTTGTCTGAAATTTATTGATTGTCATTTATTTTTAGTCTGAGACCTCAGGGTTCCAATATAATAATAATTATGTCAAAGATTTGTATTTTTTTATCTAATAGTAATCTATATTTATATTAGCCTCGTTTATATTTTTTTTTAAATAGGTATTAAAAATTAAATATTTAAAAACAAAAAATAGTGGGTTTTAAGTACAGGAACATTTTTCGAGTTTGTTTGTTTTTATTCCCTGTTTCTTTTTTTTTTTCAATAATACTTGTTTCTCCTTTCAAAATAAGGTTGTTTATAACGTTCCTTTAATTTAAAAGATACGTTAATGTATTTATTATTTTCCGAAAATAATCTGTTTATATTTTGCAAAGAGACTGTTTGTGTTGTATAATTGTTATTTATATATGCGTAAATAAGAGTATTTATTATTTCAGGATATTTACAATGTAAGCTGGTTTAAACTTTGTAAACAAGGTCTTGCTGTTGAATTGGAATTTCACAGTGAAATTTTAATGCACACATCGGTAATGTAATTGCCACATTTCTTTCGATTTTCTGTATGGGTAACTTCATTTTTAAATTCTAATAATGTGAAATTAGTAAAAAAAAATGACAAATCATGTTAGTTAACTATTTTATTGTTATTTATGACTACTTACAAATATAAATTTTCATATCAACAACAAAAAAAAACAAGTAGAAGTTGTCGCAATGAAAATAAAATATTACAAAAATTAATTACACTTTTCTACAAACCTTAAAAGTTTTTACGAATGCATTTTTGCTTTTCAAGGTAATTACACTTTCCTACAAACCTTAAAAGTTTTCACGAACGCATTTTTGCTTTAGGTAAATGCGGTCTAGCAAATTCCAAAAACCGCCAGAAATTTTGAATTTCGCGCGTCGAATCGTACCCATATCGTCCGATATAAAATAGCGCGCCCCCAAGCAATTTGTCGCAAATAAATTTCGAAGGCTCTAGATATAAGGGGACCATGAATAATTAACTTGCTGTACTGATCACAGAAATAATTGGACGGATTTTAGATGCGTCACGGTATATTGTAGATTGATCGCAGAAAGGAAGACGAAGTTTCCCTTATACAGGGTGAAATTGAATTCATGGACAAAATTTTAAGGGGTCATTGTACTCAACATTATGAAAAACTTTTATTATGGAAACTATGGGAACACACCTGAATTTGCGAAAAAAATCAGTTGTTTCCTACATTTTGACTGAGTTATGCAAGCATAAATATGGGACAGCTGATGTTTTTTTTTGCGATTTCGATTTTTTCGATTCTATCATAACGTGGTCGCAGTGACAGTGCTTTTTAAATTGCACAAGGTTATGTTCTTACTTATGTATTACTACGAATCCAAAGGTTCTGCAATGAATGGTATGTAAATACAAGATGTTAAAAATTACTACTATTATTCTACTAATATTATAACGCAAAAGTTTGTGAGAATGGATGCATGGGATGGATGGATGGATGGATGGGATGGATAGATGGATGGATGAATGGATGGATAGATTGATGGATGGATGGATGGATGGATGGATGGATGGATGGATGCATTTGCTCCACTTGCTCTTTGTGTTTGTGTTCTTTCTTTTTAACATACAGATTATCTTTATTTCCTCTTAATATATAACTAGTTATAGAAAAAACTAAATATAGGTATTATTTTAACTACAAGTAGGTACTCGAGATATTAGTTTAGCACGCTATGCCTATATTATTACTATTGCTGGAACATGGGCCTTCTCTCCGTGGGAGGGAGTGGACCTGATCTACTACACGGTGCGAGTTGATAAAAGTAACATCTCTTTGAACTATTTTTTTAATTGCATCTCGCAGTTCAACCTATGGGTTTTCTACTGCTAAACCGGACTTGCTTGTGGATGCCTCAATAAATTGGGGTCTCGTCAAGGATTAAAAAACTTACAAACTTAGCGACTACACGCTTAGGTCACCTCCTACGTGCTACCTCGGTTTAGGGCGTCCCTGGGGGAGGAAGGGTCAGGGCGGGTTTTATCGGGATATTTTATTTTACCGTTCTTTCCTTCTTTTACCAATCTCGTACGAAATTAAACTTCTGATCATTGACTGTAACTTGACAAGGGTTCATTACGAGAGAATGGATTTAATTAATTATAATTTCTTAGGAATCTTCGTCGCCTCTGTTATTATGTGCCGTTGTAACAAGATTACAATTTTAATTTAGATTTTATTTACGGCACTGATGTTGAGGATATGATGATAATGCCTGTATTGCGTAGCCCGGGCTAATTTCGAGCATTATTGCAGTATTATTTCAATATTACGTCAGTGTGAGAATGAAACGGAAATGTACAGGACATATAGCTCCACCCCTTTCCTGCTGTGAAGTAATAACAGCCATTTGCGTCGATCCATCTGGTTAAGCTGTCCTTGCCGAGGTTGATTCGTGGATGGGTGACCATCTTTACATAACAAGACTTCTCCATGGCTCGGAAAGCACGGTAAGAAGTTGGTCCCAGCTGTCATTTGTGGCTCTTTGACACTCGTTACAGGTCGTCAGAAGCCCGATCAGACAACATCATCATCAACATCAGAAATCAGACATCCAGTGTTATCAAGAGGTATCTTATTGCCCAGTTACTGTGTTGTGGAGGTCAGGCAGTCGCTCCATGTAAAATACTGGTATTCAGTGCATCTGATAGGTAGATTCAAACTCAAACTCAAACTCAAAGTATTTATTTCAAATAAACCAATTACAGGCACTTTTGAATTGTCAAGGTGTCGGTCAGTCCGAGAAATGAAGCTAGTTGCCCATTCCAAAGCAGTAGGTACCTATGGAGAAGAACGGGCAAGAAACTCCATGGACACTCTTTTAAACAAAATATGGTTACAAAATATTGGTTACATAGTTCATATTAATATAATACATGTGAGAACGATGCAGAACGTTAAAGTATCAGATATAAAATATGTAAGAACTATTCAATAATTAAATTAAAACAAGCCTTAGCCGCTAAGAGATGACCAGTCCCTACTGACAGCGCCCGTTCACGAACATGACGCATATATTAGCACCATTCAGCTCAACCATTTTAAATCGTCATGCACCTCACCCCCAACACGGGGGGTCCGCTTGACCCCGACCACCCGCCCCGCACCCAGCTGGTGACCGACTGGAGGAAAGTAAGCGAAAAGCTTAAATTCGACACTCTGTCACCTCAGCTGGAATCCATTCCTGACCTCATTGTCTCTGTCGATGACACTACCGGCGCGATCGCCTCGTTTACAGAACACGTGCAATCCGTTTTGACGGATTGCTCACGGGAAGTCCCGGTGGTGGAAGACCACCGCTGGAAACTACCCGCTGACGTACGTGAGCTGATAACCGAGAAGAACGCAGCCATCCGTGCCTACGACTCCTTCCCCTGCGATGCGAACAAAGCCCACATGCGCAATTTACAGCGTGCTGTAAAGAAACGCATTGCGGAAGCTCGTTCGGACAACTGGGACAAGTTACTCGGTGAACTTGAGCCCAATCACCATGCCTTCTGGAACCTTCAGAGGAAGCTTCGCGCTCCCGAAGAATCTTCCACCCCTCCACTCATCCGCCCCGACAAGAGCATCGCTTTCGATAGCTCTGAAAAAGCCAAGCTCCTAGCCGACAGTCTCGAGTCCCAATGCTCCCCCAGTTCCCTTCCGGTCGACCCAAAGCACCTCGCCAAAGTCGACGCCGAGGTCGAACGTAGAGCCTCTCTCCCGCCCGTTGAAGACCCTGATGATCCTCTGCCCCCCGTCACCCCTGACGAGGTGCAAGACATCATCAAGGGTCTTCAGGCTCGTAAAGCCCCCGGCTCAGATGGAATTACCAATAGGGTATTCAAACTCTTCCCCGCCCAACTGATCATGCTCATGACCGCCATCTTCAATGGCGCCATGAGTAATAACATGTTCCCACAAGCCTGGAAAGAGGCCTCTGTTATAGGTATCCCCAAACCCGGCAAACCCAAATCCGACCCCACCAGCTATCGCCCCATCAGTCTGCTCAACGTGCTCGGCAAAATCTACGAGAGGCTTATTTATAAGCGTCTCAAGGACTATGCCGAGGCGAAGAGCCTGATTCCGGACGAGCAGTTCGGGTTCCGTACCCAACACTTGTGCGTCCAGCAAGCGCACCGCATAGTCGAGCACATCAGTGCCGGCTTCCAGCGTGGCGCTATGACTGGCGCCCTGTTATTCGACATAGCGAAGGCTTTCGACAAAGTCTGGCACAATGGCTTAATATATAAGCTATACCAACTCGGCGTGCCCGACCGTCTTGTGCTCATCTTACGGGACTTTTTGTCGAACCGCACCTTCCGCTACCGCATCGAGGGCGCTCTCTCCTCCCCCCACCCGATTCGCGCCGGAGTCCCCCAGGGCTCCGTTCTCTCCCCCCTAATCTTTACCCTGTTCACTAGCGACATCCCTAAGAGTAAAAAGGCCCAATTGGCGTTATTCGCCGATGACACGGCCATTTACTACACGGGGATCAGTCCGCCAGCTATAGCTCAGACTCTCCAGAAGTCGGCCAACACCCTAGGCGCTTGGTTCCGGAAATGGAGAATCGAGGTCAACCCCGATAAAAGCCAGGCTGTTCTCTTTAGGAGAATTCGTAGGGCCCTCCCCAACCCCCCTAATCCGATCACCATGTACGGCAAGCCGATCCCTTGGGCGAAGCATGCCAAGTACCTGGGTGTCACTCTCGACCAACACCTCAGTTTCGCAGAGCACATAAAGCAGGTCCGTTCGCGGGCCGCTTTCGCTCTCGGTAGGCTCCAATTCATGCTTACAGAACGCAGCAAATTGTCACTCCGGTGCAAACTGCGTCTCTATAAGGCTGTAATTCGTCCCATTATGACTTACGCTTGCGTCGTCTTCGCGCACGCCAAACCCAAGTATCTGCATCGAATGCAGACACTCCAAAACCGGTTCCTCCGTAGGGTCTCAGGAGCTCCCTTTTACGTCCGTAACATGGACCTTCATGTAGATTTTAAACTCCCCACAGTCCAGCAGTTCATGAAACGCCTCTCGAAGCGTTTCTTTGACACTGCCATAAAGCACCGCAATCCCTTGATTGCGGCCGCCTCCCGATACACCCCGTCCCGCATCAGTAAGGTTCGCCGTCCACGGCATACCCTCATTGCCCCCGACGATGCCACCACTCTCCTCCAGGAGAGCAGCCCGGCTACTAGCACTATTAGATTAGCACACAGACACAAATTTCCGTCGTTCCGTCCTCGCCGTCGAGGCCCGTCGCGACGACCCTGTCCACTATCATCCCCCCGACCCTTGCTCGAGCCAGCCCGCGTTGCCGCTGAGCCAGTAGTTTTAAAAACCCCCGATCCAGCTGGCCCTTGCTGTCCCCCCCCAGCGACGCCCTAAGCCGAGGTCCGAACCCCGCAGGGGGTACCCTTAGCGTGTAGTCGCTTAGTTTTGTAAGTTAGGTTTAGTTTTTATTAAGCCCTGGCTGGAGGCTACAATTCTTTTGTGGCAGCCACAGGCAAGCCCGGTTAAGCAGTAGACAACCCTTTGGTTGAACTGCGAGATGCCATTCTCAAAAAAAAAAAAAAAAACCATTTTAAAGGGAGCTAAATGATCCAACACACGCGCCACCATCAGCGAGACATTAAAGTGAGCATGGCATACTCTCAGCCGCCAGGGCACATTCAAGTCAATGAAAGACGATTGAACTGTCGATATTCCTATTTCTAATGCTATAATAAATGGAGAATATTTTACAGATATAAAATAGCTAAAGAAACCGAGTCTACGAAAAGGGCATTGAATAATTTTCAGACAGTTTTGATTACATAAAGTTTTTCTACATTTTACTACTTCTGTTTATTTAAATATAAATCATTTAAATGACCACATCATTTGTCAGAGGAAATAAAAATGTACTCGACACAGACGATAGATAATTTCAAAGTCTTCCTCAATGTTATTCTTGAGGGTATCATTGAGGTTATTTTCTCCACGGAGGCCACACTTATTTCAGATTCATCATGACTTTCTCAAATTGCTCACAGATGTTGTAAATACCCACATAATTGCGCTTGACGTACCGTCACTCGCACATCAGTGGCAAAGCTACGGTTTCGGAAGAGCGGCGGCCGTCATATAGTGCCCGCCATTCACGGCTATGACGACTCTGAAATGTTATCTCTAGATAGATAGATAAAACATTTATTTAGTACACACAAAAGACATACTACAACACACAAAAACACATTTAAATGATCACAAATTACATGAATATTATATGTATGTAGTTTTTTTATTTTTCATGTGGTTATTGATTAACCTGGTGTCAGTTTTTATGCTGCCCATGGGCCTCTGACTTAGCTTCACATGCTGTTGAGGAATATCTCTCAAGCAATCCAGGTTTCCTCAAGATGTTTTCCTTCACCGATTTTTAAGCAACAGCTGCGTACCTTGGGTTCAAACTCGAGATCTATGACTTGGCAGTCCGATGGTCACACCATTAGGATATCCCTGGTTTTTACTGTAAAAATGTATTTGTGTGTGTGACTTTTTCATGACCCATAATGTCAACAAAAATGACACGTGTACATTTACGTACATTTTTAAACAAACTTATTTGTCCTACTTTGTCTATAAAATGTGAAAAAATGTACTTTAAAACGAGCAAACTCATTCCTTTTATACAGTGGTTAAACGTGAATTTTCTCGCTACAATATGGAACATCAGCAAAAAGTTTGCATTCCCGGCTAGAATAAAAATGTCTCTTTTTAAATCTTTCGCTTCATAGTAAATGGTTTTCTAGGTCGTAACACAGCATAGTTTACTTCGTAGACTACATAATGTGATATGTTTATTCATATGTTTAGTAGATTGCAGCTACTGTATTAGTTTTCAGTTGAGTTTAATAAATTTTTGCCTAGTGTACTGTAAAAATCTCTAAACCTTACTTGGTTTCCGTACGTCGTTTTCGGGTGAAAAGTGAAAACCAGCGCTGTGTTTTGGGGGAACCACATTACAACATTATGCTGAGCGGGAGTTCAACTACCAACCATTTATGTTCTTTTTTTATAAATTACATTTTTTATACTTATTGTAAACGTCTGTTTCTGGGACTAATAAATCTATGTTTCTTATAAAAGAACCACGATTCACGCGGTTGCTTTATAAGTACTCGTGTCATTGAGATTTTTGAGCTGGATTTAATTTGTATTACACATTAATGATTAACCATACGACATAAATTTCTCTAAATGGTGGTGAAAATCGAATCAAAATGCGTTACGTAGAAGAACAACACGATCACACAGGCAAACAAGAAACATGAAAAGGGAATTTAATTTTATTATCAGTATGGATATAGATTATATATACAAAGAAAATAAATTTACGTGTATGTAGAGAGTTATCCCAAAGAGAAAAATTTAATTTACGAGTGCAACACACCTCTTTCTTATTCTTATTTTAATCTCATGTGTACTCCCAATTTTAATTGCAAACAAAATCTACACTTCTTGAACGTCGAGATTAATACGAGTCACCTGCAACCCTCTTAATTACCTACGTCTAATAGTGTTTTTTTTCCGCTCTTAAGTACATCTAATAATGTTCTTATTCGTATTCAAAAACTACACAGCCAGCTCTATCCTCATTTTTAATTCCGAAACTAAAATTAAAATTTTAAATTTCCCGCCACCGTATTATTCGCGAAGAAAAACCGCATATTCAGTGCAAGAATAAAAATGTCTTTTAGAAAGCCTCGCCTCAAAGTAAATGGTTTTCTAGGCCGTAACACAGTACTTCAGTGGATATAGCGTAGGTATTTCTTGCTGAAAGAAATATGGGCTCTTGCCCTCGTTTCAGCTTAAGGGGTAGGAATTCCAGCGTAGGTTTATTAAAAATGATTTTGATTTATAACAGTATGTCGCTGTGCGTGTGTCATATTTTAAGAGTGATAGAAAGGTAGTTTTCTCCTAAGCGTGTCGATCCAAGTCCAATAGGGGTTTTGACAGGGTATCAAAAAGGAAATTATGTTTAGTCTTATAGTATTAGTTAATAATATTTAATGAATCTGCCGAGCCTTTTCCCAACCATATTGGGGTCGGCTTCCAGTGTAACCGGATGCAGCCGAATACCAGTATTTTACATGGAGCTACTGCCAATCTGACCTCCACAACCCAGTCACTAACTGAGTAATACGATACCCCTTGGTAAGACTGGCTGACCTTCGGGCTTCCGACTACCCGTAACGACTGTCAAAGATCTACGAATGACAGCCGGGACCAACGGCTTAACGTGCTTTCCGAGGCATGGAGGCGTCTCGATATCTGAAGATGGTCACCCATCCAGAGACCAACCCCGGCAAGCGTAGCTTAATGATGGACCGATCCGTGCGGCTGTTATTACTTAGCCATAATAATATTTATTTAAATAAAAAATATACATAATATTAAGTAAAGTAGGTAAGTTAATTAATTTCGTCGTTCGTTAATTTTATACCGTATTGCTTCTGCCCGAAATTTCGGCGGCGAGTATTTTTTTTAACTCAACATAATCATCTTAGGGCACTTAGTAGTACCTACTGTAAAAATAAATGGTTCCAAAGTTTACCCCCTGCATACATCTAACACAATTTTACCTTTTTTTAATATCAAGTAGGTATAGCCGATATATTTCTGGTTTTCGTCTCAAAAGTATTTTTTCCGTATATTATACGTTACTAAGGGATTATTTTATCACGACACGAATCGTCTTTCTTTGTACTTATACCTTTATAGCCCAAAAATATTTTCTATTTGGTCAACCAAAGAAATTCTTTTCATACCAAATTCCTTGTTCCTTTTTGGTACTTTTATTTTATGAAAGCTAAGGGTATTCTATGGTATGCTTAAAATATTCAGGTGTAATGTTGGTCAGTACTAAAAGCCAATATTGGTTGTAAAGGCATGTGGTGCGTGCCCAATAAAAAGGCTTAACATATTTTGTTAAAACGTAGTAAAAATACCTGCTACCTATTTCATTTAAGTTCAAAATTGATTATGTACCTATAGTCGCGCTCATAGTTGCTTTACCACTCTTTATTTTTGAAGTTGCGTTTGAAGTGCGGCAATGATTGCATTAGCAGCATTGCCACGTTGTATGGCAATGCTAATGTTTAATGTCACATAAGCCTACAATGTTCATACTGCTGGGACATAAATCTCCTATCTGTGAGAGGGACTGGGCCAGAATTCACCATGCGGCCCCAGTGCGGGATGGTGGATGTCACATGCATGTCTTCAAAAAATTGGTTCTAAGACATGCCTCCTATCCTCCTATCCTCCATCCTGTAACCTCTTAATGTTTTACTTCACTGTTTTAAGAGTTGTGGTGATGAAATTAAATATAAGGATTTAATTTTATCACCACAGCTTTACTTTAAGAAGTAAAGCTCCGGGCAGGGTTAGCACTATCGACCTATAACTTGTAAGTTGGGGCCCATATCACTGAAGCATCGTTGCTCCCACTGTTTACTCACTTGTCACTATAAAATAATAGAATGGGAATATCTACATTTTCTCTCGTGACTAATGTGATGGCTAGGTTGTTTCAACCTTACTTCCAATTTAAAGCGAATTGATGTGCTTCTTTTATTTTCGTGTGGTTAGTGACTAACCTAGTGTCAGTTTTTATACTGCCCATGGGTCTCTGACTTAGCTTCGCATGCTGTTGAGAAATATCTCTCAGGCACGCCGGTTTCCTCACGACGTTTTCCTTTAAAGATTTTTAAACAAGTAATAAAATACGCACTTGAATCTGTAAAGTCAGAGGCTTGGGTTCAAACTATTTTCGTGTGGTTTGTGACTAACCTGGTGCCAGAGTTTTTATGCTACCCATGGGCCCTCTGACTGAGCTTCACATGCTATTGAGAAATATCTCTCAGGCATGCCGGTTTCCTCACGATGTTTTCCTTGATCGATTTTTATTTATTTTATTTCGAAGGAGAGAATTGTTGTCAAAGTGATAAAGCAGTTATGAGGTCGGCCGGTCATACAGAATTTTATCTAGTTTTAAGTAGGAAAATATTATGTGTAAAGCTTATTTAATTTCAGAGTTACTCAAAACTCGTCAAATTGCATTGTAAAAGTATGTATCAGCTACCTAAATATTGATGTTTTCTTGTTTCAGAACCTATGTACTTCACTCGGTAAGTAAAGAAGATAAGACAGCGCACAAAAGGCAACCTAAATAAACAAATTAAAATGGACGATACAAATTCGGTAAAATATTATCGCAATTTAAAACCAACATTGGCATGAAAAGGGAACGCAGGGTGTAGGAGGAAAATCGTATATTTTCCGTATTTTCCACTTCATTCTGCTACAAGTGTGAAAAAGCGTATCGTAGCGAATGGTGTTAGAAAATCAGTAATTCAGATGATATTTGTCTTAGCTTTCTCTAGACTATATTGTTGTTGAGATCTAATTCCAGTTTAATCAGTAAGAATAAACATATTTTTTTTATATGGAGCTAACAGATTTTTGCCCATGTCCTAATACGGCCACCAATTTTATTTTTTGGTATTCCCGATCGATGATAAGGATGCAAGGTTATTGACAGGTTAGACAAGTAACTGTTAGACCTTTAGCATCTCACTGCCAATAATAGGAGGTTTGAGAAGAAAAAATTGTAACACATAACGTATTTTGAAAAACAATTAACCAGGAGCCTGTTTGAGCCGATGTCTGCCGAGTCAGCGGAATTACCCGTAAAGTTTACCGCTGTCCTGGAACACAAAGGGCTAAGGAAGGAACATGGGTGAGTTTTAGACAGTAAGAGTCTGCGACTCCCTACCGCTCCACCCAGAGCCGGAGGAGTCATTTGATGACTTCCCATGCATAAAAAAGGGGTTCCTGCTATGAAGTATTGCATCATGATTTTAGTGCAAAAAAGGGATGGTGTTACCGGTCATGTATAGCTTCATCTCTCTCTCGCACTGGTATCATGATGGCATTAAAACATTACAAACCACAGAAATACACTACTACGAAATTTGATTTACCTTTGTCAACTCTAGTCTTCTTTCCTTCCTAAAAGAACTTATTACCACACAAAGGACTGTTTTCCACTGCTGACCATGACACGCGAAGGAGCTTTGTGTACATATCTCTTAAAATAAATCATGTTACATCCCTAAAAGCATATTACTGTCTTCATTTGGTTCACAGGACATGAAATGTGTAACAGCTTTCATATCACTGAAGATATAAATCCTCCTTACACTGCTAAAAGGAACATATTTTGTTAAAATGTCAGTAATATTGCACAAACATAATACATTTTTTTTTGGTAAGTAAGCTAGATTATTAAAAAATATTTGACACGTATATTTTATTTTCTTACGTAATCCAAAGATTACTTCGATACATTGAGTTAAAATGTGGCATGACGTCACTCCTATGTAGGTTTATACTGAGTTATGACATAGAGACCCCAAGCCCCAAATTTAATGCGTTTTATCTCAGTAATTTTTTATTAAAATGATAAAGCAAAACATACGTGTCTAATATTTTTTCATTATCTGATTGACGAACTAAATATAAATTTTTATTTGTAACCAGGCATCATTCCTATTATCTGTGTTAGCGCTACACGGTGAGTTTTTGTCGTCCTTACCAACGAAGGTTAATGTTCAACTAATCCGTAATGAGAACATAGAATTAACCAAAGACTCTTTGGTTTTGATACACAATTTAAATAAGGGAAGTTCCATAAAAAGCGGCCTAAAATATGGAAATATTGACGGTGAAAAATGTACCGTATCTACCTAAACACAGTACAGATTATACATAGAGAAAATATATCTTCCAAAATTACGTATAATTTTCATGACTAGCTACTGATTTCATTTTATTATAACAATTTTGGAGACGTCAGTACGAGGAATGGTCAAGTGTGAACTTAACAAATAAATAAACTATTCATTTTGGGGATGTTGGGAATGAATGTATGAAAAATCTTTTTTGGGAACTTAAAACTTGGGGAGGGCATCACCCATTGAAAAAATTCATCATTCCTGCCAGTCTGATTGTTGTCTGTTACAAGTGTTACTGTATTCCAATAGTCTCCATATGTGAATCATTGCCAGAACCAACCTTGATCCCATATTACCAAGGCATGAGCAGTAGTGCTATTGTGTAATAATCTCAACATGAAAATGTATGTGAAGTGAGTTCAAAGTCAAAGTCAAAGTCAAAACATTTATTTCAAATAGGCAAAATAAAGGCACTTTTGAACGTCAAAATGAACAAGAAATAGAATCGATTCTAGACGCCCCTTCCAAAAGGTCGTTTCGTATGGAGAAGAATGGGCAAGAAACTCCACCGTTACTCATATAAAATGTTTTACAATGATTTGTATACATGAATTATAAAATTTAATGAGAGCTGTCAATAATGTCAATCCCTGGCATTAGATGGAACGACAGTTCACTTCACGCTACCTTCATCTAAGTTTTTACCGTGAGATTTTTACTAAAACGACTGACTATTCCCTGGAAGTCTGTGCTGCCACGAATGTCAATAAAAGAACTAAATCTTTTATCTCCGACAAAACCAAAGCACTGCCCCAATTGATTTAACCTAGCGAAGGAAACCTTTCGTCTTTTAAAAGTATTTTCAGGTCAAATTGTAGACCGTATTAATCATATCAGGCACAAAAAAGAACAAAAGCAAAAATGGTAGTTAATACCTACCGTCAGTAAACATGCAAATACACTTCTATATAAAGATGGCGGAGAAGTACTAACTAAATAAATCAAGCAACTTTATTTACCAAGAACACATTACAGCCACCTGTTCTTAGACGCGTAGAAAATAGTTCTAAAACAAAATGGTGGCGAAACTAAGTAATTGAGTGAAACTTGTTTTTGTCCCTGTCTTTTGTTTGCCGTTCGATGAGTAAACTAATAAACTGAGTATGTTTGGAAACTGCGAAGTGATAAATAATAGGTGAGGTGTGCTCGAGTTTTGGGGGTTAGAAAAATGGCGTTATTGAGACGGGCTGATACACTTCTGGGTTTTTCTTCACATTTTTGGGACATTCTTTACGGGTAGTCAGAAGCCCGAAAGTCTGACAGCCAGTCTTACTAAGAGGTATTGTATTACATAGTTACTGTCTGGGTTGTTAAGGTCAGATAGACAATCGCACAATATTAAATACTGTAACGGATAGTCAGAAACCTGTAAGTCTGATCACTAGTCTTACCAAGAGGTATTTTATTAACTGGGTTGTAGAAGTAGGACAGGCAGTCGCTTTATGTAAGGAACTGGTATTCAGCTGCATCCGGTTATCATCCGCCTAGACCTATATATAACTATGTATAGGTCTAGGCAGATAATGATGATGCTCAGTCCACTTGCTTACCTGAGTGAGTTTAGAGGAAGAGCATTATTATCATAATCAGCCTACAATGTTCCCACCTCCTGCAACACAGGTCTCCGCTCTGTGAGAGGAAGTGGGCTGTAATCTACCACGCTGGCCCATTGAGTGTTGCTAGATGTCACATATCTCCGAATGTTTGGTCCTAGGACATGCCGGTTTCCTCACGATGTTTTCCTTCACCGTTTTGAGAGCAGTGGTGATGAAATTATTTACGCAGAGTAAAGCCTGCCCGGGTTCGAACCCACGACCTACAACTTGTAAATCGTATACCACTGGACCACTTCTGTGCTGCTCACGATGCCACCATTGCTGTGAGTAAGAGCATACCACTGCAGATCCAAGTGTTTATGTTGCAAAGCAAAAGCTTGAAAAAGAAAAAAATATTTAAAACAAACTTCCTTTTAATCCAGCTTACCTCAACAACGTCTATTTTCTAATTAAAAAATGTATTCTTGTATTCTTGCTTGTAACATTTCAAAAACACCGCTAAAGGATTATTCTTACTCAGAGTCATACCTCTTTACTTTTTATTTATATTCAGGAAGAAAAAAAATCTTTGTTAAGTCTTTCCAGCCAAAGACCAATTAAAAATTCATAACAATTTAAAGGTCCTAAACGTTTAATAACTAACTTGAACTCCATCATTCATTCTGAAGCCCCCTTGTTGTCTATTGAACTCCATCAAAAACAATTCTCTCCTTGAAATTAAAGTGGGCTGTTATTAACGAGGGTTAATAACAACCCACATTTTGCCCATAGGTTTTGAATAGCAATCAATAATTTAGGGTAGATTTTTAACACAAAATATGCTTAGAAGAACGACTCTCTTCTTTTTTTTTGGTTCGACTTTGAGCCTATCTTATGCAGTTTAAACTTATACATGAGCGCGACTGCCTATTTGATCTCCATAACCAGTTACTGGGTCCAATCGCTTCTTTTATTAAGCTATATATCTAGTATCCATATTTGGGTAAGCGGGATTCTCCGAAAGGGTTACCGCTACCACGGAACATACAGGGCTAAGGAAGGAACATGGATGGGTTTTAGTCAGTAAGAGTCTGACACTCCTTTCCGCTCCACCCAGAGCGGGAGAAGACATTGAGTGATTTCTCACCCTCAAAAAAAAAGATCATCACACATTTCGCTACCAAAATAAATTGAAAATTATAACAGTGCCGTAGTGACACGTTATCATTTAGAAGCGCCACCTAATTCCCGCCGTTTATTACAAAATGGCCGCTGTGACAGGAAACTGAATTATTGCAGCTGATTCTCTCTTGTTTTATTTTACATTGTAGATTTAAACTGGTACAGACTCTAGAATATCAAAATATCCGAAACTGTCAAATATTCGCAATTGAAAATAAAACTTATTATTTTGTAATAAAGTTTAGAAACTCTCAAAGAAATTTGACAGATTGGGATAACTTGTACTGACCTGGTACATACTTGAATTTTAGGTGAGGTGTTCATCACATGACAGATTTTCATGCAAACCGTACTAATAAAAGAATGGAATCTGTGTAATAATCATTTTTTAAATCCAACATTATAAATTTATTGTTCTTAATTTTAAAACGGCTTATTGGACGACTCGCACGAATTTAACTCGCACAAAACGTGCGAAGCGACTCCTTTAAAAAATATTATTTTTTCTGTAGTCGATTCGCACAAAGTTCATTTAATGGGATGCGAATCGACACCTTCACAAATATGTAGTAGGCTATTCGCACACATAATGTATTTTTATGAAATGCAGTTAAGATAAAGTACACTTGAGTACAGAAGTAGTAAGGTCAAATGTGTTTTACTCGTAATAGATAGATAATAAAAACACAATCTATAATAAAAAATATCTGTATTAAAATTAAAACTAAGTACTAAACAAATCAATACAAATAGTATAATAATAATACAGATTTTTCTTACTTTCAAGTAAATATCTGTTATTTAAACTTCGATTATTTTTTAGTTTTATTTTAGTGATGGCTGAATACGACTGTACTTTAATTTTTTTATTCCTTAAAATAAAATGTGTGCGACTGCGAATAGCCTACTACATTTTTGTGATGGTGTCGATTCGCACGCCAATAAATAAAATGTGTGCGAATCGACTACAGAAAAAATAATATTTTTTAAAGGAGTCGATTCGTACGTTTTGTGCGATTTAAATTCGTGCGAGTCGTCCAATAAGCCATAAACATTTTACGCTAAAATTGTATTACAAGCCACATTAAGGGCGAATTTCACAATCGAAACTGAACGAAATCAACACAAATCTAAACCGCGTTTAAGAGCAGCTCTTGTAAGCTGTTTATAGGGACAACGCGTTGACATTGACAGCTGCTGTCAATGTCATCATCATAATTGTGGATTATAGACACTCACAGCTCATGACTGTGGGTTGATTTAAACTGGGTCTTGTATTGAATTATTTGACACAGGTATAAGTTATAGCATAGAGTGCGTTATACGCATAATACGTGCATTGACTCGGAGCTGTGGATACCATCTTAGGCAATACCTAAGATATAGCGTACCCATACGATACTAACTTGAAAGTGGTTTTTTGATGGTAGCGGGCATCTTTAGGTGGTATAAAACAAAGTTGCTCCCCACCGTCTATCTTTCGGTAACTTAGATCTTTTAAAAACATCGCTTCTCCTCCACATTGATTATGCGCACAGCCAATGTGGAACTATCTGCCAGTGTCGGTGTTCCCTTCTACATATAACCCGTCTACTTTCAAAGCAAGAGTAAACAGGCATCTTCTGAGTATGCTCGCTCCATCATAGACCACATCCGTCGCTTTCCACCAGGCGTGATCGAGGTCAAGAGCAAGCCAATTCGCAACTTAAAAAAAAAACTACGGTACAGATTTTATAGCGGTTTTCACCAATAGATAGAGCGATGCAAGAGGAAGGTTTACACATATCGTTAAACTACCTTTCACCCCAACGATAGTACCTAAACTGCAAGACTATGCGAAGCCGGGCGGGTCGCTAGTTTAAAAAAATATACTAAGTTAAGCTAACAGCCAAGTGCGTGTCCGATTACGCACGATGAAGGGTTCCGGAGTTGAGAAGAATTTAACTCTGAAACAAACTTAACAAGGCACTTGTTAACCGTCAGACATCGATACACATCACGCTCAATTCTAAAACTGCAAATATTTGTAATCATATTTTTTTTTGACGTGAAAATACTACAACGCAAAGATAATCGGACTGTTTCCTTTATTTGTGCTGTGAAACCATTTTTCATTCATGATTCTAGGTAAATAACGGAAAATAAAGACACTGTTAGTGGCTTTCTTAAAATGTCGACATTCTGACGTATTGCCGCATCAGTAGATTGCGCCATAAGAGGCAGAGGCGACTCGCTGGGGAGTAGTAATATACAATTAAACATTTAAATATAAATACGTGGGACGTTCGCTCTGTGACATCCGGAGATTCGTCGTCATTTGGCGATGCTTACCCCAAATGTATACCTACATACGTATACACTGACTGTGTAGTAGATAAATATACAGTGTGTTATGTTAAACAACGGACATACTTTCAGGGGTTACTTTTTTTACACATGAAAATGAACAACTTTGACTATGGAACAAAACCTGAAATCACGAAAAAAAAATCAGCTGTTCAGTGCAACATTACTGGCATAATTCGTCAAAATGTATGGAACAGCTGATATTTTTTTTTCATATTTCACAGTTGGTCCTATAGATAAAGTTGTTGATTTTCATGAATACCATGCAACCTGAAAGTATGTCCCTCATTTAACCTAACACATTGTATTACGTATTATGTATCTACTACAGTTCGCTAGTCATTTATTTGTAGGTGTTGATACAAAATGTATATTGTGGGTGTCAAATAATAGCTCAATGATTTGTTATTGTTATTTAATTATTCTGAATTAATGCCTACTCGGTATAAGTATAATATCCGGTATTATTAGATACAGATTGGTCTAGCGGTAGCAAGTGCTACTGCTGAGTATGTGGTCCTGGGTTAGGTCCCCTCGTCGCGCAATACATTATTGGGTTTTTCCATCAGTAAATTATCTGAAATTTCTTAGTAACAGCCCGAAGTCTGGATTAAAATCTTCCAAAAACCGTTCCAAATTCTCACAACTTTGCCTATATTGAAGTAAACAACAACAAAATATGTTATTCCAGTCTATATCCGTATTTCAAAGAATAGCTTATTGCACGGTTATCTCACAGTGTCGACATAGCTGTAATATGCACCGCAGAATAGCTTCCCAGAAGATATTCGAAGTATATTAACGACTGCATGGAAAATTGCATGAGCATCATACCTCATGGCTATCTGAAAGATCTATTCTGATCTATTCCCATCCAATACCAAGAGCTAATACCATTTGGTTTTATCAGTCATTTCTTTAATATGATACAATAAAAAATCGTGTCTTATTTTTTTTTTATTATTAGACTGACGCACTAAATATTTTTTTTTTACCCAGGGTCATCCCTTTTATCTGTGTTGGCTCTATATGGTGAATTTCACGTTCTCACAAAGAAAGAGTATGTTCAACTTATCCATAGTGAGATTTTTGTTTTTGAATTTTGTTTAGAAATTGTGTTTTATGTTTCCATATATATTTTTCTTATAAAAATTTTCATAGATAACTTTTATGGTACTTTTGTATATACTGCTGTTGATGCACCAAATAAATAAATAGATTTCGCTTTACTGGCAGGGCACAAACTTTGTGCCACCTTCGCAAATAGTTAGTAGTAATCGCGGTAGATATGTCCGCCCAGTCCCCTGTATGTCGATCATCTACGCAACTGACTTAGCATTTTATTCATATTATTTGATACATAGACACAAATCTTTTTCAATATTACCGTTGATTAACCTAGCCTTATAAATATCACAAGTACTCGCAACTTCTGCATCAAACTACGTGTTGTGACAACGAACGTTTCAGTGCACAATCACGCGCCGTCGACAGTTGACAATCGTCACCGCCCACTCGCTAGCCAATTTACTTGAAACGTGGAAACATAACAGTACAGTGCTTACTAATTAACAAGTAGTACGCGAGATGTATGAGTGTCAATGCCAGGGGCTTTGGCACCGTTTGAGGCCAGTTGAAGTAGGAAGAAAATAGTGCCGATTTATTTTAGAATTGATTTCATTTTGTAATGATTTGCTTGCAAATGCATTTGGTGATAGGCAAAGTTCCACTGCATATTTAATATAAAATATTTTTTTTAATCTGACGTACCGTTGGTTAAATTTTGTGATTGATTTTTCAGTCCCTTCTCGTAATACAACTGTGCTAAATTTTTTCACACTCATTTATTTATGTATTTAAAAGTACATGCACAACATTACAGGACCACTCCCAAGGCGTTGTACAGTATAAAATAGAGGGCAGTTCCGATGACAATTCAACATTATGCTGTCAAAAAACTGATCAGGATAACTTTAATATTATAATAATCATAATAATAATTTATTTATTTATCAGATAACATGATCCATACCTAATGGTTAGTAACAACAGGAGCTTATAAACTATGTTAGTAGACAGACAGATTTTAAATAGGTACAAATAACATAACATCTTATTTTACCCTCCCAACCACGATTATATTGCAAGATTTTCAAAGTCAAAGTCAAGTCATCAAGCCTGCTGGGTAAGCGGGATTGTCCGAAAGGGTTACCGCTACCCCGGAACATAAAGGGCTATGGAAGGAACATGGATGGGTTTTAGTCAGTAAGAGTCTGACACTCCCTTCCGCTCCACCCAGAGCGGTAGCAGTAAAAGTCATTTATTTGACTTTGATTTTCTTTGACTTTTGACTTTGATAATTTATTTAATTTTGATTCATTTGACAAACATTCTAATAATATTAAATCAATCAATGTGTGAGTTAAATTTATTCCACAATGTTTAAAACAGTGTGGTACAAATTATAAATTAATACCAAACCTTAGCAACCAGTTTGATTTTGTCTATACTCTAAGTATAGATTGTCCTTTGGAGCAGGACCAGCATGTTTCCAAGCATCCTTATCTTTGATATATGAATTCACGAACGTAAAATTCTTAACATTTCCGGATTCCAAACGCATCTTCTAGCTCATACTAAAATAACTACATAGTACAGTATGTAGATAATTAAGTGTTCGCGCTTGGCACTCGAATGATACACGTGGCACTACTACTGACCTAGACCATTATCAAGGTACACTGCCGTGAATCAGTGACCTTAGTAGTAATATTTTTAATGAACTTTTATTGTGGGAATATTTGTAATGAGTTGCCGATGTAGCTGGTGATATCAGAAGAAGGACCCACAAGCGCCGTACGTAATGTCTTTCTACAGGGTGTAACCGAAAGGGTTTATTAATACAAAAGGATATGCTACAGACCACCAAACTGAACAACGTTTACTATGGGAACAACTCCGAAATTGTGAAAAAAAAAACAGGTGTTTCCTACATTTCGGAACAGCAGTTTTTTTTTGCATGTACCCTTTCGGTTACACTCTGTACAGATATTGCAATAAATTACATTTAAAAAAAATACATAGGTAAGTAGATACACCACCTTCGGTGAAAACCAGTGTGATATTATGGTGTGTTTTTTAAAATAAACAATAGTAATAAATTAGTAAAGGACAGTGCCAAAATTCGCCTCAATTTCAAAATATCGCGACACGTAAAACAGCTGATGCATTCACATTAAAACCAAGATCAACAGTGAAATACAAAACATGCTTACAAAAGAAGCCATGTCTTATATTTTGTCACAAGTTTGGCACGGATTCAAACATTTAAGATGACGGTTCCGCATATAATACGGATGTCATTGCTGTAACGTTGTCGTACTGAACGTTAATGCGTTCCAATTAAAATTTTACTGGCGCCTTCGTCGTTTGAACTTGAAAGTTTATTATGTATTTTTTGTGAAAATATTTTGGGAGAGGAGGATGGGACGTTATCATTTTTTGTGATGTGAATGTAGGTGCAGTTTTTTTGGCATCTCGCAGTTCAACCATAGGGTTGTCTACTGCTTAACCGGACTTGCTTGTGGATGCCACAATAGAATTGTAGCCTCCAGCCAGAGCTTAATAAAAACTTACAAACTAAGCGACTACACGCTGGCGCTATGACTGGGGCCCTGTTCTTCGACATAGCGAAGGCTTTCGACAAAGTCTGGCACAATGGCTTATTATATGAGCTATACCATCTCGGCGTGCCCGACCGTCTCGTGCTCATCTTACGGGACTTTTTGTCGAACCGCACCTTCTGCTATCGCATCGAGGGCGCTCCCTCCTCCCCCCACCCGATTCGCGCCGGAGTCCCCCAGGGCTCCGTTCTCTGCCCCCTAATCTTTACCCTGTTCACTAGCGACATCCCTAAGAGTAAAATAAGCCCAATTGGCGTTATTTGCCGATGACACGGCCATTTACTACACGGGGATCAGTCCGCCAGCTATAGCTCAGACTCTCCAGAACTCGGCCAACGTCCTAGGCGCTTGGTTCCGGAAATGGAGAATCGAGGTCAACCCCGATAAAAGCCAGGCCTCTTTAGGAGAATTCGTAGGGCCCTCCCCAACCCCCCTAATCCGATCACCATGTACGGCAAGCCGATCCCTTGGGCAAAGCATGCCAAGTACCTGGGTGTCACTCTCGACCAACACCTTAAGTTTCGCAGAGCACATAAAGCAGGTCCGTTCGCGGGCCGCTTTCGCTCTCGGTAGGCTCCAATTCATGCTTACAGAACGCAGCAAATTGTCACTCCGGTGCAAACTGCGTCTCTATAAGGCTGTAATCCGTCCCATCATGACATACGCTTGCGTCGTCTTCGCGCACGTCAAACCCAAGTATCTGCATCGAATGCAGACACTCCAAAATCGGTTCCTCCGTAGGGTCTCAGGAGCTCCCTTTTACGTCCGTAACATGGACCTTTATGTAGACTTTAAACTCCCCACAGTTCAGCAGTTCATGAAACGCCTCTCGAAGCGGTTCTTTGACACTGCTACAAAGCACCGCAATCCCCTGATTGCGGCCGCCTCCCGATACACCCCGTCCCGCATCAGTGGTTCGCCGTCCACGGCATACCCTCATTGCCCTCGACGATGCCACCACTCTCCTCCAGGAGAGCAACCCGGCTGCTAGCACTGTTAGATTAGCACACATATACAAATTTCCGTCGTTCCGTGCTCGCCATCGAGGCCCGTCGCGACGACCCTGTCCATTCCCATCCCCTCGACCCTTGCTCGAGCCAGCCCGCGTTGCCGCTGAGCCAGTAGTTTTAAAAACCCCAGATCCAGCTGTCCCTTGCTGTCCCCCCCCAGCGACGCCCTAAACCGAGGTCCGAACCCCGCAGGGGGTGCCCTTAGCGTGTAGTCGCTTAGTTTTGTAAGTTAGGTTTAGTTTTTATTAAGCCCTGGCTGGAGGCTACAATTCTTTTGTGGCAGCCACAGGCAAGCCCGGTTAAGCAGTAGACAACCCTTTGGTTGAACTGCGAGATGCCATTCATAAAAAAATAAAAAACGACTACACGCTAAGGGCACTCCCTGTGGGGTACAGACCTCAGCTTGGGGCGTCGTTGGGGGAGGACAGCAACGGACAAGCTGGATCGAGCGTAAGTAGGTCCAGGTACAGTAAAGTGCTTATATACTCGAGCGGCACTTTGATAAGAGTGGGGGTAACTGTAGCCGCCGACGCCTTGACGAGCTCTTTTGACAGCTGTCGATCGGTGCCGTCGACTACGCGGCATTCTTGTATTTGAGCACTTTGCCGTCGACGACTGCCGCTGCCACGTCGACGTCGATAAGTCGATGAATGCAGTTGCCTCTCCCTTTGGCAACATGCCGCTCGTATATATGAGCACTAAAACTAGCCGATATAATTATGACACAGCGAGTTTTATACAATGACCGGATTTGTAGTGCGTCATCACTGTCACGAATTTCTGTGTGACAATTTCTTTCTTAAGCTCGAATTAGTGTCGTAGTACCGCCCGAGTCCATACTGTGTGTACGGTCGCCAGCGCATCAAGTCATACCAAACTGAAAAATTTCTCCAAGTGATTTAAACCATAAAACGTTGACTTTTACGTTCAACATTGATTGAGAATATTTGACAGTTTGTAATAATTTAATGTGCTGTGACTATACACGACAGTCAACTGTTTTTATTTAGAAGGCTAAAAATTTTACAGTGGAAAATGTAACTGTAGAAGTTTTTTCTTAAATAAAGGGACAATAACCAGTTCTATTTTTGAAAATATCTAATTCAGATAAATACGAGTATCCTTGTTAAACTAAGATAGTTGCGTAAAGACTAAACTCGTTTACTGAGTAAGAAAATGTTACCAACAATATACATACATCTTAGAGCATTTAACCTATGGAGATGGCATAGCTAAGCGTACCCCTCTGCCATGACCGATTGGTCATACGGCCATACACGTTCTATAAAACTAGTTCATTCGCCAACCGCCGCCATTATGTATCGTATTGTGTCGCAAGGAAGTCCTCCTAAGAAATGGTTAATTGTGCAGTATCCTCGTGCAAAAAGCGATCTGCCACTTCAAATTTTCGAAACCATGGTGTTTCCTATCACTTGTAAATATAAATTATACATTAAAATATTTTTAATTACGTACAATGTCGAAGGAATCGTTATTGACGTAACGATAGAAAAAATACATTGGTACGTAGGTAGAGCTAAAGTAGTACAGGGCAGGATTTGCATAGTGCTGGGACAACGCGAATGAATGATTTGCCAATTAAATGATTTTTCAGTCAATAGGTTCAGTAACCAGTTTTTTGTGTATGTATCTGGACAAGTCAGCTTGAAATTAAAAAAAAAACTATAAAAGTTCTTTGGAAGTCGATTTAAATTATTTTCATTGTATGTTTAAGATAATAAAAGAATAATAGTTTGTTCATTTCGTAGTGAGTTTTTGTAGCTCATGCAATTTGAAAATGAAACAATAATTATAATAGATAGCTAAATATGACGTCGAAATCTAATACTCCACCGCGGACCGCATAGGTAAGCTGTTAAAAAAACGTAGTACAATCGCCAGCACTGCCTCAAATATTCGGAATGTAATATGTACAGACGCCAGCACATCAAGCTATTCCTAACTGTCAAATTTTCTTAATTAAAAATGAACCTTATGTCTTTGCAATAAAGTTGAAATACTATCAAAGCAATTTGATAGATTGTGGTAACTTGATGTGCTGGCCTCTGTACATACGCGGACGATCTCAAATTCTCTAGAGTTTCGAGTCTAGTGACGATACTGAACTTCTTCAAAGTGATATCGACGCGTTAAGTGTAACGATAACAAAATGGTACTTAATATCAACAAATGTTACTACGTGAAGTACACACGGAAAAACAAAATAACAGAATTGTATTGCAATTAAATGACAGAAAATTTTAAACTCGGATACTTTGTAAACAAGCTTATAACAAATTAGAGGATTATATAAAGGATAAGGATGCTTGGAAACATACTGGTCCTGCTCCACAGGACAATCTAGTGTCTAGACAAAATCAAACTGGTTGCTTAGTAAATTAGGTAATCAATCATTTATAATGTTGAACCATACTATTTTATCATTTTGGAATAACTTTACCTCTCACATTGATTGATTTATTATTATTAACTTTTAGAATGTTTGTAAATATGTGAGCACGTTCAATAGTGCCTTTCTTGTGCCTATTTGACATAAATGATGTGACTTTAACTTTGACATCATATAACTTTGCAACACCGGACTGCAAAACAATAAAACGGACGGTGTAAAACTGTCATTCAAAACAAAATAATAAAAGTACATCTGATTGATTATTTACTAGCTTCCGCCCGCGTCTTTGCCCGCAAAATATGCCGACAAATTATACACATAAACCTTCCTCTTGAATCACTCTATCTATTAAATAAACCCGCATCAAAATCCGTTGCGTAGTTTTAAAGACTAAGCATACATAGGGATATAGGGACAGAGAAAGCGACTTTGTTTTATACTATGTATTGATATTGTCCCCTAATTTTTGACATGTGTATATAAATGAAAGCCCGTTTTAAATAATGGGATATGAATTCCGAATTGCCGACCCTAAATGCAGAATGATATGCAATCAATATAATATTATTGAGAAATAAGAAAAAAAAATGGACTATAAAAATAAATACAATCGTTCTTTTTCTATAGCACTATAAATTGTTTTGTGATTACTGGCGGCTACCTACGTAGTTTCGCAGGCACTAATCATTAAACGTATTTTTTCCATGAAAAGAAAACAAAACTTTTTATTCGTTCATTCATGAAATGAAATACCACTCATTCCTTGTGCCTCAACACTAGTAGTTTGTGTTTGTTGTCGTAGGACAATTGCATAGATACGCACAAATTTGTCAATGTGTATGTGTTTTTTCACTGTGTGTCTATAATTTCTTTGGGAGCGTTTGTAGCAATAGGAAGCATGTCTCTGTGTGTGGTTGTCAAATTTAAGACGTGTGCTGTATGTGTTTTCCTCGCCCCCCGCAAAAAGTGGCAGAAAAAGTTGTTCGATGATTCGCCGCTTGCCATCTCCATAGGTTAAATGCTCTAAGACATACATATATAATACAGTTCTAATATACGAAAAAAATACTAAGTACTGCATTTAACTCATGGCCGCAAAAAAAAAAAAAAATCGCGTAAACTTTATTTAAAACATACAATATCACCTTTCTCGCGACCATGGTCGCAAATGACAAATTAACGTAAAGATTTGATGTTGTTGCCGGGTTTCAAATTAATTTCAGCTTTACGACACAATGCGGTGTGTCACTCGAGAGTGATTAAGGTTACTAAAATCAAGATGTTTCTACCTAGAGCATACGGAAGACGTAGCAATTTATTTTCAGTCACAAAAAAATGCGATCATGAATGTGTAGCAAAAGAATTTATCGAGTCGGTACGTAATGTATCATTTTGAAAATGAAAAATTATTTAAAATTTTATTTAATTAAAGAAATAAATCCATAAAATGTGAGAACAATCATGAGGCATTCTGGATTAACATTAAAAAGAAAGAAAGAAAAAATGTTAATTCTGCACAAAAAAAAGTTTGCTTAGTAACTAAATACACCCGTGCAAACCGGCTAAAAACCTCGTATTCAGAGCCACGATTGACAATCTGTATCTCGGCCATGGACAATGGATGGACCACAGACAAAACACTGACACTTATTGTCTGTCTATAAACATGAACTTATCAACAAAAACTAGACTAACAAAACTAAAAAGTTATTTTTAAAATAAAAACATAAAAATGCACGAGAAACTAAACTGCCGATTGCAGAGTGATAATTTAACTACTATTTATTCTTACAAACAACTGCCTGACTTTTATATCAACCTGCCTAGCCTTTTCCCAACTATTTTGTGGTCACCTTTCAGTGGAACTGGATGTAGCTGACAGTGTATCATTCATGGAGCGACTGCCTGTCCTTGTCGTCTACAACCCAGTTAGCAAAAACCTTTGGTAAGGCTGGTTATCAGACTTACGGGTTTCTGACTATTCGTTACGACTGTCAAAGATACATATACGAGTATACGAATCACAGCTGGGACCAATGGTCTAAGATGCTTCCCCAAAATCCTTCTTCAAAGAGTTGGCTTTCCCATATTTATGACAAACCTACCGTATTCTATTTTACAGTCTGCCTCTCAGCCCTTTCCCAACTATGTTGGGGTCGGCTTCCAGTCTAACGGGATGCAGCTGAATGCCAGTGTTTTTACATGGAGAGACTGCCTATTTGATCTCCACAACCCAGTATCAGGGTAAAACATTAAGTGTAGTACTTTGTAAATATGAAGGCATCCTTAAAATAATTAAATTGTTTCCCTTTCATTTAACACTACTCTCCGTATCCCAGTCCCATACAAACGGTCGCACAGACACTACAATCCAGAAAGACAAGGACAAAAATATCATACTTACTTTATCGTTCAATATTTTGTAAATCATTATGAATGCTGCTACAACCGGCCAGTGTCCAATACATTTGTCACCAAAGGGAACAGATGTTAGTCTGGCCTACATTGTCAGATTGGGCCCACATTGTATGACATCATCATTAATGTATTATTATAGGCAATACAAATAATAATACTTTTATGTCATTGGCACTTATGAAGGTACTGGCAATGAAAAAGAAATATATTGGTAAGGTTAGCCTCAGAGTATTACCTAGCATTGAGGCCTGCTTCATAAGCGGGATTGTCCGAAAGGGTTACCGCTACCCTGAAACATAAAGGGCTAAGGAAGAAACATGGATGAGTTTTAGTCAGTAAGAGTCTGACACTTCCTTTCACTACACCCAGAGCGGCAGGGAGAAAGATTTTATGTTTGTTTGTTACTCGATCACGCAAAAACGGCTGGATGGATTTGAATGGCATAAAGATAGACCATATTTTGGGTAAAGACATAGCCATTTTATCCTGAATCTCAGACGCAATAGGAGGGCAACAGCTAGTTAGAAAAATAACAAAACAAAAGAAAATGTAAGAGACAAAACACTATTGGCGTCTTTTGTTAGCTTATTGGTGGAGCAATAAGGTAGAAAGAGACAATACATAGTACTGTTATTACTCAGTTCATCTTATAAACATCTCTTTCTGTCAGTTAAACATTAGCCAAAACCATTTACAAAATTAGAGCTGTTCATTATTTTAAATTATACGATTTTTAGTCCAAGTAGGTTATCCACGTTATAATTTTTGTTTTTAATTTTCATTCGTCCAACGAAGACAGTTTCGTCATTCAGGTCAAATGAATGTAATCCGTAATAAAACTGATGACAAATTTTAACTTACTATAATTATTATTATGATAAATAACACAAATTATTTGAAAAATCGTTCTCGATCATATAATTTACTGTGTGTGAGTGACTAAAAGAAACTAAACTCTGTGTAAAGAGGTTTGTACCCAGAGAGGCGCTACACTCTATGTAAATTGTTTCATCACCACTGTTCAGAAAATGGTGATGGAAAACGTTGTGAACATATCCTAGAACCAAAAAATTCGTAGACATGTGACATCTACCAACCAGCAATGGTCTGCGAGGTGGATGGGGTAGACCGAGAGGAGAAAACAAGAAAGGTATTTAAAAATCAAAGTTAGGTGGTCAAGTCTGGTAAGCGGGATTGTCCGAAAGGGTTACCGCTACCCAGGAACATAAAGGGCTACGGAAGGAACATGGATGGGTTTTAGTCAGTAAGAGTCTGACACTCCCTTCCGCTCCACCCAGAGCGGGAGCAGTCATTGGATGATTTCCCAGCCTTGAAAAAAAAAAAAAAAAAGATGGTGAAGTCTATGCTAGGACTAGATTTTATCGTCAAGAAAATATAAATAACTGTTTTTTTTGAGGGTGAGAAATCATCAAATGACCCCTCCCGCTCTGGGTGGAGCGGAAGGGAGTGTCAGACTCTTACTGACTAAAACCCATCATTTAACATGAACATCATGAACATGATTCATGTTCCTTCCTCCCTTTATGTTCCGGAGAAGCGGTAACCATTTTGATCGACTTACCTATAAATCAACAATCCCGCTTACCTATAAATAACTGGCTAAGGTAAACTTAGTTCTCTACATTACACCCCATTCATACTGGCCGTAAATTCAGAAAAAAACAGTAGATTTTTTTTATTTCCCGGCGACAATCCGTGTTTGCAGGCTACCGAACTGATAATACTATTACTTTGGCAATCGGCCATCTTCGCTCATTACGAGTGGGGACAAAACTATTTCGGGCTCATTTCAGTACACGACGGGTTCGGCCGACCAAGGTTAGCCCCGAGGTCATCGATTACGGTCGCATCAGTATAAGGTAATTGTTTGGGCTGTACTGATTTGATAGATATGCAAGCCATTTGGGAATTATAAATGGATTAGTGGAGTTTTGAGCTTATTGGTTGGGGGCAAGTTTCAGCGGGATTGTCCGAAAGAATTACCGCTAACCCAGAACATATAGGGCTAAGGACGGAACATGGATGGGTTTTAGTCAGTAAGAGTCTGACACTCCCTTCCGCTCCACCCAGAGCGGGAGAGGTCACTTAATGTTCTGCCATCGACAAAAAAAAAACAAAAGGCGGCAAGTTGATCGCAGAACTAATGGCCAATAAACTCAAGTTCTGGATAGGTCTACCTACACATTGTAAACTGATAACCGGATGGTTAACCGCGACCTCCGGTCCCGGGATTCCACTGAATGTGGTCAACACACGACTGGTAGTGGAGGTGGTCCATGAAGGCGATTGTCTAGCCCTGGACGTCTTCCAAATGAAATGGTGGTTAAAAAAAGAGTTACCCCAAAATCTAAAGTAAACTATTCTATTTGAAATCAGCATTTTTTGAACGTCAAAAGTCACACGCACAAGTCAGACGCCCGCCCTTCACCACTACCTAGTGGGAACAAAAAGTGGCGCAACAAACTCCCCAGAACTCTCCTCTTCTTCTAATAAACTGAATATTATTCAGTTTATTAGAAGTCTAGCTGCTCCCGTTCGATTTCACCCACTGCTCAGCTCCTATTGGTCGTAGCGTGATGTTACATAGCCTTCCTCGATAAATGGACTATCCAACACAAAAATATTTTTTCAATTCGGACCAGTACTTCCAGAGATTATCGCGTTCAAACAAACTCTTCAGCTTTATAATATTAGTATAGATCTTTATTCTACACAGTAAATGGCAAAGAAATTAATTAACATTATGTAAAGAGTATCTGTTAAAAAGCAACACTACAGAGATATTCTGATATTATTCTAGTTTTTATTAACAATAATAAAATCCAATTAAGACTTTTTCTGATAAAATAAACTGTTGCTGTAATAAAGCAATAAAAAAAATTTGCAAGTCTAATAACCGCTGTACGGTAAAAATGGCGTCTAAACACAATAAATAATTATTGTTATCGTTATTATTTCAAGTTCCCGTACTCTGAGCCGTAAAGATTGTGTTTTATACTCGTATTTACTTCTTGTTTTTCTTTTGCTTCAATTTCTCTCGATATCTATGATGTTGACGCTAACAAAAATTTTAATCTTCGCAGTTGAGAAGTATGTGTGTAAATGACACATCAGTTACGTCACGAACTTCATTTCATGTTTTTATTTATATGTATATATATTTTTAAACTTGCTATCAACTGCCTCAATGGTTTAGTGGTTTCAAGCAATACCTACTGCTGAGCTTGAAGACCTGGGTGTAATTGAGTTTTTCTATTAGGAATTTCTGAGTAGGAGAGTCTGGTTTTGTGCCAGGATGATGGCAATAGACCCGCCCCCTATAACATTGGGCTTGAAGATCACTGATGAAATGTGGCTTTACCATAGGTATTCCTTACCCTTCGAGAATTACGTACGTGACAACTATTAAAGGTAAAAGGTTAAGTACCTATTATTAGGTAAAATAAAACTTTATATAAGTAATAAGACTTTAATTTTATTAAATAAAAACCTTTGCCTAGTAAAATATGTATTACTACGTAAACAAACGTTAATTTTATACGTAATTCATTCGGACAACATCTTAACATTTATTTTGGTAAGTAATTATCTAAATGCCGCAAATTACTTCCATGAATCGAGCTGAGAGCAAAATGACGAAGTAATATTAAACTCTTGGGAAACATAAATTTTCTATTAAACACAAACAAAATTAGCAGAATTAATCAACGTAGCTTTCTCATTGAGTTCGTTTGATTCTATGAACTTAATAATTATTAAATTTTACAAAAGTGTGTTGTCATTTTTGTATAAGACATGGCACCCATTATGCGACATGTGACTGCAATTAGTCGCAACGACAGGTTGCGCCGATAATTTGAATATACATAATATGTTGTTCAACGCTCCGTTCACTTGGTGTCCAGTTGTAGACGCCACGATAGACTAGGGATCTTGTATGAAAATGGGCCCGTTCGAACCGATGTCTGCCCAATCAGCGGGATTGCCCGAAAGGGTTACTGCTGCCCCGGAACACAAAGGGCTAAGGAAGGAACATGGATGGGTTTTAGTCAGTAATAGGCTTTTTTTTTGAGGGTGGGAAATCATCCAATGACTTCTCCCGCTCTGAGTGGATCGGAAGGGAGTGTCAGACTCTTACCTTCCCTTTATGTTCTGGGGTAGCCGTGAACCTTTCGGACAATTCTGCTTAGTCAGTAATAAGCTAACACTATCATACATCATTTGATGATTTCCCACCCTCAAAAAAAATAGACTACGCACGCATTGTTGACACGGGTAAGGCATTCCATAACCGTAGTGTTTGAATACTAAAAAATAAAAGAAAAACGCAAGCTTCATTAAAGTTTAGTTGAACTCAACATTTTTTAAACGCTACGTTTACAACAAGATAAAAGCCGTTGACAAAAACACTCGATGTTTGTTCTACCATTTTCTTTGAAGCGTGGTGACAATCAACTTTTCGTTTATTTTTCTTTGAACAAACTGGTCTTTGAGTTATGCTCCAACAACTATGAAGGAGACAGTCCTTGTGTGGGTGACCCAAATAGATGCTAAAGGCCTTAATACTGTTAAAATTTAGCGTATGTGAATGTTGAAGTCGGGAAAGTTTCTTTAAATACATAAATGTATATTTTTAATTATAAATATATGTATACAATACAAAACAATTAAATTTATTTCAAGTAACCATTTGTTAATAAATAACTCATCCTGTGTTAGTAAAAATGATAATTTTATCTACTCCTGTGCAATGAAAACACAGCGGCAGTACCGTCCAACGCTTCACCGCGGCTGCACCATTCCATGAGAAATTGCGTAACAGAGATTCACGTGCGGACAGTCCAGCCTGTTCGAAATTTGAGACAGGATGCTATTGTTGCCGCCCCACACCCCACGCACCAGAGACGCGCAGTGCTTACGCATAGTGGCAAAGAAACAATCACATGTGCGTCCGCGAACATCCCTGATGCGCTGCAGTAGCGAGGCAGCCCCAACAGCACCGAACTGAGCGCGTTGTTGCATTTGTATTTCACACAATAATTTTACACATAATATTTACATCTCAACTAAAAATACTTAAAATATTAACTATGTATAATAACTACGTACAACGAGATGGGAAAAAATCAAAGGGCATACATAAATAAATCGGGTTAAACGCAATAAATTGGTTAAACTATATATATTTGGAAATGAGGTGACATATTGCGTGTTTCGTGAGAAATAGAGTCTAGTTTCCGTGTGTTTATCTTCCCATAAATCTCGAAAATCTTCTTTGATATTAAAACTATTTTTACAGGTCATTTTAATAGTTTGTTTTTTTTAATTCATTCCATTGGTTTTCTTGTTGAAAGCTTGAAATTTTTGACTTAAAAACTTTGCAAAAAAATGTCAGATAATTTTTTTTTTCTTCAGAGAGAAGAGTACATACTCTTTTGAGAAAACTTCATCAACTTTTTTTTGAGGGTGGAAAATTATCAAATGACTCCTCCCGTCCTAGGTGGAGCGGAAGGGAGTGTCAGACTTTTACTGACTAAAATCCATCCATGTTCCTTCCTTAGCCCTTTATGTTTCGGGGTAGCCCTGTCGGACAATCCCGCTTATTCGGACAATCAAAAGCAAAATCTAGGTACTATATAATTTGTTGTGTACGATAGCGCAATAAATGAATATTGTATTTTACCACATAAATGACAGTACTTTTATACTGATAATTAAAGCAATTCGTGCAAAATTATAACCTAACCATTCCGAAATATCAGAGATGCGCAACGTTAATATTCAAGTTTTCACTTCTGCCGGCACACCCGGAGTGCAACCCGTTTTTTTACTGCTGGCGACTGGTATGAAGGTAATATATCGTATGGACTAAGTATAGAAATATGTATTAGGAATTGATACATTTATATTTTTACTAGCTTCTGCCCGCGACTTCGCCCGCGTGGATGACGGAAATTGCATGTTATTACACATAATAAACCTTCCTCTTGAATCACTCTATCTATTAAAAAAAGTTGCATCAAAATCCGTTGTGCAGTTTTAAAGATTGTAGCATACATACATACAGACATTAGGACGCGGGAAGCGACTTTGCTTTATACTATAGTGATGTATATGTGCTAAGTAACTTAAAATGTAGGAAAAGTAGGATGAAGAAGTTAGGTAAGGTAGGACGCCCTCAGGCAAGGTGGAACGACGATCTTCGGAGGGTAACTGGTAGCAGCTGGACAAAAGTTGTTGAGAATCAACCTGAATGGCGTGCAACTGGAGAGGCTTATGTCTTGCAGTGGACTGCTATAGGCTGATGATGATGATGCACTTAAAACGCCTTACGTTTTATGCAAGGTGGAGAACACAATACGATCATAAAAGAATAAAGCATTTTAATCAGCCTATAATGTTCCCAATGCTGGGACACCACCTCTCTGAGAGAGGGATTATGGGTGGGTGTTTTTCTATCTATAATATGTATACCTACATTCTTTACAAAAAATAATGTATATAAGTAGTTTATCAGCCATCTTGTTACCATAACACAAGCATTAGGTTGCTTAGCTTGGGACTATTTATGGCGTTGTGTAAAATGTCCAAGGATATTATTAAGAATATTATTATTATTATTGGGGAGTATAAAGCTATTTTAGTCCAACCTAATACCTAATGTTTCTTTTGTGTATTGTTTAGGTAAACAATACACAAAAGAAACATAACCATCTTTCTAGGATAGTCGAGTAAATAAAATCCCATTTTTTTTTTTTTTTTTTGAAATGGCATCTCGCAGTTCAACCAAAGGGTTGTCTACTGCTTAACCGGGCTTGCCTGTGGCTGCCACAAAGAATTGTAGCCTCCAGCCAGGGCTTAATAAAAACTAAAGCTAACTTACAAAACTAAGCGACTACACGCTAAGGGCACCCCCTGCGGGGTTCGGACCTCGGCTTAGGGCGTCGCTGGGGGGGGACAGCAAGGGACAGCTGGATCGGGGGTTATTAAAATTACTGGCTCAGCGGCAACGCGGGCTGGCTCGAGCAAGGGTCGGGGGGATGAGAGCGGACAGGGTCGTCGCGACGGGCCTCGACGGCGAGGACGGAACGACGGAAATTTGTGTTTGTATGCTAGTCTAACAGTGCTAGTGGCCGGGCTGCTCTCCTGGAGGAGAGTGGTGGCATCGTCGGGGGCAACGAGGGTATGCCGTGGACGGCGAACCTTACTGATGCGGGACGGGGTGTATCGGGAGGCGGCCGCAATCAGGGGATTGCGGTGCTTTATGGCAGTGTCAAAGAAACGCTTCGAGAGGCGTTTCATGAACTGCTGAACTGTGGGGAGTTTAAAATCTACATGAAGGTCCATGTTACGGACGTAAAAGGGAGCTCCTGAGACCCTACGGAGGAACCGGTTTTGAAGTGTCTGCATTCGATGCAGATACTTGGGTTTGGCGTGCGCGAAGACGACGCAAGCGTATGTCATAATGGGACGGATTACAGCCTTATAGAGACGCAGTTTGCACCGGAGTGACAATTTGCTGCGTTCTGTAAGCATGAATTGGAGCCTACCGAGAGCGAAAGCGGCCCGCGAACGGACCTGCTTTATGTGCTCTGCGAAACTGAGGTGCTGGTCGAGAGTGACACCCAGGTACTTGGCATGCTTCGCCCAAGGGATCGGCTTGCCGTACATGGTGATCGGATTAGGAGGGTTGGGGAGGGCCCTACGAATTCTCCTAAAGAGAACAGCCTGGCTTTTATCGGGGTTGACCTCGATTCTCCATTTCCGGAACCAAGCGCCGAGGACGTTGGCCGAGGTCTGGAGAGTCTGAGCTATAGCTGGCGGACTGGTCCCTGTGTAGTAAATGGCCGTGTCATCGGCGAATAACGCCAATTGGGCCTTTTTACTCTTAGGGATGTCGCTAGTGAACAGGGTAAAGATTAGGGGGGAGAGAACGGAGCCCTGGGGGACTCCGGCGCGAATCGGGTGGGGGGAGGAGAGAGCGCCCTCGATGCGGTAGCGGAAGGTGCGGTTCGACAAAAAGTCCCGTAAGATGAGCACGAGACGGTCGGGCACGCCGAGTTGGTATAGCTTATATATTAAGCCATTGTGCCAGACTTTGTCGAAAGCCTTCGCTATGTCGAAGAACAGGGCGCCAGTCATAGCGCCACGCTGGAAGCCGGCACTGATGTGCTCGACTATGCGGTGCGCTTGCTGGACGCACAAGTGTTGGGTACGGAACCCGAACTGCTCGTCCGGAATCAGGCTCTTCGCCTCGGCATAGTCCTTGAGACGCTTATAAATAAGCCTCTCGTAGATTTTGCCGAGCACGTTGAGCAGACTGATGGGGCGATAGCTGGTGGGGTCGGATTTGGGTTTGCCGGGTTTGGGGATACCTATAACAGAGGCCTCTTTCCAGGCTTGTGGGAACATGTTATTACTCATGGCGCCATTGAAGATGGCGGTCATGAGCATGATCAGTTGGGCGGGGAAGAGTTAGAATACCCTATTGGTAATTCCATCTGAGCCGGGGGCTTTACGAGCCTGAAGACCCTTGATGATGTCTTGCACCTCGTCAGAAGTGACGGGGGGCAGAGGATCATCAGGGTCTTCGACGGGCGGGAGAGAGGCTCTACGTTCGACCTCGGCGTCGACTTTGGCGAGGTGCTTTGGGTCGACCGGAAGGGAACTGGGGGAGCATTGGGACTCGAGACTGTCGGCTAGGAGCTCGGCTTTTTCAGAGCTATCGAAAGCGATGCTCTTGTCGGGACGGATGAGTGGAGGGGTGGAAGATTCTTCGGGAGCGCGAAGCTTCCTCTGAAGGTTCCAGAAGGCATGGTGATTGGGCTCAAGTTCACAGAGTAACTTGTCCCAGTTGTCCGAACGAGCTTCCGCAATGCGTTTCTTTACAGCACGCTGTAAATTGCGCATGTGGGCTTTGTTCGCATCGCAGGGGAAGGAGTCGTAGGCACGGATGGCTGCATTCTTCTCGGTTATCAGCTCACGTACGTCAGCGGGTAGTTTCCAGCGGTGGTCTTCCACCACCGGGACTTCCCGTGAGCAATCCGTCAAAACGGATTGCACGTGTTCTGTAAACGAGGCGATCGCGCCGGTAGTGTTATCGACAGAGACAATGAGGTCAGGAATGGATTCCAGCTGAGGTGACAGAGTGTCGGATTTAAGCTTTTCGCTTACTTTCCTCCAGTCGGTCACCAACTGGGTGCGGGGCGGGTGGTCAGGGTCAAGCGGACCCCCCGTGTAGGGGGTGAGGTGCATGACGACGGGACGGTGGTCAGAGTTAAGCTCTTGTAGCGCCTCTAAAGATTGCAAACGAAGGTTCACATTCTTGAGGAGCGCTATGTCGAGGACATCGGGAGTTTGGTTAGGGTCGCCGGGATAGTGGGTGGGAGTCATCGGAGCGATGACGTCAAAGTTAAGGGAGGCCCCTAAGTTGAACAGTAATCTGCCTCTGGTAGAAGTGAGATTACTGTTCCAGGCGGGATGTTTGGCATTGAGGTCGCCCGCCAGGATGACGGAGTCGCTCAAGCCGAAGAGGAGTGAGAGGTCGGCGGCGATGGATGGATGATCCTCGCTACCGTTGGTCGGTGGGAAATATCCGGAGATGATGGTGATCGGTTGATGACCGGTCATGGCGAGCCGACAGAGAGAGATCTCCAAGTGAGAGAGGAGAGGGGGGGGATCTAGCGGGATGCAATGGAGAGTCCTTCTGAAATAGATGAGGGTTCCGCCCTTGTGACAGCGTGACCGATCATTGCGAACTATGCGATAGTTGGCGATGTTCGGGTTGCGTATATGGGGCTTCAGAAAGGTCTCCTGAACTAATAGGACGTCAAGCTGATGGTCGCGGAGGAAGGCGGCGATCTCATCGCGTTGACTTTTAACGCCGTTAGCGTTAAAGAAACCTAGCTTGAGGGACCGGGGCTTTGTACATCTAGCACCTTTTGTAATATCCATAATTGATATTTAAAAGGTGAGGTTGGAGATAGCGCGCAGTACCCCGGGGTAGCTGTGGTATGCCATGAGGATTTTGATAGGGTCGCCCTTGGCGGCGTAGACCTGATCGGCCATCGCGATCGCCTCCGGGGTTTCGAACACTTGGTTCATAATTGATTGATGGTTCAAGATTGGGTCAACACCCCACTCGGCTTCGTTGACACCGTGAGGTTTCAACCGAGGACCACGAAACTGTGGTTTTACCCAGAGGGGGCCAAGACCGACGATAACGTTTTGACACAATTTCTGTTAAGAAATAGCGACTGTAACTACCTCCTTGAAAAAGGCAGTAGTATACAGGAAACACTTGTAGTCGATGACTACGAAACTGGCGTCGACAGGAACGTCGACCGGAATACACTAGCGGCGAGACAGGGTGCGGCGAGCAGGTAGCGGAGAGCAGGTAGCGCGCGGCACGTCCGTCCGGGGCGAGCGTCGGGCAGCGAATCTGAATAAAATCCCAAAAAAAACATTCATTAATATATGAGCATTTAAATTTACATTGAGGCTGCTTTCCCATTAGACTAGCCGAACCATCGTTCGGCTAGGTACCTTCAAGAAACACATCGTTTGCCGATCATATTAACTCATTTTTCGTACTTAGGCACCTGTCCCACAACCGCCGACTGAGCTAGCGACTAAAAATCGGTTGACAAGCAACGGTGGCAAGCGATTACTTGCTGTATGTGTGCCAAGCCTGAGTCTCTCTCCACGAGCGTACTGCCCGCCCAGCGAGCGTCGGCGAGCTACTATTTTCTGTGATAGCTCTTTTCGCTGCGACAAACGCCAGTAAAGAGTATTTGCTAGTCAACGATCAACGATTAATAAATAACATAATTTACTCTCTTACTTAAACGGGACCTAAAATCTTTTGTAAGTCCCTTCAGCGAAATAATCGTGGATTGCTTTATCGTCAGCGATGGAACAGTTGCCTTATACATTTTTTTTCTATTTTTTTTACTGAAATCTATGCAACATCCAGTCTATTTCAGATACGTATTTTGGATACTTTCCAGGAAATTACAACGGTCCTGTGTCGTATGTCATGTCGGTATTATAAATATAGTAAATTGTTGGGTACTGTTAGCGTCGCCGTCCACTGAGGCGTAACGTAAATATTTTCTTTGATATTGAACGTACGATAATTTATCAATATGAATGAGGACACAGGAAATTATAAAGAGTGTTAAAGTGTGTTGTGGTAGATGGTGCTATTTCACATAATTTTCATGAGGTTATGTAAATGTGTCAGCTGTTTATTTGCAACAATTTATTGACATTAGTAAAAATATTAAGTTATTTCTACAACATTTTAAAAATAACTATTCAATGGTGTGACAACCGTTAAGGTGACTCGATAGGTGTTCCAAAACACTCGTTTCTTTACCTTTCCTATCTGCTCTGAATTTAATATCCTATTTGTACACCGTTTTGCATATTTATCTATAATGTTGTTTAGATACCTACACTTAAATAAATAAATTAAAATGTAACATAATGGTTAAATGACTTGATCGAATATTAAGTGCATCTAGCAAAAATCACTGCGTTATTTTCGAAGTTGATCGTCTTTTGTTTACACATTTATTTAACCATTTATGCACACACATATAAGCAGACTTGAAGAAGAATGGAACAGAATATACGTACAAAGCTGGGGCTTATTTCTAAAGAAATCTCTTTCAGCATACCTGCGATAGGAAAGCAGATGAAAGGAGATATAGACAACGTGTGTAAGAGTAGAAGAGAAAAAAATAAAAAATAATTATCCTTTTTACATTAATCAACTTATACATACAATTACAACATTTCACTCAACGCCATATAGTCCCAAGCTAAGCAACCTAATGCTTGTGTTATGGTAACGAGATGGCTGATAAACTACTTACATATTTTTTTGTAAATACAATACATATTATAGATATAAAAACACCCTGACCCGGAACAAATACTTGCAGGTCGTACAAATATTTGATCCGTGCGGGAATCGAACCCGCGACATGCTGCGCAGCAGTCAATCGCTCAACCACTGCGCCAACCGTGTCATCATACATATACATAAAGAACCAATTTACTCACAATATTTGATCACATTTTTCAATGGTAATAAACAGATCAAATCTGTAGGCACCTCTAAAACAAACATACCAGTAATTTCCAGAATCTTTGTTTAGCCAAATAAATCTTGTCAGAGTACCTACTTGAAAAGACAGTCCCAATGATCCAAAAAATCGCTCACAGCTACCCTTTACCTAATCTTCGATTCGCATGCTCAATATTTGTATCCAATAAGCACACACTATCCAATAATGCTCAAAAGAAAATAAATTCGCACCTCTTGACGCGTATCAAGGTGTGAAACGGGTTTGCATTATTTTACGGCCCAACGCACTATTTCTAAAGCGCTATTGATCCCAGTATCCGTAAATAAAACCGGTCCGAAATATTTAAAACGGACGAAACTGAGTATTCATGTTAGACTCGCAAGGCTTATGTATGAGTGGGGTTATTCACGTTCAGGGTTATTCAAGCTCTTTTTCTATTAAAAGATGAAGAGTGAAATGAAAATGAAAGTGTTTTTACGTATTTTTTGTGGAGATGAAAGAACATTTAATACAATACACGTCCCACAACCTTAGTATTATCATCTTGGATGTATTGTAAAGGTATTGTTACTTTTGTACTGTTAGATACCTTGTGTAAGCATTACTCGTTCAACCCTTTACTACATTGTAATATCTAGATTTAATCAACCGTTTCGATCCGAACCTAGCTCGCTCTGTGTGGATTTGAGATAAAATATTACGTCAACATTAAAAGGGACACGTGAAGAATAATTGTAGAAACATCTGCCAACAGTCGTAGAGGGGCTCTCGGAGTGGTCTTTGAAGAGGTAACGCGGGTCCACGTGTTTCTTGTCCTTCTTTTCGTGTGGTTAGTGACTTAACCTGGTGTCAAAGTTCCACGTCCTGATGGATCACCGGGCTGGTTTAATGAGGTAAGAATCCAACACTCCTTAGTCTTTTCCCCGAAAGTCCAGGAGCATATTGAAGGTTTCCTCTCGTCAACAAAAAAAAAGGAATCCATCTGCCTAGCATTTTCCTACCCATGTTGGGGTTGTCTTCCAATCCGACCGGATGCAGCTAAATACAGTATTTTACAGAAGTGACTGCCTATCTGACCTGACCAAACCTGACCTGAGGAAACATAGGTAGGTATAATATTTATTAATTTTAAGCGTAGAAATAAATCGTTATTGCCTCGTTGTTCTAGGTCGCCATTGCTACAGTTGAACATGAGATACTTGGTTTGATTTCCGGGTCGGGCAAAGTGAGATCGTGTTATGTTTTGCAGGTGAGCAACTGCCTGTCTGACCACCACAACCCAGTTACTGGGTAACACAACACCCCATAATAACACTCGTTGTCAGACTTTCAGGCTAGATGACACGGACAACAAGACACGGAGAGATCTTGCTATGTAAAGATGGTCCCCCATCCACGGACCAACCGCGGCAAGAGTAGCTTAACCTAATTAATCGACCCGTGCAACTATTATTATTTAACCACAAGCCCACTTAGTGCTTGATAATATTTAACCTTACCGTACCTTTTTACCTTAAGTATAAAGATAATGCTAATGAACGCTTAAATTTCCGTAACTAAACACTTAGGTAACTATAATTATGTAGAACTCGACACTGCAAGCACTAAACTTAGTTTAAGATTTCAGTCAAAGTTAACCTCAATAGTTTGAATTTTGGCATAATCTGAAGCCTCCCTAGATTATTCAGAAACTTGTGATTGGCGGAATATTTATAGGCACAGAGGCCAGCACATCAAGTTACTCCAATCTGTCAAATTTCTTTGATCGTTTTCAACTTAATTACAAAAACATAAAGTTCATTTTCAATTGGAAGAAATTGACAGTTAAGGATAGCTTAATGTACAGGCGTTTGTACCTACTAAATATAGTCTATTTGTTTAAAACAAGTACACAGAAAAGTCATTAACTAAATTTATTTCGATCCCTCAGTCTTTTCTTAGAACTGCAAAATTTAAAAACATTTGACGTGGGCACACAAAGAACTATTATTAGGATAATGATTTATTTCATCAACAATATTAACACAACTAACAAAATAACTGTGTCAATTATACCTAGTACAGTACAGTCCGCGAGGTATAAGCTGAGCTTTGCATTAGTGTGAGTGAGAGGAGCGCGGCGAGACAGAATGGCGCCGCGCCTCAGGCCGGTTACCCAAAATCAGTTTAAAACCACCGGGCGAAAATGGCGCCGCGCCTAAGGCCGGTTATCACACCTACACTATCCATGTACACTCACACAAATGCAAAGCTCAGCTTATACCTCGCGGACTGTACGTACTACTGAAATAAAATTACTTACTTCTATCTATTCAAAAAAACACGAAAACAAAAGGACACTGCGAATTTCACCAATGAAACTGAACGCGATGAACGCGAGCGCGTGTTCAAGACATCTAGACTGTATGGAAGAGCTGTCTGTGTCAATATTCCACAAAAAATAATGAAACTGAGAACTTTTCAACGTGTTTTATGTACTGATCGCGTTCAGATACAATGGTGAAATTCACCGTTAGGCGTTGTAGTATTTGTAAGCGGGATAGTCCGAAAAGGTTACCGCTACCCCGGAACATAAAGGACTACGGAAGGAACATGGATGGGTTTTAGTCAGTGAGAGTCTGACACTCCCTTCCGCTCCAACCAGAGCGGGAAAAGTCATGGGATGATTTCACACCCTCAAAAAAAAAGGCGTTGTAGAATTTGACCACATAGCTGTCACCCGGAAACATGCCCAAAAGACTGGCAGTATTGCCACGTTGAATGTCAATGCCAATTCTCCGGCTTGTCGTCTGACACGTGAAGTGTCCAGTCATAAAAAACCTTTAAAAAGAGAAGCGCTCTCGGACGCCATGACAAAGAACTATCAATCAGAATAAATGATCTTTATTTACAGAATCGGACATTACTCGATATCTAGGACGTCAATATTACGCTCATTAGGTACTACTGAAAATAATCTCAGCAAATAGAAAATTAAAAATAGTTCGTTATTTTTAGGTATTGATCAATAACCATCATTAATCCCTTTGTCTGTCAGTTACCCGTTACGCAAGAACGCTAATCTGTTTAACAAATCACTGACAGTTTTATTCTTGAACGTTCAAGTATAGGATGGGGCCAGAAGAGTGTTACCCTGCGCCAAATATTGCTTAAAATGAGTCGGAGAATCTAAGTTTGACATAATTTTCCATTTTTAGTAAGATTATTTTATGTAAAACACTGTATGAAACATTGTCTGAAACTAAATATTAGCTCCTATTGCGCGCTGGCACGACAAATGGCTGTCTTTGCCGGCGTAGAAAGTTTTTACAATAAAGCTACGTAATTTTGGCGACTCATTTTGAGCGACGCAATTACAGCGTTATTACGCTTTGTGAGCTTTTCCCTAAAAATGAGCAAACAATAATTACCTAATGCTTTAAAAAAAATAATGAATGACTTACAAAAATAAACTAAGACTCAAACACTAAATAGTTTTGCTAAATGCGTGTGGCGCCAACATAACACCCACGAATAAAAAATGAAAGGAATTCTTAATTTTTTTCATCGACGGCATGTGTCTTTAGATAACTTTTCTTTGCTTTTCAAATAAAACGGCAAGAGGAAATGCGTTGGTTGTTGCCACAGACCACGGAATCGCCGGAGTAGTGGTGACTCAGAGGTAACAGCACCGACTTAGGTTTGGTTAAAGTGCCTTAAGTTTGTGCCTATTAAAAATAAATGATTTGACTTTGACTTTGACTTTAGGTCTGTAGGTCGTGGGTAGGTAGCCAAGCAGGCGCTTTACCTACTTTGTGTAAATTATTTCATAACCACTTCTCTCTAATCGGTGAAGGAAAACATCGTAAGGACACTGGCATGCCCAGGAACCAAAAATTAGAAGATATGTGACATCTACCAACCCGCACTGGACCCGCGTGGTGGACTACGGCCCGGAATACTGTATGACGGTAGTACTTACTTACTTCTTAAGCGGGATTGTCCGAAAGGGTTACCGCTACCCCGGAACATAAAGGGCTACGGAAGGAACATGGATGGGTTTTAGTCAGTAAGAGTCTGACACTCCCTCCGCTCCACCCAGAGCGGGAGCAGTCATTGGATGATATCCCAGCCTTAAAAAAAAAAATACTTACTGTCTTACATTTGGTGCCACGAGAGTAAGCCGACATGCGCACGGACGTAAAAATATCGCGGCGGGACTTTATCACGCTCGTGATTTTTAACTCTCGCTGTTAAGACGAGGGTCGAGAATTCAAAAGCGTGTATCACAACGTGTCAAAAAAAAATTAAAAACTGAGGAAATTAAGTTTATAGGAATGGATTTAAAACGCGTTGTGCGCTTCAGTCACCTTCGCCACTGATAGCCGTAACTTTCTAAGTAAGAGTAACTATGACACGTTTGAGTTATATGGAAAGTATTTACTGTGCCGCTTCTAGTCGAGGAATCTCTGTAGTCTGTGGTTGTTCCCCGTTTGAAAATGTGTACTGACATAACCTCCTGTGAAAATAGCTGTGGTGGAAACGCCTGTCAATCTCTCTCTGTCTTGGTTACTTTGGATAATGTTGGAAACGTTGTTTTTCCAGTAAAAAATAATGCTGCTGATTTTATAGATTCACTGTTGAAAAAATGTTTTGCATGGAACTTAAAATCAATTCTAATCCCGCTTCGAAAAACTGCTTGTGCTGACGTCATAAAAGAACAAACTTTAACATCAGCACGTGTAGCACGACTACTTCTTCTATCTCTTCTTCTTCTGTGTTTCCTGTGCGTGTGAAGAATTAAGTATTTTGTTTCTTTCTTTATTTTCTATAAAGAATAGACATATCGAAACGCCCGAAGCGGAGAGCCGTACTCCACAGGAGCTTCATGCAATGAAAATTTTGTGAGTAGATGTTTTAAGACACCGAGGCTCGTGCTTAAGTAATAACAGCCCCGGTTGCCGATACTGGTCTGTGGATGGGTAACCATCCGTAAACACAAAATCGGTACCGGGAGTTGTTCTAATGTCGTTTTTCTGGCACTTCATACGATAAACATACCGCTTATTTATTTCCAAAACATTGAAATATACAATATTGAGTTAATTTTCAATTCGTTACGCATAATATATTATGTGTCGACGACTATAATATATTTACATACTTACTCTAATATATTTTTACGTACCCATACACATCAGACGCCCACTACAATTATTACATTTCAAATTAAATGATCCAGAAATAATGCCACGTAATGTATTGCGAAGTTATACTAACGGGAGAGATTCTCAACGAAAATTTGAAAATGGATACTGTGAATGATAGGTGAAATATGCATCTCTAGCTACTCACCCCAGCTGTGCACGGTTTTTACGAAAGGACTTGGCAAAACACTGAGATTTCTGATTTAGAACTTTCTTACTGATTCAGAACCTCCTTTTTTTTTGGATCGGAAATCATCCAATGCTATGCCTTATGCTCGACCCAGTGTGGGGGCACACTGGGTCGAGTGAAAGGTAGTGTTGGACTCTTACTGACTAAAACCCATCCATGTTCCTTCCTTAGCCCTTTATGTTCCGGGGTAGCGGTAACCTTTTCGGACAATCCCGCTTACCGGCAGGCTCGGCCCTAACGTGCCCCTTCATATGCTGACATCTCTTTGAGGCGCGCGTGGAACACGTACGCGCCGTTCGGCACGGGACTGGTCCTGATCGGATGGTGAGCTACCTATTATTCACCGTCCAATTCAGAACCTTATTGCGTTGAAATAATTCGTCGGTATGAATAATTTCAAAGCAAAGAGGTTCAGAATCATGTACTAATCTATGGTAACCTTTGACCCTGTATTTATACGAAGTAATAGGGTTCTGTAGGTAAGAAAAAGCATTATCAATGCCCCGCCATGAAATACAGGCATTGATAATACTTCAATCTGTCTAGCCTTTTCCCAGCTATGTTCTGGTCGGCATCCAATCTAACTGGATGCAGCTGAATACCAGTATTTTACACGGAGCGACTGCCTATCTGACCTCCACAACTCAACCACTAACGGGGTAATACGATACCTTTTGACTGGGTGTCTGTCTTTCAGGCTTCTGACTACCCTTAAAGATCCACGTATGACAACCAGGACCATATAAATAAAACAAAGTTAAAAACAATAGCACCACATCAATCAAAATATAAATCATTTTGAAGGGTTATTGCTAATCCATTGCTTCATATTTTTGAATAATTTGTTTGCTCAACAACGTAAACAACGCAATGTATGTCATTAGACTCAAAATGTAAGCCATCGCTATTGTCAGTGTGTTACGCAATTACCCGACTGAACAACTCGAGTTCAGGTCATGCTGATCCCGTGAAATGCTTATTCGTCTGGGTGGATCTTAAAACGCCTAAATTGCTGATCTAAAAATAAAAGTACAATTTAAAACCGAGTGCACACTACAGCTGAAACCGGCCGCAGTGCCACTCATTTCAACACAAAAAATTGTATTGTGCGATGGTTTTATTTGCAATGCGCAGTGCAGCACGCCTTAAACTGCACTAGCCTTTAAATGCATTCAATAAAAATACATTGAAAAATCACTTTGTGTCAGGTCATTGACATTTTCAATCGTTGAAGTTACAAATTGCGATTTTATTATAGTCATAATGCGAACAGTCGGCCGTCAAATTGTTAAGTGGTTGTATTCTCGTCCTAAACCAATTTGAATGAATCGTAAAATCGGTGTTCAGTTCTTATACATACGGTTTTTTCGTTCCTTTCTGATTTAAATAAAAAACAATGCGATATAAAATATAAAAAATAATTTAAACAATTATTTGTGTAAATATATTATGCTGATAGTGACTGATTAAATTTTTACAAAAATAAGTCATATTTAGGTCCGTAATAATTTTATTAGTATACTCACTAATAATTATTATGATAATTAGTAAATGTAGATGTGTTAGTGACATTTATATGTACAGACGCAAGCTCATCAAGCTATACCAAACTTTCAAGATTTTCCAATTGAAAATGAACCTAATTCTTTTGCAATAAAGTTGAAAAACTATCAAAGAAATTAAAATTAAAATAATAGAAACGCGGATTTAAAAAAAAAATTAAATTTAGGGTATATCTTTAACCATAGGATAATCAAAGTAAGGATAATAAGTAAAATCTGATGCAGTTTTTGTGTTAATATATAAAATAGTAATTATCTTATTTAACATCATAAGGATTCATCATTTCTTCTATATTTCCAAGAATGAAAAACAAAAAATCTGCAACCCAATCTCCGGTTCATTTTAACGAAATCAATCAAATATTAAAATAGGACACTCTTTCATAAAAAATAAAATTTTCTATCTCGCAATCGACTTTTTCGATAAATACGGAGACTATTCTCAGCTTCAAATAAAACATAATTAAGTGGAAATATTTCGTGGAATTCATACTGCGCTCAAAACGGTGAAAAAAACATCCACTAACGTCAGGAAACCGGCACTTCCTAGAACCAAAAATTCGAGAACATGTGGAATCTATCAACCCGCATTGAGTTTTCGAGGAGGATTATAACCCACTCCCTCTCGAAGAGAGAAGGCTTGTGTCCCAGCAGTGGGAACATTATATGCTAATTATGCTTTAAATGCTGATTCGTAGAATACGCACATTAAGATAATTTAGTCAGTAGAGTACAAAATGTAGGAAATGTCATATTATTTTTTTTTGTCAGTAAAAACTAACTTTTGTCAGGGTCTTACTGACTTTTGTCAGGGTCTTACTGACTTTTGTTAGAGTCTTACTAACTTTTGTCAGGTTCTTACTGACTTTTGTCAGGGTCTTACTGACTTTAGTTAGGGTTTTACTAACTTTTGTCAGGTTCTTACTGACTTTTGTCAGGTTCTTACTGACTTAAGTCAGGGTCTTACTGACTTTTATTAGGTTGTAAATGACTTTTGTCAGGGTCTTACTGACTTTTGTCCGAGTCTTACTGACTTTCGATAGGGTCCAGTATGTACCGGCAACCCATGTCTTTGCGTCGGTTATTTAGTTAATAAAAAAATAGAGCACCCAAATTCAATATGTAATACCTACCTAGGTAATTATTATTAGTGCTAACTAACCACGGACCGCAAGTGCTGCACTATTCACGTGTAACCACAAGCCTTAAATTACTTTAAAAATATAATTAGTGGCTACTATTAATAAAATTAACAACATCCTTAATTTACAATGTTAAAGCTATCGTAATTCTTTTGTTTTTACTCAAACATGGGATTATTTTAAAACGTTGATGAGTCCAAGTCCTATTTAAATGATAATTTTATTCACCATCAGATAACTTACCACAGAATGATATCAGATGAATAAAATAATGCATTCTTGTTTTCCTTGAAGGGTTAGATAGAAGTGCACCTATATTACGCACATATTTGGCCTGTTATGTTTGAGTCCCACGTAATAAGGGGCGAGTCTATTGAGTCTTTATAAGCCTAGCACGAACGTTTAAACATTACGTTTTAGGTAACGTAACTCCGCGCGTTCGTTTTTCACGCGTGAACCGAGCATTTTTTTATAACAGCTGTTTAGTTATTGTAAAAAAAATGCTCGTTTCGCAAACAATGTTTACTTATTTTTAAGACCTTATTCATATTTATAAGGGTGATACATATTATGCTCCCAAAAATTTAAACCAGAATTCTAAAATATCTGTTGGATTTGATGGCGTGCAGCTAGTGGCGCCGTCTAGTTTTGTTACGAAGTTACTAGAATCACCGAAGAGTTCGTATATTATGTGTGAGACTGGCTGGTGACAGTCAATCTTACTTAAGCTTGCGTCAAACGTCGAACAGTAGGTCGATTCCGTAAAAATCTTACCGCGAAAACTTAGGTGAAGTGAGCTGTCGTTCCACCTAATGCTAGGGATTGACACTATTGACAGCACACTTTAAATTCAATTCACCTACGTATTTTTTCACGGTGAGATTCTTATAGAACAGAACTACTTATACAGAGTTGGTACGACAGAGGGGCTTTCCTTTAAACAGCTAATACTAGGGACAATTTTCAAGCTCTGTACCAAAAATCAATTTAATAGAAGCAGTAGTTTAGTCGCAAATGCTTTTTTAAGTTTTTGCCCACTTTGAACACGATGTATCTTTCCTAACAGCAAACCGGCGCGCGCGCGTCGGTGCCGCTTTGTTACAAGGTCAGTTTTTATTTACAAAGGATGGCTGCGGTTTACTCTGATTAGTAAGCTATTTAGTTTGTTTGAAAAAATAAAAACCTAATTTTTGGTGCTTTTTATTTTTATACCGTGCCGAGTTCATACTAAACACGTATAGTATACGTAGTGTAATTTAATGCCCCTCTGTGATATCAACTCTGTATATTATTATTTTTTCGACATAGTCTTTGTGATAATTCAAGTAGGTACATAAACCACTAAAACGAAACGTTTTTCTGCATCGTTATATTATTTAAAAAAAAATCGTATATAGGTTTTGTTTACTCTCGACGAGTTCGTGCCGCAAAACACATGTTAATTAGATGTTGACCGGGTCTAATTTAATAATAAAAACATACCGACCTGTACAGGCAAACAGTTGATCCTGAAACCAGGAACAATATTAGAAATTCAATTTAGTTACTCAGGGCTTGCAAATGAAAAAAAATAATATATTTAAGAAAAAGTTGACTATCTCCTGCACTAGGGATGATACCAGGGTATTTAGTCCGTCAGTCAGATACTTCATTAAAATATAAGACACTTATTTTTGTTTTATCATATTATTAATAATAGTAATAATATAATTTTATTTCAGACATAAATCCACTTTGTTAGTAACAATTTTACTTATAAAATATGTTAGTAAATTATAGGTGATTGAATAATAAAATAAGAAAATTATAAGTAGGTCGTTTCGTTATGATATTGATCGAATATCCTATTAATAGGTTATTCGATCAACACCCGAACGAAGGCCTTCATAATTGGAGAATCAAATTTTTCCGCAATAACCTGTAAGATGCTGTTAGAACAAAAGACAAATGCAAAGGCTGATTAAAAAAGACTTAGATAAAACAGATTACAGTTTGGTAGTGTGGGCTTGCTACGCCACAATTAAAAGTGTAAAATCAGCGTGAGATGACGTCATGCCACATTTTAACTAACGTGTCGACGTAATCTTTTGATCACGTTAAAAAGAAAAAATACGTGTCCAATATTTTTGAATAAAAAATAGTTTAGTCCTTATCCCTATTCATTCAAATCAAACTTCTCCAAAACACTCCTGCTTACCCCACCAAGCAAATAACCGCAACGATTACACTTTAGTATTAAAATTAAAGCCATGTTGGTTCCGTACATAAACGAGAATGGTCGCTGTAATTAATTTGTCCTGCACATTGACAGAATTACAAATGAGTTTGTTGTGTGACATCCATTTTATTAATATTGAACAGGTTTGTTTTGTTTACAACACCTGGTTACAATAAATATTGGGACAGTAATGAAGTTCGGAAAAAAGAAAGAATAAAAACAATATACTTCTATATCCTGGCGAAAATATATCTAATTTAGTGTGTTTAACACGCTGTCTTCAAATAATCAATCAACTCTTTGCGGCGCGTACGTGTTCCACGCACTCCACAAAGAGATGTCAGCATTTCAAGGGGCCCGTAAGTCAGGAACATAGATAGGTTTTGGTCAGTAAAAGTCTGACACTCCCTTCCGCGCCACACAGATGACTTCCCCCTTCAAAAAAAAAAACCTATCGCAGTCCACTGCTGGACATAAGCCTCTCCCAGGCTGCGCAACAACACCCTGTCCTTCACCTTCCGCACCCAGTCAGTCCCAGCCACCTTCTTAAGTTCATCGGTCCATTTATACAATAACATATTCATATATCGATATAATAACATTATAATATGCAATTTATCAATGACTAAATAAACTCAAAGGATCTAAACTACACTACTAAACTAAAGTGAGTATACCAATCTTTAGGCGCCCGCAATAACAAAAAAAAAAAAAATATTTTGAGCATAACGCAGGTATAAATAGACACGTATCTATCGTAAGTACACCATCCCCCCGACCCTTGCTCGAGCCAGCCCGCGTTGCCACTGAGCCAGTAATTTTAAAAACCCCCGATCCAGCTGTCCCTTGCTGTCCCCCCCCAGCGACGCCCTAAGCCGAGGTCCGAACCCCGCAGGGGGTGCCCTTAGCGTGTAGTCGCTTAGTTTTGTAAGTTAGCTTTAGTTTTTATTAAGCCCTGGCTGGAGGCTACAATTCTTTGTGGCAGCCACAGGCAAGCCCGGTAAAGCAGTAGACAACCCTTTGGTTGAACTGCGAGATGCCATTTCAAAAAAAAAAAAAAACGTAAGTACACAATACAGCTAACGGTACTATTATGATGACTCACTCATACATAAAACACAATTACTCTCAGGCCAGAACAGAAACAATATACAATTAGTTATTCACATCAACACACGTTTAGTCCGGGGCCCAAGAGCGGATATATCTGCGTAATGACCACCGGCTCCTATTGTGCGGACAAAGGATGACTGACAGTGTAGTTGTAATAAATTAATTTAATAGCAGACGGTTTAAGTGTTGCGAATTCTTGGAGTTTTTGCTTGATATACAAGCATTAGCGTCCATTCGCGCAATGCAGCCTTCGCTCAGCATAATGCTGTGGCCCTATGCGAGCGCTGACATGATGTCGACCGGTGCAGCATACAACGAGATATTAATCTATACTAAAATTATAAAGCCGAAGAGTTTGTTTGTTTGAACGCGCTAATCTCAGGAACTACTATTTGGAATTGAAAAATTGTTTTTGTGTTGGATAATCCATTTATCGAGGAAGGTTATAGGCATATAATTATAACATTACGCTACGACCAATAGGAGCGGAGCATCTAAACCACTCTCTCTCTTAGGTGACGCAGACGAAGTTACGCGGGTCAGCTAGTTAGAAATAAAAGAAATATTTGGTATTAGTATATTAGTCCCAGTAAAAGGTGACGAGATGTCCTAGACGCCACGCGAAATTAGTTCTTAATAACGAAATCATTGCAGTCGTTAGTATTTGGTGCAAATCGAATATTTAAAAACTGTACATTATAAGTCATTTACATGAGTATCCTCACATACAGCGACAGTGACAGCGAGTGACAGCGAGGCGGATATCAAAGTGTAATGGCCGTTTTTCTATTGTTGAGTGTGAATACAGCAGCAGATTGCGCTCACTGCGGTTTTGGGATACCAACATTAACAATATACAACATTATTTTTAGTATATGCGAAACCTGAATATAATAATATGTAGTTTGTTCAAGATGAGGAACTGAATCGATTCTATTATTTTTTACACCATGTTATATTTTTCCCGTAAGTTGGACACCGAACATTAACAATGAGCGCAATTCGATGCTGGAGGCGCTCGCGCCGCGCCGCTCGCGCTTTGGCCGTGTTTTTGTACGGACAACCAGATAACATAACAAGCTTATAACTTTGTGGTTTTTCATAATACCGTTTTGAAATTTTGTACATAGTTTCTTTACATAAAAGTACTAGACACGTGTTTCGGGTTTCACATAATAATATATGTACTAAAACTAATATTGTAAAATTGAAATTAATGTAAAATCTATGCTACGAAATAAGCCAAAATATATAGAAATCATTGCGGTTTTTTGTATTTTGTGCAAATCAAATATTTGCAAACTGTAAAGAATAAGTCATTTACATGAATATTCTCACATGTTTAGTGCGGTGGATAGCGAGGCGGATATCAACGTGTAATGGCCGCCTTTGTATTGTTGAGTGTGAACACAGCAGCGGATTGCGGTTTTGGCCTACCAACATTTTAAATATATAGTTTTAAGTCACTATTTGCTACGAAATAAGACTTTAATAAAGAAAACGAAAATCAGAAAAACTGCAAATAATAAGTCATTTACATGACTATCCTCTCGTGCAGTTTAGGGAGCAGATAATACTGTGTCATGATCGTGTTCCACAATACTGTTACGTGTGGACATGCCATAGGATGACACATATTGCGGTTAGGAGTAGCCAACAATAGGGAAGGAATAGGGATTGTTTTTTTGAGGGTGGGAAATCATCCAATGTCTTCTCCCACTCTGGGTGAAGCGGAAGGGAGTGTCAGACTCTTACTGACTAAAACCCATCCATGTTTCTTCCTTAGCCCTTTATGTTCCGGGGTAGCGGTAACCCTTTCGGACAATCCCGCTTAAGTAGACAACCTCCTAAGACGAACTCCGAGATGCCAATCCCAAAAAAAATAAAAACCTCCACAACCCAGTTACTGGGTAACATATCACGCCGACCAGTTACTCCTCTCCTTGGATTCTAATTTATTATCAAAACATCAACTAACACTAAATACAAAACACAAGGTGACGTCACATTACACAAATACAATTTCTCATAATATCAAACATCTCATCTACATTTCTGATTAAAATGACTTGTAACATCTAACAAGATTCGTAAATGACATAATACGTGCCGTAAAAACCCTTCAAGTCAAGATTATACCAAAAGTAACGTATAACATATAATCTTATGGCAGATGTCATAAAACCAAGAGCGTAAAAACCAATTTTTCTCCATATATTACTGACATTTCATTCGTATTCGCGATAGGTACATTTTTATTCGGCTGGTGTGCGTGGCTTTCTTTAATAATCCGCCTTAGGGTATGTTAATGGTGTTAACGAGAAGCGGACATGGAAAATTGACATTTATATAAAATGCATTATTGGGTTCACCAACAATTTATGACACTGATACAATGACATAATACATTTTTTAAAGTAAAATAAAACTACAACAGTACGCATGCGTAAAAATATGAATCAGAGAAATAATCTAGTTTATATTAAAAACATTGGTGACATCGTTAAAAAGTACATTAAAATTACATTTATCTTAAAACTAGCGACCCACCCCTGTTTCGTACGGAAACAATGGCGTCCTGTCAAATCATTGACATTTCTGTGCTATTTAACATAAGATAAACGGTTAAAGGTTAATAACGTAAACCTTTCGAAATAACTGCTAAATGTTATACTTAGAGACACAAAAAACGACTTTGTTTTATATTATTAAGATAAAGACTGCTGTGAGAAGCTAGTAAATACTTTTTTTGAGTTAACAAAAATGAGCAATCATTCATTTCACAATAATTGCTAAAGAAAACAGCATCAATCATGAGGGCTGTGCGAGGGAGTAGCAACAGCATACTGAAAATGATAGCGGATAGGTTGGACGCGTCTGTGTTCAAACGGTTCATCAAATTGCATGTGAGATATGTGGGTTGATACATTACATTCTTTATTTTTATCAACATACTAACATAGTTATTAAGTATTTTTGTAAAGTAACTAACACTAATCACTGTTGTCTGATTATAAACCATTTTATTTTATATTCTTTTAATAATTTCTAAACAACTACTAACAACTACCTTAGTTTAACTTTTTAGTTTTTTTGTATTAACAACACTCACGTAAGTAATTTTATTGAGTTGGTATTTTGTCTTTACTCGACTGTGGAGGATCCCAAAAAGAGGTTTCATCATGGTTTGGTATTACAAAAAAGAGTTACTATGAATACCCAGCAAGCCGGTAAACTTTAGCTAACTTATTTAAGTTAACCTTTTGACCTGTTCAATTTAAGTATTTTTCCCCAATTTTAATCATTCTAATCGCTTCTCATTAACACACAGGACACACCCTAATAGCGAGTATGAGGCATTCGTCCCACGACTGTCAATGAACAAAATGAAGAGAAATATGCCAATGGGACTCCCATAGAAAACCTTCAATATGCTAGTCCGGTTTTTCATTAAAAGTAATCCCGAATTTCGGGATTTCTGTTTTATTATACCCGAATAGAATAGGACTTCGTCTATAAATATGGATTTTCTTTATAAAACTCAAGGTTTTTTTTAATGAAAAGATGTTTTTGATGAGAAGATAATTCATAGAATTTTACGGAGAGATTAGATTACTGAGTTACTATGCTGACGAAATTAAACATGGCTAACACGTGACTCGGGACAGATCTAGTCAAATCTGTGTGGTCTTTTCCTCAAAAGACCATTTGAGTCACTAATCTACATGTTTCGCACATGACCTGAACAAGATATTATTGTGACGTGTGAGTGTGTATTTGTGTGTGTGTATGTTGTGTGTATTTTTTGTGTGTGTAATCATTTTTAAGTGTGTTTCGCCATTTCTTCTCAAGAGTAGTAAGATGGGAAATGTCGACTCCATCTAGTTTTTTTTTTAATTTGACGTAAATGTGATTCCGATATCCTATTTAGAGAATAAACAATTTAATTTCAATTAAATTACTAACGAGGGTTCAAAACAAGAAATAGGATAGCCCATTTGTCGTAAGGAATGACAAAGCATTTCATGGAGAGGTGTCTTTTGTTTTAAGTTCTCAAATAAACACAACATCACGCCTTGTTTCTCCGAAGGGTTAGACAGAGGTGTACCGATAGTAATTACACTCACATTTCTTTAGTCATGTTCAAGTCTCAGGTAATAGGGGGCGAGCCTATTGTCATCAACCAACAAATCCAGTCAACTAACTGTGAAGTTGACGGAGTGGCTTGTGCACTTGTGGCCTAACAGATACAACACCCCTCTATCTGGATGATCCTCCGTTTTCTATAGAATATGAAGAACACCCAGTTCCTCGTATTATTCTCTATAATATTTTTTCAGGTTTTGAGTTAGTTCGGTGGCAGTTTGTATACACCGTTTTATACAATGTGGCGCTACAATGGTGACATTTATTTAACCCACAGGTAGGGCTCTTGCCAATTAATCATATAAATGTTGATAGGTTTACATAAATCTTAAATTGAAAAAAAAAAATTTTTAAACAAACTAAATAATAAAATCAATTCGCCTAGAATTGCATGAACCCGGCAAATGACCGCTTCGCGACAGTGCTTTAAGTACAGATTACTTTAAGATTCTAGAAAATATGTAGCATCTTTCAAAAATTCTTCTTTTGATGTTCTATCCAACTTATAGTAACTAGAACTTGTTTTAAATAAAATAAATATTCAACTGTTTCCTGCGTTTCATTCTAGGCATTTTTAACGTTAGGCTACTATCCGCTATAATAGGCAACTATCCCTCTTTTGAGAGGTCAAATCAAACAGGATTTACTCGAAACGAATATTAATTATGTTTACAAAAATGGGCTATTATGAAAGATTAAAGACTTATGTTTTGATATACACGTCGAATTATTCTTAATAAGTACAAATTTTTCAATTATAGAGCGTTTTTGAAAAGTAGGGCAACTATCCGGCTTTTACCGTATATACAACTACCTATCTTTATATACTCACTTACTAACAAGTCCAACTTACTTCTAAATCAAATTATGATATTTCCAGATTATTTTCGTAGCCAGACAGTCTAGCGAGTCGGCACAATTTCCAGAATATGCGATGTTTTTCGTTTTGAAAATGTTCTCAGAAACAAATTGTAAGATTTATTTTGGTTCGTTTGTTCATTCCGAGTCGTTTGTCATCCAATATTGTCTCTTATAAATAAAAATGAATATTTTAAGCTATAATTAGGTGTTTTCATCGTTTTCACATCGTCATCCTGTTTTTAAGTGGCGAACTGTTGAAATATTTTATTTTTATGACAAAGATATTATTAGACGTAAAATATAAATAACCGCCTTTTTTTGTAAGGATGGGAAATCATCAAATGACTCCACCTGCTCTGGGTGGAGCGGAAGGGAGTGTCAGACTCTTACCGACTAATACCCATCCATGTTCCTTCCTTAGCCTTTTGTGTTCCGGGGCAGCGGTAACCCTTCCGGACAATCCCACTGACATAAATTACCTTAGGCCGATGAAATGTTGTATTTTCTTAATTTTGTTAATATTGGTAATTATGTCGGTTCCCCCGTGTTCCTGAAGGGCAAAGGTGTACCTGTAGTACACCCATATTTCGCCAGTTATATTTAAGGCTCAAGTAAAAGGGGAGCTAGTTTATTGCCATCAACTGCGGACAAATCCAGGATCCCGACTGCTACTGATTAATTCCAGATGGAAAAATCCAATATCACTTTCCTTGAATCGGGAAATCCAGGACCTAGCGTAGCGCTTGTGACCATCCGACTAGTGGCCGAAGCAGTAAAAACATTCCGGGTTTATTTTTAAGGTCGATGCTTCTTTGTTTCTACCGCCGTGTGTAACAATAAATATAATGGATGAATGGTCCGATTATTTCCAAAAAAGCTCGGTCACTTTTATTTGTTCATGACAAGTTTATGCACAAGTTAAAATAAAAAAACTCGACTAAAAGGCTTGGAAAGGGGGACTAAAAAGGGCATTCCTTTATTTACAAAATTTACTCATTTCTGACTATCACACGTCTGAACCCAAAACCTTTATACAACCAAAATAATTCGGAGGTGAAAACCCCCGTCAATTAAAATGTCGCCACCAAAAATAAATAAACGTTGCTTTTGCCAGACGAGGAGATTAAAAAAACACAAAAAAGACAATGAACCTATCCTCATACATCTCGTCGAGACCTCTCCCCGAAAATTGGCTGAATACACAAATACTTTTGCTCGCCGAAATAAACAGAAAAACAAAGGTCGGCAAAATGGCGGCAAGCGGACACATTGTTCTGTGTGCGGCAATTAAAGTTGTAAAATGGCTTTCGTTTTCGGAAAATACACGATATTACTATTATTTAGCTTGGAACTAAGGTGCGTTTTAATTAAAAGGTTACGAAAAATTTTTTGCAAGTAACATGTTAAAACAAATATTTCCTAACTCCTAATATGAGAAACTTTATTTGTATTAATCAGAAAAAATATGCAATAAAATGAAGAATCAGTACTGTAAACAATATTAACAATCGACATATCATTGAAGAACAATAGAAGAGGGCTTCATTACTAATCAAAGACTTATATGACAACCAAACTGAACTGAAACGTTACAATCATGTTCAAGTCACTCCACTATCGCCTCGGCTAAACACGAGTTTCCTCAAAGTGCTAAAGTGAACAATCATATCAAGGAAAACACAGAAATAAAAAATACTGTCGTAAAAAACAGAAACAACATGTTCGAAGCTGTCGGCGCGAAGGCATCCTTACAACTGTATCACAAAATACAGGCAAATGTTTTATTGGTTGTTAAAAATACTGAATGAGCTTCTTTTGTTTTAGAATTCCATTTATGATTTAACGAGTTGAATTTTCAAGAGAAACATGAATTTCTACTAAAGATAAAATTGTTATAGCAAATCCGGAACTCGGTTCATCTTAGAAAGGAGCCGTAAAAGGTAAACATGATGATAACTATATACATTTTAATCAAAATACAATAATTGTAGCAGGAATCCTTACGGTGCTATAAATAACGTTAAACTAAATTGAATTTGAAAACATCTAATTTACAGGCAAATGAAGTTAATTTGAACATTTGTAAGGTTTCCGAGATACGTGCCTATTTGATAAGGAAACCTTGATAGATGAAGGCTCGGATATAGTTTAGTTGTCTTCGATACTATTTCATGCCTTGTTAAGGGTAAAAATTACACAAAAGTTTTAAAATCTGATGCCATTTTTTGGTAAAGGTTAGTAGAAGTAGGAAGTTCCAATTCAAAATGAATGGCCAACATTTAAACGAAACAATATTTCCCGAGTTTCATCTAAAAGTTAACAAGAACCGAGTTCACTACTTACTCAGCTTCAACAAACACCTGACATAATAAAATTATTGCAACAAATGCAATTAAAAATCAAGCAAAAACAATAGTTCACACAAAGCACGTCCGAAAACGAAATGTACCAGGGGATAGGTTAAAGTTTATTGTTTTTCATCGTGAATACCTCTCAGGGGACAAGCCTGGCTGATGTTGTGTTATTATGGTACAAACGACTAACTTCAGCGGGCGTCAGGGGAATATTTATCAAGGAAATGTGCTGCTACCCTGTCATTACCAAGCGCTTGCTTTTATGTTGGTATATTTTTATCGCTATGTAGCAGATGATAGTCGTTGTTTGGCGGAATTATGCGATGGTTTTTAGGTGCGACTGGTATAGAAAAGGTTTTGTCCTTTGTTTTATCGACGGTATTTGTTTTATCATTCAGTCTAGGAGCCGAGGGAATAGTATTGTCGTTCTCAATGATAGCGTTTTTGTTTGTGACAGAAATCCTCTTGATATTCTACTTTTTATACTTTCTAGAGTTTCTATTTGCTTGTCATTAATAATGCTGAGACTTTCAATTTGTATTGCTTTTGAGAAATGTGTATCGGCCACATCATACCCAATTGAATGTTCTGAAATAGTTTTCTTGTGTGTCATTATTGTTTAGCATTTCCGAATATTTAGATTCTCAGTACGTACTTCATTACAGAGAATCAAATTCTTAGAAATATATTATCGTATTATTCGCTTTATCTCTCGATTCACACAAATTGCAATAACGTTGCACATTCAAGTAATCATCAATGCTACGCTTAACTTTATTGTTAGAAATCACTCGAGCGATTTGCGTACATTATGAATTACTGTTACATCACCGTAATAACGGATTGATGGAAGTAGATTTCTGCTTCCTGGTACCAACTATTCAATAGAAGATGTGATTTGAATTCCGTTTAATGGAATCCAATTACGAACATGGACTAGATTCTTATATCAACTTGATGACTCTTTTGGTTTTTGAGGGTGAGAAATCATTAATTGACCCCTCCCGCTCTGGGTGGAGCGGACGGGAGTGTCAGACTCTTACTGACTAAAACCCATCCATTTTCCTTCCGTAGCCCTTTATGTTCCGGGGTAGCGGTAACCCTTTCGGACAATCCCGCTTACCCGGCAGGCTTGGCCCTGAGGGGCCCCTTCATATGCTGACATCTCTTTGAGGCGCGCGTGGAACATATACGCGCCGTACGGCCCGGGTCTGGTGCTGATCGGACGGTGAGTAATGGGTGACTCACCGTCCGATCAGCAGCGCAGGCCCGCGCCTACGGTGGCCGGGAGTCGTCACGTGGCTCCTGACCCCCGGGGCGTCTCCTGCGGCGGCTGGGACGGGAGGACCTTTCTCTCTCCCACCTCCTTCGCGAGCATGACTTTTTCGCAGAAGGAGGTGACTGCCTCCCACTCCCTACGGACAATCCCGCTGACCCTGCAAACAGATTACACTGATGTAATTTTTTTGTCAGATTGCCATGTAAAATCTATGTATTTTCTAAATTGTTTTATTAATTAATTACCCTGTCAGCTCGTACACCAATCCTTAGATTAGTGCACTGCAGTGTAGTTAATAGGTTAATAATTACACTGCAGTGCACTAACCTGAACATCCTAATCTTCAATAGTCTACTGAGACTAATATTCTTTGTAACATTGGTCTATACACTATTACTACTATAGGTTATCTTTCACTTTCGCTCACTTTAATCTATTGCTTGTCGTCCCCAGGACCATCAATTTCGTCAAAATGCTTCGCACTAGGTGTGATGTAGTCCTGCTTACATAATAAATACAGGTGCGAATAATTTTACACGAGAACCTCTCATGTAATTCTATTATTTTAATACATGAAATCCCTCATCACTCGTTGTCTCATTTGCTAATTACACCACGTACCTCATAAATTGTGCCAAACTTTCTAGGCAGGGGTGTCAAAATTTATAACACCAGCATTGTTCGGTAGGACGACGTTATTAACAAAATAAATTTTGATTATGTGTATTCCTTTTTGTTTATTACACACTGTATTGTTATATATTCTATTGTAATTTAAGGAGGGTGTTGGAGGTGTTTTAGTTTAGGTGCTCATTGTTTATTGGGATTTAAATTGTGGTGTTCTTTGGCTGTATTCTAATATTACTCTTTACCACGAAGTGTTCTTTGTTAAAGGATCTTGTAGATGTATTACAATTCTGTTAACGTCGTAAATATGCATTTTTAATAGACTTCAAATATCTATTTCTTTTTTTTTGTGTTGTATGATGTTTCCTTTATCTTAAAATTCTTTAAATCCAACCTAAACCTGCCAGTCTCTTTCACCTCACCCCCATTTGAGGCTTAATCGGACCTATTTCGCCAAATTTTCCTTCTTATATAACGACGCTATTTTTTTTTTACAAACTTCAATATTCGCTAAGCCAGCGCTGTAACAGTTAATCTCGGCTTTCAGGCTAAAACCATCCCCCTCAAATTCCCAGTTCATTAAACAAATGAACGACCGGAATCAAAGCATTGATTTTAGAATTCTTTAGAATGGGACCAAAGACAAGGACCTACAGAAGGTTAACTCCATACAATCAGTAAAACTCACGCGCTCATAGACATGATTCATATAAAGCAACTTAAGTTCTTGCGACTGAGACACTCTGAGATTATCGTAAGTTGTGTGCGTGCGCCTGTTTTTACTTGTTATACAGAACAGACAGTGAAATTGAATTCATGAGCAATATTTTAAGGGATAACTGTACTCATTATTATGAATAACTTTTACTATGAGAACAAATCTGAAATCGCGAAAAAATATCAGCTGTTCCATACATTATACTCGCATTACTCGTCAAAATGTTGGGACACCTGGTTTTTTTTCGCGATTTCAGATTTGTTCCCATAGTAAAAGTTGTTTATAATAAAAAACCCTTAAAATATTGCCCATGAATTCAATTTTACCGTGTATAGAGTGAACCTTTTGTACTTTTCTGTAACGGAACCCTCAATTTTGGAAACAATAGCAGTATTTATTGGACTGTCATTAAACTACGGGCTAAGGGAAATGACACGCGATCGTTTGCGTGCTGTTTGATGAATGCGAGGAAATGGGGGTCGGCAGATATCAAATTTATTTACTTTGTTCTCAACTTCGTTCGGTATTGGTGGCGGGAATTATAGGGGAGTTGGTTCCTTGTTTGGATATTGACACTGGGAGTTATCTACGTAGAGTTTGCACGCGAGACTTTCCGCATTTATGGTAAATAAATAAATATAAACAATTATGGACCCTGTCGGGCACAGCAACATTTCCAACGAGCCACTACATGGATCAGTTGGTTCAGATAGTTTTCAGAAATAAATCTATAAATAAAAACAAATAATATTAATAACGGATAAATTACGATAACGGGCGGGCCCCCTTCGAAATTCAAAACGTTTGAAAGTAATCGTGAAACTAATTACAAAGCGCCACCAAGACTCACAGCGCATGTTGCTGCCGGCCTGCTACTGAAGACGTATACTTACAACTATGTAGTACTACAAACATTGAAACAGTAATTTAGAGGGGCGCGACATGTTATCGCAGTTTATTTCTACTAGCAATGCAGCAGTGTTGGTAATTCCGAAACACTTTTATGATACTTCAATTTACCTGGAATTGAGTTTGAAATTTTGAAATAGAACGAGCGTATCTTAAAAATGATTGCAGCATGAATGTATTTGAATTTACAGAGTCAAATTAAATTAGCTAGTAAAACTCCATAGACGTGATGAATATCGATATTAAATATGATAAAACCAGATAAAACGACCATAGCCTAGATAGATACTAGGGATTTATTTGAAATAGTAGTTTGAAAACATTGTTTTGTGTGTCACACTAGACCTAATTTGTATCGTAATAAAAAAAACAAAAAAGCCGGCCTTGTGCGGGTCGGACTAGCGTGAGAAGGGTTCAGTACTACAAGTAACTACACTACTAGCAGTCATTGACCCAAAAAATGTATCATCGTATTTATATTTTTTATTTCGTTATACTATATCTGTGGAGTTTTGCTAGCTAATTTTATTTGACCCTGTATTCAATCAAATATATTTCGGTGCACGAATGAAAGTCTCTCGCTCACGACTTCAATATTCTATTCGAGAATGTAGGACATTTCACCCATACGAATGCAATATACAAGAGAGAGGAAATACTTTTCCGTATGACTTTCCGCTGACATGGAAAGAATATTGGTTGGTACCTATGTATTATCATTCCTATCCGTAGGTACTATAAACTCCCACAGAGTTTTTGGTACGAGAACGTACATATTAAACACTCGGTACGACTAACTTGAATTATTATTTCGACTTTTTACGTTTTCTAAGTACTAACAGCCGCACAGGTCGATCCATCAGATTAAGCTACGCTTGCCGAGATTGGCCGTAGATGGGTGACCATCTTTACATAGCTAGACTCCTCCGTACCTCGAGAAGCACGGTAAGCCGTTGGTCCCGGCTATTATTTGTGCATCTATGACAGTCGTTACGGGTCGTCAGAAGCCCGAAAATCTGACAGCCAGTCTTACCAAGGGATATCGTATTGTCCAGTTACTGGGTTGTGGAGGTCAGATAGGCAATCGCTCCATGTAAAATACTGGTATTCAGCTGCATCCAGTTAGACTAGAAGCCGACTCCAACATAGTTGGGCAAAGGCTAGGCAGATGATGACGTTTTTACGGTTAATAAGTAGATTCGCACGAATATACTCAGCTGAAATGTGCGAATTGACATCGAACGAAGTCAAAATATTTGCGGAAGAATATACGACTCCAGAAATATGTTGGTATAAATTGGTACATTTTGAGGCTGTGTTTTTTAAGTTAAAAAAAAAATACCGAAAATACGTTTATTTGGGGCAAACATGACGCAGTAAAATAAAAACAAACAAAAAACAATTTGTGGGGGATAATATGCATCACATTTGCGTAAAACGGCCATCGCTCAGCATAATGCTTCGCCCCCGTGCGACACAGAGCCCCAGCGCTGATTTTCAGCGACAGCCGGCGTTGACGTGATGACGTCAAACCGGTGCAGCATGAGTTAAACGTATCTTTATTGCATAGAGTATAGTATTTGTTACGGGTCTGGGTGTTTTTCTATCTATAATATGTATGTATTAAAAAAAAAAGTAAATAAGTAGTTTATCAGCCATCTCGTTACCATAACACAAGCATTAGGTTGCTTAGCTTGGGACGATATGGCGTTGTGTGAAATGTCCAAGGATATTATTATTATTATTATATAGAGTTCGACAATTTTTTTTTTTTTTGGCGACACTTTTGGCACAGTGGTTGAGCGATTGACTGCTGCGCAACGTGTCGCGGGTTCGATTTCCTCACGGAACACAAAAAATATTAGTACGACCTACAAGTATTTGTTACGGGTCTGGGTGTTTTTCTATCTATAATTTATGTATGTATTTACAAAAAAAAACGTATGTAAGTAGTTTATCAGCCATCTAGTTAACACAAGCATTAAGTTGCTTAGCTTGGGACTATATTGCGTTTTGTGAAATGTCCTTGGATATTATTATTATTATTATTATTTCGACTCTTAAAAGGGTTTTCGACAAGCTACGCAAACGACCTCTCAAATTAAATTTTGCCATTTCTATTTGCATGTGCTTTTAATTTTCTAAAGTGACGATATTATCACAATAACCTATGAAGGTAAAATGTATGAAAATATAATGGAGACGTGCTTTAAATATCCGTCCAGAATAACATTATAACATGCACGTATATCCATTCATGTTATGGACGCGGTCGTCCATTCTAATGTCACTACGTTAGAAATTATTAAACTTCACCTCTCTAAACGTCGTTCTGACGTCATAGGCATAGGATACAAACACCAGAAAATACATTCTCGTTTTTTTATCCCACGATAAAATAATCTGTGCGTTTCCAAGCGCTAAAATAAAACGTATTATATTTTGTCACATTTGACAAAACATATCGGCAGGCTTTTAAGCTTTGCTAAGCGTTTTATAGGAAAATCAGGGGTTATTTTTAATTTTTGTACGCAACCTGTATAGAAGAGATAACGTTTTATTTTGGTGAACATATTTCGTAGAAAGTAAGTCAAATATTAATGAAAAAAGCAAGAAATGAACAAGCTTGTATATAAAGCTCTTTATGAGAGGAAATTGAATATTTACTTTGCCTTTTGAAAATCTCCCTGTGGTTTTATAACTACCTTTTTCTATTAGGGTCTGATCACACTGGGGGTTTGATAAGTGTTTCCAGCGAGGTGATTATTCAACGCGCGCGCTGCGTATGGGTAGCGAGCACGCCACGTGTGCCCAACGAGTTCCCCGCGTTGGCGTAACGAGAGCTATTGACTATTGAGAGTGAGACAAGCCAGTTTACAATTTTGTGAAAACGCGAAGAACACGTAACGTAGTCGCAGCTAGCTCCTTTCCCGAAGAGCTCGTTTTCAAATCGCCACGCTGTAAGGGCCTATGCAAACGGCGATTTATTAACGCACCGTCGTCGCACATACCTATAATGCACCAACACAACTTGTGCATATTTCTCAAGTTTAATAAGAAAGAAAACGTGCCGTTGACGCGGATTGTACGAAACGCGCATCGACGGCGCGTGAATAAGTCGCCGTGTGCCAAACAACATCATAATTTTATACAAACTCGTTTACTAGCCATATCTTCTTTTATGTAAAATCGTATAGGGTTTTGCAATCAACGATCCATTTGTTCAGCATAATAGAAACCAATTAGATGAAGATGCTCAACATTTTTATTCAGATTATCAATTTTGCTATTTAATACTTCAATGTAATAAGAACGATATAACTACGTTATTAAGAGAAAACCTATGTTTGCTAAATAACCTATGTTTGATTAATATTGTGCTACGAGTATGTTCCAAACACTCAGAGCCTATTCGTGTGTATTAGGGTACCTTTCCAACAGAGATTTGCTATGCAGCTATGCTGCGCGGATGTAAAAGCGATGCTAAGCTATGTAGCGGGCTAGTATGATGCGCTGCCGCGTAGTAGCTGTGCGATGGAGATGCGCAGCTCGAGCGATGCACGATGTATCGACAGTAGGGAAGGCACAAGGAGCGGCGCTCTGCACACAGCTACACCACCCACGACTATACATTTTTTATGAGAGTGGGAAATCATCCAATGACTTCTCCCGCTCTGCGTGGATCGGAAGGGAGTGTCAGACTCTTACTGACTTAAACCCATCCATGTTCCTTTCGTAGCCTTTTATGTTCCGGGGTAGCGGCAACCCTTTCGGACAATCCCGCTTAATAGATAGCACGCATCCAAAGCATGCATCCAGAGCATGCATCCATCCATATAAAAACATAGCTTAGCAGAACCCGTTTCCACCAGTGCTATGCTACATGGACCAATGAATATGATTGGTGGATATCAAACGCATCCATAGCAACGTAGCATAGCATATCTCTGTTGGAAAGGCCCTTAACCACACAGTCGAAATCACATTAACCCTAGAATACTGAATGCAAAATTAGATTCATATTCGTATCACCAACTCCGAAATTATAAATTGCGAATGAGAATTCATCTGACCATTGAGGTTTAATTTCAAAAACGTCCTTCTCTCATGACTGGGACGTTATTGTGTCCTATCCTGTAGGTTTCATTGACCCCTTAACTAATTAGAATTGAATATAAACAAAAGAATACGCACGTACTATACAACAATGTGAAGAGACACAGAAATTCCAAAATTGGCATCATGACAACAACAATAACATTATTAAACATACCAAAGGGTAATGCAAATTTTGTGTATGCTATTAAGTATTATAGTTTTACTGTAATTAATAGTAATTTAGTTACAAGTTTTGTAAGAAGTCTTTTTTTTGAGGGTGGGCAATCATCAAATAATAATCCCTCCCTCTACGGGACTAAACCCCGTCCAAGTTATTTCCTTAGCCTTTTATGTTCCGGGGCAGCGGTAACCCTTTCGGACAATCCCGCTGACCCGGCAGGCTTCGGCCCTAACGGGCTCCTAATGCTGACATCTTTTTGAGGTGCGCATAATACTAGATTAAAATATGGACAAAAATTCGTTATAAGGATTTTTTTTACTGATTTCTTTATTGATGTAGGTACTTTTTCCTCAGACAAAATAGAAGTTAGGCTAGCAGATCGAGCACTTCACTTCTCCTTTGTAAGAAATGTTTGGAATAGATCTTCTGTACTTATTTACATTGTGAATACTCAAGCGCGTACTGTTTAATTTTGAATCGATTCTTTGACATACAACACGTAGGGTTGTGTAACATTGTGTTACTTGATTATTTTATTTTAAATTTCCCTCGCCTTTAATTAATTTAATTTAACAAAATTGCTTTACACGAATCTTTAGGAAAATGAGATGGAGATTGTTTTTATTAGCATTGCCATTCAACGTGGCAATGCTAATAAAAAGCTGCCAGTCTGTTGGGCACGTTTCCGGAAGACAGCGATGAGGACGAGTACTTAAACGTCTAAGTGTTCTTTGTATATTTAGCTAGTAGGTCATTTAGTTTAGTGCGTAATGTAATTATTTTATAATTTAATTATATTTGAAATAAAATTAATGTTTTATAAGGTTTTCTACATTTAACCAATACAATCAAAAATATTTAAGGTTAATTTAATTAATAGAAGTATTTCTGTATAATTTGGTGTCATTAGCCTCCTTTTTGGGAATATCGCCACAGTTGGGTGAATAGGTACAGAGGCAGTATTTGGGTACAGAGAGAAACACGACAACCCAACGTCTAATTTGGTCATCTCATCTGCCTAGCCTTTTCCCAACTATTTTAGGATCGGGTTCCAGTTTAACCGGATGCAGCTAAATACCAGTATTTTACATAGAGCGACTGCCTATCTGACCTCAATAACTCAGTAACTGGGCAATACGATACCCCTTGGTAAGACTGGCTGTCAGATTTTCGGGGTTCTGACGACCCGTAACTACTGTCAAAGATGCACAAAAATGACAGCCAGGACCAACGGATGAACGTGCTTTCTGAGGCATGAAGGAGTCTCGTTATATAATTTATTTATTTATTTATTTATAACATAAAACGGCCAAGGCCAATTACATTAGTTACACGTTATACGCCAACAGTTTTTGCATTGTCTGCTGCGTGGCAATCAATAGTCTAATCACATTACATAAATGTAGTAACTATGTATACAGTAATAAAGATGGTCACCAATCTTCTGCCAATTGCGGCAAGCGGATGGATCGACCTGTGCGGCTATTAGTACTTAGCCACGAGTTCCTCCAACGTCTAATTTGTTCAAACTTATTTAAAATTGCCATCCTTAAAACAATGTTGCAAATTAAATCATGTGGCCATAATATTAATGAAATTACCTATTGTTTCAGATTTTGGTAGTGACGCGCGAAAGGTGAGATATTAGTGATTACTTTAAATAATTAGTATCATAAAATAAGGGGACAGCAGATATAATTATATGCTAACTAATGGTATAAATGTATACGTGAGTTTGTTTGTTTGTAACACTTTCAGGCTGAAACGGTTATGTAGAAATTTGGCACATGGGTTTGGATAGAACATTGGATACTTTTAATGGTGATAGTACTTTGACTACTATTTTGGGATAACTTTCGACCTCCATGTAGGCGAAGCCGCGGGCAAAGTTTTATTAGGGGTAAAACGGGACTCCGCTGTCCGTCCGTCTATCTGTTCGTCTGTCACTAGGCTGTATCTCATAAACCGTGATAGTTAGACAGTTGAAATTTTCACAGATGATGTATTTCTGCTGCCGCTATAACAAGAAATACGAAATACAGAATTAAATAAATATGAAACGGGGTTCCCATACAACAAACGTGTTTTTTTTTGCCGTTTGTATAGATAATGATAATACGGAACCCTTTTTGCGCGATTCCGACTCGCACTTGGCCGTTTTTTTTATATTTCAGAGTTCGACCCATAATAAAAGCATGCCCCTCCCATTATGTCCCTCGGTAACGTAACACTATGTATTTACCACAACACGTTCTGTCTACTGCCCAACGTGTATATGGCAAAAATATACACCCTATATCTTACGGCTACTTAGAGGTAAGAAAATTTCTAAGCACGCACGAGTACCTCTAAGCTAGGTGCTTTTGCCAATAACTTTTGGGTTTAACGTGCGAAAATTGTTCTGAAACTACTTGGTTCGTGCGAAAATATTTATTTTATATTTAGAAATGCCGGCTAGATTTTTTTTATTGTAGCCTTAGTTTTATAGATAACTTAATGTTATCCGCGATTTTACTCACATTTTTCTATTCAATAACCAGCCAGAATCGATAATAAAATCGGTATTATAATAACCTTATTCATTTATCCCGTCGGAAGATGTCATGGGACTACAAAAATTTTTGTTTTGTTTGCAGAAAATCTAGATGTGTGAAGTAACAAAAATGTTGGCCCATTAAAATGATTTTTTCGGGTATAATGCATTTTCGTTACGTGATGATTTTTAGTCCAAAAGAATTACCACTTCCCTGGAACTTAATATAGGGCTAAGGAAGGAACATGGGTGGGTTTTAGTCAGGAGTCTGACACTTCCTTACGCTCCACCCAGAGCGGGAGGCGGCATTTTGATGGTTTTCCACCCTCAAAATAAAAGAGGGCTAATCGAATTACAATTATTTTTAAACCCAACCGAATAGACCTAAGCTTTTGTCAATTTGCACAACTTTGACATTTCAATAGTCGTTGTCGCTGATAGACTATCACTTTAACTCATGAACTTGGTACAGACGCCAGCACATCAAGCTATCCCTAACTGTAAAATTTTCTCAATTAAAAATGAACCTTATGTCTTTGCAATAAAGTTGAAATACTATCAAAGAAATTTGACAGATTATGGTAACTTGATGTGCTGGCCTCTGTACATTCGCCCGCACATCAATGGACCACGAACTGTCAAATTTTTTCAATACATTTTGAGCTTAACGTTTAACGTTTTAAGGTTTAAAATTATTTGGAGAAACTGGCAGTTCATAACTTGATGCGCATGTGTACATTGTACATTTGCGTAGCTAATTTCAGTATTTAAATTCATGCAGCTTTCAAATGTGAGATTAAGTGCCAATTTCACCAATGAAACTGAACGCGATCACCACATCTAAACCGCGTTAAAAACTTGTCAGTGTTCCATAGAAAATAATGACACTGACAGTCTTTAAATGTTCTGAAAAAAGTAGAGATGTTCTTTCTTTTATTATTTTGTATCTTATAAAGGAGTTTGGAAAACAAAATACAGGACGATGCTAATTATAGCTACATTAGACAAATCAACCACATTACCTACCACAGAGGAGTTTGCAAACGCACGTTGCTACCAGTGACATAAGCCACAGACTATGATAATAATTATACTAGAGTATCAAGATTACGGGCGGATTTCACCAATGGAACTTAACGGAATCAGCACATAAACCACGTTTAAGGGCTGTCAGTGTAATTTTCTGTGGAATATTGACACAAGAGTATTCTATTCTGGCAGTCGTTTCAGTAAGTCAGTCATAGTCAGTTATTATTATAATAATAATAATAATAATAATAATATCCTTGGACATTTCACACAGCGCCATATCGTCCCAAGCTAAGCAACCTAATGCTTGTGTTATGGTAACGAGATGGCTGATATACTACATATATAATTTTTTTTTTTGTAAATACATACATATTATTATTATTATAGAGTTGCTTTTTTCTATGTAGATAAAGGAAGTTATTGCCATTCATATTTCGGCTTATTGGACGACTCGCACGACTGCTTTAAAAAATATTATTTTTTCTGTAGTCGATTCGCACAAATTTTATTTATTGGCCTGCAAATCGACACCCTCACAAAAATGTAGTAGGCTATTCGCTCCCCATTAAATAAACTTTGTGCGAATCGACTGCAGAAAAAATAATATTTTTTAAAGCAGTCGATTCGCACGTTTCGTGCGAGTTAAATTCGTGCGAGTCGTCCAATAAGCCATTTTCGTGTTAGAGAGTTCTAAGAAATTGCCAGTGATGTATTTTAATTTAATTGACTGCACTGACGATGGTTTCCTTCACCGATTTTGAAACTAGTGATAATTATACAATAAAAATTAGGTGTCCCAGACTAACAAGATTATAATTATTTCTGTTATGCTCTGAATAACCTAACCTAATGTTATTGTATTAAATTTATTTACGTTACAATGTCAGTAGCTTTTACCTGTGAAATATGTGGCATACAAAATTCAACCCTCCATTCAGATCGCTCAAATGTTAAGCTCCGAAGATCCTTTGTTTGTTTCCTAAAGGTAACATTTGTAAATATAGAGAGAAATATTTATTATTATACTAGCTTTTGCCCTCAGTTTCACCTGCATAGATGTCGAAAAATATCTTGACCGAACGTACTGCTGGGATTAGAAGTATGAAATATCCTATCCCAGGTTATAGTAGTATTAGTAGGCATATTTTCTAACATTGTGTTACCAATTGTTTTTCCTAAGTTTTCATTTTTGTATTCTGCCACTTTACTTTACTTTTTTTTTAATAAAATTATTATTATTATAGTCAGCCTATGTGCCATTACCCGTTTTAGCGTGTCAGCGTAACAAACAAACTCACCTTTTCATATAAAATACTAGCTGCTGCTAAAAAAATATAAAAAAAAAATCATACAGACCCAGCAAACCGCACCCCTACTTCACCCCTTAACGGGATAGTCCAGTGCCGAGATGAAAGCAGTGATAGCCTAGTGGTATGGCAACCGGACTGCCAAGTCATAGGTCTTGAGTTCGAACCCAAGGCACGCACCTCTGATATTTCGGATTCATGAGCGTATTGTATAATTATCACTTGCTTAAAATCGGTGAAGGAAAACATCGTGAGGAAACCGGCATGCCCGAGAGATATTTCTCAACAGCATGTGATGCTAAGTTAGAGGCCCATGGGCAGCATTAAAACTCTGACACCAGGTTAGTCACTAACCACATGAAGAAGAAGACGGGATATTTTCCTAAAATAGTTTCTTAACTGAAGTCTCCTATTCGTAATCTACTTCTGTGCTAAATTTCAACTTAGTAGGTCCGGTAGTTTTAAGATTTTGTGTTTAATCAGTGACAAAGTGAATGTATGAATGAGTGACCGAGATTAGTTATGATTTTATCACCTTTAGTTTTCGTTAGGTAATCATGTTTTATGTAATCATGGATTCCTTCCGTCTAAGAGTGACAGAACTATTACTTCAGACTACTAATACCCGTATAACAGAAAATCACTCAATACTCAAGCATTGCTTGAGTCTCGATTAAAACCATCTGATTGGTTAAAAGTCGGGTCTTGATTGAGGTTCTGTAATACGGCCCTTAAACTTTACCCACGGTAGTCCGTTACTTAAGTCGGGAATTCATGCTACACTATCCCACACGAGATAATTATTTACCAAGTAAGGGCCTCTCACAAACCTTGCATATTTAGTGTACCTATATAAGGTAGAAACAAACCAACCACAAATACCACATAGGAACTAACACGTGTTGCTTGCAGCGACGTCGACCGCAGTATGTGGTGCCTGAGTGCTGTACCAAGATTACAGTGCCAAGATAGCTTTTATGGTCTTAGTTTACATGAGAGCATAAACCCGAAAACCTCTTTTAATGTTTTTTTTTTATATTTTAATTGACAGATTTATTGTGTGCATAAATAACAATGTATATGTAGAAAGGACTGAGGTAGAGACGTATCTGTAGCACGTCCACATTTCAACTATTATGTTTAACCTATTGACTGCCGAAACGCAGATATACGCGAAACACAATGGCTTTTTGATTGTGTCTGTAATAACGCCATAGTTTAAGCTATAGTAATAGAGGACGAGTCTATTGCTATCAACCGGGCACATATATTAACTCCGAGCTGCTACTTAAAACATCGTAATGGATAAATCCAAAAATACTGCACGGTCTGGGAATCGAACCTAGGACCTGATGGTCGGCAGTACTGCTTGCGATGACTGGACAGCAAGGAAAAATGTGTTGTAAATCTGAAGCTAATACTGATTGTAGCGTAACTCCACCTTTATTATGAAGGGGGTTGTCTTGCAAACCTCCTTCTCATATCGACACAAACTATAAGAACAGGTCATACTGTGGTTCAGATATTAGCCAAGCTAGCATTGAGTTTGAATGCCCAGGGCGCGTCAAAATCGTACTACTTCTTGCAATCAATAATCTGCGTTGTGAATATCAAAAGACTAGAAATGTCCTTTGGAAATATTCATAGACGAGAAGGAAACAAAGGCAACTGGCGTTGTGTACAGTGTAGACTCTGCCTATTGCTAAGTCTATTCAAAAGCCCAGTTATACAGCAGCGGCAGGACGCGGATGTTTCAGCTAAAGATGTGTCATGTTCCCGTGCTGTGTTCGCACGTTGCCCATTATGTGTGAATCGTGCCTTAGACTCGTCGAGATCGATGAAACTTCAAGAGGAAAATGATAGGGTAACCCGCGAAATTCAAATTTGAATCTTTTGTAATTTTTAAACGTTCTTATTATGAAAGTTACTTGATGTGTTTTCTTTAGACACCGTAAAGTCAATCCCCGGTGCAGATGATTTGATTTAATGACAGCTGTCATTACGATCAATAAGTGCCAGCCACCAGTCTTCTTTTTTTAAAATTTCAATATGCTTTTGTTTTTTATTTTTTATCTAGTTTTTAATTTGTGACCTTCTTTTGCGAGTCCCGAGAAAAACTTATCTTTCTTTCTTAAAGGAAACCTTATTATTATTATTTACTAGCTGACCCGACAGACGTTGTCCTGTCTTAACTGTGATACCTACCCTACCTACCTAGCTACCTACCCTACCTACCCTACCTACCCTACCTACCCACCCTACCTACCCTACCTACCCACCCTACCTACCCTACCTACCTACCTACCTACCCTACCTACCTACCTACCCTACCTACCTACCCTACCTACCCACCCTACCTACCCTACCTACCTACACTACCTACCTACCCTACCTACTCACCCTACCTACCCTACCTACCTACCTACCCTACCTACCTACCTACCTACCCTACCTACCTACCTACCCTACCTACCTACCCACCTACCTACCCACCTACCTAACCTACCTAACAAAAAAAAAAAAAAAATGTATTCTGCTATTCAGGGCGGAGACAAATCCAACGAAACAAAAACCATGAAAATTGGTCCAGCAGATCTCGAGTTATAATGGAGGGAACAAACCCGACTTTCTTTTATATATATATAGATTTACCAAAATTCAGACAAAAATATAGTCCATTTCGTTAGTAAGATATCTTATAACTAGTGTTAGTAGATGTATGTGTGTTAGTAGATGTATTTACCTTTGTCATCTCTGGGTTTGCACACATTTGCCTACCTCTTTGGAGAATACCACTATGACGTTACGTGGCAGGATGTTATACTTATTTAGAACAATGGTGGTCCATTCTAAACACAACATAAATTAATTCCCAAAACATCTTTATGTAACCACTAAATCTATTCTGGCAAGATAATAGCGTGTTTAACAGCCCATTAGATTATTTATAGAAAATGTTTGGGATACATTTTCCTTTACTACCCGCGTAGCTCTGAACTAGGAACTGAATTTACTGAGCTTTTACTATCAGGGAGTTGTGGAGGTAGTCTCTTTGTGGATTTAGTACTGGCTAGAATGTTAGCAGGGAAGTTTAGTTTGGTACTGAGATATAAATTTGCTGGCGTTGGTTTGTGTTGTTCTTTCAGAATAAAATATTATGGCTATCACAAATCTCCATTATATAATATATTGGATGATTTTCATTGAATCTTTAGCGTTAGGCAAACCCGATTATCTATTCAAAAGGCTTTCCGACTTCTGATAGCATATCTTACGATTGTCTTACATATACTAACGTATGATAGCCAGAACCGATCTCCAAACTATCACATTTACCCAATTGAAAACGAACCTTAGACCTTTCTGTTAAAGTTGAAAATCTATCAAAGAAATTTGGCAGATTAGGGTCGCTGGATGTGCTGGCCTCTGCACCTAGTATTTGAAGCTAAGGCGTTATGTTGTATAGGCCATGAAAAGTGCAGTATACCGTGCTGATCGATCGATTCTCGTTACAATATATTGCCATGCAATCAAGGTCTTTTTTTTAAGGCTGGGAAATCAAAAACCCATCCATGTTCCTTCCGTAGCCCTTTATGTTCCGGGGTAGCGGTAACCCTTTCGGACAATCCCGCTTACCCGGCAGGCTTGGCCCTGAGGGGCCCCTTCATATGCTAACATCTCTTTGAGGCGCGCGTGGAACATAATGCAATCAAGGTCTAGGTCAAGCTATAGGTAATTTGTTTTGTGTTAGTTTTCGAGCTCTCTTTTCTTAAGAACAGTATATTGGGATCAGTTTTGCCTTTCAAAGCTCATTTTTTTCTGTGTGTGGATCCAGAGAAATTAATTTTGTGAATGTGAGAACCTTGTAGGTATTGTAGACGCTTCGATTTGTTGACCATTTTCTTTCATTCAATCAGCCTGTCTGCCCTTCCCTCATCGACGCTCTAAGCCTAGATCTGTACCCTATTGGAGGTGTCCCTAGCGTATAGTTGCTTGGTTTTTAAGTTTTTTAAGCCCTGGCTGGAGGCTTTAGTTTATTGTGGTTATGTTTATTATGTCACCACAGCCAAGTCCGTTTAAACAGCTGACGTTGTAGGTCGAAATGAAAGATGCACTTAAAAAAAAAAAACACTTTTTTAAATAACTAGTATTTGTCGACGACAGGCTTTATTTGTCTTACCATACCTATCAACAGTGTGTTTCAAACATTGTAAAAGCCAATTTAAAAAAAAAACCGTGGAGTTTCTCGCCTGCTCTTCTCCATTTGAAACGACCAGTTGGAACCATGCACCTATCTTCTGACATGACTGGCCATGTATAAAAATAAACAATTGAACAATAGGTCTTCTATGTTTTGTTTCCAGCCATGATTTTTACGGCATCCATGTTTTATGTTTTGATATTTTTCTGCCAGCGAGGAACGTTACAACCTTTATTCGTGATATTGGTAAAGTGAAATCGATTTAAAATCACGAAAATTGTCTATGATATTCAGTTTACACTGTGATTGACATCGAACTGTTTATGTTATATTACATTGAAACACACATATTTCAAAATATTTTGATTAACATCAATTAAATTTGAAAGCTGTCTGAGCATATGCCAAATGTCTGTAACATGCAATCTATTGGTGGCAACTGAGCAGCATCATTATGTAACATTAAAGTGAGATAATCTGCCATCATGAAGTTTCTTTCAAGGATAAAATCACAAATGAAATTATCCGGAAATGAACTGAAGTTACCGATAGTACTTGCAGAATGAGCAAGCTGAAGTGTTAGTGAGCTGCCCGTATTTGGCAAAGGATTCATGGCCGGTGGAGTAGACGATTCCTGGAGTGGCATACCGCGTATCGACAAGGGCAGTGAAACACCTGCCAGATGACTTGAATAACTGGCTACAATGGTGATCGTGGGACGGACTAAATGCGGAAAGCGGACAGGAAACAGGGTGTTGTGGCGCAAAGTGGAAGAGGCATATGTCCAGTGAACTGCTAGTTAATTGAATTTGCCATCAAACAAATCATAGTAGAACTCATAAGATGTTATACACCTATTATTTTTTATATGCATGTGTTTCTGTGACACATAAATCTATTTTTCTTTCTTTTCTTTGATGTGCAGACGAGAGTCAAAACTGGAGGTCACCCCATGAAGGCAATTACGGTGCCATAATTAGAATGCACACACATGAGGAGCTCGAGGCTAAGTAATGACAGCCGCACGGATCGATCCATCAGGTTAAGCTACGCTTGCCGGGGTTGGTCTCTAGATGGGTGACCTTTTTCGGATATCGACTCCTCCGTGCCTCGGAAAGCACGTTAAGCCTTTGATCCCGGCTGTCATTCGTGGATCTTTGACAGTCGTTACGGGTTGTCAGAAGCCCGAAAGTCTGACAGCCAGTCTTACCAAGGGGTATCGTATTACCCAGTTAGTGCTTGGGTTGTGGAGGTCAGATAGGTAGTCGCTTAATGTAAAATACTGGTTTTCAGCTGCATCCGGTTAGACTGGAAACCGACCACAATATAGTTGGGAAAAGGCTAGGCAGATTGATATAGAATGCACACTAAAAAAGTCTCAGCCTATCCAAACAAAACAATCACTTTATTTCAAATCCGATTGAAAATGCCGCGTAAATTGTCAATCAAAATGATTACTTGTCGGTATAAAATTCATAGGTTTCGGGGCCTTATAATTGTCCAATTACGAACGGCCGGGCCGTCAATTTGTCCAATTCGTAATGTTTACGACCCTCGGGCCATTAAGTTTATGGCCTATCGCCTGTATCGTGTGAATGGCTGTGCTCCTGCCGGGTTCAACACCGTGGTGTAGCAAAAAATAAAATACATTTTTTTTAAACACTATTGGGTGGCTAGCAAAAGGGGCAGGTTATCAGTGCTTGGAGCCGGGGGTTGCGGAAGATTATGGATTTTGCGGTGATTATGGATCTTGTCACCCCCGGCGCAGGTGTGAGAAGGAACAACCGGGGTGGTTTTTAGTCAGTAAGAGTTTGACAGACCCCCCCAGGGCGGAGGACATCCATAAGGATTTTTTAAGGAAAAAAGGTTATTTGTGCTTAAATTTATTATCTATGTGAATAACTAATAAAGTATACGCAAATATACCTTCGTTCCTATATCTAATCCTATAGAGTCTCTTCCCGGCGCTTCCACTCACATTTGCCTTGTAAATATCTTTTCCAATCCATCTTTAAAGAGTCCAGAAATTACAACAATCATGAAAGACTTTTAAAAACTTGCTCAGCAGGTTTAATTAAAACTTGCTTAAAAGAAAATATTAAAAATCATTTAAATACGTAAGAGTCTATAAATTATAACTGAAGTTAAGAGGAAACTTTATTTAATTAAATTGAACGAACTTTTCTTTCAAGCTGATGCAAATAAAACTATTTTCCACTTCAACAATTTTATAGATAAACGAAGAGTTATGAGACTTTTCGGTTATTGAAATTTATACCTTCGATCACATCTTACTTTAGAATAGGTAATTTATCAAACACATTCGCTTCGGTGTAAATAAGGTTTATGACAATGGTGGCAAGCGGTCTAGAGTCTAGAGTGACATCGACGAGTGATTATAGCCTATAATATCATCAAAGCCTTAAAGGCTAAAATAATAACACATTTTCACTAGTTTTTGGACGATATTAACTAAAAATAAAAATAAAATGTGAGCTGCGAAAAACCATTTACTATGTAGGCACCTAATTGTTCTGTATTTTAGAATCTATCCTTGACTAATAAAATTGTCAGCAGCCTGTCTATTCTGTAAGAATGTCACCGTAAATTTTTAAGTCAAGTGAACATGAAGTAAACTGTCATCCTTTCTAACGGTGGGGAATCTAGGGTAGACTTCAAACTCACTCCATCTTAACTCTCACTGTAACATTTTACAGAATAGCACTACTGGTACCAAACTTTCATACGACACACGCACCTTGCGCTAATATTAAATAGCTAAGTAACTGCGATCAACTTGGAAAAACCCTCGTCGACAAACCGCAGCTACGCACGCTTTGCTCGGCTCGCGCTGAGTCCGATACTTTTGGAACAAACAGTAATAAATTTGGTCATCTGCAAGATAAACTATTTGAAAAGGGACTAAAAGTTTTAAAAAGACTTTATATTATTACCATTTTTAGGTTTAGTAATTTAAGTCGTTGACTGCCACGCAGCAGACACAATAGAAAAACGATTGTTCGCGGCTCACCGGTGACCGCGTTGGCGCTCAACGTGTTAATTTTCTTCAAAAAAAAAGGTCAACATTGTGTCCCATAATGACGTAGATAATAAGTTATTAGTTGGTGGTTTCATCAGCAGCTGACCCACTAAACATCATAGACAGTGTTTCAGATTGTGGTTCCCTGCTAATTGATATCTGGTTAGGTTAACTTTTGACGACTCGTAACGACTGTCAGAGATCCACAAATGACAGCTGGGACCAACGGCGTAACGTGCTTTCCGAGGCACGGAGGAGCCTCGGTATGTAAAGATGGGCACCCACCCGCGAAATAACCCCGGCAAGCTTACTTTAAACTGATCGATCAACCCGTGTGGCTGTTATTACTTAGCCATGAGCTCCTCAATCTAAAAATAACTCCTACAATTAAAAGTATATAATTATCTAAATGACAAAACAGTGAGTACTAAAACTTTTTCTATACATTAAAGCTAATATCCATTTATTAAAATCAACTTTAAAGTACACATTAGGTTAAATTTGTGGGCACTGATCACATTTTAATCGCCATCGCAGTTAAAGTTGAACCGAACTTATCTGACAATTTGTCACGAATCGCGTTACGGTTAAGTTATGTTTAATGACTGTTTTTGGTTTTGTTTTAGATTTAGAATAACAGTGTTTATATGAATTATTATTACCATATTTATGTACTAAGCACGTAGTTCACGAATCACCTGTTTCTTTATACAAGAGAACCAACGTATTTATAATTTATTTTATACTTTTTCCGTTAAAGCCAGCTTAGCTTTGCCGCGTACACTAAGAAGGAAATCGCTCTAGCTAAAAAACCATTTCTTAAATCTCCTTCCAAATCTTTTAAGGAAAATTTTCTTCTAATAATAATATATAGTAACTAAAGTAGTCGTGGCGTTTGAAGAACTCCCATAAGGTGGACTGATGACCTGGTGAAGGTCGCAGGAATCTGGTGGATGTGAGAAGCACAGAACTAGCCGTAGTGGCTCTCCTTGCGGGAGGCCTAGGTCGAGCAGTGGACGACTTTCGGTCGAAATGATGATAATGATCATGACCAAACTTTGACTTTGACACGGAGGTGTTTCGGTATGTTAAGATGGTCACCCATCCACGGTCCAACCCCGGCAAGCGTAGCTTAACCTGTAAGATCGATTAGTGCGGCTGTCATTACTTAGCCACGAGCTCCTCTCAATATGCAATAGATTATGCAATATTATTAATAGTTAGACATAAATCAGAGAGCCTTTTGCCACTTTAATTGAAAGTACTTAGAAAGGAGGCCTGTCTTCCAGCAATCGGAATCGGAACTTAATTGGCTGATTATGAAAAATGAAAATAGGCCGTAATTTGCTAACTTTATTATAGGCTCTATAAACAATGAGAATGCCTACTAAGTGTGGGACTCAGAACATAAGGTGATCGATTGATAAGTCTATTCACGTGTTGCAGTTAAGTTTAGAATGTCATGGTTGCAAGCACCGTTTATTCATGCTTCGTAGAACTAAGCCAAAGCTTCAGTGAGTATGATAGGCTGTCAATCACAGGGCAAAGTGACCTTTCAAGATATATATTTATTCTGAGAATTTCTCATATAACCTTGCATTATTGGACTGCTGATTACATACGACTCATTATTATTTTATTCAAGAATTAAACGATTCATACTTAGAAAATAGTAGAAGGTCAGACTTAAAGCCAAAATTACATTACGAGATGACATAATGTTATGGCAACTTTTTCGTTAGTGATAGTCCGGTTGGTAACAGTCCCGATGATCGACGCAGGCAAGCGACTTGGTCAGCGGGATTGTCCGAAAGGGTTACCGCTACTCCGACACATAAAGGGCTAAGGAAGGAACATGGATGGGGTTTTAGCCAGTAAGAGACTGACACTCCCTTCCGCTCCACCCAGAGCGGTATCATTGATGATATCCCACCCTCAAAAAATCAAAAGGCAAGCGACTTACATTCCCACCATGTCAGGCCAATTTTTAAAAAAATCGGCTCCTCCACAGTCAGATACAAATTGCTAAGTACTGCAAAATAATAATATGAATGAAAATAGAAACATCAAGTGACACAAGCACCAATTAACAGTAAGGAGTTACATTTTTAGCTTGTTTGCCATCCAAGAACAAAAAAAAACTTTTAACCATAATTATTGATTTGAAATCATTCATTTTCAACAAACCTCTTGAAAAGTAAAAATATCACTAAAGTTGTGTACGATAGAATATTTATACAAAAAATCAGCTTTCCCCTACATTTTGACGAGTTATGCGAGCATAATGTTTGGAACAGCTGGTTTTTTTTTCGCGATTTCAGATTTTTTCCCTTAGTAAAAGTTGTTCATAATGATGATACAATGACCCCTTAATATATTGCACATGAATTGAATTTCGCCCTGTAGATCACTCTTTTTCATCAACATAGAGAGCCTGAATTTGTTGGTAGATATACCCATATCTACCAACAAATTCAGGCTCATCACAAAACTACGAAGCAACTTGTCCTTCATAAATGTTTCACCCAGTTAATCTCAATCGAACATCCAAACTCATCTACGTGTCATCCAAGATAGAACACCGAAACCATTGGCAGAAGTCCAAATTAAAAAAGTTTCGCTCCGACGTAGCCTCCCTTCTATTTAGTAGAAGCAGGTATTGACGTACTCCATATTGGATACATCGCTCGTGGCTACATAAACCCAGCGCGGATCGATATATTAGTGAGGTTAAGCTGCGCTTGCTGAGGTCAATCCTTGGATGGTTGAGTGTTCACACATCAAGACCCATTCTTTTATACAGGGTGAAAGGGTATGCCTACACATACAAAAGCATAGCTACAGACCACCAAACTGAACAACTTTTACTATGCGACCAACAACGAAATCGCAAAATAAAAATCAGCTGCATTTTTGGTCACGTGACTCGTCGAAATGTAGGGAAAACCTGATTTTTTTTTACGATTTTGGAGTTGGTGCCATAGTAAAAGTTGTTCAGTTTGGTGGTCTGTAGCATATCCTTTTGAATGTACCCTTTCGGTTACACCCTGTAGAAGTGTAAGTTACGTGGTTGGCCCTGCGCCTGATCTCTCCCCTGTGAGAGAAGCACCTGTCGCCGTGATAATACCTCCTGCGTACTTGCTTGTTAGTGGCCTGTGGTGTGATGACTCAGGGATAACGGCCCTGAAGAGTTACGAGTTGTAGGTAGTGGGTTCAAACCCATGCAGGTGCTTTTTATAAATAATTTCATCACCACTGAGTGAGCACCATCATAGTGAGCAGACTGCAGTATGTCCTAGAAGCAAACATTTGAAGACGTGACATCTACTATGACGTTTCTAATTGACGTTCAAAAGTGCCATTCTTGTGCCTATTTGAAATAAATGTTTTGACTTTGACTTTTGACTTTGACTTTGACTAACTTGAAATGAAGAAATCGAAGCGAGTAGGCCTCTGTTCCAGTAGTGGGACGATGATTTTGCAATTGGATGGCATCTGTCAGTAAAGAGAAGCAGTTCCGAAATTAGATGGAGAAGAGACTACTACATTGAATTCATTCAGTCTTTTAGTCAAATAAATATTTTTGTTATTTACGTGTGTGTTCTTACATATTCATGAAGATTCGAAGATGGATGGTTATGATGGATGATTTTGGTGGATCAGAATTGTATTATTCTGGGTTAGTAAATTAATTGGATGGGCTTCTTAATTTAGTCCGACGGTGAGGGGCTCGTGGCTACATAATAATAGCCGCTCGGGTCCATCGAAGGTTAAGCTACGTTTGCCATCTATGGATGAATGACCTATGGCGACTATAATAATGGCGTATTGTATAGCTATCACTTGCTTAAAAAACGTTAAAGGAAAAATCGTGAGGGAACTGGCCTACCAACAGCATGTGAAGCCAAGTCAAAGGGCTCGTGAAACGCATAAAAACTCGGACACCACGTTAGTCACTAACCACACGAAAAACAAAGGAATAAAAATTATAATGTAATATTTCAAAGATGCCTCGCTCACAGGTCTAGAAAGGAAACAATTTGCAATTTAATATCAAAGCTGCCGTTTCTCACATTCCCGCCGTTTCTTCATTTTACACAAACATTTGGAAAGCCATATTATTTCACCGCGTTTTTCTCCAACATATTTGTGTGAGAAAAGTTTTTCTCTTGCAAATTAAAGCAATGCTACATGCAATGTGGCGCTACAATGGTGACATTAATTTAACACACATAATTATGTGTTTTTACATTTTCTTTCCATGAAGATATTATATCTTCATTAAACATTATTATTTACGGCTTTATTTAAAATGTTAGGAAATAGCATCTTAGAGCAACCTGTACTTAAAGAACTTTCGCGCAGCTGTCATTTGCCGGGGTCACCGATCATAACATTCGCATCAATGAAATTAAAACGAATAAGCAATACTATTAGTATGAAACAACTGCAAAAAGTAGGCGAATGATTTTATTATTTAGTACGGTTGTAAATATTTTTTTTTTCTATTTGCTATTTGTTTTAACCTATCAACATTTATATGATTAATGGGCACTAGCCCTATCCTTGTTGTAAACTAGCAACCCGCCCCGGATTCTTATACTGGTTTCTTTACTAGTGACGTGCGGCTTACTGTATTTACCTTTTCTTTACCTTATGCGAACATTAAGTTTTACGAAAGCTTAAAAAAGCGCTACACACTTTTGTACAGTTTGGCGCAAAATCATTTATTCATGTAATTGTACGATATTGTTGCCCCATATACCCAAAAGCCCGATATGCCCGTGATACACACAACCCATTCCCGGTCCTCTGTCTTTATAAAATGGCCCTTAGTTCAACTTTCTTTTATAAAAAAATCTGGCTCCGGATATAAACGCCCATAAAGGCCTGTCACTTGTCCTTTTCAGAGTATTTTGTTCATTTTATTTTCCTGTTTGTTCCGGAACGAATTTTCCATCAGTATTTTCTGAAGTACTTCATAAGATAATAAACACCTCTTATGTTTGAGTAAGTCTTTTGATTTTTTAATGTTAAATATATAATGGAGCAGTGGGCAATGTAGGGAACGCTGCTCGCAGAACAGGGGGCCTAGAAAAAGTCACATTTTCACTAACGACAGTGAAATTAGTTACATCCGCAATGTATGGAATTAGCACAAGCTTTCGAAATGTCACGTGATCAATCGGTTTAGACATCGTGCTAGACAATGTCATATTGTGTAACGAAATTCGATCAATATTCCCATACAAAATGCGTTGACAAGTGGCGTTCTCGACAACCCGAATCGCTGAGATAACGAATTGTTCGATCAACAATTTTAAAAATCGAATCGACACGGAGCGACGGACTCTTGTCTTGGCCCCAAGGGCGATGGGGCGAAAGGGAATCGTATCCAGAACCTCATAATCAGCGGTAGCGCTTGCAATCACTAGACCAACGAGGTAGACGGTGGTCAATGTTGCTTAATGCTATTTAATTTCTATCATTTATTTAATCACTATTGTATATATATATATAAACCTTCCTCTTGAATCACTCTATCTATTAAAAAAAACCGCATCAAAATCCGTTGCGTAGTTTTAAAGATTTAAGCATACAGACAAACAAACAGACAAAAATAGCGACTTTGTTTTATACTATGTAGTGATACATTTGTCATGGTATGGACATGTTACGCGGACGAATGAAGAAAATGTTGTCAAGAAAATTTTGAGTATGAATGTGGATGGCTATTCAAGTAGAGGAAGACCAAAGAACCGATGGATGAATAGTGTGAAAAATGATATGGCTAAGAAGGGAGTGACTACCAAGATGACGACTAATAGAGAAGTATGAAAGAAAAAGACATGTTGCGCCGACCCCAAATAAATTGGGATAAGGGCAGGAGAATGATGATTTAATCATACATTTTTGATGTTTAAACGTCTCTTAAATAGGCAAAGATTATAAAGAAAGGTATTAATGTTTATTGGGCCACTATATTATCAGCAGCCTTTGTAAGTATTTGGCATAAACATGATATTACTAGTCTATTGGCCAATATAATCACAAAAACACTATGGCTACTAAAATGATTATTGAATCGTAAAAAACCGAAAATAAAAGACGTCTAACGAATACAAATTACGACCTACTAACTCTTCTGTAATAAAGTCTAGTGCTAAAAGTAACTGCTTTATCTTAAACTAGTTTCTGTCCGCGAATTTGTGCGCATAAAATTTCATATCCCTCCTGCTGACCTACGTGCTCGAATCGCATCGCATTGCCTTTTTTTTTGAGGCTGGGTAATCATCCAATGACTTCTCCCGCTCTGGGTGGAGCGGAAGGGAGTCTCAGACTCTTACTGACTAAAACCCATCCATGTTCCTTCCTTAGCCCTTTATGTTCCGGGGTAGCGGTAACCCTTTCGGATTTTTTTTTTAAGGCTGCGAAATCATCCAATGACTGCTCCCGCTCTGGGTGGAGCGGAAGGGAGTGTCAGATTCTTACTGACTAAAACCCATCCATGTTCCTTCCGTAGCCCTTTAGCCTGCACTATTACTTCATTTTCGCTTAGCTTTCCTTCTGATTTTTTCTCCTTTTGCTCGGCTCTTAAAGCCATGATACCATGATGTTAATTAATAACCTATTATCTTCCTCAAGAATTGGACTATCAAATGCAAAGAGATTTTTGCAAGCCCGACTAGCGAGACCAGAGATTAGCGAGTGCCAACAAACATGCAGATAAACAAACTCTTAAGTTGTAGGGTTTAGGTCAGGGGTTCCCAAACTTATTTTGTCTACTGCCCACTTTGAGAATAAATTATTTTTTTAACGCGCCCGTTTTGTCATAACCACTATCTAGACGAAATTACAAATCGCCCCCTATGTCTTTACACAACGCCGCCATTTTCTTCTGAGTCTCTTATAGAGTGGCGTTAACGCCCACTTTGGGAAAGGCTGGTAAAAGTGAAGCAAAGATGCCTCCTATATACAAAGGCCAGCACATGATACCCCAATCTGTCACATTTCTTAGATAGATTTTCAACTTTATTGCAAAAAGATAAGGTTCATGTTCAATTGAAAATATTTGACAGTTTGGTGTACTGGCCCCTGTACCTACTCGTAAACATTTCTTAAGTAGGTACAGACTACCTACTCAAGAAATTATTGATAAAGGAAGGGTTGTCTTTTGTATGGCAAAAGCGTGTTGAGAATTAGTAGCGAGTTCAAAATGTTTGTAGCGAGAAGAGCTTTTATACAGGATGTTTTGTAAGAGTTATTTCTGTTGAAAATCTTTTCTTGAATTTGCTCTGTCAGTTAAGTTTTTGAGAAAGATCATCTTTATAGGACAATTACTAAAGAGTATTTTAGTATGAAATCTAGTTTTTAACGTTTAGCCTTTCGTTTTCTTCTTCCCTCTTACTAATAAACGTTATATAGCATCTGTCATCTCTGTCATCACACAACGTTTTGTCTTCTTCTTTCAAAACTCAAATTTCTGATGACTGAAAAAGAGAAATTGGTGGGTAACTATTCACCTGATATAATACGTTTCTTAGTAAAGGGGTTTATGTATAAGAATCTGAGGAGTAGTAAAATGAATTTTAGTCGTCATCCTTATCAGTTAAGAAAACCAAATTGGGGGTACACACAACTGCCTAACCTTTCAAGGAGTACAGGTGTGATGTTATGTTACGTTAAACAAATTACTTAGAAACCCGCCACGATTGCGAAAAATGGATGCTACCAAAATGTTAATTTTCAATATAATGTGACTCATTTATTCATTATCGAGTAAAACGTTAATTAAAAACCTTGTAAAAGACGTTATGTTATTAATTTCGGGAGCGAAATTACAGTCTGCCGAGTACCGGTAGCTTGTTATTTATTTCAAGTAACTAATTGCTGTTTGAGCTGACAGAATGTTTCCCACACAGAAGTTCATTTTCACGTCCTTTTGTTAAAGTAGCAGAGAAAAATAATGCACGAGGAGAACTCATAAGGAGCTCGTGGCTAAGTAAGGAGCTCGTGGCTAAGTAATAAGAGCCGCACGGATCGATCGTTTGGTTAAGCTACCCTTGCCGGGGTCGGTCCGTGGATGGGTGACCATCTTTACATATCAAGACTCCTCCGTGCCTCGGAAAGCATGAAAAGCCGTTGGTCCCGGCTGTCATTCATGGTTTTTTTCACAGTCATTACTAGCTGAAAGTCTGACAGCCAGTCTTACCCAGGGGTATCGACATCGTATAATTCAGTTACTGACTGGGTTGTGGAAGTCAGATAGGCAATCACTCCATGTAAAATACTGGTATTCAGCTGCATCCTGTTAGACTGGAGCCTAACCTTTTCCTATGTTTGGGGTCGCCCAACATAGTTAGGAAAAGGTTAGGTAGATTGATACAAAAACTCATGCCTTCTTCTTATTCAGTAGACATAAATTAAAAGTTAAAATCGAAAGTCATTTATTTAAATCTAGGCTGAAAATCAGCACTTTTTGAAGGTAAAAATTACATAAGACAGATCCCCCAATTGCCCGCGCTTCACCACCTCCTAGTGCTTTGGCTGGGGAGAAGAAGTGGCGCGAATTGATAGTGTTGTTCAGTTGAAGAACAAAAACATTATACAGTTGTATGTAAATAGGTAGGGAAGAACTGGGTTGTGGGGGTTAGATGGGCAGTTGCTCCATGTAAAGCAGTTAGACTGCATCCGGTTAGACTGGAAGCCGACCTCAACACAGTAGGGAGAAGGCTAGGCAAACTGAACTGATGTAGAAAGGTTGTATAAATACTAAATAAATAATAAACAAGGTGATATAAACCGTATTCTAGGGGATGATTTTTCCAATTTCAGATAACTTTTATCCTGGAATTAAACATTGATGTTTGATGGTTTTCGTATCAATAAACTGTTACAAATTTAGAGTTAGTACTTTTAGTGTCTGTCTGATTGTCCGACTAGTTCATCTTAACCCGACGATGGAGTTTGAAGCAGTTTTGACTAGTATTAAGTGCATTATTTCCAAAAAGTATGTATGTAGGTGTATAAAACATTAATGAAAGACAGTAATAGCACATTTCGGTCTTTTTACATGGCGTTACATTTAGGTGGATTGTTAGTTAATTATACAGGGTTAAATTGAATTCATGGGCAATATTTTAAGAGTTAGAGAACAACTGGTACTATGGGAACATACCTGTAATCGTGAAAAAAAATCTGTGTTCCCTATAATGATATAACATGACGATGAAACTAAATTAAACGGTACCTTACCCGCAACAAAATAAAATCTCGAATGGAACTATGAAGAGTAACAACAACAAACTCGTTCTTATTCCACTTGAACAGTCGCCCTATAAAGCAGAGATAGCACAGATGGCCTAGATATCATGGCAGTCGCTTGTAATGCTAATTAACTGCAAGCCTCTGTGAGGCTTCTTCTTTGAAAGAAAGGGACAGGGACAGTTACAGGACTGTAACAGTCTCTCTTTCTCCCTTTCTTTGCGTATAAAAATACATGACAACGGGTAAGTTGCCCTTAGTAGGACAAATGAATCTTAAACCCGAAAAGTACGGTGCAATAATTATATCCCTGACTGGCTCGTTGGTCAAGTAGTTGCAAGCGCTTCTGCATGATGTCCTGGGTTTGATTACCGAGTCGGGTAAAGTGTTGTCGGGTCTTTGAATCTGAAATTTCTTTGTAGCCGCCCTTTTTGTTTGAGGGTGGGAAATCATCAAATGACTCCTCCCACTTTGAGTGGAGTGGAAGGGAGGGTCAGACTGTTACTGACTCAAACCAATCCACGTACCTTCCTTCATCAAGCGTTGTAGTTAAGGGTATAAATACGAGAGGGTGATTCTAAATCTCTCACAAAAAACAGCAGCAGATTGAAGGGTGAGTGCGGCAGTATAGTTGTGCATAAGTTGTTTGATAAATCTTCTACAAAATTTCCTAATACAGTCCTGATATAAACTTTCAGTGTCAAAGATAAGATACAAAGTGACCTTTATTAAAGTGTATACAATCAACAACAGCTTAACAATAACAAAGTTTCAGACGCAGATAATTAAAAGTAAGATCACAAAGATGGCATCAAAGGAAATAAAAATTTTGTATATTTTAAAGTCAAAGGCTTAGTGGAGGAAGAAAGCGGTATTCATGGACAAGTATTTTCTGAAAAGGCTTTCAACTCGCAACAGACAACGAATGGTCTTTAAAAAGTTTTATTGTAACTCAGGATTTTATGAAAAGTCTTTGCCCCTGTTGAATGCGGTATTTGACTTGAGATTTGCTTGAATAGTTAAAGCAACGTTGCAATGTCCATAAAGGTTTGCTTTTGGGGCATTATTTGTGTGTATTTTCATATCTTCGCCTACTTCTGATTCGACGAGCAGTGAATATTAAACGAGTAAGCAGTCTACCAAAAAGTTGAAAGTGTAATGAATGCACGAAAAAAATAAGTATAATTAAAGCGAGAAAAATAATGAAAGAAAAAACAAAATCTCTGCTAATTAGAGAATGGAACAAAACCGTGGAGTGTTGATTACAGTTAATAACAGGTTTTTATCCCGCTTTAGTTGAAAGTCTCGACTGAAAGAAGTTCGCTATTGTGTAGTTAGTAATTAATAAAGTACCTACCGGGGTGCAGATAACTGCAATTAGCGCTGTTTTTCTTTAAAATTGAATTAGGCAAGCAAATAAGAATATTGTTGAAGGCAATTACAAGATGAGTGGCATAAAATAGATCACAAATGAAGCGAGCAGAACTTTTACAAGAGTAAGTTCACTAAAATTGATTGGGCTTAAGTTTAAATACATATATATCATCTAAATATAGGTGGAGGAAACAGCCGCACGGATCGATCCATCAGGTTAAGCTACGCTAGCCGAGGTTGGTCCGTGTATGGGTGGCCAACTTTACATAATATCCAGACTCCTGCGTATCTCGGAAAACACGTTAAGCCGTTGTTCCCGGCTGTCATTCGTGGATCTTTGGCAGTAGTTACGGGTAGTCCTGAAAGTCTGACAGTCTTACCAAGGGGTATCGTACTACCCAGTTTCTGACCAGGTTGTGGAGGTCAGATAGGCAATCGCTCCATGTCAAATACTGGTATTCAGCTGCATCCGGTTAGATTGGAAGCCGACCCCAACATAGTTAGGTAAAGGCTGGGACGGGAGGAAGATCATTTAAATATATACATATGAAACTAGGCAGAGGATCCGAATAAAAAAAAATTTTTTTTTGAATCCCAAACATCTCGCACAAGAGGCTTGTTTTGAATTTTCAAACTTTTACATGTTATAAACTCATATACCAGTGTGATTACGAACAATGAGTACTTGATAATAACCCAGAGTTAGAACAATTCAAATAGTTTTATTGGTAGAAATAAGTATCTGATTCTTTATAATGACTTTTTGATGATTTCAAAATGTAATACGTATCAAGTATCGCGCCATTGATATGAGATGTTATTACATATTTCGTAAATTTCATCAATATTTATTTATGCTTCATTTTGAAGAAATGAGTTTTTCGTGTGAGTATTTCATCTTTATTAAGATGTGATGAACGTTACGGCAAATTAGATTGTATTTACGTTTCATATTTTATACCAATTTTGTTTTAGGTATCATAATAAAGGTATTGTTACTTTTAGACAATCCAGTTTCATAACCAACGAATTTACCATCCATAAACTAACTTAATCCGTGAGGTACTAAATTTCAGTGTAATCGTTTTCCAATAGCTTATCTAAAAATTCTCTAACAAATACAACATTGTGCTAAAATATTCAATTAAAATTTACATCTGCCCCACTGGAACAGGGTCAAATAAGATTACAAGCAAAATTGTTTTCGAATCTACCCGTCCGTCCTCATATGATTGATATGACCCACTCAATATCTCATTTATCAAACCTGGTTGAACGATTCGCTTATAAAATTTTGTACGGTCGCCTGTATGTGTAGTAAATCTAATCTTTTCCACACAGAATGCTCATGTAGGTTTTGTTAATTAGCGAGTTCATAAATTATAAGATTAAATTAAAGGGTTTTTTTAGAGGTGGGAAGGTTTAATGAAAATTTTGTTAAAATACTTAGTGCACCTTTCAAATTGCAGGTTTTTATAACCCTACATAAAAAAAATAACAGATAATTTATTTTCTATACCTTGTCTCTTTTTATATTATGTATAGTTGTTACCTGCAAATTCATCTGCAATCCAGGATGATAGCCTTTCCCTTTTAAACGGTTTAGTGGTATAGTTATGAAAAGCCAACAAACTGACAGACAGAGTAACTTTCGCATTTATAATGTCTCAGTGAGTAAATAATGGTTTGAATGTGAAATTAATCGGACATTTCCTAATCAAACCCACAATAAGTGTCATAGTCAAAATCAAATCATTTATTTCAAATAGACAGAAGAAATAAACACTTTTGAACGTCAAAATGAACAAGAAATAAAATACAGTAGATGACTGTTAGAAACCGTCACATAAAGAAAACACGTTAGAGAAATAGAATTGATTCTAGTCGCCGCTTCCAAAAGGTAGTTTTGTATGGAGAAGAATAGGCAAGAAACTTCACCGTTACTCTTTAAAATGTTTTACAACGTAGGTATTGTATGCATGATTTATGAAATTATATGTATATGAAGTGTATAACAAAGGAATAATAGTGACTTACTTCGTAAAAATTGCCTAATAAGTGTCATTGGGCTCTTTCAAATTCGACATTTTTCAATAACAGCCGGGATTCTAGTTTTGTGTCCAATTGATAGCAATAAGTTCGCTCCTTGTTACAAGGGACTTAAAAATAACTGACGAAATGTGGGCACACATTAGCCGAGCCCATCTGGTATACAAGATAATTATGTATGATGACATGTTTATGTTAACTTCGCAAAACAGAGTGTCTGTATTAAAATTAACCTGCAAAGACTGAGTACCAATAAGTAATTACAACTTTTTCAAGCAAAAAATTACGTAAGTCGATTCTCTGTAATTTTTTCGTTTCCGGATCAAAAAATCAACTTTGTGCATTCTAAATGGATCGAGCCAATTTCATTAGTAAAATTTCAACGCTCCGCTGTTTTTTCAGATAAAAGACTTAAACTGAATTCAATTCAATCAGTCGGATGTTTTATTCAGTGATGTCTAAAACAAACTGCAATAAAATTGTTTCACATTACAGAAGAAAAATGTTGCTCTTATTTATTTTTCTTAAGCCATTGGCTTCGGCTTCCATTCGTGGTTCTTTAACATTCGTTAAGGGTAGTCTGTCAATCAGTCTTACCAAGGGTATCGAGCTACCCAGTAACTGTGCTCTGGAGGTCAGATAGGTAGGCTCTCCATGTAAAATATAGTTATGCATACTTTTAGTTAGACTAGAATCCAACCCCAACTATGTTGGACGTTAAAGAAGTAGGTATTGATTTTCAGCATCATTTAAACTGATAAAAAAAGTATTGTCTATTAGTTTACCTGTCTGTTATTGGGTTAAAACTTTTTGATCATAATACGTGACCAGAGAATGCGTGATACTGGCCATAGTATACTTTAAAAAAAATTAATGCGACAGAACTTTTAGTGATAGATTCGTACTGGCCGGTTTTTTAGTTACTGACGGTTGTTTGCACAATTTGCTAATATTATCTGCTGTTATGTTTCTCCTACCCATTCGACTTTGCGTTACCGACCAAGGTCACGTCAATATTGCAACTGGCGAAGTTCGAGCTCGAAACTGTAGCTATTAGTGTTTCCTCATAAACCATGAAAGCTAGTTTTAACTTAGCCAGATGCCACTGAAAGCGATTGATCTGAGTCTCGGCAAAACTAACTAGCAGAAGTTTAGTACTCAGGGCTAATTTCACCAATGAACTGAAGGTTTAAGAGCTGTCAGTGTCAATAACGTTGGTTTATATTGACACTGAGCTCTTGAACGCAGATTAGATGTCCTGATATAAATTCAGTTTCAATGGTGAAATTGGCACTGAATAGTCGACTTTTCTTTGAGCCTAATAATTGAGACGACATATTTTGGATAGATAGTAGTAGTAAAAATCTTTGTGAAGGAGTTCGTCTAAGTAAAAACTACCACCATCCCATTACTCTGTCGTTTTATGTCGACTGCGTCGTTTATCTCGTGGTCGCAAGATCGAGTGCTGAACGTGGGGTCCTTACAATAGAAACTCCTTAGTCTAAAAACTCTGTCTAGTAAACAGCCTTTGCCTTTTGAGTCTGACTAAAACCCATCCATGTTCCTTCCTTAGCCCTTTATGTGCCGGTGTAGCGGTAACCCTGTCGGAAAATCCTGCTTACCGCTTTGTAACCGCCTGGAGTTTGGAAGGGGTCGGTGTTATACCCCCGTGCTTCTGGAAGTACGTTAAGCCGTTGGCTCTGCGCTTGATCTCTCTGTGGTCGTTCCGGTTTGCCGTTCCATTAGACAAGGAGAGTAAGGGAAAAGAGAGTGCATCTGTAACTGCAGACATACTTAAGTGCACTGTAATATCTCCGGCGTTAAGGGCTGGTGTCCAGTGAGATAGGCCGCCGTGGCCGAAATTCGGTCTAGATGACTATTATTCTGTTGCCAGGCAGATATTCTGACTTCTACTGTGAAGGGCATGGGGGCCGGTATAATTACAAGTGCATGAAATATTGCAGCTTTGACCCTGCTGCTGGCACGTACACGTCCACAGGGCCTAGCCAGTCACTATTTTTCAACGATAACGAAATAAGATAAATCCGAAATGTATGGAATTGGCATAAGCTTTCGAAATGTCACGTGATCAATCGTTTTTGATCGCTAAGTGCTAGACAAGTCAAATTGTGTAACGAAACTCGATCAATATTCCCATACAGATGCATTGACAAGTGGCGTTCTTGACAATCTGAATCGCTGAGATAACGAATTGTTCGATAAACAAATTTCGAAATCGAATCGACACGGAGCCATTGATATTAATTGGCTAGGCCCCCAGAGCTGCCAGAAATTACCTAAAATCAGTTAGGCCGTTTGATTGTATGTTATTCTGTCAGCAAACTCTTTTAAATATCGTTAAATACAATAGCCTATTAAAATCTTGACCACTTAACAAACTCAAAGGAAGAATCTACGTTGCAGCCATTAGCCGCGTGCCCTCAGTGCATATTGAGTACAAATTAGGTATCTGCATGCATCGTACCGTTCATACAAATGCACCATAGCAGTTGCATGTTGCAATAACAATCTGTTAAGTGTCCATAGATAATAAACAATTACTGTAACACGTAATAAATCCTTCACGCGACTTTTATGTCGACCGTCCAATGGTAAGTAGTGTGTTGAAGGAGAGGTTTGCCATTTGCGGAAGGATCGTACGTTTTCGCGATCGCTGGCGTGGGTGTGAAATGGAACACCGGGGTGTTTATTAGTTAGTGAGACAAACCCCACCGCCCCTCCCAAGGCGGAGGACATCCATGAAGATTTTCAACCAATCAATCTGCCTAGCCTTTTCCCAACTATGTTGGGGTTGGCTTCCAGTCTAACCGGATGCAGCTGAATACCAGCATTTTACGTGGAGCGACTGCCTATCTGACCTCCATAACCCAGTCTGTAACTGGGTGATACGATACCCCTTGGTAAGACTGACTGTCAGACTTTCAAGCTTCTGAATACCCGTAACGACTGTCAAACATACCAAATGGCAGCCGGGACCAATGGCTTAGCGTGCTTTCCGAAGCACGGAGGAGTCTCGATATGTAAAGATGGTCACCCATCCACGTAACAACCTCGGCAAACGTAGCTTAACCTGATGGATGGATCCGTGCGGCTGTTATCACGAGCCACGAACTCCACGGGTTTTCAAGTCCGGAACAAAAAAAAAATCCATTGTAGCTTCGTGATTTTTAGTTTGCCAGCCAGCATTCGTAATTGTCGTGGTAGTGTATGATCTTGCGACCATTTAAATACAACTAGCTTCCGCCCGCGGCTTCGCCCGCAAAATATGTCGACAAATTATACATATAAACCTTCCTCTTGAATCACTCTATCTATTAAAAAAAACCGCATCAAAATCCGTTGCGTAGTTTTAAAGATTTAAGCATACAGACAAACAAACAGACAAAAATAGCGACTTTGTTTTATACTATGTAGTGAAGCGAAGCTTAGCCGTGGGCTTCTGAGGAGTAGGGCCTTTATATGTAGTTAGCATGATTTGTTATCAAAATGGTTGTTTTCCCGCGTGTACATTATTTCATAAGCCGTTAGTTCGTATTGGTTTCATTTGTATCTTTGTAAAATATCAGGTTTTTGTTGCGGCATGCAATATCATTACAAAGGGCGGTTTTTTTTTTGTTTTTTTTTTTTGTCTTTTTAGATAGCTGTAGTTCTACAGCATAATTGAATGTTATTCAGTGTATTATCAAATATTCTGTCATTTATATTGTTTAGCTGTAGGCTCGCTCTCTAATACATACATGGGACTAAAACATAAATGGCGAAATATGGGTTAGGCAGATACACGTCCTCTGCTAACCCTCCGTAGGTTACCAGCGTGATGTATAATGTAATAGTATCTATTCAAAAATCTAATAAGGTAATATAAATTTCAGGTAATTTGATAACGCATGAGAACCTTTTAAAATATCATGAATATTTAATGTCAATAAACGAATAATGTTCTTCTATTTACGCTTAATCCTATTCCAATTATATTAATACTCCATATCTTTCAAACAGCGCACACAAACATTATCCTAAAATTAATCACGAACCTAATTTGCTGCGGCGTAAAAGTGGATGAAAACCCATCATTATATGCGTGACTGGGTACATTTGCATCGCACGCTACCTCAACGTTGTCACGGAATAATTATATTACAGAAGGTCGGGTCTACAGCGGGCGAAACCTCACGCACACACATCAGTATTTCAAATTTCGAAGTTCAGTATGACAGTCACGCTTCACGTACAGTGAGTGCAAACTAGGGTTGCCCACGCACAATTGTCCGTCTAAAGACTGAGTATGGAAACCATAAACTCCTAATATGGAACATAGAGGGTTGCCAACTTTGTGACACCGTATGATTATAAACTTTTTCGAGATTTTACAGAATCTTACGGCAATCATATGTATTACCCACATATGATTGCCGTAAGATTCTGTAAAATCTAAACAAAAAAGGTCCAGCAGTGGGGTATTGATCGCGACGATAGGTCGTGGTGGAGCAAAATGAAATGTGTAGTGGACTGTATAATATGTATAATTAAGATATGAGGAATTACAACGGTCGGTTGGAACTGCACGCCTCCACGAACGGCTGTGCTTGCGCGTTTTCTTAGCGTCTATTCATTTTGTCTTATTAGTTCCAACCGACCGTTGTAATTCCTCATATCTTAATTATACATATTATACAGTCCACTACACATTTCATTTTGCGATCAGGTATTGAGTTAAGACTAGAATCGGTATCTAGAATAGTAAATAGTAATGATTGAAAAAATGTTTAAAATCTTGCACATTTTTTTTTCTCTGACATTTAAAGATGAAATTCTGAAAAAAAAATCTATATGAAAGTGTAGATAATGGGCCTTTATTCAAAAACAAATAAAATCGCGAAATGCTTTTTTTCACCCAACTTTACAAGATTTCTTATACACACATCAACACTGTCTAGGGATATTTTGGATTTACTCAAATTACTCAAAATTTATTGAAAATAACATACAACATGCATATATTTTTATAAAGCTCATTTATCAGACTACACTCGAGAATAAAAGAAAACTATTTTTTTAGCGTCAATAAATTTTTATTCAAAAAAAGAAAAAACGTGAAATAATGGTAAAACTAACAATGAATGTGTTTCTCAGGCAAAAGTGAAAAATAAGGAAAAATATGTGTTTTTAACATTTATGTGAAAAATCAGTAGTCAGTAAAACCACCCATAACGTTAATAACGGTCCTGCAACGGTTTTTCATGCTTTGGATTTAGATATCCAAGTCTTGTTGCGGTATATTGTCCCAGGTCGGGCTAAGATGCAAAAATAGATGCTCTTCCATCGCAATGTTTGCAGGGAAATTCCTCAAAGCCCTTCTTTAGAACATGTCCCACGCGTGCTCTATGGGGTTTAGGTCAGGCGATTGAGCGGGCCAGCCTGAGACCGATACGTCGTGCTCCTGCAACCAGCTCGTCACCACTCTCGCTGTGTGCGGACGGGCGTTATCGTGCATGAGCGTGAATTCATGGCCCATTTGTAGTCGATGGGGGTAGATTATTGGTACTAGCACCTCGTTACGGTATTTTTCTGCCGTCATGGTGTTTCTGATCCAAACGAGGTCTGTTCTTCCACCAACACGAATTTCCGCCCAAACCATAATTGTCCCGCCGTGGTATGAATGGACTTCCTGAGGATGTTGCAGACGGCTCTCACGACCAGGAAGTCACCAAACACGTACTCTACGTGTATCGGGATGGAAACCGAACCGGGATTCATCGGTAAACACCACTACAGACCACTGGTTAACTTCCCAGAGCAAATGTTCACGAGCCCACTCTAGTCGTTGTCCACGATTTCCTCGGCGTAGTGCTGGAGTACGAAGCGGTCTGCGAGCATGAAGGTTAGCTTCATGCAGCCTTCTCCTCACAGTTTGGTCACTCACAAGCAATTGGTGCTCTGACTGGAGCCTCTGAACCAACTGCATGGCCGTAACATTTGGTTGTCTTCTCACGGCAACTTGCAAAAATCGGTCTTGTCGTTGAGTGGTTATGCGCTTCCCGCCTGGGTGTCTTTCAGCCACTTCACCAGTAGCACGATAACGTGACCATAACCTTGATATCACGATTTGCCTTGTTCCAATTACCTCAGCAATACTCCGTTGAGTAGCCCCAGCTTGGAGCATGCCTACTGCCCTTAACCTTTCTTCTCTCGTTAAATGGCGCCGCTGCATGATGCACACAATAACATTAATTCGAAATTAACTGATAACTTGTTATAAAACTTAAATTTGACATAAAAAATTGCCAAAAACTACTGTAGGTAAATAAAACCTTCGGACTTCGCTACCATTATGCCGCGTAAATATTTTGTTTTTAATTAATTTTTTCAAATTCAAATTTAGAATCGTTCAAAAAGGTTCGCAAAATAAGCTCTCTACAAAAGAATTTAAAACCGGCCAGTATTTTTTGAGTTTAAGAACTTTATACAAAATATCCTTAGACGGTGTTGATGTGTGTATCTTGGACACTACATGCCGAAAACTAGACCCTTTTGGCTTGGACGCTCACATGTGGATTATAAACTAGCGGTGCTCTGTCATAATACCTACATCATAACGAAAACTGAACAATAAAGTTCTGTAAAAATGGTTTTTATTAATACGACCTTGTTTTGAGGCTTAGCCCTTTATGTTCCGGGGTAACCCTTTCGGACAATCCCGCTGACCCAACAGGCTTTGGCCTTACCCCGTTCTTATTAATACGCATCTATAAGAAAATAGTTCGCATCATAATATTCTTAATGTTACAAAACATTAATAAAACAATAATGGTCTAACCACGTGCAGTGACACTCAGTTTAAACTGAACGTTATATGGTTCCATCTAGTATGGATGAACTATCCATACATAAATATCCTATGTAATAAATGTAAGTGCAAGCATATTAATTGCGACTGGTATTCTGCCAGACTGCACGCTCCTCCACCAAAATGTTTATACAAACATTTGAAAAGTTTATACAACTATCAGTTTTTGAAAACCTTTTTTTTGAGGGTGGGAAATCATCAAATGACCCCTCCCGCTCTTGGTAGAGCGCAAGGGAGTGTCAGACTCTTACTGACTAAAACCCATTAATGTTCCTTCCTTAGCTTTTTATGTTCCGGGGTAGCGGTAACCTTTTCGGACAATCCCGCTAACCTGGCAGGCTTCAGCCTTTCACTAATGCTGACATCTCTTTGAGGCGCGCGAGTCGACCTTCTGTAGTAATCTGTGCCGGAACGCTAATTGACGTTTTTATGGTTCGAATGGTGTCAAATAATCGTATCGGTGTTATTGTTGGTTGATATAGTAATTTGTTTTATGTAATGTTCATCATCGGCGTTCCAATATGTGATTATTGATTATTTCCAATTTGTAGGTATTTTTTTTGTTGAGTTGGTTCTGTATAAAATTTTTCTACTCATAACTGAATAAGTTTTGTTTTTCATGGGATGATTTGTTTAACACCTGTGTAATAAAACTAAGCGCACATCGGCTGCACGGCATCTCATCGCGCAGTTAAAATCCTCCTGCACTACTTTAACCCATTTTGTATCTACCATCGTATGCTAGGCGGACCGCATCTGGCCGCAACGTAATGCACTGGCGGATCGCTTACCAGGCGTATTTTTGCGGCTACTGTGTTGGGTTTCGACTGCTTGAAGCATGTGATGGTTCATACATACAATTAATGTATAAAAATGTCTAATATAATAAACATGTTGGCAATTATATTTTCGAGCCGTTTGCTATGACCAAGTGCTCATGGTTTGCTTAAAGAAATCTGTAAACGGCTAGTTGACTCTTCCCGCGACCCAAGGGCTGGCTTTTACCTTGGCCAGAGGCTTAGCATTACTATACAAGGTGGAAATGCCGCCACTCTCTTGGGTAAATTACTAGTCGACAGCAATGCGGAGGAAATTTTCAACGCAATATTTTAATTAGTTTTAGTTTTAAATTCTTGTACATAGTACCTATATTATTTTTAGTTTTAAATAATATATAGTTTATACAATCTTAATGAATTAACTGTAACGTTTGAAATAAATTTGAACTCCTTATTTGTATAAGGAGTAGTTATTAATGCTTTGTGTAGCGACGCGGCCCGCCCAGTCATCCACAAGCCTTAATACTACATCTACCTTTTTATATCCTTACAAAACCATAAGGTACTGACACGCCTAACCATTGATGTTTATTCTTTATGAAAAGTTACCTATCATTTCCATTTCATCCCTACTGTAGGCATAACCCTTAAAACAACAGAGCTATGACTCTGAAATATCCCTTCACACTTTGATGGATATCTATGTTTATTCATTCTAAGAGTTTTTATCGAGATTTCCTTATCGAAAGGGTTGGAGGGACAGTGGGCTCGATAATGGATGGATTCGACGATGACTTTGGAAAAACGGAAAATCAGATTGACAATAAAATATTAAGGGAAAAGTTTTGCGTATGGTTTCATTTGAAAGAGACAAAAAATCCCAGGGAATAGGGGACAATGATAATGAGATGACCAACATGTTATGCATAGAGTTTTTTGAGATATCTATACCTACCAAGTCAATCAATCTGCCTAGCCTTTTCCCAACCATGTTGGGGTCGGCTTCGCGTCGTCTTACCGAATGCAGCTGAATACCAGTATTTTACACGGAGCGACTGTATATCTGACTTCCACAACCTAGTCAGTAACTGGCTACTACGGTACCCTTGGTAAAGACTGTCAGACTTTCAGGCTTTTGACTACCCGTAACGACTGTCAGACGAGTCTCGGAGGAGTCTCGATATGTAAAAATGGTCACCGATCCACGGTCCAACCCCAGCATGCATATTTTCTTCCTAAGCCTTTTATGTTCCGGGGTAGCGGTAACCCTTTTGGACAATTCCGCTTAAACAAGCAAGCATCGATCGATCCATCAGGTTAGGCTAAACCTGATGGATCGATCCGTGCAGCTGTTATAACTTAGCCACGGGCTCCTCTATACCAAGTGACTAATGAAAACAATTAAATTAGGTAGGTACTACACCCAATACTATTTTAACTCAAAGATGCAGGCACCTGTCTCGTTGGTGTTATATGTTCTCAAGCTGAGCATGCGGTTCCCGAGTCGATATCCGGATCGGGTAATTTTATCGGCTTTTTTCCATCTGGAATATTTCAATCCCGGAGTTGGATTTGGAAGTAGGCTCGCATATTTGTTAAGACCACCATTTATTCGTTCAAGATGGGCGCTCATGGCGAGCATTCGCCTGTGATAGAAAGGCGGAGACTGACTTGTACCGTTTGTTTGTAATGTATCATTCGAGGCGATCTTGTTACAATACGGCAACACAGACTGACTTGTAACGTGTGTTTGTAATGTATAATTCGAACTCTTGGCTCAAGTGTGCTCCGTCCATAACACTCAAAGGGATTCGCGAAAAAACCGACAGTCGCGTGGAGCACACGGCGCTAGCCGCGAATGATACATTACAAACTAACGTTACAAGTCAGTCTTTGGTTTATATTACACGAAAGCGATACATTACACCAAAATGTTACAAGTCAATCTCCACCTTTAAACTTATGAGTCGATGATTTCATGCATTACGTTACAATACTGTCTCCCTGACTACTACTGACTACACTGATGTAATGCTTGGATCTGTAGTGTTACATTACAGGCGAATGCTCGCGGTGAGGGACCATTTTAATATGAAACAGTTTTTATTGGACCCTTTCCGAACAAACATTTAGTAAATTCCTTTTATGTATGACGTTGTTTTCTTAGGTTGGTATGTTAAGTAAAAATTAATAGGTTATAAAGGTGACCTTCATATTTTATAAAGTAAAGACCATTGATGAAAGGCAATGTTTTAAGTAGGTACATACATATTTAAATAAATTACTCGGACTTTACATACCAGTAGGTGTATTTTGACTATCAATAAACTCTAGGGCACCTCACACTATGTGCTCACCTAATATTTTCGGCACCTTGGCTAGAGGCTAAACATTGCCACACAACGTGGCAATGCCGCCAGTCATTTGGGTATTTTATCACTTGACAGCAATGGGGACTGCAACTTTTCCACGCCATATTTTAGTTTGGCTCAGGATCGAGTTGTCTGCAGTGGGACAATACAGACTGATATTATGTTAGTTTTTCTTTAGAAAAAAGTTATCTCATCATTTTCATACAAGGCCATTATCTTAAAATCCGTAATACTTTTTTCTCAACCCAGCAATTACACTCCGTGGCGTGGCAAATACCTATCTCATCGGAAAATCATTTCGTTCCTCGAGTTGTTCATCAACAAATTGAATTCGATAGTCGAAGTTCGGAATTAAAGAGACTTGAATTCAATTTCTATTCACTCCAAGAACCAGGTCAATGGAAATAAGAGATTCTACGACAGAAATACATAATAATAGCGAGAAAAAGAGAGAATTTCACAAGTATAAGAATCCCCGTATAAATAAATCTGTTCGTGAATAGCCAATGTTTTGACAAAGAGGTACAAAATTTTAAATTCCTAGAAGATATTGGAAAACCAAGGAGGAGCTCGTGGCTAAGTACTAACAGCCGCACAGGTTGATCCACCAGGTTAAGCTACGCTTGCCGGGTTGGCCGTGGATGGGTGACCATCTTTACATATCGAGACCCCTCCGTGCCTCGGAAAGCGCGTTAAGCCGTTGGTCCCGGCTGCCATTTCTGCATCTTTGACAGTCGTTATGGGTCGTCAGAAGCCTGAAAATCTGACAGCCAGGCTTACCAAGGGGTATCGTATTGCCCTGTTACTGGGTTGTGGAGGTAATAATAATAATAATAATCTTTATTACACAAGAGTGGTTACAAAATAGTGTGAAGTCCCTGACTCCTGTGCTAGGCGGTAGACCTGTGTTACAAGAGCCAGTGCCCTCTCCCAGTAGGAGATATTACAGAATCTTATGCAAAAAGATTAACGAAAATAGAAAAGTATATAATATGGTAACAACAAAAAAAAATAATAAAAAAAAACGGATAGAAGAAGCCTGTATTGAATTTGTGAGTGTTCGTGTGTATGTTTGTGTCTCAGTGTGAACGAACGTGTGTGTGTGTGTGTGTTTTTGGAAGTGTGTGAGTGTGTGGCTGTGTGTGTGTGTTTTTGAAATGTATGTGTGTGTATGTACGTGTGTGTCAATGATTGATCAGGAGGGATTTTAATGTTACGAAATAGATATGATAATCTTCACAGGTCACAGAAGCAGTCGCTCCATGTAAAATGCTGGTATTCAGCTGCATCCGGTTAGACTGGAAGCTGACCCCAACATAGTTGGGAAAGGGCTAGGCAGATGATATTAGTAAACCAATGGTGTTTGTATACACCCTTGTAAACGAAAGAGGTCCTTTGTGTATTAGAAAGGAATGTAGATATAAATTACAGGTCTACGTAACCAGTTCATAACTTTAACAGGGGAGTACTAAGTGAAAGCGGTATCTTTTGAATTCGTTTTACACAGTATCGTGCGAGGTGGTAACTGAAAATAATAATACGCGAGTCGCATGAAGTTAATTTCTTTGTGGGCTCATCGACAAATCCTGAAATAATAATAATAATATCCTTGGACATTTCACACAACGCCATATCGTCCCAAGCTAAGCAACCTAATGCTTGTGTTATGGTAACTTTATGGCTAATAAACTACTTATATACATTTTTTTTTGTAAATACATACATATTATAGATAGAAAAACACCCAGACTCGTAACAAATACTTGCAAGTCGTACAAATATTTGTTCCGTGCGGGAATCGAACCCACGACATAGTGCGCAGCAGTCAATCGCTCAACCACTGCGCTAACCGTGTCGCCAAATATGTGTTAGGTAATTGGCACAATTTGAATTTTATGCAACACACTTATGTAAAAAGTACCTACGCAGTAAAATTCAATTGAATATTTGAAACAGTCAAAAATAAAATATGAAATCACATACATAAAAGACCGCTCTTCTTAAAAACCTCCATCACAGTACAGAAATTAAATATTATGCGAAGAAATAATTGGAAAAATTGCATTTAATGCTAATAAGTATTCCATTTAATTCTAAAAATCTGTGACGTCACATGGTTATATTTCATACAAATCAAATACAAATGCCGCGTTTTGAAAACTCATAAAAAGTAACGTTACTGACTACCCTTTCGCATACCCAATTGCATTTCTAATTTGCTCTTCAAATATGTATTTCTAAAGTTGACAATTCGCCCACAAATAAATGAACACAGAACGAGTCACTTATAGAAAAATAATCATATTTAAAATTATAGATTCGCACATTTCGGGCGGGTAAATTCCTGCGAATCAACTTATCCTACTACTATTATAAAGGCGAAAGTTTGTAAGTATGGATGTATGGATGTTTGTTACTCTTTCACGTAAAAACTACTGTATAGATTTGGATGAAATTTGACACAGAGATGGTTTATATCCTGGATTAACACATAGGATATTTTTTATCCCGGTAGAACATTCCTGTGGGATAATTTCCGACCTCCACGCGAGCGAAGCCGCGGGCAGAAGCTAGTAAATCATAATTTAAACGAATCTTTCTACCAATATCCTTGGACATTTCACACAACGCCTTATAATCCCAAGCTAAGTTACATAATATCTAATCCTTTGGTTATGGTAACGAGATGGCTGATAATAAACTACTTATATCATTTTTTTTTGTAACTTCGTATAATTATATTATAGATAGAAAAACACCCAGACCGGGAACAAAAACTTGCAGGTCGTACAAATATTTTTTCAGTGCGGGAATTGAAACCAAGCAACACGTTCTATCTTATAATCTTGCGCACCTAAAATAAATTGCCTCCACACTAGTTATACCACCATTACTCCTCACTCATAAACTACAATAATGTATGCTTGACGACCGAATCGCCGGTCGAGGCTAAACTGCGGTGTCAGATCTTGGCTCTTGAACGCCGTTTTATGGCGGTGTTAATGGCTTTTGTGAGTTTACTATTGTTTTCTTCATGCATGTAGCTAGTGGAAAGGTGGGAGACGTAATTGATTTGATAGAATAATTAGGTAATGAAATTGATGATTAATATTTCAGTAATTTATTTATTATATCCAACTTGCATTTACAGTTTTAAACCACACAAAAAGTTAAAATGACAAACGAAAAATTACAAAAATAAACAAAAACCCTGACTTTGTACCTAAGGAAGGAGGAGGTAAGGTTTGTTTGGAAATGTAAGAAATTATAATGAAATTAAAAATAGATAAAAAAGAAAATTATTAATAAGTACGATTAATAAAATTTGCCCAGACTTTTCCTAACTATATTGGGGTCAGCTTACAATCAAACCGGGTACAGCTGAATACCAGTATTTTACATGGAAATATGGGTGTACTATTGGTATATCTCTGCCTAACCCTTCAGGGACAAACAAGGCGTTATGTTATGCTATCTTAAATTGAAACACCAAGCTCTGTTAAACTTGATAAAGCACTCTGTTTTATTTATACGTAACTTAGCTAACGTAGCTCCTGCAGACAGACGCAACGCAATATAGGATAATCTGTAACACCTACATATCATGTACACATGAATGCAATAAAGAATTTGAGTTTGAGTTTAATATTTGTTTTTTTTTAGTTTGCAAGCTATTTTATTAAAAAATATTGGACAAGTATTTTTCTTTTTTTACGTAATCCAAAGATTACTTAGATACATTGACTTAACTCTCTAGAGGTAAGGCGAGCACGAGATCAGCTCACCATAGCCTGCAAAACGCTCCGTGGCTCTATTGGCGCCCCTGATCTTCATGCTGTGCTGGCTCGCTTCTTTGTCCCAGACAATTACTGCCGCGGCAGGAAGCACAGGTTGTTTGCTGTGCCCCCATGTCGCACTGTTGCGCGTGCTAAGTCCCCAGTACCTTGCACTCTGACCGCACTTAATGGTCTCTTAGATTTTAATCCAATAATTGATCCGTTTGCGGATAAATGGATGAAGATTTTACTGGCATGGCAGAAGTCTTGTGTGGATTCATGAAAGCATTGCAAATTATATTTTACTAGCTTCCGCCCGCGGCTTCGCCCGCATAGTATGTCGACAAATTATACATATAATCCTTCCTCTTGAATCACTCTATCTATTTAAAAAAACCGCATCAAAATCCGTTGCGTAGTTTTAAAGATTTAAGCATACAGACAAACAAACAGACAAAAATAGCGACTTTGTTTTATACTATGTAGTGATTTTTTGTGTTTTATTAAATTTTTTATTTTATTTTCTTTTACATGTGCCTTTAATTATTGTAATTGGTTTACCGTTTTAATTAAAGTTAAATAAATAAATTGACTTAAAATATGGCATAACGTCAGAAGAGCGTAGTTTTTATACTTACTTGTGACGTGGCGAGCCCCACTCCCCAACTTTAATGCGTTTTATCACAGTCATTTTTTAATTATATGATAAAGCAAAAAATACCTGTCTATTTTTTTTTTTATTATCTGATTGACGGACTAAATATAATTTCCTTTTGTTTACTCATGCCGATCCCTTACTCTGGTAGAACTATTTGCAGAAAGTTTTCATACAAATTGTTCTACTAGAGTCACGCCGCACTGTTCTAGAGTCACGCCGCACTGTTGCGTCACGCCTGTCTTTTTTTGGGAAATCATCCAATGACTGCTCCCGCTCTGGGTGGAGCGGAAGGGAGTGTCAGACTCTTACTGACTAAAACCCATCCATGTTCCTTCCGTAGCCCTTTATGTACCGGGGTCGCGGTAACCCTTTCGGACAATCCCGCTTAAGTCACGCCTGTCTGCAGGCCATAAAAGTGAAGTCACAATTTTAATGCAAAGAAAATAAAAATGATGATACTTTATTATAATTTGGCTTCATTTTATTTAACAAAAAAGAACACATTATCTAAAGCAGCAGAGATACCCCTTAAAAATAAGATCCAACATTTTTCTGAACGATATATTTTTTTTACTGAAAACTCACTTATCAGGCCTAATGTCCTAATTTAAAATATTTTCGCCTCCCAAGCGTACCTAATGGATTAAAAAGGTAAAACTCCTCAAAATTCCGTTGGCAAGTAGAATTCCGCACAATTTTGTCGTCCGTCTCTCCCCTTTATTATTGTTCATCTCATCAAATACCTCCCTACCTACCCCCGTTTATTACCTCTGAGAGTTTTCATTTAGACTGATTTCCTTTTTTCCCTCGCTTTCCCAGCTTTGCGGGATTTTTGTATTAAGTTTGAGATTTACATGTTAAAGAGCCAAATTGGGCACATGTGTTTCTTGGAAATTTTAATATATTCCAATGAGTTTTGATTTTGTAAGTAATCTTTTTTTTAACTTATGTTTCTTTTTAATAGTACAGAGGCCTGCACATCAAGCTACCCCAATCTGTCAAATTTCTTTGATAGTTTTTCAACTTTATTTCAAAAGCATAAGGTTCATTTTCAATTGGGCAAATTTGACAGTTAAGGATAGCTTCACAACATAGACGTACAATACACGCACAACGTTATCCTTAAGTAATTTAAAAAAAACTAGCAAGTATGAGTCGGACTCTCGCACGAAGGGTTCCGTACCAAGGTCTGTTGTATGGGAGCCGAGAGTTTTTTAGTATTTGTTGTTATAGCGACAACAGAAATACATCATCTGTGAAAATTATAACGGTATAACTATCACGAAATGTTTTGACTTTGACTTTGGTTCATGAAATACAGCCTAGTGACAGTCGGACGGACAGCAGAGTCTTAGTAATAAGGTCCCATGATGAAACAGAAGCACTGATGAAACCTCTATACAAATAAATAATTTTTATCATCACGAATACTTACACACTCACAGACACCCCAAATCATCTTCCCTCTCTACACACATACGACACGAACCACACAGTCAATACACACATCACACACTCATACACACGTCACACACTCTTACACTCCCCCCATTACACCACATCACTCGCACTTACTCACACTCTATTGCTGCTGTTACACGTTCTAGCTTCCCGAATTTTGTAAAATAATCTTACGGACGAATGGATGGCCTCTATAACACAGGATTTTCCTAGCATCGGGGTCATTATTCACAAAAATTGAGCTCAATATTGTAATAACATAATAATGTAACATGCATTGTATTTCTTCTTTTTGCCAAATAAAATAATAATTATTATTATTATTTTACCTTTAATTTACGAAACCCTTAAAGCAACTCAAGCATTAGATAATTATAAAACATTTTTAATGAACAAGTCATTAATGTAATGCGGTAACGTAAACCATTTGCACTAACGAGGTTTCATAGAGCACTTTGCAATCATTCAGATTATTGCAAATTTTCCATAAACCTAAAGCCCTCTAATCCATGTACCAAATGAATAGAATAGAATAAAATGGAATCATTTATTTCTTAGTAGATGGTAAATACAGATCTTAATTTTAAAAATGTTTCACATATACTACCGTTGCCGTTGTAGATATATATATAAATGGAATTAACAATTTTGAAATGTTTTTTTTTTTAAAGTAATTATTAAATAACATGAAATAAAAATTAAATTAAAATGTAATGGAAAGTCAATTGTTTGAGTATATAATAATCTCAATGCAAAATAATGTCAAATAGTTTAAGTAGTCAATAGTCACTCTGTATTCGTTTAATAATGTCAACCAATATTATGTGGGTATTGAAGGATCAAACGCTGTAGTAAAAACATTTTTCCGTGTATTATCTTTATTTAGAACCATTGCCGATACAAAGGCTAACCCACTTCTCTCCGAAAATATTATACCAAGCACCGGAATATAACTTAGATATTTCACGACTCGATACGTCAGCTACATAATTGGTAGCAGCCCTTTCATTAATTAACTTGCTACAATTAATTGTTATATTAATACGCTTGTTGGAAATCTATTAAGGTTTGTACAGCCACTTCAGTATTATTAATAGGATTTAGAATGTAACAATGTTTATTCGGTGTAGAAATGTATTAGTTACATTACAAAGTGACTAACAGTGCTTACAGTGGTTCAGGTGATAATTATGTTGTAGCAATATGAATCTTATTACATAGACATGAAGGTTAACAAAGCAAACGGAGTTTGTAAGGAGCTCAGCAAGTGGCGTTCAATAGATTCTTACTAACCCCATCGGAAGAATGCCTTTTTTTTTGAGGGTGGGAATTCATCAAATTACTTCTACCGCTCTGGGCGGAGCGTCAGACTCTTACTGACTAAAACCCATCCATGTTCCTTCCGTAGCCCTTTATGTTCCGGGGTAGCGGTAACCCTTTCGGACAGTCCCGCTTACCATCGCAAAAATGCCTGAAGTTACGAATTCATGTGCGTATTGTATAATTATCACTTGCTTAAAAATCGGTGAAGGAAAACGTTGTGAGGTATGTGATGCTTAGTCAGATGCCTATGGGCAGCATAAAAACTCTGACACCAGGTTAGTCACTAACCAAACGAAAAATAAGGCTGCCCATTTCAGTAATAAACTTAGTTCCTTTTATAATAATATATCCTACCAGTTCTCCGTCTCGCCTTTTATATTTTGACAAACCTATCATAGACCTGTAGTGGTATTCTGTAAAAATTTCACCGTGATAATGTAGGTGAAGTGAGTTTTAAGTGAGCTGTCGGACAATTCTGTTAACATCTCACCGTAAAACCCTAGGTTAATTCAGCTGCCATTGCACGTAATAAGAGGTTGACACTATTGATAACTCACTTAAAACTCATTTCACCAAAATTTTCACGGTAAAATTTTTACTGAATAGTACCACTGTAAATAGTGTCAAGCTCTAACATTAGGTGGAACGATAACTCACTTTACGCTCACTTCATCTAAGTTATCACAGAGAGATTTTTACAGAATCGACAGGCCGCTTAGACGACTGAAGTAATCCTTACAATAACAAAGCTATTACAAAGTTATTAAAACAAAAGTTGTCGAAAAGCCTCTTACGAGTGTCGAATTTGCCATTGGATCTTAAATCAAGCCCGCATTACGTGCTCCCGTCGTAAAACTTCGCAGACATTTGAACCTAGGCATATCTACGGGTAGCTGTAATGCCCTGTCCTCATAAAATGCTATTTAAATACTACGTATTCAGGTCATTCTAACTATCGTAGGTTCAACCTGGCTCTATCTCTATTAAAACTATGTTGATGTCTACGTTAAACAGTCGTTTTAGACTTACTGGCACCTTTTTTTTTGAGGATGGCAAATCATCAATGACCCCTCAAGCTCTGGGTGGAGCGGAAGGGAGTACTAGACAATGTCAAATTGTGTAACGAAACTCGATCAATATTTGACAAATGCGTTGACAAGTGGCGTTATTGACAATCCACATCGCTGAGATAACGAATTGTTGGCTCAACAATTTTCGAAATCAAATCGACACGGAGCGATTGGCACTTGTCTAGGCCCCCTGGTCATACAAGCACGCCGATTATACAATTGACCTTTTTGAAGAGCATCACAAATAGGGTCACTTTGTCCTTCTAATACCTATGTGTGCAGTATTAACTACTTCTATCAGCAAAACAACTCTATAATCGATATCAAAACTGTGTCAATCGTCGGTTTACCTTGAAAGTCTTGCAGAAAAGTTTGACCATGGCTATCACAGACAGTTTTCACAAAAGTATCGTAACTCCATTCCGGAACGGAACACCAAAACGGGACTAACCAGAGATTTATTCATGTTTCGGTGACAAAAACATTCGTAATCTTTCAAAAGCGGGTCAGCAATCAATCCTCGCACCGTAGTGTCCCCATTCTACCCTTCCAGGCCGTTGGCATATCTCATAAATCCCCAGTACTCCCTACATAACAATAGGAACATTCCGCCCTTGAGGGGAAGGTCGGCTTAAATGGACCACTTCGTATATTTTTATTAAGGTCGAAATGATAGTTCTCTTGGGTTTTGTTTGTGCGAATCTTTTGTGTTCATTGTCTGTTCTTTAGTTAGTGAAATGGCGTGATGATTTGATATGAATAGATTAAGGGTAATGGAACTTTTAGTTTATAAATAGAAATATCATGAGCTTATTGTTTTGGTTGATATTTCGACTTTCCACCGAGAGTGTCCCTGGAGTTTCTTGCCCGTTCTTCTCCATAGGTTCTTACTGCTTTGGAATTGGCAACTATCTTCATCTTTCTTACTGACCGACCCTATGACAATTCAAAATTGCCTGTAATTGGTTTATTTGAAATGTTTTAAGTTTGAGTTTGACCTTTAATATTGTTCTATGTTACATAGCTCGAATATTTTATAGGGGAAACGCGTCCCATGTCACAACTAAATCTAAACATATAATCCAGTGTTGTTTTAAATAGCTATTTCCCCTGTTTGAAAATTATTACGACCGTAACTTGACCCAAAACCCTAAAGCGAAATTTCTCATATAAAATGGCTGGGATTTCACACGGTCGTTATATCTATACTGAGAGCTACTACATAAACCTTCAAATTAATGTACTAATAATTTTAATTAGTTAAACTTCCATAGCTGTAACATTTAATTATGTATAATTATTATTTGCTTCAAAATTAATATCAGTAGTAAGCAGGTTAGTGGTACAGTGTATTTCCAAAATCGTCAGCAACGAAACGCCAGCGACCTCTAGTTTGAACAATTAAAAAATGGTCTCAAAAATAATACTTATAGAAATGTGTAAAAATATGATGTGATGAAAAGATGAAGTTTTGATAACTAAAAATTTGTTGAAATATATATCACTAGCTTATGCTCACGACTTCGTCCGCGTGGAGTTTGGTTCAATTTTAGAAATACTAAATCTCCCTCGTCACTGTCATTGGAGACTGAGATAGTTTTGCAATGGCAGTTGATTTCTATAAAAACTTTGATAATGGTTTCCATTGCTCCTGATCCTGAATCACACAGACTTATCAAATCCTTAAATAACGGAAGTGGTATAGGTAACATTCCAGCATCTTCTGTAGGTTTTCCACAATATATCACAATATCGGGACATATTTTTGAGACAAAAAGAAGTCTGTGTCCTGCCCTGGGATGCAATCTATCTCCCTGCCAAATTTAATTGATATCCATTCAGTGGTTTCGGTGACAGAGACACGTTACTTTCGTATTAATAATTTTTTTTGGGGACGGACGGTGCAACATCCATTTTACTGCCATACTTCTCTATACGTCGACATCTCGGTAGTCAATCCCTTTCTGAAGACGTCCAACCCCAACCTAAAAAGGAATGTGATTAGATATGGCAAGAAATTAGGTAGCATTTCCAGACCAAATAAAATAAAAGTCAATTCATAATCTTCACCAAATTATAAGCAGTGACCATTTCCAAAACAAAACACGATCTTTGTAAACAATAAGAAACAAAACACTCCCGTATCATAGAATTCATTAACATTAATTACTATTTACTATACAAAACACGTAGCACCAGTATTCTGTATCGTTTTAATTAAAACAATAATGTCCAATGTACTAAAATGGCAATATTTCATAATTCAGCCAATTTGTTCCGTCGCTGCTATGCCGTTGACCAATATTAAGTGTTCACACCATAATTTGTGATGTTGCTTTTCTATTAGAGATGCTAATTTTAAAATGCAACATCAGCCTATAATGTTTGGTAAGCGGGATTGTCCGAAAGGGTTACCGCTACCTCGGAACATAACGGGCTAAGGAAGGAACATGGTTCTTATGTAAAATTATTCGCACCGTTATTATTTTATGTAGGCAAGACTACATCACACCAAGTGCCAATCATTTTGACAAAATGGATGGTCCAGGGGACGACAGCCAATAAATTAAAGTAAGCGAAAAGTGAAAGATAAACATTAACAGTAAATAGTGTATGGATCAATGTTACAAAGAATATTAGTCTCGGTAGACTATTGAAGATCCTCATAATAACTATACCGCATTGCACTAACTTAAAGTTTGGGATAGTGTACGAGCTGACAGGGTAATTGATTAATATAACAGTTTATAAAATACCCTGATTTTATACGTCAATCTAACAAAAAAATAACCAGAGTAATCTGTTCGCCGGGTCAGCGGGATACCCGGAATATTTTTCGGAAACTCATCCATGATCCTTCCTTATCTATGGATAAGGAAGGAACATGGATGAGTTTTCGTCAGTAAGAGTCTGACACTCCCTTCCGCTCCATCCAGTGCGGGAGGACTAATTTGATGATTTCCCACCCTTAAATAAAAAACAGCCTATAATGTTACCACTACTGGGACATAGGACTCGCCTATTCAAAAGGAACTGAGGCGGTACCTACAAAGGTGCAGTGAGAATTGGTAGATGTCACATATTTTCAAATTTTGAATTCTAAGACCGTTTTGAGAGCAGTGGTGATGAAATGATTAACACGAAATAAAGCACCTGCTTTGATTCAAATTCAAACAAACAAGACCTAAAATTCAGTAAGCCGGTACCATGGGCCACCACAGTAGCATTTATCATTATCACTAGCTTCTGATCGCAGCTTCGCCCGCGTGTATGTCGGAAATGATCCCACGGGAACGTTCTACCGGGATAAAAAGTATCCTATGTGATAATCCAGGTTATTATCTGTCTCTGTGCCAAATTTCATCCAGATCCCTTCAGTAGTTTTTGCGTGAAGAAGTAACAAACATACAAACACACACACACACATTCAAAAACTTTCACCTGTATAATATTAGTGTCATATATATCGATGATTAGTGTGATTTACCAATGACAAATGAAAGAATTGAAAAGGGAGTGAATGTTTACGAGACGGCCAACAAAAGACAATAAAAAAAAACAACTGCTTTTACCTATTTTTTTATATGTTTAACCCTCCTTCCCCTTAAGTTTACAAACTTTTACAAAATCGCAGACCTTAACAACAGAGTTACGACTCACATTATGGAGGTCTGCCTTAATAAGTTTATGCTATACTGACCTTTATTCGTTTGACCCTTTGACAAATTGTTGACTGAAAGGTTTAAGTGACGTATGACCTTAGGGATTAATTTAATATATTCTGTCCAATATGATATATTAGGTGTGTCATTTTATATTAGGGGAGATAGAGGGCACAGCTGATACATCATCATTATCGTATTATTTAGTATACGGCTGATTGTATGTATGTATAGAACAGCTGATTTTTTTTTGCGTTTTCGGAGTTGGTCCTATAGTAAAAGATGTTTAGTCTGGTGGTCTGTAGCATATGCTTTTGTATGTATATACCCTTTCAGTTACACCTTGTATAGCTGTCATTTTAATGTGTGTCCCTTCATAAGACTTCTATACATAATTATAATAAAATTATAGAAAAGTGGTGTCTGTACAATGGAAATATAAAAAAAAGTAGCTGGGGTTGTTATTAGGTATATCGATGCCGAACCCGAAATTGTATTTTTTTTTTTCTAATTTCAGTAACGGCTTATTCGATTTAGATGCGGTTTTCACTAATATATTGTAGTAAGCTTCACTTAACATTTAATGTTTATTTCATGTCAATGGGTTCATAAATAAAAAAGTTATGTTAATTTAAAGAATCACGGCCGTTTCTGAGGTAGTTGCGCGGTGCGGGAGGGGTGACAGTTGTCAAAGTTGTCGAATTGGTGAACTCTCGCGTCGCGTCTCTATGCCCCTCTTTGCAATCAAAATCAAAAGTAATTTATTCAAACTAGGCTGAAAATCAGCACTTTTTGAAGGTCAAAGTTACGAAAGACCCCCAAAAACGCCCACCCTTCACCACTTCCTAGTGCTTTAGCTGGGAAGAAGTGGCGCAACAAACTCCCCAGCAGCACAGCTGTCTGTTTAGTTGGAAGAACTTGATTCTACGTCTTCAAGTAGTCTTCAATGGTCTATATGCGGCAGAGCTATGACCAGCTGCGGCCCTGGACTTCGTTCTCGTAAAACAACGGATACCTACGTCATCATAACTTTCTATATGCCAAATTTCACGCCAATCCGTTCATTGGTTTGAGCTATGTTAATACATCAGTCAGTCTTGATTTTCGTTTTATTCTATAAATCTTATGATACCTCATACCTCGACGTAAATCCGATACTTCTTACTAATCGACATTTAAACCTATGCTGTTATTTATCTAGATTTCTAGTCCGGAACAACAACTTTACCCGCTATAAAATATATCCCAAATTAACTTCAAAGGTGCTTAGTATTTTGACAACACAATATTAATAGTCTTTAATCTAGGTCATTTATCAACCCACAATATTTTACGGTGACCATAAATCATTATAATAACACACATGCCACTCAAAATGGCCGCATTTTTATAGTTTTCCCGCCATTTAACAATAAGTTTCGATTGGCCGAAATATCAGAGGAAATTAAATATTACGCTGTGTCCGGCGCGCGGTCATTGTGACGGAATTAAATTTGCTAGAAGTGACTACACAATTCAGTTTGGTTTTTATTATAATTTGTGACGTGCAAGGATTTTTAACACGCTTTTATTAGCTCGGGTTGTATCTATGTATGTATGTATGTAACGGAATCTTTGAGCTTAATTTTCACCGGTTTCTAAGTCTGATCAACTTGAAACTTTGCACACGTCTCAAGGACCGATGACAATGCAATAATTTGATAATAGTTTTTTTACACGCTTTATATTAGCTTCACTTGTATGTATGTATGTTTGTAACCGACTCCTTTAGACGCGATTTTCACCCACTTTAAACGGCCAGATTTCATTCAAACTTTGTAGATTTATCGAGGACCGATGACAATACATTAATTTGAACTAAAAAGTAGGAAATAAAAAATAGTTTAAAAAAACTAAAAAACACGCTTTTTATAGAAAACCGAAATAAAAAATAGAAAATAATTTATTTCGGTTTTCTATAAAAAGCGTGTTTTTTAGTTTTTTTTAACTATTTTTTTTTAAATCCTTTTTATCGATGTTGAATTTTACGTAGATACATTATTTTAAGTGAAGCCTGAAAGTCTGACAGTCAATCTTACCAAGGGGTATCGTATTACCAAGTTACTGACTGGGTTGTGGAGGTCATATAGGGAGTCGCTCCATGTAAAATAGTGGCATTCAGCTGCATCCGGTTAGTATGGAAGCCTACGCCAACATAGTTGGGAAAAGGCTAGGCTGATTGATTGATGACTTTATTTTAAGTAAAGTTCTAAAAATATTTGATATGAATAGTTCAATTTGTTTGTGTAGTTGTAAAGCTCCAGTTGTTTAAGTCCCATGTAATAGGGGATGAGTCTATTGCCATCAACCACGCACAAATCCAAGCTCCAGGCTGTAACTACTAATGAAAAAACCCGATAATACTTTTCCCAACCTGGGAATCGAAGTCAGGACTTCACGCTTATCAGCACCACGTGCGACCACTAGACCAACTCATTCGGTCCTAAACTTGATCCAAATAACATCGATACCAAAACCCAGAGCATAACAATGACATCGCTTCCAGTAGCAATCTATCTGGGAGCAGCTGGTGACCTGCCGCACAAGTTTAAATAGGCTTTTCCTGTCAGAAATGTTTTGTTCTATATTGCACAGTTCCTATAGTAGTTGGCACCCACGTTTCGCTTGAATGCTCTGCTCTAAATACTTAATGTGTGCACTGGACATTACTGCACCCTTTAAAATACAAATACTATATTCGGTATGGTATTTAGGAGCCGTGGTAGCCCCAGTGGTAACGGCCTTTTTTTTGATGTTGGGAAATCATCAAATGACTTCTCCCGCTCTGGGTGGAGCGGAAGGGAGCGTCAGACCTTTACTGACTAAAACCCATCCATGTTCCTTCCTTAGCCCTTTATGTTCCGCGGTAGCCGTAACCCTTTCGGACAATCCCGCTTAACCAGTGGTAACGGCCTTGACTCACGAGTTAGGTCTAGGGTTAGAACCCAGTTTATTTCATCACTATCTCAAAATGGTGATGGAAAATAATTGTGAGGGAACCGGTATATTCTAGAAGCAAATATTCGAAAACTTGTTACATTTGCCCACGGGCACTGTGTGTGTGCAAAAAGGAGACCGGTGTCCCAGCAGTGGGAACATTATAGGCTGATGATTATATAGTAGGTATGCAATTATTATTTTATTCGAACATTATTGAAAAATACTAAGTAAAATGGTAGCCCTGTCCGATCCTGATAATTGGGTCAAGCTGACGGCAAAATACCATCAACTTTCACATTTTGATAAGTTTGTTTTCTCAGAAGTTGTGCTCAGTCCGGAACATTCGTATTGACACTTAGCCGACGTACTTATGGGCGATTTTTGAATCGCATTGTATTTTCAATTCTTGGTCAAGGTCATAGTTTTTATTAATGCGATTTTTGGTGATACAACAAAGGCTTATTAATATTTTATAGTAGTAGCTCAAAAATTACCCTGAAATCTATCTAGAAGGCATGCATTGTTAAATTACAATATTAAAATTTAATTTAAACACTACACGAAACATAATGCAGTAATTAATTCTAAGTATAAAAATTAAGATATATACAAGAAAAAGTAATCGGTATATTATGAATATATATATCATTAAAAAATAAATAAGTCCAATGATCAGTCACATGAAATTTTGTCAACTAAGATCGGTGTCGATTCCAGCATTGAACATCCAACGGAGAGCATAATAGTGCGTCAAAAAACACACTTTTGGATTGGCAATGATGACATGATGAATTCATTGATTAAAATCAATAATTCCAAAACATTATTATGCTTTAACTTTTTGGTGAAAACTGAAAGCTTTTTGTGCCCTAAAAGTTCTGACAAGGGGATGCATGTTTATTGTCCATAATAGGTAATTGGCCCGTCCTTGAACTAAAATAAACGTTTAGCAGACAAGCTATTATCGTCCCCGAGGGAGTGGTTTCCCAAAATGGCATACGTGTATAACCTTTTCACGGGAATATGCCCTTTAGCAGTTAAACGCAAGTTATGAAATTTCCCCCGAAAGTAAAGTTGTTGTTGAGAAGTTCAATTATTCTCTGTAGATTATTACAGAAGTTTGTTTTCTTGTTTCTGTAGTGGACTGTCATTTAATAAATTGCTGTTGTATTGTTGTTCAGTTTTGCTGATGCGGCTTTTTGTTTGTCTTGTAATTTGCATATCTGGGAGAGATTATGTTTATCTTTCTTGATTATTGTTTACCAGTTCTTACTCCCAATTTTATTAATAAGTTAGGATAAAGATAAATTGGGAGGCAGTCACCTCCTTCTGCGAAAAAGTTATGCTCGCGAAGGAGGTGGCGGGATAGGAGAGAGAAAGGTCCTCCCGTCCCAGCCGCCGTAGGAGACGCCCCGGGCGTCGGGAGCCACGTGACGACTCTCGGCCACCGTAGGCGCGGGCCTGCGGACGGTGAGTAATGGGTGACTCACCGTCCGATCAGCACCAGACCCGTGCCGGACGGCGCGTATATGTTCCACGCGCGCCTCAAAGAGATGTCAGCATATGAAGGGGCCCCTCAGGGCCAAGCCTGCCGGGTAAGCGGGATTGTCCGAAAGGGTTACCGCTACCCCGGAACATAAAAGGCTACGGAAGGAACATGGATGGGTTTTAGTCAGTAAGAGTCTGACACTCCCTTCCGCTCCACCCAGAGCGGGAGCAGTCATTGGATGATTTCCCAGCCTTAAAAAAAAAAAAAAAAGGATAAAGATAAATGAGCTGATGAACAATCTTATCCAATGTTTTTTTTTTGAGGCTGGGGAATCATCCAATGGCTTTTCCCGCTCTGGGTGGAGCGGAAGGGAGTGTCAGACTCTTACTGACTAAAACCTCTCCATGTTCCTTCCTTAGCCCTTTATGTTCCGGGGTAGCGGTAACCCTTTCGGACAATCTCGCTTAATCCAATGAATTTATAACTCAAATAAAACTTACAACACCTATCTATATGTATATTAAATACACAAAAATTTCTAAATTAGAACATCCAACATCTGCGTCTCATATATATAGAGGAAATTGGTTTTTTATTAATCTTCTTTAATACCCAGTACCAAGTTTAAGACTGTCAAACTCACTCTAGTTATTTTGATCAGATATAATAAGTAATCTGCCTTTTACAAATCATGAGGTTTTGAATATAATCGGCCCAGATTACGTATTTACGTAGCCGCTTTTGATACTCAGACTAATCATTAAAGCTATTCTTAGGAGGAAATGGGGGAGATGGTTCTAAGAATCGCTTGGCCAGATAGTGGATATCTAAAACTGAATATTATATTTAATTTTTCATTATGTACTGTCTGGTCCAGAAATTCAAGGTCGCTCAGCGCGCTAGGTTTGGAATCTCTTTGGAGGATAAAATCAGGAATCAAATTATCCGGAAAAGAACCACAGTAACCGACATAGATTAAGCCAGCAGTGGGCTGGCCTTATTTGTCGAAGGACTGATGGCCGGTGGAGCAGACGAGTCCTGGAGTGGAGACTGCGTATCGGCAAGCGTAATGTGGGACGCCCCCCAGCTAGATGGACCGATGACCTTAAGAAGGTGTCTGGGACAGACTAGATGCGGAAGGCGAAGGACAGGGTGTTGTGGAGCAGCCTGGGAGAGGCCTTTGTCCAGCAGTGGACTGCGATAGGCTGAGTTGATTGATTGATCTACTGGCTGTTGAAGAATCGAATCTACAATCCAAAAGCATTTTATCGCACGGCAATAATTTCACCAAATAAAAGTACAAAACCTTAGCAATTTATCGTTCTCTATTAAACGGTTTTATTTGAATTTTTTTCGGGCAAATTAGGCTATAAAGTACAAACGTCTAACACAGTATCGTGTACCATCAGGAGATTAAGTTATAAATCACTTGGCTTAATGGATCGGCTTAGATAAGTTAAATACTTAGATTTTATTTTTTTGTCTGACGGTATTGAATTTTTGGAGCGAGTAGTAATTACGAGTCTTATAATGTTCTTTAGGTTAGTCTTTGTTCAATTTCTTATTTTAAATTTCAGTAAGCCAGACCTTTTCAAAACTCCAGTTGTAAAAATAGAAAATGAGACACGAGGTATTCTGTAAAAATCTCACCAGGTAGTGTATGTGTAGTGAGTTTAGAGTGAGTGTCAATAGTATTAACATGAAGACGGACGACAGTTCACTTCACGTTCACTTCATCTAAGTTATTACGATAAGATTTTTAGAGAATCAACCGGCTGAAATCCCATGTCTTCTACAATAAATGGTAGTAGTGGTGGCTCCGTGGCCGCAATTTACAAGTTGTACGTTGTAGGTTCGAACCCCGACAGGTGCCTTACTTTGTGTTTGTTAATGGTTTGTGTGATTGCTCTCAAAACGGTGACGGAAAACATTGTGAAGAAACCGCCATATCCACAAAAAAAATTGAAGACAAGACACCTACCAAACCACACTGGGCCTACATGGAAGATTATGGGCCTATCCCTTTCAATGAAAGAAGGCTTGCATCCCAGCATTAGGAACATTATAAGCTCAGGCCACAATAAATAATACTATTTTTAAGAATACTAAACCTAACTAAAAGTTGGTTACAGCAAATTGATAAAAAAAGAGAAAACTTTTTGTTAGCATAATGATCAAAGTAAAACACATCATCGAGAAAACACAATACTTAAACCATATCTAGACAAAACGTTTGATCATCCAGTAGGGACTATATCAGTAATAACGCCATATACTACCCCTCATTCTGTTTCTTTTAAAATGTCAACGCCAGATGCTCCAGAAATTTGCCATATTCTACACGAATTTGATGACATTGTGCTGCGCTAAACGGGCAATATATAGTTTCGTTTTAGCCGCTGTACGGGGAGCTTGTAAAATATGAAATTAATGGATGCTAGGAAACATTTGGTGCTGAATATATGTATACGAGAGTATAATATTGTGTAGCTTCTAGTAGTTTATATCGTTTTATGTAGCAGTTTTGTTGAAAATGTTTAGGTTGTATTTTGATACTATGATATATAATTCGTAACGGCCACCTCCTTTTCTTTTTAGGAATCTGTCTCGATTGATTTATGATTTAAGTCATATTTTCGAATGATCGGTATGTAGTACTTTAGTCTTTCATCATCATCTGCTTAGCCTTTTCCCAACTATGTTGGTGTTGGCTTATATTAGTCTTTATCAATTGCTAATTTTCTGATGTTCTACCAAGAAGTACTTTATCTCCGAATATATGGAGGGACCGATCGTGTAAATAATTACTTAAATATTATTTGAAAACTCATTCAACTTTATCAAATTATTCATCCCAATATAATATTTTCATAACATTAATAATCAGAACTAATATAAAATTGTTTACGTTGTCCGTCGATCGTGAAGTGCGAATGTAAAGAATAATAAATGTTTCAAATTTAATTAAAATCGTATAATCAATTCTCTCTAGTTTTCATGCGTTGTTTTTATAGCTGGAAACTACATGGCGAAAAACAATTCGATGAAGTTTAAAATAATTATTTGCGATATGTAAGGGTGCATTCAATTTTGCAGACAATTTCCTGGTTTTGTATTGAAAATCTAAGTATTAAGGATAACCATAGCTTTGCGTAATGTAATCGGAAAAGACTTTTTTCCTTATTTTCATCATAAAGCAGATTTCTTGAACTAACAAGATTGAGTAAAGAAAATGAAATAAGTTGAATAATGTTGAGGAACATATTATGATATTATCAGAAAAAATTTACACTGTATAATTTACAATAATAATTAATAATATTAGCCTTTATAGTCCAACTGCAGGGCAAAGACTTTCCTTTCCTTTTTCCACTCAACACGATCCAGCCAATATGGACCTTCCTCACGAGTTCATCCCATCCATCCAGCCATCTATGGCGGGATGAACTTGACGCACATGGGACCAACGCGCGGAAGACCCAGAAGCTTTTCGGAACCCATGGTCCCGTGTTCTTAGTCCATTATGTATCCGATATGCGGCAAACGTGTCCGGCCCAGTCGCACATGAGCTGGTCTGCTTTATGGGTAACGTCTGCGATTTGTGTCTTGAAATACTACATTTTATATGTAATATTTATATTGTATTTTATATACTACGTTATATAGACTATTATATTTTATTAACAATACAGATTCTTACGGAAAAAGGTTAACGGTTTCCTTAGTCGCATAATTTAATTGAAACATATAATTTTATTAAAACATCTCTCTTTTGTTTCAGAGCAAGGATGACTTGAACGGAACGTAACCCTTTTAAAAAACGGGGAAGTGAGAACAATCGAAGATGCGTAATGAAATCTCGCTTCAAAAGTTTAGAGACGAGACGGTAAGGAAGAAAATGAACGAGAACAATTCACAGAAATGTGTTATATTACAAAGTTTATAAAGGAGTTGTAATAATGTGCGGAGATAAAGAAGCTGTGGAATACACCGCGTGTAAGGTACGCGGCCGGATTGTCAGTGAAACGGAGATAAAACGAGCGAGATAAAGGTAAGAATGACAAATGGTGTCCTGTTATGGTAGATTATAAACATTTGGTAGGAACATCATCGCAAAAACTTTAACAATGAATTGAAAAATTTCGACTGTTCGGAGTCATGTACTGTACCAATTGAATGGTAACAGGCGCGTCCATGTCCCTGGCATCCTGTATAAACTAGAAGTCAATCAAACTGCCTAGCCTTTTCCCAACTATGTTTGGGTTAGCTTCCAGTCTAGCCGGATGCATATGCTGAATTTTACATGGAGCGACTGCCTATCTGACCTCCAGAATGCCGTAACTGGGTAATACGATACCACTTGGTAAGGCTGGCTGTTAGACTTTCGGGCTTTTGACCACCCGTAACGACTGTCAAAGATCCACGAATAACAGCCGGGACTAATGGCTTAACGTGCTTTCCGAGACACGTCTCGATATGTAAAAATGGTCAATCATCCACGAACCAACTAGACAACAGAAAACGCCAAATTGGTTGAGTCATTCCTGTGATGCTCCGTTAAAGGTACATGTGGCAATAGATTTTCATTTAAGTAGCTATTGATGTAGCTCTTAGCTTTTCGACTTAAGAAAATCTTATAATTCCGCTGTCTTGTTTAAAAGAACCAAAGATTTTACGAGAAAATTATGAGCAGCCACGCAAATATTCACTTTTTATTTCGTCGTCATTTTTAATTTCACTGTTTGTTCTTATTCTGCTTAGTTATCTTCCTTGTACCTTTTTACTTTAAGAGGAACAGGATTTGGCGTATTTTATTTAAATAATGTAGTACTGCTCTGAGCTTTTTATTCATACCTAATTTACTATTGAGCAAATAGCTCTTTTTTTGTATCTTTTCTTAGCTTCTTGCTGTCTTCACTGTTAATTTTTTATTAATAGCTCCATATCAGTTAAGTGATAGGTCACCTATTTACTCAGCGGGATTATCCAAGAAGGTTACTGCTGCCCCGGAACACAATAGGCTAAGAAAGGAATATGGATGGGTTTTCACTCTGAAATGGATGGACTCTTACTGATCATATTCTTAATTATCATGCAACCCCTCCCACTCTGGGTGAAGCGGAAGGAAGTGCCCTTCCGCGCCTAGAGCGAAAGGGTGGAGATTTACCAACCTTAAAAAAATCCGTCAGGTAGTTTATTTATAATGATAAGACACGTATTTTTCTTTTTTTACGTAATATAAAGATTACGCCGATACATGGAGTTAAAATGTGGCATGACGCCACGCCTTAGTAGATTTTATACTTAATGGTGTCGCAACTTTAAGTCGTATTATCTCCGTATTTTTTATTTATATGATAAAATAAAAAATACTTGTCTAATATTTTTTATAATCTCACTTTCTTGGAATCATCCTCAAATAGATTTTTTTACCAAATTTTCTAAGAAAACCGATTACCAGACCCAAGTATTAGGAGTCCCTTTTCAGATGGCAAAAAAATAGTAGATTCTCCTAACATCTTACAAAAACTAGGCTGCAATAATTCAGCTCGCGTATCGATCCTAGAATTTATGCGTCTGCCAACAGTCATAAATTCTGAGATCAAAGGAAATCTTAGCTGAGAAACGTAGGAGTGAGTTTACAATAGAATATATTTGGAAGGTAAAGAATATTACAATTCGTTACATAAAACCATTCATGTGCTTTTGGATTATGTAAATCTGAACGTTTTTTTTTTATATTAACTAATTTATAATGCTTTGTAAGAATTAGGCAGCCTCATTTGTCTAGTGGGACCTGCGACTACTGCAGAGCTTCAGGTCCCTGGTTCGATTCTCATGTCGAGCATAACTTAATTCGTCCACCGTTACAGGGGACACATAACTATAGCGACATGATGGTGAACTATAAGGTCACTGCTCCACCTCTGCCTAACCTTCTGGCGAATAAAGTCGTGATGTTATTTCATAGTCATATGTTCTCCTTCCTTCATTTATCCAAAACCAACGTTTTTCTATATGTATTTTTAAAGTATGTAGCGTTGATTTTTTAGGAGGAGCTCGTGGCTAAGTAATAACAGCCGCACAGTTCGATCCATCAGGTTAAGCTACGCTTGCCGGGGTTGGCTGTGGATAGGTGACCATTTTTACATACAAAGACTCCTCCGTGCCTTAGAAAGCACGTTAAGCCTTTGGTGCCGGTTTTCATTTGTGTATCTTTGTCAGTCGTTACGGGTCGTCAGAATCCCGAAAATCTGACAGCCAGTCTTACCAAGGGGTATTGTATTATCCAGTTACTGGGTTGTGGAGGTCAGATAAGCAGTCGCTCCATGTAAAATACTGATATTCAGATGCATCTGGTTAGACTGGAAGCCGACTCCAACATAGTTGGGGAAAGGCTTGCTGACTGATTTTTGTAGCGTATTTTTTAAGCCTTTATAACTCTACATTTTTCTTTTTAACTTAAATTGTCACAACAATCATTGTTTGGCAGTTTTTCTGTTGTATGAAATGACTGTAGGACGCCGGATGTCATTTTGCTTAATTATTCATCTTTCTGACTGTACTTTGTTCACAGCCAACCTCTTTTTCTTTTCACATTATTTTCTTCTTCTTATCTTATTAGATAATGTTCGTAGCAATTTCACTTCGAATTTTATTTAAACTGAATAATTATCTTACCACAACAGCAATTATATTTTCAAGCTAAGTAACGTGGCAACCCCGCCAGTCTCTTAGGTACCTACATTACTTATTTTTGACGCCATATTTTAGTTAGTTATTAGTTTTATATAGGTACTTGTTCATAATACACTCGAGAGCAATGAATCCGGGTCACTTAAAGAATGTTAAAAATCTCGGAAACTAAAAATGATAGGTTAATGCAATAAATTGTATTTAATAGACAATGTAATACTCCTTAAATGAAAGTAAAAAAAATATGAGTCACCATACATTTTATTAACACAAAATTACTTAAAGAAAAAAACTGCTGATCTCTCCTTAAAACAAAAATAGGAAACATGAAATTTTTGAACTTTATTACGATTTTCTTGAATTTTAATACTTCGTATTGCCTCCTCGTGCTTCCATTACTGCGTTTACGCGGTTTGGCATGCTGTACACCAAGTTCCTTATACGATTTTGGGGAATATTCTCCCATTCCTCTGTGAGAGCAATTTTGAGCTCACGAAGCGTGATTGGGGGAGGGTTTCGTTGTTTTACGCATCTGCCTAGCTCGTCCCAAGCATGCTCGATCGGGTTGATATCCGGGCTGCGCGCTGGCCACTCCATACGAGTAATGTTCATCTCTTGAAGGTAGTCATTCACAATCCTACCTGTATGAGGTCGGGCATTGTCATGCATAAATATAGCATCCTCACCTAAATTGACCATAAATGGACCAACGTGATCATTGAGGATTTCTTCCACATATCTTACGCTAGTTAAAGAGCCGTTTTCTATGATCACCAGCTCTGTGCGACTTTCAGAAGAAATTCCGGCCCACACAAGTACAGACCCACCACCGTAGGCTACTTTTTCTTCGATGCATGCTTGCTTGAATCTTTCCCCTGGTCTTCGATACACTCTGTGTCTTCCATCGTGCTTGTAGAGCATACATTTTGATTCGTCGGAGAACATAACTTTTGACCAATCTTCAATACTCCAATTTACGTGGCCCTGGGCATATCTTAGTCTTGAAATACGATGCCCACGCTCCAGTTTAGGGCCGTTTGCAGGTCTAAGGGGTTTTAAGTTAGATTCAGCAAGCCGACGTCTTACTGTCCATGCACTTGGGTTACTTCCTCCGAGGTGTCGAAACTGATTTGTGAGTTCAGTTCCTGTGAGAAAGCGATTTCGAAGCATGGTGTTCACCAAGTATCGGTCTTCTCGTGCTGTGGTACACCTGGTTCTGCCCGTTCCTGGTCTGCGTAGGTTAGAACCAGTTTCTTCGTAACGTCGGAGAACTCTTTGTACTGTTGACAGCGACACACCGACATTCCTGGCTGTATCGCGCTGACTCCGGCCGGTTTCCAGCATTGTAAGTATTCTGGTGCATTCTTCAGGCGTAAGCGACATAATTTCAGCTTGAATAATGAATATAGAGCACTATCAACATGGTTTATGTACCCACATAAATGACAGATTACAAACAAAAGCAAAACCAAATGCTGTAATTTCGTAGTTCCATCTTCGAAAGTGGCCCTTTTTCAAATTTGATTTTTTTATGATATAACTTTACAAAAACTAAGAAGTTTTAATACCTTCATTTAAGGAGTATTACATTGTCTATTAAATACAATTTATTGCATTAACCTAGCATTTTTAGTTTCCGAGATTTTTAGGATTCTTTAAGTGACCCGGATTCATTGCTCTCGAGTGTATATTATTTTTAGTTTTAGTGTTAATATCTAACACTTAAACTAAAAATACTGTTGTAATAAAAAAGGCATTCTAAACTGTATATCATGATACATTTACATCGTCAGAATAAGTGTTGTATTTACAATTCGTCAACCATTTACAATTGCACAATGACTCAATATTTAATCACTAAAAGGCTTTCCTACCGTTCCAATTTACGTTCCATCGAATAAATTCTTTAAAACTTCAACTGAATGGAACGTCATTCAAAAGAATTCAACACTGATTCGTAACATGCACAATCAACGAAGTTATTATCTGTAAATGTTTTAACTATCAGATCGTTCAAGGTGATTGTAATTTTGATTTTTCTGTATAATGTGATGTTTGAGGACGAGAGGAGCTCGTGGCTAAGTACTAACAGCCGCACAGGTCGATCCATCAGGTTAAGCTACACTTGCCGGTGTTGGCCGTGGATGGGTGACATCTTTACACACCGAGACTCCTCCGTGCCTCAGAAAGCACGTTAAGCTGTTGGTCCCGGCTGTCATTTGTGCATCTTTGACAGTCGTTAGAGGTCGTCAGAAGCCCGAAAATCTGATAGCCAGTCTTACCATGGGGTATCGTATTACCCAGTTACTGGGTTGTGAAGGTCAGTTGGCAGTCGCTCCATGTAAAATACTGGTATTCAGCTGCATCCGGTTAGACTGGAAACCGACCCTAACATAGTTGGGAAAAGGCTAGGCAGATGATGATGTATAATGTGATGTTTGTAATATAATGTTTCTTACAAATTAATTATACCTACGTGAAGCCCTAGACAGTTACGGTAAGATTTCGTTTGACAAAAAAGTTAGTACCTAAATAATGATATTGGATCTCGTTTTTTCCTAAATTAGGTATTTTTATTTTTCTTTATTCCACGTGCTTCGTCTGGTGTCCACTGCCTTCTTACTAAAAAAATTCAAATCCGAATTAATTCATTTGTCCGAATATGGTACAATACACGGAGGAGCTCATGGCTAAGTAATAACAGCCGAACAGGTCGACCCATCAGGTTAAGCTACGCTTGTCGGGGTTGACCGTGGATGAGTGACCATTTTTCTATACCGACACTTCTGCGTGCCTCGGATAGCACGTTAGGCCGTTGGTCCCGGCTATCATTTGTGCATCTTTGACAGTCGTTACGGGTCGTCGGACACCCGTAAATCTGATAGTTAGTCTTACCAAGGAGTATTGTATTATTCAGTTACTAAACTACTGGCATTCAGCTGCATCCGGTTAGACTAGAAGCCCACTTTGTTGGGAAAAGGCTAGGCAGTTAGATTGATTTTGATGGTACAATACATGGTCTTGAATTATATAAATTATTAAATAAATGGTCACATAACATTCTGCCACGTAGTAATACGGGCATGTAAATATTATGTAGGTACACAAAATAAAATTACCTTTACTTGTGGCGCGCGTTTTACTTGTGGTTATCAAGTGTACAAACTCACTGTTAATGTGTGTGCAAGCACAGGGGCTCATAATACCGTCCGCGACAATGGCAAAGCCGCAAGTGTGTTTGACGCCCTATGAGGTTTTCCCCCTTTTTTACCACTTGTACATAATGTATATATTTTTTTAGTTTTAGGTTGTATATAGTAATTAATTTTTCATGTAACTTAGATAAATGAAATAAACATACCATAGAGTGTGTCTCTTTTAATATATAATCCATACACTATTAGTGACAAAAAAAACCTTTTTTAGTGTTTGTGTTATGTGCTGTCGCTACTCGCTTTCATACACACATTCACAGCGTGTTGGTCAACGTGAAAGACGTGCGCGCGTGTCACTTTGTGTCATAAAGACCTAATACCACCACCTACTTTTCTGTAAAAAATCCACCGTAAAAACTTAAGCGAGGTGAGCTTGAAGTGAGCTGTCAATAGTTAGAATGACACAACCCAGCTTACGTCACCTTAGGTTACACGCTGAGATATAATATAAAAAAGTAGACATACAGGTCTCGATCGAGATTGACATTGAAATGGGTACCTATTGACCAAACGTATTACTGCAACAAAAAAAAAAACTATCTTTCCCAGGCCACCCCGTATGGATCTGACCGTGAAATAGGTTGTTATTGACCCAATACATAACTAAAAAAAATAACTCTCTTTCCCAGGCCACCCCATATGGATCGCGAAAACTTAACCCACCACGCGGCACTGAACGCGACGGTCAACGCGACTGGCAATGGCACAGTCGCGGGGACCGAAGATGATGACCTGACACAGAGCATATTCTTCAAGCTGAGGATTACAGTATTGCTGCTTATCGTGATCATGGCGGTGCTCGGCAATATGCTTGTCATCGTCAGTGTTATGAGGCACAGGTATGTCTTTCATTTATTTAACTATTAGCTTCTGCTAGCGTGGATGTTAGGAATTATCCCACGAAACTCTGCCTGTAGAAGGTTGTAAGATGGCTTAATAATACTGCTGCTGATAAAGTCAAATTAAATACAACATTAGGTATAGTATATGCAAAACCCGAAACACGTGTCTAGTATTTTTATGTAAAGAATCTATGTACAAAATTACAAAACTGTATTATGAATAACCACAAAGTTATAAGCTTGTTATGTTATCTGGTTATCAGTACAAAAACATGGTCACTACGCAGAGACGTGCGGCGCGCGCGCCGCCCGCGGCCCGTCATCGTGTTGCGCTCATTGATAATGTTCGGTGTCCAACTTGTAACCTTTTTTAAATATTTTTGGGAAAAAATATAACACGGTGTAAAAATTATTGGAATCGATTCAGTTCCTTATTCTGAACAAACTATATTCAGGTTTCGCATATACCTACTAAAAATATTGTTGTATATTGTTCGCAGCACAGGTTTGGATGTGCTTTGTATTAACAAGGAGTGAGGGAGCACACGCGATGACCGCTAAATGTCGGAAATTATCCCACGGAAACGTACTGCCGGGATAAAAATTTGCTTTGTGTTAATTCACTATGTGCAGCTAGTATGGCGGTATCGTCAGCAAAAGTCCCAGTAGTTAGTGATTCGGATGTTGGCAAGTCTGCAGTGAACAGTAAGTAGAGTAAACATTGCCTCACAAATACTCCAAGAAGGACTAAATGACATATCAGACTGGCTTAAAAAGTGGCGGATAAAAGCCAATGAAACCAAATCAGTCAATGTGACGTTTACTTTAAGAAGAGGATCCTGTCCTCCAGTCACACTAAACAACATTGAAGTCCCACAAGCAGACCATGTGAGATATCTTGGATTGCATTTAGACAAAAGACTTACCTGGCAAAAACACATTTTCACTAAGAGGAAGCAACTTGGTATCCAAACACGAAAACTTTACTGGCTCATAGGGCGAAAGTCTCAGCTATCTCTCGAAAACCAAATACTCTTGTACAAGGCAATACTGAAGCCACTTTGGACGTACGGGATCCAATTATGGGGCACCGCATCTCACTCAAACATAGAAATCATACAGAGGTTTCAAAATAAAGCTCTGCGTATGATAACCAACGCGCCCTGGTTTGTACCCAACGAACTACTACACCATGACCTGCGAATGCCCACTGTGAAGCAGGAAATCGTACGCCATACCAAATCCTATAAAGAACGTATACAACAACACCCAAATACTCTAGCTCGGTCACTAATGGAGAATCACAACAGAGCGCGACGATTAAAACGCAAAATACCCCAAGACCTAATCCAATCACAGTAAATATAACTACTGTTTAATAAATTAGGATGTGATACAGGTCACATACTTAGCGAGTCAGCGATAGCACCAACCCAACATACTTCTGAATGTCCCATGAAGGAGACAGATTGTAGTAGATAAAGAACAAAAAAAAAAAAAAAAATGTGTTAATTCAGGTTAAAATCTATCCAAGTGTTAAATTTCATCCAGATCCGTTCAGTGGTTTTAGCGTGAAGAAGTAATAAACATACAAACACACACCCACGCGCACTCACAAACTTTCACCAGTGATGTCTAACAATTTGTGTATTCTAACCGTACGTAGCAGTATTTTACATTGAACGACTTATCAATACATAGTATAAAACAAAGTCGCTTTCTCTGTCCATATATCCCTATGTATGCAAAAATCTTTAAATCTACGCAACGGATTTTGATGCGGTTTTTTTAATAGATAGAGTGATTCAAGAGGAAGGTTTATGTGTATAATTTGTCGACATCGCGCACATGTCGCGAAGCCGCGGGTGGAAGCTAGTACCATTATAAATGTTGAGGAGGCACCAACAGACGATTATCCCTATATGCACTACGCAAGTATACCCAAGGACAATCCCTGGTTGGAGCAGGAATAATGCAGAACTTGGAAAAGAAAAATTATGGACTATGGGTTTGGGTTTACTGCCTTTGTTATTATTATTTACAGTTTACTGTGACAATTAAGTTTGATGTGCTCGTACATAATTTATTCTTTTGGATTGCTAAAATTGCTTATTTATAATGGGTCTTTTTTTTTTGAGGGTGGGAAATCATCGTATGACTTCTCCCGCTCTGGGTGGAGCGGAAGGGAGTGTCAGACTCTTACTGACTAAGACCCATCCATGTTCCTTCCTTAGCCCTTTATGTTCCAGGGTAGCGGTGACCCTTTCGGACAATCCCGCTTACCCGGCTTTTTAATGTCTGGGTAGTTCAAAAGTAAACAAGAAAATATAAACTCTATAAATGAAATGTTGAATAATAAAATTGACATAGAAGTTGTAGCAAGTGCTAAAGTAACTGTAAGTGCTATAAAAAGAAACATAAAAACATTACATTGTTTTATACGAGTGAACAAAAAGAAAAAGAATGATCCAAACGTTATGTCTTTTTGAATCAATCTTTTTCTCATAAAGATATTTCATGAGCTTTAACTTTGACAACGACGCGCGACGATACTTAAAATTCACTTAACGATTGATGATATTCAATATTTATAGGTATACAAGGCCGAATAAAAATGCAATATTAAAGTAAAATATCGCTGAAGAAAGTTTAAAATAATATTGTATACTTAATTAATGAATTTAAGCCAACAATATTTTTACGTACTATGAAGTATAAAATACTTATATTTTACGAGTCCGAGAGATATAATTCAAAATTAGTTTTACTATTATTTTATTTATTGGTTATTTAATGACTCAATAAAAACACCGTTCGAACCAAAATAAAAAGATATTTCAACCACTCCAGCTTCTAAAACCATTTATTTGTACAAACCAACCTCTTTTATTAAAGTCCCTGAATAAAAACTGAAGCACAGCTTTCGTCAAGATTATTGCTACCCATTGACCTAAAAAATTAAGTCAGTCAGCTTAATTCCCTCATTAATTAAACGAATCTTTTAACATTCCTTTATTAAACGAAAGTTTTCCAAATTAAGTTAACAAGTATAACTTAGGCATAATAATTGTACCATCAAAGTATAATTAAGTTACTGTTAAAGTCTTCAACAAAGTGGGGTCATCTCACATCGACGTGATTCGAATTTGAAAATTATTAATAAGTTTTAGAACTTCATTTAAAAAGTTTAAATGGAGATACATTTGATGAATGTTGCATTTGCTCGAAATTGTTTGAATAAAAAAAAAACATGTTGTTGTTTTAATATTATAAAATAATGTTGATGGCGATTCAAAGATCGAATAAGCCAATGACATAGAAAACTAAAATCACCGTCGGCAGCACATAAAATCATAAAACTGTAAAATTTTATCAATCAATTTTGAACTATCAATGTTTTAAGGTTTAGTATCATTTGGAGAAATTTGACAGTTTGGTAAAACGTGATGTACTGGCGCCCGTACCTACATGTGCACAGAAAAAATAACCATTTTATTTAGTATTGCAGACAACGAACAAAATAAATTCTGAAAGATATTTTAGAGATTCTGTTTTACTAAACAATGGACAAACTTGCGATGTTCGTGTCAGCTTGAAGAAACTGTTATTAGTTTGTAAAACTTCAGTAAAATTTAAACTTCTAAAAACTAAACTCCTTTTTGATGAGTCTCTCGAAGTATGATAAGTATAGTGAACCTTTTTAAACTTGGATGCAAAACTAGATAGAGAGTTTAATATTTGTAAGTTTTGTATAATAACACAATTATTTGAGAAACTTTGAATGTAGTCGTTTAAGTGCCAGTTTCACCATTGAAACTGAACGCGATCAGCACATCTAAACTGCGTTCAAGATCTTTCAGTGTCAATATTCCCCAAAATAATTGACACTGACAGCCCTGAATCTAAAAAACTGCTTATTAGTTTCGCCTATATAGTTTGGTCGACACTCAGATCAATCGCTTTCAATGGCATCTGGCAAAGTTAAAACTAGCTTTCATGGTTTATGAGGAAACACTAATAGCTAGAGTTTGGAGCTCGAAGTTCGCCAGTTGCTGTATTGACGTGACCTTGGTCGTTGACGCAAAGTCGAATGGGTAAGAGAAACATTACAGCAGATATAAGCAAATTTTTGCAATTTATTTCATTGGTGAAATCACCCCTTAAATATAAGCGATGGACCTCTAGTATCTATTATTAAAAAAGGTGGAAAGCCTTTGCGCAGAAGTGGGAGAGAATAGGCTAATAAAAAAACTCAAAGTCTCCCAAAGTCAGTCATCGTAAAATATTACTATCTACTGTCAGGAGCTAGTTTCAATCAAACTTACTACGGACATAATAGAACCCTGAAAATGCCTCCCGCGTCGCTAGTGTGGACAGGGCCGCCTGTTAGAACTTTTGTCCAAGCAATCAAAAGTTCCTTTCCCCTTTTTCTCGTAACATCAGTTTATTCTCATAAAGTACTAGTCGCTGAAGCGTTTGGACAAATGACTTTATTATTCTCGGACATTTGACCTTAGGTTTTTGAAGAAAGTTATCTTTTAGTTTTTTTATTTATATCTTACTATTAGGGTAGTTGCCAGTGATCGATATTGAATTTAAGACATTGACATCAAATAAAAAAAATGCAGCGTATTATGAGGTTATCTGTGTCTGTGACGTTATACTTATGTATCAGTGTCAAATGTCGATATCAAAGCATTGAATTTTGTTAAACATGTGACATAATTTTGACGCATAATATGGCAGCCACAGTAGATGTTCGTTTTGGCGCCAAATTTATTTAATTTAAATTAAAATAAAAAAATAACAACTTAAATATATAATATATTATATTCCGGAACAAAAATTAAAAAAAATCATCAACCCTATTCCAAAAATCTTTAACAAAAAAGTTTGTAGTTGATAAAATTCACCATTTGATAAAGATGTTGTGTTTCAAAGATATAGAACATCGTTACCGTTTATTGTGTAGGCCACCACAAATAATGAGTTTCCGTGGTTCTTCTCGTGGGTCTCATAAGAAGGGATTATGCCATGAACAGGAAGCAGGTGTATAAATGGGACGGCCGTTCTATTTTCTCCCGTGGGTGTCGTAAAGAAGAGGCACAGTTTTAGCATTAGAAGAACAATATACAAAGTTCTCGTGAAGCTGGTGGCTAAGTACTAACAGCCGCACAGGTCGATCCATCAAGTTAAGCTACGTTTGCCGGGGTTGACCGCGGATGGGTGACCATCTTTACATACCGAGACTCCTCTGTGCCTCGGAAAGCACGTTAAACCGTTGGTCCCGGCTGTCATTTGTGCATCTTTGACAGTCGTAACTGTTTGTCAGAAGCTCGACTACTATCTTACTATGGGGTATCGTATTGCCCAGTTACTGGGTTGTGGAGGTCAGATAGGCAGTCGCTCCATGTAAAATACTGGTATTCAGCTGCATCCGGTTAGACTGAAAGCCGACCCCAACATAGTTGGAAAGGTTAGGCAGATGATGATGAAGAACAATATACAAAGTCCCTATTCCCTAGAATTCCATGATTAAAACGACTTATCATTGTTACGATTATTAACAGTATTACTGTTGTAGTAATGGGATTCGGTTATTATGGAAACCAAATCGCTAATAATATAATAAATCAATGAGAGGCTCTCATTAGAGGGTTCGACCAAGGGCCTGATTCAGGAAGGAGTACTCCTTTACGTCTCGCATCGGGCGGAGGTTCCTGTCTCTGCAGCCCTAGTCACCGGTCGCTTGGACCCTGCTCCCACTTATACCGGCGGACCACTATTTTAATTTAAAAAAAAAATTATAAATAAATATTTGTGTACCTACTAAGAATAACTAAATAAATGAGTGTCGTGTCCTCTGTGCGATCCTCACAGTGGTGACACCCAGGCGTTTCCTCCCGTCTGGAGATGTGCAGGAACCTCCCAAAACATCCATGTCCGGTAAGGACCTGCGTCAGGCGGTAGGTGAGGGCTCCGTGACGCCTCTCTAGCTCTCTCCTCCTCACTCCTCAAAGAGGAGTCTTACCGCCACTATCGTGGCGTGCCCTAATGCTAAGGCTACCTTTTGTTACCGATTGTCTAATTGAGAACACTTTGTAGACCATGTTAAATCCCCAAATACAGTATTCCCTTTCGCGAAATAATTTAATCTTTCCCATCCACAGGAAACTCCGAGTCATAACCAACTACTTCGTGGTCTCCCTCGCCTTCGCTGACATCCTCGTCGCCATGGTGGTCATGCCGTTCAACTTCAGCGTCCAATTCTACAACAGCTGGCTTTTCGGACCCACCATCTGTGACCTATGGAACTCTTCGGATGTCTACTTCACATCGACGTCGATTTTACATCTGTGTTGCATATCAGTCGACAGATATTATGCTATTGTGAAGCCGCTGAAGTATCCTATTAAAATGACGAAGAAGGTTGGTTTTGGTTTTTATTTGTTTACTTTAACATTTGCACTTTAAACAAGTTCCCGAGTGGTGCTTTCCCAAGTTTAGAATCCTAATTAACGCGTCGTCGTCGTGTGCATAGGTCTTTAGCTCTTTTCATAGATATCCGTCCCAATCACACGCAACCCTTTTTTAAACGCCATACCTAATCTACATATTTTTGTGATAATTATCGCAATTTGGACGTGGACCATTACTTTATAATTTAACCTCTATAGGACATTGAACTGTGCATCTTGACGGGCCAATGGGCAATTAAGCTAAAAGCATTCATGTTAATGAATGCAAGCATAAATTATGAATAATGAATACCTACCTGACTAATGAAGAATCAATCCGCAAATATAAATTCATAATTATCGGTAATTATTTTATTGATGATAATATTATTAATGTTACGCGATAATTACTGTCGATAATTTTTATAACGATTTGAAACTCGAAATGGGAAATTATTGACTTAACGATATAATATGCCTGAAATTATTCATTCAAGTTTTTAGTGCAAACATGATTAAATCAGAAGTACCTATTTTATAACATCGAATTTTAATTTGCGTATTTAAAAATGCAATCAACTGAGAACAAATTTTACGCTTGACCATGTACAGTAAAAAATGAGAGAGTTATTTTTTTTAAATATTCCAATAGAACAAACACATGTTTTGGAATTAATTCAAATTCTACTATTTTTATCATTCATTCTTTTCGCTAGCCCAATACCATAGATTTAGGATGGTAACATTTTTTTATTTATAAGTGTCAACCTACCGACTACCTACAATTAAAAGTCCTAGTACCTACAGTTTTAAATCGGTACTGACCAAACGTAGCATTTGGAAAAAAAATGATTACAGGAAAAACCTAGACACTTACACCATCCATAAGTTCATGTATAAACATTGGCTATAGTGATTTTATTTTTTCAGATGGCATACGTCATGTTAGCAGCAACATGGTTAAGTCCAATCACAATATCATACGTACCAATATTCATGGGCTGGTACACAACCAGTGACCACTTGAAAGCGGTGAAGGAAACCGAATGCGAGTTCATAGTCAACAAGCCCTACGCAGTCATATCCAGTTCTATCTCATTCTGGATACCATGTACCATAATGTTGTTCACCTACTACGCTATATTCAGAGAAGCGAATCGTCAAGAAAAGAATCTACACGCTCGAGCTGGCAACGCCATGCTTATGCACAGGCATTCACGCGACGTGGGCGACAAAAATGGCGCCCTACACATGAACGCGACAACGCCAACCAAGGATAGAAATATCCTCAAAATGAAGAGGGAGCACAAAGCAGCCAGGACACTCGGCATCATCATGGGTGCCTTCATCCTGTGCTGGCTGCCATTCTTCCTCTTCTACGTGTCTACGTCATTGTGTGACTCTTGCAGGTGCCCCGAAGTAGTTACAGTGATCATGTTCTGGACTGGTTACTTTAACTCGGCGTTAAACCCTATCATCTACGCTTATTTCAATAGAGACTTTCGTAATGCGTTCAAAAACACTCTAGCGTGTGCGTTCTGCAGTTTCTGCAGGAGAAGTGCTTCAGACCTGGACGCTCTGGAGCGGTTAGATAGAAGAGGTTCAGCTCAACTGAGGGTACCAGTCCCTTCTAGAAGAACTTCAGACTTAGCATCGCTTTGAATATCGCGAAAGTGCGAAGTGACAGCAGTTTGAGAGGCCTAGTGATGTCTCAACGAAATATTTAAGGACATACATGTACTTATTCCCAAAGTTGATGTGATTTATTTAGAATCGTCGTGTTACAAATAATTTGTATAGAAAATATACGTACGTGTCGTATTTAGAAATAAATTTGTAGTTATAATAATATTATTATATTTTATTGCAAAAATGAATCAAACAATTGCTAGTACTTTAGAGTTTTAGAAATAATACACATGAGTGGTTTTTAGATTCATTTCTGCAATAAATAAATATTGATTAGGTAGATATTGTAATTAAATAATTTTGATAATTTATAATTATCAATTCTAAACCAAAGAAGTTTATTTTTCTACTTTTGAAAATGTCTCTGGTTTGGGAGCAGTCTTTTTCTAGCACAAACGGCTATGTTTCCTTTTTATTTTTTTTGAATGCATGAATACTTAACATTATTTCTCATTACCCATTTACTGTTTCCAAGTGTAGAATTTATAATTTCAAGGTATGTTTCATCACTTATATACAAGGGCGATATAAGCCTAAAATATCGGGTTCGTAATAAATATAGTATCCTTTATAGATGAGCTTTTAATGTCTGAGGCTTTATTTTATCGTAAATTGAGTCGTAAAACAAAAAATATTATTGCAAATAGTTCTTCATATAAAATATCGATAGGATCAAGTTGTAAATATTTATTAAAGTCATAAAAACTGATTTAATAAAATGAAAAAGTTTTTATACATTACGTACCTAGTATTTCTGTATTTTATTACAATAGTTTATTTTACCAGCTTATCTCGAATATTTTAAATAGTGCAGTCTCTTCATTTAGAATTTTATTGTTTTAACATATTACTCTCCATACATTTTTTCTCGCCTGTTTTTCATATACTATAAAGTATCCAAAAAAATATTATAATAGAATCATTCCATAATAGACCATTTTAAAGTCATTTTCTGATAAATTACATAACGTAGGCTGTTTTATATTTACGGGCCTAAGTATAAGATTTTACTAATTAAATGAGGCCAAAGTGTTGTAAATATTTAGCAAGTAGTCTTATTTATAAATTAAATTATTGTTAGTTTTAAATATGTAGTCAGTAGTTAGTTTAAGTAAAGTATATGTAAAAGTATTAATAATATTTAATCATAAAATTAAATCAAACAGCTGATTATTGACTTTGATAAAAGTATTGTAAATCGGTATATCGTAGTGTAATTTCAATTTGTAAGAATAATAACCTCATTTTTTTACTAAATGAGTTTATAACTACGCAAGTAAATAATTTAGGTAGCTTAAGACGATTATAAAGTCAATATCTAGTTGTGTCATCCTGATTTTTCGATAATTTTATGGTTTGATTCACGTGAAAAATAAAACATTAAAATATATATAAGTTTCATTTTAAAGAATTTACCTAGTAACATACGTAATTTAATTTTGTAATTAAACTGTAACTAGACTTTTATGTAAATAGAATTAAAATAATAGTCAGTCTTTTATATATAGTTTAGTCCTAAAATAGTTATATCAGTCACTTAGTATTAATAATTACGATTTTATTTAAATTAAAATAGGAAGATACTATAATGGGGACAAATAACGCTTCAATAGAGAAAAAAAAAAGGATTTTAAAATAATTATTATTGATGTGCTACGGTAAATAACAAACCTGTTAGATTTGATGTGTCAGTGTTGTGTCAAAACTCATCGTTTTAAATATTTATAGTTGTATGGAATTACTAACTTGACTTAATATAATAGCACTGTCCGCTTTTCAGTACTTTAGACTTTATCAAAGATTTGCCAAAAACAATGTAGTGATATTATAGAATAAATACAGTGACCATACAATTCTTAAGCACGATGCAAAAGGATAGCCCGCGAAATTCAAATTTTAACGGTTTTTTGCAATTTGCAGGTCAGTGTCGAGTTGTACGTCAATATTATGTCAAAATATCAAAATATGACTTGCGGCCAAACCAAAGAAAATTTGAATTTCACGGGCTACCTTGGCGCATGCTCCTTTGATGACATCAATGAAAACGTGTTTAAAAATCTATAATTCACCTACTTATAACGAAATCGCAGAGGTGACATGTTTAAATGATGCAGGTTATAAAGGCTCTACAGTACCCATGAAAATATTTTTGTTTAATGTTTAGAGTCAATATAAAGTTAATTTTCCGTTTTTGAGGTAGTTTATTTTCTACCAAAAGCTTCGATAAAGTCTGTACTGGTTACTTTTATTTCCTCTTGCGTCCAAGGATATCTAATATTCATTTCTGTCGTGTCAATGTCCATAATAACCACATTAGCTTGTATTTCCGCGTTCTCATAAAAAGTCGAGGAATTGTTGTTTGAAAAAAAGACACAATTTTTACTTTAAATTTGAAGATAAAGTCTAATTTTTATAATAAATAATTATTATTTAAAAATTAATTATTTTGTAAAATTATTTTTAAAGAATGCTTCCCTGAGTTTCTGCGTACTATTATTTTTTTACTTATACTATTACTGTTCATACATTATTACGAGTATAGTGAATTAAACCCATTGTTGCCTTATTTTATTCAAACAACAATTTCAATATTTGCTATTGTAAATTCAATGTGTCTTCCTTTTGAATAAGTAACATAGGCTCAAAGTATATGTAAAAATACTAGATGATTAGAGTGTATAAATTTTAATAAACCATAATATTATATTATAGCCAATTTTAGTGTGTATAGTATGTGTAAAATTGTAAACGAGCACATACGGGCTGTAAATGTAAAAAAAGTAATAATAAATGGTTGTGACTTCTATAGATATTACAACTTAACTTTCTAATAATATTTATCATATCTGAAAAAAAGTTATTTTTTCAAAAAAAAAACCCAAAGCTTTCCTGAAACTGTAATTTTTACTGTAAATATTTTGATGAAACCATGTATTATAACCCTTTTCATAGTCTGCTATGTTTCAAGTTTTCTACATCTATTTTTCATTTGAAATCCGTCCATATTTTTTTTGTTTCTTTGTGATCTGTTTTCTACTAGTTAAAGCCTGTTAGCTTGTTGTGATTTCAGAAAATAATATGTGTTAGAGATTTGTAGATGAATATCAATGTGGAATTTCTGAGAATAATTATGTACATAAAGTTCAATGTTTGTCAGTTTTAAAAGTATAGATATTAAAGGAGTATATTAGTATTTATTTTACGAAATAGGTGAAATCCACTAGGAGTTACAGTGAACTAGATAAAAAACAGCAATATTATGTAATTTAAAGAAACCATAACGTATAATAATAATGTAGTTCTGTGTTTAGAATAGTTTCTTCAACATACCTTTGCATCTCATCAATATAATTTAATGGATTTTCGATGCAAATGGAGGCATGTTAGCGAAATATTTCTTTAAGTTTTTTCTGATTTATTAAAGTTTTAAACTTGTTTTAATGATTTGTCTGTTGTATCCTATGATACTGTGATAGTAAATCATCGTTCGTGATTTTAAATAATTGTTACATCACAAATCCTATTATTTTGATATACGTTTAATCTAGTTTTATTGAGATTTTACTAAAAATATATAATTAATTTATTTTATGTAAAGTTGTAAATATTCTGTTTATTGCCATACGTGATAATATATAGAAAAAAATATAATTAAATTAATTAATGTATTATTATTGCTATTATAAAATTGTTTAAATTATTTAAAAAATAATGATGCGTGGTGCGACTTTAACCTTTAGGTATTTACCTAATATGTGCGTGTAATCAAATGCTTTTTGCAAAAATAAACGAAAATTGTTTCGTATATAATATTCTGTCGTTTTATTTATGCAACATCCATAGATTTTCTGCAATATTTTTTACCATTTTCAAACCAAAAAGTTTGTAAGAGGTTTCCACGAAACAAAATACAAAAGAAAAAATAATCTGAAAAAAGAAAAAGGTTTCAATAAATAAATAAATAGTCCATTTGCTACGATGTCGACTTCCGAACGGTAAGTCATTAGTTCGTATAAACCCTTTGAAGGAGTGCGGCCAACCCATTTCTTGGCTACACATTTAACTTTGAACTACTATAGAAAGTTAGAAATATACTGCGCAAAGGTCTTAACTAGAATATTCTTGGAAATGTTTATTTAAAACTCTATCTTATTCCTTTAATTTAAGGACCGATATTGGTTAAAATTAAGACTCAGTATCTTTGCCAAGAATGAAGCAAAGAGGCTCACAGCTTTACATATGGGAGTAGCTATCACAAGTAAAATAAGGTTAGGAAACTACATAATATATGGCCAGTTTGGGAAAAAAAATGTTGCAATTGGTAAGCAAAACGATTCGATTTTGTTGATAGGAAACGAACTAAGGTGTGCTTTATGACTGTGATTGGGAATTAAATAGTAATGTAAAATGGTAGTATTGGGTACAGAAACGTAAAGTAAAAAAAGAAATTATATTTATGCCTTTCAATCAGATAATAAAAAAATATTAGACACGTATTTTTTGCTTTATCATATTAATAAAAAATTACAAATAAATGGCATCTTCTTTTTAGCGTGTCGATGGCAAACTAAATGTACTCGGCCCAGAATTCGGCTACGTGTTTGGCGCCATTACTAGCGTCCATCAGTTCCTGTACCGTGCATATGACAGGACATACAGGATACGTTATTAAGCGTATGTCCCATCGTTTGTGGAAGGGCACCACATTTACACTCCAGGGCGGAGTTTTCTACGAATCCCCACCTGAGCAGGTTTTCCTTGCTTCGGCCAACCTGGGTCCGGAGTCTGTTTAAAGACTTCCAGGTTGGCCAAGGCAAGTCGCGTTTCAGCAGGTGGAACGAATGGAGTGGAGTGGAGTGGATATGGATGGATATTTCTGGAGTTATCGATTCGTCCACTAATAAATTAACTTCGTGCGTGTCAAAAATCAATCTGCCTAGCCTTTGCCCAACTACGTTGGGGTCGGCTTTCGGATGCAGTTGAATACCAGTATTTTACATGGAGCGGCGACTGCCTATCTGAACTCCACAACCCAGTAACTAGGTAATACGATACCCCTTGGGTAGACTGGCTGTCAGATTTTCGGGCTTCTGACGACCCGTAACGACTGTCAAAAATGCACAAATGACAGTTGGTACCAACGGCTGAAAGATCTTTCTGAGGCACATCTATAGAAAATAAAAATTAAGTGTCGATTCGTACATTTCGGGTAAATTCGTGTGAATCAACGAATAAGCCAAACAAATGCCATTCGCGAGTGCGCCTGTACTCTATGCCTACCTTGTATAAACCGTCGTTGTTTATGGCTGCATTACTCGTGTCCAAGACCGTTTTATCAGTTCTGACATTAGCTTTGAACCGCGTGGCTGTTACTGAAGTTTCAACTTAGATTTAGAGTTCTGCATTTGATAGTTGCGGAAGTTCTGTTCCATGGGATTGTTTTGGAAATTTGTTCTTCTCTCGTCTGATGTGTGTTTTGTTTTAGTTTTTTGGTGGACATAGAAGGGGTAAGGTTGCGACCTGTGTTATTCATTATCGATATTTTCAGGTAAATAATAAACATCACTATTGCACCTTGATAATTAGGAATAAAAAACAATATTATTAATTTGAATTTGTGAGCGCATGTAATGGTTGCGCTATGAGGAATAATTTAGTTGCGCTTAGTTGGTTGCGCTTTAAAAGAGTTGCGATTTGGGGAATACCCCAAATAAAAATTATTTCTGAAAGGTCAGGGTCTGTAGTGCTGGAGAGATTTATTCTGCTTCAGGTGACAAAATGACACGTTATCGATGACCATTTAATTTGTTGACATGTATTATTTTGTTTTTTTTTAATTTTGATTTGTTTTTGTATAAAAGATAATTTGATTGGGTTTTAGTTTTAGTACTGACTAACATAGTTTTAACATCTGAGTGTCGCAGTAACTCCCGTGGCAAACCGCGTACATAGGCCAAGTGCATACAATACCTTTGTTACTAACAATGATGGACCTTATTAGTCTGAAATAAATTAATTTAATTTTAATTTATAAACCTCTTCAGCGCCACGGTTGGATATAGCCGACAAATGAAAACGTGCCCGACACGACACAGTCGGCTAAAACCGATAACTAAACGAATTTTTATGAACACAATAAATATACTAGAATCTGAGCGTTGAAGCGTTTACGCTCTGGCGTTCTAAAGGTTGAAAAGTGGAGCAGAATTTTTTTTTTGTCAAAACACATTTTCTGGTAATCATCTCTTGGATGGACCAGGATGGGATGGATGCTGACCAGGGAATTCAACCCATGCCCTCATGCTCAGCGCTCGCGCTTGCGACCACTAGACCAATGAAACAGTCAGGTGTTTCATTCTAAAAGAAAATTGTGATGAAACTGACGCTAGACAATGAATAAAATTAACTCCCAAATATTTTAGTAATACTCACTTTAGTCAACAACGCAAGCTGTTACGAACGCGTAACAGCTTGTTGTCACTATAGTCAGTATTTATACGGGACTACATTACATTGAATATATAACATAAACTACATTTAATATGCAAAAAATTGCCCTCTTATGTCCGACAATGCATTAACGCGTAAAACCGCACTACGGACCATAATCATAATGTAGTTTCGATATCTAGAATGTTTGTTTATTGTATGGTGGGGTAATACACCTACGCAATGCTTCACGTCTGTTATTTGCGAAGGGTTAGGTAGAAGTGTACCTGTGGAACAACTACCTACTAATATTGTGTTTTAATTTAAGAAAAGCTTTCGATATAAAAAATATTTAAATCAAATAAAATACACACATCAAAAGTGTCTAGGGATCAACATATATTTTTGCAATAACTTTTCTCTTGATTGATATTAATTTAAATTTTCTTTAAGGATTCATCAAATAAAGTGTTTTCGTTTGTCACAGTAACGATAAACCAAGTCACCTTTGCATTAATAAAGAAATTTGCCATTTTCCTAATAAAGGGATTTTTGACATTTGAACCACTAACATTAAAGTTCGAAAAAAAGACTGAAATAACAGTTTTCTTTAAAATTTTATTGGGTAACTTAAACAATTAATAATCCGTGTTTCTACCGCGAACACTAACAACACAAGAACATCGGTTTGGCATACTCAAAATGAGTTCATCCAAATCACGCTGTGGAATGGCCGCCCATGTTCGTTGCAACAACAAAAAAAGGTCTTCTTGCAACTGGATACCCTCCATATTCGGCAGAGCTCTTCTCTGTAGCATATCCCATGCATGCTCAATCGGGTTCAAGTCTGGCGACACGGAGACAAGACCGATACATTCAAATCTTAACTCGAAGAGCTCCAACAATAACCGCCATGATGTTAGCCGTGAGGCTTCATCACTCTTCAGGGAACTTAATTAGCGACCAAACAGTCAGAAACCGCTTGCATGAAGTGAACCTTCATTCCCGAAGACCGCTACGGGTACCACCTATAGCAATGCACAATCGTAGGATTCGATATCAATGGGCTCTTGAACACAGAAATTGGGCAGAAGAACAATGGCGTTTCGTGTGCTTTTCTGATGAGTCTCGTTTTGGTATGAGACCGGATACAAGACGTATACGACACTGGAGAACCCCTGGACGCCAACAGCGATTAAAATCCTGCCAGGAAGTCCATCCTTATAGTGGTGGAACCATCATGGTATGGGCGGGTATTTGGATCGGCGGAAGAACTGAGTTGATTTGGATCAGAGGCAACCTCAACGCTCAAATTTATGCTGAGACGATTGTATCTGACGTCATCGTTCCTCTACAAGTGCAAATCGGTCCCTTATTGCAGTTAATGCATGATAATGCACGACCGCACACCGCAAGAGTTGTAAGACAGACTCTCGCCGCAGCTAACATCAATGTCCTGCCCTGGCCTGCTCAGTCGCCAGACTTGAACCCGATTGAGCATGCATGGGATATGCTACAGAGAAGAGCTCTGCCGAATATGGAGGGTATCCAGTTGCAAGAAGACCTTTTTTTGTTGTTGCAACGAACATGGGCGGCCATTCCACAGCGTGATTTGGATGAACTCATTTTGAGTATGCCAAACCGATGTTCTTGTGTTGTTAGTGTTCGCGGTAGAAACACGGATTATTAATTGTTTAAGTTACCCAATAAAATTTTAAAGAAAACTGTTATTTCAGTCTTTTTTTCGAACTTTAATGTTAGTGGTTCAAATGTCAAAAATCCCTTTATTAGGAAAATGGCAAATTTCTTTATTAATGCAAAGGTGACTTGGTTTATCGTTACTGTGACAAACGAAAACACTTTATTTGATGAATCCTTAAAGAAAATTTAAATTAATATCAATCAAGAGAAAAGTTATTGCAAAAATATATGTTGATCCCTAGACACTTTTGATGTGTGTAATAACCTGTAATTTTTTTTTTCAATAAGGGCAATACAACAAAATGCTGTCAGCAAATCTATGTCGCGTTCAATAGCTGTCAGTGTCAATATTAACCAAGAATTATGACAGCGACACCCCTTGAACGTGGGCTGAATTGAAAATTAAATTATAAGGGGCTGATTTTGATATCAGGCTTTAAATACATTAAAGTTACTATACTTTTTCTCAATACCCTATTTTAACAATAGATGACCGTAAAACGTTCGTTTAAAAATAAACGCCCGCAAAACAATTTTAGGGTGTGTTTAAAAAGTCTACAATACCGAACTGTAAGCCCCACTTAAAATATTATAAGCCCCATTTGTATTTTAAAAGGGTTGCCGAACGAACAATATGTGAAAAAATATCTATTTGAGGACGTGAGAGGTTTCCAAATAACGATTTTTGTGTAGGCGACGACACTTTTTAATTCGGTAAAATTTGAATTGACAAAGGCGATCTAAAATGTCTCCTTGTGGTATTCTTTGGAAGGAATTTTAAAGATTTGGAACAGACTAAAAATTTTAAAAATAGAATTTTTAGAGTGCCAGTTATTAAAAAGGTTTAAAAATAGACGTCTATTAGCTATTCAGTTTTACACGAGGTACCTTAAATGTATATTGTTAGGGTTCTATACGTCTGAATAAAAAAACGGAATCCTTTTAAGATCAGAATCACTCACGTGCCTGTCTGTCTGTTTGTTCGTCTGAACATAGCCCATCTTCTAGACCGATTAATATGTATTTTGGTGGCCAAAATACAGTCTGGAACATAAATAAATGAATTTGGAATATTATATGGGATAGGTTTTTTTTTCAAGACAATCTTCTCTTCTTTTCGTGAGGTTAGTAACTAACCTGGTGTCAGAGTTTTAATGCTGCCCATGGGCCTCTGACTTAGCATCTCATACTGTCGAGAAATATCTCTCGGGCATGCCGGTTTCCTCACGATGTTTTCCTTCACCGATTTTAAGTGATAATTATACAATACGCACATGAATCCGAAAAATCAGAGGTGCGTGCCTAGGGTTCGAACTCGAACAAGACAATAAAAATAATAAATGAAAAACGTGTTAATAGTCTAAAACATTTTTTGTTTTAAAAGTAAAACAAAAAATGTTTTAGACTATTAACACATTCTATTTAAAAGTAAATTAAGTTAGTTTAAAAGTTGTTTCAGAGATTTTAATGAAAATTGACCTTTGACCCATCCTTATCTAATAAAATCTACTAAATCTGAAAATTTAAGAAAAAATCAGAAAATAGTTTTATGTTCAGGGAAATCTAAATGGAGTCTATAGCTAACCATAGAATTTCTCTCAGCATGAGCAAACATAAACTTACTGTTGGAGAACATGTTTTGCAACTACAATATTGTCTATCACTTGAGGGAAGCCGCGGGCAGCCGCGCACAGTTTTGAGACGGAACCCTCAGGGCACGCTTCTTAGTCCTACTCGCAATTGTCCGATTTTTTCTTAAACTCATGTCTTTCAGAACGCAGACCTTTCCATTTCGCTCTATATTATTGCCATCATATTCAAAGATTTGAGACACCAGACTATGTCTTACTTAAACTTATATTATACCAAATTATATCGTTCTACTTAAAATTCTTAATAATGCTTTGTAGATAGTACCTAACACAAAAAGAATTGTCCATCCCATCGGCATAAATTTCCGAAAACCATAAATCTTTAAAAGTGTCTCCGTTAAATTTTCTTCGGGAACTGATATGAACCTTATTATAAAAGAATTAAGGGCTAGAGTGAAAATTTGAAATTGCGAATTTTACTCAAAGTTTTTACGATTCTGAGGGCCTTTGGACATTTATCACTTTGTCAGAGTTCGATTGGCTTTTAATGCAATATACAAGTATAATGTAAGAATAACTTTTAAGAGATTTTCGTAAAACATCTGACAGATTTATATTTATATATTAGATAAACATAATTATTTTGATTTAAAAGAGTGTCCATGGAGTTTCTTGCCCGTTCTTCTCCATAGGGACCTACTGCTTTGAATTGGGCAACTAGCTTCATCTTTCTGACTGACCGACCCCCTTTTTTTTTTTTTTTTTTTTAAGGCTGGGAAATCATCCAATGACTGCTCCCGCTCTGGGTGGAGCGGAAGGGAGTGTCAGACTCTTACTGACTAAAACCCATCCATGTTCCTTCCGTAGCCCTTTATGTTCCGGGGTAGCGGTAACCCTTTCGGACAATCCCGCTTACCCGGCAGGCTTGGCCCTGGCCAAGCCTGCCGGGGCCCCTTCATATGCTGACATCTCTTTGAGGCGCGCGTGGAACATATACGCGCCGTACGGCACGGGTCTGGCGCTGATCGGACGGTGAGTCACCCATTACTCACCGCCCGCAGGCCCGCGCCTACGGTGGCCGGGAGTCGTCACGTGGCTCCCGACGCCCGGAGCGTCTCCCGCGGCGGCTGGGACGGGAGGACCTTTCTCTCCCATCCCACCACCTCCATCGCGAGCATAACTTTTTCGCAGAAGGAGGTGACTGCCTCCCACTCCCTCTCGCCCCGGACCATGGCTTGCACCAGGGCCCTTGACAATTCAAAAGTACCTGTAAGTGGTTTCTTTGAAATAAATGCTTTGAGTTTGAGTTATAAATATTTAAAATACTGATTGACTAATTCACTGCCTCGATGGTCTAGTCGTCGAAAGCTCTACTGCTGAGCACGAGGCCCTGACTTCGATTCCCGGGTCGTGCAAAGTGTTATTGGGTTTTTCCATCTGGATTTTCTCAGTAGCAGCCCGGAGTCTGGAGTCGTGCCCGGTTTATGACAATAGGGTCGCCACCAATTACCTGGGACTCAAACAGAACTGGCGAAATGTAGATGTACTATGGGTATACCTTTGCCTAACCCTTTGTCTATTACTAGCGTGATGTTATGTTATGTTAAATAAAAATTAAAGTAGCATTTCCCGACCGCGTTGTTCTTCTAAACTAGTTTTCGTTTAGGAAATGTATTTCGAAAGGTTAACTCCAACTGCATAACATGATACCTCTTACAGTAGAACCTACAGACACATCAAGCTATCCTAAACTGTAAAACTTTCCCAATTGAAAATGAACCTTATTCCTTTGAAATAACGTTGAAAAACTTTTACAGAAATTTAATAGATTGAAGTAGCTTGATTTGCTGGCCTCTGTACAAGTACTCATTAAGAAATTAAATGAAATCGAATTGAATCACTTTTACACGTCTTGCTATATGGAGTCGGCATTATAGCTCTCTCTGTTCTCTGAGAATACAGACCAAAACCAACTCAGAGATCACAGTCGATTTTAAAGTCCAGATATAATCTGTTCAGATCATGTAAAGAGCATTTAGGCCCGTGTCTGTTAAGGTCTTTTGAGGAAAATTTGCTATTTTCTCGCACTCAACAAAACTGAAAATAAACAAAACCTTGCCTCATAGACAAAGCCAGGAAGTATTTATTCTTAAAGACAGGTACCAAAACCATAACGTTCAGATACGGCTCCCAATAGCATTAGTAAAGTACATTCTGGACTGAATTTCCGTCCATTAACAAAATCAAAGTAGACAGAAGCCCCTCGATCACGTAAATAAGGCGGTGACGTCATCAATATATAAATAGCAAGTTTGTTTTCCTGTGTTTCTGTTTGTAAACAGAAATAAGATAGGAAGTTACTTGTAGTATTGGATTGAGAGATGGAATTACGTCGGTACAAGTGAATCATTCTTAGACTTTGGAAGGGGTAGCAATTGATATTTGAAACGATCAAAAATAAAATATGAAATCACATAGATAAAAGACCCTCGGCTTAAAAACTTCCATCACCGCACAGAAATTAAATATTATGCGAAGATATTTTTGTAAAATTGCATTTAATGCTAATAATAAATAAAATAAAAAAGCCTTTTATTCCATGCAATGACATATTTTTTTTTACAATATTGAAATTAATGCTAATAAGTATTCCATTTGATTCTAAAAATCTGTGACGTCACATTGTTATTATCACATTTCATACAAATCACGTACAAATTCCGCGTTTTGACAATTCATGAAAAGTAACGTTATTGACTACTCTTTCAAATACCCAATTGCATAGTAATCTCCTTTCTAATAAAATTTCTCTCTTTCTGTCATCAAAAATTTGACTTTTGAAAGAAGAAGACAAAACGTTGTGTAACTATACCAACAGACGTTATTATCTCTTCTCTGCGAGACGGAGTGGAACACGCGGGCTCAGTGCGGGCTGGTATTTTTTTTTTTAAGGCTGGGAAATCATCCAATGACTGCTCCCGCTCTGGGTGGAGCGGAAGGGAGTGTCAGACTCTTACTGACTAAAACCCATCCATGTTCGTTCCGTAGCCCTTTATGTTCCGGGGTAGCGGTAACCCTTTCGGAAAATCCGCTGGTCTGGCATATTGTGGCTGAAAGTCACAATACGTCTTCAAATTTTTCGCTCAAGGACTCATGTCGGTTGCCTCACGATGTTTTCCTTCGCCGTTTTGAGAGCAGTGGTGATGAAATCAAATATACAAAGTAACATGCCTGCGTGGATTCGAACTCACGACCTACTCGTAAGTCAGGGCCGATACCACTAGGCCACCACTGTTAACTCATGCACAGAATAACTACTGTCTTTATACCTATATTAAGACAGTAGTTATTGTGTGCGGATTTTGCATATTGGTGTAAAATCGTCAGGATGTTTTGACACCAATATGCAAAATACTTAAAGGGAATACATTCGTGATTCTTGATATTCTGTCAATATCGAAGCGTATCTAAAACTGAATAATCTTCTTTAATCGTCTTCTTTTCGTGTGGTTAGTGACTAACCTGGTGTTAGAGTTTTTAAGCTGCCCATGGGCCTCTGACTTAGCTTCACATGCTGTTGAGAAATATCTCTCAGTCATGCTGGTTTCCTCACGATGTTTTCCTTCACCGATTTTTAAGCATGTAATAACTATACACAATACGCACATGAATCCGTAAAATCAGAGGTGCGTGCCATGGGTTTGAACTCGAGACCTATGACTTGCCAGTCCGACGGTCACACCACGAGGCTATCACTGCTTGGCAATCTTCTTTAATAGTAACACAACACCACCATCAACAACAGTACATACCCTATGGGGTAATTGCTTAGCTTAAGTTTCCCGTCTTTTACGTGAGCTTGGCTGGAGACCGCGACTCTACAAAAGTAAGGTCCTCAGGCTTGGTGGAGCGAGGATCTTCGCAGGGTGGCTGCTATCAGCTGGTTGAGAATTGATGAGCTAGCTGAATGGCGTGCAACTGGAGACGCCTATGTCCAGTGCCTGTAGAAGTCCAGTTGACTGCTACAGGCTGATAATAAGAGTTTTTCGGCAGTACGTTGGCCGCCAAGTTTACATAACTCTGTCTATGAATCCTCCTACAATAATGTTCTACAGTGATTTAATCAAGGGGGGGGGGGGTTCAGGGGGCTTAGGCAAGTGTCAATCGCTCCGTGACGATTCGATTTCGAAAATTGTTGATCGAACAATTCGTTATCTCAGCGGTTCGAATTGTCGAGAACGCCACTTGTCAACGCAATTGTATGGGAATATTGATCGAGTTTTGTTACACAATTTGACATTTTTTGGCACTTAGCAAACGAAAACCATTGATCACGTGACATTTCGAAAGCGTATCTATACTAATATTATAAAGGTGAAAGATTTGATTTTTTGTTTGAAATGAATAGGCTCCGAAACTACTGGACCGATTAAAAAAAATATTTCACCGTTGGAAAGCTTAGTTTTCTAGGAGTAACATAGGCTTTTTATCCCAGGAAAAATAACGGGTCTCACGGGAAAGACCACGGGAGCGAAGCCGCGGGCAAAGTGCTAGTATTCCATACATTTCGGATTTATCTATTTCCTTATATTTAATGAAAATTTGACTTTGTCTAGGCCCCCAGGTTTTCTATCGTCAATTTTGTTAGAGAGTTTTAATAAGAAATATATGCCATCGTCACAGACATTTTATCCAGCAACGACGTACAAAATAAAAATATAAAACACTCATTAATTATCTGTTCGTCCTTCACTTATAATGAGTACTACAAAAATAATTATTACGTCAAGTAAAACCACACATCGTGTCTAGCCAGAATATATAGACTTCATGATAAACTATTTATATCTCTATTAAAATACAGTGGCAACTGGAAACTCTAATGTATTTGGATTATATCCAATGCCTCAACGTTATAGAGCAATGTCGTTCTTATGCGGTGAGAATAATACTGTAGATTTATTAATGCAGGAAGCAAACAAAACAATGAATATAACATTCTATGAGCTCATCATGAAAGACTTAAGCAAACAAATAATGAAAACGAAATAAAAAATACCCATTTCGTTTTTGTACATACAAGAGAAGACAGATGTCAAAGAAAAAGAAACAAAAGAAGATATTAAATAATTTAAATTAAGAATATCAATTTATATGAAACATAAAAAGAGGTTTTATACTTTCTTGTTGGCTCTAACGTATTGTCATCTGGTGGCCTGCACTGAGCTCGAGTATTGGATCATGGCCCGATCCCTCTAATAGAGTACGCTCTGTTTGGTAAAGTTCTCAATGCTCGAACAGACTTTCTACGCGTCTTGGCCTAGTAAATGTGCTATAAGCTGATTCCGATTTTTAATGGATGAAATACTAAAATGAAAAAAATATATTTGACGAAATAAAAATAAGCAAATCACAAAAAAAAATTGCCTCCCGATACGGATTTTCTATTACCAAAGTAGGAGGCCAAATATTAGTTACACGACCTTTCCCTCCGAAATCAAAACATATCCTAGAGTGACATAAGGCAGGAAACCTTTTCATAGAGTCAAATATATTTTCAACACGCATCCGGCAAGGGGTGACGTTGATATGGGCCCCAATTAAATCCAAGCGCGTGTGACGCTGACGGCGTCATAACTCACTTGACAATCCTGACCCTTGTGACTAGTGTTGCCAACTGTATTTTCTCGTAATTCTACGTATTCACACCTTTTTCGCGTTTCAGTTAAAGTACTATGCGATTAGTACGATTGGTTATTTCATTCAACTTCAACCTATGCCCTTACCTATATTTTATTGTACGCCCTAAGAGCAGGACATAGCTGTTCGCAAAAACACCAGCTGTATTATGTACACTTTCCTATGATCCACAATAAAGCTGAATTGAATTGAAATAAAATGAGTTTATGCTCATCGCCTCATGCAATTTTATTTCTGTACTTAATTTTTTATCGGAAAAATATCGATCTTTCATACCATATTTCGATTTAAAAGAGTGTTTGTGGAGTTTCTTGTCCCGTCTTTATAAGTACTCCAACATGTCTGAGTGATTCTTCTCAACAGCATGTGAAACTAAGTCAGAGGCAGCATTGGCAGCATAAAAACTCTGACACTAGGTTAGTCACTAACCACACGAAAAGAAGACGAAGTACTTACTACCCTTTAGAATTCCCTGACCACTCAACCCTTGAAAATTCAAAAGTGCCTGTAATTGGTTTATTTGAAATAAATGCCTCGAGTTTCAGTTTGAACCCATTCTGTGGATAAATTTCATATAATTATTCATTCTTAGTTCGTACTTTTGGTATAATCTCTATCTACACTTTGGTATGAAATAAGCAATGTTTTTTTTAAGTGGAGGGATTTCAAATAAACCAATTACAGGCACTTTTGAATTGTCAAGGTGTCGGTCAGTCAGAGAGATGAAGCTAGTTGCCCATTCCAAAGCAGTAGGTACAATCGGCAAACTCGCCGGTCGACCACCCATAAGGCCATATTCGCTTGCACCTAGCGTACAGTCTCAGCGAGCGTAGCCACGCCCCCTAAAACTTTTTTTGCATAACATCGATAGTCACGCACACGCGGCGCACGCGCATGGCATTGTTAGGTTGCATTGCACTGGCTCTCACTTGAAAAAGAAGTTTTTAAGAATATTTTGCGTTCAGTAGGATGTTATTTGAAAAAATGTTTTGCTCACATATTTTTTTCTTCTTTTGTTTTCCATGTTTATGATTAATTATTACTTAGTTTACTTAATTATTATAGGACATTGATTTTAGTGATTATTACATAAATACGTATAATATTATCACTTACAGCCACGCTATCATATTTGGCATCTCCCTCGCTCACACTAAACCACATTTTTAAGAATGTTAAATGTGCCTTTTTTGACAAAAATTGTTCAGCGACCTAGTAAATAATATGATTTAATGGGCAATTTAAAAAACACATTTCTATTGTGTTATCTAACATCATCATCATTTGCCTAGCCTTTTCTCAACTATGTTAGGACTGTCGGCTTCCAATCTAACCAGATGCAGCTGGGTTTCACATGGAGCGACTACCTATCTAACCTCCACAACCCAGTAACTGGGTAACATGATACCCCTTGGTAAGACTGGTGTCAGATTTTCTTCTTCTTCATCCATAACGACTGTCTAAGATATTCAAATGAAAGCCGGGATCAACTCGGTATGACGGACGGTCACCCATCCACGAAGCAAACTTGGTAAGCTTAGCATAACCTTGTAGATCGACCCGTGCGGCCGTTATTACTTAGCCACGAGCTCCTCTTAATTGTGTTCTTTAATAATCAAAGCTGAATAACTGTGACTGATTTGGATGAATTCAATAATTGCCTCAATGTATTGAAATGTGTTTTGTCATTGCTTAAAATATGTTTTGACCAGAATAATATTTTCAGTGCGTTAGTTATTCGAAATTTTAGTATTTTTCTTGTTTGTTTGCTCGATACGAGTAATATTGTCGATATACTCTATGTTTGTGTTTTGGTAACTCATTAAAGAAATAATTTGTTTTTCGGAATGAGTATTATGTCCCTTAGATACCTAGTTAATATCAGAACCTCGGAGAGATTGAATTCTTAAAGTGTTTGTCCTACTTAAAAAAAATTGAGAAAAATAGACTAGATCCTTTAGTGTCATTTCAAATACTGTTAAAATTTAATTAAAAAAGTGAAAATTTTTATTAGTACTAATTATGATAACTGATTAATCTTCTTCTAATATAATTTCGCGTCCCAGTGCTTGAGGTCGAACACCCCCAAAACGGTTTGATCAATTTTTATGGTATTTTTGTATGTATTTGGTAGACCGGAATGAGAATAGACCATGCCGAAAAAAATATATTTCAGACGAATGTTTGTTAGGTCAGGTAGTTTTATAATAAAAGAAGGTTTTTCAAAAAGTAATTTAATAAATTTACCAAAAATAAACAGCACTGTTTTGTGAATAACAAATAATACAGCAATATTTCAATGTTTTGAAATTGTTTATAATAAATAAATGACTAATAAATAGAATATAACATTATTTATTAAAAGAAACTGCACACCACTGAGTACTCTTTTATGAAATATTAATAATACAATACCTACCTAAATGTTGTAGATATATAGTGGTTCTGGATAGAGACAAGTGATTTACAAAAACATCACAAAAAATCAATAGGTGGTATCTGAATAACAATATGACTTCAGTAAATATTCCACATAAACAAAATCATAACCATCGTAATAGGAAATTTAATCATATCTACTGAATAGAATATGACGATTTTTATTTTATGGTCTCTACCAGCTTCGACAAACAATTTTTATTTACAAATCCTAATGATGGCGCAATCCTTAATGAATGTAAACACAGTCAGTAAATGCAGAGATATCAATTAACAGCAATGCAGAATGAACACCTTTCTAATTTTTGTGATCATAACAGTGAGAGACAACAATAACACGTAATATAAGGGAGGCCTAAAAAGATGTTTACATTTTTATTTACATATTTTTTTTATTAGCTAAACGCTCAATTTCTCCAGGGTATGTGCTCACTCAACTCAATTTACTCAATCAACTTTCAACTCTCAATTTACGTTAACTGAATCTACATTTTAGTTTCGTTTATTTCTCAATAACATAATTTAAACAAAACAATCACTGTCACTGCAAAGATTAACTTCATAGACATTCCGACCATAACACTGTTTTGGTTTTATGACCAGGAGTCGGCAAATAACAATAGGCGGTTTACCTTTTTACTGTAGATAAGTATTTTGCATTGAGATACAAGCAATGAAGCCTACTAAAATTATTTTTAAAGAAGTATTGTTTATAAATTCAAAGAAAGTGCTTTTTATTAGGGTTCATTGTTTGTATCGCACCGCAAAATACTTATCCACAGTAAAAAGGTAAACATCGACTCCTGGTCATAAAATCAACATTGTGTCATTGTCGGGATTTATTTGAAGAGGTAGCGGTAGGTTTGTTTTAACTAAGTTATTGAGAAATAAACAAAACTAAAAACACAACAACACAACACCAACAACATACACCTATACCTATATTTTATTTATTTAATATTTTGTTAAGGCTCCGCCCGCATCTATAATGGCATCGCATCGGTTTCTCATCGATCTTACGAGTACTTCGCAAAGATCCGAGCCTCGAATAGAGTCCCACACTTCATCGCAATGGGTGACGAGCGCTGCTTTGGTCCTCTCATTTCGACTGTCCCATCTTTGGACCATTATTGCCCATAAATTTTCTATAGGATTTAAGTCCGGAGATCGAGAGGGCCATGGGACTGTCCTAATTTCGGGATACTGGAGTAGCCAATTCTGAACTACGCGCGCACGGTGTATTGGACAATTGTCTTGAAAAAAGTAAAATTGGGGAACTTCTTCCCCAGGATACACCGCGCGCACTGTTGGCAGCATCACTTCTTCTAGCAATTCCGCATATACTTGTCCAGTCGCCCTTTCGTTAATGTAATGTAATTCTCCTGGCCCATCAGCGCTCATCCAACCCCACATATTAACTATTATTCTCCCAGATTCGTTATTAGACTTTACGTTTCTCGGCTCGTATCTTGTATTATTTACACGCCATAAATTCCGACGACCATGTTGACTAGACTTAAATGATTTTTCGTCAGAAAATATGGCGCGTGAATAATCGAAATCTCTGTAATCACGGGCGAAACGCACTCTAGCTTCTTTTTGTTCCTGGCCTAATATTATTTTAACTGCCGGCCTCCTATGGTGCACTCCAGCACGATGGAGCGCTGTTCTAATGGCTTGCATGCTGCAGTCGTATTGCTGTGCAAAGCTTGATGTTTTGGTAAAGGGTTCCTCCTGGTAGGTATTAACCATGTGTGCCACACGAGCATCTGTTAGGATGCGCGGAGGGTGAGCACGAGGTCGGTCGGCAATGGAGCCCTCATCGGCGTCCCGTTGAATCCACCGACGGGCAGTAGCTCTCTAAAATAAACATTAAAAGGAAAACATTAATTGATAAAATTAAATTGTATATAAGAAATAATTATTAATCTGTACAATAATACGTGAAGAGAAAACTTTGTACCCCTTTTTAAGTATATTGCGTGCACGGGGAAGTATGAGATTAAGCATTTATAAAGGAGTGCAGAAAGCTAAAATAAATATTAAATAATAATTACGAGTCGAAATTCGACTACTGGGCAACCTCTAGTGAGATTTAATCTACATAGTCTGGTTCACATCTTAAATAACGTGTTAATTAGAGATAAAGGTCCTAAAAATATGAACGATAGCTGATTCGATGCGGAATGATGTCAAGAAAAATGTTTTGAAGAATTTTCTAGCACGCTAAAATTGCAAAAGTTATTAACAAAAAATGTTGAAAAAAAATGGCCCATCGTTTTTCGTTTTCTTTTAGGAATAACAATTTTTTGTGGATATTAAATCTACAACCAATTAGTTGTTTGTACTATTTACGAATTAACAATATTTTGCATAAATTAATATTTATGCAAAAAACTGTTGAGTTAAGTTTGCAACTCCTGTCAATTACGTCAAACTGAATATAGGCAAGGACTGTGGAATGGTAGACCAGAAATCACTTCGAAAAACGTATTTATTACAAATAAAGCTCCTAGAAATATGAACTATAACTCATTCGATGCGGAATTATGTCTAAAAACGAATGAACAATAAAAACATTTAATTAAGACAACAGTTTTTTTTTAAGAAACAATATTTTCTCAAGACAAGACTATGATGATAGTTAAAAAATAACTCTACTAGACCATCTGCTAATTTAAAAAATATTTATAAATAAACGATGTAAAAAGTTTATTCAAACATTATTTATGTTGTGATTTTGATACATAAAAACAACCATAATAATATGACTTATGATTCTAAGATTAGATTTTTCGTTACATAAAAAAAGATATTATAAACAAAACAGACGACTTTTTAGAACTTTAATTATGTGATCCTATTAATTAATATATAAGACGGGCTCTAAGAAGCGACACATTTTAAGAGCAATTATTTAAATATTTTTATTTTCTTAACAAAGGTTCGGATAAATGTTGTTAATTAACAATATACCTAGCCCTACTTGCTGAAAGATGAATTAAAAAAAAAACACGAATTTACTCATTAAAGTGTATAGAATACACCACATTTAAAAAAAAAATTAATCAATATTTAATACATAAAATAACATTTTCTGTGGCGTAGTCACTTTAAGTGTGTTGCGTATATTATTATGCCGTAACGACCCTGTGGCACCGTATTTTCAGTTTTAAATTAAAGTCATAAATAATAGAGATAGAACTCCGGGAGTGTGACGTTTTTATTGGGAATTTCCTTCTCTTTAAGGATCTTTTTTGCAAATTTCTTAAATTTTAAAAGTTTCGGAGTGATTAAGAAATCCGTCAAATAATTTTTTCTAGACACCATTTCGCATCGAATGAGCTATCGCTCATATTTTTAGAAGTTTTATTTTTAATTAACACGTCTTTCGAAAATAATCTAGTCTAACAGGACGATCACAGGGAGATGAGCGGGGAAGCGGAATAGGCGACCGCATTCCAGAGAGGTGAAAACTTAGCTTGACCAAGTAGTAAGTATTATGTAAATAATAAAACCGAACACATTATATAAAAAAAAAAAAAACTGAGCAGCACGGATCTTGAGCGCTTACCTATCTTTTAAGTGAAATAGACCCAATGCCCCCTCTGACACCGAGCGCTCAAGATACATGACGGTAAGTATACCAATTATATTATGTTTTAATAAATATGATATTGACTTACCGTAACATTTAATTCCCGCGATATTTGGGAAATATTATATCCTTGATTGTATAGAACCAAGATTTGGTTCCGTTCATCTCTCGTTAAATTTCGGTTCATTGTTCAAGTCCATAAAACACGCGCACAGATCCACAGAAGAGCGTCCAACAATCCAATTAATACACAGCACAGGTCAACGAGAGAGCAATCAACAAAACTGTCCGGTAAAACAAGCAAGGGTCAACAGTGGGGCAAGATATTATCGGAGTCGGTAAACAAAAATGGTTGTAAGCAAAACACAGAAGTAAGAACGCGCGTCGTCGATTAGCAAAGTGCAAATCACAACTAAAGTAAACAAAGATTATCGCTTCCGATCTATGCGGCTTAAAACGTCCTGATTGGCGGAAGTAAAAAAGGGGTGGAGTTTGCGTATGCATCGCCCGCCAGACTGCTTCATAGGAAACTGTTTTAAAAGTGGTCGAGCGCCAACTTGTCCGATTGTACCTATGGAGAAGAACGGGCAAGAAACTCCATGGACACTCTTTTAAACAAAATATGCTTACAAAATATTGGTTACATAGTTCATATTAATATTATACATGTGAGAACGATGCGGAACGTTAAAAGCATCAGATATAAAATATGTAAGAACTATTCAAGAATTAAATTAAAAGAAGTCTTAGCCACTAAGAGATGACCAGTCCCTACTGACAGCGCCCGTTCACGAACATGACGCATATACGAGTATTAGCACCATTCCGCTCAACCATTTCGAAGGGAGCTAAATGATCCAACACACACGCCACCATCAGCGAGACATTAAAGTGAGCATGGCATACTCTCAGCCGCCAGGGCACATTCAAGTCATTGAAATACGTACCCAGTAAATGGCCGCTTTATAGTAGGTACATAGTACTCACATATGTGCTAAACAATTACACAATTATTAAGAGATTGAATTTATACAATGCAAAGATAGTTTTTTTGTTGTTGATCTTCCGCAGCTCCAACAGTTTTTAGTAATCTAATCAATTATTTGATGCGCCCTTGTGGAGCTGGACTAGCATTGACCCAAGCATTTTTATCAGCAATATAATCTCCCATTTTATAATACGCTTGGCTGGAGGAGGGTCTCTTATTGGTTAAGAGAGGTCTGGCTACTCGTATCGTACTTTCATTTACATTTTTGTATTTCCAAATCTTCTTAGTAAGTCCAAATTAACGATAAAGTAATTTGTACGTCTGCGACTTTTGAGAGCTGAAATTTAATTTACATCTGTGGTTACGTCTAACACTTTGTGATGTATGCTATTGTTACGATAACAAAAAAATGTTTATTATTAGATAACCTGGACCTGTAATTGGCTCTCTGGTGACTATTTCCTCCTTTTTGTTATGATTTTGTTAGCTGTAAGTCCTCCATGTACTAAATAAATAAATAACAGCTAGAAGCAGTGATGTGATCACTGTGACTGTGACTGCCAAGTCATAGGTCTCGAGTTCGAACCCAAGACCTCTGATTTTTGGATTCATGTGCGTGTTGTATAATAATTATCACTTTCTTGGAAATCGCTGAAGGAAAACACCTGATCCTGACCGGACAGTGAGCTACCCATTACTCACCGTCCGCAAGCCCGCGCCGACGCACTACAAAAACCGGAGACGCATAACAGTGTCCATTGTTAATGCCAAATTAAGTCGCACTGTCAATAACTGCTAAGTAATTAGATTCTTTCAGTGTGTTTTTACAGCCGTATAGTGTAATGTTATGCAAACTCATTTGTCTTACTTTACCCGCTTCTTGTGACAAAGAATGAAATGGTGTAGATTTACTTAGCTGTGATGAATCCGCCTCCCCATTTCCCAACTACATTGAGGTCGGCTTCCAGTCTAACCGGATGCAGCTGAATACTAGTATTTTATATGGAGCGACTGCCTATCTGACCTCCACAACCCAGTAACTGGGTAATACGATACCCCGTCAGCTATTCGGGCTTCTGACGACCCGAAACGACTGTCAAATATGCACAAATGACAATCAGGACCAACGTATTCTTAATGCTACTACTGAGCAGCCCATGTCTTGATCGAATTGCAGAGAAAAGTACGTGAAGAAATTAAACTACATATCACCTATTTTCACCCCTGTACTGAGATGAACTTATAGTGCACCCACATTTCACCAGTTACGTTTAAGTTCCATGTAATAGGGGTCGAAAAACCCAATAACACTTTGGCCGACACGAGAATTGAACCCAGGACCTCATGGTCAACAGTAGCGCTTACGACTACTAGACCAACGAGACAGTCATATAAAAAAACAAACAAAAAGAAGGCAATCACTGACTCTAAATATTAAAAAGAGTCAATCAAAAAGACAGATAGAGACTGACCTCCTCGTCAGTCAGTCATTCAATATAATTAGCTGTAAAACTTTTGATCAGGGTAAAATATCTATTAAAAACTATAAAACTCCCTTCAATAACTACATGGGAAACACAAGAAAATCTAACCGTAGCACCATAAATAACCGTAAAGTGACGGAACAGGCACGTATAAATTCCATAATATAATGCCGCACCCCGGCACATAACAGCAAGACGTAAGTGTAAATTATCCCTTTTAGGGAAACTAATCTCGGGGCGTAAGTTGTGCAGTTTAGAGGAGTGTAATATGTTTAACCTTTTGCCCAAGAGTAAAATCGTTTTATCTCATGCTATTTTGATTTGTCCGTTTATACAACGTGGCGCTACGATGGTGTCATTCATTTAACACACGGGTAAGGCCATTAATCATAATGTATATTTTATGTAAATGTCGATACGTTAAAAAAATCGCTAATTGAAAAAAGAAAATTCAAAATAACTAAATAATAAAATCAATTCGTTTACTTTTTGCAGTTGTTTTATCCTAATAGTATTGCTTATTCGTTTTAATTTCATTGATGCGAATGATATCCGTGACCCCGGCGATTGACCGTTGTGCGACAGTTCTGTAAGTAAACGTGTAAGTAAATGTTAGAAAATAGCACCTTAGAGCAACCTCTAAGGTGCTATTTTCTAACATTTTAAATAATAATAACATTTAATGGAAATATAATAATATATATTATCTTCATTGAAAGAAAATGTGTAAACATTTATGTGTGTTGAATTAATGTCACCATGCATTGTAGCGTTGTATGTATAGTTTTTTTTTGGAGATAATAATTATGAAACTAGCGTGTTCAAAATTAATATTTTTCTGGAACTGCCAATCTCCCTGAAGGAGGCCGAGGCCTGAGGGAGGCGTGGTGATAAATTCTTATTTTATATCTAGCATAAAGCCTAATGAGCTTAAAAAATAATAATCACTACATAGTATAAGACAAAGTCGCTTTCTCTGTCCCTATATCCCTATGTATGCTTAAATCTTTAAAACTACGCAACAGATTTTGATGCGGTTTTTTTTTAATAGATAGTGTGAATCAAGAGGAAGGTTTATGTGTATAATTTGTCGACATATTTTGCGGGCGGAGCCGCAGGCGGAAGCTAGTAGATAATAATTCTTACTAGGAGCAGTAAGAGCTCTTCGAGAAGGAGTGGGCTATAATTAATATCGCGTGATCAGGTTGGTGGATGCCGCACAAGTCTTAAAATTTTTGGTTCTAAGTCATGCCGGTTTCTCCACGTACAACTCGTAAGACGGGGCCAATACCAGGTCACCACTGTTTGGCGTGCAGTTAGACAGAATTCGGCCGTTTTTGTGTAACATCTGAAATATGAACTATCTCAGATTTGTTTTACGGCTTTCTCTACATTGAAATTATGATCCTATCAAACCTCAATTATTTATTGAGGTCGGCTTCCAGTGTAACTGGATAGGACTGAATATTTTACTTTTTTTATTGAGTGACTATAATATTCCGACCAACCTAACTAACTATTCTATATTTTAACCTTTCAACCCTGACTGTAACTCTGACTGGTTGTCAGTCTTTCGAGCTTCTGACTACCTACCTAATATGAATAACAACTCCAAATATGAATACTTTCCCATACCTTTTCCCATTATCTTTCTTGGCACAATTCTCCTTAATCCAATTTGTCATACACGACAATGTACGACAGGAGGTGAAATGGTCCCTTACCCACTTTGAGCTCTTAATTAATAATCATTCCGTAACGTATTGTGATATCTTAATTCTACAGTACCAGTTGTTTCCCCCAGGGGAAGCAGACATCTTAGTACAAACGTAGAGAATTTAATGATGTTCATTTTAAATACTGCTACGTCGTTTGTGGCATTCTCTTGAGAGATGTTAGTTACCGTTTCAGGAACGTTGTAAATCCTTGTAAAATAATTATGTAGTTTGTTAGTAACATTTTCGTGTGAGTGAAACTGTTTTAATAGCATGTTCAAGGAAATACATTTGTTATAACATCTATGGTTAATTGAACAAAAATGTTTTTTTTTAATAGTTCATTCTAGGTGTGAGCCCTGACTAAAATTGTTCTAAAATCAATTTTATATTAAAATGCATACATGAAAACGGGTTCCATAAAAAATCCCTTAGAAGTTGTATTTTCACTCATTTCAACACACTTTTACTGCAACTATAATATATGAAACTGAAAATCGGATTTCAATAGAAAAAACACCGGCCAAGAGTGTATCGGACCACTCAAAAAGGGTTCCCAAGTTGGAATTTTATCCCAAAAATCTTGACTACAGTATAGTTGAAAACATGTTCTTCTATAGTAAAACAAACTGCAAATGTAAGTTTGTGATCGCAATTTTTTTTCGTGTGATAAAACTACAAATTAACGACTTTTTCGGGTTTTTTCTTTACTTGTTCTTTAGGAAAGGGCTACGAGAAGTAACTTTTAGCATCAGATTTATTTCTGAGTATCAAAATATGACGTATAAATGACTGTATTTTTTTTATTATGTTGACACTAGATTTTTGTAGAACTCGAAGGGGTCGCTGACCTACTACATATTTGATATTAATTTCAACGTGATCATGTACAAAAGGTTCTTGATACTGACTTCATCCTTCAGACTGACAGATAGACGGTCAACAAAGTAATCCTATTAGGGTTCGCGTTTTGTTCTTTTTAACCGACTTCTAAAAAAGGAGGAGGTTCTCAATTCGACTGTATATATATTTTTTTTTTTATGTTTGTTCGCGCATAGCTCCGTTTCTTGCCAACCGATTTGAAAAATTCTTTTTTTGTTGCAAAGGGTATACTTCCCAAATGGTCCCATAAATTTTTTATCGAAATCGGATAAGCGGTTTTTGAAAAATCAACAAAAATCTAAAAAAAATCCTACTTAATGTATGTGGACGATGTTCTAATAAGTTCCTGTCACTGTAATTTACATACCAGGTAGTGGTATTAAAATTTGAGGGGGGGGGGGTGGGTTGTGTAGGTACCACAACGAAAAAGTGAAAAATAAAAACTTTTACAAAAAATAAAACCGACTTCCAAAAAAAACACTACAAAGTGAAAATTAATTTTGATTTCGGAAGTCGGTGGCAAAAAATGAAAATACAAAACTGAAGACACCGACTTCCGAAATCAAAATTATTTTTCACTTTGTAGTATTTTTTTGGAAGTCGGATTTTGAGTTACGGACCGCAAAAAAATACCCTCTACAAGTTGAGTGAGTTATCACATTAAGTTCTGGTCATCGGTTAAGTGAGAGAACTATAAATCACAATCTATCATGCCCACAATCAGCTAAAAGCAAATCTCAGTTATTCGAATGAAAGATGTAGATGTAGATATTTTTTAACGTTAAGAAATTCTTAGTATCGTTTATTTATTTTATTCACATAATATTTACATACTTAAAAAGACTAAAAGTATTAATAATAACTATGTCATCATCTGCTTAGCCTTTTCCCAACTATGTTGGGGTCGGCTTCCAGTCTAACCGGATGCAGCTGAATATCAATATTTTACATGGAGCGACTGCCTGTCTGACCACCACAATCCAGTAACTGGGCAATACGATACCCCTTGGTAAGACTGGCTGTCAGATTATCGGGCTTCTGAGGACGTTTAACGACTGTCAAAAATGCACAAATGACAGCCGGGACCAACGGCTAAACGTGCTTTCCGCACGGAGGAGTCTCGGTATGTAAAGATCACCCATCCACGGCCAACCCCGGCAAGCTTAGCTTAACCTGGTGGATCGACCTGTGCGGCTGTTAGTAATTAGCCACAAGCTCCTCATTATTAATAATAACTATGTACAAGTATATAAAACGAAGGGGAAAAAAATTTAAGGGCATCAAAAAATTCGTCCTCATCTCTGTCAAAAGGAAAAGTTTCCAAAAGGCAGGCAGCATTGCCGCGTTGTACCTATGGCAATGCTGATTCTTTGACCATATTTATTAATTTTGAACAGAGTTCCAAAACACACGAAAAAGATAAACAATGTAGTTAGTAAAATTGGGAGATAACAAAAATTTAGTTTACAGGATGAATTTGAATTCATGAGCAATATTTTAAGGTACCATTGTACTCATCATTATTAACAACTTTTACTTTGGGAACACACCTGATATCACGACAAAAGAACCTGCTGTTTCTTACATTTGACGAGTTATGCGAGCATAATGTATGGAACAGCAAATTTTTTTGTCGCGATTTCAGATTAGTTCCCATAGTAAGAGTTACAATTTCACCCTGAATAAGTACTAGTTTAAGATGATTATAGTGTAAGCAATAAATTACGGAACTACGGAACGATTCATAATCATAAAATTATTTTCAATCATCACTGCTCTCAAAACGGTGAAAGAAAACATTGTGAGGAAGCCGGCATAACATTTTTTGTTTTTATACAACGATGAGGAAGCGATGCCTCCCTGGTGCGCCGCGTGCGGGGCAGCCCCAACATCATCCTGCACCCTGAATAAGTACTAGTTTAAGATGATTATAGTGTAAGCAATAAATTACGGAACTACGGAACAATTCATAATCATAAAATTATTTTCAATCATCACTGCTCTCAAAACGGTGAAAGAAAACATCGTGAGGAAGCCGGCATAACATTTTTTGTTTTTATACAACGATGAGGAAGCGATGCCTCCCTGGTGCGCCGCGTGCGGGGCAGCCCCAACATCATCCTGCGCTGTGTGGCGAGCAGACTCGATTGTCTATATGTGAGTCGCTGCTGCAAGCTGTCCACATCTGTGATATGCGTGTGGTTTAAGGTTAAGTGGATCGGACGGTGGAAGATGGCTTGCACCAGGGCCGGGCGCGAGAGGTCTCCGCCAATTGCATAAAGAACGCTTTTCAAACAGAAATAACAATTATTTCAATTTTTAAAACATTGATAAAACCCAGAATACAGATCCAAAACAAAATTACAAAAGTCATTGTCACCTGTGTCACCCGCTCTAGCAAAATGAATCAAAATGCTACCTACGCAAAGTTAGGGCATAAATTTAACGAGCAGAACAAGATACTACGTCCCACGACTTACGGCCTGACGTTTATGAGACTTAGTAACATTGAATCCAGATAAGAGTTGAATTTCCAGGAATATTCAAACATGTACAGCCTGCCCTTGAGGCTATTTTAAAGTTTAAATTATATTTTGGCAATACCCATTTCTCGCTTAAGAATATTGAATCATAATACCTACTAACAGCAGCACGGATCGATCCAACACGTTAAGCTACGCTAGCCGAGGTTGATCCATGGATGGGTGACTATCTTTACATATCGCACATTCGGCGGGTATTTAAGTCAATCAATCTGCCTAGCTATTTCCCAACTATGTTGGGGTCGGTTTCCAGTCTAACCGGATGAAGATGAAATACCATTATTTTACATAAAACGACTGCCTATTTCTCGCGGTCAGTAACTGGGTAATACGATACCCCTTGGTAAGACTGGCTGTCAGACTTTCGGGCGTCTGTCTACCCATAACGACTGTCAAAGATGCACTAACTACAGCCGGGAAAAAACGTGCTTTCCGGGTCACGGAGGAGTCTCGGTGTGTAAAGATGGTCACCCATCCACGGGCAACCCTGGCAAGCGCAGCTTAACCTGATGGATGTTATTACTGAGCCACAAGCTCCTCTACTGATTTTACTTATAATAATTGAGGAAACAACCCTAGTGACAAGTATATTTGTTCCTAGTTTGTTTTTACAATGTAGGTATGTGTTTCTAAGTGCTGCGACGCATTTGCTGATAAATAAAATATTATGTTTAATTTAAAGTACGTAACAGCCAGTCACACGTAACTTAAACAGTAACTTTAGAGGTGTCCCTTTCAAAGACTTTGAAAGTGTATACTTCAGAATTGAAGTGATATTTCTAGTATAGAATTGCATCAATAAAATTTCTGTGGAAAAGCAAAACGTTAACAGCGTACATCAAAGGTAGCGTAAGAAAACTTTTGATACCCAATTTCGAAAGTACTTTTTCTTGTTAGTGAACCGTGTCGGTGTCGATGGGCCATGAGATGAGCGATTTTGTTATTGCAAAGAAAACAACACTGGTTTTCCCCGTGTCTGCGGCTCTAATTGTAATGGATGATAATTCCGTGGTTGTGGCGAAGTCATAGGTCTCGAGTTCGAACCCAAGCCACGCACCTCTGATTTTACAGATTCATGTGCGTATTGTCTAATTATCACTTGCTTAAAAATCGCTGAAGGAAAACATCGTAAGGAAACCAGCACCAGCATGTCGGAGAGATTTTTCTCAACAGTATGTGAAGCTAAGTCAGAGCCCGTGGGCAGCATAAAAACTCTGACACCAGGTTAGTCAGTAACCACACAAAAAAGAAGAACAAGTGGCAAAGTTTTGGTCAAACAAAATTTAATATACATGATTAGAAGGAGCCAGTAGGCGGGGCCTGAGTGCTTCGAGTTTTGCGGAGTTCCACATATGTCTGCGTCACGCACACAACACGCACATCAGTAGTCTTACGGTGACAAAAATTAAAAAAAAAATGAAATCTGGAACGACTACGACTTAAAGAATAAAAATAAAAGATGAACCAGGAAGTACACCAACGAGGAAGTCACCTCACTTTTAAGACTGAATAAGCAAATACTTTTGATTACCTCATACCTCTTCTTTTCATCACCACTGCTCTCAAAACGGTGAAGTCGTGTCCTAGAACCAAAAATTCGAAGACATGTAATATCCGCCAGCCCGCACTAGACCCGCGTGGTGGACTATGGCCCACTCTCTGTCTTAGAGAGGAAGCCTGTGCTCCAGCAGTAGGAATATTATAGGCTGATTATGTATGATGCCCTCGCTCCTAAAATTTTTCAACGCTGTTTTAAAGGCCACGTTAGGCGGGTGGTATGTCTCCATTCATTTCTAGAAAATCTATTCAGAGATTTACATTTTTATAACTTTCGGTATAAAAAAATAAATACGTTGCAATATAACTTTTATTATGTGTACTTTACGGTTTTTTGGCTTTGTTTTTTAAGTGAAAATCATTAGTTTGTCGTGTCCCATGAAAATAAGACTCTTAGTTCTTCAATTCTTTTTCTGTTCCACTTACAGTCTGACAAAAAGCCCGAAAGTCCGACAGCCAGTCTTTCCAAGGAGATTCGTATTACCCAGTTACCAACTAGGTTGTGAAGGTCAGATCGGCAGTCGCTCCATGTAAAATACATGTATTCAGCTGTATCCCGTTAGACTGGAAGCCGACCCCTTTTCCCAACATAGTTGGGAAAAGGCGAGGCAGATTGATTGCAGATAAAAAGTGATAGAAATAATTTTAAAATCCAAAGCTTATTTCCTGTTTTTATTGGTGTTGAAAACACGGTTGCACCGCGTACAGAGGGGTTGATCAGTATCGTTGAATGTGTTGGTATATGACAGCTTTGAGTGACTTTTGCGTAATCTGCAATGGTGTTTCTTCTGTAGGTTGCCAAAACGATTTGTTTTTCCATGTTGGAGTCATTCTAACCGAATGCAGCTGGAAACCAGTATTATATATAGATCCACTGACCTCCAAAGCACAGTTACTGGGCAACGCTATTCCACTTTGATAAGTCTGGTTGCCAGATGGTTGTCAAAAATCTACGAATTCAGAGTGGGATCGTCCGAAAGGGTTACCGTGACCCCGGAACATAAAGGGCTAAGGAAGGAACATGGATGGGTTTTAATCAGTAAGAGTCTGACACTCCCTTCCGCTCCACCCATAGCAGGAGGAAACATTTGATGATTATCCCCCTCAAATTAAAAAAAAAGACTAAAACTAATTAACTTATAAGTGAATCGTAGTGTACGGGTGAAAAGGCAGTAACTGTACGTGAGCTCAATAGGGTTAGTTTCACTTTTTTTTTTCAGTAGGTAGCCGGGAAATTAAAGAAAAACTTTATGGAGCGTGAGCTCGTTTTATATCAAGCAGGGAAAATCTTATGCTGCAGCTGGGAGTAAAGTAAAGTAAAAGAGATGCTGTGTGTGTTTTTAATGCATTTGAATTTAGAACAAGGTTGTTTTTAATCAATTCTGTTTGTTGTTTCTTGTAGATGGTTAAGTGAAATTGTTAAAACCCATCCTTAAATTAATGGTAAACCATTTTTTTTATATAATGATTCGCTGGGGTTAGTTTTGTTTTAAATATTTCCGCATTTTAGTGGGATTTTAATCTGGGTTTTCAGGTTAATAGTGAAATTATTATATCTGTAATTAGTAACATCAATTATGTCCACTTTCTTTTTTTACACCAGTTACGGGGTACGGGGTAGAGGCAACCATAGACACAATAAAAGACTAAATTTAGATTAAAAACTATGAGTTATTTCTGGTAGCTTTGTGTCAAGAAACATAACACTCTCTAAGGTTAAATGTGCCGGTGATAATAGAAAATACCAAAGACAGTTCAATTTTACGCGTAGACGAGTTTCCGATTTGCCTAATATCCAAAACTCTGAATAAAATATGCGTGAATGAAGACCAGTCTCTGGAAATTTCAAACTCAAACTCAAAGCATTTATTTCAAATAATCCAATTTTCTGTATGGGTACCAAGCTATGTTTAGGTAAACCTATTCTTCTTTTGTTACAGTAATGAATCAAGTAACGAATGACAAAGATTTAAGTTTATTTATTTACTTGTTCATTAATATTTACGAATAAATTCATATAAACTCATAATGAATTCTTTAAATAATGCAATTCTTTAAAATTGCGATTTTCACCATTATTTAAAGTGAATTCTTTAAATAATGGTGAAAATCGCAATTTTCTCGCATTTTTTTGATTACCCATTCATCCAGTTTCGATTTCCGTGTTTTTTTTATCTGTAATATTTATGTATTTCAAAAAAATATGCATATAAGTAGTTTATTAGCCATCTCGTTACCATAACACAAGCACTAGGTTGCTTTTTTTTAAATTATTATTTTTATTAAAGAAAAGTTTACAAAAAATCTTAATTTATGAACTATGCCCCACAAAACGGTTTTCACGGTTTGTCTATGGGAACGGAACGTAATATCACTTTATAACTAAGTACTATATTTTATACTACAACCTTATCCACAGCTTAGCTTGGGACTATATGGCGTTGTGTGAAATATCCAAGGATTTTGTTATTATTATTAAGAAGAACAACGCGGTCACACAAACAGACGAGAACAGCGACTTTATTTTTTTATTTTATATAAATTTACAATGAACCACTTTTAGGATGTTATTTTTGGCTCTTCGCCTCTGACCGCATCCTGTCCCATGTATCCACCTAGATATCGGTGAGATTATTTGATGCTGTGTGTACTAGCATACTTAAGTATACCCGGATCATGTGTACCAAGCAAAAAAGAAAAAAACAATGTTATTATTTAAATTAATATTAAAGCCATTGCTACTGTTCGCATTCATCACGATCCATCATGACCAACAATACAAATACGGTTAACATTTTAACAAAAAGGTGCTCTCAAAACTGAAGGAAAACATCGTGAGGAAACTGGCATGTCCTATAACCAAAAATTCGAAAACATATAACATCCGCCAACCCGCACTGAGCCCGCGTGGTGGATTATGGCCCACTCCCTCTCTTAGAGAGGAGGCCTGTGCTGCCCGCCGTAGGAACATTATAGGCTGATTTATCTATACATATAATAAATTTGTAGAAAAGTGGTGTCTGTACAATAGAAATAAATAAAAAAAAAGTAGCAGGGGTTGTTATTATATCGATGCCGAACCCGAAATTGTAATTAATTTTTTTTTTTGTCTGTTTGTCTGTTTGTCTGTGTGTTTGTGCACGCTAATATCAGAAACGGCTTATTCGATTTAGATACGGTTTTCACTAATATATTGTAGTAAGCTTCACTTAACATTTAGTGTTTATTTCATGTCAATCGGTTCATAAATAAAAAAGTTATGTCAATTTAAAGAATCACGGCAAACATTTGTTAAGGTATTCTATCAGAGTACGTATACGCATCGCGCCTGCGCGTCCGTGGCTATATAAAGCGCGCTGAGAGCCGCGCCGCTGTTATCCAGCTGTCCCTTGCTGTCCTCCCCCAGCGACGCCCTAAGCCGAGGTCCGTACCCCACAGGGCCCCCCTTAGCGTGTAGTCGCTTAGTTTGTAAGTTTTTATAAGCCCTGGCTGGAGGCTACAATTCTTTTGTGGTATCCACAGGCAAGTCCGGTTATGCAATATACAACCCTATGGTTGAGCTGCGAGATGTCATTATCAAAAAAAAAACACGCCGCTGCCATAAGGATTCAGTTATTCGTAGCGAACGCACATATCCTGGAGAGTATAGGCGAATAGTTGCATTCGATTATTACGATTCACTTGAATACTGACTGTTTGCATATTTCATTTATTTATATTTTAGGGTTTGTAGGTTAGGTTCTTTTTCTAAATTTTCCTTAAAATCTATCTATAATATAATAAAACAGTAAAAAAACTGTGTCTGTACATTGAATATATTAAAAAAATAATTGAGGGGGGTTTAGAAACAGTAATAGAGCACGAATCCGACAAAAAATCGGTCTGTTTTTTTGTACACGCTAATCTTCGGAACTACTGGACGGATTTGAATGTTTTTTTTTTGTTGTTTAGGTATCTTTCCCTACTTTTCTTTAAACGTTCTTCTCTTTCGTCGTTACTTTCTGCCAAACGGCGCTGTCTCATTTGAGCAGCGCGTTTAGTAGGCCTACCCATATTAAACAAAAAGAATTTTCTTTCTATTTAAGATTGAAAAAGAAACTTCAAAACTATGAACTATGTACAAACTTAAACTAAAAACTAGAAAATAAAATTATTTTTCAATAAAAAACAAAAACCGCTTCAAAAACCTAATAAACACTAAAAATTTAAAAATAATATTAAATTGAATAACTATAATCAAGAATTATTAACCAAAATAACCTTACCTAACTTTAATCTACATTATATTTTACAATTTAACAATTTTTGGAGTCGGTGCCAAGCCCGCACTCACAAAATATTAACCTAAAAAAGTACAATAGCAGCAAAAAAACAAAACAAACTGAAAAATAACTACAACACAAAACAGAATATCAACTGAAGAAGACAGAGTTGTTTTGAAAAGGGTACAACGCCATCTATCGAGCACTGACTAAAACTTTTAACAGCTTTGTAAAAATATCAGTACCTTATAATATGATATTCATTTACTCCCGTAAACTATTGTAATAAAAATTAAGGGAAAATATTTTATGGTCATATTATACACTTGGCTTGGCACCGACTCCAAAAATTGTTAAATTGTAAAATATAAGGTTATTTTGGTTAATAATTCTTGATTATAGTTATTCAATTTAATATTATTTTTAAATTTTTAGTGTTTATTAGGTTTTTGAAGTCGGTTTTTGTTTTTTATTGAAAAATAATTTTATTATACCGTACCGAGTTATTACTAAACACGTATAGTATACGTAGTGTAATTGAATGCCCCTCTGTCGGAATGACGTCTTAGCAAAAGTTGTCCAATCTGATGAGCACTTTCTGTTGACTTATAAAAATCGAAGATCTGGAACACCTGCTGTAGAACTCCAAGAGCCCAGCTACACCATAACACATATAGGAATGACGTCTTAACAAAAGTTGTTCGGTCTGATGGTCATTTCCTATTGACTTATAAAAATCGAAGATCAGAAATATCTGATGTGGAAATCAAAGCTATCACTAATTTCACTGTATAATTACAAAATAACATAAGCTGGGAGTACTTCCACGTGGTGAAGGCGGTAACAGTTTAGGACTGATTTTCGCTGACGATGGTACATACGCCAGCACATCAAGCTATCCATAACTGTCAAATTTTCTCAATTAAAAATGAACCTTATGTCTTTGCAATAAAGTTGAAATACTATCAAAGAAATTTGACAGATTGTGGTAACTTGATGTGCTGGCCTCTGTACTTATATCATTAAAAATTTGACTCTGCTGGCCAAAACTCCCATTTATTTTTTTATTTTACTAAATTCTTCGGACTTATGTTATTTGAGTGTTTAATTTCCTCTTCTATTTATCTTCGTGACACAGTAGCCTACCCGATAACGCCTGGGAGCAGTCCCTTAGATTTTAATTGATCACTTATATTCACAACTAGCTTCTGCCCGCGACTTCGTACGCGTATCCTGTTGCTTATGCCAGCGACAACGGGGTCGTCAAAATCGAAGATCTGAATCACGATCAGCGGTCAGTCGCGCATCACGTTCCCCACTTGTCTCTAGAGACCTAAAAGTCGATGCGTAGATACGCTTGGAACTCAAGCGTAATTCTCTATCCGTGAACGTCTCCGATTCGCGAGACAATGCATGACTTGCACGATCTGTGGTCAGTCGCGCATCATATTCTTCATTGGTCTCTAGAGACCTGGATGTAGATTCGTAAATACGCTGAGAACGCAGGCGTGGTTCGCGATCCGAAGAGGTTTCCACGGAGCGAGTTGCAGCCGGATGTTTTCAAACAGCATCAAGTCTCTCGTGACGCTCTTTGGTAGATCCTTGGGATCTTATGATCTTCAATCTTTTAGCTCTTTTGAAACATTGGGAAAGATTTGACCTCTTTCTAGGCATGGTTATAGTTTTATTGTGAATTTATGTGATCAATTAAAATCTAAGGGACTGCTCCCAGGCGTTATCGGGTAGGCTACTGTGTCACGAAGATAAATAGAAAAGGAAATTAAACACTCAAATAACATAAGTGCGAAGGCATATTTATTTGTTAAAATAAATAGGAGTTTTGGCCAGCAGAGTCAAATTTTCAATGATATAAGTACAGAGGCCAGCACATCAAGTTACCACAATCTGTCAAATTTACTTTGAGTTTGAGTTTCAACTTTATTGCAAAGACATAAGGTTCATTTTTAATTGAGAAAATTTGACAGTTAGGGATAGCTTGATGTGCTGGCGTCTGTACCATCGTCAGCGAAAATCAGTCCTAAACTGTTACCGCCTTCACCGCGTGGAAGTACTCCCAGCTTATGTTATTTTATAATTATACAGTGAAATTAGTGATAGCTTTGATTTCCACATCAGATGTTTCTGATCTTCGATTTTTATAATTCTATAAGAAATGACCATCAGACCGAACAACTTTTGCTAAGACGTCATTCCTATGTGTTATAGTGTAGCTGGGCTCTTGGAGTTCTACAACAGGTGTTCCAGATCTTCGATTTTTATAAGTCAACAGAAAGTGCTCATCAGATTGGACAACTTTTGCTAAGACGTCATTCCGACAGAGGGGCATTCAATTACACTACGTATACTATACGTGTTTAGTAATAACTCGGTACGGTATAATAAAATTATTTTTCAATAAAAAACAAAAACCGACTTCAAAAACCTAATAAACACTAAAAATTTAAAAATAATATTAAAATGAATAACTATAATCAAGAATTATTAACCAAAATAACCTTACCCAACTTTAATCTACATTATATTTTACAATTTAACAATTTTTGGAGTCGGTGCCAAGCCAAGTGTATAATATGACCATAAAATATTTTCCCTTAATTTTTATTACAATAGTTTACGGGAGTAAATGAATATCATATTATAAGGTACTGATATTTTTACAAAGCTGTTAAAAGTTTTAGTCAGTGCTCGATAGATGGCGTTGTACCCTTTTCAAAACAACTCTGTCTTCTTCAGTTGATATTCTGTTTTGTGTTGTAGTTATTTTTCAGTTTGTTTTGTTTTTTTGCTGCTATTGTACTTTTTTAGGTTAATATTTTGTGAGTGCGGGCTTGGCACCGACTCCAAAAATTGTTAAATTGTAAAATATAATGTAGATTAAAGTTAGGTAAGGTTATTTTGGTTAATAATTCTTGATTATAGTTATTCAATTTAATATTATTTTTAAATTTTTAGTGTTTATTAGGTTTTTGAAGCGGTTTTTGTTTTTTATTGAAAAATAATTTTATTTTCTAGTTTTTAGTTTAAGTTTGTACATAGTTCATAGTTTTGAAGTTTCTTTTTCAATCTTAAATAGAAAGAAAATTCTTTTTGTTTAATATGGGTAGGCCTACTAAACGCGCTGCTCAAATGAGACAGCGCCGTTTGGCAGAAAGTAACGACGAAAGAGAAGAACGTTTAAAGAAAAGTAGGGAAAGATACCTACACAACAAAAAAAAACATTCAAATCCGTCCAGTAGTTCCGAAGATTAGCGTGTACAAAAAAACAGACCGATTTTTTTTCGGATTCGTGCTCTATTACTGTTTCTAAACCCCCCTCAATTATTTTTTTAATATATTCAATGTACAGACACAGTTTTTTTACTGTTTTATTATATTATAGATAGATTTTAAGGAAAATTTAGAAAAAGAACCTAACCTACAAACCCTAAAATATAAATAAATGAAATATGCAAACAGTCAGTATTCAAGTGAATCGTAATAATCGAATGCAACTATTCGCCTATACTCTCCAGGATATGTGCGTTCGCTACGAATAACTGAATCCTTATGGCAGCGGCGTGTTTTTTTTTTGATAATGACATCTCGCAGCTCAACCATAGGGTTGTATATTGCATAACCGGACTTGCCTGTGGATACCACAAAAGAATTGTAGCCTCCAGCCAGGGCTTATAAAAACTTACAAACTAAGCGACTACACGCTAAGGGGGGCCCTGTGGGGTACGGACCTCGGCTTAGGGCGTCGCTGGGGGAGGACAGCAAGGGACAGCTGGATAACAGCGGCGCGGCTCTCAGCGCGCTTTATATAGCCACGGACGCGCAGGCGCGATGCGTATACGTACTCTGATAGAATACCTTAACAAATGTTTGCCGTGATTCTTTAAATTGACATAACTTTTTTATTTATGAACCGATTGACATGAAATAAACACTAAATGTTAAGTGAAGCTTACTACAATATATTAGTGAAAACCGTATCTAAATCGAATAAGCCGTTTCTGATATTAGCGTGCACAAACACACAGACAAACAGACAAACAGACAAAAAAAAAACTAATTACAATTTCGGGTTCGGCATCGATATAATAACAACCCCTGCTACTTTTTTTTTATTTATTTCTATTGTACAGACACCACTTTTCTACAAATTTATTATATGTATAGATAAAACTATAACCATGCCTAGAAAGAGGTCAAATCTTTCCCAATGTTCCAAAAGAGCTAAAAGATTGAAGATCATAAGATCCCAAGAATCTACCAAAGAGCGTCACGAGAGACTTGATGCTGTTCGAAAACATCCGGCTGCAACTCGCTCCGTGGAAACCTCTTCGGATCGCGAAGCACGCCTGCGTTCTCAGCGTATTTACGCATCCACATCCAGGTCTCTAGAGACCAGTGAAGAATATGATGCGCGACTGACCGCAGATCGTGCAAGTCATGCATTGTCTCGCGAATTGGAGACGTTCATGGATAGAGAATTACGCTTTAGTTCCAAGCGTATCTACGCATCGAGTTCTAGGTCTCTAGAGACAAGTGGGGAACGTGATACGCGACTGACCGCTGATCGTGCAAGTCATGCATTGTCTCGCGAATCGGAGACGTTCACGGATAGAGAATTACGCTTGAGTTCCAAGCGTATCTACGCATCGACTTCTAGGTCTCTAGACACAAGTGGGGAATGTGATGCGTGACTGACCGCTGATTGTGCAAGTCCTGCATTGTCTCGCGAATTGGAGACGTTCACGGATAGAGAATTACGCTTGAGTTCCAAGCGTATCTACGCATCGACTTCTAGGTCACTAGAGACAAGTGGGGAACGTGATGCGTGACTGACCGCTGATCGTGATTCAGATCTTCGATTTTGACGACCCCGTTGTCGCTGGCATAAGCAACAGGATACGCGTACGAAGTCGCGGGCAGAAGCTAGTTAATAATAATAATATATAATAATATTATAAAGAGGTAAAATTTGTAAGTTTGTATGTAGGGGGTAATCTCCGGAAATAAAGATCCAATTTAAAAAAAAAATTCACTGATAGACAGCTACATTATTCCTGAGTGCTATAGGCTATAAATTATATTTATATCATATATATTAGCCGAGCTATCGCAATTTTCGTCTAGCATGTCGGAAAGAAATACCTCCGAAAACAGAATTATTTGCATGCGCTGCCTAAACAGTTGTTTAAATTGAAAGCAATGTCTGGAATAGCATAATATAAGCTATCCCGGAAAAATGTACGGTTCCCGTGGGCTAAATTCCTACATACACGCGGGCGAAGCCGCTGGCAAAAGCTAGTTATGTATAACATTATAAGTGCTACGGCACCCTTAGTGCGCGAGTTGGACTCGCACTTGGCCATTTTTAAAACACGTGCTACACAAGACGTCTCACAAACTCATAACTCCACTTTTATAGACCACTTTGCACTGTTTAACTGCTCTCTTAGTCGGCATTTAGCGTTACCTTAATTGCCACTTAGTTTGGGCTTACATATTGTTATTGTCGCGTTTAAAGTGCAGTATGGCAGTAATAACGTCCTGGCAGTGGAGGGTAGTTTGTAATAATCTGTCAGGCTTTATTGTGTAGTCTGGTGTTTATGTTAGAACAACTGAGACCCTTGTGATGAGGATACGGGCAAACACTATTTGAGCTTTGAAATACTATATTACGTAACATTTTTAGGGTTCTGTACCCAAAGGGTAAAACGGGACTATAGTAGGTACTAAGACTCCGCTGTCCGTCCGTCTGTCACCTTGCTGTATCTCAAGAAGCGTGATAGCTGAACTGTTGAAATTTTCACATGTATTTCTGTTGCCGCTATAACAACAAATACTAAAAAACAAAATAAAATATATGTAAGGGGGGCTCACATACATCAGGCATGAGTTTTTTGCCGTTTTTTTTAGATAATGGGACGGAACCCTTTTTTCGCAAGTCCGACTCGCTCTTGGCCGGTTTTTTTCTATTCCCCGTACAGTTAGGCAGAGGTGTACGTGGACATAGTTCACCTAAATTAAAATCAAGTAAACAAAATGATCCAATCTACCTAGCCTATGTTGGGGTTGGCTTTCATTCTTAATGGATGCAGCAGAATACCAGGATCCCAATTATGTATCTTTGAGTTAAGCAACACGACATTGACACTATCGACACACTACAGACATTGTGTTAGGTTAGGTAAAAATTACCATAAATAATTTGTAGAATACCAAATGTCAATGACTAGTCTATTAAGACACTACTTACACACTACCGTCACACTATTGACTAGTTGGTGTTTTTCAGAATTGGGCACCAGTATTTACACGGAATATCTGACCTTCACAACCCAGTTACTTGGTGACCACGACACCCCTTGATACGACTGGCTGTCAGACTTTTGGGCACCCGACTAGGTACTCGTAACGACTGTCACAGATCTACGAATGACAGTCGCTACCAACAGTGGCATAAAGTTCGCATGTTGTGGAAGGGATCGCGGAACCATCAATCGACTTAGTCATGAGCCCCTTATAAAATAAACTGAGCCTATTTTGGAAAATCCAACATAGTTTTAGTAAGAACTATCCAATGGGGAGACCTGATAAATGATTGACACATCCATTGGCATAAAGCCAACAATTCAATCAAAAACATTAGTAAAAGTTCGGCTCTATACATAAAACATTAGCCTTTATCTCAATAGAAATAAGGACGTAAGTAGACGCAAATATAATTTTGTAATAACTCGATTTAGTGGAGAAATAATTCGTTTGAAAGGATCGATTGTTGGGGACTGTCTAGGAAAGATACGATTTATTATTTATTGATGTAATTTGTCTGGTCATGGGAGGAACATTGGTTCTTGTTGGTTGGACTAGATACACCATGCAAATATTGGATCCAATTTACTATAATTTGTCACAAAGGAAGCGGAAAATTGGAAGTGCCAAGACAGAAATGTGATGTCATGGAGGAGATAGAACAAAGGGTTTGCATACAGGAGCAGCATATATAAAATACCTATACAAAATCTATTTCGGTAGGTACTCCTTGTGTTTTCCAGAGTCAAAAAAATATTACAAAAGAGCAGGAATTCCTAAAACTTTATTTTTTGTGATACTTTTAATATAACCTGGCCAACTTTCAAAGTTTGTACTCATATTGGCAAAGAAAGATGAAAAATAAACCATCTGTCTAGCCTTTTTCAACTATGTTGGGGTCAGCTTCCAGTCTAATCGAATGCAGCTGAATACCAGTATCTTACATGGAGCGACTGCGTATCTGACCTCCACAACCCAGTAACTGGGCAATACGATACGTCTTGGTAAGACTGCCTGTCAGATTTTCGGGCTTCTGACGACCCGTAACGACTGTCAAAGACGCACAATGACAGCCGGGACCAACGGTAAAACGTGCTTTCCGAGACACGGAGGAGTCTCGGTATGTAAAGATGGTCACCCATCACGGCCAACCCCGGCAAGCGTAGCTTAACCTGTTGGATCGACCTGTGCGGCTGTTAGTACTTAGCTACGAGCTCCTCAAGTGAAAAATAAACCAATTGAATTAAAGTAATTCCTTAATCCTTCCGTATCAAAGGGTTTTAAAAACAAACTGACCCATTTATGCCAGGCCTTATAAAATACAAATATAGAATTTGATTCACCACTGATAACGCCTTTTTTTTGAGTATGTGAAATCATCAAATGACTCCTCCCACTCTGGGTGTAGCGGCAGGGAGTGCCAGACTAAAACCCATCCATGTTCCTTCCCTAGCCATTTATGTGCCGGGGTAGCGGTACCCTTTTGGACAATCCCGCTGATCCCCGGCCTTAATTTGTACACTCGTTTTTCTTGCCGTGAAAAAGTACGATTTATTCGCCGTGTGTGTCTGTGGAAGTTTGTTGACACACACGTTTTTTCTACGGCGCGGTTTATTCGCGGTACCCCGTGCCGTGCGTATAAGGCCACCTGTCAATCCCTTTGATGGCTGAGTAAATTAGAATAGTTATTTGTGAAACATTAAACCACGAACCAAAATGTTGTTCCTATAAACATTTAGGATGAATTTCACCAATGAACGGAACGCGATTAGCACACGCGACTAATCGCATCGGAGAACTGTATCAATATTTCGAAACATTAATGACACTGACAAATCTTGAACAAGGTTTAACACATTAGATGTTCGCCTACTAGAAACCGTTTGCTTATAAGAGCTCAAAGATTTATACGGTTATATTTATTGTCGTTTCGAGAGAATTTTTCTTATGAACCTATGGGGTTCATACGACATTTGAGGGGTTGAATAGGACAAATAAAATGCTAAGACAAGACTAAAATTAAGACTTGATCATTTATGCCATCTCACCACTGACACAGAAATTTACTTCAAACAGTATCCAACAAAAGAAAAAGACATTATTATTAAAATATTCAATTCAGATCATTTCCTAATTTTTTCTTACTGTATTCAATTGAGGCGTTTTTGTTGAATAAATTACATTTTGATTTCCACTGAAGATTGTGTTCGCTCTGACGGCGTTCGCATTTTTCTTGCTTCATTTTTAGTCTGTGTTTAGCAGATTTTTCGAGATGAAAATGTTGGTTTTTCATATCGACTTGAATTGACTAAGATATTATTTTTATGCGATAGGATTTGCAAGACGATTACTTTATTGTTCAATGGAATAAAAATATGCCATCAGCTGGTTTTACTGAATTTTCGATAATCATTTTTGGGATCATAATTTAAAAAGTCTAAGTCAAAGTCAAAAGCTATAAGTCAACGTCAAAACATTTATTTTATAGGCCATTTTGAACGCCAAAATTAATAAGTAAAATAGAATTGCTATGTAAAAGAATGGCCAAGAAACTCCCTTGTTACTATTTTAAAATGGTTTGTATACATTAAAATAATTACATCTGAATACGGTGCGCCTAAAGTAAAAATACTACACCACAAAAGAAAAACAAGTATAGCAATGACAGCTAAATTAATTATGTGTTAGATACATGGGTGCTCACCTTAGAGCATTTAACCTAAATGCTCTAAGGTGCTCACATATTTACATACCTACATTCCAAGAGTAGTCGATTTTCCTTATATTTCAACAAGTCAATGTGTGAGCCAAAGCAATCACTGTATGAGAAAGCTTGTCTGTATGTGTGACTATTTAGTTTATTCTAAGCTACGAAATCTTCTTCGTAGCGTGTCGATAGCAAAACTAGTACTTAAATATAAATTAAATAAAATTAAATATTTTAAATTTGTATGGCCCAAAATTTAGCAACGTGAATACCGTTCGCTGACGCAGCCATTAGGTCCTCACGTGTGTATGTAACGGGCTTGCGGTGCAAAATGGGAGGTGAGCCATTGGCTGTGAGGAGACGCATACACATCGGAGATCTGAGCCACATGAACCTATGAACCCCCACTTGTGAAGGTTGTCCTTACTACGACCTACTTGGGTACGAAGTCTGTTTAAGGTTTTCCAAGTAGGCCACGGTAGCTGGTGCCCAGATGGGAGGCTTTTTGAAGGTTCAGCGAAGGAATGATATTGATGCGCGTTACAGCATTATTTAAAGAATTTATTTCCGAATATTTATGTGAACTATGCACCTGCTGGTCTCGATATGGTAAATATATACTTTTGAGGTTCAAATCAGCTTATTTCAAATAGCAGCAGCATCCAGCATGTTTGTGAGATATCCCTTAGCAGTATGTAAAGCTATGTCAGAGGCCCATGGGCAGCATAAAAACACAGACACCAGGTTAGTCACTTACCACATGAAAAGAAGATTTAAACTAAGAATTATTATTATAAATGATTGTAATTTGCACCACAATCCATTAACAAATTTTACTGTTCAAATAAACGTGTTTTTATTTAATCAAACCGTTTATGATAAACATGAGCTCCAACAATATAATTATGGTAATAAAATGTAAAAGCTTACAAAGGTCTTATTTAAATTCAGTCGTTAGCTTCGACTTAATGTGTCAATTACCTACCTTATTACATAAGCAATAACATTTTGCTCTATATTAAGTAAGGTAACCCTTATAATAGGACTATCGTCCACGAGGCTACTCAAAAGTAATGTGTATCGTGTGCACCAACCATAAAGTCGGGACGCACCGCAACGCAACGAAAAATTCCTTCCAGATTAACTTATTCCATTTTGATTACAGAATTACACACTATAAGCGAGACGCACCAGGCCGCAGCGCAACGTACTAGTCTAATCGTTTGCCAATCATACTTTTGTGGCAGCTGCTATGTGCGACCCGCCTGTAGTGTGTGACGGTTAATACAAAATGCAGCCTTATTGCACTGGTCTGGAGACAGTTCAAATTCGAAATTTGAATCTATTTAAAATAATTATTGCGTTGCGGCGTGGCTTGACGCAACTCGCATTGTCCTTGGTCACAATCCGGTGCGTGGCGGCCTGCCACAGCTGTAATCTGCGCCTAGCTTTATAACCTCAAATCACAAATGAGTAGCCAGAATGTACAGCACAGCTGCACTGCTGTGTTTGCAACGTAACCATTCACTAACTAGTTCTCTTCTCTTTTTCGTAAGGTTAGTGACTAACCTGGTGTCAGAATTTTTATGCTGTCCATGGGCCTCTGACTTAGCTTCACATGAGAAACATCTCTCAGGCATGCCGGTTTCCTTACGATGTTTTCCTTCACCGATTTTTAAGCAAGTGATAATGATACAATACGCACATTAATCCTAACTAGTTATGAACGCGCTAGTAAGTTTAGTGCTATACATTCTAGCTAAAAACAGGAAAACATCCGGAGCTAGCTAGCTATGATTATACAAGGACCGATGGGTAGTGGAGTCAAGTAGTGGAGTGTAAGTGTGTGGCAGGCGTACTGTAAGCGGGAATTTCCGAAAGGGTTACCGCTACCCCGGCACATAAATAGCTAAGGAAGGAACATGGATGGATTTTAGTCAGTAAAAGTTTGACACTCCCTTCCACTCCACCCAGAGCGGGAGGAGTCTTTTGATGATTTCCGACCTTCGGTAGAAAAAAACGGCGTTGTATAGGATGCCCCCAAGCTAGACCTTAAAAGGGACAGCCTGGATGCGGAAACCGGAGGACAGGCTATTGTGGCACAACTTGGAAGCAACCTATGTCCAGTAGTGGACAGAGTTAAGTGATTCTGGCTTATCATTAATGATTCGAGTTTGAAGCACGTTACTTTTGAATAGAGTTGTGGATGATGGGCCGAAGTGTTCAGAACAATGTTGAACTTTAATCTCATTTGTGTTCAGTTCACTCTACAATGTGGTGAATGTATGAAATTACACGATTATAATATCTAATTTTAATTAAGCTTTTACTTTGGACCTGAATTGAAAGTTACATATTAGGTAGGAGTATCATAATAATTATTTAAATGAAAGCCAAGTGTTTCAAACTAAAGTGGTTAAATTGTTTTATGTTATTAACGTTTAGAATTAAGTATATTACATAATTTTAGAAATCAATAAACTTGTATTGTGTCGTAGAAAAAACACGGTAAGCCGTGTTAGTCCCAGCTGTCAGTTGTGCATCTTTGACATTCGTTACGGGTCGTCAGAAGCCCGAAAAATCTGGTCACCAGTATTACCAAGGGGTATTGTATTACTCAGTTTCTAGGTTGTGAAGGTCAGATAAGTAGTCGCTCCATGTAAATTACTGGTATTCAGTTGCATCCGGTTAGACTGGAAGTCGACCCGAACATAGTTAGGAAAAGGTTGGGCAGGCAGATTTTTTGGTGGAAAAAATTGCTTGGCTAATTAGACATGAAAATTAAATAATTCGTACTATTATTGATTTCGTAAAAAAAGAGGAAAAATTATATAATCTTCACTTCTTGCTAAATAAGACAAATAGGTAGATACATATAACTCGGCCACTGACCGGACTGTATATAAATAGAACTTGGACCAGACAAATGACCGTAGCATTAGGCACATGGCATCATTCTCCTCGAGAGGAAAACAGCAATCTGTCATGGCCGCTGTTTTTTTTGTGCGTTACACATGGACGAAAGAAAACAGGGACTAAATAGAGATATATCTGTTTTTCCCAAACATAATTGTCGGGATTCTTGCCAAACCGTGGACATAGGAAATGACCGTGGCCTTGATGAAGAGTAATTAGTGCTATTAATCAGTTTAATTGTAATTAATCGGGAATACGAAGAATACTGTGCCAAAAATTCGAACACGTAGAGGATTTACTTAAGTAGTGGGAGAGGTGCTTTACGTAAATAAACTGCTATCGGAATTAGAATTAGCTGAATATTGGCTAATTATTGGATCTCAATTCAAATCAAATCATAATTTATGATTTTGACAGAAACAGATTTTGGTCGATGAACAGACCGCTTTGTTATGCCAGGAGACGTACAAATATGGTTATCACTAAAATATTAGAAAATCAGGCATAAAAATGAATTTAATAATTACACATTATTTAATGCTCTAATTATATCAGACAGAATTATTAAAATGTCAAAAATCTACGTCAAAATATAAAAAAAACTCGATCTATAACGAAAATTATTTTTTGTGCACATAACATACCATCATGCCTGTAATCCCCAAAGGGATGGGTAGAAGTGAACATCCACATTTCGCCAGTAATGTTAGAGTCTTAAGATAAAGGGGCGAGTCCCATCAACCGGGCACAAATCCAATGACATGTTCAGTTGTAATTTTATCAAAATAAAATGTATCTATTTCTCATTACAAATACCTGACGTAGCAGTATGTAAAGCTAAGTCAGCGGCCAACGGGCAGTATAAAAACTCTGACACCAGGTTAGTCACTATCCACACGAAAAAGAAAAAGAAGAATAGCTGATAATGACACATAATAGAAACTCAATCGCAATACGACTGCAGATAAGAACGACGGCAACGTTTACCGGGGACACCGTTGCCAAACATTTGAGCAAATGTTTTGACATAAATGTCGCTTGAAATATACCTATTTATAAAACAAGATGGTGGAGTTAGTTCCAATTTTTGCTACGTGTCGAACATTGAATGTGCTTGAAACTGCTGAAACAAAATCTCCTTTCAAAACGAAATGGTCACTGTTAAACCTCCTTAAACGATAAATGACTTTATTTTTGTAAATGGGTTTTTAACCGACTTCTAAAAAAAAAGGAGGAGGTTCTCAATTCGACTGTATATATATATATTTTTTTTTTTATGTTTGTTCGCGCATAACTCCGGTGCTTGCCAACCGATTTGAAAAATTCTTTTTTTGTTGGAAAGGGTATACTTCCCAAATGGTCCCATAAAATTTTTATCGAAATCGGATAAGCGGTTTTTGTAAAATCAGTAAAAATCTAAAAAAAATCCTTAATGTATGTGGACGATGTTCTAATAAGTTCCTGTCACTGTAATTTACATACCAGGTAGTGGTATTAAAATTGGGGGGGGGGGGGGGGGGTTGTGTAGGTACCACAACTAAAAAGTGAAAAATAAAAACTTTTTTACAAAAAATAAAACCGACTTCCAATAAAAACACTACAAAGTGAAAAATAATTTTGATTTCGGAAGTCGGTGGCGAAAAATGAAAATACAAAACCAAAGACACCGACTTCCGAGTTTTTTTAACAAACACTTTTTACATCAATAATATTATTTTTTATAACAAGGTGAGGTCGGCGTTTCCTATCAGACTACTCTGAGAATAAAAAGCCCAAAACAAACTCAGAATACACATTCTCTTTTAATGTCCAGTCATACTCTTGGTCAAATCATGTGATGACCACAGTTTTTTTATTTGAGGGTGGGAAATCATCCAATGACTTCTCCCGCTCTGGGTGGAGCGGAAGGGAGTGTCAGACTCTTACTGACTAAAACCCATCCATGTTCCTTCCTTAACCCTTTATGTTCCGGGGTAGCGGTAACCCTTTCGGACAATCCCGCTTACCCGGCAGGCTCGGGACCATGTAGGCTGGTGTCTGAAATGGCCTTAAAATAAATAAATAAAAATAAAATAAAATGATTTTATTTCGGACATAATATGGTCCATAATGTTGTTAGCATGCAGCGACTTAAAACTATGTTATGTGGTTGCCTTTGAACACAACATAATGTTTTGGTCTAGATCTCATCTCCAACATGGGATATCGTTCGCCAGATCCTAGTTTAATTTATATTTCATTTATGTCTTTGACGCAATGCTGTAGTTAAAATAAATGTTTACATTAGTCGGGAGAGACATTTCAAATGTTGCCTACCAACGTGTTTGAATAACTCGAAAATGTTTGCCTGTATCATGTTTTCAGATTAATGAATATGGAGTGAAATATAAAATGGCTTAGGGAAAAAATTATATAGTATATCTTTATTTTCTTTTTTTTTGGGATCGGTAGCAACATGACTTATATTTTCTTACTTGTGTCTACGAATTAGTAATTAGTCCTTTTTTTTGAGGGTGGGAAGACATCAAATGACTTTTCCCACTCTGGGTGGAGGGAAAGGGAGTGTCAGACTCTTGCTGACTAAAATCCATCCATGTTCCTGCCTTAGTTCTTTATGTTCCGGGGTAGCGATAACCCTTTCGGACAATCCCGCTTATAATAATTAGTTCTGGTGCCATATTCATAAAGTAGTATTTATGTTTACGAGAAATGTTTATGTTTTTTGGGTTTTTATTTATTTCTGCACCAAACTCAAACTCAAAGTATTTATTTCAAATAAACCAATTACAGGCACTTTTGATTTGTCAAGGGGGTCGGTCAGTCAGAAAGATGAAACTAGTTGCCCATTCCTAAGCAGTTGGTACCTATGGAGAAGAACGGGCAAGAAACTCCATGGACACTCTTTTAAACAAAATTTGGTTACAAAATATTGGTTACATAATTCATATTATTATTAAACATGTGAGAACGATGCAGAACGGTGGAAGCATCCGATATAAAATATGTAAACAAAAATTCAAAAATTAAATTAAAACAAGCCATGGCCGCTAAGAGATGACCAGTCTCTACTGACAGCGCCCGTTCACGAACATGACGCATGAATTAGCACCATTCAGCTCAACCATTTTGAAGGGAGCTAAATGATTCAACACACACGCCACCATCAGCGAGACATTAAAGTGAGCATGACATACTCTCAGCCGCCAAAGCACATTCAAGTCAATGAAAGACGTACCCAGTAAATGGTCGCTTTATATTAGGTACATAGTACTCACGTATGTGCTAAGCACCATTTTTTTTTTGCAATACATGCGTCTTATGTTTATTGTTTGAGTTTGTGATATTGAGTACTAAATCATTATTTTTCCCTTCTTGTTTGTATTGTGTACAATTCTTTTCCACTTCTTTGGCTGATCTGCTGGAAGAAATTTCTTAAGTATTAAGCGTATTGTGTCATATCTTTATCTATATCACTGTGCGTAGATACTAAAACGAGTACTTAAAAAAGCACTAGATTTGCAAATCAAGCAAGTCTGTTCTTTAAAGCAATGACGTCAGAACTCAACATAAAAGTACTCATAAAGAAAGATATTCTTTTCTTTCTTCATTCTGTAAGTACTACATTTGTTTTTATAACTATGTACACCACTCAGGAAAAAATTATGCTATAAAAACGGAATAAGAACAGTGTTTCGCTCACGGTTACGCACTGGTTTCTTATTCTAGGTATAATAATTATTTCTCTCCTCAGTACAAAATATTTTTTTAAACGCTCATTTGTGAACAGTCTAGGACATTTAAAAATAGAACCATTAGTCTAATATTGAATTTCATAAAATGGCGCTTTTAAAAGTAATCTGGAATTTATAAACTGTGCTCAGAAATGAGTCAGTTTTTATTCGACATTGTGGACTCATTTTCGGTGGTTTCTCAGAAATTAAGAATAAAAAATATAATTAATTCGCATACCTTACTGCTGAGACTCAAGATGCTGAGATAAAATATATAAAATACATAAAATCACGCCTGTATTTGTATAATATTTTTTTTTTTAAATGGTAAAATACAGTATAAATCTTGATAAGATATAATGAAGGTATTGCTTAGTATGATGCCTGTACTGGGATAAAACTGGTTTACAGGCGGCATAAGAGCGTGTATTTGGAACAGTCACTTTGGTATATTGTTTCTGTTTGAGCTTTAGAAATGGTGGTTGTTGGGAGAACAATTAAAGGAATTTAATTTTATGTCTCATAAAACTGCATTAGTAAGTTTTTTGGTGTGCTTACGTTTGTAATGATATTTCAAATGGACTTCTCAATGGATATATCAAAAATTTTTATCTTAAAATTTTTAAATCTGAAAATGTGATTTTTGGGTATTTGAAAGGGTAGTCAGTCAAAAACGTTACTTTTTATGAATTGTCAAAACACGGAATTTGTACCTGACTTGAGGACTTGTATGAAATATAACAATGTGACGTCACTGATTTTCGGAAACAACTGGAATCTGTCTTTTCAGCATTAAATGCAATTTTACAATTGACTATTTCAAACCGTCAAAAATAAAATAAGAAATCACATAGATAAAAGACCGCTTGTCATAAAAACTTCCATCACCGTCCAGAAGATTGTAAAATCCTTTTTGCTCCTGATTTCACCTAGATCTTTGATTAGTTTTAGGTAAAAACCACTTTGTACTAAATATCTTGATATTTATATAAAAGTGGAACACAAACGTAGCACAAATATTTTATCAAGACTAAATTTTTTAAACGAGTTTTCTATTACTCTCTCTCTCTCTCTGACTGCTTTAATATTAAAGAAAATATTCAAGCCCATTTTTGCGATTTTATTTTTAAGCTAAGATTAAAAGACTAAATTGAAATGTCTGCGCCAAGCTTTCAAAATATTAAAAGTTAAATAGTGTCTGATAATAAGAAAGACGGATAAGTCATTACACAAGAAAATGTTGTGTTTCAATGAACATTTATAGTTTGAAAATATCAATACAAATTATATCAAAGTACTAAGGAAATATTAATACCAATTTAATAAAATGCCATGAAATAACTACATTCATAAACTTAATCGAGTATATGTAGCAACCAACTTTTTATAGGTTTTTGAAATTATAACACTTGCTCTTAGGCTTAAAGCAAACAAAAATGGGACCAGAAGTACATAGATTCTGCAGAACATTCCTAAATACTGCAAACCACAACTAAAGAGCAAGGACCGGGCAGAACTCGTATTGACACGAACTTAATTTGTTTTATACTTCGGTTTTAAAGGTTGGTCTTTTCATTAGGAGTGTTGTCACTTGAGCTCTTCTCTTCTTAATCTTCATTTGTTTAGTTTATCCCCTTACCATCGACTTACTTTAGCCGGTCAGCAACTCAGTCGATTTTTGAAAGCTTATTCAGCTACTAAACCTTAAGGCCGGTTGCACTTATCCGAAAGGTTTACCGCTGTCCCGGAACACAAAAGGCTAAAGATGGAACATGGATGGGTTTTAGTCAGTAAGAGTCTGACACTCCCTTCCGCTCCATTCAGAGCGGGAGTCATTTGATGATTTCCCATGCTTAAAAAAAGGCCCGCTTTTACCTGAAACACGCTCAGTACGTTTACTGCTAAACGTGTTTAAAACATCAATATTTTTCTGAAGATGACGAAAACATAGTACTGCTTTAAATAATGTTAAGCGTAAAACGCCTTTTATGATTCGTGGTGCAAGCGGGCCTAAATCTCGTATTCTTCAAGCAATAGTAATCAGTAATTTATTCGCTTTTCAGAAGCTGGAAACAGATACTTGCAAAATAGAGAAGAGAGAAAATACGCAATTACTTTTTGAGCATCAAAGCAATCGCTGAAATGTGCGACTAAACGCAGAGATTCACCAAAACGCAATGCAGCATTCGCTGACGCTAAAAACAGCATGTCTGCATATCTTTATAAAGTAAACTCACCTTCATCTAACAAACTTTCTTTTACACAGTCCATCTCACCACAACTGTTTAAAAATCCTGTCTTGACGCTAATTGCTTTGCCCTTCCAAAGTTCTTGTTAATTTTACCTAATTGGCCGTTTTTGATTCTGTCAAAGGGAACACAAACAGTTACAAGATCTTTAGTGACTTAATTCTAGTTAACAAGACGTTAACAAACGACATTGGAAGTTCTCACGTTTTCGTGATTAACTTGGGAGTTGTTTGTTAGCTTTGAACTCACACTTCGTTGTTTAGAAGATGATAGGTCAACTTATTATGTCGTAATGTATATTACGAATTTTGTTCTTCTTCGGCTTGTTATATGTTTTTGATTCATGGAGTTTGTTACTTCATGTGTACTTTGTTCGTAACTTTTGTAATGAGTAAGGGATTATGAAGATGTGTGTGAGTGTGGTGTTATATCTTGCTATACTCCGTTTCTTATAAAGTTAGACAAATAACGGTATCCAACCTTAACGTTATTTCGATGAACCTGCTAAGCCTTTTCCCGACTATGTTTTGGTCGGCTTCCAGTGTAACCAGATGCTTCTAAATACCAGTATTTTACATAGAGCAACTGCCTAAACTGCCTATACTGACTGGGTAATACGATACCCCTTGGTAAGACTGGCTGTCAGAATTTCAGGCTTCAGACTACCCGCAACAACTGTCAAAGATCCACAAATGACAAATGGGACCAACGGTTTAACGTGCTTTCCGAGGCGCGGTGGTCACCTATCCATGGACCAACCCGGCAAGCGTAGCTTAACATGATGGATCGATCCGTGCGGCTGTTATTACTTAGCCACAAGCTCCTCCTCTCCTTTCGTTATTTCGATAAAACGTTTAATTAGCTCCGTTATCACACGATAAATACAAACCAATGTAATCTATTTACCAATTACATTAAAACACTAACACCGATGTGCAGTAATTTCAACAATATTACACAATTACTGTCGTTATTTTGCCGTTTCTTGTCTGATGCTATATTAAATGGAGTATAGTGAGATTATTTTGTTTGCCATTGCTATTGAGATCTTGTTTTTGAGGTGAGAAACTAATTGATTTAATCGGTAATTTATCATCTTATACTGTTGACAGTTAAGAAATAAAAATCGATCTTATACATAACGTTTGTAAGTCTGCTATACATTTGAATTAGTGATTCATTTTATTGTTGCTTCTTATTCGTTATTAACTTCTTTGGAGCTAATTATCTCTTGGAACTATTTTGCCGATCACACGTACTGTTAGACCGGATGGGTCTTCACTTTGTAACTTAACTTAGGGTAGAGCTCGTGTAATGTCTCGTGTAGGGATTTCAATCCTACAATTAGAAACGCACGAAGCAGCACTTATTAAATTGAATAATTATAAAGAATACATGCGTTTAGTAGCACGGCTACTGACAGAGTCTATCATTCGTTACTTTGACATGTCCTGCCGTATGCACAATACAGGAACTGATGGACGCTAGTGATGGTGCCAAACACGTAGCCGAATTCTGGGCAGAGTACATTTAGATTGCCATCGAAACGCTAAGAAGAAGAAGATTTCTTTTACAAAACCTATTTAACTACCAGTTCTTTTGTAACCAACCAGCTAGGTTGCACAATTAAGGTTTCACTTAGGCTCTATAGTACCATCACCACACCACATCACATTACATGTGTACAGTGTCGCTGTCGCTCAGTTTCTTGCATTTGGTTCTTGCAGTTGTGGTAACTACATAATTTTGATGTGGTTGCGTTGTCACTAGAAGCTGCAAACAGACAGATCGTTGTGTTAGCAATATGGCTGCACATGACGACTCCCGGCCACCGTAGGCGCGGGCCTGCGGGTGGTGAGTAATGGGTAACTCACCGTCCGATCAGGACCAGGCCGAGCTGGACGGCGCCTACATGTTCCACGCGTGCATCGACGAGATGTCAGCATTTGAAGGGGCCCGCTAGGGTCGAGCCTGCCGGGTAAGCGGGATTGTGTGAAAGGGTTACCGCTACCCCGGAACGTAAAGGGTTAGGGAAGGAACATGGATGGATTTTAGTCGGTAAGAATTTGACACTCCCTTCCGCTCCACCCAGCGGGAGAAGTCATTGGATTATTTCCCACCCTCAAAAAAAAAACCGATATGGCTGGGTGTTAGTGAGTGGTTTTGCTGGTTGTGGCCTTGTTATGATCGGTATCAGCCTCACCGTTAATTTTGATGGCCAAATGGTCTGTGTATAGAAACTATCCATTTTCATACAAATAAGCGACTGTCCTTGTGCTGTCACTGTGGTGTGGTTGTGGTTGAGGTGCAATACATGAGATTGGGCCCTTAGGTACCATTCTTTCAGCGGGATTGTTCAAAAAGGTTACCGCTACCCCGGAACATAAAGGGCTTGGGAAGAAACATGGATGGTTTTTAGTCAGTAAGAGTCTGACATTTCCCACCTTAAAAAAAAAGGTTCCGTTCTTTGTATTATTAGTAATCCCATGTTAAGTAATAAGTCTAGTTCTATCAATCAACACAACCAACATCACCTTCCTCAAAGAAATATAATTTGATCAATCACAAAAGACGAAAATATGTAGGTACATTACAATTCTAATAATAATATTGTAATCGCGTGAAGTTCCACAGAAATGGTGATAAATAATGCTACACGTGAAACCCGTCATTATAATATTAGCCACACAACAAGCGTAATGCGTGTGAGTACATTTAAGTGCCAAATTGATGAGTAATCTACTGAGAATCTTGTTGAAGAACATGTGCATCTGTGATTGAGTAAATCAATCTGCCTAGTCTTTCCCAGTCTAACCGAACGCAGCTAAATACCAATATTTTACACGGAGCGACTGCCTATCTGACATCCACAACCCAGTCAGTAACTGGGTAATACGATACCCCTTAGTACGACTGGCTGCCAAACTTTCAGGCTTCTGACTACCCGTAACGACTGTCAAAGATTCACGAATGACAGCCGTGACCAACGGCTTAACGTGCTTTCCGAGGCACGGAGGAGTGTCGATATGTAAAGATGGTCACCACAAAGGATGGAACCTAGGGAAGCGTAGCTTATGGATCGATCCGTGCGGCTGTTATAACTTAGCCACGAGCTCCTCCTGTGATACCTAGAAATAAACAAATGAAATTTAGCTGTAGGTAAAGTCAGGGACTGTTATTGTTGAGCAAAGTTATCAACGTAAATGATTGATCAACGTATTGACATATACCAAATGGCTAAATTGCGAGGTGTAAATTTGCTTAAAAAATTATTTCCCTGGCAGTACATTATTCAAAGAAAATGAACAGAAAATATTAATAAACAGACATCACAAAAGTATGTACGCCGCCAAAAAGCATCAGCATTTTTATCTTTTAACACAAACTAAGCGTTTTCTCCGGCCAAAAGCCAACAAATGCCAAAAAAGTCTCCTAAATTAACGTAAAGCCTTAAATAAATCACAAAATTCACAAAATAATTTGCGCCAGGAACGTTTACAATGGAAAACTTTCAGTAACTGGTCGTTTTGGTGTCAAAACGGGAATCCTGTTAATTAAAATTAAAATATACCATAAATTATAACGTAAACGGTTGTTAGAGAGCGCCTTGAGCGACGGTTAGCGCGCATCCGTGAGTGTTATTGCTATGAAATATATTCCAGGCGTGAATTAAATTTATCTTAGATTTGCGGTTATGTTTTTTTTGTGCAACTTTTAACGCTCTTTTGTCGGCAACATAAAGATAATGTAAAATGTTTTTTTTTTAATAGTGAAAGAATGCTTACAAAAGAATTTATTGAGATACTTAGTATAAAAAGTAATGCTCACTGCCTTTTGTACCTTGTAATATGGAATGAAAGCCTCCCCTACTCTAAATAAATGTACCTACTCACCGACTATCTACATTAGGTAAGGTGAGGTTACTTAGACCAAAGAGCCTGAGCAATAGACATTATTAGTATATTTTAAGCTCATGGGTTAAGGAGTTCGTGGCTAAGTAATAACATTCGCAAGCTACGCTTACCGGGGTTGGTCCGTGGATAGGTGACCATCTTTACATAATAATATGAAGACTCCTCCGTGCCTCCTTAAGCCGTTGGTCCAGGCTGTCAATCATGGATCTTTGTCATTCGTTACGGGTAGTCAGAAGTCTGACAGCCAGTCTACCAAGGGGTATCGTGTTACCCAGTTTGTGGGCTGTGGAGGTCAGATAGGCCATCGCTCCATGTAAAATACTGGTATTCAGCTACATCCGGTTAGACTGGAAGCCGACCTCAACATAGTTGGGACAAAGCTAGGCAATACATTTTAAGCCCAATGTATGTATATGCGGACCTGCGGACGGTGAGTAATTGGTGACTCACCATCCACTCAGGACCAGGCCAATGCCGGACAGCGCAAGAGGTCCTGGGATTACCGGGTCGTGCAAAGTGATATTGGGATTTTTTCATCTGTAATTTCTCATTAGCAGTCTTCAGACTGGATTTGTGACCGGTTGGAGACGATAGGCACGCCCCCTATTACTTGGGACTCAAACATAACTGGTGTACTATTGGTACCTGTGTCTTACGCTTCAAGGATTACTGGCGTGATGGATCATAACTTTCGCCAAAATAGTCAAAGTTAGTGAAATTGAAAATAAAAGCTAATTAAAAAATTACACAACCAAAATTATGACCAAGCGGTCTTCCAAAATGAATAATGCAAACCATCTTCCTTTTTCGAAGAGGTTTATAAATAGAACAGGATACATTTCCAAAATAACTTCAGTAGGTACCTACTGCTAAAAGCTCATTTCAAAATTGCTCACATTACCATTTCTTCCCTATGGATGGTCGCCTACTACCTTCAAGCCAGAGGGAAGCGTCTTCAGAATTAATTTTCTGTGTCGTCGCTTACTTTAATTACGCGTTCTTACTGATATTAGTTACCTTTGCGTTGCTTTTAGGGCGTCAGCAGGGTAGTATGGAAATGGGGAAATGGTGTTATATGTGTTACGAATTAAGATGTAATTTACCTCAAAGTGGTTTAGCAGATTGGTGAATTATGGCGTAGTAGTGGAAGGTTATTAACAACAATATATTAGGATGATCAGTTTAGCTTTCGGAAATTCAATGTCATATTATCAAGGGGGCTTTTTTTTGAAGGCGAGAATTCATCCAATGACTTCTCCTGTACGTCGATTCTGTAAAATTCAAACAACAACTCGCATCTCCCTTCGGTATTCGCTCTCACTTCGCTTACGGTCTAAAATGACCTTCATTTTGCATGTAAGCGTCACCTAGTCACAAGCGAAGTGAAGTGAGTCTCGTAGCGAACAGTATTGTACTAGTGCCTGCCACACTCAACAAAATGTAAGTCGAGATTTATCGACTTTAGTTTTTTTGACACATTTGTTGAGTTTTTGGCACAAAATTTTAGCTAATATGATGTTTAAATTGAAAATTTCTTATTTTAAGGAATTTGAGGCAACTAATAAGTAAAAAAACAGAAAAATTTAAATTCCTGCCATGAATGTCGGACAGACAGTATCATTAGTAATCTGTGGACAATATTTAAACAATGCGTTGCGCTTGAGTTGTTTTGTTTACGTTTGATTGGATCGTTCAGTGCCGAAAATAATTGTGAGATATTCATGAAGTAAGTTTATATTTGTGTTGTAAAGTTTAAAAATGATATTAATTAAAATAGTACATAGGCATTTCTTTTGTTTTCTAATACAACAATAATGTTCCAGGTCAAATGAGACACGTTCTTCTCACCTATCGTCGGCTCAGGTTGAAAGTCTGGTAGACTTTATGGAAAGAAACCCTGGCATGGCGAAGGCTTTCTTGAGAACTCAAAATGCCAGAGAGTGAAGTCGACGCCAGTAGGAGGAACTAGCCGTGCGCCAAAATAGTTAAGGTGGCACAACCAACAATTACAAACAGTGGACCAAGGTTAGGATCACTTTTTTTTACTACATGTTAGTTAGAACCACTTAACATTCCTCAAAGCAAACCACTTAGAATGTGCGACGAATCTTGGTTTGACGTGTGCTCCTTAGTTTCATAAATTTAATGTTATTGTTAATTTTACAATGTTATGATGACGATATTATGTTACTTTGCTCATGCTCAATGATGAACTCAGTTCATAAACTGATACATCTCGAGTTGATTTGTATTTTGATTGTATACTTATATGATTTAGGAAAGAACTTGAGATTAGAGAACCTTCATGTATGTACCTACATATTTATGTTTTTAGCTTCACGTCACGCCAAGCCACTTGCTTCCCTTCTCGCCGCTCTTGGACAAATATGGTTCGTGCTGGTCGAGGTGCTGGTTCCGTTTGTAAGTACAAAATAAAAATAACTACCATAACTTCATTTTTCAAACGAATGACAATGGAAAGCTGCTATTTAAGATTTTTGAAGTGAAACTTCTTTATCGGGGTTGGAAAAAAAATTAGTGTAATTAACATTTTTTCGTTACGCGTCACATTTTTCCGTTACGCGCCATCTTCTTCTTATCCCTACCACGCGTGATTCGAAGTATACTTTCTCCAGCGGAGTAGGGATATTTAACTGATTATAATGAATAATATTTGTTAAACTTTATCTAATTTAACTTTATTTAACCAATTTCTGTAAAGTTGCATATAGTAAATTATTTTTTGAAAAATAACGTCATAAAGAAGTTTCACTTCTTACGAGTGTACGCTAGTACACGAACACATTTTTTTTATTCACGCATCATATTAATCTGGGTTCTTTTTTCAGCATCACGTCACCGTCTTCAGTTGCTGCTCCTCCACCGTCTCAACGGCGAAGAATTCTCCACCACTACAGAAAGATTCCTAAGGGTGGAAGAACAGCAGCTGAAAATACAACTGTATGCACAAATCCTGCAGTCCTTTCTGGAGGGAAACAGATCGAATTTTAGCTGAAGCTGTGGCTGCAGTGGGGAAAGGGCTAAGAATAAAGATAGGGTGTAAAAATAGAAGTTAGTATAATATACAGGGTTATTTGTAAAACACCAGAAACCTCTTAAGAGGTCATTGTACTCATCATTATGAACAACTTTTACGATGGGACCAAACCTGAAATCGCGAAAAAAAGTGTCTGAAGTACACTGCTGCTCTCACGTTAAACATAACTTCATTTTTAGAAAATAAATATAACCGAGCAAAACAACTTTTTCACCGGCATTTGTTAATGCCTCAAGTGAGGTTTTATAACACCATAGTTAGAAATGAAGCTATCATGAGTAGCTGCACCATATGTTGGATCCACATTTAAAATATTTAGATCTGCATCTGTTATCTGAAAAAAAAAAAAAATATTAAGAAGATTAATTGAATACCTAATAGTAATAGATTACAATGTTGAAATCCATTTTACCAGTTGCACATTTCTTGCATGGTAACCTTTACGGCAGTAGAAACGTTCTTTATTCTCTACTGGTTTTTTCAATGCCACCAGGGTGCCATCAACAAACCCAAAAGCTGCTGGAAAGCCAAACTTTTTGTAGAACCTTTTCATAAAAATGTAAAAATCAAAGAATCACTTTAATTATAATATACCTACTAACCTTTCTTTTAACATTTGTCTTTCTTGTATATTTTGAGGGAACCGGACCGAATTGCCGGATTGTTAAGAGCTTCCACTACTTCATTTATGCAACGAGATGCTGATGGCTGCAATAAATATGTTCATATTTTCTTTTATTATTTTCTGACAACTGCCAATAGTAACTGTAAACAATAAATAAATAAAAAAGTTAAGTAATCTAGACCTAGTCAAAAACATAATTGCTTATTTACAAGCATAATAATCATACCAAGTACCGATATTATAACTATTCAAATAGGGTCCTTAGACTAACATGAAAACATATCTCACAGGGAAACAAACTCCTTATTATGAAGCTTTTTCATGAGTTATGTGATAAATTATGTTGGTGTGCTTGGTTGCAAATCTATCAGCTATAAACAGTGTAAATATTTACAAAAGTAACTTTATATTTAGTAAAATGAGCACTTACTTTTACACGAGTTGAAAGTCCTTTGCCTCGACGTTTTGTGGGGTTTATCAGAGGCAGTAACTCATACACTAGTTGGTCAATTAGTTCCTTTGACAATCTATATACGTACCTAGGTACGCTCACAAAGTCGTCATCTCGGGTCAATAAAGATAAACTTCGAATTTGGTTAGATTCGACGTCGACGATGATTTTCTTGTTTATCCAAAGCATGAGCCTCTTCTAATAAAGATTTACACAAAAACATTCTTGCCATCGTTATTTCTTAAGTACCTATTCACTTCACACAAACGCCCAAAAAGTATTTTTAACACAAATTATATAGTTTTTGTACTAATTGATAACACTGTGACATAAAAATATTATTTTAGCACTATATAAATAGGATTTCTTCTAGTTTCACTCGTAAAATAGATACTTTTTATTTGACACTTTGAACCGCGTTCGACTGCGAAGTGCGCTCCGAAGTGATGGTGGAATTACCTTACAGAATGCCACTTCTTACGTCATCTTATACTTTATCTGTCAAAATCTCACGGTAAATTTAGTTCAACTCGCTGACACACTCGCAAGAGTAGCGCTAGTGTAAATTCGAGCTATCAACCGAGTTTTTAGAATGCCAATCAAGAAACTCACTGCGGATTCAGATTCGAAGTTTAGAACGTGGTCTTACAGAATCACATAGCTGCTCTGGGTGGAGCGGAAGGAATGTTAGACTCTACTCAAGCACTAGACAGAAAATATTTAAAAACGGTGTTTTTAGGTTTGAATGAAAACTTTGCCCTAGAAGAATTTGTTGGGGTAATGAAGATACACCTACTTCCCCTGCCATTATAAGAGGTTTTCCACACGGAATGCACCACAGGCACAGAGGCAGGCCAAATGCAGGTTTAATTCCACTCCACCGGGCAAGTGAAACGTCGCAACTCGCCAACTGTTTTCCACATACACACCTACGCAGTACTCGTAGTACACTGAATGCCCCAATTTATGTGAAGTAACGACAAAGAGAATGTTGGTTGACCACCAGCATGTGCTTGGACCGTTAAGCGAAGGGTTGTGGACTGTGTGTCGAGCGAAAAGCGGTTCTTAATTCAAATAATAATTATGAAATGCGATAATGAAGCTCGTGGCTAAGTATAAGATTCATCAGGTTGAATAGACAAATAATATCTAAATCTTCAGACCAGACATCCATAAGAAATAAGACAAACTTGGCATTTACTAACTAAAACACGATAACAAAACAACTATAGTAGCACATTATGAATGAAGGTCTGCGTGCCGCCACAGAGTGACACATTATTAAGCTACGCTTGCTGGGGTTAGTCCGTGGATGGGTGACTGTCTTTACATACCTACCGAGAGTCCTCCGTGCCTCGGAAAGCACGTTAAGTCGCTAGCCCCGGCTGTCAATAATGGATCTTTGACAGTCGACACGGGTCATCAGAAGTCGGAAAGTCTGACAGTCAGTCTTATCAAGGGGTATCGTATTACCCAGTAACTGGGTTGTGAAGGACAGATAGGCAGTCGCTCTATGTATAATACTGTTATTCAGCTGCATATAGAATACGGGAAACCGACCCCAAGATAGTTTTGAAAAGGCTAGGCTGACTGAATATGAACTACGATACTTTACTACCAGGAGGGTCATATACACTGGCTAATAAAATTTTGAACCCGACTGCAATTCAGAGTAAGATCTTTCTGAACCATGGTTTGGCTGTCATGCAGTATCATCCGACTCTTAAAGGCCAGGGACCCAAACCATCATCTCGTATAGCTTCAAATTGGGAAATAGATGGAGTTATACAATCTTCATCTTGTTCTCAACCTGAAGTAAGTACGTGAATCATCATTCTCCTGCCCTTTTCCCAATTAATTTGTGGTCGATGCAACATTTTTCTTCCACACTACTCCATTAGTCGTCATCTCGGTAGTCATTCTCTTTCTAGCCATATCATCTTTCACACAATCCATACATGATAATTTTGTAGCTATCCACATTAATCCATCCAGCTATCCACTCAAACCTTTCCTGACGACATTTCCCTCATTTCTCCGCATCACGTACCATGCCAACCGATTACCTTGCAACCTTTCAGTCCCAGGTGTCACTTTCAGGCTTCCTCTTATGTACATTTGTTATTCTATCCACTCGCGTAACACCACACATGCCTCTTATCAATCTCATCTCTGCTGCATGCAATTGATTTTTTTTTGTGGCGCAACATTTTCAATATTCTGGCCAACTGACTGTTTTCAACCGAAATTTCTCCAGTTGGGCTACCCCAATCTGTCAAATTTCTTTGATAAGTTTTCAACTTTATTACAAAATTATAAGGTTCATGTTTAATTGGGAATATTTAACAGTTATTTCGGATAGCTTGAGGTGCTACCTAACCAGTGCCAGTGGTTGGAACGTTGGTGAGCGCAAGTTTAAGTTGTCATCTATAACTTAGACCACACATGCTATAGCACAACGTACTTCAACATCAAAGTAGAAGAGGTGCTGAAGCAAAATTAAACGTATAATTAAGGACCTACCCCACTTTGAGCAGTAGGTATCCATTACCAAATTCTACTGCAGTAAAAGAGCCTTCACATAGTACAGTCAGATAGTACAGTCGCCAGCACAACCTGTCTAATTTTCTTAATCTATTTTGAACTTACCGAAAAACGTTTTAAGGTTTAAAATCATTTGGGGAGATTCGACAGTTTGGTATGACTTGATACGCTGGCGACCACACGTAAGTTAGGTACTTATGTGCTCTTTAACACATACTATGTATCAGCAAACTTTTGCCATTCAACTCTACTACCAACCTTGCTAATTATCCCGGGCCTCAAAAATAAGGCTCGTCTTGATAATTCGAAACTTTTGTTAAAAACCCTGTGTTACATATATTCGGGCATAAAACTCCAAATACCTAGCTGGCAACATTGCATCGCATCACATCATAAACCGTCACTTCGTACGCTTATAAAAACTAAAAAAACTACATAGTATAGTGCTCTTTAGGTACACCTATAATGTATGTATTGGAAATACTCTAATATCTCTGGTTCATATATTTTTTTAACTAAGAACCTTGATCCTTCATTATAAAAAATGAGAAGCATTTTATTAAAAAAGACGCAGAAAGTAAGAAGAAAGGAAATACGATTATTTTCGGCAAAAAAATGAACACTAACACAAAGAAAGCATATTAAGCAGCGCGGGCACTCTACGTCACAACTGATAGTATAAAATCTACAAAGAAATGACGTCATGCCACATTTTAACAATGTATCGACATAATATTTTAATTACGTGAAAAAGGAAAAAATACTCATGTCCAATATTTTTAGATAATCTAGCTGACGGACTACAAAGTTATTTTAGTCATCATCCCCATTCAATCAAAAAAAGGTACTTAACACGTAAAACTTTTCTGTATTCATTATCTTACCTCTATAAGCAGCGATAGCTTAGCGGTGTGACCACCGGACTGCCAAGTCGAGTTCGAACCCAAGGCACGCACCTCTGATTTTTCGGATTCATGTGCGTATTGTATAATAATTATCACTTGCTTAAAAATCGGTGAAGAAAAAGAAAACATCGTGAGGAAACCGGCGTGCCCGAGAGATATTTCTCAACAGCATGTGATGCTAAGTCAGAGGCCCATGGGCAGCATTAAAACTCTGACACCAGGTTAGAGTCACTAACCACACGAAGAAGATCTTACCTCTTTTTTTAAAGAAAGCAAAGGTCCTAAACACGCAAGTTAAATCGTGGTTCCGCATGCATTAACTTCACATTGATTTTGAGTGTGAAAAAGGTAGAAAATCGTTTTAGGAAAAGCCTATAATGGAGATGTGGGTGGAAGGAGGCGAAAATGTGATAAGTAAAATACCTTGACACGAGTTTGTGTGTAAGTATCGTTATAGTCATTACCTTTCGCGCAGAGGAAATTCATAATAAGAGCGTAACTGTACAGTAGATTTTAAGCGTGTTTGTTCCATGTAAAGTATTTTTAGGTTCAAAGAATTTCATTCTCATAAGAACAATATATAGGGTGACTGGTAATTAGTGACCGATATTTAAACACGTGATTGTACTCATGATTACAATCAACTTTCCCAAAGAAACTTTTTTTGTATAATCAATAGCTGCTAACAGCAGATCGGCGCGAAGTTCATTGAACTTTGCGCGCGCCAGTTGTATTGTTATTGTGATAAATATAAAACTATTGTGTATACAAAAAAAGTTTCTTTGGGAAAGTTGATTGTAATCATGAGTACAATCACGTGTTTAAATATCGGTCACTAATTACCAGTCACCCTATATAGATTCACTTACAATGAGATACAAAGTAATTGCTTAAATCTAAATGTAATAAATTTAATTTTTATCTCAGGTGCTTGCTGGTGCAGTTATACAAATAAGTATTAGGTACGTAAAAGTTACTAACATTAATTGATAGGTATGCGGTATGACTACATTTTAAGAATATGACTTTTAGTTTCATTTTGAATGAGTTAATGTTATTACAATCTTTTATATCATTCGGTAGGTCATTATACAGCTGTGCTCCTGTGTATCTTATGTGTGTATACCTGTGTCTGTTGTCGTAGTTGTTGTTGTCTGTTGTTTGCACAGAGCATAGAAGACATGTCAGGTGATTAGGAACTTAATTCAAAAAGCAAAATAATAAAATAAAATAGTTATTTCTGTAAGGAGATCTCTCAATTTTTTTTTACAAGTATTAAATGTTTTCGTAAATATTTTAAAGCTAGATGGCGCTGACCTTTTTAGGTAACTGATCTCCGAGTGGAAATTCTGAATAAAGAGGTCATGGTTTATTTAAAACCTTTCTAACATTATAATATCACGGTTTGTTTGCCTAAAGGGTAAGGCAGTGGTGTGTTCCCATAGTTGATAAATCCTTACACCATAGTTGATTAATCACTTATGTTTAAGTCCGTCAGGGGCAAGCCTTCAGCGGGATTATCCGAAAGGGTGACCACTACCCCGGCACATAAAGGGCTAAAGAAAACAGATGGATGGGTTTTAGTCAGTAAGAGTCTGACCCTCTCTTCCACTCCACCCAGAACGGGAGGGGTCATTTGATGATATCCCATTCTCAAAAAAAAAGGAGTCAATTCTATTGCCATCACCCGAGCAAAAATCAAGACCTCGGGCTACTACTATAAAATTCCCAATTAAAAAAATTAATACCGGTTTTCCCGACCTGGGAATTGAACCCAGGATCTCATGCTGAGGCGTAGCGCTTGCGACCACTAGGTCAACCTTACGAACCTCTCTATTTCAATTTAAACCTATACCTACATTCAGTGCTTTAAAAAAAACAATTCAATACTCCTTTTAAATTAAAATCTTTTTAAAGAAGAAGCAATGTAAAAAGATAGACAAACAATTTTATAACACAAAACTAAGTCTGAAACAACTTTCTTACTGCAATGTTATTCTTTCCATTTCATTGCAGTTGTATGAGTATTTACCGAGTTTCTGTATCGTTTAAATAAACCTCCAGGAAGGCTTACCTATGTAAGCCTTCCTGCACGTCAGCGATTGGAACGCTGCGTTTTTGTTTCAAATAAAAAATGTCGCCCGTCACTTGTTTACTGTTTCATTAGTCTAGTGGTCGCCAAGTCCGGAAGTCTGGGAGCCAGTCTTGCCAAGGGTATCGTATTACCCAGTCACTGACTAGATTGTGGAGGTCAGATAGGCAGTCGGTCCATGTAAAATACTGGTATTCAGCTGCATCCGGTTAGACTGGAAGCCGACCCTAACATATGTAGTTGGAAAAAGGCTATGCAGATTTGTTCTAGTGGTCGCAAGCAGTACTACGGATCCTGGGTTCGATTTCCGAGTCGGGAAAAATGTGATTGGGTTTTTCAGTCTGGAATTTCTCAGTAGCCGCCCGGAGACTGGATTTGTGTCTGGTTGAGAGCAATGGCCTCGCCCCCTATTACATGGGACTCAAACTTCTGAAGGGGTGTGTGTGTTCTATAGGTATCTCTGCCCGATCCTTTAGGGATTACTAGCGTGATGTAAAGAATGTAAAGTCTGAGAACATTATTGTTTAGCTGAACTAAAAGTGTCCTTAAATTCAAATCACTGTTATTTTTTGACAGTCGTGCTACGGGTAGTCCGAAGTCCAAAAGTCTAACAACCAGTCTTACCAAGGGTTTGTGAAGGTCATATAGGTAGTCGCTCCATGTGACACACTGGAATTCAGCTGCACCCGGTTAGGTTAGAAGGTAATACCAACACCGGAAAAGGCTAGGTAGATTGATTGATTCTTTAATAGTCGTATCAAATGGCTAAGTATGATACGAACCCCAGCAAAACAATTAAGAGAAACCTCATAATTAACTATACTTTTTTTTTTAAGACTGGGAAATCATCCAATGACTTCTCCCGCTCTGGGTGGAGTGGAAGGGAGTGTCAGACTCTTACTGACTAAAACCCATCCATGTTCCTTCTTTAGCCCTTTGTGTTCCGGGGTAGCGCTAACACTTTCGGACAATCCCGCTTACCCGGCAGGCTTAGGCTGAGGGGCCCCTTCATATGCTGACATCTCTTTGAGGCGCGCGTGGAACATATACGGGCCGTACGGCACGGGTCTGGTGCTGATCGGACGGTGAGTCGCCGATTACTCACCGTCCGCAGGCCCGCGCCTACGGTGGCCGGGAGTCGTCATGTGGCTCCCGACGCCCGGGGCGTCTCCCGCGGCGGCTTGGACGGGAGGACCTCTCTCTCCCATCCCACCACCTCCTTCGCAAGCATGACTTTTTCGCAGAAGGAGGTGACTGCCTCCCACTCTCTCTCGCCCCGGACCATGGCTTGCACCAGGGCAGGTCGCCGCCGCCGATCGCCTCTACGAGGACACGGTGGTGCTCCGCCCATGCGGGGCACCGTGTGCTCTACCGTGTCCTCTGGGCGATCCTCGCAGTGGTGACACCCGGGCGTTTCCTCCCGCCTGATGATGTGCAGGAACCTCCCGAAACATCCATGTCCGGTGAGGACCTGCGTCAGGCGGTAGATGAGGGCGCCGTGACGCCTCTCTAGCCACTCCTCAAAGAGGGGCCTTACCGCCACTATCGTGGCGTGCCCTGCGCTAGGTTGCGACAGTCGCTGATTCCATGCCGCCATGAGATCGCGCCGGAGGTCCGTCCGCTCCGCAGCAATTTGCTGCGGAAACGGAGTTTGCCTCCGGCTTAGTACCTCCGCGCGCCACTCGTACAGGCGCGCGAGGACTTTCGCCTCCAGATCCCACGGCGGCAGTCCGGCAAGGAGGCGCGCCGCCTCGCCCGAGATCGTGCGGTACCCCCGGATAAGCCGAATGGCTACCACCTTTTGGAAAAAAGAAAGAAAAAGAAAAAGAGGGGCCTTACCGCCACTATCGTGGCGTGCCAATTAACTATACTTACCAATGGATTACGGTAAATAAGTATTGATTTATGTTATCTCTTATCCCTCGCTTATTTTTTAGTTGTCAATAGGCTCACGCTTGACCACTATCTCACCTGATGGTAAGCAATGATGTGGTCGACGATGAAGCGCGCTTGCCTAGAAGAAACCTATTCACTCTTGACTTGAAGAAATATGACTATAATATATAATTAACGTGTCTATAGTTTCAATAAAGGCTAGACGCCGCTCCAGTTAATTCTAATTAATTCGTCCTTGACAAATCCATCTCATTAAACTACAAGTGACTCGGCAAAAAACTAGAAGATACAAAACAAACCCCTCCCCCATTCCCCCACCAACCACCAAACCCCCACGAACCTGTTCCTCATTCTCTTAAAGGAACACTAGGAGCCCATAGCCATCTTATTTACTATCAAATTGCTACTTCATACATAACACATAGGTACGCAGAAATCACACAAATTCGTATACAATTCCCATGGCACCTTCCAATTTGGTATGTATTTGTTTAAAACATGATGCGCGCTCGTAGATTTTTATATAAAGGCGTTTCTATTCACCATATTATTCTGATGCATACGTTCATACGCCTATGTTTTTCTTCGTAAAGTAAATAGAATTGAAAGCGTTGTAAATACTTTAATCTCGTGTTTTTTCTAAAAGGCACGTTCGTTGCGTTTTGGATTAAAACCGCAAGAATAATAAAACAGTGTTTTATTGAGTTAGTGATGAGGTTTGCGTTCAAACATTATTTTTATGTGAAAAATCCCCGATAAGACCCCCTAAGTTCATACAGAGTTGATAATTATGACAGAGGGGCAATAAATTACACTACGTGAACTATACGTGTTTAGTATTAATTCGATACGGTATATTTTATTTTATTTATTTGGCTCACCAACAATTGAGTACACTGAAACATATATGGGAGACAATTGAAGGAACTTATGGACTAGTGTACCAATCCCTTACAGGCGAGCACAGCATGCATCACGAATTAGTCTATTGTATAAATTAGTATAAAAAAGAACTCCGGGATTCAGTTCTAGGTCAGTCAAAAAACCAGCCAGTCTTGTGCAAAACGGTCGTGTGTGTTAACCGCCTTAAAAAGCGATTACTATAGAGCAATAGAACTTGACAGCAAAGAGATTAGTGTATCCCCTCCCTATGTAAAGATACACCAGCTGCTTATGTCGTGTTTTTAAATGGAAATAGTAAGGGTTTCTAGGCTACCTAAGATAGCATCTAATAGACAAGACAACTATACGAAGACTGTATGACTACAGCTGATGTCCTTCAACAAAAGAGATCTATTAAAATAAAAGATAGCTAGGAAATGCAGGCATCAACTAAGGCGGTTCTCACACTGCCCCGCATGATGCAGCGTAGCACGTGGATGCGTGTTCTTCCGTTGCTTGTAAGTATCTCCGTTTGTATGGAAAACACGCACAGTCTAACACACAGAAAATGCATCCACGCGCGTTCATGCGGATCACGCGCATACACGCGGAGAAACATGCACCCCCGCGCGTAGGTGCGGGGCGAGACGCAAGGTATGGCACACCGAATCCCGCAGTGCCGCGCGTGAAACTATCGTGATGCTCAGTACTGCACGACCACCACAGAGAACGGCGAATAAATGAGAGCCGCCGTGCGTGAATCTACAAAACGCACCTACGCGCGTGAGTGCGCAAAAAACCCGCACGATGATGCAGATCTGCACTCCCGCAGGAACGCGCGTAGGTGCGTCGACACGCAATATGCAGCATGATGCGGGGCAGTGTGAAAATCGCCTAACTTTAAAATATTGACGTGTTAAAGTGTCTTAAAAGATCTAATTACAGAAATAAAGATTTAATTTCAACTAGCTTCTGCCAGCGGCCTCGATCTCGTGCATGTCAGAAATTATCCCAAGGGGGTATTACCAGGACAAAATGTATCCTGTGTTAATCCAGGTCATAAACTACCTTTGTGCTGAATGCGGCTAAATGAATCTGGATGAACAGATTCGTTTAGCCGTTTGACGGTGAAACGTGAAAGACGGACTAACATACCAACTCACTCACAACCCTTTCACCTTTATAATATTAAGAAAGTCCATCACAAATAATATTATTTTTTACTTCTTAACATGAAATTAAATGTTTATATTACTCTGTTGGTGCGTTTCTACATGAAAATGATTAATAGGTACCGCAATTTTATACTTTCAACATACACAGACTTACACAAACTTACGCCACACTCACTCGTTTGTGAAACTGCAAAACGTCACCTCTGATTTTTCAGATTCGAGTGCGTATTGTATAATTATCGCTTGCTTGAAAAACGGTGAAATAAACATTGTGAGGAAACCAGCTTGCCTTTTTTTTAAGGCTGGGAAATGATCCAATGACTTCTCCCGCTCTGGGTGGAGCGGAAGGGAGTGTCAGACTCTTACTGACTAAAACCCATCCATGTTCCTTCCTTAGCCCTTTATGTTCCGGGGTAGCGGTAACCTTTTCGGACAATCCCGCTTACCCGGCAGGCTTGGCCCTGAGGGGCCCCAAACCGGCATGTCTGAGAGATATTTCTCAATAGCATGTGAAGCTAAGTCAGAGGCCCATGGGCAGCATAAAAACTCTGACACAAGGTTAGTCACTAACCACACGAAAAGAAGAAGAAGAAAAAGACTGAATAATAAAATTCTCAAAACGACAACTACGTACGATTGTATATAGCACCATTTGTCATGTTCAATATCCTAGGTATCGAAATACTATCGCACTGGTAGTTCCGATAATATGAATATCACTGTATACAGCATGTTTCAGAAAGAATATGTGGTCATATTATTTATTATTTAGTATAAAACTACATTCGTATAAAACAAACCATCTGCCGAGCCTTTTCCAACTATGTTGGGGTTGACTTCCAGTCTAACCAAATGCAGCTGAATACCAGTATTTTACAAGAAGCGACTGCCTATCTTACCTCCACAACCTAGTCAGTAACTGGGTAATACAATACTCCTTGGTAAGACTGGCTGTCAGATTTTTGGAATTCTGACGACCCGTAACGACGGTCAAAAAGATGCACAAATGACAGCTGAGACCAACGGCTTAACGGGCATTCCGAGTCACGGAGGAGTCTCGGTATGTAAAGATGGTCACCCATCCACGGTCCACCTCGGCAAGAGTAGCTTAACCTGATGGATCGACCTGTGCGGCTGTTATTACTTAGCCACGAGCATTTGTAAAAAACATTGGTGTAAATTATACTCATAACACGGAGTAGAACCTACTACGAATTCCTAAGTTGTTTCAAGATAATACAACGATGTTGGCTTGTTGTTGTTGACTCATGTTTTACAGAATAATAATCGTTAATATAGGCTTAAAATGTATTCAAGTTCTTCAAAGTTCCTCCCAAGCTCGCAACTTAGTCCCTAAGTAGAAATTACTTTACACAAATCCTACCTCCTACCTATGTACGTGTATGTATACAGAGGATTTTAATCTTGCATCACAATGGTAGTTAGTTTAAAACAAAAGACGGGCGTATAAACAAAGGCTAAATTATAGCTTAAAGAAAAGTTTTTCGAGATTTTTTATTCGGGTACCTGTTATATTTAGTAACTAGCTTTTGCCCTCGATGTCACTCGCGTTACTTTAAAATTTGACGATCAATTCGGGATGAACTGTTTGTCGTATGGCCGTTGCAATCATAGGCCAATAGAATGTTGCAAAGGAACTTATGCCGTGTGTCAAAGTCAAAGCATTTATTACAAATAGGCACAAGTGCCTTTCTTGTGCCTATTTGTGCCTTGTTGCCTTTTGAACGTCAAAATGAACAAGAAATAGAACTGATTCTAGTCGCCCCTTCCAAAAAGTAGTTTCGTGTGGAGAAGAATGGGCAAGAAACTCCACCGTTACTCTTTTAAAATGTTTCACAATGTTTTGTATACATGTATTATAACATTATATGTGAAGACGATGCACCCAGAATAAAAACAATACACCACAAAAGGTGAAAAGAAAAACACATGTAGCAGTGGCAAGTAAACTTAATTATGTTATAAGTACATGGTGCTCACATATTTACAAACATTCTAAAAGTTAATAATAGTAAATTAATTAGTGTGTAAAGTAACATAACACGTGGCGCCATCTATTAATATAAGAACATTATTGTTGTTTTCCTCGGGAACAGTATTTTTTTTCTAGATGAAAGCTACTCTATGTCCGTTTCTGTACACCTGATAACGTATGCAAAATTTAAGGATGATCGGTTCAGTGGCTTAGGCGTGAAACAAACCAACTGACAAACTTACTTTCACATTTAGGGAGTTTGGATAGTTAGGATTTGGGAGTTAGTACCTATGTCAGCTGTATTTTCTTACTAGCTACTGCCGGTGGCTTCGCCCATGTGGATGTCGGTCGGAAAATATACCAAGGGAACGTAGGTACTACCGGTATAATAATAATAATAATTTATTCAAAAAAAAAAAAGCATCCTTTGTGTTAAACCAAGTCATAAACTACCTATGTGCTAAGTTTCATCCAGATCCGTTCAGCCGTTTACGCGTGAAGGACGGACAAACATACAAACTCACACACACACACACTCACTCAAAAACTTTCGCATTTATCGTAATTATTAGTGTGATAAAGATATAGTGTGATGTGATAGGGTACCTAATTAAGAGTTCAGTAAATTCGTCCACACCACTGTCAACAGGAAAAATTCCCAAAAGGCTGGCAGCATTGCCACGTTCAGAGAGTTCAGTCCAACTGAAGTGTTGTCGGCCATTTTTGTTGTACTGAAGAAACACTTCTTATCTGACGACGAAAACGAGCCAAAAACAACAGAGCACACATTTTGACATTTGAGGTGTCTAGAGTTCGACCTTGTAGAGTTAGGGACTTGGCTCTACATTCGATCTGATAGCGGTTAACGCGTTATGTAAGTCTTGGCAACCTGGTTTAGAAATATTTTTAGTGGGATGTTAGGCTTCTCAAAAGACCAAAATGATAACAAATGTTGGTCCCATTTTGGCTACATATATTGTTGGGCGAAATTGATTGTTTGCCTAGATTGTTACTTAGAGCCGATTTTTCAATGGCCAAATTTGTCAGTTTGACAGTTTTTGTATGGATAATCTGTCAAAACGTCACATTTATTCTTCAGGTAAAAGTTATCTAATGATTGAAAAATTGGCCCTTAAATGATAAAAATGATTTAACATTTATTTTCACTAAAACTTTTAGACTGAACAATATTTTTTTAACTAGATGGGGTCGGCGTTTCCTATCTCATTGAGAAGAAAGCTCGAAACTCAGAGGTCTCAGCCTCTTTTAAAATCCAAACATAATCTTTTTTTTATTGGTTAGATCATGAGAAGACCTGTTGGTGTCTGAAATGGTCTTTTGAGGAAATAACCATACAGTTTTAAAGACCCTGTCCAGTCATTGAACGCACTGCACATCATCAGGTGGGAGGAAACGCCCGGGTGTCACCACTGCGAGGATCGCCCAGAGGACACGGTAGAGCACACGGTGCAAACCTGCCCCGCATGGGCGGAGCACCGCCGTGTCCTCGTAGAGGCGATCGGCGGCGGCGACCTCTCGCGCCCGGCCCTGGTACAAGCCATGGTCCGGGGCGAGAGGGAGTGGGAGGCAGTCACCTCCTTCTGCGAAAAAGTAATGCTCGAGAAGGAGGTGGCGGGATGGGAGAGAGAAAGGTCCTCCCGTCCCAGCCGCCGCAGGAGACGCCCCGGGCGTCGGGAGCCACGCGACGACTCCCGGCCACCGTAGGCGCGGGCCTGCGGACGGTGGTGACTCACCGTCCGATCAGCACCAGACCCGTGCCGTACGGCGCGTATATGTTCCACGCGCGCCTCAAAGAGATGTCAGCATATGAAGGGGCCCCTCAGGGCCAAGCCTGCCGGGTAAGCGGGATTGTCCGAAAGGGTTACCGCTACCCCGGAACATAAAGGGCTACGGAAGGAACATGGATGGGTTTTAGTCAGTAAGAGTCTGACACTCCCTTCCGCTCCACCCAGAGCGGGAGCAGTCATTGGACGATTTGCCAGCCTTAAAAAAAAAAAAAAAAAGTCATTGAACGCATCATTAATCGAGCAGGTCAACTCAGAACTTACATTAAGGAATTTTGTACATTCTTTTGTTTCATCATAGTCGTATACGAATTATTAAGACAAATTAAGGTAAACTTCAGATTCTAAGACCCTTCGCGTTATTCCTCTCAGTTATGTGGGTTTTTCCATTAGGAATTTTCAGCAGTAGTCTGGAGCCTGGATTTGTACCTGGTTGATGACAATATGCTCGCCCCCTATTACATGGGACTTACAAACATAACTGGTGCAATGTGGGTGCTACCTACTATGGGTACACCTCTACTTATCCCTTTGGAAAAACAAGGCGTGATGTTATATTATTTATTTAACCATTTATGTACTCACATAAAAACAGACAAGAATTAAGGAACAAAAAATACGTACAAGGGTGATGTTTATTTCTAAAGAAATCTCTTCCAGCTTACCTGCGATAGAAAAGTAGACAGGTAAAAGAGATGTAGACAACATGTGTAAGATTAAAAGAGAAAAACATAATACTTAAAATATAAAGAAACAATTTACTAAATTAAATATAAACATACACTAAGAGAATATACATACTACTAAAATAAATATCACTACAATATACAGTGTATTTAGGTTAAATGAGGGACATACTTTTAGGTTGTACAGTACTCATGGAAATCAACAAAATTGTCCATTGGATCTACTCTGAAATATGAAAAAAAATATCTGCTATTCCATGCAGTCATTATGACGAATTATGCGAACATAAATGTACTGAACAGCAGTTTTATTCATGATTTCAGGTATAATAATAATATGCTTGGACATTTCACACAACGAGATGGCTGATATACTTATAAGTATAGTTCCATAGTCAAAGTTATTAATTTTTATGAATATAGTATCCCCTGAATGTATGTATGTCTCTAACCTAACATCACACACTGTATACATTAAATACAATTTAAGCTCTTCCGAATCCTGAAAAGTAGTCACTTTACAGCCTAAAGCAAAACACAAATTACCTACAAATCGCAAAACTAATACAAGATAATACTTCGTAATCGTATGAGTCACAAACACGTTCCTATGAACAAATTACAAACACGTACTATAATAGTGACCAGTTTCCCTTGATCCGTGGCCAAAAATGGAACTAAATTCAAACGAATCGAATTCAACGTATCGGTGAGATTTTTCTTTACACACCGCGCCATAATTAAGTGTCAAGGTATACAGGGCTTGTATCCCTGAATATTGACATAGATTAAGGGGTTTACAGGGACGTGAGTTTCGGAATAAATACCTTTGGTGATATATGGCAACTGATATACTGTTTAATTGTAGGTACGCACATTTGCTCTTATTAGATCTAAGAGGGATGCTCTGAAGTAGTTTGTGACATATTATTTGCGGGCTACCTTCGAGTGTTCGCCGTGAGGAGGATGAGTATCATCTGATAACCTGTCACTTCTACTAACTGAAGTAGCTTCTTTTACAAAATGGGTATTTTGTATGTAATTATAAGGTTAAGGGGAGACAAAATATGTGCTATGGTTACGGTATTTTTATTTCCTTTATTTTTCTTTACTGCGTCATGTTTGCCGCAAATAAATGTATTCTCTTTCTTTCCCATCACGAAGTAAAGAAAGGCTGGTGTTTTTTCGGGCTATCTTCTGGTTAAAGACATTTAATTCTCTAGAAATTTCACTTACATGAGAACAAATTTAAACATAAAATATTCTATGTTGTCCTTCGACACTCGGACTTACAATTAACCTGACGTATTAAACAATATATTAACAACAAAACAAATCACATTAACATTAGTATCACAAATTATTTAGGTTCGTGGGTACTCCCAAAAATCTAACACTGTGCCACTATGTGTAACTTATCTTTAAATGTTCACTTGTCGTTCAAGAAGTCCTGATGCACGAATGACAGGCGGGACTAACGGCTTAACGTGCTTTTCCGAGGCACGCAGCAGTCTCGATATGTTAAGATGGTCCCATCCACGGACCAACCCCGGCAAGCGTAGCTTAACCTGATGGATCGATCCGTGCGGCTGTTTACTTAGCCACCAGCTCCTTATAGATCGCATATAAGTGAGATTGGTCCATATCGGCCCAGGATCGAGTTGACTAGAAAAAGGAAAGAGAAACCTTAGCCCTGCAGTGGGATAATACAGGCTATAATTATTATTATGTTTGTTTTGACTTAACAGGTTGCATTACTCTTTACCCGAGTAATTAGAAAAAAAATGATTTGTTGTCATAGCGGCAATAGAACTACATCATCTGTTAAAATGTAAACTGTCTAACTATCACGGTTCATGAGAAACAGTCGGACAGCGAAGTCATATTAATATTAGGATCCCGTTTTACCATTTGGATTTGGAACTTTAAAAATGGTTTATCTAACTAAAGTAACAAACACAAACATCTAAACTTTCAAAAAATATTAGTAGAATAAGATCTTCAAAACCACAACGTATGCAAAGTATCGAGATACGTTATTTGCTTCGTATATTTGAAATAGAAGCCATGTTCACTGTATGGAGTTTGTGGAACACTCATGGTTTTTCCAATATTTGATGTGATCTCATGGAGGCGTGTGCTCGCTCACGACTATCGTGCAAGCGATATAGGTACTAGGTAGGTACTCCACGCGTAGATATGAACTACGATAACATGGCGCGCCCCTCCAAATCACTGATTCAATGTGTTCAGAAGCAGGCCGGCAGCAACATGCGTTGTGAGTCTTGGTGGCGCTTTGTAATTACTTTCACAAATACTTTCAAACGTTTTTAATTTTGGAGGGGCGGGCCATGATGTCGTAGTTTATCTCTACACGACACGGTATGGTGTATAACCCGTGTCATAGAAATAACCTGACTGTTAACAAGTATTTATATTGATCCATACAACACTGATGTCTTGATGTGTAGGCATCTCATACACGACTAATGAAACCTTGTTTTTCACGGCGAGAAAAACGCACAAAAGAGCAAAAAGGAATTTGAAAACCGTTTGATGTCTGTGTAACTAAGACTTACATCAAATCACTACATAGTATACAGCAAAGTCGCTTCCCGCGTCCTAATGTCTGTATGTATGCTTAGATCTTTAAAACTACACAACGGACTTTGATGCAGTTTTTTTTAATAGATAGAGTGATACAAGAGGATGGTTTATATGTATTAAAACATGCAATTTTCGTCATCCACGCCGGCGAACCCGCAGGCAGAAGCTAGTACGAGTATAATATAACTAAATAGACAATCAATCTGCCTAGCCTTTTTATATGTTGGGGTCGGCTTCTAGTATAACCGGGTGCAGCTGAATACCAGTATTTTACATGGACCCTATCTATAATGGAATAGACAATTTATATTAAAAATAATATTGTAAACCATTTCAAAAGAGTAATAATAATAATAATAATATCCTTGGACATTTCACACAACGCCGTATCGTCCCAAGATAAGCAACCTAATGCTTGTGTTATGGTAATGAGATGGCTGATAAGCTACTTACATACATTTTTTTTTGTAAATACATACATATTATAGACTAGCTTCTGCCCGCGACTTCGTACGCGTATCCTGATGCTTATGCCAGCGACAACGGGGTCGTCAAAATCGAAGATCTGAATCACGATCAGCGGTCAGTCGCGCATCACGTTCCCCACTTGTCTCTAGAGACCTAAAAGTCGATGCGTAGATACGCTTGGAACTCAAGCGTAATTCTCTATCCGTGAACGTCTCCGATTCGCGAGACAATGCATGACTTGCACGATCTGTGGTCAGTCGCGCATCATATTCTTCACTGGTCTCTAGAGACCTGGATGTAGATTCGTAAATACGCTGAGAACGCAGGCGTGGTTCGCGATCCGAAGAGGTTTCCACGGAGCAAGTTGCAGCCGGATGTTTTCAAACAGCATCAAGTCTCTCGTGACGCTCTTTGGTAGATCCTTGGGATCTTATGATCTTCAATCTTTTAGCTCTTTTGGAACATTGGGAAAGATTTGACCTCTTTCTAGGCATGGTTATAGTTTTATTGTGAATTTATGTGATCAATTAAAATCTAAGGGACTGCTCCCAGGCGTTATCGGGTAGGCTACTGTGTCACGAAGATAAAAAAATTTCAATGATTTAAGTACAGAGGCCAGCACATCAAGTTACCACAATCTGTCAAATTTACTTTGAGTTTGAGTTTCAACTTTATTGCAAAGATATAAGGTTCATTTTTAACCGACTTCAAAAAGGAGGAGGTTCTCAATTCGGATGTTTGTATTTTTTTTTTTTTTATGTTTGATCGCGCATAACTCCGTTGCTTGCCAACCGATTTGAAAAATTCTTTTTTTGATGGAAAGGGTATACTTCCCAAATGGTCCCATAAAAATTTTATCGAAATCGGATAAGCGGTTTTTGAAAAATCAACAAAAATCTAAAAAATCCGACTTAATATATGTGGATGATGTTCTAATAACTTCCTGTCACTGTAATTTACATACCAGGTAGTGGTATTAAAATTGGGGGGGGGAGGGATTGTGTAAGTACCACAACTAAAAAGTGAAAAATAAAAACTTTTTTACAAAAAATAAAACCGACTTCCAAAACAAACACTACAAAGTGAAAAATAATTTTGATTTCGGAAGTCGGTGTCTTCGGTTTTGTATTTTCATTTTTTGCCACCGACTTCCGAAATCAAAATTATTTTTCACTTTGTAGTGTTTTTTTTTGGAAGTCGGTTTTATTTTTTGTAAAAAAGTTTTTATTTTTCACTTTTTAGTTGTGGTACCTATGCAACCCCCCCCCCCCTCCCCCCCAAAATTTTAATACCACTACCTGTTATGTAAAAATGCCTTTAATATTTCAGAAGTTGTTTTGTGGACACATTGATGATAACATCAGAACTAAATTTTCAATGGCACCTTTCATTCAGAATGTATCTTATGACAGTTCTAATAAACCCAAATACTGCTAGGATACATTGTTTTATTTTGAAGTTCTCATGCCAACCTTGAACCTTCCGGCTCCATCATCAGATCAGTTCGATAGTACCTTATAGCCAAAGTGCATTTCATGACAATTCTAATAAGCCCAAACACGGCTAGAATACATTGATTAATTACGGAGTTCCGGTGCCTGTCTTCCGGCTCCATCATCATCACCAGATAAGTTCAATGATAAAATTTTCAACATAACTATTCAGGATTGTATGTTTATTTGTATTGTCATAGTTGCTTAACTATCTTGATTGTGATATCTATGCGAGTGTCAAGTTCCGTTAGCCATATCTGATCTTCTTCACCAGTTCCACTTCATCAAATGTTACTTTTTGACTGTAAACGCTTGATTTCTCGATGAAAATATTAAAATTACTATATAGTTGCCTATAATATTTGAGGAGTTCCCTCGATTCCTCATGGATCCCATCATCAGAACTGGATTTTGACCAATCTGGAAGCATATCCTTTAAAGTTTAAAAAAAAATTTGCAAATCCATCCATAAACAACGGAGTTCTGAGGTAACAAACATAAATTAAAAAAAAAAAAAATACAACCGAATTGAGAACCTCCTCCTTTTTTTGAAGTCGGTTAAAAAAGGAACATGGATGGGTTGTAGTCAGTAAGAGTCTGACACTCCCTTCCGCTCCATCCATAGCGGAAGGGATTATTGATGATTTCCCACCCGCAAAAAAAAGGGATGAATAAGACAGCAGAGAGTATAATACCTACTTTCTCATTTCATAGAGAAAAAAGGTCCATACAACATAAGTTACTCACACTAATTCTCATAAACATAACATAAGTAAATAGTGACTATAAGTTCTCAGCCACGGGTACCATAAAGGAAGCTGTTACCTTCAGCTGAATCATAAGAAGTATACCATAAACGTATGTTATCTCTAAGAGTTATCATAAACAAGGTACATTGTATGTGAGTAACGAAGCTCTGAGGAGAATACTGATATTTTCTACACGTGTTCAATCAACGACATCTATACAAATATGTATTATAAAGCTGAAGAGTTTGTTTGTTTGATTGCGCAAATCTCTGGAGCTACTGGTCCGAATTGAATTTTTTTTTTTTTTTTATAGTCCATTTATCGAGGAAGGCTATAGGCTATGTAACATCACGACCAATAGAAGCCGAGCAGTGGGTGAAATCGCGCAGGAGCCGCTAATATTATACAGAGTTGATATGACAGAGGGGCATTAAATTACAATACGTATACTATACGTGTTTAGTATTAACTCGGTACGATATAAAAATAAAAAGCACCAAAAATGAGGTTTTTATTTTTTCAAACAAACTAAATAGCTTACAAATCAAAGTAAAACGCAACCACCCTTTGTAAATAAAAACTGACCTTGTAACGCAGCGGCACCGACGCGCGCGCGCCCGAGCGCTGTTAGGAAAGATACATCGTGTTCAAACGGGGCAAAAACTTAAAAAAACATTTGCGACTAAACTACTGCTCCTATTTAATTGATTTTTGGTACAGAGCTTGAAAATGGTCCCTAGTAAAAGCTGGTTAAAGGAAAGCCCCTATGTCGTATCAACTCTGTATATGTCGAGCTTCAGTGAAAAACGAAACCTCCTTAGAGCGGTACCGCACTACAGCCGATCCGAATCTGAATTTAAGATCCGAGTTTAATCCGAATTAGGAATGTTGTAAATTTGAACGGACAGAGTTAGGATCAAGTGCGCAACCCCTCATACAAATAGTCCTATAGCTACTTCGGATCGAAACTTCTAGGATTCGGATCGGATGTAGTGCGGAATCGCTCTTACTGTAGGCCTAGAAAGAATGCGCGGAGTTAAAGTTACGCAAATTATAACGATTTAAAAAAAACGGGGCCAAGTGCGAGTCGAACTCGCGCACGCAATTTTCCGTACCATAAATAAATCCACCCATCTATAAAAACGGCAAAAAAATCACGTTTATTGTATGGGAGCCTCCTTCATCTTTTTTAGTATTTGTTGTGACAGCGACAACAGATATAATAACAATAATAATAACTTTATTTCGGGTGGCATAGACCCATATAAAACTTAAACTAGTACACACATACACCCCACACCCACATTTATGTATTGGCATGACTCGCCACACCTATACACGACATGACCCACTGGTTCTGGAAGGGACAGTCAAAAAGTTCTGCTATTGCGTTCAGAATGCCGTTGTTGCTACCCCGTATACGGGCCAGCAGGGAAGCTGCTTTTTTGCGCATGATGGCCTGAAACCCATCAGTGCGCGCTTCAGCAAACATCCCAGACGCGCTGCACCGCCACGGCAGACCCAACAACATTCTGAACGCATTATTGTACTGAGTGCGCAGGGCTCTGATACATCACCTGTGAAAATTTCAACTGTCTAACTATCACAGTTCATAAGATACAACCTGGTGACAGACGAACAGACGGACGGACGGATGGACAGTGGAGTCTTAGTAATAGTGATCCGATGTTTACCTTTTGAGTACGAAACTTTTTTTCTCTAGTTACTTTTTAATACACTGTTATTGAAGTCGCCAGTTATGGTGTGCTGGTACTGACATTATAACTTGTGGCGACCTGCCTGAGCTAGGTTAATAAAAACCTGTATTTCAGGCCATCCCCATACTAAGCAATCAGCTGATTATTTGTCGATGGTTAGTTATTTTTAAAATAATACTATACTATACTAAAAATAAAAACATTTTAATAACTACAACATTATTGAAGTACTTCTAGAAGTCTTTCTGTGTCTGTGTAATCAAGTTGGTGGTTGGTTGGTGAAGTGGATGTAGCGTTATGTCTTCTAATTTTTAGTTCTCAAACACGCTGGTTTCCTCATGATGTTTCCCTTCACCGTTTTGAGAGCAGCGGTGATGAAATAATTTACACAAAGTAAGGTACCTGCCTAGATTCGAACCCACTTCGTTACCACTGGGCTACCACTATTGCGCGAGTAATAACCAGGATAAATCTGTGGCGCCCGCGGCCCTAGAGTCTATTGCCGGAGATATATAGAGCTGTAGTGGTGACGATGTGAAAGATGCTCTACTTTAGATAAAGTCAAATCATGAATGTATCGGCAAACACATGTCTTTTATTTTAGATTCAGAAACCGGTTTCTGGTGCCAAATAGAGTAATATCGAAGGATCTGATTGGTAGTTTATAATCCAAGCAACTAATCAAAGCAGGTGGCACGTATTTTACTATTTTTGTGTTTATTTTCGTCCCTGAAAATGCGTGAAAATCCCACAAACCGCTGAAATAGATGATGTTACCGTTCAATAAATCTATTTATTACAGCGTGTTATTTTAGAGACTGAAAGACAACAGATTCTCGTCCAGTTTTTCTGATTCGATTCTGATGATGAGTTTTTTGAAGTGTTTTAGATTCTTTGATTTATAATGTTGTCCGAGCTGCGTGGGGTATAATTATCACTTGCTTAAAAATCGGTGAAGGAAAACATCGTGAGGAAACCAGCATGTCTAAAAGATATTCTCAACAGCATGTGAAGGCCCATGGGCAGCATAAAAACTCTAATACCAGGTTAGCCAATAACTAAACTAAAAGAAGAAGAGACGAGAATGAGGTAAGAGAGCGCATCTGTGTCTGTGCACACACTTACTATAATACGAGTATCTCCCGCGCTGAAAGTCTCCGCTAAGATTGGTCACCACGGCCAAAATTCGGTCTTAACGACTCATCAATCTCCTGCCCTTATCCCAATTTATTTCGGGCGGCACAACATGCCTTTTTCTTCCAAACTTCTCTATTAGTCGTCATCTCGGTAGTCACTCCCTTTCTAGACATATCATCTTTCACAAATCCATCAATCGTTTAGCTTTGGTCTTCCTCTACTTGTATCGGTCTTAACGACTATTATTATTATTATAATAATGTCTAGTAGTAAGTAGAGCATCATTCGTACCATTTATTCCCATCTCTTACCTACCCAGCTCTACTTTAAATCCGCCGTTGAATATATTCAGGGGTAACCTCCCCTCTAGGTCAAAGGCATGCACTATGCATACAGACTGGCTGTTAGAGCCTTCAATAGCGTAGATAATGTCACACGTTGCCTCCATTATCCGCCTAGCTGTTCCCATTTATGTTGGGGTCGGCTTCCAGTCGTACCGGATAGAGCTAAATATTAGATTTTATTTACTTAGCCGTTTTACATGGCTGTCTGACCTTCAGTACCCAACGATTTAATACGAACACCTTGGTATGACTGGTTTCCAGCAGGCTCCATACATTATTTATTTAGCTCAGCAAGTTTTAGAAAAAATAATTTTGGCATGTGTGTTTAGTTTCTTCGTAGAAGATGGCATTGCCTGTTTTATATTCTACCTAATAGCCAAAACTGAGAATAAGACAAAGAAAAAATCTTTATTGAAACGCTTTGCAAAGGCAAGGTCAAGGTGATGAGCGATGCCATAAATAAGTAAAATATAAGAACTTTGCACCAAGGATATATGTATATTTAGGCAATTAAAGTTAAATAATGGCATGGATTAAATTAGAATACCTTTTGATACAAACCATGCCAGAATCAGTTAAGCTTTTAATATAAAATAATAATTTAATGATAGCAGTGATAGTCTAGTGGTGTGACCGTCAGACTACCAAGTCTTAGGTCTCGTGTTCGAAACCCAGACACGCAGATCTGACTTTTTGGATTCATGTGCGTATTGTATACATATATCGCAATCAAGTCGTATCCGGTACGCCAGCGCCACCTGGTGGCGCTCGATGGAGTTGGTGGGGCGCGCGCCATCGATTGTGGACTTCACTTCTCGGTTGGCAGGCGGCGCGTGCGCCACTAAAACCATCTCGCGTTCTCTGATACGTCGAGTACCTACTTTGTGCTTACCTACATACTGTGTTACTATTAATTGGGAGTATTATTAAAATCTGATTGTGTATACGAGTCTGTTTCCTTTATCCAATACTACCCACCATCGCCCACAATTAATAACAAATTAAAAATGAGTGCTAATGACGATGGACAAGGTCCTCCACCGTCATCAGAAGTGGGATCAGTGTTGGATCAGAACAAGGAAACAAACATCTGGCGTGCTATGTTCGAACAACAGAACCAAAACATGCGAGTGTTGATCGAGGCGCTGCAATCACCGAAATCAGCTTACTGTGACGAACTACCTGCATTCGATCCTGATAAACACGATATCGACGCAAAATCATGGTGCGCGACGGCAGATTTGTGTTTATCCGAAAATCCAACAAGTGGCGGTCGACTTGTTCTGGCGGTCAGCAAGGCGCTAAAAGGTGAAGCATCAACATGGCTATGTCAAATAGCCTACGAAGGAATGACATGGAACGAATTTAAGGTACTTTTTACAACACTATTTATTTCGACTGAGACATTGGCGGGTACGAAAAACCGAGTGAAAAGGAAATACTACCCGCGTTCGCAAGTCGTTTAATTACTTCGCTGACTAATCGTTGGAAAGATGTGAACAAAGAAGAAATCGCCGTAGCAACAGTACTCGCTCACATATCACAGTTTGACCTGCGACTTCAACGTATGGCGTTCACTACAAACGTTATGTCGAGGGACAGATTACAGCAAGAACTGAACGCGTTTTCACATTTCAAGCGTAAGATAAACACCACTAGTGAATCCTCGAATACAATCGATATCAAGCGAGCCAAGTTAACGTCAATCAAATGTTTCAATTGTGGAAAAACCGGTCATAGGCGAATTGAGTGCAGAAGCAAGCCCATGGATACGAGGGGAAGATCTACAACACCTACATCATCGTCGAGTCAGGCGGCGCAGCAGCCGGCGGCGAAGCCCCTGGTTTGCTACAAATGTGGCAAACCGAGTCACATTGCTGTCCGGTGCACGAGCGGCAGCGGAGGCGGTGGCAGCGGGCCAGCAGACGGCGGGGCGCACAGCGAGCGGCGCATCGATGTCTGCGTCGTGCAACCACCATCGGGCACATTACAACATAAAGGTGAATCGTTGCGCTTTACTTATGATTCTGGTGCTGAATGTTCCTTGGTAAAAGAAAGTTTTGCATCGAAATTTAATGGTAAACGTGTTAGCAATGTTGTTGCTATGACTGGTATAGGTCAAACGCGAGTATTCAGCACAGAACAGATTTTATGTTGTGTGGTGATTAACGATCACCCTCTCGATATTTTGTTGCATGTGTTGCCCGACAGTTATTTACAAAGTGACATCATGTTAGGTCGCGAGATTTTAAATCGGGGTTTTGCTGTAAATATGACGGCAACGGAGCTTTCGCTAACAAAAGTCCTTTGTGTTAATTCGGTGAGTCATAAAGAGCTTCAATCGGATTTAACGGTTGTCGCGACGGATGTAACTGGCAATGACAAGCCTAGACTTATGCAAACGCTTAAACAGTTTTCTGATTTTTTTATTACCGGTTTGCCAACGACGCGAGTGAACACAGGCGAGCTCAAGATTAAGTTGATAGATCCGAATCGCACGGTGCAGAGGCGGCCGTATAGGATGTCGGCGGACGAACGTAGCGTTGTGCGCGACCGTGTGAAAGAGCTGTTAGAAGCGAATATTATCAGACCTAGCTGCTCTCCGTTTGCAAGCCCAGCTCTACTAGTAAAGAAGCACGATGGTTCAGACCGCATGTGTATAGACTACCGCGAGCTTAACAGTAACACCGTCTCCGATCATTACCCGCTTCCTTTAATCTCCGATCAAATAGCGCGTCTTCATGGTGCCAATTATTTTTCAAAATTAGACTGCGCTAGCGGTTTCCATTTAATACCAGTAAATGTAGAGTCGATTGAGAGCACAGCATTCATTACACCTGAAGGCCAATATGAATTTTTGACCATGCCATTTGGCCTAAAAAATGCTATCTCCGTTTTTCAAAGAGCCATCATGAATGCTTTAGGTGACCTTGCTCATGACTACGTAATCGTATACGTGGATGACGTTTTGATCATCTCCCCCGATGTAGAGTCAGGTTTACAAAGACTTCACAATGTGTTAGAAGTTTTGACTAAAGCTGGCTTCTCTTTGAACCTCAGGAAATGCTCCTTCCTCAAGACGAAGGTAGAGTTCTTGGGATTTGAGGTAGAGTCTGGCCAGGTCAGACCCAATCGCAGAAAAGTTGAGGCCTTAACGGCTCTACCACCTCCAGAAACGGTAACGCAACTACGACAGTTTATCGGACTAGCCTCATACTTTCGCCAATTTGTGCAAGATTTCTCTAGAATAATGGCCCCATTGTACCGACTGACTTCACTGAAAGGCGAATTGACATGGAAACCAGAACACGAAGACATTCGCCAAAAAGTAATCTCTATCTTGACTAGTGATCCGGTATTGATGATCTATGATCCAGAGCTCCCGGTAGAGCTACACACGGACGCAAGTAGTTTAGGTTATGGAGCAATTTTGCTCCAAGTCAAGGCTGATGGTAAGCGTACTTTAGTAAAAGAACATCTCCTGCAGAGAGCAAATATCATTCATACGAGCTCGAAACCCTCGCAGTTGTAAACTCTATCAAACACTTGAGGCAATATCTTCATGGTAGAAAGTTTACCGTCGTTACGGACTGTAACTCGTTAAAATCATCCCAAACGAAGAAGGAACTGTCTCCCCGGGTGCATAGATGGTGGGTTTTTCTGCAGTCTTTCGATTTTGACGTAATTTATAGGGAGGGGAAACGTATGTCGCTGATGTAGATTTCTTTTCACGAAACCTTGTACCGTTCGATTCGAAATCAGTAGAGTCCCGTGTAAATCCAAAACGCATTGACATTACTGAACTCTCACCCAATTGGCTTCAAGCCGAACAACTGCGCGATGTAGAGATTTCTAAAACTATAACCGATTTAGAAGAGAATCAACTAGATGACCAACTAGCCAAGACTTACGTACTACGTTCAGGAGTCCTTCACCGAAATATCCAACGCAATGGTAGGTCTAAATGCTTACCGTATTTACCTCGTGCTCTCCGATGGTCGGTAGTTAATAATTTCCACGACTCTATTGTTCACCTTGGTGCTGAAAAGACGACTGAAAAGCTTTTCGATTATTACTGGTTTCCAGGAATGTCTCAGTATGTGAGAAAATTTGTAGATAGCTGCGTTACATGCAAAGTCGCAAAATTTCATTCCGGTAAAGTTCAAGCCGAATTGCACCCGATACCTAAGGTGACGAGTCCGTGGCACACGGTTCATATAGACGCGACGGGTAAGCTTAGCGGAAAGAACGATAAAAAGGAATACATTTTTGTGTTAATCGATGCGTTTACGAAGTACGTGCTGCTCTACCATACGGCGAACATTGACTCTAAAAGTAGTATTCACGCGGTGACTCAAAGTGTAGCGCTTTTTGGGGCTCCGACTCGCATAATAGCGGATCAAGGACGATGTTTTGCCAGTAAAGAGTTTCGCGATTTTTGCATGAGCAAGAAAATCAACTTGCATCTGATAGCAACAGGTTCGTCTCGTGCTAATGGGCAGGTAGAGCGCGTCATGAGTGTCCTTAAATCGATGCTAACTGCTATAGAGACTAGCGATAACAGATCTTGGCAGGACAGTATAGGAGAAGTTCAACTTGCGTTAAATTGTACAATGAATCGAACTACAAAAGCTTCACCTCTGGAGCTTTTAATAGAAAAAGTTGCGAGACCATTATCGTTGATGTGTAGCGATGTAGAGACCGATGTAGACATAGAGGTAATGCGTGAGCGCGCGTCAGAAAATATTGAAAACTGTGCCGAATATGACAAGACCCGATTTGACAAAACAAAAGCGAAAATTCAAAATTTTGCGATTGGCGACTTTGTGTTGTTACAAAATGAAGAAAGAAATCAGACAAAGTTGGATCCCAAGTTTAAAGGTCCGTTTAGAGTGATTGAGATTTTAGACGGTGATCGTTATACACTAAAGGCTTTAAATTCTAAGCGTACCTACAAATATGCACACGATAGGTTAAGAAAGATGCCAGCGGGTCACGTACCAGTTGAAGTTGAATAATGTTTTGTCATACGATTCTTGCAATAAATCACCTCGTAAGTGCTATTCAACTTTGTTTGTCTGCATATTCTTAACAACAAATAATTAATGGTGAACAAGCTTAAGTTGTAATGAAAACTCGAGTAAGGGGTTCTATCGGCCGTATTGTGTTCGACCGTACCAGTAGTTAATACGTAGTCATAGCCCAGTAGAAATCGGTGTCTCTTGAGGCAACTCAAGTAGTCCGTGGGTGCGCGATGGGCGTTTATCTCTGGCGGAGGTCGTGGTCTGGAGAGACCGTAGTGTGTAGTCAGTGGGTGATGCACACGAGCGATCCACTTGATGGATGTGCGTACAGAAGTTTTGATCCATGCGCTGGATGTGTGAGGGCAATGCTATTGCTGGTCGGCTGGAGAGCCGTGGCGTTAGAAGTTTTACTCGAGGTTTTCTATAAGCTTGACAGTTTTTGCTGCAGTAGAGTTTTAAAATTTCCTTATTTTTATTGACCCGATGAATCTAGAGTTTAGTCAGGAGTGACCGAGTGGAACAATATTCTCTCGTGGACTATTTGTTTGCAGAGTAATCATCACACGAGGACGTGTGCAAGCAGGATGGCCGTGTCGCAATCGAGTCGTATCCGGTACGCCAGCGCCACCTGGTGGCGCTCGATGGAGTTGGTGGGGCGAGCGCCATCGATTGTGGACTTCACTTCTCGGTTGGCAGGCGGCGCGTGCGCCACTAAAACCATCTCGCGTTCTCGTCGTTATACGTCGAGTACCTACTTTGTGCTTACCTACATACTGTGTAACTATTAATTGGGAGTATTATTAAAATCTGATTGTGTATACGAGTCTGTTTCCTTTATCCAATACTACCCACCATCGCCCACAATTAATAACAAATTAAAAATGAGTGCTAATGACGATGGACAAGGTCCTCCTCCGTCATATAATTATAACTTGCTTATAAAACGGTGAAGGAAAACATCGCGAGGAAACCGGCATGCCTGAGAGATATTTCTCAACAGCATGTGAAGCTAAGTCAGAGGCCCATGGGCAGCTTACAAACTCTGACACCAGGTTAGTCACTAACCACACGTAAAAGAAAGATAATTTAATAAAATGAAATAGAAATATTATCGTTCGTTCGTTCCATGCAAAGCAAAGTAGGTTATACAGAAAAATAGAACAGCGAGCATTTATAAGTAGATTAGTATTACGAATTATTTATTTTTTCTTTTTGTTAAGGCAGACAATTTTCTTTCTTATTTAACAAGTTATTTAAGGAAAAAAATCCAATAAACCTTACCGAAATTCAATCCATATAAATAGCTTATAAATATGATTAGAACAGGTAGAGAGGTTGGCTTAAAATAAAGTGTAAATTTCACGATACCCAAGTAAAACCTTAATTTTATTCTGTGGCTTTAATAATTCATAAGGCGAACCGTTCTGTAGGTTCCGTACATTTTCTATTTACATTTTTATTCGTGAAAAGTGGGAGCGGTAATGGAATGTCAGTTTTATTCGAATTATTCGTACCAAAATGAGATTGTTGAAGCGTTAGGATGCAAATTATCTCGGTTTAAATCTATGGAAACATTTGGTAGGTTTGGAAAACGAAAGAACACGCTTGGATATCCATTCAACTCAAAAAAAATCAAGGATCTAGTAATTAAAAAAAAGTTTTTTTTCTTCTAGCACCAATTCCATTTCCAAGCCATAAAATAAAATAATTGGATTAACAAGTTTTTCATAATTCCGCGCGTACATGTTCTACGCGCGCCTCAAAGAGATGTCAGCATAAGAAGGGGCCCGTTAGGACCGAGCCTGCCGCTTACCGTTAGTCGGAACATAAAGGGCTAAAGCAGGATCATGGATGAGTTTAAGTCAGTAAAGGCTGACACGCCCTACCTCTCCACACACAGCGGCCTTAAAAAAACCTACCTACCTAAACCTATGTAGATTTGAAAATGTAAGTTTTCAACAAAGAACCTGGAAACAAATATCTCTTGTAAAGAAAAATAGAAATAATCGTCGCTTTCCAGCTGCATCTACCTTCCCGTATATTTCCACAAACAAATAACCAAATACAAGGTAATCAGAGATACTCAAGCACACCGAGACTGCCGCTAACCAAATTTTATCGTTGTTTATTCAAGAGGTTTAGTGTTGTGCAAATTTTGATCGCTCCAATGTATCTAGACTTGACTTGACTAGCATTTGAATTTGGAATGCCAATACTGCTTTCGTGCTGTTTACTCTGAACCAGCATTTGTACGTGACGTTGTGAGAAGGAGATATATCTGTTTGGAGGCGTTTGATGAGGCGACATGTTGATGCCTTTGAAAACTATAGCGGAATAGAGATGTGGCGACATCTATCTAGCCACATAGAAACTACAATGATAGCGAACGAAGTGTCAAAAGCTGACATGTGACCTACGTCACATAAATCCTACATCGCGCAAAGTTTACCCCGCGATCTACCATATATACTCAGCCCCGACTAAGAGTTGTCGGGCAGTATCCCGTAGACGCAACACCTGTCTGGTTGGAGGATCCTCCCTTTTCAATGGAGGGACTTTCCAATCTGTGCCTCCATTCCCACTAAAGAGATATTGACAAAAGGCGAGACTCTTTCATACAATACCATTACCACTTTCCATGTTCTATAGTATCCGCGCTATGCATGAAACTCCGTAACAGCAGTAAGCAGTGCTAGCCTAGTGGTGTGACCGTCGGACTGCCAAATCATAGGTCTCGAGTTGGAACCCAAGGCCCAGCAACTCGGATTTTTTGGATTCATGTGCGTATTGTATCACTTGCTTAGTAATCGTTGAAGGAAAACATCGTGAAGAAAACGACATGCCTGACAGATATTTCTCGACAGCATGTGGAGTTAAGTCCCATGGGCAGCATAAAAAAACTGACATCAGGTTAGTCACTAACCACACGAAGACGACGATGAAACTTCTCAGCCCAGATAAACTAAAACTAAACTAAAAGTAAAAACAGAGATTCACATTAGCCACATAAAAGCACATTCTAACATGCTATGAAACTTAAAGCTGTCAAAAACGCAAATAGTAACCTTAGCCTAAATTGACATGGGAACATATATGTACATATATACTATACACAGAATGGACTGTCTTACACCCGTATTAATAAAGAAGTAATTACTTGTTGCTAAGTAATTTCTTAACTAAGTCATTGCTTAGGGTTAGAATTCTTAATTTCAAATTCTCATTCTATAGTTGAGTAACAGCCGTTACTTACTTGAGCAATTGCCCAAGTAACACTCGAAGTTTGGTGGTTGTTTCTGTGTGGCAACACTTCATGACTGCGTTTCGTTTCGTGAAAAGGCAAACGTAAGGTCTAGATTACTTTTAAAAGCTTGCAATAATATATTTGATATACTTTATTTTAGATTTATAATAGCAATAGGGTTATATACAGTAGTTGGAATTGTAAAAAGTACATTATTTTCATTTAATTTTGTCGGTACAAAAAAAAAGAATGCTTCGTGAAACAAAACGTTTGAAATGTTAGAACCCTACTAAATTTAAATGTTTACTCTTTACACATGGTTTATATACCGACACATGATTTTTGACTTAGAAAGATTATACATTCATTTCTGTCAATTGTCAAACCATAAATTATTTCTGAAATCAAAACAAAACAATATCTTTCTAGGATAAAGTTATAGGAAGCACTCTTTTTGTCTCTGATTGTAAAGAGTCGGTAATTCTCGGTAAAATCACATGTATTGCAATACAGAATTACCGTGCGTTTCTCCAAAAGTATTGTGATACGAAATCTCTTTTTAAAACAATCTGCCGAATAGTCATGAAATGGACCTACATCACGAAAGTAAACTTTGGGATTTCTAGGTTCAGCAAGTTCTATCTCCCCTATTAAAATATCATCTATATTGTCGACAACAGCAAAAAACGCTTCGATGCTATCCAAAGTTTCCATTTTGTATCCAAAATAACGACGAAGTATTGCTTAAGTAAAGGAAATGGTGACTATTACTTGGCTAAGAATTCTAACTTTTGACAGTTCTAACTTCGATCAATGACTTAACTATAGAATACAAATCGTTACCTAAGTAATTACCTTTACTCAAGTACTTACTTTTACTTGTTTATTAATACGGGTGTAAATCTCATCTAATAAGAAAGTACTCTAAATACTGGAGATAGCAAATATTACTCAAAAGAAACATTCCTTTATTTTTAAAAAGAAACAAATCTGCATTCAAAGATTATCGATAATTCGCTTACTACACTGGGGATTCGACCGGTTTAAATCCGAAAATAAATCATCCTGTACTTGTAAGAGTTTTAGTAGACCTACCTATATTTTGAAAGCTTCAAGTTAAACGTTTAATGTAATATAGGCTAGCTTACTGTCACATGGACCATAAAATAGATTTGGAAACGCTTTGAAAGAAAAAAGAAAAGTATGAAAACTGCTCATACCCATCGACAACTAGCGCTTGTCGGCGCTGAGAAGCACTGGCATATAGCTGCCGGTTATTTATCAGCGTTCTAAATTAATGGCCCTTTACACACACGTTTTTATTGCCGTGAAAAACTACGGTTTATTCGCTGTGTGTAGGCACGGTCGTTGTGGAATGGATCAATATGAGAACGTGTTAATAGACACGCTTTTTCTAAGGCTAGGTTTATACGTCATACCGTATAGCAATCGTTCCGTGAAGAAAGCCAGGCTGTTTTGCGACTTAGAAATTCCTAATCATCATCATCAGCCTATAGCAGTCCATTGCTGGGCAAAGGTCTGTCCAGTTGCACGCCATTCAGCTCGATTTTCGGCAACTCTCATTCAGCCGCTACCAGCCTTCCTGCGAAGATCGTCGCTCCACCTAGAATGAGGGCGTTTTACCTTGCCGATTCGCGAGAAATTCCTAATGGGAAATTCCAATAAAACGTTTCCCGAGCGCTATGCCAACAACACACTCATGCGTGTTTCTAGAAATGTATCGTCACTTATAAAGATAGGTAATGAATTATGGACTCAAAAGACTTTATTAAACGGTGTGTAATTCTCAAACAGATAAAATGTTATCATGCTATCATAGATCAGATTAATCAGCCTTTATTCATATCTAACAGGCAACTCATGTATGAATGTCCCACTCTATAAACAACTTTGTCCATGGGACCAAATCTGGAATGTAAAAAAAATATCAGCTGTTCCCTACATTTTGACGAATTATGCGAACATAAATGTACTGAACAGCTGATTTTCGTGTATTCTAGTATTGTTCCATAGTCAAAGTTGTTCAATTTCATGAGTATAGTTCCCTTGTTTAACATAACACACTGTATAAATATCTCTACTAGTAATAAATCTATTTTGAGCACCGTCATTCGCCATCCAAAAAATCCTCTCTGCAATTACCTACCTACTAAATAAAGTCTTTTTATCCGAATTCAAGCCGTTCTGGTGACAACTTAATGCTGGATTCACAGCCACTGCCCTCTAGTCCACTAAGCCCCCAAAGTTTTGATAAGCGAGTGCGTTTTCTAATTCGAATATCCCACCCTACTTTAAAAACGCTTTGGATGAATAAAAATTCAAATCCGTCGGAGCGGGCGAGCTACGAAACAAACGTTTTCTGAATACATCTGCTATTGAAATTCTGTGTGTGTTTGTAACGTTGAATACTGGTCTCCAGTTTGAATAATATGACTTTCATTGCAACTTTTACGTGGTTGTGGATTAAAAATTGCTTTAAGCACTTTTTTTTTTTGTGGGTGGGTAATCATCAAATTACTCCTCCCGTTCTGGGTGGAACGGAAAGGAGTGTCAGACTTTTACCCTTTATGTTCCGGCGTACCGGTAACCCTTTCGGACAATCCCACTTATTATTGGTACTATCTATGAGTTTATAGGGTTTTATTAAGCCTTGTGTTTTTATTGGCAGAATTGCTAGTACCCCTTGGTGTCTTACCAAGGGCTTATAGCAAATCTAGCTATCAGACTTTCGGTCTGACTACCTGTAACGACAGCCGGGATAAATTGGCCTCACGTGGTTTCCGGGGCACGGAGGAGTCTCGATATGTAAATATGGTTACCCATCCACGGACGAACCTCGGCAAGCGTCGTTTAACCTGATAGATTGATCCGTGCGGCTGTTATTACGAGCTCGTTTATGAAACAACAAGATGTCAAAAAAGATGGCGGCCAAAAACTAAACTGGAACGAAAAAGGTGAGTAAGCTCCTATAGACGCTAAATTAACGTACTGTAGAGGCTTGAAAGATCCTCTACTGAGGGGGCTCAGTGGTAGAGCGTGTAATGTGTGTATAGGGAACTCTATACTATGAAGAGAAACCCGTTAGGAATTTAACGTAAGATAATATATTTTCACTTTGTTATAACGAATACATCTGTCTAGCTCCGCTGCCAGACGTCAAGTCTAGAATGTATAAAATCCTAATCTATTCTTAAAACATTTGAAAGGTTCGAATGCCGTCAGATAATTTCCAGCCTTGTACAACATAAGGTTTTACTCTAAGGCTCTACATCAGCTACGCCCCCCTTGAGTAAAAGGGAACACTTAGTTTTAAAATAACTAAGCCCTTTTACTCTCGGCACCCAAACCTATCCAATCCTACCCCTACCTAGCCTAACATAAAAAATTACCTAACCTCAGGAGAATCTACATGTGAGGTCTGGCCTTTGCAAAGGCAGGCTCAACTCTGGCAAAGCGAATCTTACGACATCACAAGAGTCCATGAATGCATTAATGTGTGCCAATGTGCACACAAACTAACGCTAGGCCAGTTTGAACCCCACTGCACCAAAACCTAGGGTAAAGGGTGCAGCCAGCCTCCGAAAACAAACAATGATATGAAAGTTCATATCGACCCTGATGGGGTTGACTGCAAAGAAGGCTGAACATCAGTATCCTATACCCCGTCGTACGCTATTGAGTCAGAGGGAGAGTACGATCCAGACGTAAAGGCTTGCGAAAAAACGTTTCATGCCCATACTCCAGATATGAAACCACAATATGGGTACCAAGATATGGGTACCCCATCCTCAGTTAGACCAATTGTGTCAACCTGACACACTTTGCAAGGCTACGCCCCGTTAGCAAAGTAGGCCTCAACTCAGGACGAGTGTCACCCCTTCTCTCAAGATGAACCCGATAAAATGCTCTGGAGCACGATCATGCTAAACTCTAGCACTAGAGAAATATGAAGACGAAGTGTCGCTCCCTCTGACGCTTTGACGTGGCGAGGTGTGTCTCCCACACGCTCATCCGGTAGCGTCTCATTCATTTTTGATCACCATATGCAATAAACACAAAGAAATGCATCAATAAACTATATCTTAAAACTAAGCTAAAATAATGAGAAAATGTTGTTTACATCTGTTTGACATGACAGACATGTCAACAAGTGGCAAATATGTCTAAAACTGACAATTAATTATCAACATAAAAAGAAAAGTCTATAATCTATTTAGCTGTAAAAAGTTTTTGTTCGCTACTACTTATCTCAAAAATTATGCAGCGACATGATATGAAAACTATTTGGAGTCGTAATTATATAATTCTAAAAAATGAAAACTCCCATTTATCTAAAATGTTTCTAAACCTCTTTTTATTTGATTTTGTAAACCCATACTGTAAAAAAGCATTTTATTTATAAAAAGTTTACGTGCTTTCCTATGACCTCTTTTGGTCATAACTTTGGAAGCAAACTTTTTCATTTTAATTTTCCTGACATACAAAGTCATTTTCTGAAAACGTCTAAATCTTAAGTTGTCAATATTTTTATATGTCATAGAGCCGTTCATGAAAATTTTATTTCTATGTTTATTTTTCTTTTTAGCATTACAAACATGTTTAACTCTAGCTTTAACCATTCGCCGTTGTATGAACAAGTTACGATAAGTGTTTGTAACCACCATCGCTGAAGAACCAACAAAATGCTCACTCTCCTCCGCCTCTATCTTCGAAAACTCTAACGTTGAAGGAATAACTAAAGGCTCATCCTCCTTCATCTGCACCATTTCACCTCTCTATTTATGCGACTCCCCATCAACCACAACCAACTCCTGGACACTCACATTCAATGAAATGGATACGAGACCATCTTCACGCATATCAAAATCATCCTTTAATATAGCAACATCCTCAGATGTTATGGATGAGCGCCCAACTTCATCAACACGATCAACAGCGATGTTATTTTTATTGAATTCCACATCGTGATCATGGTAAAATTCATTATTATGCTCTGAAACAGAATCATCATTAATAACAGGACTGGACCGACCCGTTTCGTCCAGTTCTTCCTCGTGTTCTGACTCGAACACTTCCGTCTCCTCATCAACATCACAGCTGTCTAGGCAGCTTTGCGCGTCAGCGCCAACAGCATCATCAACGTCGTCATCAACGCTGCTCACAACATCGACATCATCACTGCTCACAAGGCAGCTTGGCTCCGTATCTAGCACCTTCTCTTCTATTGCGCTAGAAATTTTAACAGCATCAACACAAACATTTACAAAATTCTCCTGTCTGTCAACCTCAGACAGTTCTTGTGCTGCGCCAGGTGAGGAAACATCCTCCACAGCAACATTTACTACATTTTCCAACACAAATGGAGCACACATTCTTTTGTGAACTCTGCACGGGAACTCTTTCCTCAGTGCGTCACACATCGCTTCAAAACTGATCTCTTGATCATTATACAAAATTGTCGAATAATAAATGCGGGCTGGACCTTGCATAAATGTGCCCATAATCAGAGCCCAATTGCTCTTTGGCCACTGCTTATCTATCGCTAATACATTAAATTCGGCTAAAAATTCCTCGAAGCATACACCGTTGTAGGCGGAATAAATAATCATGCTCTCCATGGTAACCATAATAACAAGACTATAAAAACCACTTAGCTTTAAATATCCAGGCGTTGTTTCATTCGCCTGCTTTAATAACTTCACTTCGTATATACGACTAGGGCGTCGTTTTTACTATACTGCACACCACTAACAGGATGCATAGAATGCCCGTTATACGGTTTTCTCCATATATTTCGTATTTTATAACATTTTATTCGTGCAGATATTATAAGGTTCTGCACACACCAAGAAACAAACGAGCAGGATCGTACCGCGTCTTCTAGTGGAGACTCAGGCGTACTCCACCAAAATGTAGAGGATTGAAAGATCCTCTACCGAGGGGGCTCAGTGGTAGAGCGTGTAATGTGTGTATAGGGAACTCTATACTATGAAGAGAAACCCGTTAGGAATTTAACGTAAGATAATATATTTTCACTTTGTTATAACGAATACATCTGTCTAGCTCCGCTGCCAGACGTCAAGTCTAGAATGTATAAAATCCTAATCTATTCTTAAAACATTTGAAAGGTTCGAATGCCGTCAGATAATTTCCAGCCTTGTACAACATAAGGTTTTACTCTAAGGCTCTACAGTACCATACTAGTACGTATTTCTCAATATAATTGCTCTCATTAGATAACATAAATAAGTTGCTGCCAACAAAGTTACTAACTTCCTATCAGGTCCCAATTTGTACGGCTCAACAACAAATCCTTGTCATAAGACAAAGGGCTTACATGAAACTTTTGTACGTGAAAGCAAAGTAATGGCTATATACGGAGAATTTGTTTTGGAGGCGAACGAAAGGGTCCAACACAAAGTGTCAGAATTGAGACATGCTTAGCAACTGTTAAAAGGAACCTGAACAAAGATTTCGTAAGATCTTTTTACAGTAATAAGATGATTGTATTTATTTCTACATGTATTAGTTTATGTTAAGAATGTTTCGTGGCTCGGAAAGCACGTTCGGCTGTTGGTTTCGGCTGTTATTTGTGGATTTTTGACTGTCGTTACGAGTCGTCATTAACCATCACATCGCCACATGTTCACACTGCTGGGCCACAGGCCTCTACTCCAGGAGAGGGATTCGGCCATAATCCATGACGCGGGCCCAGTGCGGGTTGGCGGCAGCCACTTGTCTTCGAATTTTTGGTTCTAGGACATGCCGGATTCCTGACGATGTTTCATTTCTGTGTTTTGAGAGCAGTGGTGATGCAATTAATACACAAAATTTAATACGGGTCGTCAGAAGCCAGAAATTCGGACAGCCAGTCCAGTCTTAGCAAGGGGTACCGTAGTAGCCTTACGCATTTTAATGACTGTTTTCGCTAAGATTATAAACAATACTTTCTATTTGAATAATAAAAATATTTTTTATCAAAATAATAAAACAATAAGCGACATGAATATCTTTAAATATAAACATGTCAATAAGGGCTTTATCAAATACGCTGTTAAATTACTCAGTACATTCTAAAATAAGGCAAGAATTACTTACCGAAGCAATGTCTAAAAATTTTATCTATTTTCCCATAACACACATCTATTTGGCTGATTCGTACATCCCCAGCTCCAAGATAAAGTTCCCGAATATCTTTCTTCGCTTGAATTGTTAACTAGAGAAGTATTTTTTGTGCCTGCGAAAAAGTGAGGGACTGATCTTTGTGTGCTCTCGAAAATATTCATGCCGTAAATCTTGTACATACATACTCGGTTTTATACGAAAAACTTTACTTTTTTTCTTCGAGATAATCTCAGGTAAAGCTGGCAGGATTTGCTAGATTTTCTGATTTTTCAAATGTTTGTTTGTAATGTGTTAACAGAATGGGCTTCAAATGGATCTGGATTAACCTTTAAAGTTTATAATTCCATGCCTAGTACATTTTTGCATACCTTTTTTTCATAACCATCTATCCGACCTCGTGTTCATTCATATGAAACATTGCCGTTATGGCACACAAACCTATTACTCGTTTCCCTACTATCGGACTCTATGCTCCCTTTAATGTACCTGTTAATGAGAACTAAGAAATTTGTGAACCTAATTTTTAATCCATTAAAAATTTTGCGCGGACTTGTCAATAAAGGTGATAAAAAAGTCTCCTCTAAAAAAAGAGCCGTGATGTAACAATGCAGAACTGCTTTTGAAATAAAGCTTGTTATAAAGGAGGGTTCTGAGGTTAAGTAATAACAGCCGCACGGGTCGATCGGTCAGGGTTGGTTGCGGCTGTCACTCGAGAATCGCGTAGCCTGAACGTCTGACAACGGTGGAAGTCATATAGAAGTCATGTAAAATACTGGTATCCAGCTGCACCCTATCAGTCTGGAATCCGACTTAAATAGATGTGAAGGACTAGGCAGATTGATTGTTGAAGAACCACTTACCGTCCATACAAAAATAAAATTAACTAGGTAAGTAAAATTGGATTGACTGCAAAAAGAATGTCAATCTGGTAAAAAGCCGAAGCTAAGTCCAGAGGAAGCACAATATTAAAAACACAGATTTTAATAATCATATTAGAAAAATTTAGATTGACTCAAAACCCAGTAATTTACTCTGAGTAATAAAGTTAATTTTTGTGTATGACGTGAATGAAGTATCAAAGTGGACCTTTAACTGAGAGTCCTTTTGATAAGTCACAAGAAAGTTTGCAGCAAAAAATATGTTTTTCCATATCTGAGTTAGCAGTAAAGTAGGTTTAATAATTTTATAGAAATCTCAAACTCAAAGTTTTTAGCATGAGAGTGTAACAAAAGTGTTGGAAAGATTCATGGAGGACCATTCATGCTTTGAGCCGTAACTCTCGAATAAATTCAAACTAGGGAAAAACCTTTTTGCTACGGGATTTTTGTATGAAATGATGAAAGGACAAAACAACGACTGCCAAGACGTGTTGTACTGCATAATTAATATTATTCATATTTATTTATCGAGACATCGCCAAGCGATTGGTCGACTCTTCACGTGACCAGAGGGCTGGCCTATTTTTCGGTCAAAGAATCAGCATTGCCATACAACGTGGCAATGCTGCCAGCCTTTTGGGAACTTTTCCTGTTGACAGCGATGTGGACGAATTTTTTGATGCCCTTTGATTTATTTTATTTTGTTTCCCTCCTGTTATATACTTGTAAATAGTTATTAGTAATGTTTAATATTAATGGTGTTCAAAACAGACAAATGCCAAAACGAATTTCCATAACCGGACATTAGAAATATTTAAAAAAAAATGTTTCTTATCAGATATTAGTGAGTCAAAGTGTTAATTACAAAAACACTTAAGTTAGTACGTTGATAATAAAAATTTAATGTATGAAACCGCACCTCTGACATGCAGTAAAACAATAAATTGCCAAATTGGTTCAGCTGCTCTTAACAGCAGTTCATTATACATCACTCCTTGTTTGCCCGGTGAATCTACCCGTAGTAGTACAGTCACCAGCACATCAAGTTACCACAAACTGTCAAATTTTCTCCATCGAACACCATTTGAACTTAACACTAAATGTTTGGGGTTAAAATCATTTGGAGAAATTTGACAGTTCGGTATAACTTGATCCACTGGCGACCGTACATTGTCATTTTTCCAGATTTTGATTCGCATTTTTCTATCTATACATATAATAAATTTGTAGAAAATTGGTGTCTGTACAATAGAAATAAATTAAAAAAAAGTAGCAGGGGTTGTTATTATATCGATGCCGAACCCGAAATTGTAATTTTTTTTTTTTTGTCTGTTTGTCTGTGTGTTTGTGCACGCTAATATCAGAAACGGCTTATTTGATTTAGATGCGGTTTTCACCAATATATTGTAGTAAGCTTCACTTAACATTTAGTGTTTATTTCATGTCAATCGGTTCATAAATAAAAAAGTTATGTCAATTTAAAGAATCACGGCGAACATTTGTTAAGGTATTCTATCAGAGTACGTATACGCCTCGCGCCTGCGCGTCCGTGGCTATATAAAGCGCAATGAGAGCCACGCCGCTGTTACCCCCGATCCAGCTGTCCTTTGCTGTCCTCCCCCAGCGACGCCCTAAGCCGAGGTTCGTAACCCACAGGGGTGCCCTTAACGTCGTCGCTTAGTTTGTATCTAAGTTTTTATAAGCCCTGGCTGGAGGCTACAATTCTTTTGTGGCATCCACAGGCAAGTCCGGCTAAGTAGTAGCCAACCCTATGGTTGAACTACGAGTAGCCGTTATAAAAAAAAAAACGCGCCGCTAGAGTCCTATTGACAAAATCAAAGATCAGAAACATCTGATGTGGAAATCAAAGCTATCACTAATTTCACTGTATAATTATAAAATAACATAAGCTGGGAGTACTTCCACGCGGTGAAGGCGGTAACAGTTTAGGACTCATTTTCGATGACGATGGTATATCATTGAAAATTTGACTGTACTGCCCAAAACTCCCATTTATTTTTTTTATTTTATCGAATAAATATGCCTTCGGACTTATGTTATTTGAGTGTTTAATTTCCTTTTCTATTTATCTTCGTGACACAGTAGCCTATCCGATAACGCAGGGGAGCAGTCACTTAGATTTTAATTGATCGGGTATATTCACAATAAAACTATAACCATACCTAGAAAGAGGTCAAATCTTTGCCAATGTTCCAAAAGAGCTAAAAGATTGAAGATCATAAGATCCCAAGAATCTACCAAAGAGCGTCACGAGAGACTTGATGCTGTTCGAAAACATCCGGCTGCAACTCGCTCCGTGGAAACCTCTTCGCATCGCGAAGCACGCCTGCGTTCTCAGCGTTTTTACGCATCTACATCCAGGTCTCTAGAGACCTGACTGACCGCAGATCGTGCAAGTCATGCATTGTCTCGCGAATCGGAGACGTTCATGGATAGAGAATTACGCTTGAGTTCCAAGCGTATCTACGCATCGAGTAGTAGGTATCTAGAGACAAGTGGGGACCGTGATACGCGACTGACCGCTGATCGTGCAAGTCATGCATTGTCTCGCAAATCGGAGACGTTCACGGATAGAGAATTACGCTTGAGTTCCAAGCGTATCTACGCATCGACTTTTAGGTCTCTAGAGACAAGTGGGGAACGTGATGCGCGACTGACCGCTGATCGTGATTCAGATCTTCGATTTTGACGACCCCGTTGTCGCTGGCATAAGCAACAGGATACGCGTACGAAGTCGCGGGCAGAAGCTAGTACAGATTAAAACTCACTTCTTGTAGCGATAACTTACCGTTTTTCTACATGAGGTCATTTACAGTGCCTGTTTTTTCTAAAGAGAAATGACTGCCTGTAATTTCGATATCTCCTTGAGGACGGGATATTCTTGGCCACAAACTAAACTAAACTATGTTTTCAGCATTATGTCATTGCTAAATTTTCATTTCCCTGTTATTTATAGCACCACAGATAGAAAGGTGACCACAATCTATATGACGTCTCACCACCCGAATATGCAGGCAATAAAAACATTTTTATGTTTGCCAAACGACCATGTAACACGATACTGTCTGGTCCAGAGCCACCATATTTAAGAATTTAAAGGAAGTATAAAACGTCAACTTTAACATCCATTGCGAACTTTGTACATCAGAATTGAAGTGTCGCAGTAAAGTGGTTGAACACAACGAGCAATGTATTGCAAATTAAAATTCAGTATGGAATTGTTTCGTATCACTTTCATAATACATTCGTGTCCCCAAGTAGTTTTGGTCATGATGTATAAATTAAAACGCGTAAATAACACCACAGTGCTCACAAAACAAGGCGAAATTATTCTGTATTTAGAATTTATATACAACTGTAATATTTGTGTAAAATATAAAGCAAAGATAATAAGCTGAAACTTAAGTAAATGGTTGCAAGTTCGACATAAATAGCGAGCGTATAGCGTTCAAAATCGAGACCTGGACCACCACCTCTTCAAAGGGATGGTTGGCCCGCATAGTTTTCATGTTTGTCGCAATTTGAAAGTCTATGTCAGGTTGTATGTTGATCAAAATATGATTCGCGGCTGTAGCAAGATTATGTAGGTTTGTACAGAATTATTATCAATCGATGTATAAATACAATTCTCCAAGCAAAACCAGTAATATTCTAATGTTATTTCAAAAGTTCTAAGATTGCATTAAGATTGAACTTCAATGCAACTTGTCTAGAGGTTGACTGGTTGTATCATCACCAGAATCGGGCCAAAAATTGTTAAATTTCAAATAGTATCGACAATTTCACCTGTATTTGGAGCTAGGTTTTGAAAACCTTTCCAAGCCAAGCTTTGCACCCTCAAAAAACTTGTCCCCGTAATAACAAAAGAATATTTTCTTCAAGCCCGAACTGACTCGTCACGAGCGCTTCCCTAACTACGTGATCAGCGTGTGAACGAACGGTGAAGTCTTAGCAAAGTTCATGTCAGTTTTAGGGAACTCTGCTGAAAAATAATATTTTTAAAAGAAAATTTTGGGGTTAACTAGCAAAATTTCGTCCGAATCTCTTACGCGGTTTTAGCGTGAAAGCGTAACAAACAAACGAAGTCACTTTTGCATTTTTAATATTATAATTAGGATTGTATTGGAATACGTAACTTAAGGAGTCTGCCCACTAAGTAACATAAGTGTCAATCGCTCCATGTCGATTCGATTTCGAAAATTATTAATCGAACAATTCGTTATCTCAGCGATTCGGATTGTCAAGAATGCCACTTATCAACGCATTTGTATGGGAATATTGAGTTTCGTTACACAATTTGACATTATCTAGCACTTAGCGATCGAAAACGATTGATCACGTGACATTTCGAAAGCTTATGCCAATTCCATACATTCCGTATTTATCTAATTTCGTTATCATTAATGAACATGTTACTTTTTTTAATAATTTGACAGCTCATAAATACTTTATTAGTGTTTTAATTTATTGTCGTTCTAGCTTTTGCTCGCGGCTTTGCCCGCGTGGAGGTCGATTATCCCTAACTTAAGACATACAATTAAAAAAAAAAACTTTAAAACTTTCCCATACCAACTTTTGTCCCCTATTTATTATTATTTATTTATATTATTAAAGTAAAGTTTACAAAAAGTCTTTATTTATATCCCCCCCCCCCACTCTACGGGGATATTTTTGAGACAAAAAGTAGCCCATGTCCTACCCCGAGACGCAATCTATCTCTTTACTATTTTTTTCGAAATCGGTTCTGTGCTTAAGGCGTGAAAAGGTAATATACAGACAGACAGACAGATAGAGTTACTTTCAAAATAATAATATTAGTATGGATTGTTGTCATTACATTGTATACTAGCTTCTGCCCGCGACTTCGTACGCGGACCTTGTTGCTTATGCCAGCGACAACGGGGTCCCCATTTATGTTATTTTTTATCATTTTTCCCATTTAAATCTTTGATCACACTGAGCTTTAGTTTTATTTCACTCCAACAACCACCAAAACATACAGTCCATTTGTCATCGTATTCATTTTGGTAACCGCATTATTATATTCCCCACTTGTCTCTAGAGACCTAGAAGTCAATGCGTAGATACGGTTGGAACTCAAGCGTAATTCTCTATCCGTGAACGTCTCCGACTCGCGAGACAATACATGACGTTCACGATCAGCGGTCAGTCGCGCATCATATTCTTCACTGGTCTCTAGAGACCTAATGAATACGTTGAGAACGCAGGTGTGCTTCGCGACCCGAAGAGGTTTCCACGGAGCGAGTTGCAGCCTAATGTTCTCGAACAGAATCAAGTCTCTCCTGACGCTCTTCGGTAGATTCTTGGGATCTTATGATCCTCAATCTTTTAGCTCTCTTGGAACATTGGGAAAGATTTGACCTCTTTCTAGGCATAGTCATAGTTTCATTGTGAAGATACCTGATCAATAAAATCTAAATTAAAATGACTGCTCCCCTGCGTTACCGGCTAGGCTACCGTGTCACGAAGATAAATGGAAAAGGAAATTAAACACTCAAACAACATAAACCCGAAGGCATATATATTCATACGATAAAATAAATAGGAGTTTTGGCTAGTAGAGTAAAATTTTCAATGATATACCATCGTCATCGAAAATCAGTCCTAAACTGTTACCGCCTTCACCGCGTGCAGGTACTCCCACTTTACGTTATTTATAATTACACAGTAAAATTAGTGATAGCTTTGATTTCCACATCAGATGATTCTGATCTTCGATTTGTATAAGTCAACAGGAAATGCCCATCAGATTGAACTTGAACTTTTGCATAGACGTCATTCCTATATGTGTTATGTTGTAGCTAGGCTCTTGGAGTTCCACAACAGGTGTTCCAGATCTTCGATTTTTATAAGTCAACAGAGAGTGCTCATCAGATTGAACAACTTTTGCTAAGACGTCATTCCTATATGTGTTATGGTGTAGCTAGGCTCTTGGAGTTCCACAACAGGTGTTCCAGATCTTCAATTTTTATACGAAACAGAGAGTGCTCATCAGGCTGAACCACTTTTGCTAAGACGTCATTCCTATATATGTTATAGTGTAGCTGGGCTCTTGGAGTTCCACATCAGGTGTTCCAGATCTTCAAATTTATTCTCTCAGCAGAAAATGCTCATCACGTGAAACAATTTTTGCTATGGTATCATTTTTGTATCTCTTATAGTTTAGCTGGTCTGTTGCGGTTCAGCATCAGATGTTCAAGTTTCCAAGATAAATTATACCCTATATGTTGCCCAGACTTAATACCTATACAACAAAAAAAATATCATTCCAATCCGTCCAGTAGTTCCGAAGATTAGCGTGTACAAACAAACAGACAAACAGACATACAGACAAACAGACAGACAAACAAACAATTTTTTTTTTTGGATTCATGCTCTATTGCTGTTTCTAAACCCCCCTCAATTATAATTTTTTTAATATATTCAATGTACAGACACAGTTTTTTTACTGTTTTATTATTAGTATAGATATAGATAGATAACCCACTACAGTATACAAAATGATTACTAATCATTACATTGTTATGATTGATTTCAACACCAATAAGTTCAATTTCAACATTCCATTTTCCGTGTTCATACAATATTGCAATTTATTCCGAAAGCGTTGTTAATATTACATATAGACCTTTTGTCCGACGACATATTGAATATTTCAGACAAAGGAACAGTCGATTGAATATTTCAATAAAACGGTTATTTAAATACTATGTAGCTCTTCCCCAAGGGTTAACTCCGTATAAGTACCGCTTGGAATAAAAAGTGTCCCATATTTTTATGATACGTTGAATTTTTCAGTGTTATTTTTATTTGTGTGTACTTTTTAGTCTTCCGTATGCAAAGTGTGCCAAACGGAACCCTAATACTAAGTCTTTGCTGTCCGTCCGTATGTCTGGCGGTGGGCTGTATCTCATAAACTGAAATAGGTAGACAAATGAAATTTTCACAGATTCTGTATTTCTATTGCCGTTGTAACGCCAAAATAATAAAAAAAAACACAAATTTGAGAGAAGTGGTTATGAAAATAATTTATACAAAGTAATGCGCCTTCGGTTTCGAACTAACAACTTAACTCGCAAAGTCGAAAGCTTAGGTCCCGGTCATTGGCACTAGGCTACCACTGCTCTGCCTCTCAGAAAGGAATGTAATCGAATGAAATGTCATCAGAAAAAGTAAAAAATCATTTTTGTGTGACTAGAGGGCTGGCTTGTTTTTCGACCAAAGAATTAGCAGCAAAACGTGGAAATGCTGCCATTCTTCTGGGCTGGATGCCATCGAAGCGGACGAGTACTTCGACGCCTAAGTGTTCTTTTTGTTTTTGTATTTATTTGTATAGTTAGTTAGACAATTATTTAATTTTTGGTATAAGTCATTAGGTAGTATTTTAACTTTCGAAATTACAGATTTTTTTGTGTTGAAAACTGACTGTCCCTTTTTACCATCAGACGCCAAATCTTTATAGAAACAGAGGCATAATAACAAGCATATAAAAGCCCTATAAATAACAAATGTAGCTCTTTTGTTCTTTTAATAGCACATAAAGTGTCTCAGCAGTATTCACTGGTCGTATTATAAATCAAGGGATTTTGGGGTTATATTTCCTAGCTTAAGGAGGTTCTAGCGTGAACATTACCCTCTTTTTATGTATTGAAATTCGCTTTTTGGTTAAGGGTGTGTATGAAAAATAGGGGCTTTCACATTACTTGCAAAATGGGGTTGGTGTACTATAGGCGCACCGTCAAATGGGTTAGGATTACACACGTGCATTTTTGTGTAAATATGATATTATGAATATAAACTACTTTTATGACTAACCTCATTTCAAACAATACTTAGGTTAATAATACGTTTGGTGAAAACTCGCAACATAAAAATAAACCTTAAATTTAAACCATCATAATGCACATTATTTGTGTCGTTAACAGTACCAAAGTATACCAAGTGGCCTAGACAAAAACACATTTTAACTAACGATAGCTAAATTAGAAAAATCCGAAATGTACAGAATTGGCATACGCTTTTGAAATGTCACGTGATCAATCATTTTCGATCGCTAAGTGCTAGACAATTTCAAATTGTGTAACGTAACTCGATCAATACTCCCATACGTTATGTGGCGTTCTTGACAATCCGAATCGCTGAGTTAACGAATTGTTCGATCAACAATTTTCGAGATCAAATCGACACGGAGCGATTGACATTTGTCTAGGCTAAGGGCCTGCTACCATATCATATAATAAACAATATCGATACCGCTATGTAACGTTGTTTGCAGTTGCAAACAGTTGCAATCAAACTTTGTGTTTGACTGTTCCCGCTTTGATACGAAATGTGACGTGACAAACTATTCAATGTAATATACATAGCAGATAATTAGCGAAGAGCCAGGCAAGAGTTTAATGCGTCGGTCAAAATGCGTCAATATTGTATAGAGGACTGAAGGACAGGATGTAAAATTCATTCAACCTCCATTGAAAAGGGAGGATCCTCTGACTAGACGGGTGTTGCGTCTGGTGGGTTACTGCCCGACGATTGATTTGGGAATGTTGTAAAATAGGCAATTACGTTAGCCGCATGGTAAGCTTTGCTTGCGCGATGCACGATTTTTCTTGACGTCAGCGTGACTCGTAGTTCACATGTGGCGATGACGATGCCACTACACGTCCGTCAAAATATAACAATATTGTTTAATTCATGCATAAAATGCTTTACTGTTGGGGTTGGGACACAAGTCTACACTTAGAAAACGAGGGGGCTAGCTATCGAGTCGAAACAGTAGGTATTTCTTGAGCAACGAAGCCGACCCGAAGCAATTATTACATGTATTTGTCTTTCATTCGCCTCGTGCCAATCGGCAAACTCTCCACCTTCGCAGAAAAGCATTTTGCAGTTGATTTTAATTACCGATCGGCACAGCTTTAACGAGCTTACCCAAACGTATAGTCAAGAAAAAGATCGCAATAGTCTACATAATTATTAGGGTCACCCACTCTCAACAATTTCCATTTATGTACCCAACGAACTATCTTCTAGGGGTGTTGGGCTTCAATTCGTTGGAGGTAAGAAGGGGCTTTGATCAACTCACGATTGCCTGTAAAATCCTAAGCGGTCGTATTGACTGCCCTGAGCTTCACGGACTTTTCTGCTGCCTATTTGTGCCCGACAAATACCTTGGGCACCGTCAAAGCCGCCGTCACAACCTGTTCGCACAACCGCTATCTAGATCGGTTGCTAGAGCGGAATCCCCGGTATGTCGAACCCTAAGGATGCTAAACGCCCTCCTGACTGCCGACCCTGAATGTGATGTGTTTGCTGATGAATGGAAGAAAATAATGCGTGCCTGTCTGGTGTTTTGTGAGAGACAATATGCGAGGGTGTCCACTGTTATATGATATTTTATGTTAGTTTATTATGTTTTTAATTTATTTAACTATTTACTCAAATAATTATTAATAATCTTATCCACACCATTGTATATCTTTGAATTTGAATCTAATTTTTGTATGGTATGTTGTTTCAATGCTTATTTTATTTTAATCTTAATAATTCTAATTCTATGTTAATTAATGTAATTGGACCTGTGCCGTTTTAATTAACTATAAATAAAAAAAAAAAAAAAAAAAAAAAAAAAAAAAGGGTATAATAGTGGATTCCTACGTCACTATAACTATCTGGTCAGGGTTCCCTTTTACATATACAGAGATGAGTAAAAATATATTATATAGGTTCAAGTTTCCTAACAATTGCTAACAATATTATCAAAACTCGTCACAGAAACTTGGTTGGGGCGGTACAGAACTCGACGACGTCACAAGACGCATCCGTATGTGAACCTACAAACTAATACGTAACATCGTTTGCCAAATTCAATGTTTCCTCAACTGCGCTTCACAGCGTACGTAGGAGGATACTGTGTGAGTAATGCGTTTGCCTTCGTTAGTGTTAACGTTCGTCTGAGTTCGGCTAAGCTCGGGACTTGTCGAGCGATTGAAATTTTAAGTAGGTCCTTAGCTTTGACATTAGAGCTTGTCGCTGTAGCGTGCCACTTGGTGAATTATAGGATCACCTTCTATTGTGGGTCTTGCATTGTCAATCTCACTAATACTTTAGTGTTAACGTTTGTCTGAGTTCGGCTAAGCTCGGGACTTGTCGAGCGATTGAAGTTTTAAGTAGGTCCTTAGCTTTGACATTAGTGCTTGACGTTGTAGCTTGCCACTTGGTGAATTATAGGATCACCTTCTCTAGAGGGTCTTGCACTGTCATTCTGACAACCTAATACTAAGCACTGTGTCAGCATGTTTAAGGACGATGAGTAATGGGGTAGCTCACCATCCGACGAGGACATAATCATCATCAGGGATCAGCATATAATGTTCCCATAGCTAGGATTCAGGTCTCCTCCCAGTATGAGGAAGTGGGCCATAATCTACAACGCAAGCCCTCTACGAGTTGGTATTTATAACATGTCTTCGAATTTTATGTTCTAGGACATGCCAATTTCCTCACGACGTTTTCCTTCACCGTTTTTTGGAGTAGTGGTGATGAAATTGTTTACACAGAGACCATCTGGTTAATACATATATGGTCAAAACATTCAATGGTAAATGTTTTCGATTCTATCGTTTCCATACCAAAACATCGATCTTCTTCTTTTTGTGTGGTAAGTGACTAAGCTGGTGTCAGAGTTTTTATGCTGCCCATGGGCCTCTGACTTAGCCTCACATGCTGTTGAGTAATATCTCTCAGACATGCTGGTTCCCTCACAATGTTTTCCTTCACCGATTTTTAAACAAGTAATAATTATACGCACATGAATCCGTGCGAGTCTTGGGTTCGAACTCGAGACCTATGACTTGGCAGTCCGACAGTCACACCACTAGGCTATCACTAAAACTTCGATGTACCATCAAAAACACAAGTTAACACAACTAATAACCAATCTGTGACGTTACACAAACACAGTTATACAGTGTCTGCTGCACGCTTTGTGACTAACTTTGTTTTGCAACGTGGAGCAGTTCCGAACTTGCAACTATTGTGTAGCGCTCGTACTGTTTTCTACCATGGCGTAATGGAATTTACATTGTAAGACTTTTAAGTAGTTTAAAATATACAATCATCTTTGTTATCTCTGTAGTATCTCTTTAGAGAAGTGAATGGTTTACTGACATTATTCTAACGATGTCTTATGTCATATTAGTGTATTGAATGCCAATGTCGTCAGTCTCTTGGGTACATTACCAGTCGACAGCAAAGCGGAGGAATTTTTCGTCGCCATATTTTAGTTTGTTTATAGTTAGGTTATTATTTTTCTAATATTAGTAAATCATTACGATTTGTTATTTACTTTGAATCACGAATTATTGTCGAATAGATGGATTGTATGAGTAAAGAGACGGTTTGATAGGCAATCGCTCCATGTAACATAGATACTTCTGATCAGCTGCATCCAATTAGACTGCATGTTGACCTCAATTTTGTATCTATAGTGCTAGATAGTTCAGAACGACTAAGCACATGTTGTGCCTGCACAAATCACGAATTATCAAGCCGACCAATAACCATTACTGTGCAGGCACAGTAATGGTTATTGGTTATTGTTAGTCTTTAAGACCCAACAAATTTATTTTCTGTTCTACCTTCATCCCTTCATACCATAAAAATCTGTCTAGCCTTTTCCCAACTATGTTGGGGTCAGCTTCCAGTGCAACGGGATGCAGCCAAATACCAGTAATTTACATAGAGCGTCTGCCTATCTGACCTCCACAACCCAGTAATAATAATAAATCCTTAGACATTTCACACAATGCCATATAGTCCCAAGCTAAGCAAATAAATGCTTGTGTTATGGTAACGAGATGGCTGATAAACTACTTATATACATTTTTTTTTGTAAATACATACATATTATAGATAGAGAAACACCCAGTAACTGGGTAACGCGATACCCCTTGATAAGCTTGAATCTCAGACTTTCGGGCTTCTGACGACCCGTAACGACTGTCAAAGTACTTTCTGAGGCACGGAGGAGTCTCGATATTTATAAAGATGTTCACCCATCCACGGACCAACCCCGGCAAGCGTAGCTTAACTAGATATTAATAATTAGCAACGAGCTCCTCACCCCTTCATAACATAATTAATTTTAATTGGTATATTTTAAGCATCATTAAAAAACACTGAGCCGATAACCACGAAAAAATATTTACTGAAGAATCTAAAAAAAATAAAACTCTAGAATAATTATTCAAGGAAACCATCCATTTAGACAATAGACCGTTATCGTTGAAAACTTCGTTAATTAACGGTTGGGGGAGACGCGGTCAAACTTGACTGAAGTATCGAAGGATTAAAGCGTCCAACAAATTCTCTTTATCGAATCCTTGAGTGACTTGCTTTCACTTGTTACTTTGATTAGATTTTTAAGGCTTATGGAATTATTGGTTGTTATTTTATTGGGAAGGTACTGTGAAACTCACAGAGGGGCAGCAACTATGAGCACTAGAGGGGTGCTTTAGCCCTCCGAGGACGTATTCGAAAACAAAACACTCTTTTATCTGCATTATATGTATTTTTATCACGGAACATGCGTTCGAAAACGCGCTTCATATAAAAGTCATATTTTTCGGATCGTGGATACTTACCAACAGCCGCACAGGTCGATCCATCAGGTTAAGCTGCGCTTGCCGGGGTTGGCCGTGGATGGGTTACCATCTTTACACACCAAGACTCCTCCGTGCTTCGAAAAGCACGTTAAGCCGTTGGTCCCAGCTATCATTTGTGCATCTTTGATAGTCGTTACGGGTCGTCAGAAGCCCGAAAATCTGGCAGCCAGTCTTACCAGGGGGTATCGTATTGCCTAGTTACTGGGACAACCCAGTAACTAGGCAATACCACTATCTCCTCAAGGAGATCAGATAGGCTGTCACTCCATGTAAAATACTGGTATACAGCTGCATCCGGTTAGACTGGAAGCCAACCCCAACATAGTTGGGAAAAATGCTAGGCAGTTGATGATTTAAAAAAAAAAAATACTTAAACAGCCATATCGACGTCGAAGTGACAAGAACGTCTAACTAAAGAAATTAACTATGTCAACTATGAGATCCTGTTACTTCATCGTCGATATTAGATTTTATACCTACATTTGCTCGAAAGGTCAATTAATTTAGCCACAATTATTTTCCTACCAGCCTTTTTTTTTTTTTTTAAGGCTGGGAAATCATCCAATGACTGCTCCCGCTCTGGGTGGAGCGGAAGGGAGTGTCAGACTCTTACTGACTAAAACCCATCCATGTTCCTTCCGTAGCCCTTTATGTTCCGGGGTAGCGGTAACCCTTTCGGACAATCCCGCTTACCCGGCAGGCTTGGCCCTGAGGGGCCCCTTCATATGCTGACATCTCTTTGAGGCGCGCGTGGAACATATACGCGCCGTACGGCACGGGTCTGGCGCTGATCGGACGGTGAGTCACCCATTACTCACCGCCCGCAGGCCCGCGCCTACGGTGGCCGGGAGTCGTCACGTGGCTCCCGACGCCCGGAGCGTCTCCCGCGGCGGCTGGGACGGGAGGACCTTTCTCTCTCCCATCCCGCCACCTCCTTCGCGAGCATAACTTTTTCGCAGAAGGAGGTGACTGCCTCCCACTCCCTCTCGCCCCGGACCATGGCTTGCACCAGGGCCGGGCGCGAGAGGTCGCCGCCGCCGATCGCCTCTACGAGGACACGGCGGTGCTCCGCCCAAGCGGGGCAGGTTTGCACCGTGTGCTCCACCGTGTCCTCTGGGTTCCTACCAGCTTGCAACGAAATAAGGTCGTTTCTCGCTATAAACCTTTATAGTGCGTTGGATATTGTTATTGTCGCTTAGAGACTTCTGTTCACAGAAATTCGATCAGAAACCTAGGAGATAGATAGGTATATTATAAAAACCGGACAAGTGCGAGCGAATTTTTAGGTACATATTATATACAGTTCAGGATTCGAGTCTCGAGTATAAATGTATAGTTTTCAGATTCTTCCATACACTGGTGGTATAAAACGGCATTAATTGCCAAATTGTATAATTGTAGGTCACTGGAAAATTCTCTACAAATTTTGATTCCTTTGAGAGTGTCGAAATATAAGTTTTATGCGGCATAAACGGCCGTATCTTTACGTAAACATATAAGTTTGAATTTCACCGCTTCAAGGGACTGTAGACTAGAGTATATAGTTTTAATTATAACTCGATACCTCTCCGCGTTCCCGAGATAAAGGGTCTTGACGGACAGACAGACGCACGGACGGATGGGCAACAAAGTTAGGATCACTTTGTTGTCCGTTGTACCTTTTGAGGTACGGATTATGGTTTCCGTTTTTACCTTTTGAGATAAGAATACCAACCGAATTGACCTCTTCCTTTTGAAATCGGTTAAATAAAGACATATTACACAGTTACTTAGAAATCCCAAATCTTAACCTCACACTCAACTTACTATGTACAGACGCCAGCACGTCAAGCTATCCCTAACTGTCAAATTTTCTCAATTAAAAATGAACCTTATGTCTTTGTAATAAAGTTGAAATACTATCAAAGAAATTTAACAGATTGTGGTAACTTGATGTGCTGGCCTCTGTACAGGCGCCAGCACATATTTTTACAGTTATCCCGAACTGTTAACTTTATTATTTTGTGATAAAGTTGAAAACCGATCAAAGAAACTTGACAGATTGGAGTAGCTTTATTTTTTTTTAATTTGGTTTATTTGGGAAAACCAACAGCCACGCATTACATTTTATAGAAAGACATACAAAAATATACGGCCAAATGACCAACAACATTTTCCACGTAATAGCAAAAAAAAAATCTTTGCGAATTTTAGTTTTTCTACAAAACTTACAAACTACAGTAATTATTTAAGTTTTTTTTTAATAAGGAAAACATTTTTGTGCTGAATTCTAAAATACCTAGTAAAAACAAAACTGAAGTAAATCTTTTAGCTTGATATGCTAGCCTCTGTACTTGAATAACTTGTAATTAACCAGCAACCTCTAATTTGAGGACTCCATTAAAGTTCGTCAATTTATGTATATTCATCTGTAGTCATAACAACCGATGGATCCCGAATTGAATAGAAATTGATGTTTAACTTTAAATACGTAATGTGTATACTAAGGTTTGATGTATGGGACAAGTTGGGATTTGAAGCGAGATAAGTTCCCGTAAGAAATTTAGGGGAAAATATTAAAAGGCTTCATGTTGTTTGCTGATGGTTCGAGGAATAGATTTCAATCAGTTTTTTAGTAACGTTTCCTACAAAATTATGCGCGTTATGGGTTATGCGCGTGAACGGGTGCCGTCAGTTGAGACGAAGGTTTTTATTTCATTTTTTATTTTGAACTAGCTGCTGCCAGCGGCTTTGCCCGCATGGATGTTGGATGAGAAGACAAGATAATGTACTACCAGGATGAAAAATACTCTATGTGTTAATCAGGTTATAAACTACGTCTGTACCAAACTTCATATAGATCCGTTTAGACTTTTGAGCTTGAAGAAGAGACAAACATGTAAACTCACTCACAGACTCTCGTCTTTATAATATTAGTGTGACAATGTGATAGTTTTTTTTTACATTGTCCTCACATATAGAAGCAACAACACCTTGGAATTCATACATAACTGGCGACTTTATACGGACAACAAAAATCCAAAATTAAAGTATAAGTGATTCAGCCAAGAATAGATTACTCTTTATTACGCACACTACAAAAATTTAACAGAAAAGGTAAAAGGAAAGAATGAAGAAACCAGGTCGGATTTTTATCCATACTAATATTATAAATTCAAAAGTAGCTTCAACCGTTTTTTCTGTATGTTACCTTTTCACGCCTAACCCACTGAAATTGAACTGAAAATTTTGGCAGAGAGATAGATAGCATCTCGGGGAAGGACTTAGGCTACTTTTTCTCTCAAAAATATCTCCTGATATTGCGATATAACCGAACTCTACGCGGAAAAGCTAGTATTAAAGGCATTTTATAAATATCATCCGTCTTCGAAAATCGCTTTACTCTCCTGCCCTAACAACCAAATACATTTAGCATCTGTATTCCACAAAGCGAACCTATTTCGGCAGGTTCAGTACTCCGGCGCCCACCGGCTCATGATTTGTGTATACAATGACGAAAGTTTATCTAAGTTTGATAGAGAAATGTACAATGAGTTCTTGGAGGTGATGGAACAGCGAGACTAGAGAAAAGAGGGACTAGAAGAGAAAGACTAGGTAAAAAGGGACTAGAAAAGAGAGACTAGAAGAGAAAGGCTAGAGAAAATAGGGACCAGAAGAGAAAGACTAGGCAAAAAGGGGCTAGAAAAGAGAGACTAGAAGAGAAAGGCTAGAGAAAATAGGGACCAGAAGAGAAAGACTAGGCAAAAAGGGGCTAGAAAAGAGAGACTAGAAGAGAAAGGCTAGAGAAAATAGGGACCAGAAGAGAAAGACTAGGCAAAAAGGGGCTAGAAAAGAGAGACTAGAGAAACGAGGGACTAGAAGAGAAAGGCTAGAGAAAATAGGGACCAGAAGAGAAAGACTAGGCAAAAAGGGGCTAGAAAAGAGAGACTAGAGAAATGAGGGACTAGAAGAGAAAGGCTAGAGAAAATAGGGACCAGAAGAGAAAGACTAGGCAAAAAGGGGCTAGAAAAGAGAGACTAGAGAAACGAGGGACTAGAAGAGAAAGGCTAGAGAAAATAGGGACCAGAAGAGAAAGACTAGGCAAAAAGGGGCTAGAAAAGAGAGACTAGGGAAAAGAGGGACTAGAAGAGAAATACTAGGCAAAAAAGACTAGAAAAGAGAGACTAAAAAAAGAGGGACTAGAAAAGAGAGACTAGAGAAAAGAGGGACTAGAAGAGAAAGACTAGGCAAAAAGGGACTAGAAGAGAAATACTAGGCAAAAAAAGACTAGAAAAGAGAGACTAAAAAAAAGAGGGACTAGAAAAGAGAGACTAGAGAAAAGAAGAACCAGAAACGGGGGACTACAAAAGTGAAACTAGAGAAAAGAGGGACTAGAAGAGAGAGTGAGATATAAACATATAAATGCATGACAGGCGACTAACAGTATATATTAACAAGTTAGTAGAAACGCCCTAGGAGGATATTAATAAGGTACAAACTGGTGAAAGTTCTTACGAAAGGTACTCGTTAACCGGCGTGCGTGTATGACCAGATATGTGTTGTTTATACAAAGTAAAAGTAGAAAAAAAGGAGCGAAGCATGTGGCGTACTACATTATCTGCCTACCCCCATGGTAAGATGGTTATGTAAGTATATTGTTACTAATGCACATCTTTAACCCCTTAAATGTTGTTTGAATCCCATAGGTTGATAAGAAAAATTCTCTCGAAACGACAATAAATATAACCAAATAAATCGTTGAGCTTTTGTAAGCAAACGGCTTCTAATAGGCGAACATCTAATGGGCATAAGAAGTTTATTAATATGCGAAATTATATTTGCTTTGTTGTTTGTTGATAGTGTTGGCTATTGAAATTTGGTCCTTATGATTGACCCTATTGATTGATGCCATAAAAGAATAGGGTGTAATTTTTTCGGATTTTAGCTTGTTCGATTCCAGCGAATTTTCGAAAATATTTGAAAGTTGTTTTGGTTCTTTTTAAAATTAAATGAAGCTTCTTTTTATTATTATTATTTATTTATTTTCAATCAACTTTGGATCATACAATAAAATTAAAAAATTGCTATCTCTAGTATTTAGTGTACTTTCCATCCAGATGAGGTTAAAAAATCCCCTGTATCTGTTTGCCTAGCCTTTTTGCAACTATGTTGGAGTCGGCGTCCAGTCAAACCGGATGCCGCTGAAAACCAGTAACTTACATGGAGCGACTGCCTATCTGACCTCCACAACCCAGTAACTGGTTATCACGATACCCCTTGGTAAGACTGGATGTCAGACTTTCGGGCTTTTGACTATACTGTACCTATATTTTGTATTTTAAATATTCAACTGAGAACAATTCAACGGCTGGGTCGAGGTGCCTCTAGAAAAATGCCTGGAAGGGTTTGAGGGTGAGGGATTTTCCTCAGCAGTTGGACGTTGTAGGCTAAACAAAAAACCTCAATCTTATATGAGGCTTACAGTACTATCCATTTACAAAACATTTAGATGATGAAATTATAGAACCTAATGGAATTAAATCCTTTTTGTAACCGAAACCCAAAGAGAAAAGGAACTGAGCCATTGATACAAAGAAATTCGATGCTTTTGTCCACTGTACAAAGCATTGAGCAAAGGAGACGTGACTACTGAACGGTGAAAAGAAACGGGTTGAAAAGAGGAATAAGTGATTATAGGAAAATTTGAAATAAGAATGTAATACAATATGGAGACCACATAATATGCAAAAAATGCAACCACATACTTGTCATCGCCTTTTCTGACAATTTATGAAAAAAATAACGAAATCGGTTCATTATTATAGCATAACCTTCTTCAAGAATTGGGTTATCAAATTTAATGCAAAAAGATTTTTTCAAAATCACCTGGTAGTTACAGAGACTGTTCAGCATTATTATTTGTATACAAGATACTATATTACTCAAGAAACCGCATCCGTTTCTTGGACAATCAGACACACACACATAGAGGTCCAATTTATAATACCTCTTTTTTCGTCGAACGTTAACCTTCTCAATGCTATACGTGACAAGCAAGCTCATGCCCTGTACGCCAACGACACAAATATGTGACAATGCGGGTACACTATAACACGAAATAAACAAATAAATAATTAATTTTGTAAGTGTTCATACAGATATCTTAAAAATTTAAGCTCTCGTACGTATTTTATGACATGAAACAGATTAAAAGACACCTGGATGGGTATTGGGAAATTCACGATAACAAGAAGAAATAAATTTGTAGCTTGCGATCGTGCGTTTATAATCTGGCGTTCAAAAGGTTACACACGAGAAATTGCAGACTTTTTTAAAAATTTAATGCAACTTCTATATAATGTTCTAGTTCAGGCTCAAGCAATCAGTGAGGGAGGAAAAATGAGGACCCTCTTACTAGCAAAATAAGAGGGAATTCCATTTACTTAGTACAAAGTGTCGCCCAAGTGAGCTAACATTTTAATGGAGTTTTCCCACATTTTATTAAAAGGAATCTCACGTTGACATTAGATTTTTATATCCTTTTGAAATTGCTAAAGTTCATTATTAATTATAATACTTTGTGGTACAAAGGTGGTGTGACCAAAAAGGTGAAATAGGTACTTAGAGGATAAAAGCACTTAAGAAAGATGAAATTTCATAAGAGCTGCGTAGAAATCCATTTCTTTTAATGTAGTCATTTATTTTAGCCTTTGTCCAATAAGTGAAAATCTTCTTAGCCTAGAGTAAGTAATAGTAATAGTATTCAGATGCTTGCCCTCGCGTGAAGGCCAAGGCCTATCCAGTGTATCATCAGTACAGCGTCTCATGGGCCGACGCACGGGGCAACCTGCACATTAAATATCGGTGGTAATAAATGAAGTTATACGGGATGTATAACTCTATTTCTTTCCAATATTAAGTAATATAAAAATAATACTGCTATAAGAGTTGGTGGTTGGAGGAACTCGTGGCTAAGTAATAACAGCCGCACAGGTCTATCCATCAGGTTAAGCTGCGCTTGCCGGGGTTGGCCGTGGATGGGTGACCATCTTTACATACCAAGACTCCTCCGTACCTCGGAAAGCAGTTGGTCCCGGCTGTCATTTGTGAATCTTTGACAGGGTTGTGGAGGTCAGGTAGGCAGCCGCTCCATGTAAAATACTGGTTAATATTCAGCTGCATCTCGTTATACTGGAATCCGACCCCAACTTAGTTGGGAAAAGGCTAGGAAGGCAGATTGATTGCGTGTTGCGTGTCCGTGGGGTGAGTTTCTTTTCCTTCCCTCTCCATAGGTGCCTACAGATTTGGAATGGGCATGTAGCTTCATTTTTCTGACTGAACGACCCTATGAAAATTCAAAAGTCCCTGTAATTGGTTTATTTGAATTAAATACTTTGCGTTTGAGTTAGAGTTTGAGTTTGACAGCTATAAGAGTTGGTAGTTGCCCCTAGGTTTTTTTTTCCAGTTTTCTTCCATCCCTATATTTGCATATAAGATGATGTTTTGGTGCCTTCGAAAAACTCGTTTATATCCATGAATATCAACTGGCATCAATTTACATACGTAAGAATAGCTCGCGTCGAATTCCACAAAGTGTACGTACTCGAGAACGTTTGTTTTAGCGATCACTCGCGTCTTCTGTCAAACGATGTTTACCTTTTATGCGAGTCGAGGGAATTTATGGCTTTTCGAGTATTTGAGAAATGTTGGTATTGGATTCGTTTCTTACCGAATTTGGAGAAATGTTTGTAGTTTTACAAAATTTTATTATTTTACGTGTTATTGGTAGTTGTTCTTGTAAGGATTTAAGATTCAGCTTTGCATCTGTATTGTACAGAGGCCAGCACATCAAGTTACCACAATCTGTCAAATTTCTTTGATAGTATTTCAACTTTATTGCAAAGACATAAGGTTCATTCTTGATTGAGAAAATTTGACAGTTAGGGATAGCTTGATGTGCTGGCGTCTGTACATCGTCAAGTATGAAATAAAATATTATTCTTGAATGAAAAAAATATAGAAATGAAATCCGACACCCAAAAAAACACTACAAAGTTATTATAAATAACTTAATGCTGGGACACAGGCGTCCTCTATTCGAGAGTGAGTGCGCTGTAATCCACCAAGCGGACCCAGTGTGGGGTTGTCACATATCTTCGAATTTTTAGTTCTAGGACTTAGTGGTTGCTTACGATTTTTCTTTCATATTTTTAAAAGCAATAGTGATGATATTATTTACACAAAGTAAAACGCCTGGGTTGAACCCACGACCTACAACTCGTCAGTCGAGACAGTTAACACTGGGCCTCATAAATAAAAAATCAAAAGAATAAATGATTTTGGAAACAAGAAAAGGGGATGAAATATTAAACTTGCTTGTTCATACATTGAGGCGGATTATTTCTAGACAAAGACAAATGACAGGGCAAGAACAGCATTAAGACATACAACATTGCAATTTCTTTCATAGTGGAGTATTACCTACCTTCAACATAATGACGTATTAGCTAGTGCTTTTTGTTTAATTCAAATAGTAGTCTTCTTCTTCTTCTTCGTGTGGTTAGTGACTAACCTGGTGTCAGAGTTTTCAAGCTGCCCATGGGCCTCTGACTTAGTTAGTTCGAAAAGTCAGAGGTGCGTGGCTTGGGTTCGAACTCGAGACCTAAGTGTTGGCAGTCCGACGGTCACACAACTAGGCTATCACTGCATTCAAATAGTAGTATTGAACAGCCAGTGGAATTAACTATTAAGCAAATTGACACCCTAAGTCAATTTGCAGTATTATGGCCAGCAGCAGTCATAAGTCACGAGTTCGAACCCAAGGCACCTCAAATTTTACGGATTTATGTGCGTATTGTAATAGTTATCACCAACTTAAAAATCGGTGAAGGAAAACATCGTAAGGAAACAAGCATGTCTGAGAAGAGATATTTCTCAACAGCATGTGAAGCTAAGTCAGGGGCCCATGGGTAGCATAAAAACTCTGACACCAGGTTAGTCATTCACACGAAAAGAAGAAGATGGCCATTTCATACAAGTGTTTTTACTATACGAACACAATTTGTTATTCAATTAACAAACAATTAATTTCCCTGACTCCACATTTATATCACTAACATAAAAGTCGTCTTACAATTGAAATACCTGACTGGTAACCGTATAACAATATTGCAAGAAAATGCTAGTTAAATAGAACATTACGAACCCAATGTTCAAAATCAAAGAATACATTAAATTACCGGTTATTTAAACCGTAATATACCTGCCGGAACAATGAAATTGGACGATTCGGGGGTTGAAATGGCAAGAACGGAACAATGGTCATGAGGGTTGAATGGGACGCACAAGGAGCGAAATTAAAACCCTATTGAAATATTACAAACGCGCCTCTTCGCGTATTAATTCGTTTTTTGTATGGTTATTTCACGTTAGAGTACCTGTTTTTAATGTCATTTTATCCACACTGTACTACATACCTACATACTAACTACCTATTTACATTAAGCACAAAACTAAATTACTAACTAATGAATTTCAATTCGTAAGTCTCGCTAAAACTCAGAAACGGCTTGTTCGATTAATGTTTTTTTTTTCGTGTTGTTAGCTTTAATACAGGGTTGGTTTAAAAGGTAAACAAAGTAGATAGGTGGGTTAATAAGGTAGGTGGAGTAGGTGCAAAGGTAGGTAGGTTAGGATAGAAATACTTAAATAAAAATACTAACGGTATACCCCTGCGATGCCGCGCCGGGTAAAGCTAGTTAACAAAACAAGTAAATACAAAAACCAAAGGACACTTAGGCGTCGAAATACTCCCGCTGTCACTGAGAAACGTGCCCAGAAGACTGGCCGAATTCTATGTTTTGAATTTATCTTAGGGTAGGCCATCGCTACGATCCTTATATACTCATTTTACTCGCTTCTATGCTCCTTTTTGTGAATACTAATTGATCTTGTTGACTTGATAATACAATGGGTAATTGCGTTCAGCAGGATTCTGACACACCCTACCGCTCCACCCAGAGCGGACCCATTTGATGATTTGACCTACAAACAAAAAAAAAAACATTCCTTTTTCAAACTTTCCTCGCGATGTTTTCCTTCACCGTTTTCAGAAAAGTGGTGATCAAATTATTACCTCAAAATAAAGCGCTTGGCTGGGTACGAACCCTCGACTTTCAATTCTTAAGTCGGGGCCGTCACCATATGGCCTCCACCGCACTCATCCATTATAATATTAGTTAGATATAACTAAATACTCTATTTATGTATTATCAAGACCAGATACTCTGTACTGAGTGTTGTATTAATTTACCGGTGCCAAACTTACAAAAATGAAGGTTTAATAAAATATAGTGTGCCTCTCCGTCCGGAGATAGGGGCGGCAAAATTGTCGGGTTTCAGAGCCTATCCTATTTTATACGTAGTTTGTAAGAGAAACTTGACTGTTAAAGGAAAAAGATGTTGAAGGACGAGGTAATATTTGTGTTCGTAAATTATTTTCTTGAATACGAGTATTTTTGTATTTAAGTTTGGTTGGGTCAAATCTTGCAAAAGAGTTTTGAGGCAGTTGCCATCAACTAATTAAAGCTCAATACACGAATTACACACGCCCATACACGTTTAGATCACAGCGCATAGTTAGATATGTGACGTCATTCTAAATCCAATATGGTGAACCGAACGAAATTAAGTTCTATTTTAAGCACTTCCGCGGTATTAAATTAAAGGATTTGCTGAGAAAAATACAAAAAAAAAATACCTACTTTTTTAACTCGTCGCAAACAAGTTAATCCCTCGCACTTCCAGACGCGCCGCCGTCTTCAAATTTTTGATTCAGGAAATGCGAGGGGTACCGTATTAGCCAATTACTGGGTTGTGGAAGTTGGATAGGCAGTCGCTCCATGTAAAATTCTGGTATTCATTTGTATCCGGTTAGACTGGAAGTCGACCCCAACATAGGTGGGAACAGGCTAGGCAGCTTGATTGAGCCAATTGTCTCTCACTTCACCTAAATATTCACGGTGATATTTTTCTAACATAAAAAGACAGCTTTCAATACCGCCTCTAACATAATAATTTCATCGCATCCTCGTCCTATTTTTCAAGCGTCGCAGTTTCGCGAGATCTAATATTTTCACTTAGGCCAAACCTCGGGCCTCCATCCAACAAGTTTACGATGCCTGATAAAACTACTTGTACCACTCATATAGTTCGGGAATAAATCCCTTTGTACAGTGTTTGGTCGGAAGAGATCTTATCGGTGTGTCGGGAGCTCTGTGGCCGATTTGCTTCGGCCGATGTAATTTTATTATTGGTATTTTTACGGGCTTCGAAAAATGCTGGGCATTTCTTTTGTGTTTATTACTGAGTGAGGAGCTTGTGGCTAAGTAAGAACTGCCGCATGGATCGATCCCTCAGATGCCGTGATACATACATTCCCACAGATAGACAAACGGACAGACAGACAGTTCGAAGTTACTATCGTTTTTTATAATGTCAGAAAAGGATTCGTATGCATATATATTATTGAAGAGGATTTCTTGCGCGGCAGGCCCAGAAAGAGATGGTGGGATGAGCTGGGCTCCTTCGTAAAGGATTGGCCTACAATCGCTGTAGACCGAATCCAAGGGGAATAAGAGTGCGCGCCGCCGGGTGTTGGAATGAGCACCTGGCCACGCTGTGTAATCACTTGTATCACTCTAAGCTGGCCGGAGGGATGTAAATTGGAGATTCTAAAAGAGCCAGCCAGTAAAATCACCACACCAGCCATTAACATTTGATTGCTGTGTGAGTTTTACAGCGATCAAGAGCTTCGATGGCGCGTTTGTGTCACACATAGGTAGTGCACTCGTCCCACACGATCAGCTTGCACTGTTGGAACAGGATGCCTCGCTGCTTTTACTGATGTTACACGTTGGGGTTTTTTCGCTCCCCAGATTAAGAATTAATTTATAGACCGAATGCGCCGTCAGTCCACCGTTGAGGAATGTTGCAGCGATTCCAGAGGAACAGCTAATGTAACATTGTGGTCCATATTGTACGTTGGTTCATAAACCCTTCGGTGGATTTTACCTAGTGATTAACCTTATATCTATGGATTAACCCGATCGAGCAGTCGCAACGTCCCCGTAAGGGGGCGTGGCAAGTGGGATATGGGGCAGGATTAACCCGTTAACTTGACGAGGTTAGTTAGTTAATTTGCGGAGAAACTTGACACCGCGATTCAGAAATTGACAAAAAATGAACAACGCCATCTATCGGCACAACAGTTAACTGTTTTTCTCAAACACTGTTCTGTTTTTATAAAACTAATGCTTTGCAAAAAGAAGACATAAACTCGAAACCTTAAGGCCCTTTATACACACACGTTTTTCTTGCCGTGAAAAACTACCGTTTAATCGCCTTGTGTAGGCACGTTCGTCAGGGTTAAATGGATCACTATGTAAAGGAAGTTTGTTGACAGACACGCTTTTCTACGGCGCGTTTTATATGCCGTCTGCAAAAAAACCATACCGTGAGTAAAGGGCCTTACAGTATATGCCGTTGTCTGCTTTCACATAAAAATACAAGTAAATGAAGTAAAAGTAAAAATACAACGGGTAAAAGTAAAAATCTAGTAAAAAAATTTTCGTTGCCTAAGCAAGCTCCGACAAAACGAGGTAATAATTTTTATTGTAGCGAAGGATTTTATGTGAAAGTTTTATACTGGAGTTATGTTGGCGGGTATAAGAGGTAGCGGTCGCGAGAGCGGTTATGTTTTTTTTAGAGTTCCGCTGGTTAATAGGAAATATAAACCCCTAAAGGATCGGTCCATCTGTCAACACCCTTTTCTCAGGAACGTGTAGACGTTGTTGGAAGTTGAAATTTGTATTAAACTTGTAAGTCAACGCGATCAAAGATTATTGCTGTTTATGTTGCTTATTTTTCGATTATTGGTATCATCTAATCTTTAAACTTAGTCTTCTCATGATCTGACATAGATTATGAGTTTGATTCTCCATTAATGTCTTCTCACAGGAAGTAAGATAGGAAATGTCGACTCCATCTAGGTTATTATTTTTATATTATGACGTGTAAAAGTCAGTCTGATATCCTGCTTAAACGATATACAATTTCATTTCAATATTTTAGGTACAGTCAGCTTAAAATAGATTGTTATTCTACAGCGGTGGTATAGTTTTATCCACAGAACAGATAAAGAGGTCTCTCAAGGAGAGAGAACCTCTTTATCTGTTCTGAGGTTTTATCCCTTGGTATGTACATAGGTATAATTTTGCAGGCCAAATTTTGCTACTATAGGTTACATTATTGCATGTTTTTAAGCATCTAAAATTTTTCTGATAATGTAGCTTTTTATTGGTGAAACATAGTGAAAATCTGTCCTTTAGATTAGGAGCTCATTCGGTAGCAACAAAAAAAAATCTTTTACAAGTTACTTTCGTCCATAACTTACAAGTGAACATAATAAAAGCATGTTAAAAAATTGTTCATTATTATGAATAATACACTCCCTTAAAGTATGCCCCTTGTTTAATCTAACACACTGTATTTATTTTACCGACATTAATTTTAACCCCTATAATCGCTTTAGCGTCCGCTCCAGCAAATCTGGCCAACGCATTGAGGTCTTATTAGGTTAAAATTACTCGCTATCCTGAGCCGTCCCAAAAGATAATATAATTCCTTTATATTGCACGTGTTATATTCCTAAGAAAACAACTAAAAACAAAACACCCATCGTTAGATTAAACGATATTTTTTATTATCCGATCTGAAGTGTTGATATATACTTACTTAAGTAATAACAGCCGCACGGATCGATCCTTCCGGTTAAGCTGCGCTTGCCGGGGTTGGTCTGTTGATGGGTGACCATTTTGAGATATCTAGACTCCTCCGTGTCTCGGAAAGCACGTTAAGCCGTTGGTCCCGGCTGTCATTCGTGGATCTTTGACAGTCGTTACGAGTAGTCCGAAGCCCGGAAGTCTGATAGCCAGTCTTACCAAGGGTTATCGTATTACCCAGTTAGTGACTGGGATGTGGAGGTCACATAGGCAATCGCTCCATGTTAAATACTGATACCGGTTAGACTGGAAGCCGACCCCAATATAGTTGGGAAAAGGCTAGGCAGAATGATTGAAGTATTGAAAAATAGAAAGAAAGATATGGTAACTTGAATATAATATTCTTGGTTCTGTATACAGAATAAGAGACTTAGAATCACACTAATTCATGTCTGCTAGATTGTCATTGCTTTACTTTTTACACGCTTTATATTAGCTTCACTTGTATGTATGTTTGTAACCGACTCCTTTAGACGCGATTTTCACCCACTTTAAACGGCCAGATTTCGTTCAAACTTTGTAGATTTATCGAGGACCGATGAAAATACATTAATTTGAACTAAAAAGTAGGAAATAAAAAATAGTTAAAAAAAAACTAAAAAACACGCTTTTTATAGAAAACCGAACTAAAAAATTGAAAATAAATTTTACTTTTTAAAAAGCGTGGGGTGCATGGTGGTGATGAATATTATCTTAAAAAGCACTCCAGCAATTTTTTAGTTCGGTTTTCTATAAAAAGCGTGTTTTTTTAGTTTTTTTTATTTATTTTTTTTTTCAGAATGGGCTCTACCTCGATTTTTTTTTTTTGAGGTTGGGAAATCATCCAATGACTCTTCCCGCTCTGGGTGGAGCGTAAGGGAGTGTCAGACTCTTACTGACTAAAACCCATCCATGTTCCTTCCTTAGCGGTTTATGTTCCGGGATAGCGGTAACCCTTTGGGACAATGCCGCTTAAGATCTCGATGGATGAGGTCTATGCTGAACGTTATTTACCACTTTTACAAAACTAGTAGTTAAAAGACTTGCCCCAAATGCCTCAGGCTAGGTGGAACGACGATCTAGGCAAAATGGCAGTGTATAGCTAGATGAGAGAAAACAAGGATTGAAATAACTCCTGTGCGATTGGAGACACCATTGTCTAGTAGACAGTGGTATCAGGCCTGTAAAGTCTGATGGTGATGATACTCATATCTGTCTAATCCCATGTTAATTCCATAGATTATAATTAGGTCGCGTAAGAGCACTAACGTTTATATACTCGTATATATTTTTATTAATATACTTCTTCTTAATATTTACTAGATAAAATAAAATATTTAGTTTTAATTAACATTCTGATGACCCGGCAATTTTTTCTGAATGTATTCGCGACCTTGTTAAAAATATTACACTGCAAAATTCTAAATATTTATAAAATTGTATAACACCATTTACTATTTACTATTCGTTTAAGGAAACTTAGATAATACCTATGTATAATGTATAAGCATTTGAGTGTGATGCCTGAGATACAGATTTATTCCTAGTTCAGGTAGAACCCAATTATTATGTACCTCTAGTTTTATGGCACTATATTTGTAAACATACGTAATAATCAATTTTTTCAATAAACAATTTCAATTTCAATATGTTTTTTAGGTTCGGTATCAGCGGGATTGTCCGAAAGGGTTACCGCTGCCCCGGAACACAAAGAGCTAAGGAAGGACCATGGATTTGTTTAGTCAGTAAGAGCCTGACACTCCCTTCCGCTCCACCCGGAGCGGGATGGGTCATTTGATGATTTTCCACCCTCAAAAAAAAGGACTCGTTTCTTGCTACAACACCCTATTGTTTTAATTCAAAAACGGGTATAAAATATCGGCGAAACGTTCAATTAAAACTTATCTCCGATCCTAATAATTACTTCAGTAAACATAAGGCAAGGTACTCACAGGTGTCCAGTATAAAGCTTATCATTTGTCTATACGAATATTACAAAGAGGAAAGATTTTATTGTTTGTTTTTTTGCATTGGATATTCTTCGAAACTTCTGAACCGATTTGAAACATTCTTTCACTGTTGGGAAGCTACACTATTCGCGGGTGACATAAGCCTTTTTTTGAGGGTAGGAAATCATCAAATGACCCCTCCCGCTCTGAGTGGAGCGTAAGAGAGTGTCAGACTTTTACTGACTAAAACCCATCCATGTTCCTCCTAAGCCCTTTATGTTCCGGGGTAGCGGTAACCCTTTCGGACAACCCCGCTAAGGGTGACATTTAAATATAATATATTAAGAAAAAATAAGGATTCAGATTCAGATTCATTTATTTGCCTGAAATATGGTGTTTCACAGATTTAATAACAATACACAATAGTTCTGCATATTTCGCCAACTAAATTCGGCATGCAAATTTTGTAACAATAACAATTAAAATAATTAGATTCCAATGTCAACAAAATTATGTCAGTAGCTAATGCTCCTTAGCTAAGGATCCTTACTAAATACTTCAATAATGTATCAAAAACCGACATTCACGCGGGCGAAGCAGCGGGCAGAAGCTGGTTCCGTATAATTTAATATAACCCGCCTCATCATTCAAGTAACTCAATTGAATTCTTTTGAACTTTTGTTCGCCTAAAAGTTTTTATTTCTCCCATTCCTTACTCCCGTAATCTTTTTCCCAATACTTTTCTTTGTCTATTATGTATCTTTTTGAATTGGATGGCATCGTAAATTAGGCGGGCGGCTTATTCGTTATGGAGAATTAATGGGATTAAAGATAAAGGTTTTTAATCTAACAATAAATGTAGGTACGTGTCTATGTATATTCGAGGAGCTCAGTTTTTATAAAAGCGAAACTTTGTGAGTGTTTGTTCGTATCTTTATTACTTCTTCACGGCTTCTTCATGGCTGAACGGATCTGGATGAAGGGCACATATAATTATATGTGCCATGTGATAATGTCCAACATTCACGCAGGCGACGCCGCTGGCAGAAGCTAGTATACACATAAACCTGTCAGAATAAAATCTCTAAATGATGATGAAAACCGTATCAAAACCCATTGTGTAGTTTAGAAGAACAACACGCTCTTCTTAACTAACAAAGAAACTTCTAGAACAACGCGCAAAGGAGCTCGTGGCTAAGTAATAACTACCGCACAGGTCGATCCATAAGGTTAAGCTACGCTTGTCGGGTTTGGCCCGTGGATGGGTGACCATCTTAACATACCAAAGCTCTTCCGTACCTCGGCAAGCACGCTAAGCAGTTGGTCCCGGCTGTCATTTCTTGAATATTTGACAGTCTTTACGGGTCGTCAGAAGCCCGAAAGTCTGAAATTCAGTCCTACCAAGGCGTATTGTATTACCCAGTTACTGGGTTATGCAGGTCAGATAGGCAGTCGCTCCAAATACTGGTGTTCAGCTGCATCAGGTTAAACTGGAATCCGACCCCAGCTTAGTTGGGAAAAGGCTAGGCAGTTTGATTGACGTGTCTATGTACTTATATTATTATTGTATTGTATTACATACTGTGATGTGATATTGACCAAAGTTATTGAGGGAACCGGTAATAATTTTGTCTCAGTTAGTTGCTTTTATGGAACTCGTCATGCTGAATTACACAACAGAACTAACAAAACTTGTGTCTGACTTGAAAGCTGGTAGTTCAATGTCGTTACAGCAGGGGGGGGACAGTCGCTATGTGGTGCTATTTCGACTGGTGGTGGCGCCATCTCCTACATGAATCATGAAATGTGAAATGTCATTATGTCATGTGTCGTTTTTAATTTATTCAATAGTTGTGTAGATGCCACTAGTTTCGTAAAACAATCTGTAAATGACTAACAAAATCAAAATATATTCACAAGAGATTTCAAATATTAAATCTATATTATTAAGTTAAATTTAAAAATTCGAATGTTTTATTTTTAATCTCCCATACAAAATGTTTTGTCACGTGAGTGTGTGTATCTAACTTTTTCTTTTTTTTTTAACCTAATAAATAAGTGTTCGTATACGACTCTGAGACAGCCACTTTCAGATGGGATATGAGTTTTGTTACACACCCTGTATTTCCGCCACCACGCATATACTGTATCCCAGTCGGAGCATATTATTGAGATATGTAGCTTTACAAATGTTCCCTTTTTTTAACAATCAGCCTATAATGTCTCCAATGCTGGCACCGACGCCTCCTCTCTTCGAGAGGGAGTGGGGCTGTAATTTACCAAACTCGCCCAGTGATATCTTCCAACCCGTAGATGTCACAATGAGTTTGATTTAATTTTTGTTCTAGGACATGCCAGTTTTCTCAAGATAAGGTTTTCTTTCACCGTTTTGTGAGCAGTGATAGCCTAGTGGTGTGACTGCCAAGTCATAGGTCTCGAGTTTGAACCCAAGGCACGCACCTCTGATTTTTCGGATTCATGTGCGTATTGTATAATTATCACTTGCTTAAAATCGGTGAAGGAAAACATCGTGAGGAAACCGGCATGCCCGAGAGATATTTCTCAACAGCATGTGATGCTAAGTCAGAGGCCCATGGGCAGCATTAAAACTCTGACACCAGGTTAGTCACTAACCACACGAAGAAGAAGAAGACCGTTTTGTAGAGCAATGGTGATGAAAAAATATTAACACCAAGTAAAACACCTGCTTGGGTTCGAACCCACGACTCGACTCGACTCGTAAATCAGGAGCGTTACCACTGCGCTACCACTGCTGCACCAATTTTTACGTTAATGTTACTTAAATGTAGGTACCCATTCCGACCTAATTCTATTAAAATGTTTAATCCATAAAAATACTGCTTATACGAATATGATAAACACACGGCTAGGAAATGTTTTTATTCAGCCAACGTTTCGCCGGGGTTGAGAGAGAAAACATAAAATTATTTAATTAAATCTCGGCTGTTTGTTTTTTTTTTGTAAATACTGCTTTAATAAAATTAAAAATGTTTTTTTTTTTTGGCTTGAGTTAAACTCTTTTTGAACATTATCAGTGGGTACGGTCGCCAGCAGGTTATACCAAACTGTCAAATTTCTCCAAATAATTTTGAACCTTAAAACGTAAACAATAAAGTTCAAAATCGATTGAGATAATTTGACAGTTTGTGGTAATTTCATGTGCTGGCGACTTTACATAATCAATGTCGAAAGACAAACTGTCACACACAACGTCTAAGTATTTTCAACTCTATTACAACATAACCGTCTAGAACATTCAATATTTTTCTTGCATTAAAGATTCCATACGAACATTCTATGCAAAATCTTGACCGTACAAAACGAATTTATTCATGACAAACCGGGCCTCTGTTTTAATGAGAACGTAAGTTATCTTTAGTGATTTGAATATGAACTGAAAAGGGTGGTCATAATTATGACGAATATATCATCATGGTGACCATTTTTACATATCGAGACTCCATTTGTTAAGCCATTGGTCCCGGCTGTCATTTATGCATCTTTGACAGTCGTTACGGGTCGTCAGAAGCCCGAAAATCTGACAGCCAGTCTTACCAAGGGGTATCGTATTGCCCAATTACTGGTTTATGGAGGTCAGATAGGCAGTCGCTCCATGTTAAAATACTGGTATTCAGCTTCATCCGGTTAGACTGGAAGCCGACCCTAACATAGTTGGGAAAAGGCTCAATAGAATGAAATTATGTCGGTCGGTCAATAGAATGAAATTATGACGAACGCATTATCATTTGACCGGTATTTTCAATAGCTTCTTTTTAACAATCGTGCTATTTCTGTAAAAAAGGAGAAGCTCGTGGCTAAGTCACAACAGCTGCACGGATCGTTCTCTCATGTTAAGTTATGCTTACCGGGGATGATCCGTGCATGGGTGACCATCTTTACATACCGAGACTCCTCCGTGTCTCGGATAGCACGTTAAGACGTTAGTCCCGGCTGTCATTTGTGCATCTTTGACAGTCGTTACGGGTCGTCAGAAGCCCGAAAATCTGACCGCCAGTCTTACTAAGGGTTATCGTATCACCCAGTTACTACAGACTGGGTTGTGGAGGTCAGATAGGCAGTCGCTCCATGTATAAGGCTACGCAGATTTTTTTGAGTGCTGTTCTGTAAAAATCTCTCAGCGATCAATCAATCTGCCTAGCCTTTTCCCAACTATACTGGGGTCGGCTTCCAGTCTAACTGGATGCAGCTGAATACCAGTATTTTTACATGGAGGAACTGCCTATATGACCTTCACAATCCAAAAATCTCACTGCGATAAAGCAGGTGAAGTGAGTTGAATGTCAGCTGTCAACAGTGTCAATCCCTAGCACTATATAGTACGACAGCTTACTGCAGGCTTATTTCTACTAAGTATTCACGATGAAGTTTTTACAGAACGACAGTACTTCCACTGATTTGATGTTATATGTCGATAAATGTCCAACAAAATGAAACATGTCGTCCAAATCCCATTGATATTCCAATCCGGATACTAATAATTATTGATGCAACATTTTAATCAAAACTAATTGACGGCAGAAAAGTTAGTCCCACTAATGCATCGGTCTATTTAATAAACGTGAAAGCTTTCAGTTCCGTTGAGAACTTGAATCGAGTTACTAACGCTGGTTCGCGATGGGATGGAGTGAAAACTGTATAATTCGGTAGACGACAACGCCATCTATCTTTTTTGGGTAGGTTCTAAGTTTGATTTTGAGGACTTGTAATTTTTTACATTAAACTTTCGAACGCCAAAGCATAAACGCACGCGCGTGCCCTCCACGCCATGCTACAAATTTATTTCTTCTTGTTATCATGAATTTCCCAATATCCATGGTGTCTTTTAATTTGTTTCATGTCATTAAATACGTACGGGAGCTTCAATTTTTAAGATATCTCTATAAACAGTCACAAAAGTAATGATTTAATTGTTTATTGGTATAGTGTGGTTGCATTGTCACATATTTGTGTCGTTGGCGTACAGGGCATGCGCTTGCTTGTCACGTATATGTGAAAATGGCGTTCAAAAGGTTAAGGGCAGTGTTGGGCACAATTGAATTAATTTTTTAATTGTAGAAGCAAACAATAACAATTTTTATTTCAACTAAATTAATTGCAATTAAATTAATTCAAATATTTTTTAATTGTGAAATGCAATTAAAATCAATTGCAATTAAATCTGTTAATTGTGATTTACAATTAATTCAACTGCAATAAAAAATTTATTTGCATTTAAATTAATTGTTTTGAACAATTAATATTTAATTTAACTACGTATTTGATAAATGTAAATATGACAGGAGTCCATAACGTGCACACTGCACGCCCCGCACCCCCCCTTCGACTTGTGCGCGTGCGCCTCACTCGCTCCTCAATATTTTTTAGTCTACCGCTGACCGCTGTACGTTTCGCAACTTGATTGTAACGCACGAATTCATATACCTACCTATTTTACGGATATTTCTACAACTTCTTAAAAACTTATTAGTTATGGATGAAGATGATTATAGTAACATGTCGTCAACGTCAATTAATATTTCGGACACGGACAATAATGATTCATCGAATCAAGAGTTGCAGGCTCAGGGCTCAAGTACATCGACGATTTCACTACCGCGTCTTGGACTACACACATCAAAAGTGTCTAGGGATCAACATATATTTTTGCAATAACTTTTCTCTTGATTGATATTAATTTAAATTTTCTTTAAGGATTCATCAAATAAAGTGTTTTCGTTTGTCACAGTAACGATAAACCAAGTCACCTTTGCATTAATAAAGAAATTTGCCATTTTCCTAATAAAGGGATTTTTGACATTTGAACCACTAACATTAAAGTTCGAAAAAAAGACTGAAATAACAGTTTTCTTTAAAATTTTATTGGGTAACTTAAACAATTAATAATCCGTGTTTCTACCGCGAACACTAACAACACAAGAACATCGGTTTAGCATACTCAAAATGAGTTCATCCAAATCACGCTGTGGAATGGCCGCCCATGTTCGTTGCAACAACAAAAAAAGGTCTTCTTGCAACTGGATACCCTCCATATTCGGCAGAGCTCTTCTCTGTAGCATATCCCATGCATGCTCAATCGGGTTCAAGTCTGGCGACTGAGCAGGCCAGGGCAGGACATTGATGTTAGCTGCGGCGAGAGTCTGTCTTACAACTCTTGCGGTGTGCGGTCGTGCATTATCATGCATTAACTGAAATAAGGGACCGATTTGCACTTGTAGAGGAACGATGACGTCAGATACAATCGTCTCAGCATAAATTTGAGCGTTGAGGTTGCCTCTGATCCAAATCAACTCAGTTCTTCCGCCGATCCAAATACCCGCCCATACCATGATGGTTCCACCACTATAAGGATGGACTTCCTGGCAGGATTTTAATCGCTGTTGGCGTCCAGGGGTTCTCCAGTGTCGTATACGTCTTGTATCCGGTCTCATACCAAAACGAGACTCATCAGAAAAGCACACGAAACGCCATTGTTCTTCTGCCCAATTTCTGTGTTCAAGAGCCCATTGATATCGAATCCTACGATTGTGCATTGCTATAGGTGGTACCCGTAGCGGTCTTCGGGAATGAAGGTTCACTTCATGCAAGCGGTTTCTGACTGTTTGGTCGCTAATTAAGTTCCCTGAAGAGTGATGAAGCCTCACGGCTAACATCATGGCGGTTATTGTTGGAGCTCTTCGAGTTAAGATTTGAATGTATCGGTCTTGTCTCCGTGTCGCCAGACTTGAACCCGATTGAGCATGCATGGGATATGCTACAGAGAAGAGCTCTGCCGAATATGGAGGGTATCCAGTTGCAAGAAGACCTTTTTTTGTTGTTGCAACGAACATGGGCGGCCATTCCACAGCGTGATTTGGATGAACTCATTTTGAGTATGCCAAACCGATGTTCTTGTGTTGTTAGTGTTCGCGGTAGAAACACGGATTATTAATTGTTTAAGTTACCCAATAAAATTTTAAAGAAAACTGTTATTTCAGTCTTTTTTTCGAACTTTAATGTTAGTGGTTCAAATGTCAAAAATCCCTTTATTAGGAAAATGGCAAATTTCTTTATTAATGCAAAGGTGACTTGGTTTATCGTTACTGTGACAAACGAAAACACTTTATTTGATGAATCCTTAAAGAAAATTTAAATTAATATCAATCAAGAGAAAAGTTATTGCAAAAATATATGTTGATCCCTAGACACTTTTGATGTGTGTACTTGACGGTACGTTTTTTAAATATATACCAGAGGAATCTACAGCGCATAAAATCACAGCTCTGTGTACTAAATGCTTGCCTAGTACTACTAAAATCAGGGGATTTGATAATTGTACATCTAATTTTCTGAGTCACCTCAAACGGAAACATGGACAAGATTCCGTAAATGAATATAAAGCATATTTGAAAAGAAAAAAAGAAGATAAAATTAACACATTAGTTCCTAGCAAAAAATCGAAGAAAGGTGGAGAAGTCAAGTCATATACTCAAGAGGATTTTGTGCAAAATATTATTGAGTACTTTATTCACTCTATGATCCCATTGAGATCTGTAGAAAACCCATACTTTTTGAAAATATTCACCATTTTGCAGATATCTGAAAAGGGTTTAAAACTTATAAGTCGTCGTAGTTTGAGTCGCCATATAAAAATTTACTACGAAAAACAAATGTCTACTATCAAATCGGAATTGATGGATGTTGATTTCGTGTGCACAACAACAGATATCTGGTCTGGAAAGAAGAGAAGCTTTTTAGGTATGACAGCACATTGGATAACAAAAGATTTGAAACGGCATTCAGTAGCATTAGCATGTCAGCGGTTCAAGGGAATTCATAGTTACGACCGCTTTACTGATTTAATTAAACAAATTTACACAGAATTTGGTTTGACCGGTGCTAAACTAGTTGCATCAGTTACTGACAACGGTAGTAATTTTGTTAAAGCATTTCGCACCTTTGGCGTGCAACTTACTAACATCAGTACTAGTGAAAGTAATGAGCCGGAAGAACCTGTGTCTGAAGATACAGATGTAGAATCCGATTCAAGTCTGGACGAAGGGACCTCAGAAGATTTTTTTTTGCCTGCCCATCTAAGATGCTGTGCGCATACTTTGAGCTTATGTACTACTGTTGATGCCAATAAAATTTTGACTAACAAAGGGACTCCATTATGCGATATACATGCGTACGTATTATAGATAGAAAAACACCCAGACTCGTAACAAGAGAGAGAGTAAGAGTGTTTTGCCAATAGAGATTTGCTATGCAGCTATGCTGCGGATGTGAAACTCAAGCTTCGAAACTATATGACCATTTCCACTCATGCTAAGCTATGTACAGACGCCAGCACATCAAGCTATTCCTAACTGTCAAATTTTCTCAATTAACAATGAACCATATGTCTTTGCAATAAAGTTGAAATACTATCAAAGAAATTTGACAGATTGTGGTAACTTGATGTGCTGGCCTCTGTACTAGGCTTATAAGATGTACTATGAAAATGAGCTGCCGCGAGATAGCTGTGCAAGGAAGATGCGCAGCTCGAGCTATCCGATGTATAGACAGTAGGGAAGGCACGGGGAGCGGCGGTCTGCACATAGCTACACCACTCTAGACTATCCATAGCACGCATCCGAAGCATGCATCCAAAATATGCATCCATACATAATATAAAAACATAGCTTAGTAGAACCCGTTTCCACCGTGCTATGCTATATGGACCAATGAATACGATTGGTGGATATCAAACGCATCTAACGTAGCGTAGCATATTACTGGTGAGAAGGCACTCTAATGCCCGTTTTTGCTGGTGGTTGCGTTGTAGCAGCGACGTGGCCATGATGTGGTCGATATCGCCCAGACTGTTCATTTTGACGGCCAGATGTGCTCCGCGTTATAAAAGTATTCATGTTAATAACAATAAGCGCCTACGTGTAGTTTGGCTACGTGCTGTGGCTTTAGCACGTGTGATCGGCCCTTAACTTCACTATTACAATAGATGTCACTTGTCTTAAACAGTTATTTCCGGATACCGCTTCGATAAGGATGCATGTAACTTCCGCCTACTTGCCTCCTTTAGTTGGCTATGTTATGCCATGGGACATGTCAAATGATTATAAACTTTAAAACGTTGACTGTTAAGTTTAAAAACGATTGAGAAAATTTGACAGTGCTCAATGTGAAGTATATAATAATTTAGTATCTTTAATCGAAGCCACTTATTTAGTACTTCACAAAGACAAATATACAAACTAACTAAACACACTCATAAAAAAGAAACAAGAGAAAATTGAATCTAGTTCTGTATTTTTTATTGTGCAACACTTAAATGAAAGATTTTTATTCTTAAGCGGTATTCAGCTGTATCCAGTTAGGCTGATATCACAATCGTGATTTGCGAGCGATTTCAAAGTGAGGCGATTGCGGGACGAGCGCGCAGCGAATACGCCACGAAGACGCGGCTGGCGCGCAGTGAGTTCGCGGAGTGCTGTCTGCGTTTTGAACAAGCAGAAACTGGATGGATTCCGACGAGGAAACACTGCTATTAGCTTTGTTGCGTCCTGCACGGCGAGTTTGCCTCTAGTTCGCCTCTGCTTTGGCTTCACATGCTGTTGAGAAATATCTCTCAGGCAAAAACCGGTTTCCACACGATGTTTTCCTGCACCGTTTAAATCTCAGCCTTTTTTTTTTTTTTTTTTAAGGCTGTGAAATCATCCAATGACTGCTCCCGCTCTGGGTGGAGCGGAAGGGAGTGTCAGACTCTTACTGACTAAAACCCATCCATGTTCCTTCCATAGCCCAGTTTATTGATTTCCACAACCCAATTACTGGGTAACACGATACCCCTAGTTAGAGTGATTGATAGGTTTTCGGGATTCTGACTACCCGTAACGACTGTCAAAGATCTACGAATGGCTGCTGGGACCAACGGCTTCACATACTTTCCGAAGCACCAATGGTCTGGATATATGTATAATGGATGGTCAATCATCCACGAACTGACGTCGTTTATAGGGCCCAATGCTTGTTCAAACTCAAAGTATTTATTTCAAATAAACCAATTACAGGCACTTTTGAATTGTCAAGGTGTCGGTCAGTCCGAGAAATGAAGCTAGTTGCCCATTCCAAAGGAGTAGGTACCTATGGAGAAGAACGGGCAAGAAACTCCATGGACACTCTTTTAAACAAAATATGGTTACAAAATATTGGTTACATAGTTCATATTAATATTATACATGTGAGAACGATGCAGAACGTTAAAAGCATCAGATATAAAATATTATGTAAAAACTATTCAATAATTAAATTAAAACAAGCCTTAGCCACTAAGAGATGACCAGTCTCTACTGACAGCGCCCGTTCACGAACATGACGCATATATTAGCACCATTCAGCTCAACCATTTTGAAGGGAGCTAAATGATCCAACACACACGCCACCATCAGCGAGACATTAAAGTGAGCATGGCATACTCTCAGCCGCCAGGGCATATTCAAGTCAATGAAAGACGCACCCAGAGACTGGTCGCTTTATAGTAGGTACATAGTACTCACATATGTGCCAAGCAGTTATACAATATTAAGAGATTGAATTTATACAATGCTAAGATGTTTTTTTGTTGTTGTTGATCTTCCGCAGCTCCAACAGTTTTCAGTAGTCTAATAAATTAGTTGATGCGCCCTTGTGGAGCTGGACTAGCATTGACCCAAGCATTTTTATCAGCAATGTAATCTCCCAATTTATAATACGCTTGGCTGCATAGTGTGCGTTTTATACAAGTTTTAAATTTTGTTTCATTAAGTTCAAGAATGTGGGGAGGTATTTTATTGTAACATTTTAAGCAGTACCCCATGAAAGATGAATCTACTTTAGCCAGCCTGAAACCTGGTTGAACTAATTGGTCCCTATTTCTAGTGAAATAGTTGTGTCTTTCACCTCTTTTACTAAAAAAATGCAGATTTTTCCGTGCGTACATGATGTTTTCATAGATATATTGACAAGGTACAGTCATGATGTTAATAACCTTAAACCGTTCCCTTAGAGAATCGCGCCTACGAAGATTATAAATGGCTCTGATAGCTCTTTTCTGCAGAATAAAAATAGACTCGATGTCTGCAGCTCGTCCCCAAAGTAAAATACCGTAAGACATAATACTATGAAAATAACTAAAATAGACTAGCCTCGCGGTATCTACATCAGTATACTGACGGATCTTTCTGACAGCATATGCTGCAGAACTTAGCCGTCCTGCAAGAGATGTTAAATGAGGACCCCATTGTAGCCTTGAGTCGAGCGTGATCCCCAGGAAAACAGTTTTATCGACAAATTCTAGTTTCTCTTGATTCAATACTATCTCACAATCACTACTTTTTACATTTGGTAAAGAAAATCTAATGCACTTCGTTTTTTTTCCATTTAATACTAAATTATTTGCAGTGAACCAATTTTGGACCTGCAGTAGGGCGTTATTTACGTCGTCAAAATTTTTTGCACGTCTATCTATCTTAAAAATTAAAGAAGTGTCATCAGCAAATAACACCATTTGTGGTTGATTTTTTAGTAAATGGAGAAGATCATTTATGTATACTAAAAAGAGGAAAGGACCCAATATAGAACCTTGTGGCACACCCATTTTTACTTTTAAACCGAGTGAATTGACACCTTTTATTTGAACTTGCTGTTGTCTATCGTTTAAATAAGATTTTACCAAACTAAGCGCAAGTTTTCCAAGTCAGTAATGCTCTAGCTTCAACAGCAAGGTTTCGTGATCAACGCAATCAAATGCCTTGGAGAGGTCACAAAAGATTCCGATGGCGTCTTGAGCCTCTTCCCACGCATTGAAAATGTGTTTTAATAAGGTCACACCAGCGTCAGTTGTACAACGTCCTTTGGTGAAACCATACTGTTGATCGTTAAGTATTTTATTCGTGTTAAAATGATTAAGCATTTGATTAAGCATTATCTTTTCAAAGATCTTGCTGAAAACCGGCAACACGGATACGGGTCTATAATTATTGGTGTCTTTACTGTCCCCGGATTTGAAAAGTGGTATTACCTTGCTGTATTTCATTAAATCCGGGAAGATGCCTTGATCCACACATAAATTAAATATGAAGGCTAAATAAGGTGCTATCGTCTCAATGATCGAGGTACAGACTTTACTGGACATTCCCCAAAGATCTTCGGTCAATTTGATTTTAATTTGTTTAAAAGTTTTAAGTACTATTATGGGGTTGATTTCAAGATATCTACCAACCAGTATTAGGCCCGAATGGTGGATTACTGCTCAACCCCTCTCACAAAGAGGAGGCCTGTGTCCCAGCAGTCGGACATTATCGGCTGATTATGCTATGAGCAGTGAGTAGACCAGTGATAGCCTGGTGGTGTGACCGTCGGACTGCCAAGTCATAGGTCTTGAGTTCGAACCCAAGGCACGCACCTTTGACGTTTCTAGTTCATGTGCGTATTGTGAAATTATCACTTGCTTAAAAAATCGGTGAAGGAAAACATGTTGAAGAAACCGGCATGCCTGAGAGGTATTTCTCAACAGCATGTGAAGCTAGGTAAGAGGCCCATGGGCAGCTTAAAAACTCTGACACCAGGTTAGCCCCTAACCTCACGAAAAAGAAAGAAGATGCTATGAGTATTTCGCCCACCAGGCGAGGGTCACTGAGCGAGTACAGTAGTAAACCACTCCGCAATCCTATAGTAGTAACCATTCAGTCCCGTAGTATTTGCGCTCCTGTTTGCGTTAGCTGTTTGCGAAGCCATCTTCATTGCGACTCCCGAGTCTATTTGACCAGCTTTTGTAAACCCCTTACTGTTTGTGCCTCGTCTTTGCAAACCCTTCTGTGATTTTCAGTGGTAGTCATTAGCTTAGATTTTTAGGTTTGTAGGCTTCGTCAGTTTCAAATAAAGTCAGTGAAATAAATTGTTTAGCAAATTCACTACAACCAAAAAGACCCACTAAGACCAATAGTTAATCAAAATTAACTTTTGGTCTTAAAAACTCCCATCACCGTACAGAAAGAAGACAAAGAAGTCGCAGTTCGCATAATAACGAAGATATAATTGTAAAATTGCATTTAATGCTAATAAGTAAACTATTTGATTCTAAAAATCCGTGACGTCACATTGTAATATTTCATACAAATCAAGTACAAATTCCGCGTTTAGAAATTTCATAAAAAGTACCCTTATTGACCGATCTGTCCGTATATTGAAATCACAGCTGGCATGTCTTTGGAAGTTGTATGAAATGGCTATATCTATCCTATTCCCAATGATTGTTGGCGTCGGCTACCAGTCTAACTCGATGCAGCTAAATACTAGTATTTTATGTGGAGCGGCTGCCTATCTGACATCCACAACCCAGTCAGTAACGGGGCAATACGATACCCCTTACCCTGACGAAGAAAACTATCATGAGGAAACTGGCATGTCTAAAAATCAAACAAGGGCATGTGATATCCACCTTCACTGGACAGTGTGATAGATCGTGTTAGGCCTACTCTCTTTTAAAGGGTGTGGGCCATACATTCTCGATGTCAAGGAGTAGGTAGACCGTAATCCACCAACCGTTCAGTGCGGGTTGCTGGGTTCATTGGTGTCTGAAATGGTTATTATTGTGTATCTTTATTATCGTTCCGTAACCGTAAGTCCATTTAAAAAAATCCACGCTTCTCATTATATTTACTCCACTTTTTGCTGAAGCGACTTTTCCTAGAATTTTCAGTTCTATCTCTAAACAGAATTTACAAACTTTAGCTAATGAATGTTCCTGTTTTAGGAATGTCAAAGTTAGAGAAAACTCTTTGATAAACTTTTCACGAATTTTGTTTGAACTGGCTTCTTCATAGTTTTTTAACCGACTTCAGCAAAGCCAAAAGGAAGTGTTATGTTTGTTTAATAATAATAATAATATAATATCCTTGGATTTTTCACACAACGCCATATTGTCCCAAGCTAAGCAACCTAATGCTTGTGTTATGGTAACGAGATGGCTGATAAACTACTTATATACTTTTTTTTTTGTAAATACATACATATTATAGATAGAAAAACACCCAGACCCGTAACAAATACTTGCAGGTCGTACAAATATTTGTTCCGTGCGGGAATCGAACCCGCGACATGCTACGCAGCAGTCAATCGCTCAACCGCTGCGCCAACCGTGTCGTCGTTTGTTGCAGTAGGTATGTCTGTTTCTGTTCTGTTTGCGCACCATGTTATACCAAACTGTAAATTTTTGTATCCAAATTGCGCGTTCGCCTTTCCTATCTGACTGCTCTGAACCTAATATTAGCCTATATTACCTATTGTCTCCCACTTCTGGGCAAAGGCCTCCACTTTTCCCTTTCAAACCTCTCTGACAACGGTGACCTCTAGCTATGTTGGCCATTTAAAAATGATCGGAATTCCTATTATTTCATTGATTTTGATAATTTTATTTTTGGTACCACCATGTCTCTATTAAATAAAATCAAAACATTCAATGAACATTGACTAATAAGATCCATTAAACCTTCTTCTTTAGCGCGTAAAAAAGCAATTTACTGCCGAAAAAATTGATTAAATGACCCTCAAGCATTAAGGGTTTCATCCTAAGGAGGTCCACTAGAGCATTTTGAGTGCCTACTTAAGACCCCGTTCGTTAACTCAGGCCATATTTGGGTCGTGTTTGGGCCTATTTTAGCCAGAATTGAGGCTTTTATCTAAAGAGGTCATTTACTACCAAAAGGAAAGAGCTGAACGTTACGTCGAGTTGATGGCGCGTCGTTTTATGGTTTATGGTTAATTTCTTCGAATTAATTTCAAATTTTAAGTGTGTGCCTTCCTACTTTATCCCTACTAATATTATAAATGCGAAAGTAACTTTGTCTGTCTCTCTGTCTGTCACCTTTTCACGCCTAAACCACTGAACGGATTTGGATTAAATTCGGCAGGGAGATTGATTGCAACCCGAGGAAGGAGATAGGCTTTTTTTTGTCTCAAAAATATCTTCCGATATTGCGATTTAACGGAACTCCACGCAGACGAAGTCACGGGCAAAAGCTAGTGTTTTATATTTTTAAGTTTAACGTTTTCTCAACTTGCAGTAGAGGATGAGCATAATTAATAATTAAGGTTGAATCAAAAATGTGTTTTCAAGTTTAAAGGGTACACACCATCAAACTGATCAACTTTCTCCATAGGACCGACATAGTAATCGATATTACTTTAAACACTATTGGAATTCAGTTTTACTATGCGACTTTACGGTGCAATTATTTCGGCAGCTCTCCTGATCATTTTCATCATCGTGAAATGCACATGAATAACCATTGTCGCTTGCAAACCGATGACAAGTACTGTACTTGCTCAACGTTTTTGATGAATGATGATCCTAACGCCTTTCCAGTCTAGAACCTTGGACACATACTGCAATGCAGTCGTTAACAGTTAATGCGAAAGTGCCCGCAAGGTAACCCGCGAAATTCAATTAAAATTGTTATGTACTTAAGCAGCTTTCTTTTTTGGGGGGTGGGAAATCATCCAATGACTTCTCCCGCTCTGGGTGGAGGGAAAGGGAGGAACTTTCCCTCTCCCATCCCACTACCTCCTTCACGAGTATGACTGCTCTGCAGAAGGAGGTCACTGCCTCCCACTCCCTCTCGCTCCGGAACATGGCTTGCACCAGGGCCGGACGCGAGAAGTCGCCACCAATCGCCTCTACGAGGACACGGCGGTGCTCTGCCCAAGCGGGGCAGGTTTCCACCGTGTGCTCCACCATGTCCTCTAGGCAATCCTCGCATACTTAAACAGCTTAAGGTTTATTTTTACTAGCACCTAATTACTTTTCCCTACACACATGTTGTCTAGATTTTGTGTAAATGACAGTTTGAAAAGGTCTCTTGCGCCAACAACGTGGTAAAGGAATGTGGTTTAACAGACAACGGAGCACACAACACAAAAATAAATGATCAACTAAACCGATAGTAACTAGTCGAGCTACTCGTATCACTACCAAACGAAGCATGAAAATAAACCGCAGTTTACACGTTCGTAGATAAGTTTGAACTACACCATAGCATTTGATTACATTTGATTATTATGCTGTATGTGCTCGGATAGTGTGGGCTTAGTTTTAGCACCAATAGTGTGTACGGGATTATTGCGTTTGTGTATATACCTATATAGTTCAGCCTTTCTCAAAGTGGGCGATATGTGAGTGCTGAAGGCCTAAAAGGGACTCAGAAAAAAAAAATGGAAGCGTTGTGTAGAGTCTTAGAGGATGATTTTTCGTGCCTGCGGGCGGTGAGTAATGGGCAGCTCACTGTCCCATCAGATACAGGCCCGTGCCAGACGGCGTGGAGGCTCAAAAGGATGTCAGCATTTCAAGGGGCCCGTAAGGGCCGAAGCCTGCTGGGTCAGCGAGATTGTCCGAAAGGGTTACCGCTACCCCAAAACATAAAGGGCTAAGGAAGAAACATGAATGGGTTTTTGTCAGACACTCCCTTCCGCTCCACCATATTAAATTTTCTCGATACGAAAATTTACCGTAGGTATAGAATAATTGCCGGACGGGACGGCGCGTTTATGTTCCACGCGCGCCTCAAAGAGATGTGAGCATATGAAGGGGCCAAGCCTGCCGGGTAAGCGGGATTGTCCGAAACGGTTACCGCTACCCCGGAACATAAACGGCTACGGAAGGAACATGGATGGGTTTTAGTCAGTAAGAGTCTGACACTCCCTTCCGCTCCACCCAGAGCGGGAGAAGTCATTGGATGATTACCCAGCCTTAAAAAAAAAGGTATAGAATAATCGTATTTACTACATCAAGCTCAATGGAATGTGCTTACTTGATAATGGGTCGGTAGATTGGCGCGACGCGACTCTGTGAAGTTTTCAGGAGTCGACGCGGAGTATACGGAACGCCCGTAAATAAATGACGAGGTGTACAGGCATTACAGTCTTAAAAGAGCGCTGTTTCTTTTGTGACCAATTTTTGTTTTATATATTAGAACATAATTGTTTGCGGTCTTTTAAAAAAATAATTGTATCGTACCCAAATGCCTCCATTTTCCCCCAAGTTTCACTACACGCTATGACAAGATTTTCCGGAAACAAGCGCCACAAAGAAAAGTAGTCAATGACGTATTCAACCTTTATCCTTCAGTGGGATTGTCCGAAAGGGTTGCCGCTACCCCGAAAACTAAAGGACTAATAAAGGAACATGTATGGGTTTTAGTTAGTAAGAGTCTGACACTCCCTGCCGCTCCACCTCGAGCGGAAAGAATCATTGATGTTTACCCACCCTCAAAAAAAAAACTTTTATCCTGCGTCGGGGTTTATTACACAGCAACGTCAAAGCAATGCTGGATGTGAGTACTGGCGCTGGCGAAACGCTGCAGGCGCTGCGATATTAAACTTTCATATTCCTTTCAACATTGTATTTGATGTATTTGATGAACACTTTGCCCATCAATAACTCAATCACACGGGAATCGAACTCAGGACCTGATCATTACCCTTAAGGCCGATGCCTGCTGGGTCAGCGGGATTGTCCGAAAAGGTTACCGCTACCCTGGAATATAAAGAGCTAAGGAAGGAACATGGATGTGTTTTAGTTAGTAAGAGTCTGACACTCCCTTCCGCTCCACCCAGAGCGGGAGGGGTCATTTGATGATTTTCCACCCTCAAAGAAAAAAAAGAGGAGCTCGTGGAGTACTAACAGCCGCACAGGTCGATCCATCAGGTTAAGCTACGCTTCCCGGGGTTGACCGTGGATGGGTGACCATCTTTACATAACGAGACTCTTCCGTGCCTCGGAAAGCACGTTAAGCTGTTGGTTCCGGCAGTCATCTGTGCATATTTGACAGTCGTTACGGTCGTCAGAAGCCCGAAAATCTGAGAGCCAGCCTTACCAAGGGGTATCGTATTGCCCAGTTACTGGGTTGTGGAGGTGAGATAGGCAGTCGCTCCATGTAAAATGCTGGTATTCAGCTGCATCCGGTTAGACTAGAAGCCGACCCCAACATAGTTGGGCAAAGGCTAGGCAGATGATGACCCAACCTCAGTCAACCAAAGTCGAGTTCTGCCCCAGAATTCAGATAAAATTCAATGTCTTTTTTAACACATGGCACAGGTGTAATATAAGCCAAGAAATCGTCCTGGGGCCTCACGTTAAGACCTTACGTGGCCGGAATACTGATCAGATGCCTACTTCGCTTCTTTTGTAATATTTAACTTGTGTTCACGGTGCTAAAATGTTTAGGATTTTGAAGGGACACCTATACAGAGTTCATCAAAAATGTGAAATCATCGTACTAATTCTAAAACCGGCCAAGGGCGAGTCGAACTCATGCACGAAGGGTTCCGTACCATTATCTATAAAAATGCCAAAAAAATATTGTGTATTGTATGGGGGGGCCTCTCATACAACAGACATGATTTGTGGCCGTTTTATTTTATTTTTTAGTATTTGTTGTTAGCGGCAACAGAAATAATAATAATAATAATATTGGTCATTTCACACAACGCCATACAGTCCCAAGCTAAGCAACCTAATGCTTGTGTTATGGTAACGAGATGGCTGATAAACTACTTATATAATTTCTTTTTGGAAATACATACATCATTTGTGAAAATTTCAACTGTCTAACTATCACGGTCCATGAGATACAGTTTGGTGGCACACCGACAAACGTACGAACAGCGGAGTCTTAGTAATACGGAACGCTAAAATGTGAAAGTTTATGAAGATGTTTAGAATAAGTAGTAATAAACCACTCCTACTAATAAGCAGTTCTGATTGAAAAAGGTTATTGCCTCATTCACAGTTTTCTTCCAACATCAATATTGTGAATTATTTATTATACGTTAATACAATTTTCATCGCTTATTTTCTATTATAAAAAACTTAATTCATTTCAGCAAAAATATAAACCACCTCCATGAGTTGGTTTCATTCTCGTTAAAGTCAAGGCTCTCCCTTAATTGGGATGCGGCTTCTATCGGCAGCCATTTTAAAAGCTATAATGACCTCCACTTGCGGTAAAACTTCGACTTTTTTAGAGATCCGTACAAATAATTATACTAGAGAATTTTTCTAATCAATAAAGAGCCATTATAACTGTAAATGTAATATTCAGATTATCATAGAAAATATAACTTTTAAAGGACTAGATTATAATAAATTATAACCTGTTAGGCCGATTCTAAAATAAAAATAATTAACTAAGTAACAATTTGAATTTCAATCAATTATGTATTAATTTTGTTCATTAAATTACTTCATTGGATTTAATAAATGAATGAAATATTTTTTTAAAGTATAAACTAGTCGGCGTTTTTTGTCGACTAGTTACCGAATTTGTTATGGACGGATACTCGGCGACGGGTATAACGTATCTTCCGGACAAACAATGGGTACAGAACGAGTATCCTGAGACAGTCAGGCGAAGTCGCGACTGGCCGTGAAGGAAATGGCGGAATAAACTGGATGGATACCTCCAAAACTGGAAGGAGGAAACAGGAGTGAAGGAGAGGTGATAGGAGAGAGCGAAGAAGTGGAGTGGCGTATGCTTATGAGTGGGACAGACGTGCTTTGCTTAGAAGATTTATTAAAGAGTCTATTTTGGGCTTGCACGCATGTGTCTCAAGAAAGGTCCTACTATTTCTAAGTCGAAAGGGGCGGCATTGATGCGAGCGTCAGTCGCGGGGGTCGTCATCTTTTTGACACATACGAGTTGCATACTTTTTTTTTTGATAATGGCATCTCGCATCTCAACCGAGGGGTTGTCTACTGCTAAACCGGGCTTACCTGTGGATGCCACAATAAAATTGCAGCCTCCAGCCAGGGCTTAGTGAAAACTTACAAACGAAGCGATTACACGCTAAGGGCATCCCCTGTGGGGTACAGACCTCGGCTTAGGGCGTCGCTGGGGGAGGACACCAAGGGACAGGCTGGATCGGGCGTAACGAGTTGCGTACGTATCGACAGCTACTACTATACTAGCTAAAAGATGCACACTTGCACTGTAAGCGATTAGGAAAAAGAGTAGGGCGCGTCTTCGTGGGTGACTACCATGATACTACTAATTTTAATTGAACTCTTTTGAAATCGTAATGCAAATGTAAGCTTTAAAAAGTGAAGCGACTGAACCGAGTAGTTCGGATCGAAAAATCGACGATGGGTGGGGGGTTTGGGGGGAACTCTGCGATTCTGTGATTTTTCCTTTGAATGGACATTCTTTAATTCATAATTGACGTTATTGATTTATTAAAAAAAATGAGGATATGGCTCAATTTACACCGCCGCGGAATGGAATGGTAGCGACTTTTGGTGCATAACAAAATGAACTTTATGTAATTTGTGTAACGTATAAACTAGAAACGTGCTTGAAACTGCGGAAATTACCGAGAATGCGCGATAATTCTCCGGAAAACGTTCGACTTGTTATTTCATTATGCCTCGCTCAAAAAAAAACGTTTTCATTCCGTTCCACGGCCATGTAAATTGAGCCTTAGACACAAACGGCTTTGCTTACTAGAATACACGTAAGTACTCATCAGACTGTGTAATACTAATCCAAAATTCGGTATTCGCTATTCGTTAAATTCCTGGCAGCATTGCAAGACTTCCCGATGGTAAGCAAGGCATCCCGTGGCCATCCAATACATACTGAACGGCCTCCATGCCTCGGGAAGACGTTGGTCCCGACTGTGATTCGTAGATCTTTGGCAGTGGTTGCAAGAGGTTAAAAGTCCTAAAGTCTGACAACCGGTCTTACACAGAACAGGGATGTTACGGATATGAAATTTGGGATACGGATTTAGAAATTATTATTACACCGGATACAGATATGAAATTATTTCGGATTATCCGTTAGTTTCGGATAATTTTGGTTACGGATATTAGATTTTTTAAGGAATTTGAAAAGTAAAATACAAATAGCAAATAAAAGGGTTATGCAAATAGCAAATAAAAGGGTTATACAAATAGCAAATAAAAGGGTTATACAAATAGCAAATAAAAGGGTTATACAAATAGCAAATAAAAGGGTTATACAAATAGCAAATAAAAGGGTTATACAAATAGCAAATAAACAGCGGAACTTGCCTATTGCTTATACTCTAGTTAGGAGAGGTTGTATCGAGTCTACCCCTGATATTCTTAAAACCTTTTGGGTAGTCTCAATTAGGCTCCGCCCCTATCCGATTTTATCCGAATCTTTTATTCCGGATTCGGTTACGGTTACGGATAAATTTTTATATCGGATATCCGAAAGTTTCGGTTACGGTAACGGAGCTCACATGTTAGGGAGCTCCGTTACCGTAACCGAAACTTTCGGCCCTGACACAGAACTGTGGGTTGTAGAGATTACATCGGCAATCATTTCATGAAAAATAATGTCGGCTGATTCTGTAAAAATCTTAATGTGAAAACTAAGGTGAAGTAGGCTGTCATTGCACCTAATCCTAGGGATTGACACTATTGACAGCTCACTTTAAACTTACTTCACAGATATTCAAGTGCATCCGGTTAGATTGGAAGCCGACCCCAGTGTGATAGGTAAGGAATATGCGGGATTGCCCGAAAGGGTTACCGCTACCCCGGAACATAAAGGGCTATGGAAGGAACATGGATGGGCTTTAGTCAGTAAGAGTCTGACACTCCCTTCCGCTCCACCCAGAGCGGGAGCAGTCATTGGATGATTTCCCAGCCTTAAAAAAAAAAAAAAAGTGAGATAAGGAATATGCGGAATTGTCCGAAAAGGGTTACCGCTACCCCGAAACACAAAGGGCTAAGGAACGAACATGTATGGGTTTTAGTCAGTAAGAGTCTGACACTCCCTTCCGCTCCACCCAGAGCCGGAGAAGTCATTGGATGATTTCCCAGCCTTAAAAAAAAAGTATGTTAAGGAAAATACAAGGTAAATAGATGGTATACAATCAGCTCATAACCACCAAACCGTTATAAATTATAATTTTTGCTGTCTCCTTCAACATTGGTAATGCTATCTTTATTCCGCCACATTAACTCATGCTTCAATAAAAATATGAGCATCGGATATAAGAGGAGGCGCACGTTAAAGATTTTAGGCTGATTTTTCCAAAGACTTTTATAACAGTGGATTTTTTTTTTCATACAGAATTATTGTAATACTGCCTCGTCAGTCTAGTGCTTGCGTGTGCATCTACTAACCACGAGGTCCTGAGTTCGACACTCATCAATCAATCTGCCTAGCCTTTTCCCAACTATGCTGGGGTCGGCTTCCAGTCTAACCGGATGCAGCTGAATACCAGTATTTTACATGGAACGACTGCCTATCTGACCTCCACAACCCAGCTACACGATACCCCTTGGTAAGACTGGCTGTCAGACTTTCGGGCTTCTGACTACCCGTAACGACTGTCAAAGATCCACGAATGACAGCCGGGACCAACGGATTAACGTGCTTTCCGCGACACGAAGGAGTCTCGATATCTTAAGATCCACAGAGCAACCCCGGCAAATGTAGCTTAACCTGAGGGATCAATCCGTGCGGAGTTCGACACTCATGTCGAGCAAAATGTTTTGGGTTTCTTCATCAAGAATTTAAAAAGGATATCTCGGTTTTGGAACATTCAACCCAAGCATAAATAGAGTAGCTGATTATAATCAATAATGAATTAGGTATCAACATGAAATAATGTTAATAGCTATACAATGTAGCAAAATCTTTAGCTCATATGATCTCTTATACAAAAATTCTCTCTTATACAGTGAAACGTCAGCACTAGCCCTAATCTTAGCAGACGCACGTTTTTTTGAACGGGTAGTTCCAACCTCATGTGATATAAATAACTTTTTCACCTCACAGGCTCGGAAAGAATGTTTGTCATTCGAAATCTGAGCCCAAAATTGAATTTTGTAGGCTAGCGTGGAAAGAGTTTTCAAAATTCGAACCTTTCTATTTAATAATTTTCTATACTGCCAGTCCATTGAAAATGCATGACACGGTCTAAAATAAAATATTAAATAATACCGCTCACCTTAAAAACTTCCATCACAGTACAGAAATTAAATATTTTGCGAGGATATAATTGTAAAATTGGAATTAATGTTAATAAGTATTCCATTTGATTAAAAAAATCTGTGACGTCACATTTGAATATTCCATGAAAATACTACCCTGTCAAATAGCCAATAAATACTAATAAAATTATGTTATTTAACCCATTGCTTGACAAAAATAAATGTGTATTAAATTAAATTAGTTAGTTATTTGCTGTTTTTTTCTTTGATTCTCCTTAGAGGATAAATAGGATATAGACGAAAATACAGGGTATTTAATTTTGGAGATATTCTATGTATCTCATAAGATGCATTGCCAAGTATCTGTTATTTTCTTCACATGAGTCAATGTATCTGAGACGCTCGAACAAAATAAAACTCAACATATAACACCAGTTTTCTTGCACCTAGCAGTTTCCTCGCTGTAGTGAGGTGAAAAATTGTGTGTTGCGCTCGGCAGCAAAGCTTTTCTGCGTCTCGTACCTTTGAAACCTTCGTTACGCTCAGGATTCCATATTTGAACCACTCGCTTCGCTCATGGTTCAACCCTAGAATCCTTCGCTTACTCAGGTTTCAATACAAGTACTCGCGCCAAAAATCAACTTTGCAGCCTTGCATAACAAATAACTATTTCTTTTGCTTTTTTTAAAAAAAAAGGGAAGTTTCTTTTTTGATCACAATCATCCAGCCCTTTAGTAGTCTACAGAGGTTTTTAAGGTTCCTTACCTGTCAACAAATTTGTGTCTAGTCTATATAAATATCCTTGGACATTTCACACAACGCCATATTATAGTCCCAAGCTAAGCCTAATGCTTGTGTTATGGTAACGAGATGGCTGATAAACTACTTATATAAATTTTTTTTGTAAAAATTATACATAGAATGTATGTAACATATTATACATAGAAAAACACCCAGACCCGGAACAAATACTTGCTGGTCGTACAAATATTTGTTCCGTGCGGGACTCGAACCCGCGACATGCTGCGCAGCAGTCAATCGCTCAACCACTGCCCCAACCGGTCTGAAAGAGTTGCTGAAAATTCTTGAAGCAAGTATGTTTGGTTCTGTTGTTTCATTTCAGCTTTAACGCAAAACAAGTATAATTATTTTTATACAGATTAAAATTGATTTCATGGGCAATATTTTAAGGGGTCAATTTCATTTGCTTACGATGATGAATACCATCATCTGCATCGTAAGCAAATGAAATTGCGAAAAAAATCAGCTGTTCCCCTACATTTTAACGAGTTATGCGAGCATAATGTATGGAACAACTGATTTTTTTTCACGTTTTCAGGTGGTTTCTCAGAGTAAAAGTTGTACACATGATGAGTACAATGACCCCTTAAAACAATGCCCATGAATTCAATCTCACCCCGTATCATCATCTGCCTAGCCTTTTCCCAACTATGTTGGGTTCCGGCTACCAGTCTAACCGGATGCAGCTGAATACCAGTATTTTACATGGAGCGACTGCCTATCTGACCTTATAAAACACCCTGTATAATAATTACAATTGACAATGACACTCGCTTGCATCCCCCGAAAAGTTAGGCGAAGTCTACAGAACACCCGTATTCCGCCAGTTATGTTCAAGTACCTGTAATAGGCAGCATGCCTGTGACAATCAACCATGCTCAAATCTAAACTACAAACTGTTATTAAGTCTTTTTTAAAACCCTAATCTACGCGAATTTGGCAGTAAGCAGTAATTCTAGTGACTACAAGACCAACGACGCATTCACAATGCAGTTGTAAATGCTTTATTATTTCTAACGTGACGATATCGCGTTGGATGTCCACGACCATAAAATGTATGGGAATAAGTTAAATACATTCAGTCAAAAAAGTATCGGGAATGGATGATTTGTTTATGGTTCCAAATTCAATTTTTTGTTTTTTTGTAGTTGTTAGATTGGCACAACTGTTTTCCATTTTGGCGCGGAGTTTGAGTTGCATCTGTTATTTATATTAAATACAGTGCTGGTTTTAGTAATATCATATATAGTGTGTATTGCGAATTTCATAATGGACAAAAATATCGAACAAAGAGTTTGTCTTAAATTTTGCATCGCCAATGGAATTTCGTGTTCGGAGTCACTGAAAATGTTACAGAAGGTTTACGGTGAATCGACTTTATCAAAAACTCGTGCTTATGAGTGGTTCAAAGCATTCAAAAGCGGTCGAGATGTGATGGAAGATTTGCCTCGCTCTGGTAGGCCGTCAACGTCTGCAACTGAAGTTAACATCGCAAAAGTGAAGAAAATAGTGACTGAAAATCCCCATTCAACTCTGACAGAAATAGCCGCCGAACTTTCTGTATCTCACGAGTCGATCCGTACCATTTTAACTAATCATTTGGGTATGAAACATGTTGCTGCTCGGCTAGTCCCAAAAGATCTGAATTTTCTCCAAAAACTCAATCGCATGAAAGTCGCTGAGGACATGCTAGAACGAGTCAGTTCGGACCCAACACAGAACAGATAAAGAGGTTAGAATGGAAGTAGTTCCTGATTTGTATTAGAACGCGTGTCGCCGCATGTCTCCCACTCTTGTCTCTCCACTACAAGCAAGAGATAATACGTACGCGCATTACGCACACAAATAAACCACACGCACTTACATCGCGTGTTTACTATTGGTTGTCACACTAACGCAAATACTGCTCTGGACGTACACTCACACACGTGTAAAAGCAATTTATTTCTCATATATGTTACGGCCACCAAAAGGTCGATTAATCATATCGATAAAATTACTGTAGTTTAGTTAATTAAAGTTTTGCATTTTTTCAAGTTGCGGATACGGTACGAATAACTTCCTAATTACATATAAATAAACTTAAATCAAAGACAAATTAAGGGGGAACATCCGATACTGCCGGGAAATTTAAATTTTCTTTAGTTTTATGCTAGTTGCAGCTCTGTTTTACGGCATAATAATAGAAAGAAAGAAAAATAGCATTTTTGATAACATAAAACGTAAAACAATGCTACAATATGCAAAAAAAACTATAAAGAAATTTTCAAATTTCACGTCCATATCGAATGCTAAGTCGAATTAACATAATATAATCTAATTAATTTATTGTGAACTACTCCGTGAAAAAGTATTTATTAATTTTATCATGTTAATTTATGAATAATATCTGTGCCCGACGGTTTCACCCGCGTTACATAATCATTTTCTGCCAAATGTTGCGATCATAAATTGTGCTACATTTAGTACCTATCCATTCAATTCTACCAGTTGCTTCAAACCACAGTTTTCTTGTAACAGGATCTTATGGACAGTTAAAAAAAAAGTGTTTGCATCGTAAATTAGATTTTAGACGAAAAACCAACTAAGAAACTAAATTAATAATTCACATTATACAATAATTGGTGTTAATATAAACAAAGTTATTTTCATTGTTATATTACTGACAATAATCATTCGTATACACATCTTAATATCGACATTGTTTACAATTTGGTACAACACTATCGACGCGCATAGATTTCCCAGAATTGAAGCTACGGATCGACGCACGCGACGTTCGCAGGGAACGCAATACATTGCGCGACCGCTCACGTCGTGCAAGATCGTACCAATGTAATGCAAGCAATGTATAATTTTGCATCTGAATGCGATTTTATCGTTTTTGTCTACAAACTACATAATACTTTTGTAATAATTACAAATATCACTGGTATTTTAAGGTTTTTGGAGTTACCGGTGAAAAGAAATCCCTCCTCGGGCCACATTACACTCCTGACTTCTTTTCCGACACGTTATAATTGGGCAAGACGGCATAATTCATTTTTTCCGCGGAGAATTGAACGCTTTCACAATAAGAGCGTGACTGTTGACCGGTGATTCTAATTTCGGTTGGGTTTGGAGCGCCCGCGCAAATGTGTGGCGCGCCTGTCCCGCCCACAAGGCTCTTCTAACCTCTTTAACTGTTCTGTGGGACCCAACATTCATGAAACGCATTGTTACTGGTGACGAGACGTGGGTTTACGAGTTTGACATGCAAACTAGTCAACACGCTTCGGAGTGGCGCCTTCCAACTGAACCGAAACCGAAAAAAACACGCCAAAGTCGATCAAAAGTCAAAGTCATGTTGACTGTTTTCTTTGACTATCGCGGTGTTGTGCACTCTGAATTCTTACCGGAAGGTCTAACGGTAAATAAAGAATATTATTTGAGCGTTATGCGGCGTTTAAGAGAGCAAATTCGACGAAAAAGGCCAGATTTGTGGTAAGAAAATTCTTGGATTTTGCACCACGACAATGCGCCTTCGCACAAGGCTATCATTGTGAACGAATTTTTGACCAAACACTCAACAAATACCATCCAGCAACCACCATATTCACCAGATATGACTCCTGCTGACTTTTTTCTTTTTCCTAAACTCAAATTACCACTTCGTGGCACCCGTTTTCAATCGATAGAAGACATAAAGGAGAATTCGCGGCGAGAACTGAACTCAATTCCGGAAGCAGCGTTTAAAAAATGTTTTGATGAATGGATTATTCGTTGGCGCAAGTGTATCGTTTCTAAAGGAGCATACTTTGAAGGTGATAAAATAAATTTGGATAAATAACAGACATTTTGTGTATTATAGATCTTTTCCCGGTACTTTCTTGACAGAGTAGTACATGCACGTTATTTCGATATCGTTATTTGTTTTTTACATTGTATTTTTACTGTTGCACTTTTTAAAAGAACACTATCTGTCCGCTTTGTAATAGCCGCATGTATTTATTATCTTAGATTACATTTTAATTTAGTAATTATAAAAATGTACTGATATTTATTTTTGTAGTATGTATTCAAACTCAAACTCATACTCAAAGTATTTATTTCAAATAAACCAATTACAGGCACTTTTGAACTGTCAAGGGGTCGATCAGTCAGAAAGATGAAGCTAGTTGCCCATTCCAAAGCAGTAGGTACCTATGGAGAAGAACCGGCAAGAAACTCCATGGAAGTGTCCATGGAGTTTCTTGCCGGCTTTTAAACAAAATATGGTTACAAAATATTGGTTACATAATTCATATTATTATTATGCATGTCAGAACGATGCAGAACGTTAAAAGCATCCGATATAAAATATGTAAAAACTATTCAAAAATTAAATTAAAACAAGCCCTAGCCGTTAAGAGATGACCAGTCCCTACTGACAGCGCCCGTTCACGAACATGACGCATATATTAGCACCATTCAGCTCAACCATTTTGAAGGGAGCTAAATGATCCAACACGCACGCCACCATCAGCGAGACATTAAAGTGAGCATGGCATACTCTCAGCCGCCAGGGCACATTCAAGTCAATGAAAGACGTACCCAGTAAATGGTCGCTTTATAGTAGGTACATAGTACTCACATATGTGCTAAGCAATTATACAATATTAAGAGATTGAATTTATACAATGCAAAAATAGTTTTTTTGTTGTTCTTCTCTTCCGCAGCTCCAACAGTTTTTAGCAATTAGTTGGTGCGCCCTTGTGGAGCTGGACTGGCATTGACCCAAGCATTTTTGTCAGCTATGTAATCTCCTAATTTATAATACGCTTGGCTGCATAGTGTGCGTTATATACAGGATTTAAATTTTGATTCATTAAGTTCAAGAATGTGGGGAGGTATTTTATTGTAACATTTTAAACAGAACCCCATGAAAGATGAATCTACTTTTGCCAGCCTGAAACCTGGCTGAACTAATTGGTCCCTATTTCTAGTGAAATAATTGTGTCTTTCACCTCTTTTACTAAAAAGATGCAGATTTTTCCTTACGTACATGATGTTTTCATAGATATATTGACAAGGTACAGTCATGATGTTAATAACCTTAAACCGTTCTCTTAGAGAATCGCGCCTACGGAGATTATAAATGGCTCTGATAGCTCTTTTCTGCAGAATAAAAATTGAGTCGACGTCTGCAGCTCGGCCCCAAAGTAAAATACCGTAAGACATGATACTATGAAAATAACTAAAATAGACTAGCCTCGCGGTATCTACATCAGTATATTGACGGATCTTTCTGACAGCATATGCTGCAGAACTTAGCCGTCCTGAAAGAGATGTTAAATGAGGACCCCATTGTAGCCTTGAGTCGAGCGTGATCCCTAGGAAAACAGTTTTTTCGACAAATTCTAGTTTCTCTTGATTCAATACTATCTCACAATCACTACTTTTTACATTGGGTAAAGAAAATCTAATGCACTTCGTTTTTTTTCCATTTAATACTAAATTATTTGCAGTGAACCAATTTTGGACCTGCAGTAGGGCGTTATTTACGTCGTCAAAATTTTTTGCACGTCTATCTATCTTAAAAATTAAAGAAGTGTCATCAGCAAATAACACCATTTGTGGTTGATTTTTTAGTAAATGGAGAAGATCATTTATGTATACTAAAAAGAGGAAAGGACCCTATATAGAACCTTGTGGCACACCCAGTTTTACTTTTAAACCGAGTGAATTGACGCCTTTTATTTGAACTTGCTGTTGTCTATCGTTTAAATAAGATTTTACCAAACTTAGCGCAAGTTTTCCAAGTCCGTAATGCTCTAGGTTCAACAGCAAGGTTTCGTGATCAACGCAATCAAATGCCTTGGAGAGATCACAAAAGATTCCGATGGCGTCTTGAGCCTCTTCCCACGCATTGAAAATGTGTTTTAATAAGGTCACACCAGCGTCAGTTGTACAACGTCCTTTGGTGAAACCATACTGTTGATCGTTAAGTATTTTATTAGTGTTAAAATGATTAAGCATTTGAATAAGCATTATCTTTTTAAAGATCTTGCTGAAAACCGGCAACACGGATACGGGTCTATAATTATTGGTGTCTTTACTGTCCCCGGATTTGAAAAGTGGTATTACCTTGCTGTATTTCATTAAATCCGGGAAGATGCCTTGATCCACACATAAATTAAATATGAAGGCTAAATAAGGTGCTATCGTCTCAATGATCGAGGTGCAGATTTTACTGGACATTCCCCAAAGATCTTCGGTCAATTTGATTTTAATTTGTTTAAAAGTTTTAATTACTATTATGGGGTTAACATGCTTAAAGTTGAATTCAATCAGGCAGGCTGAAACGTTTGCCTTTACTAAATCAAAAGAGAGGGAAGGCGAGGAATTTAGAGTTTCAGTAGTTTTTAGTGGAATACTGGTAAAGAAATATACAAATTCTTGAGCTACTTGTTTGCTATCACAAATGGAGCCACATGACGTATCCAGTATGTAATCAGAACTATGTCTTTTGCTCCTGTTCGTTTCGTTATTGATAATTTTCCAAACCGTCTTTATTTTATTTTCAGCTGATTTAACCTTGTTGCTAATGTATTTGGATTTAGCTGCTTTACAAGTTTTCTTAAAAAAAATTGAGTAGGTAGCAACATACTTATTAAAAGATTCAGTGTTAATAAAAGGCTTAAGGCCATAAAGCTCGAATAGTCTTTCCCTACTTTTCCTGAGTCCTTTAGTGGCCCAGTCACTAAATACAAATTTAGGGTTGATAGTTTTAGTTTTTTTCTTAAAACAATTATTAAATTCGGTTTGCACTACGGTAAAGAATTCCTTATACAAAATATTAATATTTTTCAAAGATAGTTCCTGATCACTTAACTTACAATTTAATGTGATATTAAATTTATTTAAATTGACAGATGTTATTGGTCTGGATTGTATTAGGATTTTTTGTATTGTTGTGTTGGACTCAAAAGTTACAGTTTGACCACTATGATCAGAAGGGAGATAATTAACTATGGCTTTATCTAAATAGTCGCAGCAGCAGAAAACATTATCAATGCATGTAGCAGTAGACATAGTTATTCGGGTTGGTTCAACAAACACATTTGACAAATTAAATGATTTAAACAAATTTAATAACTTGTATACTTTACTTGAATTGGAATATATCTCTATATCTTTTTTTTCTTTTAATTTATTTTCTTTGAGTTAGCCCTTCTACAGTTTACGTTTGCTAACAGTTTGTTTTTATTATATAACATAGTAATCTGTGGAAAATGTTGTAGGTAGTATATTTGTTAATTTTAATTTTAAGAAGTTTTAAGGTTGTGTGTACATAATATACTACTGTTTGTTTTCCCTAATGAAATAAATAAATAAATAAATTCTGTTCTTTTCTTCTTGTCTGTTTTTATGTGCGTTCATAAATGGTTAAATAAATAATAATAATAATAATCGTGGACAGAAAAAAGTGTTTTCACATTAATGTTCATTAATTGTACTTACGTGTGTTATCGTGATGCCGAGACGTGCTCTATTATAATATCGCCACTATAGAAATGACAAAAGCGCACAATGGCTAGGTACGTTGAATTATTTAAACTTTAAGCACATCCATACAGAAGCAATGCGATAGGCTAAGCTGTTGTGATTCCATAGATCGTGAAAATACGTCTATTAAAATACGTGAAACCTATAATTCCAAATATTATTAATTATAATGTTATCAATCAGGTTTCAAAAATTATTGGCGTATTCCTTTGTTTTTTAAGTGGCGCCATCTATGATATTTTCGTGGTACTAACGTTCAGATGAGTTGACTTTTGTTTTGAAGCTAGGCGACCGATTGCCCCGACCATTATTTTTTTTCAGTTTAAAGTATTATTATTTCTCCAAAAAATAATAATACTTTAAACCAATAGATTTTTAATACAAAAAAATTAAGTAGGTATGTTTTAGTGCTACCACCTGTTTATTAACTAAATGTAAAACTGGGCACAATCGCTGGTAACAATTCACAGACTTTTTGCTAGATGGCGCTGCATGCAGTATAAAGAAGAACGGACGCAATAATTTTATACTCACACATACTTCTTTAAGTTATGACTGTGAATTAATACTTCTAAGTCCAGGAACTAAACCATCACTTCGTATTATTTCAATTTAGTGTGAGAGACGGAGCTCCATCTTACCGTTCGTTTAGGACCAGGTCACAATAATGCGCAAGCGCGCAGCATCAATGGTCCGAATCATAGCTAGCCCTAACATGGTTCTGATAATGATTGATCACAGACTGGTCTGTCCATCTGGTTTACTGTTCTCAGTTACGTACAGACGCCAGCACATTAAGTTATCCCAACAGTCAAACTTTCTCAATTCAAAATGAGCCTTAAGCTTTTGCAATAAATTTGAAAATCTAATAAAGAAATTTGACAGAGTGGGGTAGCTTGATGAGCTGGCCTCTGTACGTTGTTACCAATTCTTAGAAGACCAGGGCTGAAGCCTTTGAACATGGTAAAAAGTACAATTCTCGACCTCAGATCACCCGTAAATTATTTTTCCTTTCATTTTTATTACATTCTCTTTCATTTCCAATGAGTTTATTTCAATAATTATCGACCCTGATCTGAATGAAGTAGATTTTGTATTTCAATTAGGTAGCTATCTGTGCTTTCTTGTCTACTGAAACTTAACATTAGTTTATTAATTAAACACTTAATGAGATAAAATAATTAGTTTATTTAAAATAAAATGTACAGAGGCCAGCACATCAAGTTATCACAATCTGTCAAATTTCTTTGATAGTATTTCTACTTTATTGCAAAGACATAAGGTTCATTTTTAATTGAGAAAATTTGACAGTTAGGGATAGCTTGATGTGCTGGCGTCTGTACATAATCAACAACATAATATACCTAAGTACTTAATTTATAAATGCAAAAATATAACCTAACAAAATTTATAATCCAACCAAAATCATCATCATCTGCCTAGCCTTTTCCCAACTGTTGGGGTCGGCTTCCAGTCTAGCCAAATAAAATATGGCGTCGACAAATAAATGGGAGACTGGTGGCATTTCCATGTTGTTTGATAATGCCTCTGTCTAGATAGAGCCCCATGCAGCCCTTGGGTCATGGGAACGTGTCGCCTTGACCTTGAATTTCCACAAAATGCTGGCGGAACTACACCTGTGAGCACATGAACGGACAGCGTGGTTGGCGTACATTTCAGGAACATACTGTGGAGGGGACACGTTTCGACAATTCGAGCAATTCGTGTACATTTAGGGTGGTTTCGTTCTTAAACCGAGTTGATACGACAGAGGGGCTTTCCTTAAACTGCCTATACTAGGGACCCTTTTCAAGCTCTGTACCAAAAACAATTAAATAGGAGCAGTAGTTTAGTCGCAAATGCTTTTTAAGTTTTTGCCCCATTTGAACACGATGTATCTTTCTTAACAGCGATCCGGCGCACGCGCGTCGTTTTGTTCTACGGGCCCCGCATAAAAGGGGACCCCGCGTAACCAAACCAATCTCCAACTGAGCGTATTTTTTTTAGTGACACATATTAAGACGAGGTCCAATGAATTTACTTGATGTCACATTAAAATTAAGTGCAGTGCCGACTGTTGTCGAAATGATTTTTTTTGCTTCCGTTGCTACTCATCGTCGGGGTTTTCCTACGGAAGCTTTTACTTAAAGAGTCTGAAAAGGTTGTCGGAGACTAGGTGGTCCGCCAGAGCTGATGCTACGAAGGCACTTCTATGTGGAGAACCGATACATAGAACAGAACCTATAGATAACAATTAAACTAATTGAAAGTTGACTTTTTTACCACTTTGTACATAAGAACCCATAGCAGATGAAAGGCCCCTGGACATAATTTGCTACGAGCCCCGCGCTTGCTTAATCCGGCACTGTTCACAAGCATACCTACTTTTTGCCCAGGGGATAAATGTCGTCCTGTACCTGCTTATAAGGATTAGTAGGAGCGTTCCCATACAAACTATTCATCCATAAAGTGCGAAAAGTCATACCCCATTGAGGATATGCATATTCATAATACTCACCAGGAAATATGTGAGCTTTTAAATATGTTTGATCAATATAATAACGCATATCAGTAAACACGAATATCCTATCTTCATTATACCGAATTTCAAAACAGCCCAACCCAATGATAAAATCCCGGTTGTTTGGCCAACCAACGCTATGTAATCCCCCACCATTCTGTACTCCAGGGTAACCATAAACATTTTTCATGCATATAAATTTACCCCACCATTTGGGCAAGTACTTCGAGCAGTCCACAACATTTCTCTTATTCGCTCTAGTGATAAATATTTTATAATTTTCTCGGACGTGTCGGGGATATTCGTAACCAGATCCCGTGAACCAGAGGTCAGTTGTGAGCCAGAAATTTCTATAAACCATGTAACTTCTGTGTGGGTAATGGCCTTTACTGCTCACTTGTTTAGTCATCATCATCTGGTCTAAGGTATGGATCACACACACATCGTGTCTGGGTTGGAACTCACCTCTGGGTCCGTGCCAATGTTCTGGATTCAAACTCTTCGGGTACAGTCTTGTGAACCTCCAAACTCTATATCTGTAGGGAGTATTAAACTCCCCCCGACTGCCTAGTGCCCAGATACGTAGATCCCTTTGGACATTATAATAGGCATCAATTAAATTACAAGCAGTGAGGAGGGTTCTTCTATTTAGGATCGTAGCTGTTCCAATATTTGTGAACTCTGAAAAATTCGAACACAGTTAAATCATTTGCTTATAAGTTTGACTTAGGTACTTTGTTAGACAATGCACCACCGTGATAAAGGAGTATTTAAGCAGCCAATACAAGGTTCTCGAAAACATGGTTCTCCTTTTAGGACAAATTACAAATGGATGTTTATTAAAACTCATTTAAGATTTTGTCTAAATTTGCGCACTACACAGGTTAAAAAATTTCCTGTATCAAAATCAATGTTAGTTTGTTCGTATTTAATGCCATGCTATACCGGCACTCCGTTTGCGATTAAACTTAACATATTGCTTGTACTAGGTCTAAGAATAAATGCACAAACAATCTATACTAATATTATAAAGCTGAAGAGCTCTGGAAATACTGGTCTGAATTGAAAAAATATTTTGGCTGGCTTTGTAACATCACGCTACGACCAATAAGAGCCGAGCAACGGGTGAAACCGCGCGTAAAAATAAGATTTATATTCACCATAAGATATTCCGCCAACTACACAAAGTCTTCTATTGTTTCTAAGCCATGCCCAGTCCCAACCCCAATAAAACCATGCTCTCCACTCAGGCTGGACTTCCTGCCACCTGAAGAAGCTTTGTCGTGGTGTGAGATCCAGGTTCCTGTATGGTACGGTTGTAGTTCCATCATCCCAAAATCCTGATACATCCGTTACGAGAAGGTATAACGCACAGGTGAGCAACACAATTTTCATAGCTGCTGTTTAAGCTGTGTTCAACCGACGATAAAAAAGAACTGCTCCGTTTATTTCAGCAACTGACAAATTCACAATGATCAGAATATACAAATGTGCTCTTTTATATAGGCTGAATATATTTATAAATAAATCTAAGTTATTTATTGTTTTTGTAAATAGGTTTATTAATCAAATATGTCACAGTCACAACTAATAACAAAATCGAACAACTGTGTATGCTTTTAATGTGAATAAGACACTGCGTAATGTTAATCATATACATAACGATACTAGCTGACCCGACAGACGTTGTCCTACCCTACCTACCCTACCTACCCTACCTACCCTACCTACCTACCCTACCTACCCTACCTACCCTACCTACCCTACCTACCCTACCTACCCTACCTACCCTACCTACCCTACCTACCCTACCTACCCTACCTACCCTACCTACCCTACCTACCCTACCTACCCTACCTACCCTACCTACCCTACCTACCCTACCTACCCTACCTGCCCTACCTACCCTACCTACCCTACCTACCCTACCTACCCTACCTACCCTACCTACCCTACCTACCCTACCTACCCTACCTACCCTACCTACTTTTTTTAAATGTAAAAACCTTCTCCTGACAATAACAAACACAACAAAAAAAGAATTAGTGAAAAAAAGTCCAAAATCTGAGCTCGGTAGTGTTAAAATTAAAAAGTTATCATAAATTATATGTGGCGGCTCAGACCATACATATTATGTACGAGTCATTATTTGCAAAGAAGCAGTTAAGTATTTTAAGAAATGCTCAATTTCTTTAACATTAAGGAGTAGGTAAGTACATAATACTAGATTTGTAGGATAAGAGTCAGTGATAAAAAATGAGTGAATTGAGAAATATATCACATTTAATGTTGCTACTAAATTGAGATGCTTCAATAAATAGATTTGGCTCTAATCTACATAATTACTTGTGACGAAGTTTGGAACAAAAAACACTTATATTTTGTTTAAACTAATAAATGTACGTATAATCCTACTATAAAGAAGTACTGTCGCCAGCACATCAATAAAGTTGCCAGAAACTGTCAAATTTTCTCAATCGATTTTTAACTTAACCGTCAACGTTTTTACGTTTAAAATCATTTGGAGTGGTTAAGCCGTTTGGTGCGGACTGTCATTCGTGGATTTTTGATCTGAAGTCCGAAAGTCTGGCAGTCAGTCTCACAAAGAGGTATTGTATTATTCAGTAACTGGGTTGTGTAGGTCAGATACGCGGTCGCTCCATATAAGATACTGCTATTCAGCTGCCGGTAAGACTGGAAGATGACCCCAACATAGTTGGGAAAAGAAACAGATTGATATTGGTTTTGCATGTGGCAACTTTGACCATGCCTTGTTCTCATGTGCCATTTTTATCGCATGAAAACGTCAAAAATATTCTTCAGTGGTGACGTAACACATGAATAAACTCAAACTTAAAGCATTTATCTATACTATAATAATAATATATACCTAATATTATAAAGAGGTAAAATTTGTAAGTTTGTATGTAGGGGGTAAACTCCGGAATTAATGATCCAATTTCAAAAAAAAATTCACTGATAGAAAGCTACATTATTCCTGAGTGCTATAGTCTATAAATTATATTTATATCATACATATTAGCCGAGCTATCGCAATTTTCGTCTAGCAAGTCGGAAAGAAATACCTCCGAAAACAGAATTATTTGAATGCGCTGCCTAAACAGTTGTTTAAAATTGAAAGCAATGTATCGCAACCCGGTTCGCCTTAAATATTTCTACAAAAAAGTCCGAGACACCATATTCCTATCTTTTGTATTTTAACTTATATTCTGACGGTACCGTCGCTGTATATCTATGAGGTTTTGATGTTTGTAAAAACCAACACGCACTTGTTTTATCATGTAGAAAGTCAACGTCGCTCAGATAAGTTAGAAACAATAACCACCAAAACTGCTTTTGCTTATAAAAGTGTTTACGCAATGGCACCAAAATTGTATAACAAATTACCTTGTCATATTAGAAATAGTAAGAATGATAATACATTTAAACGTAATCTCCTGAAGTTACTAAATGACAAGGTATATTATTCAGTCAAGGAATATCTGGATGACAAGTTTTGAGCAATTGTTAATTTATATATAATTTTACCTATTTTCATGACATCTTCCCTATTTAATTATGACCATTTTATATATATACATTTAATTTCTTTTTAATTTTGACATGCTTGCATATTCTTTGACATTAATTATTTTAACTTTATTAATCTAATTTTGTATGCCTATCGGCGGGACATGGTTCGTACATTAGATATTTATAGTGAAAAACACCTGTAATCACCTATGTTCACAAAATAAATAAATTGAATTGAATTGAATTGAACTTTTATATTTCGTTTTATGTTTTAAAAAAGTATTTTTTCGACTTACTTCTAATGTTAAAACAAGAAATGTTCCGCGGACGAAGTCGCGGGCAGAAGCTAGTTTCAAATAAACCAAATAAAGGCTCTTTGGAATTATGAAGGGGTCGGTCATTCAGAAAGATGAAGCGAACGTCAACGTTTTCGAGTGCGGTGGTCCGGGATACAACAACATACTTTTAAGTAAATAAAACAAATATAAATATGATCAATACAACACTTTATTTAATAACACAGTACTTAGGTACCTATAAATAACACATCACAATAACTAATGCCTTCACGGCCTATGTATAACAGAATCCCATAGCCTATAAAGTTCCCACTGCCAGTATAAAGGCCTTCTTTCTTCGAGAGGTAGTGGGCCACCATCCACCACGAGTGCCCAGTGCGGGTTGGTGGATGTCACATTTCTTCGAATTTTTGGTTCTAGGAGATGTCGGTTTCCCCACGATGTTTTTGAGAGCAGACCAATGCAACCGACATGGCTTTTTTACGCGTCATCAATGCAAGCGCTTCTTCAAGCCAAGAAAACGGGCATATAACGCGCGTATAAAAAATACTGTATGCATAAGATTCTTACAATGAGTGCTCACTTATTATACGTAGCCATACAAATCTAAATAAAAGTCCCTTGAAGTCGATAATACATAAAATATAACTAGTTCTTTTCGTGTGGTTAGTGACTAACCTGGTGTCAGAGTTTTATTGCTGCCCTAATGGGCCTCTGACTTAGCATCACATACTGTTGAGAAACATCTCTCAGGCATGCTGGTTTTCTCACGATGTTTTCCTTCACCGATAAAATATAACTAGCTCTCTAATTAATTTTACATAGAATATCCTTAAAAAGTAATAAACGTGCTTCATAATGTTATTTCGTAAAGATTTCGATCGTAGATTGCGCATCGAAAGATGGTCGCTGTTTTGTTTTGACACTTGGTCCCATACACACACAATGCCACAGAGACGATGTGCGAGCCACAGTTTAGCCTTTAGTATTACTATTGTGTGAGCCCACTGTACTCAGTGTGGACGCTTATTCACGCTCTTCTTTTCTTCTTCGTGTCGTTCGTGACTTAGGCGGCCTCTAAACGGTCAATTAAATTGCGCAATATTGCGAATTGTGCAATATTATTGATTGTTTAGGGTTAATATTGAAGATTGCGCAATGATTGACCGAAAGTTTGAGTGAGTTTAATATTTATTGCACCATATTTTTCTATTGCATCGTGTAGGTTCAGTGTTTCACAATATTTTTCAATCTATGTATGGTTCGTCGTCGCGAGGAGTACAAGCGCGCGTGCGTAATGGTGGAAAAAGAGAATTTAAAAAGTTGAAGAAAGAGAGTTTATGAGCGAATGTATCCAATTATACAGAGAATTGCCGTCTCTGTGGAATGTCAAGAGCATAGAATATCATAACCGCGACGACCAACGACGTGTTCGTTTCTGCTTACGTTTAGCCAAAAGCAACAATACTACAGCTGCAGCTAGATGCAACGGGATGAATACTATTCTCCGACTGAACATGAAACATTGTGCAGTTCGTATTATTGTGCAATGTAATTGCTCGTTTGGATTCCGAACGCCTTTCAATTTTATTGTGCAATAAAAAGTATTGTACAATTTTAGTGTGTTTTTATGCTGCCCATGGGCTTAGCATCACATGCTGTTGAGATAAATCTCTCAGTTATATTATCCTCACGGTGTTTTCTTTTACTGTTTTTAATTAAACAAGTGATAATTATACAATATGCACATGAATTCCAAAAGCCGGAGGTGTGTGTGTTTAAGTCTGACAGACGCGCGCTTCGGCGTTAGTACTATTATTAGTTACTATTCTGTGCGATGGGAATAATTTCTTAATTAGCCATAATCTTAGAGCATTTAAAATGCTCTAAGGCCATAATGGCTCAAAAGTGTTATCCATTTGGTTAGAGGTATCATGGTGTGTTGTATAAGTAGAGCACAAGGTGACGTGCAGTGATTTCCAACAAAGGTGGGACCAAGGCAATGGAGGAAAAAAAAAGAGCCGTGTGCCACACGATAAAAATGAGACTTTACGACTAGCCAAGCATACCCGATCTAGCTCCACAGACGACGGATTGAAGCCGAGTATACCCGATTCAGCGTCGCCGGCGACGAACTAGTCCCGATCCCGTGACATGTGGGTAACACGTTGTCGTTGTTCTGACGAAAAATGAACGCGACGATCTCTTCCTAGTGGAAGAGATCTTATTCCCGCGTCATAACCAAAAACGAGCGTTGCGCGAATTTCGAGTGTCGTGCGGCGACCCGAACGCATCATCGTGCTGATAGAGGGCGCTTTTCGGTTTTTCGAACAAAATGTGGCTTACGAACGCGACAATTGCGCTTAAGACGCGACGTGTAGGTATTAATAATTAAGCGGTGAGTACATATCGGCAGACTACAGGAAATTGGATGAAATAAGTAAATAGAGTTTTTGAACAATGGTTCTATTCTACTTAGGGCAGATTTCACCAATGAAACTGAACGCGATCAGCGCCTAAACTGCGTGTAACATTATTTTCTATGCAATATTGTCACTGGGATCTCTTGATCGGGTTTTAGATGTGCTTATCTCGTTCAGTTTAATTGATGAAATTGGCACTTGCACAACTAACAGTACTATAATACTATCTAATCACAGTGTATACTTATTATTTGCCCAACGGCCACATGTCGACCTGTTTCTGGGTATAGGGGTTCCTAGGGTCGTTTCCATAATAGGTGTTGTACAAAATGCCCAAAGCAACACCCCATTGAGGATAAGCATACTCATAATACTCACCAGAGTACACACGACCGAACATGTATATCCAATCAACATAATAACGTAAATCAGTAAATACAACAATCCTATCTTCGTTATACCTAATTTCAAAACTACCTATCCCATATGTATAATCATGTCCCATACTAAAACAGTGTAATCCCCCACCATTTTGGACACCGCTATAGCTTTTATAATTTACCATACATATAAATTTTCCCCACCATTTAGGCAAGTACTTAGAACAATCAACAACGAATTTTTTTTTTATTCTCGTATAAAATATTTTATAATTTTCTTTAATATGCAACGGATATTCGTAACCAGAACCTGCATACCAAATATCATCTGACAACCACTTATGTCTCCATGCCAGGTAACTACGAACTGGATACATGCCCCTTTTGGACAGGTAATTGAAAATAAACATCTGGTCCAAGGTATGGACAACGCATATGTCGTGTCTTGGAGAATGGATCCCTCTTGGTCCGTGCCAGTGTTCAGGATTCAAACTCTTCGGAAACAATCTTGTGGTTCTCCAAACTCTGTACCTATATGGAGTTTTGTGATGCCCATAATTACCTAATGCCCAAACTCGTAGATCCCTCTGCCTGTTGTACCAGGGATCCATAACATTGGCGGCAGTGATTAGGGTTCTTCTATTTAGTATCGAAGCAGTTGTAAGACATTGAAAATCTGAAAAATTCAAACGTAGTTCAAACATTTGCGTAGAAGTCTACTTACATAATCAGCCTTTGATGTTCCCACTACTGGGCCACAGGTGTGGGCAGTAATACACCACGCAGTCCCAGTGTGGTAGATGTCACATGTTTTTGAATTTTTAGTTCTAGAACATGCCAGTTTGCTCAGAATGTTTTCCTTTACCGTTTTGAGAGCAGTAGTAATGGAATTATTTACACAAAGTAAAGGGCCTGACTGGATTCGAACCCACGACCTACAACTCGTAAGTCAGGGCCTAGTCCAATGAGCTCATTGTACTAGGCCCTGACTAACGAGTTGGCATACCCTACCGAGCTGCCAAGTTAGGGCCCGGTCATATCTGCCAGGGCTGCGGATTGGTTCTGCCAGCTTATCGTTCGATTAGGGCCAGGCCCATGCCGGACGGCGCGGCGCGTACGTGTTCTGAGCGCGACTCAGAGAGTCTTACGTTTTCTCAATTTGCAAGTTAGTTTCATGTTGTATGTTGCTCAAAAAATGTTTCGCGGCCGTAACTAGTAGTTATTCATAAAATTATAATCATTAGAATCATCATTAAAACTCTGTAACTTATAATAAACGGCTGTCGTTTAAGATTTAGAAAAAAAAAATGTTTTTTCTTTTTTTAAGGGAGGCTGAGAAATCCTTAAATGACTCCTCCCGCTCTGGGTTGAGCGGAAGGGAGTGTCCGACACTTACTGACTTAAACCCATCCATGTCTTTCCTTAGTTTTTCCTTCCTTTATGTAAGGCAAATGTTCGTTGTTAATCGACTAAAGCTCAAGAGCGAACAAAGCGTAGATGCAAAAACAATTTATAAATAGGTAAGTAACTAACTTCCGCCCGCGGCTTCGCTCGTGTGGTTCCATAAAAAGTATCCTATGTCCTTTTCATACTAAATTTCAAGGAAATCGGTTAAGCCGTTTAGTTGACACGGTTAGCGCAGTGGTTGAGCGATTGACTGCTGCGCACTATGTCGCGGGTTCAATTCCCGCACGGAACAAATATTTGTTACGAGTCTGGGTGTTTTCTATCTATAATATGTATGTACTAGCTTTTGCCAGCGGCTTCGCCCGCGTGTTTGTAGGAAATTATCCCACAAGAACCGTATATTTTGCCGGGATAAAAAGTATCCTATGTGCTAGTAGGATTTACAAAAAAAAAATGTATATATGTAGTATATCAGCCATCTCGTTACCATAACACAAGCATTAGGTTGCTTAGCTTGGGACGATATGGCGCTGTGTGAAATGTCCAAGGATATTATTATTATAGTTTAGAAAAAAAAAAATATTTTCACTTTATAATATTAGTGTTTAAATAACAAATTAATACTCACCAATAGAGATTCCAGCCACGCAACTCGTTCTTCTATTGTAGTACATGGTATACCAATCCCAGAAAGGCCAAAAAATTGCGTACCATGTGGATTGGGCTTCCTGCCATCTGAAGAAGCTTTGTCGCGGTATAGTATCTGTGATGCGGTACACTGGCGTTGTAGTTCCATAATCCCAAAAACCTGATACACCGGCCAGGAGATGTGAAACACAAGTAATCAACACTAATTTCATTGATGCTGTGTTCAATCAACTAATTATCAGAACAGCATCGTTTATTTATTTATTTATATAATTGTATATGTATTTATTTGTGTTTTTAGAAAAGTGCGTTTTGTTTGTCTGTGCAGAATAAACGTTTTTTCTTTCTAACTTTATATTTATTTATTTATATAATTTTATAAATAAATTATTTAAAATTATATTATTGATTTGTTTAATTGAGCAACTATACAACTGACAATGATCGGAAGATTTTAATGTGTTCTTTTATATGGACTGAATGTATTTGTAAATAATGCTCAGTTATTTATCGTTTCTGTAAATATTAACCAAATATGACACGGATTTTGATGTAAACAAAGGTTTTTCTCAGATTACACAAAATAAAGAATCCGACTATTGTGGAATGTATAATTATACATACCTCATTAACATAACAATAACTAACTAACTGACTAATAACTAACTGTGAGAAAAAAGGAAAGTTTCGTAAATCGAAGCGATAAGTGGATGAAATTGAGGGTTGGCTTTTATGGAATGGCAGTTTTGTATCGCAAAAATCCCGTGATTCCAGGGTTAACAAATAAATCAAGTGTCCTGATAATAAAATTTGTATTTTTGAATAAAATCGAATATATATTTAGGTACTTACGTTTCCTATTACTAAACTCGTTTTTTCTGACTAAAGAATCGTATGCATAACCTACCTAACGTTTCCTATTACTAAACTCGTTTTTTCTGACTAAAGAATCGTATGCATAAACTACCTAATATTGTAAGGTAGCTAGTTACCAAACTAGGTGGGGCTAATGGCTAAGTAATAATAGCCACACAGATCGATCATCAGGTTAAGCTGCGTTTGCCGGAGTTGATCCGTGGATGGGTGACCATCTTTACATATTCGAGACTCCTTCGTGCTTCGGAAAGCACGTTATAATAAGCCATTGGTCCCGGCTGTCATTCGTGGATCTTTGACAGTCGTTACGGGTAGTACTAGTAGTATTGTATTACCCAGGAACTGGGTTGTGGAGGTCAGATATTCAGTCGCTCCATGTAAAATACTAGTATTCAGCTGTATCCGGTTAGACTGGAAGCTGACCCCAAAATAGTTGGGAAAAGGCTAGGCAGATGATGTTATTTACTAAAGTAGCATCGCAAAAATAACAGACGGCATAAGTTTACATTTGCAGTACCTAACTCAGAACAAAAATGATAAAAAATTAATAAGCTTATTGGAATTAAGTTATTGTTTTACTCCTCTCCACATGCGAAAAATTAACTTTCGAATAGGTAAGCAACCCCAGGAATGCTGTATTTAAAAAAAAAAATTCAATAAGTCGCTTCCAAACTATGCATCACATTTGTTATGTATTTCCCGACTTTCGGGCATACCGGGATTCATAAAAAAAAAAAGCCGCTTCCATAAATTTTTAGCTGCTTACTTCCATATTTACTTCATAATAGGTGAGTACGTATCGGATATAAGGATCGGATATTTGGATGCATATCGCATGCAAATATCCGATCATTTGTGATAACAGTGACCAAGCCCCACACTTTTTAGTAAAAAAGAACTGGCGCAAGTCTTTAGTGTTTAGTCGACACTAACCGTCGCAGGGTGTTATGACCTTAGTCAGCGGGATTGTCCAAAAGGGTTACCGCTGCCCTGGAATGCAAAGGGCTAAGGCAAGGAACATGGATGGATCTTAGTAAGTAAAAGTCTGACACTCCCTGGTCAGCAGGATTTTCCGAAAGGGTTACTTACCGCTGCCCTGGAACACAAAGGGATAAGGCAAGGAACATGGATGGATCTCAGTGAGTAAAAGTCTGACACTCCCTGGTCAGCGGGATTGTCCGACAGGGTTACCGCTGCCCCGGAACACAAAGGGCTAAGGCAAGGAACATGGATGGATCTTAGTGAGTAAAAGTCTGACACTCCCTAGTCAGCGGGATTGTCCGAAAGGGTTACCGCTGCCCTAGAACACAAAGGGCTAAGGCAAGGAACATGGATGGATCTTAGTGAGTAAAAGTCTGACACTTCCTGGTCAGCGAGATTGTCCGAAAGTGTTACCGCTGCCCTGGAACACAAAGGACTAAGGCAAGGAACATGGATGGATCTTAGTGAGTAAAAGTCTGACACTCCCTAGTCAGCGGGATTGTCCGAAAGGGTTACCGCTGCCCTAGAACACAAAGGGCTAAGGCAAGGAACATGGATGGATCTTAGTGAGTAAAAGTCTGACACTTCCTGGTCAGCGAGATTGTCCGAAAGTGTTACCGCTGCCCTGGAACACAAAGGACTAAGGCAAGGAACATGGATGGATCTTAGTGAGTAAAAGTCTGACACTCCCTGGTCAGCGGGATTGTCCGAAAGGGCTACCGCTGCCCCGGAACACAAAGGGCTAAGGCAAGCAACATGGATGGATCTTAGTGAGTAAAAGTCTGACACTCCCTGGTCAGCGGGATTGTCCGAAAGGGTTACCGCTGCCCCGGAACACAAATGGCTGAGGCAAGGAACATGGATGGATCCTAGTGAGTAAAACTCTGACACTCCCTGGTCAGAGGGTGGAGCGGAAGGGAGTGTTAGACTCTTACTGACTAAAACCCATCCATGTTCCTTCCTTAGCCCTATATGTTCCAGGGTAGCGGTAACCCTTTCGGACAATCCCGCTTACGCGGCAGTAACACTATACCTGAAAGCCAGTTCAGTGGGAAAATTTATTTATTTTATTTATTTATTTATTTAAAAGCCTTAAAAACTACCATTACAGGTTTCTTAACCTAATTCGATAGCCTAGTCTTAAACATAATAATGATATATACTTACATATCTATTTATTAATAAACCTAACCCTAATAATAACAGTAATAATAAAGTATTATACACATCATATAAAACAATAACAATTTTAAAATGTAATCTACTAATACTACTAAACTAACAAACTACTGCCTATCATCTAAATCTCACTGGTATAACACAACACAAATAACAGTACTTTAGCGAATTCACTCATGTTGCATGTAAATATATCAATTTTCTCATGGACTAAGTTTATGGTGCGAATTGCGCGTGTCAGAGGAGCCTTGGCCAGTAGGTTGGTCCTGGCTGCTGGCACGACTAGGAGTGACGGGCGCCGCCGCCTCCACACGTACCTGTCCGGAACCGATAGGTGTAACCGCTGCAGCACTCCTGGGTTGTGCTCGTTGCCCCGGAGCAGCTTAACTAAATATGAGACTAGAGCAAATTCCCGCCGCACTCTCAACTCGTTATACCGTACCATACCTAGTACAAATAGGGTAGGGTACATCAGTGGGTAAAATGGGTATACCCCATACAGCTTCTTGTACAGGTGGCGCGTGAATTTGTTCTGGACACGCTCCAACATCACTGAGTATTTAGCTTCATGAGGAGCCCATATGACAGCACTATGTTCCAGGTGACTCCTGACTAATGCGTCATACAGGACCCCACGGCTGTGATGTTTGTGAAGCATTGTGTCTGTCTCAGAACAAATCCTAGGTTTCTATATGCCTTTTTACAGATCTTCGTTATATGCTCGCGAAATGATAGTTCTGGAGTGAGAACAACTCCCAGATCACGTACCTGAGTAACCCGTTCCATCGGCACTGCGTCCACTACGTACTCGTAGAGTAGAGGTGCACGTGCGCGAGTGAAACTTATCACTGAGCACTTAGATAAGTTAAAGTAGAGCTTGTTCTCATGGCTCCATTCTACTATGCTATTTATGTCCTCCTGTAAGCTTCTACAATCCAATTCAGTCCTGATTTCAAACAGCAACTTGAGGTCATCTGCGAATAGTAAACAACTACCATGTTTGATGACGTCAGGTAGGTCGTTTATCATAACTATAAATTCCAGAGGCCCGTTCCAAAATATTGTAACAGTCGAGACATTGCGTTTCCCTTCTGACCTTGGTACTATATTTTGTTTTCCTCCTTTCAGTTTGTTGGATGCCATATTGTATGACACATTTTCGCAAGTTTATACGATTGTTTTATTCTCAATGTTTCAGTTTAGTGTCAAGGTAGTTTCGCTAGGAAGTAATTCTGTGAAGTTTATTTGCGATTTCCATTTTTTGTAGTAAAGTGTGTCTCAGTAAGAGTGCACTTTTTAAAATGGGAAAATTATTTTTTTCATGCAAGTGGCAACTCCGAAATTTGACAGCTGTCACCTCTGTTATTTCCGATTATTAAAAATGGAGCGCTTTTTGAAAGAACAACGCATTATAATTGTGAAAACTCATTACAAAAATGGGGAAAGTTACGCTGAAACCGCTCGCAAACTTCGCCAAATTTCCAGCCGAGAAAGTACACCTAATGTGTCAACCAATCGAAGAGTGGTCATAAAATTTGAAGAAACTGGGTTATTTATGGATAATAGGAATCCTTTGCGTCAACGTACCGGTCGCCGGTAAACGAGAGTGTCGCCGAAAACATCAATTCGACATCGTTCTCAACAACTTCAAATTTCACGAAGCACTACGCAGCGAATTTTGACGAAAGACCTCCATGCCGATACCTTCATGCGTACAGGATTCAGTTAACTCAGGAGCTCAAACCTGCAGACCACGAAAAGCGGCGGCAATTCGTTCAATGGGTAATGGGGCTAAGTGAAGTCGATCGAAGTCGGCGGCGTGATTGGACCTTACTTTTTTGAAAATGAGGCCGAAATTGCAGTGACTGTGAACGGCATTCGTTACAGGAATATGATAACGGACTTCTTGTGGCCTTAACTGGACAGCATAAATCTGCACAACATGTGGTTTCAGCAGGACGACGCAACCTGCCACACTGCGCACGAAACAATCGACTTATTGCAACAACGATTTCCAGAACACATTATCTCACGAAATTCTGATGTCAACTGGCCACCAAGATCGTGCGATTTAACGCCGTGTGATTTTTTTCTTTGGGGTTTTCTTTGGGGTTTTGTGAAATCTCGGGTTTGTGCGAATAAATCAGAAACAATTCCTGAGCTCAAATCGGAAATCCAACGCGTCATCGCGGTGAGATACAGCCACACATCTGTGTGCAAAAGTCATGGAAAATTACATGAAAAGAGTAATGGCCTGTCATCGGAGCCGTGGGGGTCATTTGCCTTATATTTTATTCCATAATTAATCGGAACATGACATGTCTTCTTTACAATACAATAAAAATATCATAACTCTGCCATAAAATACTTACTAATACTTTATTTAAAATGAAAAAGTGCACTGCTGCTACTGAGACACCCTTTACTTAAACCTTAGTTGTTCCAGTAAAGTTTTTAATTGTTTTGAGAATCGAGTGGCATTTTTTTTTAAACTGCCCTTTTTTTCATGACTGTAAGTAGGTACTGTAGAGCCTAGATGAAGCCTTATGTTGAACTTAGCAGGTTGGTTACAAAAAACTGGCAGCAAACGACCTTTTAAAATTATAGAAAATTTTAAATAGGTGTTTATAAAAGAAAGAATGATGGAATCTGTCGCTAAGCCCGCTACTAAATGCATGTATTCTTTAAAGTAATATAATTCACTATGTGGAACCTGACAGGTTGGTTACAAAATAACTGGCAGCATTCGATCTTTTAAAATTACAGAAAATTTTAAATAGGTGTTTATAAAAGAAAGAATGAGGGAATTTGTGGGTAGGCGCACTACTAAACGCATGTATTCTATACTAGCTTCTGCCCGAGACTTCGTTCGCGGATCCTGTTGCTTATGCCAGCGACAACGGGGTCGCCATTTATGTTATTTTTTATCATTTTTCCATTTAAATCCTTTATCACACTGAGCTTTAGTATTATTTTATTCCAACAATCATCAAAACATACAGTCCATTTGTCATCGTTTTAATTTTGGTAACCGCATTATTATATTCCCCACTTGTCTCTAGAGACCTAGAAGTCAATGCGTAGATACGCTTGGAACTCAAGCACAATTCTCTATTTGTGAACATCTCCGACTCGCGAGACAATGCGTGGCGTTCACGATCAGCGGTCAGTCGCGCATCACGTTCCCCACTTGTCTCTAGAGACCTAGAAGTCGATGCGTAGACACGCTTGGAACTCAAGCGCAATTCTCTATCCGTGAACGTCTCCGACTCGCGAGACAATACATGGCGTTCACGATCAGCGGTTAGTCGCGCATCATATTCTTCACTGGTCTCTAGAGACCTAATGAATACGCTGAGAACGCATGCGTGCTTCGCGTTCTGAAGAGGTTTCCACGGAGCGAGTTGCAGCCTAATGTTCTCGAATAGCATCAAGTCTCTCCTGACGCTCTTCGGTAGATTCTTGGGATCTTATATGATCCTTAATCTTCTAGCTCTCTTGGAACATAAGGCATATTCATACGTTAAACAAAAAAATAAATAGGAGTTTTGGCCAGTAGAGTCAAATTTTCAATGCTAAACCATCGTCATCGAAAATCAGTCCTAAACTGTTACCGCCATCACCGCGTGCAGGTACTCCCAGTTTATGTTATTTTATAATTACACAGTGAAATATTAGTGATAGCTTTGGAAATCAAAGCTATCACTAATTTCACTGTGTATCATCAGATGTTTCTGATCTTCGATTTTATAAGTCAACAGAGAGTGCTTATCAGATTGAACAACTTTTGCTAAGACGTCATTCCTATTAAGTGTTATGGTGTAGCTAGGCTCTTGGAGATCCACAACAGGTGTTCCAGATCTTCAATTTTTATACGTCAACAGAGAGTGCTCATCAGGCTGAACAACTTTTGCTACTTAGACTTCATTCCTATATATGTTATAGTGTAGCTAGGCTCCACATCAGGTGTTCCAGATCTTCAAATTTATTCTCTTAGCAGAAAAAGCTCGTCACGTGGAACAATATTGTTCCTATGGTATCATTTTTGTATCTCTTATAGTTTAGCTGGTCTGTTGCGGTTCTGCATCAGGTGTTCAAGTTTCCAAGATAAATTATAGCTTATAATATGTCGCCCAGACTTAATACCTATACCACAAAAAAAAATCCGTTCCGTCCAGTAGTTCCGAAGATTAGCGTGTACAAACAAACAGACAATTTTTTTTTTCTGGATTCGTGCTCTATTACTGTTTCTAAACCCCCCTCAATTTTTTTTTTATTATATTCAATGTACAGGCAGTTTTTTTACTGTTTTATTATATGTATAGATAATTATAATATATAATTAGCCCTACCCTCAGACACAATACATTACATTTACACGAGATCTACCACTGCGAGCTCTAAGTGAACCGATCCGGTCTTCACAGTAAATTTTTTATAAATCTATAAATGCAGATCAAAATACCTGAAAACATTTAAAGAATAGAATAGAATAACTGCCTTCACTCCCCCGTCTCAAAAATCCAGCCTCTTTTGCTACAGCGCCATCTATCTACAAGCGGTTTAATCTCTTTAAGGTACGCCATCTGGGTCTGGGCGCCGGTACTAATAAATGTAGTAGGTATTCCCGAGTGAGATTGGTGTGACACATTTCCGCTAGGATGCTGTTAAAACAGTGACCATCATGTTTATCTGGATTGTTAACCAGCTACAGTAAAACGGGGTGTTTAGGGATGCAAGTGTGAATCGGAACGAAACTTTATAATCGATTTTAACGTTGAAAAAAATTATTTGGATGCCAACAAGGACACTTAATCGTTCAATATAATACAGTAAACATATTAGAGCCCTTTTTGGCTACCAACTGTATTATTTCACTGTTAAAGTTCCTTTTTAGGGTTCCGTACCTCAAAAGGAAAAAACGGAACCCTTATAGGATCACTTTGTTGTCCGTCCGTCCGTCTGTCAAGACCGTTTTTCTCAGGCACGCGTGGAGGTATCAAACTAAAACTGAAATTTATATCTAACAAGCATATTACAAATTAGAGGATTATATAAAGGATAGCACTTTGCCCGCGGCTTCGCTCCCGTGGTCTTTCCCGTGGGACCCGTTATTTTTCCCGGGATAAAAAGTAGCCTATGTTACTCCTAGAAAACTAAGCTTTCCAACGGTGAAGAATTTTTAAAATCGGTCCAGTAGTTTTTGAGCCTATTCATTACAACCAAACAAACAAACAAAGTTTTCCTCTTTATAATATTAGTATAGATACTCAGGTCTACTGTCCCTTGGAGCTGTGAAAAAATTAAACTTCTAAGCCAAAGCAATCAAAAGATACAGCTGTTTATGCCGCAAATTTTCGAAACTCGCACCGGAATCAAAACCTACAGGGTACTTCCTGTGAACTTAGAATCTTGAAATTTGGTACAAAGTACGTCTTACAGTGCAGATAAAGGAAAAATTGCGAAAACCGTAAATTTTTTGTTTCATCATATAATAAAAAAAAAATTGTTTTTTTTTTCAAAATATAAAAATACCATAACTATGACTCGATTCCCGTGATGGGTGAACTTTTACTTATATACCTACAGGTTTGTACGGAACCCTCGGTGTGCGAGTCCGACTCGCACTTGGCCGGTTTTTTTAAAGTTTCGTCTCGATTCACCCCTGCATCCCTATTCACCCCGTTTAACGGTATCATACAATAAATATTGTTACGATCATTAGTATGCAGATAGACACCAAACGAATCGCAAGTACTCCACTGGTGACATCACGTGACATATAGGTACCCACACTTACAGCGCTTATGTGTGATGTTATATGCGAGCTCATTCACTTGATTACCAATTTCACCGATCATACTAAACACGATCAGTACAACTAAATCCGAGATCAAGAACTGACAATTTAAAATAATTACTATTCATATTATTAATACGCTCAAGCGTTACAAAAATGTCTATTAGTTGCGTGTCTTACCTGAAACAAACAAAAATATTTGGTTAATTAACATTCCTCAGAAAATAATGACACTGACAACCCATAAAGGTATAGGAAGGAATATGCGGTGATCACGTTTAGTTTTATTAGTGAAATTCTCTCTAAGTGCCAATTTCAATAATGAAACTCATCAAATCAATCTGCCAAGCCTTTTCCCAACTATGTTGGGGTTGGCTTCAGTCTAACCAAATGCAGCTGAATACCAGTATTTTACATGGAACGACAGCCTATCTGACATCCACAACCCAGTTAGAAACTGGTACGATACCCCTTTTTAACACGCTTTTATTAAAAAAAAAAAAAAAAAAAAAATCATTTAATTCAGGCATAACACCCATATTGCACAATTAATACAAAGAATAAGAATAATAAAAATGTCAAAATGCTGCTCCAAGGATAAATGAGATAAAAAATAAAATTAAATTAATGTCACAAAAATACAGTAAAATACAATTTTAGAACGTCACAGAATTAAAAATTTAAATAAAACGTCACAATACAACAGTCACAGAATTAGTATAAAGCAGAATTAAAATTAGTAGTTATTAGTATTAGTAGAATTAGTTTATTAGCTCGGGTTGTATCTATGTATGTAACGGAATCTTTGAGCTTAATTTTCACCGGTTTCTAAAAGTCTGATCAACTTGAAACTTTTCACACGTCTCAAGGACCGATGACAATGCATTAATTTGATAATAGTTTTTTTTACACGCTTTATATTAGCTTCACTTGTATGTATGTAATTATGTTTGTAACCGACTCCTTTAGACGCGATTTTCACCCACTTTAAACGGCCAGTTTTCATTCAAACTTTGTAGATTTAACGAGGACCGATGACAATACATTAATTTGAACTAAATAGTAGGAAATAAAAAATAGTTTAAAAAAACTAAAAAACACGCTTTTTATAGAAAACCGAAATAAAAAATAAAAGCGTGGGGTGCTTTTTAAGGTAATATTCACCATCACCATGCACCCCACGCTTTTTAAAAAGTAAAATTTATTTTCTATTTTTTATTTCGGTTTTCTATAAAAAGCGTGTTTTTTAGTTTTTTTAAACTATTTTTTTAAAACTGGCCGTCAGACTTTCAGGCTTCTGACGACCCGTAACGACTATCAAATATCTACGAATGACAGCCGGGGCCAAAGGCACGGAGGAGTCTCGATATGTAAAGTCCATATTTATATGGACTGGCGATATTTTTACATTCTTCAGTGCATTTTGTTTTAGTGGAAATATGTAGATAAAAAAATAGAGGAGCTCGTGGCTTGCTACTAACAGCCGCACAGGTCGATCCATCAGGTTAAGCTACGCTTACACACCGAAACTCCTCTGTTCCTCGGAATACACGTTAAGCTGTTGGTCCCGGCTGTCATTTGTGCATTTTTGACAGTCGTTACGGGTCAAAAGCCCGAAAATCTGACAGCCAGTCTTACCAAGGGGTATCGTATTGCCCAGTTACTGGGTTGTGGAGGTCAGATAGGCAGTCGCTCCATGTAAAAAACTGGTATTCAGCTGCATCCGGTTAGACTGGAAGCCGACCCCAACATAGTTGGGAACAGGCTAGGCAGATGATGATGTAGATAAGTAATTTACCTTTCTGTAAATAGCACCCTCGTCACTTCCATACGATGCATAGTCTAGTGTAGGGCTTCCGACTAACACTTATTTATTTACTGAAGTGTCTTACTCAAAAATTCACCAGATATTTCGAACAACGTATGTAAATGTCACTTTGAGACTAGTTTGACAAACCTTCTCGGCTGGTTGGTAAATATTGTAGTAATCCCATTCGACACCAAGTAAAGATTCATCCAAAATGGACGTTAGAACTAAAATGCAACGAAAAAATAAGAAAAAAAAAATGTTTGCGGTAAACATGACAGAAAGAACAAAAACACAACATCACGGACTCTAATCCCTTAAGGGTTGGACAGAGCCCGAAAGGGTATATACATACAAAAGGATATGCTACAGACCACCAAACTGAACAACTTTTACCATGGGACTACCTCCGAAATCGTGTAAAAAAAATTAGCGGTTCCGTAGACTTCGACGAGTCACGTGACCAAAAATGTATAGAACAGCTGTTTTTTTTTGCAATGTTTTTAGTAACATCCGCATTTCGCCAGCTATGTTTTTAATAAGTTCTATGTAACTACGAGTCTATTGCCATCCACAGGGCATACATCTAAACTCTGCGCAGACACTGAAAAATTAAAAATATAAATGTCCAATAATAACAAAATATTAAGCGAATAAAATAAATTTCTAAATAAAAAAAATAACAAATTGCCCGACCTGAGAATCAAACTAACTAGACCAAAAACGAGTGTATAGTACCTACGTACAGATATGGAGCTAAACACGCGTCACCGTGTCCAGCCAAGTTCCAAAAGAAAAAGGAATATCGATTACATACATTCGCTGTCATCTTATTTGTAAGACGCCAAGACTACAAGGTCAGGATACGCGCCAAGACCTTCGAGTTCATGGTTCATAACAGCCTCGAGACTTGGCAACACTTGCCGGCGCCAGGTCGTCTCGCTAGTCAAGGTGGCGGCGGCGACGCGGGTACTTACTTGACAAGACATTCCAGAGTCATGGGGAAAAGTTCTTTTATTTATCCGAATAAACAGTATGAAAGCAATCAATACTTTGTTCGTATTTAGGTTAAGTTACTTTGGGCAAGTTTAAGTCACTAAGGTCGAGTGACCAGATAACATAGAAAAATTGGTATTCATTATATTCGACTAGCTCTTGGCCTCGTCTTCGTCTGTATGTTTTTGATACAAATATTTAACACAAGACCGTCTCTTTTCTAACTATCTGTCAAATTTCATAACGAACGGTTCAGTGGTTTAGGCGAGAAAAGGACAGATAGATATTCACATCTATGCTTAGTATTAGAAATGACATACAGAGTTGTTCCTAACAAGCGATAGCGGAGTGCGAAGATTGATTCGGCAGATTAAGGTACGCTTGCTGGGATTGGCCGTGGATGGGTGACCATCTTAACATACCGATACTCCTCCGTGCTTCGGATAACACGTTAAGCTGTTGGTCCAGGCGATCATTTGTGAATCTTTGACAGTCGTTACGGTTCGTCAAAACCCGAAAATCTGTAGTTAGTCTTACCAAGGGGTGTCGTATTACTCAGTTACTGGGTTGTGGAGGCCAGATAGGCAGTCGCTCCATAAAAAATACTGGTATTCAGCTGCATCCGGTTAGACTGGAAGCCGACCCCAACATAGTTGGGAAAAGACTAGGCAGATTAAAAGAACAACGCGCTCAAGACGGACATGAAAAGCGACCTTAATTTAAAATTATGTAAAGAGTTCTTCCTACCATGCAATACAGGAAAAACTGCAGAAACGTACCTAACCTAGATTTCTAAATGAAATACATAAATTAAAAGTATTACTTTAGTGCCAGCCTCATTCAGTCGGCAATAAAGCTAATGCATCGCGATGCTTTACTTCTTGAAGTCGGGGTTGAATGGCTACTAGATACCTAAGTACCTCTATCTACAGATAATTGACAGTCCCTGCTTCAACTAATAGAAAGTCGGATATACCGTTGATTAGCTTGTTGAAGAACCATGCTTGATATAAACCTTTATATCATATCTTTGGTTTCGTTTTCATAGATTTTCGATTGAATTTGTAATTACTCGTAAATCATAAAAAATATTAATCTTTACTTAATGTACAGACGCCAGCACAATAACTATCCCAGTCAAATTTTCCCAATTAAAAATGAATCTTTTACATCTATACTAATACTAGCTGACCCGACAGACGTTGTCCTGTCTTAACTGTGATACCTACCCTACCTACCTACCTACCTACCCTACCTACCCTACCTACCTACCTACCTACCCTACCTACCCTACCTACCCTACCTACCCTACCTACCCTACCTACCCTACCTACCCTACCTACCCTACCTACCCACCCTACCTACCCTACCTACCCACCCTACCTACCCTACCTACCTACCTACCCTACCTACCCACCCTACCTACCCTACCTACCCACCCTACCTACCCTACCTACCCACCCTACCTACCCTACCTACCTACCTACCCTACCTACTTACCCTACCTACCTACCCTACCTACCTACCCTACCTACCTACCCTACCTACCCTACCTACCCTACCTACCCTACCTACCCTACCTACCCTACCTACCTACCTACCTACCTTCCTACCCTACCTACCTACCCTACCCTACCTACCTACCTACCTACCTACCTACCTACCTACCTACCTACCTACCTACCTACCTACCTACCCTATAGGAGGAAAATCAGCAGCTGATCGAAAAAAAAAAAAAAAATTAAAATGTATTCTGCTATTCAGGGTGGAGACAAATCCAACGAAACAAAAACCATGAAAATTGGTCCAGCAGATCTCGAGTTATAACGAAGGGAACAAACCCGTCTTTCTTTTATATATATAGATTATAAGGCTGAAGAGTTTGTTTGTTAGAACGCGCTAATCTCTGGAACTGCTGGTTCGATTTGAAAAATTCTTTTTGTGTTGGATAGTCCATTTATCGAGGAAGGCTATAGGCTATGTAACATCACGCTACGACCAATAGGAGCCGAGCAGTGGGTGAAACCGCGCAAGAGCAACTAGTTTGCAATACAGTTGAAAAACTATCGAATATTTGACAGATTCGGGTAACTTGATGAGCTAGCCTCTGTACGTAATCAATACCAACAAGCAGGGCTCTGAACCGGTTTAAAAAGAGCGGTTAATTTCGATGAAATACCGGTAAATATATCGTTCCTTCATTAACCGGTTAAACAAGTGAACTGTTCATATGTAACCCAAACGATAAAGGTTACCGGTTACATAAGCACAAACGGTTTTGACACCCGAATTAACCGGTCTACTTTTTTAACACTTCCAACAAGTTACGAAATTTGGTGAAGGAAGACGGTGGCGGCGACGTTGAGAACTTGCATGCGACTTGATGCGACTATTTTGTAACTAAATGACATCGCAACGTCTTGACCGTGCTTGTGAGTGGCGGGGGCGGGGGTGTTCAAATTTGGTTTTAACCGGTTAATTTTCACTTTCAAAACCAAAATTCATTAAAAACCGGTTTCCCACATATACCGGTAAAAACCGGTAAAGGGCAAACCTTAACCTAAATCGATTTCGGTTTGGGGTCAATGACCGTAACCGGTTAAGAATTTCAACCGGTTTCCGAGCCCTGCCAACAAGTTTTTACGTAATCCTTGATGGACGAGTCCAACTCGGTATCGTAATATGGGATTGATATGAAGATTCGAATGACGTTAAATAACGTCAATATTGCAAGGCACGCTATTTCGAAAAACTTAACAGTGGTACGCCAGTTCGAAAACACATTAGGTCGAAAACCGCTATTTCGAATGACGTTGTCGCGAACACGCCGATTCGAAAACTGTTTGAATGGTACGCCAGTACGTAAGTCTTAGCATCGAAATCCACATAGTAATTTACATCTTCCCTGAACTTAAAACAACGTGGAAGCAATGCACCGGCGATGGAATTGTTTAATGGGCAATCAAAAACTTGGATTGTACGCCTGTATTCAAAAACTTAATGATGAAAAGAATACAACCAAACACAAAATTGAAAGAATTAGGTAAGAAAAGGTAAGGCTTTATCGGGATGCGATCTCAATCCCCAGACAAATTCAGATTGGAATATGCAATGCGCAAAAGTGGATTTCGATGCCGAGAGTTTAGTACTAGCGTAACAAAAACAGATTTTCGAATCAGCGTGTTCGCGACAACGTCATTCGAAATAGCGCTTTTCAACCTAATGTGTTTTCGAACTGGCGTACCACTGGTAAGGTTTTTCGAAATAGCGTAATACAGTTGTCAAGTGAATAACTGAGTGACACGCATAGACAATTTTCAAAGTTGAATGTAGAAAAAAGTTCTGTGCAAAAGGTCCCGTTTGTTCCGACCAAAACCGCATTATTTCAAGTCGTGACCGCAGTAAGCGCTTTCAGCAAAGACATTGACGAGCCGCAGACAAAGGGAAGTCTGTTTTCAATAAATTAAACAGGCTTACTTTATTATTAAAGCAGCCAAAAGCATGAATTCTGATTAAGTTGATGCTACTAAGTAGGTACAGACGAAAGCACATCCAACTATCCTAAACTGTGCAATAATACCAAATTGAACATGAACCTTAATCTTTTGTTATAAAGTTGAAAATCCATCCCAGAAATTTGACAGATTGGGTTAGCTTGATGTGCTGGCCTTTATACCTACCTAAATGGCTTTCACAGCACTTATACAGTAGCAGTAAGGGTGATTTTCGAACCCTTAAAAACGAATACAGACCTTATACAGTGTGTTAGGTTAAACGAGGGACATACTTTCAGGGGTTACTATACTCATGAAAATGAACAACTTTGACTATGGAACTATACCTGAAATCACGAAAAAGAAACAGCTGTTCAGTACATTTATGTTCGCATAGTTCGTCAAAATGTATGGAACAGCAGATATATTTTTTTTCACTTTTCAGAATTGGTTCCACGGACAAAGTTTTTGATTTCCGTCAGTACTATACAACCTGAAAGTATGTTTCTCGTTTAACCTAACACACTGTATATAAATAAAGACAATCCAGGATTTTAATCTCGGCGCATTTAATTTAAGGATTAACATACAAAATATTCGGTGCAGGTAAGCGGAAACCTCTACGGAACCCTTGCTACTAAGCAGCTTGCGGGTCAAATTAATTTAAATCTCGCTCAAAAAGGTGTATTACGGACAACGTTCCAAATAATCCCTGAATTAAATACACTTAAAGAGCATGTGTAGATGTTATTTACGGGACCTGAATGTAAGCCATATTCACTAAGGTCCAATGTAGAAGAAATATATTTGTTTACAAAAAATCAATGTGCTTATCCTCTTTCCAACTATCTTGCGCTTGGCTTCTAGTATAACTGGATGCAGCTGTGTTATACCAGTATTTTATATGGAGCGACTGCCTTTCTGGCCTCTACAACCTAGTTACTTGGTTATTTTTTAGCGTGTGATATTATCCTCTAACGACCCCTCCCGCTCTGGGTGTAGCGGAAAGGAGGGAGTGTCAGACTCTTACTGAGTAAAATATAACGACAAGTTACTTGGTAAGACTGGTTGTCTGACTTTGGGCTTCTGACTACTTGTAACGACTGTCGGAGATGTACGAATGAAGGCCGGTACAAAACGGTTTAACGTGCTATCCGAGACACGGGTATAACTATATATAATAATATATATAAGAAGTTCATGTATTTTAATCTATACTAATATTATAAATCTAAAGAGTTTGTTTGAACGCGCTAATCTCTGGAACTACTGGTCCGAATTGAAAAATTCTATTTTGTGTTGGATAATCCATTTATCGAGGAAGGCTTTTTTTTTTTTTTTTTTTTTTTGTTTTTTTTTTTTTTTTTGACAATGTAACGTCACGCTACGACCAATAGGAGCCGAGCAGCGAGTGAAACCGCGCGGGAGCAGCTAGTAATAAATATTATAAAGAGGAAAGATTTGATTTTTTGTTGGTTTGCATTGAATTGGCTCCGAAACTACTGAATCAATACTAAGCTACACTATCCCCCGGGTGACAAAGGCTATAATACTATTATATTTTCAAAAAAATCAGGGATCCTTACTAAAACTTCAATAATGTAACAATTTTCGACATCCACGCGGGCATAAGCTAGTGTATCTTATATATATAACTCTTCTGTGCGTGTGTATGTCACTGACTCACTCCTCCTAAACGGCTGGACCGATTTTAATGAAATTTGTTGTGTGTGTTACAGTGGCTTTGAGGATGGTTTAGATTAAAAAAAAAAAAAAATATAAGGCGGAACGAAGTTCGCAGGGACAGCTAGTTATAATATAAATAACTAGCTTCCGCCCGCGGCTTGACCCGCAAAATATGTCGACAAATTATACACATAAACCTTCCTCTTGAATCACTCTATCTATTAAAAAACCGCATCAAAATCTGTTGCGTAGTTTTAAAGATTTAAGCATAGATATAGGGACAGAAAAAGCGACTTTGTTTTATACTATGTAGTGAAGTAGCTTCTGCCTGTGGCATACCCCGGGAACGTACTACCTGGATTAAGTATCCTATGTATAATATTAATACAGGTTAGAATCTATCTCTGTACCAAATATCATCCAGATACGTTCAGTAGATTTTGCTTGAAGAAGTAACAAACACACACACAATCACAAACTTTCCCCTTTATAATAATATAGTGTGATATATTTTACAAAGATGATCTTACCTTACCGTAAGATACCCGGTTCCTTACTAATAAGGTTACGGAGGTGAGATGGTAGAGGCTTCATGTAAAATATTGATGTCTGGCCGCATCTGCTGAAACCGAAAACTGGTATAGAGTACGTTGGGTTAATCTTTCGAGAATAATGATTTTACCTGAAGAGTAGGTACACTTCTCTAGGTATCAATTTAGCGTTACGAAAGTCCTAGATAAGTTACGCAGTAGGTTCATGTTTTAAAGCAAGGTACTTACTACAAATTTCTTACCAAAATCTAACATATTTAACACTAGCCTTTGCCCGCGGCTTCGCTCGCGTTCATTTAGAATTTGACAATCAATTTGGGTTGTACTCTTAATTGTTGTTTGGTTAGTGTTCGGTTCTGGAGAACGTACACGTGGCGCCACCTATTATCATAAGAGCGTTAATATTGTTTTTCTTGGGACCAGTGCTTTTTTTCAGGATGAAAGGTAACCTATGTCTCTTTCTGTACACCTGACAACGTATGTATATGCAAAATTTTAGGATGTTCGGTTCTGTGATTTCGGCGTAAAAAGGTAACAAACAAACTGACAAACTTACTTTAGCATATTTAATATTAGTTAGAAGTTAGAATAGTTAGGATAAGCATCACCTTGTTTCTGTCAAGGCTCGAGCATAGTTATACCTAAATAACACCCGCATTATGCAAATTATGTTCTTATGTGTAATAGGGGCGAGTCCACTGCTATCAAATGGGCAAACCCAGACTTCGGTCAGGTACTTAGAAATGACAGATGATAATACACAACAAATTTACCCGACACGGGAATCGAATACAGGATCTCATGCTCAGCCGTAGCTTTTCCGACCACTAGACAAACGACGCGACGCAGGCATTATTTAAATTGTTATTAAAGTTCGAAACATTACATTATGTTAACCCAACGATTATTTAAGTTAATTAAAAAAAAAATATCACAGAAGAAGTTTTTTTTATAATAAGAATTGTATTTAAAGACATAATACGCATTCAAACCAAGACCAAAAATATCCTTTGCCTGAATACGCATTCGTCGCACTCATTTGTTCGGAAAACCGAAAGGCGCCATCTATTGACGCGATCACGCGTTCGTGTTCGCCGAACAATATAAACGATCACAATAGTATGTACGCGGCCTTCGCGTCTTTAAATTTGAACCTTCGTCTTACGAAATAATCTGACTACAACTTCTAAGAAACTAAACTAATTGGGGTTAGAAGTGGGTAAATTCTATAAATCGCTTCTGCGCCGGTAATTAGTATTAAGTGCTTAGCAAACTGAATTCCAATAAATCAGGCTACGAATCTTAGGGAGGGATATTCTGTAGAATAAATGAACGACTGCCGCGTTGGTTTATTGATCGCAAGCGCTACTGCTGAGCATGAGGTACTTCCGAGGTTCAAGTTCCGAGTTGGGAAAAAGTGTTATTGGGGTTTTCCATCTGAAACTCAATAGCAGCCAGGAATTTGGATGTAAATCGTGTGGATCTTTCCTAAAAATACCTTGTTCAGATACTTCTCCACAGTTCTTGTATGCTCCAGCGACATACATATGCTGACCAAGATTATGTCTGTACTTTAAAAAAATCTGTGACCCCTGAGTTTATTTCGCCATTTATTCTCAGGAGTAGTCAGATAATGTCCATCTAGCTTATTTAATAATTTATTTTATAAAACCATTAAATGTTTTCCTATTAGAAGCTGTTTGCTTGTAAGAGCTCCACGATTTATACGGTTATAATTATTATTATTGTCGTTTCGAGAGAATTTTTCTTATGAACCTATGTATTTCATACGATCTCTGAGGGGTTGATTTGCCCTGTACAAGTGATTCCGATATCGTATTTATAGAAGAAACAATAATATTTCACTTAATAATATTTTTTATTAACATTTTGGGTACATGTCGACACGGTTTGACGATACGGTTGGCGCAGCGGTTGAGCGATTGACTGCTGCGCAGCATGTCGCGGGTTCGATTCCCGCACGGAACAAATATTTGTACGACCTGCAAATATTTGTTACGGGTCTGGGTGTTTTTCTATCGATAATATAAGTATGTAAAAATGTTTATAAGTAGTTTATCAGCCATGACGTTACCATAACACAAGCATTAGGTTGCTTAGCTTGGGACGACATGGCGATGTGTGAAATGTACAAGGATATTATTATTATTATTATTACACCACTCATCTATCCCTAAAAAAACATAACGTACAAAGTTATTAGTACATACTAATACTATAATGAATACGGACTTCAGTCGATCGATTCTGTAAAAATCTCACGGTGAAAACTAAGGTGAAGTGAGCGTGAAATGAGCTGTCGTTCCACCTAATGCTAGGGATTGACACTATTGACAGCTCACTTTAAACTCACGTCACCTATAGTGTATTTTTTTTAAAGTGTCCAATTTAGTAAACAAACACCGGACGAAAATTATGATTTTTCGTATAAATCATACACTTTAAGTTAAACATAATCGTCTTGATCTTTGTATAATACACAAAAGGCATGAATTATAGAAAAAAAATACTTCAGACACACATACATTACCTAAAAATCTTAGTATTAGTCGCGACATTTGTTTACCAAATGATACAACTTGAGAAAAATGCACTATACTAAAAAAAAATACACTATACTAAATTAAGCGAACTGGCAAAAACACACGACGAACCTACAATTTCCTTTTCAAGTCAAGAGAGGAATGACTTCAAAAACTCTCCGTAAGAAATCGATGCGTATTTCCCTCGTCTTTATGATGCGTAAACTTTATCGTGTTTGAAGTTCATTCAAGAATGAACGAAAATTCTCGACGTTTTGACATGTCATTAGTACTGAAAGCAAATAGGGGACCCGCGGTATAAAGTAGCCAGTGTTGCTTGAGCGTCGACAGAATATGAAATTATCCCGCAGGCTGGCGCGGCGTGATTTTAGTAAAACAAATTCCATGAAGGTTTTATAAAAAAACTAGCTGACCCGACAGACGTTGTCCTGTCTTAAGTATGATGTTAGGCGTGAAAAGGTAACAGACAGACAGACAGACAGACAGAAAGACAGAGTTACTTTCGCATTTATAATATTAGTGTGGATAAATACAAGAGTTGCGTCGCGCCTGTCTGCAGAGCCTTTACGAGTTCATGTTAAGACACCATTGTGTCTTTTACTGAGATACTTAGACGCTATTTGCCGGCCACCGCTCTTCTGCGGAATCGTTGCTTAAAGCCGGGATTAATAAACGTTACCTACATAGTAAGTGCTTTGATTTAGCACTATTCCTGCCACTGACGCCAATTTATCTACTTAAAATAGATAAATCGTTATTGGCCATAGTGACGAGTCAAATTATCCCATGACAACCGTAAATTTCTCCGGGATAAAAAGTTAGATATCTTTCAGCGCGATTGTCCGAAAGGGTTACCGCTACCCCGGAACATAAAGGGCTAAGGAACGAACATGGATGGGTTTTAATCAGTAAGAGTCTGACACTCCCTACCGCTCCACCCAGAGCGGGAGGAGTCTATTCAAGATTTCCCACCCTCAAAAAAAAAGCATGAAGTCTGTGTGTTTTCCACTTTTTCCAAGAGAGAGTTTTTTGACACCGTAAAGTCACACCCCGCTGTCATAATTTTAATGTTGGCCACCACTGCGGCTCTTAAGAAGGCCTCCGATATTCTAGGAAACCGTAGCTTTAGGTACTGACGTTTTAATGTTACACAGCGAAGTCCGTGACATTGGCCTTAAGCATCGCCACTTTGACGTCTCAAAATATACTGGTTATACTTGAATGTGTATTACGAAGACAAAGGGAGGGTAAGGAAATCTCATCGTGATAAAAGAATAAGTAATTTTAGATAGCGATCTAATAAAGCAAGTGGAAATATAAGTATTGGCAGTTTTAATTTATGGTTTCTCTTTTAAAGGGAAATATTTAACCTTGAATATTGAATGACCTTCTAATAATAGACACTTTTTAAAATTAATAAACCTCTAAAAACAATTCTTAAATAATTCAGCATCTTGCGCCGTACCGCAACTAAGCGGTTAGGATAGTTTGGAACTGTAACCAGTGTTGCGCGAGCCGAGCGAGCCAAGCGAGCAGTTTCGCTGCAGCGGCCGGCGAGCACTACATCCGAGTGGATTGCAGTTACTCAATTTATCAAAAGTAGGAATTATTTTGAGATTTACAAAAAGAGTCGCAATTGTTATAATAGGTATACGAAGGTACAATAGGTATAATAGTTGGTACAAACTATCAATCCTAAGATCATCTTAGGAGAGTAAAATGGGAATTATAAGAGGTACCAATTAAATACATTCTTTTTCTAAATAGGTACCCTTCGTAAGCCAGGCAGCCAGTGCGAAATATTTTCCAGAAGAGTAATGTTACGTGAATGAAATTCTAAATTCCTTTTTTAAATGAATGAGAGTGCGGTTTGCGGTCCGCAAGTACCGACACAGTCATTACCACTCCAGTCTATTATGTCTAATGAGAGTACATCCTTCTTTATGTGGTTTTTGTGAACTCCTGACATTTGCTTTGAAAAATGTTCTTAGTTCAAAAATAATGTAGTACGTTGGTGTGTCATATCAAAATTGAAGGTGACATCATTTTGATTTCTTGTGTTCGGAAGCCCGAAGAAGCGATCGATGAATGTGTGAAAGATGATATTGCTAGAAAGGGTGTGACTTCCGAGATGAAGACTTATATTTATTTAGGTTCTCCAACAAAAGATGTACACAATACATGACACATAAATAAAGAGTTACATTAGATAATAAGTAAGTGTACTCCTTCACTTATAGGAGACCACAACATGCACAAAGTTAAACAACCAAGCTAACAAGGGTAAAATTTGGAAAAGTTAATTTAGAGGGCACAAAACGTAATAAAAAAAAATATATTAGAAGATAATTATAACCTTTAGACATAGGTACTCAAATGAAATCTATTAAAAGTTTCTTATATTTAGACAAAGACTCGCAGATATCTAAATTCGTAGTTTTAGATAACACGTTGTATTGCCTACAAAGTCTTGTCGGCGTAATGACAAAGGCTAGGTTTTGAGCCATGGATTTAAAATAAATCGAAAGTGTTAGGCCTGGAAATTATAGAGAAGTATGGAAGAAAAAGACATGTTGCGCCGACCACAAATAAATGGGAATAAGAGCAGGAGAATGATGGGAGGTGAATCGTTGTCCGTGGAGAGACGCCACATATACACACCAAAAATGTGAGCCATGGTCTCCACACTAGTGGAGATTTCTCTTGCTGCAACCTATTTGAGTACGAAGTCTTTTTTAGGTTTTCCTTGCAGGCCACGGTAACTTTTGCCCGGATGGGAGGCTCTCTGAAGATTTAATAAAGAAATCAGAAGTTATAATAACTCGTTTAGATAATGCATTGACCCAAACATGGTCTCGCGTAGGGAAGGAAACAATCGGAAAGTTACGATTTTGAACTAGATTCGGGAAAAATTACGATACTTCCAGATTTGATTGGGCTGTTTTCTATAAGTCACAGTCTACCATAGGACCAGAACGAAACAATCTAAAAACTTTACGTAACATGAACACACTGTAATCCACCATTCAACCATTTAGATCCTAATTGGAAAACTTATTTCGCAGAGGTCAAAACAAATATAAAAATGTTCCATTCACCATCCATTTTAATTAATGAATAAAAAGTTTTTTATACTTTCTCCGTTTTGTTTTTGTTTATCATTTATTTTATGTTTCGAATTTAGAATCAGTAAAAGGCTGGGAATGTAAATTAAATGCAGAGAGCTACAAGGTTTTATTGGCACCTGAATGTTATTGACAGGGGGACGCCCCCTGTCTTGGTAAGCATTTAATTTTTATGTGTATTTTGTGTACCTACAATAAATATAATAGTATTATTTCAAAGGGAAAAATCATCAGCTATTTAAGCCTATCTGTTAAGAACTCTGTACTACTAAGTATTTATGAGTTTGTACATGTATTACTATCTGATCATCAGTTCAAAAAAAAAAAAACTCTCTTCTTTTTCTTCTCTCGTCTCGTCACACTATTATATGAGATGGAAGTATACAGGACAGGATAAAACTGCTTAAGGTGTTGGTCGGCCCCTTGTCCACTAATCGATATTCAGATCTTTCCTAATCCGTAGCTCATTTGTCTGTAAGTTCACTCAACTTATTAAATTATTAAAATAACTGCTTTTACAAAGCACAGTATTTGTATTAAAATACAAACAAATATGAATTTGAAATACCAATTTCATGACTACGAATTTACACTTGAAATTTTGAACGTTAAAAAAGAACATTCAAAAATATCTATGTATTTAAAAGAAGAACGAAACAAAATCGAATCGTACATCTCTAGTTCACTGTCAATCGTATTCTTTTGAATTGGTCAACAATTTACAAGTTGTCCATTGTCATCCGTGCAATCGCAAGCTCATGTGCACAAAGGCTGGTGTATTGAACGATGCACAGTATGTTTTGTTATCGTACGATGTGAATGTTTCATGCTTTGCTCTCCTGGTGTGAGAGTTTCATTTTGTCTTTGTCATTTACTCGTTTTTAAGTGCACTTTTTATTACCGGGTAAGCGGGATTCTCCGAAAGGGTTATCGAAGGACGGAACGCTCCACCCAGAACGGGAGGAGTCAAAATCATGAAGATTTCCCAAATTGGGCGCGTTGTTGGCGTGTAAACAAAATAAAATATGGCGGCATCAAAAAATTCAACTATCGAGTTCTATCTAAATACATATTTTTTTTAAAAAGTACATAAAACATGTACCTATATTAAGGATTAAGCAACAAATAACGACATGAAAATACCTAGAATTTTCGTAACAGATCATAATGACAATGTTTAATGAGCAAAAAATAAGATTTCTGCAAACAAAGCCAGGTGATTCAACTGCCCGTCTATTATGCGTTTCATATTATGCTTTCCTGGTACTTCATGCCTCATTGTATTTCTCTGTTTCATTTCATGTTAGCCTAGTGCTTGCTTTACGGAGTTTAATGAAAGTTTATAATGCTGTACTCAAACGTACTTGGACAGTTATTGGATGAATATATGATGACGCACATAATATTATAATTGTTATGAATCACGGACTAATTATCATCTAGTTAAAAATATTATTTGTTTATTCATCTCTTTTCCTTATGAAATACATTATTTAATAAAAAAATTTAAAGGTATTAAAAACATTTAAAAAAAGTATCACTACATTACTATGTAGTTATACATTTTTAAATGTTTTTAATACCACACTTGTTTTACATATATAGAGACATTAGGACAGACGCGGGAAGCGACTTTCGTCTGTCCTAATGTCTCTATGTATGTATGCTTAGATCTTTAAAACTACACAACGGATTTTGATGCAGATTTTTAATAGATAGAGTGATTCAAGAGGAAGGTTTATATGTATAATAACATGCTTAATATATTAGAGAACCACTGATAATTTCAAGATTTCTAATGCGAAGTCGTAAATAAACACATTTTTTTGCACTTACTTTACAAAAAACGCTGGCTGAACTCTACGGGATAGATCAAAAAAAGTACTAAGTATACACCTCAATAATAATAGTATGCGAACTAATCCTAACCTGACATTATAGAAAATGAAAATAACAAATAGTCTGTCTGTCCGTTTGTCTATCTGTGAGAATGTATATTTCAGGGTTAGTCTGATGTGCCATTTGTGATGTGGATTACTTTTTACCAAAACACCGCGCGGGCGAAGCCGCGGGCGGAAGCTAGTAAAAAATATAAAATATTATTTTTTTATTTATTTGGTACATACAAAAAATTATAACACAACAATAACACAACACACAAGGTTCAGGTAGAAGTATAATTATGTACAATGCACTATGCAATACACTTCTGTCCAACCCTCAGGAGTGCAGGCGTGATGTAATGTTGTATGAGGTGATTTAAAGAAACTGTAAACTAAGCCCAACAGACTTTGTATTTGTGCGCTCCGATAAACATAATAGGGTCTTGCCATACTGTAAGCGAGAAAGATTAAAATGCCATTTTATGGAGACAAAATCGAATATCCATCTATACTAATATTATAAAGAGGAAAACTTTGTTTGTTTGTTTGGTTGTAATGAATAGGCTCAAAAACTACTGGACCGATTTTAAAAATTCTTTCACCGTTGGAAAGCTTAGTTTTCTAGGAGTAACATAGGCTACTTTTTATCCCGGGAAAAATAACGGGTCCCACGGGAAAGACCACGGGAGCGAAGCCGCGGGCAAAGTGCTAGTAGTTCATATACAGGGTGGAAATGAATTCATGGGCATTACTTTAAGGGGTCACTGTACTCATCATTAAGAACAACTTTCAGTATGGGAACAAAAAAAACAGCTTTGCCCGACATTTTGACGAGTTATGCGAGCATTATGCAACAGCTTATTTTTTTTTCGCGATTTCAGATTCATTCTCATAGTGTAAGTTGTTCTTAATGATGACCCCTTTAAATAATGCCCATGAATTCAATTTCACCCTATATAGTTTTAAACCACAACTGATGTTCTGTGATTGAGTAACAAACATAGGATGGTGTAATTGCTTTTGGAGGAGCTCGTCGCTCAGTACAGCCACACGGGTCAATCCATCAGGTTAAGCTACGCTTGCCAGGGTTGATCCGTGATTGGTTGACAATCAGCACTACTCCGTGCCTCGGAAAGCACGTTAAGCCGTTGGTCTCGTCTATCATTCGTGAATCGTCGGCAGTCGTTACGGGTCGTCTGCCCGACAGTCTGACAACGAGTCTTACCACGGGGTATTGTATTATCCAGTTACTGGGTCGTGGGGTCAGATCGGTAGTCGCTCTATGTAATTCAGCTGCATCCGTTTAGGCTGAAAGCCGACCCCAATATAATAAGGAAAAGGCGAGGCAGACTGATTGGTGTAATTGCTATTGACTTCATATCAAGAAACAATATGTGATGGTTCACTCACTTTTCTAAGATATCCACAACACTGCAAAAATATTCAAGTACAGAGGCCAGCACATCAAGCTACCCTAATCTGTCACATTTCTTTGATAGATTTTCAACTTTATCACAAAACAATAAGGTTCATGTTAAATTGGGAATAATTGACAGTTTAGGATAGCTTGATGTGCTGGCGTCTGTACATCTACTATTTACCATAAGTTCATGTATTTTGTATTAAGATTCACTTGTATTTCTTATGATAAGTGTTTTTTTTTTCAGGAATAAAATATGTCTTAAACTGTAATAAATGTGATTTAAGGCAGATTTCAACAATGCAACTGGACACGATGTTCCATAGTAAATAATTACACTGACAACTCAACGTGGTTTATGCGCTGATCGCGTTCAGTTTTATTGATGAAATCTATCCTTAATATGTCAAAGATTGGATCAGGATATATAATTAGTAAGCGGGATTGTCCGAAAGGGTTACCGCTACCACGGAAGCAAAATAAAGGGCTAAGGAAGGAACATGGATGGGTTTTAGTCAGTAAGAGTCTGACACTTGCTTCTGTTCTACCCAGAGTGGGAGGAGTCATTAGATGACCCCACCTCCAAAAAAAAAAGGATAAGTATACAAAATTAATTTCACTCCTGCGTTCAATCATTCGCTCTCCGCCATCTTTGACACATGATCCTAATGCAGGTGTGAACTGAAAACAATAGAGTCTGCTTTCATTGTAAAACAAATCGTAAATCTAAAGTTTTGTGCGAATTTCTTTGCCGTCAGCTTAGCAGATGTCAAAAGTAATGTATTTGTAATTTATTTAAGTAATTGCAAGTTTGAATTTAGAGCCCTTTAATAAGGTGAGTGACTCCGATGCTTTATATTTAATTTGAAAAAAAAAGTTGTGGCAGATTTTTTTTTTACATAAATCACTCCCAGTTATATTTGATTATGTCTGGACTTTAAAAGAGACATAATCAAATATAACTGGGAGTGATTTATGTACGCCTCTGAGTTTATGGCGGCATTTTTTCTCGGAGTAACGCCGAGTCCATCTAGTTTATATTTTTTTAATAATTATTTTTGTTATGACGTGTAAAAGTGATTCCGATATCCTATTTATTAAATAAACAAATAAATGAAAACATTTCAGGTTCTTGATGTTATTGGAATTAAATATAGTTTTAGTCACGCAATCGTGTTACGTTTTTAATCATGTTTTTCTGCCTTTTATATTCGTATTAGCGATTATCTCATACATCTTATGTAATTATCATAGAATTTCTAGATAAGGTTGCGTGGTAGGACCAAAGAGGTTTTTTTTTTGTTTTGGCACGAGTTGGACATCCTCACGTGCTAAAACCTATTCCTGCCTTGCCAGTTACCTCTGACATGACCAGAGCCTTCGCAGTACATTTTGTTTTTAGTTTATTTTTCTTGTGATGTTGCAATAAATTTGGTTGCATATTTTTGTGGTACATAATCGAGTCTACGGACAAAACAGGTTACAATCTCTACCGATGGGCAAAAACTTAATGCGGAGAAGGATTAAAATTTAACGTCATAGGGTGCTATCGTATAGCTTGTAGTGAAATTTGTATACCTACCTACCTTTGTACAAAAAAACACACAATTAACTTTAAAGAAAAAAACAAACTCAACTAAAATACAAAACCCAAAAAAACAGCTACTTTTTAAAGAAAATTTTTACTAGTAGTGTAATTTTGGAAGTTGGTTGTTTTTTTAGTAAAAGAGTTTTCCACTAAAAAGTACAGCTTTAGACAAAATAATTTCGCTCACTTTAAACTTTCAGTTTAAATCAAGAAACGTTCTGTAAGTCCATAACTTTTTAATTGAATGATCATCGCTTTTAAATTCTAAAAGTTTTAGGGTTTTTGTTTTAAAATAGTTGAAGCAGATGAAATAGGGGTTTTGCTGAATTCACTTTGGACGTCGTCAAATAAATAGACTAAGGAATCTTGACAGATTCCATTTGTTTTAACATGGGATAGTGCAGTATAACTTTATTATTATGGTACTTTAGGTAGAGATTCACCTTCATATTTTAAATAATTTAATAGAGGGTATTTTATCTATCTACTTTTTTTTCGCTGTATGATTTCTTTTGGGCACTTCTAGGGGCAGAGATTTTTTATTTAAGGATGGGAAATCATCTAATGATCTTTGTCTGCGTATAGTTTTGATACAGATTGTTACCATAAGTCCGACTCTTTTGTACCCATCTGTCAAATTTCATAACGATCGGTTCAGTGGTTTAGGCGTGAAAAGGACAGATAGATTTTCACATCTATACTTAGAATTAGTTATGACATACAGGGTTGTTCCTAACTAGCGATAGCGTTGTTTCGCTCAGTTTTGCGACTTGACAAAACATCGAAATTCATTAAATCAATTATAATTTTGTTTTTTATTTTTAATAGTGGGAAATTATCAAATGACTTCCTCCCGCTCTGAGTGAAGTGGAAAGGAGTGCTAGACTCTTATTGACTAAAACCCATCTATGTTCCTTCCTTACTCCATTGTGTTCCGGAGCAGCAGTAACTGTTTCGGATAATCCCGCTGTATTGACAGCGATGCGGAAGAACGTGCAGGGGGCCCCTGCACGTTCTTCTTAGACCATTTAAAATGTTGAGAATTTTTATTATTACTATTATTATGTTATGACAGTTAGCTTTGAAATAACGTAAATATTAAGAAAGTTTCTCATTAACTGATAATAATTGATTACAGGTAATAAAACGTCCCGTTCCGCTGACCCGTACCAATGCTGTCATCATTTCCCGATATGCTAAAATCCTTTGACAATACACCCATCCTTTACTCTTCGACGGTACCCATCACCCATCAACCCTTATTTCCAATAAATCAGACGAACTCTTCAAACTGCCATAGAATAAAGATGTATAGACCCGAAAGGTTTACCCCAAAATGGCTCTAAATGCCTACGTTCAGCACGGCTATGGCAAAACAAAGGATTTTCGATTTTGAATCTTAGTCCCATACCCTTAGCTCTCAAATCTCGTTGATATCGACACAAGGGTACTTTAGCACACCGTATACCGCGGAAAGCTTTAGCATACAAATGATAATGCTTTGCCGTGCGTCGTTTCGCTGCGCACCTCCACGCTCAAACTAAGCCTAGGCTGGGTTATTGCTTTTGGCTGACCCTAGCTTATGACCGTAATAGCACTCGAGTCCTGTCGAGAAACCTACTATTGCATAGAACCGACAGGTTTCTGCTTTCTGCTAGCACATTTCGCGACTAAACAATTTTTTGACAAATAAATGTTGCATTGTCTGTTATGTTATGCATTTCAGCTAAAGCCCCGATAAATAGGGCTTTAGCTGAAATGCCTCACGTCTCGGTCCAGGTGGCGCTCCAGGCGTCGGAAGCCGCGACTCCCGGCCACCGGTTTGGGTCTGCGGATGGGCCCATCAGGGTCGATGCCTGCCGGGTCAGCGGGATTATCTGAAAGGTTTACCGCTACCCTGGAACACAAAGGGCTAAGGAAGGAACATGTATCGGTTTATCCAGAGCAGCAGGAGGGCTCATTTGATGATTTTCCACCCTCAAAAAAAAACAAAAAACAAATCGCAACTGTTTCTCACACTAGTGTAGTTTCTCTAGTTGTTTTGTTTTCTTGTTTTTCACTAGTTTCTCTATCTGTGCCAAATTGCTTCCATACACACTAGTAAATTATATTTTCTATTTCTATTATTTTTTCGACTGTTCATGAGTGTCGCTTCTACATGGATTTCTCACTCTATGGTACCTACTACATATCCCACATTATAGCACTTCGTACAATGTACTACCCTTATCATTCGTCTGTCCATCTGTCACTCGCTATTTGCTCCATGTAGGTAGATTATGTGCCGTTAAATAATGGAGGTAAGTGACTTGCGTAAAGTTGCGTACTTGAGTTCCGTCTGTTACTTATATGCTTTATTTTTTTAAACCAAGTTCTTTATTGTACGTTTTGTTATGTAACAAAAGTGTCGTGACGGTCAAATATTACACTTTTTCCGGTCTGGCTCTCATACGCATCAGCAGGATTGTCCGAAAGGATTACCGCTACCGCGGAACATAAAGGGCTAAGGAAGTAACATAGATGGGTTTTAGTCAGTAAGAGTCTGACACTCGGTTCCGCTCCACCCAGGGCGGGAGGAGTCATTTGATGATTTCCCATCCTAAAAAAAAGTATGTATTTAATGCTGGTCAAAGAATCAGTCACGGCCAGTCAAGGGGTATCGTATTGCCCAGATACTGGATTGTGGAAGTTAGATAGACAGTCGCTACATGTAAAATACTGGTATTCAGCTGCATCTAGTTAGACTGGAAGCCGACCCCAATATAGTTGGGAAAAGGCTAGGCAGGTTGGATGTTCCTTTACAAACAGAGCAACAATCAAATTATGATGGGGCATAAAAATCGTAGGAGACTGACTTGCATATCTATGAATTTCGGAAGTAATATGTATTCATTATGGATGAAAGTATTCTTTCATACATTATACTAGTAATAGGTAAGGGGTCGGTTTTCCTTCCTTGTCAAATCTATTTATCGCATTTGTGTGGTTGATTACCAAAATTGTTTGTAAATAATGTTTCATAAATAATTCTATTTATACGGGTTATATTGAAATCATGGGCAATATTTTTTAAGGGGTCATTGTACTGTACTTATCATTATGAACAACTTTTACTATGGGAACACACCTGGAATTTGCAAAAAAAATCGCTGTTCCCTATATTTTAACGAGTTATGCTAGCATAATTGATGACCTCATTGATTTTTATTAAATTTCAAACACACACAATATGTATATACACATTGAAAAACACACTTATGTAAAAGACAGGAACGAAAAGCAGTCGCTCGCAAAAACCAAATCACGCAAAAAGTCAAAGAATTTTGTGTTTTCTTAACAAAATTAAACGTACTTATTACTAAACCATTCTTGTGCGAAGTCTCGTTAAAATTATACAGGAGACCATAAAAATATGCTAATACTTCGAAATAAACACCCGAAAAACTTCTAATTTCTCGGAACATTATTTAAAAAATCAGCCAAGGGTGAGTCGGAAAATATTGGATTTTGTATAAAGATGAAGCGCCTCAGCCCGCAAAATTAAAATATTCATATTCATTTGCAATTGGCAGGTCAGTGTCGTCATAGCAAGTACGTAGAGAGACATGTATTGATGATTCTCTCAAAACGGTGATGGAATACATCACGTGAGGAAAGCGGCATGTCCATGAACCAAAAATTCATGACATGTGACATCCGCCAACCGGCACTTGGCCTGCCTGGTGGATTATGGCCCACTCCCTCTCTTAGAGAGGAGGCCTGTGCCCCAGCAATGTAAACCTTATAGACTGATTATGAATGATTATAATTCTGTAAATACATACTTTCTACGGCCGCGGTTCGCAGGCTACCTGATACCTTTTTCCTTAAAAGTAGTAGTTTTTGTATATTTTGTGAATAACACGATTTTTTTTTTTACTCTTTTCTTTTGACCAAACTAAGGCTTCAGTTTAAGCTGATTATTTTTTCCAAATTATTGAAGGATGATATTAGGTGTGAGTTATGAAGACCAACATCTAACATTAACGTTTGCCGTTCCCATTCTTCCAATTCTTGCGTCACATAATTTTCGATAAAAACCTCTGTGACAGGTGGGTGGATAGACGGACTCGATAGTCATCCTTATTAAGGTTTCCTTTGCCCCTTTGAAATTCAGGACGATAAAAACAAAGCCAGCTCAAAATAATCCGGTCAGGCCTGCCGACATCAACGACGAGGCAGAGTGGTTCCGGGAGGCCATGTCCGAGATTTGCGACGTGGCAATGCCCCGAGTCCAGCCAGGATGCACCCGACGTCAGGTGTACTGGTGGTCGCAAGAGGTGGAAGAACTTCGCAAGGCGTGCGTCGAGGTGCGCCACCTGTACACCAGGCACCGCAGGCTCCGCATCCGTCCTCCGGATGCGGCAGCCACGGAGGCGGAGCTGTACGAGGGGTACAGAGTGGCGAAGACCGCCCTCCAGGAGGCTGTCCAGCGGGCCAAGGACTCGGCCCGCGAGGAGATGGTGGGGGGACTCTGGACAGAGATCCATGGAGGCGCCCATATAAAATGGTGCGGAACAAGCTCCGCACCTGGGCCCCCCCAATGACGCAGAGTCTCCGCCCTCAGCTGGTGGAGGAGGTGGTGAGCGCTCTGTTCCCTTCACGCGGGGAGCACACTCCCCCGCCTATGGCTCCACCCGAAGCGAACCACGAGGACGACGACGACATCCCCGAAGTGACCGAGGTAGATCTGAGAGCGTCGGTAGGAAGGCTCAAGGCCAAGAATACCGCCCCAGGACCCGACGGCTTGCTAGGTAAAGCCTGGGTCCTGGCCTCAGGGGCTCTCGGGCCCCGACTGCAGGCGCTCTTAAGCGCATGCATGGAGAGAGGCCAGTTTCCGCTCCGTTGGAAGACGGGGAAGCTGGTTCTCATACAGAAGCCAGGGCGCCCTGCGGACTCTCCGTCCGCATTCCGGCCCATAGTGCTGCTCGACGAGGTCGGCAAACTCTTCGAGAGAATTATTGCGGGTCGCCTCGTCGGGCACCTTGGAAGGACGGGGCCGGACCTTGCGGACTGCCAGTTTGGCTTCCGCAAGGGGCGCTCGACGGTGGACGCCATCATGCGCGTTAGAGCCCTCGCGACGGGGGACGCGGTGTCCCAGGGTAGGGTCGTCGTGGCGGTGTCACTCGACATCGCCAACGCCTTCAACACCCTGCCCTGGAGTTGCATTGGGGAAGCACTCCGGTATCACCGGGTGCCGACCTACCTCCGTCGAATAGTCGGGGCGTACTTGACGGACAGAGCCGTCATCTACCCCGGTCGCACTGGGGAATGGAACCGGCGAGAGATGTCGTGCGGTGTCCCACAGGGATCGGTTCTGGGGCCGCTCCTGTGGGACATCGGTTACGACTGGGTGCTGCGGGCCGACCTCCCTGACGGCGTCAGCGTAGTTTGCTACGCTAACGACACGCTGGTCCTGGCGCAGGGGAGGTCGCATCAGGCGGCGGCCGACGCGATGACACGCGGGGTTGCGACAGTCGTTGAGAGGATCCGGCAGTTGGGTCTCGAGGTGGCATTGCACAAATCCGAGGCCATGTCCTTTCATGGGCCTCGGAATAGGCCACCATCGGGATCCCAACTTACGGTAGGAGGGGTTCACATCGGCGTCGAGACCACGATGAAATACCTGGGTCTGGTCCTCGACAGCCGATGGAATTTCGTGGAGCACTTCCGACGTTTGGCCCCCAAGCTGGAACGGACTGGGGCCGCCTTCAAGCGGCTCTTGCCCAATTTGAGGAGGCCAAACGCCTCCTGTCGGAGGCTTTACGCGGGAGTCGTGCGGTCCATGGCCCTATACGGGGCCCCGGTGTGGGCGCGTTCATTGCGGCGGCGAGCCGCCCACTATCTGAACGCGCCCCAAAAGGTGGTAGCCATTCGGCTAATCCGGGGGTACCGCACGATCTCGGGCGAGGCCGCAAGCCTCCTTGCCGGACTGCCGCCGTGGGATCTGGAGGCGATAGTCCTCGCGCGCCTGTACGAGTGGCGCGCGGAGGTACTAAGCCGGGGAGAAACTCCGTTTCCGCAGCAAATTGCGGCGGAGCGGACGGACCTCCGGCGCGATCTCATGGCGGCCTGGAATCAGCGACTGTCGCAACCCAGCGCAGGGCACGCCACGATAGTGGCGGTAAGGCCCCTCTTTGAGGAGTGGCTAGAGAGGCGTCACGGCGCCCTCACCTACCGCCTGACGCAGGTCCTCACCGGACATGGATGTTTCGGGAGGTTCCTGCACATCATCAGGCGGGAGGAAACGCCCGGGTGTCACCACTGCGAGGATCGCCCAGAGGACACGGTAGAGCACACGGTGCAAACCTGCCCCGCATGGGCGGAGCACCGCCGTGTCCTCGTAGAGGCGATCGGCGGCGGCGACCTCTCGCGCCCGGCCCTGGTGCAAGCCATGGTCCGGGGCGAGAGGGAGTGGGAGGCAGTCACCTCCTTCTGCGAAAAAGTAATGCTCACGAAGGAGGTGGCGGGATGGGAGAGAGAAAGGTCCTCCCGTCCCAGCCGCCGCAGGAGACGCCCCGGGCGTCGGGAGCCACGTGACGACTCCCGGCCACCGTAGGCGCGGGCCTGCGGACGGTGAGTAATGGGTGACTCACCGTCCGATCAGCACCAGACCCGTGTCGTACGGCGCGTATATGTTCCACGCGCGCCTCAAAGAGATGTCAGCATATTAAAGGGCCCCTCAGGGCCAACCCTGCCGGGTAAGCGGGATTGTCCGAAAGGGTAACCGCTACCCCGGAACATAAAGGGCTACGGAAGGAACATAGATGGGTTTTAGTCAGTAAGTTCCGCTCCACCCAGAGCGGGAGCAGCCATTGGATGACTTCCCAGCCTTAAAAAAAAAAAAAAGCTCAAAATAATAATATCTCCACAAGAAAATGTTTCAGTATGAAATGAAACTGTAATCAAAAATAATGGGTGATTGTTTTAAATCTGATGGTGTTATTTTACATACAAATTCGTGGCATTTCTCGGCTTCACTGCTGTGCAGACTTCATCAAACACTTGAGTGTTTTAATAAAAATGTTTTTTTTTGTGACAGACTATGGACGAGAGCCGAGACACACAGTCATGAAAAACAGCAAAGCAATTGTTGGGACAAATTAACCAACAAAAGGTATGATGACAATTTTTTTTTATTGTCCGTGTCCAATTTTTTTTAATAATCTAATAATTAAAAAATATTGGATAGGTATTTTTTTTTTATACTGGTGACACGCCTATGTAGATTTTATTGTTACTTGTGACGTAAAAAGCCCCTATCTTCGACTTGAATGTATTTCACTTAGACATAATGTGTTAAAAAAATATAAAAAACAAATACATGTCTATTTTTTTTATCTGACTGACGGATTAAATACCATTTTTTTTTAACTCAGGCATCACCCCTATCGATAACGGGGTCGCCAGCAATTTTATCTACCAACTTAACAATCTCGAAATCAGGACCCAGTTGTGGGAATATCAGTACAGTGCAGTGGTGAGCCAGTCAAAATGGCTGCGATTTACGAGTTGGTCGTAGTTTCGAAACCAAGCAATGCGCTTTAATTTGTGTAAATTATTTCATTATCAATGCTCTCAAAACGGTGAAGGAGCATATCGTGAGGAAACCCATAGGTATGTCCTGAAACTGAATTCGAACACATGTGATATCTACCAACCCGCACTGGGCCCGATTAGTGGCTAACGGCCCACTCCCTCTCACCAAGCGTGCCGCGCCCGGGCCTGTATCCCACTAGTGGGAACATACAAGACTAATGACGCTATATGGTTCCCAAAAAAAAATCATTGTATTATACTCGCGCACACGCTCACAAATATTAATTAGAAAGTACAACCTTTAATATTAATTTTGTAATTCCTATTTTAGTTAAATTTCTTACTTTTTACTTTTTTGTATTTTTCTACATTTCATTTTTTTTTACTCATTTTTTTTTTAAATTCATTTTGATTTCAGTAAAACATAGTGTCTTTTTTCTCTTTATGTATCATAAAACTTCAAGTGTGTCTTTTTATTACGGGAGGACACTGGCTCCTGCAACACAGTTTTAACTAGTGCAGGAGCCAGAGAATTCCATATTCTGGTGTACAATCTGTTTTATGACAGTAAATATTTTTTTCAAACTCAACTTGTCCCATAGCACATCGTAGACGACGAGATCAAACGCTTTCGACAAGTCGAGAAAACACGCGTACACCGGTGTTTTTCTCGCGGTATAGTACTTAACGGTATGTTTTAGGTTAAAGATGGCGCTCGCTCTGTGTCCACACACACCCGCCTTAAAGCCAAACTGGGGTCGTGCACCGTCACGTGCTCTGAAAGACTGCCATTCAACAAACGGTTCAGTACCTTCGCTGTGATAGTAGCTCCACTTTTACCCGATAATCCAAGCCTCGGAGCTTTGGTCATCGTTAACCTCTATCAGACCAATGATGATGTACGCCATCATAATTTAAAGTTTCCACTCAATTAATTTCATTTCATGACAAAGTATGTAAGTTACTGAATTGAAACTGATTTATGTGACAAAGGAACCACCAAATTTTGTTAAATTATTAGAGGCTTAATAGAATTTAAGTCTTTAAATTATAGAGGTGACCAGCCGTAAGACAGTTTTTTAAAATGTTTTTTGATGGTAGAAAATCATCAAATCACTCCTCCCGCTCTGGGTGAAGCGGAAGGGAGTGACAGGATCTTATTGACTAAAACCTGTCCATATTATTACCTTAGCCCTTTATGTTCCGTGGTATTGGGTAACCCTTTCAGACAATCCCGGTAAACGCAATTACCCTTTGGATTATCAAGTCAACAAGAACAATTTAAATGGAACGAAAGGAGTAAAGAAACGAGCAATAGGAGTATGTAAGAATCGTAGCGATGGCCTACCCTAAGATAAATTACGCCGTGAGACCCTACAGACAAATTTTTGGAATAGAGAGTAACAAACAAACAATCGCGATCGATGACAATGCCTTTTATTTTGACAGTTCGGCTAGCTACAGACGCCAGCACATCAAGTTACCACAATCTGTCAAATTTCTTTGATAGTATTTCAACTTTATTGCAAAGACATAAGGTTCATTTTTAATTGAGAAAATTTGACAGTTAGGGATAGCTTGATGTGCTGGCGTCTGTACGTTTATTCCGTTATTAACGTTGTTCAGCAGACGAATTTTTCAAACCTATGAAGTAACAGATCTTATTCTTTTCGAGTCAATGGTAGTTTTTTGGATGTTGTTAAATTGAATACGACCAGTATTGGACGGTTGCATACATTGAGCGCAGCATCAGTGGCATTCTTTAGGACACTTAGGACACTCCAGCATGGTCTGATCAGAAGCTCTGCAATCGCACTGGGTGTTGTGTGGATCAGTAATCCTGCCACTTCGTTACAGGTTGTGCCTGCAGCGGCCTACTTGAGTACGCAGTCGATTGAAAGTTTTCTATATAGGCCACTGCAGATCACATCCGGGATGCAAATATTCCTGGGCTTTTACGAAAGTGGTGGATACTTCTCTTCCCATAATTTCCTTTTCTCGTTGGGTAGTTTGTCTTGGATGGCCTGTGTAGAGTGTAGGAAGCTCTTTCGACTTTAGAGATAGATAAGGAATTTCCTTCAAAACCCTCGGATTGTGAAGGTTTCCGCAAACTGCCGCGATATGATGGTACGTACTTCCATGAAAATTTAATATTAATTATTCTACTACAATCGCGTGGCAATTACGCGACGCGCCTGTCGGCAGGAGCCTTGATATGAAAGTGTGTTATTCAATTAACTCAAATATGCCACGACAGCTTGTGGGTTCCAAATCAGTTAGGCACCTGGTAAAAGCCTTCGCTTTTCAATATGGCAGTCTTCATCATGAATGTAGTAAGTACGCATGTCTTACATCGACGAAATTTAAAAGCTGGAATAATGAAAGCTTAACATAACACAACAACACGCCATAGTATTACCCGAAGGGTTAGGCAGAGGAGCACCTGTAGTAAGCGAAGTACTAAAAGCCGCACAGGTCGATCCATCAGGTTAAGCTACACTTGCCGGGGTTCGCCGTGGATGGGTGACCATCTTTACATTACGAGACGCCTCCGTGCCTCGGAAAGTACATTAAGCCGTTGGTCCCGGCGGTCAATTGTGCATCTTTGACAATCGTTACGGGTCATCAGAAGCCCGAAAATCTGACAGCCAGTCTTACCAAGGGGTATCGTATTGCCCAGTCACTGGGTTGTGGAGGTCAGATAGGCAGTAGCTCCATGTAAAATACTGGTATTAAGCTTCATCCAGTTAGACTGGTAGCCGGCCCCTACATATTTGGGAAAAGGCTAGGCAGATGATGTTGATGATGACTTAAGTACAGATTTAGACGTTCTCAACTTCAAATATTTAATTCAGAAACTGGTGGTTTGCCGGACCCAAGAATAGAACTCAGTACCTCGTACTCAGCAGTAGCGCTCACGACCACTACACCAACGTAACACAGGCTTAATGTAAAGAGGCTTAACTACTTAAAACATCCTTTCCATTTACATGAAACTTTGTTTTTGACATCCAATTTTCCGACTTTCATATCAAAAATACGTTACGTTTTATCTCAAATGTTAATGAAATGTTTGATCATACAAATAAGTATGGAACTTTTAACTGAATGGATGCCAAATAAAAACCAAAGTTTAGGGATTCATTGGCTGAAAATGTTGAAAAGGCTTTTGAATGCCGACCGTGGGAAAGTAGTAAATGTGAAAATGAAGGATATCTGCAGTGATAAGAGAGTAACAACTATCTATTCAAAGTAAAAAATTTTGCTGCTATACAAATTATACTCGACTATACGGTCTGAGTCCCAGCAAAGAGGATAGTGATAGATAAAGTTATAGGCTGAATGTGTTTTATATTTGCTTTGAATTTACTCAAAAAAGTTTTAGCAAAATGTTTGGATCCTGGGTCACATGTGGCATTTATCAACCCACGCGGGCCCCGCGTGGTTAACTCCAGGTTAGTCATTAACCACACGAAAAAGAAAAGAAGACTACATTCTAGATTTTTCGGGATTTCTGGCAACACAACTGAAGTATTCATAGAAGAAGAAGCAGTTTCAGGATGTTTTTGTTTCAGTTGTGTTGCCAGAAATACCGAAAAATCTAGAATGTAGTCTTCTTTCAGTTGTGATTGTGTTAATTCCAACATAGCCTGCCGGGTAAGCGGGATTGTCCGAAAGGGTTACCGCTACCCCGGAACATAAAGGGCTAAGGAAGGAACATGGATGGGTTTTAGTCAGTAAGAGTCTGACACTCCCTTCCGCTCCACCCAGAGCGGGAGAAGTCATTTGATGATTTCCCAGCCTTAAAAAAAGAGAGCTTACGAAGAAGAAGTAGATTGTAGTAACTTGATTTGATAAGTGAAGCAAAAATCTAAAATTTTGTCATATTTAAGCCTTCCTCTTTCCTTTTGTTCATGCCGAAAGCTAAATAATTACGTAGACATAGATCCGCTCAACAAATCTTCCACTCAATGCGCTTCCGCACAGCTAACACGTTTTCTAATTGATCAATTACATCGTTAATCGTATTACATTAGTTCAATTACGCATTATCGGGAATTTGGCGCCTAGGGTCATTCAATATTAATCCAGTACTAATTAGTTTGCATACACAAACTCTCTTAGTACCAGAGAAGCAGAAGTTGGTAGGTAATTAGGAAATGTTGACTGAGTTTTGTTTGCATGTTTACGTACTCAGTTTGAAAATAAAGAACAGTAACATTGTTAGGTGTTCTTATTTCAAGATATTTATTTGTTTTTAATTAATGTTACAGAATTAGCTTTAAAGTAATAACAGCCGCACGGATTGATCCATCAGGTTAAGCTACGCTTGCCGAGGTTGGTCTGTGGATGGGTGACCATCTTTACATATCGAGACTCCCAGTGCCTCGTTAAGCCGTAGGTCCCGGCTGTCGTTACGGGTAGTCAGAAGCCCGAAAGTCTGACAGCCAGTCTTACCAAGGGGTATCGTATTACCCTACTACTATTATTATTGGAAACATGCTGGTCCTGCTCCACAGGACAATCTAGTGTCTAGACAAAATCAAACTGGTTGCTAAGTAAATTAGGTAATAATTTATAATTTGTACCATAATATTATTTTATTATATTGGAATAACTTCTCACACATTGATTAATTTAGTATTATTAACTTTTAGAATATTTGTAAATATGTGAGCACCATGTACTTATGATATAATTAAGTTTACTTGCCATTGCTACATGTGTTTTTCTTTTCACCTTTTGTGGTGTATTGTTTTTATTCTGGGTGCATCGTCTTCACATATAATGTTAATGTTATAATACATGTATACAAAACATTGTGAAACATTTTAAAAGAGTAACGGTGGAGTTTCTTGCCCATTCTTCTCCACACGAAACTACCTTTTGGAAGGGGCGACTAGAATCAATTCTATTTCTTGTTCATTTTGACGTTCAAAAGTGCCATTCTTGTGCCTATTTGGAATAAATGTTTTGACTTTGACTTTGACCCAGTTAGTGACTGGGTTGTGGAGGTCAGATAGGCAGTCGCTTCATGTAAAATTGGTATTCAGCTGCATCCGGTTAGACTGTAAGCCGACCCCAATATACCTATATAGTTGGGAAAAGGCTCGTCAGATTGAATTACTTGTTCAAACTCAAACTCAAAGCATTTATTTTTTACAAATAAACCAATTACAGGCACTTTTGAATTGTCACGGGGTCGGTCAGTCAGAAAGTTGAAGCTAGTTGCCCATTCCCAAAGCAGTAGGTACCTATGGAGAAGAACGGGCAGGAAACTCCATGGACACTCTTTTAAATCAAAATATGTTTACAAAAACTGGGTTACATCACTCATGTTGAAATATACATGTAAGAACGATGCAGAACGTAAATAAGCGAGAAGCGTCCATAATTACAATGTTATATGAGTTACGAGATAAATGAGTAGCAACCTAGCTGAAGGATCAGCTCATTGAAGCCAGTTAAGTAACGATTACCATCCAAAACGAGTTAAGTATTAAAAGAGAAGGGTTGAAACCTTATTGTTTTGATTTGAATTATTGGTATATTTGTTCCCGTAGTGGGTTTTTTAGATGTCCGTGGGCCCTTTCAGAATACCAGCGTTGCGGTATTTTTTATTTTTATTTTGCAGCAATATGTTCAGTCCTCCCAGAGCGGGAGGAGTCATCTGATGATATACAACACTCAAAAAAAAATATGCTGAGATAGAAGGCCACGCATTTATTTTTAAGTATTTTTTAATTTTTGAGTATTTTTTTGCCCTTTATTTTTATCTATACTAATATTATAAAGAGGAAAACTTTGTTTGTTTGTTTGGTTGTAATGAATAGGCTCAAAAACTACTGGACCGATTTTAAAAATTCTTTCACCGTTGGAAAGCTTAGTTTTCTAGGAGTAACATAGGCTACTTTTTATCCCGGGAAAAATAACGGGTCCCACGGGAAAGACCACGGGAGCGAAGCCGCGGGCAAAGTGCTAGTCTAAAATATTTTTCTTTCTTTCTTTCAATACATTAACATACCTTACATAATATATTATACATACCTTTTATCCATGAGCGTGGGCAGAAATTAGAGACTATCACCTGTTTCTATTAATTAAGCATTCTTTTTTTACTTCGGTCACGTTCATACACGCGCGCCGGTTGCGAGTATTACTCACGTCACTGCTTTGAAGGCATAACCAATAACTCGATGCATTTCTACTCACTTTTAAGGAATTGCTTTATTAATCTATACTAATATTATAAAGCTGAAGAGTTTGTTTGAACGCGCTAATCTCTGGAACTACTGATCCGAATTGAAAAATTCTTTTTGTGTTGGATAGTCACTTTATCGAGAAAGGCTATAGGCTATGTAACATCACGCTACGACCAATAGGAGCCGAGCAGCGGTAAAACCGCGCGAAAGCAGCTAGTATATAGTAAACATGAGTTTGTGAGTATGTATGGATGTTTGTTACTCTTTCACGCAAAAAATACTGAACGAATCTAGATGATATTTATCATCGATTATAGACTGAAATAGCATATAGGACACATTTATCCCGGCGGTACGTTTCTGTGGGATAACTATCAACGTCCACATGGGCAAAGTCGCGGGCAAAAGCTTTTATAACATATTAATTATCAAATATTTTTAGTTGTCCATCGTACAAATCCGTGAGTCTCCGGTGAAGGTAGCTCAAGCGACATGAATTATATTAACTTTGAGCCAAAGGAGTGAGAAGAATTTTCATATAATCCCTGACGCGCACAATGCACACGATAATGGAATATTGAACCTCTTTATATATCTACTAGCAACCTCCACGCGAGCGAAGCCGCGGGCAATAAATAGCCTACGGCTCGCGTGGAGGTCGGGGATTACCCAACAATAACGTACGACTGCCATAAAAAGTATTCTACTCGTTAATTCAGGATATAAACAATGTGTCCCGAATCAGTTTTGCTGTTTCCACATGATTCAGTTACAAACATACAAACATTTATAATAATTATTATGTTTGCTTTTTTTTTGCTTTGAGTTTGAGTTTGAACAAGTAATTCAATCTGACGAGCCTTTTCCCAACTATATAGGTATATTGGGGTCGGCTTACAGTCTAACCGGATGCAGCTGAATACCAATTTTACATGAAGCGACTGCCTATCTGACCTCCACAACCCAGTCACTAACTGGGTCAAAGTCAAAGTCAAAACATTTATTTCAAATAGGCACAAGAAAGGCATTTTTGAACGTCAAAAATGAACAAGAAATAGAATTGATTCTAGTCGCCCCTTCCAAAAGGTAGTTTTGTGTGGAGAAGAATGGGCAAGAAACTCCACCGTTACTCTTTTAAAATAATTCTCAATGTTTTGTATAGGTACATGTATTATAACAATTATGTGAAGACGATGCACCCAGAATAAAAACAATACACCAAAAAGGTGAAAAGAAAAACGCATGTAGCAGTGGTAAATAAACTTAATTATGTCATAAGTACCTACATGGTGCTCACATATTTAAAAACATTATATTATTAAATAATTTATTAGCTTCCCCCTATCGCAGCATTATGCTGAGATAAGGACCTATTTGGCCTCGCACATGTCTTTGTTTTTTTATCTTTTTTTGTTTGCCTTAAGTTTTAATTGATTTTTGTTTTTTAATTCTGTTTAATTTTTTTTTTTTTTCTGTGTTTGTCCTGTGCGTGTTCAGAATAAAATATTTTTCCTTTTTTCTTTCTTTGTTTTCTTAATTCTACCAACGAATTCGTCCGCACAGAGTAGGGGGACTACGTCATAATATCTATTTGTAGGTATGCCAAATTTATCTAAAAAAAAGGATAAAAAAAGTCATAAAGACTGAGAACTCGGTTCTCCCTCGAACATGAGATTTCGGGTTTACACTGTTCCTTTTGATGTTTCAAAATATGTATATATTTTAACATTTTTCTAATATTTTCTTCAATTCTAGGTGAACACCATATTAGATTTTCAAGAAAATGACTCAATCAATTCAATACTTACGTAGTCAAAGGAAACCAAAGATTTTGAAGAAACATCAAAGTATAAAATACTAATCATGTTCTATTGGCTTTAAAAGAAATATAAAAACAGTTTTTAGATTAGCTTGGAACGGCAAAACCGCGTTCAATTTTCAGGCTATAGAATTCAGTAATTGGCTTGTGGTATAAAATATCTGTAAAGGAAATCTATGTACAGTCGCCAGCACGTAAAGTTACCACAAACTGTCAAATTTTCTCAATCGATTTTGAACTTAAATATCTACGTTCTATAATAATTAAAATCACTTGGAGAAATTTGACAGTTTTGTATAACTTGATGCGCTGGTACTTACATTTATTTTTCATACTAGCTTCTGCCCGCGACTTCGTACGCGGACCCTGTTGCTTAAGCCAGCGACAACGGGGTCGCCATTACTTTTTATATTTTTTATCATTTTTCCCATTTAAATCTTTTATCACACTGAGCTTTAGTTTTATTTCATTCCTACAACCACCAAAACATACAGTCCATTTGTCATCGTTTTCGTTTTGGTAACCGCATTATTAGGTATATTCCTCCTCTAGAGACCTTGAAGTCGATGCGTAGATACGCTTGGAACTCAAGCGTAATTCTCTTTCCGTGACCGTCTCTGACTCGCGAGACAATACATGACGTTCACGATTAGCGGTCAGTCGCGCATCATATTCTTCTCTGGTCTCTAGAGACCTAATGAATACGCTGAGAACGCAGGCGTGCTTCGCGACCCGAAGAGGTTTCCACGGAGCGAGTTGCAGCCTAATGTTCTCGAACAACATCAAGTCTCTCCTGACGCTCTTCGGTAGATTCTTGGGATCTTATGATCCTCAATCTTTTAGCTCTCTTGGAACATTGGGAAAGATTTGACCTCTTTCTAGGCATGGTCATAGTTTTATTGTGAAGATACCTGATCAATAAAAATCTAAATTAAAATGACTGCTCCCCTGCGTTACCGGGTAGGCTACAGTGTCACGAAGATAAATGGAAAAGGAAATTAAACACTCAAACAACATAAGCCCGAAGGCATATTCATACGATAAAATAAAAAAATAAATAGGAGTTTTGGCCAGTTGAGTCAAATTTTCAATGATATACCATCGTCATCGAAAATCAGTCCTAAACTGTTACCGCCTTCACCGCGTGCAGGTACTCCCAGTTTATGTTATTTTATAATTACACAGTAAAATTAGTGATAGCTTTGATTTCCACATCAGATGTTTCTGATCTTCGATTTTTATAAGTCAACAGGAAATGCCCATCATATTGAACAACAAAGACGTCAAAGACGTCATTCCTATATGTGTTATGTTGTAGCTAGGCTCTTGAAGTTCCACAACAGGTGTTCCAGATCTTCGATTTTTATAAGTCAACAGAGAGTGCTCATCAGATTGAACAACTTGTGCTATGACGTTATTCCTAGATGTGTTATGGTGTAGCTAGGCTCTTGGAGTTCCACAACAGGTGTTCCAGATCTTCAATTTTTATACATCAACAGAGAGTGCTCATCAGGCTGAACAACTTTCGCTAAGACGTCATTCTTATATGTGTTATGGTGTAGCTAGGCTCTTGGAGTTCCACAACAGGTGTTCCAGATCTTCGATTTTTATAAGTCAACAGGAAATGCCCATCAGACCGAACAACTTTTGCTAAGACGTCATTCCTATATAATGTTATAATGTAGCTAGGCTCTTGGAGTTCCACAACAGGTGTTCCAGATCTTCGATTTTTATAAGTCAACAGGAAATGCCCATTAGACCGAACAACTTTTGCTAAGACGTCATTCCTATATAGGTTACAGTGTAGCTGGGCTCTTGGAGTTCCACATCAGGTGTTCCAGATCTTCAAATTTATTCTCTCAGCAGAAAATGCTAATCACGTGGAACAATTTTTGCTAAGGTATCATTTTTGTATCTCTTATAGTTTAGCTGGTCTGTTGCAGTTCTGCATCAGGTGTTCAAGTTTCCAAGATAAATTATAGCCTATATGTTGCCTAGACTTAATACCTATACAACAAAAAAAAATCATTCCAATCCGTCCAGTAGTTCCGAAGATTAGCGTGTACAAACAAACAGACAAACAGACAAACAGACATACAGACAAACAGACAAAAATTTTTTTTTGGATTCATGCTCTATTACTTTTTCTAAACCCCCCTCAATTATTATTTTTTTAATATATTCAATGTACAGACACAGTTTTTTTACTGTTTTATTATATGTATATAGATTAAGTGTAATATTTTTAGCAATCATTCAAACTTTTGACTGTAAAACAGAAATTCCTTAAGTTGATAACGCTTCCGACTTCGCCATTGTCACGGACGGTACCGAGACCACCTTTTTGGTTTTTTGGGGGAGACCCCTCCCGTTTTAGGTGCAGCAGAAGGAGGTGTGAGACTCTCACTAAAACCCATCCATGTTTCATCCGTAACCCTTTCGGACAATCCTGCTGACTCTGAGACTTTTTTGATGATAATTTTAGTTGTTTCCTGAAATACCGAAAAATCTGGCATGTAAAGTCTTCTCTTCTTTTTCGTGTGGTTAGTGACTAACCTGATGTCAGAGTTTTTAATGCTGCCCATGGGCCTCTGACTTAGCTTCACATGCTATTGAGAAATATCTCTAAGGCGTGCAGGTTTCCTCACGATGTTTTTCCTTCACCGTTTTTTTAGCAAGTGATAATTATACTATACGCACATGAATCCGAAAATCGGAAGTGCGTGGCTTGGGGTGGAACTCGAGACTATATCTCTCACTGCTGTTAAATGAATGTTATGTAAGGAACAGTGGTAGCAAATAAAATGATATCACGAAATAAACAGACTTACAAATGTCTTGGGAACAGACTGTTAACAAAGTCGCACAGCACTTTAATTTGCACTTAGCCAGTTTTGTTTTCTTCAGAGATTTTTAATTAAATTTATTCTAGAGAGAAGTCTGATCGATCCGGGGACAGTATACAAATAAAATACTTTTCAGGAGCTATATTTGCCGGTATGTAATGTAAAAAATATCATCTTATATATTAATATTATCTTATCTTGTATATAGGTGAAGTGATCTTTAAGTGGGTTGTCAATCAACCTGTAGTGGTATTCTGTAAAAATCTCACCGTGTAAACTTAGATGGTCATTAAATGGAATGAGAGCTCACTTCACCTAAGATTTCACGGTGAGATTTTTACAGAACCGATTGATCGATGCTAGGGACTGATACTATTGCCAGCTCACTCATGCTCACTTCATCTAAGTTTTTAGGGTGACATTTTTACAGAACCGATTGACCGATGCTAGGGACTGATACTATTGCCAGCTCACTCATGCTCACTTCATCTAAGTTTTTAGGGTGACATTTTTACAGAACCGATTGACTGATGCTAGGGACTGATACTATTGACAGCTCACTGCTCACTTCATCTAAGTTTTCAGGGTGACATTTTTACAGAACCGATTGACTGATGCTAGGGACTGATACTATTGACAGCTCACTGCTCACTTCATCTAAGTTTTCAGGGTGACATTTTTACAGAACTGATTGACTGATGCTAGGGACTGATACTATTGACAGCTCACTGCTCACTTCATCTAAGTTTTCAGGGTGACATTTTTACAGAACTGATTGACTGATGCTAGGGACTGATACTATTGACAGCTCACTGCTCACTTCATCTAAGTTTTTAGGGTGATATTTTTACAGAACCGATTGACTGATGCTAGGGACTGATACTATTGCCAGCTCACTCATGCTCACTTCATCTAAGTTTTTAGGGTGACATTTTTACAGAACCGATTGACTGATGCTAGGGACTGATACTATTGACAGCTCACTGCTCACTTCATCTAAGTTTTCAGGGTGACATTTTTACAGAACCGATTGACTGATGCTAGGGACTGATACTATTAACAGCTCACTGCTCACTTCATCTAAGTTTTCAGGGTGACATTTTTACAGAACCGATTGACTGATGCTAGGGATTGATACTATTGACAGCTCACTGCTCACTTCATCTAAGTTTTCACGCTGAGATTTTTGAAATGAAATGAAATGAAATGAAATAATTTATTTGCTATGAATGTAGGTACAAAAATATGCTGTTCAGTAAGATAAGGATCCAATACATTCTACCGTGAGGCATGCAAAATTTTATATTATAATTAAATTATGAAAGGAACAATTTAAAAAAAAAGAAAACCAAATATCTAACCAATTTCAAATTATTACAATAGTCAATAAAAATCATTCAGTAGTAAACAATGTCAAAAATAAGCTAATAATTAATCAATAATAAAATGTCAAAATAAGTTAATAATAAGGTAATAATACAATGTCAAAAATAAGTTAATAATTAGTCAAATAATACAATCAAAATCAAATAATCATAAGCAAAATCATTGTTTATAAATAATCATATGGATTTGTCATTCAAAAATTCATCTATTGAATAGTAACACTTTTCAATTAGGAATTTATTTAATTTCTTTTTAAATATGTTTAAAGTACAATTTTTGATTTCATCAGGTACTTTATTGTAAACCATTGGTCCCATATGCATAATATTCTTTTTCAGTAGTGCTGTTTTAAATTTACCTGTATACAAAAGATTTTTATATTGAGATCTTATTAATGTAGGCCTTGTTGAGTGATCAATATTTGAGCAAAATAAATTTTGATTACCTTTTACAAACAGTGCCATTTCCAAAATATAGAGAGATGGAAAGGTTAGTAAGTTAAGGGATTTAAACATAGGGACGCAGCTGTCAGTTGAATGTATTCCGGTCATTGATCTAATGCAATATTTTTGGGCTCTGAAAATCCTTTCTTTCTCACTGCAATTACCCCAAAAAACTACTCCGTATCTTAAAACAGAAACAACGAGACCATGATAATTTTGTAGAACAGGTTGGCTATTCTTAAGAGCTTTACCCTTCAAGGGTAAGTCCCCATTGCACATCGCAGTTATAGTTCTTACGGAGAATGTCATCAATAGAACCGAAGACAATCGGCTCATAACTAAATCGCGTTCAGAAAGAAGAAGCTGTCAGTGATTACACTGTTATGGAATATGGATACTGACAGCTCTTGAAACGCGGTTTAGTATTGTGGTGATCGCTTTCGAGTTTCAATGGTAACATTCATCCTTAAAGATTACATACGCCAACAAGTTACCTTCTTTTAATTTGGGTGTAAAAAAGACAAGCATAGTTACTTTTGTATAAGAATTTATTGTAAACAAAAGTAACACCGCGTTAATTTTTTTTTAAAGTTCTTGTATTTATACTCGAACTTTTTTTTTTAAGATTGGTTACCAGCGAATGACTCTATCGCTCTGGGTGGAACGAAAGGGAGTGTCAGACTCTTACTGACTAAAAACAATCCATATTTCTTTCTGAGCCCTTAGACCCACAAAAATAGTCAATAAAGTCATTTATTCAAAGTAGGCTGAAAATCAGCACTTTTTGAAGGTCAAAGTTACATAAGACAGTCCCCCAAAAACGCCCACCCTTCACCACTTCCTAGTGCTTTAGCTGGGAAGAAGAAGTGGCGCTACAAACTCCCCAGCAGCAGCTGTCTGTTCAGTTGGAAGAACCAGATTCTACACATTTATCGTATAAAAAGCAATTAACATTACGAAACACATCACATTAATAAATCTTCGAATATGTTTTCACTTCTTCTTCGCTTCGCTCTTGACAGATCGTTCATGGTCACGAATTCACGATCAATTGAGTCCAATCGTAAATGCAGTCGTTGCTCACCTCACGACCTCTCCTAATCTGGATCTGTTAGATCTGAGAGGCAGTCTATTATCAAGACCTTCAACTGCGGACTTCATTTGATTGGTCCCCCTAATCGGTGACCTCACATGTGGTGTTATTACCTTCTACTATGTACATCAAGCTACTCCAATCTGTCAAAGTTCTTCAACTTTATTACAAAAGTCTAAGGTTCATTTTCCATTGGAAAAATTTGGCAGTTTGGGATAGCTTCAAGTGCGTCTTTACATGTGTGTGATTATTTGTATGCTATCCAAAATGCATTCCATGTTGCCAAGATTTCTCACACATAAATAAAGAGCACCCTTTCACTGATCCAGTTCTCTGTGTGAGTGAGAGATCTTTTAGTTCCAAATTTAAAACTACGTCACGACGCATACACTACGTCTTTGTGACGTATCTGTGTCACGGTCAAGATTTTAACTTTGACTTTTTTATGAAAACCTTCAGAGGTCGAGCTGACTGCATACATCGTTGGCTTATTTTAGCCCAAGGACGGTTTATGGGCATGTTCAATAGAATCGTGAAATGCTATACTTATCGCGACATTGAGTAAATTATAGTACCAGTAGCTTTAAAAAAAAACACTTTTGATTCTTTTTTCATATGGACAACGTTACATTCCTGATAAGGCTTTTACTTTTTGATAATTTATTTCATTTAGGAACATACATAATTATTATAATAAAAATAAAATAGTATCCTATAGGCATCAGGAACAGGGTCCAAGCTGCCGGTGGTCAAGGCTCTAAAGAGAGGAACCACCTCACTACGTGCAGTGTCCAGGAGTACTGCTTTCTGAATTTAGTCTGTGGTCCATCCATTGTCCATGGCTAAGATACTAATTGTCAATGGTTTTAATGTTTCAGAATACGAGATTTTTTAGCTGCTTTGCACGGGTGTATTTAATGACTTTTTAGTTTATTTTTAAAAATATGCGTTTTTTTTGTGCAGTTTGAACATTTTTCTTTCTTTTATTTCTGAATCAATCCCTTGATCCAGCCGCGCAATGAGAACCTCCTGAGATGTTGGTCGAGGCTCTCCGCTATTAAGCCAACAGACAAGGCTTATACTTATTTTTAAACTCCATATTTCGAATACCTTCAATTCTTTTTTTAAAATAAATGTCGTTTATTGTTAAGGCATAATTATAATTTAGTTACTTAGTAGGTACTGTGTAAATTATCATAACTATAGCAGACACGTGAGAAAATTCAGCATTGTCTCTGAGGTGACAACGCAGCTGCGGTGCTTAATTGCAGATATTCGTGCCCGGTTTAATCATTTTGCGCAATTGTCAAATATTAATCCTTTGTCTGCTTCGTTGATAGTGGTCGCAAGCGCTACTGCTGAGCATGAGGTCCTTTTTATTTTGAGGGTGGGAAATCATCAAACGACTCCTTCCGCTCTTGGTGGAGTGGAAGGGAGTGTCAGACTCTTACTGACTAAAACCCATCCATCAGCACAAGACAATCCCGCTTACCCGGCAGGCTCGGGTCTTACGGGCGCCCCTTCATATGCTGACATCTCTTTGAGGCGCGCGTGGAATAAACACGCGCCGTCCTGCACGGGCCTGGTCCTAATCGGACGATGAACTACCCATTACTCTCCACCCGAACGCACGCGCCTACGGTGGCCGGCAGTCGTCACGTGGCTATCATGAGGTCCTGGGTTCGATTTCTGGTCGAGCAAAGTGTTAGTGGTTTTTCCTATCAGGAATTTCTCAAAAGTCGGCCAGTCTGGATTTGTGTCCGGTTGATGGCAATGGTCTTGCCTATTACATGGGACTTTAATATTACTGGCGAAATGCGATCGTACTAGAGGTATTTATGCTTAACCCTTTGGGGATTAAATCCTTGATTTTATGTCATGTTTTTTTTTTAAATTGGTCAGGTCACGGCGTAATGTCACGTGACGTGTGGGTGACTTGTGTATGTGTTCCCCCGATATTTTTTTTTGTGTTTGTGCTCTTTTTTGCAACCTGTTTACCACAATTTTTTTTTTCCTTAAATTAAGACCGCGGAGCGTAGCGTGTAAGTAATGAATAAAAAATATTGAATTCCCCCGTGAATGCATGTCTGCGACTAGCATTGCTGTATTCCGGTTTACAGAACACGGGAGCCGGTAAAATTACTGGCTGATGAGTTTTCAACTTTGTCTCCGGGTATTGGACTCGGAAAAAATTTTTCATTTAGCGGTGTCCAACGAGTTATTTCAATTACTGGATAGGATAGGTTACGATCGATACACTCAATTGATAATGGTGTATTGAATTGAGCTGGAAGTCAAAGGCGGACTCTGCCCAGCAGTGGGATGAAGAAACATTTTTATTATTTTAAATACATATTTTTTTCGTTTAAATATCGAGTCACAATAAATACTTTTTGTTTCTTTCATAATAGAAGAGCTCGTGGCTAAGCACTTAAAGCCGCACAGGTCGATCCATCAGGTTAAGCTACGCTTGACCATCTTTACATACCGAGAATCCTCCATACCTCTGTAAGCACGTTAAACCGGTCCCGGCTGTCATTCGTGGATCTTTGACAGTCATTACGGGTAGTCAGAAGCCCGAAAATCTGACAGCCAGTCGCTCCATGTAAAATACTGGTATTCAGCTGCATCCGGTTAGACTGGAAGCCGACCCCAACATACGGGTACGTAGTTGGGGAAAGGCTAGGCAGATGATGTTTCTTTCATAATAAATTGCGAATATTGAAATAACGACATTGATTTCATTGATCTAAGTACAGCTTAGCCTCAAAGTCGGACAGTCAATTTATAATTTAATAAACCGTTTACTTAAATGTAGCACAAGCAAGAAACTTTTTCTTCCATCCTTATCTTCAAACCTTAGTTTAAAATGAAAGACCAAAAAATTATAGCCCTATAAAACATAACCTAATCAACCTATAATATTCCCACAGCTGGGACACAGGCCTCCTTGCTTAGTAGTGGGCCATAATCCACCATGCGAGTTATTACCAACTTCTATGCTAACTTTTTCAGCAAGCTACCACCAATAAAATTAATTCCGTCATCCAAACATGACCCTCATAAAACTCCAAAATATTATAACGAATAATTTAGATCACGAAACATGATAATGTTCAACCCGAAAACAATACCCTTAAAATATGAAAAACCACCTTCGTTTTGAGTATTTCAGACTAAACCGACCACAGGATAAAACTTGGGTCATCAATCCGTACAAAACCATGTATTAAAATCAAAATACCCTCAAACGAACCTTTTTACATTGTCAATTTACATAAACCGTTTTCACACCTAGCGCATCAACTCAAGTCACACACACACACACATTGAAATAAAAAAAGAAAAATTCCTAACGTTTAAAACGGCAACAATGATTTTAGTTCAAGCCTTCACCAAACAGTCTACTCTTATTTGAGATACCGTATTTAGTGACAAGGACGGATATAGAAAAACAATACCGTGTGAGCGGGACGGGTGACATAAGATGTCGTAGCTTCGTAGCGGGCTGAAAGCTACGGCAGTTCGCTCGTAGACTCCTGTCGTAGCGCGCCTACGTAGTCGAGCAACTTTCGTAAATTCTTCATATAGTATTATAGTAAGGAATTATGTTTGTGTGCGTAGCAAGCGTTCAGTTTTTCATTGTGTGTAATATTGTTATGTAAAAAGTGGATAAGTTTTTGTCTGATAGTTCAACGTACAATATAATTGTGAAAGCGAATGGTAGCGGCTTGTACGGATTGGACGATGGTAAGAAATACATTTTTTCAAACTTTATTTTAGTATTTTTTTTAGTAATATTTTTTTCTAACCGGAGCTAAAAATTATGAATTTAAACTTCTATTTAATTTATACCTGTGTAATGTCTTGTATTCCGATAGAATTGTATTGGTTTTGACTTTCTTTGTGCTAAAGTTTTATAGCAATTATAATTCGAATCTATGAACTTTTAGTTGGTTCTCACATTCAAAGAAAAATATTTCACACACTTTTTAATAAATTTCTTCTTAACATAAATAAAACATAATAAGGTATTGATATAATAAAGTTATAAAATAACGTATAATATGTTTATTTCCCCTCCTTTTTATATACTTAAATATAAATATTTTAAGACTGACAGCTTTAAAAATTATAATTACTTACTGGCATAATATTCATACCTACCTAAATTGTTTAAAGACAGTTATTTTAAATATTAAATGAATGACTTTACCTTCACTTATAACTCCGAACCACATGACGTTTTTCAAGGACTACTAATAGGTTCGTGATAAAAGTTTGAAATTTAATCATTTTAATTGGTTAGTTAATATTTTTATATTTAAAATTAATATTTAATATTTTAAATTTTTATTAAAATTAATATTTTAAAATGTTATTTAATTGTAATGTACAGAGGCCAGCACATCAAGTTACCACAATCCGTCAAATTTCTTTGATAGAGTTTCAACTTAATTGCAAAGACATAAGGTTCATTTTTAATTGAGAAAATTTGACAGTTAGGGATAGCTTGATGTGCTGGCGTCTGTACATAAAATAAAATAATAATAGGCCTCACATATTTAACTTTATTATATTGAAGCGAATTTGACTTTATCTGTAACCAGAGATGGAAGCAGAAAGCCTTACTTTTTGCATGTGTTAATTGGAATAAAACGATCATATTTTTATTTAGCTACGGTCTGACAGGTAATCTAATTATTTATACGGTAAGCAGACGTTATATCTAAATACCGTTAATAAGTATGGAATGGTATACAAAATAAGTATGGAAATGATTAACGGCTAGATCCTAATCTTCTCCTGTATATTGAAAAGCAAGCCGTGTCTGATTGACTGACTGATGTATCAACATATAGCTCAAACCACTAAACGAATTGAGCTAAAATTTGGGACAAACATAGGCAGTTATTTCAGCGGGATTGTCCGTAAGGGTTACCGCTACACCGGAACATAAAAGGCTAAGGGAGGAACATGGATGGGTTTTAGTCAGTAAGAGTCTGACACTACCTTCCGCTCCACCCAGATTTCTAACCCTCAAAAAAAGGTAGTTGTTGAGACGTTGGCATCGGCTAAGAAATAATCGTATACAACCTTATGACTTCCATGCGAACGGAGTCACGGTAAGTAATAACAGCCGCAAGGTTCAATTCATCATGTTAAAATACGTTTGCCGGGGTTGGTACGTGGATGGGTGACCATCATTACATACATTTTTACATACCTTTCCATGCCTCGGAAAGCACGTGATTTGTATATCTTTGACAATTGTTACGGGTCGTCAGAAGCCCAAAAAACTGACATCCAGTCTTACCAACGGGTTTCGTGTGCTACCCAGTACCTAACTGGGTTGTGGAGGTGTTACAGATCGTCAGAAACCCAAAAGTCTGACAACTAGCTTAACCAAGGGGTATCGCATTACCCAGTAACTGGATTGTGGAGGTCAGATGTAAAATACTGATATTCAGCTGCATCCGTTATGATTAAAAGCCGAATCCAGTATAGTTGGGAAAAGGCTTAACACCATTGATAACATTGTTTTAACAAATAGCAAGCGTAAAACAACATCAAAAAAATTCCGGTACCTTGTTTATATTAAGATTAACCGAGAGATTAATTAAACCCACCCTTTGTCTAAATCCAATTAAAATTCTCGCGTTCTCATTGTGAAGATCAATTCCTTTTATTTTTTTATTTAAGGGTCTTTTTCGCTAAATTGTTGCAATTAGTCTTACTAACTGAAGGGAAGGTTAATCCTTGTTTAAGATGGGGATCTGTGACAATAAGGTTTTAGAGAATCGTTAGCCGGCCTCCTTGGATTTTCAATTAAAAAATTAGACCAGCTGTCACTTTTTTTTTAATTCACAAAAACTCTAATGAAACGAGACACTATTCAGCCAAGAGATCTAACACGTGAAGTTATTAGTAGAGATTTTGTGAGAAATACGACAGTCTTCTTCTTTTGTTTGGTTAGTGACTAACATGGTGTCAGAGTTTTTATGCTTCCCATGGGCCTCTAACTTAGCTTCACATGCTGCAGAGAACTATCTCTCAGACATGCTGGTGTTCCTACACCGATTTTTAAGCAAGTGATAATAATACAATACGCACATGAATCCGTAAAATCAGAGGTGCGTGTCTTGGGTTCGAACTCGAGACCTATGGACTTGGCAGTCCAACGGTCACACCACTAGTCTATGACTGCATATCAATATGTCAGTAATAAAATAAGATCATAATTTGGGGTGGATGTACTGTAGGAACATACAACTCTGCCAAAGCTCTGTATGATATTATTTTTATCGTAATTAATACGTCACTTGCAAATACGGCCCAAGCAATGCATCTCTCAAAATTACGTGACGAAAAATCGGCGTGTCTACGCCAGCAAAACTTTTTAAATTACTTATAACAAAACTGCCAATCTTTTCTGTAAAAATATCACCGTGAAATTGTGGCTTAAGTGGGCCGACAATAGTGTCAATACGTCAGGTGGAATGACAGCTTACTTCACCTAAGTTATCACGCTAAGATTTTTACAAAACATTCCGACTGTTCGGAATTACATCGCGTGATTTTCATACTTTTCATAAACACGCGAAAGCGTCGAATAATTTTCGCCAGATGATAATCTAAGCGTTTATTTCGTCGCTGAAAATGACCTCGTATTTATTGAAAGGCTCATTCATTTATAATCAGGAAGCATTTCCATTATAAATGTCACTGCTTTAGAACAAAACAATGATCAAAATACAGAAAGGATATAATTCAATTTTCCGAACTTCTAAGTGTAAATGCTAATTTTAAACTGAAATAGAACACGATCCCGCCAACGGCAACGGTTCAAGGGAAATTTATGTCATTTCTCCTTCCGAAACAAAACAATTTAAAGCAATTTACGTTTGTTGTAAATAACGGGGTATGCACAGTCATATTTATAGGGTACTACAAAATTAATAATTTGATTTTGTTATTATAATACTAGCCTATCATTGATCCTCTGTAGGACAAAAACTTCGGCCCATACAGGCAGAAGGCAGAAACCTTGATCACCATGTTAGAAATTAAAAATTAATAAATAATTCGGTATGGCAGCAGGGTGAAAGAGGAGCTCGTGGCTAAGTACTAACAGCCACACAGTTCGATCCATCAGGTTAAGCTACGCTTGCTGGGGTTGGCCGTGGATGGGTGACCATCTTTACAGAACGAGGCTCCGCCATGCCTCGAAAAGCACGTTCAGCCGTTGGTCCCGGCAGTCATTTGTGCATCTTTGACAGTCGTTACGGGTCGTCAGAAGCCTGAAAAACTGACAGCCAGTACCAAGCCTTACCAAGGGGTATCGTATTGGCCAGTTACTAGGTTGTGAAGGTCAGATAGGTAGTCGCTCCATGTAAAATACTGGTATAACCGACCCCAACATAGCTGGGAAAAGGCTAGGCTAGGCTAGGCAAGTATAGTCCGTCGCCCCCCACAACAACATCTGGACCCGAGGCGGCGGCGCGTAGTGTTCCACGCACGCCCCTCCAAGACGGTACGAGGGGAGTGTCGTCACCTCATATGCTGTCCTCTGTGTCCCAAAACATGCAGCGTAAGTGATCACTGCGCTGCCACGGACGTCGCCGTGGAAGTGGCGAAGTTTTGGGCCAACAAGATCTGAAAGTCACAGTCATGCTGGTGACATGAAGAGGTTTATTTAATAAATTGAATAGGCCGTTTGTAATTTTAAAATAACAGCATTTTACTAAATGCATATGAAATTATATTCGGTACTTGGAACAAAATTTAACATGTTGTCTGTTGGCATGTTTATTCCGGTACGGCTCCGAAAAGACTGAACAGATTTTGACTGGATTTTTGGTGGCAGCTGATAGCTGATGTTACTTTTATTTTAGTAAAATAATTAAGGTCCACGCGGGTGAAGCCGTGAGAGAAGCAAGTATTAACTATAAGTCCAGGTTAAACTGCTAATAATATTTACCGCAAAGAAAATCTCTAATAACCAACCCGTCAATATCATTTATTAAGACGATAATTAAGAGCTAATTTTCTTGTCATAATTAGTGACCCTTATCAAGGAAGTTATTATCAAATAAATCGCAAAAAATATTTAGTTGACGGAAAATATGAAGTATTATTGATTATCCTCTTACGTAACGCATTCATCTTAGACCCTCGCTGAGCTAATGGGTTGTTTTATACCATAACATCACGCCTGTTTCCCCCGAGGGGCTACGCAGTGGTCGTCATCTTCTTTTCGTGTGGTTAGTGACTAACCTGATGACAGAGTTTTTATGCTGCCCATGATGAGCCTCTGACTTAGCTTCACATGCTGGTGAGAAATATCTCTCAGACATGCTGGTTTCCTCACGATGTTTTCCTTCCCCGATTTTTAAGCTATTGATAATTATACAATACGCACATGAATCCGTAAAATCAGAGGCCTTGGGTTCGATTTCGAGACCTATGACTAAGCAGTCCGACGGTCACATCACTAGGCTATCACTTCTTACAGTGCGCAATGATGTACCTAGAGTACACCCATATTTCGCAAATCTAGACTCCGGGCTGTTATAGAGTATATCCTGATAATAGAAAGAAAAAAAACCGGCCAAGTGCGAGTCGGACTCGCACACCGAGGGTTCCGTACAAACCTGTAGGTATATAAGTAAAAGTTCACCCATCACGAGAATCGAGTCATAGTTATGGTATTTTTATATTTTGAGAAAAAAAAACATTTTTTTTTATTATATAATGTAACTAAAAATTTACGGTTTTCGCAATTTTTCCTTTATCTGCACTGTAGGACGTTACTTTGTACCAAATTTCAAGATTCTAAGTTCACGGGAAGTACCCTGTAGGTTTTGATTCCCGTGCGAGTTTCGAAAATTTGCGGCATAAACAGCTGTATCTTTTGATTGCTTTGGCTTAGAAGTTTGATTTTTTCACAGCTCCAAGGGACAGTAGACCTGAGTATTAGATATAAATTCAGTTTGATACCTCCACGCGTGCCTGAGAAAAACGGTCTTGACAGACGGACGGACGGACAACAAAGTGATCTTATAAGGGTTCCGTTTTTTCTTTTTGAGGTACGGAACCCTTAAAAAAGTAAAATAATTTTTATTTTGACTTGAAAATCTAAAATCAGCGCTTGCGAACACTTTGACAAATCAACATTCATTGCGTTATTTACGTAGTCAATGAGACGAATCTTTCAAACGCATTTTGCAGTAATGGACTACATCCAATCGGTGAGAATCCAAGCAATAATGGCTCCGGCAACTAATATACCTACAACTTGCCACAACTAAAAACCGTACATTTCAAGATCGTGTTCAACTTACCCTCATTCCTACCACAAAACGGATATAGAATCCCCGTCCAATATCGAAGCGATATTAACTGCTTTAGTGGTGGGAACTCTACCTAGACATTATACAGGGTGAGGTTTTCAATTTCAAATGAATATCATTATGGAAGCTGTCTTTTTAATGTTATTTAAGTTCTTCATTTTATAAAAGTGAAAAACAAATAATGTATTGAATATATCAAGTAAATGATTAGACGGTAATTTTGAACGTCAAAATTTACAAGAAATTTTTTTTTATGATTCTTCCAAAAGATACTTTCGTATGGAAAATAATGTGCAGGAAACGCCATAAAACAGTTACAAGTCCCGAAGTATAAAATAAAATAAGATATTATAATAAGTCAAATTGCCATACAACGTGGCAATACTGCCAGCCTTTTGGGAACTTTTCCCATTGACACCGATGTGGACGAATTTTTTGATGACCTTTGATTTATTAATTTTTTCCCTCCCATTTTATTAACTTGTACATAGTAATTATTATTATTTTAAGTCTTTTTAGTTATGTTAATATTACGTGTATAAATCAGAGCAATGAAAAAATAATAAAAATTAATTTAATGAATTACAATTCAAATAATCTCTAACTGACGTATAATGGCCATAAATCAATCTGCCTAGCCTTTTCCCAACTATGTTGGGATCGGCTTCCAGTCTAACCGGATGTAGCTGAATAACAATATTTTACATGGAGCGCCTGCCTATCTGACCTCCACAACCCAGTTACTGGGTATGGCCATAATAATCCCGATTATAACCCCTCACCCTGTATACAACAACGCCTTTCACTCGGGAGGGTTGACAACGTAGAATATGAAATGCCGTGGTGATGTTGGTGCATCGATTGGAAACCACTCATGATAGTAGATACTCTATTAAGGTATAATATAGGAAATTGGTTTTCTATGAAAGTATTCCAAGTAGTAATTGGTAGAATAGTAGGATTATTTTCCTCTTTTTTCACGAACTGAAGAAGTGAAACTATTTTTTTAATTCATGATTTTGTCGCTTAATTGTAGATATTTATAGGTAAGCGGAATTGTCAGAAAGGGTTACCACAACCCCGGCACATAAAGGGCTAAGGAAGGAAATCAAATGGGTTTTAGTCAGTAAGAGTCTGACACTCCCTTCCGCTCCACCCAGAGCGGGAGGAGTCATTTGATGATTTCCCATCGTCAAAAAAAAAAGTTTTTATTTAGTCCTCAAATCAAATCATTTATTTTTTTGCAAACATGAATGATCAGTGCAGAGGCCAGCACAACAAGCAACCCCAATCTGTCAAATTTCTTTGATAGATTTTCTATTTTACTACAAAGATATAAGGTGTATTTTCAGTTGGGAAAATTTGACAGTTTGGGATAGCTTGATGTGCTAAGTCTGTACATTAGATGATCGGTAAAAATTAAATTGAAACCAAAATCACATGTCTGTTTTTTTATATTACTTATCTGATCTAAATGCAAAATAGTAATCTGTTTATTATTAACTGATCATTTAACGTGACTTTTTCAGTGCATATTCTACTCAAAGAAATAGTTACTATCAAGAAGCGCGCGGATCTTAAATTCACCCACTGACGAACACCGCACAACTTAACAAATCACAACAAAGCATTCATGATGCCGTCACACGCAGCAATACAGAGATAGAATAGAAATTGTCAACCCTTATTACCCTACTATTGCGCATGTCATGTATGGAGGTTGTTCTATAGGATCACTAGGAATCCAACCGTCTTTTGTTTATTTTTGAGCGTTCGAAATCATCAAATGACCCCGCTCCCGCTCTGGGTGGAGCGGAATGGAGTGTTAGACTCTAACTACCCGTAACTACTGTCAAAGGTCCACGAATGACAGCCGGGACCAACGGCTTTACGTGCTATCCGAGGCACGGAGGAGTCTCGATATGTAAATATTATCACCAATCTACAGACGCACGTACAGACGCCAGCACATCAAGCTATCCCTAACTGTCAAATTTTCTCAATTAAAAATGAACCTTATGTCTGCAATAAAGTTGAAATACTATCAAAGAAATTTGACAGATTGTGGTAACTTGATGTGCTGGCCTCTGTACATACTCCACGGCATCCTCAACCATCGTGGTGTGATGTAGCCGGGACAAATAGAGCTGCGTTGTAGCTGTGCGTATTAGTGATACAAAGTGTTTTTTATGTGACTACGACCCCGTATTATAGTAATTTAGCGAGCACTCCTCCGTTGCCAACGTGTGAGGTCCCTCCGGTCCTAACAGTACTGCCTATTTTATCGGCTCGTATTCCTTTAATTGTAAAGCAAAGGCTTCGTCCCATAAAGAGAAAGATCAACGCGGTTGCTACTCATTGCTTGTTTTCAATTTTTGTTTAGTGATAATCTTTGGCAACATGTCGCGCCCCTCCAAATTACTGTTTCAATTTTTGTAGTCATATCCTTACGAAAGAGTTTGAATGTAGTTGTAAGTATTTACGTAGCTTAACAAACCAAAAATTCCGCGGAAATCGAGTATAAAACATATATAAATAAATTCCCATACAAAGCGAAGATAGGGTCTATCAAAGCGGAATATGAAATGCCGTGCCGATGTGGATGCATCGATTGGTACCCATTCACGGCTGTATTACCACGCATGAGGCTTAGCCACATACGAGTACGTTTTCATTTTGTTCAATACAAATACGAACTGATACGGTAATCTGTTGTAAATGGGGATTGTGCGTGTATTCATGTTAGTTGGGACCATTGGGCTAACAAATATTATTATGTCATCAATATCAGTTATCTAAAACATACTCGCTTCTGCCGGCGTCTTCGGCTGCGTGGTGGCTGGAAATTATCCTATTGAAAGGTATTATTGTGATAATAACGTTTTCTTTATAATATGCCCGGTCATGTACGTGTGTATGTAGTTATTTTCTCCTATTATAATATGCTTATATTGAAATGAGTGACTTGGTTCTTTTGTTATTTACTTGTTTTGTTTTGTCTTCGACGAGTTTTTTTTTTTAAATAAGCATTACCTTTGTACAGAGGCCAGCGCATCAAGCTACCCGAATATGTCAAATTTCTTTGATAGATTTTCGACTTGATTAGAAAAGGTGGTTCATGTTCAATTAGGAATATTTGACAGTTTGGGATAGCATGATTTGGCGTCTGTATGTATTTGTCTATTTCTTTCTTGTCTGTTTATATGCGTGTGCACAAATGATTAAATATATAAATAAACTTAAACCTACTTTAGTAATTTTAATACCATCATCATTCTTCTGCCCTTAACTTAATTTTATATGGGTCGGCGCAATATGTCTCTTTCTTCCATATGTCTCTATTAGGTGATGCCCGCGGCTTCACCCGAAGCCTTAATTATTTTCATAAAATAAAAGTACCCTACCTAATTTACTCCTTACAACATCAGCCGTCGGTCAGTGAAAGTCCCGTCAAAATTGGTCGAGCCGTTTGGGAGATTTGTCGAAACAAACAAACAGACGGGTTAAACAGACAGACGTACATTTTAAAAATAGATTTTTTGTTAGTACCGTTATACTTTCCTATGCATTTAGTAAAAAGCTGTCATTTTGTCATTACAAACAGACACTTCAATTTTATTTATTTGTTTTTTATATAGATTTTGTCGTCATTGCGGTAGTCCCTTTCTAGTAACATTATAATGACATGTGTTAGAGAGAGATAACACAATGTTTTGTCTGAAAATGTATGCGGAAATAAATAAATACATAAGCAAAATGTTCCTGCTATTTTGTAGAAAATGTTTACATCTGTTTATTTATTTGCATTTTAGCCATCCAGATTTACAATCCTTGCGTAAATTAAACATTTAAATTATTTTGGCGCACGCAGTGAAATACAAAGGCTGTTAAATATAAAATCTGTGAAATGTTGGACTATTTATTTTATGAGTGAAATGAGTTAGCTTGAAGCCATTAAATCTTCTTCTTTTCGTGTGGTTAGTGACTAACCTGGTCTCGAGAGTTTTTATGCTGCCCATGGGCCTCTGACTTAGCTTCACATGCTGTTGAGAAATATCTCTCAGACATGCTATTCCTATATATATATCCTCACGATGTTATCCTTCACCGATTTTTATCCATTAAATATAAAGGTTTAACCAAAAGGTACAACACTAGTGAACGACAAAATGGAGGGGCCAAGTATCTTCGTTGTTAAGCGGGATTGTCCGAAAGGGTTACCGCTACCCCGGAACATAAAGGGCTGGATGGGTTTTAGTCAGTAAGAGTCTGACACTCCCTTCCGCTCCACCCAGAGCGGGAGAATGCATTGGATGATTTCCCAGCCTTAAAAAAAAACGTATCTTCGTTGTATCGATGTAAGTGTTCCAATCTTTCAAAAAGTTTAAGGAATGATTAATTAGTTACAATTTATCTTCCTCTGTGTCTCAAACTTAATTTTAGAAGTGTCCTCTGCTCATCCCGCGTGATATATTAGTCGTAAACATACCCAGTGTAATATACGTCAGTGTTACAAATTACTCTACCTTCCTACAAAACAGGCGCACTATTACGCTACGGACTGTTTGCCTTTTGTACGCGTTTACTTTAGGAGAGTAAACAGGCGAGTACTGACGGGATAGTCCGTTGGGTGGAGCGTTTAGTACGGGACAATATTGAAACGCTCTTGGTAGTGTAAGCTGCTGAGTTGAATAAAATGTAGTAGCAATGTAAACTAGAGTTTATGTAGGACTGTTTATTTTGTTTTTCCAAGCAAATAGTTCAAGGAAACAAAGTATTTACTCGCATAACTTTGAATTACTAACATTTTCTAAGAAAGAAAATTTACACCTTTGAAAGAGAAACATAGCCGCATCTGCAATTATTGGCTACAAGGCATTATTTTTGTATTAATAAAAATACTGGTATTCAGCAGCATCCGCATAGACTGGAAGCCGACCGACCCTTACATAGTTGGGAAAAGGCTAGGTAGAATGATTTTACCCCGCCCACCAAATGAATAAACGAATCACTTATTTCATCAAATAACATTTTGTAGCTTGCGTAAAATTAGGTGAATTTATTGTTTAAGAAATTGAGTACCACTTTAAATTATTCGTACAATAAAATCACAACAGTTAAATGAAATGGCAAACACGACAGCGGTTGACGTAGTGTGTCATTTCGATAAATGATTAATTTCTTTGACCGTACACATCTTGTCTTTAAAATGACAGACATTACATCATCATTCTCCTGCCCTTAAGCCATTTTTTTTGGCGTCGGCGCAACATGTATTTTTGTTCCATACTTCTCTATTAGTCGTCATATCGGTAGTCACTCCCTTTCTAGCCATTTCATCTTTTACAGAATCCATCCATCCAAACTATCTGTCGTTACATTACTCAGAATTCCAATTTCTTTAAAAAAAACAAATTTCTGTCCTTGCATAGCTCAGAATTCCAATTTCTTAAATAAAATAAAAAATTGATCCACGAAAAATTTCAACTTTCAAGCAAGCTACTAACCCAACAAACGAACTTCAACTCGACCCGTCTAAACGCACTGCCACTGACTTATGTGAACGCAAGCAGTAACAATACACATCTTAGAATGCAAAATGTATTCTCCGCACCTCAGTCGTCACTACTTCCACACAATGTGCTGAGCAAACATTTCAGGAAAATGTTCCATGAGATAGTAATGTATGTATTTCGAGGTAAGTCAGGCGGCAAAAGTCCTGTGGCCACTGAATAATAATAAATGGAACTTTCACTGACAGTAAAGAGCCGTGATGGTATGAATACCAGAAGTGTTATTCTGTTAAAATCTCATCGTGATAATGTTGGTGAAGCCAGTTTAAAGTGAGCAGTCAATAGTGTCAATCTCATTAGGCGGAGTGACAACTCACTCCACCTATGTTTTCACGGTCAGATATAGACCGACTGAAAGTATTGTAAGGTTCACTGTATCTTCGGTATTTATGTATTTTAAGCAGGATGATCCGAAATTGTTACCGCTATCCCGGGCATAACGAGCTACCTACATAAAGGGCTAAGGAGGAACATGATGGGTTTTAGTCAGTAAGAGTGACATTTCCTTCCGCTCCACCCAGAGCGGGAGGATTCATTTGATGATTTCCCACCCTCAAAAAAAAAGGTATACATTTATGTATTATTATATTTATAGTTTGTATATGTGTATTCGTAATTAAATAAATATTATATGATACTGTTTTAATACTGTTTATCTCTACATCACCTAAAGGTTTACTGGTAGAAAATGCCTTTAGCATTTAGTCCGCCTCTGTACATTTCTGTGATGTTAATATTTGATATTCATTTACGCATTAAATTAAAATATTTAAATTATTATGATATTAAAATGACATCACTTTCAAAAATGGAAACATTTCTCAGTTCTGTGGGTATTAAAATAAAGTCCCAATTAGCATCACCAATAAAAATATAAGTAACTAATTAATTAATGAAGCACGATTTGAGTGCCGGAAGGTACAAGACAGCCGGTAATAACCGCAAATGAATATTTAACAGTTCAAACAGGGACGGTTTAAAATTAAAAGAGCTGTTTAATTGGCGTGTGATGTTTTAAAAAGGTTATCTTTTGCGTTGATTATGGTTAGCGTTGAGTAAACAACTGAACACGGAAAGATGAAAATTATGACATATTGTGTATGTAATTTTTGTGCAAAAATCAAACTCCGCTACCGTCATTTTCTTGACAGTGGACACCGCGGCCATTATATTAAAAATATCAAAGTGTATTTTTGAATATAATTTTTTTTCTGTAAGGCACACAATACTTTTTATATTATTATAATTTTTTTACTGCACCATATTTTTTTGGCACATGCTGGCATACATTATTTAAAAAAAATTTAAAATATGCTTTACATTACACAGAAATCTGATATTTTGCAAAATACGTTGAACCATTTTCAGTAAATATAAAACAAATACTTCGTTACAGCCGCCGGAGGTAGATACATCGAAAAATAAGTCAATAAATTCTACAGAAAAAAATGTTGCCAGTGCCAAAAAAACGCTCGACTCATCGCCGAATTGATTTACAAGACAAACATTAAAACAGAACTCGAACAAGTTGTCCTTAAAATAAACATGGCTATTTCTTTTCTTTTTCGATAAAAGATTTTGTTCAGTCAGTTTTTATTTGCGAGACAAAACACATTACAGCTTTTTCTTATTTAATTTAAGTATGCATTTTGAAATGATTTTCGATTCTCTGTATCATATAAAACCATTTTTCTTCTTAGCGTGTCGATGGAAAAAATAGGGAATACCCTACATTTTGACCAGCTATGCAAGCATAATGTATGGAACAGCTGATTTATTTTTCTCGATTCCAGATTTGTTCCCATAGTGAAAGTTGTTCATAATGATGAGTACATCCCTTAAAATAATGCCCATGAATTCAATTTCACCACTATATATATATAAACACTAAACCTTAAAAACCACAGCATTTTTCTACATAAAACCGCATTAACCTAACATACCAACAGTAACAGAATTCCCAGAAGTCTAAGCAATTAAAAGCTAGCATGTGGTATTATGAAAAACATTAATATACCGTGCAAATGCTAACAAGGGAATTACTATCTATACTATAAATCAAGTCGCAGGTTTATTACATATACGCTAGGGAACATGGTAAGCAATAAATAGTAATTATGACACAATTAGTATGGTCAACCTCACGTCACCAGTAGCAGTTGAACTTCGAAAAACACCCTAAGCGCTTCGCAATGAAGGTTTTGTAAGTTGTATATGAGCTTGATTGTACAATGCATGATGTCAAATCATAGATGTAACAAAGTGTTAAATGGTTCAGTATAGGCTTTTTCTTCTCTTTCTTTTCGTGTGGTTAGTGACTGGTGTCAAAGGTTTTATGCTGCCCATGTGCCTCTGACTTAACTTCACATGCTGTTGAGATATCTCTCAGACATGCTGGTTTCCTGACGATGTTTCCTTCACCGTTTTTTAAGCAAGCGATAATTATACAATACGCACCTGAATCCGTAAAATCAGACTTGCGTGCGACTGAAAGAGTTTTTTAATAATTTGTGTTTTTTGTTACTGTAGCCATTTCCCGATACACATTGTGACGCACTATTCTACATCGCGCAAGCAATGTTTACCGCGCGACTGACATATATACAACATCCCGACATCAATCGTCGGGGCACCGACACAACACCCGTCAGGTCGGAAAATCCTTCCTTTTCAATGGAAGATAATGGATCCCTGTTCCTCATACCTCTATAGTCTTTATCACCAAACCAGTACACATCATTAATACACAACAAAGTTATCGTGCCGGTCAAAATGTTACCCTACAGGACCCTATTAATAAGACTCCGCTGTCCGTCTATCCATCCGTCCGTCTCTCCGATTGTCACCAGGCTTTACCTCATGAACTGTGATAATTAGACAGTTGACATTTTCACAGATCAAGTATTTCTGTTGCCGCTATGAAAAAAAAAAAAACAGAATAAAATTTATATTTTAGGGGTTCGGCTGGTTTTTCAGTCTACCTCACATTCGCCAAGTGTGCAGAAAACTTCGTTTCAAAACAAATACACATAAGCCCAAACAAACTCAGAGGCCGCTTCACACGACAGGGTGAATAAAATAGTATTATTAACCCAAACATAAAATAAAATTACCACAACAAACAATCCTAAGAGGCTTTTGTATCCCATTTACCTAACCCTAAAAGGAGAACGCGATTCGTGCGTCGACACAATAAACTCGACCGTAATGCAACGAATGATCGTAGGTATTGAACTTAAATACAGAATTAATTAGAAAAAAAAATAATAAAGAAAAAATACATTAATCAGTAACTAAATAAGTACAGCACGTACATGTGTGCGGTACAGTACAGTATGTGCGTAGTGTATAATTATCACTTGCTTAAAAATCGGTGAAGGAAAACATCGTGAGGAAAGCAGCACGTCTGAGAGATATTTCTCAACAGTATGTGCCAAGTAAGCTAAGTCAGGCCTAGACACCAGGTTAGTCACTAACCACACGAAAAAAAAAAGTACAGAAGGTCGACTCCATCCAACAAGCGAAAACCAGCGCGTGCGCATATTGACGCGTCCGTACGGATATCTCTCTTTTACAGTTATTTAAAAGAGAGCATTGGTGAACCAGTGGTGTGACTACGACTTATGGATTGTAAGTCGTGAGTTCAAACCTTACTTACTCTTTACTTTTTTCCTTACCCTTTACTTTGTGTAAATAACTAATAAATCACCACCACTCACAAAACGGTGAAGAATAAAATCGACAGGAAACCGGCATGTCCTAGAACCAAAAATTTGATGACATGGTGATATCCACCAAACCGAGAAAATGTTGCAGCTCAGCCAAGCCTTCTTAATCATCACAAAAGATTCGTCATCAGGCCGCCACTGGCATAGGTCGTGGCCGGCTAGTGTGCGAACTCCCGATACTATAATGATGAATATTTTTATAACATACTTAACATATACCTATTTTTTTTTCCTTCTTTCTAGGTGTGCCCATATAGATACAGACGCTAGCACATCAAGCTACCCCTAACTGTCAAATATTCCCAAACTAACATAAACCGTACGCTTTTGTAATAAAGTTTAAAATCTACCATAGAAATTTGACAGTTGGCATTAATTTCGCCATTTGTGACTTAGTCCCATGTATAGGGCGAGACTATTGCCGGGCACAAATCCAGAATTCAAAAAATGAACAGAGAAATTTATACTGGAAAAACCCAAATCAGGTTTAACAAAGTGTTCAACCTAAGAATCGAACCCACTATATCGCCTGCGCCCGAAAGCCAGAGCCAGTTGACTATTTTTATCGCCTCTAAATAACAATAATTACGCACTTTAATCGCGAAATCTAATTATTTATTGCTGTATCTAAATACCATTTAAGTAAGTCCCACTTACCGAACATTATTTTATGAAAAAACATTATTTATTAAAGTAATAAATGTCGTCGTGAATAAAAAATGCCTAACAAAGTGGAAACTAGATAAAATGTGGATTATAGACTTCATAAGCAGCTGTTACTTAGACATTTTAGACTTTTAGTTCCATGACTCATCATAGAATTCTTCTTCTTAGCGTTTCGATGGCAATCTAAATGTACTCGGCCTAAAATTCGGCTACGTGTTTGACGCCATCACTAGCGTCCATCAGTTCCTGTAACGTGCATACGGCAGGACACGATATTAAGTGTCCCATCGTTTATGGAACAGCACCACATTTACACTCCAAGGTGGAGTTGTCTATGAATCCCCATCTGAGCAGGTTTTTCCTGCTTCGGGCAACCTGGGTCTGGAGTCTGTTTAGAGCCTTCCAGGTTGATCAAGGCAAGACGCACGTTCAGCAGGTGGAATGAATGGAGTGAGTAGGGAAGCACTGTCCTGGTGTTAGAGTTTTTATGCTGCCCATGGGCCTCGGACCTAGCTTCACATACTGTTGATAAATATCTCTCAAGCATTTTACTGACAAGCGGTTTACTGAGAACTAAAAATATAAGATTTTAATAACAGGCATCCTCTTAAAATAATTTAAATGATGTAATATTACCTATTTAAGTAAACGAATTGTCACACAAAGTATTTCAAGATTTTCATATTATAAGTACTTAATCTTTTATTTCTTCAAGTGACTATAGGAAAAGTTGCTTCCGTCTAAACATGGGACCCCAGGACCCTGGGGACCCTGGGGGTCCCTGCACAAAGGCCATAGAAAAAGAGCACATTGATAAATAATTCATTATTATTCGATTATTCCCAATAGTCCCCTCTAGCCCTGTCCCCCGGGGTGACAGCTGGGAATTGTCTTCCCAGTTGTCACCGGGGTGACAATTTGTGCCGACTGTTCCCTTTGAAAACTGACTAGAGGGGACAAAGGGGCAGTCTGTTTCTCAGTTGTCACCGGGGGGGGGGGTGACATTTGCTACGATTTTTTCCTTCCCAGAAAAAAAAATGTAATAACCATAGATTTCAGCTTTTTTATGTCTTATCCTACATGGAATCAAATAAAAAAATAATTAGCACAATGTCAACACGCTGACAACATTCCGTAAAAAGTTATCGCGGAAATGTGATAGGTTATTTTGAATTGCAGTGGTAGGTAACTGATTATTGTTATGCTATGAATTGACAAAATATGATAAAGTTTGTGAGAGATTTTCGACCACAGCTACCAATTTCTTCGTCACGAGTGATATTAAACCAAGTCGGACTTTACCATGAGGAATTTCTCAATAACAGTCCGGGACCCTCACAAACGCAATATTTTTTTATTATTATAAAAAGGCTCGCGCTTGACCACTGTCTCACCTGATCGTAAGCGATGAAGTGATAAGTAAATACGCCAAAAGCATTGTATTCGACAAATAAAAATAGTAAAACAAAAAAAACTGTTTTACAATATTGTCTATTGTTTAATTTCACGGCTGAACATACCAAGACCATAGACAAATAGCATGATAGTACGTATGTATGTTAAATATTTAATGCTTTCCGAAGAATTATTTGTAGGATGTTAGTTTTCGAAACTCCTGTCTAGTTTCGGACCCAAACAGAACCCTTATTCATGAGCGAGTGGGCTCGTAACCTCCTCCCGTGATGAATTTATTTTATGGGATTCATTTGCCTTTGGAAACCTTTGAGACATCCTCCAGCAAATACGAGAGTGAAACTGAGAACATAATACATAATAATTTAACATATTATCACGCCAGTTATCCCTGAAGGGTTGGGCAGAGTTGTACCAAGTATTTTTAGCATTTTTCCACCGTTACTACTGCTCTTTTAACAACAACCTTAAAAAAAATCAACCAATATTATAAATGGCCAAGATGGCTTTATTTCAGAAGCGGAGTTCCGTCTGATAATATTGTTAGTACCTATAGTTGTTGCGTTACACAAGCCCACATCAACTTTTGCAATACGTAACCGACTTTTAGAAACCTTTACCTCCTCCAGTAAGAAGTACGAATAAGAATAGCGTGGGCACTGTGGGGCAGGTACCATAACTAAAAGAGACGAATAAAAAACTTTTTATGCAAAAAAAATTAACAGACTTAAAAAAAACACTACATAGTTAAACATAAATGAAATTCGGAAATCGGTGGCATCAATCGAACCGGTGTTACATGGGACTGAAACATAACTGACGAAATGTAAGTGTGTTTAATAAATATAAATTAATAATAGAGTAAATAAGAAGAAATACTTTATTAATAAAATACTTTTTCCTATTAATATGCACTTTTATTAATTTATATTTATTTAAAAAAAAAAACTATACTTTATTAAAATTTATTTTCTATTTTTTTATAGTTTTCTATAAAAAGCGTGTTTTTGAAACTATTATTTATTTTCTATTTTGTAGTTTGGCTAACTACAGAAGCGTGTGTTCTTTCAATCTACTATGAATTCTGTGATTGTAATTATAGCTGTGCACTTCTGGAAATGCGTTCTGGAAAAACAGACTGGATCATACGTCGGTGGCACAATCAGTCTTTGATGTTTACCAGCTACAATCTTCTTTGTAAGAAGGTACGTTATTTTCCATAGTGTTTAAACGAAAATGAAGACGATATAGTTATTTATTAACACTCAAAGCAAGTTTGAGTGGCTCGTGGCCATATCGCGCAGATCGATCCTCTCGCGAAGTTCAGGCACGCCTATTGCGGTCAAGTGGTGAGACAAGGCATAAACAAAGTATTTTTAACATTCCATAAATATTTCAATTCGTCGTGGTCAGATAGGCTGCCGCTTCACGTAAAATTATTAATATGCAGCTGCATCCGGTAAGACGGTACATGACCCCAATATGCTTGGGAAAGGGCTCTGCACATATGATAGAATCTCTTTATTATGTGCACCATAAAAATTATAGGTAAGTTTAAAATGTAGAAAGAACATTTTACAAGGGGCGATACATTGGGCAGGGTGGGTGTGTTATGATGTTGTGGTTAGATACTACATGGGCCTTTTCTTTATAAAACTAGAAGATTTCATTGATCCGCGTTTTAGATGACAGCCCACTGCCTCTTGAAAACAGGTAGCCTGTGTTCCAGGAGTGGGAACATTATATTTTACAGTTAATTAGAGTCAATTAGGTAAAATCTAAGGATTTTTGCAGGGCAGTATCAGGTTGTCTGTTGATCGAAATATGATTGGCAGTCGCAACAAATACGTACATGAATAATACAATAATAAGAATTAATAAAAATAAATAAATTAATACAGAATTGTAATCATTAAAATGATCAATACAATCCAGCTAAGGAATTGACACATTTACCAAACAAAGCTCAGTCCTTGAAGTTGCTCTATGTAAAATACTGGTAGTCAGCTGCATCCGATTAGACTGGAAGCCGACCCCGACATAGTTGGAAAAAGCTTAGGCAAATGCTGAAGTTACGCCAAACCTACACTGGTAAGCGGGATTGTCCGAAAGGGTTACCGCTACCCCGGAACATAAAGGACTGAGGAAGGAACATGGACCCATCCATGTTCCTTCCTCAGTCCTCAGTTTAGTCAGTAAAAGTCTGACGCTCCCTTCCGCTCCACCCAGAGCGGGAAGAGTCATTTGATGATTTCCACCCTCAAAAAAAAAGGCCCAAACCCACATCATTGATTTTCTCTACAGCTTTCAATTTCTCCAAAATCAAATTCAATTACGGTACCAAGAAGGGAAGGTATTCTCGGTAAACGGTCATACCCAAAAACTTTCATTCGGATAATTAAATCCGGATTCCAATGATCTGATTTTCATAATATTATTGAGACACCTGAATAATAAAGTTCAGAAGATCTACACCTTGCAGGTTTTGATTTTTTGATGTGGCAACAAAATGGTGGACACGGCATGCCCATACTTCTTCTACAACAGTATATTAGGTTGACAGCAGTGATAGTCTAGTGGTGTGACCGTCTGACTGCCAAGTCATAGATCTCGAATTTGAACCACGCAAGGCACGCCTCTGATTTTACAGATTGATGTGCGAATTATATAATTATCACTTGTTTAAAATCGGTCAAGGAAACCAGTATGTCTGAAAGATATTGTGAAGCTAAGTCCGAGGCCCATAGGCAGCATAAAAACTCTGACACCAGGTTAGTCACTAACCACACGAAAAGAAGAAGAAGTGTGCTAGGTTAAACAAGGGTCATACTTTTAGGGGGTATGGAAATAAACAACTTCGACTATGGGACCAACTCTGAAATATGAAAAAAAAATATCAGCTGTTCCATACATTTTGACGAATTATGCGAACATAAATGTACTGACGCCAGCACATCAAGCTATCCCTAACTGTCAAATTCTCTCAATTAAAAATCAACCTTATGCCTTTGCAATAAAGTTGAAATACTATCAAAGAAATTTGACAGATTGTGGTAGTTTGATGTGCTGGCCTCTGTACTAAACAGCTGACTTTTTTTTATGAGTTCAGATTACATTATAGTGACAGCACGCTATATTAATATGAAAAAAGTTTCATGATCATTTCATTATCTTCCTACCCTTGTCATGTTACTTGGAGTTGTCGCAACACGTTTTGTTTTTCCGTTATCCCCTGTCAACCGACACGCTATCATTCACCGGCCGACTGCCGACCGCCATATTGCTACTTCCATATTAAAATCTGAAACGTCGTCTTTAAGTGTATTTTAACGGCGTAGCCCAAAAGGAGGGTGTTTGAGCACGTTTAATCTGTCTTCATCTATACAAATAATTAAACTGAAGAGTTTGTGTGTTTTGTGTGTTTCAATATACCAATCTCAACGTAGAATCACCAATCGGATTTGATAGCCGAATGCTTGAGAAAGGAAAGCGTCAACATCGACTTTGTTGAAGGTTTAACATCAGCTACGGCCCTTAGGAGTCGAGTATAAAGAAGAAAGATTAGAAATAACGCTAATCAAAAACGAGCTAATAGCGCAGGCAAGCAATAAGATGCGTCGGGGTTCGAAATTATGCGCGTACTGTTACAAGGATGCGCCATTAACACGTTGCCTGTCCGTGCATTATATATAATGCATTTTTGGCTGCTGCTGTGACGTCCGTGCTTTATCGGTAATGCACGAGCCTAATCCCTTTGAATGGGGTTTTGTAGTTGCTGAATTTCAGTAAATTCAAAAGTTTTATTGAAAATATTTGTAAATTCTTTATAAGTACAGACGCCTGCACATCAAGCTATCCCTAACTGTCAAATTTTCTCAATTAAATATGAACCTTATGTTTTTGCAATAAAGTTGAAATACTATCAAGGAAATTTGACAGATTGTGGTAACTTGATGTGCTGGCCTCTGTACATAAAATGAAACAGATTGGCCGAAAAAAAAAATTGGACGTCACGACAACCTTATCCAAAGTACTCTGGACAGGCAACGTGGCTCGTTAATTATTTTTAGAATTTGTATTACCATACCTTCTGTCATATTAATTATATTACCAAGAATGCAATGTATTGTGACCACCCGCTTGGCAAATCAATTCATATTTATTTTGTGGTTTGTGAGTTACTCGTATAAATATACAAAAGTGTTTGACTGTCAAAATGCAGGTCTTGAAATTTTTTTTGTCAGTCTGAAAATCTGATTGTGAATATTGCCCGATTTGCAAAGTAGGTAATTTGTATATTCGAAAATATCAAAGCCTAGTTTTCATATTAACAAATAATAATCCCTCAAGACTTTTAGTCCCTAAAATTGAAATAAAGTGAGTGGCAAAGACTTCCCTAAGTTAATAAATCTCTTAAGTACCGTTGGCTTGCGTATTAAGTTTTTCAGTTCCTAAAAATTCCAATAGAAGAAGAAAAATATTGTCAAAATTAAAACCCACTAAAACGTGATTGGATATTTTAGTAGAATCATGTTTACGAATCGAACAGATCATTCCATCCCCCTTTTCAATGAGACGAAATTTCTTAAGGCAATCTAAAACAGTCCACATCTAATAGTCCTCTACAGGCTGTTTTAAAGAACGTCCTGCGTTTACGATATTGTATGTTTTTTTAACTATCCAAATAATAATAATAATATCCTTGGACATTTCACACAGCGCCATATCGTCCCAAGCTAAGCAACCTAATGCTTGTGTTATGGTAACGAGATGGCTGATATACTACATATAATATAATTATTTTTTTTGTAAATACATACATATTATAGATAGAAAACACCCAGTAATCTGCTATTTTGTAGGTTTTGGCAAGCCAGTCGTTATGGAGGAAAGCGGGCCACCCCTGCCCCTTCCGGATCAGCAGGAAAGCGTTACCGCTACAACGGAACATAAATGACTCAGGAAAGAACATGGATGGGTTTTAGTCAGTAAGGGTCTGACACTCCATTCCGCTCCACCTAGAGCACGCGACAACAGTCATTTGATGATTTCCCACCTTGTATTAAACACTGGTTCTAAGTGGTTTAAGATAGAAGATAAAAGTCTTTGCCTTTCGGTGACTTGCAACAATACCAGGGGGCCAAGACAAAGTCACATTTTTATTAACTATAACGAAATTAAATAAATCTGAAATGTATGGAATTGGCATAAGCTTTCGAAATGTCACGTGATCAATCGTTTTCGATCGCTAAGTGCTAGACAATGTCAAATTGTGTAATGAAAACGAAACTCGGTCAATATTCCCATACAAATGCGTTGAAAAGTGGCGTTCTTGACAATCCAAATCGCTGAGATAACGAATTGTTTGACTAATAATTTTCGACATCGAGTCGTCTCGCAGCGATTGACACTTGTTTAGGTCCTAGGCGACTTGACAATTTTTACGCATGATATTTATCATTTTTGTGCCTCGCCACTCACTAACTAGTTATACATGTACCGTCGCCAGCGCACAAAGTTATACAAAACTGTCAAACTCTTAACGATTTCAAACCATAAACTGTTGATTGTTAAGTTGAAAATCGACTTCGACTACTAGCCTAACTTAACCCCCGAACAACGCAGTGCCTAAAACTTAACCTTCTGTTGTTACTTTACGTAATCTTACGGTTACCGCTCCCGTGACATTTCGGTCACGCGAACCCTCAAGTAGAATTATTGCCAATTTAGCGGTTTTTCCTTAATCGTTTAATACTGTTACTGAATTATTATCGTTGCGTGGGCAGATGGCTTTTAATATAACAAATTAGGATATAAATAGACTCATGTCGAGTTTGGTAACTTTTACCTTTGAGGTTTGGACCGTTGCTAAGGCCCAATATAACTGGCCCTCTTTTTTCGTGCGAGGTAAAAAAGGGTGCATTGTAATATTTATATCGCGTTTAAATCTGTAGAGGATTCTATCAATAGTTCAGCGATGACCGATCACGTATGCTTCCTGCCTTGCACCGATTTTGTATCATATAACTGTAAACGGCTAGTTGACACATCCCGTGACCCAAGGGCTGTTTTTTACCTTGGCCAGAGGCTTAGCATTGCTATACATCGTGGTAATCCCGCCAGTCTCTTGGGTACATTACCAGTCAACAGCGATACGGAGGACTTTTTCGACGCCGTATTTTAGTTAGTTATTAATTTAAAAACTTGTACATACTATATTCTTTTTTAGTTTTTGATATAAATTATATATTGTATATACCATTTTACTTACTTAATTGTAGTGCAATGTTACATCAAAATATTTGTAAAATATTGTGTTTATTCAACAATAACTTGATGCAGGCTAGAATACAGAATGTAGCGCTGCCGTACAGTTCACAAAAAAAAAGATGAAAATAAAGAAAGAAGAAAGATGGGGTTATTATGATACATCTTAAGCTACTCACAAACGAGCCACAGACTGCGGCCACATATAGCCTAACGACAAGCAGGTCACTTGCTTTTATTTTACGTTTTTTAAACAGTTCCATAACTCAGTACTTAAATTGATTCGTTTTTCAAATTGAATTCGAGTCAGCAGGTTGCTGCAAATTAAACCTAACAATGTCATCATCATCATGAGATTGGTTGGTCGTTCAAACAAGTGTTGAACTACCAACCAATATTTATCGTTTTGGGGTGGAAAGTCCTCATTGATATCCTCCACCATGGGGGCGGTGGGGTTTGTCAGACTCTTACTGACTAACAACCACCTGATGATTCATCTCACACCTCCGTCGGGGGGTCGTGAGAACGCGCTATCTTTCCACAACCCCCGACTGATGTACCACCATTTAAATCCAAACCAAATACAGTGGTGTTCAATCAGCCCCATAACGCTCCATTTTCCAGCACACCTACACCACAGGAACAAAATTTAGGCCACTGACATTTCTATTCGCGTGACCTACATTAATTTAGACACGTACAAAACCACGAATGGCTCGGTGGTCTAATGGTCGTAAGCGTTACTGCTGAGTACGAAGTTTTGGGTTCTATTCCCAGGTCGGTCAAAATGTTCAATTTTTTATTTGTTGGATACGAGGCTTTTGGCCACTTAAAATGTTCTTTCTTTGTTCTGTGCGTTTTGTATGTGCGGAATATTAAATTTTTCTTACATTGGTTTTTCTCTTTTTGGAATTTCTCAGTAGCAGCCCGGAGTCTGGATTTGTGCCCGGTTGATGGTAATACTACTCTGTCAAGAAAGTACCGGGAAAAGATCAATAATACACAAAATGTTTTGTTATTCATCCAAATTTATTTTATCACCTTCAAAGTATGCTCCTTTAGAAACGATACACTTGCGCCAACGAATAATCCATTCATCAAAACATTTTTTAAACGCTGCTTCCGGAATTGAGTTCAGTTCTCGCCGCGAATTCTCCTTTATGTCTTCTATCGATTGAAAACGGGTGCCACGAAGGGGTAATTTGAGTTTAGGAAAAAGAAAAAAGTCAGCAGGAGCCATATCTGGTGAATATGGTGGTTGCTGGATGGTATTTGTTGAGTGTTTGGTCAAAAATTCGTTCACAATGATAGCCTTGTGCGAAGGCGCATTGTCGTGGTGCAAAATCCAAGAATTTTCTTTCCACAAATCTGGCCTTTTTCGTCGAATTTGCTCTCTTAAACGCCGCATAACGCTCAAATAATATTCTTTATTTACCGTTAGACCTTCCGGTAATCTGAATTCAGAGTGCACAACACCGCGATAGTCAAAGAAAACAGTCAACATGACTTTGACTTTTGATCGACTTTGGCGTGGTTTTTTCGGTTTCGGTTCAGTTGGAAGGCGCCACTCCGAAGCTTGTTGACTAGTTTGCATGTCAAACTCGTAAACCCACGTCTCGTCACCAGTAACAATGCGTTTCATGAATGTTGGGTCCGAACTGACTCGTTCTAGCATGTCCTCAGCGACTTTCATGCGATTGAGTTTTTAGAGAAAATTCAGATCTTTTGGGACTAGCCGAGCAGCAACATGTTTCATACCCAAATTATTAGTTAAAATGGTACGGATCGACTCGTGAGATACAGAAAGTTCGGCGGCTATCTCTCTCAGAGTTGAATGGATTTTCAGTCACTATTTTCTTCACTTTTGCGATGTTAACTTCAGTTGCAGACGTTGACGGCCTACCAGAGCGAGGCAAATCTTCCATCACATCTCGACCGCTTTTGAACGCTTTGAACCACTCATAAGCACTTGAGTTTTTGATAAAGTCGATTCACCGTAAGCCTTCTGTAACATTTTCAGTGACTTCGAACACGAAATTCCATTGGCGATGCAAAATTTAAGACAAACTCTTTGTTCGATATTTTTGTCCATTATGAAATTCGCAATACACTCTATATAATGATATTACTAAAACCAGCACTGTATTTAATATAAATAACAGATGCAACTCAAACTCCGCGCCAAAATGGAAAACAGTTGTGCCAATCTAACAACTACAAAAAAACAAAAATTTGAATTTGGAACCATGAACAAATCATCCATTCCCGATACTTTTTTGACTGAATGTAGATGTACCTGATATAATCTTGAATGGTACCCCTTTAAAAAGGGTTACTAAATTTAAGTATCTAGGTCATTGGGTCACTGAGGATGTAAAGGACAGTACTGACATTGAGAGAGAACGCAGGTCGTTGTCTGTTCGATGTAATATGCTGGCTCGCAGGTTTGCACGCTGTACAACACAAGTAAAGGTAACGCTTTATAAGGCATACTGTCAATCCTTTTACACGTGCAGCCTGTGGGTTGACTATTTGCAGAGAGCATACAATGACTTGCGATTGCAGTATAACAATGCGTTCAGGATGCTGATGCCGCAGTATTGCAGTGCCTCGGGCATGTTTGCCGAGGCCAACGTCGACAGCTTTGCGGCAATCATGCGCAAACGTTGCACCTCGACCCTAACTCGCATACGAGCTAGTTCCAACAGCATCTTGAGCGTATTGTCGGACCGGTGGGATTCTCCGATGCTGGAGCGCTGGATGCGGCTGCACGCAGTGAAGTAGCATACATGCGTTCTGGTGTCTGATTGTGCTAAAATCTTTTTTTTTTTTTGTTATTATATTTGTTTTGTTTACTAACGTAAGTATTTTTAAAGTATTTTCGTGTTACTAACAATTTATATGGAGAAATCTGAATTAAAATATTATTATTATTATTAATAGGCTGGCCCCCTACTAGATGGGACTTAAAAATAACTGTCAAAATGCAAGTGTTCAATAATTACACCACAAATAATGATAAGTTACATACAATATCCTCCACAGATAATTTTGCTTGTATCATAATACAATTTCTCGCAACGATCTGATATCCCAAAATGACACAAATATGATTATGTTATTTGCCGAGCGTTCGTGTTGCTGTTATAGCCCTGGCGGCGATGAGTATGTTCGACTGATAGGTATGAACCTGGGGTTAAAATGAATGTGATAATACAATCATGTAATAAAGCACCAAATTATAGACTGTCTTCCTGAACAACATCTGCCTAGCCTTTTCCCAACCATGTTGGGGTCGGCTTCCAGTCTAACCGAATGCAGCTGAATACCGTACCGAACTGTATTTTACATGGAGCGACTGCCTATCTGACCTCCACAACCTAGTCAGTAACTGGGTATTAATTACTATACCCTTGGTAGGACTGTCTGTCAGACTTTCGGGCTTCTGTCTACCCATAACGACTGCTGAAGATCCACCAGCGACAGCTGGGACCAACGGCTTAACGTGTTTTCCGAGGCCAGGAGGAGTCTCGGTTTGTACAGATGGTCACTCATCCATGGACCAACCTCGGCATACGTAGCTTAACCAGATGGAATGATCCATGCGGCTAAACTATTTTCCTGAACAATGGTTGGTAATTTAGTAAATATAAAACTAAGCTAAGCTTAGCTCTTAAAGATTTCGCCTCAAAGAAAATGATCCATTTGTTTATCGAATTGACTCTACGTCAGTTTGCCTTGATAGAGAGCAGTCAATGAATTGTCTTTCTCCTTTTCGTGTGATTATTAACTAAACTGGTGTCAGAGTTTTTATGCTGCCCATGAGCGTCTGACTTAACTCCACATGCTTTTAAAAAATATCTCTAAGGAACATGGATGGGTTTTAGTCACTAAGAGTCTGACACTCTCTCCCGCTCTACCCAGAGCGGGAGCAGTCATTGAATGATTTCCCAGCCTTAAAAAAAGTAGTTAAATAACTAAACAATGAAACTCCCTGAATTCACAATCCTAGGTTTTTTTAACAAAAGTGTAAAGAAACTCCAAGTCATCGTTTAACTTGGATGTAGAAGTTTTTCTCAGAAAGTATCTTTAAGAACCCGTGAAAGAAGTACCCCTTCTGCTTTCGTGCATTTTGAATTCTCAAGTAACTGTTAGATATCCAAGTAAACTTACACTGCGATTTTCTATCTCATTTGAATTTCGACATTTTGTGAGGTGGGAAGTGGTATCTATTGTACTGGATTTTGTTAAGTGAATGAGAAAGATTAATACTCAATAGGTTTATTGCATTCCACAATGTGAACTTAGGTGGTAGGAACATAAGAATAAACTTTTAGTTTTAGAGCACTGTGGGCCCTATCGGGCAAAACAAAATAATAATTAGGATTAGGATTATTTGATTTTGTTGCGAGAACTGCATGGGACAAAAAGAGTGATGAATGGTGATTTTTTTTTTAAAGAAAGGGGGAGAATATTCAGAGAAAACTAGGATTGATCAGGTAAGGGATAATATACCTAAAATTATAATCAGCTAAAGATCTTCCCACAGCTGGGACACAGATCTCCTCTCTTCGAGAGCGAATGGGCCTTGATTCACTGCTTAAATTATATGTTCTGCCCATGACAGCATCCGCGCGATTGTCTAGGTCCCGCCCCGTCAACGTAAAAGTAAAATCATTTATTTAAATTTATCGTCATCATTATAGTCGCATTGCATCTGCCCGCTTGATTACTTCCTTAGTGTTCTTTCAGATTTTTGCTTGGCTCTTTAGGATACTAACTTGATGTTAAACAGCCTATATCATTTCTTAGGAATTGGGTTATGAAATGCAAATAGTTTTTATTTATTCCGACTGGTATTTCCAGACATAAGCGTGTCCAAACAAACAAACTTTTCAGTCTTATTATAACTATACTATAAAAGATAGGTAGATAACAAAATTCGTTTGCGCAAACGAAATAACAAAAGTTAGTATAATACATTTAACACAACGGAACTTTGCTCATACAATTTCATGTTTATAGGTTGCACCGGCTGGTAGTAGCATTTTCAACTCAGCCTTTATTAAAACCTCCATGCGAATAAACTAAACAGAACTATGCGGAAATTCTTAATTATAAAGGTCCCACGTGGATTTTATAGAGAGGAATAAACCACAGTTTATTAACATGGGTATTGCAAAGCCTTAAGGACTTTTAAACAAAGAAGGCCGGGAGGTGTCGTCACATCCGGTTGCAACGGAGCTCCTTGCGCTGTATATTAATTATGTATTAATACAAATCTATATAGTACGGCCTCAAGTTTCAAGTGCCCAAATTTTTTTTTTTTTTTAAACTTGGCACTTTAAACTAACTTTTAAGCATAACCTTTTTCCTTACGAGCCGATGGGGCCTAGACAAGTGTCAATCACTCCGTGTCGATTCGATTTCGAAAATTTTTGATCGAACAACTCATTATCTCAGCGAATCAGACTGTCTTGGACGCAACTTGTCAACGCATTTGTATGGGAATACTGATTGAATTTCGTTACACAATTTGACAGTGTCTAGCACATAGCAACCGAAAACGATTGATCACGTGACATTTCGAAAGCTTATGCCAATTCCATACATTTTGGATTTATCTAATTTCGTTATCGTTAATGAAAATTTGACTTTGTCTACTTTGACTACCGCCAGTCACGTGAACTTTCAGCTTTGTTTCAAAAAGCACTGGACCGCGTTACCGTACCTACTTTTTACTCTACTGCCCGACAGCAAAGACAGAGCTGTTTTGTCACGTATACATAACTATATCTATGTATGTGGGATTCTTTATACACTCGAAGCATCTTAATTACGGCTGGATGAAATTTAATGCAGGAGGTGTGCATTCACTCGGCTAGGTTTTGATTTTATGAAATTAAATGTTCAAGCAGTCTGGTGCAGATTGTGGGAGTTATTTTTCATTGAGTAAGACATTTATATAATGCCTAAAGAACGTGTTCTTTTAGAATCATAGTACTGTCATTAGAGGCTCTATGCGTCAGGTCTAGTAGAGCAAGTTTAACGTGACAAACGATGATGGCGACGACGAACGACGATGTGTATGATATGGTTGTTTGTTTGTTTGTGAAGGGGTATTTTGTTCAGTTATATCAGAGATTATACTCCTCTAATCGTATCAGACTGCTCGAAAAGTGATCTTGTATTAAGTTTTTTTGTTGCTGTTAAGTTTTTTTTTTCTGGTGAACTGTTTGAGCATAACTCTATCACATATTATAATCGCCGCTTTTCTTCGTTCTCTTCATTTTAATTCCTTTTTATTTTTTGGTTACTGTAGTACGCTCTTCTAGATCTGGGCCGAGTATTTCCATTTTTTCTGTAGAAAATTGTTTGCCAAATTTTCATTTGCCAACCAACGTTTCGCAGAATTTTATTCCGCCGAATAATCATTTGCCAACTTATCATATAATTTTGTTTTATTTCCCAACCTCACAGTTACCAACTGTACGTTTGGTCTGCTTTTCATAATGATACTTTTTAAAATGCCAACTTTCATTTAGCAGAATTTTTTGTTTGCGTAATATTCTAATAATAGAATACGGCAAAGAACACGGTATTGTAGAGGATGGAAGATCCTCTACTAAGGGGGCTCAGTGGTAGAGCGTGTAATGTGTGAGGGGCTTCTAGTATTACGAAGAGAAACCCGTAATAAATTCAACGAATCAATATATTTTCACTTTGTTATAACGAATACATCTGTCTAGGCGCGCTGCCAGACGTAAAGTCTAGAATCTACGTAAAAACCTATCTAGCTTTTTATTCATTTGAAAGGTTCGAATGCCGTCAGATATTTACCAGCCATGTATAACATAAGGTTTTACTCTAAGGCTCTACATCAGCTACGCCCCCCTTGAGTAAAAGGGAACACTTAGTTTTAAAATAACTAAGCCCTTTTACTCTTGGCATTCGAATCTATCTATTCCTACTCCTACCTAGCCTAACATTAAGAATTTACCTAACCCCAGGAGAATCTACATGTGAGGTCTGGCCTTTGCAAAGGCAGGCTCAACTCTGGCAAAGCGAATCTTACGACATCACAAGAGTCCATGAATGCATTAATGTGTGCCAATGTGCACACAAACTAACGCTAGGCCAGTTTGAACCCCACTGCACCAAAACCCGGGGCAAAGGGTGCAGCCAGCCTTCTAAAACAAACAATGATATGAAGGTTCATATCGACCCTGAAGGGGTTGACTGCAAAGAAGACTAGACGTCGGCATCCTACACTCCGTCGAACGCTATTGCGTCAGAGAGAGGGAAAGACTGAGACGAAAAGGCTACCAATAAAAACATTTCATGCCCACACTCCAGATGTGAAACTACCATACGGGTACCAAGATATGGGTACCCCATCCTCAGTTAGACCAATTGTGTCAACCTGACACACTTTGCAAGGCTACGCCCCGTTAGCAAAGTAGGCCTCAACTCAGGACGGGTGTCACCCCTTCTCTCACGACAAATAAAATATAAAATATGTTGAAATGCTCTGGAGCACGATCATGCTAATCTGCTAAGGCACTAGAGAAATAAGAAGACGAAGTGTCGCTCCCCCTGACGCTTTGACGCGGCGAGGTGTGACATTCCACACGCTCACCCAGCCGCATCTCATTCATTTTTGATCACCATATGCAATAAATACAAAGAAACATGCATCAATAATCTATATCTTACAACTTAGCTAAAATAATGAATCCAACACGTTTACAACTACATGACATCGTCATGACTGACATGTCGACAGATGACATCTAAGTATTGCCAATTAAATCCTAACATAAAAAGGTTTTAATCTATTTACATGTATAATGTCTTTGCTCCTTCTATTCAATCTGATAACATAATTTACATTCGATAATCTCCGAACTATTTGATAAGGGCCCTTATATAACCTACATAATTTTAGGCTCTTATCAGTTACTCGCCTCGGCGTATAAACCATAACCAACTGATTTGGCACAAAGTTTTTTATCTTTGCTCTCTTATCGTAAGCCGCTTTCTGCTTAACTTGCGCCTTTTTTATGTTATTTATAGCAAAATTGATTAGAGCATTATGCTGACTACGTCGCTGCGCATAATCATTAGTCCCCCCCCGGTCATTATTGTTAACTATCATGTCGGTTCGAAATAAAGGCTCCCTAGCAAACATCAACATGAAGGGCGAGATTCTAGTGCTTGATTGTTTACTGGAATTATAAGCATAACACACCAATGGAATATAGCTACACCAATTCCGCTGATCAGCAGAGACATACATAGACATGTCAACAAGTGACAAATATGTCTAAAATTGACAATTAATAATCAACATAAAAAAGAAAAGTCCTTAATCTATTTAGCTGTAAAAAGTTTTTGTTCGCTACTACTTATCTCAAAAATTATGCAGCGACATGATATGAAAACTATTTGGAGTCGTAATTATATAATTCTAAAAAGTAAAAATTTCCATCTACTAAAAATGTTTCGAAACCTCTTTTTATTTGATTCTGTAAACCCGTTATGCAAAAATGAAAATTTATTTATAAAAAGTTTATGAGATTTCCTATGACCTCTTTTGGTCATAATTTTTGGAGACAAACTTTTTCATTTTAATTTTTCTGACATACAAAGTCATATTCTGAAAACGTCTAAATCTGAAATTGACATTATTTTTATATGTCACAGAGCCGTTCAAGAAAATTTTATTTCTATGTTTATTTTTCTTTTTAGCATTACAAATTGTTTTAATTCTAGCTTTAACCATGCGCCGTTGTATGAACAAGTTACGATAAGTGTTTGTCACCACCATCGCTGAAGAACTAACAAAATGCTCACTCTCCTCCGCCTCTAACTTTGAAAACTCTAACGTTGAAGATTCAATAAATGGTTCATTTTCCTTCATCTGCACCATTTCGCTTCTCAATGTATGTGACTCCGCGTCAACCACAACCAACTCTTGGACACTTACATCCAATGAAATGGATATGAGACCATCTTCATCAACACGATCAACAGCGATGTTATTTTTATTTAGTTTTACATCGTGATCATGGTAATATTCATCATTATACTCTGAAACAGAATCATGATCATTAATAACAGGACTGGACCGACCCGATTCGTCCAGTTCTTCCTCGTGTTCTGACTCGAACACTTCGGTCTCCTCATCCACATCACAGCTGTCTAGGCAGCTTCGCACGTCAGCGCCAACAACATCATCAACGTCGTCATCAACACTGCTCACAACATCATCATCATCACTGCTCACAAGGCAGCTTGGCTCCGTAACTAGCACCTTCTCTTCTGTTGCGCTAGAAATTACAACAGCATCAACACACATATTTACAAAATTATCCTGTCCGCACTCCTCAGACAGCTCTTGCGTTGCGCTAGGTGGGACAACATCCTCCACAACAACATTTGTTACAGTGTCCTGCACAACAGGAACACACACTCCCTTGTGCACTCTGCACGGGAACTCCTTCCTCAGTGCGTCACACATTGCCTCGAAACTGATCTCTTGATCATTATATAATATCGTGGAATAATAAATGCGGGCTGGACCCTGCATAAATGCGCCCATAATCAGAGCCCAATTGCTCTTTATCCACTTCTTATCTATTGCTAACACTTTAAATTCGGCTAAGAAATCTTCAAAGCATACGCCGTTGTAGGCGGAATAAATAATCATGGTCTCCATGGTAACCATTATTACGAAACTATAAAAACCACTTGGCTTTGAATATCCAGGCGTTGTTTCATTCGCCTGCTTTAATCGCTTTGCTTCATATATACGACTAGGGCGTCGTTTTTACTATACTGCACACCACTAACAGGATGCATAGAATGCCCGTTATACGGTTTTCTCCATATATTTCGTATTTTATAACATTTTATTCGTGCAGATATTATACGGTTCTGCACACACCAAAAAACAAACGAGCGGGATCGTACCGCGTCTTCTGTGGAGACTCTGGCGTACTCCACCAAAATGTAGAGGATGGAAGATCCTCTACTAAGGGGGCTCAGTGGTAGAGCGTGTAATGTGTGAGGGGCTTCTAGTATTACGAAGAGAAACCCGTAATAAATTCAACGAATCAATATATTTTCACTTTGTTATAACGAATACATCTGTCTAGGCGCGCTGCCAGACGTAAAGTCTAGAATCTACGTAAAAACCTATCTAGCTTTTTATTCATTTGAAAGGTTCGAATGCCGTCAGATATTTACCAGCCATGTATAACATAAGGTTTTACTCTAAGGCTCTACAGTATTAATCTTGCTCTAAAAGTATGTGTGTTAGATTTCGAAAAAGCTGCAATTCTGAGTCTTCGATCAAATTTTGAAGAAATTTATTTACAAGGATGCCATTTTCATTTGGGACAAATTATATACAGGTAGTTATTGTAATTTTTTTTTTTACTTTAACAATATATGACCTAACCTAACTGTTTCCTTTTACAAAAGCGATTCGCTTCTGGCACATCGCCGGCCGCTGCCGCGGCACGCTCGCTTCGCTCGCTCGGCACGTGCGTGGTTTGTCATACTCTAACCTAACCTAACCTAACTTAACTGTTTCTTTTTACAAAAGCGATTCGCTTCTGGCACATCGCCGGCCGCTGCCGCGGCACGCTCGCTTCGCTCGCTCGGCTCGTGCGTTGTTTGTCATACTCTAACCTAACCTAACTTAACTGTTTCTTTTTACAAAAGCGATTCGCTTCTGGCACACCGCTGCCGCGGCACTAACCTAACCTATCGTAACATCGCTAACAACCTTACACTTCTGTTGTATACTTATTAAAAAAAAATTGTTTTAGGCAAGTTCAAGAACAGGGTTTCGCTAAAAGATACGCAAGCGACATACAGTTTAATAAAGAAGTAAAGTGTTTGTTAGCACTCAGTTTTCTGGAGGTATCTGAAATATACGTATATTTCAACAGCATCCAAAAAAGTATTGTTGTGCATTGCTGCCAATTTAAAGATTTAATGTTATTTTTGAGATTAAAAAAAATTAGAATAAAAAAAATTAAAAAAATTTTACATAATTTTTTTATTTTACATAAAAAAATTATGTAAAATTAGTTTATTTTTTACCATTATATGAAAAGGGAATTGTTACACTGACCAAACGTCATTCGTCTAACAGTTGTGTGGCCTAGTGAAATGGTTGACAAATGATAAATGTCCCAAACGTTTTGTGTCAGTATAATAATCGGCTTAACAATAATTCTATCAAATGAAACGTTGTCACACAAAAATTTGCTAATCATTAGTTGTCAAAGTGAAACATCGGCGAAGCGTTGGTTGGCAAGTGAAAATTTGGCAATCAATTTTCTGCGAAAAGGCAGGACACCCTGTTTATGGCAATAAAGGATTTTTTTATTTCAATGTAAAAAAAGGGGGTCTTATGGCTAAGTAATAACAGTCGCACGTGTCAATCGATCGGGTTAAGCTACAATTGCCGCGGTTGGTCCGTGGATGAGCTACCATCTATACATACCAAGCCTCTCCGAGCCTCGAAAAGTATGTTAAACCGTTGGTCCTTGATGGCATTCGTCAATGTGTTACAGTCGTCAGCTGTCAGAAGCTCAAAAGTCTGACGAACAGTCTTACCAAGTGACATCGTATTACCCAGTAACTGGGTTGTGGAGGTCAGATAGGCAGTCGATCTTTGTAAAATATATATATCCAGCTGCAACCAGTTAGACTGGAAGCCGACAGCCACAGATTGTGTGATTGATGCTATGGGAAAAAAGTATTAACCATGTAGGCTATTTATTAAAGTATAGCCACTCGTAGAGGCCATTGCACTCCACTTTTTATTACTTAATTTACAATTATTAAAAATGTGTCTTTAAGTCTGGTATTAATAGTACCTAATGTTCTATGATTGAATGGCTAAACATAAAGAGAGTATGAAAATATTTTGCCAAGCCATGTTCGAAGTCGGTTCACACAGGCGAACGTTTTCGACTGGCATTTGACACATTGATGAATGGAGTGTTTGGCCTGATACATTGTGTTACGAGCCCTTGATCGCTCCATCTTGTAACAAATATCCCCAGTGAAGACGCCAGCACATCAACCTATCCCAAACTGTCATGTTTTCCCAATTCAATATGAAGTTTACTTTTTTGAAATAAAGTTGAAAACCAATTAAAGAAATTTGACAGATTGATTTGCTGGCCTCTGTACATGAATTCTAATACATTCAGGAGCAAAAGACACAGGGTATCACCAAGTATTAGATGTGCTTAAATGCTGTCTATTATTTTCATTGCGTAGCCAATGCGCTACGACGTAGCAGATGTGCTACGGCGTAGCATTTAGCCCGCATATTGGTCGTACCGCATCTACAGTACATAACCAGCTTGTATCTAAGATAGGCAGAGGTGCACCTATTTGGAATTTCTCACTAGTGGCCTGGATTTGTGCCCGGTTGATGGCAATAGGCTCGCCCCCTATTACATGGGACTTAAACATAACTGTCAAAATGTTGGTATACTATGGGTACTCCCCTGCCTAACCCTTCAGGGTATACAATCGTGATGTTACGTTATTATGTTTTAAATCCAATAAAGTGTGAACAAAAAAGTTTAATTTAAAACAAAGTTGCGCTAATTTGTGGTAGTTCGTGATAGAAACTTTTCTAATTTGGTTCGTAGATATCTTTTTCTAGTTTTAATTAGTTAAAATTAATGCGTTTGCTTATCTCCTAATTAATTTAAAATCAAATTTTGATTGCTTTTATTTTATCAAACCTTTGTAAAGATTAATTTTCTATTCATGATTCAATAGGCTTGATTGTCTTTGTTTTATTTATTTTTTTAGTTTTAATTAGTCGACTGCTACTGCCTCGTTGGTCGCAATCGATACTGCTGAGCATGAGGTCCTGGGTTCAATTCCTAGGTCGGGCAAAGTTTTAATGGGTCTCTCCATTGCGTTGGTGTCTGCTGGAAACTTGGCCAGAAGACTGGCAGCATTGCCACGTTGAATGGCAATGCTTATTACATAATTACATTAAATATAATCTGATAAATCAAAATCAATCTGCCTAGCCTTTTCCCAACTTTGGTTAGAGTGGAAGCCGGCACCTCAACGGCTTCCACTCTAACCGGATGCAGCGAATACCACTATTTTACATGACGCGACTGCCTATCTGACCTCCACAACCCAGTCAGTAACTGGGTAATAAGAAACCCCGTCGCAAGACTGGCTGTCAGACTTTCAGGTTTCTGACTACCCGTAACGAATGCAAAAGTTCCTCGAATATCAGCCGGGACCAACGGCTTAACGTGTTTTCCGAGACACGAAGGAGTCTCGATATGTAAAGATGGCCAAACATTCACGTATCAACCCCGGCAAGCGTAGCTTAACCTGATGGAATGATCCATGGGGCTGTTATTACTTAGCCATGAGTTCCTCAAAATAATAATAAATGTAATCTGATAATTCTTTCAATATTTACCTTTACCTTTACTATACTAAGTTAAGAAATAAGCGTTTTGAATGAACTTAAGATACTAAGCCAACTTCTCATAAATGGCACTTAGACAAAGTAATTGCTAAAGATTCAAAACCTGATAACGTTTATTACAGTTATTGTCTGGTAGGTATAAGATAGTACCAATTTTATTGGTGTCTTACGTGTCAAAGATAACACTTCTGTACTTAGTTTAGGTATGGGTATATAGAAGACTTGCTATGCACCACGGAGGAGCTCGCGGCTAAGTAACAAGAGCCGCACGGATCGATCCATCAAGTTAAGCTACGCTTGCCGGGATTGGCCGTAGATGGGTGACCATTTTTACATGCCGATACTCCTTCGTGCCTTGGAAAGCACGTTAACCCGTTGGTCCCGGCTGCCATTTGTGCATCTTTGACAGTCGTTACGGGTCGGCAGAAGCAATCTATTAAACCTGCATATTATTATTCCTTTCTTTATAGAAAAACTGACTGCTTACTTATGTAAGCAAAATAAATAGAAACTCATAAATCAACAGTAGTCCATCGTTTAATATTCTAACACTAAGTAAGCAAGGAAACGTCATGTTTGCATAAGATTTTAGTTAATTAACACTGGAGCATATCAGTTTATACTAAGCTAATCGTATGACGTCATAAGCAAACAGCACATCAATTAGCTCCCTGTTGAGACTTTACGTCTAAATTACGGAGTACTAGGTTTATCTCTAGGCTTCGTCCGTGTGGAGTTCTGTTGTATCGCAATATTGCAAGATATTTTTGAGACAAAGTAGCCTATGTCCTTCCCCGGGGTACAGATGCCAGCACATCAAGCTATCCCTAACTGTCAAATTTTCTCAATTAAAAATAAACCTTATGTCTTTGCAATAAAGTTGAAATACTATCAAAGAAATTTGACAGATTGTGGTAACTTGATGTGCTGGCCTCTGTACAATGTAACTCTCTGCCAAATTTTATCGAAATGCGTTTAAAAGTTTAGGTGTGAAAAGGTAACATGCAGGCAGAGTTACCTTCGAATTTTTATAGTGTGGATTAGATTTTGCTGTCGGATTCACGCGCGTGGTGGTCGAAATGTTTCTAGAGGAACTTGCTGCCGGGAGAAAATGTATCCTACGACCTAACCCACAGCATCTCTCTCAGTCACCAGGTAAGTTACTAGCCACGCGAAATGAAGAAGATAATCCAGATTACGGCCTATCTACCATATTATTATGTCTAATTTCATCGAAATCTGTAAAGCCGTTAAATCGTGAAACGGAACGGACAGTGACTGTTTTGCATTGACATATAATATTAGTTTGAAAGAAAAGAACACTTGCTGACTGGCTGGTTCTTTGGCCAAAGAATTAGCATTGCCATTCAACGTGGCCCGCTCTGGGTGGAGGGGAAGGGAGTGTCAGACTGTTACTGACTGAAACCCATCCATGTTCCTTCTCTAGCCCTTTATGTTGCGGGGTAGCGGTAACCCTTTCGAACAATCCCGCTAACCCTTCATTACTACTGCTCTCAAAACGGTGAAGGAAAACATCGTGAGGAAACACTTTCGGACAATTCCGCTTAAAGCTTTCACTACTTGAAACCACAAAGTTAAAAGGTTTAAAAACCTTTCGTGTTGACAAACGAAAATTACGACAAAATGTCTTCAAACTGTCAAGCAAAAGTGATACATCGATAAACAAATTGCCGTCGACGCTATTGAAAAGACTGTTATAAATTTAGCTGGTATTGACATGTCTAAATATATTGATAAAATATTTTATCGTAAGGGGATTAGATAGATTTATGAAATAATTTAGTCTTCGTTACATAATCGCAAAATAAAGTCAAGCGTTGATATTGAAATGATTTGATTTACTTAATATCAGTGAAAATAGATTTAATGTAAATTTAGGGAATTTGATTGATGAAAGCAAAAATTGCTAGTTAAATTGCTCGTAGGTATATTCAAATCACAACAGTTATTTCTATTCAGTCTTGTTAAATTCTATTACAAGGCAAAATTGATTTGATGTAACAATCGTTTCAAGAATCAATTTTTCTAGCTGTGGAGATATTTTAATAATTAATGTATTATTAGTACAATCATATGTATTTAATGAATTAGTACTGGAGTTTAAACTTTACATTGCACCGTGTAGGAGAGAGTCTGAAAAGCAAAAAGCAGCTGAATGAATTTGTATTAAAGGCAATCCGCCAAATCCCATACAAACAACCCTCAGCAGTCATTGGATGATTTCCCAGCCTTAAAAAAAAAAAAAGGCCTGGCCCAAAAGCAACGTTCTTATCTCAGATTTCAAAGTAATGACAGTAGAAATATTGTGAAGTATCACTATTGCCAAATTCGGTGGCTTTTACTTTTGAGAGTGGGAAATCATCAAATGTCCCATCCCGCTCTGGGTGGAGCGGAAGGGAGTGTCAGACTATTACTGACTAAAACCCATCCATGTTCCTTCCTTAGCCTTTGATATTCCGGGGTAGCGGTAACCTTTTCGGACAATCTCACTGACAAGTTACTTGGTATGACTGGCTGTCTGACTTTGGGCTTCTGACTAACAGAGATGCACAGACTAACATAGTCATGTTTGCAGTTTGCCCGGTGAAGTTTTTTAAACGCTAGATGTAAAAAACTACAGTTTTATGTAATAACTGCAAACATGTTGTTTTAAACCCATTTTTAATTCAGATAGTACAGACGCCAGCACATCAAGCTATCCCTAACTGTCAAATTTTCTCATTTAAAAATGAACCTTATGTCTTTGCAATAAAGTTGAAATACTATCAAAGAAATTTGACAGATTGTGGTAACTTGATGTGCTGGCCTCTGTACCTATGATTCCATGGGATGTTTTCAGATATTTCACGCGAGTGAACTCGCGGGCAAAAGCTAGTCTTCTCTTGAAGTAAGTGAGAAAAATACTTCATCTCGATCATTCATAACATCTCATCTATCATTCTATGCACATACCTTTACGACTTTCTCAAACTCAGTGTTATTTATTATGTGTCATAGTGCCCGGGAATTATTTGCCTTCTTTTTATTTTTTATAAAATACTTTTTTCATCATAAACTTATTAATTTATTAATATAACTCCACGCTTCTATTCCCCGAGGGATAACGCAGAGGTGTACCTATAGTAAACCCAGGCACAAATCCAGACACCGAGTTGGTGCTGAGAAATTGTGGATAAAAAACCCAATAACACTGCCCGATCCAGGAATAGAACCCAGGACCTCATGCTTTCCGGGTAAGCGGGATCGTCCGAAAGGGTTACCGCTACCCTGGATCATAAATGGCTTAGCAAGGAACATGTATGGGTTTTAGTCAGTAAGAATCTGAAACTCCCTTCCGCTCCACCCAGAGCGGGAGAAGTCATTTGATGATTTCCTCATGCTTTGCAACAGCTCTTGCAACCACTAGATCCACCAGGGAGTCAAATAATATTCCAAACTTATGAAGCCCATTTACAAAATCGCATAGTGTAGTTGTAGCTTAAAGGTACTTATACCACAATATCTACATTAACCTCTAGAGGATTACAAGTGTGAAGTTTGTGTTAACCTTATAACACCTTTATAAGCTGAACATTGTAAATGTCAGAGCAATTTTCGCCATATCAAAGCGATTTACATGAATTTGCTATAGTTTCATAACGTAATGTTATGGTGATGAAAATACTGTGATATTAAATTATGCTAAAGAATGTCCCACTAAAATGTAGTATGTCTATTTCAACTTTGTGATTGCTTTTGAAAACTAAAACATATTTAATATCTCGGTAGGGAAGCGATGTAGAAATGGCTCGTGGCTGAATAATAACAACCGCATAAGTCGATTCAGGGTTATATGCTTGCCGGGGTTGGTCCGTGGATGGGCCGTCAATTTATTTGACACATTTAGTTAATTTCTAAGGCAAATGTGAATGGAAACGCCGGGAGGACATTATGGTGACCAAGTTTTGTTCAGTGGTGGTGATGTTCTTGCGAAACTTCAGGTGCGTGTATGACTAGATGTATGATAGAAAAGGAAGCAAAAGGAGTATGTAAGGAGCGTAATAAGTGGCGTTCTATAGTTTTGCCTACACTCATGGAAATAAGGCGTGAGTATATACTAATACAACGAGTATATAGTAATACAAGTGGCGCTATAATGGTGACATTAATTTAACACACAGTCACTAACCACACGAAAATAAATAAATAAATAACGGATTTATTTAAAATGTTAGAAAGTAGCATCTTAGAGCAACCTGTGCTCAAAGAACTGTCGCGCAGCAGCAATTCGCCAAGGACACGGATCATAACATTCGCATCAATATAATACATTCGGATAAATTAAAACGTATTAGCAATACCATTAAGATGAAACAACTGCAAAAAATAGGTGAATCGATTTTATTATTTAGTTTGTTTGAAGATTTTTGCGATTTATTAGACCTATAAACATTTATATTAAATATGGGCACTAGCCCTACCCGTATGTTAAATTAATGTCACCATTGTAGCGCCTCGTTGTATATGTATATACATTTAGTTTAGGAGACATAAGTTAGTACTTTGATGCGTAGTTGAAACATGATAAGCAAACCTTTCACAAAACTCTTCCAGTTCAGTTGAGCATATGAATTTCTCTGTCGCCAGACATACACATTCAAACTTCCCTTCAAAGAACGTAAAATACATAAAATCATTTATATCAGCTTCACAAATACAAAGTTATTCCTACTGTATTAATTTCCTTTTCGTAACGCGAAAATAGAGTACCATAAAATTAAATTTCTATATACTCCATCGAAATAGGTGCACCGTCCTCATTCACGCTTGGCTACTCTCGAACGTAATAAATCATGACCTTTTACCCCACTCCAATTGGCGTGACAAGCTGATATAGCTCTTATGACAAGGGGATAAGGTCTGATAATTTTACCTGATGTCAAGCCCTATGACAGATGTCATGGGGGAAAATTAGCGCGATTCGGGGTTAAGCTTTTTTAAGGGAAACCGCACTTTGGGCCTTTGGCTGAAACGAGTATTTTTAGTTCAAAAGAAAGGTTATTACTGTATTTGGGTTGAGTTCGGGATAAAGAAGTTTAATCATATGTACTGATTAGGATAAAAGGACAAAACATATTTCCTTCTCATTGAACAACCGATAAAAGACATCACTGTCAGTCTAAGTTACTTGAGAAGTGGACTACGTAATTAAAAAACTAGTATCGCCAGTTCTTTAGTAAGATTTTGAAACATACTAGATTTTTCTAGTTTGCGAAGAATTTTAACAATAGTCCAACCGCTTTTTAAATTTTTTGTAAATATGTGAGCACTATGTATGACATAATTAATTTTACCTGCCATTTTTATATTTGTTTTCTTTCAACTTTTGTGGAGTAGTATTTTTATTTTATGTGCATCGTCTTCACGTATAAATGCATTTTTCACATACATAATTTTATAATTCATTTATACAAAACATTTTAAAAGAGTAACGGTGGAGTTTCTTGCCCTTCTTGCATTCTTTTGGAAGGGGCATCTAGAATCAATTCTATTTCTTTTTCATTTTTACGTTCTTGTGCCTATTTGAAATAAATGATTTGACTTTGAATTTGACTTAACTGAGTCCATTCCTAAGGCAGCTGCGCGGTGCGGGAAGGGTGTGGTTACTTGTGACAACTGTCAACCCTCCCAACTGCGTAGTTACCTTAGGAACCATCTCAGTTAAGTGATCAGGATATTTTTTTTTTATTTTATTTATTAATTATGGTTTACCAACAGATGTTACAGCGATACATACATAGAAAATACATAGCAATTGACCTTAGTTCTACTGCACACCCAATTACAGGTAAACACAACATGCAATTATTCTATTTTACTAAGGATATAGCTGAAACTACTTAGTAGTTTTTTTCTTTATAGAAAGAACATAATTTGCTGTATCAACAAACGCCAAGATCATCTCGTCTGATGGTCTATTAGCTATAAAGAGACAAAATATTAAAACTATTCATAAAAAAAACAGTAACAGCAAAAATATGTAAGCAGCTGTTCCATATATTTTGACAAATTATGCGAACGTAAATGCTGAACAGCTGATTTTTTGTCTTGATTTCAGGTGTAGTCCCATAGTCAAAGTTGTCCCTGGTTCGACCTAACACGCTATACACTAAAATATGGTGTTTTGCGAGTTCCACGTGAACGAAGTCACGTGCAGAAGGTAGTCAAGTTACAAGTCGATGAATATGTGTTTGAACAGGTTTCAAAATCTAAATTTCTAATTCAAATCCATTGAAGATGTTGAACCTGTCAATTCGCAGAGCATCAACGAGTCTATCTCTCCATTATGACGAGGATATACCACTTAGTTAATAATTATGTGTTAAGATGTTAATATAATTATGTCATCGGGTTTAATCCTTAACAAATTGTAAGAGGATTCATCAAAATTGATGAAGGAGGATTACGATAATTAAATAAATAAATAAATAAATAATATCCTTGGACATTTCACACAACGCCGTATCGTCCCAAGCTAAGCAACTTAATGCTTGTGTTATGGTAACGAGATGGCTGATAAACTACTTATATACATTTTTTTTTGTAAATACATACATATTATAGATAGAAAAACACCCAGACCCGTAACAAATACTTGCAGGTCGTACAAATATTTGTTCCGTGCAGGAATCGAACCCGCGACATGCTGCTGAATTGAAATGTGAGTACTAATACCTATTAAGTACATATGTTGAAATGCAATTACTAACGCTTACCAAGCTGCTATCATAATAATCTATCTATCTATACATATAATAAAATTGTAGAAAAGTGGTGTCTGCACAATGGAAATATATAAAAAAAAGTAGCAGGGGTTGTTATTTTATCGATGCCGAACCCGAAATTGTAATTAATTTTTTTTGTCTGTTTGTTGGTTTGTCTGTGTGTTTGTGCACGCTAATATCAGAAACGGCTTATTCGATTTAGATGCGGTTTTCACTAATATTATAGTAATATTGTAGTAAGCTTCACTTAACATTGGGTGTATATTTGATGTCAATCGGTTCATTAATAAAAAAGTTATGTCAATTTAAAGAATCACGGCGGACATTTGTTAAGGTATGCTACCCGAAAAGTCTCTATTCCACGCGGACGAAGTCGCGGGCACAGCTAGTGAATAATAAAAAATATTTATTTCAGACGTACTCCATATACTGTTAGTACACAAGGACCTTATAAAACTTTGTTAGTATATGTAATACAAAACTACACAATAAAAAAAAAAATAACAAGAACCCGTTGAGTTCCTTCGCCACCTTTTCAATAAACAAAAGCATCGGCATAATGAGCCTAGGTAAGCGGGATTGTCCGAAAGGGTTACCGCTACCCCGGAACATAAAGGGCTACGGAAGGAACATGGATGGGTTTTAGTCAGTAAGAGTCTGACACTCCCTTCCGCTCCACCCAAAGCGGGAGAAGTCATTGGATGATTTCCCAGACTGAAAAAAAAAAAGGCATAATCAGCCTATAATGTTCCCACTGCTGGGACACAAGCCTCCCCTCGCTAAGAGAGTGGGCCGTAATCCACTACCAAATCCAGTGTGGGTTGGTAGACGTCACATGTGGTTGAATTTTGGGTCCTCGGACAATTCGGTTTCCTCAAGATGTTTTCCTTCACTATTTTGAGAGCAATGGTGTTGAAATTATTAACACAAAGTTCAAACATACGATCTAGAACCTCTTCTCTCTTCTTCGTGTGGTTAGTGACTAACCTGGTGTCAGAGTTTTTATGCTGCCTCTGACTAAACTTCACATGCCGTTCAGAAATATCTCTCAGGCGGTTTGCTCACGATGTTTTCCTTTACTGTTTTTTAAAGCAAGTGATAGTTATACAATACGCACTTGAGTCCCAAACGTAAGAGGTACGTGCCTTGGGTTTGAACTCGAGACCTATGACTTGGCAGTCCGACGGTCACACAACTAGGCTACTTGCATTGCATTAGAACTCTTTAGTCGTGGCCGTTACCATACCGTTATAAAATATTATACATAGCTTCTGCCCGCGGCTTCGCTCGCGTGGAGGTCGGAAATTATCCCACAGGAATGTTCTACCGGGATAAAAAATATCCTATGTGTTAATCCAGGATATAAACCATCTCTGTGTCAAATTTCATCCAAATCTATACAGTAGTTTTTACGTGAAAGAGTAACAAACATCCATACATCCATACTTACAAACTTTCGCCTTTATAATAGTAGTAGGATTATTGTTTTAACAAAGGAAAGGAAGTATACAACAGTATTTCTTTGTCAATCGCTTAGCGACCCATTTTTCCATAAACACCATCCTTTAGACATACAAACATATTTTTCCAAATATTTCCTCATCAATATTCCATTTTAATCATTTCCGCGTCCTTTAACAACTTCTGTTAATCTTATTTCCGTCGAAATCACAATAACTTTGTCACTTCTCAAAAAAGTTTTTCGTTCGCAATTTATTCCATCTAACAAAAATTACGACCCACTTCGCCCAGTCGATCTCTGACAGACGAAGGTCCGTCCATTTTCCATTTTCGTCCGTCACTTCAGTTTAGTCCCTTGATACCCAAAGACGGGCGAAAAGTATTATAACTCCTCGTGGTGTGATTTGCAGTTGATTTGTTTTGGAACGAGATGTAGCGTCTGTATTATCTTTTGGAAAACTGTCGTTTTTGTGTTATCTTCTTTTTAAAAGCTTCTATAGATCACAACTTAAGTTAGTCGATTATGGACTTTTTTTTACGAACGCGCGTTCTTTTCTTTGCCTTTGAATAATTTTGATAAGTTTCAGGGGTTATGTAATAGAAGGCGAGACTATTTGACATCAACTGGGCACAAATCCAGACTCCGAACTGCTACTGAGAAATTCCATGTAGAAAACCTAATAATATTTTGCCCAACCTGGGTATCGAACCACGGACCTCCTGTTCCGCAGTAGCGCTTACAACCACTAGACCAACGATGCCGACTTTAACTATTCCAGTTCCTACATTTTTGATATTATGCTTTTCTGTAGTCTATAACATGGCGATTTTAACGTGAGCATCCATATTCTCTACAAAAAGCCTGCTACGAGCACCTCTCATTTTTATAATTAACTAGCTGCAGCCCGCGGCTTCGCCCGCATGTTCACTAATTATTTTTCTCGAATAAAAGTAGCCTAATTTACTCCCTATAACACCAGCTATTGGGTAGGGAAAGTCCTGTCAAAATCGGCCCAGCCGTTTGTGAGAATAGCTGGAACAAACACACAGACAGAGAAACAAAGATTTTGTAGGAAACAGTAACCGTATTATAATTATTATTTTAGTAAAAAACCAGTCATTATTAACAGATACTTCAACTTTATAATATACATTTGTAAAGATATAGATTACTTTTTTTTATAATTTATAATATTTTCTTCAAAAATATTACTCTGCAAAATTAAATGGAAACCAGAAAGTCCTAATCCTAAGCGAAAAGAATAAAATTCGTCGCCATTTTGTAATTTCCTCCGATTGTTTGCTTGTTCAATAAAAATGTGTAATGAAGATCGTTGCCTAGGGAAAGGAATATCTTTATTAATTTGGGGTCCGATGGAGAGATACTTGCGAGATTTACTTTTAAGCTTGGGATTGAAATTTATATGGCTATACAATATACAAGTATCGGTTTATTTTTTCATTGTTATGTTTTTGTAAGGAAAATAATGATAGATTTACTTTATTATTTACTCGGAAAGCACGTTAATCCGTTGGTCCCGGCTGTCATTTGTGCATCTTTGACAGTCGTTACGGGTCGTCAGAAGCCCGTAAAGCTGACAGCCAGTCTCACCAAGGGGTATCGTATTGCCCCGTTACTGGGTTATGGTAATCAGATAGGCAGTCGCTCCATGTAAAATACCGGTATTCAGCTGCATCCAGGGGTTCGACTGGAAGCCGAACCCAACATAGTTGGAAAAAGGCTAGGCAGATTGATGATGATGATGAATGATATATTTACTTTACGGTTTAGAATTACCTCATTTAAGTACTTTTTGTGAGCAGTGCCAGCCCAATGGTAATGGCTCTGACTGACGAGTTCTAGGTCACAGGTTCGATCTCAAAAAAAAAATTGTTTTATAAAGTTAGACTTGAACTACCACCTCAAAAAGCAGTATTATTTCAATATGACTCTAGAGTGAGAATGAGATGAAGTTTTACAGGTGGTATAGCTCCATCTTTTTCCCCGCAGTAAAGTTATATCAAAATAATACTGTTTTAAGAGTATAGTGGGCTGGGCGCCTCCAGGTCTGTTTCGAGTAAATCGAAATGATAAACATTATTGTTAAAAATCCGCCCTGTTAAACATTGTAATCAAAACGCAATGCGGTTTCGTATTATTTGTCGTTATCTGGACTTCAAAAAAAAAACAAAAGTAAAACGATTGTTAAAACAGAGATCATCCAGAAAAGCTCGTTTATCATTTCAAAGGAACAACAATTGAGAATAATTGGAAACAATTTGTCGTTAAAACTCCAGTTTCCGATAGCTTGCTAGTTGAACTTAATGAGCAGTCGACTTTGTTTTGACAATGAAACAATAACTAGATATTACAGTACAGTACGCAGACAGCACGTTACGCATTTTTATCTCACGAAGCGACACGCGCTTTTCTTGTGGTTACCAAGTGTACAAATACGCTGCGAATGTGTGTGTAAGCGCAGGGCCAGGAGCTCTTGGTTAGGAAAGCCGATGCGTAAAGCGGAGGATTGCGTGTTGTGGTGCAGCGTGGGAGAGGCCTATGTCTAGCAGTGCATTGCAATACGTTTTTTTTTGTGGGTGGGAAATCATCAAATGCTCCTCCCGCACTGCGTGGAGCGGAAGGACTCTTACTGACTGTAACCCATCCATGTTCCTCCCTTAGGCCTTTATGTTCCGGGGTAGCGGTAACCTTTTCGGACAACCCCGCTGACCCGGCAGGCTTCGGCCCTCTCGGCATCTCTTTTGAGGCGCGCGTGGAACACGTACGCGCCGTCCGGCACGGGCCTGGTCCTGATGGGACGGTGAGCTATCCATTACTCACTGTCCGCAGACCCGCACCTACGGTGGCCGGGAGACGTCAAGCGGCTCCTGACGCCCGGAGCGTCTCCCGCGGCGGCTGGGACGTGAGGCCCTTTCCCTCTCCCATCCCACCACCTCCTTCGCCACCTGCTTCGCAGAAGGAGGTGACTGCCTTCCACTCCCTCTCGCTTCGGACCATGGCTTGCACCAGAGCCGGGCGCGACAGGTCGCCGCCAGTCGCCTCTACGAGGACACGGCGGTGCTCCGCCCAAGTGAGGTCCTGTCTCTCAGCCATCCCGCCACATGCTCAACAAGGTACCTGCACCGAATAACTGCTAAACAAGCAGAACTGTTTCAACCTCTTGTTTCAACCATTCTTCCTTCCATAATAATAAAAACTGAATCCGGAAAACCTTTTCTTATTACAACACCATATTGGTTATCCTGATATACGGTTACAGTGCTCATTTGAAATTCTTACTGTGTAATATCCCGTAGGGGCATACCGTGTGTGGCATTAGAATAATTCGGGCTTTCTCTTCCGTAAATGTAGGATCAAAACATTATTTATATCCTATTATACTTAATATAAAGGTATAATACAAATTCGTTTATTTTTGGGTCTCGAAGATGAATTTTGTAGGCAAGTGTTTTTACGCTGGACTAACATGGGTTTTTGAATTATGTAACATGCTTATACGAGTACAGCGTGTGTCAGAAATATGTGTTCTCATTTAAGGATGTCGTACAGGCCATCAAACTGAGCAATCTGATCCAGCCTGTCTCTTACTGCCCTTTCCAACGAAGCCTTAAGTCTTAATTTATTGAGGTATCAGTCAAGTCCGGTTAAGCAGTCGACAACCTCCTTAAGCAGTTGAAATGCGAGATGCCCTTAGAACAAAACCTTATACCTAACTGAACTACATTCCCTATAGAACCATCATCGTCTGAAGTGCCTAACCTTTTGGGGAATATAAAGTACAGACATTATTTAACCTATATCCTAGAACTAGTTGCGGCCGTTACCATTAAGCCACTCCTGCGGCCGCTTTTATTGCACATAACTTCCTACAAATCAAAGGCGATAAACAATGTTATTAGCCATTTCCTAATCATTTTCAGTATTATTGGGTTACATCCACGACTTGATGACTCATAAACTTTATCCACCATTAATAATGTTATCTCTATTGTTTGGCTACCCGTTACGGATACATTGCTTCCTAAGGATATTTTATGGCAAGTTGAGTAACCATGATCTTGAGCCCATGTGGATTTTAGCAGCTAGATCTTCTTATCATATATCATAAATTACGCAAAATATTTAAAGCAATTCTTTCGAAAATCTTTAAATTTTGATTGAAAGTGTGTTGCGAAATAAAATTTGTATCAGTATGTCTGAGAGATATTTCTCAACAGCATTTGAAACTAAGTCAGAGTCCCATGAGCAGCATAAAACTCTGACACTAGGTTAGTCACTAACCACACACACGAAAAGAAGAAGAATTGTATGCTAAACAGTTTACTCGACCCTGGAATCAATGCAACAACCCTACGCTCAAACACGCTTGCGACCACTAGACCAACGAGGCGATTATTTGGCTGCAATCAAAATATAGTAGAAACGACAATTTTCCCAAAACACAGGTCCCTCGCAAACTCAGAACACCGAACGCATGCATTAGCTTTGTGACGCCTACAAACCACAATAGGATTAGGTATTATAATTATAATGCGTTTCGAAACGTCAGAGATTAGCAGCATTGTTCGTCTGATATCCACATTGATTGTTTGATGGTGTGTCACAATGACATCGTTTGATTTGTCGTCCATTAAGCGTATGGGTAATGTAGTGTTTAGATTCAATAGACGCAGAACTAAATAATTATGCTGAGTTAATTTTAACTCTTTGCAAAATTTTGAGGGATGAAAATACTCATATGTAGGTTTATATATCTATATGTTGGGAAATTAAATTTTAGTTAATTGGTCTATCTATTAACTGACTGTTGTATCAATCAGCTATTCAACGTAGTGTTAATTTAATGATCAATTGATTTCTCTGACTGCACATGAGTATTTTCACCCATTACATAGTGTTTGCTAAGCTAAAAAAAATTATATATGATAGGTACCTATCGGAAATTTATAATTACTTCTCTTCCTTATTTATTTTGCAAAAATGTAAATAACTATTTTTTACAAAGCTACTAAATTAAATGACTAATTAACTATAGAAATAATTACTTAATCAAAAGAACACTTAGGCGTCTAAGTACTCGTCTGCATGGCTGTTACCCGGAAACGTGCCCAGAAGACTGACAGCATTGCCACGTTGAATGGCAATGCAAATTCCTTGGCCGAAGAATGAGCCAGCCCGGGTCAGCATAACTGGGATTGTCCGAAAGGGTTACCGCTACCCCGGAACATATAGGGCTACGGAAGGAACATGGATGGGTTTTAGTCAGTAAGAGTCTGACACTCCCTTCCGCTCCACCCAGAGCGGGAGCAGTCATTGGACGATTTCCTAGCCTTACAAAAAAAAAAAAAAGCCCGGGTCAGTAGGATTGTCCGAAAGGGTTACCGGAACGTAAAGGGCTCAGGAAGGATGGATAGGTTTTAGTCAGTAAAAGTCTGACACTCTCTTCCGCTCCACCCAGAGCGGGAGGAGTAAGTTGATGACCCTCATAAAAGTCCTCTATTTACATTCTTTTTTAGTTCAACCATTTCGTAAAAAAAACTTAATTAGCGCAGTTGGGCCGGTAGACCGGTGTCTACCGTTTGGACCGACACAAACATTTGTTCCGTATCAACATTCTCAGAGAGCCAATAGCGTACCTCTTTACTTTCAACTTTTTTTCTGGCTACTTATTACTCTAAGCCTGGCCGCACACAGGCCAGTGACCACCACAAAATGCCATCACCGACTTATTTCCTTTTCTTTTCATACATTTTATAAGGCCTCACCGCACGCGGTTCGCGACGGTGTTCGCCACACGCTACAAATCGTCACAGCTCGCTTTTTGTGGCCGGCCCTGCCACTAAACGCCGACTTAAAACGCTGACAGACGCCACTCGCACGATACTCCACCCCTCATACCCTCGAATCGAAAGCAACACCCGTACATTGTCGATTGAAAAAACTAGCGGCCACCGACAACCGGTGTCTACCACTGGCTACAAGTGTCGCGCGTTTCAGCTACCTGTGTAGCCGCTTCCAGCTTCAGGTTGCGGTGTTTGTGGCTGTCACGTGTGGCCCGTGTGCAGCATGCCTAAGGAGATGCGACGGTAGTATGATTCGCAGAGTGAGTAGCATCCGACCCCCTTGACCTAATTACACGGCAGCACAGATATTCTGTAGTTAGACCGCTTTACAGACTCTTGGCCTTTCTACTTTCGTACTTTAATAAAAAATGGGGTGCTTCGGTTAAACTGGCTGTCCAATATAAAGAGTGTTGATGATGCTGGGGTGTTTGTTGCACAACTTCTACTTTCCAGTTAAAGCACTAGGGAGTAGTGAAGGGTCCCGTTTTGGGAGATTGCCTTGTGTAATTTTGACGTTCAAAAAGTGCTAATTCTCAGCCTAGTTCAAATAATTTGATTTTGATGTGTGAAATTGAAAATATTAAACTTATTGAACGATCAGCTTTTGTTTTTTAGCACTTCTTCATAAAATGAATTCTAATCTTAAACTGGCTAATTTCAAATTGTTTTATTCGTGCCGAAACCTCGAAATTAAGCGTTTGGTCTAGTGCCTACTATGTGGATGGGAAAACCCAACAACACTTTGCTCGACCTGGGAATCGAACCTAGGATCTTATGCTCAGCATTAGCGACCACTAGACCAAGAAGCACGCAGTGTTGCTTAAACAAGTTTCGTGCTCTGCGAGGCATAGAACTCACGACGTCTCATTTATATTAATTCCGATGCTTGGTCATTAGCTACCCTCGATGTGCTATACGCTTTGTAAATTACGTTAATCGCCTTTAAATAATAATACAAACCAACAGTTTACTTTTCTTTATTACAAGTGGCAACCCTAATACAATCAGGGAAAATTACTGTTGATCAAATTCACACACTGCATGAATTCGCCGTATTAACTCCTCAAATGTTGTATAATAATAATAAATGTATTTATTCAAGAGTAAAGTCAAAATTAAGGTTTACATAATTATTAGCGAGGTACAATATTTCTATGTGTAATGTAGTGCTCTGCCTGATCTAGGTTTAATCAAAACCGTATGAGCCCCATAGGTTCATAAGAAAAATTATCGTATCTTATACGATAATAAATAGAACCGTAAAAATCGTTGAGCTCTTATAAGCAAACAGCTTCTAATAAGCGAACATCTAATGGCTTAACCACTTCATACAACAGTCAAAAAGAAATATTTAAATACTGACAATTAAAGTTGGTAGTCAATTTGTTAAGCAATGAATTTCCCTGTTTGTATGTAGGTTGTCTAGCATAGGAAAATAAACAGTAGGGTTGTTTTATTATTGAAAGGCAATTAACTAAATTATAGAGGCGATGTTAGTAGAAACACCGGAAGGGATACCTTGAAGGTTGTGATAAATGATTTTATTTATGTTAGTTGGTTTTTACAAACACTTTTACACTTAATTTTTTTTTTGCCGTCAACCAGGTACAAGTCTAGACTCCGGGCTGCAACTGGGAAAACCAAATAAAAAAACCTAATAAGACAATGACCTGGTAATCGAAGATCTCATACTTAATAACTGCGACCTACTGTGAGAAATGGCCCAAAAATAAAAAAAGGTTCATTTTTAATTTAAAAAGCTGTGCAATAAGTAAAATCTTCTAGACTTCTAATTTAGACGATTAGAAATCCAGAAAATTTTATAGGATCATTAATTTAAATTAGCGTTCATCATAAGAAGGTCAATAAGTTTCTAACGAATCAGTTAGGCATTTTCAAATACCAGTACGCCAGAATATCTACACTAGTATACGATACCACTGCCTTCGATAAGAAAAGGCCTAGGAAACTATTTTTAATCTTTTATTAAAAATAGTTTCCTAAGTAACAAATAAACGGGACAAAATAAGCCTAAAACTTTTTAGAGGATCATTAATTTAAAAAAGCGTTCATTAGAATGTCAATAAGTCCTAAGAGGATCAGTTTGGTATTTTCAATTTCTATAACACCAGAATACCTACACTTGTATACGATACCACTGCCTTCGATAACTAACTTCGGCGCGCAAATTATTTGCAAACCAGTCCCTAATGAGCTGTGCAGCGAGTTGACCTAAGATTTAATGAGTACAGAAACTTATTTATAAAAATCTTAGGGGTATTTTGGGGGATAAAATGATTTGAAAGATAAAGTGATAGATTGAAGGTTAACCCATTGAAGGACACTGAGGACTGATTTCTCCAATGAAACTGAAAGCGGTATTTTGGGGGATTAAATGATTTGGAAGAGAAAGTGAAAGCTTGAATGTTAACCCATTGGAGGACACTGAGGACTGATTTCTCCAAGAAAACTGCGGTCAACACATCTAAAACGGCGCGGCGTTTCAAGAGCTGGCATTATCATCATTCTTACGTCATTATTAACACTAACAGCAGTTAATCGCAACTTGGATTCGCTGATGGCGTTCAGTTTCGTTGTTGAAATTGGCCATGAATGAGTTTTATTGTTATAACGCCTTTTTTTTGATGGTGTCATCAAATGATCCCTCCCGCTCTGGGTAGAGCGGAAGTGTCAGACTCATACTGACTAAAACCCATCCATGTTCCTTCCATAGCCCTTTATGTTCCGGGGTAGCGGTAACCCGTTTGGACAATCCTGCTTACCCGGCAGGCTTCGGGCCGAACGGGCCTCTTCAAAGGTGTACTTGAAATGAAGCTGTCAGTGGTGTTAATCATTAGCATCAGGTGGAATGACTACCCACTCGAAGCTCGCTTCACCTAATTTATCACGGTAAGACTTTTACTGATTTGACCGGCAAGAGTATGAGCTGTTCCTCTTTCCTTTTCTCTTTCTAATTACTTGTACAGACGCCAGCACATCAAGCTATGCCTAACTCTCAAATTACCCAAATTTAAAATTAACCTTGTTCTTCACTACATAGTCTAAAACAAAGTCGCTTTCTCTGTCCCTATATCCCTATGTATGCTTAAATCTTTAAAACTACGCAACGGATTTCGATGCGGTTTTTTTAATAGATAGAGTGATTCAATAAGAAGGTTTATGTGTATAATTTGCCAACATATTTTGCGGGCGAAACCGCGGGCGGAAGCTAGTTTGTGATAAAAAATTACCCAAATTTAAAATGAACCTTATTCCAATGTTATAAAGTTGAAAGTCTTACAAAGAAATTTGATAGATTGTGGTAACTTGATGTGCTGGCCTCTGTACATAACCTAACTGTTAAATTATCCAAATTTAAAATGAACCTTATCCTTTTGAAATAAAGTTGAAAATCTTACAAAGAAATTTGACAGGTTGCGGTAACTTTATGTGCCTCGATACATAATACATAGCTTTAGTTTTATTTGTGTATTATATTTAAGACTAATGTACTATACAAGTAGATCAGACGAGACTCATTAATCCAGTATCAAAATACGTATTGAAATCCCTGATTGTAAACCATTTGCTACTAATGAAGAAACCTCATGTTTAGTAATGTGACACCAATATACGTTGACGCTGTAATAACAATGTAAATTACTATACAGCATGTCAAAACTTCAACAGGGGCACAGTGTGAAAGGAATTTCATTAGTGTAACTGGCTTGTTGCCATACTAATAAATCACGGCATATTATAGGGTGAAGTTTAAACCGCTTGTACATAATGGTGTTAGGAACGAATCTTGCGAAGTACTGGCTGAATATAGGTCAATTTCTCATGAAGATTCGGTGAGAATTGTGGTAAAATTAACTGTGTCCAGTCAACGCCGTCTTAGGCCATACCAGGGGTGCGGATGGTGAGTAATGGGTAGCTCACCATCCAATCTGAACCAGGCTCTTGCCAGAGGGCGCGTTCGTGTTCCGTCAAAGAGATGTCAGCATTAAGGAAGGGACCCGTTAGGGTCGACGCTTGCCGGGTCAGCGGGATTGTCCGGAAGGGTTACCGCTACCCTGGAACATAAAAAGCTAAGAAAGGAACGTGGATGGGTTTTAGTCAGAAAGAGTCTGGCACTCCCTTCCGCTCTACCTAGAGCGGGTGGGGTCAATTGATGATTTCCCACAAAATTTGTCAGAAGCCCGAAAGTCCGACGACCAGTTTTACCGAGGGTTATCGTGATACCCAGTAACTGAGTGGTAAAGGAAGAAGATAAAGTTAGCAGGACACTGCCTAGACTTAGCTTAATTGTGGATCAGAGTAATTGTGTATCACTCGTAGAGAGTATTTTTAAACCTTGATTGAAGTTATTCGATTACCATAAACAGCTGTCCCTATTGCTGGGGCACAGGCCTCTTCTCTTCGAGAGGGAGTGTACTGTACCACGCGGGCCCAGTGCGGGTTGGTAGATGTCACATGTCTTGGAATTTTTGGTTCTAGGACATACCGGTTTCCTCACGATGTTTTCCTTCAGCGCTTTGAGAGCAGTGGTGATGAAATTACTTACACAAAGTAAAGCACCTCCACTGAGTCACCACTGCTGTCAAATCTGCCAAACGATAATGACATTCTGAGTTGACCAAAACGGTACCAAGTAACGAAGCTAGCCGATTTTCTGTAATTAACGTTTACTCCGATTGGATTGGTTGAATAGACTGAGGTCCTCTTGAATACCGAATAAATTAGGTGACCTCAATCAGCGTCCGCTGCGTAGAGATTGCGCTTTAGACCACATGTTTGATTTCCGCGTTGGAACGGATTTTGGTTCAGGATGCTACGCCGGGAACATGTACTTACCAAATTATCTTTTTGTAGATTCATTTACGTATTTTAAGATGTATAAAGACTACGTTTTTAATCTTTTTTTTTTTGAGGGTGGGAAATCATCAAATTGCTCGTCCCGCTGGTGCGGAAAGGATTGCAGACTTTTACTGACTAAAACCTATCCATGTTCCTTCCTTAGCCCTTTATGTTCCATAGCGGTAAACCTTTCGGACAATCCCGCTTACCCGGCAGGCTTCGGTGCTAGTGACTACCCTGGTGTCAGAGTTTCTAGACTTTGTGAAGATGTTTAAACGTTTGTATGTTTGTTACTCAATCATGCGTAAGCCCTTGAATAGATTTGGATGAAAATATAAAAAGGTGCTTTGATAGACCTGGACTAACACATAGGATACGTTTGGTCCTGATAGTACGTTCACGTGGGACAGTTTCCACGCGGGTGAAGCTGCGGGCAAAAGTCCCAGACGTGTGAAGGAATACATCGTGAGGAAGCCTGAGAGATTCTTCTTAGCATTATGTGGAGCTAAGTCAGAGGCCCATGGCAGTATAAACACTCCGACACCAGGTAAGTCACTAACCACACGAAAAAGAAAGATAAAAATATAATAGTAGTTAGGATTAAAAACATCATATAATATACATATTTAAATCCGTAAATTAATCTACTAACAAATAATTAATTACAATACATATTTGATAATAAATTAACGATATAAATGTTGTTTCTATGATGAAGCGCTAGTGACCACTAAAGACATTGGCTTCCTCCGCCAAAGTGACGTTAGCCGACGATGGTAACCAATCACACGCCAGCATCGTTCCAACGTCCGGTCCGACGCAGATGGCAGCACCGGAAGCACGGTGCGTCGCTTGACTCGTAATGCTGACGCTATGTTTGGTTGCCGGAAGCAGTGGTGCCAATATTCACATAAAGATAACTTACCTTGCTTGCTTCCTATGAGGGTAGGCAATTAACTATACAGGGTTACTGGTAACTCGACGTATTCCTTGCAGGACGTCATAGTAGGGTTAAAATGCAACAAATTAAGCCACCAAATGTTCTACCGAAATTCAGTAGTTTTTGAGTTAGTTCGATTTTTAGAGTTTTTATGAATAATCCCAGATTAAATCATTTGAAACCAATTTAAAAATTATTTACGGCGCGACAGTACAGAAATTTTAAGTTATTATCGTAGTTGATGCCGTAGCAGATCTTTGTTAATAATTAAAAGTTCAAAAATGCCTTAAACCTTGGCAAATATCACTAATCAAACATTTTTTTTTTTGTAATTTTTGTTATTACTCCATACAAATTGTTGTCTAGTGCAAAAATAAAATACTACGCCTGATGTACAAATTACTAGGAAAATATCCTTGTCTTATCAGCTATTCAGAAAGGTATGATTGTCAATACTTTTGCATGTATGACAGGGTAGAGAAGAGTTTTATGGGGAGCAGGTAAAATTGTAAGACAATCAACATTTTGTTTGTTATTCGTAGTATTCGTAGTTTTACCTGAGCTTGAACTCCAAACACACGGTAAGCTTTGTGATTGGTTACTATTGTTCTCTCGGCATGACTCGGGGTGCGATTTTCTGGTCGTCAGCGTTAGTCAGTCTCAACTCTACGTCGCGTAAGCTCGTGTTTTGTTATCTGGCTATCCCTATCGCGTATCTTGCTCTCGTGCTGTGCTGTGCCTTCATAAGTGCTGACTATGGCTGCATATTCTAATCCAGAATACGCTGACATAATTTACTGTTACGGACTTTGTGACGGTAACGCTGCTGAAGCGCGGAGAGAATATGGACTTCGCTTTCCCAACCGCCGACTCCCACACGTTAGTGTCTTCGGATCGACTTATCGGCGAATATCTGAAACTGGCAGCGTCCAAAGAACCAGGCAAATTGACACTGGTCGTTCCCGGAGATACACGGCTGACGACGAAGAGCTGATTCTTCAACGTTTTATTGACGACCCCAACATATCGACAAACATCGTAGCGCGTGAGCTTGGTATGTCACAGTGGAAAGTCTGGTCTGTAGTTCACTTGTCAGGCCGACATCCATATCACTACCAACCAGTCCAGTCATTAGAAGAGGGAGATCCGCCGAGACGGCTTGAATTTTGTCGTTTCATGCTGAGTGCCGACGCCGAAGGCGAAAACTTTTTAAAAAACATTCTGTGGACCGATGAGTCATGTTTTGACCGTGATGGTATCACAAACTACCACAACTTACATTACTGGGCACCGAAAGCAGAAGCAAACCCTAAAAAACTGAAACCAACCGCATCCCAGCGTAGGTTCTCGCTTAATGTTTGGATGGGTATTATCGACGACAAATTAATCGGCCCACATTTTTTACCCCGAACACTAAATGGGGAACTTTATGAAGATTTCCTTAGAAATCATTTAACACCACTGCTCGCGGATGTACCGGAAGAAAGAAGAGCAAACATGATTTATCAACATGACGGATGTCCAGCCCACTTCCGAATCACAATTCGACAATTGCTGGATGAAAACTATCCAAACCGATGGATAGGGCGCGGTGGGCCGATTCCGTGGCCTGCGCGAAGCCCTGATCTGACGCCCCTAGACTTTTACGTCTGGGGTCATATGAAAGACCTAGTTTATGTGACCCCAGTAAATTCAATTGAAGAACTAAGGGAGAGAATAACAGATGCGGCGGACCAGATGAGGGCAACAATCACATCAAGAATCACAAAAACTGAAATGAGGAAGCGAATAAGAACATGTATTCGAAACCGAGGGCAGCACATCGAACAAGACGTGTGAAATGTATGTCATAAAAGTTATTAAATTGAAATTTATTAAAAATAATAATAACATTCACGAAATTGTTTTATTTGATTTTCCGAATAATCACCTTTTTGTGAGACGCACGTCTTCCTGTACTAAATCAAAAACGATTTTCATAATGTAGTCCATGACTTTGTATTAACATTCATACCTTTTTGGATAGCTGATAAGATAAGGATATTTTCCTAGTAATTTGTACATCAGGCGTAGTATTTTATTTTTGCACTAGACAACAATTTGTATGGAGTAATAACAAAAATTACAAAAAAAAAAATGTTTGATTAGTGATATTTGCCAAGGTTTAAGGCATTTTTGAACTTTTAATTATTAACAAAGATCTGCTACGGCATCAACTACGATAATAACTTAAAATTTCTGTACTGTCGCGCCGTAAATAATTTTTAAATTGGTTTCAAATGATTTAATCTGGGATTATTCATAAAAACTCTAAAAATCGAACTAACTCAAAAACTACTGAATTTCGGTAGAACATTTGGTGGCTTAATTTGTTGCATTTTAACCCTACTATGACGTCCTGCAAGGAATACGTCGAGTTACCAGTAACCCTGTATAAGGTCCCATTAAAATAGAAGGACAAACTTTTGGTAGAAATCACTCAGACCACCAAAATAGGGACAATGGTAAAAAAGAACACATGAGATACTTACAAGAAGTGTGCAAATACCTAACCATAATAGATGCTTTTATTCCACTGTGCGGGCAATTTATTATTTTAGGTCAAAATAAAATCACTTTAATCAAGTTTTTTTTTGCTTGGACATCTTTGGTTAGACGTACTGAACGCTGTGTTAAAATTTATTCATCTATTTTAATGGGACCTTATATACCGGCACCTGCACCCGAACCTTACATACTCCTAGCTTCATTTACGATCAAACATTAGGGTCATACACGAAAACAAGACAATTATTATACTTCTAAAACCATTAATTTATCAACGACAAAACAAATCATGCCATATTAATTAAAAACACTTCCTGACCTAATTATTAAACGTAATTATAAATACGACGAACAAAAATAATTAGCGAAGAAATTAAATTATAAAAGATTCGCTAATGTCTGCGCTAAACTTAGTTAATGCCTTTGTTTCAAATAATTCATTGAATATTTTAAGATGGTTCCCAAGTGAATTGGTAAAATTATTTATTTCATAGAACCCGCTATTTATCAAAAATGAAAAAACTGCTATTTTAAAAAATTGTTTCATACAAATGCAGCATATGTAAGTATGTCTAAGTGTATTTTATGAAAAATCTGATCAGTTAATTTAAATATACAAATAACTATGTTAGGCTGTCGAGTCAGCGGGATTGTCCGAAAGGATAACTGCTACCCCGGAATTAAGGGCTAAGGAAGGAACACGGATGGGTTTTAATCAGTAAGAGTCTGACACTCCCTTCCGCTCCACCCAGAACGGGAGGGGTCATTTGATGATCGCCAACCCGCAAATAAAAGTTTATGATTAAGGTAGCTAAAAATCAAACTCATTTGTTTAAAATAAACTAATTACAGGCACTTTTCAACTGTCAAGGTGTGGTCAGTCAGAAACTTGAAGCTAGTAGCCCATTCCAAAGCGTGTTAGGTTCCTATAGAGAAGAACGGGCAAGAAACTCCTGAATAAAGGTCAATCAATCAATCCGCCTAGCCTTTATCCCAACTATGGGATCGGCTTCCAGTCTAACCGGATGCAGCTGAATACCAGTATTTTACATGGAGCGACTGCCTATCTGACCTCCACAACCCAGTATTTGGGTAACACGATACCCCTTGGTAAGACTGGCTGTCAGACTTTCGGGCTTCTGACTACCCGTAACGACTGTCAAAGATCCACGAATGACACCCGGGACCAACGGCTTAACGTGCTTTCCGAGGCACGGAGGAGTCTTGATATCTAAAGAAGGTCACTCATCCATAGACCAACCCCGGCAAGCGTAGCTTAACCTAAAAGATCGATCCGAGCGGCTGTTATTACTTAGCCACAAACTCTTGAATAAAGGTAAACTACGCTAACATGGCGCGCACCTCCATACTCTACCTTTATAACATCCTTGTAAATAAAATCAATATTGATCGAAGCCTTGTTATTTACAAGACACTCAAAATAAACCTACATCATTAAAAAAACCTGAAACACTTCAAAAGCCTCTTGACCTTCTTTTTTGCGCCTTCTTTGATCTGACAACTCTGAACTCACAATATAAAACGAATGAAGCTACATATTTTTAGTAACGTTAAAAATATCATAATTGGGAAGTTCGATATTTTAAACTTAAAATGTACCTTTTTTTGATAAAATAAATAATAATAATAAGCATTAGAACTTCAGTACAAATTCTGCGTGGCTTTGAAAAATTGGTTAATATCGCAAAGTTTTTATTCAATCAGCAAATTTCTCAACAAAAAAACAAGCCAGTCTTACCACTTCAGGAATACATTGTAAGTAGTCCTTAAATTTAAGTTTTACCTATTTACCGTTCAACGAAATTATTATTATAGTTATTAATTATTATTAGAAAAATAACACAACAATAATAATAATATCCTTGGACATTTCACACAACGCCATATCGTCCCAAGCTAAGCCACCTAATGCTTGTGTTATGGTAACGAGATGGCTGATAAACTACTTATATACATTTTTTTTTGTAAATACATTCATATTATAGTTAGGAAAACACCCAGACTCGTAACAAATACTTGCAGGTCGTACAAATATTTGTTCCGTGCGGGAATCGAACCCGCGACATAGTGCGCAGCAGTCAATCGCTCAACCACTGCGCCAACCGTGTCGTAATATTGTTGAAGTAACTGCACTTGAGAGTGTTATTTTTTACTAGCTGCTGCCAGCGGCTTAGCCCGCATGGGTGTCGGAAACTATCCCAAGGGAACATACTACAGGGATACAAATATATTTTTCACCTCACAGGCTCGGAAAGAGTCTGTTTGTCATTCGAAATCTGAGCCGAAAATCGATTTTTGCTCTCTAGCGTGGAAAGAGTTTTTAAAATTCGAACCTTTCTATTTAATAATTTTCTATACTGCCAGTCCAATGAAAATGCATGACACGGTCTAAAATAAAATATTAAATAATACCGCTCACCTTAAAAACTTCCATCACAGTACAGAAATTAAATATTTTGCGAGGATATAATTGTAAAATTGGAATTAATGTTAATAAGTATTCCATTTGATTAAAAAAATCTGTGACGTCACATTTGAATATGCCATAAAAATACTACCCTGTCAAATACCCAATTGTGTTGTAATTTAAGTTTAATTTTTTGAATAAAATAAATACTAATATAATATGTTATTTAATCCTTTGCTTGGCAAAAATAAATATGTATTAAATTAAATTAGTTAGTTATTTGTAATAAATTAGTTTTTTTCTTTCATTCTCCGTAGAGGACAAGTAGGATATAGAACAAAATACAGGGTATTTAATTTTGGAGATATACTATGTAACACATAAAATACATTGCCAAGTATCTGTTATTTTCTTCACATGAGTCAATGTATCTGTGACGCTCGAACAAAATAAAACTCAACTTAAAACATCTGTTTTCTTGCACCTAGCAGTTTCCTCGCTGTAGTGAGGTGAAAAATTGTGTGTTGCGCTCGGCAGCAAAGCTTTTCTGCGTCTCGTACCTTTGAAACCTTCGTTACGCTCAGGATTCTATATTTGAACCACTCGCTTCGCTCATGGTTCAACCCTAGAATCCTTCGCTTACTCAGGTTTCAATAGAAGTACTCGCGCCAAAAATCAACTTTCCAGCCTTGCATAACAAATAACTATTAATCCAGGTCATACACTACCTCTATGCCAAATTTCATCCAGATCCGTTCAGCCGTTTGAGAGTAAAGGACGGATAATCATTCAAAATCTCACACACACACACACACTCACAAACTTTCGCTTTTATAATATTAGTGTAGTGTAATGATAAATAGATTGCATTGCTTAATATCTTAATAACGATAGGGTGATAACTGTTACTTTTCTAATGTATAGTAAATGGAGTATAAATTAAGAGGTATTTGGATTTAAGTTTTTTTAACACGTTCTAAAGGACATCGCGCAAGCTAAATCAATCAATCTGCCTAGTAGTTTCCCAACTATGTTGGGGTCGGCTTCCAGTCTAACCGGATGCAGCTGAATACCAGTATTTTACATGGATCGACTGCCTATCTGACCTTCACAACCAAGTAACTGGGTATACGATACCCCTTGGTGAGACTGATTGTCATACTTTCAGGCTTCTGACGACACGTAACGTTTGTCAAAGATCCATGAATGACAGCTATTACCATATATCCAGCACATGATTCTAGAGCCGTTTGGTCATTAAAAAATAACAGCTTTTCATACAAAACAGTACTTTGTTCAGAATTACAACAAAATATTAACAATTCTGAACAACTACTACATAATGTGCATCAATTCACATTGTATAACCGGAAAATTCGAGATTCTGTGAAAATAAAACGCAAGATATTTTTAGCCACAAAAAAAATGTTACCAACAACCAAACCACACGAAATAAAACCATCCACTTAAAGCTACGCGTTCCTTAAAAGCAGTAAATTCAAAAGCCGGTCTAAGCGTGGGCCACGTGTACTCTGGGCCAAGATAAGTGGTTCACATCACTTACTGTTGGAACATGTCGGAACTTGTCTCGTGTGACACATCGCTAGCTTTACGTGTACGTAAAGATAGCTTTAGATGAAACTGCGTTTGATGCGGTTTTGTTTAGTAAAAGGATAATTTAGTGAGAACAAAATTGGATATTATTATACACCAAGCTTTTGCCCGCAGTTTCGCACGCGTTAAATCTATACTAATATTATAAAGACGAAAGATTTGATTTTTTGTTTGTTTGTTTGAAATGAATAGGCTCCGAAACTCCTGGACCGATATAAAAAAATCTTTCACCGTTGGAAAGCGTAGGTGTAACATAGGCTACTTTTTATCCCGGGAGAAATAACGGGTCCCACGGGAAAAACCACGGGAGCAAAGCCGCGGGCAAAGTGCTAGTTCGTAGTAAAACAATTCGCCTTTCCCTATATTGTGAAGATTGCCTGTTATCTTTGGAATATCTATTATTCATATACTACATTTTACGACTTCGCATTAGAAATCTTGATATTATCAGTGGTTCTCGAATATATTAAGCATGTTATTATTCCTACAAACCTTCCTATTGAATCACTCTATATATTAAAAAACTGCATTGAAATCCGTTGTATAGTTTTAAAGATCTTAGCATACATACATAAGGACAGACGCGGGAAGCGACTTTGCTTTATACTATGTAGTGATTTTGTTAAAATATGTCAAGATTTAACTGGGTACCGAACAGAATATAAGGGATCGAACATAATTACATTATTTTCCTTCTTTTCGTGTGGTTAGTGACTAACCTGGTGTCAGAGTTTTTATACCTGCCTCTGAATTCGCTTCACATGCTGCTGAGCAATATGTCTCAGACATAACGGTTTCCTCACGATTTTTTCCTTCACCGATTTTTAAGCAACTCATAATTATACAATACGCACATGAATCCGTAAAATCAGAGGTGCATGCCTTGGGTTTGAACTCGAGACAGGCAGTCCGACGGTCACACCACTAGGGCTATCACTGCTGTCAATAATTTACTTAATTATACCTCTATTATCTAAGTACTTTCACAGACTGAACTCTCCAGTTGTGGCTGATTGTCGTGTTGATTGAGTGAAGACACCTTTTTTTTGACGTTGGGAAATCATTCCATGACTTCTCCCACTCTGGGTTGAGCGGAAGGGAGTGTCAGCCTTTTACTGACTAAAAACCATCCATGTTCCTTCCATAGCCCTTTATGTTCCGGGGTAGCCGTAACCCTTTCGGACAATCCCACTCACCCGGCCGGCTCGGCTCGGCCCTAGCGGGCCCCTTCAAAGGATGGCATATCTTAGAGGCGCGCGTGGAACATGTACGCGCCGTCCAGCTGACGCACCGTCCGGCGAGTGAAGACACCTGCACCTCTGTCTGCCCACACACTTGTGTTTTATAATATGATACGTTATTTCACGATACATACAAAGCAGTCTAATTTAACATTTACATTTAAAATAACTGTAACTTGCAGTAACTTCAACTTTATTACACAATACCTAACTGCCGTTACGTTACGCTATAGGAAATGGAGTATACTGGGTGTAACCGAAAGAGTATATACATACAAAAGCCTATGCTACAGTCTACCAAACTGAACAAATTTCACTATGGGACCAACTCCGAAATCGCAAAAAAATAATAATTATAATAATAATATTTTCATGATTTCGGAGTTGGTCCCATAGCAAAAGTTGTTCAGTTTGGTGGTCTGTAGCATATCTTTTGTATGTATATACTCTTTCGGTTACACCCAGTAGTCTTGTCAATGAATCTTATTTTTAAGGTCAATGAGCTCACCACATAATAAAACAAAATATTCGAACCATCGATACGTATGCCACAAGAGTGTGCGTTTTGCGCCCATAACATTCAGTAGATTTACAAAAATATTTTCTGCCATGCTAAATGAATTGAACGATTCAAAATAAAGTTAGGCCAACGTTCGCCAGACGTACTACTTTAAATGTCAAGTTGATTGGTTGGTTTTTTTTTTTTCAATAAACTATTGAATAAAGCCTCGTTTACTGAAGAGTTTCTCCATTCACATCTGCCGCGCGTTGACTGGAAACTTTTTTTTTCGGATTTATCGTTCATGAGTTAAGAGTGTTAATAACAGCCGCACGGGCTGATCTATCAGGTTAAGCTACGCTTGCCGGGGTTGGTCAGTGGATTGGTGACCATCTTTATATATTTATTTAATATTTTAAGCACAGAAATGTACAGAGGCGGACTTAGTGCCACATACCGAGACGTGCCTCGGAAAGCAAGCCGTTGGTCCCGGATGTTATTAGTGCATCTTTGACAGTCGTTACGGGTCGTCAGAAGCCCGAAAATCAGAAAGCCTGTCTTACCAAGGGGTATCGTATTTTCCAGTTACTGGGTTTTGGAGGTCAGACAGGCGGTCGCTCTATGTAAAATACTTGTATTCAGCTACGTCCGGTTAGACTGGAAACCGACCCCAACATAGTTGGGGAAAGGCTAGGCAGGTTGATTGAGTTACGAGTGTATACACTTAAACAAGGCTTAACTGACCCGAAAAAACTGACCTGCCAAAACTATAAATAAAAATACCAGTATGCACGTGTACTGCGTAAACGTATTTAGAATGTTTACACCTCATTTAACGCAACCAAAAATAACTTCAATCAAAGTAAGTGTATACAAAGCAAAATATATTCCGACAACTCAATTTATTATACAAAGTCCAGTCATCATGACTGAATTGTGTTCTTCATTCATTTTCTTCATACATTCGTTCTTGTATGAATTTTACGCATTTTTGCTTCAGAAATTATTAATGGAGGCCATTTGTTTATATTGTACAGGGAAATGATCTTCGTTACTGCGGTTCGGGTTAGAAATGGGTTTATTAGCGTATTTTTGTTAGTTTGACATCGTAAAAGGTTCGGTGAACCTTTATTTTTAAAACATTGTTTTGTTTTTGAGGCCCCGGAGGACACCTATCACCCCCAACGAGCAACTAGGGAATAATATGCATAATTTTTTTCAATATTTTTATTTCATTGTTAACATCCATTTATAATGATCAAAAAATATTGAAGACCAAAAAAATAATAATACCAAAGTTTAAAAAATAAGCAATCGAAACGGGCACTTTAAACGGCCGTCATTTTGGCGCGCTTAGTGTGACGTCTTAGTTTGTGAGGTTAGGTTTAAGAAGTAATTACTCACTCAGTGAAATTATCATTAAAATTGGTTGTCATAGATTTTTACGTCATATCCGCTTTGACCAATGCCGTCCTGTTTCAAATATTGGAAATTCCCTCGGCAATATCGCACTTTTAAAAAGTTAAAATCTTGCATAAAAATAAATTTTAATCAAAAATACTGATGAAGGCACAATTCAAGGTTTCTAAAAAAAAATATTTCACATTTTTATTTGAATCACGTGCATATTCCGAGGTTGGCACCCTTTTGAAATATTTCTGTCATCATCACCTGGTTCGATCACCAGTTAGTATCAGTAATACTCGAGGTACGACGAGAGCTTTGTTTAATTTTTGTACCTGAAGGCTATTATGTAATTCCCGGTCCCCATCTACGGACCGCTCTGTTATCACTTAGTGACGAGCTGCCGTAATATATCGACGAAAAGCTTTATGTAGCCTCAAGAGCACATTCACAAAGCCACTAAGGTAAGAGATCAATATAATATCCATTATGAACGAATTATGAAGTAGACATGTGTGTAGGTAGGCACTGTATGTGTTTATATCATGACATGAGGTGAGTATAGAGACAAACGTCTTCAGTTACTAAGTTTTTTTTTAGAAATGTGCGTTTTGTTTGTGCAGAATAAACAATGTTTCTTTCTACCTTCTTTCTTCAGCTGATCATAAAAATTGGAAAGAAATCAAAAATATTAATCGTCCAGACCTTTTTTTTCGTGTGGATAGTGACCAAAGAGGTGTCAGATTTTTTTTTCAAGGAACATGGATGGGTTTTAGTCAGTAAGAGTTTGACAGTCCCTTCCGCTCCACCCAGAGACAGGTCATTATTTAATTTCCCAGCCTCAAAAAAAAAGGTTTTGTCGAAATGTCACTAACCACTTCAGCCTACCCTTTACGAAATACAAGCGTGGTGTTAAAAAACAACGAACACATTTCCACAATCGCATGCATAAACCTAAAGAGAGTGAGTAATCGAAAAGTTAAAGAAAAAAAATATCGGCCCCCGTAAGTGGCAAGGTTGGAGAAATTACCCCCGGCCCAACACGCCATCGCTGCCCTTGGCCGAGGGAACCTTGATACACAAGGGCAAAGTTGCAATTGATCTATTTCTGATGGCCGTTTTAACGGGAAAGATTGTTGGAACCCACCATAATGGCTTACTTTTGTAATTTTATGGGGTTAGGAGTTCGATGTTGAATGGCTTGTAAGTGGGTTGTGTCTTGTGTTTGGAAGTTTTTGTCAGGTTATTATTTACTTAGTTTGTGGCTAAGTAATTAGAGCCGTACGGGTCGATCCACCAGGTTAAGCTACGCTTGCCGGGGTTGGTCCGTGGATGGGTGACCACCATCTTTACATATCGAGACTCCTCTGTGCTTCGGAAAGCACGTTAAGCCGTTGGTCCCGGCTGTCATTTCTGCATCTTTGACAGTTGTTACGAAAGTCCAAAAATCTGACAGCCAGTCTTACTAAGGGGTATTGTATTACCCAGTTACTAGGTTGTGGTATTCAGATAGGTAGTCGCTTTATGTAAAACACTGGTGATATTCAGCTATGGTTAGACTGGAAGCCGACCCCAACATAGTTGGGAAAAGACTAGGCAGATTGATTTTATTTACTTATCACATTGTGTTTTGTAATCGGAGGACAGTATTTTTAAATTCCGTAACCTATATTCGGTCTTCATTGATATTGCTATACAAGCGAATTTTTGGAAATCTTTGAATGCAGTTCTCTTTCTATTCAAAAATAAAGGAATGTTTTCTTTGAGTAAAATTTTCTATCTACAGTATTAAGAGTACTTTCCCTCCAGGTGGCATTATGTAATTTCAAAAAAATTCCACCCTGTATTAGATATTATGAAAAACAGATAATTTAGATAACTTTCGGTGCTTTTGCACCAAATTCGCTAAAACAAATCGGCTGTCTAAGAATGGGGATTTTTACAGCAATATTACTTCACAGTCACCATTTATCTCATGTTAACAACATTATTCATTATTTTAATTAAATAAACATATCAATTGCTGACGGCACGGTTGGCGCAGTGGTTGAGCGATTGACTGCTGCGCAACATGTCGCGGGTTCGATTCCCGCACGGAACAAATATTTGTACGACCTGCAAGTATTTGTTACGGGTCTGGGTGTTTTTCTATCTATAATATGTATGTATTTACAAAAAAAAAATGTATATAAGTAGTTTATCAGCCATCTCGTTACCATAACACAAGCGTTAGGTTGCTTAGCTTGGGACTATATGAAGTTTTAAAAAAAAAAAAAAAAAAAAAAAAAAAAAAAAAAAAAAAAAAAAAAAAAAAAAAAAAAAAAATAACCGTATTCAATTCCCAAATATATCAACAGCTGACAAAATTTTACTACAATAACGCTTTAACGAAACCCGATCATTGAAATTTAATAATGTATTGTGTATTGTTGGTCACGCAATTAAAACATCAAAATTATCGACTTGCAAACAACGGTTGGCCATTGATACATTATTTATTTCAATGAAACGAACTAGGTACGAGTATTATCGCCAGTAATACCCAAATATTCGGTTAACCAACTGACAAACAAAACTATTGTTTCAGGATAAATACAGTAGCAATTGGTGTAAATAAGGTTTTGTATTTAATAATTTACCAAAATGATTTTCATATTTGTAACCGCAAACAATATTTAAAATGGATGCTTTAAAACCACAATAAATAATGCGTAATAATGATCCCGTAGATATAAACTACGATAACATGGTGCGCCTCTCAAAATTACTGTTTCAATGTTTGTAGTCACTTTCTTACAAAAGTGTTTGTAGTAGTTGTAAGTATTCATCTTCAGTAGCTGGCCGGCAGCAATTTGCGTTGTGAGTCTTGGTGGCGCTTTGTAATTACTTTCACAAATACTTTCAAACGTTTAGAATTTTGTAGGGTGAGCCATGTTATCATAGTTTATCCCTACATTGCATCGGTGTAAATGAAGATGGTGACCTATTGTCCGTAATATCACAATAGAGGATAATATTATTATTTTTTTAGTCCGAAAGTTAGATTATTATGAAATATTGAACACGTATTTTTTCTTTTTTTACGTAATCCAAAGATGGCTTCGATACATTGAGTTAAAATGTGGCATGACGTCACAAGTGTGTAGTTTTGATACCCACTTGTGACGTACCGCGCCCTTACTCCCCAACTTTAATGCATTTTATCGAAGTCATTTTTTATTAATAAGATAAAGAAAAAAATACGCGTCTGATATTTTTTTAGTATCTCATTGACAGACTAATTTTTTTTTTTTACCTAGGCGGATCCCCTATTACCCATATATTCTGTGTTACAAAGTAGTTCCTCCACCAAAGTACGTGTTTCTATCTTGAAGACAACAGCCAGAGAAACTTCCTTTTGCATTTATATCAGGAAGCTACTTTGTTCACCTTTATGAAGGAAAGATCATGCATAAAATATGAAGAAAACTGGAAAACGAGGCTAAGTTTGCTCAGCCAAGTTTTAAATTACAATGACGTATTGTGTTTGTGGGAGGCAAGTGCACATCTGTGGGGATGGAATAGATAGAATTTATAAATAACTAGGTTTTGCTCGCGGCATCGCCCGCGTGGAGATCGGAAATAATCTCATGTGGACGTACCTTAATACCGCAATAAAAACGTATTCTATGTCCAAATCCAGGTCATACTCAATACTCACTTTATTTGCATTCCACAATGTGTACTTAGGTGGTAAGGGTTACCGCTACCCCGGAACAAAAAGGGCTAAGGAAGGAACATGGATGGGTTTTAGTCAGTAAGAGTCTGACACTCCCTTCCGCTCCCACCCAGAGCGGGAGAAGTTATTAGATGACTTCCCAGCCTCATAAAAAAAGGTGGTAACGTAGAGAATTGAAATCATTGGTTTGGTTTTTTCGTAGTCTACCTACGTGCCAAATGATTGAGTAACATCATCCATCCAATCAAACTTTCGATTTTTTATATCTTAAATATAATTATTTTTATAATAATTTAAGTATAGATAGTGAGGGTTTTTGTGTCAAGGCAATAGATGAGTTCAATGAAAAGGCGGAACCAGCATTGTTAATGGAGCTTGCTCAATGCCTGTTGGCGATTTTAGACTGATAATAAATTTAACATATATTGCGATGTTTTTCTTCACCGGAAATCAGTGGTGGCCAAGATAACTTTGATAATAATTATGTCACTTAAACTTATTGTTATTTTTGACTGTTCTTTAAAATGATATAAAACATTGGCGTAGGGTGTCGATTCGGTAAACATTATTTCTCGTGTATTAACAACGTGTAAGTAACATTTGACGACACGGTTGGCGCAGTGGTTGAGCGATTGACTGCTGCGCACTATGTCGCGGGTTCGATTCCCGCACGGAACAAATATTTGTACGACCTGCAAGTATTTGTTACGAGTCTGGGTGTTTTTCTATCTATAATATGTATGTATTTACAAAAAAAAAAATATATATAAGTAGTTTATCAGCCATCTCGTTACCATAACACAAGCATTAGGTTGCTTAGCTTGGGACGATATGGCGTTGTGTGAAATGTCCAAGGATATTATTATTATTCAAATTGAAAACTTGACATTGCCACAATTTATCAAAGAAAATTCCGTCACAACATTCTTTTCCGGCAAATTCAATGGAATGAATAAGTCCCTAATATTTTTCTGTCATTTTCAAAACATTAACAGAAATAATACTTCTAACATAACGGCATCATATTTCTTGAGAGCGAAGAAAAAGCTCATAATCTTTACACTCCATTTCCCTCAGCGGAAATTCAAGCGGCTTCAGCGCTGCGTGCACACGCTGGCGTACCGCTGGAAGCCACAATCTATAATGAAAACATGTTGGAATTAAAAGATAATGGTTTCATTTTAGGTCGCTAACTAGATTTATATGGTCGGGTTTCGGAAATATCATAGAAATTATGTTTTGTTACCATACAAACAAGAATAAACACATTATATTTATGTTAAAAAGGAGGCCTTTATCATCGTAAATTACTAAACCAAGTTCGTTTAATGTTCAAAGAAAAAAAAAAAGATATTCCGAGACTATTAAAGTCAAAGTCATTAATGACTCATTCTTGCTTCGCACCGACTTGATAACGCATCAAGTTTTCTTTATTCAATCAATGTTGACACCGCATCAAAATCCATTGTGTATGCCTTCGAGTCTTTGAGTGGGTGACCACGCGTGCACGAGCACAGCGTATCGCGTTTGAAAATCGAATTTCTTCTCGTAGTGATAGAAAATCTAAGCACAGCTAGACACGAAAGACGGCCATGTTTTATACCTACTACGTTTTTCAAATAAAGTCATAGATAAAGAAGACACCAAGACAAGTAACATAACACGATTTGAAAGCGAATTCGCTTATTTTAAAAATAGAACATTTTAAAAACAAACGAATTCACACTTCCGTTCGAAATTCAAAGTGATATTGAAGTAAACCCACAGGAAAAACCAAAGAAGATTCATTTCTCCAACAGATTACATTTCATTTCCGCCATATAATGTTGGAGTTAATAATATGATATATCGAGCTCCATAATGAGCCTGTCACACTAAAATGAGTGACATTGACATCGTTCATAAAGTCGATATTCATGATAATTAAGCTCTGCCATATTTAAAGCAATTTGTTTATTTGTATAACATGCATAATCAGCCTATAGTGTTCTCACTGCGGGGACTTAGATTTCCTCTCTTTGAGAGAGAAATGGCTATAATCTACCTCGAAATTTTGGTTCTTCGACATGCCGGTTTCCTCAAACTCAAAGCAGTTCTTTCAAATAAACCAATTACAGGCACTTTTGAATTGTCAAGGGGTCGGTCAGTCGGAAAGATGAAGCTAGTTGCCCATTCCAAAGCAGTAGGTACCTGTGGAGAAGAACGGGCAAGAAACTCCATGGACACTCTCACGATATTTTCCTTCACTGTTTTGAGAGCAGTTTTTTTTAAATTATTTACACAAAGTTAAACGCCCCGGCCTGGGTCGAAATTACAATTCTTAAGTCAAGGACAGCCCTGCACAGACCGCCGTGGGATCTGGAGGCGATAGTCCTCGCGCGCCTGTTCGAGTGGCGCGCGGAGGTACTAAGCCGGGGGGAAACTCCGTTTCCGCAGCAAATTGCGGCGGAGCGGACGGACCTCCGGCGCGATCTCATGGCGGCCTGGAATCAGCGACTGTCGCAACCCAGCGCAGGGCACGCCACGATAGTGGCGGTAAGGCCCCTCTTTGAGGAGTGGCTAGAGAGGCGTCACGGCGCCCTCACCTACCGCCTGACGCAGGTCCTCACCGGACATGGATGTTTCGGGAGGTTCCTGCACATCATCAGGCGGAAGGAAACGCCCGGGTGTCACCACTGCGAGGATCGCCCAGAGGACACGGTAGAGCACACGGTGCAAACCTGCCCAGCATGGGCAGAGCACCGCCGTGTCCTCGTAGAGGCGATCGGCGGCGGCGACCTCTCGCGCCTGGCCCTGGTGCAAGCCATGGTCCGGGGCGAGAGGGAGTGGGAGGCAGTCACCTCCTTCTGCGAAAAAGTTATGCTCGCGAAGGAGGTAGCGGGATGGGAGAGAGAAAGGTCCTCCCGTCCCAGCCGCCGCAGGAGACGCCCCGGGCGTCGGGAGCCACGTGACGACTCCCGGCCACCGTAGGCGCGGGCCTGCGGGCGGTGAGTAATGGGTGACTCACCGTCCGATCAGCACCAGACCCGTGCCGTACGGCGCGTATATGTTCCACGCGCGCCTCAAAGAGATGTCAGCATATGAAGGGGCCCCCCAGGGCCAAGCCTGCCGGGTAAGCGGGATTGTCCGAAAGGGTTACCGCCACCCCGGAACATAAAGGGCTACGGAAGGAACATGGATGGGTTTTAGTCAGTAAGAGTCTGACACTCCCTTCCGCTCCACCCAGAGCGGGAGCAGTCATTGGATGATTTCCCAGCCTTAAAAAAAAAAAAAAAAAGCCCTGCACAGAGGTCTGTCCGTTACGTCTATTGTACGGAAGTGTTGCACGATACTATCTTTGGTATCGGTATCAGCGATTTGCTCTCTATCAATCTGCCTTTTCCCAACTACGTTAGGGTCAGCTTCCAGTCTAACCGGAAACAGCTGAATACCAGTATTTTACATGGAGCGACTGCCTATCTGACCTCCACAACCCAGTCAGTAACTGGGTACTACGATACCCCTCGATAAGACTGGCTGTCAGACTTTCGGGCTTCTGACTACCCGTAACGACTGTCAAAGATCCACGAATGATGTCAAAGTCAAAGTCAAAACATTTATTCCAAATAGGCACACGAATGGCACTTTTGAACGTCAAAATGAACAAGAAATAGAATTGATTCTAGTCGCCCCTTCCAAAAGGTAGTTTCGTGGTCGGGACCAACGGCTTAGGGTGCTTTCCGAGGCACGGAGGAGTTTCGGTGTGTAAAGATAGTCATCCATCCACGGCCAACCCCGGCAAGCGTAGCTTAACCTGATGGATCAACCTGTGCCACGAGCTCCTCTAAATATGAGATTAATTCGAAGCCAATATTAACCAATAGACTCTAATCTAAAGATTAGATTCTACTCCAGAGATCTAAAGATTAGATTCGACGACATGGTTGGCGCAGTGGTTGAGCGATTGACTGCTGCACACTATGTCGCGGGTTCGATTCCCGCACGGAACAAATATTTGTACGACCTGCAAGTATTTGTTACGAGTCTGGGTGTTTTTCTATCTATAATATGTATGTATTTAGAAAAAAAAATGTATATAAATGTATATCAGCCATCTCGTTACCATAACACAAGCATTAGGTTGCTTAGTTTGGGACTATATGGCGTTGTGTGATATGTCCAAGGATATTATTATTATTATATTATTATTATTAGACTTAGAGTCTATTGGATACTATTGGATAATATTGGCAGAGCTCCGCTCCCCTCCTCTCCGCTCCAGTGGACATGCAGCTTTATAGTTCATAACTTGATATGTAGTTCTAAATTACTGTCAGTTAACATTGATAGTTACGAAGTAATCGATACTGAACGACCTGTAACTTATACTTTCGAACTGTATTAAGTGTGTTCGAATGTCAAGTGTAAATGAAAATCAATGGAATAATATTTGAAAGATAGTTATTTTGTTTGTGTTGGTTGACAAAATAAACGCTTAGTTTTCATGTTGGATTGATTATAACTATAAATTTTATTATGATTGATTGGTATAATTATGATTATGATACCTACAAAAAAACGTCTTTTATGGTTTTTACCATAAAATTAATTGATACTGATTGGGTACTGGGTCTAATAGGTATACTTATTTTCTGTCTACTTTTTCTAACTTGGAACTCGTGGCTAAGTAATAACAACCACACGGATTGATCCATCAGGTTAAGTTTGTGAGTGACTATCTTGACATATCGGGACTACTCCGTGCCTCGGAAAGCGCGTTAAGTTGTTGGTCCCGGCTGTCATTCGTTGATTTTTGTCTGACATCCAGTCTTGCCAAGGGGTATCTTATTACCCAGTTACTGGGTTGTGGAGGTCAGATAGGCAGTCGCTCCATGTTAAGTACAGGTATTCATCTGCAACCGGTTAGACTGGAAGCCGACCCTGACATAGTTAGGATTATTATAGGGAAAAGGCTAGGCAGATCTAGTTATTATTATTATTGTTCACCTATGAAGTCCAGGTACAAGTTTTATTTACACAATATCTGAAGTAAGCCACTTCAGACATTGAATAGATTCAGATCATGTTAAGTTTCCTAGTAGAAAATACTAACTGTTTGCACCTCCAAACCATTTAAAATATATTTATTTCATGTATAACAGTTGTTACCAAAAAAAATCCATTTTGCCTTCTTGAGTATGGATGAAAACGACATGTTCCCCCGCCCCCAAAATAACGTGAGATAAAGGCAGCCGAATGATAAAACAGTTTGTCCTGACACCGGAATTAAATCCTCAATTCCAAGCGAAGGCAACAGAACTTGTCCACTATAAAACCGACTGGTTCGAGAAATAATTGGTGGGTACACAGCAATAGATAACGAGAGACCACTAACCGTAGTATTGTTTGTGCTGAGGTAAACCTTTAATTAACTCAATTGGCAGTTTTAGCTGATAGATTGATGTCTGTATACAAGATTGTTTGATCGTTTTGTTGGTTCTGTATCTTTGATAGGAACAATTGAGAGATCTTCGCTTTTTTTTGGAGAATAGGCAAATGACTCCTCCCGCTCTGGGTTAAGCGGAAGGGAGTGTCAGACTCTTACCGACAAAAACCCATCAATGTTCCTTCCTTAACCCTTTATGTTTCGGGGTAGCGGTAACCCTTTCGGAAAATCGCGCTGCAGTTCTTTGCTTCTAATGTATAAAAATATTTATTTATTCAGACTAACGATACTTCTTAAACACAAATCTTAAATACAATATAATACAAACTAAAGCTAAAAAATATATCAATATTTGACACCAATGTATAAAAATTTTTTTGATTGCCAATTTTGTACAGAGGCCAGCTGCACATCAAGTTACCACAATCTGTCAAATTTCTTTGATAGTATTTCCACTTTATTGCAAAGACATAAGGTTCATTTTTAATTGAGAAAATTTGACAGTTAGGGATAGCTTGATGTGCTGGCGTCTGTACTGTCTGAATGAAAGAAAGAATCGCTTGCGTGCGTGTCAAGCACTTAGATGCATGTAAAGCCATTTTAACCGTCTAGGCATCCCATAAGAAATGTGAGTAGGAGTTAGAAGTAATCAGAGCTGCAATAAAGACGAATTAGCCGGCAACTAACGATCAAACTACTACATATTCTAAGTAGGTAATTAGCATGTAATGGTCGTGTTTTTTTATAATCACTGCTTAAAATTAAGAGACGTTTAAACGTCAGAAATGTATGGTCATCAGTCGCTAATCACTACTTAACTTTAACCCCTCAAATGTCGTATGAACCCCATAGGGTCATAAGAAAAATTCTCTTGAAACGAAAATAAATATAACCGTATAAATCGTTGTGCTCTTATAAGCAAACGGCTTCTAATAGGCGAATATCTAATGGGTTAAGAAACGTTGATAAATAAACTCCGTAGTGTATTCTTACTTATGCATAAGATTAAAAACACGCTCAGACGGCCGTTCAGAACAGACACATTGTCTATGAAAACGTAAACGTTTTTTTAGGAGCCGGTTATGTAGGTACCTACAGTCGTCAGCACATCACAAGTTGTCGTAGTCGATTTTCAAGTTTACAGTCAACAGTTTAAGGTTTAAAATCATTTGGAGTTAAAAAAGCAGTAAATTTTCAAGTAGCCTGGGAGCCTAGACAAGTATCAATCGCTCCGTGTCGATTCGATTTCGAAAATTGTTGATCGAACAAATCCTTATCTCAGCGATTCGGATTGTCAAGAACGCCACTTGTCAACGCAATTGTATGGGTATATTGATCGAGTTTCGTTACACAATTTTACATTGTCTAGCACTTAGCGATCAAAAACGACTGATCTCGTGACATTTCGAAAGCTTATGCCAATTCCATACATTTTGCATTTATCTAATTTCGTTATCGTTAATGAAAATGTAACTTGGTCTGAGCCCCATTATTATGTAAGTTTACTGACCTGTGAAAACGGCAACAGCACAGCACAGCTCACTCGCTTTTTATAATCACCACATAATCGCTTCAATAAATTACAAATTTAAACAAACATGGTAGAAAATGTAAAACAATTGATGAACGGGTCCGATTTCTCACAAAATCACTTTAACTACCACTATTATAAATAACTTGCGTTATCACAATAATTAAAACTAGTTTATCAAAATGTCCACAAAACCAAAAAATTAAACGGCTAACTCTAAAAGTGCGCGTGCGCGATTAGGCGTCTCACGAACTACCCTCAAAAATATCGGCGTGGCTTCGGACCACCTTCGATGGAGAAATGCAATACGAACCCGTCTCATTTCACGCATAGATAATAAATTAATGTTTTTATTAACTTTATCAATGACAGAGAAAAGTTCTTAATTTGGTTCGGCAAAATCTTAACAAAAAAAACTGAGGTGTATGTTTATAATGAAAAAATAACAGATTTTATTAAATGCATAGGAAAGTATATTATTATACGGTACTTATAGTCCGTTTGTTATAACATTAGACAAATAATGGTTATCACCGTTTCGTTATTTCAATATTAGACGTATATTAAACTCCGTTATTTCACGTTACATATGAAGAAATGTTATCTATTAACCATTTACATTTAAAAAACAACTGTAAAATGCAGTTATTTAACAACATTACACAATAACTGTCGTTATTAACCCGTTATTTATAAAACGGAGTATAGGTAAAACAAAAAATCTATGTTCAAAATTTTTGTCTGTCTGTCTGTTTGTTCCGGCTATTCTCCCAAACGGCTGGACCGATTTCGACGGGACTCTGACAGACCGATAGCTGAGGTTATAAGGAGTAACTTAGCATACATTTATTTTAGAAAAATAATTAAGAACGACGCGGGTGAAGCCGCTGGCAGCAGCTAGTTTGAACTATGTTCGCCTTTAAGCTAGGTACAGAGCCAGCACATCAAGTTACCACAATCTGTCAAATTTCTTTGATAGTATTTCAACTTTATTGCAAAGACATAAGGTTCATTTTTAATTGAGAAAATTTGACAGTTAGGGATAGCTTGATGTACTGGCGTCTGTACTAATATTTGTCAGGTGACTGATCTCTGTGCATTTACATGATAACGATTGGCGAATAACATGTCAAATAATGTAATTGGCCTTGGCCGTTTTATGTTATAATCACTACATAGTATAAAACAAAGTCGCTCTCTCTCCCTATATCCCTATGTATGCTTAAATTTTTAAAACTACACAACGGATTTTGATGCATTTTTTTGTAATAGGTAGAGTGATTCAAGAGGAAGGTTTATGTAAATAATTTGTCGACATATTATGCGGGCGAAGACACGGGCGGAGGTTAGTAATAAATAAATAAATGATGGATGAAATAATCAGATAGTTTTTTTTTAATTGTATTCAGAATTCACGTAGGATACGAGGTTTCATTTGAAATATCTGCATAAATTTTTCATGAAAAGTAGCATTATGTTTTTTAATTTATATTAGTGTAAAGAAGGATTAAACTTTACATAAAGTTTACTTCGAACTTTCAACTTTCAACCCCTCACAATAGAACTCGAATTACTTTATTCATTGCGAATTATCTCGCAATCGTTCGAATGTATCTAAGAAATGATTAATGTCTAGGTATTAATATAAAAGTACGATTTACTCGTAAAAATAATACCGAAAGCCGATTTATCAATCGTTAGATAACATTTTCTACGGCGCGGAGGCTTTTGATATAAATTTACCATCAAATAAAGATAACAATACTTTTGAAAAATCTGTCCATTAAATAATGATTAACTATATCAAACGCCATTCAACCTGAAGATAAAAGAAAACCCATCAACCACATATTATCATTTTTACTTAAAAAAAAACGGAATTAAAAATCAGAAATGCTTTGATCAAAAGGCTCGACAAAAACCATTGTGCGCTCCAATCAAAGAAAAAGTCAAATGACAGTGATTTAAATCAAAATGGTAGTAAAAGGACCAATTAAGAGTCTTTGTGGAGCGACAATTTTCATTTCGCTCATTGTAATTTGCCAGGTGTGCACGTCACTTCGTTCGCGTACGTAACATCACGTTGGTATTTCGAGCTGTCACTGAGAATTTCTTAATGGAAAACGGAGCTTAGTCACTTGTTTTTGAGTTCAACTTCGCATTTAAACCATTCAAAGACCAGCCGATCGCTTCTGTAAAGATCTCACATTGATAACTTAGATGAAGTGACCTGTCGTTCCACCTAACGCTTTTTTAAAGGATGGGAAATCATCAAATGGCTCCAGCCGCTCTGGGTGGAACGAAAGGGAGTGTCAGACTCTTACTGACTAAACCCGTCCATGTTCCTTCCTTAGCCCTTTGTGTTCCAGGGCAGCGGTAACCATTTCAGACAATCCCGCTGTCCACCTAATGCTAGGGATTGTCATTATTGACAGCTCACCTTAAAGCCACTTCGCCTACAATTTCATGATGAGATTGTTAGAGAATAAAACTACAGGCCGAAGCCTGGGATTGTCCGAAAGGGTTACCGCTGCCCCGGAACATAAAGGGCTAAGGAAGAAACATGGAAGAATGTTACTCCCTTTCGCTCGCAGGAGTCATTTGATGATTTCTTGCCCTAAAAAAAATTGGATAAAAATGAAAAAGATTACGGTAAGGGCAAGACAATGACGATGATGACGTACGAGCTAAATCCGTGAAACAAAAGATAATCAAAAAATATTACTCACTCTTATTACATTCAAATGAATAACCTCCAAATCCAGTTTCCAACAACAAAACCCAGACATTCCTTCCAGTCCTCAGTAATTAGCGGCGCTAATTAGCACTCATTATCATTATCTCAATGTCTCGGTAACTTTAGTTAGAGTGCTATTACGAACAGAACAGACGTAGGTTCCTCTAGTCCTTCACAGTTATATTACCTCTGACAGGAACAAACCAATAGCAACCTTATGATTACGAGAATAAAGATCATTGCGATTTTGCGGCCGACTTTCGCTGAAAACCAATGCCGGAGCTCTGTCTCGCATAGGGTCACAGCATTATGCTGAGCGAAAGCCGTTTTGCGTGGGTGTGACGTTTTTTCTTTTGTTTTTGTGTTTGATTTCTTTCTTTGCGTCATGATTACCGCAAATAAAATTTAACAGGCTTGTCAGTCGAAGCAACTCAATAGCAACTTTATTACAAGGACAATAAAGATCACTATGATTTTGTCAGTGATGCAAAATCAGAAGAAAATTAACTGTAGCCACCTTATATTACCTCCTTCAAAAACCATCTTAGGAGCAAATTTGGTTTTTAATGCTATTTAAAATTTTCGTTTGATACCGGAGTCCCTCAGTTTAGCAACAGAAGTCATTGTACGATATACTTTCATCCTGTCTCGTAACTGCTTCGTTGATCTAGTGGTCGTAAGCGCTACTGCTGAGCATGAGGTTTTAGGTTCGGTTCCCGCGTCAAACAAATTGTTATCGGATTTTCTATCTGGAATTTCTCTTTATCAGCCCGAAGCGTGGCTTTCTGCCCTATAACATGAGACTCGAACATAACTGGCGAAATGTGGGTTTTCACACCACAAAATTTTAAAAATTGAATTAATACGGCTACAATTACTGCTCGTAACGAAGACTTCAAGAGTTGTAGAATGAAACAAGATTAAAAATAATAGTCTCCGATCACATTACTTATAACTAAAATGAAGGTACTTGTAATTTGTTTCCAATGGCGTTAAAACGCCCGGTAGGAGTAACTGGGTTCAGTACACTTTAGCCTAACCCTTAGGGGACCAAGGCGAAAAGTTATATTTTCGTCAAAGAAAAAATTAATTCAGACTCTGAAATCCATAAATATATCATTCATTCATTCATAGAATCAATCTGCCTAGCCTTGTCCCAACTATGTTGGGGTCGGCGTACAGTCTAACCGGATGTAGCTGAATACCAGTATTTTACATGGAGCGACTGCCTATCTGACCTAAACAACCCAGTAATGGCGTAATACGATACCTAGGTGAGACTGGCAGTCAGACTTTAGGGTTTCTGACGACTGACAAAGATGCGCAAATTACAGCCGGGACCAACGGCTTAACGTACTTTCTGAGGCACGGAGGTATCTCGGTACGTAAAGATGGTCACCCATCCACGGCCAATCCCGGCAAGCGCAAGTTAACCTGATGGATCGACCTGTGCGGCTGTTATTACTTAGCCACGAGCTCCTCAAAGCGCACGCATTGCTTGCTGAGCACGGTGTGGAAGACGTCAACGAGAACGAGAGCGTGACAAATTATTCTCAACTCTCTGAACCATTATTTTACCCAACTCGTTGAAAATTACTAGCACCTGCCGCCCGCTCGGAATCAGAAAAGAAAAATTATCAAAAAGAAATTACAGCATAATATTTCACTCAAAAAAGATCCCATTTCCATAATCCGAGAGTGCGATTCCTTGAGACGAACTTATTGTAACATTTTGTGGGTCGTCATTTTGGTAGAATCGCAAGAATTAGGAGCAAGTTTGTTTAAAAAGTTACGGCTGAAGTTTGCCAAAGCCAATGGCGTCACGATCAGCGAACAAATACGAATAATTAAAGGGAATTATGGTTCTGCTGTTGTATTGTTCGAAACAAAGGGCGTTTTAGGTTAATTTATACGTTTAAATAGCGCCTGTAATTCTCTGAAGGTAATGAAAGCCAAATGCAAATTTACAGCCGGACTGGGCCACAGTCCAACGCATTTTTAGACAAATACAAAAAGTACGGGCTGGTCCTCCTGGGTGTGCGTTGGTTCAAAGACAATCAACGAAAGTGTATGAAGGAGTATAAGGAGGATATTAGTGGTTTCCCTAATCTCTCTCTCTCTCTCCCTCTCTCTGCCTTATATCCCTAATATACTCCTTCATCACATTAAATGATCATAAAGCGAATCAAAAAACTACCAAAGTAGTTTTACTTTGCTATATTTTTAACTGGGTCCAAAAAAAAGGAGGGTCTAAATTTATTGGAAGCTTTTTTCATGCATGTTCAGCGGTAATTCCTTACCTCGTCGACAGATTTCGATGATTATTTTTTAAATTATATTTTGAGGCAGTTTGATAGGCTACTTTTATTCAAAAACTGTATACGTATATTATTTCTAGGGAAGTATTAATATTTTTGAGAACAAGCCCAGTGTGCACAGATAGATGGTATTACTTAAAAGTCGCCCTACACGTAATTTTGTTTTCCGCTTAAAACCATAAAAAATATACCTCCATCACACCGCTCCGACTTTTGCTCGAGCCAGACCGCGTTGCCGCTGAGCCTGTAGCTTTAAATTCGTCCCTAAATCATATATCCGACCCTGTTCCTTGCTATCCTCCCCCAGCGACGCCCTAAGCCGAGGTCCGTACCCCACAGGGGGTGCTCTTAGCGTGTAGTCGCTTAGTTCATATGTTTTTATAAGCCCTGGCTGGAGGCTGCAATTTATTGTGGCACCCACAGGCAAGCCCGGTTTAGCAGTAGACAACCTTTTGGTTGAACTGCGAGATGTCATTAACAAAAAACAAAAAAAAAAACCTCCATCGCAATTTACCTTAATTATCATAACGGTACAGAACAGTAACAAATTATACCTCTAGTATAAAATAACCTGAAATTCATCAAATTAAACTTAAACAATTACTAGTTTGATAACCCGAAACCAAAACTTCGTTAATTACAATGAGATAATTTCGAAAGCGCACAAAAAAGCTTTGCCGTCAAAACTTCCAAATGACTTAGAGCATACTTCGCCAACCCTTTAATTCAAGTTAAAATTACTTGATAAAATATTCAAAGGCAGTGGAAATTAGAATGCATGGCTGCCATGCCCTTGCTTGCAGTTCAAAGAATAATCAATATGTCGTGGTATTTTAAAGCTATAAATCGGTGTGGTTCAATAACTATTACGTTTTCAAGGATAGTGGTTTTTAATCACGATAGTATAGTAACGTAACTTCACACCTGGTATCCCCGAAGAGTTAGGCTGAGGACGTAAGCGGGAATGTCCGAAAGGGTTACCGCTACCCCGGAACATAAAGGGTTAAGGAAGGAACATGGATGGGGTTTAGCCGGTAAGAGTCTAACACTCCCTTCCGCTCAGAGCGGGAGGTGTCAATTGATGATACCCCACCCGCGCAAGTTAGGTCTAAGACCGTCATAATACGGAAACCTTGCATGTTATTAGTACCGATTTTATTGTTCACAAACTGAACTATAAATAAGAGAAATGTCAGCTCTTCCAAACAAACAGCTCAAGAAACTGACGGCATCCCCTAAAAACTAAGATGACAAATTCGTTCATATCTTTAATTTCACCATGATTATTCTACAGACGCCAGCTCATCAAGTTACCGCAAACTGTCAATTTGGCCAATTGAAAATGAACCTTATGCTTTTAGAATAAATTTTAAAAACGATCAAAGAAATTTAACAGATTGAGATAACTTGATGTGCTGGCCTCTGTACATACATGCTTTCCGATTTGTCAACTATATTTGTATGAAAGTTTTAAGCAACAACAGAATCTGGACCACTTTCAATGCAAATAACAGTGCTTTAATATTTTAGAAATATCAGACCATTAAGACTGGGGTTTTTATGATTTCTTCGTCATAACCGGTGGTTTTGCTCAAGAAATCATTAAAATAAATTTATACAGGGTGTTCTTTGCCATGGATCTCTTTTAGACTTCATATCAGACTTAACTTCCTTCCTAACTGACTTTTCTAACTGACTAACTGATCTTTCAGACAACCTATTTTTCATTTTTTAAAGACATTTCATATCTTAACACTGCGGACCACTAAACACATATACGCGTTATAACAATATAATTTAATTTGTGTCTCGTTCAGTGTCCCTGTATTGGTTAAAACCTAACGCTTTCTTATTACATACTCCTTAAGCCCCTTGAGATATTGATAAATATATTCCTAATTTCAAATTTCCTGCGTGACTGCTGGTATCCATAAACCTCAAGGTTATAGCTTCCCTCAAAACACGAAGCAAACAAAAATGTTTGGAAACAAATAAAAAGTATTTCTTTTTTGTTGATGTAAGAAAATTTGTTTCTATTTATATCCCTTTGATTTATAGTCAGTTTTACGAAGCCGTACGCTAAATATAGAAAAAGCGGCTTCCAAAATCTCCGGCCTGTCTATCTTACTTAAACATAAAGTAATTAATCTGATTAAGGTTTATGTTATCAAACTCGGGACAAACGCGGAAGAATTTTCTGATTAGGTTCATTAATATGCAATTTCTGAGATCCGCGTCAAGCTTTTTGCCAACATACATATACCAACTAAAATTGTATGTATGAGCTGTCCCAGTGCTTGATTAAATTAGATACTCGGGACGACTGAAGAGTTCCGATGCGAATATCCAAAACTATCGGGTTTTCGCATCCCTAATTGAAACCGCAAAAATGAACACGTATTTTAGGTGGACGAGATATTGCGACACAGGGAAGATCAACATGTTATGAGCCAAAATAATATTATATGAATATTTGATGGAAATATGTATGCCATGTTTTCTTGGGTTCAGACATTTTGCCGTGTACCACTCTACCAACTAAAGTTTGTTCCTTTTACCAAAATAGCTACCTTACTAGAACCGGATCAGATTTACCAAAATATTATGAGATAATTCAATTTAAAGTCGTTTGTAACTTCAAATGCTTCACGAGCAAAGATTAACCTTCACTCTACCGAGTTGCCAGGTTCAAAATTTTATGATTATGAATTTGATAATCGATTCACCGTTATTTTTATTATTTTTTGTGTGTAAAATGTGGTGATGAACATACGACATTAACCTCTTAAATGTCGGATGAAACCCATAGGTTCATAAGAAAAATTCTCTCAAAACGACAATATAAATCCGTATAAATCGTTGAGCTCTTATAAATAAGCAAACGGCTTCTAATAAGCGAATATCTAATGGATTAATTTAAATTGTAACTGTTTAGGCAGCACATGCAAATAATTCTGTTTTCGGAGGTATTTCTTTCCGACTTGTAAAACGAAAATTGCGACAGCTCGGCTAATATGTATGATATAAATATAATTTATAGCCTATAGCACTCAGGAATAATGTAGCTTTCTATCAGTGAAATTTTTTTTGAAATTGGATCATTAGTTCCGGAGATTACCCCCTACATACAAACTTACAAACTTACAAATTTTACCTCTTTATAATATTATTATATATTAATATATTATTATTATTATATTAGTATAGATAGTATAGATAATGGCGTTTACACTTCTATTTGGAATGTTTGATAAAATCATTTTAAAGTTTGTTCATAACATTATTTTATTTCATAGTTTCCAATTACTAATCTATTTACTTGTATTGCAATTTGTTGTCGTAGTAGCTGCTGCTAGCGGCTTCACCCGCGTGTTTGTCGGACAAGAAAACGTTACCGGGATAAGGAATCGTATGTGTTAATCCAGGTCATAAAAACAATCTCTGTGCCAAGATTCATCCAGATCCATTCAGCCGTTTCAGCGCGAAGAAGAGACAAACATACAAACTCCCTCACAAACTTTTGCCTTGTAATATTAGTGTGATTGTTGACTCAACAATATAATTATGCTCCTACAAATTGCAGGTACAGAATAGAAGAATAGGCAATCATCCTGTCCAATATAATCCCCCTAGCAATCCCTTACACGTCCTCTTAACCCCTTAACATCACCACTTAAGCCCTCTTACAAACCCCAAGAGAAACAGTTGATAATGATACAATGTATTCCCAGTTCAACCTCGAACCGCTTTAATATTTAAAAATATGTCTTACATTTTCGTTTTTTTCCAAGTAACCTTTATCTTGTTCGCAAGCAGCTTCTACAATATTTATTGAAAGAGGTTTTGTTTACTGGAGAAATAAAATGTTAACCACAGTCATCATTAATACTTTCTGAGCAACAAATAGGAAAGCAGCTTTGATTTCCAGGTCTTAAATAAGGACTGGTACTGGAGTACCCGGTCCGGGATACTTTTTTATTTGTTTAGATACTACGAATCTCCTTAAATTCTCTTTGATTACAAACATTTTAATGACTTGGAGTCCGTTGGTAAAAGACAATGCTTACAACAAATTTTTGATCAATCTTCTGTAGATCACGATTAAACGCAAGCAGTAGACGTAACGTAAAACGGTAAATCGTATCGCCATTACATATTTTTGAACGTGATAAGAGATAAAGCTGACCTTGGACAGTTTATACTACTATAAACTGCATCATCGTCATAAAATTTTGATAAGCTATAGGATAGTTGTATTTCCGATTCAAAAATCGTTGGAATTTACGTTACGTTTACGTCATGCATGCGTGTTTGGCTTTACATCTAGAACGTGAAACTAATTTATTTATTGCTGATTTGACATTGTAAGCTTTAGTAACTGTCAAAAACTCACAATTGAACATGAACCTTAACCTTTTGTAATAAAATTGAAAATACATCAAAGAAATTTGACAGATTGGGGTAGCTTGTAACAAATTGAAAAATAAACTCTAGTAAAGTTTTTAATCGCTTCGGAACGTTATCGAATAGTTCCAAATCCAATAGCACTCTTTTCCCGCTATCGTATAATCAATCAACTACAACATAGTTATCTTCAAAATAGCACGATCACTCCCGAAACGTTACTAGATTTGATTGCGATATAAAATCCATTTAAAATTCTGAAAACCATCAGTGTTATTTTAATACTCTACTGGATTACTGTTAGGTCCTGCAACAGAGCTTATACAGGGTGCATGGGACACTGGCGAAAATCCGGTTACTACGGTTTCAGCATAATTTTTTTTTGAGGGGGCAAATTATCAGATGACCCTTCTCGCTCAGGGTGGAGTGGAAGGGAGCCTCTTCTCGAGAACTCACCGCAGCTGCCAATCGCCTCTACGAGGACACAGCGGTTTTCCGCCCAAGCGGGGCAGATCTCCACCGTATGCTCCACCATGTCCTGTGGGCGATTCTCACAATACTGACACTCGGGCGTTTCCTACCGACTGATGATGTGCAGGAACCTCCCTTTTTTTTTTTAATGCTGGGAAATCATCCAATGAGTTCTCCCACTCTGGGTGGAGCGGAAGGGAGTGTCAGACTCTTACTGACTAAAACCCATCCATTTTCCTTCCTTAGCCCTTTGTGTTCCGGGGTAGCGGTAACCCTTTCGGACAATCCCGCTGCAGGAACCTCCCTGCGATGAAAATTTTCGTCACGAAACAGCAAATTTTTGTTTTAATAATTGAAGAATAATTTCAACGCAAGGAGGTTCAGAATCATGCATTGAATTCATGGTAACCAGTTTCACGTCGATATTTCACCCTTTATTTTTCAGGAGATAAATGCTTTCGATCTAAAACCACGACCTGGGGGCCTCCGCAAATCGCTCCTTGTCGGTTCGATTTCGAAAATCGATATCACTTGTACGAATCGTTGATCAAAAAATTCGTTAACTCAGCGATTCAGATTGTTAAAAACGCCATTCGTCTATGTATTTGTATGGGAATACTGATCGAGTCATTCGATTTCGTCATCGTTTCGTTACAGACTTTGACAATGTCTAGCATTTTGCGATCGAAAACGATTAATCACGTGACATTTCAAAAGCTTGTGCCAATTCCATACATTTCGGATTTATCTAATTTCGTTATCGTTAATGAAAATGTGACTTTTTCTAAGCCCCCAGATTTCATTTGACAGTTGAAAAATCACCCCCAAACTAATCGATACGATGGAATACTCTTATGCACAAAAAAAAACAAGAGCATAGTGTTCGGCATCCAACGTGGCCAGCTTTTTGGGCCATTCTCCATGGACAGCGATGCGGACGAACTTACTAATGCCATGCAATGAGTTCTTTCTTTTCAATTCCTGTGTGCACTTGTTCGTAATATATTTTAGTTCCAAGCTGTATAATATTGTATTAAAAAATTGTGTATATAAATTCAAATAAAGTTTCGCGTTATAGTTTAGAACAGTACAATATTGTCAAAAACCACAGATTAAAACTTTTGATTGGGTATTAGTTAATAAATAAACCAGTTCAAGTACCTAACACTTGTTCCAATCAATCACAAGTACAACTTTGAAATTGGCAAGTTCGTTAACACTTTATAATTACTTTATTAAGTAACATAAACACTAGCTAAAATCAACAAATCCCATACGCTCCAGCCAGAGATTTAAAGGTCAAAGTGCAGTGGCTACCCTGATCCCAGAACCAATGTAATCCACAAAATAAATTTAAGTTTTCAGTCCATTTAGTATTTGTGGACACTTGATCCCTAGCGTAATCCTTTTATGTTTGTTGGAAGTTCGGGTCACCTTGAGAAAACAAGATAAGCTAGCAGACACATTAATAAGGCTTGAGACGGACACAGATTTGTTAGTCAGTTTTGTTTCAGAAAACAATAACGTATTTTTCTTGTCAGAAATATTTTTTGATTTAAATAACATAGATAGATAAGATAATTTGATTTAACTAAGACATATCAAGCACTACACACACAGCACACACACACACATGCTCACACACACATGCATGTACACTCGCCAGCACAGCAAGTTAATAAACTATAAAATTTTGACAATCGATTTTGGACTTAATTTTGATAGTTTGATAGTTTGGTATAACTGGATGCGCTGGCTGACCATACATAATTATATGAAAGTAAAAAAGATTTATTAAAGATTTAATAATTTTCGGTAGTTCGCAATTGTATTAGTTTTACAAAATAAAATTTAAGTTATCAATCTTGTTATAAAAACAAATATGTGTATTGATTATTTTTAAGACTTTATTAACAGTTTGTAATACCAAAATCAAAAAGTACACGATCTATAGACTCTACCACTTAATATCTTAATAACAGTTTGCCTAATTTGAGAATCGAACCCAGGAGCCCGTCCGCAAGAGTAAACAGTAAACCTCAATTATCATTTATCGTTATGACACCTTATGGCCTAATGACTTCCTCATTTTCGTCCTCTCCATTAGGAAATAAAACATCTCTAATCCTTAACAAAGCACCACCAAAACTAGTCTCACCCACACACACACCCAAATCCAATTCCACTCATCATAATGTCATACCAAAATAAGATTATTTTATTTTCTCACACCCGGCTCATTAATTTCGACCTCATTAAATACGATTCGGTTCAGTTGTATTGAAACACCCGCGCTGTGTGAAAGTGTTTCTGGAAAATACTTGATGAAAATCTTCGTAAATAAACATGGCGTTGTTAAGTGTTTGTATTTTTCATCATTAACGAATGGTTCTGGGATGATGAACCTTATCGAATGCTTTTGTGAAATCAACGCTTCCTTGAGGGACACCAACGTCATAATATCTTTAGTCGCCATTTTTTTTGACATATATAATCAGCTTATAATGTTCCCACAGCTGGGACATGACTCCTTTAAGTGGAGAGGGAGTGGGCCATAATCCACTATGCGGGCCCAGTGCGGATTGGTAGATGTCACATGTGTTCCAATTTTTAGGTTCTAGGACATGCCGGTTTCCTCTTGACATTTTCCTTCACTATTATAATATTTAAAACTGAATATATTTTTTTTATTGTTTTAATTACAGTACAAAATAATTTGGCTGAACTTTTCCAAAACGGCAGCCATTTTGAGACAATAGCACGCTTGAAGCAAACTATAATTTAAACATTATTATCATAATCTATAGTTTCTTCAGCTGTAATATCAATGTTTATAAACTATAGCCATCTGAAACATGTTTCTTATAGTTTTGTGGAAGACAATTTACTGTCACGAAAAAAAAAAAGTCCAAACAGCACACATCAAGTGATTGGCACACAGAATTGCGGTAACAACATAACGAAGCAATAAACTAACTCAGAAATAAACAAAACAATCTTATTTCTGTTACCAACACCCTCTAATTCTAGTAACATTCTGTCAAACATCTGTGTCGGCAGTAATTTCTACAGCACCAGTATTATTTATATTTAGGCTTTTCTCCGCAACGTGACCAATATATTTGGTATTAGTGTCATACAAAGCTTTATTTATTTTATAAGGAAAAATAGCATGGGAACACGGTACTCTGTTTCCTCGTTTTTCTCTCGTACAGTCAAGAAAAGAGTTAGGTATACAGGCAAGTAACTTATAAGTAGTTGTGCTGTTAAGTTGGTAAAAAGTAGTAGTAGTAGTAGTAGTTGGTAAAAATAATGTTGTGAGTGAGCTGAATTGTCAATTCTATTATAATTATTACTTCAGATAGTACCATTCACAGAGGCCCTACTCTTTTCCTTAACGCTTACAGTGCAAGCGTGGATCATTTCGTTAGTATAGTAATGCTGTCGATACGTACGCTAATCATATGCATCGAACCACAGACGGTTCCCGCGACTGACGCTCGGGTGAAACTCCCAACACGCCGCGGACCTCTAAAACCAAATAATTTTAGGGTACGTCATCGTGGCACTATCTGTATCTTAAATCATTATCTGCCTAGCGTTTTCCCAACAATGTTAGTGTTGTCTAGCAGACTACCTATCTGATCTCCACAACCCAGTTATTGGTTTTCAAAGTCAAAGTCAAATCAAATAGGCACAAGAAAGGGACTTTTGTACGTCAAAATGAACAAGAAATAGCATTGATTCTAACCGCCGAAGAATGGGCAAGAAACTCCACACGATATCTCTCGGTAAGCCAGCACGCTAAATTATTGGGCTGTGTATCCCAAGAGTGGGAACATTATAGGCTGATTATGCTATGCTTATGCCTTTGTCATAGAAAATAACATGGGCAGTGTAGCGGAAATGACAATATTTTAGCGTATATACCAAATAGCTTGTTCGACTATACTTACCTACATACCTTTTTCTTTTAACCCTTGATTAATCTCGACTCATGCCAGCGTGTTCCTGATGTGTAAATTAAGGTCCGTTGAGACGATGGACTGCCATGGGTCTTAATTGCCAATAGAGGCAAGACATAGGAAGCAGGTTTGTTAAGTGTTGGTCGGAGGTAAACGATGGTGTGTAGTTTATTACGTAAGCAAGCATGTACCAAATCTAAGTCGATCTCGTAATTGATTTATCACTTTTCCAGTTTCCAGTAAATTGAAACTTGACCCAGTTCCAATTCCACGAATCAAACTGAACGCGATCAGTTCACCTTAATGGCGTTTTAGGTCTGTATTCTAGGTATATTGTCAATAAAATAATCCATTGAAAACATCGAATGAGGTTTACATGCTGATCGCGTTTATTTTAATGTGTAATCTTATTTATTTACCATTTTAGATAACAGTTTTCAATAAATTTAAACTAAACAAGGTTAAAACTATCTTACTGTAACATATAAAAATAGCCCGTCGTTTTATGATGTGAAAGTGATATCTAAACTAGAGTGGTAAATCAATTAAGCGTTCGACTATACGTTGTTATCTTAATAGACTTCTTTGATACTTTTGATACACCATCATCCGCCTAGCCTTTTCCCAACTATGTTGGGGTCGGCTTCCAGTCTAACTGGATGCAGCTGAATACCAGTATTTTACATGGAGCGACGGCGTATCTGACCTCCACAACCCAGTAACTGGGCAATACGACACCCCTTGGTAACACTGGCTATCAGATTTCGGGCTTCTGAAGACCCGTAACGACTGTCAAAGATTCACAAGTGACAGACGGGACCAACGGCTTAACGTGCTTTCCGAGGCACGGAGGAGTCTTGGTGTGTAAAGATGGTCACCCATCCACGGCCAACCCTAGCAAGCGTAGCTTAACCTGATAGATCGACCTGTGCGGCGGTTAGTACTTAGCCACGTTCCTCTACTTTTGATACATCTTACTAGGATTTCCTCTCTATGAGCCGATTTCAACCATGAAACTGAACGCGATCAGCACATAAACCACGTTTAGTTTCATTCTTGAAATTCACCGTAACGAAGAAATTGTCTTCATCTATAGTCTTTTGTTTTACGAAAACCATGTTGCAAAATTGCGCATTTCGCCGAAATAATTTGCTCGTGCCTTGATTAAATAGCTCTGCAACCTTTGAAGATGAGAAATGTACCTGCACAAAAACACCAATCTCACCTGATATTTAGAGCAAAAGAAAAACATTACCGTCCGCAAAAGTATCCGGAAACCAAGCAACTAATGAGCAGTATAAAAAAATAAAATAAACATAATTGCACGTAGGTTGCAAACGGACTCTCTCCAAGAAAAAATACACTTATTTCTCAAGCTCATTGAGGTTATAATGAGAGCTATGTCTGGCGAAACGCCATTTAGCGAAACGACGGAAAACGTTTGCCGGGTTTGCAGCAATCGTTGCAAATACGACGTTCTTTTAGCTGGCATTATAGAAAACTTTTTGCTCGAAATGCATTTTATTGCATCAGAAAATACGTCTTTTGAATGCAGAAATATTATAAAATTGTTGTATTTATCATGGATGAAAAAATTGGAATCTCTCTTGGAACAGAAATCTCGATAGACTAATAAAATATATCGAAATGCATTTTACTGCATCAGGAAATTCATCTTTTGAATGCAGAAATATTATAAAGTCGTTGTACTTATCATGGATGAAAAAAATTATATCTTTCTTGGAAAAAAATCTCGATAGTTTATTAAAATATTTTGAGCTATTTTTGCCTGATTATACAGTGAGAATTTGAATTCATGTGCAATATTTTAGGGGTTCATTGTACTCTGAACAACCATTCCTTATGAACAACTTTTACTAAGGGTACACACATGAAATCGAAAAAAAAAAATCACATTTTGACGAGTTATGCGAGCGTAATGTATTGAACAGGAGAATATTTATTTTTCTGTGCCAACCAGTACTAGAAATTATGGCTATGGCACTAATATGACTTTGATTAATTGACTTTCGTGAATATAAAGGAACTATGATTATGTTTTCGTAGTATTATCTTCATCACAATATTGTATGGTACAAAAAATCCATAAAATAAACGGCTAAATAATTCGAATGAAATAAAGCTGGCCAGACAGCACAGAGTAGCTATATAAATAAATTCGACGCATTGCGCTTCCGATCTCCACTGAGCACGTGCTGTTAACGATCCTATACACGTGTATTTTATATATCCTGTATACAACACCTGAATTATACTAGTTTAAACTTTCATACTGTTATCAATAATAAATTATATCGCTTTTATTCAATTAGCTTTAATAAATTATGTAATAATAAAGTATTGTATTGACTATTTTAGTACCGACTGAGTTCGTAGATGGCACGACTAACCAATCACAGCGTATCGCAAAAGGCGGGAATAATATTGGCGGGAAAACGCCGTCTTGGTTGTTTGCCCGTGCTGCGAACTCAGTCGTGCTACAAGCGTCGTCGAAGATAAGTGCTAAAATTGTGAAGGTTGTGTTCTGAATTATTAAGGTATAATATTTGATTTTGTGAAGAAAATACAATACCTGAGTAAGTACATGTACATGTGTCTATTATTTCTAAAACCTTGTTCTAAATAACAGTACTAGATTCTCTGAGAAATAGGTACCTACGCACCCCACACCGAAACACAGTTAATTTTCATGTTAGAACTATTACTAGATCTTCTGTAAAATTAGATACAGAGCCCACATCTCAGAAGTGGGATAAAGATCCCTCTTGTACCTAGTTAAATGCATTTCTTACATTTAATAATTTACCGACGGGTGTATGCATTTATCGTGATGTTTAATTTGTCCTCGTTTTTCTTTCAAACATTTTGGATTTTGGCTGTTAAATATTGTTGATATTCCTGTGTGAAGTTAAACAAATTAAAAAGTTTTTTTTTTCTCTCTCCCTTTTGTTGTTGTAATAAAACGCCGCCTAGCTATGATATTAGTTATTAAAAATTTGGCGAGCCAATAAACGCCCTAGACTAGACATAATATCTCGTTCAGTATTCTCCAATCGATTATTACCCCTACAGACCTATACAAATTCAATTTATTCTAATACGAATAGTTTCATTTAGTGTTTCAACTACCTACTGTTATTTAGTTTCATACTATACAACCTTGAGTTTTACCAACGGTTTGATGACTAATTTTTACTCATTACAATTTTTCTTACTTGTACTTAATCGCGCTTATGTTGGTTATTTCAAGGTTGATAAATGGCTTTGAAATAACATTTTATTAAGGATGAAAACCTGCTTTCGTAATATAAATTAAAATATGTATTTAAACCTACAAATAACTACGATACCTCCCTATGAGTGCTACCTGTAAAAAAAAAAAAAAAAAAAAACGGTCAAAGAATCAGCATAGCCATGCAGCGTGGCGGTGCTGCCGGCCTTTTGGAAGCTTTTCCTGTTGACGGCGATGTGGACGAGTTTTTGATGTCCTTTGATTTATTTCTCCAGTCTTGTTATATACTGGTACATAGTTAGTATTAATATTTTAAGTATTTTAGGTAAATATTATGTGTATAAAGTTGACAATGATTTTGTCTTTCATAAGATTTCCAGAACATATTCTTTGGGATACCTCATTATCATTCCAGGGTTAACACATGGAGAAGGACAAACGGAACCGTGTTGTCTACACCCCGACAGATCCGACGGGGTCACCCACTACTAACCGACAGTCGCGCAGCCCTGCAAGGCGTCAAGCCTCCAGCCGGGACAAAAGCCGGTCATGCAGCCGGCCGAGGCGTCATGCAAAAGGTCGCCTGAGTCGCTGCTCACCAGATCAGCCGGCGCAGCTACGAAGGCGGGATAGTCCCCGCTCACGCAACCGGCTGTGTCAACGGCCGCGCAACCCGGAGGTCCGACAGCGCAGCGAGCAGAGGAGCCGCAGCCCGGAATGCCGAGCATCGTGCCACGCGAACCACCGAGCGCCGAGCCGCGCAAACCACCGAGCGCCGAGCCGCGCAAACCACCGAGCGGCGAGCCGCACAGACCGCCGAGCATCGAGTCGTGTGGATTGCCGAGCAGCAGGCCGTCACTCACCTGGTCCTGCAAGCTGCCATTCATCAAGTTGTGGAAGCCGCCGCTCGCGCAGCCCAGTGAAGCAGCCGCGTGCCACAACTCGAGATAACGCCAAGGGTGAGCCAACTCCTTCAGGATTATCTACTCTTTCGGATCTTGTCAATGTTTTAAAATCTATGTCTAATAATGGTGCAGACAAGTTAGGTTCCCTTAACAACACGATTCCCGAGTTTGACCCAAGTAAACGGGAACAGACAATGACTATGTGGCTTCATAAAGTCAATGAGTGCGCAACCATTTATGCGTGGTCGGAGAAGCAAGTAATTCATTTTGCATTACCAAAACTAAAAGGCCTTGCTCAACGATGGTACGAGGGCCTTCCGTCTGTTCTGTTTACTTGGGCCGAATGGCAGGAGAAACTTTTGATTACCTTCCCATCGGAAGAAAATTATGGCCAAATGCTAAGCGATATGTTGGCTAAACGGGCTAGGTTCGCGGACTCCTTAGAAGACTATTATTATGACAAATTGTCACTTATTAATAGATGTGGAATAAGTGGGAGAAGAGCAGTCGAATGCATTTTGCATGGCATCGACGACCGGTCGGTTAGATTGGGTGCTGAAGCAGCTCAGTTTGACGATTCTAGCAAACTCCTTTCATACTTACGCAATGCTCGAAACATAAGACCCAACGAGCGTAAATTCACTAGAGGTCAACCTCAAAAACACCAAAATAGCTCTAATCCTAGGCCCACACGTTGTACGAACTGCAAAAAGGATGGTCATGTTACATCTCAGTGCACTCAACCCATTAAGAAGTGTACCCGATGCAATAGGATAGGTCATGAGGTAGAACAATGCTATGCCAAACTGCCGGCAACCGAAGAGAAAAAGGTCATGCGAGTAGAGGATAGGGGTGATGTAGGCGCAGTTGACTCTTTAAAAATAACCACTAAAATAACACTCCCATCGGTCTCGGAACCGAACAAAAAGTATTTCAAAACCGCTACTGTTAACGGTATTTCAATTACTGCGTTCATAGATTTTGGGAGTGAATGCTCAATGATTAGGTTGTCAGCATTTCAAAATATAGGTTTGAGTTATAGTGTTAATAACCTTCCAATACTAAGAGGATTCGGCAATTCAGTTGTCCCTTGCATAGGTAAACAACGAGTTCGGATAGTTATTGATCAAGTGGAAGCTGATCTCGAACTGCTGATAGTCGCAGATGATGCAATGCATGTGCCCCTTTTAGTAGGTCAAACATTTACGGAGCAGCCACACGTAGTCATTCGTAAAACTAGTGATGCCTTAGAAATCTCTGAACTTGAACACCAATATGTAGTACCTAGTAGCAAAATAAATTTGTTCTGTAGAGATTCCATCGAAGTTTTGGGTCGTGAAGCTGTGGACGTGTATACAGATCCACCACATCAAGGTGACATCTTTGTCGATGGGAGCATTCGATTTCAGAAGGGTGTCCGCTATTTAGTAGCCACTGGATTGTTCCAGATGAAAGAAGGTGGAACAGGACAAATAGTTGTCAGTAACACTTCAACAACACCATTGGTGTTTTCGAAAGGTTTTATGATTGCTCGTGGTCGTGTGGGTCAGGAAGAGTCTAGTATGCAAGTTTTAAAAATTTCATCAACTGTAAGCAATGACTTAAAATCTATTGTTGAAGCTGATTTAAATCTAGAAGAATGTTTCACTCCCGAGCATAAGATTCAATTGCTCAATCTGCTGAATAAGTACCGATCGTGTTTTGCTTTCAATTTATCGGAATTAGGGAACACCACAGCCGGTCATATGACTATAGATCTTCAAGACAACGAACCTGTCGTATATAGACCCTATCGTTTGTCCATCAGCGAAAAGGAAAAGGTTAGGGATATAGTGGCCGAATTATTGGAAAATGACATCGTAAGACCGTCAACATCGTGCTACGCGAGTCCTATTGTAGTAGTTAGGAAGAAGTCTGGCGAACTTCGTTTATGCATAGATTATCGTGCTCTTAATAAAAAAACGATCCGAGAAAACTATCCCATGCCGCTGATTGATGATCAGCTGGATATTCTTTCTGGCAATAAATATTATACGACTTTGGACCTTGCGTCAGGGTATTACCAGATACCAATCCGGGAAGCAGACAAACACAAAACTGCATTTGTGACGCCGGATGGTCATTACGAATTCAATCGTATGCCATTTGGCCTTGCAAATGCTCCGGCTACCTTCCAACGCATTATGCACCAAGTCCTTGGATCATTGCGACATAAGGAAGCTCTAGCCTATTTAGACGACGTAATTATCCCTTCAAAGGATATCAATGAAGGAATGTCGAGATTAGAGTCGGTGCTGCGCCTATTCACCATTGCTGGCCTTACGTTAAAACTCCCCAAATGCTTCTTTTTCTGTAGATCTGTCGAATATTTAGGCTTTGAAATTTCTGCTAATGGCATTCGTCCTGGAGAGAGGAAAGTAGAGGCTGTGAAACTCTTCCCAACTCCACAGAACCAACATAATGTTCGCCAGTTTCTTGGGCTGTCTAGCTTCTTCCGCAGATTTGTCCAAAATTTTTCGGTTATTGCAAAACCCCTTACACAACTCTTAAAAAAAGACTCCAAATGGTCATGGGGTACGGATCAGGAAACCGCATTCCGTTGTTTACAAAGAGAACTCGTACAACGTCCCACTTTAGCTTTATACAATCCGAAGGCAGATACCCAGCTTCATACCGACGCTTGTAAGATTGGAGTGGCAGGTATCTTGTTACAAAAAGATAAGGATGACGTACTTAGGGCAATCGCTTACTTTAGTAGGCAGACAACGCCCGAGGAACAAAACTATTCGTCATACGACTTAGAGACGCTTGCAGTAGTTTCTTCTTTACAGAAATTCCGCGTTTATTTAGTGGGTATCCCTTTTAAAATTATAACAGACTGCAACTCTCTCCGTGCAACCTTCCAAAAGAGAGATATGATCCCACGAGTAGCTAGGTGGTGGGAACAGATGCAGGAATATAATTTTTGCATTGAGTATAGGGCCGGTCATCGCATGGCTCATGTCGATGCACTCAGCCGGAACCCTATGCAGCAGGCTCGTGATGTTATGGTCATTAGTGATTGCGATTGGTTAGCTACAGTCCAAGGTGCAGATAGCGAGATTCAAAGGATCATTGGAATATTAGAAAATCCTCAGTTTGATGACATAGTTGACATTAAATCAAATTTTAAGCTAAAGAATGGTAGGCTCTATAGGGTAACTAGTGACGGCGATAAATGGGTCGTGCCGAAGGGGGTAAGATGGCAGATCGTTAAACAAAATCACGACGACATAGGTCATTTTGCACTTGACAAAACTCTCGAACGTATCAAAGCGAAATATTGGTTTGCAAAAATGCGTAACTTTGTAAAGAAATACGTCGGTTCTTGTCTAGAATGCGCTTATTCAAAATCTTCTGGAGGCAAGAAACCTGGTACTCTACATCCTATACCAAAGATAGATGTTCCCTTTGACACAATCCACGCAGATCATGTTGGCCCCTTTGTACGCAGTGCGAGAGGAAATATGTACATTTTAGCTCTGATTGATGCATTTACACGGTATATTTATTTAAAACCCGTAAGAAACACAAAAACTGCCACATCTATAAAGGTTTTTCGGGAGTATTTTGGTTTGTTCGGTGTTCCAAAAAGGGTCATTACGGATCGCGGAACCTCGTTTACTAGCGAAAACTTTAAAAAATTTATGATAGAGAAAAACATTAAACACGTGTTAAATGCTGTTTCTACCCCCAGGGCTAATGGCCAGGTAGAACGCTATAACAGGACACTGGTTGATGCCTTAACTGCAAAATGTGTTGGTTTTCCTGATAACAAATGGGATGACCATCTACCTGATGTTCAGTGGGGCATGAACAATACGCTCAACAAGGGCATAAATAAAACACCGTCTGAGGCTCTGTTCGGCATTAGGCCATCGGGTCCAAATGACTGTAGAATTTTATCCGAACTATCAGACGACTTATCCGGTTCGTCTAACAGCCCAGACCGATCACAAATTAGAAAAGATATCAACTCTCATGTCAGTTCCTATCAAGAGTCGCAAAAGAAGGCTTATGACGCAAAGCACTGCCCAGTTCCAAAATATAAAGTAGGTGATCTTGTGAGGGTCGAACGCCAAATTCCAGCTACGGGAAATAGTAAAAAACTTGTTCCGAAGTTTCAGGGACCTTATAGAATTACAAAAATTTATGACTTCGATCGGTACCAAATTGAGGATACTCCTCTCACACGTAAATCTAACCGGTCTTATTCGACAGTTGTTGCAAGTGATAAAATTAAAGCCTGGCTGAACTTTAACAGACCCCATGACGAATCGTCTGGCAACGACAGCGAATAACTTAATAATTATGTATTCTTGCATCAAATGTCAACATTATTGTCTAAGTCGTGATTAAAGAACCTTAACAATAATTGTTTTACGTACAGGTTACCTTCTCAGTGTCAGGGCCATCAATTATTGCCCGTTACTATACACAATCTTTTCAGACCCTTAGGCCATGAAATAATGCCTTTCGAGGTCAATTCTGGCTATTAAATAATGCCATAAAAATGAGCCATGAAATAATGCTCGTTATTAATTATAGTGGGTCATGAAATAATGCCCAAAATTAATACATAATCTTTTCTGACCCTTGAACCATGAAATAATGTTTACTGAGGTCAGCTGTGGCCATGAAATAATGCCCGTCTAAGTACAGATAGCAGCACATTAGGTTGTACCGCGCTGTCAGATCTCTCCAAATGATTTTAAACCTTAAAATGTTAATGGTTAAGTTCAAAATGGAATGAGAAATGTTGACAGTTTGTAGTGGCTTGATCTGCTGCTGTGTGTAAATCGAGCCATGAAACAACGCTCGTTATTTAATATAGTAGGCCATAAAATAATACCCAAAATTAAATTAATAATAAATGCTGATACAATAACAATTGTGTAATAAATCTGTACATTTCCTTTATACTTGTTTGAATAGGTACCCCACAGTGATAATGTAAATGTAAAATGTAAAATTGTAAAATAAAAAAAAATAAAACATGTAAAATTTAAGCTATAATTTTGGTTATTTTGTTTAGCTAATATCTTTGTTAGTGCTTTCATTATACGAGGACGTATAAAAGTACCTTGGATGGCCGACTGTTATCAATAATAAATTATATCGCTTTTATTCAATTAGCTTTAATAAATTATGTAATAATAAAGTATTGTATTGACTATTTTAGTACCGACTGAGTTCGTAGATGGCACGACTAACCAATCACAGCGTATCGCAAAAGGCGGGAATAATATTGGCGGGAAAACGCCGTCTTGGTTGTTTGCCCGTGCTGCGAACTCAGTCGTGCTACAAGCGTCGTCGAAGATAAGTGCTAAAATTGTGAAGGTTGTGTTCTGAATTATTAAGGTATAATATTTGATTTTGTGAAGAAAATACAATACCTGAGTAAGTACATGTACATGTGTCTATTATTTCTAAAACCTTGTTCTAAATAACAGTACTAGATTCTCTGAGAAATAGGTACCTACGCACCCCACACCGAAACACAGTTAATTTTCATGTTAGAACTATTACTAGATCTTCTGTAAAATTAGATACAGAGCCCACAATACTTAATTTTATGACACACTTGGTTCCACTTTTTCTTTTACTTTTTTACTTGGCACTACTGCTGGGAAATTATTATGTAATTCGTTGGAGTAAGCAAAGTTTGCTGCAGTGATAAATTGGTTGAAACTGGTTTAAACTATGCTCACTGGTAACAGAAAAGTTGGTGCAGAATAAGTAGACGCTGTTGACATTAATAAGTTAGGTTCTTACTTAGAAGTTGATCTCTTGTTGGACATACTGATACTTCTGGGGAATTTAATAATGTCCTAAAAGAGTCTACTGGGGTCTACACAGGACTTAACAATTTGTTGACAAGGTTCAAACACAAAGAAATTTCTAAGTTTTCTTCCCAAAAAAGTCCCATGGCACGCACTTCTGACTACCTATTCGGATTCATAAGTGAAGTGTATAATTATCACTTCCTTAAAAACGGTGACGGAAAATCATGATGGAACCTAGCTGTAAAATATTTCTAAACAGCATGTGAAGCCGTTACCGCTACCCCGGAACATAAAGGGCTATGGAAGGAACATGGATGGGTTTTAGTCAGTAAGAGTCTGACACTCCCTTCCGCTCCACCCAGAGCGGGAGCAGTCATTGGATGATTTCCCAGCCTTAAAAAAAAAAAAAAAAAAGTCAGAGTCCCATGGGCAGCATAAATACACTGACACCAGTTTAGTCACTAACCACACGAAAAGAAAGAAAGAACAACAACGTTTACGACAATAACAGTCACAACAGACGAAACAAGACATTCTGCGGCCCATAAATTCGTATAATGAAAAGTCCTCACCCACAATACCGTCCCATTCTCCCGCCATCAGCATAATATCATAAAAACAATAAGTTCAAACTTAATAACGCTATTTACATCCTTAACGACGGTCCAACGCGCAAACAAGAACTAAAACAATGTTACCTGCTACCGCACTTGACTCTGAAAGGTCAAATCGAAAACCAACCCGATCTTGGCTCTTAAGGAACCCCTCATAAAAATTACACTACATTTCAGACGGTAAAATTTCATCCCTCCCCTGTTGCGCGTTTCCCGATGCGGTCCAAAACCGGTCCTGGCCCGCTTCCAACACGGTCTGCCAAATGAGGGTCAGATAATGACCTTCAGCTGTTCCAGATCGATACCGGATTTTGTAACTACGCGTTCGTAAGGAATTCGATATTAGATTATATCGAAAATGGTAATAGGTTTCGCCTTAATGTATTCTCATATTTTTAGTGGTCTTCAGAGAATTTGTCTGTGGAATAAAATTATAATGAATTTTCTTTGGGAAATAGTTTCTGAAATTGTGAAGACAAGCAATAAGGTAGAACGATGGAAGTTACCAAAGCCTGTTATATTGGGGATTATAGAATGCCTAACAGGCCCACTCGTTCTTACCGAGAGGAGGCCTGTCACCCAGCAGTGGTAACATTATGGACTGATATTGCTTTTGGATTGCCTACACTTATTGACCACTCCTATACACTCATTACCACTATTCCAAAAACTGCCAATTTTTTCCAGAAAAAATAAAAAAATTAAAAGAAGAAAGTCATCAGGGAGAGTTGTTTATTGCTAGGCTGCCTAGGCTTCTAGTCTAACCGGATGCAGCTGAATACCAGTATTTTTCATGGAGCGACTGCCTATCTGACCTCCACAACCCAGTCAGCAACGGGGTAATACGATACCCCTTGGTAAAACTGGCTGTCAGATTTTCGAGCTTCTGACAATCCGTAACGACTGTCAAAGATTCACGAATGATAACCGGGACCAACGGCTTAACGTGCTTTCCGAGGGACGGAGGAGTCCTGATATGCAAAAATGGTCACCCATCCACAAACCAACCCTGGCAAGCCTAGCTTAACCTGGTAAATCGATCTGTGCGACTGTTATAACTCAGCCACGAGCTCCTCCTTACATATAACCAATTGTAGTACCAGCCTAATATTATCTCACTGCAGAGCATAGGCTCATAAAGATAAGACACGAGCATTAATTTACAAGAAGTGCCAGAAGTACAAGTACCCGTGGTACAAAATACACCTCAAAAGACTCTAAAAGCCTCATCATCATTTGCCTAGCCTTTTCCCAACTATGTTGAGGTCGGCTTCCAGTCTAACCGGATGCAGCTGAATATCAGTATTTAACATGGAGCGACTGCCTGTCTGACCTCCATAACCCAGTCAGTAACTGGGTAATAAGATACCCCTTAGTAAAACTGGCTGTCAGACTTTCGAGCTTCTGACTACCCGCAACGATTGTCAAAGATTCATGTATTTTCTTCTCTAAAAGCCTCATACTACTCTGTCAAGAAAGTACCGGGAAAAGATCAATAATACACAAAATGTCTGTTATTCATCCAAATTTATTTTATCACCTTCAAAGTATGCTCCTTTAGAAACGATACACTTGCGCCAACGAATAATCTATTCATCAAAACATTTTTTTAAACGCTGCTTCCGGAATTGAGTTCAGTTCTCGCCGCGAATTCTCCTTTTTCGGTTTCGGTTCAGTTGGAAGGCGCCACTCCGAAGCTAGTTGACTAGTTTGCATGTCAAACTCGTAAACCCACGTCTCGTCACCAGTAACAATGCGTTTCATGAATGTTGGGTCCGAACTGACTCGTTCTAGCATGTCCTCAGCGACTTTCATGCGATTGAGTTTTTGGAGAAAATTCAGACCTTTTGGGACTAGCCGAGCAGCAACATGTTTCATACCCAAATTATTAGTTAAAATGGTACGGATCGACTCGTGAGATACAGAAAGTTCGGCGGCTATCTCTCTCAGAGTTGAATGGGGATTTTCAGTCACTATTTTCTTCACTTTTGCGATGTTAACTTCAGTTGCAGACGTTGACGGCCTACCAGTGCGAGGCAAATCTTCCATCACATCTCGACCGCTTTTGAACGCTTTGAACCACTCATAAGCACGAGTTTTTGATAAAGTCGATTCACCGTAAGCCTTCTGTAACATTTTCAGTGACTCCGATCACGAAATTCCATTGGCGATGCAAAATTCGATATTTTTGTCCATTATGAAATTCGCAATACACACTATATATGATATTACTAAAACCAGCACTGTATTTAATATAAATAACAGATGCAACTCAAACTCCGCACCAAAATGGAAAACAGTTGTGCCAATCTAACAACTACAAAAAAACCAAAAATTTGAATTTGGAACCATAAACAAATCATCCATTCCCGATACTTTTTTGACTGAATGTATAACCTTAAAACGAACAGATGCTTTCGAACCTGACCCACGTAACCTCCACGTAGCTTTTAGCAACACCTGCGCCCAACCACCCGTTCTAAAGGCAAACATGTACATATTTAAATTTTATTGCCTGATTTGCGTGCTACCTGCCTGAATCCACTTAAGCTGTTCGCAATTGGTGCAACAATAAAAAGGAATTGGTAGGCATGGAAATGTCTTATATTAGCTGTTTCCTTTTTTAAACAAATACGGTCTTATAAAAAAACGAGGTAAACCTTTAGGCCCAGTTTAAATTAATCATCGAACCAATTTTTAATTTCGAACTGGATATTATCGACTACTTTAAAGTTCTAATTATGAAAACTGACGTCTAACTCAAGTTTAAATTGTCAATTTTGTTTTAAAAACTTTACCGTGTTCAGAATACAATTCAAAAAAAGTTTGAACCAAGGTGTGAATATCCACCTGCTTGGAGACCAGAGAAAACCTGTGTCCTAGCAGAGGAAACATTACTGGCTGATAATAATTTTACTCATATTTATTCATGTCACGTCACTATCGGTAAAAAAGCCATATTTTCTGCACATTTTATTGTAAAAGATAACTCAGAGTTCCAACTCTTTTTTTCTCTTAATTGGTCCTAGGAAATGCCCGTTTCGAAGTTTTCCTTCACCGATTTGAGAGCAGTGATGATTTAATAATTTACACAAACAACCAAAAATTCGAAATCATGACGTGACATATCTACCATGCTAGTGCCTTGGACCCACATGGTGGAATACGGCCCACTTCCTCTCAAAGGACGCCTGAGACCCGGAGGCACATTATAGGTGATTATTTCATACTACAACGTAATAACCAATTTATGTGGACTATATGTGTCCCGTGAGTAATGTTGTCATTTGTGGAATCACTCATTTTATGCACACATTAATAACATTTTTTATTTTTTTATTAGTTGACATACCTACGTACAGACGCCAGCACATCAAGCAATCCCTAACTGTCAAATTTTCTCAATTAAAAATGAACCTTATGTCTTTGCCATAAAGTTGAAATACTATCAAAGAAATTTCACAGATTGTGGTAACTTGATGTGCTGGCCTCTGTACAAGATAAGGGTCGATTCACAATACCTATATTGTGAAGTGAGCTTCTGTGTTACCTAATGCTAGGAATTGACACTTTTGATTTAAGTTGGGAAAAGGCTAGGCAGATTGATTGACTTGTCAATAATTTTTTTATTGGCATAAAAATGTATTTATGTTTCTTTTTTATTTTTTAACAACGTCATCTTTTTAATATTTTTTTTATTGGCATAAAATGTATTTAATTTATGTTTTTTTTTTGTTCTTCTACGACGTCATATTTTTTATTCTTACATTTTTACTCGCCAAAGTTATAAGTTTGATGGCGAAAAAACATCTCTTCATACTATTCCAATCTTACGAGAAACATTTCAGATCACAACATTCCCCAGTTCGGGAAAAACTGTGATTGGCTTTTGCAGGAAACAAGATTGGATTTGCGTCGCATAAATGGCGGCAAACCGCTCACAATGTGTACCTATTGGTGTATTGCTTTGCGAACTGTGGTACTCAATTATCTGTTTTTCTGTTTTGCATAGTCAAATTGGAATGGCTTTAATTATTTACTAGCTTTTGCCAGCGGCTTCGCCCGCGTGAATGTCGGAAATTATCTTACGAGAACCATAATTCTTTCCGTAATAATATACGAAACATATAGTTTACCAATTTAAAACATACAAACAATAATAATACACACCTGTAGGTATTATAGCCATTTATTAAATCGACGTTTAAAAGTGGCTGTAAAGATTTGCTAAAATAAACATAATTTCAACACTATGAATTATTTAGGTATTATTAAAAGTTTTAAATGAATACGTACACTCATAATAAAGCCTTCTAAAACAATGTAGACTAGGGGTAAAATAATAACGCTGGGAGCCATTTTGAAAGCCTGTCGTCCCTAACATGAACGCGTGGAGCAAACATAACGTAAATTCGAACGTTTTTAGAAATTGTAAATACTCTTTTCGCACATAACAAATATTTACTTAGTTTTAAAACTTTATTCATAACCAAAATTTTAACCGAAATGCTACCACCATTTTCGGTTCAAAAATCGTTCTAATTTATGCTACATTTACGTCATTCATTTGTCTTAGAGCCTCTGGCATCGTGACTTATACAGGGTAAAATTGAATACATGGGCATTATTTTAAGGAGTCATTGTACACATCATTATGAACAACTTGCGAAAAAAATATCAGCTTTTCCGTACAGTATGCTCGCATAACTCGTCAAAATGTAGGGAACAGCTGATGAACAACGGTTTTATACGATGACTCGTGTAAAATATTTAAACTCACTGTAACAGAAATATTCTTCTAAAAATTCATTACACGAATTATAGAAGCGCTTTCTCCATGTTGAAAGGTCTCATCTCATATATCTTCCAAAGATAAGCGGCTTAATAATCTCCTATCTAATCAAACACACCTCTGTAGACCTCCGGGAATCCTCTTTTAGGGTCACAGATGTAGCTGATACGAAAACACCGTGTATCTACAAAAAGTATAGGTAAAAACATCTCGATACGGAAAAACCTTTCTACATTATTAGGATCCGTGCTAAAGCCTTTTATACCTTACACTTAGAAACATACGATTGAGTTTGCAGCAGCAGAAATAAAAACCGAAGTTGCAATTCTTAGTTCAAAAGTTAGCCAATAGCTAAGTCTTAAAAGAAGTTCTTTGTCAATGCAAGCTGTCTTTCAAAACGATATAAAATGGAGTCAGAATTAAGAGCGCTTCGTCGAAACGTTGACATTGTAGTATCTTAATTTAATTTGTAACGAAGTGAATTTAAACGAAAACAGGGAACGGATGGGAAAATTGAAGCTTTGATCCAACAACGGAACAAATGAGATTTTAGATCGGTTAACTAAGACTGCGGTGGCTGCCATATAGCCTCAGCAAATTACAGTCAGATGACGTCACAGAATACTTATGTTTTTTTTTTTAATATGGTGTGTTTTTTGAAACCGTCAAACCCGATGCCATCATGATGGCGCCACTGCTGACGTAGTGCCGCCAGCCATCGCTATAGATAACCATAACTATACCCCTTTTTTTTTTTAGATGGAATCATCCAATGACTTAATGACTTCTCCCACTCTGGGTGGAGCGGAAGGGAGTGTCAGACTCTTACTGACTAAAACCCATCCATGTTCCTTCCTTAGCCCTTTGTGTTCCGGGGTAGCGGTAACCCTTTCGGACAATCCCGCAACTATACCCCTTTTTTTTTTTTTAAGGCTGGGAAATCATCCAATGACTGCTCCCGCTCTGGGTGGAGCGGAAGGGAGTGTCAGACCGTACTGACTAAAACCCATCCATGTTCCTTCCGTAGCCCTTTATGTTCCGGGGTAGCGGTAACCCTTTCGGACAATCCCGCTTGCAACTATACCCCTGCCATGGCTTTCCTTAGTGACGGATTTAAAGAATTACTATAGATATTACAGATCAATAGGTAATCGTCACATGTATACTGGGTGTAACCGAAAGGGTTTATACATACAAAAGGATATGCTGCAGACCACCAAACTGAACAACTTTTACTATGGGACCAACTACGAAATCGTAAAAAAAAATCAGCTGTTCAGCACATTTATGTTCGCACAATTCGTCAAAATGTATGGAACAGCTGATATTTTTTTTCATGTTTCAGAGTCGGTCCCCAGGACAAAGTTGTTGATTTTCATGAGTACTATACATCCTGAAAGTATGTCCGTCTTTTAACCTCACACACTGTAAAGTTTCCTTTCTAATTGCACTAGCTTTTTATTAATATGTTTTAATATATACCTACTAGCTTTTGCCAGCGGCTTCGCCCGCGTGTATGTAGGATTTTATCCCACGGGAACCGTACATTTTTCCGGGATAAAAAGTAGCTGATATGCTATTCCAGACTATAATCTGTCATTGTGCCAAGATTCATCCAGATCCGTTAAGTAGTTTTTGAGTGTGTTCGTTACAAACATACATACAAATCTTTCCTCTTTATAATATTAGTATAGATGTTGTGTGCCTTTTTAGTCTGAGCTTAACACTTTTTCTCTTTTTATATTTCTTATCGATTTCGATAACGACCACCCTTCACAATCACTTCCTTTATAAGTACACGGCATCCTATGGTGGTGTAACTCAATTTTTGTCGCTATTTACGACACGTATTATGGAAATTTTCATCAGAAATCAACAACAACATGAAATGTGATGGTTTTTATTTGGCGTTTACTTTGAACTGGGTCACGAGGTCTCTAAAACCTTTATTTGATTAAATTTTCAAACTTGCGTCGTACGTTAAATTCTAATCAAAATTAATTGGAAAATAAATCAATTGGAATGCCAATTTAGTTGGTTATCATAGCGAATATTATATTCATGTATCATTCAAGAAGGTCTTTGTTACTAATTTAATAATTTTGAGCTTTAACATTTTCCGTTTTTTTTTTCAATATTGCAAAATCCGTAGGCATTTTTGGTCTCAATATTTTGTTGAATTAATGTTATGTTTATTACCAAGTTGGTTGTATTTGAATAATTATGTTATTCAATGGAAAATTAAGTATTTAATTCAACTTAAATTGTATAATTTCCTTTAATATTTTTTGTAGTATTTCAACAATTTATGTAAAAATATATAGTTTCAAATTTTACCGTCAACACCAAATAAGAACTTTATTAACATAATCATGTAATATGAGTTCAAGTACAGCCAATCAATGAATTAAATAAACAAATTAATCATTCCTCTTCACCAACATTTTCCACACATTGTGTAACATTTTCTTTGTAAAAATCAATAAATATGAGCTTCTTATTGTAAGATTTTAATGTATAACTATTTATTTTCCCGAATAAATGAAATAAAATAAAACATAACTTGATAAATACTACTCAGCACATTCATATAACAACGTTCGAGAAGCACTTTCAAGTTAGCTGCCTGTATTTATCTATCTACCTATCTCTTTGTTTGACTGTACTTTCACAGAAAACCTATCATACTTCCGAAGGCCCTCTTAATTTGATTGGATGCTGAAGCTATACCTTTCTTTGGATAACAGGAAATATTGGATTTCCGAAAGCGTTTTCGGAATATCGCTTTACTTTCATTATTTTAGGGCGATCTTTATTATTTACCTGGATGATTCACTCTTTTTTGATAATAGAAATCTTATAAAAAAATAGAAACTGGTTAAAGGTAATCGAATAGTCTTGAATTTTGTTTTTGGAAAATACGGACTTTCCAATGTTTTTGGTGCTACTGGCATAAAAAAAGAATCTTTAATCACTGTTTACTGAATTAATTAATTATTGAAATTGTATTTTAGTTTTATCATTTGTTTAGTTATTTTTTTTAGGGAGAATAGTGTTTACCTTTCTCAATCCTAACAAAAAAATACAACAACCCTTTTTCCTTGTTCTCAGATGGCGTATTCAGGCACGAGGTAGAAGCGCGCGGGCGCGGTACGGAGTCAGCGTTCCTTGGCGAGCTACACTCGACGCTGGCGCCCCCTGCCGCGCCCGACCACGACTGGCAGCACACCCTCTCACTCATACTCAAAGGCCTCATCTTCACGACCATCATCATTGGAGCACTCTTCGGCAACGCTCTCGTCATCATCTCAGTCCACAGGCACAGGAAGCTTCGCGTCCTGACGAACTATTACGTCGTCAGCCTAGCCGTCGCTGACATGCTCGTCGCACTATGCGCGATGACCTTCAACGCCAGCGCTGAACTGACTGATACTTGGCTATTCGGCCCTTTAGTCTGTGATATCTTCAACTCCCTTGATGTTTACTTCTCCAGCGCGTCTATACTCCACCTTTGCTGCATATCCGTCGATAGATACTACGCCATAGTCAGACCTTTGGAATACCCGGTCACAATGACTCATAGAACTGTTTGCTTCATGCTTGCAAATGTATGGTTGTGGCCTGCGTTCATTAGTTTTGTGCCAATATTCATGGGCTGGTACACTACGGAACAGCACCGCCAAGAACGGTTACATCATCCGGATGTTTGTATGTTTAAAGTGAATATGGTCTACGCTATAGTATCATCAAGTGTTTCATTCTGGATTCCAAGTCTTGTAATGATTTCTATGTACTGTCGGATATTTAGGGAAGCTATCAGACAGAGAGAAGCATTAACGAGGACATCATCAAATATCCTTCTGAACTCTGTGCATATGAAGCACACTTCTCATTCGGCGCATCATTCTCATTATCTACACCCTGAAAGAAGACCTTCCGATATCAGTCCTAACTACAGCACGTTTACAGAAGTAGGGCCAGAAGAGACTGAATTTGGTGGAGAGGTTATGATGGCTATTGGGGACATTTGTCCAAGTAAGGAAGCCAGTCCGAGGAAATCGGTCAATGTGAGCTGTGATACGGCAAGTTCTGGATACTGTTCCGGAGGGTCTAACAAGAGGTCTTCGAGTGGACAGCCTCCTCCTGGGTGGAGACCCAGCTGTTCTTCCGCTGTGGCGACAAGAGACCTGGCGAAAGCTGCTACAGAACTGAATGCTCAAGGTAATATTGAGTCCATTTTTATTACTAGTGTCAATGACTTACCATTCTACTTAAAGGGTACTGTGACGTTGTACTGTTTGCAGTTGATAACTGTCTTATTTTTAAAGCAGACATGACTGACAAGATTTTAACGAACGTTCAAGGAATCAAGTTTTTCTAACTTAATAGGCAGCTTTGCCAGGGAGTTGGCTGCACCAGTTATCTTTAACAGCTCAAACACTAAGAAGTTGGCAATAGAGGGGGTTTAGAAGGCTGGCGTTTTTAGGAGATTGTCTTAAGTAACTATAACATTCGACGTTTAATGTTTGAAAAATGCTGCTTCGCAGCCTAATTTGAATTAATACCCTTTCATTTTGATCAGAGGCAGCATAAAAACTCTGACTCCAGGTTAGTCACTAACCACACGAAAGGAGAAGATTTTGATCATATCTGATGTTTTGTCTGAGGAGCTCGTTGCTATGTTAGAACAACGGCAAGGGTCGATCCATCAGGTAAAGCTACGCTGACCAGTGTTGGTCCATGGAGGGGTGACCATCTTTACATATCGATGCTCCTCCGTGCCTCGGAAAAGCATGCTAAGCCGTTGGTCTCGGTTGTCATTCGTGGATCTTTGACAGTCGTTACGGGTCGTCAGAACCCCGAAAGTCTGACAACCGGTCTTACCAAGGGGTATCGTTTTACTCAGTTACTGGGTTGTGGAGATCACTCCATGTAAAACACTGATATTCAGCTCCGTCCGGTTAGACTGGCTGCCAACTCTTATAAATAGTTGGGAAAAGGCTAGGCAGAGGCAGTCATTATACGTAATCTTGTGTTTTGTCTTATAAATCTTTTTCACGTTAGGGATTTCCACCATAGTCAGGATATTCTATAACAAAGCGGATTGTGTTGTCCAATTATATAGCCTAAATGGTATCTATCGAATAAGAAAGGGTTGGGATACATCTGAATAAGCTAGGATCGGCCTTTTTAAATCTAGTATCATTGAAATACGATTTTGTATTCTTATTATGGTTTTCCCGTAAATCCTTGATTTATTTCGTTTATACAGTAATACAATAACAATTCTTGGGGAAAACGGTCGAAGAATCTAGTAAATCTTTGAAAACTGCCCGTCTGAAAGAAAAAATATTGCTGAGTCTGGAATAAATTGAGTATTGTTTGTTTTAAATTGAGAACGATAAGCAAGTTAGCAATTCTTCAAGTCTCTAGGCGTCTTCGATTCATGATAGTGTTTAAGCAATTCATATACGAACTCCTGATTTTAGTCCGAGATTCTCGTAGCAAAGTGAGTCCTCTGAACTAATAAAGATAAGAAATCGTTACTAAGTAGATGTTCTGGCATCTAAATGGTGGGGAACTTAAATTCTACCGTTTGTCATGAAGATAGCATCAGTTTGACAGTTTCTCGATACCGGGATACCCTTGTAATACCCCAAAGTTTGAACTACACGGAGTTGAATTTATAGATGACGCTAAATTGAAAACGTGGCAGGTGCAAAAGTGGTTTATAACAGTAACAATAATTATTAAAAAAAGTTCTGCAAAAAACTGTAAATAAGACTTTAAAAAAAATCGTCAATAACTTCTCAATAACTACGTCACTATTAACATCAAGTTTACTCCATTTATACTACATTAGGCAAATAACGGTTTTAACACTTCTGTTATTTTGAAAAAATCTCTCTATCTAATATCATTTATAAACCAAAAATAACTCTAAATTGCAGTGATTTCAACAAAACTATCACAGTAGTTGATGTTTTTAGCCATTATTTTTGTAATGCTATTAAGAAGGATTTGGAAGAGGCCTTTGCTCAGCAGATGCAAGGTGTAGTTTAAGTAAAAAAAAAAAAAATTATTGGTTACTATACTCTAATAATTGAAACGCATAATATTTACGATAACTTTTTAACTATAGGTATTTAAAATTGTGAAACTCACATAACATTATAGAGAGGTATGTCCAAGTTTCACTTGTAAAGTGATCTATAAAAGAAAATGGCATTATTTCTGTATTATTATAACAACATCTAAAAATTATCTTACGGTACTGCGAATTTTTGAATTACGTAATAATTAATAGTGAACTATGAATTTAAATTAGTTTGAAAATTTTATCTGCTGAAGGCTTGTCTCTACTTTAATAATATAATATTTTTAAATTACTGTTAGACTACAACATCATTCTCTAGACTATAACACACATGGTTAAATTTAAGTCGTTTAAACCTCTTAAGGGGTCATTATCCTCATTATAACGAGTAACTTTTACTATGGTACCAAACCTGAAATCGAAAAAAAAACAGCTGTTCAGTACATTTAATGTGCTGAACAGCTGAATTTTTTTTCGCGTTTCGTTAAGCGAATATAAATTTTATATTCGCTTAACTCGTCAAAATGTACTGAACAGCCAATTTTTTTAAAGTATCTAATAGTTGCTCGTTTAATGAATAGAATGACCCCTTAAGAGGTTTAAAACGACTTAAATTTAACCTTGTATTACATAATTTCATATCTCATTAAAACTTACATTTTGAAATGATTTTCTTTCAAAATAGATACTCATAATATAACTAGAGAATATTCAGTAAAACAATAATTATGTACAAGCACGCGCTCATTACTTTCTCCAAACAAATAATGATGAAGCTGCACGACTAATGGCCACTTGACAATGTCATGTTTATCTTTGAACCCGGCGAAAACCGGACTTTTCTTTTCGCTAAAAAAAACTGATTAAGGAGAACCTTATACCCTGTACAAAGTTTGCTCAGTCCCCAATGAAATGATACTACTTGACCTCTCCCGATGATACTTACTCAAGACGTTTATATTGACCTTTCGTCCTTCCGTTTTGGGCCCAAATTTTAAATTTATGTGCAGTAACACAAACATTTGTGTAAGTTCTACAATGACCCCAAGTTTTTCAGACTTTTAAAAATTTCCTGTTCAACCTCTCAAATGTCGTATGAACGCCATAGGTTCAAAAAATTCTCTCGAAACGACAACAAATAAAAGGTGTTAAAAAATTAACTCTAAGAATTGCGTGGGACCATTGTACTCATCGTTACGAACAACTTTTACTATGGGATGAACCCTAAAATAGCGGAAAAATATGAGCTGGTCCATATATTTTACTGAGTTACGTGTGCGTAAATGCTCATATTTAAATAAACACCTCATATTTTTTTCTTTGAGTTAATTTTTTAACACCTTATATAACCGTATAAATCGTTGAGCTCTTATAAAGCTCAACGATTTATACGGTTAACGATTATTACGGTAAACGGCTTCTAGGCGAACATCTAATGGGTTATAGATGGTACGTTCAAACATTGAATTTCATTAAAATTTTATCACAATAATTTACGTCCGCTTGAAGAGTAACGAGATTTGGTAACCTCTGGAACTCTGAGAGGTTGTTAATGATTACAATTGTTTCCAGTCTCATTACATAATATCAAGTATGTATCCCGCGAATTGGATGGATAGACATATATCCTACTACCCCATTTCACCCCTAAACTTTTGAGCGCCACGGTCGGATATAACCGACAAATGAAAACGTGCCCATCACGCCACTGTCGGCTACAGTCGACAAGAAAGCGACATTTGGCTTGGTGTAGGAGGCGACGCTTATGCGTTTACGGTCTGGCGTTTTAAAGGTTAAATCACCTGAAATAGGGGGCGAGCCTATTGACATTAACTGAGCATAAATCTAAACTCCAGACGACTATTGATGTAGCAAAAGCAATCAAAAGCCCAGCTTTTTATTGTTTTTACTTAGCATTCAAATACCAACTTAAAAATCACAGAGCAAAAAAATCTTATTGACCCAAAGTATTGATTACATGAAACCTCGTTAACCGATTTGCGGCGGCCATTTTGATCCAAACCTTCTATGTTTGTCTATACATAATATTATAATGAAGGGTCTAGGGTCTAGGTCACGCGTCGGATCACTCCCTCAGCGGCACTAAAACTAATTGCGTCAGACTTTCCAGAGTCACTTTTACAGCTGGATTGGACATTTAAATTGCGAAGGAAGACAGATTGCCAGCATCGTCTTGTGAAGCGAATGAATAGTATTCCCATCTGGATCACAACTTGAACGCGGATGCCAATAAGTAACAGTTCGTGTTTCAATATTCTCAACCTACTTTGTATGACACTTTATTTTTCAACGCTGTTATCTGGGGATAAAGTTAGTTAGGTGAAGTCAGATCATATGGGGAATTGAATACCAACTTAAATGATATAGTGTGTCAAAGTCGAATCATTTATTTCAAATAGGCACAAGAAAGGCACTTTTGAACGTCAAAATGATCAAGAAATACAGTTGATTCTAGTTGACCTTTCCAAAAGGTAAATGTTATGATACATAAATGGTTAAATAAATAAATAAGAAGAAGCTTCAGGCGAACTCAATTTACTCAGCTATCTCCCAACTAGCATTTAGAAAACTTAATGACGGTTTCAACCATTTCCAGCTGAAACAAAACACAAACTGAAACTATAAGAAGTCCCCAAATTAATCCCTATAAGGCTGTTTGTACAACCCTAAGGAGTTTAATCCAGCGCCGAAGATTGAGTTAATGCAATCAGATTTGTCTTTAATTGCTTACGACAGAGGTTCGTTAGGACCTCGACTAAATGTTCGACAGAAACTTGAAGGGAATCAGAAATGCGATTAGTTGTGTTTTGATTATTGCGAACTACGTTCTGCGTTATCGCCGTAACGTCTTTGCTGATTTTCTTGTTGATTATTTTGGAAGGAGATACTAAACAGAGTTTCTTGCCCATTATTCTCCATAGGTACTGTAGAGCCTTAGTGAAAACTTATGTTGAACATAGCTGGTTAATAACTGACATGAGTATTCGACCTTCGAAATTAATAGAATAGTTTGATAGGTTTTTATAAAAGAAAAGTGAGTCTGTCACTAGCTGTGTGGCTTGACGGATGTGTTCGTTACAAAGCAATATAATTGATTAACTATTATCCTTGTGTTTTGTTTTGAAGGATAAGAAATCCCTTCATCATACAACATAAGCTCTACCATCCGAGTCCCCTAAGTTTACCAGTACCACCTTCACAGTACCTACTACGCCTAAGAATGGGAAACGCTTCATCTTTCTGCCTGACCGACCCATCGACAATTCAGAAGTACCTGTAATCGGATTTGCCTGCAGCTTCGCTCGCGTTAATTTATAATTTGACAATCAATTCGGGTTGTACTCTGCTTGTTATGTGGCCGTTGCAATCATGGGCTCAGGACGGAACGTACACGTGGCGCCATCTATTATCATAAGAACGTTAATGTGGTTTTCCTCGGGAGCAGTACTTTTTTTCGGGATGAAAGGAACCCATGTCCCATAGGCGTGAAAAGGTAACAAACCAACTGACAAACTTACTATCGCTTTTATAATATTAGTAAGGATAAATGCTTTGAGTTGGAGTTTGACCTTGTCTGTGGTGTGGGAAATTATACCATGACAACCGAAAAAATTATAACTTTTACAGTCAGATGAATTAGTAATGTTCCGTATTTATTACCATTTTATACAATTATGAATGTACGAACGTTGTGAATTGAATGACAACTTTTATTAATTTACGAAGCATTTTAGTTGATGCTCAATAGGCTTAGTCATTAATTTCTCTGACTATAAAATTGATCAAACTTCGTTGATCACTTGACACTGAACTGGCCTATCGTAGTAAGGATTTTCAATCATAAAAGAGGCCAGTATAAACTGGTTTTGTCACCACTAACTGTCGACTGACATATACGTAAGTATATTTTTGTTGACTGTCATATAAGTTCGATCGGCACTTTTGTACCGCGCCTTAGGTACAACGTGTGCAAAGAGACGGGGGGGCAATGCAGGCCGCTTATTGGTCAACGTTCACGGCACTCGCCCCGCATTTATAAAAATGAAAAAAAAAAACAGAATTGAACAGTGCCCGCAACGCTTAAAGTATCTGTATAGAGCAATCAATGAACTCATTCGACATGAATTCAATAGTTACATTTTTAATAATGCTACAATTCAGGGGCGACTAGAATCAATTCTATTTCTAGTTCATTTTGACGTTCAAAAGAGCCTTCTTTGTGCCTAATTAGAATAAATGATTTGACTTTCCCATTGACTTTGACTTTGAATTCAACATTAAATTGTAATCGACTCGTAACTGAATGTAAATATTTATTACATAGAAAATAACATTTTACTGCGAAAAGTCATGCGTTGTCATTGCGATATAACAGGAAACAGAAGAGAAACTTTTTCAACGACGTTGACACAACAAATTGAAGTCACAATTGACAGAATCAATAATCGCGTGTCACATCACTAATTCACGTACTCCGCAATCCTGCACGGATTGCAAATTGCTTAGTTCGATTCCTAATTGGGTGCCATTCACGGAGCGAATGCACGCCATTCAATATCCACAACCTCGCCTGTACCTAATACTAAGTGAAATCGCTTTATGCCGACTGCATTCAATGCGTTTAATGCATTAGCAGTAGATATAATTATTTTTCATTGATTAACGTTTCAATACCCCTTTGTAACGTTATTTCCATTTAAGCGTATAGTATGCTCTGTTATTTCACGATAAATATAAAGTAATAATAATAATAATAATAAACATTTATTTCAGAATCACTTCCATATTTGTTAGTAACAATGTAATCTTACCAACTAGTGTTAGTAAATTAATTTAGGTGAAAGTAAAGTTTAATTTTAAGGTGTGAGGCTCACCGACCCAGGGGAATGTCTACTTGACTGCGTGCAGTCGTATCCACCGCCCCAAGATCGGAGAGTCCCACCTATCAGCTAACATACTAAGAATGATGTTGGGGCTGGCGCGCACACGGCGAAGTAAAGAAGCGCATCTCTTGCGCATGATGGCCGAAAAACTGTCAACATTCGCGTCGGCAAACATGCCGGACGCGCTACAAAAACGCGGCAGCCCCATCAACACCCGGAACGTGTTGTTATATTGAGTGCGCAGGCCACTATATGCCCTCTGCGTAAAGCTAACCCACAGGCTGCACGTGTAAAAGGATTGGCAGTAGGCTTTGAAAAGCGTCACCTTAACCTGAGCCGTACAACGCGCAAACCTGTGAGCCAACATCCCACATCGGACAGCCAGCGACCTACGCTCCCGCTCCACATCAACGTTATCCCTCAGGTCGTCTGAGACCCAATGACCCAGATATTTAAAATTTGCGACTCTTTTGAGAGGTTGGCCGCACAGCGAGACTGGTGGAATTGTGCTATAGCATTTACTGCCTGCTTTAAATATCATTAATTCGCTCTTATGTGTATTATATTTGAGCCCATGGGTCGCAGCGTACGATTCACATATATTCAACAGTTTCCTTAATGCTCCGATCGATGGGCTCAGCAGAACCATATCGTCAGCATAACTTATATTATTAAGGCACACACCATCAATATGACAGCCGATTCCGGTTCTGCTAAGCTCATCGATCAGATTATTAATGTACAGATTAAACAATGCAGGTGAGGACCGCCCCCCCTGCCTCACCCCACACTCAAGCCTGTACTCAGCTGAGAAGGAGTTAGCCCATTTGACACGGTTCTGTTGATTAGCGTACCAAAATTTGAATAAATTTATAACTTCCCCGGGCACATCCGTCTCATGCTGCACTTTACCCCATAGCACATTATATGATACCAGGTCAAAAGCTTTTGACAAATCTAGGTAACACGCAAATACTGGTGTCTTTCTTGCTGTGTAGTACTGCACAGTCTGCTTCAGGCTAAGGATAGCACTCTCTGTAGATAAACCGGGCCGAAACCCGAATTGAGCATCGTTTATTTTAAGATGTTTATCAAGCTGATAGACAAGCAGACTGTCCAGCACCTTCGCAAATATTGTCGCCAAAGAAATTGGTCTATAATTCGATAGCACCGACGAATCACCCGTTCTATTTTTAACTATAGGTACAACAATTGTACGCATTAGTTTCTCAGGTAAATAAGAATGACCAAGACATAAATTTAAAAACATACGTAAAACTCGTGGCAAGTGTACCCCAGCATGCTGCAGGTGCTCGATGCTAAGACCGTCGTGCCCGGGCGATTTACCTCTAACCATATTCTTAATTGTAGCAGCAATCTGCTTGGCAGAAAACGTTACGTTGCGCGCGGTGCAGACGGTCCCAGAATCGGGCGCAGGCAACTGCGGCTCATTGTTTAGGGGTGATTGTACTTTAAAAAGCTGCCGAAACAGATCCGCAATACAGCTATGGTCATGTACACCCTCGACGCTCACGGGACGGCTAGGTTTATGATTTAATTTGTTTGTTGATTTCCAGAATTTACTAAAATCTTTCTTAGAATGGTGTTTAGCAATTATATCCATTTTAATCTGGTTTTGATTTGCTTGACACCATTTTAATTTACTCTTGAATAATTTTCTGGATTCGCTCATATCACTGAAAACCGGACCAGAACTGGGCCTACCAAACATTAACCAAAGCTTATAATAAAGTCGCGCCCTCTCGTGAGCCTCGCGGACATACCTATTCCAGCCAGTTACATGCCTACGCTTCGTTATACGCTTTTGAAAATAACTGAATTCAGCAGCGTTCACAAGCACACTCTCAATGTTATTATACATTTCATCCAACAAAAGTAAGTGGCAGGAATCATTACACATCATGTCTGCACACTGACTAAATTCGATAGGAAAATCAATTTGTTTTAATTCTGAATGACAATAATCATGATATTTTGCTATTTGTTCAGCATCACGTTCACCCCAAATAACTTTGTTTACATTTGCGTATAACTTCGTCACCATGGTGTGCATTATGATGTTATCAAACTTACATTCTAACATAACAGGTAAGTGGTCCGACCAGTATGCGTCATACAATACCGACACATTGAGAATAGCAGGCAGCGCGGCTGCGGTCACTACGCAGTGATCGAGCCAGCGCAGGCACCCGTGTGCGTCGCTTACGTATGTGTAGGTGTCCGACGGAAGGATATTCATATCAACGCACGACCATAATTGCTCCGCACAGAACGAAAGTAGCTCGTTAGCAAACAGTTCACCCGGGTGTGCGTTAAAGTCACCAAGAATGAAAACTGACTCGACACTATTATTTTCGATCACCGCGTTAATCTCGCTAAGACACTCTGTGAATTCTAAGAAATTGTCACTACAATCAGTAGGCATGTACACTGAGAATACCACAAAAGACCGATCACTGAGCGTTATCTTAATAGCTGCAAGACGCACACTACTGCAGCTGATCACTGTCACAGCAGGGAACGCACTTTTTCGCCAGAGGAGGGCCACTCCTCCGTGTGGTCTCCCCCGCAGCACACCGACTGAGGTATCCACTGCCGAAGTGCCCGTGCATGCAAAGTTATCATCTATAGTGCCTAGAAAAGACAAGTCGTGGGGCAGCAGCCATGTCTCCTGTAGCGCTATCAAATCAACTTCTTGACAAAGTTGTCGTATACAGTCCACTGACCTGACAACGTTTTTACAATTAAATGTTATTATTTTGGTGGTCGTCATGTTGAGTTCTTAGTATTTATCTCGCTAACTCGTAAATCGGGCTTATTTCTAAATTCAACAAAACGTCGGTAAGCGATTCCAACAGGCCAAAAGTCGGCATCCATAAATAAATCTAACTTTTCTTTAGGCACAGTAATTTTGAAAGAATTGTATTCTTTATCCACTCTCATCGTCATCTTTTCAATAGTGACATTTAAATTCGACTTACTTGTTACGTATTTAGTGATGTCACACACAGACACATCCTTCGCCACGTTATAGATATAAATCGGTACCTTTCTTTCAGCAGCCTTGAAGTTTATACCTCCTTCAGCCACAGCACTCCCCCTGTTTCCCACAAAACGGTTTCTATGTCTTCGCCTTTGGACCGTAATCCATTCCTCGTTCTGTTTCTCACGCTTCCATTCGCCGTCCTTCACTACGTCGGCCATAGTCTTATTAAGTTTCGACGCTGCAGGTTGACTAGGCGCGTTAACTGTGTGTCTCGGGTAATCGGCTGGCGGGCGCGCGCTCAGCAGAGTCGGGTGACTCATCGTATCACTCGCTGAGGCAACGCCTATCTAAAGAACAGGATTATGACACCTGTCGTGTTTAGAATAAGGTCGGAATTCACTCGTTCCTGGGTTGTCTTCACCAGTTTGAATGGCCAACGACTGTTGCGTATTTGTCGGTATTGAATCGCGATTACCCTCAGATGGAAGTTTATCCTCCACAATTTCGCAATATACTGATTCTGGAGAAAATAATATGTGACTCTGATTGCCCACTCTTACATCAACCAGATGTGATCCCGAATGATCCTCAGCACCATCAAAACTCTTCATCTGACACGCTCCACGTCGAGTGTTTATATTGCATTCATACGTGTCGACTGGGGAAGTATGCTTTAACAATTCTATTTCACATTTCAAGGTATCCCACTGTTCAGTAGTAACAAACTGCTCCTTAAAACGGCTGATATCTTGCTGTATAACCAACAGATCCTTCAATATCTTAGTTACATCCACATGATCGAAGAGAATTGGGGGTAACTTTTGAAGCTCGCGAGCGACGAAAGTAGGTAACTCCTCAGGGTCTGTTCCCTTGAGAGTATAAATTATATCATCTATATTTCTGAGCGTTTTCCCGTCTCCCTTCCTGGTTTTCTTCTGCTTTTTTATTGCTGGTATGGATTCAAAAAGCACATTTTTAGCTACCACTATGTCAACTTCAGAGAAAGCAGATATACAGATACGACTGATACTTTCTTCGTCCATCACATCTATTTTATTGTTCACAAAAGCTAGCACTTCGTTAATCACGATATTACACTTTGAACATTTCACACGATTGGAAGCCATATTCGCTTTCTAAACGTACGGAGCGCGCGACCGTAACTACGCTCGGCGCGTGCGCGACTGTACTGTGTAATGTATTGTATTTATAAGTTTGAGGAACTCGTGGCTAAGTACTAACAGCCGCACAGGTCGATCCACCAGGTTAAGCTACGCTTGCCGGGGTTGGCCGTGGATGGGTGACCATCTTTACATACCGAGTCTCCTCCGTGCTTTGGAAAGCACGTTAAGCCGTTGGTCCTGGCTGTCACTCGTATATCTTTGACAGTCGTTACGGGTTGTCAGAAGCTCGAAAATCAGACAGCCAGTTTTACCAAGGGGTATCGTATTACCCAGTTACTGACTAGGTTGTGGAGGTTAGATAGGCAGTCGCCCCATGTTAAATACTGGTATTCAGCTGCATCCGGTTAGATTGGAAGCCGACCCCAACATAGTTGGGTAAAGGCTAAGCAGATGATGATGACGTACCTATAAGTTTGAACAACAACATACATACATTTCCACAATACAACGTGAGGAAACCAGCATGTCTGAGAGATATTAAAAACAATGACGCCAGGTTAGTCACTAACCACACGAAGAGAACCACGAAGAGAAGAACAATACAACTGCACAATAGCTGACAACAAATAACGAATTAATTTTAACGATATTTCATAGCTTATTAGCATGTTAAAGATTCTACTCTTCATGAGTTCTATTCCATCAATAAAGTACTTGTGAAGCTATGTCAGAGGCCCATAGGCAGCATACAAACCCTGAGACCAGGTTAGTCACTAACCCTGAAGTAATTTAACACATATTATACAGGGAGAAACACATATAGGCAGGTTAAACTTAAAAATTCCAACGAATTTTTTGTATTCTTCATCCAAAAGCTCTGCCGCGTGACTACCTTTTGTATGAGGGATAAAAATGTTTAAAATTAGCTTAACTAATGGGTTTTCACACGACACTGAAACATTGGGGGTTGAGATGTACCCTTTCGGGTCGGACAGGAGTTTTGTTACACCCTGTATAAAAGCACGCCTGCACCTACTGTCAGAGCCATACTTCTCTTTCATGGTTCCCTCATGAAGTAATAGGGAGATTGCCGTCAACCGGGCATAAATCTAAACTCCGGGCTGCTACTTACAAAATTCTGATGCAAAAACCCAATACCACTTCGCCCGACCTGAGAGTGGAACCCGAGAGTGGAAACGAGACAGTCCAGAAGCATTCAAAGAATGGTTCTTATATCAAGCGATATAAAATACTTCAGCAGTGATAGCCTAGTGGTGTCACCGTCAGACTGCCAAGTCGACTGTCAAGTTTTGGTCTCGAGTTCGAACCCAAGGCACGCACCTCTGATTTTACGGATTCATGTGCGTATTGTATAATTATCACTTGCTTAAAATCGGTGAAGGAAAACAGCATGTCTGAGATTTATTTCTTCATAGCATGTGAGGCTGAGTCAGAGGCCCATGGGCAGCATAAAAACTGACACCAGGTTAGTCACTAACACACGAAAAAAGATATATTAAATACTACAAAAACAAAAACAAATTAGTTCTACATAATATAAAAGAATATCTTATACATCTCATAAGTCCGGTACAGACTCATCTAAGATTTCATTAGTACTTTATCCTATCTTTTCGTTGTCTTTATTACTCATAATAATATCTTAGCGTTATTATACCCTCTGCGTCTCCATTACGGCTACACGAATCTTATTAAGCCACGGAAAATATGACAATGACATCTGATTCGTTAATGACATGACAGTCATAACATCTGTCATGTTACCCACTTCAAGGGCGTCATCTCATAACCTATGAATTATTTAGAAAAGGAGAACATTCCATGAATGTCGTGTACACCTATAATTGGTATATATACAGGACAAAAAAAATCTGCTGTTCCTTACATAATTGTCGCATATAATTCGTTAATATGATTTGTTCCCATAGTAAAAGTTGTCCAAAATGATGAGTACAATGATCCCTTAAAATAGTGCCCATGAATTTAATTTCACCCTGTATAAGACCCATACCTGTAAGTATATCTATTTAACTAATATGCTGTTGCCGCACCTATTTTAAATAAATAAATAAAACAAAACAGGGTCCATACATTTTGGGGTCTATTCTGAAAGTGTCGGCCAACGAAAATAAATGGTACATGTGGTTAGTACTAGTCACTTGGAGTAATAGTTAATATGGCTCAAAAGTTGTTGGATTGCTCTCAGCCAAGTTAGGCTCAAGCCGGATGGCGCGTACGTGTTCCACGCGCGCCTCAAAGAGATGTCAGCATGTGAAGGGGTCGAAGCCTGCCGGGTAAGCGGGATTGTCCGAAAGGGTTACCGCTACCCCGGAACATAAAGGGCTAAGGAAGGAATATGGATGGGTTTTAGTCAGTAAGAGTCTGACTTTCCCTTCCGCTCCACCCACAGCGGGAGGAGTAATTTGATGACTTCCTATCCTCAAAAAAAAAACGAACCAGCCAAGTTATACAATTTCGATGATTTGTCATTTTCATACATATTTTATTGACTTGACTGAGAGTAATACCAGAATGTTGAAGCCATATTAACTATTGCTCCGAATGACTTATAACCACACGTAAGTACAATTTTTTGGCCGAAAAAAATTGTCTCCTTTGCAATATTTAATGTCACTCAATATTCCACCTCCAAGACGATAAAAAACTATAAAAAAATAAGTTACCGTGGAAACAAAAATCTATAAAAACCAGGATGAAAATTAGATCAATTCGATTGAATCCCCGTCATTAAACTAAGTTAATTAATTACTTAACTCTATTAAAGTCAATTTGCTTGAAGAATAGATTGTATTAAGTAAATTGATGAGCATATTAGAAGACATTACTTCATGAAAGATGGATGTTAATAGCATTGACGTTAACTGGAAGGCGTATAATATAGTTAACGAAAAGTTTAATAAAGCTCTAACAATCTGTTGTAGGCTTACGTTATAACATACAATAATTTATTTCAAAAGTAACAGCTTTAAAATAAATGGAGTTTGTTATTTTGTTCAATCACAAATGATCATATTCATAACTATTTATTTACGTTATTTTTTTATTATATCACAAAATCCACAGTTTCTTAATGATTTTACTCAGAATACATAAACCTCATCATCTGACTAGCCTTTTCCAAACTATGTTGGGATCGGCTTCCAGTCTAACCGGATGCAGCTAAATGCCATTACTTTACATGGAGTGACTGCCCATCTGACCTCCACAACCCAGTAACTGGGCAATACGATACCCCTTGGTAAGACTGACTGTCAGATTCCGGGCTTCTGACGACCCGTAACGACTGTCAAAGATGCACAAGTGACAGCCGGGACCAACGGCTTCACGTGCTTTTCGAGGCACGGAGGAGTCTCGTTATGTAAAGATGGTCACCCATCCACGGCTAACCCCGGCAAGGGTAGCTTAACCTGGTGGATCGACCTGTGCGACTGTTAGTACGTAGCCACGAGCTCCACGCATACCTAAACTACTGTTAAAGCCAATTAGAATATGATACAGAAAAAAGAAAGAAAAATAGTGTCAGTGCGTAAGTCATTTTATGAGTGTTTTGAGATTTGAATAAAGCAGCAGTGGCGACAGCCAGTCTTACCAAGGGGTAACGTATTACCCAGTTAGTGACTGAGTTGTGGAAATCAGATAGGCAGTCGCTCCATGTAAAATACTGGTCTTCAGCTGCATTCAGTTAGACTGGCAGTCAATCCCAATATAGTTGGGAAAAGGCTAGGCAGATTGATAGGTTTATTGCCACAGAAACAAGTGCATACAGGAAATAAAGTAAACTAGAGTAGGAGAAGAAATAGATTAAATAAAATAGATCAACATTAATCACGAGCATGAGACAGGATTAGCCTGCAGCTGCACGTCAGGACTGAAACAAGAAAGATTCCAGAAACAGAGAAGGAAAACATCGTGAGGAAACCGGCATGTCTGAGAGATATTTCTCAACAGCATGGTGATGTCAGAGGCCCATGGGCAGCATAAAAACTCTGACACCAGGTTAGTCACTAACCATACTAAAAGGAAGTACCCTACCCACAGCACAGTAGAGTGGCGAGTGTACCTACAGCTTTGACTTCGTTGTTGTTTTATTTTGTGCCGAATCTGTAGGGGGCCGAATTTCCGCAATAGAGGCTTTTTGGCTTATTTTTTTTTTCTTCTGGTTAGTGACTAATCTGGTGTCAAGTTTTTAAGCTGCCCATTGACTGTTGACTTAGCTTCTCTCAATATCTCTTCGACATGCCGTTTTCCTCACGATGTTTTCCTTCACCAATTTTTAGGCAAGTGATAATTATACAATACGTACAAGAATCCGAAAAAACAGAGGTGCGTGCTTTGGGTTCGAACTCGAGACCTATGACTTTGTAGTCTGACTGTCACACCACTAGACTATCACTGCTATTCTGATCATTTTGCTACATTATAATGTTCTACAACTTGAAGCTTACTTTTATCTCGAAAGACATCAGTACCCGTAATGGTCACGAAGTAAAATGAGGCCATCCATCATATTTTTATCTTTCTCATTACTGTAGTAAGTTGAAGCTATGTAGATATGATTTCAAATTAAATTCGGCATCTGAGAAACATTTTATTATTAAATGTTGCATCTAAGAAAAAGTTAAGTCCCCAAAAAATTCAACTTCCAAACAAAACACAACAAATTAAAAAAATACGTTTATTTCGGAAATCGATGGTAAAATAAGAAAATACAAAACCAAAGACACTGATTTCCGACGTAATATTTAATTCGCAGTGTTTTTTTGGAAGTCGGTTGTTTTTGGCAAAAAAAGTTTTTATTTTCCACTTTTAGTTATGGTTCCTACCCCACACAAATGCGAATACCACTGCATAAATGCACCTGGTGTACAGACGCCAGCACATCAAGCTATCCCTAACTGTCAAATTTTCTCAATTAAAAATGAACCTTATGTCTTTGCAATAAAGTTGAAACTCTATCAAAGAAATTTGACAGATTGTGGTAACTTGATGTGCTGGCCTCTGTACAACGTTTTATTGGGGCTAATTGAAAAACTGGCTCATGCCATTGTAAACATTTTAGACAGGGAGGAAAGGACTAGCGGGCATGTCCCAGAGAATTCGTTGGAACTAAATTGAGGGAAAGGACAATTTTGGCATCGGCAACTATTAATTTTCGAAAGCTCGATACAGCATTTGACAAAAAGCAACCCATAGAAGTGCGATTTTGATATCGCACTTAAAAGGGGACTCTAGTCTCGAGGAATTTGAAAAGGTATTTGAAGAAACTATTGCCGTCGCGCTACGACGCATCTCCCCCTGTAAAGTGCGAAAGGGTCAACTGCAGCTCACGCTGATTTCACCTTAACCTCTTTAGGTTAAGGTGAAATATTCAAATCGGGACTCAACTAAAAAATTAGTATTTCAATAAAAATCATTGCTTTATAGGAATGATCCACGAAAAAAACAACGGAATGCGTTTGTATGGGGAAAGGCCCAATAGAGTTCCTTCTTAAAAAGCCGATTTACAGACAGACCAAAACATGACATCTATACGAAGTTTTGGTCTTTTTTTTTTTTTAAGGCTGGGAAATCATCCAATGACTGCTCCCGCTCTGGGTGGAGCGGAAGGGAGTGTCAGACTCTTACTGACTAAAACCCATCCATGTTCCCTCCGTAGCCCTTTATGTTCCGGGGTAGCGGTAACCCTTTCGGACAATCCCGGACGTCTAACTTCGTTCGGTACTTAAATGTAAATCAGCCAAAAGCGATTGCGCGCAGCCATTGGCCAAAACGTGAAGCAAAATTGATAAGCCTCATCAGCCTATAACGTTCCCACTACTGAGACACAGGTCTCCTCTGCACGGGTGGGAGTGGGCTGTAACCCTCCACACAGGTGCAGTACGGATTAGTTGATTTCACATGACTTTTTGGTTCTAGGCAGGGTCCTAGAACCAAAAATTCACGTGACATGAACCATGATGTTCCCTCACAATGTTTTTCATCACCGTTTTGAAAACAGAGGTGATGAAATTTTGAACGCCAAAGCGAAAACGCACGCGCGTGTACTCCACGCCAAGCTACAAATTTATTTCTTCTTTTTATCATGTATTTCCCAATATCCATGGTGTCTTTTAATTTGTTTCACGTCATTAAATACGTGCTAGAGAAACACTCACAAAAGTAGTGATTTAATTGTTTATTTCGTGTTATATCGCATTGTCACATGTTTGAGTCGTTTGCGTACAGGGTATGCTTGTCACGCATGTGCATAAAAGGCATAAAATAAAGCGCCTGTCGGGGTTGAAATCCATGACCTGCAACAACTAAGTCTGGCCGTTACCACTACTGCTAAATTCATCAAGCATAATTAGTTGCAATCACCAAAACCCTAATTTAATATTATAAATGCAAAAGTCTCGAGTTCGAACCCAAAGCATGCACCTCTGATTTTTTGGATTCATGTGCGTATTGTATAGTTATCACTTGCTTAAAATCGGTGAAGGAAAACCTCGTGAGGAAACCGGCATGTCTGAGAGATATTTCTCAACAGCATGTGATGCTAAGTCAGAGGCTCATGGGTAGCATTAAAACTCTGACACCAGGTTAGTTACTAACCACACGAAGAAGAAGAAGAATGCAAATCTAAGTTCTTTGTTTGTTACCTTTTCACGCCTAAACTACTGAACCGATCATCCTGAAATATTGCATTTACGTTGTCAGGTGTACAGAAACGGACATAGGGTACCTTTCACTCCAAAAAATAGTAGAAAACAACAATAACGTTCTTATGATAATAGATGGCGCCACATGTCTTTTGAATCATGATTAAATTATGTTATTACGAGCAGAGTACAATCCTAACTGATTGTCAGATAATATGGAAATTATTTTTATGTTCTTGATTGTTTGGATGAGTCAAACTTTTGCAATTTACCTACTAGAAACCTAGTACACGCATGCAATTTGTTTGAAGTACAAGAGGTGTAATTTACACTGTTAGTTTAAGTTAGGACTAAGTTTCGCATCGGTATTGGCAGGTAATTAAGTAGAAGTTTACATTGTTTACGTATAGATTTTCTGAGTAATTTATAGTTGAACGATCATTCAACCTTTACCTGCAAGATTAATGAAGGTACAGAATTTTTGAACTAAATCCTTCCAATGGAAAAACTATTCATTCCGGCGTTTACGAGAGGAAAATACGAGTTGGGGGCGACAATTAAAACGCGGGTTGATTTAATTAAAGTAACAAATAACTTTCATTGTTGCTACAACTTATAATAAAAAAAAATATTTATTTCGGAAATCATCCTGAAGGGGAGTTTGTGGCCAAGTAATAACACTCACACGGGTCGATCTATCAGTTTAAGCTACTCTTACCGCGGTAAATCCGTGGATGGGTGGCCATCTCTACACACGAATACCTCTCTATGCCTCGGAAAGCACGTGAAACAGTTGTTACGGGTCGTCAGAAGCCCTAGAATGTCTGACTACCAGTCTTACCAAGGGGTATTGTGTCACCCAGTAACTGGGTTGTGGAGGTCTTTAGGTAGTCGCTTTATATAAGATACTGGTAGCTGTAACTAGTTAGACTGGCAGCTAACCAAACGGTCCTATAGGTGTGTATGTGTATAAAATGTATTACACAGGTATACACATACGTCCGGAGCCACGTGACGACTCTCGGCCACCGTAGGCGCGGGCCTGCGGACGGTGAGTAATGGGTGACTCACCGTCCGATCAGCACCAGACCCGTGCCGGACGGCGCGTATATGCTCCACGTGCGCCTCAAAGAGATGTCAGCATATGAAGGGGCCCCTCAGGGCCAAGCCTGCCGGGTAAGCGGGATTGTCCGAATGGGTTACCGCTACCCCGGAACATAAAGGGCTACGGAAGGAACATGGATGGGTTTTAGTCAGTAAGAGTCTGACACTCCCTTCCGCTCCACCCAGAGCGGGAGCAGTCATTGGATGATTTCCCAGCCTTAAAAAAATAAAATAAGGTATACACATACACACCTATTAGGACCCAACGCCCGTGCTCCAGATACCAATCGCCCAATCCGCCATTCCGACACTCGTACAAAATAGCAAACTTTTCTCCCCACAATATGTACGAGTCCAAAATATTATCTTCATGAAACAAGAAAACTTTGCAAGTTCTGTGTAAGACCACCTGTTACGAGTTCTAAACTCGTAAAGGAACGTTGCATGCGTAATGAGTTTTCCATGTCCGCTGTATTTAAACCATAAAAACATTATCCTCATTTTGGCGCAGTCGGGTTGTAAAGGAACTTGGGCAGTTGGATAATATTAGAACTTTTTCTAACAACTAAAGACAACCTTATTGGTATTGTAGTCGGAACTATAACTGCTAAGTATGGGGTCTTATCAAACTCTAGGTTAGGTACGGTTTTAATGGATTTTTATGTCAGGATCCATTTCTATTTGATTGTCATTTGTTTTGGGTTTAAATTCGAAGTGTCCTAAGGTTGAGTAGATGGTACTCGTAGCATTGAAACGATATCACAAGTGTATTAAGGCCAGTAATTTAAAACATCATGGGTAGCAAGAAATTACTTTTTAGGAAATTTGATGAGCTCGTGGCTAAGTAATAATAGCCGAACGGTTCGATCCAACAGATTAAGCTACGCGTGCCGAGGTTGGTCCGTGGATGGGTGACCATCTTTACACATCAAGACTTTTCAGTGCCTCGGAAAGCACCTTAAGCAGTTGGCCCCGCCTTTCATTTGTGAATTTTTGACTGTCGTTACGGGTCGTCAGAAACCCGAAAAACTGACAGCCAGTCTTAACTGAGGTATCGTATTACCCAGTTACTGGGTTGTGGAGCTCAGATAGCCAATCGCTCCATGTAAAGTACTGGTATTCAGCTACATCCGGTTAGACTGGAAGCCGACCCCAACATAGTTGGGAAAAGGCTAGGCAGATGATATGATGATGGGTAGCAAAAAATGGCACCGTGCCTACTGATTTTTTCTGATGTTGTAAGGTTGTATTCTAACGTGATTTTCGTGTCTACAGTAGTTATACTTTATTGGAAAAAATTGATTCTTAAGATCTCAATCCTATATTGAGCCCTTGGCTTTAGTCAAAGGCAGCAGTTGCGATTTTGAACGCACGACTGAAATATTAAGTCGCACATGACATTTTTTTTTGTAATCTTGTATTATTTATTGGAAATTGTTTGTTATTCCTTTAAATAAATAATTAACATTAATTTCTCATCGTCAACAGGCGCAACTCTCCGAGCGGCCGGGAAGTCGTGGCGAGCGGAACATAAGGCCGCGCGCACACTTGGCATCATAGTCGGTGCCTTTTTGTTATGCTGGCTACCATTTTTTCTTTGGTGAGATTCTTATTTATCTGATATCTAGTGCAATGAATACAAAAACATGAAATATTATTGTAATCTTTATTAATAAATATTAGTCAATAACAACTCCCTATAGCATATACTCCCTGTAACATAATCGTATTTTTTTAAAATAAAATATTTAATACCTTACGAGAAACTTTTTTGACCATTGTTTATTTGAATTAAAACAATACTTTCCGGCAGGTACGTCACAACAAACCTATGTGGCGAGCCATGCGAAACCCCATCAGTCGTGGTTGGCGTTCTCTTCTGGATCGGCTACTTCAACTCAGCGCTTAACCCGCTCATTTACGCGTATTTTAACCGCGACTTTCGAGACGCGTTTAAAAACACGCTCATGTGTGCACTGCCTTGTTGCTTCAGCTGCTGGAAAGACACGGGGACAGCGCAGTTTGTGTAGTAATTACAGCGATGCGACTAAAAATCGCAGTCGCAAAGTCGTACGAACGATATGTGTGTAGTGTTAGTGTGTAGAATAGAGCATCGAATACTGCTAAAATTTTGTATGTAAGCTTTGATTCAAGCGCGTCGAATAAGTTTTGTAACTGAGAGTTGGTCTAGGTATAGAACATACGGGTTCCGTTTTTTCATCCGGACATACGGCACCCTGAAATTGTCCCAAAGGGGTTGTATGTATGCGAAAATCCTGAAAAATTGGAGCGATGCAGAAACTGAATTTTGCTTTAGTAATGTTGTAAAAATGACGGAGATGTTACCTAAGTGTTGTCGTGAATGTATGTATGTTATTTCGCGCCATCTTTAGTTAAGGCTTTGTATAAGAAATCAATATGTCAAGATGGTGAATGTGTGTATAAATATCTATTAGTTGATAGTATAACCACAGACTATTTATAAATCTCACTCTGTGCAGATGGCCAGTGACAAAGCTACGGTAAAAAAAATACTTGTCAGCCGTGGTTCATTCGGTGTTCTGATTTTAAACGAGAACAATCGTTCTATTTTTTTTTTGTAGTAACCTTTATGATACTGTCACCTCTGTGTTAATGCCAAAGACCGTCTGCACAAAGCATGAAATTATACTGTGGCAACACTTGAAAAGTCCTTCTCTAGGTAAAGTGGTAGTTCTAAATTCGGTAAAAAAAAATGCGATTATAAATCGCGAAGTGTCGAGGCTATACTTTTTAAGAATAATGTTTAAGGTTTTATTGGAAAAAGCGCTTTGCAATATATTATGTCGCAAGTTCGTAGTACGGGTTCAGTAGTACTATAGTATTATCAGTGACATAGCAATAATATAATCTAACATTATTTTATAGTGTTTATACAGGGTCAACTTTAATTCATGGGCAATATTTTAAAAGGTCATTGTACTCATCATTATGAATAACTTTTACTATGGGAACAAATCTGAAATCGCGAAAAAAAATATCAGCTGTGCCACACATTTTGATGAGTTATGCGAGCATAATGTATGGAACAGCTCATTTTTCGCAATTTCAGATTTTTGTTCTCAGTAAAAGTTGTTCATAATGATGACTTAAATGTTTCAAACTCAAACTCAAAGCATTTATTTCAAATAAACCAATTACAGGCACTTTTGAATTGTCAAGGGGTCGGTCAGTCAGGAAGATGAAGCTAGTTGCCCATTCCAAAGCAGTAGGTACCTATGGAGAAGAACGGGCAAGAAACTCCATGGACACTCTTTTAAATCAAAATATGTTTACAAAAACTGGGTTAAATCATTCATGTTGAAATTACACGTGAGAACGATGCAGAACTTAATAAAAGCGTCCATAATTACAAGTTTTAAAAAAACAATTCAAAATTATTTTAAATTTTAAAACAGCCATGGCAGCTAAGAGGTGACCAGTCCCTACTGACGGCGCTCGTTCATGAACATGACACATGGATTAGCACCATTCAGCTCAACCATTTTGATGGGAGCTAAATGTTGCCAATGAATTCAATTTCACCCTGTATCTGTGGGTCAATCTGTACCCCAAAAATAAATAACCCTGGAATTGATAGGGGGACAGACGGACCCCATTGAATAAAATATTATATTAATGTAATAGTTATGTTTGTAGATACTTTGCCATAGTAATATTAGTGTTTTAATAATAAATAGTTGCTCAAATTGTCCATTTGATGGCAATAAGCATAATGAAAGCATTTAGAAGTTAATAGGAATTTGATATTACTGAAATACATAGTTGAGATAATTGTTATAAATCTAATGGGGATGATGGCTGGATAAAAAAAAATATTGAGTCCGTCAATCAGTTAATAAAAAAATAACACACGTATTTTTTGCTTTATCACATTAACAAAAAGTAACTGTGATAAAACGCATTAAAGTTGGGGAGGGGCTTGCTACGTCACAAGTAAGTATAAAAACTACATACTCGTGACGTCATGGCACATTTCAACTCAATGTATCAGCAAAAAAAGAAAAAATAAGTTTCAAATATTTTTTGTAAATCTAGCTAACGGATTAAAAAAGAATCTAGTCGTCATCCCTATTGTATATACTGTATAACAATAGAATTTTCTCTATTTTCTTATAAATCTATTATCTAGTACACTGAAGCGTCGATATTACAACTATTTCAATAAAGCTAGAGCAATAACTGCTCGAATGTCGATAAAAATAATCGAGCCGCGTTGAGATAGTCGTGTTAAGGACACTTTACTAGAAATTCTAATTGAAAGTCCTTTAATATAAATATCAATCTTTCCCGTCTTTTGAAACGACTTATTTTTGCTGGCAATTTATTTGTTATGCTTCAATTTGTTTGTTGTATGCTGATTTGATCATAAAAACTCGTCGTTATGGGATAATAGTTATTCAATTTTTGTTTGAGGGTGGGACGGTATTCATCAAATAGCTCCTTCCACTTTGAGTGGAGCGGAAGGGAGTGTCAGACTTTTACTTGACTAAAACCCATCCATGTTCCTGCTTTAGCCCTTTATGTTCCGGGGTAGCGGTAACCCTTTCGGACAATCCCACTGAATAATACTTATGTCTGCTTCGATTTTTTTTTAACTATCAGATTTCGGGAAGTTACTGAATATTTCCTAATAAAAAACCCAATCACCGGACTTTGTATTTGTGCCCGCTTAATGGCAATAGGGTCGCCCCCTATTACATAGGTCCTAAATATAATTTGCGAAATATGGTATGCTCATTCAATCCATCATGTTAAGCTACGCTAGCCGGGGTTGGTACGCGGATGGGTGACCATCTAAACACATCGAGACTCCTCCGTGCTTTGGAAAACACGTTAAGCCGTTGCTCCCAGCTGTCATTCGTGGATCTTTGACAGTCGTTACGGGTAGTCAGAAGCCCGAAAGTCTAACAATCAGTCTTAAAAAGGGGTATCGTTTTACCCTGTTACTAATTAATTTGTGTAGGTGAGACAGGCAGTTGCTCTATGTAAAATACTGGTATTCGTTGCACCCGGGTAGGCAGATTGATTGGCTATATGGTTGAGGGTATACCTCTTCTCAACCCTTAAGGGAAATAACGCGTGAAGTTATGTTATGTTAGGTACTTATCATACCAGATTCCTCGAACTCCCACAATTTTTCAAAGAGAGAAAACCAACAAATCTTACCCCTACCTCCAATGCTATATTTTTACCGGACTACGGAAAAGCCAAAAAGAAGGTTTATTAGCCATTTACCAAATAGCCGGTTGGCCTCTTCGTCAAATGAATAAAAACCCAGAGATTACATGAACTTTCGTACTAAAACTTTTCTATATCAAATATAATGCCCTATCCGTGCCCTAATTAAAGCGGCCAACTCCGAGATTAGAGCTCCTAAATACCCGTGACGACTCAGCTATTGTCATATTAATCCCACAGCCTGCCTTTATCTAAGGGTCTAAACAGACTTGATACTTTTAGCAACGGTGATTTTGCGACCCGAACAGGGCTACTTCGAATTTTGGCGAATCAAAAAAAAGTTGCGATAGCGCATATCGCGAATTGCGTTGCTAAACTTTGGGCCGAACCAATACCGGGCGGGAGGAAAAAAAATCCGTTATTTTTGTTATCACAAAAAAAAAACAAAATCCCACGTTTCTGTCACTGATCGCCAAAGACATATCTACCGTGTACGTCCGCCTTACCTACTAACGGCTTGTACAGAGGCCAGCACATCAAGTTACCACAATCTGTCAAATTTCTTTGATAGTATTCCAACTTTATTGCAAAGACATAAGGTTCATTTTTAATTGAGAAAATTTGACAGTTAGGGATAGCTTGATGTGCTGGCGTTGTTAACAAATCACAAAATTCCCTATATCAAGCGTCGAGCTCGCAGAATTTTACGATGCGGCGTCGCAGTTTTGTGTTTAAGCCCTAATGCGTCCTTCTTTCATAAAACGGTCATAAAGGTTATATTATCTACGTAACAGAGGTCGCAAACATTAAGAATCGTGTACATGTAATTAAAACCGAAATCATGCCGCAAATAGCGACCATGATTATTTTATACGAAACCTCGACGGTTTATCAACATGCGATGTTCCGTGATTAGTGTGAAAAATTGCTAAATAATATTAAATTATACGTCGCGGTTTCTGGCGTTGAAAATACAACATTGTGGTTTGCGTAATAATTTTACTACGCTTGTTGTAAATACTACATCAAGGGTACAAGGCATTTCAGGATTAAATGCCCCGATTACTCAAGTCGGAGTGTTAAACGTACAGAGGCCAGCTGCCCTAATCTGTCAAATTTCTTGGATAGATTTTCAACGTTATAACAAAAGCATTATGTTCAGTTTAGAATATTTGACAGATTGGGATAGCTTGATGTGCTGGCGTCTGTACATACTCAGTGACATTACAGAAATAAGTTGCTGTTGAGTCAAACCTCTTTTTTTTTTTTGTTAAGGCTGGGAAATCATCCAATGACTGCTCCCGCTCTGGGTGGAGCGGAAGGGAGTGTCAGACTCTTAGTGACTAAAACCCATCCATGTTCCTTCCGTAGCCCTTTATGTTCCGGGGTAGCGGTAACCCTTTCGGACAATCCCGATTAGAGTAATCAAACCTAACGTCACGTCTGTAATCTAATTACGGTTAGGCAGAGGTGTTATACGCACACCGTATACCCACATTTCCAGCCATTTGCCAGTTATGTTTTTATGTTTGAGTCCCTTGTAATAGGAGGCGAGCCTATTGCCATCAACCATACTTTTAGGCTTAAAAAAACTTCTAGCCTGTTGTCTGTTATGAAAAACACTTAAGCAACCAATAGTTGCCATCTGAAAAAAGAAACATAGAATTTTAACCTACATTCAAGGATCTTTCAAAAAACATCTGAAACACGTTTCTTAAAAAAAAACAGAATCGTAACAAAAAACATACCATACATACTACATGTACCGATTACACGGAAGTTTTCAATACACGAAAACATGATCTCAATTTTTATTCACCCATAAAAAAATATAAGCGCCTCTCAAAATAATTGGCGCTTGCTCAACCGTTCCGATTCACGCACCGAGAGTACGTCGCGTCTAAAAAATTCCGTTTTACGCGTGACTGCGCTTCGACACGGTACCTAATAGCCCGTGAATATTTAGCCGATATGTCAAATAAATGTTTGTAAGAACATTATGTGAAGAGCATAAAGTAGATCGTTCGACGAAAGGGACCGAAAATTGGAGCATTTGAGAGAAAATCTATTACAAAAGCGTTTAGGAAATTTGTTTTGTTACTAATATATTACATTTAAAGTACTAACTATTATTATAGCAAATGAATAAATAGCGTATAAAATAATGTAGGTTTTGGTTTATCTCAAGTTCATGCGAGACATTTTAGAAATAAAAATATGCTCTTGTCAGCTGTCAAATACTTTTTTTTAAGTCAAAGTAATGGCGTAATTCTTACAATTACTAGAAAAGGTTTTATATAAACTAAATAGGTCACCAATTAATTAATCCAATATGCCTTTCACCTGATTAAAGATCATTTCTTTGAAAATTAAACAAAATATTATTTTAACTTCCAAACAAAACGAGATTTTCCGTTTACCTGGATCAACTGGCCTTCACCTAATCAAAACCTCCCATAACATGCATAATAACAACAATTTTCACAGCCCATGAATCAATCTTTCCCTCACGTTACGTTCCGTTTTAGTTGAGTGATCTAACAATGGAAGTTGTAACGCACCGCCGCGCCCCACCAATCGGTGCGTGAATCGGTCGGAACACAGTGGACTACGATTGGCTAATGTACTGAACAGAAAACCTAACGGGTTGGGGTTTTTTAAAAGAACTATTTTTGGTGTTTTGCGGGCCATTACAAGGACGCTTGATTGATTAAAATGTACAAGATCGCGTTATCACACAGCTCAAGGTTGATTGGAGTCTGCTTTTTGGCAAAACTGGGGAAGGTTTAGTCAATACACAAGCAGACTACAATAAACCTGATATAAGAAGAGTGTCGGCCTTTCAAACACCATTTACGATTGCATTATCGTTTACCATCAGTTATGATAGCCGAGCGCGTGCCAACGAAATAAGAAAAAAAATACAATGTAAGCCACAAATAGGATTCCTAACTAAGGACCAATTTCACCACTGGAATTGAACACGATCGAGTACATCTAAACCGCGTTCATAACCTGTCAGTGTCAAAATTCAACAGAATATAATAAAACTGACAGCCCTTACCTGAATGAGGCTTATGTGCTTACCGCGGTCAATTTTATTTGTGAAATTCGCCCTTAAGTTGAATGACGACACGCCATAATACAGACACAAACTCAAAGAATTAATTATTACAATTTACTTCTTAAAAATTCATTAACTTTTGAATTGTCAAGGAGTTGTCTAAAACTTGACGGTAGTTGTCCATTCCAAAACGCAAATTTTTGTGTTAAATAACGGGCAATAAACCCTCTTTTAAATCAAGATAATTATTACAAAAAACAAAACGTAAATAAAGATCTAAACCCCGTTTAAATGCTGTTAGTGTGTATTTTCCTTAATAACAAAGCTCTTGAACTGGGTTTAAAAACTAGCTTAACAAGTTTACAAAGCAACGACTTATCACAAACTGCTTTTAATCGCTTAATGTGAAAGTGCTCTATAGAAACTAAATTAATTTGAGAGTTTCACGATTTCAATGGGAGGCATTGAAAAGCGTGGTGACCTGGATACGGAAAATCTAAATCATGTAATCAAAATGTAGAAAACTTTGACTTTGACTTTGACTATCAAATCAGCATACTAAATTTCAAAACAGTGGCATTTATTTATACTATTTCGCAAGAAATAACACTTTTTTTAATTCAAATTCAGGAAATATGTGAGCCCTACATGTGATATTGAGATTTTTCATAATTATTTTTTTACTGTAAATAAAGCTTATGTTAATGGCTAATAACATACCAGACAGGAATTTAAAAAGTTGAAAAGTCTGTGACTTTGTACAAACGCCAGCACATCAAGCTATCCCAAACTGTCAAATATTCCCAATTGAACATGAACCTTACTGTTTTGAAATAAAGTTGAAAATCTATTTTAAAAAAATTGACAGATTGGGGTAACTTGATGTACCACTGTCAAATATGCGATATCCTAAATCTTAAAACGGTTGCTTACACCATGTAAAATATTTAACTACTCGTTAAACTTACCATCGCTTAAACTATCAATCTATATTCCTGTTATTAGAATTAAATGTTTAAGCACTTGTTTTGTATAATCTAGTCACTAATTAGATTGATTGTGATATTATGAGTAGGCGTGTTTAGAAAAAAGACAGATTTTAATGTAATTTTTGTACGCTGTAGATACTAGTGTGGTTATCTTGTATTTTAATATTAATTGCACAGTTCTGCTGACCGAATTTCTGTTATGGCGGCCCATCTCAGTGGAGAACCTCGCTCTGATAGTCCAAGTTTTTTTTTTTTTTTTTGAAATGGCATCTCGCAGTTCAACCAAAGGGTTGTCTACACTGATAGTCCAAGTGGCCCAATCCGACACTTATGGTGGGAGAACAGGCACAGGGCAAACAGATCAAGGCTGTTTTTCCGCCAGAGATGTGCTATGCAGCTATGCTGCGAGGAAGGTGGATGGAGGAGGTGAAATTTAAGCTATGAAACTTGGTGACCGTTTCCACTGATGTTAAGCTATGTAGCGGGCTAGTAAGATGCGCTGTGAAGATGCGTCGCCGCGAGGTAGCTATGCGATGACAAACTCGCGCTTTGTAAAAAACATAGCTTTACAGAACACCACTGCTATGCACCATCAGAGCTATGATTGGTGGATATCAAGCGCACCCATAGCAACGTAGCATACCATATCTCGGGGTATCACACCGCCAACGCCCAAACTCCGGGCTGTTAATAAGAAATTCATATTTCAATAATATATCAGCTTCTACTAGTTACATACAGTAATAATTTTCCCAGCTTAACTGAAATTGTACAGTAGCCATCACATCAAGATTTTTAAATTAACTATCTACGTTTTAGGGTTTCAAATCATTTGGAGAAATTTGACAGTTTGGTATAACTTGATGCTCGTGCGACCTTACTAGAAAAAAGTCTTAATTATAAATCACTAAAACTAGAATAGCGGGTCGCCATATTTATTGTTAAATTTCTAATAGTCAAAATCAGTTTTAAACTAATAAAATGTCGCCCAACGTTAATAACTATGTTATCGTATTTTTGTTGTAAAATTGAAATAGATATGTCTAAAAAGTCCCTCATGTAAAACTATTAACTCCAATTAAACTTACATTCATTAACTATAAGATAAATCTGTCATAGTATATTACGCTAAGTCATAGAATTATTTATGCGTCGTAAACCGCAGTTTCTATTTAGTTCAACTAGTGTTAAAGTTGAGGCTTATTTATGATTAAATTGTGGATTTAACTTTAGTCTTAGTGGCTTTTAGGGACGGTTACACCAAACTTTTTATGTAAAGCTTCGTTTAATTTTAAGTATTGCGTTTCTTTTATTTAAAATATTCTTTACTGAAAGAAATGGAATGGAATTGATAAAGATAAGATTAATATCTCGAACAGAGAAAGATTTTTAGAAAAAATAACTTTACTTTCTAAGTTTTATACAACATACGGTCAAAATAACCACGGGCGTTCTCACTTCATTTTTAATACATGTGCAAGTGTGCCTGAATTTTCACGCTCGAAATATGTGCCATCACATTCGGAGTTTGAATAATTTTATATATATTGAGATCTGAGTATTTTGCACATGTGACCGATATGAAATACCAAATTCAGGATATTGCATTTCTGTGTAACGTTACGACAAATATATGAAATTTTATTGGCTGTCAAGATATTTTATATACCGGGTGTAACCGAAAGGGTATATACATACAAAAGGATATGCTACAGACCTCCAAACTGAACAATTTTTACTACGGGACCAACTCCAAAACCGTGAAAAAAAACATCAGCTCTTCTTTACATTTCGATGAGTCACGTGACCAAAATTGTATAGAACAGCTGATTTTTTATGGCAATTTCGGAGTTGGTCCCGTAGTAAAATTTGTTCAGTTTGGTGGTCTGTAGCTTATCGTTTTGTATGTATATACCCTTTCGGTTACACCCTGTACAATTTTTTGTGATGTTACGAAAAATATATGACATTTTATTCGTTGTAACAAAGCAATGTAAGCAGATTTGTCAACTTAAATACAATACCAGCCAGTTTCAAAGTTCAACTTATACCCCCGCTTTGTATCGAGAACAAGAAAATTCAATTAATACTAACGAAGTTCAACTATTAATTGCGGTTAAAGTTGTGATTAAAGATAGAGTTTGGTGCAGCCGACCTTTGTAGAAAGTTTGCAAAAGGGGAAAACAAATACGTAACTAATAAGTGTTAAAATAATAATTATTAAGTTGGTTTACGGTTGTAAATAGAATTATTATTAAAAAAATTGGTTGTAATCGAAAGCTTTTTATAGAAGGCATAGGCTAAAATGTAAATGTATCGAAGTTTTAAGAATAAAAACGTAACGGTAAACGAAGATGATGTTTTTGCTATTAGGTATTGTATCTTTTGTAGCTTTGTATCTTTTTTTACTTTTAAAAGAAAACTGTATCTTTATTGATACTTTAACGCACGTGATGAAAATTAACTGCCACTATTAAGTCAATTTTATTTAATAACACAAGCTTTCTGGGCTTCCTGTGCCTCTATTTAAAATTATATTCTTTAGTATGATATGAGCGTTTGAAAAATGTCACTTACACGTCATAATTTATTTATTTCTAATAAAACTATTTGAAAGGAGTATTTTTTTAAATCCGTTGATTCACCAAAGACTTTAAACCTCAATTTAGCGGAGATTTTATGTCATATTATTGTGCTTTAATAATGTTATCAACGCATATTTTTTTCAATACCACAGATCGGCTCGCGCCCTATTACATGGGACTTAAACATAACTGGCAAAATATAAGGTGTTAAAACATTAAGATTTTCGTGGGAGCATTGTACTCATCGTTACGAACAACTTTCACTATCTTTCTTTCACTATCTTCCTCTCTTTCCTTTCTCTATCTTCTTTCTTTCTCTTTCTTTCTTTCTTTCTCTTTCTTTCTTTCTCGAGTTCGAACCCAAGGCACGCACCTCTGATTTTTCGGATTCATGTGCGTATTGTATAATTGTCACTTGATTAAAATCGGTGAAGGAAAACATCGTGAGGAAACCGGCATGCCTGAGAGATATTTCTCAACAGTGTGTGATGCTAAGTCAGAGGCCCGTGGGCAGCATTGAAACTCTGACCCCAGGTTAGTCACTAACCACACGAAGAAGAAGAAGATGGGATGAACCCTGAAATCCCGAAAAAAATATGAGCTGTTCTATACATTTATGCACATGTAACTCAATAAACGGAACTCAATAGAGTTAATTTTTTAACACCTTATGTAGGTATAATATAGGTACACCTCTGCCCAACCTATCGGGGAGGCGTGATGTTTGGCTACATACATGATTTATATTGTGCATTAACTATATTTCTAAATACTTACTTACTATTAAATATACTGCATGAAGCGCTTTTAATAATTAATTAGAAAACTGTATATATTGTACATGAAATTAACAATAACATTAATAAGAGCAATAATAGATGTAAACAGAATTAATAGTTGTGTGTAAATTCATTAATAATGTTTTTATGTTTAAATACAATTAATAATTGAGTATTGTTGCAACGTGTTAATGTCGTAAATTATGTAGTTTTAAGTAAACAGTAATAAAAGGATAAAATGTATGATTTTGTTTTATTATTCGTGCTAACTGTAACTTCATAACCTTTCTAGGTACCTTCTATCAAGTGACATGCGAGCATATACCTTATCGAATATTAATGCCCATAGCAGATGGCTCGCTTTATTTATTACAATTTTATGCAGAATAAAATAAAAATAAATACGTTGGCGATAAACTCAAACTCAAAGCATTTACTTCAAATAAACTAATTACGGGCACTATTGAATTGTCAAGGGATCGGTCAGTCAGAAATATGAAGCTAGTTGCCCATTCCAAAGCAGTAGGAACAGAGGCCAGCACATCAAGTTACCACAATCTGTCAAATTTCTTTGATAGTATTTATACTTTATTGCAAACACATAAGGTGCATTTTTAATTGAGAAAATTTGACAGTTAGGGATAGCTTGATGTGCCGGCGTCTGTACCTATGGAGAAGAAAAGATAAGAAACTCCATGGACACTCTTTTAAACAAAATATGGTTACAAAATATTGGTTACATAATTCATATGAGGCACGCTTGTCCTCGACAAGCGCGCCTCAACCTCCTTTGATAGACCAGAGTAGCTGCTATTATTTAGCTTTAAGCCCCATCATTTACACCTGCCCGAATCAGGTTATTCCATAAAAATTGAAATCGTGTCTATCCATCGACTTTTTTTACAAAGGTTTTTCGAATTAAGATCACTGTTCTCAATATGAGAAAGTAGGTCAGGCTGCACTGCATTTTACAATTTTTATTAATAAAACTGAGCCCAGCTTTGTGCTAAAAATAGTTGGATATCAATAAAGTCTGCCTCGTTTGCCTCGACTATCCTGGGTTCTATTTCCAGGTCAAGCAAAGTGTACTTTTTCCATATGACATTTCTCAGTAACTCCGACTCAGGGCCTGGATTTGAGCCCAAGGTTGATGATAACCGACTTGCTCCCAGTAACATGGGCCTTAAATATAAAATGAAATGGGGGTAAACTATTGCCTGCACCTCCACCTTACGGCTTATTCGTATGAAACGGGTTTATTTGTTTAAGGGTATAAAATATATATGTACACTGAATACACTTCCTATAAGCCGCTAAGCTGTTGGTCCCGACTGTCATTTGTGCATCTTTGACAGTCGTTACGGGTCGTCAGAAGCCCGAAAATCTGACAGCCAGTCTTACCAAGGGGTATCGTATTACCCAGTTTTTGGGTTGTGCAGATCAGATAGGCAGTCGCTCCATGTAAAATACTGGTATTCAGCTGCATCAGGTTAGACTGGAAGCCAACCCCAATATAGTTGGGAAAAGGCTAGGCAGATTGATTGACACTGAATAAACTTCCTATACCAAATTAACTAATAAATTAAATGACTATGTATCTAAAAATACTACTATACAAATAAATACTAAAACGACCTCTCGTTTTAGTATTTATTTGTATAGTAGTTTGTATAGTAGTTTTTTTAGCAGTGTCTTCACACAATATGTCAATTTCACCAATGAAACTGAACGTGAGCAACACATCTAAAACGCGTTCAAGAGCTGTCAATGTCAAAATTCCATAGAAAATAATGACACTGTCAGCTTGTATACGTAGTTTATGCGATGATCGCGTTCAGTTTTATTGGTGAAATCTACCCAGTACTTATCCGTATAGCTGTCATGTATTTAAAATGAATTCTAAATTATAATGCAGCCAGAGTTATTTTCTTACCAGCCAGCTACTACATAAGGTCGCCTATCGCAACAAACCTTTACAGTACTTAATAAATTATCTGAATATGTACGATCACGAACTTTGATAGTTGAGCCACTTGCCACTGTTCGTATTTTAGCCGTGTAACGCAAATCGGGTTTAGTCGGTTATACCTACTCGTACATCCAGACATGGAAAATCATGTCTTGAATTTCGATTTGTGGGTCTAGCAACCGTAACCTAGCGACAATTGTTTTAGCGTAGCCGTGGTAACGTTAGCATACGATTAAATATTATGATTCTTCTTTGACATCGACATTTCAACTGTCATAGATTGGTTTTCAGAAATTACGATTAACTGATGAGCTTTAATTCAAAAGAGGTCCGGAGCAAAATATTTAGATTGGATAGACTATTTCCGATTATTAGTACTTTTTCATCTTATTTGCGAGCATGCGATTTCAGTTCGTGTTTAATCGTATAAAGTTGTGTAATCTTGTGAATCTATAAAACTGCAAAATTGAAAAGTTCGTAAGTGGCTCATCAATTAAAGTTCGTGACTGTACATATTCAGACAATTCCACATTCCAAGACCCAACATCAAAAAATCTAAATAAGGAAAAATCTATCTAAAATTAGAGAAATAAGCATCGCATTTTATTACGCTATTCTAGGCTATTTTAAGTTGCAGACCGGTGGAAAATATCGGCCAACGCGGAAATATGTCAATCTTCATAACTTTATAAGAGATAAATAAAAAGGTGATGAGGAAAAACACGTGGAAATTGCTCACTTGAGCTATATTTATGGGTCACTGAACACTTTCCTAGTGATCGAGACTACTCTAAATAATAACAAAATTTGAAGTAATAAATTGACGAATCTATGTAATGAATGGTCACCCATCCACGAAACGACCACGGCAAGCGTAGCTTTACTTTCGAACGCTGTTAATATTTAGCCACGGGCCCCGTATGACCTTCTATGTAGCAATGTTTGAAAAATCCACGCAGGTGCTGAGTAAACAATTATTCCAATCCTGGATAAACCTTTCATTTTTTTTAAACAAAGACTCTGCAAGCGTTTTGTACATCAGCATCATTTGTCAGGGTACGTAACTTTCCATTACCCAAGATACTTGCAATATGTAACTAAAGGCCGATTTTTTAATCGCCCGATAACTTTTATCTGAAGAATAAAAATGGCGGCTTGACATATATTCTATGCAAAAGCTGCCAAACTGCCATATTTATTCCTCTAATTAAACTTATCTGACGATTGAAAAATCAGCCCTTAAATAAATAAAAAACTTTTTTAAACTGTTATAATATTTTAAACTTTTTTACATAATATTGTTATTATGTTGTTGTATTGTTATTATGTGTACATGTAAGTTCTGTGTCATGTAAGTACATTTTTATGTAAGTGCTGTGTACGCCTGTAAGTGACTAATTCACCATAACTCAATGCTTATATTATTTGTATTATGTCAATATTTCTAGTGAATAGGTCGTTGGTGTACCTTTTTAATAAAAATAAAATAAAATAAATAAATGTAAATACTTAGATACAATTTTAAATTCACTTAACCTTTATAAGATTTTTTTTAGTCCCAGGTTTTTCTTGAGAACATCATCAATATCAACTTAAAGAAAGAAAACATCATAAGGAAACCGGGACATCCTAAAACCAAAAAATCGAAAAAACGTGACTTACACCAACGCGCACTGCGCGAGCGGCCCAATCCCTCTCGGAGCTGATCATGCTATACTCAATTACTCATACTGCGTCACTTACCTAATCAGTATCAATAGCTCCACATGTAAACCAAATCTCCAATTACTAAATCTTGCAAATGAAACAAATCCACACAAACTAAGTTCAAACTACATCGAATACTAACTAGAGTTTGTTTCTGAAAGATAAAACAATCCCTGAATCCGAAACTCAATGAGGCGAGGTACATAAGTTTTACACGCTAACTTCCAGATGTAGATGCTGGGTCGTAATGGCTGGCATGCGTAATTGAATTATTTAAGAGAATGTTATATGTGATTGAAAGTACGTATGAAGACGTACATACATAGGTACCTATTTGTAAGTATGTGAACCTTTGTATTCCGTGTGTTCCGAGCGATTCTTTTTCTTCTTTTCGTGTGGTTAGTGACTAATCTGGTGTCAGAGTTTTTATGCTGCCCATGGGCCTCTGACTTAGCTTCTCATGCTGTTGAGAGATATCTCACAGACATGCTGGTTTTATACATTTAAATATTGTATTGGATGAGAATTAATTAGACTCTTTTTTCTTATTTGTATGTATTGTAGAAATAATCACTATACAGGGTGAAATTAAATTCATGGGCAATATTTTAAGGGGTCATCGTACTCATTATTATGAACAACTGTTACTACGGGAACAAATCTGAAATCGAAAAAAAAATCATCCGTTCTATACTTGCAAAACTCACCAAAATGTATTTCTTTACAGCAGATTTTTTAGACCACTCTGTGGATATTTGAAAGTAGCAACTTGAATGTTCGAAGACAGCCAGACCGATTTATCAAAGACTTATCTCATTTGTATGCAGTAATGGTAAACGAGCCAGACTGTGAACAAACATTTGCACACTGTAATGGACAATACTAATGACTAACTTTAAAAATATAATACTTTTTCAATTATTAACGGAGACTACGGTAGCACCACAAATCACTTAACATTTAACATTTAACGATTAACATAATTAAAACATTTTGTCTCTGTAATATTCAAACGATGAACAGACAAAGTCACTGTTTCATTAACGATAACGAAAATAGATAAATCCGAAATGTATGGAATTGGCATAAGCTTTCGAAAAGTTATGTGGTGAATTGTTTTCGATCGCTGAGTGCTAAATAATGTAAAACTGTGTAATGAAAATCGATCAATTTTCCCATGCAAATGCAAGACAAGACCAGACAAGACGCGTTGCGTTGACAAGTGGCGTTCTTGGCAATCCGAATCGCTGAAATTGAATCGACACGGAGCGATTGGCACTTGCCTAGGCCCCCTGGAACATAAGATGTTCTAAATTCGTTTAGCGATAAACTAATACTAACACAATACATTATTTTCACTCCATAACCGCTGATTTAGTTGCCAAAAACACGTGGGTGGATTCTTGGCAAAGAACTCGCCCGTACATTAATCTCTTCTTGTCGAATTCATTTTCATAGACTTCATTATTATGTTGGCAGCTAACTCGTGAATTCTACAGCTTATATAATATATCGCAGATGGATTTTTAAATTTGGTATTTTTTATAACCGGTGGCTGTTTTACAAAACAGCTCCGTTATGTTAAACAGCACAATGACGTTTAGGGATGTTTCAGAATCATTAAACTGTACGAGCCTAACCTAAACCAATTGGTTACCTTAGTTTCAGCGATCGATTAGGCCATTTTGCATGTCTTCTATACGTGTGTAGCTATTTTGTCAGACAGCTAGCGATTATATAAAACAGCAGATTCCACAACCCATCAGCGAAGTACATAAAACGATCCGACACCACCAAAGTATCTACTCAAACTGTCTTGCGTTGCTTTTCATAATATTATGAGTACTTACTCAAAAATATGTAATAAATCTGATACTTTGGGTAGTATTACCAAACATTTAAGAATCAATACAAATAACTTTCCTGAAGCAGGTCATTACAATACATTCCCAATTGAAAATGGACCTTGTATTTTTATAATAAAGTTGAAAAACTATTAAAGATTTTTTACAGATTTAACAGACCTGTACTTACTTGTATCGAATCATCATTTTTTTAAATAATATTCTTCTCTCGTTTGTTCTTCTTCTCTAAGTGTCATCGCATGTATACACAAATTATTGAATCATGCCTAACCCATACCTTCAATATCCGAACTAACGAATCACCTTCCATTAGCTTTACTTTCTTGTAACTTCGCTCATCCCTCGCTCATCTCACAGCAGCCATTCACATTTACCCTCGGTGCTAATAGTATTAGTATTTTTGTAGTATCGTGTAGTATCCCAGCCAAGGACCAACACAAATTTAACTACCTTGTAACTTCGTTCATTTCTCGCTCATCTATAGCCAGACAGATATTTAAGTTTATACAGAGTAGATATGACTGAGGGGCATTAAATTACACTACGTTATACTACACGTGTTTAGTATTAATTCGATACGGTCTATAAATAAAAAGCACCAAAAATAAAATTGGATTTTTTTTTAAACAAATTAAATAGCTTACAAATCAGAGTGAAACGCAACCACCCTTTGTAAATAAAAACTGACGTTGTAACAAAGCAGCAACAACGCGCGCGCGCCGGATCGCTGTTAGGAAAGATACATCGTGTTCAAACGGGTAAAAACTTAAAACTTAAATAAATGTTTACTGCTCCTATTTAATTGATTTTTGGTACGGAGCTTGAAAGTGGTCCCTAGGTCAACTCTTTATTTGTCACTTACAGAGAAGCCTTTGATAAACTTTTGTTTGTAACGAAATAAAAATAAACTGCTAAAGATTTTTTATGAAATTGGACCCTCAGATAAATGACTCTAAAAATTGTTGATTAACACGTGAAACTGTTTACCGTTAAAAATATAATATTTTATCTAAGGTACGCACAAAACTGCAAGGAATAACTAGTGACCCAGTTGTTAGGCAAAAGAATACTGTATTTTTTTTTAAATTAAATGTCGGAAAACTCTTAAAATTCAATTATCTCGAAAACTGTCGAATTTCCGCTACATATGGCGGTTCAATTTGTTGCATTTTGGGATCAAAATGCAACAAGAGTTAATAGGGGGATCCCTATTAACTCTTGACGGATATACATCGAATTACGGGTAACCGTATAATGTTTAAATGAGGTGATACAATTATGGAAGAAGAAAAAACAAAAGAACAAAAACTTTTAATACAAACTTCCACCGCCAATTTCCCCCTTTATGGGGGGAGTTTCCTGAAATCCCTGACGTCCTACTCATAATCTACCTTTGTGCCAAATTTCATCATCAGAGTTCCAGTAGGTGATTTCGTGTTGAATCAGTGAGTGAACGTATGAATGAGTGACGTTTTGCTTTTAGATATAAAGAAGAATAAAAAAAAACTGTAAAAAGAGGTTTTACACTTCATTTTGCCTGTCGATGCCTTCATGTTGTAGTCGAGGTCAAACGATAACCTGACTTCACGAAACCTAGCTCATTTCTCGCTCATCTCTGGCAGTCATTTAAGTTAACATGAGTTTAATCTTTGTGACTCCAAGTCAAAGTGAGCGTTAAGAGCGCTGGTTAATGGATACGAGTTTGTTTGTGTAAGGGTGCGGTCAGACAGTATGGGAAGAGCGATTGATTTTATAAGTGCCTCATGAGGTTTCCAACTACGTTTTGGAATAAAGATGTAATAGAATATTCTTTATTATGTAGGTAAACCGAAAAAAAAAGTTTTAATATTAAGCGGGATTCCCGAAAGGGTTACCGCTACCCCGGATCATAAAGGGCTAAGGAAGGAACATGGATCGGTTTAAGTCACTAAAAGTCTGACACTCCCTTCCGCTCCACTTCACATACTATAGGTACACCTCTGACCTACCGTTCGGGGATACAAGGCGTGATGTTTTTGTTATGTATCAATTCCATTTATGAATCCCCGCTATTTGATCTCGCCAATCGCTAACAGTAAGACCCAACCTGATCGACAATTAGAAGATTGGAGTTATCAGAATGCCTACATGTATTAATAGGCGCCAACTTCGCTCATTAATATGTTAATTACTGTACACGCACTTGTACCTACGCATTACTTAAGATACTGATTTGATTTTTGATTTTAGCTTGAAATAGATTAATCGTATTATTGGAATTCCAGTCTTGCCAAGGGGTATCGTACTAACCAGTTACTGGGTTGTAGAGGACAAATATGCAGTCGCTCAATGTAAAATACTGGTATTCAGATGCATCGGGTAGACTGAAAGCTGACCCCAACATAGTTGGGAAAAGGCTGGGCAGATTGTTTTTTTTTTTATTGTTGAAATTCAAATCTAAAGCATTCATTTCAATTCACCTATTTACAGGCTTTTTTGAATTGGTCAAGAAAGATGAAGGTTCTGGACGGTTCAAATGTATTTTCCAAGTAAAACTCTTGCAATCATCTCTTTGACGACACGGTTGGCGCAGTGGTTGAGCGATGTACTGCTGCGCACTATGTCGTGGGTTCGATTCCCGCACGGAACAAATATTTGTACGACCTGCAAGTATTTGTTACGAGTCTGGGTGTTTTTCTATCTATAATATGTATGTATTTACAAAAAAAAATGTATATAAGTAGTTTATCAGCCATCTCGTTACCATAACACAAGCATTAGGTTGCTTAGCTTGGAACGATATGGCGTTGTGTGAAATGTCCAAGGATATTATTATTATTATTATTATTATTAATCTATTTGTTCCTTTGTACGGACAAAAAATCTAACAATAATTGTTTTGGGTGCTATTTACGTTGATAAAGGTCCACATAATATTTTTTCTCATATTTACCATTCATGTACAGACAGCGATCCGTATCATTTTTAGAATATATATAGATAAAATATAATATATGTATGTGTATAAATGGAACCCAATTAATGAAATATTTATTTAAAAAAAAAACATTTGTTTTTAATTATTTTTACTTACTATTTTAGTAATCGATGATGACGAACGATGATGGCGTATTTCATTTTGAATTTTTGTTTTTTGCCACCAATTTTTTATTTTGTTGTTTTGCACTTTTCATTTACAATACCCCCTAGTCTCCTCACCAATTCTTGCTATGTAAACAGCAATGACAGGAAGCTATAATCTTCTATCAGGAAGCATTAAAACATCATCAAGATAAACTAATTGATTATTAATTTATCTTGATGATACAAAACTGGCGAATGTGGGTATACTAAGGGTACACCGTCCTTTGCTTAGCCCTACATGGATTAAAAGCGTTATGATACAAATAACTTTAAGGTATGTTCTTTTAAGGCTCACAAATTACTTCAAACTAAATTCTTAACAAAACAAAACAGAACACCAGAACTTAACAACTTTAATTCTCAGACTTGTCCTATAATTTCTTCGTGAAAGACCTCATTGGAGAAGTTAGTGTTCTGTAAATAATGAACTCGGTAGAGTTTCATGTTGTAAAGTTTCAGGATGTAGCTGCAGTGTTGAAAACTGAAGCCTTATTAAGGCTCTCTGGCTATTCAGGTTAACTGGAAATATTATTATGCTTGCCACGAGATGTAAGGATATCTTTTATGGTTTCGTACCTTCATGACTTCATCTTATTTTCCTGGTGTCAGAGTTTTTTATGCTGCCCATTTTTTTTTTTTTTTTTTTTAAGGCTGGGAAATCATCCAATGACTGCTCCCGCTCTGGGTGGAGCGGAAGGGAGTGTCAGACTCTTACTGACTAAAACCCATCCATGTTCCTTCCGTAGCCCTTTATGTTCCGGGGTAGCGGTAACCCTTTCGGACAATCCCGCTTACCCGGCAGGCTTGGGTTATGCTGCCCATGGCCCTCTGACTTAGCTTCACATGCTGTTGAGAAATATCTCTCAGGGTTTCCTCACGATGTTTTCCTTCACCGATTTTTAAGCAAGTTTTTTTTTTTTTTTTTTTTTTTTTTTTTTATTGAATGATGTGTCCTAATACAGAAACATCATAAAAAATACAATCTAGCTTAATACTAAAGCTAATGAGTAATTAAATTTTGACTTAATTTGCTAGGTAGACTAAGCCTAAGAATGTGTCCATTAACACTTTTCTTATTGTCTCTATTAAGGGGAAGACACTTTGTTCTTGTGTTCTTTATGGGTAGCACTCATTTCACTACATTAAACTAACACTTTACTAAATTAACTCAAAAGGTTTTGTCCTTTTTAGTCTTCTCACTATGTCCGTGTTGTCGAGGAGCTGGATAGCCTCGATGTTCACATGATGGTGAAGCCTTCGTTCATGAGCTTCGGCGTTCTTTTTAATTATATCTGTGACGAGGGCTACTTTAAGGTCCCGATGAAGGTCGTCATTTCGAATGTACCAGGGAGCATTGACGATTCCTCTGAGTACTTTATTATGAAAACGCTGTATAATTTTGATGTTGCTTTGTTTGGTACAGCCCCAAAGCTGAATACCATAAGTCCATACAGGCATGAGGACTTGTTTGTACAGGAGTATTTTGTTGTGTACTGACAGCGAAGAATGTTTTCCTATCAGCCAGTACATCGACTTGTAGCGAAGCTCTAGCTCATCGCGTTTCTTTTTAACATGAGCTTTCCAGCGAAGCTTTGCGTCTAATGTCATGCCTAAGTATTTGGCTGTATTTTCGTATGGTATGACATGACCATTTATGTTTACCGGATGATAATTTGTCTTTTTGTTTGTGAAGTCTATGTGAACAGATTTTGATTCATTAAGTTTCACACGCCATTTTTTTGTCCAGTCAAAGATGATATTGACGGCTGTTTGAACTTTTTCCACTGCTTCTTCTTGAGTAACACCTGTGGCCATTATAGCTGTGTCATCTGCAAATGTCGCAATGGTATTGTTTTCTAGCTCAGGAATATCGCAAGTGTACAATAAATACAAGACGGGACCTAGGACACTTCCTTGCGGTACTCCAGCTTTTATCGGCTTGAGTTCTGAATATGCGTCATCTTGTCGTACTCTAAACATACGCTGCGATAGGTAAGACTCTAAGATGTCAGCAAACTGTTTAGGGAGCATGTTTCTTAATTTGTTAATAAGCCCTTTGTGCCAAACCTTATCGAATGCTTGCGCTACGTCTAGGAAGACCGTTGAGCAAACTTTGTTTTCTTCTAAAGCCTTTTCAATAATGTTGGTAATCCTGTGTACTTGGTCTACTGTTGAATGTTTTTCCCGAAATCCAAATTGGTAGTCAGGGATTAATTTTCTTTCTTCTATGATGGGTTTTAGCCGTTTTAAGAAGAGCTTTTCAAATAATTTTGACATGACCGGTAGCAGGGAGATCGGCCTATATGATGTCGCTTCGTGAGGTGGTTTACCAGGCTTTGGTATCATTATAACTTCCGCAACTTTCCACAGATCAGGTACAGACTTAAGTCTGAACGTAGCATTGATAAGAGTCGTCAGTTTTACGATGGCTTTACGTGGGAGGTTTTTAAGAACTTCTCCAGTAATAAGATCATAGCCAGGTGATTTCTTTAGACTAAGACGCTTGATTTCGTTGTATACTTCTCTAGGTGTTACGAATTTTAATTCTTGCTCATCATTATTAATTGATGTTTCATCTAACAAGGCATAGTCTTCCTGTTCTTCATTCGGCTTAAAAATGAGTTCCAGATGTTGTGCAAACCTAATAGCTTTCTGCTCGTTGCTTATTGCCCACCGCCCGTTAGAGTCTTTGATAGGTGGAATATGCATAATTGGCTTTTTTAAACTTATTGTGGATTTCCACAGAGAATAATCTGTCGAGCGATCGCTGGTTAGTTGTTTTAGATAACTGCTCATTGATTCATTTTTGAACTTCTGAATTGCACTCCTTAGTTGTTTTGTAAGGTTGTTCAGAATCCTTTTATCTTGTGGAAATCTTGTTTGTTGCCATATTCGTCTCTGTCGCCTCTTTTCAGCTATGAGTTTTGTGATTTCTGCTGGGTAGTAGGTAAGTCTGTTTTTCATCTTAAAGGTAGGCGTGTTTTTCCAGGCGCATTGTTGGATTTGTGTAATAAACTGGCTGATATCCCGATCTAAATCTTCTGGTTTCTTTAGTGGAACTTTTAAATCTATTACAGAGTCTAAGTCCATTTTAAAGCTTGCCCAATCAGTATTCTTATTTACCAATGTGGGGTAGGTTTCTTTCAACATTAGAGTCTCACTTAGAGTAAGTATTATAGGTGAGTGGTCTGAGCTCATATCATAACCTTCTTTAATGCGGAGAAGATGCGGTGATAAATTTTTATAAATAAAAAAGTCTATAAGATCAGGAATCTTTTTTGTGTCAGTGGGCCAATAAGTGGGCTTTCCTGTTGATAAAGTTTTGCACTGTGTTTCTTCAATTGCGCACAGTAGCTCTCTTCCTTTGGTTGTTGTCAGTCTAGATCCCCAAAATGTGTTTTTAGCATTAAAGTCGCCTCCCAAAATAAATCTGTTTCCAAGACCGTTTAGGAAAGTCATGTACTGATCTGTTTTTAGTGAATACCTAGGTGGACAGTATATGGCTGATATGGTGACAGAACAATATTTCGTTTTGACACAGACGGCCACAGCTTGTATTTCTTCTTTTTCATATTTGAGTTCTTCATAGTGAAGGATATTCTCTTTTATAATGACAGCACTACCACCTCTTGATGTGTTATTGGGATGCAATGCATGGTATACTTTATACCCTTTAATTTGAACATGGGACTCTTTAGTGAAATGTGACTCTGATATAAGACATACATCAATGCTATCCATATTTAGGACTGCCGTAAGTTCATTCTGATGTTTCAGCAGTCCATTTGCATTCCATGCCATAATTCTAAGTGAGTTAGCCATTTATGTTGATTTTTGTTTGGTAGGTACTTTAGTGCTACCTTCAAGTTTCTTCAGCTTTTCGTCAAACGTGGTTAAAAGATTTATAATTTTATTAATTTTCTCATCCATGTTAGGGCTCATTGGTTTCATATGTGACTGTGGCAAAGATTGGACTCCTTTTGTCATTTGTGCATACGAAACACTTTTCGTAGCTAGTTTGGTGACACTAGGAATTTTGTCTTTGTTTGTACTTGGACCCTGAGAGTTTGGTATCGGCACATTCTTTCTGGTATTTTTGTTTTTAATGTTTTGTAGCTCTTTAGCTACTATGCATCCTCTATAGTTTGCTGGGTGGGGCTCACCACAGTGAACACATTTTGGTTTTGCTTCTGCTGGTTTATTGCATTCTCTGGTTAGGTGTTTGCCTGTACACTTCACACACCGGGGTTCTTTGGAACAGTATTTCTGTGTATGGCCATATGCTTGACACCTTTTGCATTGAGGGATTAACTTTGATGTTTTTAACGGTTGTATGTCTACTTTACAACCCAGTATGGACTTAATTCCGTAGATTTTATTTATGTCTTCATCTTTATGGAATGAGAGCATAAACATATTGAGTGGCTCTTTGCTCCTCCAACTCAGTTTGTTGACCGCATCTTCTATTTTATATCCTTGAGTGGTCACGTCATCAACTATTCTATTTGGCAGGCAGGAAGAATGAAGGTTTTTTGCCATCACCCTGATCGGTCTGTCTTGTTTATTCTCATACGAGTACCAAAAGCAATTATTTTGTAATAATAGCTTGGTGATGGATCTGTATGACTCATCATTAAAAGAGTTAATTTTAACCTTTTCTCCATTCATCATTTTCGTAATGAACGAGTCTTTCGTTACATTAGTGGAAAGAAGATCGTAGAACTCTTGGTAGTTTTTAACATTTTCCACTACTATAGGTGGTGGTGTAGGCTGTTTCCTTGTTTTAACACTGTCTTTGGGTTTTTGGCTGGAATCGGCTCCTTGTTGAGGTGGTGAGGACAGTGATGATGAGTTCAATTTCCTTTTTTTTCTGCTCTTCTGTCGTACCCACTCTGTTTCCTTTGCTAGTTCCTCTTCGTCTGTCTCATACTCGATTGGTTGGTCGGTAGTGACATTTTTCTTTTTTAGGTCAGCAACTTTTTGCTCCTGGATGTTTTTAAGCTGGTGCTTAAGTTGTTCTAATTGACTTTTCAGGTCATTTACCAAAGTTTGCAACTTTTCGCGTTCCAACTTTTCTTCAGTATAATATTTATACAACAGATGTTCCGTTTCAGTTTTAATTTTAATTGATGATGAAGAAGCCATAATTATTAGAATTATAACTTCACCTTAACACTTTGTTTATACAAATAATTGTGCAATACAATCGGTAACTGGGTCATCGCGGCGACTGCGCACGGCTAGAGGTAACGAACGGTATGCTGCTGCGTCAGCGCTATACCCGAACACAAACTAGCGCAAGAGCGTGTGCGACGCGACTGTTCTTAGCGGAAGTCGATCGATCACTGGAAGCAAGTGAGTTTTAAGCAAGTGATAATTTATACACTATGCAAATGAATCCGAAAAATCAGAGGTGTGTACCTTGGGCTTGAAGTCGAGACCTATGACTTGGTAGTCCGACAATCACACCACTAGGCTATCACTGCTGTCGAGCTTATTGGCAAAAACCCCCTTATAATTTCGTCAGGTCCGACTATCCGGGCGTCTCATATTTGTTTAAGTTGGAGACTAATGCAGTATGTCGGCGAAATTGGAATAAGAGTGTATTTTGTGTACCAGTTAACAATGGTGTAGAGATATTTCGAACAAAGCACATAGGGGTTTTTTTTTTTTTGTTAAGGCTGGGAGATCATCCAAAGACTGCTCCCGCTCTGGGCGGAGCGGAAGGGAGTGTCACACTCTTACTGACTAAAACCCATCCATGTTCCTTCCGTAGCCCTTTATGTTCCGGGGTAGCGGTAACCCTTTCGGACAATCCCGCTTACCCGGCAGGCTTGGGCCTGGGGAAGCTCTTAGGGGTGGGTCTCTCCTTACATGTAGATAATGGAGGGATGAAAAAAACATGCAATGGGGTTTTTTTTTTAAAGTGGGAAATCATCAGATGACCCCTCCCGCCGGGTGGAGCGGATGGGAGTATCAGACTCTTACTGACTAAAACCTATACATGTTCCTTCCTTAACCCTTTATGACCTGGGGTAGCGGTACCTCTTTCTTTCGGACAATACCGCTTAAAAGGGGGGTAATGTGGGATATTGTTGGATTCTCTCATTAAAAAAATAATTCTAAGTGACTTTGCTAGTTCAGGCAATCTGAGGGTATATTTCGGTTACAACCACAAAAACAACCTTGTTGTTTATGTATTATGTTTTTCGAGAAACACAATGAAATACAAACTTATTTATGCGGCCAATAAAATCAATACTGTGCATGCGTAGATATTAATCCTGACAATGGAACCGTTCACTGTACACTTGGAGGGTTTTAATATTTTATATTACAGTGTGATACTGCGGACTGCGTCGCATGTGCTGGTTGTTTCACCAACCTAACTGGAATAAATAATATGATGCTTTATTAAAGCTATAATAATACCATAGTCTGTTTGCAGAACTATCAAACGAAAGAATGAACAAACCTTGTTTGGGTTAAATTCTAAAACAATCACTCACGAATGGTTTAATTGGTAACACAGGAATTTGTATTAAAAAAGTTTTAACTTTATATCTCACCACTTTGTCTAGCAATTATTATTTGAATAACTTAAATGATTTTAATTGAAAATTCATCGACGAAAATTAAGGTTTTAAAATTAACCTCAATTGTCAGACGCAAAATATTTTTTATGATGATTCAAAATAAGAATGTCAGAGTATTCAAATAATCTAACCAAATCACCCAACGGGCAAGTTTGGCACCCACTGGTTCATTTTCTAATCCATTTATTTATATTTTCATCACATCCTTTTGAAACGGACTATACCTACTTCTTCAAATGTTCTTTTTTTTTAAAGTGGCACAAAAAAGTGTCTTTATAAGTCTTTAAAAGCTTTTTATCCTTTGATTACTTCAAGATAATTGGCAAGAACGGCTTCGTATACCAAAACATTGCAACAATAGGTATGATAAACGGATAGTCACATATTATTATGTAAAGAGACATACTGCGATCGCCCATCAGTTTGCTATGCAAGCCAAACCAACAGCTGTCAATTAATAAACCTCTAGAGACCTTGTTAAGATTTATGACAGAGGACTAACATGGATGCCTATATTCACAGAGCGATGAATTAATGATTATACAATATCGTATCGCTTAAATTTGTTGTTAATTTGTTTTAAAAAGTCCACGTGGACGAAAAAGAAAGTATTACAGTTCAGAGAGAGTTATCAGTGATAGCTTAGTGGTGAGACCGTCGGACTGCCAAGTCATAGGTCTCAAGGTCGAACCCAAGGCACGCACCTCTGATTTTACGAATTCATGTGCGTATTGTATAATTATCACTTGCTTAAAAATCGCTGAAGAAAAACATCGTGAGGAAACCGGCATGCCTTAGACATATTTCTGAACAGAATGTGAAGCGAAGTCAGAGGCCCATGAGCAGTTTAAAAGCTCTGAAAGCAGGTTAGTCACTAACCACATTTATTTCTAGATAGTTATTGCATTTAAATGTTCATTCGACCACCAAAATAAGGACTATGGCAAAAGCAATAAGAAAAACGCATTAGATACTTACAAGGAGTGTGCAAGTACCTATCCTTGTGGGATGTGTTTATTCTAGTGTCAGAATCAATCTGCCTAGCCTATTCCCAACTGTGTTGGGGTTGGCTTCCAGTCTAACCGGATGCAGCTGAATTATTGATTAAAAAACGACTGTCAAAAATCCACAAATGACAGCTGCTACCAACGGCTTAACGTGCTGTCCGAGACACGGAAGAATTATGTAAAGATGGTACAACCCAACCACGGACCAACACCGACATGTATTGTGAGTACTATGTACCTACTATAAAGCGACCATTTACTGGGTACGTCTTTCATTGACTTGAATGTGCCCTGGCGGCTGAGAGTATGCCATGCTCACTTTAATGTCTCGCTGATGGTGGCGTGTGTGTTGGATCATTTAGCTCCCTTTAAAATGGTTGAGCTGAATGGTGCTAATATATGCGTCATGTTCGTGAACGGGCGCTGTCAGTAGGGACTGGTCATCTCTTAGCGACTAGGGCTTGTTTTAATTTAATTTTTGAATAGTTTTTACATATTTTATATCGGATGCTTTTAACGTTCTGCATCGTTCTCACATGTATAATATTAATATGAACTATGTAACCAATATTTTGTAACCATATTTTGTTTAAAAGAGTGTCCATGGAGTTTCTTGCCCGTTCTTCTCCATAGGTACCTACTGCTTTGGAATGGGCAACTAGCTTCATCTCTCTGACTGACCGACACCTTGACAATTCAAAAGTGCCTGTAATTGGTTTATTTGAAATAAATACTTTGAGTTTGAGTTTGAGTTTGAACAATATTCTATAAATAAAGATGATAGGTACAAACAGCTCTTAAACGGAGTTTAATACTGATCGCGATCAGTTTTATTGGTGAAATCCGCCCTAAGTTAATTTACTAAAATCCGTCGTTTAATAAAATAACCTTTTTTTTCAATCGGTTCGATATCGTCAATCGTTCCCAATGGATCTCCTGTAGGTATATCTTGCGAGATCGTAAAAATATATTGGAAGGAAAAGAGTTATGGCCGCCGATTGCGCGGATATTGTAACAGTGTACTATGTAATCTTATGGCGAGATTCAGCAAAGCAGAGAGCAGATTTGTTAGTGATACGTGCAGAATTTATTGACTGAATTTATTGAACTAGATTCATCTTTCCGACTGACCGATCCCTTGACAATTCAAAAGTGCCTGATTGGTTTATCTATATAATTATATACTATATCAATAATATAAAAATGAATCGTTGAATGTGTTGCTAAGCGCAAATCTCGAGAACAGCTGAACCGATTTCTCTAATTCTTTTTTGTTGTGTTTGTTATGGCAGGAGAAGCTTCTTACACTAAAAAAAAGTAGGTTGGTAGGGTAGGTAGGGTAGGTGAGGTAGGTATCATAGTTAAGACAAGACAACGTCTGTCGGGTCGGCTAGTTACTATATAATATTATAAAGAGGAAATATTTGTATGTATGTTTGTAACAAATTAACTCAAAAACTACTTAACGGATCTGGTTGAAACTTGGCACAAAGAATATTCCATTTCATTAAAAAATCTGTGACGTAACATTTGAATATGCCATAAAAATACTTCCCTGTCAAATACCCAATTGTGTAGTAATTTAAGTTTAATTTATTAAATAAAATAAATACTAATATAATATGTTATTTAATCTTTTGCTTGGCAAAAATAAATATGTATTAAATTAAATTAGTTAGTTATTTGTATTAAATTAGTTTTTTTCTTTCATTCTCCTTAGAGGACAAGTAGGATATAGAACAAAATACAGGGTATTTAATTTTGGAGATTCTGATATTCTATGTAACTCATAAGATACATTGCCAAGTATCTGTTATTTTCTTCACATGAGTCAATGTATCTGAGACGCTCGAATAAAATAAAACTCAACATATAACACCTGTTTTCTTGCACCTAGCAGTTTCCTCGCTGTAGTGAGGTGAAAAATTGTGTGTTGCGCTCAGCAGCAAAGCTTTTCTACGTCTCGTACCTTTGAAACCTTCGTTACGCTCAGGATACTATATTTGAACCACTCGCTTCGCTCATGGTTCAACCCTAGAATCCTTCGCTTACTCAGGTTTCAATAGAAGTACTCGCGCCAAAAATCAACTTTGCAGCCTTGCATAACAAATAACTATTTCTTTTTTTGTCTTTGGTTTTGTATTTTCGGTTTTTGGCACCTATTCCCGAAATAAAAATGATTTGTCACTTTGTACTGTTTTTTCCGAATTCCGTTTTTTGTAAAAAAGTCTTTTATAGATGGGATTTTTTTTAATTTATGATCCCTCTCCCTGTGTTGGTGGAGCGGAAGGGAGTGCCAGACTCTTACTGCCTAAAACTCATCCTCCTTAGCCCTTTGCGTTCTGGGGCAGCGGTAACCCTTTCGGACAATCCCGCTGACCCGGCAAGCATCGACCCTAACGGGTTTCTTTGATTATGCTAATAAGTCATCAACCTGCTACGACATAAGGTCGCTTTTCGCTTTAAAGCACTACAGTCGTCGGAGTTATAAATGAACTACTGAATATACATATTGGCACAATCTAGTGCAGAATTCTAGCTTCAAAGCAAATAGGTGTAGGTACATAAATAATGAACACCTGTTTCCCGTTCGACAGCCTCATTTATCTCTGGACTTAACCGTATGGTGATGAAGTACTCTTAGGTATACAGCTTGTTGCTGTCACCTATTCAGTTCAAAGGGTTGGGCAAAGTGTTATTGGGTTTTTCTATATGTATATTTCTCAGTAGCAGCCTAGTGGGTCCAGTTGATGACAATAGGCTCTTCTTCTATTACATGGGACTTGAACATAACAGGGGAAAATTGGGTGTACTGTAAGTACATCTCTGCCTAACCTTTAGGCTATTTAACAAATGTGATTATCTCTTTTTAAATTGCATAATAGGCCAGGGAGGCTAGACAAGTGTTAATCGCTCCGTGTCGATTTGATTTCGAAAATTGTTTATCGAACAATTCGTTAACTCAGCGATTCCATTGTCAAAAACGCCACTAGTCAACGCATTTGTATTTGTCACGCATTGTCTAACACTAAGCGATCGAAAACGATTGATGTCGTGACATTTCGAAAGCTTATGCCAATTTCATACATTTTGGATTTATCTTATTTAGTTATAGTTAGTGAAAATGTAACTTTGTCTATGTTTGGTATGCAGGTTGAAAGAGATGGTTGTCATTTACTGCGATATTAATATTTTAACTAGATTATCTACCATGTGTTTCTTTCTTGGGAATTGTAAACTACCAAGGATGGTATCATGGTATCAAACGTGCAACAGAATTCTAAATGCCCACAATACTATTAAAAAGTTTGTTCCACAAATTATTTAAAACATTCCAGTCAAATAATAATTTTAGCTTTGTCTAGCCGCTAGCCAAAATACCGCAAAACTTTTGCTTCTATTATAGACAGATATTTAAAGCTAGCTTAAGCAATGAAAATTCAGACCAAATTAATACTTTAAATAAATTCTAACAATGCAGACATCGCCAGAACGCTTTGAAAGAATACTTAGGTGAGGATTTACGAAATACTTTAGAGTTTTGTTTTACTTTAATAACTAACTCACTGCTACTGTAGGTACTTTTATGTAGTCGATTTTGAACTATAAACATATGAGTAAAGAGTACTCTTTCCTCCTCTTTTTTCGTGTGGTTAGTGACTAACCTGGTGTCAGAGTTTTTATATTGTCCATGGGCCTCTTACTTGACTAAGTAAAGACTAGCTTTTGCCAACGGTTTCGCCCGCGTGTGTGTAGGAAATCATCCCACGTCAACGAAACGTACATTTTTCCGGGATAAAATACTATAATCTATCTTTGTGCCAAGCTTCATCCAGAGCCGTTAAGTAGTTTTTGAGTTTATTCGTTACAAACATACATACAAATCTTTCCTCTTTATTATAGAAGTAAAGAGTAGGTTAAGACCAAAGAATTGAATTACTTTTTTAAATGTATTCGAAATTATGGAGTGTCCGTTCTATGGAAATAATTGTAAATTATAAAAAAACTGGTAATTACTGTAAAGGTTCCATGCGTGTTGATTCATACGCCATTTTTAACAATGTCTTTTGACAGTTTGTGGTGATTTTATGTGCTGGCGACTATTCATAATTTTCAATTAAAGTAAGTATTATCTACCAACAAATATGCCTACTCAGTCAAACTTTTACGAAAACTTAGTTTCAATATGAAATTGAAATCACAACCCAGCAATTAGTAGCACCCGGGTTACCTAGCAACCTAAAATAGCACAGTCAGTATGTACACAGACGAAGTTTCCCTTTACAGACGGCTAGGCGACAGGTAGGGACTAAGGCACCAGTCCCTCTGCAGGCGATTAACAGAAAAGAGTAGAGCAAGCAAACAAAAACTGAGTTGGCGAGCAAAAAGCAGCGAGACGCCAACAACTTCACCGAGTGAATACTCGCTAGTACGCTTATGAACAGAGGCCAGCACATCAAGTTACCCCAATCTGTCAAATTTCTTTGTTCAATTTTCAGCTTTATTACAAAAACTTAAGGTTTATTTTATTTGGAAAAAAATTGACAGTTAGGGATTGTTAGAGGTGCTAGCGTCTGTATCAAACGTTAATCTCGCTAGGCTGATTTCACCAATGAACCTGAATGCGATTAGCACATCTAAACCGTGTTTAAGAGCTATCAGTGTCCCAAATTGTTGCGGAATTTTGACATTGACAGCTCTTGCATGCTGTCATAGTCCGACTGCTTAACTGAGACCGTTCTTCAGGTAACGGGGTGGGACAGGTGTGGTACAGTCCGCGAGGTATAAGCTGAGCTTTGCATTAGTGTGAGTGATCACCAAAAGTACAGTCAGAATGGCACCGCGCCTCAGGCCGGTTACCCAAAATCAGTTTAAACCGGTTTTTACCGGGCAAAAATGGCGCCGCGCCTAAAGCCGGTTATCACACCTACACTATCCATGTACACTCACACAAATGCAAAGCTCAGCTTATACCTCGCGGACTGTAACGAACCGTGAAAGCTTACTGATTCGTCAACTTGTGACAACAGTCACCCCTCCCGCACCGCGCATTTACCTCGGGGACGGTCTCAGTGAAGTGGTCGGACTATAAACTGCGTGCAAGAGCTGTCAGTGTCCAAATTGAAAAAAGCGGTTTCGATGTGCTATTTGTCCGGTTTATCGGGCTATAGTCCTGATCGTGTTCAGTTTCATTGGTGGAATAGGCAGTCAGCGAGCGTCATTGAGCGATTACTCACTTTGATAGCTCATGTCGCTGCGACAAACGAATCCTCGCTGTGTGTACAGTCAGCGATCAACTATTAATATAACAGCAGTGATAGTCTAGTGGTGTGACCGTCGGACTGCCAAGCCATAGGTCTCGAGTTCGAACCCAAAGCACGACTCTCTGAATTTACGGATTCATGTGATTTGTATAAATTATCACTTGCTTAAAAATCGGTAAAGGAAAACATCGTGAGGAAACCAGCATGTCTAAAATATATTTCTCAACAGCATGTGAAGCTAAGTCAGAGGCCCATGGGTAGCATAAAACTCTGACAGTAGGTTAGTCGCTAACCACACGAAAAGAAGAAGAAGAATTTTTAATATGTATAATACTAGGATGTAGGTATAAGATAAAATCGCTTTTCGTGTATGAGTGCTTACACTCATACACGAAAAGCGATTTATTTATTTTAAACAACGAATAGTGTAGTTTTAGTTTGGTAACAACGATAAGTTACTAGGTGTTGGGTTACCACGAAACTGAGTCAGTGCAAGTCTTCGTTCCGCCACAATTTTGGACAACACGGATTATGTAACTCTTACAAGTGATGAACTATTTTTTTGTTATTCAGTTCTTGAGCGAGAGTGTCACTGAGGGAATACTCTCTTTGATAGCTTATATCGCTGCAACAAACGAATACTCGCGGTGTGTACAGTCAGCGATCAACTATTAATATATGCATCTCTTTTACTTACACGGGATCTACTATATTTTATTCAGTTCTTGAGCGAGAAAACCAGTGATAGTTAGTCGCTTCGTCGTCAGCGGTGGGACGAGCACCCTCCTGTCCCATTTGTAGCCCTTTAATCATACTAATGGCTTCAGCTATTTATTGACATGAATAGGGGACATGTAAAGTAATTGTGCTAGTTATATTAAGGGTATTATGGAGCTACACTTTCTGATGTCTCGAGAAGTTGAGATACATTTTGAAGACTGTATATGTATAATGTTGAGGATGGGTTCAGTGTGGTTTTAGTCAAAAGGATACGGGAGACCAAAAAATATAATTATCTTGGATTGCATTTAAGAGGTAATTTATTATGGAAATAAGAGTTATCCCGTCCTAAAATAGACAATCATGACAAGAAAAAGAAAGGAAAAGTTTTTATTGTGACTCGCACAGAAAAATCACTCTAATTTAAAATACTATTAAACTTAACACAAAACAAAAACAAAGAATATTAAATTTAAAAAAATATTATGTCCTGTACGAGGCAAAAAGACTCCTGTCTCAGCATACTTCTACGATATTTAAAAATAATTGTCGCAGCGCTGGTATTCTGATAGGACCATTGTTGTCTCGCACAGATACAGAAATAAATAAAAAAGAATAATACGAATTAATATTTATGATATAACAATACAATTTAATATTTTTTTATAATGCTTTCTTATTAAATATGACCAAATAGTAACTTATTTACTAATAACTAAATATTCATAATAATATGTACAGAAATGGTAATTTTATTTAGGCTGGCAGCATTGCCGCGTTGTATGGCAATGCTGATTCTTTGACCAAAAAATAGGCCAGCCCTCTGAATCACGCCCTCTCATATCTCGAAAAACATAGTGGGCACTCGGACCCCATGGCCCTAGTGTTTCAACCCCAAACGGCTCGAACATGTAAGACCCAATAAGGTTGGAGTATTTGCGCCGTTTGAGGTTTTCTGCACCAGCTGCTCCTGCACAGCCCGCCATACTAGGAAGATAGGATGGCGCAAGGGTGTCGACACACGTTGCATCCCACACCAAAGGCCTACCTACCTGCCAAGGCATTAGTGTCATTCCGTCTGGTCTCTTCTCATCGTCGCGTGCCAAGCCCTTGGGTTCTAAAACAGCTGGCACCTCGGCGGTGACAAGAGCACGACGGATGATGTCATTGATGCTGGCGTGCCGTGCTAACCGGACGGCACTCTTACTGCAGGATAAGCCATGGTGTCTGAGGCAGTCGACATCTTCACCGCATTGGCAGCGATGCGGAGCCACGCAAGGAGCGCCCAGACGCAGACAGGTAGCGACCCGGAAGGTGGTGTCACACAGCATGGTACCTATGTTGATATAACATAATGTAAAAATAAAACATCATCATCATCATCATTCTCCTGCCCTTATCCCAATTTATTTGGGGTCGGCGCAACATAAAAAACAATGCAAAAAAAAACATTCTCAACAATATACACATTACAACATTTTCTGCATCACCCAAAGGTTGATTGGCAGAAAATGCCTATGGCATTAAGTCCACCTCTGTACATTTATGTGCTTAAAGTATTAAATAAATAAATAAACATAGATTTAAAAAAAACACAGAAGAATAATTTAAAGTAGGATAGCAAAACGTAATTATCAAAAGCGAAAAAGAGACAACGCAGTTAAAACAATGCATAGCTTGTTTACAGAAGATTTTTTTCTATCACAACGTCTTAAATCAACAAAAATCCGGGACCTGTTATTGGCAGTCACCACGAGAGTTATTTTGGCTCTATAAAGATCAATATTGGGGGTTGGCACACAACTTGGTTGAAGGTCATAAGCTACTGAATAATGCAGAAGGTGGCTAGGTCAGGCTACGTTGGAGAGAATAGAAATCTTCCTTACATCAAAGACTTTTGAGGTATGTTGTAACGACGAGAGATTTTACTAGACTTACTTGAACTAATCAAATATATGAATACATTAAAGCTTGTTTGTACCACAAATCAATAAATACGTTTTGCGTTTCGTAGAAAGCTATAGGGCAGCCCGCTAAATTCGTAGTTATTAAAAAAAAAACAATGCAATTTGCAGGTTATTAACCTTATGAACGCCAGAACCTAAAAGCATGCGCATTTTGTATCTAAAATTGCATTTTTATTGTAAAATTATACGCAAATCTACCTTTAAAGTTTTTTAAATTCTAGGTTATGACCTGAACCACCACTTTTATAGCAGTATCATTTCAATATTACATCAGTGTGAGAATGAGACAGAGCTATACAGGACGTATAGTTCCATCTCTTTTCCACTGTGAAGTAATCTTATACATATAATAAAAAATGTAACGGATCGCTGTCTGTACATGGAAGATATATGAGAAAAAATATTATTGGGACTTCTATCAACGCAAATAACACCCAAAACTGACTGACTGTTAGAATTTTTGTCTCTTTGTCTTATCAAAATATATTTTAACATATAGTGTTATGTGTGGAAACACTTTTAGATTACTTTGGAATCTATAAAAGAACAAAATTACTGCGACACGATTCTAAAAGGTCGAAATAATCTAAAAATATTCACTTTCACTGTATTGGTATTTTAGAAAATCTTTATTTATTCCTTTCAAATAATAACATCGAGGATTGAACTGCTGAATAGGCTCAAAGGGTTTTCTGATTGAGGGTCAGAATATACTAGAAGGTATCAAAAACTTTGGTCAGCCAATGTAACTTGATCCCCAAATTTTATCGAAATGGCTAACGTTAAGAAAAACATGGACATTGCCGAGAAATCAGTTTTGGGACAAAAGTAACTTTTCTATTTGATACAAGTAATAACTTTGTAGGTTTTTTGTGTTGAGCATAAAAAGGGTTTGTAATGTTATAGCGACCTATAAATAAATAGGTCTAACAAAAGACTTCAATATTGAAGAATCGACAAAGTTAGATTGTAAGATAAACGATAGGTCCTCAAATCTACATATCTGTTTTGTTTTTGCCTTATCTTTGCCTTTTCACCATTCTTGTAGAATGCAATAAAGAATTGAATATTGAGTTTCATACATTGTCATCATCATCTGCCTAGCCTTTACCCAAGTATGTTAGGGTCGGCTTCCAGTCTAACCGGATGCAGCTGAATACCAGTATTTTACATGGAGCGACTGCCTATCTGACCTCCACAACCCAGTAACTGGGCAATAAATGATACCCCTTGGTAAGATTGGCTGTCAGATTTTAGGGCTTCTGACGACCCGTAACGACTGTCAAAGTTCCATGAATAACAGCCGGGACCATAGTAATTTCAGTTAGTAGTTAAATAACTAAACAATGAAACTCAAAGATGCACAAATGACAGCCGGGACCAACAGCTTAACGTATTTTCCGAGGCACGGAGGAGTCTCGGTATGTAAATATGGTTACCCATACACGGCTAACCTTGGCAAACGTAGCTTAACCTGATGGATTGACCTGTGCGGCTGTTAGTACTTACCCTCGAGCTCCTCCTATTGAGTTTTAAACATAATCAATTAAAATACCCTCAAAAATACTGACTTTGAAACATAACAGCCTGTTTTTCCCGAAGATTTAGTCAGAATTGACCCACATTTCATAATTGGAAGCGAGCCTATTATCATCAACCGGGCACCAATCCAGACTAAGGGCTGCAACTGAGAAATTCCAGATGTAAATACCCAATAACAGTTTGTCTCATCCAGGAAATGATTGTCAGACTTTCGGGCGACTACTCGTAAAAACTCTCAATGACAGCCGCGACCTACACCCATATTCACTGCCGCTATTAACCAGAGCAGTATGCTTTCTGTTCTATCTCACAGTGCCCCGTACATTCAGCGGGATTGTTCTAAAGGGTTACCGCTACCCTGGGACATAAAGGGCTAAGGAAGGAACATGGATGGGTTTTAGTTTGTAAGAGACTGACACTTTCTTCCGCACTAACCAGAGCGAGAGGAGTTATTTGATGTTTTTTTTTTGAAAAAAATTACCGCGTACACATAATTATGTATGTATACGTGCTCAATACATTTTCATCCATTATAAGCTCAGTGTTTTCAACACAAATAAGTGTCTATTGTTAACAAATTGCAATGCGTGTTGAAGGCGACCAGTAAGGATTCTGACAGAACGTATGAGTGTTGAAGGCACTCGCTTATAGCTGACAGATGCAGCTGACTAAAGGTATTGAGGGGTCGAATGCTTCAAACTATTTACTTTTAATTAAGTAATTCACAAGTTTCGAACTTCAGCTTTCTTCAGTCAATACAAAACTTGTCTTCAAAGTAAGGAAAACCTTTGAAACACTTGGAAAAGGATAGTTGTTCCACTACCTCTATTATAAAGTGCCTTTAGAAAAAGGGGACTTAGTCGTACAAACGCCCGCTTTCCAACTTAAACTGTGCACTTACTTTTAACGAAGAATAAAGGAAGTTAATTTATTTAAGTCTTTTACAAACAAGTACTCCTACAGTCACGAACACCAATATGTATAAACCTAGTAATTTTCAGAACCGACTTTCTCGTAAAATAACTATTTCAAATTTGAGATACGGTATTTACGGTAAACCTATGGATTCGAAAATGCAATGTGTGTGACAACATACAAATTCATTCAATAATTATTTAATTGATTACAAAAATTCTTTCAAGAATGGAAAACTACATTATCCCTGAGTGTCATCTTACTAATATTATGTAAAAATTTGTGAAGATGTTTGAATGTCATACTCAATCGCGTGTAAACTTTTGAACAGGTTTGGATGAAATTTTGGAACATGGACAGGTTATATCCTGGTTTAACGCATAGGATACTTGTAATTGGGATACTTGGGAGAATTCCTTACATCCACGCGGGCGAAGCCGCTGGCAGGAGCTAATAGGCTATGTTTATAAAAATCCACGTGGACGAAGAGGTGCGCACCTCTGATTTTACGGATGCATGTGCGTATTGTATAATTATTCCTTGGTTAAAAAACGGTGAAGGAAAACATCGTGTGGAAACCAGCATGTCTGAGAGACATTTCTCAACAGCATGTGAAGCTAAGTCAGAGGCCCATGAGCAGCATAAAAACTCTTACACCAGGTTAGTCAATAACCACACGGAAAGAAAAAAGGAGAGAGAGAGAGTTCAGTTCAGTACCGTGTTATCCTATCAACAGTGTTAGTTAAGAACTTTAGTTACAATCCACTCCAGTTTCTAACTAATTCTACGAAAAGTGTGTTCAAGCGCTTGAGCTGTTACAATAAACGCGAGTATTTTCTTTGCTGGTTATACATATACGCAATGAACGAGAGAACGGGCAACTAAAACAGCGTTTTGGTTGTATTTTTTTATTCTCTTATAGAATGATATAGAATGAAAAAGTACGATCAAAACGTTGTTTTACTGTACTGATTGTATTTTTTGAAGAGTGAGAAAGAGGCGTAACACTACTACACCCAATTTTCGGCCATTATGTTATGTCCTGAACAATAGGGGGTGATTGCCATAAACCGGTCACAAACCCAGGCTACTCAGAAATTCCAGATGTGAAAATCCAACAACACTTTGCTCGACACGGGAATCGAAGCCGTTGGGCCGGGTTTGTCATTTGTAGATCTTTGACAGTCGTTACAGGTCGTCAGAAGCCCGAAAGTCTGATAGCCAGTCTTAACAAGGGACATTGTATTACCCATTTACTGACTGGGTTGTGGAGGTCAAATAAGCAATCGCACCATGTAAAAAAATGATATTTAGCTGCCCCCCAAGATAGTTGAGAAAAGGCTAGGCATATTGATGTCTTTAAAGAAAGACTTGCCAGTTAACAGTGTTTGTGTGAAACTGACTGACTTAAGCCTGATCAACTATATCCACGCCCCAATTATGTTGTTTTGTACTTATGTTTGGGCGCGAATATAATCGATACCCCGCTCAGGGCAATCAGGGGGCCTAGACAAGTGTCAATCGCTCTGTGTAGATTCGATTTCGAAAATTGTTGATCGAACAATTCGTTATCTCAACGATTCGGATTGTCAAGAACGCCACTTGTCAACGCATTTGTAACGAAACTCGATCAGAGTTTCGTTACACAGTTTGACATTGTCTTGCACTTAGCGATCGAAAACGATTGATCACATGACATTGCGAAAGTTTATGCCAATTCCATACATTTCGGATTTATCTAATTTCGTTATCGTTAATGAAAATGTGACTTTGTCTAGGCTCCCAGTTCTTTCAAGCTCTACTTAGGGTTAGCGATATTAAATAGATTTTATTTAAAAAAATCTAGATCTTCTTACACGTTGATGGTAAAACTGTGAAACAGAGCCCACTGTAAAATTAGTGTGATTTCACTTTTTATTTTTATTTTAACAATATCATCATCGCTCATTTCAGCTGAAAGCTGAAAGACGTCCATGCTGGACAAAGGCCCCCCAAAGCACCGCCACTTCAACCGGTTCTGTGCTGCCCGCATCCAGCGGATTCTTGCGACCTTTGCAAGGTCATCAATACAGACTGTTCGAGGCCTTCCAAAATGCAACGCTCCGTTACGCGGAATAATGTATTAATATAACCTATTCAAAATCGCTGACTCTAAAGCCACAAAACCGATATTTAGCACAATAAGCAAGCCGACCAACTTACCCAATAACTTTCCAACCTTTGTTCTGAAGCAATTGCTTAGTTTACACCAATTAACGTCTTCGTTCTATACGATGTTTTATGTTTACGGAGTTGTGGTTGGGACTACGATTAGAAGCGTTGTTTGCCTTCATTTTCTCGATCAAATGTTTATATTTCCATTGGCATGAAGGATGCAGAATAAAACATTAAACTCAAAAAATTAATGAATGATCCAAAAAATAGAAAAATGAACTAAGAAGTGACCAAATATGGATCACTAAGTATTTCGATTGATTGGGTAGCACATAATTTCTTTGTTAATAAAAAATATCTTAAAAATCACTTATACTGAATAATTATAATCCATGAGAATGCAGTATGGAAAAGTAGAATTGATGATAAATGGACTGAAGATCAAATATGGAGTAAATATGTATCATAATCAGCCTACAATGTTCCCACTGCCGGGGCTGGACCTTTCTTTATCCACCACGCGGGTTCAGTGCGGTTTGGTGTATGTTCGTCTTCGAATTTTTGGTTCTAGGACATGTCGATTTCCTCACGCTATTTTCCTTCTCTGTTTTGAGAGCAGTGGGTATAAACAATTTACACAAAGTAAAGCGACTTATTTTTTTTTGAGGCTGGGAAACCATCAAATTACTCCTCCCCCTCTGGGTGGAGCAGAAGAGTGTGTCAGACTTTTACTGACTAAAACCCATCCATGTTCCTTTTTTAGCCCCTTATGTTCGGGGTAGCGGTAACCCTTTCGGACAATCCCGCTTAGACATAAAGGGCTAAGGAAGGAATATTATAAATGGGTTTTAGTCTGTAAGAGACTGACACTGTCTTCCGCACTACCCAGAGCGGGAGGAGTTATTTGATAATTTCCCACCCTCAGAAAAAAAACGGACAATGCCCCTTGCCCGGCAGGCTTCGGCCCTAACGGGCCCCGACTTAACGACACCAGACCGATGTTGGGATCGATTTCCAGTCTAAACAGATGCATTTGAATACCAGTATTTTTACATGGAACGACTGCCTATCTGACCTCCACAACCCAGTAACTGGGTAATACGATACCCCTTGGTAAAACTGTATGTCAGACTTTCGAGCTGCTGACGACCTGTAACGACTGTCAAAGCTCTACAAATAACAGCCCGGCCCAACAGCTTAACGTGATCTATATCCCTTACAAAAAAACCTTATTTACGACATTATTATGTGTCTCTCTTGCATTCAAATATCACACATCATTTATTTCTACACAACAACATCATGCAACTCGTTAAGCCATTGTCTCCGACAGTAAACGGGCTGTCCAATAAAACAAACATTACACGGACATAACGTGAGCTTTCATATTCTACTGTTTTATTTGGACGTTTATGAACTACAGTACAACTATAATATGTATTAAAGAGGATTTATGTACATACGGGTAATAGTGTTTGTAATAGAAAATAATAATGGTATTTTTGTATTGAGGCTGGGAAATCATTACATGAATTATACCGCTCTGGGTGGAGCGGAAGGGAGTGTCAGACTCTTACTGATTAAAACCCATCCATGTTCTTTCCGTAGCCCTTTTTGTTCCGGGGTAGTGGTAACCCTTTCAGACAATCCCGCTTAGAGTATATGGTATGTGCTATCGTTGAAGAGATAAAATAAACTGACCGGTTCTTTCGTTTAATGGTGGTAAGCTCTACTGGTGAGTGTAAGATCCTGGGTTAGATTCTTAGGTTCGACAAAGAGGGCTTTTGCATCAAGAATTTGAATCTTGATTTATGCCCAGTTGGTAGCAATAGACTCCTCCCATTTTACATAGGACTTTAACAGAACTAGCGAAATGTGGGTGTACTATGTATACATCTGCCTCTTTGAGGAAAATAGGCATGATTTATACAGGGTAAAAATTAATTCTTATTCATTATTTTAAGGGGTCATTATACTCATCACTATGAACAACTTTCACTTTGGGTACAAATCTGAAATAGCGAAAAAAAATCAGCTGTTCCAAACATTACGCTCGCATAACTCGTCAAAATGTAGGGAACAGCTGTTTTTTGATACTGACCTGCATTTTCTCAAGCTACCCTATAGCTACACCTTAAAAGCCTGATTCTTTGAAATTAGAGATAAATAAAATGGATAGCTTAGAATCTTCCCATACCGACCAAAAATGTAGAGACATTAAAACAATATACAGATATGAATTTAAGTATTTTGCTAAGTGGATAACACACGATAGTAAAATAAGAATCAATCATACCTTCTCCTAAATTGTCAATAAAGATTTATGGTGCTATCAATCGTACCCATAAATTAAGCTGTATCCACTATCAGCCATTGTGTTGGGCCATGCCATGTCGCGCAGTAATTTATGCATAGTTGTAGTCAGTGAGATATTACACTACATTGGGACACGTGTCTGCAACTGAGTCATGTAATGCAGTGTAAAGCGACTGCCTCGTTGGAGGTCACAAGCGCTACTGCTCAGCATGAGGTTTTAGGTTCGATTCCCTGCTAGGGCAAAGTGTTTTTAGATTTTTCCACGTGAAATTCTGTTGCAGCCCGGAGCCTTTAAGCCCGGTTAATGGCAATAGGACCGCTTCCTATTGCATGGGACTTAAACATTACTGGCGAAATGTGGGTGTACTCTAAGTACACTTCTGCTTAACTCTTCGGGGATTACAGGCATGATGAGTTATGCTTATAAAACGAGTATTACAAATTGTGGTCATACTTAAGTTTTAGTCGTGAAGAAATGAAATAGAATGATGTTTCTTGTTTAAGAATATTTAACTCTAGGTTGTTCACTTACAAAGTTTTGACTATAAATAATGAATATTGATTATAGGCATCGGGACGTTTTTTTTTACTCATGTACTCAATATAATAGCGTCTATATGATTAATTCAATAATTACTTCCCACAAAATGTGTATAGTGCATTTTTCTTAAGTTGTATCATTTGGTAAACAAATGTCGCGACTAATATTAAGATTTCTAGGTAATGTATGTGTCTCTGAAGTATTTTTTTTTTTATAATTTATGCCTTTTGTGTATTACACAAAGATCAAGACGATTATGTTTAACTTAAACTGTATGATTTATACAAAAAACCATAATTTTCGTCCCGTGTTGTTTAACAAATTGGACACTTTAAAAGAAATACACTATAGGTCAAAGCTGTGTAGCTGATTTCGCGTAGCGCGTAGCACATATATTGCTACGGCGTAGCGCGTAGCGAAGAAAATTTTGCGTAGCCGATATTGACATGAATGTACATACATAGCGGTTGAAGAACTTTTAATAATAGTGGCGTACTTTAATCGAAGATAATGTAGCCTATTTTAAAGTTTCGATAGATGAAAGGCTAAATGCCACTTATTTCTTAAAATCTATTCAATTCATCTGTTGCGAAGATTTAAGGACCAAAGGCTAACCCTAGATTCTAAAAACTAATCCAATTTATTTATCTCTTATGATGCCTCATGTCTAGACATCGTATTATACCATGCACTATCAAAATACCTAAATGAATAGCAAGGGCGAAATATACAAAATGTGCGTAATCAAAATATACCAGGTATTTTTTTTATTAAAATTTGCGATTTATCTATACATATAATAAATTTGTAGAAAAGTGGTGTCTGTACAATAGAAATAAATAAAAAAAAGTAGCAGGGGTTGTTATTACATCGATGCCGAACCCGAAACTGTAATTATTATTTTTTTGTCTGTGTGTTTGTGCACGCTAATATCAGAAACGGCTTATTCGATTTAGTTACAGTTTTCACTAATATATTGAAGTAAGCTTCACTTAACATTTAGTGTTTATTTCATGTCAATCGGTTCATGAATAAAAAAGTTATGTCAATTTAAAGAATCACGGCAAACATTTGTTAAGGTATTCTATCAGAGTACGTATACGCATCGCGCCTGCGCGTCCGTGGCTATATAAAGCGCGCTGAGAGCCGCGCCGCTGTTACCCCCGATCCAGCTGTCCCTTGCTGTCCTGCCCCAGCGACGCCCTAAGCCGAGGTCAGTACCCCACAGGGGGTGCCCTTAGCGTGTAGTCGCTTAGTTTGTAAGTTTTTATAAGCCCTGCCTGGAGGCTACAATTCTTTTGTGGCATCCACAGGCAAGTCCGGTAAAGCAGTATACAACCCTATGGTTGAACTGCGAGATGCCATTATCAAAAAAAAAAAAACACGCCACTGCCTTAAGGATTCAGTTATTCGTAGCGAACGCACGTATCCTGGAGAGTATAGGCGAATAGTTGCATTCGATTATTGCGATTAACTTGAATACTGACTGTTTGCATATTTCATTTATTTATATTTTAGGGTTTGTAGGTTAGGTTCTTTTTCTAAATTTTCCTTAAACTCTATCTATAATAAAACAGTAAAAAAAGTGTGTCTGTACATTGAATATATTAAAAAAATATGATTGAGGGAGGTTTAGAAACAGTAATAGAGCACGAATCCAAAAAAAAAATTCGGTCTGTTGTTTGTATGTCTGTTTGTTTGGACACGCTAGTCTTCGGAACTACTGGACGGATTTGAATGATTTTTTTTTTGTTGTGTAGGTATTAAGTCTAGGCAACAAATAGGCTATAATTTATCTTGGAAACTTGAACACCTGATGCAGAACCGCAACTGACCAGCTAAACTATAAGAGATACAAAAATAATACTGTAGCAAAAATTGTTCCGCGTCATGAGCATTTTCTGCTGAGAGAATAAATTTGAAGATCTGGAACACCTGATGTGGAACTCCAAGAGCCCAGCTACACTATAATAGATATTGGAATGACGTCTTAGCAAAAGTTGTTCAGCCTGATAAGCACTCTCTGTTGACGTATAAAAATTTAAGATCTGAAACACCTGTTGTGGAACTCCAAGAGCCTATCCGTGAACGTCTCGCAAATCGGAGACGTTCACGGATAGAGAATTACGCTTGAGTTCCAAGCGTATCTACGCATCGACTTCTAGGTCTCTAGAGACAAGTAGGGAACGTGATGCGCGACTGACCGCTGATCGTGATTCAGATCTTTGATTTTGACGACCCCTTTGTCGCTGGCATAAGCAACAGGATACGCGTACGAAGTCGCGGGCAGAAGCTAGTTCTCAATATGTTTATAAATATACATAGTAATAAGCTGTTATAATTCTCGTGACAATAGCATACAATCAAATATTTTTCAAGCTTTGCTAGAGCAAACTTAATATTAATTTGTAGGCTGAATATGACCTCTCTACGACAACAGCTGAGGTTAGGTCAAAACTTGACATTTGCCGCCATTTCCACTGAAATAAGCACTATCAATGAATAACTACTAAAATATGCAATCCTAACTAGTATTATAAATGCGAAAGCAAATATGTTTGTTTCTTACCTTTTTGCATCTAAGCCACTGAACCGATCATCCTGAAAAATTCCTTATACATTGTCAGGTACACAGAAACGGACACAGGGTACCTTTTATTCCGAAAAAAAGTACTTTCCCGAGGAAATCAACAATAACGTTCTTATGATAATAGATGGCGCCATCGCCACTTGTCTTTCGAATCATGATCGAGTTGTCTTATTACAAGCAGGGTACAATTAATTGTCACAAATCTTAATTGAAGCAACAAAGCTAGTAACGCTATAAAAATAACGATTAAAATCCGAAGTCTGCACACGTTAAACAAATGCTCTTAACTCTGGTCAAACAATTTACATCGACAGATTTACTGATCAAAGACTTGACTAGGCTTTTAGAATTCGGGTCAAACATCCCGCCAAGTGCCTTAGTACAACATAAGCGAACCCTCTCCGACAATCACAGAACATACATATTTAACCAAGCTCCTTGTTCTCGCAGCTGCGCCGTTTACTTGTCAACTTACTACCCTTTAATGTAACATCAAGTCTGTATATCCCAATGGGTAGGCAGACGTGTTAAGGACACGTATATTTCAACGGCTATGTTTATATTGTTTATGTAATGCGAGCTGTTACCATCAATCCGCACCGCATCCGCTGTTTTGCACGGGTGTATTTAGTTACTAAGTTTTTTTTTTTGAAATGTGCGTTTTGTTTGTGCAGAATAATCATTTTTTCTTTCTTTCTTCAATCAGGCCCAAATACAGACTTAGCCTTATATAACACTGGGATTATCCGAAAGGGTAACCGCTATCCCGGAACATAAAGGGCTAAGGAAAGAACATGGATGGGTTTTAGTCAGTAAGAGTCTGACACTCCCTTCGCTCAACTTAGAGCGGAGGACATTAAATGATTGCCCACCCTCAAAAAAATAGGTCAGTTTAAGCATCAACATTCAACTTTTTGTTTCATTACATATTTTCTACTAGTTCGCTACGTAAGACGTATTTTTTTATTTTTAAGTAATCTAGTTTGAAAGGTGCCTGTGATGCAATGATTACTTCATTATTAATTCAGTGAGTAGTCTGACACTCCCTTCCACTCCACCCACTGCGGATGGAGTCATTTAATTGATTCAGAAATAAGATGAATACAAGTGTACGGACGAGACTGATGTTAGTGGCTTTAGTCGGAGACGGCGAAATGAGAAAGACTTTTCTTATCGTTTCGATCGATTCATTATAATTATTAAAGATGGGTCCTTGGTAGCTTTGGACAGAGAGGTGAAAAGAGTAGGCAGACTTTTGCCCAGCAGCAAATACTACGTTGGGGTCGGCTTCCAGTCTAACCGGATGCAGCTGTGTAATTTCAGCATGAATGATGTAACCCAGTTTTTGTAAACATATTTTGATTTAAAAGAGTGTCCATGGAGTTTCTTGCCCGTTCTTCTCCATAGGTACCTACTGCTTTGGAATGGGTAACTAGCTTCATCTTTCTGACTGACCGACCCCATGACAATTCAAAAGTGCCTGTAATTGGTTTTTTTGAAATAAATGCTTTGAGTTTGAGTTTGAGTTTGAGCTGAATACCAGTATTTTACATGGAGCGACTGCCTATCTAACTTCCTCAACCCAGTAACTGGGTAACACGATACCCCTTGGTAAAACTGGCTGTCAGATTTTCGGGCTTCTGACGACCGTAACGACTGTCAAAGATGCACGAATGACAGTAGGGACCAACGCCTTAACGTGCTGTCCGATGCACGGAAGAGTATCGGTATGTAAAGATGGTCACCCATCCACGGCCGACCCCGGCAAGCGTAGCTTAACCTGATGGATCGACCTGTGTGGCTGTTATTATTTAACCACGAGCTCTTCTCACCCTAGTGGCTCAATATTTTCCAAACCCACGACCTAAAGATTCGTAAGTGGGAACCGCTATCACTGAGTCACCACTACTCGTACTGTATACCCTTTATATGTACATTTACGGCGCCGGCAGTTCACTGGTAATGAGACGGCCGTAGTTGGCACAAAACTTTAGTAATTATGAAATACGTGATCCGGGTATTACTAGCTTTTGTGAAAACAGACTCCGCTTGAAGTTGTTTTCATGATAGTGTTTTGGTGACGAGTTGGTTGGCTGTTTCCTGGTTTATAATTTGATGACGTTATATATTATGAAACCAGAGGGACTAGAAAAAGTCACATTTTCATTAACGATGACGAAATTAGGTAAATCCGAAATGTTTGGTATTGGCATAAGCTTTCGAAATGTCACGTGATCAATCGTTTTCGATCGCTAAATGCTAGATAATGTCAAATTCTGTAACAACACTCGATTAATATTCCCATACAAGTTGACCAGTAGCGTTCTTTACGATCCGAATCGCTGGGATAACGAATTGTTCGATTAACAATTTTCAAAATGGAATAAACACGGAGCGTTAAATATATAATTAATACCTACTCAAATTCAACTGCTAAGGATTTAATGTAAAATTTGGATATTACTGGCTGGTTTTTTTAAGGTTTAAAATTAAATTAAATATCGAGGTTTAGGATGCTGGTGACTTTACTTCTTTAGGCACTATTCAATCTTCTCTTTCTTCTTGCATATGGTTAGTGACTAACTTAGTGTCAATATAGTTTTATGCTGCCCATGGGCCTTTGATTCAGCTTCACGTGTTGTTGACAATAATATCTCTCAAAATATTTTTTTAGTTTTAAAAACAAAATCTTATTTTAATTCTTAATTAATATCTTATTAGCAATATAAGATATTTATTAAAGATTAAAACGTGATCTTGTGTTTTTCTTGTATTCTTAAGAATTATAATATATTGGTTTTTCGATATAATAGGTATAATGAATATGCGATCAAACAAACATACGATATTTTGAACACTCGATGTATTGAGTGTGCGATGTATTGAATGTTCGATTTAATAACCATTCGATATTATGAACGTTCGATTTATAGTGGTCGATTAATTAATATTGGATTATTTGCCATTCGATTTGGCATAGTACATCCGACTGATGGGTGGATAGTAGAATCTCACAATTCCAGGATTTGGTCCTTATTTTTACTGGTATAATTTGTGTTCTTATAAGTAATAAACATACAAATAAATATAAAAACAGGTATCTCTCAAACATAAACAGCCAGGAATAGGCTTAAACACATCACATATATCTGGCTTACCACTAAAAGCCTATAAAATTGTACCAACGATCGTTATAAAATGGTTTTTATGGGCGATTGAGTCTTCTAATATATCACGATGACGGTGTTTTGTTGCGGCGATATAAATCCCTTAACATTACTGGCTACCTGATGCTTGCAGAGACGGATTGAGGATAGTACGTGGGGAGCATGTAAATCGTTACCAGAATAGCTGTTTTTGGTGCGAAACGCGGAAGAAGATCAAAAACCTATAAAATAATCGTGAATTTAGTATATGATCTTTTCGTGGATCTTTGACAGTCGTAACGGGTAGTCAGGAGCTCGAAAGCCAGTCTTACCAAGGGGTATCGTATTACTCAGTTACTGACTGGGTTATGGAGGTCAGATAGGCTTTCGCTCCATGTAAAATACTGGTATTCAGCTGCATCCGGTTAGGCTGGAAGCCGACCCCAACATAGTTGGGAAAAGGCTAAGCAGATTGATTGATCTTAGGAATTAAAATATTTGGGAAGGTACAAATGGAAGAAGTCTCGAAATATTTATGGTAATGAGTAAAGAGTCTTTTTGAACTAAGTTTTTAAACTACTAGCTGACAGTGTCATTATTTTCTATGGAATATTGATATTGACAAGTTTTGATCTTGGTTAAGATGTGCTGATCGCGTTCAGTTCCATTGGTGAAATTGACGCTAAGAATAATTTATTTTGACTTGTAAGACTAATTGTTTTATATTTTCATAAAAAGATGAAAAAATAATGGAACGAAACAACGTGATAAAACCCAAGATTGTGTCAAACACATAACCCAGAAACTCAGTCGTGCATCCATCCCTGGCATTCCAAAGACAATAACATATTGTCTTAGCTTAGCACTAACTAACCTAATTCAACATATGTCTCTCTTGCTCTAGCACACCCTCTCCCTCTAATGAAACGATTCATCTCTGTCTCACGTGATCTAGACAGAGGTTGTGTACAGGCTGACTTGTTAAACGATGGACATTATTGAACCAATACAGTATTCGATTCTCGGTTCAAACATGATGGAAAGAAATACAATCGGCCGAAACAAAAGAAAGCTTCTTCTTTAACGTTGACGACAAAACAATACGCAAGGCATGGTTTTGGCAAGTCAAAACAAAAACTCAAAATCAAAGTCATTTATTCAAACTAGGCTGAAAATCAGCATTTTTTGAAGGTTAAAGTTACATAAGACAGTCCCCCAAAAACGCCCACCCTTCACCACTTCCCAGTGCTTTAGCTGGGAAGAAGAAGTGGCGCAACAAACTCCCAAGCAGCAAAAGTGCTATTCCCGACTAAAATCTATCTCTGTGTCTTTCATCCTGATTCATTCAGTGGTTTTTGCATGAAAGAGTAGGTAACAATCATCCATACTACGCTCACAAACTTTCGCGTTTAAAAAAATTAAATTGGAAACCGACCCCAACATAGTTGGGTTAAAGTATTGATTGATTGAATATTAAGTTAAACTAAACAAAAGGTTTGCTGTTTCGCGAACTAAAGGTTGGAGGGTATTGCCGTCAAGGTAGACCTAACCCACGTGACGACTCCCGGCCACCGTAGGCGCGGGCCCGCGGACGGTGAGTAATGGGTGACTCACCGTCCGATCAGCACCAGACCCGTGCCGGACGGCGCGTATATGTTCCACGCGCGCCTCAAAGTGATGTCAGCATATGAAGGGGCCCCTCAGGGCCAAGCCTGCCGGGTAAGCGGGATTGTTCGAAAGGGTTACCGCTACCCCGGAACATAAAGGGCTACGGAAGGAACATGGATGGGTTTTAGTCAGTAAGAGTCTGACACTCCCTTCCGCTCCACCCAGAGCAGGAGGAGTCATTGGATGATTTCCGAGCCTTAAAAAAAAAAAAGATAGACCTAACCGATGGTGGTGTGACCCGCCAATGATCTCTTTGTCCCTAGAAGGTGGATGAACACATCTCCCTTCAAGCTCACTCCACCGATGGAATCACGGTGAGTTTTTACAGAATACACCGACTGGTAAGTATGATCGGCTTTTTTTTATTTTTATTATTCAATCTGCCTTGCCTTTTCCTAACTATGTTGAGGTCGGCTTCGTCTAACCGGATGCAGCTGAATACCTAGGATATTTTACATGAAGCGTTGCCTATTTGACCTCCACAACCCGGCCAGTAACTGGGTAATAAGATACCGCTTGGTAAGACTGGCTGTCATACTTTTGGGCTTGGGCTTCTGACTGCACGTAACGGCAGTCAAAGATCCATGAATGACGGCCTTGACGGCTTACCGTGCTTACCGAGGCACGGAGGAGTCTCGATATGTAAAGATGGCCCCCCATTCACGAACAAACCCTGGCAAGCTTAGCTTAACCTGATGAATCGATCATGTTATTACCTAAGCATGTGGGTATTAATTACCTCTTAGCCTTACCTATGAATAATTTCAATCGAGAAAACTTACCTCAGTAATGTGCTAACACTTAAAACTTCTAGATTAAATGACTCGTAACAAGTCATCGATATCCCTTTAAAATATCTTACGTAAAGTGTTTCAATCCAAAAACTCATATCGTGGCACAAAATATAGATAATTCTATCAAAGACATAAAGCAGCGCCGCTTACGATATATTGGCGGTGTCATGTCTAGTTCAGGGCTGGCAAAACGTTTACCTTTTGAACGCCAGAGCACAAACACACGCGCGTGCCCTCCACGCCAAGCTACAAATTTATTTCTTCTTGATATCATGAATGCCCCAATATCTATGGTGTCTTTTAATTTGTTTCATATTATTAAATACGTGCGAGGACTTAAATTTTTAAGATATCTATACAGGGTATAACCGAAAGGGTATATACTATACATGCAAAAGCATATGCTATAGACCACCAAACTAAACAACTTTTGCTATGGGACCGACGCCAAAATCGCAAAAAAAAATCTACTGTTCTATACATTTTTGGTCACATGACTCGTCGAAATGTAGGGAACAGCTGATTTTTTTTCACGATTTTGGAGTTGGTCCCATAGCAAAAGTTGTTCAGTTTGGTGGTCTGTAGCCATATCCTTTTGTACCCTTTCGGTTACACCCAGTATAAACACACACAAAAGTAATGATTTAATTGTTTATTTCGTGTTGATAGTGTACCGCATTGACACATATTTGTGTTGTTGGCGTATAGGGCATGCGCTTGCTTGTCACGTATATGTCACAATGGTTCAAAAGGTTAAAAAGATTTAAAACATGAAAAACTTTACACTTCGACTGCCAGAACGTGGATCTACACGAGACACAATAGATTTTTATAAGGTTTTACCCAGGTTACACCCAACGCACACAAAAGTTAATGATTTAATTGTTTATTTCGCGTTGATAGTGTACCGCATTGTCACATATTTGTGTTGTCGTACAGGGCATGCGCTTGCTTGTCACGTACCTATATGTGACAATGGCGTTCAAAAGGTTAAAAAAATATTAAACATGAAAAACTTTACACTTCGACTGCTAGAACGTGGAACCACACGAGACACAATGGATTTTGATAAGGTTTTATTTAGTTTAACCTGTCCTGGTGTCTGTTAACAAATCTTTAAAGTTAAAGACCCACTTTCCGGTTTCCGATTGAAATGAAATTTTGCATGCACATATGTATATCGCGCGACATTGCAACATTATGATGCCATAGAGCTGATCTGGTGCTGTAGCTGGAAGATGGTCATAGAAACTCCGCAATAAAAAAGCACAATCCCATGGAGTTTTAACTCGTTTGATTTGAGACGCCAGCAAATTTTCCCAATTGAAAATCAATCTTCTGCCTTTGCAATAAAGTCGAAAGACTATCAAAGAAATATGATAGATTAGGATAACTTGATGTGTTCGCCTCTGTACCTACCTACTTTCTCTTTTCATCGATTTTTGACAACCCTGATCTAGTCCATTTACTGCCGATGCTTCCTCAATCGAGTAGTGGGCTCGATAAAAATCGATTACCCATTTTTTGGCACATCACTATACCGCTTCATTGCTTTCGTTTTGATTTTATCTTTTAGATGAGAATTTGTAATAGAGCACAGTCAAACAAAAAGGTTGGTATACTGACAGCCAACTTTAAACTAATATAATTATGTTGAATTTATTGAGTAATCAATTATTATTTATTTAATCATTTATGCACACACCAAACTAAGAAGGACCAAAGAAATACGTATAAAGATTATTATATATATAATATTTTATTTCTAAAGAAAACTCTTCCAGCATAGCTGCGACAGGAAAGTAGATAAAAAGAGATTGGGATAACGTGTGTAGGAGTAGAAGAGACTACAAAATACTTTAATAATAAAAGAACCAATTCACTAATTTAAACATTCACTCATTAGACTTTCGCCTATAAGAAGCCGTTTGCTTAAAAGAGCTCAACAATTTCTACGGCTATATTTATTGTAGTTTCGAGATAATTTTTTTGAACCTATGGGGTTTATACGACATTTGAGGGGCTAAGAAGACTCACCGACATATCGTGTATCCTGTCCATCCTTATAATAATATATAGATCCCAAAAATGGTGACAGCAGGCATCCACGCTAGAGGTTTGCCAGAGAAATATGGAACGAAGTATTCTAAATACTAAACATGTGGACCGTCAACTGACGTCATTCGAAAACCTGCTACGCTTAAGTGGAATTGGGCTGGACACATCTGCCGCATATCAGACGATCAATGGGCCAAACTTACGACCCAGTAGGCCCCGTAGGACATCACGGCAGGCGCAGATGGAGATAGCGGAATGAGAAAGACTTTTTTTATTTTGATTGATTATTATTATTAAAGATTGGTCCTTGGTAGCTCTAGACAGATGCAGTGGGATAACAATAAATAAATACATACTAATAGAAAATAAATCAATCAATCTGCCTAGACTTTTCCCAACTCGGAGGGCCGCATAAAGTCTAACCGTATGCACCTGAATACCAGTATTTTACATGGAGTGACAGCGCTGACCTCTACAACCCAGAAACTGGGTAATACGATACCCCTTGGTAATACTGCCTGTCAGTCTTTTGAGCTTCTGAAGACCCGTAACGACTGTCACGAATGACAACTAGGTCCAATGCAATAATAGAAAATACAATAATAAACTCACAAATTGCAAAATTTATTCTTCGGATAAAAGTTATGATTTCGTTACTAAGTTACTAGCGTCCACCCGCGGCTTTGCCCGCGCGGTGTGTTGGTAAATAGTAGCCTACGTCCTTTCGCAGGGTTCAGATCATCCAGATTATCTACATCACAAATGGCTCAGCAGATTAACCGTGAAATATATTCTATTCTATTCTATTTATTATTGAAGAGGATCACTTGTTAAGTAATTAACGTAACATAATCTAAATCAAACTAGAACAACACAACAGTTAAATTCTTTAATGTTACTTAATAAACGGTCCCGATGCGCTATTTAAAGTGAGTCAATCGTTCTTCAGTTTATTGTACACAAACAGAATGAACGTCTAATGGATCCGATTAGGATGGATGCGAGCGTATCATTGAAATGCTAATACAGAAATATCGTTAGCTTTGCGATGGAGGTCCTTGTTAGTTTTAAATGTAGTTTTTAGGGTTCAGTACCAAAAAGGGTGGCACACGGTATTTTTATTCACGGTACTACACACATTGCGATGTTTTGCAATGGTCACGCGGGCAAAACCGCTGACAAGAGCTAGTGTTCGAAACGGTTACCGCTACCCCGGAACATAAAGGGCTAAGGAAGGAACATGGATGGGTTTTAGTCAGTAAGAGTCTGACACTTCCTTCCGCTCCACCCAGAGCGGGAGAAGGCATTGGATGATTTCCCAGCCTGAAAAAAAAAAGTAGATAGCTGTTATTTAATACTACATAGTTTCTGCCAGCGGCTTCATCCACGTCTATGTAGGAAATCATCCCAACTGTGCATTTTTCCGGGATAAAAAGTGCTATTCCAGACTATAATCTATCTCTGAACAGAATTTCATCCAGATAATTATGTTCTGTAGATTTTGCGTGAAAGAGAAATCACATCCTCACTATATTTTTACGTTTATAATGTTAGCAGGAAGTGGGATAGGATGTTAGGAGGATTGTCTCATAGATCGTGCTTTTATGAAATAAAAAGTGATACGTATACCCATATTATTTGCGACTACCCAATCGCAGATAATTAGTCGCAAGTATGTAACCAGCTTTTCTACTGATAGGTATATCGCTCCCAAGGTATATAACACGATGTCGTGCGTAGAATGTGTAACTACCCTGAAACGTGTTTTATTTAACATTAAATATACCTATGGGACTATAAACTTTATGATAGGTACCATAAAGCTTATATTGGAAAATAAAACGGTGTCAATTGAAGAAGTTTACGATTTTGATATAATAAGATGTTATGTAGTTATTCTAGGGGTCAATACCCAAAACATGAACCGCCATTAATGATGGCAGTGTTAATTGATTATTTTTCAGTGTGAGAATGAGACGAAGCTATCCAGGATGTAGAGCTCCATCTCTTTCTCACTGGCAGTAATATTCAGTTAATACTGCTGTAAGTGGTGATGGTATGGTCGGTGATGATCGACGATGATCGCTGATGGTCGGCCCCCTACTGACAGATTATATAGTTTGACGGAGAGAGATAAAGTCAAGCCTTGTTCTTAGGTTGTTCAGTTTTAGTCAGTAAGAGTCTGACACTCCCTCCCGCTCCACCCAGAGCGGGAGCAGTCATTGGATGATTGCCCAACCATAAAAAAAAAGTATACCCACATTTCGCAAGTTATGTTTAAGTCCCATGGAATAGAGGGCGGGTCTATTCCCTCTATAGGCCACAAATTCCAGACTCACTCAGAGAAAGAAAAGCCGATTAAAACTTTGCTTAACCTGGGAATTGAAGAACCATGCTTAGCGGTATTGTTTGCGACCAGTAGATCAACGAAGCAGTCTTGCAGCAACATAAAAAAAATGTGTATTCCATTTTGATTTATTAGTCTATACTAATATTATAAAGAGGAAAACTTTGTTTGTTTGTTTGGTTGTAATGAATAGGCTCAAAAACTACTGGACCGATTTTAAAAATTCTTTCACCGTTGGAAAGCTTAGTTTTTTAGGAGTAACATAGGCTACTTTTTATCCCGGGAAAAATAACGGGTCCCACGGGAAAGACCACGGGAGCGAAGCCGCGGGCAAAGTGCTAGTCCTACTACTATTATAAAGGCGAAAGTTTGTAAGTATGGATGTATGGATGTTTGTTACTCTTTCACGTAAAAACTACTGTATAGATTTGGATGAAATTTGACACAGAGATGGTTTATATCCTGGATTAACACATAGGATATTTTTTATCCCGGTAGAACATTCCTGTGGGATAATTTCCGACCTCCACGCGAGCGAAGCCGCGGGCAGAAGCTAGTATTAAATAAAAATGGACTATACATTTTTTTTATGTTGCTGCAAGACTGCTTCGTTGATCTACTTCTTCCAGTCAGTCAGTCAGTCAGTCTTCTTCTGCCAGTGGAGCTGATAGTGGAGCTCGTGGCTAAGTACTAACAGCCGCACAGGTCGATCCATCAGGTTAAGCTACGCTTGCCGGGGTTGGCCGCGGATGTGTAACCATCTTTACAAAGAAATCACGTTAAGGGTCTACCCACATTTAACACCGGTCAAAAAAGCCTTTATGTCTTCGTAATAAGGCTGTTACTAATACCATTCGCATCGGCTCGGCTCGGACGACGCGACGCGACGCCGGCCGACGGCATGTGGGGAGACCCTAAGCCGTTGGTCCCGGCTGTCATTTGTGCATCTTTGACAGTCGTTACGGGTCGTCAGAAACCCGAAAATTTGACAGCCAGTCTTACAAAGGGCTATCGTATTGCCCAGTTATTGGGTTGTGGAGGTCAGATAGGCAGTCACTCCATGTAAAATACTGGTATTCAGCTGCATCCGGTTAGACTGGAAGCCGTCTCCAACATAGTTGAGAAAAGGCTAGGAAGATGATTACAAGCTTCAGCCAGCGGTCGATGTCGGGAACACGGGGACGTAGACTAGACTAACGGGATAAAAAGAGTCCTATGTGTTCAGCTGTTTGAGCGTGAAGAAGTTTAGTAACAAATATATATACGGCGTTGTGTGAAATGTCCAAGGATATTATTATTATATATTATATATATTAAATATACAAACACACAAACTTTCGCCTTTTATAATATTAGTGTGACTAAAACCATTCTTCAAACGCACCTGTCTGACAAAACTAATCGTTCTAATAGCATTCGTCTTCCCATAATAAATTTAATTCGCATCGACAGCCTTGCGTGTGTAGTGTCCGTTGCGCGTTATCTCCTAATGCGATGCTCATTGACCTCCACTATGATACTCGTTTGGTTCAATGGATACGGAATTAGATCATCGTTTGTATTATTAGATGATTTTTCTTTGGATACGTACTTAGCTTAATTTTCTTTTCTGTAATGTTTATTTTTTATTTAATAAAAAAACCGAAAATATTAGGCTGGTTATATTATAATAGCAACTAGAATATTTTGTTTTACTTGTAAATATTGACGTTCAAAAGTGTTTTCATGTAAATGATATGACTTTAAACTATTCTTTCAATATACTTAAAGTACAGACATCACAGCACATCAAGCTGCCCCAAACTGTCAAATTTATTTATTTATTTATTTATTTATTTATTTATTAAGTACATGGAGGACTTACAGCTAACAAAATCATAACAAAAAGGAGGAAATAGTCACCAGAGAGCCAATTACAGGTCCTCACGTTTAGAGTTAGAAATAATAAAAAGTGATGATAAGAGCACACAAACAGCAGCAATTTTCTCTTTTAAAAATGAACCTTATGCCTTTGTTATAAAATTGTACAACATTCAAAGTTGTTTAACAGATTGGGATAATTTGATGCGCTGGCGACCGTACCGTGCTTTTAATGGGGCTTTATAAAGAATCTGTAATACTGTTACTTTAATATAGTGATAGTGACAACGAGAGTGTCGTGTCTGTCCTTCTCAGTTTCTCTCTTGATTATTAAAACATAAGTAAGAAAGAAAATAGGTACATTTATTTGCCACAGGTGAAGGGCATACAATATGAACTAGAGATGAAACGGATAAATAGCCGAAATAGATAATATAGCCGGATACCGGATATTCGGCTAACCTAGTAGCCGGATAACACGATATTCTGCCACTGAATATCCGGCGGAGCGTTGCCATTTAGTGCGTCGCACAAAGCACGCTTGCGTACGCAGCGCGCATGCGATCGGATAGGCTCGGTCCAATTCGAGACCGCTTGCTACCTCTTAATACAGAGAAATTAGTATTTATTCACCATAATTTGCTTTTAATGCAGTATGAGTACTACTTCATTTTCCAAGTTGTATAAATCTTTTGATTACTGATTGCATCTCTTAAGTTACACTAACTAAAAAAAGCAATTAAATTTTTTTTATCCGGTATTGTGCCAGATAGACGTAAGTATCCGGTATTGAGTCGAATAGTTTTAGGCCGGATATCCGCTTCACTAATATTAACACAAATACAAAAAAAAACAAATGTCTCTAATATTAACACAAATACAAAAAAAAACAAATAGTCTTTAAACAGTATTGTGTGCCTTATGTCTGTGACAACATGTGAGTAATGCTTTACATGGTAGTTACTTCAGGTTTAGCCGTCTTGAAAGAAACAATCAGTTATCTTTGTTTACAGTAATATGCTACGCTATGCATGGTTCCTGGGTTAAACAATGTTATTGGGTTGTTCCATGTTGGATTTCTTAGTAGCAGCCCGGGTTTTTTTTTGGGTGGAGCGGAAGGGATTGACACACTCATAGTGCCTAAAATCCATCCAAGTTCCTGCCCTAGCCCTTTCTGCTCCAGGGTAGTGGTAATCCCAATGACCCGGCAAGCCCGGAGTCTGGACTTGTTTCCGGTTGATGGCTGTAGACTCGCCTCCTATCACACGGGTTTTAAACGTAACTGACGAAATGTAGATCACCTCTGCTTAACCTTCCGGAAAATACAGGTGTAATGTATGTTACCGCACTCACCATTTATTTCTATTTATACGTGAATTAATCGGGAATATGAGGCTGATAACACACTGGCGATTCTAAAGCGAGGCAAGTGCCTAACGAGTTCGAAGCGAACTCGCCACGAAGACGCGATGGGCGCGCAGCGAGTTTGCGGCGTGCTGTCTGCATTTTAAACAATCAGTGACAGAATGGATTAAGACGAGGAAACACTGCTGTAAGCTTTGTTCGCTGTGCGCCCGCGGCGTCTTGCTCGCTGCGCACTCGCCTCGTTTTGCTGACAGACTTGCTAGCAAATCGTAAGTGTGTTAAGGCCATTTTTTTTGAGGGTGGGAAATCATTAAATATCTCCTCCCGCTCTGGGCGGGGCGGAAGGGAGAGTCAGACTCTTACTGACTAAAACCGATCCATGTTCCTTCCTAGCAGTGGGAAAATATGGTAGGTATTGAAGAAACTTCTCCTCTGTTTTAACACTATGTACAAGGTGATATACTATGAACGTAGAGGCTATAGAATCCGGTATTGCTGCCAACCCCTAACAAACTGAGCACCGATATCAAGGATTTACGGTCAAAGACGGATAGATTGTGGCCGATCGATTTGGATCCTTGTTAATTGGTTTACCATCCAACGGTATGTCGGACTAAGGGTGCCTTATCACCAGAGAGGAGCGACAATGCGTAGCGGCGAATATGCGTAATACTAACCAATAACAACACAAGCTTAGCTCAAGCTATCAAAAAAACTAAGATTATTTTCCACTTTTAGTTTTTTCCGAAGCCGGTTGTTTTTTCTTTTTTGTTTTTTTTTTGGATTATTTTTCTCTTTTTAGTTTTGGTACTTACCTACCTAACCCACAGTCTCCTCACCAATTTGTATACACTACTTAACTTCCTATGCAAACAACAGTGACCTGAAGTGCTAATATATTATCATCAAGATAACAATTTAAGACTTCTATGGTTTTTCATGGATTGTATTGAAAAAACTGAACTAAGAACCACACGAGAAGGGTGCTTCTCGTGTGGTTCTTAGTTCTGTTTTTTAAAGCTGGTGAGCTTTCAAATAAAAAAAGAATCACCAAAATCGGTTCATCCAGTCGAAAGTTCAGAACAGTAGCGAACTTAAAAAATAAAAATACAGTCGAATTGAAAACCTTTTCCTTTTTTGAACTCGTTTAAAAAATGAAGTGATCTTATTGGTGGGACTTTTATCGCACACCTTCTAGCTACCTCGCACATCTCTGGTGGATACGTAGCCCAAAGGTTGTATTACACATGCCTTGTTTATGCTCATTCACAACATGGTCTCCGTGTTATTAAAATACCTACTTATTTTCTTCACTACGGGTGTGAAAATACCAGCCGCACGGATCGATCCATTAGGTTAAGCTACGCTTGTCGTGTTTGGTCTGTAGATGGGTGACCTTTTTCAGATATCGAGACTCCTCCGTGCCTCAAGCACGTTAAGCCGTGGGTCCCGGCTGTCATTCGTGGATCTTAGACAGTCGTTACGGGTAATCAGAAGCCTGAAAGTCTGACAGCCAGTCTTACCAAGGGGTATCGTATTTCAGTTAGTTACTGGGTTGTGGAGGTCAGATAGGCAGTCGCTCCATATAAATAAAAATAATAATAAAACGTTTATTTCAGATAACATGGATCCAGTGTATTCACTGGATCCATGTTATCTGATTTGGAACTATGCTCATACCGTAATGATGGCCGGTCAGTATATCATTTTTTGAACTGGATAACAACTTTTTCTCTGACTTATCATTATATTGATGCTATTAACAAAGGGCTGGTGGTTCGATTTGGAAGACCCGATTTGGTGATTTGGTGACATAGAATCTATTAATGTGAACTTTCAATGCTTTTAAAGTTATTTTCTCACTATTGTTTTGGTCGAAGAATTAGCATTACCATACAACGCACCAGTGCCTTTTGGGAACTTTTTCTTTTGACAACGATGTGGATGATTTTTTTGATGCTCACTGTTCTCAGTGATCTCATACTTAAATTCAAATGTATTTTACATCATAACATTTGAATTTAAGTATGAGAGATCACTCAGACAGGCCCGCAAAACGACTTCTATTTTGATTATTTATTGGTATGAAATGTTATTTTATACTAAAGAAACCTGCGGTATCACTGTCTAGAATACACCTCGAATTATTTATCAGTGTTCAAGCGATTCGGCTAACAACAGTTCTTAGAACTATTATAGGCAATAAAGCGTACGCCACAGTCAGACCGTAAAACAGGCTTAACAAAAATAGGCTGATTTAGCAGCTTTATGAAATTCTCTTCGTATTTATGACAAACGCAACGTGGATGTAGTAAAAAAGTTGTGAATGTAAAAGTAAGGTTTCTTTATAGGTTTTCGTGTGTTACAATGGCAAAAGGAGAAATTAATGCTAAAGTTTTTAAAGAATTTTCATGAATAGGTGCCTATTTTTGGCACCGGTTTGAAGGCTCATAACTTCGATACGACGTCGCATCGTTAAATTCTGCGTCACGCTTGATGAGTAAGAAAACGGTAGGCAAGTATTGAGTTGTGTTTTCGCATCGCATCGCATTTTAGTTTTGTGTTTGAGCCGCGAAGGTTTTGCGTGCCGATGGAATCACTAAATTACTAGCACAGAATATTTTAATTTTTATTACACTTAGTCACCTATGCCTTTTTTTTAAGGATGGGTAATCACCAAATGTTCGGAAATAAACGTACATCGAAATCATGATGAGATCAATATTCAACAAATCAATGTGTTTTGACCCTTGGCTCGATAGGTGGCGTTGGCGTCGAGTTAGATCTCGCTATGGTTTCGTCACTGGCATTTAACTTGGTAGGATTGTTTTTTTTCTTTTGAGTGAGCCTTAGATTGAAAGTTGTAGTACTTGAATATACGCTATATACGCCGCTTATAATGTTATATCATTTACTCCTCGTCAATATAAGGGAGTGTCCGACTCTTACTGACTAAAACCCATCGATGTTCCTTCCTTAGCCCTTTGTGTTCCGGGGCAGTGGTAACCCTTTCTAAACCATCACGCTGACCTAAAGAATGCCGCAATCAACGTGACCAGCTACAGAGTTAAAAAAAAAAACAAAAGAAAAAAAATTAACACAACCAAGAAGAGTACCATCGCCACAGAAAAAGATTGAAGTCTGAAATCGCCAGCCCGTCTTTAGTAAGCGTGGTGATCAATGCTCGTGCCTTTTCTATTATGATAACAGGCCGTTGCCCTGAAATGGGATAATAATCAACTCAGCCTATCGCAGTCCACTGCTGGACATAGGGCTGTCCCAGGCTGCGCCACAATACCTTGCCCTCCGCCTTACGCATCCAGTTAGTTCCAGCCACCTTCTTAAGGTCATCGGATAATAATAGGTTGGTATCATTATTATTTATACCAACGGGAATCTAACTACCCAGTTACTCACCGGATTGTAGAGGTCAGATAGGCAATCGCTTTATGTAAAATACTGGTATCTAGCTGCATCCGGTTAGACTGGAAGCCGACTCCAACACAGTTGGGAAAAGGTTAGGCAGATTTTTAATCATTAATATAAATATTTTGGTGAAACTACAAACGCATAACCTTTATTTGTTAAAAAAAGGTTATACACTTATCTATAAACTCTTTAGTGTCGCTCATTTTATTTTTATTTTATTTATTAAGGGATAATAAACAACTACAACATATATAAACATAATGTTAACATAACTTTAGGTGGTAATGTTGCAGTCCACTGCATTATCCGCAGATAGGACATATTATAGGATCAGTGGTCGCCACTAGACGAGCATCACTAAAATTAACAAATATTTTGGATTTTTAAGTAACTATAAGGCTAGCTATAGCTATAAAATCAAAACAGAACAGAAACAATTTCATTTACTTAAATTATACAATAAATTAATAATAATAATATGATAACATTAAGATATTTTTTTTATAATATTAGATTTAAATATACTTTTCGAACATGCAAATATATCAATATTCATGAAATTCAAATTATAGGATTCCAACATTCTATGAATAGGGCAACGTAAGCCAGAGTTCGTACGACAAGAATTCACCGCAAACAGGGTACGTGCACGAACCTGACGTACCTGAACCGTTCTGGGGACAGAATAACACAGCTTACTCGTTAGTTCAATGGCATCAAAATGATTGTGAACAATATCATAAAGCACGTTGGCCTCCAGGTATTTGCGACGGTTCTCCAGGCTGATAAGCTTGTACTTATCAAGAAGTTGGGAGTATGACAGATAAGTTTTAGTCCTATAACATCTGAAGTACATAGCACGGAGGTACTTGCGCTGGACCCTTTCTATTTCTACTACGTACTTTTGGTAAAAGGGGTTCCAAATAGGGACCGCGTATTCTAACTGCGAGCGAATGAGCGTCTTATACAGATAGAGATAGGTTGAAGTACGCTTAAATTCTGTTGAAGATCTCATCACAAATCCATACATTTTAAAGGCGTTATTGACTATGGCTTCGATATGCTGGTTTAAGGACAGTTTGCCATCAAAGAGTACACCTAGGTCCCTCACTATTGAGATATTATTTAGGGGGATACCGTTAAGTTTGTAGTTGAAGTTGAAGATGGATTTATTCTTGGTAAAGTGTATATAGTTACACTTTGGGATACTAAGATGTAGCTTATTCTCAATACAGTAGGCAGTTAGTCTGTCTAGGTCCTCCTGAAATGACTGGCAGTCATCCATGTTACGTATAGCCTGAAACGCCTTCAAGTCATCAGCATACATCAAGAATTTGGCTTTTCTGAAACATTTCTTAATATCGTTGATATAAACAATAAATAATAGCGGTCCCAGAATAGAGCCCTGTGGAACCCCGGAAGTAATACTAACAGAGACAGACTGATGACCATTAACAACAACTCTTTGTGATCGGTTTTCGAGGTACGACACAAACCAACGCAACAAGTTTCCACGTATTCCATTGTAGGCAATTTTATTTAAGAGAATTTCATGATCGACCTTGTCAAATGCTTTTTTGAAGTCAGTGTAAACCGCATCTATTTGTAATTGTCTATCAACATTTTCAAAAAGGTAATTAGCAAATATTAATAGGTTAGAAGTCGTGGAACGGCTCTTAACAAAACCATGTTGTTCAGGAATAATAACATTATGCAGAAGAGGGTAAATCTCGTTGTGAACAAGTCTTTCAAAAAGCTTTGACAAGGTCGGCAGAATTGAGATGGGTCTATATTGTTCGATGTCATGCTTTGAGCCACCCTTATGCACTGGGGTAATGTTAGCTCGCTTCCACACCACCGGGAACACACCCTCATGCAGACATCTATTAAAAAGAATATAAATCGGCTCACAAATATTATCAGCCGTGGCCTTAAAAAAGGCCGCCGGAAGACCGTCAGGTCCTGCCCCTTTAGTGGCGTCCAACCGTTTCAACTCGCAGAGTATTTTGGATTTATCAATATGCAAATTACTAATTAAGGTACCATTATCTGCAAACTGCTGCGGTGGACCCCACGTGGTGAGCGTCGGTGACACGGGCTCAAATACGGACAAGAAAAAGTCCGAAAACATATTGCAAACAACATCAGGATCACTTGATTTGACGTTCTGGTACTGCATCTTGGACGGGATGCCTGACTTACTTTTACGATTAGAAATATAGGACCAAAAATGCTTTATGTTACTAGAGAGACTATCTTCAACTGAGTTAATATAGCTGGAATGACAGGTTTTACACAAATGTTTGAAGATGGATCTACATTCCGAGAAATTATTATAGTCTTTTACGTTGCTGTATTTTTTCCACTTTACCCAAAGACGTTGCTTCTTTTTAAATATTTTAACTAATTGCGGCGTAAACCAGATAGGGAAGTCAAGTGATCTAGTCCTTGTGGGGGGCACGTATGGGCTAATTATGTCACTCAACATGCTATAAAAAGCCTCCACGGCCTCTTCTGATGGTAGACTGTCGAACAACGCAGACCAATTGACCTCTTCCATGTGTTTATTAATGAGATCGTAATTAGCTTTACGGAAATTATATTTATGAATCGGTTTTCTCTTCATCATTTGTATGGATAGGCTAACAGGTGCGGTTATAACAAAGGGGGGGTGATGGGGGTCGACTGGTAGTAACGGATCTTTAAGGTGGCTAGTTGAACAGCAAGTGTTCGAAATAAACAAATCTAAGGTCTTTCCTCCACTGTTACGTATGCTGTTATATTGATGAGCACCCAGCGAGGACATGAGATGCGTCAGTTCCGAGCATATAGGGTGTGTACAAACACATGGCACACAGGCCTCATGCCCCGCCGCTATCGTGTTCCACGCGACATTAGGAAGATTATAGTCACCGACGATGTAAACATTCATGACGTTAGGTGCATTTAAGGTGTCCTGCAGAAAGTCAAAATGAGATGTATAGACTGCAGAGCCAGTCCCCGGCGGGATGTACACTGCGCTGATGACATGTATCTTATGTTTATCTTTTTTGCAAGGCAGTGCAACCATGAGGTGCTCAATACACGCCGTTGGCTTACAATGTGGGCTACTGAAAATATCGAGTGAGGCCGATTGAAGCTCACGCAGTGCTGCAATAAGCACCCCGCCCCCATCTCGCTTACCCGTAGCGTCACGATCCCGATCACAGCGGAACACAACGTAGCGAGGATCAATAAACTCGCTATTCGCTATTTCTGGTATCAGCCAAGTCTCTGTCAATATTATGATATCATATGAAGATGCCAAGATGTTCACGAGCAACGAGTGTAGCTTAGTTCTAATTCCCCTACAGTTCTGGTAGTAAATTAACAAATTGTCAGTGCTATCCATTGACAGAGTGTGTTGCAGCCAATTTATATAGATCTCGCGTTATTTTGTTAAACTTCATACATTGTGGAATCCATTGAATTATTACAGTACATCTATAGCTGTTGAAATAAATTACTAAAATAACATTAAAGGTTGTATACAAATTTGAGTAACATAGTATTATAAAAGGTTGATTAATATTTAAAATTGTATATAATTTTAATTTACATCATGTCCACATACTGGCCATAAAGACTTTTTTTTTAAGGCTGGGAAATCATCCAATGACTGCTCCCGCTCTGGGTGGAGCGGAAGGGAGTGTCAGACGATCAGTCTTATTATATTACTCTTTGGTGTCAGACTCTTACTGACTAAAACCCATCCATGTTCCTTCCGTAGCCCTTTATGTTCCGGGGTAACGGTAACCCTTTCGGACAATCCCGCTTAAAATAGCGCAGCCTTTAATGACCTAGTTAAATCGACCGACGACCTTAAAATAGGTGGCTGGGACCGACTGAAAGTGAATAGAGGAGCATCGGGTGTTGTGGTACAACTTGAAAGAGGCCTATATATAGCAATGGACCATAGATAGGCTTATACTCATTGTACTTGTTTGTTTCTTTCAGTCTCTGTATAATTTGAGGCTTTACCTACAATGTTACAACTGTATGCCAGCACATTAAGCTATCCCAAACTGTCAAATTTTCGCAATTAAATATTTATTTTATTTATTTATTTATTATGAACCTTATGGTTTTGTAATTAACACGTTGAACGCCAACGCGGTCACCATGTGTCCGACAAACAATAGTTTTTCTATTGTGTCTGCTGCGTGGCAGTCAATGACATAAGTAGAAAAACTATCAAAAAAATTATCAGATTGGGGTAACTCGATGTGCTGGCCTCTGTATCTACTAAGTATGCCTGTTTTTCCCGAAAGGTTAAGCAGAGGTATATACTACCTATAGTACGTACACCCTCATGTTTTTCCAGTGACAACTTATTCCCATGTCATTAGGGCGAGCCAATGCCATCTTCCGGGCACAAATCCAAACAACAGACTGCTACCGAGAAATTCCTGAATAAAACCCAATAGACTAACGAGGCATCTACTTAATAGTTCATGTATTACTAGGAACTACCAAGTAAATGCCACATTCTCATCAATGTCCTATAATTACTAAAATACGCGGTAAACTGAACCAAATACAAGGCATTCATGTATTTAAAAAAAAAGCATTCATTACATATCAATTTCGATATATTAATTAACTGTTTTCCTTGTTTTTTTACTATTAAAAATCATGTAAACATTAAAATAATAATGTTTCCAGTAACATAATACTGTTGTGTGCTACTGAGAAATTTCTTTCAGTAATGCTGGTTTCCTCACGATGTTTTCCTTCATCGATTTTACACTAATTGAAATTAGTGATCAATAGAATCGGCACTCTCTCATGGACAAACACAAGTACACCACATCATTCTACCTACCTTCTTCCTAAATATGATGTGGACGGTTCCCAGTCTAACCGATAAAAGCTGAATATTTCAAGTAGGCACATAGCGCGACCGCCTATCTGACCACACTCAGTTACTGGCTAACGGATGTGGAACGAGTTCTAAGAATAGTTTAACAACTTATCCTTCAGTGTAAAAGAGGGTTAAAGTGCCTTAACAAACAACATCACATGCATTACGTAGTTACAAAACTTGTGTTCAGAGTTGGTTAATATTAAACCAATGCTTGGTTAATGTTAACTTAAGGCATCATTATTAAGCACAACTACGAACAATAAGTGTTTGCCAAACAATAGCTTCTCTAATTAGTCAACAATGATATTAACTACCGATATTAATTAGTTACCGCGTTTGTAAATGGTAGGTATAAATAAGGGGTTTATCAGACATTCCACTTTTAATAGTGGTGATCGACGACTTTGCGACAACGTCAACGATGTATCGCGTTTTGTCGACCTCGATTTAACGCTGCATTTTTTTATAAACCGCACACACATATTATTTAGCCACTGCAACTCTTAAAAGCCAGAATCAACAAAGCATTGAGACGATGAAGTCTGACTATTCCCGGAAGATTGCTTCAACTGTCTTGGAACTTGCAACGAATTTAACTAGAAAAAACAGCACTGCAGAGATGTAAAGGAACATAGTTTTCCACTTTCTTTTATATAGAGCTAAAGACAAATAGAGACAGACTTGGCTACGTCTGTTTATAAAAAAAGAAACTGAATGACTGACTGATCTAGAAACACAAAGCTTAAACCACTGAACGGATTGGACGGAAAAGACATGGCCGAAATAGGTATACAAATGTGCCCTAAAAACATATTCATGTACATTGACTTACTGTACGACATATTAAAGCTTATAGGTTTGTCTTAACAATAGTTTAAGTTTTATGATCAGAGAAGAAGCCAGAGTTACAAGAATTTTTTGTATCTTAAAAAAGATTATGCCTTATCATTTTTAATAACAATTCAAAAACTCAAATTCAAAGTATTTATTTCAAATAAACCAATTACAGGCACTTTTGAATTGTCAAGGGCAGTCAGAAAGATGAAGCTAGCTGCCCATTCCAAAGCAGTAGGTACTGTAGAGGATGGAAGATCCTCTACTAAGGGGGCTCAGTGGTAGAGCGTGTAATGTGGGTATAGGGCTTCTATACTATGAAGATAAACACTTTTCCAGTTTAAACGTATGTTATTATATTTTCACTTTGTTATAACGAATACATCTGTTTAGCTTCGGCGCCGGACGACAAGACTAGAATCTACGTAAAAACCTATCTAGCTTTTTATTCATTTGAAAGGTTCGAATGCCGTCAGATATTTACCAGCCATGTATAACATAAGGTTTTACTCTAAGGCTCTACATCAGCTACGCCCCCCTTGAGTAAAAGGGAACACTTAGTTTTAAAATAACTAAGCCCTTTTACTCTTGGCATTCGAATCTATCTATTCCTATCCCTACCTAGCCTAATATTAAGATTTTACCTAACCCCAGGAGAATCTACATGTGAGGTCTGGCCTTTGCAAAGGCAGGCTCAACTCTGGCAAAGCGAATCTTACGACATCACAAGAGTCCATGAATGCATTAATGTGTCATTAATGTGCCAATGTGCACACAAACTAACGCTAGGCCAGTTTGAACCCCACTGCACCAAAACCCGGGGCAAAGGGTGCAGCCAGCCTTCTAACACAAACAATGATATGAAAGTTCATATCGACCCTGAAGGGGTTGACTGCAAAGAAGACTAGACGTCGGCATCCTACTCTCCGTCGAACGCTATTGCGTCAGAGAGAGGGAAAGACTGAGACGAAAAGGCTACCAATAAAAACATTTCATGCCCACACTCCAGATGTGAAACTACCATACGGGTACCAAGATATGGGTACCCCATCCTTAGTTAGACCAATTGTGTCAACCTGACACACTTTGCAAGGCTACGCCCCGTTAGCAAAGTAGGCCTGAACTCAGGACGGGTGTCATCCCTTCTCTCACGACAAATAAAATATAAAATATGTTGAAATGCTCTGGAGCACGATCATGCTAATCTGCTAAGGCACTAGAGAAATAAGAAGACGAAGTGTCGCTCCCCCTGACGCTTTGACGCGGCGAGGTGTGACATTCCACACGCTCACCCAGACGCATCTCATTCATTTTTGATCACCATATGCAATAAATACAAAGAAACATGCATCAATAATCTATATCTTACAACTTAGCTAAAATAATGAATCCAACATGTTTACAACTACATGACATCGTCATGACTGACATGTCGACAGATGACATCTAAGTATTGCCAATTAAATCCTAACATAAAAAGGTTTTAATCTATTTACATGTATAATGTCTTTGCTCCTTCTATTCAATCTGATAACATAATTTACATTCGATAATCTCCGAACTATTTGATAAGGGCCCTTATGTAACCTACATAATTTTAGGCTCTTATCAGTTACTCGCCTCGGCGTATAAACCATAACCAACTGATTTGGTACAAAGTTTTTTATCTTTGCTCTCTTATCGTAAGCCGCTTTCTGCTTAACTTGCGCCTTTTTTATGTTATTTATAGCACAATTGATTAGAGCCTAAAATTATGTAGGTTATATAAGGGCCCTTATCAAATAGTTCGGAGATTATCGATGTAGAGCATTATGCTGACTACGTCGCTGCGCATAATCATTAATCCCCCCCGGTCATTATTGTAACATCTGCTTGACATGACAGACATGTCAACAAGTGGCAAATATGTCTAAAACTGACAATTAATTAAGTATCAACATAAAAAAGAAAAGTCTTTAACCTATTTAGCTGTAAAAAGTTTTTGTTCGCTACTACTTATCTCAAAAATTATGCAGCGACATGATATGAAAACTATTTGGAGTCGTAATTATATAATTCTAAAAAGTGAAAACTTCCATCTATTAAAAATGTATCTAAACCTCTTTTTATTTGATTTTGTAAACCCATACTGTAAAAAAGCTAATTTATTTTCAAAAAGTTTACGAGTTTTCCTATGACCTCTTTTGGTCATAATTTTGGAAACAAACTTTTTCCTTTTAATTTTTCTGACATACAAAGTCATATTCTGAAGACGTCTAAATCTGAAATTGTCATTATTTTTATATGTCACAGAGCCGTTCAAGAAAATTTTATTTGTTTGTTGGTTTTTCTTTTTAATATTACAAACATGTTTAACTCTAGCTTTAACTATGCGCCGATGTATGAACAAGTTACGATAAGTGTTTGTAACCACCATCGCTGAAGAACTAACAAAATGCTCACTCTCCTCCACCTCTAACTTTGAAAACTCTAACGTTGAAGATTCAATAAATGGTTCATTTTCCTTCATCTGCACCATTTCGCTTCTCAATGTATGTGACTCCGCGTCACCCACAACCAACTCTTGGACACTTACATCCAATGAAATGGATACGAGACCATTTTCATCAATATGATCAACAGCGATGTTATTTTTATTGAATTCCACATCGTGATCATGGTAATATTCATCATTATACTCTGAAACAGAATCATCATTAATAACAGGACTGGACCGACCCGATTCGTCCAGTTCTTCCTCGTGTTCTGACTCGAACACTTCCGTCTCCTCATCAACATCACAGCTGTCTAGGCAGCTTTGCGCGTCAGCGCCAACAGCATCATCAACATCGTCATCAACGCTGCTAACAACATCATCATCATCACTGCTCACAAGGCAGCTTGGCTCCATATCTAGCACCTTCTCTTCTGTTGCGCTAGAAATTACAACAGCATCAACACACACAAATGGAGCACACATTCTTTTGTGAACTCTGCACGGGAACTCTTTCCTCAGTGCGTCACACATCGGTTCAAAGCTGATCTCTTGATCATTATACAAAATTGTTGAATAATAAATGCGGGCTGGACCTTGCATAAATGCGCCCATAATCAGAGCCCAATTACTCTTTGGCCACTGCTTATCTATCGCTAACACTTGAAATTCGGCTAAGAAATCCTCAAAGCATACGCCGTTGTAGGCGGAATAAACAATCATGCTCTCCATGGTAACCATAATAACAAAACTATAAAAACCACTTAGCTTTAAATATCCAGGCGTTGTTTCATTCGCCTGCTTTAATCGCTTTGCTTCATATATACGACTAGGGCGTCGTTTTTATAATACTGTGCACCACTAACAGGATGCATAGAATGCCCGTTATACGGTTTTCTCCATATATTTCGTATTTTATAACATTTTATTCGTGCAGATATTGTAAGGTTCTGCACACACCAAAAAACAAACGAGCGGGATCGTACCGCGTCTTCTAGTGGAGACCCTGGCGTACTCCACCAAAATGTAGAGGATGGAAGATCCTCTACTAAGGGGGCTCAGTGGTAGAGCGTGTAATGTGGGTATAGGGCTTCTATACTATGAAGATAAACACTTTTCCAGTTTAAACGTATGTTATTATATTTTCACTTTGTTATAACGAATACATCTGTTTAGCTTCGGCGCCGGACGACAAGACTAGAATCTACGTAAAAACCTATCTAGCTTTTTATTCATTTGAAAGGTTCGAATGCCGTCAGATATTTACCAGCCATGTATAACATAAGGTTTTACTCTAAGGCTCTACAGTACCTATGGAGAAGAACGGGCAAGAAACTCCATAAAATGATCACAAATTCCAAGCGTTATAGACAAAACAATACATACTAAATGGACATTGTAGAAGCCGTTTTTTCATTACCCGACGATGTATTTCACATCGAACCTAAAGAACACCGACTTTGAGAGTGTTCCATACATTTTTATAGAATTAGAAATTCACAGATTACGGGTCATGTCGGCTAATGAAGAGCCATAGCTTTTAGCATAATATAGATAGTTATGATGACGTAGGCATCCGCATTTTGCCCGAATGAAATCGCAGACAGACGCTAGTGAACTATATCGGATGATAAAAATAGAACGTCTGCAATAGCCCTAAGGTACGGCATTGATATGAAGTGTTAGAATAGTTCTAATACCAACATATTATTGTTATTTGCCTGCGTTAATTAATTGTGTTAATTATTTGTTATGGCAGTAATTAATTTGTGTTCCGCCGTTTGATTTGGGTAACGTATCTTATAGCTATGGCAACTTCAAGTAGGTTCTGTTTTATGTGTGAAATTCACCACCGATTTTCACACTGTTTTCGACGGTAAATAGTCAGGTAGAAGGATATTTTTCTTCCACATGAAGGTCTTGTGGCTAATTAGTAACAGCCACAAGGTTCGATCAAAAGTACAGCTACTTACTCTTACCACTGAGGGTTCATGGATGGGATACATATCGAGATACCCTCCGTGCCTCGGAAAGCACGTTAAGCTATTGGTCCCAGCTGTCAATCGCAGATTTATAACAGTCGTTACAGGTATTCAAAAGCCCAAAAGTCTGACAACCAGTCTTACCAAGGGGTATCGTGTTGCCCAGTAACTGGGTTGTGCAAGTCAGACAGGCAGTCACTACTGGTATTCAGCTGCATCCGGTTATACTGGAAGTCGATGGGGTCTATATGCTAATCACGTTCAGTGTCAATAGTTAAATTCGCCCTAAAGGCTTTCTCATTTATGTTACGTCACAATTATTATAGTTCTCCATAACCTTTCGAAGTCATAAACTACTTTCTTGCAAAACAGGCTTTTTTTTAAGTCCAAATTATGTTCTTGTAAACTCAGCTCATTAATAATTCATTAAATTAGTGTAATTTCAATGGTCGTAAACATTTCACGACATTAGACCCTTTACAGCGTTTCGTATGTTCAACCCTTAAGAGCCGGCCCTTAAATGCTTACGATGTTGTTAAACTGAATTAGTCATTTGTGAATTGTTTTTTTAAGGTGGAATTACTTGTTTTTGTTTTTTGTATAAAAAGCATCTGGGGTTTGTGGCACGTGCTAAAGGTTTACTTCAGAAGAGCTGCATGCGGGCCTGCAGGCAGTGAGTAATGAGAAGCTCACCGTCCGATCAAGACCAGGCCCGTGCCGGAAGGCGCGTTCGTGATCCACGCGCACCTCAAAAAGATGTCAGCAGTTGAAGGGGCTCGTTAGGGCCGATGCCTACTGGGTCAGCGGGACTGTCCAAAGAGGTTACCACTACCCCGGAACATTACGGGCTAAGGAAAGAACATGGATGGGTTTTAATCAGTAAAAGTCTGTCACTCCCTTCCGTTCCGTACGTATAAGAAAATTTTCCATCCTCAAAAAAAGAGGTGCTCACACATCATAGTCGAAGATTCGATTATTGGTACTTTCAAAAAAATATTACTATCAATCAATCTGCCTATCCTTTTCCCAAATATATTGGAGTCAGCTTCCGGCTTAACCGGATCCAGATGAATACCAGTATTTTACATGGAGAGGCTTTTCTGGCCTCCACAATCCAGAACTTACTCATTTACTAGGTACCACGATGTATTTTATAGGCTAGTTGACAGACTTTGGGCTTTTGACTACTCGTAACGACTGTTAAAGATCAACAAATGACAATCGGGACCAACAGCTTAACGTGCTTTCCGAAGCACGGGGGTATCACACTGCCATCTTCCAAACTCCGGGCTATTTCTATGAAATTCCTTAATATGGAAAAACCTAACAACTTCTTGCTCGACCCGGGAATCGAATCCAAGAACCCACGCTCAACAGTTGCGCTTACCATAACGATACCGACGGGGCAGTTACAAATTTGACCTGACCTACAGTGAGATTACCTACTATTCTCCAAATGTACAGTCACACAGCACATCAAGACACCACAAACAGTCAAAATTTCATAATCGATTTTGAACTTAACCTTCAACGTTTTATGATTTAAAATTATTCGGAGAAATTTGACAGTTTGTGGTAACTTAATGTGTTGGCGATTTATCACTCCGCCGCGTTCAGTGGAAATTCAAAGTAAGGTTCTCTAGAAGTTATACCATATTTTCAAAGATTAGTGTTAAAATTTACGAAGTAATTCAACCCGTTTTGTGAAAGTGGAGCAAGTGTAAAATGCTAAGAGATTGCGACTTCGTCTAGACGACTAACATAAAAGTGAACTGCATAAACTTCTCAATTTATTTTCCCCTTTGGTGTCAACCGTTTTCTTGAATTATTTTATTCTACTTATATGAACCGCAACCACAGAGGAGCTCGTATCTAAATACTAACAGCCGCACAAGTCGATCCATCAGGTTAAGCTACGCTTGCCGGTGTTGGCCGTGGATCGGTGACCATCTTTACATACCGAGACTCCTCCGTGCCTCGGAAAGCACGTTAAGCCGTTGGTCCCGGCTGTCATTTGTGCATCTTCGACAGTCGTAATGGGTAGTCATAATCCCAAAAATTTGACAGCCAGTCTTCCCAAAGGGTATCGTATTGCCCAGTTACTGGGTTGTGGAGGTCAGATAGGCAATCGCTCCACGTAAAATACTGGTATTCAGCTGCATCCGGTTATACTGGAAGCCGACTCCAATATAGTTGGGAAAAGGCTAGGCAGATGATGATGAGGCAAGCCACATTATAACCTATTGAAGCTTTTTTTTTTCAAGTTCTAAAATGTATTTTACTTCAATTTATAAATGCAAAAAAGAGTGAAAAAAAACAGATGTTCCCTGCATTTTGACGAGCATAATGTGTGGAACAGCAAATTTTTTTTCGCGTTTTCAGATTTATTCCCGTAGTCGTAGTTATTCATAATGATGAGCACAATGACCCCTTAAAATAATTCCCATGAATTTAATTTCACCCTGCATAATATGCTAACCTAAACAACAATATTAACAAACTAAAACATGGCGTCGAAAACTTCCACGGCATCGCTGTCGACTGGTAAGAGAAGTAATTGTTATGGACTGTTTTGTACAGACTTCACATCAAGCTATCCCTAACTGTCAAATTTCCCCAATTGAAAATGAACCTTAGGCTTTCGTGATAAAGTTTTAAAACTATCAAAGAAATTTGACAGATTGGGGTAACCGGCCTCTGTACCTAACTACGACATTGAAAATGGAAGCACTTAAAGTGTACAAGAGATCCGAAAATCCTTAATGTATGCCTGAGTGCTTAACGATCTCATTACATTGAGATAAAACAAGAGATATTTAAGTATGTTACTGTGAGAACTTAGCATTAGTAAAAGGTCAAAAACACTAGTTTAAACTCAGACTCAAAGCATTTATTTCAAACTAGCTTCTGCCCGCGACTTCGTCCGCGGAAAATTTCTCGATTTAACATTAGAAGTAAGCCGAAAAATATTTTTTTAACACATAAAATGAAATATAATAGTTAAAATACAAAAGATAGGAAAATGGTGTCCCGGATTTTTTTGTAGAAATAATTAAGGCGAACCAGGTTGCCATACATTGCTTTCAATTTTAAACAACTGTTTCGGCAGCGCATGCAAATAATACTGTTTTCGGAGGTATTTCTTTCCGACTTGCTAGACGAAAATTGCGATAGCTCGGCTAATATGTATGATATAAATATAATTTAGCCTATAGCCTTCAGGAATAATGTAGCTTTCTATCAGTGAATTTTTTTTTGAAATTGGATCATTAGTTCCGGAGATACCCCCTACATACAAACTTACAAATTTTACCTCTTTATAATATTAGTATAGATATAGATATACCAAATACAGGCACTTTTTACTTGCCAAGAGGTCGGACAGTCATAAAGAAGAAGCTATTGCCCATTCCAAAGCAGTAGGTACCAATGAAGAAGAACGAGCAAGAAACTCCACGGACACTTAAATCAGAATACGGTTACAAAATATGGGTTAGGTACATCATTCATGTTGATATTATACATGTGAGAACGATGCTGAAAGTAAGAAACGTCCGTAACAAAAAGATTAAAAAAAAGTAGTAATCAAAAAATAAAAAATAAATAATTCAAAAATTTAATTAAATTTTAAAAGCCGTTGCAGCTAGGAGATTGACCTGTCCCTACTGACGGCGTACGTTCACGAACATCACGCATGGATTAGCACCATTCAGCTCAACCATTTTGAAGGGAGCACACACGCGCCACCATCAGCGAGACAAAATACTAATAAAAGAAATTATATCATCAATGTTAATAGTCTTTTTTTTTTTTTTTTTTTAAGGCTGGGAAATCATCCAATGACTGGAGCGGAAGGGAGTGTCAGACTCTTACTGACTAAAACCCATCCATGTTCCTTCCGTAGCCCTTTATGTTCCGGGGTAGCGGTAACCCTTTCGGACAATCCCGCTTACCCGGCAGGCTTAGCCCTGAGGGGCCCCTTCATATGCTGACATCTCTTTGAGGCGCGCGTGGAACATATACGCGCCGTACGGCACGGGTCTGGTGCTGATCGGACGGTGAGTCACCCATTACTCACCGTCCGCAGGCCCGCGCCTACGGTGGCCGGGAGTCGTCACGTGGCTCCCGACGCCCGGAGCGTCTCCCGCGGCGGCTGGGATGGGAGGACCTTTCTCTCTCCCATCCCGCCACCTCCTTCGCGAGCATAACTTTTTCGCAGAAGGAGGTGACTGCCTCCCACTCCCTCTCACCCCGGACCATGGCTTGCACCAGAGCCGGGCGCGAGAGGTCGCCGCCGCCGATCGCCTCTACGAGGACACGGCGGTGCTCTGCCCATGCGGGGCAGGTTTGCACCGTGTGCTCTACCGTGTCCTCTGGGCGATCCTCGCAGTGGTGACACCCGGGCGTTTCCTCCCGCCTGATGATGTGCAGGAACCTCCCGAAACATCCATGTCCGGTGAGGACCTGCGTCAGGCGGTAGGTGAGGGCGCCGTGACGCCTCTCTAGCCACTCCTCAAAGAGGGGCCTTACCGCCACTATCGTGGCGTGCCCATGTTAATAGTCTGTCGTAATTATAATATTAGTAAGGATTCTAATAGGTCTTACGATAAACTAAAGCTCAGACATTTGTGTCACCATCTGTCAATCTGTTTGTATGTTCGTCACAAATCTTTTTAACCCCCGACGCAAAGAGATGGGTGTTATGAGTTTAACCTGTCTGTCTGTATATCTGTCTGTGGTAACGTAGCTCTCAAACGGATGAACCGATTAATGTTTAGTTTTTTTTGTGTCATATATAATTTCATCCCGAGTGTTCTTAGCCATGTTTCCTGAAATTCTAGTGCTGGTTTGCGGATGTCACATATCTTCGAATTTTTGGTTTTATTAACCGTTTTGAGAGCAGTGGTGATGAAATTAAATAATACAAAATTAAAGCGCTTGGTTGGGCTCGAAATACACAACACGGGCCCAGTGCGGGTGTCATATATCTTCGAAGTTTTGGTTCTATGTCATGCCGATGTTTTCCTTCATCGTTTTGAGAGCAGTGATGATGAAATTAAATACACAAAGTAAAGCGCCTGCTTGGGTTCGAACTCACGACCAGTAGAAGTCCAGAGGGTATATAAAAGGAAACAAACGTTAACATACCTCCCTTTTTTTTTGAGGGTCGGAAATCATCCAATGACTTCTCCCGGTCTGGGTGGAGCGGAAGGAAGTGACAGGCTTTTACTGACTAAAACCCATCCATGTTCCTTCCTTAGCCCTTTGTGTTCCGGGGTAGCGGTAACCCTTTCGGACAATCCCGCTTAAAAACAGACCTCCCTACATTCCGCATAGTTAAAAATTTTACAACTTTTACCCTTTCAAATCACATTCCACAATAACAGGTTGGGTTTAGTGATAGCGAAATCCCTGCTATAATTTAATCCAAATACCCACCGATTTCCTGTTTTAAATAAGCCCATTTAAATGCAGGTGTTGTAGGTCAACCAAATAATATTTTATGACACAGAACACCGGGGTGGGAACCGGACAGTTTAACATTATATTATTTCGCCAGCTAAAAGTGTACAGAGGCTAGCATATCAAGCTGCCCCAATCTGTCAAATTTCTTTGATAGATTTTGAACTTTATTATAAGGTTCATGTTCAATTGGGATTATTTGACAGATTGGGGTAGCTTGATGAGCTGGCGTCTGTGCTTTCATATTAATGAAAAAAACATTATTAACTACACAGTTGTTTTTTTAACAATAATTGTGTAGTCAACTTAATAAAACTAAGTAAAGTTAATAAAATTTATACAGAACCACCGGCCGGCAATATCGATAAACATATATAGAACAAAAAACCGGCCAAGTGCGAGTCTGACTCGCACACGAAGGGTTCCGTACCATTATCTGTAAAAACGGCAATAAAATCACGTCTGTTGTATAGGTACCCTTGAATATTTGTTGTTATAGCGGCAACAGAAATACATCATCTGTGAAAATTTCAACTGTCTAACTATCACGGTTCATGAGATACAGCCTTGTGACAGACGAACAGACGGACAGACAGCGGAGTCTTAGTGATAGAGTCATGTTTTACCCTTTGGGTACAAAAAAATATACAGATGAACATAATAACCTCCTGCTTTTCTGAAAATCGAATAATGTAACCTTGAAACTGCATTCACAATACCTCAAAAACATTATCTGTCAGATTCATTACCTACATTTCAGCGAAATCAGTCAAGTAAACAGCCTTGATTGATCATCCAATGTCTTAGAACAAAAGATAACTTTCTCCCAAAGCCTGGATACTGGCCCGTTCAATAACTTTTTGTGACAGATAGTTTCCAGATTGATAATGCCATAGCCACAGTATAGTAAGTTACAGTGGTTCAACGGTAGCGATTACGGAGCAATCATGTCCCTAATTGCAGTATATGGTAGTTTTAATGAATCCGTTTTTATCACATTAAAATTGTTCAAATTATATTAAAATGACAACATACCAAACAAACAAACATGCAAATTCAACTAGGGTGTCAATTTTTGCCGGGTTAGTGGGATTGTCCGAAAGGTTTACCGCTGCACCGGAACATAGAGGGCTACAGAAGAAACATGGATAGGTTTTAGGCAGAAACAGTCTGACACTCCTTTCCCCTTAATGACTTCATTGGGGCGCCAAAAGTTCCCTTTTTTTTTTGGTTGGTGGGAAATCATCAAATGAATCCCCCCCTCTGGGTGGAGTGGAAGGGAGTCTTCGAGTCTTACTCACTACAACCCATCCATGTTCCTTCCTTAGCCCTTTATGTTCCGGGATCGCGGTAACCCTTTCGGACAATCCCGATTACCCGGCAGGCCAAAATATCCATAAAGCACACTTTGTAGTATTGAGTAACTTCTAAATTATTGACGTAAATTTCACAGGCCCTATCGAATGTATGAGCGATGAAACACTGTAATAATTACACTGTGTCAACACCATCACACGTTAGTTTCATATAATATCAGTTATAGTTTTTCTGTCGTGTGCCGGACGCCAAGCAATATGCTGTCTTTCTTGTGACTTATCTTGGAAAATTGTGATTGCTCAGGCAGCTTGCGTATAATAATGTAATAACGCAGTGTTTAGATTTTCTAGTAGCTTTATATAAAAAGCTGAGAAGAATAACAGACATTATTGGAGGGAGATAGGTTCTTGGAGTAAAATTATTAATGTTGAACTAAGTATTTTCTTTAACATTAATATAGTTTTCTGTTTGAAATATGTATCACTGTTAGGCAAAACTATAATACTTTTAAATTACAGGAAACAACTTTTGCAACAAAAGCGATTGGAGTGACAACTACAATTCGTTTAAGTTAAAAAAAATCGTTAATTTTTTTCCTATACAGGGTGAAATTGAATTCATAGGCATTATTTTAAGGGGCTATTGTACTCATCATCATGAACAACTTTCACTATGGGAAAAATCTGAAATCTTAAAAAAAATATCTGTTGTTCCCTACATTTTGACGAGTTATGCGAGCATAATGTATGTAACACGAATTTTACCCTGTATATCAAAATTGTGTTCCAACCCTATCGACACTTGAGACTTTGACTTTGGATTAAGTAAAGTGTTACTTACGAATCCAAAGTCAAAGTCAAATTTATTGCAAATAGGCACATAAAGAGCACTTTTGAACTTCAGTCTATTCAATAATTCTCGTTCAATTTCACTAACTAGTTCGATAAGTAGATATTAAGTTTATACATTTCGCAATATTACCAATTCTCTCACAAAATTGTAACCATATATTTACATTGCCTACGGTTTTCTGTTAACTGCCTATGGGATCAATAGGCAGTTATTCACATCGTATTTATCCGCTATAGCCGCCATTTTGGATTTTCGGTTTTTGATATTTGTTATATGTTTACTTTCTGAGTTTACCCAGAAACTGAGTTACGGAGGTCAGATGGGCAGTCGCTCCACGTAAAATACTGGGATTCTCCGACCCCAACATAGTTGGGAAAAGGCTGGGTAGATGATGTTCTTTCTGATTTTATCTTGGACTTTACTGACTAGGATTTGTGCTCGATTGATGGCTTTAGGCTCGCTCCCTATTACCCGGGACTTGATCATAACTGAGGACATGTGGGTGTACTTTTTTTTTTTATGTGCATTCTTGCCTTACCCTCCAGGATTAACAATATCGGATGCTTTTAAAGTTCTGCATCGTTCTCACATGTATAATATTAATATGAACTGTGTAACCAATATTTTGTAACCATATTTTGTTTAAAAGAGTGTCCATGTAGTTTCTTGCCCGTGCTCCATAGGTTATGCTTTGGAATGGGTAACTAGCTTCATTTTTCTGACTGACAGACCCTATGACAGTTCAAAAGTGTCTGTAATTGGTTTACTTGAAATATATCCTTCGAGTTTGAGTTTGAAAACGTGATGTTTAAATATGTTATGAATATTTTCTGACTCTACTCTCAGAATTACTGAAAAGTATGTTTGGGAATGTTTTTTATAACATTGCCCAATGATTTATTCTTGTCTAGAATTCCCGTATTATTTTATCCGCGACGCCATGTTGAATTTGAATTTTAGATATTCACAGTCATACAAAAAAGTTTATCGGGAATAAATGTTTTGTAATATACTGTTGAATGATTTATGTATGTTTGGGATTTAGTTTCTTATGATAAAAAAAATGTTGTTTTGTTAAAGCCATATAATCTCATGAGAACAACGTATATTTCAAAGGTGTTTGCTTATGAAACATTTAAGTATTCCTAACTAATTATTAAAATCCAACCCTAAGGGGGTTGTAATCAGGGCACGCCACGATAGTGGCGGTAAGGCCCCTCTTTGAGGAGTGGCTAGAGAGGCGTCACGGCGCCCTCACCTACCGCCTGACGCAGGTCCTCACCGGACATGGATGTTTCGGGAGGTTCCTGCACATCATCAGGCGGGAGGAAACGCCCGGGTGTCACCACTGCGAGGATCGCCCAGAGGACACGGTAGAGCACACGGTGCAAACCTGTCCCGCATGGGCGGAGCACCGCCGTGTCCTCGTAGAGGCGATCGGCGGCGGCGACCTCTCGCGCCCGGCCCTGGTGCAAGCCATGGTCCGGGGCGAGAGGGAGTGGGAGGCAGTCACCTCCTTCTGCGAAAAAGTTATGCTCGCGAAGGAGGTGGCGGGATGGGAGAGAGAAAGGTCCTCCCGTCCCAGCCGCCGCAGGAGACGCCCCGGGCGTCGGGAGCCACGTGACGACTCCCGGCCACCGTAGGCGCGGGCCTGCGGGCGGTGAGTAATGGGTAACTCACCGTCCGATCAGCACCAGACCCGTGCCGTACGGCGCGTATATGTTCCACGCGCGCCTCAAAGAGATGTCAGCATATGAAGGGGCCCCTCAGGGCCAAGCCTGCCGGGTAAGCGGGATTGTCCGAAAGGGTTACCGCTACCCCGGAACATAAAGGGCTACGGAAGGAACATGGATGGGTTTTAGTCAGTAAGAGTCTGACACTCCCTTCCGCTCCACCCAGAGCGGGAGCAGTCATTGGATGATTTCCCAGCCTTAAAAAAAAAAAAAAAAAAAAAAAAAAAAAAAGGGGGTTGTAATAATCATCACTACACAGTATAAAACAAAGTCGCTTTCTTTGTCCCTATATCCCTATGTATGCTTTAATCTTTAAAACTACGCAACGGATTTTGATGCGGTTTTTTTTAATAGATAGAGTGATTCAAGAGGAAGGTTTATGTGTATAATTTGTCGACATATTTTGCGGGCGAAGCCGCGGGCGGAAGCTTGTAATGTAATAAACGTTTTTATCAGGTGAAAAGTTACACACCGATCAATTGTCCTCTCTTTCAGTCGTCAGAGATTTGACTTATGAAAGAAGAAGACAAAGCGTGCTGTAACTATACAGACGCTATACAACGTTTGTTAGTATGGGGGTATGTCAGACCGCAAATGGGTGCACAATACGAAAATAGAACTATCTAGATTATATGATTCATAATATGTTTAAGTTGATGGATAGACTGTGAGAAAGATGATATGGCTAGAAAGAGGGTGACTACCGAGATGACGACTAACATAGAAGTATGAAAGAAGAAGTCATGTTGCGCTGATCCCAAATAAATTGAGATAAGGCCAATACAATGGTAAATTGGTCAAATACATCTTAACTTTTTGAACGCCATTACCACATATACGTGACAAGCGAGCGCATGCCCTGTACGTCAACGACACAAATATGTGACAATGCAGTGCACTGATAACACGAAATAAACAATTAAATCATTACTTTTGTGTGTGTTCTTATGGATATCTTAAAAATGTAAGCTCTTGTACGTATTTGTATGAAACAAAAATACACCATGGATATTGGGAAATTCATGCCAACAAGAAGAAAAAAAATTTGGTGCTGGCGTGGAGAGCACGCGCTTGCGTTTATGCTGTTGTGTTCAAAAGGTAAATTATTCTTCAAAAACTTTCAATTATATCACAGTTACAGCAATTGACAAATAAGCAATTCCATGCGACAGCCTTTTAAGGAATTTTGTGGAGAAAATACAAGGAAAGTGCATAAAACTCTAGAGACTCACAAATACGTCGACGAAAGACAAATTGCATATGTTCGCGACCCCTAACGACTGGTTTTCACAGAGTAAGCTTAATAGGTAAAAGGTTATAGCAGTGGCGGTGCTGTTCCATGCGCGCCTAAGAGAGATGTTAGCATAATGGAATGGATGGCCCAGTAGGGCCGATGCCGGCCGGGTCACCGAGATTGTCCAAAAGGTTTACCGCTGACCCGAAACCCATAGGGGCTTAGGAAAGAACATGAATGGGGTTTAGTCAGTAAGAGTCTGACACTCCCCTCCGCTCCACCCAGAGCAGGAGGCATTCGATGATTTCCCACCCTCAAAAAGTAAAAAAAAAAGTGGTAGCCCATTGGTATCGGCCCCGACTTACGAGTCCTAGATCCGAACCCGACAAAGCATGTCACTTTGTGTATTTTATTTCAGTGAAGGACAACATCGCGACGAAATCTCCAAGAACCAATAATTCAAAGACATGTCACATCCATTAACCCGCACCCCACTATTCCTTCTCACCGAGAGGAAGCTAGTGTCCCAGCATTGGGACCATTATGAGATGATGACAACAACAAAGGATTTATGCAATAATGACCAAGTATCTTTTAGTGTGGCAACCTACTGGGCGCATTCAATTCAATAACATCCAAAAAACTACCATGACACGAAAAGAAGAAGAAGATTATCATTCTCTTCCCGCTGGCATGGCTGAAGTGTTTCCTCAGCTTTCTCTCCTCACAAGACAGGTGTGTTATGGAAACTGGTGTACTGATGGAGAAAAACTGAACAGCAAACATTGCGAGAACAAATAGTAGCTACAGTTCCAACATTCTCAACATAAGTGGCTTGGAAAGCACTCAGCAGCTTTTAGAGTGTCGATGCATTTTTTAACCGCAGACATTGCTATATTGACTGTTTACCACATTGTTGTACGGTAGGGGGTTACGGGATCAAGAGCGACGCTTAAAGCTTCACGTAGGTATGTTTAGTTCAGCGGGATTGTCCAGAAGGGTTACCGCTGCCTCGGAACATAAAGTGCTTTTCGTTTCTTCTCTTTTTTTGAGGGTGGGAACCATCAAATCACTGCACCTCCCCCTCTGGGCGGACCGGAAGGGAGCGTCATACTCTTACTGACTAAAACCCATTCATGTTCCTTCCCTAGCCTTTTAATGTTCCGGGGTAGCGGTGACCCTTTCGGACAATCTCACTTACCCGACAAACATAAAGTGCTAAGGAAGAAACGTGGATGGTTTTAGTCAGTAAGAGTCTGACTCTCCTTTCTGCTCCACCCAGAGCGGGAGGGGTCATTTGATAATTACCCATCCTCAAAAAAAAGCGTCAAGACCATTTCGACACGGTTGGCGCAGTGGTTGAGCGATTGACTGATGCGCACTATGTCGCGGGTTCGATTCCCGCACGGAACAGATATTTGTACGACCTGCAAGTATTTGTTACGAGTCTGGGTGTTTTTCTATCCATAATATGTATGTTTTTACAAAAAAAAAAATATATAAGTAGTCTATCAGCCATCTCGTTACCATAACACAAGCATTGGATTGCTTAGCTTGGGACGATATGGCGTTGTGTGAAATGTCCAAGGATATTATTATTATTTCAAAAAGAGAAACTCTCTGTGCTATAAACTTTAAAAGTACGGTAGATATTTACTATGAACAGATACTAAGAATACCTATGATTGAAGAAAAAGCATAGAAAATTACTGTATTTTCGACTTGATTAATATAATAATTGCGTGTTGCGATGGCCCCAAATAAATTAGGATAAGGGTAGGAGGAGGTTGCTTGAGACCACAACAAATTAAATCCAAAACAAATTACGAACAACTGTGAGCCATAAGAATGTATGCTTCATAACAATAGTTCCATAAACTTTAAAACCTAGACAATATTAACTAACCACTGACCTTTAAAACTAATAAATTGTTCGCAAATGATAAAAATCATGAATTACAAACAATTCTTAAGAAACTAAGCTGCCCTTTAACAAACTAGTTAGTCAATTGTTCAATAGTTATGACATTACCCAGCTATAATTTGTCATATAAAGTTTGCAAAGTTTTCTCTCCCTCTCTATTTAAAGTTCACAATAGAAAGAGACGGAGTATGTGGAAATCAGCAGTTATTACCGGTGATATTGCAGTCCAAAGTTGCACAATTTGTGCAAACTTCGTGACATAATGCTTGGTACACATTGGAGGACTTTGCTCAAAGACTAAAATGGCCGAACGCGGAACGTTCAGCAAGTTTACACACACTCCAAAATGGAGTTGGGGCATAGTGCGAAAGTTTTGTCAAATTGCTTGCAGACTAGCGTAAGGAAGTAGACACACGCTTCATACAAACATTTTCTGAGACAGCGTTGCCTCTGGGCATCTTTTGTTGAACATGGACTGAATCGAAAATAGCTACAACGAACAACATGTTTGACAAGAAATAAACAATCGTTCGCAGAATGATAACAAGACCACACAGATATGGAGCTTATTTTCCTTCTGAAACTTAAAGACTTTGATTTTATTTCAACCCTAGCGGTTACTTGTGACTTAAGTACTTCACTTCGCATAGTAACTTGAACTCCGTTAGACACGCTCAGTGTTGAATTTCAATAAAGACTTGTTTGACGTAGGTATATCCAAATTCTCTAGACAACTCATCTTTAACTTCCAAACATGTTCCTCTCTTCAGTGGTTTAATTGTCTTTTGTCAGTCAGTCAGTCACGTACCAGTGTACGTGAATATTTGTGGATATATACATGGTTGAAGGAACATCGATGCTATGCTGGTTATCTCTGAACCTCCCTTTTTTTTGAGGGTGGGAAATCATCCAATGACTTCTCCCGCTCTGGGTAGAGCGGAAGGGAGTGTCAGACTCTTACTGACTAAAACCCATCCATGTGCCTTCTTTAGCCCTTTATGTTCTGGGGTAATAGTAACCTTTTCGGACAATCCCGCTTACCTGGCAGGCTCGGCCCTAACGGGCCCCTTTATAATATGCTGACGTCTCTTTAAAGCACGCGTGGAACACGTACGTGCCGTCCAGCATGGGCCAGGTCCTGATCGGACGGTAAGCAACTCACCCGAGCTATAACTGCAATAGCTGCTGCCTGCGGCTCCGCCTGCGACAATGTTGAAATTTTTCATACAAACTTCCACCCCAGTTTACGAAAATCATTTCTTAGCTTCTCTACTACTTTTCTGCCAAATATTATCTTCGTAGGTCCAATTGTTTTTGAGATTTTGAGTTTGATCAGTAAGTGAGTGAATGTATGAATGAATGACCTTTCGCTTTCATGTATTCTCGTATTTCAGGAATGTATAAAAGTACAGAAAAATCTCATAAAAATCCATTTAAAACATTCATGGCAAGTTTATCTGGAAAAATAAACAACGTTTGTGTCCACGCCATTACGCTCATTACAAACAAATCGTCGCGGTCATTTGCAAAATGGTGCTCTCCGTGCTAGAACGTTTCTATTTGATTGACGACGGTTTCTTCTCATTCAACATTAAATACCTCTTCTTCGTCGGATTATGGCCAGAAAAAAACTTGACCGCAAACCAAAAATTCCTTTACAAAATCTACGAGATCTTCATTCATTTCCTAACAATAATTTTTCTTATATTAACCGGAATTGGGACTTACCAGAATAAGGATGATCTCGTAGTCGCCTTATCCAATTTGGATAAATGCCTGGTTGTTTACAACTTCTTTTTTAAAACGATAATATTTTTGATCAAGAGGGATGAACTCAGAGAGCTCATAGACGAAATTGAGAGTTCTGGCGATGAAGTTACAGATGAACGAAAGAAACTAATGGCAAATTACGTGATAATTTTAACTGGGATGACAGCCGCAGTAGTCAGTGCTTTCAGTCTCTTGGCATTGTTCGAAGGAACAATGTCTGTAGAAGCTTGGTTACCATTTGATCCAATGGAAAGTTCAATGAACTTAATACTGTCATTACAAATTTTTGCGTTCTGCGTTTTTCCTGGCCTGTGTCGGGCCTTTGCTATGCAAGGTCTGGTATGCAGTATGATCATGTATTTGTGTGATCAGCTGATTAATTTGCAGAAAGAAATAATGAATTTGGAGTATGTGACGGTAACTGAAAACGTGACAAGGATGAAATTCAAACGGATTGTGAGGAAACATATACGTTTGATGGGGTAAAGTATTTAATTGTTTTATTATAAACCTTGTAGAGTAGGCTTACTGAAGTGGCAGTGCGTACGCTTTTTAGTCGAACGAAGGAGAAGACTAGTACGGGAGTGGAGATCGCGTATTGGCAAGCGTAGTGGGGACACCCAGCTAAATGGACCCGTGAACTTAAAAAGAGGGTTTGGATGGACTGAATGCGAATGGCAGAGAACAAGTTGTTGTGTTGAAGCCTAGGAGAGTCTATGTCCAGCAGTGGACTGCGAGATTTCTAAACATTTTTCTTTGTTTTTTGTTATTTGTATTTTGTGCGTTACCGACTGTGACCAAATATATTTTTTTCTTTTGACTGGTTATGTTGATTGATTAAAGCCTCCTTTTCCAGGAGCAAGACAATAAAGTTAAGCCAAGAATTGATTGCATCGTCTGAACAATGTATAGACAGTGCAACTTTTATTGTTGTTTCAACTTAGTATGTCATAGGCAATTAAATCAAACCGTGTAAATCGGCCTTAAGAATATGACCTTGAAATTCCAATAGAATATATTGCTAATGACATTGAAGAATTAATGACTGTTTCAACACCAACAAATAGTACTCGATAATATACTCGTATATATACATAGAAATGGATCCCTCGATTTGTAATCGACACACGTTCGCTTCTAATAAATTAATGAGAATATTATTATTTATGACTATAACTACATTAATTCATGTTAAGAAAACATTATTGTATTCGTTTAATATTGATTACGTTCTGCGGTTTTTGGTGTTTCTGTTTTTTGGTCTTTTCATAAGCTATATAACTGTGTAAAGGTTAAGCTACGTTTGCCGCTGTCGATTCGTGGATGGGTGAACATCCATTACATATTACTTAATATGTAATGGATGTTCACATCTCCGACCTTCGGTAAGCATGTTAAGTCCCGTCTGTCATTTGTAGAATTTTGTCAGTCGTCACGGGTAGTCAGAAGGTCAAAGAGCCTGATAAACAATTAGTCTTACTAAGATGTATTGTGTTAGCCAGTAAGTGAGGTGTAGAGGCAGTAACTCCATGTTAACTTTATGTTATGTTTATATTGGTATTCAGCAGTTTCAATGAGGCTGGAAGATGGTTGGGAAAAAGATTTGCAAATTGATTGTGTTGATATTTTTACGACATTAATTAAGTATAGCTCATGTTGAGTACACTGAAGGCAATTTCACCAATGAAGCTGATCACGATCAACATATAAACCCCGTTTAAGAGCTATCAGTGTCATTATTTTATATTATTATAAAAATATAAATTAAAAGATTTCTTTTTAAATCGTTAAGTTAATGTTGTTATGTTACAGATATTCATTGAAGATGGAAAATATTTTCAAAGAATATTTCCTAGTTCAGAACTTGGCAGTTACCGTAGAATTATGTTTGAATGCAGTTATGGTAACTGTGGTAAGTACATTTCCATGTTCTATTCCCACTAGGCTGAACTAACGTAGAGGAAAATTTTAACAGAAATTGTTGAATTTTAACGAGTTGTGCGAACATAAATGTACAGAACAGTTGACTTTTTTTCGCGATTTCAGGTTTGGTCCCACAGTAAAAGTTGCTCGTTATAATGAGTATAATGACTCCTTAAGAGGTCAATAACGACTTAAATTTAATCTCGTGGTCTTGTGATTGGAAGCGCTACTGCTGCACATGAGGTCCTGGGTTCGATTCACAGATCGAACCCAGGACCACACGCTCAGAAATTGTGCTTGTGATGAAGAGTTCCAATTTCACTTTGGACACTCCATCAAGTGAGCTATCCGAAGCGTATTTGTATAGTATGCGTCAAACATTATGGCCGCTCTGAAGTGCGCTACTCGCTGCGCAGTACCCCACCCCTCACCCCCGCTGACACGCGAATTGGTTACTGCGCAGCGACTCGGCTCTTGTTCCGAGCCGCCACTAAGTTTAAATCGGGCTGTATCGTATTATGAAGTTTTAACTTCATCGTGATTCCCGTGCTAGAGAGAGTTGGTGTTACACTTGGCCGATAGCAACATCCCAATACATTAAATATCATCATCATCATCATCATTCTCCTGCCCTTATCCCAATTTATTTGGGGTCGGCGCAACATGTCTCTTTCTTCTATACTTCTCTATTAGTCGTCATCTCGGTAGTTACTCCCTTCCTAGCCATATCATCTTTCACACAATCCATCCATCGTTTCTTTGGTCTCCCTCTACTTGTATAGCCATCCACATTCATGATCACAAATTTCCTGACAACATTTTCCTCATTCCTCCGCATAACATGCCCATACCATGACAACCGATTTCCACACAACTTTTCAGTCACCGGTGTAACTTTCAGACTTCCTCTTATATACGCATTCCGTATTCTATCCATTCGGGTAACACCACACATCCCTGTTAGCATTCTCATCTTAGCTGCATGCAATTGTCTTTCATTCATTTCTTTGGCGGCCCAACACTCTGATCCATACAAGACGGCGAATACATCAAATATGGCCGCTGTAATATTCTATTATTGTAAGATTTTCTTTTTTTTAAATAAATTGTCCATTTAGCCCTAATAAAACAAATAACGTACATTTTTTTCAGGTCGGTGTTCAAAAAATAACTCTATTGATTACGTTCCTAGTGTACTTAATGCTTGCACTTATAAATGCCTACATCTATTGCTACTTAGGAAACGAACTTATTATTCAAGTAAGTACCTTACTAGAAACTTCATAATTGCGTCCTTAGAAAAAAATATGATAGTCAAACATTTTAAATTATATTAATATCATTATTTATTTATTTATTACTTTAATTGCAGTTGTAAAAATTACTAATATTTTTATGGTCCAATTCGTTCATCTTTAAACCAAAATATATATATTTTTTAACTTTACGATAAACTTATCCAATTTTAAAAATTGTTAATGAGCCAAGTAAGTCTAAAGTGTTTTAAAATGGAATTTACTTTTCTCAATACATTTTCTATTTCGACATAGAAGAAAGAAAGAAAGAAATTATGTTTATTTGAACACAAACACAAAAAAAAGTTCTAGGAAATTACGCGTCACATCCACGCAAACCGGCCGCCGCTCAGCATAATGCTGCGAACCTATGCATCAACATATTAATCAAAGATCAATACATTTTTACTGGCTTCTGATCTTCCTTTGTCGACGTATTAATCAGCTTATACCTCCGCCATCTTTAAAAGAAAAAAGCAGATGTCAGGGTAATATCGAAATGGATAATAGACGTATATCCCCCCCATTCCCCCTATCTCATGAAATGCATACAGTACTTGTAAGCACAGACATCTTCTTGACCTCTATCTTAAAAACTAATGACAACCTCAAGCACTACAAATTAAAAACTCTTGTATCACCCGAAAAATAGGCAGTAGGCTCGCCCCCTATTACATGAGAATCAAACATAACTGACAAACTAACATAAAAAATGTGGGTGTAATATACGACGTGGCGCTTCATTTTCTTTTTAAGGCTGGAAAATCATCCAATGACTTCTCCCGCTCTGGGTGGAGCGGAAGGGAGTGTCAGACTCTTACTGATTAAAACCCATCCATGTTCCTTCCTTAGCCCTTTATGTTCCGGGGTACCGGTAACCCTTTCGGACAATCCCGCTTAACGATGTGGCGCTACAATGGTGACTTTGCATTTTCTGAGAACACTTGCCATAGTAATGAATATATTTTTTACACCATCAGAAAGTAGAGATTTCAAAGAACATAAAGCCCACCGACTTTTTTTAAAAAGCTGATATTTAAACGTGAGAATTTTCGATCGAACATTAGGTTGCTTTTTCCATATTAAGTCAAAATAGGGAAACAGAAATCGAGATAATATCGTTTTATACCCTAAATGACGCACCACATCCACTTCCCGACCTCAGATCGCCCGTTAATTATTTTTCCGTTCATTTTTATTATATTCTCTTCCTTTTTCAATGGGTTTCATCCTACTATATTTTTTTTTTTGGTTTAAAAAATTATCGACCCTGATCTATATTGTTTACGAAATGTTCTTCTAATCCTTCCCAGAGTCAAGGCATCGCTCTAGCAGCCTTTGAGTCAACGTGGTCGTCCTGGCCAATAGACCTGCAGAAGGATCTGTTGATCGTAATCGTTGCTGCTCAAAAACCCTTGAAGCTCAGTGCTGGCGGATTGGCACTGCTGTCTATACAGACTTTTAGCCAGGTAAACTTCCTATCATAATATTTATTTGGATAATAAAAAATACCATACTGTTGTTGTGTAGTGTTGTTGGCTTTTTTTTTTAAGGCTGGGAAATCATCCAATGACTTCTCCCGCTCTGGGTGGAGCGGAAGGGAGTGTCAGACTTTTACTGACTAAAACCTATCCATGTTCCTTCCTTAGCCCATTACGTTCCGGGGTAGTGGTAACCCTTTCGGACAATCCCGCTTACCCGGCAGGCTTGGCCCTGAGGGGTGTTGTTGGCTTGGCACAACATTTTAGCACAAGGGACCGTGTTTACCAAGCGTTACCAAAATTAGAAACAGATGTGTACAGGTTAGATGCGAAACTAACATGCATTAACTTCTTTAATTTTAATTCCTTCCTTACTTCTTTACTTAACTTCAAAAAAAAATGGGCATCTCGTAGTTCTATCTATGAGGTTGTCAACTTAACTGGTTGCTTATGGATGCCTCAATAAATTAAGGCCTCCAGACAAGCTTAATAAACTGACATACTAAGCAACTATACGCTAAGGACACCACCAGTAGGGTATCGACCTCGTCTTATGCTTAGGAGGGTAGCAAGGGACATGATGGATTGGGTGAATCATTTCCTAAAACAATTACCTCAGTAAAAATTTATCACAGAGCCAACTGCAACTGTGGTGTTTGTTATACATTTATAATAATAATAATATCCTCGGACATTTCACACAACGCCATATAGCTAAGCAACCTAATGCTTGTGTTATGGTAACGAGATGGCTGATAAACTACTTATATACATTTTTTTTTGTAAATATATACATATTATAAATACTTGTATTTATTTTATTAATTTGTTTAGTACACACACAATGCCTACATTAAAACAATTAAAATACAACATTAACACAACTTAAGGGCTGGTATGTATGCCTATTATATACACAACATTTACTACAAAACAACATGGTAATTAACTAGAAGCGTAAAACACGATTTGACAACAAAATTCGAAATAAGTGCGGCGGATTTCACATAATTTTATTTAGATAAATTTGAAAAAAAATTATGTGAAATCCGCTTTATAGCGGAAAAAAAAATCAGTTGTTCCCTACATTTTGAGGAGTGAAAGTTATATCGAACATCACACCAACTAACCAGTTTAGTATACCTAATAGTCTATTCAGAATTAACCACTTTCTAGTCTTTTCCGTATTATGTGTCTGTTACCATGCTGTAAATAGGACGAACCGACAATCAGCCTAGAAATACCTATTAGCCTATTTTTGCTGAATGCGGAAAAATATTATTATATAAAAAATAAAAGTAGAAAATCGGATACCCGTTCCTTTTCTAAATAATTGCCTTAGAGCGAACGGAGCCGAGATCTATACGAGTGGACGCCTAATGAGGTATTCGTAAAATACACCGTATTTTTCGAAATAATTTATGGTTTTTAAAAATATGGCTCTAAATTAATTTTGTGGTCTACTTTTGAAGTCAATTACTGAGGCAGAATAAGTGAGACAGATATAATGTGACTGACATCAAGTATTGGATTTGCGTAATTCTATTTCTACATTTTATTTTGCTGGATTCGTTGGAAATACAGACGCCGTACATCATAGTACCAAACCCAAACTGTCAAATATTTCCAATTGAACATGAACCCTATGCTTTTGTAATAAAATTGAATTTTTTTCAAAGAAATGTGTCAGTTTGGGGTATCTTTATGTACTGGCCTCTGTACGTGAAGCTTTTTATGTTTCTTTTGTTTTTAAATAGAGTGAATAAATAATGTCCCCTTTAATTGATTAAGAGCCATTACGCACTGCCGACAGATCGCTGGCAGTTCTTAAAACTCACTACTCTATGTCCTTTCCTATTAAAATTGTCTAAATGTTTTTGCATAGCCACAAAATTTATTTAATTATTTAAACTTTTCGCACACAATAAAGGTACAAAGGCGGACTTAATGCCTTAGGCATTCTCTACCAGTCAACCAAGGGTGATGAAGAGATTAGATGGCAGGTGCTTTAAATAGTAGGAACATACAAAACATTGAGACTTTTGAAAAAAAATTAGTACATAAATAGGTTAAAACCTTATGATAACAGTTTATACTATAATATATAACTATAAAATATATAATATATACATACATATATATAAATACAAGGAAGACAGGTGGTGAGATAACTCTACGCTATTTGTAATGAAAATAACTCTGCAATTTCCGCTTAAAAGTTGGTATGGAGTACCTTATCTATACTAATATTATAAAGAGGAAAACTTTGTTTGTTTGGTTGTAATGAATAGGCTCAAAAACTACTGGACCGATTTTAAAAATTCTTTCACCGTTGGAAAGCTTAGTTTTCTAGGAGTAACATAGGCTACTTTTTATCCCGGGAAAAATAACGGGTCCCACGGGAAAAACCACGGGAGTGAAGCCGCGGGCAAAGTGCTAGTAGTAATATAAATTAATAACAGTTTATTAACACCAAAAACGTTACACATAATCAGCCAATAACGTACCCACTGTTGCGATACAAGCCTTCTCTCTAAGAGAGGGAGTGGGCCATAATCCCCCACGCGGCCTTGTACGGGTTGGCGGATGTCACACATCTTCGATTTCTGGTTCTAGGACATGCTGGTTTCCTCACGATCTTTTCCTTCACCGTTTTGAGAACAGTGACTAGTGAAGACGGTATAGCATACGCTAAGTATTCCTAGCCTAGCCGTGAAAACATTGTTCGAGACAGAAAAGACCTACCTCTCAAAAAACTCACGACTTAGGACGAATTTCACCAATAAAACTAAACGCGATCAGCACATCCATCCATCCATACATTATTATTATTAAAGATGGCAGTGTCATTATTGTTAGGGAATGTAGACACTGACAGCTCTTGAATGCCCAGTATCTTTTTATGTCCAGACATAATCTTTATGCAACAAAATTAATATAATGTTGATCTAATCATATTTACATTTAAAAGCAGAAGATTCATCATAACATGTACAAAAATAATATGTATAATCAACAAAGAGCATCATAAAATTCGTCCACGCTGTCAACAGGGAAAGGTTCCAAAAGGCTGGTAGCATTGCCGCGTTGCATGGCAATGCTGATTCTTGGACCAAACAATAGGCCAGCCCTCTGGTCACGTGAAGAGTCGATCAACCGCTTGGCGATGTCTCGGATTCAAAGTGGGCACTCGGACCTTTTTTTTTTTAAGGGCAGGAAATCATCCAATGACTTCTCCCGCTCTGGGTGGAGCGGAAGGGAGTATCAGACTCTTACTGACTAAGACCCATCCATGTTCCTTCCGTAGCCCTGTTCCGGGGTAGCGGTAACCCTTTCGGCCAATCCCGCTTACCCACTGGGACCCCTTGCCATGTCTCTTGAACGTAGTTTAAATTTGCTGATTGCGTTTAGTTTCATTAGTGAAATCAGCCCTTAAAACCCTTGGTTTAAAACAAAAAAACTGACATTTCTTTTTTATTTTCCAGGCTCTCTACAATGGATATTCGATCTTCGCAGTCCTTAATGACGCCGTCAAATAATTCAGATTGTGTCAGCAAAATGTTTGCGATCCCTTATTTCTTTATTTAATTCATATTATTCTGCTTATCTTATAGCTTTCAACATTTTATTTTTCCCTTTTCAAAGTGCTCGACTTTGGAGTGGAAAAAATAAAATGTTACGTAGTAAGTTACATAAGTACGGTCAACATTGCAAGTGATATTTTGGTCTTGCAAAAGTAATTTACCAAAGTGTGATGAAAGGGTATTAGCATATCCAGTGCACGACTTCTTTGTACGATAACAAACAATAAGGGATTTAAAATCCCATAAATACGTGCTAACACCTAGATATGGGATATTAAGACCTTTCTCTAAATTATGAAATATCTAAATAGTAAAATATCTCATATACAATCCTCCCTCAGAAAACCGACTTGCCCTCCTGTAAAACTTAATAATGAGGATATTCCCAAAGCTGAAGAAGCCAAATACATTGGAATGCATCTAGATCGAAGGTTAACTTGGAGAAAACACATCTGGTCTAAGCGTAAACAACTGGACACAAAAGTGAGATCTATGTACTGGCTAATAGGTCGGAAGTCTCATTTGTCACGTGAAAGCAAGATTGCAATATATAAGACCATATTGAAGCCAATATGGACATATGGTATTCAACTGTGGGGGACTGCTAGTAACAGCAATATCTAGATTCTCGAAAGATTTCAGAGCAAGACATTGAGAGCCATATTAGACATACCATTCTACGTGAGCAACAGATATATACATACGGATCTAAACATAAATATAGTCAAACAGGACATTGCTAAACATAGTGAAAAGTATCAAGCTCGAATATCCACCCACGTCAATGAACTGGCCTCCAAATTACAGGGTTCAGGAAGTGTTTCACACAAGCGATTAAAGCGGCATGATGTCCCTACGCTGGTTGCTAGATTCAATTAAAGAACTCGAGGAGTTTTTTATGCTCGTACTGACATAATCGCAATTGAATACCAACTGATTGGCTTATTGTGTCAACACAGATCGCCAAGTTGCAGAAAAAAAAAAAATACCATCCTAAGAATATCTAAGAAATTTCAATACATGAAACCAACCTGTCGCGCTTCTCCACAGTGCCGGTCGTCTAGTCCCGTCTTTAGCTGAAACTTTGCATAGAGATTACTGATATTCTTCACCCGATTTGCATAGCCTTAACCCTTTCCGTTGTATATTTATTATTTAGGAAGATCATAAATGTTATATGCTAATCTTTGTTGGAATTTAATAGTTTCAATAATATAAATTATATCACCGATTACTGAAAATTAATGTGTTTTTATTTTCCATTGAATGAATAATAATAATAATATCCTTGGACATTTCACACAACGCCATATCGTTCCAAGCTAAGCAACCTAATGCTTGTGTTATGGTAACGAGATGGCTGATAAACTACTTATATACATTTTTTTTCGTAAATACATACATATTATAGATAGAAAAACACCCAGACTCGTAACAAATACTTGCAGGTCGTACAAATATTTGTAACATGAGGCTCATATCGAACACTATCCATCTATGAATGATGTAAGCCTCCACACTCCACACGATTGGGAGAGCACGATTTTCAAAGCAGTAACAACACATTTACTGCTTAAAACCTGACCTTGCATGGTCTCACAAACCTAGCCTTTTCCCAACTTCTGATTATGGGTCTAAGCTTCGAGTCTAACCGGTTGCAGTTGAATCAACCCAGTTACTGGGTTACACGATACCCTTTAAAAAGACTGGTTTTCAGACTTTCAGGGTTTTGACGGACCGTAACCGCTGTCAAAATATCTACAAATGACATCTAATAAACAATGCACGCAACGTAGCTAGAACCAACGGCTTAACGTGCTTTCTGAGGCACGGAGGCGTCTTGGTATATAAAGATGGTCAATCATCCACGGATCAACCTTCCATATTTAAGTTTTAGCTTATTACGTTTTTTGTTCTATTTATACACATAGTATTTACTTATCTAAAAAGACTTAAAATATTAATAAAAACGATGTGCAAGTATATAAAACGGAAGGGAAAAATCAAAGGGCCTAAAAAATTCGTCCACATCGCTGTCAACAGGAAAAGTTTTTAAAAGGCTGGCAGCATTGCCACGTTGTATGGCAATGCTGGATTCTTTGACCAAAAAATAGGCCAGCCCTCTGGTCACGTGAAGAGTCGACAAACCGCTTGGCGATGTCTCGAAAAACATAGTGGGCACTCGGACCCTGTTATGCTTAACAAGTTCTGAAATACTTAAATACAACCAACAGCTGCTGACTGTACCTACTTCAAATGAGTTTCGTTTTCCTGCAATTTTTCCTTTCCTAATTTCTTTTGAATACTGCTAAATGAGCACTACAAGATGTGACTGTAGTAGTATTAATGTATTCACTAATTAGTCTTCCAGACACTTTTACAGTAGGAAACAACTACGTCATAGTGAAAGGACTGTAGTGGTTTCTCTGAAATTAAGTGTAATGTATGAGAATTAGGTATATCTTTTACCTGCACGGTAGGTACAAAGGTAGGTAAAAGAATGTGTTGTGAAATTCCAGTTGTTATGTGCAAAAAGATAATTAACAGCAAAAACGATTATAGTTAAATTTTTACGATATAATTTTTTCCGTGATATATATTTTTATATTTTTTCCATATGATTTTTGATAATGACAATTTGGAAAATAAACCAATAATTTCTTGTTCACAAGAATCCAATCCAAAATGGATTTAGCAGTAAACTACACTAATATTTCATTAAGCTTAGTGACTTTTCGTGTCAAAAAGTCAATTGCACATACGTTTGAAAAATGGAACCCACATATCACATACATAAATCATGACCAAAATGCATGGAGTGCGTAAAAAATATTTCATTCAGCAAAAAAAAAACATTTCCAAAATGTGCACGCATTAGTTAGAGCCCAAAGGTTGACGATCGCTGCTGAGCGGTGTTATTAAACTTATTGTTGGGGAAAACATTTGACAAAAGTGTTTGTTTATGTATCATTAAAGGGGAATAATAGGGGAATGGTGGAACAGAGTAAAATAGTCGGTAGGACAATGTATGTTTGGCTGAACACCATTCTTACCAAGGGGTATTGTTTTATCCAGTAATTGGGCCGTGGAGATCAGATAAGCAGTCAATTCATTTAAAAAACTGGTATTTAACGGGTTAGACTAGAATCTGACCCCGATGTAGTTAGGAAAAGGCAGGACTGTAGAAGAAACTGACTTCCAACTTTAGTAATTAGATATTCTTGCACCCAACTTGAGACGGTACGGGCTATTTATTTTAACCGCATAATATAAGGTATCATTATATACTTTGGTAGAAAAAATAAAAAGTTAGCTTGTATAGTGGCGGGGTTTAACCTTCAGACTGAGTCAGGCGTACAGTCAGGAGCACCAATGTGTATACACTTACAAACATTGAAAAGCGATTTTCTCGTGGAATAACGATAACTTATAATAAATAAATAAATAAACTTAGTGATAATAGAACCTATTTCATATTAGTATGGGTTCCCCAATACTGTGTCCGTAACAACATAAAAATACAACAAATGCAGGAGGAGAAAATCACTTTTTAAAGTTGCACAGTGTATACCTACATATTGGTGCTCGTGACTGTACAACATATTGTCACAAAACGTATGTTTCCACGATAAGCATTATTACGAGCACCAAAATAGAGATGTCTTTATTTCTAGCTGTGATTGAATTTATTTCAAACAATTGATTTAACAATGTAATATTTCGTACTTAAACTAAAAATAAATCGACAAAAAAAAGACAAGAAAAAACTTTTTTGTTTTATATTGACCAACTGGAATTAGCTACGCTGTGTCACAAACAATTTTCCTTTTTATAGTAGGCTCAAAAATACAACACTTGGTCCCAGCGCCCGTCCAATTGCGATATAAAAAAAACTCTTGGACCAAGAAAACTCATAATTTCTGTGAAAAAACTGACATAGCTCGCTTGTAAATTCGCTAAGATTTTCATAAAGTAGGGAATGTTTTTGTCTTTTAATTTTATTTAGAAAAAAAATATTATATTACATCACGCCTTGTTTCGCTGAAGGGTTAGGCCGAAGTAGTAGATGCACCCACATTTCGACCGTCATGTTAAAGTCCCATGTTAATGTCCCATCTCAAAGAGATGTCAGCATGTTAAGGGGTCCGATAGGGCCGAAGCCTGTCGGGTTAGCGGGATAGTCCGAAAGGGTTACCGCTACCCCGGAACATAAAGGGCTTAGGAAGGAACATGGATGGGTTTTAGTCAGTAACAGTCTTATACTACCTTCCGCTCCACCCAGAGCATGAGGAGTCATTAGATGACGATGATGATGTTGTTTGTTTTTAATTTTTTTTATAATTTCCCACCCTCAAAAAAAGGGCCCTCATGCTCAGCTGCAGTAGCGGCGTCAATATTCCACAACAATGATGACACTGACAGCCTTTGAACTTAGATGGTTGAACTTGAACGTACTTGTGATGATTAGACCTAGATGCTCAATGTTCAGTTTCATTGGTGAAATTCACCCCAACTTTCATTCGCTACCTCTTTGGAAGCATAACCATCTGGAAATGTGGCAATTCCTTTATTAATTTATCTTTATTTGCAGACCCTTTTTGTGGTTTACGTTTATTACCTGTCGTAATTAATGGAATCATTATTGTGATGAAGGTAGTAATATTTGTGGAAAACATTATTGTTATGGTTTTTTTTTGAGGGTGGGCAATCATCCACTGTCTGACTTCTCCCGCTCTGGGTGGAGCGGAAGGGAGTGTCAGACTCTTACTGACTAAACCCCATCCATGTTCCTTCCTTAGCCCTTTATGTTTCGGGGTATCGATAATCCTTTCGGACGATCAAATCAAAAACTTGCAACCTGATATTTAAATATAACATCCTAACAGAATTAATTGTACAACATGTCAGTCCACGGTCCTCAGAAACCCCATTATAAAGCTCCACAAAGTTAAAATAAATATAGAAACTTTATACTAACGTTAGCGTAAATTCTATGAAAAACTCTACATTTTCCAAGAAAACGTTGTATCGCGTAAAATTATTTTTAGCTGTAGTGAGGCGACAAAGGCTTCCACTGTACAGTGGCGAGCACTAATATGTATACACTTAGCAATACTCAGAATCCATTTTCTCGTAAAACAACTATTTATTTATTAGGTACACCAACAAGCAGTACATACAAAAAAGAAATACAACAATGAATCAATCTGCCAAGCTTTACTCCAACTATGTTGGGGTCGGCTTCCAGTCTAAACGGATGCAGCTGAATACCAGTATTTTACATGGAGCGACCGCCTACCTGACCACCACAAACCAGTAACTGGGTAATACGATACCCCTTGGTAAGACTGGCTATCAGATTTTTGATTTTCATAAACCCGTGCTAGTACAAAAAAGAAAAACACAGTACCTAATAAAATAATAAAAGTACTGGTATGCACGCCTATTATAAAACAACATCGTAGTTATCTAAAAATAATGTATTTTATTTTTAGATAATAACTTTATACATATTTTGCTCGTGAGTGTACTTGTATAATTAAAATTTATTTTTAAGTTGTTTTACACTTCATCAACTGCACAGCTCAAGTGTGATGCAATGAGAATACTGGGTTTGATCTTCTTCTTTCCTTTTCGTGTGGTTAGTGACTAACCTGAAGTCAGAGTTTTTATGCTGCCCATGGGCCTCTGACTTAGGTTCACATGCTGTTGAGTAACATCTCTCAGACATGCTGGTTTCCTCACGATGTTTTCCTTTTTACAATACGCACATGAATGCATAAAATCAGAGGTGCGTGCCTTGGGTTCGAACTCAAGACCTATGACTTGGCAGTCCGACGGTCACACCACTGTCTAGTGGTGTATCTCTGCTCAGTTTGATATGAAAGCCAAAGAAAGATATGGATAGAAAGCGTGGTGATTCAATTATATTTAGTACTAGCTTCTGACCGCGGCTTCGCTCGCGTGGATGACGGAAATTGTATGTTATTATACATATAAACCTTCCTCTTGAACCACTCTATCTTCTAATATTATAAAGAGGTAAATTTTGTAAGTTTGTAAGTTTGTATGTAGGGGGTAATCTCCGGAACCAATGATCCGATTTCACCAATAGAAAGCTACATTATTCCTAAGTGCTATAGGCTATAAATTATATTTATATCATACATATTAGCCGAGCTATCGCAATTTTAGTCTAGCAAATCGGAAAGAAATACCTGTGAAAACAGAATTATTTGCATGCGCTGCCTAAACAGTTGTTTAAAATTGAAAGCAATGTATGGCAACCCGGTTCGCCTTAATTATTTCTACAAAAAAGTCCGGGACACCATATTCCTATCTTTTGTAATTTAACTTTTATATTTCGTTTTATGTTTTAAAAAAGTATTTTTCGACTTACTTCTAATGTTGAAACAAGAAATTTTCCGCGGACGAAGTCGCGGGCAGAAGCTAGTCTATTATAAAACTGCATCAAAATCCATTGTGTAGTTTTAAAGATCTAAGCATACATACAGAATTAGGACGCGGGAAGCGACTTTGCTTTATAATAATGTAAACTGTATCACTGTAAAATTTGGTGTGTATATTTTATTTTTTGAATATTGTTATTTATTTCAATTCAAATGCCTTAACTAACAGGCAACTAAGTTCTAAGAACCTATTTATGGTTAAGATCTTCAAAATAACACTTATTTTGCAATAAAGGATTTGAATTTGAACTCTTTTAAAATTTTTCACAATATTTTTTTTTTTTAAATAAAGCTTCTATCTACGAGAATACGTAGTTTTTCTGCTGTAAAACGATTCAATGTCAACCTACTTTATTATGATAATTTTTCTCACCAAAAAAAACGGAATACATCGAGAAACAAAACAACACTTAAATCTATATGTTATTCGCGTATCAGTATCCTGACGAGACTAATAAAGCGCGGTTCGCACAAGTAGCGAAGCAATCAGTACTATTGATCTAGCCAAGGGTTTATGTTGCGGTTCAAGTGTGAAACAAGTGCCCTTGGAAGTGTCAAGTGTTTTTATTAAATAAATAAAAATGTGACGCACGTGATGTATGAAACGTGGAGAAGAAGCAATTAAAATAGTGTTGCCAATTAAGAACAGTACGAAGTTTTTTAATTGCTCAGTTGACATTTATTTATATGATTTTTGTACTTGTAAAAAGTTGAATATTTGGATAGGGAAAATGTTTTTATATAATTAAGACTAGGTTTTTTAGTTCTTATCTTTAGCTATTGTAAATTGTATTGTTTTTTTCTATTCCTAGAGTAATTCTTGGAAAAATTGTTTACGTCAGAACAGTTAATTTGGATTTGATAATTGTAATTATTTTCAATTTTTATAATGCCCGCACGACGAACCTAGGTTCCGTTCGACTGATAGCGCCCCAGAAAAAATATATTTATGTGGAATCGTCGTTTGAAATTTCAAAGGCTACCTACTAGCCGATAACATTTGCGCAAGTGCAAGCAATACGTGAGCAAAATTTTTGTCGCAACCAGATTAACGGTATGGCAGCGGATAAAATACGAACAAACAAACGAACCATGATTTTTATGTACAAGAAAATTGATGAGTACCACGGCTTATTTATTTTGTTGACTAAAACCCATTCATGTTCCTTACTTATTCCATTACTAGCGTCTGCCCGCGACTTCGTACGCGGACCCTGTTGCTTATGCCAGCGACAACGGGGTCGCCATTTATGTTATTTTTTATAATTTTTCCCATTTAAATCTTTTATCACACTGAGCTTTAGTTTTATTTCATTCCAACAACCACCAAAACATATAGTCCATTTGTCATCGTTTTCATTTTGGTAACCGCATTATTATATTCCTCCTCTAGAGACCTAGAAGTCGATGCGTAGTTACGCTTGGAACTCAAGCGTAATTCGCTTTCCGTGGACGTCTCTGACTCGCGAGACAATACATAACGTTCACGATCAGCGGTCAGTCACGCATCATATTCTTCACTGGTCTCTAGAGACCTAATGAATACGCTGAGAACGCAGGCGTGCTTCGCGACCCGAAGAGGATTTCCACGGAGCGAGTTGCAGCCTAATGTTCTCGAACAACATCAAGTCTCTCCTGACGCTCTTCGGTAGATTCTTGGGATCTTATGATCCTCAATCTTTTAGCTCTCTTGGAACATTGGGAAAGATTTGACCTCTTTCTAGGCATGGTTATAGCTTTATTGTGAAGATACCTGATCAATAAAAATCTAAATTAAAATGACTGCTCCCCTGCGTTACCGGGTAGGCTACAGTGTCACGAAGATAAATGGAAAAGGAAATTAAACACTCAAACAACATAAGCCCGAAGGCATATTCATACGATAAAATAAAAAAATAAATAGGAGTTTTGGCCAGTAGAGTCAAATTTTCAATGATATATACCATTGTCATCGAAAATCAGTCCTAAACTGTTACCGCCTTCACCGCGTGCAGGTACTCCCAGTTTATGTTATTTTATAATTACATAGTAAAATTAGTGATAGCTTTGATTTCCACATCAGATGTTTCTGATCTTCGATTTTTATAAGTCAACAGGAAATGCCCATCATATTGAACAACAAAGACGTCAAAGACGTCATTCCTATATGTGTTATGTTGTAGCTAGGCTCTTGGAGTTCCACAACAGGTGTTCCAGATCTTCGATTTTTATAAGTCAACAGAGAGTGCTCATCAGATTGAACAACTTCTGATAAGACGTTATTCCTATATGTATTATGGTGTAGCTAGGCTCTTGGAGTTCCACAACAGGTGTTCCAGATCTTCAATTTTTATACATCAACAGAGAGTGCTCATCAGGCTGAACAACTTTCGCTAAGACGTCATTCTTATATGTGTTATGGTGTAGCTAGGCTCTTCGAGTTCCACAACAGGTGTTCCAGATCTTCGATTTTTATAAGTCAACAGGAAATGCCCATCAGACCGAACAACTTTTGCTAAGACGTCATTCCTATATAATGTTATAGTGTAGCTAGGCTCTTGGAGTTCCACAACAGGTGTTCCAGATCTTCGATTTTTATAAGTCAACAGGAAATGCCCATCAGACCGAACAACTTTTGCTAAGACGTCATTCCTATATATGTTACAGTGTAGCTGGGCTCTTGGAGTTCCACATCAGGTGTTCCAGATCTTCAAATTTATTCTCTCAGCAGAAAATGCTAATCACGTGGAACAATTTTTGTTAAGGTATCATTTTTGTATCTCTTATAGTTTAGCTGGTCTGTTGCGGTTCTGCATCAGGTGTTCAAGTTTCCAAGATAAATTATACCCTATATGTTGCCCAGACTTAATACCTATACAACAAAAAAAAACATTCCAATCCGTCGAGTAGTTCCGAAGATTAGCGTGTACAAGCAAACAGACAAACAGACAAACAGACATACAGACAAACAGACAAACAGACAATTTTTTTTTTTTGGATTCATGCTCTTTTACTGTTTCTAAACCCCCCTCAATTATTTTTTTGTTAATATATTCAATGTACAGACACAGTTTTCTTACTGTTTTATTATATGTATAGATGATCCGAAGCAGCGGTACGGTAACCTTCTCACACATTCCCGCGAAAGGCTTCATATCCATGGGAACTACTGCTAACGTACTTTTTACTCAACTTATATTTATCTTTAACTATGAAATACTGCAATCAATACTTTCCATGTATCCAGCCAGCCACCTACCATAATCTGTCAAATTTCCTCAATCGATTTTGAACAAAACTATCAACGTTTTAAGGTTTAAATTAATTTGGAAAAATTTGACAGTTTGGTATAACTTGATGTGCTACGACTGTACACCGATATCTCTAACACAGCTTTCTCTATGGCTCGCACTTAAAACCATACGCAATCAATTTTGTTAACAAACTGCAGATAATTTAAACTCACATCAAATATTGACTATGATATTCAAAACTAGATTAGATTGATACTTTGTTTGCGGTACAAGCACAGGTAAATACGATTTGATTTGTAAAGGCATAATGAATACAATTTACCTATTTAGTTTTAATTAAACATTTATCTTCATCGTGAACAGATCTATACGTCTACACATACAACTAAATATAATTGAAGTGTCTGTCTGTAATGACAAAACAGCTTTGTACTAAATGCATATATGCCATCTAATATCTTCACCACCCTTGGTTGCCGGGTAGAGAATGCCTAAGGCATTAAGTCCGTCTTTGTACCTTTATTGTGTGCGTAAAGTTCAAATAAATACGTAAATATATAATGTGTACATGAAAGTATACGCCACTTACATCAAAAAACAATTTTTATCATTTATTTCTGTCTTTTCCGGCTTATCTCCAAAACGGCTGGACCGATTTTGACGGGTCTTTAACTTGCATATAGTCAATGTCACTCAGGCTACTTTTATTTTAGAAAAAATAAGAAGTAGGGTCCACGGAGCCGCGGGCATCAGCACCAAATTAATCTTCTTATTCTGTCTGTATGTATATACAGAGAGTACTTTCATCGGTCATTGCTCGTAGAACACATGTGTGACAGGGCCAAAAGGTTCTGGAAAGGCTAACGCGTACCTAACGACGAGACGTATCGATATCGGAAGGTCACCCACAAGGTGGACCAATAACCTTGTGAAAGCCACAGGAATTCGCTGGATGCGAGAAGCACAAAACCAGACGAAGTGGCGATGCTTGGCGACACTTATGACCAGCAGTGGACCTTTCAGCTGAAATAATGATGGTGATGACTGTCTGACTAACGGAAGAGAAAATCTTTTTTTTAATGACTATTACTGGCTAAAACCCAATCATGTTCCTTTCGTTAACCCTTTGTGTTCCGGGTCAGCGGTATCCTTTTCGGGCAATCCCGCTGGAAATAAACAGTGTAAAAATCCAAATTTTTCAAGAAAATATGATCCAAAAAGGATATAAAAGTTTAGTAAAAAAAATGAGGCCGTGTAGGGAGCGGAACATTAAACGCAAACAAAGTAGCGGACAACACCCACTAAATAAATAACAATAAACTCAGAAAACTGGATCCCGACACAATAATAAAACTGACTATCTACTTTATTTACTAACAAAACTTTTAAAACTTATGCCTGTCTCCGCGAAAAAAAACTCCAAAACTATTTGTCTTAGCTCATAACTTCCAACTTAGACATTTCACTAACTTACCGACACGACAGTTTGTCGTAACACTACGAACCCTCTATGGTCGGCAAAAAAAGTTTCGGATATTTTCACTGCAATATCCGACCGCGGTTTTATGTTAGGTATATTTAGGGATGTGACAATAGTATGTATCGCTACCTATTGTATTCAAGTAACCATAGATGGGAAACGTCGGGCTTTGAACCAATATTGATTTAGGTTTTACGGCGTATAGGTAGGTCTACAATGGGTCCAGTTTATGTGAAGATTTTGCAAGGGTCGTTGAAGATGGGTTTATGAGATTTTGATGGTCATATTATGCGTACGAGCAGCTGAATCGACTTATTTTGTAGATGCCGAAATGCCTTGAAGAGAATGAAACATTGGTCTTGATTATAATGTGAATATACCTATCAAAAACCAATTGAAGGCACAATTGACAATTGTAATGTACGCACGACCACGATCAAAGACTAAGCAGTTACTCTATCATCCGGATACACGGATATAGAATTAAATACATATAAACGTCTCTGAGGAAACAATTGACGATCTCAGAGAACACGAACGTTATTGTTTTGTGTTATCTTTTGTTACGAAAATACTTACATACGGGCAGATATTCACGTAACTTTATCTCGTTACGATAAGACCGAACAGTGTCGTGTTTTTTTTTTCAATTTATCATCTACAGTGTGTTAGGTTAAACGAGGAAAATACTTTCGGGTGGTATAGTACACATGGAAATCAACAACTTTGTCTATGGGACCAACTCTGAAATATGAAAAAAAAATTAAAGCTGTTTCATACATTTTGACGAATTATGCGCACATAAATGTACTGAACAGCAGATTTTTTTCATGATTTCAGGTTTAGTTCCATAGTCAAAGTTGTTAATTATCATGAGTATAGTACCCCCTGATAGTATGTCCCTCGTTTAACCTAACACACTGTATAACCTGATCAAATGTCATGATGGCCCCGTGTTTAAGGCATCGCTCCTCAATCGCCAGGTTGTGTGTCCGGGTAAGCAGCAATGTGACGTTTTCAATTTCAATTATGTACAGAGGCCAGCACATCAAGTTACCACAATCTGTCAAATTTCTTTGAGCGTATTTTAACTTTATTGCAAAGACATAAGGTTCATTGTTAATTCAGAAAATTTGACAGGTAGGGATAGCTTTGTGTGCTGCCATCTGTACTTTCAAAATTTATCTTGGATATTACACGCGCGCTCGTGGCACGCGGCGCTTGACATTCGGCGAAGCCGCGGGTGAAAGCTAGTTAAACTCTCTCACGCCGCGTCTCTCTCTCTCTTTCTCTCTCTCTCTCTCGTTCTCTTTAATGAAAACTGCATGAAAATCACTTGCGTTTAGTTGCAGTTTAAAAGATCTAAGTGTGCTGAGGGACAGACGACTTAAGTGATTTTGTTTTAAACTGTTCAATTTACAAAATATGATTTTTTTTTCGTGATACCTACAGCTACAACTAACTTTAAAATTTAAAAAAAAACACTGTTATTTCGTAGTTTAATAAGTGTTCCATTGTGTGTCGGCAGTCTCTTTAACAGCCTGATTCATTCCTAAAACTCATTTCAAAACCATATTCGCAGTCGAGTACTGTGTGCGTGTGAAATACAGCTGATAAAGAACATTTCGGGAAAGGCTTGCTAGACAGTTATCTTTATTGGATTCGTTTGGTAACAAGTGTGGTTGTTAGTACCTTGTGCTAAGCAAAATGGAAGCTAACAAAACTGCGTTATTGCAAAAGTCTGCTTAAAATGATTTTCGAGCGAAGAAACACATTGAAACTATCTTTGCGAGTACAGTAGTGGTATCACTACATATGTAGTATAAAACAAAGTCGCCTTCTCTGTCCCTATATCCCTATGTTTGCTTAAATCTTTAAAACTACGCAACGGATTTTGATGCGGTTTTCTTTAATAGATAGAGTGATTCAAGAGGAACGTTTATGTGTATAATTTGTCGACATATTTTGCGGGCGAAGCCGCGGGCGGAAGCTAGTTCTGTATAAATCTCACCGTGAAAATGTAGGTGAGGTGAGTTCCGAGTGAGCTGTCAGTAGTGCCAATCCCCAGCATCACGAAATTACAGATCACTTCATTCGAGTTTTCACGATGTGATTTTTACAGAATCGACCGACTGCTCTCTTTCTAGCTGTGTCGGTAAGTAACTAATATTTAATTATAAATAAAAATATTAAAAAATATAATATTAAAAAGGGTATGTATATACATACAAAAGCATATGCTACAGACCACCAAGCTGTTCTATACATTTTTGGTCACGTGACTCGTCGAACACAATAATAGGTACAGCTACCAAAATAGAAAAGAGAAAAAATAAGAACAGCTGATTTTTTTTTAACGATTTCGGAGTTGGTTCCATTGTAAAAGTTGTTCAGTTTGGTGGTCTGTTACACCCTTTCGGTTACACCCTGTATATTAATTAAATTTAGATTACCAAGATCCATAAAATGTTTAGTTACACAAATACTTATGAAAAACTGTTGTTAGTAAAATACACATACCTACATATTATAATTAAATTGTAGTAGTTCTTAATTGCGATGGTGACTCAGGACCATAGATATTTTAATATTTCTGTGCTCAAGACTTATCGATTGGACCGCCATTTGAAGCTTTTCTATCAAATGAAATCTCCTGATTGAAGCAGCGGCCGAAAAGCGAGCCTATCCAATTCTGCTCTAGCATTTACTGTTGCATTTTCCAACGATACTCCAAAAACCACATTATTTCAACGTGCAAAACTCCTAATTCAGTTTTGAACGCTGTATGTTCATTATTCTAGCGTAAATGGCTCTCGTTGGTTGCAAGTTGATGCATAATCAGAGTTAGGGAGAGCACTTAGTGTTGCCAGCTGACATTATGCAGAGCTGAGGAAATTTTGGCATTACAATATAACCATTGTACTACATATTATTTTCGTACTTTCAAACTATATTTTTTGTTACTGAAATGCCAAAAAATGAATTTTCCTTTCTATCGTTCAAATAAATAAATTGCAAAACAGCTTACAGAAACATTATCTAATCTTCAGACAGAATTAACATCGTCTTACAAATTGTATACGAAAGAAAAACTGAAATTCAGTGTAAATATTCAGAGGATGGATGCTATTACGTTGACAAAGGTCCCCCTTCCCGGGTTAAATTCTTCATCACACTTTCTCTTATTGTCAAGTAGGTACAACTCTGAATTTCAGGAATTTCACTAATAAACTGTTGTCGGTTACCTTCGAAGGGGATTTTTTTATTTAATTTTGTTGTTTATCTCGTTCTATAGCTAACATTGTGTACAGAAGCCACCACATCAAGCTACCCCGTATCACATCCTTGTGTTTACTTTGTTTCGGTAAAGTAAATTGTGTTGGTACTAGTTTTATACGAGTACCTTAGTACCGAGTACCATTAGTGGGTACAATGTTATGGAACAAACGTTGTTGCTAATAAAATGGTTCCTCGTCCGGTGTGTGGCAAAGGAAAACGACATTGTTCTTTCTCTTTCTTATTTCGTGTGGTTAGTGACTAACCTGGTGTCAGAGTTTTAATGCTGCCGAGGGGCCTCTGACTTAGCTTCACATACTGAAACTTCACATTCAGAAATAACTCTCAGACATGCTGGGTGAGGAAACCCTCACGATGTTTTCCTTCATCATTCAAAATACTATTAATGATGTTGGATGGCTTTTGTACCAGTATCCGATTTTAAATGGTAGTTACATAAAACATTGTACACATGTTACATTTAAAATTATGTTACCAATTGTTTTTCCTAAGTTTTATTTTAGTATTCTGCCACTTTACTTTTTGAATAAATTATTTATTTATTATTATTGTTTTTGTTTTTTGTGGACTGTGCCTGCTTTTGACCTCTATCACGCCTGGTGGAAAGCGATAAATGAGGTCTATGATGGAGCCAGCGTGTTCAGAAGATACCTGTTAACTCTCGCTTTGAAAGCAGATGAGTTATATGTGGAAAGAAACACAGACGCAGGCAGAGAGTTCCACACTTAGGTTGTGGGTATAATAAATGTGGAGAAGAAGCGCTTAGTACTACCTACTGGTCGGGATACCAGCCAAGAGCGGACAGTACGGTGGAAAAGGGCGCTGGTGGGATCTACGTAATAATATTAGTTTGTGATATTCAGGTATAACAAACGATTGTTTAATCTAAATCCCGCAACACAACACATCTAGAAAACTTTTTTATTTTATCAAAAATTTCCCTTCGGACCGGGTGGTCGATGTTACGGGGAGAAGCTATTTTTCAATAAGGAAAATATAGATTTTTTGTGGAATAAACGGACGTATCTTTGTTTTACTTAGAAGCTTGATTTTTTCACAGCTTCAAGGAACTATAGACCTGAGTAGGTATATGATTTCAACTGGATATCTCCTCGCATTTTCGCGGAAGAGCTTCCAAGATCATTACATAAATGGTCTTGGTAGACAAACGGACGGCCGGACAACAAAGTGATCCTATAAGCGTTCCGTTTTTCCTCTTTAGTTACGGAACCCTAAAAATTGAGATGACTTTGAACTGATATTGATACCCTGGTAAAATATTGGTATATTACAGAGGTATCGATGTCAAAGCCTTAAAGAAAATGATTGGAAGGTTTCTTTAGATGTATCCTGGTATTGTAGTATTAAGAACGCTTGCGATGACAAAAAAGAAAAGGAAAATAAAAGTTTATTTGCGGCAAACAAGACGCAGTAAAACCAAACACAAACAGCAAGAGAAACAAGTGGAAGGAAAATATGCGTCACATGCGCGCATAACGGTCATCGCTCAGCATAATTTGACCCTATACGACGGTTGAGGACCTAAATAAAGCTTCAGAATTAAGTCAAAAGTAGACTGTAAAATACTTATATTGTGGTTCTAAAGACAATATAATGTTGGCAGTGAAGGAGAAGTATGCGCGTGCGTCGGTCATCGTTCGTCTTCAGTAGTGGAGTGATGTGCCGGCGGCCACCAGTGCACTGCTGTAGTGTCGTTTTTTTTTTATGTTATTGGCATCTCGCAGTTCAACCAAAGGGTTGTCTATTGCTTAACCGGGCTTGCCTGTGGCTGCTACAAAAGAATTGTAGCCTCCAGCCAGGGCTTAATAAAAACTAAACCTAACTTACAAAACTAAGCGACTACACGCCAAGGGCACCCCCTGCGGGGTTCGGACCTCGGCTTAGGGCGTCGCACAGACAGGTATTTGGCCCTAAAAGTCGGACAAAAATATTTTTTGCGTTTTATAGTATTATTAAAGTATTTCGTTCTATGTTGAGGCATAATAGAGTAAAAAAAAAGGCTCACATTATTCTTAACAAACTTTATTTCTAACTTTCATCATCTTCAGAGTCATTTTCAATACTAATATTGCAAATATCATTTTCCTCCAAAAGGTTCATGGTATCCGCTGAAAGAGGACTCTTTCTTTTATGTTTAGCGTTCCTCATTCCCGTCAGCAAGGGGTCTGATGTCAAGAGCAACCTATTTAAAACGTCTGTGTTGCGGGCTACTCTCGAAAATTTTAGTTAGTTAGTTTGTAGTTTAGCCGAAACGCTCGGATGTGCTTATTGCGGGCTTCTGCAGCTTCTTCAGACAGTAGCCCGATTGGCAGAATCGCCTCCTTTATCACGGCTGCCTCAACCATGACTCAACACCTTATGTAATGTCGGCGACATTGGATGAAACTTGTACAAAGAAACGTACAATTCAGCAGTTTCTTTGCAGTAAATTTCGAATGTTAATTTTTATCCCGCAGCACATGGTCTAGGATGACTTTTAATCGGTAGATTAAATTCTGGTCAATCCCAGTTATTTCTGCAGCTTTCTCGTATTCATCGAAAAATCGCCTGCTGGTATTTCCATCATTCGTGTTTCCAAAATAAACCTTTGGAATATCTACTAACAATCCTAGTTGTTCACGAAACTTGGTTTGGATTTATTATTTTCGTGTCTCCACTAGTTTCTTCTCTTCGGCAGTCAGGCGAGCCCTCCACTTCATGACTGGTAATGCTACATGTAGTACGCTCCCATGAAATATAATAATGATCGAAACAAAAGAATTGTTAACGTAAATAGGTACCGGCTTTTGGTAGCGATATGGTGCCCTTGAGCCATTCTTTGTTCGCTTCTAGGGATCTGGCTTTGGTATTGCGGGCAGCTGACCATTTCTGCTTGAATTGGTGACGTATAATTGACAACTTGTACTTTGCATCGGCAATGTTTGGGTCATCTTCAGAGTATTGACGGAGAAGTTCCAACTCCATAAATTCCAACTTTTCATTGAAAGTTGGAGCATTGGAGCGTTCCATGATAGTTAGTAAATCGTTTCTAGTTAATACACGCATCCCAGAAGAGCCTGGAAACACAATAAACTAATTTTCATAAAAAAAAACAACAAGTGGTTTTTTGAGTCCATGCAAAAAAAAATCTCAAAAATGGAGGGGTGCGTTAGGGTGGCTGTTTTCCGTATTTTAGAATACTATAGAGACTATTCTAAAACAAACCATATAAATTTTTACTTAGAAATGCTCAGAAATACTTTAAAACGCTTAAAGATTTTTTGAAATGCGTATTTTATAGGACTTTTTAAGAATTAGTTAGTAATGGATCTAAAGGTACGAAAACTCCCTCTTTTCATAACAAAACTAAATAAAATAATAAGTACATACCTGGTTGTGTAAGATCCATAGTAGAAATTCAAAAGAAATTGACTTTTTCACCACAAATTTAATATTTGAAAACAATGAAATTTGAGCGTATCGAATAATTACACGACCACGGCAAGCGAACGGTAATTTCCGACTGAGCTCATGCAGCGGGGAAAAGGCTCTAGCGCGTCGGGTTTACGCTATTGGTAGGAGGAGATACCATTGTATTTCGAGGAATAATAAAAAACGGCGTCTAACTAAAACAAAAAAAATGGATTTCGCCCGACTTTTAGGGCCAAATACCTCCGTCGCTGGGGGGGGACAGCAAGGGACAGCTGGATCGGGGGTTTTTAAAGCTACTGGCTCAGCGGCAACGCGTGCTGGCTCGAGCAAGGGTCGGGGGCTGTGGTGTCGTTCTGCGATTCGACCATATATACGGAGTCTCTTCATTCATAGCTTTGAACACCTAGCCTGGTGTATCCCGAGAATCAGGCCCGGCGCACATTGGCGGAGCGGCATGGGCAGGTATTTTTAGGCAACGAATAAAAAATAAACTAAACAGTATGGAAGTAAAGTATACATTTCAACTTTCGGGCCGGCGCCCATTGGCGGCACGGCAAGGCTAAGTATTTTAAGCGACGAATAAAAATTTAACTTAAATGTATGGAAATAAAGTTAACATTTCAAGGTTCGCCTAAAAATACCTTGCCATGCCATGCCGCCAATGGGCACAGGGCCTTACGGTGCAATTTTTACAGTTTCAATCAGGAATTAACTCATGTTGTCAATGCATATACAGGGTGGAATTTTGTAATGCCCCCTGAAGGGAAATTACCCTTAATACTGTAGTTGACAAATTTTACTCAAAGAAAACTTTCCTTTATTTTTGAACAGAAACAAAACTGCATTCAAAGATTTTCAAAAATTCGCTTGCCACACCCGGGAATTGAACCGACTAAAATCGGTAAAAATTACAGCCTGTACTTTTATTGCATCGATCGTTTCTTTGAGTAAAATTTGCTACTTACAGTATTAAGAGTACTTTCCCTCCAGGTGGCATTACAAAATTCCACCCTGTATACTACATGGCGCTACACTGGTGACATTAACTTAACACACATAATATACGTTTTCACATTTTCGTTTCATGAAGAGATTATATTTCCATAAAACGTTATTATTTACGGATTTATTTAAAACGGCTTATAAAATCTGTCGATTCCTGTGATTTCACTGTCATTCATAGTATTGAAACCGGAATATTAACAAAAACGTTTCTTGGAGTAGAAAATGAAGCGACAAAGTTGCTTTTATGACGAACCCTTTTTAAAGAGCGTAAAATTTTGTTACTACGTAGAAAAGTGGATTAATTTCCTGCACAAACAGATTTTTAAGCCTGGCATAAAACAGCCATTCCTTTAACACATTACCTAAGTTTAGCCTTCTTTTGTTTTAAAAAACCTAATATCATCAGATACAAATAATTAAAACAAACGACTTAAGTGCGAACAAACATAAAATCCTCCAGTGTTTTTTGTACAGATTTTATAATGAAGATCTTAGGGTAGTTTCTAAGGCTTCGCACAAACGGGCCACCGACAACCGCCACCGGTGGCTTGCTAGAATAGGGATAATGCCTAGACATCTATACTAATATTATAAAGAAGAAAGATTTGTATTTATGTTTGTAATGAATAACTCAAAAACTACTGTGCCGATTTCACCATTAGAAAGCTTAGTTTTCAGGCAGTAACATACTTTTTATTCCGGGAAAAATAACGGGTCCCGCGGGAAAGACCACGGGAGCGAAGCCGCGGGCAAAGTGCTAGTATTTGATAAAATACGAACATTCGCGGCTACCGGCTATTAGTGGTGGCCGCTAGAGGCGGTGTGGAGCGCGTCGGTGGCCCGTTTGCGCGAAGCCTATGGTTCGGTTCAATGATTCATTCATTTAAGGTACCGTGATGGACTCAACGCCCATCGTTGCTTTTGTATTTTTTTTCTCTTGGAGATCATGGTCTTAGCAAAGAAAAACATTCTTGACTTTTTTTGTAGAATTTGTAGGTTTTCTTTTGTTTTTTCTTGTGTTACTAAAATCTACAAGAAATGGAAACTTGGGCTTCGTATAATTAAATCGATAATTCTTTCATTCGGCATCAAGCCTTGTTTCCTCGTAAGGTTCGGCAGAGGTGCAGTTACAGGACACCCACATTTTCCTAGTTCTGTTTAAGGTCTTGATAATACATTGTGTTCTCTATACTGGTGAAATTATAAAAGTTTTTTGGCGCCGACTATACAGGGTGTAACCGAAAGTGTATATACATACAAAAGTATAAGCTACAGACCACCAAACTGAACAACTTTTACTATGGGTCCATCTCCAAAATCGCAAAAAAAACAGCTGTTTTATACATTTTTGGTGACGTAGCTCGTCGAAATGTAGGGAACAACTGATTTTTTTTTTCATGATACCCTTTTGGTTACACCCAGTTTAATTTAGTACCTGTAGAATAAAGACTTATTTCTCACAATTTACGCTATATATAAGTATAAAAACAATTAGTATAAACAAATACATATTTTAAAACAAACAAACTTAAAAACTACTGCACTCGTTGTGACGGCGCGTCCAGTTACGCTGCGAGGTGTCGCGTTTTTGATACATCGTGTGAAAAATGTTTTTCTGTACATAAAAACTTTTTCATTTTTATTTTTTTACACACTTGTATTATTTGCTGTACGGTTTACTCTTTCCACCACGTTTTATCTGTCCGTCAAGTGTCATCATAACATATACAGGGTGAATTTTTCAAGGGGGCGTGGATAGCCAAATAGCCGAAACTACGAAGAATAACGAAAAGTTTTCAAAGGAATCTCGTGCTCAATTTTGGTAAAAAATAGTACTGCAGCATTGGATTTAAAAAAAAAATATTTCTAGCCAAGAATCGTAATGTGGGTGAACTGAGCAGATCATTTCCCAGCAGAGCGCAAAAAAACATGAGTTCGCATGCGGCCGAGTTCTAGAGTTCCTGATACTTAAAAAAAATAGTTCTGGCGTTATGACCTGAAAAAAATTCTAATGAAAATATGCTCTGCTAACATCCGTTAGCAGTACCCGTAGATTTTGAAAAATAAAAACAGTCTCTATAATATTATTACACCAATCAATAGTGTAGCTAATAAAGATCGAATCCTGGGAACTCATTACGAACGGAAAACTCAAGGAAACTGTTGGATTCTAGTAAACTGTTTCTGGTTTGAATTATTCAAGTGGGCGTCACTTGAATAATTCGCCCTGTATATGTAAATAATATACTTCGGTGAATGCAAAAGTAAAAACAAGTTATTCCCTTATCGCCTTGAGTCACTGAATTATTTAGCGTCTGCTGTTTGGGGTTAAAAAGAGGGATTGCTTAAATATTTAAAAAAAACCTCTTCGAAGTGCTGTCAATCTAAATGCTACACGCTGTATTGTTAGTCTTCTTCTTTTTCATGTGGTTAGTGACTTAACTTAGTGTCAGAGTTTTTATGCTGCCCATGGGCCTCTGACTTAGCTTCACATGCTGTTGAGAAATATCTCTCAGACATGCCGGTTTCCTCACGATGTTTTCCTTCACCGTTTTTTAAGCAAGTGATAATTACACAATACGCACATAAATCCGAAAAATCACAGCCTTGGGACTCGGGACAGGAGTTGGTTGCATTTAGTGGAACTTGGTTTTAGTTATTTGGCTTAACTTATGTTAAATCATGATTATTACTTCCGGTCGGGCTAAGTGATAATAGGTTTTTTTATAAGGAGTTTCTCAGTAGCATCCCGGAGTCTCGATTTGTGCCGGGTTGATGGCGATAGACTCGCCCCCTATTAAATAGGATTGGAACATAAATAGCGAAATGTGAGTTCTGGCTAAAAAACTATTATTGGGACGTAGTCACATAAAAAACATTGTTTAAATCTATATTATTATGTATTTCTATAATTATGATAAAGCAACGATGTTAATATAAAAGTCATATTTTCTTTCAAACAAAAACCTAAACAGTCCTATTTAAACGTATTCCAATTAATTGGATATTTTGTGATGTAATTTACTTGATTGATATTTAACACCTATTCATCATTGCCAATAACTATGCATTCTATAATTGACAAGTTCCTTTTAGAACGCTTTTATTTTTGAGAGTAGGAACTTATCAAATGACTCCTCCCGCCCTAGGTGGAGCGGAAGGAAGTGTCAGAATCTTACCGACTAAAATCCATCCATGTTCCTTCCTTAGTCCTTTATTTTCCGGGGTAACCCTTTCGGACAATCCCACACTAATTTGACATATCTACCAAGTAATTTGTGTAAATGTTTATCTTTTGCATGTTTTTATTTGTAAGCCTCTTGGCATAACATAGCGACCCATAAACTCTGTATTCACTACCTTTGTTACACAAATAAAAAATGATTACGATTATGATTATTTTAATTTAATTTATTTATTTCAGATAATTATAATCCATATTTTGTTAGTATATATTAGCAACAATATTAGCTTACAAATGCTTTTATGATTATGATTTGAAAGTCGAATACCGAAGTTATTTTCTTACCAGCCTGCTACGAGAAAAGGTCGCCTCAAACAACAAACCTCTGTAGTACCTTCTATGGGTACATCTCATTACAGGCGTAATAATAATAATAATAATAATAATATCCTTGGACATTTCACACAACACCATATCGTCCCAAGCTAAGCAACCTAATGCTTGTGTTATGGTAACGAGATAGCTGATAAACTACTTATATACATTTTTTTTTTTGTAAATACATACATATTATAGATAGAAAAACACCCAGACTCGTAACAAATACTTGCAGGTCGTATAAATATTTGTTCCGTGCGGGAATCGAACCCGCGACATAGTGCGCAGCAGTCAATCGCTCAACCACTGCGCCAACCGTGTCGTCGTAATGCACTGTATATAGGCCAGAGCTGAAAATGGTAAAAAGTGAAAAAAAAAAATAGTAGGATAAAACCCATGGAAAAGGAAGAGAATATAATAAAAATGAAAGAAAAAATAATTTACGGGCGATCTGAGGTCGGGAAGTAGATTGGCGAGAGTTTTTAAAGGTAAAAATAAAGTATTTTCTCAAAGAAAAATAATTTATTTTCTTTCTCCTTTACCTACTAAGGCTTAAGTAACAATGTCACCATAACTTAATCGCGAGTCCTCGCAAACTTTTCCACGGGTAAATTAATAGGTTGTTACCGAGCCGTAGCTTTTAACTTTTATTCCTTTGGTAACCCGACTCGGCAAGTTTTAACGACGGAGGACTTTGCTATTATATCAGCGTCCTAAATAAAAAAAGCATTTGAATGGGAGATATAAAAAAATGTTAAAGAGGTTGCGATGGAAAAATTAAACCTCATTCTAATCTGTCAGTCACGGCAATTTTAATTGGACTTTATGAAGATGCTTTTGAAAATCAATTTCTATTTACCGGTAACAAATGCTTAATATTCCCATACGAATGCGTTGACAAGTGGCGTTCTTGACAATCCGAATCGCTGAGTTAACGAATTGTTCGATCAACAATTTTCGAAATCGAATCATTCATTCAGTCATTCTCCTGCTCTTATCCTAATTTATTTGGGGTCGGCGCAACATGATGTTTTCTTCCATCTCTATTAGTCGTCATCTCAGTAGTCACTCCCTTTTTAGCCATATCATCTTTCACACAACCCATCCATCGTTTCTTTGGTCTTCGTCTACTTTTATAGTCATCCACATTCATCTTAATTATGCCCTATACTTATTACCTAACCTCCTTATTAATAAACGTATTATATCAGGTGAATAGTTTCACAACGATTTCTCTCTTTCAGTCGTCAGAAATTTGACTTCTGAAAGAAGAAGACAAAGCGTTGTGCAACTATACAGACGCTGTACAACGTTTATTAGTAAGGGGATAAAATCTATCAATCTGCCTAGCCTTTTCCCAACTATGTTGGGGTCGGCTTCCAGTCTAACCGGATGCAGCTGAATACCAGTATTTTACTGCCTATCTGACCTACACAACCCAGTAACTAGGTAACACGATACCCCTTGGTAAGACTGGCTGTCAGACTTTCGGGCTTCTGACTACCCGTAACGACTGTCAAAGATATCTAAAGGTCACCCATCCACAGACCAACCCCGGCAAGCGTTGCTTATGCTGAAAGATCAATCCGTGCGGCTGTTATTACTTAGCCACGAGCTCCTCTTACTAGTAAGGGGATGAGTGTCTAAAATAATTCTTCCACTTGCCTACCTAGCTGCATTTAACCAGATACGAAGAACATACATTCCATGTTATTCTTTAATTCCGAAAGCCTTGGTCTTACATCTTAATAAACTCCAGACTACACTGAATCTTCACTAATATTTACCTAAAGCTGAGCTCAGACAGGACAAACATTTTGCTAAATATTTGAAGTCTGAACAAGGTTGTTAGTAGCTTGTGGCTAAGTAATAACAGTCGGGTTAATGGTCTCAGTTAAGCTACGCTAGCCTAGGTCGGCCGGGAGACCGTCTTTATACAGAGTTGATACGACAGAGGGGCTTTCCTTTAAACAGCTTATACTAGGGACCATTTTCAAGCTCTGTGCCAAAAATCAATTAAATAGGAGCAGTAGTTTAGTCGCAAATGTTTTTTTTAAGTTTTTGCCCCGTTTGAACACGATGTATCTTTCCTAACAGCACTCCGGCGCGCGCGCGTCGGTGCCGCTGCGTTACAAGGTCAGTTTTTATTTACAAAGGGTGGTTGCGTTTTACTCTGATTTGTAAGCTATTTAGTTTGTTTGAAAAAATAAAAACCTAATTTTTGGTGCTTTTTATTTTTATACCGTACCGAGTTAATACTAAACACGTATAGTATACGTAGTGTAATTTAATGCCCCTCTGTCATATCAAGTCTGTATACCTCCGTGCCTCGGAAAGCCGTTGGTCTCGGCTGTCAGTCGTGTATCTCTGACAGACATTACGGGTCATCAGGAGCTCGAAAGTCTAACCCCCAGCCTTATTTTCGTGTGATTAGTGACTAACCTGGTGGTAACCAGCGTTTTTATGCAGCCCTTGGGTCTGTGACTTAGCTCAGTGAAAAGAGAGAGAAAGAGAGAGAGAAAATTTGTGGTGTTACCGTCGGACTGCCAAGTCTTAGGTCTCGAGTTCGAACTCGATTTTACAGATTCATGTGCGTATTGTATAATTATCACCTGCTTAAAATGCGTGAAGGAAAAAATCGTGAAGAAACCAGCATGTCTGAGAGATATTTCTCAATAGAATGTGAAGTTAAGGCAGAGATCCATGGGCAGCATAAAAACTCTGACACCAATATACTCACTAACCACACGAAAAGAAGAAGGAGTGTCTGAAATCACCAACTTGTCTCGAGCAACCGTGGTGATCATTGCTCATACCTTCTCTGTATGAGAAGACGCATTTGGCCTGCAGTGTGACACTCATAAGCTAGTACATATTATAATAGCATTCCGCTGATGTCTTTCTTCTCCATACAAAACTACCTTTTGGAAGGAGCCACTATATAGAATCAGTTCAGTTGTTTTGTTCATTTTCTATTTCAAATTAATGATTTGACTTTGACTTTGACTTTGTCGTCTGTATCCAGCATTATTCAAATGTTCTACTTAATACCAAAAAGCAGATAGCGTGGCGAAGTGCGAAGGCTTTAGAATAACTTATGACATGTAATTTAGTAGACGAAATTTAGTAGATATCGTTTTGGTTGTAGAGCTATGAAGTTGTTGGCAAGATAGAAGGATAGTGAAACTTTTAGGTATATTTTAACTTCAACTTATAAAATATATACAGTGTGTTAGGTTAAACGAGAGACAATTTCAGGGGATACTATAAAAATGAACAACTTTGACTATGAAACTATACCTGAAATCATGAAAAAATCAACTGATCAGTACATTTATGTCCGCATAATTCGACAAAATGTATGGAAGAGCTCATTTTTTTTTATATTTCAAAGTTGGTCCCACGGTCAAGGTTGTTGATTTTCATGAGTATTATACAACCTAAAAGTATGTCCCTCGTTTAACCTAACACACTGTACAATACCTTGATTGATTTAATGCAAGGCCACGTTTCCTCACGATGTTATCCTTCACCGTCTTTTAAGCAAGCGATACTTATGCAATATGCACATAATTCCGAAAATTCAGAGGTGGCCTTGGGTCCGCAGACGAGACCTAAGACTTGGCTGTCCAGTAAGCGGGATTGTCCGAAGTAAGCGGGATTTTCCAAACATAAAAGGCTAAGGAAGGAGCATGGATGGGTTTTAGTCAGTAAGAGTCTAATAATAATACAGTGAAACTTGGTTAAGTGGGACCTGGATAAGTGAGAAACCTCCATAACTGGAACTCATGCTGAGGTACCCAACACTTTGGCACTGAATTGCCTCTGTTAGTGAGACGAAGCAAACCTCTATATCTGGGATTTGTTCCTTCCATTTTATCGTCATAGTTACCGACTGCGAGTGAATTTTATATGCATTTAACCTCTAAATAATAAAGATAAAAAATTATGTATAATATTTACATAATACTTTATTTTATTTAATACTCGCACCTCTATAACTGAAATAACCTGTATTCTGTCCTCTAAATGAGACAGATATTTATTTATACCTGGATATCTGAGACACTGGGTAAGTGGTATACCTCTATAAGTGAGACAAATTTGCAGGTCCCTTGATGTCTTACTTAACCAGGTTTCACTGTAATAATAATATCCTTGGACATTTCACACAACGCCATATCGTCCCAAGCTAAGCAACCTAATGCTTGTGTTATGGTAACGAGATGGCTGATAAACTACTTATATACATTTTTTTTTGTAAATACATACATATTATAGATAGAAAAACACCCAGACCCGTAACAAATACTTGCAGGTCGTACAAATATTTGTTCCGTGCGGGAATCGAACCCGAGACATGCTGCGCAGCAGTCAATCGCTCAACCGGTGCGCCAACCGTGTCGTCGATAGTCCTTTCCGCTCCACCCAGAGCGGAAGGGGTAATTTGATGATTTCCCACCCTCAAAAAAAAGACTTGGCAGTTCGACCGACACACTAGGCTATCACTGCTTCCTAAACACTTGACATAAAAAGTATTTTCTACTCTTCATTCTAGCACTCAATCTCAGTTCGACAGTCTTAAGCGCCCTCAGCAAAACGACCCTCACATTGACTTCTACGACATTTCGCAAGTATACACAAACTTGACATACAAAATCCCTTTTCGTCTGTTTAACTTTTAACTGTGTACTTAATAAAGTACCGAGCGCAAAACTCACATACTTATGTAAACAATTAAAATGGTACAGTGGGGGAAACAATGTTTATTCGTGCAAATAACGAGTAAAGGAGAAATCTCTTTGATGTTTGGAAGTCATTTCGTTAAAAGCTATGCTTTAAGTAGGCTTGGATTATCGTATGGTACGCGTAATGACTTATCAAGTTATACTTTCCCAGTATAAATGGACCTCCCATTATGTAGGGAGATCAAATTAATCTCTAATGATCTTTTCCATTTAGCTTAAGCAAATGGACCTGTTTAGTAATCTCCTGTACAAAAAACCGTGACGTTGACACTGTCTTATTATAAAAACGGTTTACACAGTTGATATGACAGAGGGGCCAATTAAATTACACTACGTGTACCGTGTTTAGTATTAATTCGATACGGTGTATAAAAATAAAAGCACCAAAAATATTTTTTTTCAAACCAACTAAATAGCTTACTAATCAGATTAAAATGAAACCACCAGCCTTTGTAAATAAAAACTGACTTTGTAACAAAGCGGCAACGACGCGCGCGCGCTGGGCGCGGGAAAGAAACATCGTGTCCTAACAAGGCAAAAAAACTTTTTTACAAAAAATAAAACCGAGTTCCAAAAAAAACACTACAAAGTGAAAAATAATTTTGATTTCGGTAGTCGGTGTCTTCGGTTTTGTATTTTAAATTTTATGGGACCATTTGGGAAGTATACCCTTTCCAACGAAAAAAGAATTTTTCAAATCGGTTGGCAAGCAACGGAGTTATGCGCGAACAAACATAAAAAAATATATATATATATACAGTCGAAACTCCTCCTTTTTTAGAAGTCGGTTAAAAACTTAAAAAATCATTTGCTCATCAAAACTACTGCTCCTATTTATGTGATTTTTGGGAACAGAGTTTTAAACTGCTTATACTACAGATAGGCAGTTTAAAGGAAAGCCCCTCTGTCGTTTCAATTCTGTATGTTACACAATTCTATTCCGCGTTAACGTGATGAATAAACCGGAACCGGATTATACTGTTTGAAGAATGAAAGAAAAAATCATCGGCAAAAACGTATTTGCTTCCAATTCAATTTTCACCGAACATCTGTTCTTTCACATAACAATCCGTAAAGCCGTAACTAAAACATGTACGGAAACCATATTTACGATTTGACCCGAGCGAACCCAAAAACAAAAGCTAATAAGCGAAATCACTGACTCTAGTAATTCTCAGCTCTATAATATTAAAGTCTTATCTTGGAACTAAAGGTCTTATTTACTGTCACTGGAAATCAGACTTTAAAATGCAAACAGCAGAGTTGATTTTGAATTGCGAATTAGATTTCAATAACATCCGATGGAAGTTTGATGTTTACAAATGATTCCGACTATCAGTTTCATGATCAGATGATGCAAATTGAAATGGAATGTTTGGGTCTTGAGTATATCTGCAGTTTATAACTTCAAAGATTTAGATCGATTTCGATCTCATCACCAGCCTATACATACTACATTGTGTTCACGGTTCAAATTCATATTGTCGTTCTATAATGTCTAGTAAGTTCAGACGTACCGCTGGGAATTAAACACACTAATAAAGGAGAAAGTTTGTGAGTGTGTTTGTATGTTTGTCACTGTTTAACGCAAAAACTACTGAACGTATCTGGGTGACATTTGGCACACATTTATTACACTTTTTCTTTTTTTTTTTTTAAGGCTGGGAAATCATCCAATGACTGCTCCCGCTCTGGGTGGAGGAAGGGAGTGTCAGACTCTTACTGACTAAAACCCTTCCATGTTCCTTCCGTAGCCCTTTATGTTCCGGGGTAGCGGTAACCCTTTCGGACAATCCCGCTTACCCGGCAGGCTTGGCCCTGGGGGGCCCCTTCATATGCTGACATCTCTTTGAGGCGCGCGTGGAACATATACGCGCCGTACAACACGGGTCTGGTGCTGATCGGACACTTATAACCTGGATTAACACATAATGTACTATATATCCCGGTAGTAGGATCTCGTGGGATAATTTCAGGCTCCAAACAAGCGTAGCCACTGGCAGAAGCAAGTAACTCATAATTTTATAATTTTTAACTTGTCAAAGCCTTAATAATCCTTTGACAGCCAGTTTTTCGATCAAAAAGATCCCGAACGTCTCAATTTTCCAATACATTTCCTCCTGACACTAACATGACTTGAAACGTCGAGGTACCAGGCTAGCAGAACAAGTCAGGCGTTCGCACCTAAATTACATAAGAAACAACTGCCAAGCAGATAAGAAGTCAATTTACAACCCTTTTTACTCCGGATAAAGGGATGAAATAGCACCCCGGTAAAACCCAGGGATTTTGATAAATTAGCCTTAAAGACCTAATTTATGATAACGTTGCCTTAAAATATTTTTTTCATGATTTTCGGAAGGAAGTACCTGAATATTACACGTTGTATTTTGTTATCAGAAATATCAAATTGAGGAAAAAGTATGCGGTTGGCTTTCAGTATGTTTTTTTGGTGAATTTTTTCTTCATTCACAATTCTTGTAATTCCTTCATTATCTGTGTTCAATAAATGTGTCAGTCTCAAACAAATTACATTTATCTAAAACAAATACTTGTTGGTCTGGTTCAGCGTGGGAATTGAACCCGTGATCCGTAGCAGACTTTCTACTCGTTGAACATTATGCCATACATTGCGCCTTTCCCATGGGTGTAGGCAGAAACTACATTAACCCCTCAAATGTGTATGAACCCCATAGGTTCATAAGAAAAATTCTCTCGAAACGACAATTAATATAACCGTATAAATCGTTAATCACTTATAAGCAAACGGCTTCTAATAGGCGACATCTCAGCTACGATCTTTACATACTCGTTTATGATCACACATCTGCGTGATAATTACGTAACACACTTACCTACAGCAAAAATGTCTTACATTTTGACAGTTTAACAACATTCATCGCGTTGTTTACTTTATTGAGCAGACAATTTTTTCTAACATAAGAAGCAATGGAATAGGTAACAATATCATTCAAAATTGTTCGAATTGTGTTGTGTATAAACGCAGTTAAGATACTGGTCACACATACACGCCGGTTGCGAGTACTACCCCGTTACGTTCTGTTGGATTGTAAAACAAAAAGTCACTAAAAAGTAAAGGATAAAGCCCATAACTCACTTACAAACTAAATAATAACCGTAACTAACAAAGTTACCAAAACGCTCCCTTAGTTAAACAGACACTTTATTACAAAGTACAAAAAAGCCCCGTCCAAGGAGGTAACTCGTGAAACGGTAACTTAACAGAATTTCCTGGCGTTTGAAGAATGGCCTCTAAAGACTTAATTTATTACCGGCCTTTACCACAAATACACTTTTTTAGGGTTCCGTACACAAAAGGTGAAAACAGGTTACAACTCGACCTGGATGCTCTAACAAGGTGGTGTCACGATGCTGGCTTAGTACTTAATGCAAGCAAAACTAAACTACTGGTTATTAAATCTCCATACATTAGAAAACTGCCCTTTCGGAACTTAATAGCCCACGACCATGACTGCTTGCATACGGTCAACGCGATTAATTGTAATTGTCCACAAATAGATGTTGTCAGTAAACAAACATATCTTGGAGTAATTATAGACAGTAAGTTCAACTGGAGTTGTCACATAGAACGTGTTTGCGATAAACTTCGGCAATTTCTCGCTATTATGACCATATTAAAAAACCGCCTGCCTTTCAAAGTGAAGATAATGCTTTATTACGCAATGGCTGAATCTTACATCCAGTATGGCCTTAGTAGTTATGGTCGTACTTATAAAACCTACCTTGATAGTATTTTTAAACTTCAACTTCGAATTTTAAAAACCTTAGTATCTCCTAAAATTAGAAACCAATTTCACGACGATATAAATGGCCTCTTTAAACACTGTAATGTCCTACCAGTTCATATACAAAAACAATTTTTGTTACTAAAAGAACAATTTTTCAATGAATCCCTTCAATGAATCCCTAAGAAACAAAATCGAACATCCTGTATGCACTCGGGCAGTTTCTGAGAATAGGCTTCGTACACAGTGCGCCAACAATACGTATGGCGAGCGAACTACCGGTTACATTATACCGAGACTTATTAACGGTCTACCCTCAGAACTAAACAAATGTATTACACATAAAAATGTCAAATGTAAACTAAAACAATATTTTTTAAGTATTTTATAGGGATGACTGTAACTGGAGAACGGAACTGAATATTATATTAATTGTATCGGCAATAACGCGTACTAAAATGCATCATTGTATGTATATTAAGATAGAAAAAGTGTAAATGTATTGTAATGTAATGAGTTCATGATAGCACAAGTTTAAACCTTAGTGGTTTTTGGTTGCTATTTAATTTGAATCCTATGATAATTTGTATAAATGATAAATAAAAAAAAATAAAAAAATAAAAAGGTGCCTTACAAATAAGCCTTCATCGGTATTCTATATGTCTATCAGTCTGTCAAAGAGCTGTTTCAAACACTCACGTCTTCTTCCTATGGGAGTAAGCCGAAACTACAGAACCCACCTGCTACGACCCTTAGATACTCCAGTTACTGTTAACCGTAATATATACATGGTGTAACCGAAAGGGTATATACATACAAAAGCATATGCTACAGACCACCAAGCTGTTCTATACATTTTTGGTCACGTGACTCGTCGAAATGTAATTTTACATTTTAATGTTGTTGAATGTGATTTTTTTTTCACGATTTCGGAGTTGGTCCCTTTGTAAAAGTTGTTCAGTTTGGTGGTTACACTCTTTCGGTTACATGTATATTCATTAAATTTAGATTACCAAGATCCATAAAATTGTTAGTAACACAAATACTTATGAAAAACTAATGTTAGTAATGACATTTAAACTAAAAACAATGAATAAGTAGGCCGTTTTAATTTCACAGAACACGTAAGTACATCCGTCATAATAAGTAATAGAAAGTTTATCAGGTCTTTTCTTGTATAGAACTGAAGATCCGGCGACGGTTTAACTCATGAGTTTGGCTTATCATGAACTAGCTTCTGCCCGCGGCTTCGCCCGCGTGGATGACGGAAATTGCATGTTATTATACATATAAACCTTCCTCTTGAATCACTCTATCTATTAAAAAAAACCGCATCAAAATCCGTTGCGTAGTTTTAAAGATTTAAGCATACATAAGGATATAGGGACAGAGAAAGCGACTTTGTTTTATACTATGTAGTGATGCCTTCAAGGAACCTCGAACGAGTACACTTTTCACTCCACTGTTGGACATAGGCCTCTCCAGATTCGCGGCATTCATTCGTTCTCGTCCACAACTCTCATCCAGCTGCAGTATACGTTTACAACCGTTTATATCGAACACATTTGTAAGTGGTACGAAACTTCCACAGAACCCTTGGTGCACGAGTCCGATTCGCACTTGGCCACATTTTTTATCCTCCCATAAAAAAGGCGAGAGCAAAGAGCGGTAGGTATTCCAATGTGAGATAATTTTGAATTTCGAAAAGAAACAAGCTGTATCCAAAGTTATGGGATGGAGTTAATTAAACACGGGGTAGAAATAAAGGCTCCTTCAGACAGGTGCGACGTGATTCTGACGACACGGTTTGGCACCGTGGTTGAACGATTGACTGCTGCGCAACATGTCGCGGGTTCCATTCCCGCACGGAACAAATATTTGTGCGACCTACAAGTATTTGTTCCGGGACTGGGTGTTTTTCTGGATGTTTTTCTATCTATAATATTATGTATGTATTTACAAAAAAAAAAACAATTTACATAAGTAGTTTATTAGCCATCTCGTTACCACAACACAAGCATTCGGTTGCTTAGCTTTGGACTTTGAAATGTCCAAGGATATTTTTATTATTATCAAGTTTTTCTTGAAAGTGTTCTACTAGACGTACGCTGACTCTTTGAGCCTGTCTGTGTGTCCCTTAAAGGTTCGTTTCTCATCAATGAGGTACGTTTGAGTTATTTATAACATTGGATTACGGTATTTTTGGATAGGTACCTAATTTTACCCGGATGGATTTCATGTGAGGGCAAACATTGTTATAATGAGGTCAACGGACACCTTGTTAGAGATTTTGTCTGTAGAACAACACACATTATACGTATGTACAGTATATTATATGTATGTATAAATACAGTCGCCATCACATCAAGTTACCATAAACTTTCAAATGTTCTCAATCGATTTTGAGCTTAACGTTCAACGTTTTAAGGTTTAAAATCATTTGGATAAATTTTATAGTTTGGTATAACTATAACATTTGATGCCCATCTCAAGGAAGTGCATAAAATAATTAGTCCACCATCTTGGGCAGTTCGCCATCTTGGATTTAGAATGACGTCACTTACCTAACAATACATTGTTATCAAAATTACACGTGTATGCAGAGTTTCAGCTCAATTGGTTGAGGATAACTGCTTCAAAATTTAGTTGCAACATTTAACCCAAAAAAAACACATACATACATTACAAGTTGAATAAAAGCTTGTATAAATACCCTCACCCATTCAGGTAAACCCACAGAAGATACAAAAGGTATAATTCCGTATTTAACATATTCATTTATATGCCACGTTGCGTATGTATACTCTAACGTATTGCCTCAATTTTACTTTCGACGTGAGAAGCGTACTAATATTGTTAACTTTGCGAAGGGATTTGGCGTCAGAGTATGGAATAGACAAACTACAAAGGTTGCTAAATGATAGTACCTTTCGGATGCGTGTAGCGGAGAATCAGTTACTGCGGCATAATTTCGTGTGGTAAAACAGGTCAGATAGGCAGTCGCTCCATGTAAAATACTGGTATTCAACATCCGACCCTAACATAGTTGGGAAAAGGCTAGGCCGATGATGATGAGAAACAAATGCTAAGTATGTGGATTTAATATAACATAACATCACACCTCTTATCCTGTAAGGGTTAGGCAGAGGTGCATTTATAGTACGTACACCCTTTTTTTTTTTTAAGGCTGGGAAATCATCTAATGACTGCTCCCGCTCTGGGTGGAGCGAAAGGGAGTGTTAGACTCTTACTGACTAAAACCCATCCATGTTCCTTCCGTAGCCCTTTATGTTACGGGGTAGCGGTAACCCTTTCGGACAATCCCGCTTACCCGGCAGGCTTGGCCCTGAGGGGCCCCTTCATATGCTGACATCTCTTTGAGGCGCGCGTGGAACATATACGCGCCGTACGGCACGGGTCTGGTGCGAATCGGACGGTGAGTCACCCATTACTCACCGTCCGCAGGCCCGCGCCTACGGTGGCCGGGAGTCGTCACGTGGCTCCCGACGCCCGGGGCGTCTCCTGCGGCGGCTGGGCCGGGAGGACCTTTCTCACTCCCATCCCGCCACCTCCTTCGCGAGCATAACTTTTTCGCAGAAGGAGAGTAGGTACACCCTCATTTTACATATGTTTAAGTCGCATGTAATAGGGGCGACTCTAATGCCATCAACCGGGCACAAACCCAGTCTCCGGGCTGCTACTGAGAAATTCTTAATGGTAAAACTCAGTAACACTTTGAATGTGTGTGTTTTAAAGTAGAAGTGAGATTTTATGTTTCTGCAGCAAAAAACCATGTTCAGCGGTTGATAATTTAAATAACAATTGCTTGCTGCACATACAGTTAACAACAAAGTGTACTACAAGCCGAAAATATAACATAAATTACCACAAAACTTCATGCAAACATTATAATATATAGATTTACTGCTATATATAAATATGTCAACATACGGCTTCTGAGCAATATAATATCTAAATACAATATAAGTATTTATAGGTGTTTTAAATATATCGCAATTTGCTAATTCCACAGGTTTAAAATGAAAGCTTTCACAGTTTTCCGAATATTACACCGCTTACAAGTTTTTACCTGCACTATTTAATAATGTTTAACGGCAATGCATGGCTTGTCTTATTCATACCCTAAAGTCTATTCTGATAAGTTCCCTATGGGAGTTGAAGAGAAGTTTGATCAATGCACCCCTATTGTTAGGCTTTTAGTGAGATTGGAACGAAACAGAGAACAGATATCGGCCTTCGATCGAAAGTTTCGGCACACAGGTTTTTATTTAAATCGAGATTTTGAAATCCAAAAGTTAAGCATAAGGAAGTTGTTCTTCGGCGGGATTGTCCAAAAGGGTTACCCCGGAACACTAAGGGCTAAGGACGGAACATGAGTGGGTTTTTGTCAGTAAAAGCCTGACACTCCCTTCCACTCCACCTAGAGTTGGTTTCAATGATCCTCATTTGATGATTTCCCACATCCAAAAAAAAGTAAGCTGTTGTAGGTGTGTTTGATAAACCAAAGAAAGAATTATCAGTCCACTTTTTTAACCCAATCATACATGGAGAGAGAGACCATTCTGAACAGATAAACTTATCATCATCATTCTCCTGCCCTTATCCCAATTTATTTGGGGTCGGCGCAACATGTCTTCTTCTTCCATACTTCTCTATTAGTCGTCATCTCGGTAGTCACTCCCTTTCTAGCCATATCATCTTTCACACAATCCATCCATCGTTTCTTTGGTCTCCCTCTACTTGTATAGCCACCCACATTCATACTCACAACTTTCCTGACAACATTTCCCAAACTACGAAAATTAATTCTGACTAACAGATTTCATTAAACACAATCTTATTCGTTTTCCGTTCGACATGATAGTGTGTCGTAAGTAGGCGCTTATGCATATCAGTGAAGGCTGTAGATAAAACTTTTATTTACTTTTAAATACAGTCGTGAGATGATCAAAAACGGGCGTTACCTGGAAAACTTTCTGGTAGTTTTGAAAAGCTAAATGAAAACTATAACTGACGAATTTTGACTAATAATACTGATCACAAACTTAAAAGGCACTAGGAAGAGCCCATATTCAAAACCAAACATTATATTAAACTAGCTGCTGCCAGCGGCTTTGCCCGTGTGGATGTTGGAACGAACAGACGCCAGCACATCAAGCTATCCCTAACTGTCAAATTTTCTCAATTAAAAATGAACCTTATGACTTTGCAATAAAGTTGAAATACTATCAAAGAAATTTGACAGATTGTGGTAACTTGATGTGCTGGCGTCTGTACTTCCGGGATAAAACGTCTTATGTGTTAATCCAGGTCATAAAGTACCTACCTCAGTGTCAAGTTTCATCCAGATCCGTTTAGACATGAGCGTGAAGGATGGACAAACATACAAATACACACACTCACTCACAAACTTTCGCGTTTATAATATTAGTATGATAAGTTAGGGAAAAATTATGATGCCTACCAAATGCATGAACTTTCTCAAAACTGTTGATAACTCTATTAAGGTGAAAGCCACAGGGTAGACTGCAAGCGGGATTGTCGGAAAGGGTTACCGCTACCGCGGAACACAAAGAGCTAAGGAAGGAATGTGGATGGGTTTTAGTCAGTAAGTGTCTGACACTCCCTTACGCTCCACCCAGAGCGTGATATCATCAATACAACCCTCTACGTTCATAATCAACCTGTGGAAGTATTATGTCATTAAATCATGATATTTGAGATCATTTCTAACTCAAAGAGTTACAACCAAGTGTACTACATGTTAACAAATAAATAAATAAAATTCGTGGTACAATTGATTTCGACGTGCTGTTTTTGCTTTTTAATTTTGCCACCTCTCGTATCTTTTCCGCTCACGTCGCCATATTGGAAAAATGGCGCCCAAAAATAGTTTTCTGACAATAACTCCTTTCCGATTCACGCTATACTTAATAAAAATAATTTTGTAATAATATGATTTAACTGGAAATATTTTCCCAAAATTTTATATAGCAACCCTTTTTTCGATAATACGTTTTTTTTTTCTGAAATTTGCCCATAAGAACGAAGCCGAGAGTGTTATGATCGCACACGCGTTACATGCGACGTTTTTCAACACACTTACCTACGCGGTAAAAAACAGATTTTCCAATAATTTAATATTATGTAGAAACCATTTAGTTTCTAAAATCCGTACATTTATTTCTGAAAACTTTGCCCTAGCAATGACTTTAACGGGCGTGTGACCAGACGTTCTTATGTCCTGAATCTGTTATTATCTATGTATCATCTGATACGGTCAACTTTCATCCTTCAGGGAGACTGGCAAAGTTTTATTGTTTCGCCTTAGGGTATTTGCTTTTGGCTGCGACCTTAGCAAAGGATGGAGCGGACATGGCATCAAGAAATAACGCATCTGTTGCCCGACCTCTTAACTGAGACCGTTCTTGAGGTAGCTGCGCGGTGCGGGAGGGGTTTTTAATTGAGTGTGGGAAATTATTCAATGACTTCTCCCGCTCTGGGTGGAGCGGAAGGGAGTGTCAGACTCTTACTGACTAAACCCCATCCATGTTCCTTCCTTAGCCCTTTGTGGTCTGGGGTAGCGGTAACCCTTTCGGACAATCCCGCTTACCTGGCAGGCTCGGCTCGGATTCGTCAACTTGTGTCAACTGTCACCCCTTCCGCACCTTTTTTTTTTTTTTTTTTGATCCGGCGGGAAAATCCTCATGGATGTCCCCCGCCCCGGGGAGGGCGGAGGGGTCTGTCAGACTCTTACTGACTAAAAACCACCCCGGGTGTTCCCTCTCACACCTTCGCCGGGGGTCGCGGGAATCAAAAAGAATTCTTCCGCAACCCCCGTGGTGCCGGCCCGCTGCAGCGGGCCTCGTCTCGGCCGAGCGGGAGTGAGGTGTACGACACTCCCCTCGTACCGTCTTGGAGGGGCGCGCGTGGAACACTACGCGCCGCCGCCTCGGGTCCAGATGTTGTTGTGGGGGGCGACGGACTAGCCCCGCGTCCGTCGCCCCTGGACCCATTTAGGGGGGCTGGAAGAGGGCATTGTCTGCCCTCCTCCGACGCCCGGTGCGCCTGCTGCGGGCCGGGTTGAGGGAGGTGATCTCCCGCTCCCGCTCCGCAGCCTCCTTCTGCGAAATGACTTGCTCGCAGAAGGATACCACCGCGTCCCAGGCCTGTTCACTGCCGACCATGGCGTTCACTACGGCCGGCAGCGACAGGTCACTGCCTACTTCAGAGATGAGGGCACGGCGCGGCTCCAGCCATGCGGCACATTCTGCCAGCGTATGCCGTGCCGTGTCCTCCCGACAGTCGACGCAGTGGTGACACCGAGCGTCTGGCTCCCTGGTTATGCGACACAGGAACTTCCCGAAGCAACCATGCCCCGAGAGAACCTGTGTCGCCCGAAATGTCAGGGAGCCGTGCCTTCTTCCGAGCCACTCGCTGAGCACCGGTCGGATTGCCTCGATGGTGTTGAGGCCGGCGGTAGGGCGTGAGAGCCTGTCCCGCCAGTCCGCCACCAGGACCTCGTGGAGCTGAGACCGACGCAGCTCCAATTGTTGCTGCATCGGTCGTTCGCCCCGCGCCCACACTTCCTCGCGCCACCGGAACAGTGACGCGAGGACCTTCGCCTCCAGGTCCCAGGGCGGGGATCCGGCCAGTGCGCATGCCGCCTCGTAGGAGATCGTGCGATATCCCCTTACGACTCTGACGGCCATAGCTCTCTGTGGCTTTCGCAAGACAGAGATACCTCCTTCCGCACCTCAGTTAAGCGGTCGGACTATAGATGCGATTATTTTAAATAATGAGCCTAGCTGAGCCTTGGCTCTCTTAATTAAGATTTTGTATGTTAAATGAAGACTTTTAACTGTCTGTCAGTCTCACACACGTATTTTATGTTCTGTTATTTTTAGCTGTAACTCAAACATATTTTTTTTTTGTAGGTATTATCTATACATATAATAAAACAGTAAAAAAACTGTGTCTGTACATTGAATATATTAAAAAAATAATAATTGAGGGGGGTTTAGAAACAGTAATAGAGCATGAATACAAAAAAAAAAAAATTGTCTGTTTGTCTGTATGTCTGTTTGTCTGTTTGTCTGTATGTCTGTTTGTCTGTTTGTCTGTTTGTTTGTACACGCTAATCTTCGGAACTACTGGACGGATTGTCATGATTTTTTTTTTGTTGTACAGGTATTAAGTCTGGGCAACATATAGGCTATAATTTATCTTGGAAACTTGAACACCTGATGCAGAACCGCAACAGACCAGCTAAACTATAAGAGATACAAATATGATACCTTGGCAAAAATTGTTCCACGTGATTAAAATTTTCTGCTGAGAGAATAAATTTGAAGATCTGGAACACCTGATGGGGAACTCCAAGAGCCCAGCTACACTGTAACATATATCGGAATGACGTCTTCGCAAAAGTTGTTCGGTCTGATGGGCATTTCCTGTTGACTTATAAAAATCGAAGATCTGGAACACCTGTTGTGGAACTCCAAGAGCCTAGCTACACTATAACATTATATAGGAATGACGTCTTAGCAAAAGTTGTTCGGTCTGATGGGCATTTCCTGTTGACTTATAAAAATCGAAGATCTGGAACACCTGTTGTGGAACTCCAAGAGCCTAGCTACACCATAACACATATAAGAATGACGTCTTAGCGAAAGTTGTTCAGCCTGATGAGCACTCTCTGTTGATGTATAAAAATTGAAGATCTGGAACACCTGTTGTGGAACTCCAAGAGCCTAGCTACACCATAACACATATAGGAATAACGTCTTAGCACAAGTTGTTCAATCTGATGAGCACTCTCTGTTGACTTATAAAAATCTTAGATCTGGAACACCTGTTGTGGAACTCCAAGAGCCTAGCTACAACATAACACATATAGGAATGACGTCTTTGACGTCTTTGTTGTTCAATATGATGGGCATTTCCTGTTGACTTATAAAAATCGAAGATCAGAAACATCTGATGTGGAAATCAAAGCTATCACTAATTTTACTGTGTAATTATAAAATAACATAAACTGGGAGTACCTGCACGCGGTGAAGGCGGTAACAGTTTAGGACTGAATTTCGATGACGATGGTATATCATTGAAAATTTGACTCTACTGGCCAAAACTCCTATTTATTTTTTTATTTTATCGTATGAATATGCCTTCGGGCTTATGTTGTTTGAGTGTTTAATTTCCTTTTCCATTTATCTTCGTGACACTGTAGCCTACCCGGTAACGCAGGGGAGCAGTCATTTTAATTTAGATTTTTATTGATCAGGTATCTTCACAATAAAACTATGACCATGCCTAGAAAGAGGTCAAATCTTTCCCAATGTTCCAAGAGAGCTAAAAGATTGAGGATCATAAGATCCCAAGAATCTACCGAAGAGCGTCAGGAGAGACTTGATGTTGTTCGAGAACATTAGGCTGCAACTCGCTCCGTGGAAACCTCTTCGGGTCGCGAAACACGCCTGCGTTCTCAGCGTATTCATTAGGTCTCTAGAGACCAGTGAAGAATATGATGCGCGACTGACCGCTGATCGTGAACGTCATGTATTGTCTCGCGAGTCAGAGACGTTCACGGAAAGAGAATTACGCTTGAGTTCCAAGCGTATCTACGCATCGACTTCTAGGTCTCTAGAGGAGGAATATAATAATGCGGTTACCAAAATGAAAACGATGACAAATGGACTGTATGTTTTGGTGGTTGTTGGAATGAAATAAAACTAAAGCTCAGTGTGATAAAAGATTTAAATGGGAAAAATGATAAAAAATAACATAAATGGCGGCCCGTTGTCGCTGGCATAAGCAACAGGGTCCGCGTACGAAGTCGCGGGCAGAAGCTAGTTATTTAAAAAAAAACATGATTTTGTATGTTGTGTAAAAAAATTGTGACGCCTTTGTCTGTAGTCACACTTGGGGACAGTCAACATCACGTCCAAGGTATTATATTTTGGCTTCGACAGATCCTTCATTTAAGTTATTGACTGCCATGCAGTAGACACAATAAAAATACTATCGTTCGCGGTCACTCGGAGACAAATTTGGCGTCTTTTTTTTTGAGTGTGGTAAATAATCGAATTACACCTTCCGCTCTAGGTGGAGCGGAAGTGAATGTCAGACTCTTACTGACTAAAACCCATTCATTTTCCTTCCTTAGCTCTTTATGTTCCGGGATAGTGGTAACTCTATCGGACAATCCAAGCGGTCGGGCTATAGATGCGTTATTTCTTGAGACTATTCTAAATTATAACAAACTAGCTTCCACCCGCGACTTCGCCTGCAAAATATGTCGACAATTATACACATAAACATTCCTCTTGAATCACTCTATCTATTAAAAAAACGCATCAAAATCCGTTGCGTAGTTTTAAAGATTTAAGCATACGTAGGGATATAGGGACAGAGAAAGCGACTTTGTTTTATACTATGTAGTGAAGTTGCATGATTTTAGTAAAGAAATTCGCTGGTAAGGTCTTTGTGTGTAATCAATTACGTCCAAGGTATTACATATATTTTGACTTCGACAGTTCCTTTATTTAAACCATTGACTGCCACGCAGTAGACACAATAGAAAAACTATTGTTCGCGGTCACACGGAAACTGCGTTGGCGTCTAACGTGTAAAGCTAAGAGAGAGAAAAAAAAAAAAAGATAGTAGCTATTTCTGCTGCAAATACTGATACACAACACATCCAATTAATTTAAAAAAAGACCCTGTATTTAAACTAAATAACACTCATATTCACAAAGAGAATAATAGCCTTCTCTCGATACCAAAAAAATGTAGCAAAAAGTTCAATCGCCCGCATTCAGAGTTAACTACCGACGCGACTGCTGATTGCAAATGAAAGCGGACAAATTGATCACTTACTGGAAAGCTATCGAATAAATCGCCACTATATAATAATTGTTATGGTTATGGCCGATATTTGTAACACAGTCGAAATTAAATGAATTGTTTATTACTGTAAATAGGTCAAAGTCAAAGTCAAAGTCAAAGCATTTTATTTGTTAAACATAGGTCATATCATAGGTACATGGTATAAAATTTGTATTGTATCACTATGTTTTACCTTGCGAGGCGTACAAATTCGGCGTAAAAACTAAATAAAACTATTTCATGCAAGTATTTGTAAACAAGATAGTCATAATAAGTAGATCGGACATTTTTTATTTTATGCTTCTATCATCTAAAAACTCATTGATAGAGTAGTAAGCCTTTTCAATTAGGAATTTCTTGAGTTGTGATTTAAAACACTTTATGTTGGTCATGCTTTTTAAAGTATTTGGTAATTTATTATAAATCTTTGGACCCATGGCGAGACAACTCTTTGAGAAAAGTGCAGTTTTGTGTTTTTTTGATTTTAATGTGCTTTGGTGACGTCTAGTATTAAGTTTTTCAAATTTAGACAGATTCTCCTTAACAAATATTGAAATTTCATAAATATAGAGAGATGGAAGCGTAAGTATTTTTAAACTAATGAAAAATGGTTTGCAACTTTCGGTGGTTTTTAAAAAACATACGGCTCGAAGACATTGTTTTTGGGCTTTAAATGCCATTTCTCTGTTGGTAGAGTTGCCCCAAAATATTATGCCGTAACGAAGAGTTGAGGAGACATATGCATGATATGCAGTAAGGACAGTATTACGATTTGCAACCTTATTCAAATTGTGTAAAGCATAGCAAAATTGATGAATTTTTTTTATCATTTTCTCGATATGTGTTTTCCATGTCATGTTTTCGTCTAACCAAATACCTAGAAATTTGGTTTGTTCCGTTTTAACAATCTTGTTTTGGTCATAATTAATGTCAAGAATTTTAGGATTAGTTCTTTGCTTAAATGTCATTATTTGAGTTTTATTAAAATTGATCTGTAAATTGTTATTATTTAGCCATTGAATTATTAGACTTAAGCTACTGTTTATGTCATTTTCATATGAATAACTATTTTTACCGGAAAATACTATAGTGCAATCATCAGCAAATAAGGTCATAGGTTGTGGTATGGTTTTCGGAAGGTCATTAATATAACATAAAAATAATAAAGGGCCAAGCACACTTCCCTGAGGGACACCATAGTAAATATGTCTCTCTCTCGATTGGTAATTAATTTCAGTTTTAGTTTGAACATCGACTGCTGAAATACTAGTTACCTGTTTTCTGCCAGTAAGGTACGACTTTATTAAGTTTAAGACTTTGCCCCTAATACCATATTTATACAGCTTATTTAGAAGGATTCCGTGGTCAACGAAATCGAAAGCCTTAGTCATATCCATAAATAAAGCTGTTACAGGTATTTTTTGGTCCATATTTGTAACTATTTCATTAATCAATTTATAAATGGCCATATTTATGTTTTTACACTTTCTAAAACCATACTGCTCTTTAGTTAGAATGCCATTTTTTTCAAGAAATATGTATATACTGTTATAAATAACCTTTTCAATTATTTTGGAAAATATTGAAAGAAGAGCAATGGGTCTGTAGTTTTGTATATTTTGAGGATCATCCTTTTTATGTAGTGGTTTTATTACGGACAGTTTTAAGTTTTCGGGAAAAACACCATGTTCAATACATAGGTTAGTAATAAAGCTAAAAACCGGTGAAATTTCAACAGCTACGCTTTTTATTATCTTAGTCTCAATGTCGTCAAAGCCAGAGCTATTCGTATTTTTCAGAGTCGTAATTATTTTATAAATGTCAATTGGTGCTGTGGGTGATAAGAATAATGAATTCATGTTTGAATTTGTTACTGTTATTTTATGGTCAGAATTGTTTGTTGGCTGTATTTGGTCAATAAAATGATTATTAAATAGTTCTACAATGTCAGTTGGATTTGTTACGTATTTATTGTCAATAAGGAGTTTATAAGGACTGTTCCTTGGAATGTTATTTTTTGATGAGTTTATAACCCTCCAGGTTGCTTTAGTTTTATTTACAGCGTTATTGATAAAATGGCTATTTTGCGATTTTTGGGTCAATTTGATAATTGTTTTTAAACGTTTGGAATAGGAATTATATTTTTGTTTATTGACTACATTTGGATGCCGCCTGAAAGTCCATAGCATCTCACGTTTACGTTTAGAGCACAGTTTAATGCCTTTTGTGATCCATTTCTGTGGTTTAGTGGTTACATTTTTTATTTTCTTTAAAGGGAAACACAGATCGTAGAATAATTTGAATAGGTTATGAAATTCTTCAAATGCTCTGTTTGGATCTTTGCAGCTATAAACACTATTAAAACTAAGACTTTGGAGAGCCTCTTTAAATTTTTTTACATTTTCCTGGCAAAAATCACGTTTATAAGAGAACCAGTGTGTGATCGTGCAGGTCTTTTTGACGGGGCATTTTATAATTTGCGCTGTATGGTCAGAGACGGCTAGCTCCATTACCTCACATACACTTCCTCTTACATTGTGTATAATATTGTCGATGCATGTACCGCTATCTAGCCGGGTTGGTTCACGCACACCTAATTTCAAATTAAAGCTATGTAAGAGATTTTGAAATTGCATTGACATTTTTGTGTTTTTTAAAATATCGATGTTAAAGTCTCCGCAAATCAGCACCTTTTTTTTGGAATTGAGACATATTTTCCTTAAGATTCCATCAAAGTTATAGAAAAATGAAGTTAAAGAGTCAATATTATTCTTAGGAGATCTATAAATACAGACTATAATTATTTGATGTTCGATTAATTCAATTGCACAAGATTCTAAGACACAAGAACTGCAATATTCTTTTAAGTCGAGATTTTTATACGGATGTTTACTATTTACCAAGATGCATGAGCCACCTCTACGGGACTTTCTTGCATAGAAGGTAGCAAGAGTATAATTTGGAATACAAAGATTGCAATGGTCCTCTTCTGTCATATTGTGTTCTGTAATACAAAGTACATCCACATGTTTACCAATGCTAGCAAGATCATTTATATGTAAACTTAATAAGTCCGATTTACTTATCAAACCGTTAGTGTTTTGATGAATAACATGAATATGGTTATACAAGAAAAAAAGTTTGATTGTTCACAGATTCAGGAGTATCTAGTTTATGAGAGAGATTGTCGATATTATTAGAATCGGAAAAACAGTTATGAACCATCAAGTCGATATCATATCTTACATTGCAAAAAATATTGTTCATACCAGTATTATTAATCACACCATTTAACTTAGAGAACATTGTATAATCACAGGGCAGATCGTAATTAGAGTCATATAGAAATGCATAGTTGTGTATCTGAATGTCATTGTATAATAAGTTATTGAACAATTCTACTCTTAAGTTGTACAAATTTGAGTAATAGCTGAATTTATACGTAGGTAGACATATTATAATATTTGTGTTATTCACAGCTACAAGTGTTTCACGCAAGTTATGAATTACGTCATGATAGTTGTTTGTTGTTCTGAAGTCCTCTTCGCCGATTAGAATTATGCAGTAATCATCGGTCGTAAAAGTAGTTAATTTTTTATCGATGTCGCTGACGAGATGCCTTATCCCACAATATGGCTTGAGGTAGTGACATATATCATAGTTTGGAAATGTTGTTTCTGCTATTGATAAGATCTTGTTTATCTTATTAGAACTCAGAATACACAATTTATGTTTTTGTTGTTGTTTATTGTTAATTACCTCCATGTTTGGTTTAACGGTGTGTGAAGGACTATTTTGTATTGTATTGATCTGTTTCGTAACTAAAGTATTTACATTTTTAGGAGTTAAAGTTATTGTAGAACTTTCCAGTTTCTTATGTGGAACCGAATTTCGAATAGGAGTGGCTTGCTTCTTATTAGGTGTCCCAATGTCACTAATTAGCTTCTTAGTTACTTTTTTTACAAGTTTATGTTTGTTATTTAGCGAGTCAATCGTTTTCTTTAGCTCAATGTTTTCACATGATAAATTATTTATTTCTTCATGGGCCGCCAGTAATTCTGAGTTGAGTTGGTCAATTTGTTGTTTTAATTGTGTGACTTCGTCGTTTTCATCATCTGATATTGCAGGTAAACTGTGTGTGGTGCCATCTAGGGACGAATCATTGGAATTATTACATTGTTCCACCATGCTTTCATTGAGTGATTGAGTACTGGTACGCGGCCGTCGAAGAGTAATATTCTCGAAGAATTTCATATTTACGCCTCGTTTGTGTTATTGTAGAGTATTAATAAATCACAAAAAGTATTTCACTTCATGAGATTTGAACCGGTGACACGTCGAGCGTACAAAGACTGCACGTAAACCACTCCGCCAGCGAGACTTAACATATGCAGACGAAATTTTTGATTTATATGCGCTGAGTACCGAAGCGCAGGCGACAGCGGGGACAGCGGCGGTCAGCGCGGGAGGTATCGAGCGCTCCGCGGGTTGTCGTAGGTCAAGGATAAAGTTCGTTAACACTGTTTTTAAATTTAGGGATTTTTCCACAGTTTTATTTTCACTTTAACTTTGTATAACTTAAACCGATTAGCATAAAAATTACATAGGTCAATGGGTCGCTTCACTGGCTTTAAGTTAACAGTATATTATTGCTACAATATCCACTTTTTACCACTAAACTTATTTAAAAACTGAGGAGCAACAATAACAACGATCCGTCTTCAACGTCTTCCTCCCAGTTTTGAAGGTAGGTATATCTTTTAACACACTTTTACACGACGTCATTCCAATGCAAATATTGTATACCATAGATACAATAGACATAACGGACAGTCAGTGCAGGGCCTCCATGGAGGCTGAGGAAACCGTTGCACATCTGCTCTTTGAGTGCACAGGCGTCATACTAATCAGGACACAGACCCTCGGAACACGCAGATCTTTCACAGATGTACTACACAGGCCAGGAGACGTGATCAACTTCTGGAAGGAGGTGGGTTGGTTGGAATAACCACCGTAGGCTGCCATGGCCCTCGCATGGTCCGTCTAAGTGCGGAAACCATAACCAACAAACATAGTACATTGTATACGGTACACGTACAAATAACAAACTGCTTCATTTGATGGAGTCCAAGTGCCCACTTAGTTTTTCGAGACATCGCCAAGCGATGGGTCGACTTTTCATGTGACTAGATGGCTGGCCTATTTTTGCCATCATCGCCATTACCATACAACGTGGTACATTTAAGTCTAGCCTCCCGGGCTTTTAGTTGTTTTGAGGGTGAGAAATCACCAAATAGAATCCCGCTCTGGTTGAAGCGGAAGGGAGAGTCAGACTCTTACTGACTAAAACCTATCCATGTTCCTTCCTTATCCCTTTATGTTCCGGAGTAGTGGTAACCCTTCTCAGGAAAAGCCGCCTAGCTTGTGTAATGATACAAATCTTAGATAACTTATAGCATTAAACGTTCTTTTCAACTCAATTTAAACTTTCCTTAAGAAAATGTGACATTTAATGAAATATGATAAAATACAATTGACATTGTTTTCGCGCTAAACAAACGAATTGATGGAGGAAGACGCTATCCTTTAGGACACTCATCCCTCGCTTAAGCAAATTCTTTATTGGCAATCACGAAATTAAAAATATATTTGATATGCCATGTATAAGATTAAGTTGCCTAAGCATTTCGTGTTTAATAGAGGCTGTGCTTATCGCTACGAACTGAGCAAAAGTCCAGATGAAAATCCTGACATCCACTGGAAAATCTTTGATAGACAAGCCCAAAATCACTTTGCCCGACCTGGGAATCAAAAACAGGACCGTTAACCAGCTCGTTCTACGAGGCAGTCATTAATAAGTCTTATAATAAATACATTGTTAGCCTTCCCCACATTATTACGCATAAAGCTACAAAATAAAATCTTGTTTGCAGCGAATGCAGCGCCCGAGGCGTAATTTTCAATAAACACATTGCCAATCCCCCAGCGCGGGCGTGCAGCGCAATTTTGTCAGGCGGATGAATCGTTGAGTTTGTGGTGGTGAATTTCGAACCAGTAAATGTCACATTAATGATTCATTAAAATGGCAAATCGGCGAGTAATTAATTCGTTTTCGCCTACAATAGGGCAGACATTTTTCATATTATCATTGATGGACGTAAGAGTTATCTTTTTGTAGAGATAATTTATTAACAGATTTATAACACATCGAATATTGTTTACTTTGCTGTTTTTTGTTCACATATACAAAGAAAATATGAATATCTAAAATATTACGTAATTTTAATTACTATGAATGTAAGGGATTATTACTAAGCGGGATTGTCCGAAAGGGTTACCGCTACCCCGGCACATAAAGGGCTACGAAAGGAACATGGATGGGGTTTAGTCAGTAAGAGTCTGACACTCCCTTCCGCTACACCCAGAACGGGAGAAGTCCTTGGATGATTATCCACCCTCAAAAAACAAAAAAAAAATTTTGAACTGTTTCTTTTAAATCTTTTAATTATGGACGTTTTTTTTACGTTTCGCTTCGTTCTCACGTGTATAATTGCAATATGAATGATGTTACCCAGATTTTACCACACGAAGACGATGGGTACCTTTGCGCTGTGAAAGGTTAACAGTGAATAAAAAATATGTGTCTGGATTTTGAGGACGTTTCCTACCGTACCCGACATAGTTGGGCTAAGCCAGGCAGATTGAGTTTTAGACAACCTCCTACGACAAATAGTAAGAAGAAAGAAAGACAATTATTTTATTCTGCACACGCACAGGAACTATAAACAAAACAGAATGTAAAAAAAAAACAAATAAAATTAAAGCAAAAGTAGAAAAAAAACAAAGACCTGTGCGGGGCCGAAAAGGCCCATAGCCCTGCATAATGTTGAGATATTTAAAAATAAATAAATACCGCAGCGCTGGTATTCTGATAGGGCCCGTTGTGATTCCAAATAAACAAATATTGAGCAAGGCTTTTGTCAAACGTAGTACCTCGTATATACAAGCCGGCTCTATTGATGCAAGACAAATATAACATAACAAACGCTGTATTTCCCGAAGGGATTAGAAGGATAGCTAGCTCTTCCCACATTTCGCCTGAAATACGAAGAAAAATGGTCACTACATTGTATAATGCGCACAAGAAAGATAGGATAACAAAATTAGAGGGATTGTCCGAAAGGGTTACCGCTACCCTGGAACAAAAAAGGCTAAGGAAGGAACATGGATGGGCCTTCCGCTCCACCCAGAGCGGGAGAAGTCATAGGACGATTTCCCAGCCTTAAAAAAAAAAGGATAACAAAATTACGCCCGCCTTCGTTATTCTAGTGGTCGCAAGCACTACTACTCAGCATTAGGTCCTAATCATCCAATGACTCCTCCCGCTCTGGGTGGAGCGGAAGGGAGTGTCAACTCTTACTGTCTAAAACCCATTCATGTTCCCTCCTTAGCCCTTTATGTTCCGGGGTAGCGGTAACCCTTTCGGACAATCCCGCTTACCCGGCAGGCTTGGCCCTGAGGGGCCCCTTCATATGCTGACATCTCTTTGAGGCGCGCGTGGAACATATACGCGCCGTCCGGCACGGGTCTGGTGCTGATCGGACGGTGAGTAACCCATTACTCACCGTCCGCAGGCCCGCGCCTACGGTGGCCGGGAGTCGTCACGTGGCTCACGACGCCCGGGGCGTCTCCCGCGGCGGCTGGGACGGGAGGACCTTTCTCTCTCCTAACCCGCCACCTCCTTCGCGAGCATGACTTTTTCGCAGAAGGAGGTGACTGCCTCCCACTCCCTCTCGCCCCGGACCATGGCTTGCACCAGGGCCGGGCGCGAGAGGTCGCCGCCGCCGGTCGCCTCTACGAGGACACGGCGGTGCTCCGCCCAAGCGGGGCAGGTTTGCACCGTATGCTCTACCGTGTCCTCTGGGCGATCCTAGCAGTGGTGACACCCGGGAGTTTCTTCCCGCCTGATGATGTGTAGGAACCTCCCGAAACATCCATGTCCGGTGAGGACCTGCGTCAGGCGGTAGGTGAGGGCGCCGTGACGCCTCTCTAGCCACTCCTCAAAGAGGGGCCTTACCGCCACTATCGTGGCGTGCCCTAAACCGGCATCCCTGAGAGATATTTCTCAACAGCATGTGACGCTAAGTCAGAGGCCCATGGGCAGCATAAAAACTCTGACACCAGGTTAGTCACTAACACGCCCGAAACGAAAAAGAAGTCACCCACCACACGAAAAAGAAGTCACCCACCACACGAAAAAGAAGTCACCCACCACACGAAAAGAAGTCACCCACCACACGAAAGAGAAAAAGACTAAACCCGCTTACGCTCTCACTACGTTCTCACCCAAAGGTAAAAGAGAGTGCAAAAGTACAAATTATAATACTCAAGAGAGAAAAGTTGGAGCCCTGGGTAATTGTCTTAATTGGACAAGCGGTAACTTCATGAGACTAGAAGGTTTTTGCTTACTTATAGACCAGCCCCTTAGGAGAGAAGTTAGGTTTAAACGGTAAGTGCCATTTATGAAGAGAACCTTGGGATATTTAGTTTGTTTCCAAGAGTAGGTACAGGCGGTCGATCCTGTAAAAATGTCACAGTGAAAACTTCGGTGAAGTGAGCATTTGGTCTACCTAATGCTAGGGATTTATACTATATATTATAGCTCACTTTAAACTCACTTCAACTTCTTTTTATAGAATACTACAAAGATCCAGATTGCATCTATTCGAATGTTAGTATTACTGTAAATTTTTTCGGGGTACGGTCGCCAGTTCATCAAGTTATACCAATAGGGTACGGTCAAGTTATACCAAACTGTCAAATATCTACAAATGATTTTGAACCTTAAAACTTTCAGAGTTCGAATTACAAAATCGATTGAGAATTTGACAGTTTGTGTAAACTTGATGTGCTGGCGACTGTATGTACATGAAAATAGTCTTTCGGGAGTCAGTTTTTACTACAACATGCAGTGTTTATAATTATTTCAAGTTGAAAATAGTGACATCAAAATGCTTCCGGTCGTTTTAAACTCAGAATGTCGAGCTTTAACAGAAAAAGTTACACAGATATGACTGATTTAGACTACCTGTTCTACAAAGTCATACTTATACGGCCGTATTCTGTAAAATGTGTTTCATATATAGGATGTAATTAAAAAAAAAGTGTATTGTACAGGATGTAACTCAAACATATTTGTATAATTCAGGACAGAAATAAAAAAAATATGTGTGTTATACAGGCTGTAACTCTAAAAAATGTGTATATTATACAGAGTGTAACTCAAAAAAATAAAAAAACAAAACGGCTCACATTATAAAAGAAACATAGATAAAGCGTACCTTAACAATAACTCCTGACATATACAAACATAACAGAGTGTAATAACTCCGTAACTTGTACCATTTAATTCGTACAAAACTGCCGTAAAAGCCTCTATTCTCTATATACGTTTCAACCTCGCATATGTAGGACGTAACTTTATCTGATTTTGTGTGGAGCTGGAAAGGAGGCGAATAATTAGTGAATTTAAGAAATTGATTAAGTGCAAATATTTTAAAGTGTATCAACGTGTATGTACCAAACAAAGTCAAGCAACATCCTATAAGGTACAGAGGCCAACACTTTAAGTTACCCCAATCTGTCATATTTCTTTGATAGTTTTTCAACTTTATTACAAAACCATAAGGTTCATTTTCAATTGGGAATATTTGACAGTTTGTGATAGCTTGATGTGCTGGCCTCTGAACAATGATAACTGCGCGGCTTATTGGACGACTCGCACGAATTTAACTCGCACGAAACGTGCGAATCGACTCCTTTAAAAAATATTATTTTTTCTGTAGTCGATTCGCACAAATTTTATTTATTGGCCTGCAAATCGACACCCTCACAAAAATGTAGTAGGCTATTCGCTCCCCATTAAATAAACTTTGTGCGAATCGACTACAGAAAAAATAATATTTTTTAAAGGAGTCGATTCGCACGTTTCCTGCGAGTTAAATTCGTGCGAGTCGTCCAATAAGCCAACTGCGCGAACAAACAACATTCAGAGGTTTTCTTTTTTCAAATTTATGCTTCGAGCCCGTTTTCATGGCTTATTGGACGACTCGCACGAATTTAACTCGCACAAAACGTGCGAATCGAGTCGATTCGCACGTTACTACATTTTTGTAAGGGTGTCGATTCGCACGCCAATAAATAAAATTTGTGCGAATCGACTACAGAAAAAATTATATGTTTTAAAGGAGTCGATTCGCACGTTTTGTGCGAGTTAAATTCGTGCGAGTCTTCCAATAAGCCTTCGATACATTGCGTAAAAATGTGGCATGACTGAGTTGCGATGTAACGCGCCCTCACTCCCCAACTTTAATTCATGTTATCTATGTCATTTTTGTAATTTGACTAATGGACTGAATATTGTTTTTTTTACCCTTTTTTTATTGAGGGTGGGAAATCATCAAATGACTCCTCCCGCTTTGGGTGGCGCGGAAAGGAGTGTCAGACTCTTACTGACTAAAACCCAACCATGTTCCTTCCTTAGCCTATTAAGTTCCAGAGTAGCGGTAACCCTTTCGGACAATCCCGCTGACCCGGCAAAACCATATCAGATTTCACACCACTTTGACTTGACTATTTAAAACGGTCAAAAATTAAATATGAAATCACATAGATAAAAGACCGCTCGTCTTAAAAACTTCCATCACTGTACGGAAATTAAATTTTATGCGAAGATATAATTTTAAAATTGCATTTAATGCTAATAAGTACTCCATTTGATTTGAAAAATCTGTGACGTCACATTACGTCACAAATCACGTACAAATTCCGTGTTTTGACAGTTCATAAAGAGTAAAGTTATTGACTACCCTTTCAAATACCCAATCGAATTCCGTTTTTTACCCTGTCATCATGTCTTGGTAACTTTATGGCCCCAAACAGCTGCTCAACCAAACCCACTCGCGATGCGTGCCTCAATTTCGTCTAAAATTGAATAGCACCCTCACGGTAACCAGATCACGTCCACAAGACTTAATTACCTCCCGAACTTTTGCTTGAACCACTTTTGTTTTTGAAATCGTTTAGAGAATAACGAATTTTTTTAACAAGTTTTTGCAATAGTAAGTGGAAAATTTAAAATTATGGCGGAGTATCGATGAGGCTTGCAGAATAAGCAAGCTAAAATGATAACGGGGCGGCCATAATACCAGTCGGTCATCAGATGCCTAGCGATTTCCCAACTATGTTGGGTCGGCTTCCAGTCTAACCGGATACAGCTGCATACCAGTATTTTACATGGAGCGACTGCGTATCTGACCGCCACAACCCAGTTACTGGGCAAAACGATATCAGAATCTCTTGGTGCGCAAAGATGAAAGATGCGCAAATGACAGCCGTGACCAACGGCTTAACGTGCTTTCCGAGGCACGGAGGAGTCTTGTTATGTAAAGATGGTCACCCATCCACGGCACACCCGGGTAAGCGTAGCTTAACCTGATGGATCGACTTGTGCGGCTGTTAGTACTTAGCCACGAGCTCCTACATAATACCAGTCGGTCGATTCTGTAAAAATCGCACGGTGATAAATTAGTCGAAATAAGCGTGAAGTGAGCTGTCATTCCAGATCGACACTATTTACAGCATTTTAAACTCACTTCATCTTCATTGTATACAGGGTTATTTGTAAAACACCAGAAACCTCTTAAGAGGTCATTGTACTCATCATTATGAACAACTTTTACTATAGGACCAAACCTAAAATCGCGAAATAAAAATCAGCTGTTCCTTACATTTTGACGAGTTATACGAACATAAATGTAGGGAACAGCTGAATTTTTTTTCGCAATTTTTTTCTTCTCCATTGGTACCTACTGCTTTGGAATGGTCAACTAGCTTCATCTTTCTGTCTGACCGACCCCTTGACAATTAAAAAGTGCCTGTAATTGGTAAGATTTTGATAACGTTTCGAGCTCATTCTGACTTAGCCAACAACATACGTAGTACTTAAATACAGAGTTGATACGACAGAGGGGCTTTGCTTTAAACAGCCTATACTAGGGACCATTTTCAAGCTCTGTACCAAAAATCTATTAAATAGGAGCAGTAGTTTAGTCGCAAATCATTTTGTAAGTTTTTGCCCCGTTTGAACACGATATATCTTTTCTAACAGCTGATTATGTTTATACGCATAGTAGGTAATTCACCTTAAAACGATAAATCTAAGTATAACCTACGATGCGTGGTTACAAGGTCAGTTTTTATTCACAAAGGGTGGTTGCGTTTTACTCCGATTTGTAAACTATTTTGTTTAAAATGTAAAAATATATATACATAAATGGTGCTTTTTATTTTTATACTGTATCGAATTAATACTAAACACGTATAGTATACCTACGTAGTGTAATTTAATGCCCCTTTTGTCATATCAACTATGTATATCAGCGGTAACCAAACAAAGTCAAGCAACATCCTACAAGGTTTATAGACCAACACGTTAACCCAATCTGTCAAATTTCTTTGATTGTTTCTCAACTTTATTACAAAACCATAAGGTCCATTTTCAGTTGAGAAAATTTGACAGTTTTATGTGCTGGCCTCTGTACTTCCAACGATAACTGCGCGAACAAAAAACATTCAGAGGTTTTCTATTTTCAAATTTTTGCTTCGAGTTCGTTTGGCATGTTGATTGGGAATCCGAAAGGCATTGAATTCTGGGAGGTAAAGGAAAATGCTTTTGTGTTGTACGCAGTCGGTTTGTGAAGCCAGTTATCGTACTCCCTTATCGGTATTTGGTTATGCTAGGGCTACATTATCGCATTAACGCGAACTACGCAAGCTCTCTGTCACACACCGCTCGACGTTTCGCTGTAAAACTGAAAGCGCGCGAAGTGTAGTTCACGCTATCGCAACAATGTAGCCTTACGGTACGTAATAAGTCCCGAAGTTTGCACGTGAGATCAAACGAGGTTTGGCCGAACACAAGGACTTCCTAGTACAGACGCCAGAACATCAAGCTATCCCAAACTGTCAAATATTCCCAATTGAACATGAACCTTATCGTTTAGTAATAAGGTTGGAAATCTATCAAACAAAATTGACAGATTGGGGTAGATTTGGGGTAGCTTAATGCGCTCGCCTTGTACATTACTTTATTACATTCTACTCTAGTTGGAGTTGGTTTGAGCTGTCCGAAATTGCAACACACTTACATAATATATTCTGGTCACCGAGAGAATGATTTGAAATAGGTTTAAATTCGTAAAATGCGTTTATTTTCCTCAAATGACATAAGTACGGGGTCGCACTCTGTCACCGGCCAGCATTATTTTATTAGGAAAGTGCATTTGAATAAAACTAAAAATTTCACCTGCATAAAGCCCGTCTAAAAAGTACCTACTACTTTTTATTGTGGAAAAGTTATTTTAAAAATAGAATTTCTCTCACTTATAATTTAAGTTATCGTCTTTGAAATTCTAAATGACGTCACCATTAGCATTTTGGCCAGAAAAATAGCTACGCACGAATTCTCCTAGAAAATTTTACCTCGCTCACTATTTTTTTTTTCTTTGTGGCCAGTCCCGAATACAAAGTGCCTCCGGTCTTTAGGAAAAACGTTGAGAAAAACCTTCTTTATCATGTAAATAGAGTGAGAAAGAACGTGTGAAAAACGTTTCAGGCGATAAAATAATTTGCTTTTTTATGGTTTTCCCTACCAAGTTTATATTTTTATTACATTTGCTAGGTTATTTAGAATTTTGGTGCTTCAATGTTTGTGCCCATTACTCCTGTGTGTTTTGACATTTCCTTTTAAAATTTATATTCGGGTCGGGGTTCTGAGCATGAAGGTAAGATTAAAAGAGGATTGTTTGTAATTAGTCTTTAATTAATTGACGCCTATATGTATATAAGATTTGGCGCCAGGGGCAAAGTTGAAAGAAAATGGTTTAGCTTGGTATGGGCATGTGATGAAGATGTAGGCGTGTTGTTGTGACTAAAAGAGTCATATAAATTAAGTAGTTTCTGCAAACGGCTTCACCCGCGTGGATTTAGGAAATTATCCCGCGGAAACATACCACCAGACTATAGTCTATCTCTGTGCCAAATTTCAGCGAGATTCGTTCAGCCGTTTAAGCGTGAAGAAGTAACAAACATACAAACACACACACTCACAAACTTTTGCCTTTAGAATATTAGTGTGAAAAATGTGGATTGGATGTAGAAGTAGAGGTCAAAGAAAAGATGGATGGATTGTGTAAGGAATGACATGAAAAAGAAGGCAGTGAATGATAGCGAGTCGGTTGGTCGGTTGACATGGAAGAAAAGGAACAACGTGTTGCGCCAACCCCAAATAACATGGTGCAAGTATATAATAGAATAATATACTCTTAATTATGCAGACCATACAACTACGGACAAGGATGGAAAATGACGATGAAACAACTGTATTTTTTTTTAATATCCACGTAACACAACATTAAAAAAAAAAAAGTGAGAAAAGGTTTACTATGTTCGTTTTTTGGCTTCACTACAGTTTACACTACAACTTAATTAGTTTCCTCCGTGCCTCGGTAACCATGCTAAGCCGTTGCTCCCGGCTGTCATTTGTGCATCTATGACCGTTGTTACGGGACGTCAGAAGCTCGAAAATCTGACAGCCAGTCTTACCAAGGGGTATCGTATTACCCAGTTACTAAGTTGAGATAGGCAGTCGCTCGATGTAAAATACTGGTATTCAGCTGCAAAAATCATGAATTTTATCAACATCTCTATTCCTCAAATTAAATCGACATACCCAATTTATGAATTTTAAACTTCTATTTATAGATACGGAGCACTGAGCAACATCATAGGATCCACGCGGATGAGTACCCGTTGTAGTGGAAACTAAAATATAAAAACATGTGTATGGGGATTCGTCAGGAACGAAGTTCCTTCTCACATATGATTTAAAACAAAAACAAATATTTTTGACGCTTGAGACCTTACAACGGAGTTTTTTGAGCTCATATAAACTGTTTTACCGACACACACAGACGCGGTTTTAGGACAGAACCATCTAGTGTAAGATTTTAGAAGCATTGTCTTTGTTTAAAAAGTTGTGTTGTTGGTCTGGTGGTCGCAAGCGCTACTGCTGGCTACCTCAATAGGTCAATAGGTTCTGGGTTCGATTCACGGGTCGGACAAAGTGTTATAGGGTTTTCCATACGGAATTTCTCAGTAACAACTTGGAGTCTAGATTTGAGCCCAGTTGATGGCAATAGGCTGGCCCCCTATTACATCACTGACTCGAACATAACTGGAGCGAAACGTGGATGTATTTACTACATTATGTAGGTGCTGATAAATGGCTATTCCTTTGGTGTAACAGATTCTTTTTAACACGCTTTTATTAGCTCGGGTTGTATCTATGTATGTATGTATGTAACGGAATCTTTGAGCTTAATTTTCACCGGTTTCTAAAAGTCTGATCAACTTGAAACTTTGCACACGTCTCAAGGACCGATGACAATGCAATAATTTGATAATAGTTTCCCATTATCCTTATTTTTACACGCTTTATATTTAGCTTCACTTGTATGTATGTTTGTAACCGACTCATTTGGAAGCGATTTTGACCCACTTTAAACGGCCAGATTTCGTTCAAACTTTGTAGATTTATCGAGGACCGATGACAATACATTAATTTGAACTAAAAAGTAGGAAATAAAAAATAGTTTAAAAAAACTATAAAACACGCTTTTTATAGAAAACCGAACTAAAAATAGAAAATAAATTTTACTTTTTAAAAAGCGTGGGGTGCATGGTGGTGGTGAATATTATCTTAAAAAGCACCCCACGCTTTTAAAAAAGTAAAATTTATTTTCTATTTTTAGTTCGGTTTTCTATAAAAAGCGTGTTTTTTAGTTTTTTTAAACTATTTTTTATTTAAACTACTTATTGTTGAAATAGCTCATGGCTACTTCATCATATAGATTACTATATATGTACTGTCTATATGATAATCCAATTCACACTTATTATTTGTTTCGTTTTTTTAACAAACGATTATATTTAAAAAAAACAAATTAGTGTTGATTCAATACATTTTTAATATTGACATGTAATTCGTCTACTAATTTTGTTGACATTTAAAAAGTATTTAAACATCAAACAGACATCAAGGTGTCTTATCTTAATTTTGTTTACTCAACAATTTATCAGCGGAATTTATTTCATGTAATTTGTCAAGATCTTGAAATATTTGCTTGAGACATCACAGCTTAAATGAGATTTGATTTGATTTTAAAGAGTTTCGACGATACTTGTGGGTTATATTATATTAATTTTAATTTATATATTTCGGGACTGGGTCCCTTTTTTTTTTTTTAAGGCTGGGAAATCATCCAATGACTGCTTCCGCTCTGGGTGGAGCGGAAGGGAGTGTCAGACTCTTACTGACTAAAACCCATCCATGTTCCTTCCATAGCCCTTTATGTTCCGGGGTAGCGGTAACCCTTTCGGACAATCCCGCTTACCCGACAGGCTTGGCCCTGAGGGGCCCCTTCATATGCTGACATCTCTTTGAGGCGCGCGTGGAACATATACGCGCCGTACGGCACGAGTCTGGTGCTGATCGGACGGTGAGTCACCCATTACTCACCGTCCGCAGGCCCGCGCCTACGGTGGCCGGGAGTCGTCACGTGGCTCCCGACGCCCGGGGCGTCTCCTGCGGCGGCTGGGACGGGAGGACCTTTCTCTCTCCCATCCCGCCACCTCCTTCGCGAGCATGACTTTTGCGCAGAAGGAGGTGACTGCCTCCCACTCCCTCTCGCCCCGGACCATGGCTTGCAACAAGGCCGGGCGCGAGAGGTCGCCGCCGCCGATCGCCTCTACGAGGACACGGCGGTGCTCCGCCCAAGCGGGGCAGGTTTGCACCGTGGGGACTGGGTCCCTGACCTTTGGAAAGCGTACGAGAAGCCGAAGCCGACTTGCAGAGGCCCCTTAGATCATTCTAAATGTTGATTTATTTTTTCTTCTTTTCTTATTCAGTTAGTTTTCATGATGAACGACACGAAGTCGTATCTTGTTTATTGTGTAACAGCTTTAAAGCAATATATATTGTGAAATTTAGCAAATGAAAGACTATGTGATTGTGAGAAACGTTGATATTTTATGTTAATAAACCAACTCGGATAAATACACGTAACGTATTTATTGTTCAAGTTACAAAATGGAAGAGGAAGAACTATGTTGACAACTATGTAAATGCGAAGTGCATTCTATTTGGTAAGGCCAACTAAAAATAAAAACATTACGGTTGCGTTCTCTATTAATTCCCAACAAGTATGTGCATTTAAGTAAAGATGGCCATTTCTAGGCTTTAAGTGTTTATCTTGGGTTCAAAATGATGTGGAGGAGCTCGTGATCGATCTAACCGGATAAGCAACGCTTGCCGGGATTTGTCCGTGAATGGGTGACCATCTTTAGATACCGACACTCCTTCGTACCTCGGAAAGCACGTTAAGCCTTTGGTCCCGTCGCGTCTGTCATTCGTGGATCTTTGACAGTAGTTACGGGTCGTCAGAAGCCAGAAAGTCTGACAGCCAGTTAAGGCGTATAAGCCAGGTACTGGGTTGTAGAGGTCAGATAGGAAGTCGCTCCATGTAAAATACTGGTATTCAGCTGTATCCGGTTAGACTGGAAGCTGGTTGGCAAAAGAAATTGGGAAAAGGCTAGGCAGTTTTTTTTTTATCTTGGGTTACAAAGTATCGTATAACGCGCCGTATCAAACAATGGACAACCACAAACTGAATCATTGTTTTCCAGGCCTATAAAAGCTTGATATTTTTCTGAACGGTGTGTTTTAAATGTTTAATGTTCGTCTTAAAATTGCCTGCTACCGTTCAGTAATTCAAATAGATCGCTGACTAAGTGGTACGTCACAGGCGTGAAATTGCTTTTGATTTCAACGACGAAGTACTTTAATATATGGGCACAGATGTAGGGTCGAGGTATTTTAATTTGGGAAAGGGGAATTCAATTACATACATAGTCTATGAAGGACGGTAGTAGAATATATCTTCATTAAATGGAAGGATATATTATTGTGTTATTTATTATAAGACTATATCTAACTAACTATATATACAAATAAAACCAAAAAAGACAAAAAGGACACTTAGGCGTTGAAGTACTCATCCGCATCGCTGTCATCAGGAAACGTGCCCAGAAGATTGGCAGCATTGCCACGTTGAATGGCAATGCTAATTCTTTGGCCAAAGAACAATCCAGCCCTCTGGTCACGCGAAGTGTCGACCAATCAGCGAGAAATTTCCTTAAAAAGGAGTTGCGCACTCGGGCCCCATGACTTTTTATTATTAAACAATACACGGATTATGTTTTTAAATGTATGAAATAACACACAATTTAAAAGCTAACATTATATGCACAGTCACTAGCACATCAAGTTACCACAAACTGTCAGATTTTCTCAATCTATTTTGAACTTAATAATCAAAGTGTTAAGGTTTAAAATCATCTGGAGAAATTTGACAGTTTGGTATAACTTGATGCGCTGGCGACCGTACAATTTTGTAAAAAGGAAGGGTAAATCAGCATTATAAAAATCGTTCATATCGCTGTCAACAGGAAATGTTCCCAAGATGCTTGCTGCATTGCCGCGTTGTATCGCAAAGCTGATACTTTGTCCAAACAGGCTAGCCCTCTTGTCTAGTGAAGAGTCGACCAGCCACTTGGCGATGTCTTGAAAAACAAAATGAACACGCGCACCCCATGGCCCTCGTGTTTCAATTACGTAATTTAGCTTTTAAATTATGCAGATATTATTAATATAAATAAAAAACACACATTGTTTATTACTACGCATTTTTTTTAATTAATATGTAGTGGTGTTTTCTTAAGGTTAATTTAGGTAAGTGGAGAAATTAATAAAACCTAGAGTTTTTTTTAAGGTTAGAAAATCATCAAATGACTTCTCCCGCTCTGGGTGGAGCGGAAGGGAGTGTCGGGCTCTTACTGACTAAAACCCGTCCATGTTCCTTCCTTAGCCCTTTGTGATCCGGGGCAGCGGTAACCCTTTTAGACAATCCCACTGACAGTACTTAGGGATACACTTCCGTTGAATAAAAAGCCCATTAACATCAAGAGGAAACCAACTGTGACTCGAAAACTTTAGACAAAGTATTCCAGACTTAAAAACCTATTAATATGTAACAAATGAAATACGTACACAGAATGAATTTTTATCAGTTCTAGAACTTTGCTAACAGCTTTTATATAAATGGGCAAGTTTTGTTCTCAACTTTAATGGGTACGTGCGTGTTTTTTTAATTTCTTAAACAAGTTGAGGCGCTCCAAACTTAACACCCGGGGTTAGTAAGGAATAAGTGTGTAGTGTTTGTGTGTAGAACGTGGGTGTACTTTAAGTACACCTCTGTCCAATCCTTTTTTTTTTGGACGTAGGAAATCATCGAATGTCCCCTCCCTAGCCCCCCGCTCTAGTTGAAGCAGCAAAAGCAGTGATAGTCTAGTGGGATGACCGAGTTGGAACCCAAGGCACGCACCTCAGACTTTTCAAATTCATGTGAGTATTATTATCATCGAATGTCCCCTCCCTAGCCCCCCGCTCTAGTTGAAGCAGCAAAAGCAGTGATAGTCTAGTGGGATGACCGAGTTGGAACCCAAGGCACGCACCTCAGACTTTTCAAATTCATGTGATTATTATTATAATTATCACTTGCTTAAAAATCGGTGAAGGAATCCGGCATGCCTGAGAGATATTTCTCAACAGTATGTGATGCTAAATCAGAGGCCCATGGGCAGCATTAAAACTTTGACACCAAGTAAGTCACTAACCACACGAAAAGAAGAAGATTGACTAAAACGCATCCATGTTCCTTCCTTAGCCCTTTATGTTCCGGGGTGGAAGTAACACTTTCGGACAATCTCGCTTACCCGGCAGGACAATTCCGCTTACCTCTATGTCTGTCCAACCCTATGGGGATACAAGGCGTGAACATGTTATGTTATGTGTGAGATAAGTAAATCTATTACCTCGTTGGTCCAATGGTTGCAAGCGGTACTGCTGAGCATAAAGTCCTGGGTGCGATTCCCAAATCGGGCAGTGTTATTGGGTTTTCCATCTGGATTATCTCAGTAGCCGCCCGGAGTTTTGATATGTGCCCGGTTGATAGCAACAGGATTGGACCCAATAACATGGGACTTAAACAAAAATGATGATGTGACACTATCATTACACCTCTGCTTGACCCTTCGGGAGTACTTTTTTTTTTTTTTTAAGGCTGGGAAATCATCCAATGACTGCTCCCGCTCTGGGTAGAGCGGAAGGGAGTGTCAGACTCTTACTGACTAAAACCCATCCATGTTCCTTCCGTAGCCCGTTATGTTCCGGGGACCCTTCGGGAGTACTAGTGTGATGTTATGTCACAGCGGCGAAGTGTCAATTTTCTTAAGAGAAAAGCCGCAGCGAAGCCGGTTTTAACTTACTTACTCATAAATACAGTGAAAATATTGTATTTTTTTTATCGGTTCGTTAAAATATTAACAACCAATAAGAAACTTGTAAATGAGGTTTTAACCAAGAGTTACGAAAAGACTGACTGATTGACAGCTTTTTGCTACTTTTTTTTGCTGCAGCTGTAGTGGGGTCGACTTCCAGTGTAAGCGTATGTATTTTACCAGTATTTTGCTTGGAGCAGCGGCCTATCTGACCTAAACAATTCAGGTACTGGGTAATATGATGACTTTGGTAAGACTGATTGTCAGACTTTCGGGTGGACAATTGAAGGCCAATCGGTCGATTCTGTAAAAGTCTCACTGTGAAAACTTAAGTGAAGTGAGCGGTCGTTCCACACACACTAAGAATTGACACTATTGACAGTTGACAGCTCACTTTAAACTTATATCACCTACGTTATCACGGTGAGAATTTAACAGAATAGCATTACTAAAAAAAAAAAAATCTCGAGTCAATGACTTAAGTTAACGAACCTAATGTTTTCTTCTAAAAAAAGGTCTTAATAAATCTGTCAAAAAAAATTAATGAAAATATTCGTATTTTTAGATATTTTATTTTCACACTCGCTGTCGTGTTAGCTGCCAGTAACAAATGTTTGAATTAAATTAAACAAAACAGATTGTGTTGATAAAACACGAAATTGGAAACAAAGACTACGGATTTATTTTATAATTCAAATATTGGAAATATGTGTAATGCGGACCTGTAAGAATTTTTTGTTCGATTTGAAATATTCGTGTCGAAATCCTGGAAATGTATTTCCAAAAAAGTGCAATTTAATTTTAGTTATGACTTTTTTATAATAACGTTTAATTTCGGGTATTTTATCAGCCAAATAGTTATAGAGTAAAATATATCAAAGGTTTGTTTGTAGCCTTAAGCTATAGGTTTTTTAAAGATGAAATTCTATGTCGTAAAATGTCTTAAAGAATAAATGGCAAAAATAAAGGTTTCGTTTTCAGAAAACTGGTTACTCAGACACCATTTATCAATACTTTCCACATAAATATACAGTTTTCAAGAAACAAAACAACATCTCCACCTGCTTTTATTTTTCTGTAACTTCAGCAAAACAATATTATTTTACGGGTAAAGATAACCCGGCAAAAACAATAAAACATAAATTCATTCGCAACCGGACCCTTTTTTGCCAACTGTACCGAAGAACAAAGATGTCTTCGGAAAAACAATAGAAAAATATCGTTGAAGGAACTATTCGATATTTAAAAGTTAATCGTGCGTGACTTTGTGTCTGACCATATACAGGGACGGATTTAGGACGTAATGTGATTCTTGTAATTCTTCTCTTTCTTGTTGTTCTTTTTTTTCTTGTTTTTTGCCCGTTCTTCTCCACATGTACGGTCTTGCTTTGGAGTGAGCTTCGCCTTTATGACTGATCGAAGTGAGTTGAGTTTGGTCTTAAAGGTTTTGATAAAAAAACGATGTGCTCTTAAAGGCGCTAGTGTCTGTGATAGGCTGATATCATGAGTACAGCCAACAACGATATGTTTTTTCTGTAATGTTTATTTTATGTACTTAATAATTCTAAGGATTGAGTATTATTTAATTTAATGAGCTAAGGTTCAAATTTAAAAATGTACAATATACCTACAGCATTCTTATACATTCCAAAAAACTAACCAAGCGATTTAATAAAACACTTTCTTACTTTATTTTTGTAAATTATCTGTTATATATTATTATTAAAGTTTGTTTGTCGGTCAGCGTGACTAAAAATCAGTTCGTACCTACTACATAACTAACTGTATGTATTTATATCAGTGGTAATCTTATTAATTATTTATTTGTGCTTACCCGTCGGACTAAGTATAAACAAAGCGATAATAACAGGAAAGCCGAAAACCAATAATCCTCTCTCTAATGAGTATTTAAGAATAGATTTCTTGTAACAAAATTCCCAATAAATAATTAGGTACTGTTAATTTACTGAATGTTATTTTTCTTGTTCGCGTTTATTTTGGAATCTGTGAAGTTTAATTAGGAGCTTTTGCTTTGATTTCCAAGAAAATATTTACTCATTACTTACGTTCTGAGCATTAATTAAAAAATAATTGTTAATCGACCAATTATAATTTATTACTAGTAATAGACGAGAAACACAATATGATCAAATTATTTTTCTAATAGAATTTTAATGAGAAGAGGGACCTACGTTGCCTTAATCTGTGTCAGGTTCCGGAAATCCATCATGAAATTGATTCTAATCACAATCTTATCTGACGTATTGTGTGGTACAGAGGCCAGCACATCAAGCTACCCCAAATCTGACAAATTCCTTTGATAAATTTTCAACTTTATTACATAAGAATAAGGTTCATGTTCAATTGGGAATATTTGACAGTTTGGTATGGCGTCTGTACATTAACTTATTACCACCACTGCTGGCCGTGCCGACAGCCAGGATCAACTTACTTTTAAGAAGAATGAAAAGGCATCCACAGGCAAGCGCGGTCAAGCAATGGATAACCTCTTAGGTTGAAAAAAATGGCAAGGGACTCATCCCGGATCCGGCCGTACGCACTTTATTATTGTTCCCTTTGATTCTGTCACTTAATTAATTCTCAACTTTGTAACGTACATTCTAATTTTGTTTGATTAAAATATTTCCATTGTCAACTTCAGAGAATTATTTAATTATAATCCTAAAATCAGAAGTGGGATTCTGGTAAAGGGTCAAGTACATCGGTATGAACATTATCAAATGAGTTAGAAACAGTTGCAAGAGCAATAACACTCGCAATAAAGTATTTATCTAGCCGAAATAACTTAAATCTTTGGTTTAGTAGGTAGGTCCAGAAAGAGATGGCGTGACGAATTTGACGCTTATCTAAAGGTTTGGCCAGATGTAGGAAAAGACTGAGAAAATGCGAAGGCAGAAGGCAGGCCTTTGCCCTACAGAGGAACATAACAATCTCAGAAAAAAAAAACTATGTTCTTAATCCAAGCAAGCCAGTTTCAGAAAAGAAACACATACATCATCAAACTATTTCTACGAACACCTACAATCAATAATAATAATAAAAAAAGTCGATATATTTTGTTAATAATTTTCTAAATTCAGCCCTGGACAGCCAGGTTTCAATGGCAACTGACAAAACGATTAGCTTGAAAACTACGAGTGGGTTGCTGGTAAAAAAAAACTTTTATTTGGATGTGAAGTCAAAAAATTTGTCTCTTTTCTTTAATTCATATCCAGTCCGAATGGTACATGTTATTCCTATAAGGCTCCCCACTGGTGCGGAAAATCTAAACCCCAGGATGGGAATTTCTGCACATCATCAGGCGGGAGGAAACGCCCGGGTGTCACCACTGCGAGGATCGCCCAGAGGACACGGTAGAGCACACGGTGCAAACCTGCCCCGCATGGGCGGAGCACCGCCGTGTCCTCGTAGAGGCGATCGGCGGCGGCGACCTCTCGCGCCCGGCCCTGGTGCAAGCCATGGTCCGGGGCGAGAGGGAGTGGGAGGCAGTCACCTCCTTCTGCGAAAAAGTCATGCTCGCGAAGGAGGTGGCGGGATGGGAGAGAGAAAGGTCCTCCCGTGCCAGCCGCCGCAGGAGACGCCCCGGGCGTCGGGAGCCACGTGACGACTCCCGGCCACCGTAGGCGCGGGCCTGCGGACGGTGGGTAATGGGTGACTCACCGTCCGATCAGCACCAGACCCGTGTCGTACGGCGCGTATATGTTCCACGCGCGCCTCAAAGAGATGTCAGCATATGAAGGGGCCCCTCAGGGCCAAGCCTGCCGGGTAAGCGGGATTGTACGAAAGGGTTACCGCTATCCCGGAACATAAAGGGCTACGGAAGGAACATGGATGGGTTTTAGTCAGTAAGAGTCTGACACTCCCTTCCGCTCCACCCAGAGCGGGAGCAGTAATTGGATGATTTCCCAGCCTTAAAAAAAAAAAAAAAAGGATGGGAATTTAGACTTCTAGAATATTGGCACAAGAAAGAAAACCAAAGAAACGATGAATGGCTAGTGTTAAATATAATATGGCTAGAAAGAGAGTGACTACGAGATGGCGACTAAAAGAGAAGTATGAAAGAAAAAGACATGTTGCGCAGACATAAATACTGGCATAGCTTTGTTCTTTCCCTCATTTCTCTGCTCTAGTCACCTCTACCAAACCCTTCAAGGACCACAGACGTGATGTTATATATGCTATATTATATCCGGGCCTGCAGACGGTGAGTAATGGGTAGCTCTCCGTCTGATCAGGACCAGACCCGTGCCGGACGGTGCGTACGTGTTCCACGCTCGCCTCAAAGAGATGTCAGCATATAAACGGGCCCGTTAGGGCCGAAGCCTGCCGGGTCAGCGGGATTGTACGAAAGTTTTACCGCTTCCCCAGAACATAAAGGGCTAAGGAAGGAACAGGTTAAATTTTGAAAAAAAATTAGGGATAATGTAACAATTTCCAACATCCACGCGGGCGATGCCGCTGCCAGATGCTAGTTTGATATATTCTAGTCTTAACATGGCCACTGTGACGTCAAAAACCCTTTTATTTCACAATCCCAAGTCATTCGTTCACCAATTAAATAATAGGAGGCTCTGAATCAAATTAATTTACAGACGTTTTGTTCCCTTTAATATTAATTTCGTTTTTCTATTTGTTTGAGAGGTACTCAATGCCGTCAACGGCCTGCTTCAAGCCGGTATTGTTTATGGGAATTGGGTTTACTCTCATTAGCGTAAATATGATCAGAATCCAGAACCGTTTTTTTTTTATGAAGCTGGACCTCCATTATTTTCCCGCATTGTCCATAAACTATTTAATGATTCCTCCTGCTGAGGGTGGAGCGAGCGTGGAAAGGAGTGTCAGACTCTTACTTACTAAAACCTGTCCTATCCATGTTCCATCCTTAGCCCTATGAACTCCGGGGCAGCACTCACACATAAGCACGTGCCTCAGAAAGTTAGTTAAGCCGTTGATCTCGGTTGTCGTCAGTACATCTTAGACAGTTGTTACGTGTCATCAGAAGTCCGAAGTCCGAGTCTTACCAAGGCGTATCGTGTTACCCAGTTACTGTGTTGTGGAGGTCAGATAGGCAGCCGCTAAATATTGATATTCACTTTTTTTTTTTGAGGGTGGGAAACCATCCAATGACTAAAGAGCTAAGGAAAGAACTGATATTCCCTTAAATCTGATTAGACTTGGAACCCGACTGACATAGTTGGGAAAAGGCAGATGATGACTCACACGTGAGCACGCCCTATAATGTGCAAGCCCTACCTGTGTTCCATTTAAACCACTGAACCACAATATCCTCAACCCAAGAATCCCACAACAATGCACAAAACACACACGCACCCACAAACTTTGCCTTCGTAATATTAGTGTGATGATTAAGCGTTTTTCTCGTAATAAATTGACTGACTTCCATAAAGATTTCTCAACTAATTTTCAGGTTTACTTGTTATTCGATGCCTATCCGCCAGGAACTGATAGAGGGGCCCAAATAAAACAAATTGAACCTCCCCATTTATGTATTGCCGAAATTCAATAGTTTTCACTTTTTTACATTTAATCCAAAATCATAAAAAAAACTACATATTGAATGGGGATAACATTCGATGTGTGTACATTTTTTTAATTTTTGGTATTAAACGCCATCAAACAATGATACTTTATCTGGCACTACAATTAAACTATGACTATAATTAAAAATACTTAATTCAACAAAAGGAAGACCCCTGAGTTCCAGCTGCGGCGGAACATTGCCAATTAGCTATGAATCGTTTTTAGGAAGGAACGGGCATTCTCACATAGCTTAAACAGCTTGTAAAGTCCCCACTGATGGGAAGGAGGGAGTGGGCTATAGTTGATAGATGTCACATGTCGTCAAATTTTTGGTTCTAAAACCTTCCGGTTTCCTCACGATATTTTCCTTCACCGTTTTGAGGGCAGTGGTGATTAAATTATTAACACAAAGTAAAGTACCTCCTGCCGGGTAAGCGGGATTGTCCAAAAGGGTTACCGTTACCCCGGAACATAAAGGGCTAAGGAAGAAACATGGATGGTTTTTAGTCAGTAAGAGTCTGACACTCCCCTCCGCTCCACCCACAGCGGGAGAAGTAATTGGATGATCTCCCACCCTCAAAAAAAAAAAGAAAAACGTGTAGTACAGACGCCAGCACATCAAGCTATCCCTAACTGTCAAATTTTCTCAATTAAAAATGAACCTTATATCTTTGCAATAAAGTTGAAATACTATCAATGAAATTTGTTACCACTGGGCCACCACATTCTCACGTATACACAATAAATCAACCCACAAACCGTGAACTGCTTTTAGAAGCACAGCTGACGGTTTTATAGGAGCTCAAGATTAGAGGAAGTAAAACGCAAAAGCTATAAATAAGGGTTTCCTTGACAACACTGTATTGTCTGGGGCAGGGGTTCACAGACGAGTTTAATTAAAGTGGTTTGCAGCTGTTGTCTGAGTCATCAGGGAAGGGGGAGGAACGAAAGAGCGTGAATTCGACTTACGACTTACTTACGGCAAATATTGGTTGTATTTTTACCGCGAGTCCGTTTATTGGCCAGAAGTAAATGATGATGATCTAACACTATAAGTGGCGTAATTTCAAATACAGCAACGTTCTATCAAGCATAGGATCTCAAACCAATTTTTTTTTAATTGGCATTTCTCAGTTTAACCATAGTCAACTGCCACGCAGTAGACACAATAGAAAAACTATTGTTCGCGGTCACCGGTGACCGCGTTGGCGCTCAACGTGTTAACCAGGCTTGCTTGTGGATCTCACAATAAAATTGTAGCCTGTAGCCCGGGCTTAATAAAACTAAGACTAACTTAAAAACTAAGCGACTACACGCTAAGGGCAACCCCTGTGGGTTACGGACCTCGGCTTGGGGCGTCGCTAGGGAGAACAGCAAGGAACAGGCTGGATCGGGCGTGGTTAAAACTTCAGGCTCAGCGGCAACGCGGGCTGGCTCGAGCAAGGGTCGGGGGGGCGAGGATCTCAAACCAAAAAAATCTATCTATCTATAAGGTAAACCATAGCGAGATCTAACTCGACGCCAACGCCATCTACCGAGCTTAGGGTCAAACCTTGAACAATTATCGAATTTCTCGCGCTATGATTTCGCTGTCTATTATATCCGAACATTGATAGAAAACTGTATGGTTCTGTAAGTGGGTTCTGGCGAAGAGAGGGCTACCTCGTTCTCATAAAAGGTGACTAAGGGTTTATTTTTCAAGCGTTTTCACAATATCAATCAATATCCTCTGTGAGTTTTCATAGTAATGTCGGGGATACTCATTCTTTGTCTGTCAGTACAAATTGCCAGCGTAGCCTTGCTTAAAAAACGGTAAAGGAAAACATCGTGAGGAAACCGGCAAGCCTGAGATATTCCTCAACAGCATGTGAAGCTAAGACAGAGGCCTATGGGCAGCATTAAAAACTCTGACACCAGGTTAGTCACTAACCACACGAAAAAGAAGAAAGAAAGAGCCAGCGTAGCGGAACCTAATCGATCGACTCGTGCGGCTGTTATTACGTAGCCACAAATCCCTGTATTTTTTTTAACCTATGGAATTTGAATAGGTATACGAAGGTTGTTAATTTTAGTGTAACACAAATGTATAGGTATAGACGCCAGCACATCAAGTTACCTCAATCAATCAATCTGCCTAGCCTTTTCCCAACTATGTTGGGGTCGGCTTCCAGTCTAACCGGATGCAGCTGAATACCAGTATTTTACATTGAGTGGCTGCCTGTCTGACCTCCACAACCCAGTTAGTAACTAAGTAATACGGTACCCCTTGGTAAGACTGGTTGTCAGACTTTCGGGCTTCTGACTACCCGTAACAACTGTCAAAGATCCACGAATGACAACCGGGACCAACGGCTTAACGTGCTTATCAAGCTACCCCAATCTGACAAATTTCTTTGACAGATTGTCAAATTTATTACAAAAGTAATAAGGTTCATGTTCAATTGGGAATATTTGACAGTTTGGAATAGCTTGATTTACTGTCCTCTGTACGCTGTGTCATCCCTATAAAATATGATGGCACGTGAATGGTCATCGCAACGAAAAACTTTTGGTACATAACGAAGTGGACCACGTGAATGTACCCAGAATTTGAATGTCCCAAATCATGAATGTCCCGTGTCCTACTTGTCGGCGGTCATTTGTCCCGATCTCTCATGAGGGGACGATAATAAAGAATATGTATGTGGACGCTGATGAAACTTGGCGTGTTACTGTTATTACATAGCACCACAGTGTAGATTGGTACAGTAGGCCAACTCCAAACAACACACGAAAACACACACACACACACAGAAGCGTATGTACGGCGATCTCAAACTACGTAATGAAATAAATTTATTTATGTACGCAGGTTATAGGTTGTTACAAGTTATAAGGGTAGCTATATGCCTTACCAAAATAAGACATACAAATATAACACAGTGAAATATAGTTATATCTATATTTCTATTTTTTTACAAATAAAAAATACACGAAATCATCAATTGACCCCTCCCGCTCTGGGTGGAGCAGAGTCGCAAAAAAAATCAGCTGTTCTATACATTTTTGGTCACGTGACTCGTCGAAATGTAGGGAACAGCTGATTTTTTTTTCACGATGTCGGGGTTGGTCCAGGATTAAAAGTTGTTCAGTTTGGTGGGCTGTCCTTTTGTATGTATTATGGCCGTAGTATACCCTTTCGGTTACACCCAGTATAACAGAGGTGATCTACTGTACCATCTGTTCCGTGGCCGCGCTATGGAAGGCTGGGACGGATCTCGCCTCAGATATGCGAATGAATGAGGCGTTGTTATAACTCTGATAATGTTAAAGCGCTGTTTATTTTGTTTATGCTTATTCATGTCATAAACCTATAGCAGAAAAAACCTGAATGGCATATCAAGGTTATTGTACGGGCAGCAGCTCCGCACACTGAGATGTAGTATGTAGGTGGACGAATCACACGGGATGTGTACAGGAAATAAAATCACTGTTTTGTGTCCGTTAATGATTGACAGTTTATTAGGTAAAACATTAAAATATATAATACCTAAAGTAGGTGACTTGTGGCGGGCGTAATAGCCTAGTCAGCTAATGTACATAAATCGGTGAGTTAGCAACCGCTTATTCAGGTAAAAACTAAAACAATTAATATCATGTGGCGATGCTCGTACATCCTGCCAACTATAAAAATACAAATAACAAGTAAAATGCATTATAAAAAGTAAGTAAAGTAGGTAAAGAAATCAATTAGAAGGTTCTACGCTCGCCGCTAACTGATACGGGTGAAGTTTCGCGATCCACCTTGTTGCTGATAGGACGATGTCCGGAAACCTCTTCTAGTGTATGTGTGTCTGCCTTTGTGTGTCTTTTCCCAGGAAGATCCCGTTGAGTATGACTTGGTACCATCTCAATCTCTTCTTTGTGCTCCGGCGTTGCTGTTCGGCTTCCTTGCGGTAGACGGAGGCAGCGTGCTTTTATTTGAAAGTAAACCCATATGCTGAATATCGTTGTACAGACTAACATACAGCCGTACAGGACGTAGTGATGTTGCTCCGCTTCCACGGAATTAACTATTTGGATGTCTTGTTGTTCTTTAACCAGGTCAATTTTTCTCTTAAGACCCTTTAGTTGTTCTTCATGTGTTTCAATTTCCATGTTCGTTATGTTTGTAATTTGACTGTTGCTTCTTAATAGTTCATTTAGGTTTATCTCTGGTACGTAGATCCCCTGCTCGTTTCCTAAATCCATTGTGCTTTGCATATTGTAGTGCGAGTGAATTAGATGTTTATCGCCGCGCATCATGCAACCTGTCGCTAAGGTGATTATGCCTGTATTTTGTAGTGTTTGTGACGTAATTCCAGCTGGACAGAAAATGCGCATAGTGCATTCCTCGCAACACGTAAACAACCAAGCCCCCTTATTGTGTAGTTTTTTCCATTCATTGCTGCAACTTGATACCTCAGTGCGGCAGTTTGATACTCCTCGATTGTTTATTATGTCAGCTTCGCACATTTTTGTGGCTGCTTTTATACCATATATAGGTAAGTCAAGGTTACATAGCAGCAGCTGATTTGTGTTTACTTGTGTGCATGCTGAAAGGTGTTGTTGACCCAGTGGTATCATCATGTCCATTTTCAAGTTAACGGCTATGTATTGAGTTGTTGGTATTATGTTAATCATGGAGTCTCCCTTTATGTTGCGGATTGGGATGACTTCGGTTAGTTCGTACTGTTCGTCTGCTACTAACGGGATTTTTACTTCGAAAATAATAAATTCTTCGGTTAGTTTTCCTTGTACACTTGCTAGTTTGTACATTTCCCGGATGCACTTGAATTTGTTTGCGCAGGGTAGAGATAATCCTTTTGGTACTTGTCCCGATATGATGTTCAACTGTTTTTCGAATGCCTCAGGTTTCAGCAAGTGAGTGTCGACTTTGCCGTGGCGAAGATCTGTAACTAGGTCGATCAGCATGTCTTGTATTCTCCGCAAGTTTGCTACCATCATGTTTGCGGCAAGTGCGGTAGCAGTAAGGAAAGTTGCTTGGTCTTGTTCGGTTTTCAGTTGTTGCAGCGAGTCTCTGAGACTTTTGTTGATGACGACGAACTGTCGGTTCATTACTTGCTCGTTCCTCTTCAGGAGGTTGTATTCCCCTTCGATTATTGAGGTGTGTTGCTTGTACAGATTGAACAAGTGGTCTTCATTGCTGTGTAGTAGCTTGATGTCGTTGTGGTATTTTTCGGCGAATTTGTCATCAAGTACACCAAAGAGAGAGTTGGCAATGTTCCCAATCCCGTTTATGAAACCTCGCTTGCTGCGTCTTCCATGGTCAGACTGTAGTACTTCGTTGTAGTGTTTGAGCTCGTTTAGCTCGTGCTCGAGTTGTGTGGATATAGTCAAGTACGCTATATTTCGTTGACAAAGTCCATGTAGTTGCTGGACGTATTGCTCAACGGCAGTGGTGCTCTTCCAGTAAGTCGTCATGTTATAGTACACCACCAGTCTCCATTCGTCTTGTATTATCTGTAAGTCTGCGGCTTTGTCAAAGTATACAAGGCGGGTAGGGTCTAGGGTTGTTACATTGACGAGTTGTTGCATGGAAGGTGTCACACACGTAATCATGAGTACTAGTAACGTGTTTAGGTACTTGAGTACGTGACAGCTGGAAACTCCCTTCCGTTCCTGTCTAGGGTTCACCCGACGTTGTCGTTGTGATGTTGATGAAGTCGCCTCTGTTTGTATATTGTTCGGGAGTTTTAATGGTTTGTTTTCAGTGTCAGTCCCTGTTTCAATGGGTAGCCGGGACAATTTTGTTACGGGTCTCTTCATTATGTTGGATTTTGTTTTGAGCGTGACTACTCGTACTAAGTTGTCTGGTCCAGGATGCGTCTCTATCACGCGCCCTAATGACCATCGGGTGGGAGCCACTTGTTCTTCCTTTATCAGGACGACGTCGTCCACTTTAATGTTGTATGTTGGGGTTTGCCATTTTCCTCGTAGTTGTAACGTTTGTAGGTAGTCTTTGGACCATTTCTTCCAGAATTCCTTGTACATGTTTTCTGTCAGGCGCCATCGTAAAGTTAGCTGGCTGTTGTCACACTCTGACGTCATTGGAGGTGCCAGTACCGGTCCACCGACTAAAAAGTGGCCTGGTGTCAAGTAATCGATGTCGTCGAGGTCGTTGGTTAGAGCAACCAGTGGCCTCGAGTTGAGGCAGGCTTCAATTTGTACTAGCAAAGTATTAAATTCTTCGTAAGTAAGCTTTTGTTCACCAAGAACTCGTTTAAGATGGTGTTTCATACTCTTGACTGCAGCTTCCCACAATCCTCCCGCTGTTGGCCAAGATGGGGCGTTAAAGTGCCATTCAATGCCACTCTCGGAAGTGCTGTTAATGAGGTCGTCGTTGACTAGAAGCTGCATCGCTTCCTGGCGTTCTTTGGCTAGTGCTCTTGCTGCTCCGACAAAGTTCGTTCCGTTGTCACTGTAGATATGTTTAGGCGTTCCTCGTCGTGCGCATAGCCGCTTCAATGCTTCGAGGAATGTTACAGTGCTGAGATCTGACACCAGTTCAAGGTGGATAGCTTTTGTGCATAGACAAATGAAGATCGCGATGTAGGCCTTAACTGTTTTAATGCCGCGACCTTTGTTAGCCTTTATCTCAACGTGTCCCGTGAAATCCACGCCTGTGTGTGTGAATGGCCGGGACGGTGTAACTCGAGGTGTGGGTAAGTCTGCCATTTGTTGGTTACTGCGCTGCGTTTTGTAGCGATGACATGTAACGCATTTGTTAAGCCGCTTCTTGATTGGTTTCATGCCGCCAAGTATCCAATATTTGTTACGAAGGTGTCCCAAAGTAAGTCTGGCACCGCCGTGGAGAGTATTCTTGTGGGCTTGGTCAATCAAGAGTTCTGATAGCTTGTGGTCTTTTGGCAAAATTATCGGATGTTTTTGGGAGTGGTCTAACTTGGCATGTTCAAGTCTTCCGCCCACTCGTAAGATGCCTTGTGCGTCTAGTATTGGGCTCAAACTTAACAGTTTGCTTGAAGCCCGTACCTTATTATGTTTGGACAGGTACGCTATTTCATCGCCAAAGGTATTGTTCTGTGCAGTTTTGACGAGTAGGTTTTGAGTCTGCATTCTTTTGTAGTTAAGTGTGACATGCGGTTGGCTCTTGTTGCGTCACGCGAGTTGTTTATGAACCGTATGATCCAGCTGATGACTCGGGTTGCATGTGTCATTGTGCTGTATTTTTGCAATAGTTGCTCGATGAGTGGCGCTCGTATTGTTTGTATTGCGCAAGTTTGACCTAGTTTCCTTTGCTCTTCGTTCGTTGTAAATGTGTCTTGTTTGGGTATGTTGTTGTTATGAAGCCAAGAAGGGGCTTTCCACCACAGTTCGTGACCTATTAAGTCTGATGGTGAGATTCCTCTGCTTGCGCAGTCCGCAGCATTATCTTCGGACTTGACATGTTTCCAGGCGTTGGATGGGGTTATTTGGATTATTTGTGTGACTCTGTTGGCTACAAAACTCTTCCAGCGACTCACGTCCCCATGTAGCCAGCCAAGTACCACCATGGAGTCTGTCCAGCAATGTATGGTGACTGTCTGCGAGTTGATTGAGTTTCTAACTTTGTCGGTCAGGTGGGCTAGTAGTAATGCACCACATAACTCCAGTCGTGGCAGAGAAATAGGGTTTTTCTGTGGGGCTAATTTTGTTTTTGCTGCTACTAGCCTGATCAGCTGTTGACCTTCTTTATCAGTGGACTTGCAATATATGACGCATCCGTAAGCTCTTTCCGATGCGTCGCAGAAGCCATGAAGTTCGAAGGGTTGTTGGGTGTCGCCGATCCAGCGTGGAATTGTTATGTCATGTATGTGTGCGAGCTGATTGCGGAATTGCTCCCATTCTTGTTGTATATGTGGTGAGAGGTGATCATCCCAGCTCGTTGCTGTTGACCAAGCACGTTGAAAAATTAGCTTTGCTTTTACTGTAACTGGTGATAGCCAGCCAAGTGGGTCGTACAGTTTTGATATGTCCGACAGTAGTGTGCGCTTCGTGTTGACGTCACGTTTGTTGCAAAGTGATATTTGTTTATAAGTAAACTGATCTGTGCGCGGGTTCCAAGTGATGCCTAGTGTTTTGTTTGTGTCTGCGTCTTTGAAGTCGAACATTTTTTGGCTTATCAATTCATCTGGCAAGCCTTCGAGTAAGCGCGTTTTGTTGCTAGCCCACTTTCGTAAGTTGAACCCACCGCCCTTCAGCATTGTTATCAGTTCACTTTGAGCTTTCTGTGCTGTTGTGAAGTCGTGACATCCGCCTAGTAAGTCGTCCATGTATAATTGATTGGAAAGAATCGCCGCCGCTAGAGGGTATAGCGCGCCGTCATCCTTGACCAACTGCTTTATGGTTCGCATTGCCAAAAAGGGTGCGGACTTGGTGCCGTATGTTACTGTAGTCAGTTGAAACTCTTGTAACGACTCTGTGGTTGAGTCTCTCCACACTATTTTCTGCAAGTGTTGGTCTTTTTCTTGACCACGTATTTGTCGGTAGAATTTCTCAATATCCGCTGTGTACACGTATTCAAATGCCCTCCATCTTAGAATCATAGCTTGCAAGTCTTGTTGTAAGTTAGGCCCGCATTCCATCAGTTGGTTTAGACTGTGTCCCGTGCTAGTGGTTGCTGATGCATTGAAAACCACCCGGAGTTTGGTTGTCGTTGAATCAGGTCTCATTACTCCGTGATGGGGCAGGAAACAGCTTGGTGTGTCCGGCTCTGTGCACTTTTTCATATGTTGTAGAGCTTTGTATTCGTCGATGAAAGCTTGGTAATTAGAAGCGAGGGTTTCGTTTCTAGCTAGACGTTTTTCCAGCTGCTTAAATTGTGCGACTGCTTGTGGCTTTGAACGTCCCAAATTTTGTTCGAAGTTGGTCTTCATGGGGATTTTAACTTCGTATGGCCCGTCTTCTAGTCTTTTGGTTGTGTCAGTATACAGCCTCTCGCAGTATTCCTCCTCGACACTCGTAGCCTTGTCGTCTGATGTTATCTCTTCAATTTCCCAGAAGCGAGAGATATCGTTTGTGTCTACCACGACATGACAGTTGAACGTGTTAGTGTTTCCAACTAGTACCCAGCCGAGCTTAGTTTGTTGTGCTATAGGTGCGTATATGTTTCCTCGAATGATGTTGCTCATGACTATGTCGCCATATACTCCGGCATCAAGCAGAATGTCAATCGGTCTTGATAGGTTGAATTGTGGGTCGGCCAGGTTAATATTTTCTATGTGGGGCCAATCTTGTTTTTCGAAGGAGTAGTTAGGTAGATTGTTTAGTAGTTTGGCCATTACTAGTGCCGGCGTTGAAAACTCGTAATCTCCGTAAAGGGACTTACAGTGCAGCTGAACGGTCCCGTTGCTCTGGCTGGCAAATGTTCCGATCCCCGACACAGTTGAGTTGTGGTTGCGTCGCGGAAGACCAAGCCGTTGCACAGCAGATTCTGTTATGAGGTTCAGTTGGGAGCCCTGATCTAGGAGACATCTGAGTACGGTGTAAGTTCCATCTGCGGCCTTTACTTTAAGCTGCACTGTAGCTAGTAGAACTTCGTTAAAATTTCCTGACACGTGATTCGTTTTTCTCTGCGAGTTGTTGTTAGTCACGTTGTCTGTCAGTTGGCTTGACGACAGAGTTGCTGACGAGGTATCACGGGCTACGTCATGTAGCGTGGTGTGATGTGCGCCGTTGCACATTTTGCACCTTTTTTGCGAGTTGCATTTCTTTCCGTTGTGCGGATACATGCAGTTTTTGCAAATGTTCAATTGCTCAATTGTCCTAATTTTTAGGTCTGGCGTCATCTCTTGAAACGCTTTGCAGTAGAGCAGGATGTGGCTTGTTTTACAGACTGGGCAATTTCTTTCGGAGCTTGTATGGTTTGCCTTGGGGTAGCGTCTGTATTTGTTGTACGCATCCTTCTGTACTGTTGTCGTCGAGTTCCCTTTGTTTGGGGACGCGTCGGCATCTGGTGTTTGTTTGGTTTGCTTGTTTTCTTCACCACTGATTCCAGTGCCGTGAACTTCCCTTCGATGAACTGGATGAATTCTTTGAAATCGGGAAGCCCTCTTGGACTTTTCCTTGCCTCCATGTAATCAGAGTAGGTCTGTGTGTCCAGTTTTCCCGTCAAGATGTGCACCAAAATCGGGTCCCATGTTGTCGTGTCGATGCCCAAGTTACGCAACGCGTGCACGGTTTCGAGACTGGTGTCGTGTAGGCGTTTCAACTCGTAAGCGTTGTGATGTTGAATTGTATGTTGACTCATCAAAACTTGCATTTGTTTAGTGAAGAGCAGCTGTAAGTTATTGTACCTATGGTGGAGAATTTCCCAGCAGGAGTCGTAGTTGCTTTCGGAAACGGGCAAATGTTGCACAAGGCGCTCAGCCTCCCCTTTTAGCTTCCCTTTCAGGTGTTGCATCTTCTGCCCCTTCGAGAGGGAAGGGTTGTTGTGGATAGCCGCAATGTATAGATCAAGAAATGTCGGCCACTGTGTGTAATTACCGGAGAATATCGGTATTTCGATCCTCGGCGCGCTGTCCCGTTGTTGGACCGCGAGGTTGAGCTTACGGTTAAGGTCTCGCTTTGTGCCCTCGTATGTTTATGACCATGTCATACACCTTTGTAGTGTAGTATATGTCGGTCCGATCCGTGGCACCCTGTAACACGCCATGGTTCACCTCGAACTCGTTCCAGTGCGCCTGGAGGGTCTCCAGTCTGCCCCGGATGTATGTTGCAGTTTTGCGGTCAGGGCCATCCTTTCCGAAGTTGACACCAATTTTCCGGATGCCCTCTGCGATGATTCCCAGCCGCTTGAGAAGTTCTTGTTGTCTAGCGTCCATTGTTGTTATACGCTCGTATGTTGTCGTATCGTTGCTGGACGTTAGCTCTGTTGACTTCACGCTTGAATTGTTAGGTTAATGTTCCCAAACCGCCGAATGTTGATAATTCCTGTGGCGATCACAGGGTCCGAAGGAATCTCTACGTACGATATTGAGCGCCTTCTCAATCTGACTGGGGCGATCCGCTTGTGGAAGACCAGTCAAACCGATTCGCTGTCGTAATTGGAAACACTTCGTACCTGTGCGGCTTGTAGCACTGTTTGCTCCAGGAGTGGCGTTCCGGCTCGAAGGACCAAAATGTATGGGCAGCAGCTCCGCACACTGAGATGTAGTATGTAGGTGGACGAATCACACGGGATGTGTACAGGAAATAAAATCACTGTTTTGTGTCCGTTAATGATTGACAGTTTATTAGGTAAAACATTAAAATATATAATACCTAAAGTAGGTGACTTGTGGCGGGCGTAATAGCCTAGTCAGCTAATGTACATAAATCGGTGAGTTAGCAACCGCTTATTCAGGTAAAAACTAAAACAATTAATATCATGTGGCGATGCTCGTACAGTTATATCATCATCTGCCTAGCCTTTTCCCCATTATGTTGAGGTCGGCTTCCAGTCTAACCGGATGCAGCTTAATACCAGTATTTTACAAGGAGCGACTGCCTATCTGACCTCCACAACCCAGTAACTGGGCAGTACGATACCTCTTGGTAGGACTGGCTGTCAGATTTCCGGGCTTCTAACGACCCGTAACTACTGTCAAAGATGGCAGAAAGCAAAAATGGCAGCCGAGACCAACGGCTTTACGTACTTTCCGAGGCACGGAGGAGTTTTGGTATGTAAAGATGGTCACCCATCCACGGCCAACCCCAGCAAGTGTAGCTTAACCTGATGGATCGATACATAGGGAAAATCCTCATTACACCTTCCAGCAGCTTTTCCAGCGGAAAAAAAGCTGCTACTAAAACGGAAAGGCAATGTTCTTTATTAGAGTGAATCTGTTTAACAAGAATGTCTAGTAATTTAGTTTGAGAAAAATTATGGTTACACAAGCTGCTGCAGCGGCTTCGCCCGGAATAAAAAGTATCCTATATATTAATCCAGGTCATAAACTACCTCTGTGCCAATTTCATTCAGATCCGTTCTGCCGTTTGAGCCTGAAGGATGGATAAACATACAAACTCGCTCACTAACAATTTCGCCTTTATAATTTTAGTGTGATTTTCCAACGTAGTTATCAAACTGAATTAAACTTTGGTGGCGTTCAACACCACTATTGGGTGGAAATATAAAATTGACAGCAAATATTCCTAGCCGCAGGGTGCTGGTTTAATATAGGGGACTGTATGGGGTTGCGGGGTTTGAAGAAGTATGTATGATGTGTGTAAACCTGCAAAAGCGATGCGAAAGAAAATACTCCTATTAATAAAATTAAAGTTGCATTTATTTGCCAACAGAACAGAGTACACGTTTTACAACATGGATGCTCGATCGCGAAAGAGCAAAAACGAGTAAGCAGTTAAACCAATATGAATTGCGTTTCGATATACATATTTCCGATATCACAAACATGCAGCACTTACCTTCAATATTCGCCGTCACTGATGTCTTCAACGTTGGCAGACGGTCCGAATTCTACTGGATATTGCAGGTTGGAGCACAGTAGGACGCACTGACACTTCCCCAAACTTACACGTAGGTACTTTTTCTGCAATTTTTAAATGGTAGACCGTTGTGCTCTAGTAGTTTACAGAAAGCGGTTCGAAAAATAAATGTTCGAATTTCGACTTATCACGTATGCGTTCGCGACAAAGGTTCGCGTACGCTAGGTAGATGCGCGATCTACACTCGCGGCTGTTCGTAACAGAAAAACAGATTTTTCTTTTTTTTTTGTTAATGGCATCTTGCAATTCAACTATAGTGCTGTCTACTGCTGTATAATAATAATAATAATAATTTATTTCAAATAAAAACGTTTACATAAAGTGTACATGTAGCCAACAGTAATAAGTTTTCCATACAATTAAAGTGCCTAAAACTAAAACTAAGATTTTATTATAGGTGCAAGTACTGGTACTGTATAGTTATTATACTCTTTGCTACTGCTTAACCGGGCTTGAACAGAATGTTCCGGTATCGCACTACTTTTAAAACTGACCGATACACTTGTCTTCACACATGGTCGGCGGTGATAAGGACAGTGACAGTCCAAGTGCGCATGAAGGAAAGAGATGGGAGACTGAAAAGTTGAAAGCATTTGCAAGGCATTTATTTTTCTACCCTACATTAAATAATATTTGGAAATCTTAAACATTAACGTACACAAAAGTCAATCAATCTGCCTACCTTCCAGTGCCAGTACTTTACATAGAGCAACTGCCAATCTGACCTCCACATCCCAGACAGTAACTGATTAATACGATACCCCTTGGTAAGACTGGCTGTCAGATTTTTGGGCTTCTGACTCATAACGACTGTCAAAGATGCACAAATGACAGCCGGAACCAAAGGTTTAACGTACTTTCCGAGGCACGAAGGAACCTCGGTAGGTAAAGATGGTTACAGCCAACCCCAGCAAACGTAGCTTAACCTGATGGATTGATCTGTGCGGCTGTTATTACTTAGCCACAAGCTCTTCAATGCAATGAACAAATGTGAGGGTAAATAAGTTTCTGAACGAATGCCAAAGGTCACTTTGGCATTCGTTCGAAAATAGATGTCTTCCGAAATTGAATGTAAGTTGCTGAACGATGCAATATATTTATTTCCCAATAAATTCTCATTAATCTGCCTCAATATTTGAATTAAAAGATTTAAATGAATCATCCATTCATCAACCAGTGATCCGTTTCTTTTTTGATGTCAAAAGCCATTTTTTATTTTAATCCGGACTTAACGGATCTCCGGATGTGCGCAGCTAAAACTCAGTTTGGACAGTCGTTAAAAATTAAGCCGATTTCGTTTCACGCATCGCTTAATTCTGATATAAAAATTGATAGGGTTTCCACGCGGACACGGTTGCCAAACAAGTCGCAAACTTATCTGTTCAGTATAGAAAGTTAAATAAAAATAATATTACAAGTGATAATAAAATAAGCCTGCCGGGTAAACGGTATTGTCGGAACATAAAGGGCAAAGTAAGAAACATGGATGGGTTTTAGTCAGTAAAAGTGTGACACTCCCTTCCGCTCCACCCAGAGCGGGAGGGGTCATTTGATGATTTCCCAACCTCTATAAAAATATACCATAATAGGTGTAATAAGACTATATTGTTTTCCTACTCCTGGGGTATTCCTGGAGGCCTGTATAGGCCTCTTCGCGGTGAAAGGGAGTAGGCCACCACGCGGGCCCAATGCGGGTTGACAGATGTCACATGGCTTCAAATTTTTGATTCTAGGACATGCCGGTTCTATGCCGGTCTAGTGCCATGTCCTGGAATCCACAATTCAAGACTTACTGCAATCCCATCTTTTTCGAACTACAGGGTGAAATTGAATTCATGGGCATTATTTTAAGGGGTCATTGTACTCATCATTATGAACAACTTGAAAAGAAAATCTGTGCCATACATTATGCTTACATCACTCGTCAAAATGTAAGAAACAGCCTGATTGTTTTGTCGCAATTTTATTTTCTCATGTCGCATTGGTCTCTAAGAAATCCGTTGATGCCTAACACACGAACACCGCCCGACCGCGCGGTCGAGCGGTGCTTGTTTCTACCGCAAACTGCTCCTACCGCGCGGTCGATGAGTATAATGGCCCCTTAAAATAATGCCCAATAATTCAATTTCACCCTGTATAGAGCTCTCATTAACCAAAAGCTAAGCTATAAAATCCAACATAGGTACCTTTATTATCTTTCCCATTAAAAATCAAACATGCACAAACAAACGTTCTCATCAGAATGCTGATAGCTGCGTCCATATATCAGTTTGACGGATCACGAGTTGATTGTGCGTTGTTGCGTTCACTTTAATTAACTTTAGCACGATGATCGATTGATCAGCTATCTGTTAGCGCTTGTTTTGAGAATAGATAGACTATTTACCTGAAAGCTTTTACCGCACAAACATTAGTGGTATATGTGGGGTAATGGTTAAGGCTGACAGACTAAGAGAGGATCATAGAAAACCCTGATAACATCAGTGATAGCCTAGTGGTGTGACCATCAGACTGCCAGGCTTAGATCTCGAGTTCAAACCCAAGCCACGCATTGGCTTTTCGGATTCATGTGCGTATTGTACTGTTATTATCACTCGCTTATAAAACGGTGAAGAAAAACATCGTGAGGAAGCCTGCATGGTTTTTTGTGGGTGGGGAATAATCAAGTGAAGAAGTGCGTTGCTGTCTTTTGAAGTTCCTGGATCCTAATTTGCCTAAGACGTTGAATATAGTAGAGTATAATTTTACTAGGTACCTGGCTTATTGAGATCATATAGGCAGTCACTCTATGTAAAATACTGGTTCACAAATAATCACTGTTTTTTGTTTAACGGCCAACATAATCGTCAATCCATATCCCATCCAGCCATATTACCTACATAGAAGATTATTATTCAAAAGAATTTCCGCACGAAACAAATGACATCAGCCTAGATAAGTTTAGTGTCTTCAATCGCTCCGTGTCGATTCGATTTCGAAAATTGTTGATCGAACAATTCGTTTTCTTAGCGATTCGGATTGTCAAGAACGCCACTTGTCGACGCATTTGTATGGGAATATTGATCGAGTTCCGTTACACAATTTGAAATTGTCTGGCACTTATCCGAACGAAACCGATCGGTCACGTGAAATTTCGAAAGCTTATGCCAATTCCATACATTTCGGATTTATCTAATTTCGTTATCGCTAATAAAAATGTGACTTTTTCTAGGCCCCCAGCTCTTACGGCTGTAAGAGTTGGTGGCGCAATAACACCACTAGGTATAATCTACTGCATGAAAACTCCTATTGTCATCAAGTTTAACAATATTGTTCCCATATTTGAATACCAACATAGAGTATAGAAACTTCCTTATAGTTTTAACAAGGAAGCAGTGACGGTGTACAAAGGGAAAATGCAAATTACGTCAGTGCTGTCGACACGGCAATAGAAGTTTTGGAGAACTGTACCGAACAGTTCTGTCGAAGAGTTCCGGAGACCGGAGTATAGTTTGAATAAGGAATAGTTATGAGTTAAGAGTACATTGTGTATCTGTAATTTTAACGTAACTATAATTATCTCTCTTTCTTTTTCGTGTGGTTAGTAGTTAGTGACTAACCTGGTGTCAGAGATTTTATGCTACCCATGGGCCTCTGACTTAGCTTCACATGATGTTGAGAAATATCTCTCGAACATGCGTGGTTTCCTCACAATGTCGGTGAAGGAAAACAATAATTATAACGGCACTAGAATATGCCATGATTTCAGCTGTGGGTTTTGTAAAAGATTATTTAAAATAAAGGATGATTTTGTGAGGATTAATAAGCACTTGAAAAAGGGACAAAAATAGGTCTATTGCCACACAAACACGTGCATACAAAAAAGATAAAAAAATCTATATTTAAAACGAAATAGATCAACATTAATTACGTGCAGAGTATTTTTTATAATTATTATTATAAAAAATACTCTGCAGCTGCACGTCATGACTGTGACAAGAAGGCTTCCACTCAGCCTACATCACAGTGCCATGCTGTGATATAGGGTACCCACAGCACAGCGCTAATAAGGACCTGACCTGGAGCAGCGCTGAGGAATGAGTAAGGAACGTAGTACCCTCATGGGAAAAAGGGAGGAGTTAAATTTGTGTGTGTCAGATAATTATGAGGCACACCCACTGGTGACTGGTGAAATACGAGTATGTCAATTTACTGACAGGCCTGTGATGACTATTCGAAATAGGTATTCCTCATCCACTATGCCCCAGTTTTTCTGATCATTTGCAGATTTCCCATTATATAAATCACTACATAGTATAAAACAAAGTCGCTTTCTCTATCCCTATATCCATATGTATGCTTAAATCTTTAAAACTGCGCAACGAATTTTGATGCGGTTTTTTTTAATAGATAGAGTGATTCAAGAGGAGGGTTTATGTGTATAATTTGTCGACATATTTCGCGGGCGAAGCCTCGGGCGGAAGCTAGTAAATAAATAAATCGTTTCTTTACGAGTATCTTGGCAGCATTGTAGGACATGGTAATTTACAGAGTTGACTAATAAAGTATACTAAAACTACAACTGAAATGGTGGTGAGGTACTGCATACCCAGTTAGGTTATAGGATAACCTGTTTATAGGAGTACAGTGCCAGTCCCCATTTGGTAGTCAGTAGTGTTCTACTACAAATTTAAAATAATGTGAGCCGTCACGGGACGCCTGGCAGATGTGAAACATCGACATTATTTTGTAAAAGTAATATGATTGAACAGAACAGATTGCGATAGAAACTAAATATGGCATAATGATAAAATAAAATATTACGATTTTTTCCAGAAAATGATGACTGTTTATTCAATAAACATTTATTTTCATTAAATCGTAGTCGATTGCACATTGCGACGCGTCGCCACACAGTACACACTACTGCATATAGACTGTATATATACACCATCATATAGCGTGGCGACGCGTCGCCACGGCATGCGTCGCCATATGACTAGAAAGGGAGTGACTACCGACATGACGACTAATAGAGAAGTATGGAAGAAAAGACATGTTGCGCCGACCCCACAGAAATTGGAATAAGGGCAGGAGAATGATGACGGATTGATGGATGAATTTTCTCATTCATGCATAGAGAAAGAGTCTGCCTACTTTCAGCTTTTTTACCAGGCCTCTTTGGAAGTTAAAAACTAAAGAATTTACCTGTACAAAAACCTTTTTCTTAAAAATATACGGCAACCTATCAGTTTATCTCCAAATCCCGTTACCCGTATCAGTTTCAGAATAAATAAGGAGAATCTCTTAACAGATGCATCCATAGGGAGAAAGTTGTGTGTGTGTGTGTGTGTGTGAGCCAATTTTTGTGTACGTCTCGCTTCAGGGACTAGATTTATAGGCGGGCGAGAGACGTCGAATTGTAAGGTGAGGTTCATTGGTAACGGGTAGCGGCAAAGTTACTTTGACTTTTGAATTTGAATTTGACTTTCTGATTATTGTTTTGTTTTTTCATTGGTGGACTTTTTACAGCTTTATTCAGGAACTAGATTTTGCCCGCAGCTTCGCGCGTGGATTCTATGAAGAGAGGCCAGCACACATCAAGGTACCAAAACCTGTATTTTTTTTACACAACTTTACTACACAAGGATTTTTCCAAATCGAAAATGAACCTTCGATTTGGAATACTTGATAGTTTGGTATAGCTTGATGAGCTGGCGCCTGTACCTACTAACCAAGGATATGGTCTACCAATGAGCTCAAAACTCTTCAGCCCTTTTATTGTGAAAGCTATATCAAATTTCTCTATAGTATTACGTCTTTCAAGAATCTTTATCAAGAATAGAAACGGGATTGTTCGAAAGGGTTACCGCTACCCCGGAACATAAAGGGCTAAGGAAGGAACATGGATGGGTTTTAGTCAGTAAGAGTCTGACACTCTCTTCCGCTCTACCCAGAGCGGGAGGGGTCATTTGATGATTTCCTACCATCGCCTGTCCGGTGACGACCTACGTCAACCGGTAGGTGAGGGCACCGTGAAGGCTCTCTAGCCACTCCTCAAAGAGGAGCCTGGCCGCCATTATCGTAACGTGCCCTGCGCTGGGTTGCGAAGGGCAAGCCAGTAACAGCCTAGAGTCTGGATCTGTGGACGGTTAATGACGTACTTTAACATAACAAGCGAAATGTGGGTGTACTGTTTGATTTGACGACACGGTTGGCGCAGTGGTTGTGCGATTGACTGATGCGCACTATGTCGCGGGTTCGATTCCCGCACGGAACAAATATTTGTACGACCTGCAAGTATTTGTTACGAGTCTGGGTGTTTTTCTATCTATAATATGTATGTATTTACAAAAAAAAAATGTATATAAGTAGTCTATCAGCCATCTCGTTACCATAACACAAGCATTAGGTTGCTTAGCTTGGGACGATATGGCGTTGTGTGAAATGTCCAAGGATATTATTATTATTATTTCTGCTATATTACTTAATAATAATCTGATCATACAGATTTATTATTATATGAACCAAAACAATCCCGCTATCAGAGCCACCGCACCCGAATCACACGTGCGACGTAAACGACACCGCAGGTGACTGTTGTTGTATAATTTACGACATCAATTCCCGAACTCACACGCACCGTGCGTGTGATTTCTTACTGTTTTACGTACGCTGGCTTTATGTGCCGTCGTGCCGGATTAAAACGTCGTGGAGTAATGTTGGGTGTTTTAGAAAGACCTATGGCTTGGATTCCGCGATCTTCAGTTGTTTCAAGCCTGAACAGGCGGTCGATTCTGTAAAATCTCACCGTGATAACTTAGATGAAGTGGGAGGTCGTTCCACCTAATGCTAGGGATTGACACTATTGACAGCTCACTTTAAACTCGCTTCACCTACATTGTGACGGTGAGATTTTCACAGAATAGGTGTGTATATGAATGGTCACTTTTTGAGATTGTTTTTGGATTTATAGGTGTTCGTTTGGGAAACTAAACAGTATACAGTCAAGATGATACATCGACAATAAATCAACACAAGGTATGCATCTCTAATTTTTGGGATTCATGTGAGTATTGCCAGCTTCACCAGCTTAAAAATTGGTGAAGGAAAGCATTGTGAGGAAGCCTGCATGCCTGATAGATATTCCACAACAGCATGTGAAGCTAAGTCAGAGGCCCATGGACAGCATGAAAACTGATACCAGGTTAGTTACTAACCATGCGAAGAAGAAGAAGAACAATAAATAATTATACTGTCTTAAACCTTTTGTTCTATATTATTGTATCAAATTCAAACTCAAAGCACGTACCTATTTCAAATAAACTAATTACAGGCATTTTGAATTGTCAAGGGGTGGTCAGTCAGAAAGATAAAGCTAGTTGCCCATTCCAACTAGTACGTAGTGATCCTTACTATGAGTTGTAGATCGCTGGTTTGAACCCAGTGAGCCGCTTTACATTGTGTAAATAATTTCATCGGCGCTGCTCTCAAAACGGCGAAGGAAAACATAAACATGTCCTAAAACCAAAAATTTGGGAAGACATGTGACTTCTACCAACCCGCACTGGGCCCGCGTAATGGTGCCATGGTAAAACCTGGTATGGTATGGTATGGTATGGCATGGTAAAACCTGTATCTCAGCAGCGAGAACGATATAGGCGGATTATGCTTAAGCGGGATTGTCCGAAAGGGTTACCGCTACCCCGGAACATAAAGGGCTAAGGAAGGAAACATGGATAGGTTTTAATCAGTAAGAGTCTGACACTCCCTTCCGCTCCACCCAGAGCGGGAGGAGTCATCTGATGATTTGCAACCCTCAAAAACAAAAAGGCTGATTATGCTATAGATTTAAGATATTGGTAAAGACCTAGCTAGTTCAAGTTCAAAAAGAAACAAATTGCCCACCCATAAAAGCTCATTCTTCAAAGGTGAAAGAGCCAGCAGTTTTCCCACCTTAAAATAACAGGAAAAGAAAACGATTCCCTATAATCCTCCGACATTCCTCATTGCCACGCCAGGGGAACGCAATCTGAGGCAATTTCCCCTAATATTGCCCAACCTTTTCTTTACACACATATCGTTATCCCAGCAATATGTCGGGGACCGCAATTTGTACAGGGATTTGGTGATCGGGTTATGACGTCAGAGCTCGTCAGAGGTCGCACACATATGACATGACATCTGTCAGGTCAGATGAGAGTTTTTAGTGCGTCGTAAAGAAGAAGGCTAACGAGCCAAAATGTTGAGGATCCAAGATTTGTTGGATTCATTTTCTAGTTGTAAAAGGTATGAAGCTGTCTCTTTTGAGTTATTGTTAGCCACTAACGCGTTCGACATTATGTATACGTTCTATATTCAAACTCAAATCATTTATTTTAAAAATAAACCAATTTCAGGCACTTTTAAATTGGCATAGGTCGGTCAGAAAGATGAAGCTAGATGCCCATTCCAAAGCAGTACGTATCTATGGAGAAGAATGGGCAAGAAACTCAACGGATACTCCTATAAACATAATATGGTTATAAAATGTTGGTTACGTCATTTATTTTGTTACTGTAGACGTGAGAACACAATGTACTATTAAACTATTTATTAATATAAATAGGAGAAAGACGATTTTATGCATATCTGTGTGGGGTTACTTCTAAACTCCGCAACGGATATTGATGCGGTTGTCACCATTATTAAGGAACATTCTTTCTTAATTTCAAGCTTTTGGTTATATTATTATACGTAAATATTTCTAATTGATTAATTACTAGTTTTTATTTGATACTTACCTAAAAAAAATGTTCCCCTCCCTATATTTGTAGATACAATATCTAAGTGTTATAAAGCCTATGTCACTCCCTCAATTAAGACGAATCTAACGACACCTCAAACGTTCTTCTTCTTTTCGTGTGGTTAGTGACTAACCTGGTGTCAGAGTTTTTGTGCCCATGGGCCTCTGACTTAGCTTCACATGCTGTTGAGATATATCTCTCAGACATGCTGGTTTCCTCATACGTTTAAATCCATAAATTTAGGCTACACAGCGAGCCAAAGAAGTACAAAGTTGATACGACAGAGGGGCTTTTCTTTAAACTGCCTATACTAGGTACCATTTTCAAGCTCTGCACCAAAAATCAATTAAGTAGGAGCAGCAGTTTAGTCGCAAGTGTTGTTTTTAAGTATTTGCCCCGTTTGAACGCGATGTATCTTTCCTAAAAGCTGGTTATGTTTATACGCATAGGTCATTCACCTTTAAACGATAAATCTTAGTATAACCCACGATGCGTTGTTACAAGATCAGTTTTTATTTACAAATGGTGGTTGCATTTTACTCTGATTTGTAAGCTATTTAGTTTGTTTGAAAAAAAACCTCATTTTTTGTGAATTTTATTAACGGAGGTAAACTATCCTAAGTCCATTTTTTTCTAAATTCATTTATAATGCCATTGTAACAATCTTTTATTGATTTACTTAGTGGCATACTATTTTAAGTCCAATAAGAAAAAACTAAAAACTTTCGAATTCGGTAATATGTTTTAAGTCCGGATCACTTCAGAGGTAAACGATCTCATCTGCTTTTGTGTTGCTCAATTGTGTGAAACGAAAACATCCTAAGTCCAAATAGGATAGTTTGTTTCTGAACGTAGTACATTTATCTAGGAAAATTCATATTATGGGTTTAGAGTAAGAATATCGCAAGTCCATTATTTAATTATTTATTAATATTTTTATTAAAATCATTAAGTAAAAAAAACTACCTATTAACACACTTTTAAATAACAAATAAAAGTTTACATAGAATTTCACATAATTGTGTAGTCAAGTGACATACATGAATAATGTTCAAATTATGACTTAAAACATGTGTACTGAACAATTAGCGTAATGTGACTTATGATAGTTTGCCTCCGGTGTACAGAATTTGTATACCGTATCGAATTAATACTAAACACGTATAGTATGCCTAGTGTTATTTAATGCCCCTCTGCTATATCAACTCTGTATACAAACATACATACACACGTACAAATACTCCCGAAAATCATTCCCCTCCTGGGGCGCTCGGGCAAAAAACAAAAGACAATCTACCAACCAAAACCTAATAAAAACAACGTCAATTCAGCACGAAAACGAACAAATAAAGAAAGATCCTAAATCGGATCACTCTCGAATTCGAAAAGGTCAAGTCCAGGTGAAGAATAACAATCGTTCAGTGAAAGGGTTACCGATGCGTGCTCGTTGAGATGGCTTTACGAGTGGTGTCACGGATATTGATGAGTTTTAGTGTAGTTTTATTTGGGTTATAGAAGGAAAAAGCGCCCAAGTGCGCTTAGGACTTTCACACGACGGGTTCTATGCCACTTTACAATATTTAACACTCTGCAACACAAAACAGTCATGTCCTCTCCCAGTGACGCCCATTTTTTTTAAGGGTAATCATCCAATGACTTCCCGCTCTGGGTGGAGCGGAAGCGAGTGTCAGACTATTACTAACTAAAACCCATCCATGTTCCTTCCGTAGCCCTTTAGGTACCGGGGTAGCGGTAACCCTTTCGGACAATCCCGCTTACCTGGCAGGCTTGGCCATAAAGGGCCCATTGATGTGCTGACATCTCTTTGAGGTGCGGGTGAACATATACGCGACGTCCGGCAAGGGCCTGGTCCTGATCGGGCGGTGAGCCACCCATTACTCACCGTCCGCAGGCCCGCGCCTACGGTGGCCGGGAGTCGTCACGTGGCTCCCGACGCCCGGGGCGTCTCCCGCGGCGGCTGGTATGGGAGGATCTTTCTCTCTCGAACCCCGTCACCTCCTTCGCGAGCATGACTGTTTCGCAGGAGGAGGTGACTGCCTCCCACTCCCTCTCACTTCGAACCATGGCTTGCACCAGGGCCGGTCGCGATAGGTCGCCGCCGCCGATCGCCTCTACGAGGACACGGCGGTGCTCCGGCCAAACGGGGCAGGTTTCCACCGTGTCCTCTGGGCGATCCTAACGACGACGCCCTAAGCTGAGGTCGGTACCTGTCCCCTTAGCGCGGTGTCGCTTAAGCAACCCGGTTTCAGCCCGGTTAAGCAGTAGACAAGTGCCTAGGTTGAACTCCAACGACCATTAAAAAAAAATCACTACTTAATGGTAGGAATTGACACTATTGACAGCTCACTTCACCTAAGTTTTGACCGTGAGATGTTTACAGAATAGCACCACTGTAGATATAGTGGCTTTACATCCACAGAAATGCGATGCATGTGATGTTAAGTCAGAGGCCCATGGGCAGCATTAAAACTCTGACACCAGGTTAGTCACTAACCACACGAAGAAGAAGAAGATCCACAGAAATGACCACTTACCTACATGAATACTTACCTACTTTCTGGATAGTCAGCTGAACTGGGCAAGACACACTAAACATATGATCACAAAAGCCACCATATCATTGTGGCAATGCAAACAACTGCTGGGCAGGAACTGGGGTGTTAAACCCAAAATCACACATTGGCTATACGCCACGGTCATCCGACCAACCATCACATATGGCTCACTAGTATGGTGGCCCAGAACAAACTTAAGTACAACCCAAAAAGAACTTGAGAAACTGCAGCGACTTGCTTGTGTAGCTATTACTAGCTGCATGAGAACGACGCCTACAGCAGCCCTACAGGCGATGCTAGGACTGCCGCCTCTACACCTCATCGTGCGAGAGGAGGCAACCATGGCCGCCTTTCGGCTAAGTATAACAGGAACCCTAAGCAAAGATTCCAGAATAAAGCACACACGGGTAAGGGATGACGCAATCAGACATCAACCGATGCTAGCGTCACCCTGCGATAGAGCTCCAAAACAACACCAATTTCAAAAACACTATGACATATCACTTACTGAAGAACAGTGTGACTACTCTGGTCCGGAAGAACTAAGAGTATACACCGACGGGTCGAAGACCGACTCCGGAAGCGGAGTCGGGGTGTTCTCACGAGACCTTAATATACACATATCCAGCCCACTGGGCAAGCACAACACCGTCTTCCAGGCGGAGTGTGTGGGCATCATACAGGCAGCACACGCAATAGAAGCCAGGAAAGTCACGGGTGCGCAAATACGTATAGTTTCCGACAGCGCCTCGGTCCTGCAATCCCTAAAGAAACAACACCACGCCTCAAAACTAACACTAGAATGTCACAACGCACTAGAACGTATATCAGTACTCTACCGCAACAAAGTGACACTACAATGGATAAAAGGACATAGCGGATCATTGGGTAACGACGCGGCTGACGAGCTAGCGAGGAGAGCCTCCAGTGCGCCAGCCTGCGGACCGGAACCCATGATACCAATTCCCTTTAACCAGCTACGCAGATGGCTACAAGAAATCACCCACACACAAGCGGAGAGCTGGTGGACCTCGGCACCGGGCTGCAGACAATCCAGGGAGGCCATGCCATCCCTGGATAAAAGGTTAACCAGACGGTTACTACGCCTAAACAGAACCGGCCTGCGCCTGATGACGGGGACCATCACGGGACACTGCTCACTAAACAAACACTTCCACACAATAGACATAACGGACAGTCCTCTGTGCAGGGCCTGCATGGAGGCTGAGGAAACCGTCGCGCACGTACTCTTTGAGTGCACAGGCGTCACACAGATTAGGACACAAACTATTGGAACACCTAAATCTTTTACAGATATATTACACAGACCAGGAGACGTCATCAACTTCTGGAAGGAGGTGGGCTGGCTGGAATAACCGCCATAGGCCGCCATGGCCCACGCACAATGATCCGCCAAGGACTGAGTGCGGAAACCAAAGCCCCAAGAAGAAGAAGAAGCAGTAGACAAGTGCCTAGGTTGAACTCCAACGACCATTAAAAAAAATCACTACTTAATGGTAGGAATTGACACTATTGACAGCTCACTTCACCTACGTTTTGACCGTGAGATGTTTACAGAATAGCACCACTGTAGATATAGTGGCTTTACATCCACAGAAATGCGATGCATGTAATGTTAAGTCAGAGGCCCATGGGCAGCATTAAAACTCTGACACCAGCTTAGTCACTAACCACACGAAGAAGAAGAAGATCCACAGAAATGACCACTTACCTACATGAAGTTTTTAAAATCTAGTTGGTAATTAAGCAATAGCCAGCACAAAATACAACCCAGTCATTCTAATGAACCTACAAAATAAATACGTGGCGCTGTTCAACGCATTATACAATCCCCTAACGTTTCGTATCAGCATTATAATTCTACGCAAATACCGAAGCCAAATTCCAGCAAAATGTCCCCGAATAAAAGCTCTGAATGGGGCATGCCGAACGAACGTTCACATTACCATAATTAAAGCACTGGACAGCCGTTTGTCAGCGCGCAAAATGTTAAACAAGCCACGGAAATGTTATTTTAACGCTCATATCCTAGCATTGCTAGGAGTGGCTCGTGGCTAATTGGTTGCTGCTAGTCGTCATCAATTTGCGGAATTAAGCCACGAGAACGGTCGTGTCAGATGTGGGAAGGTTCTTCACACATTCATAGTATATTTTAAAAGTGAATGTTGTTTCTCTCTGCGAGAGTGTTGTATGAAATCTGACTAGGTAGCGTATTTATGACAGCAATTTGATAAATGGTTTTATTTTTGTAAATAGGTTTCTACTAACACTTTTACACGTGAGATAGATCACAGATCACTGATACTTTTTATAGCTTAAAAGATTTTTTGATAAAAAAGTAAGTGTCAAATATTATTATTGATAGACATTGTAAAAAAAAAATATTTTGTATGAGTTAAGTTGGGTTGACATGTAGAACATGATCCTAGTATTAACACCATTATTGTTTGTTCAAATATTCTATTCTATTTTATTTCATTCTGTTCAAATAAAGCCCTCTAATTGGCTAACAGACTATCAATCGCAATCCGAATGATTTAGAAAGAGCTAATCTATCGCTTTAAATGTTCGAAAAATTGTTCAACCAAACAACGTAAATAGCGCAATGAATGTTTTTAACTGTCAAAATGTCAGCCAGTGCGACTGAAAGTGAGTTACGTAATTACCCCGCTGTCACAGTTTTCAGCGTATAGGGACCAATGAACGCTTCTATCCAATTTGTGAAGCGGTTTTCACGCGTGCATGGCGCTCACGGACTGAGGACTCGGACGCATGGAGAGCAGGACCACAGATAGAGCAAACACAAGTTGATTACTGTGGTTGGAAGGATCGTTCACTTGAGCTGTGGTCGAATGAACGCTTTGTTATACTGCGACTACTTTGTCGTGATAAAGTGAGACTGTTATATTATGGCTAAAATTTCGGGATAAAGAGAGTATTTGCGTAGTCGTGACACGTTACGATGACTAAAATGTATGTTTCACCTCACAGGCTCGGAAAGAGTCTGTTTGTCATTCGAAATCTGGCTGCAAAACTGCATTTTGCGCGCTAGCGTGGAAAGAGTTTTTAAAATTCGAACCATTCTTTGTTTCATTTGATTCCAAAAATCTGTGACGTCACATTCAAATATTTCCTAAAAATCACGGACAAATGCCGCGTTCTGACAGTTCATAAAAAGTAAGACTACCCTGACAAATACTCAATATTATTAAAAATTACAAATACATAATTACTTATGTAATATGTCTATTCAACTAACCATTTTCTAGCCAAAAAGAAACATACATTAAATTAGCTAGTGAGTTAGTTAATTGTATTAAATTTGTTTTTTTCTTTCATTCTCCTTTGAGATCTCAATCCTCAAAACTTGTCCAAGTTTTGAGGATTGAGAATAAAAATACAGGGTATGTAATTTTTGAGATATTCTATGTATCTCATAAGATACATTGCCAAGTATCTGTTATTTTCTTCACATGAGCCAATGTAGGTATCTGAGACGCTCGAATAAAAAAAAAACTCAACATATAACAGCTGTTTGCTTACACCTAATATTTTCCTCGCTGTAGTGAGGTGAAAAATTGTGTGTTGCGCTCAGCAGCAAAACTTTTTTGCGTCTCCAAATCAACTTTGCAGCCTTGCATAACAAATAACTATTGTAGTCCATCAGCTAGATTATTAAAAAATATTGGACACGTCATTTTTTTCACGTAATCATAAGATTACGTCGATTTATTGTGTTAAAAGGTGGTATGACGTCACTTCTTTGTAGACTTTATACTGAGTTGTGACGCAGCGTGCCCCCACGTGCCAACTTTAATGCCAAAGCTGTAATTATTTTTTATTATTGACTAAATATTATTTATTTATTTTTTACCCACTCATCATCCCTATTAAGGCGAACTAAACCCAAACTGTGAAGTCTTTTAACAATGTGGTTAATATAATTCGTAGTCGAACACGAAGTTGTAATGCGACACGAATCTTTGAGCTACAATGTGGCCTTAGCATCAGTGTGCTGATGTAGTGAGGAGAGCCTACCTTCATTTTACCTACCATAGTTTTACATTCTCCTTAAGTGTCAAGACTGAGATTACGCTCTGCATGGATGACATTTTCTAAAAGTTGACTATGTTAACCTTGTACCCAATAGTCGGACCTTTCTTGCTTATTATCCTGCGACCAAAAGTAGTAGTTTTTTAGTAAGTACGTTGCTACGTTTATTAATTTAAATCTTACAGTTTTAATATTTTCAATTTGAAAACTTAGTTCTTTAGTGAGCACCTTTGTTTTATCGCCATTAAAGCTACGTAAAATTATTCATACGAAAAGTAAGTAATTTGTGGTTCAACAAATGTAAGTTACGCGCCATTTCCAATATTAACGCTGACATAAATATTTACCACTTACAATGGGTTTAAGGGGCAGACTCACTCTGAAATTAAAATGGAGTCGTCCCTTTTGTTTCCATTGAAAATTGTTTTGTTCGTCGTAATGTGTGTGGCGTTACACAATTCCACAGGAAGACAATTACGAGGATTTTTAATGAGGTGGCTTATGTTTCGTTATACATATACTGTTAAAAACAAAAACCAACTCGAGAAAAAAATCATTGTTCTCTTTTATGAACAAAAATCCCCGACACGAACAAAAACCTCTAAAAAATTAAAATTAATATGTTCATGACCTTTTAACTTTTATAAAAGTTGTAGGTAATATTTGCATCCAAGCGTCGCCGTCGCAAGCCTGCCTGGTAAGCGGGATTGTCCGAAAGGGTTACCGCTACCCCGGAACATAAAGGGCTAAGGAATGAACCTGGATGGGTTTTAGTCAGTAAGAGTCTGACACTCCGTTCCGCTCCACCTAGAGCGGGAGGAGACATTATGATGATTTCCCACCGTCAAAAAAAAAAACGTCGCCGTCGTCACGGGACGGCTACACAGATATACACGTTAAACTTACCTAGGCTAAGTTTTTTGTAATAAAATAAATTTGATTTAAAACTTATTTTATTGATTTGAAATGATTTATAACTTTAACATGCCTCTGTTTCCATCGGGAGTTAAAAAACAACGTGTTTAAAATAACGCTACATAACTCAAAAACCTATAGATCTCGAGTTACGGAACTTTCTCCCTAAGTAGTACCTAATTATAATTAACCACCATGTACTCTTTTGCAGACAAAAATTAATCAACCCACTTCTAAAACTTAACATCATTAGGGACATGACAAGCCAAACCCACTTTCCAACATTAACTTCCTAAAAAATTAACAAAGTGCGAATCGAATCCGCGTCGTAAGGGTTCCGTTTTAACAAAACTTTTACAGTTAACCTTCTCTTTATTATTTACCAAGACAGAGGCGCAGTACAGTAACGTGTATTCTATAAAAATATCAGCTTCGTAGAAACAAAGATATTTTTGTCATAGTCATGTGAGTATGTTTATTTGAAAATTTTGAAAATAGCGCAAAGAAAGAACACAAAAAAATAAAACTTTGAGGAAAACATACGTCACATCCACGCAAAACAGCCATCGCTCAGCATAATGCTGCTACCCTATGCGTGACAGAGCTCCAGCGCTGGTTTTCAGCAACAGCTGGCATTGACTTGATGACGGTAATCAGTGCAGCATACAACGAGACATAAGTAAGAAATGAAAAAATACACAATACTTAATTCCAAATGTTTATATAAATTAAAACATTATACTTCATCATAGAATTGTCATACATTATCATCAACATCTAGATATTTATTTAAATAACTTGCGAAACTTACAGCTAAAACAAACAGATCAAGGATAGTTCAGTAGTCTAAAATATACGTAATTATTATTCAATCAATCTACCTAGCCTTTTCTCAACCATGTTATCGTCGGCTTCCAGTCTAACTGGATGCAGCTAAATACCAGTATATGGATTTAAATAATCAGAACAGAGTCAGTCAGACATACTGCGTAGTCTTAGGTCCTATGGGTCTCAGGCCTAAGGAACCCCAAATAATATTGGGCACGTAAAACAGTTTACCAGAACTTACGAAAAGTTGCAAAATTTAAAATTATTCCACGTTTTTTCGCTCGTGCATACCCTTAACACATTCGCAGGGCCCAGTGAAATGATTGATGGCCGAGGCCAAATTGCTCCGGGCCCGTCTGCGCCTACAGTCCGAAATTTTGACCGTGCTCTTTACTTGAATTTTGGCGTAAGTTAGAAGTGGATCAGGGAAATGTATTTGAAGCTGTTGAGTGTTGAGATTGTGAATTCAGCGTCTGTGAAGTTCTAAGCGGGATTGTCCGAAAGGGTTACTGCTACCCCGGAACATAAAGAGCTAAGGAAGGAACATGGATGGGTTTTAGTCAGTAAAAGTCTAACACTCCCTCTACTTGGTCATTTGATGATTTCCCACCCTCAAAATACAAAAACTGCTGTCAAGTTTGGCCCAAGAAAAATAATTATCAATTTCTACAGGGTGTAATAAAATAATAATTCGGGTTGTTCAGTGTCGTTATTAAAGTTTAACCTAACAAATTGTGTTCGTATACTAAACTGAGATACTTTCGGATCGGACACGAGACAACCCAGTTACTGGGTAACACGATACAATAAGATTGTCGCCCTGTATTATCCTTATTAATCTCCCATCACTTTAACCCCTTCCCACCGACCCCTCTTTTACCTTGCACCATCCAGGCACTCATGTCCGACGCGCCAGCTCCAATTTGCATGCAATCAGCCAATGGCAACTGGATATTGTACCTATACTATTAAATTATTAAACGCCTTTGCTTTTACCGCCGGAGTCCCAGTGAAGCAGGGTTGGATGATCGGGTACAGGTAAACTAGTTAAGTATTGGGAGCAATTGATGCGAGGGTCCATTTTAGGACTCGGAAAATGAATGAGACTGGATTGTGGAGACTTGGAGAGGGATGGGAGATCGGTGTGTGGAAAGTTGTTGTTGATGTTGGGCATTGATATGATTTGTAATGTTTATAACGGAAGGTGGATGAGTAATCTGATGAGTGATGAAAAAAATGTGAATAAAACTTATGACCTGTTTTTTTTTAGGGTGAGAAATCATCAAATGTATCCTCCCGTTCTGGGTGGAGCGGAAGAGAGTGTCAGACTCTTACTGACTAAAACCCATCCATGTTCCTTCTTTAGCCCTTTATTTTCAGGGGTAGTGCCCCTTTCGGACAATCCCGCTTACTCTTGCGACCTGGAGTGGTTTTCTATAAAAATCGGTCCAGCCGTTTGGGAGATTAGCCGGAACAAACAGACAATTTTTTAAATATTTTTTTTTGTATAAGTACTGTATATATAATATATACTTTCCTATACACTTAGTAAAATATTGTTATTTTGTCATTAGGTACAAGAAGACACTTCAATTTCATTTAGGTATTTGTATAGATGTATGGATTGAATATTGAGTATTGAATAATATACATTTTGATGAAGTAAAGTGGCCCCGGTGGCTGAAAAGTTATCGTAATGCAGAGTGAGGAAAATGTTTTGAGAAAGTTTTGAATAAATGAATGTGGATGGTTTTGTAGTGAATGCCGTGTATACATATAAATAAGCGTATATACCAGTACTTTTATAATTTTATTATAAAAAACAATAAACAACTTTTTTGGATGTACAGACGCCAGCACATCGAGCTATCCCAAACTGTCCAATTTTCTCAATAATGAAATGTATACTTCTATACTAATATTGATGAATGAATAAAGAGGTAAAATTTGTAAGTTTGTATGTAAGGGGTAATCTCCGGAACTAATGATCGGATAATGTAGCTTTTTATCAGTGACAGTTTTTTCACTGATAGAAAGCTACATTATTCCTGAGTGCTATAGGCTATAAATTATATTTATATCATACATATTAGCCGAGCTATCGCAATTTTCGTCTAGCAAGTCGGAAAGAAATACCTCCGAAAACAGAATTATTTGCATAGGCTGCCTAAACAGTTGTTTAAAATTGAAAGCAATGTATGGCAACCCGGTTCGCCTTAATTATTTCTTCAAAAAAGTCCGCGACACCATATTCCTATCTTTTGTATTTTAACTTTTATATTTCGTTTTATGTTTTAAAAAGTATTTTTTCGACTTACTTCTAATGTCCCACTGACAGCGATGGGGATGAATTTTTTGACGCCCTATGAGGTTTTCCCCCTTTTTTTACCACTTGTACATGATGTATATATTTTTTAGTTTTAGGTTGTATATAGTAATAAATTTTTCATGTAACTTAGATAAATGAAATAAATTATACTCCATCTTCTAATGTTAAAACAAGAAATTTTCCGCGGACGAAGTCGCGGGCAGAAGCTAGTTTGTAATAAAAAAAAATTGACAGATTGGGGTAGTTTGATCAGCATCTGTACGGCTGTTGGTGTACCAAATAAATTAATAAATAGAGTGTGGAATAAAAATAAACCTTCCAAATAAATTGTATTATGGACAAGAGAAAGATGATGAAATTAAACATAAAATACCAATTAACTAATTAAGTTAGAAATACAATACAATTCGAAACAAAAGAACGACGACTCCAACTAAAATCCCATTTTCCACGTTTAACCGAGAAGTTTTTAACAAAGTTGTAATTTTCTTATTTCTATGCAAATCTTTTAAAAGTCACATCACTCGAAAATGACTTTTTTGTTACTTTACAAAAAGTTTTTGAGAATTTGACAAAGAGTTCGAAAGGGTATGCAAAGAGCTGTATAATTTTGCAAATTTATAAAGAAGTTTCAACATTCTTTTACTGATAGAATTATTTTCATGAATGTTCCATTAGAGTTCGATTCCCGGGTCGGGAAAAGTGGTATTGGGTTTTTTCATAAGGAATTTCTCAGTAGCAAGCTGCCTGGATTTGTGCCCGGTTGATGGCAATAGGGTCACCCCCTATTACATGGGACCCAAACATAACAGGCTATGGGTAAACTATCGGTACCTACACCTATGCCTAAAAAACACAAAAAAACAAACAAACAAAAACTACAAAAAAAAACTTTTATTAGTCGCTTAACATTATTTACAAAGAATAATAAATTCTTAAACTAATTAAAATTACAAAATTAAACGATGTAGGTGAGTAGCAAGAGTAATTAATTACACAAGTAATTACAACGCACTTTACCTACCATCGTTTAGACGTCAAGAATTAAAATGTAAGCTCTAGTTTTTGTGTAGAATAATATTTTAAATTTACTAATAATTTTATAAGAGGTTTTTTTTAACATTATTTTTTTAATTATAGTCGAACAGTGGGCTAATTGCGAAACATACTTACAATGGCAATGCCTCTAATTTTGACAGTTCAACAACATTCATTGCGTTACTAAGGTTGTTGAGCGGACAAATTTTTCAAAAATATGAAGCAATGGAATACCAATTTCCTTCAAAATATTTTGGGGTTGCGGTTGATAATGTGTTAGGTTAATTTGGGTCTTGGACTGCATATAACATAAGCTTAGCGCTGTTGGATTTAGAATTCTCGGCACTGAGCTGAGAGTTCAAATTCTTAGTGCATGTGTTCCCATTTTCTTTCGTTACGCATATCTTTTGTCAAAAATCTTTCTGTTCACAGGATTCGAGCCCCATTTTTATAAACACCACTCCCTCTCTGCTAAACGTATAAAGATGTCCTACAATCCCCTTAGTACAAGAATATGGTTCCATCAGAATGGTTCTCAACCTTGATCGTCGGAGGCGGCGGGTCCCTTTCCAAGAGATATGCTCTCACTTGAATGAGGACTACGTTTGTTGCGGAGCACAGGCACGCGACTAACAATAACCTAGAAGTAGAAGAAGAATGATTATTCTTAGTGAAACGTAATGAAAGATGTACTGAAGGAGCTCTTGGCTAAGTACTAACAGCCGCACAGGTCGATCCATCAGGTAAGCTACGCTTGCCAGCGAGAGTCCTTCGTGCCTCGGAAAGCACGTTAAGCACGGTAAGCCGTTGGTCCCGGCTGTCATTTGTGCATCTTTGACAGTCGTTACGGGTCTTCAGCCCGTCTTACCAAGGGGTATCGTAATAATAATAATAATAATAATATATTTATTCAGAATTCAATTGGTAAAATATTAACATTAAAATCTTTGACGACACGGTTGGCGCAGTGGTTGAGTGATTGACTGCTGCGCACTATGTCGCGGGTTCGATTCCCGCACGGAACAAATATTTGTACGACCTGCAAGTATTTGTTACGAGTCTGGGTGTTTTTCTATGTATAATATGTATGTATTTACAAAAAAAAATGTATATAAGTAGTATATCAGTCATCTCGTTACCATAACACAAGCATTAGGTTGCTTAGCTTGGGACGATATGACGTTGTGTGAAATGTCCAAGGATATTATTATTATTATTATTATAAAATAATTTGTAAAGGTATTTATATTGTAAGATGCCTGTACTAGGATGAACCTGTATCACAGTCGGCATGAGTGCATACGTTATGGTATTTGTAGGACAAAACATTTCGCAATATTTAACAGTATTGCCCAGTTACTGGGTTGTAGAGGTCAAACAGGCAGTCGTTTCATGTAAAATACTGGTAATCAGCTGTATCCGGTTAGACTGGAAGCAACCCCAACATAGTTGGGAAAAGGCAGGCAGGTTATGAGATGTACTGAAGAAGTCTGCTATGGTAACGCAAATCTTTGATAAGTGATAGCAGTAGTGGCCCAGCGCTGGCCTCGCGATGGTCTTCCATAGTGCAGGTGTCACACGGAGAGCAGGGCAAGAAGTGAGGCATTGTTCGTGATATCGGTCCACAGTCACATCGGCGCTTTATGTGGCGTTGTCGAACGAGCCGAATATTGGTCGTCGCTTATATAAACAAAGTTATTCAAAAAGAGAATCATAGACAAAGATGTGGCCCGGGCTTCGATTTCCGAGTTTGTAACCCACACTGCATGGTTGATTATTGCCCACTCCCTCTCACTGAGAGGAGGCCTGTGTCCCAGCGGTGGGAACATTATGCCCTGATTATGATGAAAGAAACGGTTCAATATGTAAACATGGGACTATTTCCTGGCACTGATTGGTAAACATTTGTGCATGCACTCTTATGCTAAGTCCTTATTAAGAGGGTTGCGCTGAGGTAGACCACGAAAAATACAATTTTCTTACCCTTTTGCAATTTAAAAGTCATAGTCATATCTAAATATTTCATGTAAGTAGTATTTATTTATAAATAAAACTTAGCCACGAGCTCCTCATACAGGGTGTAAGGGGAACGCTTTCGAAGCCAGAACGTACATTATATACAACCTAAATGCAAACGGATACCAGTCCCCTTTCGCTTTAAATGGGTTATTTTCAAGCCTTCTTTCTTCTTTCGCGGCTGTTGCGCGCGCGCACTTTTAACTCGAGGTTACGCGCGCGTCAGCTGATATTTATTTACGAACACATTGCATGCTAATGTTGTAAAGAAAAAAGTATCTTTAATCGCAAATAATGGTTTTATTTAACTGTTCTCACAGCATGGCACCAAAATGCAAAAAAAATAGGTAAAATTGAAAAAAAATAACAAAAATTTTATGCTTTCGTATCGAGAATCACTAGCTCTATCACCTAACTTCGTTTTCGGGAGCGTTTCCCTTACACCCTGTATATTTATCAACCTGCAACCAAATTACTAACCTGCAAATAGCAGACACATAATACAAATTGATTTTCGCGGGCAAACTGTATCCTTCACCTTAATCTGCAGTTTAAAACCTTTTTAAAGAAAAGTTTTCTTACCAATAAGAGTACCCAAGTCCCGGCCTGGCAACGAATAAACCTAACGCTATGTGCGTCAAAGCGAGGTGATCTCTCAACCCTGATGTTAGGTAGTATATACCGAACATAAGCATTACTGTCACTCCCACTACAGCGGCCGCCACATTAGTCCATAAGCATCCTGGAATAGAGGAAGTGATATAAAGTTATTTGCTTATGCAATTATGTACAGAGGCCAGCACACCAAGTTACCCCAATCTGTCAAATTTCTTTGACAGTTTTTTAACTTTTTTTAAAAGCGTAAAACGCAGTACTGTAGAGCCTGAGTGAAACCTTATGTTGAACATGGCTAGTAATAATCTGACAGCATTTAAACTTTTAAATTATGAATAGAATAGTTTTTATAGGATTATGAAAAAGTGACAGGACTCGGTCTTTAGCCGATGGGGCTTGGCAGATGTATTCAGTGAAAAGTAATATATAGGGCGACTAGTAATTAGTGACCGATATTTAAACACGTGATTGTACTCATGATTACAATCAACTTTCCCAAAGAAACTTTTTTTGTATACTCAATAGCTGCCAACAGCTGATCGGAACTTTGCGCGCGCCAGTTGAATTGTTATTGTGATAAAAATAAACCTATGAGTTATGAGTATACAAAAAGAATCACGTGTTTAAATATCTGTCACTAATTACCAGTCACCTTATATAAATGGTTATCCGCTTACTGTGTGTTTGCGTTGATAGTGTAGCAAATCCCATTACACCCACAGAACACACGCTCTACCACTGAGCCCCCTCAGTGAAGGTCCCCAACCTTCACATACCAAACCCGCCATCACAACCCGCCGACACAACCCGGCGGCCTATAACATGAAAAGTAATAATGTCGGCAACATGCAACAACGAGTAAAATACGTTTGCGTGTGCGTGTGCGCGTGCGTGTACGTGTAAAATTGGGATATGGGCAGGAGAATGATATAATCGTCGCCACATAGTGAAAACCCTGTGATCGCTATAAACGTTATTTTGCATCCAGGCGCTACTGCTGAACATGAGGTCCTGTGTTCGATTACGGGGGCAGGCAGTGTTATTGGGTTTTTCCATGTGGAATTTCTCCGCAGCATGAGTTTAGATTTGTGCCCGGCTGCTGGCAATAGACTGGCCTCCTTTTTCATGGGACTCAAACATAACTGGCGAAATGTGGGTGTACTATTAGGTATACTTCTGCCTGACCCTTCGCGGATTACATACATGATGTTGTATTTTACAGGGCAAGATCAAAACAGTTAGAAGTGACCGTCATTGACGTTCTACGGGATTCTCATTATATATACTCATAATATTTCAACGGAAGAATCCCTTTTTTTTTCTTTGACGGTGGAAATCATCAAATCCCGCTCTAGGCGGAGCGGAAGGGAGTGTCAAACAACGAAGAATCTTTAATATGGTATTATTGAATTTAATTAAAATGTACCTAAGTAAGTTAATTTAAAGCTTCCTCTCTCCTACAATTTTTTGCAGTGCCCTGACAGGGTCCATAATGATCTCAATTTTCTACCTTACCACCTAAGTACACATTGTGGAATGCAAATAAAGATTGAGTATTGAGCATTATCATCAAGAAAACTTCATAGTTTCATACTAATGTATTGAGGCAAAACTTACCAGGTAGTCCAAAAACAGATTCCGTTGGGTTCTTAGTAGCGTTCAAGATGGCGAGGCCAGCTGAAGCTACAGCCAACACTAACTGGATGATGAGGAGGGCTATGAAACAAACGTAGAACGCGAACGATATCACTGGGGGAGTGCTTACTGAAAATAATTTAAAAAAGTTAAATTTAGATTAAGAAGAAAACGTTATTAATTAAATCAAATACAACGTAGTCAAAGTCAAATCATTTATTTCAAATAGGCACAATTAAGGCACTTTTGAACGTCAGAATGAACAAGAAATAGAATTGATTCTAGTCGCCCCTTCCAAAAGGTAGTTTCGTGTGGAGAAGAATGGGCAAGAAACTCCACCGTTACTCTTTTAAAATGTTTTTTATACATGAATTATAAAATTATAATGTGAAAACGATGCACCCAGAATAAAAACACTAGGTACACCACAAAAGGTGAAAAGAAAAACATATATAGTAATGGCAGGTAAACTTAAGTACGTCATAAGTACATGGTGCTCACATATTTACAAACATTCTAAAAGTTAATAATAATAAATCAATCAATGTGTGTTCAAATTTTCTTTCATTTAATTGCAGTATGTCACAAGGTATTTTGTTGTAACATTTAACACAGTAGAGATAGTACGACTATAAATAAAAACAATCAATCTGCTTAGCCTTATCCCAACTATGTTAGGGTAGGCTTCCAGTCTAACCGGATGCAGCTGAATACCAGTATTTTACATAGAGCGACTGCCTATCTGACCTCCACAACCTAGTAACTGGGTAATACGAATGCATCAAAACCAATAGATACATACATGGGTTGCTCATATCGACATTGGTGGTGCTAATGCAGGCGGAATTCGGTCGATGGCCGGCTGCCAGCGCTCGCACCTGAAACCATATTACATTTTATTAAGTAGGATGCGCTGAGAACATTGTGCGTTATTAACCTTTTAAAAGTTGGAAGTGATTTCAATTTCTTAATTAATTTAGGTATAGAGTTGGTGATTGATGATTAAGTAACAAATATCTTTATTATTATAATCACTACATAGTATAAAACAAAGTCGCTTTCTCTGTCCCTATATCCCTATGTATGTTTAAATATTTACAACTACACAACGGATTTTGATGCAGTTTTTTTTTATATATAGAGTGATTGAAGAGGAAGGTTTATGTGTATAAGTCGACATATTATGTGGGCGAAGCCGCGGGCGGAAGCTAGTAGTAAATAAAGTAAGGATAAAAGGTACATATAGGGTTTTTAAACAAGAATTTTGTTTTAGGGGCAACACCAAAAACAGTACGGTTTTGATATTTAGTTTTTTGACGTATTCGTATTCGTCGGCCTGCGGGCAGTCAGTAAATGGGTAGCTCACTGTCCGATCCTGATCGGGCGTGGAACATGTCTGGCATGGGCCTGGTCCTGACCAGGCCCGTGCCAGACATGTTCCACGCCCGCCTCAAAGAGATGTCAGCATTTGAAGGGGCCCGTCAGGGCCGATCCTGCCGGGTAAGCGGAATTGTACGAAAGGGTTACCGCTACGCCGGAACATAAAGGGCAGGGGCATGGGGGCGAATGACGAGCCTATTACCATATACCGGGCCTAAACCCAGACTTCAGGCTGCTACTGAGAATTCCAGATTGAAAAACCCTGTAACACTTTTTCCGACCCGAGAATCGAACCCGAGACTCACTTCAGAGCGATATTTTATAATTTCATTCAGTGACAGACTCAGTGACAATTATCTGCGACGACCTTAGGCGACGACCTACAGACCAGCACATTAAGCTATGTCAAAGTATCAAATTTTTCCAATTGATAATGAACCTTTTGTAATAAAAGTTGAAAATCTATCAAAGACATTTGGCAGATTGGGGTAGCTTGATTTGCTGGCCTCTATACATATTTGGTGGTTTGTTTTCTCATTTAGTGTTCAGATAAATATAAGGTGTTAAAAATTACCTCTAATAATTTCGTGGAAGCATTGTAGGTACTCATCATTACGAATAACTTTTACTATGGGATGAACCCAGAAATCACGAAAAAAATATGAGTTATTCCATACATTTATGCACACGTAACTCAATAAAATGTATGGAATAGTTCACATTTTTTCACGATTCATTAAATAATTAATTGATTACTTACTTCTAATTCCCTGGCCAGGTTATTTGTCTTACAGCTTAAAGCACACGCTCTTAAGTCCGGGACACATGTCACTGAAATAATACAAAATGGAATGTTCTAGTTATAGTATGTTTGAGTATGAATGTGGATGGCTATACAAGTAGAGGAAGACCAATAAAACGAAGGATGGATTGTGTGAACGATATGGCTAGTAAGGGAGTGACTACCGAGATGGCCACTAATAGAAGAGTATAGAAGAAAAAGTAATGTCGCGCCGACCACAAATAAATTGTGTTTTTTTTTTAACTTACACTGTCCCACTGCTGGGCTAAGGACTCCCCTAAATCCTTCCAGATATCTTTCTCTTGAGCCACCTCGATCCATCGGTATGAGTCTAGGTCATCTCGCCACCTCTTCCTGGGCCGGCCACAAACTTAAACCAGCCGGAAAACTTATCGATATGCGTGTCCTGCATGTCCTAACTTACGGTACTCAGACCTGGTCGCTCACCAAATCGCAAAAGTTTGCTAAAGAGCGTATGGAGCGCAGCATTTTGGGCATTAAACGAACTGACCGAATACGAAATACCACGCTGCGCTCCAAAACTGGGATCGTTAAAATTGTGATTAGGGCAGGAGAATGATGATGAATGATGAAATGTTTTAGTTCAAAGTCAAATTATTTATTTCAAATAGGCACAAGAAAGGCACTTTTGAACGTCAAAATGAACAAGAAATAAGGTATAATAAAAAAGGTAGTTTCGTATGGAGAAGAATGGGCAAGAAACTCCACCGTTACTCTTTAAAAACGTTTTGTACATAGTTGCTGTGGAAAAAATGTTACGCCACTGTAGTAACTTCACTATCTACCATACATATATGACACAAGAAAGAATTGTCATTTTTAATGGATCTTAATCTGTCATGAGGCTCTATGTTAGTCTGTCTGTATTTTTTAGTTATGTTTATCGATATTTCCGTGGTTACTGTGTGGATTACTGAATTTATGGATTCATGTGCGTATTGTATAAATAATCACTTATTTAAAAATCGGTGAAGGAAAACATCGTGAGGAAACCGGAATTTCTGAGAGATGTTTCGCAACAACATGTGTAGCTAAGTCAGAGGCCCATGTGCAGCATAAAAACTCTGACACCAGGTTAGTCACTAACCACACGAAAGGAAGAAGACTGAGTCGATTAAGTGATTATTTTTCATATTTTTAAAAACTTTACTGTGTTATTTTTTGAGTTATCTTCAATCATCCTTTTTTCTTGTAAGTGACTTCTTTGGATGCACTTGCGAAGTTTATACAAGGATGTTCATTCGTCTGAGTGCTTCATTCATTCAAACGTCTCTCTGCGAGCTGACTCCAACTCCTAGTACGCCTTACAAAGGCACCCTAGCGTCCCGAGAAATGTCAAAGAATTCTCAGGATTACAGTAGAAGATAGAAACTTTGTTAAACCTGAAATATTCCTATTGAAAAGCCATGAAATATTGCCTGATATACAATGTTAGTTTTTCTATAAGACATTTGTTAAGATTATGACAGACGAAGATGAATTTATCTAATGTTCCAAACATAAAGCCTATTGTCTTGTAGTTTAATTTGTTCCTTACTGTTGGGCCACAAAAACAACGGGCATCGTGAAGAAAAAGTCGTCTCTCGGCTTTGTAAGCTGTTAAACTATCGGTCCTACCTTTTTTTTCGGAATGGGAAATAATCAAATGACTCCTCCCGTTCTGGGTGGACCGAAAGAGAGGGTCAGACTCTTACCGACTAAAACCCATCCATGTTGCTTCCTGAGCCCTTTGTGTTTCGGAGCAGCGGGAACCCTTTCGGCCAATCCCAAGCTACAGCGATCTTGTTAATGTGTGTTCTGACTAAGGGCGTGTTCAGACGACACGCACCCGCTTCTAAATCGGTCGTACACGCGTCTTACTTGAGTCCGATAGCCGAGTAGGTTGAGGTGATGCGTGTACTATAAAATATAAACAATAGCTATTCGGGCGCTGAGCGTGTACACGAACACGTTTTTCTTTACGCAAGTACAGAGGCCAGCACATCAAGTTACCACAATCTGTCAAATTTCTTCGATAGTATTTCAACTTTATTGCAAAGACATAAGGTTCATTTTTAATTGAGAAAATTTGACAGTTAGACTAACTATTAAATTCCAAAGATTCCGAGGAGGGAACGACGAGTTTTTTTCATCACCACTGCCCTAAAAACGGTGAAGGAAAACATCGTAAGGCGATTAACACTCTGCACCGCTCGACCGCGCGGTAGGAGCAGTTTGCGGTAGAAACGAGCACCGCTCGACCGCGCGGTCGGGCGGTTAGGTGTGTTAGTCATCAACGGATTTCTTAGAGACCAATGCGACATAAGATCCGCTTCACCGCCTACCGCGGCGGAGCGCGGTGCCGTGTGAAAATCGCCTAAGTCGTTGTCAATTAGGTTTGTAGTGTTGACATGTTTAATGTTGATGCTCGTTTTATTTGTGCCATCTTCCAATACGTTAATACCGCTTATTTTGTGGCCTCAACAAAACCCGACACTCCCCCGAGCAAAAGTTATAAGTTTTGCAATTTTACCCGAAAATGTATTGTAAAGAGCAAAGCGAATTTTGATCAAAATGATTTATTAATAGAACCCTGAACTCTTGAAGTTTGTAAAGGTAATATTTTGTTAACCCTTTTAGAGGCAACAGACATGACTTTGTCGCCCTTAAGGCTTTTTACGGAAACTTGTTGTACGGTCAGGGACATAAATCGATTAACACCACTACAAATTTTACACATCGTAACCTGTTTGTTTTAGGATTTAATAAGTATAATGGCTATAGGTAATTAATGCTTATTATTTAATTTTACTTTTGTTTCGATTTTAATTAGGTATATATTTTGCTCAGTACCTAATTAATATTTAGAAAACTAAACTGTTGATCGACTTTTCTTGCACTGACGTTTATGTCTATGGTACAGTCAGTACCATAGACATAAACGTCAGTGATGGAGCACTGTCGAATGTGAGGTCGTTTTCGTCGGGTTTGATTCTCATGTTTAGTAATGCATTGTTTGGAAAATCCTATCGCCTATATACTCGTCTAGTGGTCGTAGAGGCGAACGCTTGCTACGGTGAGCGTTGGTGTGGGCCATGGGTTCAATACCCGGGATACAAATAAATTCCCATTTGTGCCCAATTAGGAACAATAGAACCACAAAAGAATATAACTGACGAAATTAGAATGTACCTCATCACAAACTCGGGACATAAAAGCGAGATGTTTGTACATTGCATTGCATTGTCCTTACTTTTAATTGACTATTTGAATCGGTCAAAAATAAAATAAATAATATAATAATAATAATATCCTTGGACATTTCACACAACGCCATATCATCGCAAGCTAAGCAACCTAATGCTTGTGTTATGGTAACGAAATGGTTGATAAACTACTTATATACATTTTTTTTTGTAAATACATACATATTATAGATAGAAAAACACCCAGACCCGTAACAAGTACTTGCAGGTCGTACAAATATTTGTTCCGTGCGGGAATCGAACCCGCGACATGCTGCGCAGCAGTCAATCGCTCAACCGCTGCGCCAACCATGTCGTCATATGAAATCACATAGATAAAAGACCGCTCGTCTTAAAAACTCCCATCAGTGTACAAAAATTAAATATTATGCGAAGATAAATTTTTAAAATTGCATGTTATGCTAATAAGTATTCCATTTGATTCAAAAAACCTGTGACGTCACATTGTTATATTTCATACAAATCACGTACAAATACCACGTTTTGACAGTTCATAAAAAGTAACGTCATTGACTACCCTTTCAAATACCCAATTGCAGACAAAAGCTAAGATTGGACCTGATTATAACAATACCGATATTTTATTGACTTACCTCTCAAATGTCGTATGAACCCCATAGGTTCATAAGAAAATTCTTTCGAAACGACAGTGAATATATCTGTAAAAATCGCTGAGCTCTTATAAACAAACGGCTTCTAATAGGCGAACATCCAATGGGTTAAGTCACAACATATGGCATGGCATTTTGATGTCTCATTCAAATTTATCATGAACCAACGCCTGCAAGCGTAGCTTAACCTGATGGTTCGACCCGTGTGGCTGTTATTACATAGCCACGAGCTCCTCAAGGAGCTAGTACCTCATCAGTCTTATCTATTACTTTTTTTTATAACGGCAACATCGTCAGATTAAATTCCAAAACTTTCCCGGAAAATGCGTAAACAATATTCTGTGGTAAAGTTCACTGTGAATGATTCATTGACCTAACCTAATTAAGGCATAAATCATTCTTTATTAATATCATAAATCTGTGTATTACAGTGTCGGTAAATTGAAAATGTTTTATTAAAATTAAAAGTGCTATCGTTGTTGTAATATCGGAATATTACACAGGCCTACATTTTAATCATTTTTATGAGTTTTTCAGGCAGATTTTTATTAAGACTCTAGACTTCTCCTTCGTTCAATTCAAAGGTATAGATAAACTACGATAACAAGGCCCGCCCCTCCAAATTCTTTCCAAATTAAATTTTAATTCCAAAGTAGTTGGTATTTTTATTGTGATTTTGAGATTGGTCGTAGATTAAGTGTAGGGGTTCCGTCCACCATCTCAAAAAAGAAGTATCTTTTATATTACTTGAGTGTGAGAAAGAGATGAAGCTATACAGTAGGTATAGCTCCATCTCTTTCCCAATGTGATGCAATATTTAAATAATACTTTTATGAGAGGAGGTGGTTGGCCCCCAAGAATTTACTAAGCGGGCAGACTAACTGGTACAAGTCATATTTAACCTTTTAAACGCCAATCACTTCTATACAAGTTCGAGATTTTCGTACCCTCAGCGCCACTACTTGATTAGAAGTAATTATGGTATAAAATAAATTTACGACTTTTACAACACCTTTTATTTTGTTTTTATGGAAAATTGCCCTGTTATAAGCCATATTTTTAAGTTTTTCACACATAATAAGTTCTTGTTTGTTTTATATTCAATAGAAACAAAAACGCCAGAAAATATTTCAATGCCCCCAACGCCAAGTACTTGATATCAAGTAAGCCAGTGATGGGACACGATGAAGACCTCGCTATATTTCATCTCGTCGAAACGATCATAAAAACTATTATTGCAAGAAAATGACGTGAATAAATAATATTTTATAAATATTGCAAACTATATACTACGTTTTATTCACCTTAATCAAGAATAAATAGGTTTTGTAATCATTGTCGATAGTGAAACACCGTTTGAAAAACCCATCCCTACAAAGTGGCTAGTTGTCAGTGCCCACAACGCCACGAACGTGTATAGAAGTAAATCTGTGACGTCATAAGCGGACGGGTTTCAAGGTCATAGTGACTTTGTGCATTTTAGTGTAGTGCAACATCTTGCGTTGGCGCACGTGTTCTAACAAAAATGAGTGTCGGTGAATATGACGAATTATTGCGAGTTTTACAAGGTGTGGTTTTAAAAAGATCTGTAACATCTGCGTAAAACAGTGACTTACCCTCCAATTTCATAAAAAAAAACACGTAGAAAACCACGTATCTAGCTTCTATTGATTGAAGTAAACGAAATAAAATGCATGAATCGGTTGAGGTTATGCACGTGTAACTCGACCACAGTGAATAGAAAAATACGGGTTGTTGTACATTCGTCAAAAAAAAATATGTGTAAATTCGTCACAATTCCCAATATATTAATTTTGTTTATTGTAAATTCGTCACATCGTTATAATCCGTACCGATAGCAAAAAATAAATAAGAAGTAGAATGAAAATGTTGTATATTTTTCATAATCACAGCACGTTTACTAATTTACCTTACATCTACATAAAAATCACAGTTTTCAAGTAAATGATTTAAATAAAAAATTTTGGCTGCAATCGTTACTTAAAGAATAAAAATGTTTAAAAGAGGGTTTGTGATGAATTTACACAATTTTTGAATACGTGTGACGAATTTACTTTCAATGTATGGATTTTTTAAAATATGACGAATTTACTTAGTGACGAATTTACTTAGTGACGAATGTACAACAACCCAAAAATACCATCAACCAAAAATAGACATCGACATCTAGACATCCTTATATCAGAAAGGATTTTGACGTGCCTCGAGCGCCAACGACTTGATATGAAGTAGAAGGATTACATTTGGAGACAAATAGGGATGTGCCTTCTAGAACACACGTCTAATAAATTTACAATTCTTTTCTTTTATTATGGGAAATATATCCAGGTTTTCATATTGATTTTTTTATGAAATGAAACAAAATATGAAAATACGGTATCAGTTTTTATTTAGCTTCGTAAATTGGTGAATAAACATTAATTTCAACTTATAATATTATTTGTCGATAGGACATTAATCCCATCCCTACGTTTGACTATAGATACGTTATACATTTGTAGCGTGGCGCTGGAGGACACATCGCGTATTATAGATGGGCGTTCAAAAGGTTAAAACGTTCAGGGGTCGCATATAAACACTCATGGCATTCATTTTGGTACCTCACTATAGTTAGAAATCTGTCAATTCTTGAAGATGACGAATTTGTAAAAATGCATTATTCATTAGCTAGTATGCATAGTCTATCCAAAACCGAAAAAGACGAAAAGTTTGAGGACTTTTGGCGGTCTATTCTGTAAAAATCTCAACATGATAACTTAGGTGAAATGACCTTGAAGTGAGATGTCATTCCACCTAATACTGACAGCTGACTTCGAGTTCACTTCAGCAATGTTTTCAAGGTGAGATTTATACAGAATAGTACTATTTACTGCTTTAAGATATGGGACTTAGTTTGTTCAGGGCCATCGCACGCGCACTGGATGATAGATCCAACAGACAGAAATGCTGCTATAGTGTATTTTTCTTTAGTTGTCTCATTTGGTAAACAAATGTCGCGACTAATATTAAGATTTCTATGTAATGTATGTGTCTCTGAAGCATTTTTTTTAAATAATTCATGCCTCAAGTGTATTATTCAAAGTTCAAGACGTTTGTGCTTAACTCAAAGTGTTTGTTTACCAAATTGGACACTGTAAAAGAAATACACTATAGGGAGCTTGTTGCACCACTTCTTCTTCCCAACTAAAGCACTAGGAAGTGGTAAAGGGCAGGCGTTTTGGGCAACTGTCAAATGTAATTTTGACCTTCAAAAAGTGCTAATTTTCAGCCTAGTTTGAATAAATGACTTGATTTTAATTTCATCCTGACTATAGACTAAATGTTTTATGAAGCAGTTTTTACAAAGAAAACTCAACCGGTAAAGAGTTTGACCGGTAAGTGACAAACAAGAAATTGAACTCTAAGTTTTACCCGGGAATCGGTCCCAGGACTTCATGCGCAGTAGTAGCGCTTGGTAAAGAGCTAAATAAGGCGTGTAAGGTATGTACATATGTTATGGGTCTTTGCTACCTGAAATAAATGATATATTATTTTTACTAAATATGTGTGGCATGGAAAATGGAGGGCAATTAATATTTAATTTGCTGTCAATAAATACTCACTGTATAGCGTGTTAATACTGGGAGTGATCAGTTCTCGGATAGTCAGCTCCCCCCTGAATAGGCCATATCTGATTGAGCTGTCACTCGCCTGAATTGGTGCTGTGGCTGTTGATGAGACCTGAAACAATGCTCTTTTATCTTGAGGGTTTTTTATGCACCACATTTTTTTTTTAACATTTATACAGAAAAAAGAATTTCTTTATCAACCTTCTTAATATTCAGAAAAGTTTGAAAAGTTTGAAAATGTCGGTTGCAAGAATGAGTGTAGTGAGCTCTACACATGAAATCGCCAAAAAAAATCAGCTGTTCCGTTTTGACGAGTTATGCGAACATAATGTATGTAACAGCTGATTTTGTTTCGCGATTTCAGATTTATTCCCGTAGTAAAAGTTGTTCATAATGATGAGTACAATGACCCCTTATTATAATATTGCTCATGAATTCAATTTCACTCTGTATAAGCATGCATGGCCCCAACCCCCAACTACAGACTATTTGGGATAGTATAAAAAGCATTTCTCTAGTTTTGGCCGATGCGTACCGCACCTAGCCACTCCTTGGTCCGCCAGTGATTTAACCAGCCAACGATAGCATTCCCCTATTTCCAGCGGACTTCAAGGGTGACGTGTTAAAACCAGCAAGAGGTTTGGTGCTGCTAAACCTCTTCGACCTAATAACAACAAACTAAGATCTCTAATTCCTTAGCCAGAATTGGTGATTACGACGATTTGTGTTAAGCTATCATCATCCAGTTGCAATGGGCGTTTAAATGCTCATTATAACAATATGTAGGTACGGTCGCCACGCATCAAGTCTGTCAAATTTCTCCAAATGATTTAAAACTTAAAACGTTGATGGTTAAGTTCAAAATTGATTGAGGAAATATGACAGTTTTTGGTGACGTTCCGTGTTTATAAGCTAACTAGCTGCTCCCGCTCGGTTTCACCCGCTGCTCGGCTCCTATTGGTCGTAGCGTGATGTTACATAGCCTATAGCCTTCCTCGATAAATGAACTATCCAACACAAAAAGAGTTTTACAATTCGAACCAGTAGTTCCAGAGATTAGCACGTTCAAACAAACAAACAAACAAACAAACCAACTCTTCAGCTTTATAATATTAGTATAGATAAAATTTCTGGTGCAGTTGATCAATTGATATGAGTATTATTTCCTATACAATAAAGGCTATCAAAATAAATTGACATTCGTTGATAAACGTTCAAATTATCGTATGTTTCCTTAAGATTTACAGTAGCAAGGTCAAACTCCTGTCTTTTGAGGCTACATTTCAGGGCCAAGGCCTCCCACTTTCCTTGTCTGGTCTGGCCAACTGGCAGCTTTAAGGTACATCAAAACAAAATCACATCACGCCTGTATTCTAAGGGGTTTCGAAAAGGATTATTTTTTTCTATAGTTTTACTGATACAGCTGTACCGCGCCTTAGGAATAAGCGGAGACACGCGGGACGGAACGCCCGTGAGCGTTGACGGAGTGCCCTGTGTGAGCAACGAATATGACGCGACACGACACGACATGATGCAACGCGTCGCGATGCTACACGCGACAAAATGTCCTACGTGATTTTGGTCATTACTTCTCGAATCATGGAGAAGTACAGTACAATTTTGCTTTAGTTCGTGGTGTCGCGTCTGGTCGCCCTTAAATCAATTACGTGTTACGTCGGGTCTTGCCGCAGACTGTCATATAGGCCACAAGCAGGGTATACCGTTGAGTTGATTGCGTTCGTCGCGTTCGCAGCGCGTCGCGCGTCGTATTCGTGGCTCACGCAGGACACCCCGTAAGGTGCGGTATCTACAGCATTTATATAAGGGAAGGAAACTAAACTCTAACTCCATAAAAGAAAAAAAGTATGTAAAAACCCTCTTACTAGGTACCTAGTTATCTTTTAGATTATTTAAATTGGCTTAAATTGTATTGTTCTTACAATCAAATTTAAACGTTTGTTGATCTAAATAAAGATATTGTTACACGACCGGATATGCCTAAGTAGTTTCTTTAGTTACCACACAACACAGCCTTGGTTTGTATTTTTACGAAGGGTAGTACCTACCTAAGTTTCGACTAATGCTGCCGCTTCAAGAGGGACCTCCTCTTAATACGTACTGCTGCGTGTAGGAGTACCTAGTTACCTATTCCATAATACATCAATTTCAGGATCCAACAAATAACCTACCTAAAGAGAATGCCAAACCAAATATGACTGAAACGACTATCGGCACTATGACCAGCATATTTCGTGTATCGACAACCTCGCGAGCCACCACATCTACCTCTTACTAGATTTTTGTAAGTACGTTTATCGTGAACCAGCTAATTGAAATACAGACGAAATCAAATGAAATGAAAATATTTATTTCGAGCAGACTCATATCTACAGGGTTACCATAAATTGTCCTTAAAGTAATTATTACCAGTAAACAACAGAACACGAAACGACCCATACACTGCCATGAACACAGCTGTGTTTCCTGTTGTATCTCACAGTGCCCCGCACACGCATACGTGCTAAATACATTTTGATCCATTCTAAGCTCAGTGCATGCCTTCAACACAATTACCTAAGTGTTTATTATCCATACATTGCAAGTAGAGGAAGACCGCCGAGATGACGACTAATAGAGAAGTATGGAAAAAAGGACATGTTGCGCCGACCCCAAATAAATTGGGATAAGGGCAGGAGAATGATGAATGATGACATTGCAATGCGTGTTGAAGGCACTCAGTAGAGATTTTGGCGACACGTATGGGTGTTGAAGGCACTGAACTTAGAATAGCACCTGACAAAAAATAGTGGCAGTGTTTGCGTTAAACATCTGACAGTAGTGAGTTATATTTTATGGACATTACATTCTGTCAGCTATTATTTTCAGAACTCTTTGAAGATTGGCCGTGAAAACAAGACACAAAAGAAACAAAATAAGGATAATAAGAAAAAGCCATTAAGTCATACCCAACTGCCACTAGCAAGAGCAAAAATTATCAATAAAACACAAAGCACACTCGACACAAACGCACTAAAAACATAACTACGACGGGTGACCGCCATTTTGGCCGAAATACACAATACTGAAGAATGATTTCCCTTTATTTCTATCAACAATTATCACTGATAGTGGATAATCTTTAGATAATGTGTGAATGCTGAATATTTTTTGTTATGACTCAGTGTATTTGCCGCGTTTTTGTAATGCATTGCCCGATTATCTTTCTTTCCATCTTATCAGAAAACATTGCTGGTCGTAGGCCTCTGTTTTCCTCCTTCCGCATACATCCTGTTCTGTGTAATTTTGTTCTGTTTTTGTGTGCTTTTTCGGGTCGTCGCTTCGATCGCTGACTCGTTGTTGGCCTACCAGATCTTCTTCTTAGTTCGTTAGTGACTGACCTGTTGTCAGAGTTTTTTATGCTGCCCATGGGCCTCTGACTTAGCTTCACATGCTGTTGAGAAATATCTCTCAGACATGCTGGTTTCCTCACGATGTTTTCCTTCACCGATTTTTAAGCTAGTGATAATTTATACAATACGCACATGAATCCGGATATTCAGAGGTGCGTGACTTGGGTTCGACGGTCACACCACTAAGCTTATCACTGTTGTCCTGCCGGACCAGATGATTGCATCTAAAATAGGTTTGAAAGGGGATGCGCCGGGGTAGCCCGCGAAATTCTACTTTTTTTATAAAATATGAATTGCGGCCGTAGCAAATAAGTAGGTATTCACAGAGCTGTAATTCATTAGAACCATCAATACATCTCTCTAAGTTAGAATAACCCTAAAATGTCATGATTTCATGAAATACTTAGTCAATCCGTAGGGTTACGTATGACATGGCTGCTTATTTTAACCGTTCTAACTAAAGATTAAATCTTATCGAAATCAGTAGATAACTAGGTACTACTAACCATAAAAATCTACTTTTACTAGATAAGTCTCGGTAATGGTAAAAGGTAATGTATAGTTGCTAATCTGATGTATGCAGGGTCAACAAGATCAGAGATTGCACACGACGGAGGTTTGGAAGGAAAAAGGGAAGGCCTTTGCCCTAGTAGGGGAACACAATAAAGGCCAACAAATTTTAATAAATAAAGTCGTAGTCACAAACTAGGTCGTTAGGTGTACCTATAGTACATACCCAAGTCCCGAGGGCGAGCTTATTGCTTTTAACCGAAGCACAACTACAGAATTCGGGGTCTGAAAAATTCAAATAGAAAATCTCAATAAAACAGAAGCTATGCTCAGCAGTAGCGCTTGCAACCACTTGACCATCGAGGAAGTTGATAATTATTTAAGAATAATTGGTAGGTACCTATTGTATAGTGGGGTAATAAAAATAAAACACAAATAAACGTTACACTATTTATTTATTTAACTTGCTGAAGCTTCGAGTTAAAATTAATAAAAAATTTAATTACATAATTTCATAAAATATACATATTGTACAACATTATCATACAGTTTTACATTGAAATAATTTATAAGACACTAGAGAACAATGACGTCATATCGACGTCTCTCGCGATTACCATCCAAAGGAAATAGAACTTTGTCATTCATAGAATAAGAACCATAATTCTTTGGACACAAAAATCAACTTCTTTGTAATTTAGTTTAACGGTTTTTAACCCCTTTTGAATAGTGCTTGTGGTTGTAAAATTAACTTTATTTATATCCCGGTAGAGTTGATATTTTTTAAATGAATATGAAGTAAATATTTCAATACACTTTGTATTACAGAACCTATGATTAATATAATTCCTGTGGTAAATAGTCATTCTTAAAACATTATTATTGCAATATATTATTACTTCTACCGATTTTCAAAATATCTTCTCTTACTATTGAAATATTTTAATATTAGTTTAGAAATTAATAAATTAATCTACATCGAAAAATATAAGCGCGATTATTTTAATATATTGTTATTATATTAATAAACAATTAGTAGTTGTATGAAAGAACATTGTTCATTTAATTTGTACTATGTACTAAATAAATATCGCTGCCTTATAAAAATAAAAAGCGTCTCATCCGATGTTTTTGTGAATAGTATCGATGTATCTGTAAAAAAGTATCGATTGGGTATCGATACTTTTATATCGAGTATTCGACTATTTTCTATAAACATTATTATCTCGTTGGTATTAAATCTATTGCACCTATTACATTAATTAAGCTTATTTACTAAATATGAATATTAACCTTTTTACCGCCCGACTACACATATCAGTGGTCGTACCCTCAGCGCCCGGCACAGTGCATCGAAAAATAAATATTTTCGATGAATGGCGTAAAAATTTAAAACCGAACATAAATTCTCAGTCGTATAAACACGACTCAGGCGTCACGGGCCCGAAAACATGTGTCGTATTAATCCGACTGGGCGGTTAAAAGGGTAACATGTTTCTCACAAGCAAATATACAATGTATTGTAACATCGATGTTTCAGGTATCGATACTATTTTATAATCTCTACTCGTCTAGAATAGAACATTTGCAACTTCGATTTTGAATTTCGCGTAAATGTAAAGTATGTATTCTCCTGACTGTGCATACAGTAGACCGGACACCAGTGGTACCAATTTGATATTGACCGTGCCTTTATGACGTAGCAGTGAGGGCGATTTGTCTAGTGCAGTGCCGGTTACAGCTCTTCTAGAAAACCGTAGTTTTAGGCCCGGTTCACATTTGCGGTACGGCATGGTAAGTTATTTTTAAGCGACGAATAAAATATAACTTAACAGTTTGGAAATAAAGTTGACATTACAATGTTCGCCTAAAAATAACTTGCTGTGCCGTGCCGCCGGGCGTTAGTCTACGGACGAGACGCTTTACATTCAAACTAGATACTTGTTCTTCAAAATTTTCTACCATATTGCCGAAGAAATTTTCAAATTTAATTCGAATTTCAAACGATTTCTTAAAATCACTATGTTGTCTTTAGAAACAAGCAATATACTTTCTATATTATTCTTCTATCATCTTTCTTTAACTCACTAAGCAGGCAGGCAGTATTATAGGGCTATTTTAATAATACCAATATCGAACCAGAATACGGCCTAATTCTTTAGAACCTTTTTGGAACGTTTTAAGTGCCAGCACATCAAGTTACCCCAATCTGTCAAATTTCTCTGATAGTTTTTCAACTTTATTACAAACCCATAAGGTTCTTTTCCAATTAAGGAAAATTTGACAGTTTAATACATTCATGTGCTGTCGTCTGTACAACGCAAAAGGTTACGGTTAGGTTTGAATATCATTTTGGCGCTTTAGGTACAGCTCTATGCATTTGTTTTTTTTTCCCGTAGCAATAAGGCATCATCATCATCGTCATCATCTGCCTAGCCTTTCCCCATATATGTTGGGGGTCGGCTTCCAGTCTAACCGGATGCAGCTGAATACCAGTATTTTACATGGAGCGACTGCCTATCTGACCTCCACAACCCACTAACTGGGCAGTACGATACCCCTTGGTAAGACTGGCTGTCAGATTTTCGGTCTCCTGGCGACCCGTAACGACTGTCAAAGATGCACAAATGACATCCGGAACAACTGCTTAACGTGCTTTCCGAGACACAGCTATATATCAACTGAAAATACTACTAATTCATGTGAATTTGTTAGTCAAGTCTAATAGTTATTATTATTAGAGGCGATGCACCGATGAAACAGTATTAAGAGAAAAACTACGACAACATGGCGCGCCGCTCCAAATTACTGTTTCAATATTTGTAGTCACATCTTTGCAAAAGAGTTTGTATGTAGTTGTTAGTATTCGTCTCCAGTAGCAGGCCGGCAGAAACATGCGTTGTGAGTCTTGGTGGCGCTTTGTGAATACTTTCACAAATACTTTCAAAAGTTTTGAATTTTGGAGAGGCGGGTCATGTCACCGTAGTTTATGTATACATGCATACATTTCTAACACATTTTAAATACCAATTGTACCAGTTTAATCTGCCCGCTTAGTAAATTCTTGAGGTCCAACCACCACCTCATAACAGTATTATTTTACTATTGCTTCACATTTGGGAAAGAGATGGAGCTATACCAACTGTATAGCTTCATCTCGTTCTCACACTCAAGTAATATTACAAATACTGCTTTTTGTGATGGTGGCTGGATCCCCTACACTTATTCTACGACCAATCTCAAAATCACAATAAAAATACCAACTACATTGGAATGAAAATTTAGCTTTGAAAGAATTTAGATAAATAAGTAACAGAATAAAATTGCCTACAAATACTAACACGCTTGATCTTTTTATAAAAGTTTTAATGGTATCGGAAATTCTAACTTATTGTTATAATCACCTTTAATTATTATGAAGGTCTGATCAACTGAGAACCACAAAAAAAAAAATACAAATTATCAAAACTGAACGAAAGTAAGACAGCGACGGATCAATAATTAAATAATCGAATCCCATTGCCTTAACCCCTCAAATGTCGTATGAACCCCATAGGTTCGTAAGAAAAATTCTCTCGAAACGATATTAAATATAACCGTAGAAATCGTTGAGACCTTATAAGCAAACGGCTTTTAATAGGCGAACATCTAATGGGTTAAGAACAGAAGAGTACGGGAAAACGCTTAACCAAGTATTCAGAGTTAAAGATACCATTAAAACCCTTCAACTTTCCACCTAAAAACTACAAATCCAAGCACAAAGCCAAATCGGCTAAACACTCATTACAATTACAAAGTTCTTTCAACCTTTCAATCTGAGATCCCGTATAACCAGACTTAATTGAGACAACGCACAACAATCTTCTATCATTAAAAGACATCCCTGCCTCAGTAGTCAAAAACTCTCTAAAAATTCCCCAATTCTCCGACATCTCCCCACTTTTGAGGAAGCCTATCCTTAATATGTGGTAACACAGTGGGGAAACGTGACGTATTAACTGGTTTGAACTGGCTGAAACCAGTAGTGTTTGTAAGCAGTATGGTAGTAGGTTTGACGTTACTTTGCCGCTCAGTAAGTGGCATAGAGCTTCGAATATCCAGCCGGATAGGACTGGGAGCTGGTCTTGGGTTATCGATGTTTGGAATACCTGTGGAAGAAGGATAGAAACATTTAGAAGAGACTCACAGTTACGGCCATATTTTCAAACGCAACTTTATTTTTAGTAGACTCTCACTGTCACTTTAAGGTGAATTGTAGCAACTACCGTGCGGTTTGAGAATTCGGAGATTATGAGTAGAGAGAATAAGTATTTAAAGTGAAAGAAAAAGTAATTTATATGCTAGAAACACAGTAAAAGAAATTTAAAAATACCACGCAACACACGATCACAAAGTATTATAAAAAAAAAACTGAAGTTCGATTGTTTTTTCCTGAATCACATTAAAACTGTCAAATACTACCAATTGAACATGAACCGTATACTTTTGTAATAAAGTTGAAAATCTATCAAAGAAATTTGACATATTGGGGTAGCTTATTATGCTGGCAACTGTGATATATTTGGATGATTATTGGGGCATAGAATAGCACAAACTTTACAATACTTTTCTCGAGTGAAATGTTTCCTTTTTTTTTTAAGTCTGGGCAATCATCCAATGACTTCTCCCGCTCTGGGTGGAGCGGAAGGGAGTGTCTGACTCTTACTGACTAAAACCCATCCATGTTCCTTCCGTAGCCCTTTATGTTCCGGGGTAGCGGTAACCCTTTCGGACAATCCCGCTTACCCGGCAGGCTTGGCCCTGAGGGGCCCCTTCATATGCTGACATCTCTTTGAGGCGCGCGTGGAACATATACGCGCCGTACGGCACGGGTCTGGTGCTGATCGGACGGTGAGTCACCCATTACTCACCGTCCGCAGGCCCGCGCCTATTGTATGTCCCCTTGGCATCATCATCATCAGCCTATTAATAGCAGTCCACTACTAGACATAGGCCTCTCCTCTAGTTGCACGCTTTTCAGCTCGTTTCTTGGCGACTCTCATCCAGCCACCCTGCGAAGATCGTCGCCCCACCTAGCCTCAGGGCGTCCTACCTTACGTTTGCCGATTCGCCTCCACTCAAGAACATGTTCCCTTGGCATAGACTATGAAGTTCGGAGTAGGTATACGAGACCAAAAACGAAAATAGGTTATACATTGGAGTGTTTTTCTATTTATAATATGTACGTATTTACAAAAAAAAAAAAAAAAGTAGTTTATCAGCCATCTCGTTACCATAACACAAGCATTAGGTTGCTTAGCTTGGGACGATATGGGGTTGTGTGAAATGTCCAAGGGTATTATTATTATTATACAACGTTGTGCTTCAATGGAGACATTTATTCAATACACATGTCCGTTTTCACATTTTCGTTTCATGAAGACATTATATTTCCATTAAACGTTATTATTTACCGATTTATTTAAAACGTTAGAAAATTGCGTCTTAGCAACCTGTACTTAAAGAACAGTCGCGCAGCGGTCATTTGCCGAGTCACGGATGATAACATTGGCATCAATGAAATTAAAACGAATAAGCAATACTATTAGAATGAAACAACTGCAAAAAGTAGGCGAATTGTTTTTATTATTTAGCATGTTCGATTTTTTTTTTTCAGTTTTAGATTTATTTTAATCTATCAACAATTATATGATTAATGGACACTAGCCCTACCCGTGTGTTAAATTATTGTCAACATTGTAGCGCCATGTTGTAAAGTATCTTACCTCAAAAACAATTTCAGCATTCATAACAGCACAATCCACCCTGCGGTCTCTATCGGACGCAATCTCTATTCTAATCTTCTCACTCTCCTTGCAACACTCTAGAAACTCTATGACAACTCTACTCAAAGTCGCCGCCGGTGGTAGAGTTTCCCTTAAAAAGTATTTAAGAGATGTTGTTATGATTTTCTTGCTTTCTCTCTCTTTTGATTGTCGGAGGACTTTGTAGAGTAGAGTGATGCGTTCCATAGAGTTCATTAGAATGTCCGGGTCCATGTTTGATACGTCTGAGGTTAGTTTTGGACTTAGGAGTTTGTTGTCGGCTGCGGAATGAAAAATAAATGAACATTGATGTATCCTAGATCAGAATATTATATTCGTCGATCCCAGAATCGCAGGTTTTTGTTAATACAAACGCACGCAAGTACAGTCACGAGCACCAATATGTATACACGGAGCAACTTTAAAAAGTGATTTTTTTCATGCTGCGTTTGTTGTAATTTTATGTTGTTATGGACATAGTATTTGGGAACCCATACTAATATGAAATAGGTTCTATTAACACAAAGTGATCGTTATTCCACGAGAAAATCGCTTTTGAATGTTTCTAAGTGTATACATATTGGTGCTCGTGACTGTACAAGTGTGTGTTTCTATTTATAAAAAAGACTAGCTTTAGCCCGCAACTTCATCCGCGTGGAGTTCGGTTATATCGCAATATCGGGAGATATTTTTAAGACAAAAAGTAACAATGTCCTTCCCCGGGATGCAATCTATCTCTCTGCCAATTTTTTTCGAAAACCGTTAAGGGCGTGGGTGACGTTGGGGTTTAGGCATGAAAAAGTGACAGTCATTGAGTTACTTCCTACCTATCCTACCACAAGTGCATTCAATAATACCGAACTCAACTTTAGTTAAATATGCGACCGATTATCTGAGCTCAATTCATAATCTAAATAAAAGTTAAATAAATAAATCTGACATATTTTGTAGGATAGCGTTCCAAAAAAAACCTGTCAAGTAAGTTATTTGCAATGAACACAAACACATGAATGTACCAGCTTACCAGAAAATAAATGCACCATCAATATTTGTACCGCATGATGTTCAGAATAATTCTTCATGTTTTCTAACAGCTTCTCAATTATTAAGTTCTTGAGGTCTTTTGGAAGAACTTGTTGTCTTATTGTCGTTGTAATACCCTGAAATCACCATAAACTGTTGTGTTATATTATGTTGTTTTTTTTTCTCACTCAATCCGCCTAGCCTTTTCCCAACTATACTGGGGTAGGCTTCCAGTCTAACCGGATTCAGCGGAATACCAACTATTTTACATGGAGCGACTGCCTTTCTGACCTCCACATCCCAGTAAATGGTCCTTTCCGACAATATAAGGACTCTGAGATGTAGAAATAAACTAAAATCACATGGCGTGCCCCTCCAAGTTACTAGTTCAATGTTTGTAGTCATATTAGTTGTAAGTATGCGTCTTCAGTAGCAGGCCGGCAGCAACATGTGTTGTGAGTCTTGGTGGCGCTTTGTAAATACTTTCAAACGATTTGAATTTTGGAGGGCTGTTATTGTAGTTTATAATTATAAATAAAATAAAATAGCCTTTATTTCTACTTCATTAACAATTTTTTTTTAACCTAATAATGTGACTAAAAAAACTATGGAATTTAAAACTTTCTAAAAAAAAAGTAAGTTTAAATTATTCTAATTTCTAATAACTATGACATTCTAGGCTAAATCTTATTAGTAGTAGTCGCCTCTATATAAGCAGCCTTATCAAGCAATGTATCAGACCTATATGAAATAGCAACTCTCCATGGTGTCATGATTAAACACACCCATTGCACTGCAATACAGACTATAAACAAATAGCTATAAGTTCTATATTACCTTAACAACAAGATCGATGCAGTAATGCCTAGGGTTGGTCAGGACGAAGTCTACTGCAATGTTTATCAGTTCAGGGTGACCGAGTTCTATGAGAGTGAATAGCACCGTCCAGTACAGACTTTGTTCGTAGAGGGATATTCTGAAAATAAATCATTTGATTGAAGAATATGATTTTTAAACATGGAAATTAGCAGTCTTTTGTTAACTTTATAACTAGAGATCGGATACAGCATGGAGTGCGCTTTGGTTTGGGAAATGTGTGGGTTTCTAGGACCTACTATTTTTTAAGGACGACTCTTGTACTGTGTGGGCGGGCGAATAAATACATTTCATTTTAAATTCGAAAGTGTTGAAGAAATTAATAATTAATTTTTTTGTCAAACGATACGGTTGTGGGGGGGTTACATTAAATATAGTATTTTGTTACATTTTATCTTTTTCACAATGGCCTAAGTTTAAGAAGTTGCTTCCATATTAGCCGTACTTTAAGTAAATATGTATCCGAACATACGATCTCTAGTTATAACGTAGTAAACACATTAAAAAAAACACAATTAGCCGTACTTTAAGTAAATATGTATCCGAACATACGATCTCTAGTTATAACGTAGTAAACACATTAAAAAAAACACATTATTTGAAAGGAAGCCAAAATTTTTAGAAAAAATAAATATTTCAATATTTTATTGCAAAACGGAACCAATAATGCAAAGAATCCAAATGTTTCTTCTTTTAAAGTTCGAAACCTTCAAAACAGACGATCATTTTTGGCATATAATTCGTCGTAAATTTTAAACAGATACAATCAAATAAATGACGATTCAAACTCGAAATTAAAAACTTACTTAGTGTCATCTAATTCGAAATTAAAAACAGATTCGATAAAAAATAAATGACGTTTCATAATTTCATACTCGAATTTTATAACTGTCATCTAATTCGGATTTCAAACAGATTCAATAAAAATAAATGACGATTCATACTCAAAGTTGATAACTCACTTGGTATTAGGAGCAAGATACTGCTTCACAGCGACATTCAACTGCGAGACGAGCTCATGATAAGGGTTGGGCTGACCGTGCACATTGGCCAAGAGATGTGCCTTCCCTGTCAGCTGTAGGAGACAGCCCTGCAGTGCTGCTTGACGTAAAGGTGCGTAGCTTGAGGATAGAGACTTTAGAAGCTTTTGGTGGACTGTTGATAATTCCTGGTGAAAAAAGAAGAAAAAAAAATTGATTAAGGGCGATTCTGCACTTCATACGATCCGAATACTTACTAATTTAAGATCAGAATTAGAGAGAGAGAATGTTCTAAATTCGGACGTGCAGTGTTAGGATGTAGTACGCAAACTCTGATACATATAGTAATATGGCTCCCTCGGATCGACATTTGTAAAGTGTACTTTTAGCTAAGGGAAAGAAATAATTTTCACTAAATGGAACATGATACTTAGGTATAAGGGTGCATTTTCGGCACAAATGATGATTTATGAAGACTATTGCAAAATCAAAAAAAATATATCAAACACCAATTACCGAAACACTAAGGGCGAATTTCACCAATGAAACTGCGATCAGCACATCTAAACCGCGTTCAAGACCTGTCAATACTCTACAGAAAATAATGACACTAACAGCTCTTACACGGGACTTAAGTGCTAATCACATTCAGTTTCATTGGTGAAATCCACCCTTAATTAGTAGAAAGAGGTTTCGTAAACCAATATTATTTTGGCTTGGCAATTGCTTTTTCTTAAGGATTTATTTGTAAGACCTCGCGCATTAGCCAATAAACGCCCGTGTGCAGACCGTTCTCTCTAACTTTATTTAAAAAAAATACATACGTGTATTAGAAAACATATCCATAATTAACGGATCTGGATGAAACTTAGCACAAAGACAGATTATACAGGGATAGCATATCAGCAACTTTTTATCCCGGAAAAATGTACGGCTCCCTCTCGTGGGTTAATTTCCTACCAACACGCGGGCGAAGCCGCTGGCAAAAGCGAGTTTTTGGATAAAAGACGGACGGACCGCCATACCGTCGTCAACAATGTCAGTAGCAATAATAATAATAATAATAATATCCTTGGACATTTCACACAACGCCATATAGTTCCAAGCTAAGCAACCTAATGCTTGTGTTATGGTAACGTGATGGCTGATAAACTTCTTATATACATTTTTTTTTTTATAAATACGTATTATAGATAGAAAAACACCCAACCCGGAACAAATACTTGCAGGTCGTACAAATATTTGTTTCGTGCGGGAATCGAACCCGCGACATGCTTCGCAGCAGTCAATCGCTCTACCACTGCGCCAGCCGTGTTATAATCACTACATAGTATAAAACAAAGTCGCTTTCTCTGTCCCTATATCCCTATGTATGCTTAAATCTTTAAAACTACGCAACGGATTTTGATTCGGTTTTTTTTAATAGATAGTGTGATTCAAGAGGAAGGTTTATGTGTATAATTTGTCGACATGTTTTGCGGGCGAAGCCGCGGGCGGAAGCTAGTATTTGAATAATATAAGTAACGCTCACCTGTAGTCCTTCAAACCCATCCAACACACACATACAGTGGGACAGGGCGAGCAGTAGCGCTCGGCCGGCCGCGCTGTACTGAGTTAGTGTGGCGTGAGCAGCACTGCTCAGTGAGATGAGCTGGCCGGCCGCCCAGCACCAGTGGGCCGGTTGAGTGAACACTGCGCTCGTTTGGGACATGCACGAGAGGAGGGCTACGCGAGCTGCGAGGCCGGTCGGTGCCTACAAATAAAGATCAGTTCATCATTCTCCTGCCTGCCAATTTATTTGGGGTCGTCGCAATACGGTTTTTTTCTTCCATACTTTTCTAGAGACTCTACTTCTAAGTTAACTAGGCTAAAAATCAGCACTTTTTGAAGGTCAAAGTTACATAAGACAGTCCCCCAAAAACGCCCATCCTTCACCACTTCCCAGTGCTTTAGTTGGGAAGAAGTGGCGCAACAAACTCCCCGGAAGCACAGCTGTCTGTTTAGTTGGAAGAACTTGATTCTACACATTTTTCGTTTGAGAAATAATTAACATTACGAAACACATCACATTAAAATCAATCATCCCCACAAACATGTACATGTGCGTGAAATATATAACCCTGTGTTTGCTGTTGCGCAGTCGAATGAAATTACCCCTTTACCCCTAAAATGTCTGATACGTTGTTTGAATAAAGTATAACGAAAATAAAATTGGGCAAAGTAGGGATTAAAAAAAAAATAGTTTATTTTCCATAACTTTCTTGTACAACATTATTCTGTGGCTAGAACCTCCCAGGAAGCATGTAATAATGCTTGTGTTTGTGCTTGTGCTGTGTGTGTGCTTGTGTAGGGATGATGATTAAAATTTAGTTTTTAGTCCGTCAGCTATTGGACACGTATTTTTTTTTCACGTAATCAAAAGATAACGTCGAAACATTGTGTTAAAATGTGGCATGACGTCACTCCTACTCCTATGTAGATTATATACCGAGTAGCGCGCCCCCACTCCCCAACCTTAATGCGTTTTATCTGTCATTTTTTATTAACATGATAAAGCAAAAAATACGTGTCTAAAAATGTTTTACCATCTGACTGAATGACGAACTAAATTGTTTTATTGTTACCCTTTTTTTTTGAGTGTGGGAAATCATCAAATGCTCTGGGTGGAGCGGAAGGGAGTGTCAGACTTTTACTGACTAAAACCCATCCATGTTCCTTCTTTACCTTAGGCTCCAACATCTGCGAGGTGACATCCATAAGTATTTGTAAACAGCTGTTAATGTCTATTTCTTTGTTTCGTCTCACTCGCTTCACTTCTCTCTTCACTTTGTAGCTAGCATCGTCAGTTATATCTGTGGGAAGAAATATTCTACAATTTTATAGTACAGAGGCCAGCACATCAAGCCACCCCAATCTGTCAAATTTCTTTGATAAATTTTCAACCTTATCACAATAGAATAAGGTTCATGTTCAATTGGGAATATTTGACGGTTTGGGATAGCTTAATGCGGTGGCGTATATACATTAACTTACGCCTTCTTCCCATGGGGGTAGGCAGAGACTATAGTACGCCACCTGCTCTGCTCCTTACAGACACATTACTTAAACATGTAACTGGACAACAAGACGTGAAACCCCCCCCCTCCCCCCCTCCCGTTACAACTATTTAACTCGTGTTCGCGGCAGCACCAACTATTATCAAAGTATTCGCAGATTGGTGGGATTCCCCGATGTTGCGGAGGTGGGTGCGGCTCTAAGCCGAAATTTAATTGTAAAGTTTTATGTGTCTGTAACCTAGTAACACTAGACATGTTGCGCCGACCCCAAATAAATTGGGATAAGGGCAGGAGAATGATGATGAACCTAGTAACACTAGAATTTAAGTTAAGATTGTTAATAACCCTATAGACTCCGGTCTGAAATAAATATATTCCATTCTAATTCTTTCTTTCTGTCCTCTAACTAAACTCACCTGAGGCCAGTTTCAAGTACTCAGTATTGAACTGCGCGTAATGATATCCATCAAAACCATCATTAATGAGTGGTATTCGTTCTAAGTTCACACACTCGAACAACTTGTATGCCGATGTGCCGACTAGGATGTTGCGTAGTCGTTGCATTCTGAGGAGGAAATAAAAATATATATTTGATTTGGGACACGCATAGGATATACAAACTATAATAATAAAGGCACAATTAATACGATTAAAATTTAGGCCAAAAAAAGCAGCATAATGCTGCGACATTTAAAAATAAATAATAGTCGATAGCACAGACGTCAATTTACAGTTGGGAGGTCTCAATCTAGTACTTATTTAGAACATAACAACTAAATATTTCATATATTTTCTGTATGATAACCAGTGATGGGAGTAGGTAGATTGAATGGGGGTCATTGATCCGAAACGTATATATTAATATGGACATTCCTCCGGAATTGGTTGATTCTACCTTTAATGTAAATTACCATGACCACTATGAAAATATTGACAGTTTATAAAAAATTGTGGCCATAAAAGGCAAAAAAAAAAAGCTTCGACCGGAATTCGACTGTTTTTATTAATCAACAGATAAATAATGAATTAATTTAGTTTTGATACCTTCGTTTAAATTTTTAATTGACTAGTAATAATATCACTACCAACATAAACAATATTTAATTGAATCCGGAAATACCGGTATTACTTTCCGGAATAATGGCTTATCCATGTTATTCTTTCTCTGTGCATTTACGATACAAGCACCAAAAATCAATCTACCTACTCCTATCACCGATGATAACATAATATTATATCATCTCACCCTTCATTACAGCTGAGCCTATGTCTAGGTACGTGAATCAGTTCCCTGCGGCGCTGCAGCGCTGTAGGTGCAGCGCTCAGCAACAGCTGAGTGATCCCGCGCACGGCCCAGTGGGTCCCATTCCCTTGTAAAGCACCAAGTAGTCCGACCCACATCTCTTCGAATTGTTTCTTTGATGACCAGCCTATTAGGTTTACCCTGGATGGGGAATACACATTTAAGTTCCCAACTAAAGCACTAGAAAGTGGTGAAGGGCGGGAGGATAGGGGATAGTAATTTTGAGGGTCTAAAAGTGCTGATTTTCAGCCTAGTTTGAAGAAAAAAAATTTTGTTAATTTTTATTAATAACATTTGCCATGACTAAATTACTTAGCAGTAATTATAAGACAGAATGTTAATGTTAGGATCTAGCAAAATATACGGAGAATGCGATTTTTTTTAATATTTTTTTTTCCCCATTTTAAAATAATTGAGTACTATTTCTAATGAGACCTGTCGGGTTTCGGCCCGATTACATTCTTATTCAACAAAAATGCAGTCAACAAACTTCTTGTACAAATCAAAAGTACAAATATAAATTTTACGTTACATTAATTAGTAAATAAGCTAAATTGATTAGATTTCCTAATCTTGGATTAAAATTAAAATTACATCTTTGACATCCAATAATTAGTGATTAATTACCTGAACAAAAACGCTTCTAGCACATCCATATCTTGCAAAGCTTGTAGAGGCAGGTCTATCTTCTGTATTTCATCCTTTTTCGAGACGACATCCACTGAAGACCACGCTATTGGAGGTATTAGCGCTATGTGGCTTACTATATCCAGTCTGAAATCAATCAACTTTTTATTGGTACATGAATTGGGTTTACTTGACTGCTTTGGTCTAGAGGTCGTAAGCATGCCCAGCAGTAGGGGCATGAGGTTCAATTCCCGAGTAGGTCAAAGTCAAAGTCAAATCATTTATTTCTCTCTTATAAGCACTTTTGAACGTCAAAATGAACAAGAAATGGAATTGATTCTAGTCGCCCCTTCCAAAAGGTAGTTTTGTGTTTGTATACATGAATTATAACATTAGAGAAAGTGTTATTGGGGTTTTCCATCTGGAATTTCTGGAATTTAGCAGCAGTGATAGCCTAGTGGTGTGACCGTCGAAATGCCAAGTCGTAGGTCTCGAGTTCGAACCCGAGCCACGCACCTCCGATTTTACGGATTCATGCGCGTATTATACAATGTAGAGAACACAATACGACCACAATTTAAAACACTGACAACTACTAATGAATTGGAATATTTTGGATCTATCGAATAAATCGTAATGTTCAAATTTAAAAAGTGTTTTTTTCAAACAAACTAAATAATAGTTGTGGGCCGACTATAGGTCTTGCCAATCTTTGACTAGCTATAGTGACTAAACCATTGGATATATTTGATTGAATTTTCGTATGCAGGCTGGGGACGGCATTAGATATACGCAGTTTAATTTATGATCGTCGTCTCCACTTTCTATAATGAGCACTTGCTTAAAAATCAGCAGCAGGTCTGTGAGATATTTGTCAACAGCATGTGCAGCTAAGTCAGAGACACATAAAAACACTGACACATGTCTGATCATTCTGATTACGAAGTAATCCAAATATCTTCGATATACGTAGTACAAACTTTGACTCACCTAGCCAACGAAACGAGAAGACTCTCAATAGGTTCTTTATAGCACTTCTCCAAGAAATCCCCTGTACTCTTGGAATAGAAGTTGTTCTCCCAGTACTCTAATAAGGTTATTAACTTGTCGCCAGTGATGATTATGTCGGCCTTAGGACCCGAGTCTTGCGGCTGCATGTAGTTCTTTGGCGTTAGGGGTCGTGTTTCCTGAAAAAGGAATATTTAGGGTACAGTTTGACGTATGTATATTAACGATTGATATAGTATATAACCACGAGATTCACTACAAAGTGGTGTGAAATATTAAGACAAGTGATATGGTTTTGCCGAACCCCGCTACCCCGGAACATTAAGGGCTAAGGAAGGAACATGGATGGGTTTTAGTCAGTAAGAGTCTGACACTCCCTTACGCTAAACCCAGAGCGGGAGAGGACATTTGATGATTTCCCACCCTCAAAATAAAAAAAAGTGATATGGTTTCAATACATGCTGTTAAACCTATAACGGTAATTTACCTCGGATTTGTCAGTTTTTTAAATCATTACAGTGGACAAATAAGCAATAGATAACCGGCAATGCTTTCTCGCTCTAGTGTAAGCAAAAATGCAAACCCAATACCAAATTAAAATTTTAATGTACACAAATCATGCGTTATTTTACTTCAGTGTGAGAATGAGATGGAGATATACATGATGTATATCTCTATCTATTTCCCACGGTGAAGTAATATTAAAATCATACTGCTTTAAGAGCTGATGGTCGACCCCCTGCACCCATATTTTCTCTGTGAGTTCCTTTAGTCAGCGTGCATTTTATTATGTGTAACACTAAAACGGACAATCCGAATGTTATATGGAAGATCTTACCTTGACCAAATACTTGACAATCGCATACAAACAGCTGACAGCCGACTGCGTCCTATTGACATTCGAATCTGTATTCAGTTCAGCCCAAATCTCTCTGAAACTCAATGCTTTAGCCACATTGTCAATCGTCACACTGACAACGTTGTCAACGACAATATTGTCAGTTACTGACGCGGTCACTCTAAATGACACGTCAGCATGAACGGGCGTTTCAACTATCTTTTTATTTTTGATCAAAAAAGATAAATATTGTAAGGAAATGACAGCAAATATTGCCATGTTTTTCGCTAGTGATGTAGGTAAGATGTTCTCGATACATTTATCGAGTAAATCGCAGTCGGTTTCGTCTACAAATGATATTATTCTATCAAGAGATGCTAAGAATCCTGTCAGAATTGTTTGCAGTATGTTAAATTCTTGGTAAAATAATTTGTCTTGAAAAACTTGATGACAGCGCCTTGTATACCTGTCTATAGTTTGTTCGACATTCAAGCTGAAATTTTCAGATTGACTCAAAGGCCTAATTTGTTTGGGAAACAGTCTTATAATGTCAGATAACGATTTTTCTAATGTAGCAACACCGACTGTGTATAAACCTGGCAACTCTGGTGGATCAATTTCTAAGTCTTCATCAGTTATTTGTAGATTACCGAAATTCTCTTTTAAATTCTCGTTATCAGTAATAGGTATAAAAAATTGAGATTTAGATTCCTTATTATCACTCTTCTTAAAAACATGAAGAGTGTTGACCACATTGATTTTGTTACTATCAATTGATGACGTCATCTCCTCTCTTATTTTCATCTCCCTCTGTTCTCTTGCGCTCTCTTTCTCATACTCTTTTGTTTCATGTACTGAGAGAATATTCAGAAACTCCCTTAGGTAATTATCGCAGGCTATTCTGAAGGCTGGATAAAGTATTTTTCTGTCGAATTCTGGACACGCCATGACGGTAGTTAGGTCTTCTTTGGATAGGTTTGAAAGAAATAGTGCTAGATCGTTTTGTTTTATTGATTTTGGTATTGTGCAGTCGGTTTGGCAGCATCTGTAGAAAATCTGTCATTGTACTCATCATTATGAACAACTTTCACTACGGAAACAAATCTAAAATCGCGAAAAAAATAACCAGCACCCACACATTATGCTCGCATAGTCAAAATGTAGGGACAGCTGATTTTTTTTTCGCAATGCCAGTTTTATTTTCGAAAGAAGAAGTTAACTTGTTGAACAAATGTATCGGACAAAACGAAACTTTACCTGCTCTTCACTTGATTCAATAACCATTTTTCATCGATATTCGTAGTCACAATATACTGTGGATTTATCGCTCTGTCTTGTGACAAGTCTAACGGTGATAGGTCAAACACGCTAGATGCAAGGGTGTTTAATTCTACCACTAAAGCTGAGTACCTGTTAACAAATATGTATACACGGTTAAATTTAAGTCGTTTTAATCCCCTTAAGGGGTTATTGTACTCATTATAACGAGCAACTTTTACTATGGGACCGAACCTGAAATCGCGAAAAAAAAATCAGCTGTTCAGTACATTTTGACGAGTTAGGCGAACATAAATGTACTGAACAGCTGATTTTTTTTTCGCGATTTCAGGTTCGGTCCCATAGTAAAAGTTGCTCGTTATAATGAGTACAATAACCCCTTAAGGGGATTAAAACGACTTAAATTTAACCGTGTATATTAATTTTCATATCTTCCACTAGTCAGCAATTCCAAGTAGGGAATAAGCACGTGATTCAAAACTTATTCTTTATTTCAGCACACAGCATCAGCCAGCGGCTTCGCCGAAATGATCCCATGAGTACCGTAAATTTAGTATTTGAAATGGTAGTCAATAACGTTACTTTTTATAAACTGTCAAAACGCGGAATTTGTGCGTGATTGGTATGAAATAAAACAATGTGACGTCACAGAATTTTAGAATTTAATGGAATACTTATTAGCATTAAATGCAATTTTACGATTAAATCTCCGCATACTATTTAAATTCTGTATGGTGTTGGAAGTTTTTAAGAACAGCGGTCTTTTTCTATGTGATTTCACTTTTTTTTTTACCTTTTCAAATAGTCAATTTTGCTGGGATAATCTGTAGCATATACACTACTCCAGACTATAAATCTACTTCTGTGCCAAATTTCATCCAGAACGGTTAAACTCTATCTTGCGTGATTGAGTAAAAAACATCCATCGAAACATTCGCATTTATAATAGTAAAGAAAGAATGAAGAAACAAATTCCTATTCTGTTTTGATTTTTTTTTAAGTTGCAGTTCTTTGGTGGAACGCAAACTCAAGTCGTGTAGTCTTCAACAATGCCGAAATTGACGAAAAATACTATGGGAATTGAAATCTATTATATGCAAAGTGCTTGAAATCTAAGTAAGCAAGGGCGATATCCGCTTGAATAAAGGACTAAAATAATTTAATTTAGAGATATTTCTGTTGAGAGATATTTCTCAATAGCTTGTGAAGCTAAGTCAGCGGCCTATAGGCAGCATAAAATCTCTGATACCAGGTTAGTCACACACGAAAAAGAAGGAAAGATTGAACGAGACGCTACCTATTAGTTTTTATGCAAGTGAGACTAAATCAATTTCAAAACAATCGTTAAACTCACCGCGTATGAACTTTGTCCCTCTGCAGTAACTCCAAAGCCACTTGCACATCCTCCTTCGATAGCTGCACGTTAATTTTGTCCACTGGCAACTCTTTTAATAACTTACATCTGTCTATAGCTAATTTGGCAAATCTGGAAATATTTCATACATTAAAATCTTTATTTAATGTCCAACGAACTTTGGAAAAGTTCGTTGGACATTAAATTATATATTACGGACTTACTACGTAAGAAAATATATTTTCACCTCACAAATTTTCTCAATGGACTTTGAAGTTTAAAATGATTTGAAGAATTTTTTTAGTTTGGTACGCCATGATGCTCTAGCGACCATACAACACAATAAACCAAAAGGACAAACAAATTAAAAAAACTAGAGTACGATAGGCGATCTCATACAAACAATCTTTGAATAGACTAGAAGAAAGAACGGACATTCCTCAATTATACCGTACCTGCCAGCGATCGCGGGTTCTAGCTTTCCAATAATTCGACATATAAGAAACACGAGCGGTCCCGACTGACTCTCGTGGCATAGTGACAGTATCTTGTAAGTGTTCAACGCAAACTCGTCCTGAAAGGTGATAGAATTATTAACTCTCTATCTACAAATAAATAGGCAGTCTTATAAAAAAAGCTAAGCTAGAACTACAACGTGACAGTGCTGCCAGTCGTTTGGGCACTTTTCCTGTTGACAGCAACGCGGACGAACTTTTGATGCCCTATAATTCCTCCTTTTTATGTATGTCTGTTAGCTTATAAATCATCATCATCATGAGGAAACCAGCATGTCTAAAAGCTAAGTCCCATACAAACTCTGACACCAGGTTAGTCACTAACCGCACGAAAAAAAGTCATATCTATACAGATTACAATTTAAAAAAGCTAGATACCAGCAACAGAACTGTAAAAGTCTGCTATAGCTTGCGACCATGTATAATGAAACCTATTTACATCACAAACGAAAGTTCTCATCATATGAGTGTGACTATTTACATATCATCTAACGACTGATATTGGAGTCTGTCATATTCAAAATAGCATTATAGTACTCCTTGTCTAACACTGCAAGAAAGAAGTCTTAACGTTTGCAAACAAACCTACTTATGACTGACCTCCATCGTAAAACTTTTTTTTTTAAGAATTACTTTTAACAGTTAAAAATAATACAATATATTACTTATATCTCGAATTTGAATCGTTCTAGAATACGCTTTTAGAATTTTACCTTTAAACAACTCTGACACCTGGCAGCAATAGCTTGGAGCAATAACCCCGAAGCTCCTGCCATCTGCTGCACTTTAGCTAAAAGAGTCTGCACAATCTCCTCACGGTACTGACTGACGAGGATATGCACTCGGTTGACGAGTAACCAGGTCAGATGCACCGCTTCTGTTAAACCGTTTTCTACCTGGAACGAAGAAGTTATTGCCTAATTATTAATTTAGGATGTTTGATAACAGAGGAGCTCGTGGCTAAGTACTAACAGCCGCACAGGTCGATCCATCAGGTTAAGCTACGCTTGCCGGGGTTAGCCGTAGATGGGGACCACCTTTACATACCGAGACTCCTCCATGCCTCGGAAAGCACGTTAAGCCGTTGGTCCCGGCTGTCATTTGTGCATCTGTGACAGTCGTTACGGGTCGTCAGAAGCCCGAAAATCTGACAGCCAGTCTTACCAAGGGGTATCGTATTGCCCAGTTATTGGGTTGTGGAGGTCAGATAGGCAGTCGCTCCATGTAAAATACTGGTATTCAGCTGCATCAGGTTAGACTGGAAGCCGACCCCAACATAGGTGGGAAAAGGCTATGCAGATGATGGATGGTTGATAACAGCGGGATTGACCGAAAGGGTTACCGCTACCCCGAAACATAAAGGACTAAGGAAGGACCATGGATGGGTTTTAGTCAGTAAGAGTCTGCCACTCCCTTCCGCTCCACCCAGAGCGGGAGAAGTCATTGGATGATTTCTAACCCACAAAAAAAAACGTGAGCTCCATTGCCTGCTATCAAACAAAAGCGATTAAGGTATGACTTAAACAGTACACAAACTCACAAAGTACTCGCAGTAGGCCATGACGCATGCTATCTGCAGAATGTCAACTCGCAGCAGCTGCGTGTCGCCGCAGTCGGCGCTCCAAGGAAGGTTGCGAGCGAACCCGATAAGTTTCTGCCAATATTTGTGAGACAGGAAGTTCAGTCTATAACAAATAAGTATTTTCAATTAAATATTAGCAGAGTAGTGCTATTCTGTAAAAAGCTCACCATAAAAACGTAGGTGAAGTGAGTGTCAATAGTGTCAATGTATGGAGCGGAGTAACAGCGGATGAAGTGAAAATGTATGGAACCTGAATAATAATTTTTTTAGGCCTTTTCTGGCCAATAAAAAAACCGTTCGGTAAGAACTAGCCATTTGGAGAAATATTGCCAACTTATACAACTTCGGTGATTTGTCATTTTCATACATTTATTGATTTCTGTAGGATTATAGAGTAATCCTACAGAAATCAATACTTTTGTGCCATATTAACTATTGCTCCAAATGACTAGTACTAATCATACGTACAAAATTTACTCCTTTACTTTATACATAAACTGACACTAAATACTTTTAAATGACAGATGTCGATCTGCAACTGGAGTAGGTATACCAAATAAAGAGAAAGGTTTGTACAAATGCTCAATGATAGGTGCACAGTGCAATACAACAAAGCGAGACAGGACAAAAGAATGTATTAAATATCGCCTCTATGGTTGCTATTCTATGACGTGACGTGCGTGCAAAATCTTACGCTTCTGGACCCAGTGGTTTAGGCTGCGTGTTTGTCTATCAATGAGGGAATAAATAAATTAAACATTTTTATTGAGAAGATAATGCTATCATGCAAATAAATGCAGCAGTGATAGCCTAGTGGTGTGACCGTCGGACTGCCAAGTCATAGGTCTCGAGTTCGAACCCAAGGCACGCACCTCTGATGATTCATATGCGTGTTGTATAATTATCACTTAAAAATCGGTGAAGGAAAACATTGTGAGGAAACCAGCATGTCTGAGAGATATTTCTCAACAGCATGTGAAGCTAAGTCAGAGGCCCATGGGCAGCATAAATACTCTGACACCAGGTTAGTCACTAACCACACGAAGAAAATGAAGAAAGAATTAAAAGACAGAGTACTAACTTACCTAATAAGTAAATGCGACCAATGTACAGTCAGCAACGGTATCCGATGCGCCGATTTCAAGCATATTAGATTGAGTACATCTAAAGGAATGTTCTCTTCGGGACTGTACAAGCCAGTGTTGAGGCCACTCTGTTCGTTGTGTAGAAGACTTTGTGCTGTCTTAGCCGATAAAGGAAAGAGGCAACCATCTGGAAATATTCAATTGAAGTTGATGAAATCCATTATTTTACTAATAATACAAAAATACATTCATTTAAAGACACGGTTGGCGCAGCGGTTTAGCGATTGACTGCTGCGCAGCATGTCGCGGGTTCGATTCCCGCACGGAACAAATATTTGTACGACCTGCAAGTATTTGTTACGGGTCTGGGTGTTTTTCTATCTATAATGTGTATGTATTTACGAAAAAAAAATGTATATAAGTAGTTTATCAGCTATCTCGTTACCATAACACAAACATTAGGTTGCTTAGCTTGGGACGATACGGCGTTGTGTGAAATCTCCAAGGATATTATTATTATTATTATTATTATTTGACCTATTGACTGTCGGAAACCCAGATCTATGCGAGATAATGGCTTTTAATTGTGTCTGTCATTGCGGCTATTCTACATTTATACCTGTAATTTACATAAAAAAAGTATTCGGGCTCTCTATCTATCTTACAAACTGATTATTATATAACTATGTAAATATCTGATGTTTAGAAACGACATAATAGGTCGAACTAAGGAAAAGTTTAAACGAACACAAACACTGCCACTATTTTTTGTGCTATTCTAAGCTCTATGCCTTCAACACACATACGTGTTCATGGCAGTGTATGAGTTAAAACTCACCTGTCAAATGGAGCATATGCTTCACCTGCACAATAATATTAACACAGACAGCATACAGCAACTTATTCTGCTCCGAGTCCATACTTTCATAACAATTATCCATCTCCATTATCGCATACGTCAAGGTTTTGAACAAAAACCGGACGAGAATTACGTCAGGCGACAAATTCGCGCAGTTCTCGTTCACATTCTGAACGTTTAACGGATCAACGTCCGTTTTGACGTTGAAGAAAATGGACAGTGGAGATATGCAAGTTGCCTTTAAGTAGTTTATTGTAAGGAGTATTTCGCTTTCTGGTATTAGGACGAGGATTTTTCGAAGTAGCACCATTATTATTGAGAGGTAGCGGAGTTTTAGTTTTAAAGGTGTTGTAGCCTGAAATGGAAATTTTAATTTTTTAAGTTAAACAAAAGCATGTGGATAAGACTCAAAATCAGGTGAATAATCAACCATGAAAAGGTCAGTTCATAAAGAAAATCTTTCAGATAGACATCAGACATGCCAAATCTAGAATGTATGCTTTGCAGGGAATCGTTATTGACTAATTTGTTTCACATAAAGAGTCCTCAAAAATAGACAACTTCACGACTGTGCCAAAATGTATATTCGCCATATATGTACAGACGCCAGCACATCAAACTATGCCAAACCATCAAATATTCCCAATTCAACATAAACCTTATTCTTTTGAAATAAAGTTGAAAATCTATCAAAGGAATTTGAAAGATAGGTGTACCTTGATGTACTAGGCTCTGTACTCAACCTCAACGTCGCACGTCTTATCTACCGATAAGACGTTAAAGAGTACAAGAAATATAATTCTAATACAAGATAACGATGAGAATGAGAGCAAATATAAATTTAACCATACTTACTTGATTTTTTTTGATATTTAATAAAACTGATTTAATTATAGCAATAATAATGAATTAATTTAAAATAACGTAGAAACAAAAAACAATAAACGAACCTGATCCGGTGGCGCTTTAAACAATATCTTCAACAGAGTCTCAACTCGACTTTGTTCTAACAAAACATCTTTGTACACCGTATCTAGGAGTCGCTCAAGAGAGCCGATAGCTCTATGACAGGGCAGCTCTATGGATCTATGTGTTAGCAAGTTGAGTAGAGTGTCGCTGGCTAGCTCCGACCAGCGGTAGTAACTCTCCGGGTGTTCTTGTGAGAGAGATAGCACGCACGATACTAGTTCTAATACCTAGGGGAGAAAGAGACAACAGTATACACACAGTCTAGAGAACCAAATAGTCAGTCATTAGATTTAATGTCGTCGAAAAAGCAGTCAACGTCTAGACATTCGTTACGACAAAAAAAACTGCTAGAGTTAACACACAAACCGAAATAAAATCCAAGATGGCGGCTGAGTGCATAAAAATGATTCGTCATAGGTATCATTCTATAGTTGCCGCATTAATAAATAAGTCGTCGGGCCATAAATCATTGTTATTAGTCTATCTCGCTCGCACTTGTGAAGTTTATGAAAACCAAATCAGCAAAAGTAATTTGAATGTGGTATATAAAGGTCAGATAAAACATATCTGATGATTGAAAAATTGATCACAAAAAACAAATTATTAACTGAACCAACCTTATGTTGATGCATAGTTTTCTGGAGCATATAAAATAGCACCTCTCTAGTCGCTTGCGCCTCTTGCTGCTGAGCTCTGCCTAGCACACTGGTACCTGAAATAATAAAAATAAGTCAATCTGCTTAGCCTTTTCCCAACTATGTTGGGGTCGGCTTCCAGTCTAACCGGATGCACCTGAATACCAGTATTTTACATGGAGCGACTGCCTATCTGACCTCCACAACCCAGTTAATAACTGCGCAATACGATAACCCTCGGTAAAACTGGCTGTCAGACTTTCGGGCTTCTGACTGCCCGTAACGCCTGTCAAAGATCCACGAATGACAGCCAGGACCAACGGTTGAACGTGATTTCCGAGTCACGGATGTGTCTTGTAAAGATGGTCACCCATCCACGGACCAACCCCGGCAAGCGTAGCTTAGCTAAATTATGTTCACACTGCTGGGCTACAGGCCTCCTCTCTGTGAGAGGAAGTGACCCAAAATCCGCCAAGAGTGTCCAGTGGGGGGCGGTGGGGTCAGTGGGGGGTGCGGCGGTGTCTTCGAATATGAAGTTCTAGGACATGCCAGTTTCCTCACGATGTTTTCCTTTACCGTTTTAAGAGCAGTGATGATGAAATAATTTAAGGAAAGTAAAGTGCTTGAGGTTCGAATCCACGACCCTCTCGTAAGTCACAGCGGTTACCACTGGGCCATCACTCCACATACATCTTATGAAGACCATCCTAAGGTTGAACGTAGTTATATACTTTCTTTAGTCATATTTTTAACCTTATTGACGATTTTTACTAGATTTTTTTGGAGCACGGACCGGGCATAGCTGTTGGACAAGCTGTAGCAAGGGACAAGCTGGATCGGATTAACATGATTTAATTTAGGCACGCTCGAGCAAGGGTCGGGGCAGTCAGAGCCATTACACGTAGTCCTACTATTCAACTTAAGTAACTTCTTACCTCCCATGTTACTAAAGACCTTTACAGCGACCGGCTCCAAACCCGCTATACATTCTAAGTGAGCACCAGATGCCATTAAACCATCGCATAGTTGAATAAGCTGTAACAAACGTCATATTAATGTGTCAGGCACATGGATTTTGACAAGAAAAATGTTGTTGCAAAATTACTGTTATGAATATAACCATAAGGTTTAAATTACAATGTATAACGCGCGCTTTTGAAATTTAAAATCTATTACATTTTAAATCTATTCTCACCTTTGGTATTTCTATAATCTGTTTGGTGTGATGTTTGGAAGAGGACAGTTGTACCAAGAACATTAGTATACTGTTAACCAGATCGCAGCAATCTCTGGAAAATAAGAAGTAAGATAGTATCAAACAAATGCTTTAATTATTTCATTTGGCAAAAGGGGGAAAATTCAAGACAGCAGGATAATCCGAAAGGGTTACCGCTACCCCAGAACATAAAGGGCTAAGGAAGAAACATGGATGGGTGGCAGTCAGTAAGAGTCTGACACTCCCTTCCGCTCCACCCAGAGCAGGAGGGGTCATTTGATGATTTCCCACCCTCAAAAAAAAGACCCGACTACGGCGAAACAAAAAGAAGGGTTATCATTTTTAACGGTATGTATGTATGTTCATTTGTCCTCTCATAACTTCTGAACTAATTATTATAATAGACATACGCGAAAAACCCAAAAATTACCAAGCGGATTTTCCTACGGTTTTCACCAATAGGAGGAAATGTCTGAAATATGATGATAATTGTTGAATATCGAGAAAAATAATACCGACTGGGAGCTCTACTGGCGTGTTCCGCGTAAAAGAAGTAATACATTATAATTCCTTTTTTTTGAGTCTTGGAAATTATCAAATGACTCCTCTTGCTCTGGGTGGAGCGGAGGGGAGTGTCAGACTCTTACTGACTTAAACCCATCCATGGTCAAACTCAAACTCAAAGTATTTATTTCAAATAAACCAATTACAGGCACTTTTGAATTGTCAAGGGGTCGGTCAGTCAGAAAGATGAAGCTAGTTGCCCATTCCAAAGCAGTAGGTACCTATGGAGAAGAACGGGCAAGAAACTCCATGGACACTCTTTTAAATCAAAATATGTTTACAAAAACTGGGTTACATCACTCATGTTGAAATATACACGTGAGAACGATGCAGAACTAAATAAAAGCATCCATAATTACAAGATTTAAAAAACAATTCAAAATTAATTTAAATATTAAAACAGCCGTGGCAGCTAAGAGGTGACCAGTCCCTACTGACGGCGCCCGTTCATGAACATGACGCATGGTCTTCCTTAACCCTTTATTTCCACTTAATTCCACTTACCCGGCAGGTTTCGGCCCTAACGGGCCCCTTCCTTATTGCTGACATTTCTTTGAGACATGGTACTTTTAATCCCAGAAGTAAATTCTCGTAGGATATTTTCGAAGTCGCGGGCAAAAGCTAATTTTTAAACATAAATTATGTTCAACTCACGGTATCTCATGCTGCTCTACTAAATCCAGCTGCTTCATGAGGAAGCCTATGAAGATCTGGTCACTGTCCAACATGCAGTAGTTCACTCGTAACGTTAGCAGTTGGTTTAAAAGGTTTAAAACTTGGCATTGAAGTGGGATGTCGTTTTGCATTGTGTAGCTCTGAAATTTTCGAAAAATTGTTAGTTGTAGAAATAGTTATATTACATATTTATATTATATAGTAACAGTATTTTCTATTAACAGTAATCTGTATTAACGTGTGTAAGTAACTACGTTTCATCGATAAATACGAGTAATTAATTTTCTTTCCACCAATAATTCATATTTAACGCTTAGAAAATGCAGTCATGCAGAATAGGCTCGCTCCTTATCAAACTGTAGAGCCTAAGTGAAACCTTATGTTGAGCATGGCTGGTAAATAACTGTCAGTATCGAATGCTGTCAGTTATATACCAGCCTTTGAAATTAATATAATAGTTTGATAGGTTTTTATAAAAGAAAAGCGACTCCGTCACTAACTGTGAGGCTTGGCGGATGTATTCGGTACAAGGCTATATAATCGAAATAACTATTGCCGTGTGTTTGTATTTTATAGCATAGGAAATCCCAACAACACACACAACACAAGCTCTCTTAGGGGGCTAGGCAGGAAGGTCCCCCTGACCTTCACAGTACTACAGGTACACCTCTGCCAAACCATTCGGACATTTATCATATTTATTCATCCTGATCTTCTTTTTCTGATTGACTTTACTTCGATGGTCCTAGTTTATCATTTGTAACTTCGAGTTAAGGCTGTATGGATAGTACAGCATTGCACATGTAAGCCGGCACGCACTTTTAGCTGGAGGCTCTTTTTTTTTAATTTACGCTTGAGTACAGTCAGTTTTAATGTTTTATTTGGTATATTGGCGTGTGCTAGCTGACATGTGGCAAATGATTGATTTTAATGTGATGTGTTTCGTAATGTTAATTACTTCTCATACGATAAATGTGTAGAGTCAAGTTCTTCCAACTAAACAGACAGCTTTGCTGTGGGGAGTTTGTTGCGCTACTTCTTCTTCCCAGCTAAAGCACTAGGAAGTGGTGAGGGGGGTACTGTCTTATGTAACTTTGACCTTCAAAAAGTGCTGATTTTCAGCCTAATTTGAATAAATGACTTTTGATTTTGATTACAGGCGTGATGTTTTGCTTATATGTATTAACAACTACTAACCTTCAAAGCCTGTATAACAACCGGCTCAAACAATCTTATGTACCTCTCCAATTCCTTCTTATTAGTACTCCACTTGCGATCAGACTTATTCTTTGCAAAATTCTCCATTGTCATCAGCAGTTGCCGTTCAGCCACCATCCTAGGATTCTTACTATCCAAAGACAACTTCTGACTGGCATTAGAACATATACTACTTCTTCTAGATTCTTCCTTCAAAGTCGTCAACGTATTCACCATCATAACATCTTGGTAGAAACTCGACTTGTTATTGACCTCAGTTTTGTCCAAAATGCTCATAAAATCGGAATATTGGTTCACCATGTTTGTACCAAAAAGGCATTTCAAAAGCTGTGTGATGCAGTATACAGTTATATCAGGACATAGAGGCATGATAACTTTTAGGTAGAATAAAACCTCTTCGGTTACATTGCCTATTTCTTTCTCGGTGGCCAGTTCCAACTGTATTGCTAAGGAGTTTAGAACTGTTGACAGGAATGTGTGGAAGATACTGCTTTTTGGGTCGAGGTTTATCTGTAAAGAGGTTTTGTTAGGTTTTATTATGACACGTTTTGCAGCAGTTGCCCAGTGGTAATGGCCCCGATTTAAGAGTTGTAGGTCATGTAAGTCGGACATTAGTCCAGCGCAGCTTTCAAAATTCTCGTTTCGCATACAATATTTTTTTTAATTTTAAGACTTTATTTATGTCTATGTGCGGCATTAATTCTGCTTTTTGCAAAGCTTTAAACTAAAATGCCATAGATTATTTTACGTCGTGCGTTGGTGGTGCAAGGGGTTAAGAATCTTCTATTCACTAGTTACATTCTCCATACATACCTTATAATTAGAATACGTAGCTCTCAAAGTCTCATAGTACTTCATGTAAAAAGGTTCGTTAAAGAAATGTCCCACGAAGTTTGCTTTGAGACTGGAAGCGGGTGCCGGAGGTTTCTTACGCAGAGAACCTTTGTCGTCCAGTTCAGAGGGATTACTGCCTCTTCGGGGCATTCCGTCTAGAAGATAAAAGATAGCTGACATGTATTACACAGGTTGCATATAATTTTCGCATTAAAATATAAATTTAATTTAATATAAATTTAATTTAATTTAAATTAAATTTATGCGTTGGCCGATTTATTGAAACCTGTGTTTCTGGCCATAAATGATATAATAATAATAATATTTATTTATTTCTCTCCACAATACATATATAACATACATTTTAGCTGTTAAGACGATTAAAAAACAAAAATTAGCAATACTATATTGTGGGGAGACTGGTGCTTAAGCTAGACGGAAAGTCTGTGTTTCAGGACACCAGGTCTCCGCCCCTTAGGAAATGGTTACAATTAAATTTGTAAGTGCTCTAAAAAAAAAATTTTCGAAAGTTAGGTAAGTTATACATCAATTCTTTGTATTGCAGGTTGTTGAACATATTCAATTACAAATTATTCTAGTGTTAGTATTGTTAGTATTTGAGTGTGTGTGTATGTGCCTGTATATGAGTGAGTGTGTGATTGAGTGTTGTATGAATGTCTGAGTAGCTAATGTAAGTGCTGCAAGGAATATCGACGATGAAATGACAAGATCTCCTATTTGAATGAACTGTTTATTTCTGTAAGTAGATCTTTTAAGACACTTTTACAAATCCATATTTAAAAACTAGATGGCGCCGGCATTTCCCAGCTGCTACTCGCTGAGAAGAAATGCCGAAACAAACTCAGAAGTCGTGGTCTCATTGATATGCCATCTTATGGCAAATATTTGGATTTCAGCACGAGTATGAGGATGCCATGAAGGTTTCATAAATATTTTGCTTAAATAGCAACCCATAGCTACTAAAAGTCAAAATTAAAAATACTACATTCACTCATGTGTGTCTAAGCCAAAATGTGATTTGACAAAAATTTAATAAGTATGACTAAAACGGAACTCTCACTGACTCACTCTGACTTCTTCTATGGACTGATAGTTTTGATTGTTAGTATTGACTGTCAGTTGTTATTTAAACACTAAATGAGGTTATATTTTCAAGCGATCAAAACTTTATCAGTACAAGAATTTTCTATATCATGAAAAAAATATTACCTGTGGTTTTCCTTCTAACGGGACTTCCGGGCAGCGCAATCCCACCCTTATTTAAATGCACATTAGGATTAACTTCCTCTACCAAATGCACTAATACATTCAACATTTTGAGGGTCACCTGTAGAAACTTTTCTGCCAAGTTGGCAACCCTGTCACATTCTAAATGTTGCCATTTCGCTTTGGTATTTTGAGTGTCACGTTCGAAAATATCTCGGTTTGTTGTTTTGTGGCGCATTATGTTGTGGATTTCGACTGAAAGAGTTTAGAACAATTATCAAAAGTTAAATGAAAAATGGTTCATTATTTAAAAAAAGATTATTTTTTTAAAGAGACTTTACAAAAGATTATGTTAAATGAGAATGCATCCTTTATTTTTTATATGAATTATTGGTCAAAGTTATCGTAAAAATAACTCAACATTCTCAATGAAAGTTCTAACACAATTAGAATACAAAATAAAACGCTACGTCTCTATACTTTTAAAACTTCCTGTATGCCTGGCAACGAAGACTATTGTGCATGCATGCATTTTCGTTCAGCAGGCAAAGGCGTATAATAGGCCACATATACATAAATTGTTTTTCTCTCCACCGGTATTCATGTTTTATCATTTTTAATTGAATTTATCTTTAATCTTCGCATGCTGATATAAAAGGAGAAAGGTCGACCCCTGTTATACAGGATGTCCTAGCTCAGGGGTCGAGGCCACATGATAGCTGAAGACTGCAAAAAAAATCGCGATCACTGTGACTCCCTAGTTGGCTAAAGTAATCCAGGTAACTAGACGAATCTTATACCGTCAAATTGGTAATTAGAATAAAGAATCATACCTGGATACAACAGCGAACACAGATCCAGCAATATCGTCCTAGCCACTACAGTTCCGTTGCAATAATCAAGACTGTCGAGGCAGTAGCTCAGTAATCCTTGTTCGGAGTACGCTTCCATATGTTTCCATGGAGACCACTTCTTGCAGATAGCTTGCAGGGCTTCGAGAAGACCTTGCTAGAAATAAAGTGATAATTGTATTAAATTATATTAATATTGGCATTGTTTATTTCGAGATGGAGTATAGTGACCTCTGCCAAACGTGAGGACCATAAGCATTATTACTATCAAAATAATAAGCGAAAAGAGTTATAACTTCTAACTATCCATTTTATCCATTGATGTATCCAACTCTGTTTGTTATAGGCATGGTGGGATACAATAAATTGGAAACAAGGAGGGACATAGCTCTTGCTACTTATGTTTTTAAATTATTACGTGGCAAGACTTCAAACCCAGGTATATTAAAAGAAATAAACCTGTGTGAGCCCGACAATTATGTATTGCGAAGGCGACAGCCACGTCTATTGGCAGTGCCCAGTAGTAGAACCAATCTACTGAGTAAAGCCCCTATAACGCGCACCTTGCTTGTACTTAATGACGTAGCAGACAGGTTAGATCTGTTTACTTGTTCTCTGAGTGAGTTCACAAAAACAACGATGTATAGAATATGTTATTGTACTTAAATAATAAAACTGTAATTATGGCCACACTATTGAATTAGGAAATTCCTGTAAGGATAGTGATGTGAGAAAATAAATAAATAAATAAACTTGCTCAAATTATTTGCATATTATAGATTCTTATGAATAGGCAAGACATCCCTACTTCCTATATTCCAGAGTTTCAAAATTTGCCAAAGATGTAAACAACAATGGCCGCTCGACATTGACTATGGTTTAGTTATGCGGTGTAATGAATTTTAAAGTTTTGGAGCTTACATGATCGATGTTACATTTTTTTTAGAATTAAAAAAAATATACCGCTGAAGTGTTTCATCAGTATTTTTATATTGAGTAACTTTCAAAACAAAAACATTTTTTATTCTAAATCCATTTAAATATTTTGTAGTCACAAACTGTAATCGACATTAATTGATCAATATTGAAGAGTTAAAACATTAGTTCGCACGAGTTCTTTATTAAATGGAATGCGGGCTAGCTCCAACAGTATATTTATGTTTTTTGTCAGTATAATAAATATAAAAACATTAATTTGGAGTTTTTTCAATAAAGATATTTTAGACGATTAAAAAAACGATGACGCGGACGGTCGTTTGAAGTTTGTAATAAGTCAATATCCATCCCAGTTTTCGCTTATATATATAAATACATATAATAGAATACTTAAAAGTTTAGAACCACGTACAGTCACGAGCACCTATATGTATACACTTAGAAACATTCAAAAGCGATTTTCTAGTAGAATAACGATAACTTTGTGATAATAGAACCTTTTTCATATTAGTATGGGTTCCCAAATACTATGTCTTTAACAACCTATAATTACAACAAATGCAGAAGGAGAAAATCACTTTTCAAAGTTGCTCAGTGTATACATATTGATGCTCGTGAGTGTACAGGATGCAAAAGTGAGTGTGATAATATGTGTATCCCATTTTGTGCGTATTTAATCAGTGACACGCAGATATCGCGTTTCATTCCCAGGCAAATTCAATGTGATTGCTTTTGGTCCGTGGCTACCACATCGTGTTTACTTATATTACAATTGCGAAAGTGTGTTTGTTTGTCGTTCTTTCACGCAGCAATGGAACGACGGATCGACATGATTTTTTGCATAGCTATAGTTTAGTGCCCGGAAAATGACACTGGCTATTTTTTATCCCGCAAAAATCCCACGTCTGGGAGCAAAAGCGACTTTTAAACAACTCACCGAATAATATTTACAATGCGCCGACATCAAACTGCCCACAAGATTCCCGACAATCATCTTCAAACTGGCTGCTCCAGCTGTCTTCAACTGTTCTCCGTACCTCAATTGTGTAGGTAGATCACTATAGAAGTATATGTCCCTGACTAGGTCTAGAGCTAAGCCTTCATGGTCAAAGGTGAACTGCTTGCTTTGTTCTTTGGCTAGGTGGGAGACTATGGTGGTGGGGGAGGAATGTTTAGGTTGGTGTATTGTTGGGGTTATGCTGTGGAGAGAAAGCGGAAACTTAGTTCAGTATCCGATAATCTGTTCACAAGGAAACCGTGACTAACTGACTGACTAATTTATCAACACATAGCTCAAACCACTGAACGAATAGACCTGATTTTTTTTTAATTTTTCTTGCGTTTTTTGCGATGTGCAGATCAGTACCAGGTTGTATATTGATCAAAATATGGTTTGTGGCTGTAGCAATTAATGAATTGTAATCATTAAAGTCATTCATCATTAAGGTGATATGAACTTGTCAATGACTGTTTCATTAAATCATGTCATTTGAGGCCAATACTAACATAGAGTTGTATTATAATTCCATATACAGGATGTAACCGAAAGGGTATAAACATACAAAAGCATATGCTACAGACCACCAAACTGAACAAATTTACTATGGGACCAATTCCGAAATCGCAAAAAAAATCAGCTGTTCTCTGCCATTTTTGGCCACGTGACTCGTCGAAATGTAGGGAACAGGTGATTTTTTTTTCACGATTTCGGAGTTGGTCCCATAGTAAAAGTTGTTCAGTTTGGTGGTTTGTAGCACATTCTTTTGTATGTATATACCTTTTCGGTTACACACTATATAGGCACTACGGCCGCAAATCATATTTTGATCAACATACAACCTGACAGTGACCTGCAAATCGCAAAAGAACTACCCTGGTGCTTCGCCCTTAAGGCTCAACCTATAACTCAATACCTATACCAATACCTATAAACAAATACCTTTAACTTACTTAGCTATAGCTTGAGCGGCTGCACTCCTCACTTTCTGATCTTGATCAGCGAGCAAACGTATTAAAGTATCCATGATCAATTTGCTTCTGACATAATACAAAGGATACAGCATGTATAACCTGGAAAGTAAATCATTTTAATCTATACTAATATTATAAAGAGGAAAACTTTGTTTGTTTGTTTGGTTGTAATGAATAGGCTCAAAAACTACTGGACCGATTTTAAAAATTCTTTCACCGTTGGAAAGCTTAGTTTTCTATGAGTAACATAGGCTACTTTTTATCCCGGGAAAAATAACGGGTCCCACGGGAAAGACCACGGGAGCGAAGCCGCGGGCAAAGTGCTAGTAATATTATATAGGAAGTGAGATGAGAAAGAAAGAGAGAAAAAATGTTTATTCTGCACAAACAAAACGCACATTTATAAAAAGAAACTAAAAAGTAATTAAATACATCCGTGCAAAGCAGCTAAAAAACCCTGTATTTATAAACATTAAAGCCGGCCGGCATAGTATGTCGGCCATGGACAATGGATGGACGACAGACAAAAAACTGACAACTTAATCTTACATGAGAAAGTTTCAACAACCATACAAAACCGTGTTTATCAGTATTTAGGATAAACATCTGATAAATGACGTGCATTTTCGTATTAATTTTGACGTAAGACTGACATTAGACACGCGATATAAGACCTGCAATGTTTTTTCGTATACGGTTCCTAACATTTAGCAGTGCCCTTAATCATTATTCGATTTTTGAGGTAACAACACGTTAAATCACTGATGCCAATTGAAACTAAACCTAATTTCCGTTCACATACAACTGAAATTAGCTTAACTAAGTAAAATCGCGAGTATGCTGTCAAAAATGCTAAAAAAATAAAATTATGAACACGTTTTCCACTTACTTCTGATAAGGTAACTTCTCATACAGCTTACAGAGATTGACTCTACACAACCAGTAGTTATTCGTCTCTACATTAACCAGCGCGTTCAATATGTCTATGAGTTGTGCCCAGTGAGAGCTGTGGCACAGAGTTGTGGAAAGAGTCGTTAGGGATGATAGAGTGTGGTTCACTGTTGAGTGGATGTCGTCGGAAAGACCCTGGAAGAGGTAAAAGAGATTAACATTCTTTCATAAAATTGACCAAAACAATAATGTATACTGCATGAGAAAAGTTTTTGATTCAGATAGGGTTATACAAGTTCTTTTGGAATATATTCGACTAAACTAAGGGGTTATTTTTAAAAGAAATGTTCCTTATTTTGTTTATTTTTTATAATTTCCACCTTTTTAGGAAAAACAACTAATTGTGAGTGAATTACTGTAAATTCTGCTATTAAATTTTGGTTCTACCATCTCCTACTAAATAGTTTTCTATACTGTATTCCGACAATAAAACCTAGACTATTTCAGCTAACATTATATTAACTATTAACTGTGTTTATTTAAAGGATTATTTAAGTCAGTCTTTGAAAAAAAAAAAGTCTACATACCTTCAAAATAACACCCATCAGCTTATCCATACTAATATACTCCGACACATCCTTCGGCAGAGCACTATAACTCCTCCATCTGTGATAATACCCATGAGACAGGTCCAATGCAGCCACCAAATAACTGGCAATACACACCCTCACCAACCCTCTAATCTGGGGGTCACTATGACCCTCAAGCAGGGTAAATACATCACTCATATGCTGAAACTCGAAATTTTCTACGCCCTCGACAACTTTCACCGCCTCCACTACATTTGCATTCAAAATCTCCGCCGATTCTTTGCTTTGGACTTCATTCATTCTTTTAAGAGGCCTTTTAACTCTCTCTTCTTTCTTTTCAAAGTCTTTCAAAGCATCTAGGTGGTCTAAATTGGTTGTAGATTCACCGAAATGGTCGAATTTCATGTCTAAATCAATGCTGGAGGATAAAACATCGCCACTGCTAGACATTGGATAGCCAGTAGACAAAGCATTGCTGCCTGTCATGTTCGAATTCATTGTGAAATTACTATTAGTCATGTTAGGGTTGGTACTATCGGTTGTTGCACTGGCCAATAGGTCGTTTTTAGGGAATATTTTGCTGTCTAAAATATTACTAGGGGCATCCTTAGAGCTTTTTTGTTCTGTACTCTCTGATTTGCTGTCTTTTTTTGATATTTGGTGTGACTGTGTTGTCTGTTGGCTGTCCATGCTTCTGTTAAGCAGGTCTTGGCTTAAGGAGTCTGTTAAAGAATCTTGGTAGCAAACGTTCCGTTCTAATATGAAATCGTTTATGTGGTCTTGGTTGGATTCCATGCCTTCAGATGAACCTGATATAAACGAAATGTGGTTATAATATGCTGGATCCGGCTAAACTGGAAGCCGATCCCAACAAGAATTTGCTTGAAAATGCCTCAAATGTCGAAGCATTTTGTAGGTAGTTATTTAATTATTTTGGGTAGACCTTCAGAAAAATGAAGATTGAGAATGGCAACCGATTCCTTATGATCCAACGGGTGCACACGCAACATTTGAAGCATTTTCCTTATGATCCCCGGGGGCTCATAAGGACGCTCGAGGGGTTAAAGACTGCTAGATTATAGCTATCGGGAAACAGACTTTGGCGGGCATAATAAAAGTATTCGCAAAATGTTTAGTGCGTATGGGTACAAAACGTTCTGTAGCAGTGATAGCCTAGTGATGTGACCGTCGGACTGCCACGTCATAGGTCTCGAGTTCAAACCCACGGCACGCACCATTGATTTTTCGAATTAATGTTAGAATTGTATTACTTGCCTAATAATCGGCGAAGGAAAACATCGCGAGAGAACCGGAATGCCTGAGAGATATTTCTCAACAGCATGTGAAGCTAAGTCAGAGGCCCATTGGCAGCATAATAACTCTGACACCAGGTTAATCACTAATTACACGAAAAGAAGGAGCCGTGATTATGGGTGGCAGGTCTACCAATGGCAGGAGGGGGCGGGATGGGAGAGAGAAAGGTCCTCCCGTCCCAGCCGCCGCGGGAGACGCTCCGGGCGTCGGCAGCCACGTGATGACTCCCGGCCACCGTGGGCGCGGGCCTGCGGACGGTGAGTAATGGGTGACTCACCGTCCGATCAGCACCAGACCCGTGCCGTACGGCGCGTATATGTTCCACGCGCGCCTCAAAGAGATGTCAGCATATGAAGGGGCCCCTCAGGGCCAAGCCTGCCGGGTAAGCGGGATTGTCCGAAAGGGTTACCGCTACCCCGGAACATAAAGGGCTACGGAAGGAACATGGATGGGTTTTAGTCAGTAATAGTCTGACACTCCCTTCCGCTCCACCCAGAGCGGGAGCAGTCATTGGATGATTTCCCAGCCTTAAAAAAAAAAAGGTCTACCAATGGCGCATCACCATCTTTTAATTTTAAAGGTTACTTACCAGAAATATTATGATGTTTCGCATCGGCATCTTTATCTAGAAACAACGTTATCGCCTGAGGGTAAAGTTGTAAAATTTCTGACAGACAGTTCAGTGCTGATGACTTTAAAGACACTCTTATTTGCCTGTAAATAAAGTTCAAATTATAATTTCTACCCAGAGTTTTTTTTCGGGGCTATTTATATACAAGATGGAGATGACAATAAATTAAACAGCGTAACGACGTTCCCAGTTTGCATACAAATAATTAATCAAATAGTTTAGTCACTGTAGCTGGTTGAAGATTGGCAAATCTATAGGCGACCCATTCATTTAGTTTGAATGAAAAACTCACGTTATGAATTTTGATGACAGGATTTATTTGATTTAAAAAAAAATCTGGATCGAATTGATACCCTCCTCCTTTTTGCAGTTGGTTAAAAAATACTTCAATGCATTAGTAGTGTCCGTGTTTTCATTTTTTGTCATCTCCACATTGTTTAATAGTGTCCTCTTAGATTCCCTCATAAATACATTGTCATAAAATAAAAAAAGAGGCACGGCCCGATGCAAACTTCATGGCGGCTCGGAACATGAGGCGAGTCACTGCGCAGTAACAAGTTCACGTGTCAGCGGGGGTGAGGCGTGCGGTACTGCGCAGAGCGTAGCTCACTTCAGAGCCGCCATAACGTTTGACACGTACTATAAAGCGCGTCCATAACCTTCAAATGCTAATAGTAGGTAGTTTTAAAATGCTCAATAATTTGGTAGTACTTACCGGTCAGGTATAACTCCACCCTTGTTCCCAGTTAAAAGAAATTTTGATGTTAACAATCTTGCGCAGTATTTTAGGGGAATATCGTCGTCCTTCGATGTGCCGATGTTGACCTATGAAAAATAATGATTAATTTAATATATATAGTAAAAAAAAACAATTCATTTCTTTATGGGTTGCCAGACATAAATCCATAAATTAAGTGTTGTTCTATTGTTTAATTTTATAGAGTTAATTTTAAATCACTGACATAATCTGATTGTGTCCGTCTCAATAATCGCCAACAATGTTGACACTGACTGCTCTAAAACGCGCGTAAATTTGCTGATCGCGTTCAGTTTCATTGGTGAAATCAGCCCTAACGACTTTTATTATTACCTGACCGCGCGATATGTAGAAGAGGTATTTAACAATAAATTCGACGGACGCCTGACTATGGCAAGATATAAAACTGACAAGATAAACACAGCTAAATATGTTTTCAGCCAGATTGTCCGAAAGGGTTACCGCTACCCCAGAACATAAAGGCCTAAGGCAGGATCATGGATAGGTTTTATTCAGTAAGAGTCTGACACTACATTCCGCTCCAACCAGAGCAGGAGGATTCATTTGATGATTACCTACCCTCAAAAAAAAAGCTATATGTTTGTTATAATCATTGCAATTCACGAACGCGTTTCAGATGACGTTTATTTCTTTGACATAGAGTCAATCAATCTGCCTAGCCTTTTCCCAATTATGTTGGGGTCGGCTTCCATTCTACCGCGACTGCCTATCTAACCTCCACAACCCAATCAGTAACTGGGTAATACGATACCCCTTGATAAGACTGGCTGTCAGACTTTAAGGCTTCGGACGACCCGTAACGACTGTCAAAGATCTGAAGGTGCTTTTCCAATAACGGAGGAGTTTCGGTATGTATCATTGAGATAGAATCATTATTTGCTATGCATATGATTTGCTATAATTACCAATCGTAAACACAACCACATACGATTGTTTTTTGTCTTAGAAAATGATAATACCTTAACCGCGCCATCAGTCACAGTTTGTACATGATCAACTTGATCACTCTCCTTGGGCTCGACCTCTTCAATCTCTTGTAGCTTCTCAGATAAATCCTTAGATAGTTGCTCCGAGTTCGGCATTTCCATCTCCTGATCGCTTACTGGAGAATCTGGTGTCTGCAATAGGAGAACCAATATTTAATTATCAACATTACTGTAACTAAGAAACAAACCGGCCAGGTGCGAGTCGGACTCGAAGGGTTGCGTACCAATAAAACGGCATAGAAATCACGATTGTCACAGAGACCCCTTAAATATTAATTTGATTCTGTTTTTTAGTATTTGTTGTTATAGCGGCAGACAGAAATACATCATCTGTGAAAATTTCAACTGTCTAAATATCACGGTTCATGAGATACAACCTGGTAACAGACGGACAGCGGAGTCTCAGTAATAGGGTTCGGCATCCAAAGAGAAAGGGGGTCCGGGTTTTACCGTAAAAATGGATAGTTTTTTTTTCAGGATTCTATAAAAATCTATTGGACGGATTTCTAAATGTACCAATAGATTTTGATAAAGTGCATCAGATGCTAGCTTTAAGGTGCATCCACTGATCCACGCCAACACCAAAGTTACTTTTTGTGAAGCAACATTTCCAAGTTTTAGTAATTAAAATAATCATCACAACCAGAGGGGATCAGCGGGATTGTCCGAAAGGGTCACCGCTACCCCGGCAGTGCCCGGCACATAAAGAGCTAAGGAAGGAACATGGATGGGTTTTAGTCAGTAGGAGTCTTACACTCCTTTCCGCTCCACCCAGAGCGGGAGGATTCATTTGATGATTTCCCACCCTCAAAAAACAAAAAAATACCTGTATAGTTAAGTCTTCAACGCTCAAACTAGGCGTGTTGAACTGCAACAAACTGCCGAGTTGCAACGCTCCGGAGAAAGATATCTCTAACGGATCTTTGAGCTCATTCTGAGGACTTGGCGCGTACCTTGATGATATTATACTTGAGGTACCTGAAATAAGTACTAAACGTATTAACTCGGGATACCTTCCTTGGGGTTCAGATCAGATTCCCGGGTATTATTAGGTTTTTCCATTATGAATTTCTTAGTAACAGTCTGGAGTTTGGAAGTTGGCGATGTGATACTTCTGTACCTCGGAAAGCAGTAAATTTCGCGTGGACGTAGTCACGGGCAAAAGCTAGTATATGTTTACCCCGTTAGGCGATTTACACACGGCACTGCGCTCCGCCGCGGTAGTCGGAGGATCCCTCGTCGCATTGGTCTCTAAGAAATCTGTTGATGCCTAACACACGTACACCGCCCGACCGCGCGATCGAGCGGTGCTCGTTTCTACCGCAAACTGCTCCTACCGCGCGGTCAAGCGGTGTCGTGCGTTAATCGCCTAATCAGGTGTTTCTTGAAATTATGAATTTCGAATATAATTTTGTCATCAATTGATATTTTAAAAAAAAACAATTGATATCGCTTGTTAGTTTCAACACATTTGTGCAGTTTCGCTTATTAGTTTTTTTACTTTGTATATCCCTCAAGTTCTTATAGAGTGCACTCTCAAAGTCAAAGTAAAATCATTTTTTTCAAATAGGCACAAGAAAGGCGCTTATTAACGTAAAAAGAACAAAAAATAGAATTGATTCTAGTTGCCCCTTCCAAGAGCTCCTACATTGCATATCTCATTTTTTAATTTTATAACTACAAATTATATTGAATTGATTACTAACTAATATTTCTCCTATGTCCCTTCTCGCTATGAGTATTATCCAGGGACACGAGTCTTGGATGTCTGTCGAGTAGAGCTGTCTTGTATTGCCCCGAGGCTAAAGATAGGATCACGGTGAAGCACTCCATTATCGCGTTCTGTACGTTATGCTCTATGGTTTGTTCTATATAGTGGATGCAGAGGTAGTATAGCTGGAACAAAAGAGTAATCTCTATCAATATAAAAGCGGAAGGTCACTCATTCATAGTTCGCTCACTGATTGAACATGAAATCTGAAAAACTATGGGAACTACGAAGATGGAATTTGGCACAGAGGTTGATTATGAGTAGGTGTAGTTGAGAGGAGCTCGTGGCTAAGTACTAACAGCCGCACAGGTTGATCCATCAGGTTAAGCTACGTTTGCCGGGTTTGGCCGTGGATGGGTGACCATCTTTACATACCGAGACACCTCCGCGCCACGGAAAGCCCACGGGTCGTCAGAAGCCCGAAAATTTGACAGCCAGTCTTACCAAGGTGTATCGTATTGCCCAGTTACTGAGTTTTATAGGTCGGATAGGCAGTCGCTCCATGTCAAATACTGGTATTCAGCTGCATCCGATTAGACTGGAAGCCGACTACAGCATAGTTGGGAAAAGGCTAGGCAGATAATGATATGATGAGGTTGATTATGAGTATGTGACGTCAGCTAAGAAAGGTTTGTAACGGATTCCCAATTTAAAAGAGTGATATAAGGGGTGAGGGGTTTGTATGAAATATTTTATTCTTAGATTACTTTTCATCCTGGGAGTGTTCCCTTTGGATGACTTTGAGCATTGAACGCGGGTGATGCCGCGGGCAGCAGCTAGTAATTATTAAAATAATGTACAGAGGCCAGCACATCAAATTACCCCAATCTGTCAAATTTCTTTGATAGTATTTCAGCTTTATTGCAAAGACATAAGGTTCATTTTTAATTGAGAAAATTTGACAGTTAGGGATAGCTTGATGTGCTGGCGTCTGTACACCAGCATGAGATTGCTTGCATTCAGGAACAATTGGGAAGAGCACAAAATATATACACAACTGTTATTTAAACAAGAGGGATGTTATTAAGATCAGTTAAAGAAATTATCGGGTACTTAGTAATTTCAACTTAAAGTAATATTATTTGCACATTACTTCAGTGTGAGAACGAGACGGAGCTATACAAGTCCTATATTTCCATCTTTCATATTAAAATGTCATCCCTATTTTTTTAAATCCAAAATTAAAAACATTTCGCTGGTCGTTTTTAGGCTATGATGATTTTAACAAAGTATTGTTTACACAAAACTTAGTTCAGACAAAAGCTCATTTTGAGATGAGTTATACATACCTCTAAATAATCCCGAACTCCAAACAAGTCGTTTTCGGAAAACTTCGAAATATCATTGATTTGAAAGATGGCTTTTATGACGCAAAACCATCCCATCACCACTCTACTGTCTGGTGTCAGCGGCCATAGTTTTTCTGTAAAGGTAATAATAATTTATTATTAAAAATAAGCAAGCAATTAATATAGAACTAAGCATAGAAATGATAAATTTAAATATTGAAGGTCCAACCAGATTGGATTGGATTGATATTCTGTATTTTGTTTGCAATAATACTGCGATTTAAAGAAGAATCGGCACGAGTTTTTTTTTCACGCAGGTCTAAAATCAACAAAATGGGTATTGTCATTTGGGCAATACCCATAAGCGTTCGAAGTATAAAAGTAAAAATGTAATTCTAATAGAAAGTAATAATAATACTTTATTGAAATTGGGATACTAAAATTTCAATGTCAATCTTTTTTTTGTCATATAAATCATTTATTATTAATAAAAAAAAAAAAAATTTCTTTTGAGTCACCTGGAGAATTGACAGAAAAACAAAGCCCAGGCTACAATTTCAATCCTGAATCCTAATTACAATATGTTCAATATTGTCACTTCTATGGACGGACTTACCAAACACTCTCGCCAATATATTGGTGAGCAGTGGTTCCCTATGTGAACAGAGATGGGCCACACACGTAGCTATGCCACGCCTTACGGCTGGGTCTGATGTTTCCACGTGCGATAATAGGGCTTTTGATAGCTCTGAAAAAAGAAATGTTTATGACAATTACTAAAAATCCTTTAAGGACTCACAAATTGCGCTAAGTTTAAATTGCTAGTGAATCAGTTCAAGGAGCAGATATTTTTTTCTTGTTTCTACATTTTTTGCACCATCCAGCCAGGTACAATAAAGAGAAAGAGACAAAAGATTTCATCCTGTGCCTACCATTTGGCACCTATGTTGGGGTTCCAATTCCAGCTTCCAGTCTATCCAGAAGCAGCTGAATACCAGTATTTTACATAGAGCAACTGCCCACCTGACCTCCACAGCCTGGTTACTGAGTAATACCAATACCCTTTTAGTAATACTGGTTGTCAGACTTTCGGGCTTCTGATCACCCGTAACGACTGTCAAAGATACAAATAACAGCCAAGACAAATGACAATAAATCCTTATTTAGATTCTTAATGGCCTTGTTGCCCATTATATATTCATGTAAAAATGTTTTGATCATCTACCTGCATGCAACAGGTTGTACTGATTTTAAAATATAGACATCAAATAATTGGGTATTCAACAGGGTATAATATTGTTACTTTTTATAAATTGTCAAAACGCGGCATTTGTATGAAATATTAAAATGTGACATCACAGATTTTTGGAATCGAATGGAATACTTACTAACATTAAATCCTCTTTTACAATTACATCCTGGGGTAACATTCAATTTCTGTATGGTTATGTAAGTTTTTAAGATGAGGGTCTTTTTTCTATGTGGTTTCATATTTTATTTTTGACCGTGTCAAATTGCCAATTTGAATAACACTTACCAGAAATCTCCTCATCGGTGGTATATTCAGCCAGTGCCGTGAGAATCCTTGGCAGGTTATTCTCCAATGCCTCAACAATCAATTGGATCTCATTTGTCTGTCGCACTATCTGACTCAACTTAGGGAACAGTGTCTGTGCTTGTGTCCGGATCTTGCCAACTCCAGGCCGGAGCCAGCATTCGCCGAGGCATATCCGGGATAGGGCTGCACGGATCCATCTAGAAAGAAGAGTTCAAGTATTTCATATGGTTGTTCGTCCACATTTGGTTTTGTGACTTTACTCACATTTGGATTACACATCCCGACAATAATAAATTGGATTTTCAAATTGATTTTGGGATTTATTATTATTGTTATCAGGGTTGTGTCTGCAGTGGGACAAACCACAGAACAGTTAAAGAGGTTAGAAGGGCCTTGTGGGCGGGACAGGCGCGCCACACGTTTGCGCGGGCGCTCAAAACCCAACCGAAATTAGAATCACCGGTCAACAGTCACGCTCTTATTGTGAAAGCGTTCAATTTTTCGCGGAAAAAAAGAATTATGCCGTCTTGCCCAATTATAACGTGTCGGAAAAGAAGTCAGGAGTGTAATGTGGCCCGAGGAGGGATTTCTTTTCACCGGTAACTCCAAAAACCTTAAAATACGAGTGATATTTGTAATTATTACAAAAGTATTATGTAGTTTGTAGACAAAAACGATAAAATCGCATTCAGATGCAAAATTATACATTGCTTCCATTACATTGGTACGATCTTGCACGACGTGAGCGGTCGCGCAATGTATTGCGTTCACTGCGAACGTCGAACGGAAATCTATGCGCGTCGATAGTGTTGTACCAAATTGTAAACAATGTCGATATTAAGATGTGTATATGAATGATTATTGTCAGTAATATAACAATAAAAATAACTTTGTTTATATTAACACCAATTATTGTATAATGTGGATTATTAATTTAGTTTCTTAGTTGGTTTTTCGTCTAAAATGTAATTTACGATGCAAACACTTTTTTTTTTAATTTTACAAAAGATCCAGCTACAACAAAACTGTGGTTTGAAGCAACTGGTAGAATTGAATGGATACGTACTAAATGTAGCACAATTTATGTTTGCAACATTTTGCAGAAAATGATTATGTAACGCAGGTGAAACCGGCGGGCACAGTTATTATTAATAAATTAACATGCTACAATTAATAAATACTTTTTCACGGAGTAGTTCACAATAAATTAATTAGATTATATTATGTTAATTCGAATTAGCATTCGATATGGACGTGAAATTTAAAATTTCTTTATAGTTTTTTTTGCATATTGTAGCGTTGTTTTACGTTTTATGTTATTCAAAATGCTATTTTTCTTTCTTTCATTATTATGACGTAAAACAGAGCTGCAACTAGCATAAAACTAAAGAAAATTTAAATTTCGCGGCAGTATCGGATGTTCCCCCTTAATTTGACTTTGATTTAAGTTTATTTATATGTAATTATAAAGTTATTCGTACCGTATCTGCAACTTGAAAAAATGCAAATCTTTAATTAACTAAACCACAGTAATTTTATCGATATGATTAATCGACCTTTTGGTAGCCGTAACATATATGAGAAATAAATTGCTTTTACACCTGTGTGAGTGTACGTCCAGAGCAGTATTTGCGTTAGTGTGACAACCAATAGTAAACACGCGATGTAAGTGCGTGTGGTTTATTTGTGTGTGTAATGCGCGTACGTATTATCTCTTGCTTGTAGTTGAGAGACAAGAGTGGATGACATGCGGCGACACGCGTTCTAATACAAATCAGGAACTACTTCCATTCTAACCTCTTTATCTGTTCTGTGGGACAAACACACGGCAAAGCCCTTCCGTACCTCCCTCTACCTAACACTATCTATTGTTGAAATGGATGAGTGTGATTTTTTTTAATTTATGCTATCTCATCTTATTAGTGGATTTTATATCTTTAAAACAAACATTCAGTAAAACATTCAACTTTTAAACCTCATGGTTACTTTGAAAATTTAGCTTTATGTATTTTGGCTGAAAGACATGTCATGACATTATGGTCTATTAAATAAAAAAAATTAACAAGGAAAAGCCAAGGCAGTACGGAAAAATAAAAGTCTTGAGTTTTTTTTTTCAATTTGCAGGTATCAGGTTGTATGTTGTTCAAAATTGATCTGCGTCCGAAATATGTATTTACAGACTCGTAATCATCAATACAACTTCCTCAGTTAAAATTGTCCTCAAATGTCATGGTTTTAATGAATAGAATTCTGTAAATATGTAGTTGCTACGGCCAGCCAGGTATTATTTCGAAGGGTACTCGCAATATTCTGAGCTCATTCTATTTATTGTCACTGTCCCAAATTACTAATTAGTTGACTTACTAATGTAATAAATTTTAGCAGTTTTAGTTACTTTCATTAATTAGCCTTCTTCTAAAAATATTTCGACTAACAGGAAACTGAAACTGCTAGAAACATTTTCAAGACCATTTATTTTTATTGTAACAAGGAGGTAATCATCAAAAATTTTGGTTTGACTGCATCAGGCCTACTTTAGAATGATAACATTGGTTTAAAGTTTAGTATTTTGTAACCATATTTTGTTTAAAAGAGTGTCCATGGAGTTTCTTGCCCGTTCTTCTCCATAGGTACCTACTGCTTTGGAATGGGCAACTAGCTTCATCTCTCTGACTGACCGACACCTTGACAATTCAAAAGTGCCTGTAATTGGTTTATTTGAAATAAATACTTTGAGTTTGAGTTTGAGTTTTGAGTTTGAGTTAACATACATTATAAGTTTATGACAGTGTCACAAATGGACAAAAAGAATACGGAGTTATGTGGCAAGCGCTTTTGAAACTTATGCTTAATTTACATTGCCAAGGATGGAATGCAAGCAAGTTTTTATATATAATTATGATAATTAAGTTTCTATAGCAAAATGAACTTCATGACAATAGTAAAATATAAGGTGTTAAAAAACTAACTTTAAGAATTTCGTCAGAGCATTGTACTCATTGTTATGAATAACTTTTACTACGGGATGAAACCTAAAATTGCGAATAAAATATGAGCTGTTCCATACATTTTATTGAGTTATGTTTGCATAAATTAAAGAGAGTTCATTTTTAAACACTTTGTATACAAACTCTTTACCATTATTGTCATATTATATTAATGTAATAGACAGTTACCTTGCATTCTTATTGTGATCAATTTGATTCTGCAACACAATATTGGTTTTGTGTGCATGAAAGGCGAATCCTCCAACCACAGCCCTGTTTAATGCTTCATCACCGACAAGACGGACTTCCGCCTAAAAAGAAAATTTATTAGTAATATTAAGGTGCACGAAAAAAATCCACCTAGCCTTTACCCAAATATGTTGAGATCATTTGCTTACAGTTTAAACAGTTGCATCTGAGACCAGCATTTTACAAAATAGGTTTGATATTTACGACGTATTCAAAGCGAAACAACTGCTAAAATGTTTATTTTGTATAAACATCACTTACTTAAGTAGTTACATTATTTTCTTCATTATTCCATGTCTCAACAACAATGCATAATATCATTATTGGATAACATAATTGAATAATCCTTCACGGTATTTGCCTAAAAAACATTCAAGGTAACTTACGCTATCGTTACTAGCTAATAAGAGAAGCGTAGGGACCGCCGAATGCAGTAAATTTGCATAGTGACGAGCGCAGTTTGAACGGCTCCCCAAGGCTCCCAGACAACGCCCGAGCGATGCTGCCGCCGCCTGCAACTCATGACTCCTACAAACAATAGACATATAAATAAACCATCACAAACTTCAAGCCAAAAACGGAAAAATTATGCAAAAAACTCACTTCGCTGAACTCTCGTTCGCCTTAAGAAATTCCAAAGCTTTTTCAGCTTTCTCCAACACGTTCATGGCTCCTGTTTGTCACCCGGTGTTCTCGGTATGTGATTCAATCATAATTATAACAATTTATTGTTTGATAAACGAATTTCCGTCGCGAAAAACGCAAACAAACGTGAAGAAAATCAATCGAGTTGACGTCTACGTTTTGTTCGGAAATAAACAAGAATGGAAACAGAACAGCTGTCTAGACAAAATGTGAAATTCATTATAATTAATATTTCTTAGCGAATATAACAATTAGGGTTTATTAATGCGCTAAGTAATAAGGTTGTGTTTTCTAATGTATTTTGCTGGTCATGATTATTCTTTGAATTTCTTACTTTTGGTCTTTGCTCTAAAGTACATACATAAGTTTCAGAACGAAAGCACAGTGGAGTCCACAACCTCAAAAATATATTTTTTAAATAAACATCAGCTGTAGAGAACCTTGAAGAAGAAAGTCTTTGCCAGCAGCGGAACAGCAATGGCCGGAGAGAAAAAATTCTTAAATATTAAACGGCGATATCATAAGGAGATCGCCAGAGTAGCCATGAAATTCAAATTTTCAAACGTTTTTTTGTAATTTGTAGATTAATATTAGGTTGTATTTTGATCAACATACAATGATTCAAGTAAATATTCAAAGAATTGTAATAATCACTAGAATTATCAATACAACTCTCTTAGTTAGAATTGTCCTCCAAAATCCTCATTTCAAGAAAAATGCTTTCCACATAGTAATAGGAACTTAGAGAATGGTATTGATGATTTTAATAATTAAGTATTACAGTTCTATAAAAACATACTTGCTGCGACTGCGAATCAGATTTTGATCAGCTAATAGTAAAACTCAATAGTGACTTGCAAATTGCAGAAAACTTGAGAACTTTTGAATTAAAGCGGGTTACCCTTTTTTTTTTAAGGCTGGGAAATCATCCAATGACTGCTCCCGCTCTGGGTGGAGCGGAAGGGAGTGTCAGACTCTTACTGACTAAAACCCATCCATGTTCCTTCCGTGTAGCCCTTTATGTTCCGGGGTAGCGGTGACCCTTTCGGACAATCCCGCTTACCCGGCAGGCTTGGCCCTGAGGGGCCCCTTCATATGCTGACATCTCTTTGAGGCGCGCGTGGATCATATACGCGCCGTACGGCACGGGTCTGGTGCTGATCGGACGGTGAGTCACCCATTACTCACCGTCCGCAGGCCCGCGCCTACGGTGGCCGGGTGTCGTAACGTGGCTCCCGACGCCCGAAGCGTCTCCCGCGGCGGCTGGGACGGGAGGACCTTTCTCTCGCCCATCCCGCCACCTCCTTCGCGAGGATGACTTTTTCGCAGAAGGAGGTGACTGCCTCCCACTCCCTGTCGCCCCGGACCATGGCTTGAACCAGGGCCGGGCGCGAGAGGTCCCCGCCGCCGATCGCCTCTACGAGGACACGGCGGTGCTCCACCCAAGCGTGGCAGGTTTGCACCGTATGCTCCACCGTGTCCTCTGGGCGATCCTCGCAATGGTAACACCCGGGCGTTTCCTTCCGCCTGATGATGTGCAGGAACCTCCCGAAACATCTATGTCTGGTGAGGCACCGTGACGCCTCTCTAGCCACTCCTCAAAGAGGGGCCTTACCGCCACTTTCGTGGCGTGCCCTGCGCTGGGTTGCGACAGTCGCTGATTCCAGGCCGCCATGAGATCACGCCGGAGGTCCGTCCGCTCCGCTGCAATTTGCTGCGGAAACGGAGTTTCCTCCCGGCTAAATACCTCCGCGCGCCACTCGAACAGGCGCGCGAGGACTATCGCCTCCAGATCCCACGGCGGCAGTCCGGCAAGGAGACTTGCCGCCTCGCCCGAGATCGTGCTGTACCCCCGGATAAGCCGTATGGGTACCACCTTTTGGGGCGCGTTCAGATAGTGGGCGGCTCGCCGCCGTAGTGAACGCGCCCACACCGGGGCCCCGTAAAGGGCCATGGACCGCACGACTCCCGCATAAAGCCTCCGGCAGGAGGCGTTTGGCCCCCTCAAATTGGGCAAGAGCCGCTTTAAGGCGGCCCCAGTCCGTTCCAGCTTGGGGGCCAAACGTTGGAAATGCTCCACGAAATTCCATCGGCTGTCGAGAACCAGACCTAGGTATTTCATCGTGGTCTCGACGCCGATGTGAACCCCTCCTACCGTAAGTTGGGATCCCGATGGTGGCCTATTCCGAGGCCCATGAAAGGACATGGCCTCGGATTTGTGCAATGCCACCTCGAGACCCAACTGCCGGATCCTCTTAACGACTGTCGCAACCCCGCGTGTCATCGCGTCGGCCGCCGCCTGATGCGACCTCCCCTGCGCCAGGACCAGCGTGTCGTCAGCGTAGCAAACTACGCTGACGCCGTCAGGGAGGTCGGCCCGCAGCACCCAGTCGTAACCGATGTCCCACAGAATCGGCCCCAGAACCGATCCCTGTGGGACACCGCACGACATCTCTCGCCGGTTCCATTCCCCATCGCGACCGGGGTAGATGACGGCTCTGTCCATCAGGTACGCCCCGACTATTCGACGGAGGTAGGTCGGCACCCGGTGATACCGGAGTGCTTCACCAATGCAACTCCAGGGCAGGGTGTTGAAAGCGTTAGCGATGTCGAGTGACACCGCCACGACGACCCTACCCTGGGACACCGCATCCCCCGTCGTGAGGGCTCTAACGCGCATGATGGCGTCCACCGTCGAGCGCCCCTTGCGGAAGCCAAACTGGCAGTCCGCAAGGTCCGGCCCCGTCCTTCCAAGGTGCCCGACGAGGCGGCCCGCAATAATTCTTTCGAAGAGTTTGCCAACCTCGTCGAGCAGCACTATGGGCCGGAATGCGGACGGAGAGTCCGCAGGGCGCCCTGGCTTCTGTATGAGGACCAGCTTCCCAATCTTCCAACGGAGCGGAAACTGGCCTCTCTCCATGCATGCGCTTAAGAGCGCCTCCAGTCGGGGCCCGAGAGCCCCTGAGGCCAGGACCCAGGCTTTACCAGGCAAGCCGTCGGGTCCTGGGGCGGTATTCTTGGCCTTGAGCCTTCCTACCGCCGCTCTTAGATCTACCTCGGTCACTTCGGGGATGTTGTCGTCGTCCTCGTGGTCATCGCGGGTTACCCTAGCGTGATATTATATTGTAGTCTTTGCTTAGTGCTGCCATGTAAAGTGCTGTTAGGATCTTAGATGGTACAATATTATTCACTATTGGAAAATTTTCACTTTGATAGAAAGTACTCGATGTGTACTTCGTAATTTTCGCATCATACTACAATAGGGTGCGGCCTAATCCAGAAAAATACCTTTTTTTTTTTTTTGGTATGACCACTCGCACCACTCGCAGATCAGCTGTGGTGGCCAAAAATTACTTTAAGGCCCCCAGCCAGGGCCAGAAAAATACCTAGAGCGCATGTAAATTTATACGTCTCATTTCGAATGAATAGGAATACTGACGTTTTGCAGCTGGACCTCACCCCGTGTTATCAATGTTGTTTTGGTTGTACTGTTGGTTGAAAATGTTTTGACATTGATTGGTTAGTTTCTTACGGAGTAGACTTGGTTGTAGACAAAATCTTCTAATTATTATTTAACGTAAAGTTTAATTGTGATAGTTATGTCATCAGAACATCAACAAGTCGACGTTATGTTTGGGCTAAAGAACGTATTATCACAAATCGAGGCTGCTGTTGCTAGGCGCAGTAAGGTATGTAAATTGTCCCTGTTTTAATCTTTATTTACCACCCAGAATACCAATTAAATAATGTTATCTATGAAAAAAAAAACCGAACCACTGTAACTGTATCTCTGCGGCGTCGCTTAGCGATGCTTTCTGGTAATAACCTTGTAGACTAATTAGCTAATATATTCATTTTAACCGAACAAGAACCGTAACCGTAAAAGCTATGTTTTCTTCCAAGTTGGCAAAGATAATCCCTGGGCATTAGAGATTTAACTTTTTTTTTAGGATTTACCACAAATTGCGCCAAGGTTGGTGGCAGTATCCAAAATAAAACCTGCTTCTTTAATTGTTGAAGCCTATGAAGCTGGTCAAAGGCATTTTGGTGAGAATTACGTCAATGAATTAGCTGAAAAAGCTAGTGACCCATTGATACTGGAGAAATGTAAGGACATAAAATGGCATTTTATTGGCCATTTACAAACCAATAAAATAAACAAATTGCTTGGATCACCGAAACTGTACATGGTTGAGACTGTTCATTCTGAGAAGTTAGCTGACAATTTAAACAAACAATGGCCGAAGTATCGGAGTAGTGATGAAAAATTACCAGTTATGGTACAGATTAATACCAGTGGTGAAGAAGGTATATTATTATATTTATGATTTTGTATAATATTTCATTTCATTAACTACCTATATAATTTAACTTGCTGCTCACGCGCGGTTTCATCTGCGGCTCAACTCCTTATGCTCGTAACGTGATGTTACATAGCCTATTAGCCTTCCTCAATAAATGGACTATCCAACACAAAAAGAATTTTTCAATTCGGACCAGTAGTTAAGTAAGTCTGATGCAATTTCTTTCCTTTTTTTCAGTTAAAAATGGAATTGAGCCATCTGAAGCAACAAAGGTTGTAGATCATGTATTGAAGAACTGTCCAAACCTTGATTTCAAAGGATTGATGACTATTGGTATATATGACTATGACACCTCCAAAGGGCCAAACCCAGACTTTCTGACCCTAGCCAAATGTAGACAAGAAGTTTGTGAAAATCTCAAGCTTGACATAAATGAAGTGGAATTGTCTATGGGAATGTCTACAGATTATGAACATGCTGTAAGTATTATTAGACCACTTGTAGATATGGTGATACTCTTAAAGTGGAAATTTTACTTTTCACCATGTGAACAAGAGCAAAACACAAGAAAAATTTTAATAAAAATCTGATCATCTGCCTAGCCTTTTCTCAACTGTGTTGGGGTCGGCTTCCTGTCTAACCGGATGCAGCTGCATACCAGTACTTTACATGGAGTATCTGCTTATCTGACCTCCACAACCCAATAACTAGGCAATACAATACCCTTTGGTAAGACTGTCTGTCAGATTTTCAGGCTTCTGAGGACCCATAACACACAGGAGTCTCGTTATGTAAAGATGGTCACCCATCCACGGCCAACCCCGGCAAGCGTAGCTTTACCTCGACCTGTGCAGATGTTAGTACTTACTTACACAAGCTCCGTCTCCAATAAAAATCTAATCCAAAATATTTACTCTTTTTCCAGATTGAACTTGGAGCTACAACAGTTCGTGTTGGATCAGTCATTTTTGGTGCCAGACCGCAAAAAGCAAATTAATTTATGTTTCAAATAATAGTTTAAATTTAGTGAAAATGATCAAACAGTCAGTCTTATGCTGTGTATACACCGGCACAGCAAACATCAACTACTTAATCGGTTTCTCTTGCTATCATTGGTCTTGTCAGTTAAGCAAACGCTAACTCTTGTTTGTGTGTGCTAGCTATTCTTAGTATGGCCATAACATCAAAAGGTAGTGACCAATTGTTTGCTTGACCACTAAATTTATCTGGACTTACGGACGCCAGCTATCCCAAACTGTCAAATATTTTCAATTATACAATATGAACCTTATGCCTTTGGTATAAAAAGTTGTAAATCTATCAAAGAAATTTGACAGATTAGGGTAGCTTGATGTGCTGGCCTCTGCACCTTCGAAGGCCAAAGAACAAGCGGTAGCCAACGCCGCTACAATGGATCTTTCGATGGCGTTCGTGGGTTCGGTGTTGCTGCAGCAAGTTGCAATACCTAAGGTGTTATAATACGCTAGTTCATGTTAAAATAATGCTGTTGTTTTTTTTATATAAATGTTAATAAATGGGCTTCCAAATAATATATTGTATTTGACGCTTTTTATTTAATTACACACAAATCGTAAATTAAAAAAAAACGCTCGCCAATTGGACATTGAGAACGTGACCTGTCAAAATGGCGCTGCCGTAGCTAGTTTCCAACGCAAAACTGTGCAAAAGGTGTGAGGTGATTTTATTCTAGTTTTGCATAATTAAAGGATGAAGGAAGAGAATGGCGAAGGAGGTGGCGGGATGGGAGAGGGAATGGTCCTCCCAGCCGCGGGTCTGCGAATGAGTAATGGGTCATCGCCGCGCCCGGGAGGACCAGGCCGTGCTGGACGGATACGCACGCGTACGTGTTCCACGCGCCCCTCAAAGATATGTCAGCATGTGAAGGGGCCCGTTAGGGCCGAAGCCTGCCGGGTAAGCGGGATTGTCCGAAAGGGTTACCGCTTCCCCGGAACATACATGGCTAAGGAAAGGACTAACACTCCCTTCCGCTCCACCCAGACCGGGAAGTCATTTGATGATTTCCCACCCTCAAAAAGAAAAAAGTGTTGTGTTACTAAATACTCGAGCCAAAATTGAAGTCTACCATTCACCGAAAGACCCTAAAGTAAGAAGATTGTAAAAATAGCCATCTTACAGCTTCTTGCGAAGTAATGTTGGATTTTTTTTAAAAGAATGCGATTACTATGATTCTAAGGAAATAAAGACCATCTACAAATAGTTTTGCCCAACCTTCCCCATTAAATATTTCCGAACTGTGGTAGTTCGCCACCAAAAAAAGTCACCGTGACAATATTTTAATCTGTAGCAGTTTTTAATAGGCATAGCCAAGTGAGATTGTCCGAAAGGGTTACCGCTACCCCGGAACATAAAGGGCTATGGAAGGAACATGGATGGGTTTTAGTCAGTAAGAGTCTGACACTCCCTTCCGCTCCACCCAGAGCGGGAGCAGTCATTGGATGATTTCCCAGCCTTAAAAAAAAAAAAAAAGTGAAAAAAGTATTTCGTCATTGGTCATGTCGATATTTTAAACCGTATTGACAAGACGTGCACAATGTGTTTTCATTCTTTTTTTCGAATAAATTCCTCAAACAAGACATAATAGATGCGCGAGCCGCATGCAACTGTTATCTAGAAATAGGATAACAAATATACTTATAAATATAATAGTAATTGATACAAAATTAATAAAGTTATACTACAATTGAAAATATCGACAAACGGCTTGGTACGTGACGATGGTAAGCGAGCAGACGGAATGACTTTGTTGCCTTGGAAGGCGGGCTGTGCTGGCGCCGCTGCTGCTACTGCTGAGACCCTCAAGCGGCGTAAATACAGTTACCTGATGTCTAACTACAGATTTGAGCCGTTTGGGGTCGAAACTCTAGGGTCATGGGGCCCGAGTGCGCAACGCCTTTTTAAGGAAATTTCTCGCCGATTGGTCGACACTTCGCGTGACCAGAGGGCTGGATTGTTCTTTGGCCAAAGAATTAGCATTGCCATTCAACGTGGCAATGCTGCCAGTCTTCTGGGCACGTTTCCTGATGACAGCGATGCGGATGAGTACTTCGACGCCTAAGTGTCCTTTTGGTCTTTTTTGGATTTATTTGTATATATAGTTAGTTAGATAGTCTTTTAATTTAAGTATGTATAAGTTGTTATTGTATTAGATTGTAGAAATTAAAAATACAAATACCTAATCAAAAAAAAAATATCGACAATTTTAACAATATATTTTTACAAAAATTAAATTAAAATAAATTTCAATTAGCTAAATTTAGACATATCGATATTTTTATCCATCTCTAGTTTTGCGTCGCGTTAGCCCGCTTGGCCGGTCAGCGATCCACGACAAAGAGTATAATAACAATAGGGGAGATCCACGATTTCTCATTGGCCGACGAAATTGACAAGTGTCAAATTGATGAGTGGGTTTCTGAACGCAATGGTTGACGCACGCATTTGAGACAAGTTTAACAGAAGGAAAGTTGGTGTGTTTTGTTGAAGTGTTAAAATCAACGACTTTAATTAAATAAGTTTTATTATCTCAATGAAACATTAATAAAGTTTTAACTATAAGTTTAAACAAATTGTGAGCTGAAAATTAGTGAAATATAACAAGCTGTGAAGTGTTCCAAGTTTAATTTTTTGTGTCAACAAGTTTACAACTTTACATCCTATAAGTTGAAAGTTTTTGAAACAAGGCCGTAGTAATAAGGTAAGGATAACAACTTTTAAAAATCCAGGATACACCTAATATTCCTAGAATTACATCTCATAAAGTTTTGTCATTCGTAAGTGAGCTGTAATCCGTTATTTTTATTTGTGTGCATATTTTACTTACTCGTGAGAAAGTCTTAAAAATTATTACTCGCTAGTTACGAGTAGTTAGGCCTATGTGTTTATAAACTGTGGCAGATCATTATCGTGTTACATCTACGCGTGTATGCATGTCTATCAATGAAACTGGTAGGTCAATGTATGTTTCATAGAAAACTTTAATCATATTGTATACACTCATCGCATCTGCACGGAAACTTGGCCACATACGAATTTATCGTAATTAAATTCAGAATAATAGTATATTTTTATACTTTATAGGGGTATTTTTTACAGGTTGCTTATAGAACTGGGTTTTAAAAATAAGACACTTTAGCAGTAAAAAGTATTTTGCCCTATCAACTAAAAAATAATGAGACTACTAATAATTTATTGAAAAGTGTATTTCTGAATTGGCTCTCCAGTTTAATATCTGGTGTTGCCTCCTCTAGCTTTAATAACTGCATAATATATTATGATCTGGTGTACTTTGTATGATGTTTCTGATGAAAACTTGCAGTAGCACTGGTCGCTTGAGAGGATCCTCCCAAGAGACCAGTGCCGCTATTCTTGAAGTTTTTATGTCAAGTATTTCCACTATACATACTTGGCCAAGATTTTTATCACACTGTCTGATCTTGACCGGCCCATGGTACTGCCTGTGTCCAGTTTTTTGGTTTATATCAGACCAAAAGGTCCCTATCTATTATTTATAAAAATTCTTGATGCATTTGTCTTAAAATAAGTGCAGTACTTAGCGAAAATCATACCAAAGGAACTGATAGTATTTAAATATTTCTGCTTGGATTTAATCAGTTCAAGTACCTCTTTATTCAGTTTTAAATCTCTTATTATTTTAAACATTTAAGGAGTTTATTTATAAATGTTGATTTAACCCATTAGATGGTTGCTTATTCTTCTAATAAGCTTTTCCATTTGCTTTTAAGAGCTCAACGATTTATATTTATTGTTGTTTTGAGAGAATTTTTCTTATGAACCTATGGGGTTCAAACAACATTAAGGGGTTAAGTTAACCCATACGCTGCCACAAACACGTCTGTGTGTTGAAGGCAATGAGCCTAGAATAGCACAAAAAATAGTGACAGTGTTTGTGTTAAGACAACTGATTAACATTTTGATGTTTAGATTTAAAAGTCTCTTAAGTTTAAGCAGCATTTATATATATATATAATAAATAAAGGGTTAAATCTACAGATCTTCTTTTGCATGTGGTTAGTGACTAACCTGCAACAGCATGTGAAGCTAAGTCAGAGGCTCATAGGCATCTTAAAAACTGACACCAGGTTAGTCACTAGTAATCTACAGATGATTAATCTACATTAAGACTTCCTTTGGATGTCCATGCAAGAAACGATTTTATAAATACAAATAGTTTAGTTTTACATATGACAATATACAAATATCACTATTTACATATGCACAGGCAGCATAGAAACACAATTGTTTTATTTTTTATGAGCAGCATTTATTATGGGTGTGTCTTCGTGTAAGTGGGTTTCACTTTCCACTTTCTAGCACCTCCATCTGTTACTCATATAGTGGTGTGCAAGGGCTGAATTAATAATTATTTTAATCTATATAGTACGTTGATAGTAATCTTAATTGTACAAGCCCAAGCCATGAGTTTCATTGAATTAAGTTGTTAGTATTCATGAGTTCACCAATATTTTGTAACCATATATTGTTTAAAAGAGTGTCCATGGAGTTTCTTGCCCGTTCTTCTCCATAGGTACCTACTGCTTTGGAATAGGCAACTAGCTTCATTTCTCTGACTGACCGACACCTTGACAATTCAAAAGTGCCTGTAATTGGTTTATTTGAAATAAATACTTTGAGTTTGAGTTTGTGTTCTTGAGTGATGCACAGTGCAGATGCATAATGAGCAGTGATAGCCTAGTGGTGTGACCGTCGGCTGCCAAGTCATAGGTTTTGACTTCGAACCCATGGAATGCACCTGACTTTTCGGATTCATGTGCGTATTGTCACTTGCTTAATAATTGGTGAAGGAAAACATCTTGAGGAAACCAGCATGTCAGAGAGATATTTCTCAACAGCATGTGAAGCTAAGTCAGAGGCCCATGGGAAGCATAAAAACTCTGACACCAGGTTAGTCACTAACTAAACATGAAAGAAGAAAGAAGTTCTTCAGTTTGAGGAATGTACCACTTTGACAGTACACCATTCGATAGTGTTGTTAATGAAGATCAAATTCTGGAAAGTAATGACAGAGGAGAGAGAAGAGGGAGGAGTAAGGACATTTCAAAGAGGAGAGTAAGCTAAGTAGATATGAGAAGGAAGCACTGCATGCTGTGTTGAGGGAAAGGCGCAAATCGAAGATCGAATACCGAAAAGATATTCTAGTGATAGGTACTTAATGTGAGTGTTCAATTAAACAATACAAACAATCTCGTACGAAGATCGCATCTGAATATGGCTAGAAAGAAAGTCGATCACAGAGTAGTTAAAAAATAACACAAAATAAAAAAGTTGCGTGGATCAAATTATTCACAAAACTGTCAACTTGTCAAGAGGAATGTCTATCTCAAGCTTTAACATAATAATATCGAAATTGTACTAGCAATTTAGGTCCACAAAGTACTGTAAAATGAACCTTAACATATTAAGTTCAAAATCTATTGAGAGAATTTGTCATTTTCAAGTGGTAACTTAATGCTCTGGCGACTGTACATAATTATGATAATAATAAATTGACAAATGACATTCAAAATTATTAAAACATTCACTTTTTAAATCAAGACACGGACATGTGGATTTCCTTGAGAGCATTCAGTATTCCTTTCATTGTTTGAAACTCAGAATGCGTAAGATATGTAAAGTTCCGTAGTAATATCTGCTGAGTGTAGAAGGCCGTCCTGTGGGTGTCGGGAAGTCGTAGATTCTTTCGGAGTAGCCTTTTAGTGGAAATGGAGGAACGGATGCTAGCTGGCGTGCGACTCGATGCTCAAACGGATGCTGGATGGTAGAGGAAGTGATGATGACGATGATGATGGCGAAAGTGCTGGTCTTCAGAAGGCTGCGCTGATGTCCATGTGCGGGGTCACCAGTTTAGTGGGAATGGAGGAACAGGCTGGAAAGTCCCTCCATTGAAAAGGGAGGATCCTCCAACCAGACAGGTGTTACGTCTGGCGGGCTACTGCCCGACAACTCTTAGTCTAGTAGATCGCGCTGTGAACTCTGCTTGCGCGATGTAGGATTTTTGTGGCGTATAGTGTCGTCACATGTTAGCTTTTGACATATAGCTCGCTATCGGTGTAGCTACTATGTGGCTGGTTTGATGTCGCCACAGCCTCTTCTACAGGACGGCCACTAGTAAAATTTCTACTTTTTCTTATTTAAGAAGGTACCGCGAATGAAGACCCCTATTCTAATTGCAGTAAGTATATCTTAGTTCTTAGTGCAATATTGAGACGCACTGAGATGACAGCCTAAAGCCAGTCTTGACCTATACACCTAGAAGCAGAAACGGGTTTACTTAATTATTTAAAGATGTTTTTACTAGTGGCTGATCCTAAAGGTTTGTAAACTTTCTGTAGGAAAAAAGTGTTTTTAGATCGCGTTCAAACACTTCAAGCACGGAGTTTTTAAACCTTTATATGGGTGCAACTTCTAGCACCTTCGTAATAAAGTTCGCACAATGCGCAAAAAAATTGTCTTTTTTGCGTCACTTCTTTGCATTTAAATATTACCTAAATATTAGGGTAATAAAGCTTAAAATAGCTTGAATTTAATCGTTCAAAATGTGATTACTATTGTTTATCTGCAAGAATCCGTTACACTCTGTGCGCTAGTTTTGTCCACAAAGCGGACTAATTTCTTTATTTTTTCTCTTCCTATGTTGTAACTTAAACGTCAGCCAAACGTTAGATTACGTAGACGTTATTGTTACCGTTATAGTTTCATGTTTTGTTCTCGATGAAGAAAGAAATCGGTCAAGTACATTAGCATGTGCATGGTAATTGTTTGGTACTTAATACAATGTACATACATGTTGATTGAGGTTTCCATAACTGTGGCTCCTACACAATGAACGCGTTTGCCGACTACAACCTCCATTCATTAGTTTTTGATTAAGCAGTTACGAACCATGCTATGATGTACAGACGTCACCACATCAAGCAATCCCTGACTGTCAAATATTCCCAATCGAACATGAACCTTATGGGTTGGTATTAAAGTTGAATATCCATCAAATAAATTTGACAGATTGGGGTAACTTGATGTAACTTGTTGCCTTTGCTTCTGTTGAAGCAAAGGCAACAAATACGTAAACTAAGAAACGGAAATTACATGTCATCATTCTATTTATTACGTTCGGGGCACCTTAATAATGGTAAGGATGAGGACAATAAACAAAGTCAGCCAAGCTAGCATGTCTCTGAGATATTTTTCAACAGCATGTGAAGCTAAGTCAGAGGCCTATGGGCAGCATAAAAACTCTGACACCACATTAGTCACTAACCACACGAAAAGAAGAAGAATAAACAAATTAGATATGATAAGGAAGTAATGGAAGCTGTGTTGAGGAAAACGGCCAAATCTAAGATTGAATAGACACGTAAACATTTATATGCACGCACTGTTCCCAGTGCCACTGAACACGAAGATTTTTAATGATGACTTAAATCTACTCAAAATCTTGTGCCGTCTAGTGAGCAGTCTAACCTCTTTTTATTTGAGCACCGTTTTTAAATAGTGAAGGAAACTCGTGAGAAAAATCACACGTTAATAAATGAATTGCAGACATGCAGTGCCCAAGAACAAATAGATTGCTCCACACATTGGTCATAACGGCAAAGAGTCTACAGATGTCTTTATTTTATCACAGTAAACAGATGTTTTGCTACTGAATCTGCTGATCCATCTACTTGTCTATGCTATGATAGAATCAATAATGACTGTGCAACTCTAAGCTTATCGAATAGTCGATTAGTTTATGGTGTAGTTTGTGGCCATACGATTTTGAGACCTGGATCTATGACTGTTAATGTTAATATTCGTTCATAATCAGCCTTTTTTTTTAAGGCTGGGAATTCATGACGTCTCCCGCTCTGGGTGGAGCGGAAGGGAGTGTCAAACTCTTACTGACTAAAACCCATCCATGTTCCTTATCCGTGTTCATGTTCCGTAGCCCTTTATGTTCCGGGGTAGCGGTAACCCTTTCAGACAATCCCGTTTACCCGTGCATAATCAGCCTATAATGTTCTCGCTGCTGGGACATAGGCCTCTTCTCTGTAAAAGGGATAGGGCCATAATCTACCACGCGGGCCCAGTGCGGGTTGGTAGATGTAACTTGGCTTCAGATTTTTGGTTCTAGGACATGCCCGTTCCCGCACGATGTTTTCCTTCACCGTTTTTAGAGCAGTGGTGCTGAAATGAAAGACACAAAGCAAAGTGTCTGCCTAGGTTCGATCTCACTACCTACAACACGTAAGTCGGAGCCCATGCTCTACTATACTCGTGTATAGATCTGTATGAATCATAGCTCAAACTTAAAAGAGAAACAGAAAAATATGAAAATAATTTCCATTATCAAAACGAAACCAAGTCCCCAACATCCCCAGAAACACTTACGCACAAAATAGAAGTTTTAATAAGTCGGATAATTAAAAGAAATGACCATCAACACTCTCAGCTACCGTAAAAAGACACTTTACACTCGGGAGCACCTAAAATTTTCGCTTTCAAAGTTAAACATGGACGTAAAAGAAATTATAATAGTCAGCGCAATGATTTAGAAAATCCAGCGACACTTTCGAATTGCCGGTAGCTGTAGCTGCTCATTACATTTAAAACGACGGATCATGTTTTCACTTGATTTCAATGAACGTGGCTCAGGTGTAATGAGGTAAATTGAGGGTATTATGTAAGCCTACGAAGTAGTTGTCTGCATACACAGTTTGCGTAGTCAAATGACCTTAGTGAAGCTGTTGATCCGTCGATTGCCAAAGAATAGTAATGTCGTCAATGTAATGTAATCACGTACATCTTCTTGGGATATGTAAAAGAAATTTTCTCGATACAATGCAAAATTCTACTTAAAAGAACAAAATACTTTTACTTGAAATATAATACAATTTGATTCTACATATAAATGTGTAGAATGAAGTTCTTTCAACTAAACAGACAGCTGTGCTGCTGGGGAGTTTGTTGCGCTACTTCTTCCTCCCAGCTAAAGCACTAGGAAGTGGTGAAGTGTGGGCGTTTTTTGGGGACTGTCTTATGTAACTTTGACCTCCAAAAAGTGCTGATTTTCAGCCTAGTTTGAATAAATGACTTTTGATTTTGATTTTAATATAAATTAGGCTTTGCTACGACTAGGAACGGAATCATCCGGAACAGCAACAGTTTCAAATAACCCAACATCGGGTTGAGATGACTGTAAAATTATACCATTTTGCTTCCGAGATCATTTTTTATCTGTCCTCACTCCTCAGCCCTCGTTCTGCATAATATTGTGCTTCAACTTGCTTTACGCATATCGCAAAACTGGTTTAACGAAGCCGATCCAATGAATGAAGCAAAAACAATGGGAGCTGATTATCATGTCGTGCAACTTAGAATCTTCAGTTAATTGAGGTTAATGGATTGCGGTAGGCCGATTGCTTTTCTGACGGTATTTATTTGTACATTATTTCTATCTTGGGGTATCGTTAGGTCCCGTTTCGGATTTCAAGTTTCATTGAAGACTACTTTGTTTGCTTGCTTGGTCTTAATCGTTCTTGGTAGTCTATTGTTATTTTTTTGTAACTTCGACTGGCGTTGTGATTGGAGGGAAGCAGTCGAGGTACATTATTCCTTACTTTATCTTGGAGTATCGTTGGAGCCCGTTACGGTTTCAACAAAGACTATACTTTGTTCGTATTTACTCATGATCTTGATAATTTTTGGCCTCATGTTTGGCGCCTATTTTTCATTTTTAAATGGCCCTTGAAATTACAATAAGGCGCAATAAGAGTATGACGAAAAACATTTTCGTCATACTCTTATTGCGCCGTACAGAATTATTGGTATTATAGATGGATTCCGATTTATTTGTGCATTACATTCCGCTGACATGGTGCGAAGCCATGTCAATTTTGCAGGTGAACAAAAACAAAACAAGTTTCCAATTTTGCAGGTTGACCGTTTTTTCAACTTCTACAACCTGCGCCATAGTGCAAAGTCAAATCATTTATTTCAAATAGGCACAAGTAAGGCACTTTTCAAACTCAAACTCAAACTCAAAGCATTTATTTCAAATAAACCAATTACAGGCACTTTTGAATTGTCAAGGGGTCGGTCAGTCAGAAAGATGAAGCTAGTTGCCCATTCCAAAGCAGTAGGTACCTATGGAGAAGAACGGGCAAGAAACTCCATGGACACTCTTTTAAATCAAAATATGTTTACAAAAACTGTGTTACATCATTCATGTTGAAATTACACGTGAGAACGATGCAGAACTTAATAAAAGCGTCCATAATTACAAGTTTTAAAAAAACAATTCATAATTATTTTAATTTTAAAACAGCCGTGGCAGCTAAGAGGTGACCAGTCCCTACTGACGGCGCTCGTTCATGAACATGACACATGGATTAGCACAATTCAGCTCAACCATTTTGATGGGAGCTAAATGATCCAACATACGCATCACCATCAGTGAGACATTACAGGGAGCATGGCATGCTCTCAGCCGCCAGGGCACATTCAGGTCAATGTAAGACGTACTCAGTAAATGGTAGCTTTATAGTAGGTACATAGTACTCACAAACGTGCTATGGAATTATACATTGCTAAGAGGTTGAAGTTATATAATGCAAAAAGTTTTTGTGAATCTTCAGCAGCTCCAGGAGTAATCTCAGATGCTAATCAACTAGTTTAGGATATAAAAAAGAAGAGAAAGAATATTCAATATGTAAACAATTGGAGCAGCTCAATCCCAAGCCTTTTTGTCTTCAATAAAGTCTTTGGCAGTATAATAAGCATTCTGGCACAACTTGCATTTAACGAACGATTTGAATTTATTAAGGCTTAGATCTTGAACGTGGCTTGGAAGTTTATTATAAAAGCGTATACATTGACATCTGAACGAGCCTCCTATTTTTTTGAGCCTTGTAGTGGGTACAACAAAACTGAACTTTTGAACGTCAAAATGAAAAAGAAATAGAATTTATTCTAGTCGCCCCTTCCAAAAGGTAGTTTCGTGAGAAGAAAGGGCAAGAAACTCCACCGTTACTCTTCAGTAGTGCGTTACATTCAATTGAAAACAATCACGAATAAACCAACATGACTAAGACGAACCATTACGAAATCAAATAACCCTTTGACTCAACAACTATCCAAAAGAACGATATCCAATTCATAACGGCCATTACTTCTGTTATAACACGACAAACAATTGAACGGCTTAACGTTAACCGTAAACCGATGCTTAACTACTCTGTAGAACTGTTAACTCACTGTGAATAATTAACTGGTTATGACCAGTTATACAATAAGTTAGCTGAAAGCATGACTGAGTTAACAAAGGCTTGAACTGAGTAACAATGAGCTGACTCGTCAAGGAAATACTATTGGAGGAAAGCAATCGTGGAAATGGTGTTGTAATAGATGAAAATGTACTAATATCGAGAGAGGAAGCAGTTACCTAAGAAGCCTTTACTTTGACGGACCGTCTTATAGGTAAAGTGCTTGAGCAATCATATATTGGTGTGAGTGAGCTAGTTTTCCTTATAACTAGAAATTGCAGATTACGATGTACATACTTACCTAGATTCATTTAGACACTAAACTTACTACTCGACACTAGTATTATAAGTTTTAGAGTAAGATTTGCGAGGGATCATAAATCGATGTACATATTTCATACGATATTCTTCTCTAACATAGTATAACTTGTATCAGAATGGAGGCAACTGTATTCTTAATTTTACTATAATTCCCACAAAATTGCAAATTGCAGACTGACGTAAATATGTACTTTATTGTCCGTAACTAATTCCGTAGATTAGCCATTAACGGTCCAAGTTCATTACTGCTTTAAACCTCAAAGAGTTTTTAAATGAACAAGACCATTCGCTACATGTATTTCAATACCAAAGCCAAGGAATGCCAATAACACTTTACTAAAGCAATTCAGCAATAGCTGTTATTAAGGTAATTAAAATAGCCGTATAAAAGCTTTTAAGGCTTACAATGGTTGCAAACAATAACAGGGACCTCAATACGTATTGTTTGATAAACTGTAAGGTCAAAAGTGATGAAATTGATGATGATACAATGGTTGGACAGGTGGATATTAACATTTTTACACATGACGTGTACAATTTAGTTCATGATAGTTCTGTCAGGGTTAGCAATGATACTGTTGTTTGTACCTGAGGTATCATTAGGTCGATTGAACTTGTCATATCCGAGTTAGGAGTTAATAAAACTGCACTTGACAATTTGCCTACTAACAATCATCATAGCATCAGCATAGATTTTTTGTGGTTGGCTATATCCGTTAGCATTGAAGCAGCATAAAAATTGAGATTAAATGGTGGGTTCTGGATTGCAAAAACTTTTTTCAAAACTACAAATCCCGAAATTCCAATTATGTAATTTTGCCAAGCACGATGAGTCCATAGACAATACTGTGAAGAGTTGAAAACAGATGGGCCTTCACTTAGGCAACACTCAGATGGTAGCGCGTGGTCGAGCTTGTGTAGTGTGTTCTTTTGTAGGGATTTATATCGTACAAATAGAAACACACGGGACAGCAACTATTCAATTGTATTACTTTTAAAGAATACATGCGTCCAGCAGCACGGCTACTGACAGACACTTATTCATTTCTTTTATAAATCCTATCAAACTATTCTATCATTTTGAAAGGTCGAATGCTGTCAGTTATATTCTAAACGACCAGGCTTTAAGTTCCACAAGGTTTCACTTAGGCTCTTCAGTACATTAAAAATACATTCCTCAAGACAAAATGTGAAAAAATCGTCCAGCAATGTCCATCTAGATATGAGAACACAGCTTCCATATTAAATGGAACACTCATGAGAAACTAGAAACTGCAAGTGCATATAAGGAAACGGTCTCAAGACATTTCTTCCGCAATGTAAACGATACCAGGAAAACTGCATGTAATTTTAGTCATACGTTACGTGTTGCTTTTAAGATCAAAAATGGCGGCTTTAAAGGTTTTTGAGTGACGGCTATGACAGCTATGATTAATAAACGTTGTAATTAATAAATCCATTTCAATCATACTGTTGATTGAAGTGAGAAATACGTCAGTATGTGAGGACTGGCGTTGCGGTCACTTGTCTGTCGCGGTGAGCACTAAGTACGCATTGCATAATATGTCCTTGACTGAATTTGGCGTTTGTGGTGGGCTGTGTGATGTAGCTGAGATCATTGCGGATTTAGTAAGATGCCAAATAAAGGTCAGAAAAGGTGTTTACTTCGACTATTGAACATTTCGTACTACTTCCTCCATTTGTATCCTGTCTTAATGGGGTTAAAAACTGAAAGCTCGTCATAGGTGGCAGCACTGCTCTTAGTCCAGAACCGCCATTGATGTATATTTGTTTACTGTTGTGTTGAATACAAATTCACGATAAAAATGTATGCGTAATGCGACTTGTTGTGTAGCATAATTAAAAGACAAAATAAGGAAAAGTGAAGCCTTCCTCCATAGTTTTCGTCTTCGTACCAGTTTTGGGAAGTACATTGGCCTGTATTTTTTCAGTCAATGGCTGAGCAACGGAGCATATTATTAAATTTAATGTGATACCTAGCTGTCAAAGTCTTGGACTAGTGATAGTAACGACATCTTTATCCCCAGTGTGAGTGTTTTGCTGTATACCATCTGTGTAGATTATGAATTAAGATTATATCTTGGAATAGCACTTTTTGAAGTGCCAGTAACTTTTTCTTTCTTTTTTTCACATTTCCTGGTTCAGAGTTCGCAACCGTTTATTCACGAGATGTTAAATTAGTTCTGCCATCCGTTTCGCTTCGTTGCGAAGATTTCTACGTGGGATCCATTAAAGTAGCCATAGTTTGTATATAATTGGTGTTACAAGGACGGGATTTAAAAAAGAACAAAGACACGCATGTCTATAATGTAATTGTTTTATGGAAAATGCTATCGGCGTAGGTTTTCGTACAGGTTATGTAAGTTTCTTACGCAGTTGTTGCGATTCGATGAATTAATACACTCGGAGTCGGTTTCGAAAATCTGATATATCTAGAACAGATTTATTGATATTTGAAATAAGACAAGTCCTAACTCGGGTTACGAATTGTTGTATTGAATCAAAGATTTCCTTTTGTAAAGATGTAGTTTTCGTACTTTCAAAACACCATCAAAAATATAATTTTCAAAAAACATAATTTTGAGACAATGCACTTAGGTATAGTTCTTCATTAATAGAAACATGGTTAAAGAAAGAAAAGATGTTGCTGTTTTTGTTTATAATTGCTGACTTTGATAATGCTGGCAATACTTCAAAGTCTGATATGAATGTCAAAAGGATAAAATGGAGATTTTGTCCGTTAATTGGTTTTATGTTTGCTTCAAAATGAAATAGATAACAACACACGCAACACCAAACCCTGATTACCAGAAATAGTTGCCGAAACGTTATACAAACAGCCTTTACATCATTGAATGCCATTTCATATTTCGGTTCAAATATTCGGCCATAATAACAATGACCTTACTGTATAGTCAGCCAAGCGTCTCTTGACGCATGGGGTGTAAAAGGGACGCGCAGAACATATAACAAAACATTCAAAATGGTCTAAGGGGCCTCTGCGAGTTGGCTGCGGCGTTGTTGGCGCTTTTTGTCCTGATCCATTGAATCAGGACAAAAATTATCTCCTCATTCAGAGATACGGGAGGACATTGATCACCAGGTTTGCTCAAGACGGGTTGGCGATTTCAGACTTATTAACACGCTTTTATTAGCTCGGGTTGTATCTATGTATGTATCCGTTCCGATTCCGTATGTAACGGAATCTTGGAGCTTAATTTTCACCGGTTTCTAAAAGTCTGATCAACTTGAAACTTTGCACACGTCTCAAGGACCGATGACAATGCAATAATTTGATAATAGTTTTTTTTACACGCTTTATAATAGCTTCACTTGTATGTATGTATGTTTGTAACCGACTCCTTTAGACGCGATTTTCACCCACTTTAAACGGCCAGATTTCATTCAAACTTTGTAGATTTATCGAGGACCAATGACAATACATTAATTTGAACTAAAAAGTAGGAAATAAAAAATAGTTAAAAAAAACTAAAAAACACGCTTTTTATAGAAAACCGAAATAGATGTTGGTGGAATAGGTGATGGTGAATATTACCTTAAAAAGCACCCCACGCTTTTAAAAAGTAAAATTTATTTTCTATTTTGAACACGCTTTTATAATCTCGGGTTGTATCTATGTATGTATGTATGTAACGGAATCTTTGAGCTTAATTTTCACCGGTTTCTAAAAGTCTGATCAACTTGAAACTTTGCACACGTCTCAAGGACCGATGACAATGCAATAATTTGATAATAGTTTCCCATTATCTTTATTTTTACACGCTTTATATTAGCTTCACTTGTATGTATGTTTGTAACCGACTCATTTGGAAGCGATTTTGACCCACTTTAAACGGCCAGATTTCGTAGAAACTTTGTAGATTTATCGAGGACCGATGACAATACATTAATTTGAACTAAAAAGTAGGAAATACAAAATAGTTTAAAAAAACTAGAAAACCGAATTAAAAATAGAAAATAAATTTTACTTTTTTAAAAGCGTGGGGTGCTTTTTAAGATAATATTCACCACCACCATGCACCCCACGCTTTTTTTAAAGTAAAATTTATTTTCTATTTTTAGTTCGGTTTTCTATAAAATGCGTGTTTTTTAGTTTTTTTAAACTATTTTTTTATTTCGGTTTTCTATAAAAAGCGTGTTTTTTAGTTTTTTTAAACTATTTTTTTTAGCTCTAGGTTTCCTCACAATGTATTTTTTTCACCGATATACATAAGAAACGAAAAAGTCACATTGGCATTTCCCTAGATTTTAATCCTCATCCTCATGGATGACAATGGAGGCTTTAACCACTAGGCCATTACAACATATGGCTTGTCCATAACTCCTAATGCGATCCTCTCTTTCATAACAAGACACCTATCACCGACCAAGTTCCTGAAAATTTAAAAGTACTCCGAAGTGTGCGATATATATAAACTAAAGTGGACGTTTGAAGTCAGCCAGCTCCTTGATAACTGGTTGAAAATGAGCTGGATCGATTACGATTATTATTATCGTAGAAACTACTCATATTAGCAATAAGCCACCGCAACTAGACGTGCAGGCGGCGATGGCGGGGGTCAGCAGTGCTACCAGTGCACGGGTACATATAGAGACCTTGAGTCTCAAGGAGGTGCAGGATGCGCTGACGAGCCTCAAACCAAAACGATCATCTGGTCCTGACGGTATACCAGCGTTTCTCTTCAGAGATTGTGCTAGAGTTTTAGCAAACCCGCTGCGTCATATATATAACGCGTGTTTAAAGCAGGCGACGTTCCCGGCACAGTGGAAGACTACACGTGTCGTTCCAGTACCCAAGGGTAAGGCAGGTCCAGATGTCAACGGTTATAGACCAGTGGCAGTGTTGTCGACGCCGGCAAAAGTTTTTGAAGCCGCTATCCAACGCTGCATACAGGGGCAAGTCCGAGCACAACTGTCGGACGCGCAGCACGGCTTTCGGCCCGGACGCAGCACTTCCACCAACCTGCTTAACTTCATGGCAAAGGTTATACCGGCAGTGGACTCTGGGGTACAAGTAGACGCGGCGTACTTTGATTTTAAAAAGGCCTTCGACACCGTGGACAATGATGTCTTATTAAGAAAGCTGGCAGATGTAGGATGCACGCCACACTTGCTGCGGTTCTTTGTCAGCTATATGAGAGACCGCCAACAGTATGTTGACTACAATGGGTACGAGTCGAAGCCGTACTTCACCAGATCCGGAGTAAGCCAAGGCAGCAATGTGGGGCCTCTTGAATTTATCATAATGATAAACAGCTTGCCGGAGGTCGTCAGCCAGGCCTTGTGTTTATTGTTCGCAGATGACCTCAAGTTGCTGCTTGAGGTAAGGGATGAGTCAGACTGTGAGCGACTCCAGGGTGACATTGATAGAGTGGTGAAGTGGAGCCATGACAATAAACTGTACTTCAATGTATCCAAATGCTCGGTAATATCCTTTAGTCGTGCGCGCACCCCTGTCCGCTATGAGTACAAAGCGGAGGGTGTACCGATGCAGCGAGTAACAGAAGTGCGTGATCTGGGGGTACATCTCACTCCAGATCTTACGTTTCGCGAGCATATAATTAAAATATGTAAGAAAGCGTACAGAAACCTCGGCTTTGTACTCAGGCAGTCACAGGGGTTCACTAATATTACGACGATTAGGGTATTATACGACGCACTAGTCAGGAGTCACTTGGAGTATGGTGCTGTCATATGGGCTCCACATGAAGCCAAGTACTCTGTCATGCTGGAGCGCGTACAGAACAAGTTCACGCGTCACTTGTACTTTAGGCTGTACGGGGTCTATCCATTGTACCCGCTGATGTACCCCACCCTGTTTGTACTGGGCATGGTCGGGTACAATGAGTTGAGGGTGCGGCGACAGTTTACTCTCGTCATATATTTAATAAAATTACTCCGGGGCAAGGAACACAATCCGGGAGTGCTTCAGTGCTTGTGGTTTTGTGTTCCGGACCGCTACGTGTGGAGGCGGAGGCGCCCGCCGCTGCTGGCTGTGCCAACAGCTAGAACAAACATGCTAGCCAAAACACCTCTCACGCGAGCAATTCGTACAATTAACGAAATCCAGAATAGGCTAGACATTTTTTCGTGCTGCTTCAGTGAACTCGCAAAGGTGACGTTACACATGTTATGTTACGAATCGGACTAGAATCTTTATTATAGTAATTTAGTTCTGCAATATTATTTTTTAATTATTTTTTAATTTAAGTAAGTCATACTTTTATACAGTAGATGTTTAAGTTAGTATTAATTAAGTTAGTAGTGTTTAGTAATAATTTAGTGTTTATAATGTTTACATTATTATCTGTGTATCTGTATAGTTGTATTTAAAATATTATTATTGTCCTAGCTATCGAATTAGGTTTAAACCTGTAATGGTAGTCTTAGAGTTTTTACTAAATAAATAAATAAATAAAATAAATATTTTACCATAACAACTACTATACTAGTCATTCCTCTTCAATTCAACGTTATTATGTTATATTGATAGGTAGTCAATATAATGACCACTAGCTAGGCAATCTAATATTATAAGACATATGGATGGATATGAATGAATTTCGATTTTAAATAGGTGAGCTGGTTCAAGGCTGTTGAAGAGTACCACAGTAAAGAGAGCTGAATTTCAATCACATTTCTGACGAAGGGATCTGTATCTTTCTCCCTCTTCCTTCTCTCTCTGTCCTCTTCCTTTTAAAAGACCATCATTTCAGTAATACCCTGCTGGTGATGTCATTCCACATTTGTTTGAACAGTCAGCATAACAATGACCTTATGGCCAGCCAAGCGTATCGCGACGTGTGGCTACTCCGTGTCCGTTACGTCTGCCCATTGTCAAGGTTGACAGGATTCATTAGGTGAAGCGTACTGATTTGCGTAATTGCCTGAAATTATGTAGCTGTTAATGCGTGTTGAAACAACGGTAACATGGAAGAAGTAGATTGTGACTTTTAAGCGAATTTATGGGAATTTATGGGCATGTAGCAGCATGTAGGTATGGCATAATAGACTGGAAATTGTGAAACTCTAGACTTCAAGAGTTGTTCAAATCAATTTAATTTGACGCCACTATCAAGTAATTTATCAATTTCTTTCCTTGAATAACAGGTATAATCTCTACATATTTTAAAATAAACATCACACCTGCTAGACAGAAAAAAAAGTCGTTTTACAAGTCAAAAACACTCACAAGACAGCGTGTAACGTCTGCTTTTTTTGACTTATTAAAAACTGTACAAAGAAAATCTTCCAAGTTACTTCACACTTACAATTTCTTCAATGCAGGCATTATCGACACGTGCCAGAGACTGGCCGCGGGTTCAGCTTTTTCCACGCATTCCTTTCATCATCGATTTTCCAATTAAACACTGTCTGTGGATCTTTCCTGACTTTCCCACATAGTATGCGACTACTGATGTTAGCAATAGCAATGAATAAAACATCATCCATGTACATCATGCATAGGGTGACATCGTGACATTGCATAGTTCCATGTCGGTAGAAAGTAGTCCAAATTTTGATATTGGATTCGATCCCTCGTTTTCAATGGCGTGAAATTGGACAAGAATTGATGGATGCCGTGTGAATCGCGATTATGTTTGGTTGTTTCGGAATGTTTAATGAAATGTAGTTGTGTGTGTATCTGCCTAGCCTTTTCCCATCTATGTTGGGGTCGGCTTCCAGTGTAACCGGATGCAGCTGAATACCAGTATTTTACATGGAGCGACTGCCTATTTGACCTCCACAACCCAGTAACTGGGCAATACGATACCCCTTGGGAGACTGGCTGTCAGATTTATGTATGACAATGAAATTGGGGAGGTTGAAAATACTTATTTTATGCAGAATACCGATTTCGTTCTAGCCAATTTAATAGTGTAGCTTAGTTTGTATTTGACAGTATAAAAACAGTAAAAGCGTATAAGCTACGCAAATGTGAAGACATTTGTTCCTTCCCTCACCAAAGACGTGGTGCATGACTCCAACGTTGACAAAGACCAAATAAATGTATGCAGATCTCTTGAGAACTTCGTCAAGTGGTTGCGCACTTCTTAAGATTCTTCTTTAAGATTTCGCTTTGTTAAATTATGCAAACTAAAACGATGAGACGCTTTTCAAATGTCCATAAACCATCCTACTGCATATTAATTGTTTTGACCTTGCTCATCAGAATCTAAATAAGAATTGCTTGAATATAATACATAACTAAATCGGATATTATAAGCATTCTTCCAACAGCCTTGATTGGTGCTGCGACACAGTTAATAAATTATCTGGGTTTTTTTATTGGAATGTATCATTATATCTGTATTTTCGTGTCCGATGTTTTAAATGATTCTGGAGTCTTTATCCTGCTGAAGGCAATTTGTTCTAATGGTTGTGCTGCTTGCTGGTTCTGTATCCAGATTCCAGATTACAAAATGCTGTTCTGTTTTTAAAGAAAAGACTCCTGTCTTTGAGCTAACGCCAGCAAGTTTATGTTCAAAATATGTAACATATACAAAAAGTCTATTTTTAAAAATTGTACTCTATTTGTGAATTCATTTGTTGATGACCTTATTTATTTCTTTGCCGTTTTCAAGTCGCGAATGTTTTGCTTCGTATTGACCAGTTTCATTTCCAATAATATGAATATTATTAACACATTGTTAGCAAGTTACGTCAACTAACGTCTTTTTAACCTTGAATATAAATAGCAACATGAGTCTAAATATATTTATTTATTAAAAACAACGTTGAACTTGAAATATTTTGATCAAAATCTTTGAAATCTACCTGATTAATAATACTAACTGTGGTTATAATTAATGCTGATTGACCACTGGGCAAATTGTCACACGTCATATATTTAAAACGGACATAATGTCCCCTTCCCCCTAGAGCATATTTTGTTATCTAACGGCTGCCCGGTCGTCCAGGTGCGAGTAATTGAGTATCATCTGGCATTTTGTCCATAAGGCATTAGACCATAACTTAATTAATAATTACGGTATGTGGAATGCGTAATTATAGCCGGTAATTAGTGACTTGATGACAATTTTAATGATGCGGCGTTGTTTTCCTACCTACTGATGACTGCATCATTCAAATATTTTGCGTGATCAATGCAAGAATCGAATCTTTAGCGTATCTTGACGACATCATTGTGGAATGTCGAAAAATCATTAAGATGTTCTTTTTTCTTATTATTTAGTATAGTTCATTTGTTGTTAAAGATAGTTTTGATAATATATTCATTACTTTTTTGTCTCCGGATGTACAAAATGTTCTTACATGTAAACATCCGGAAGCAAAAGATAAAATCGGTATATTTCGTTGTTGATGCTATCACTGCTCGACCAAAAGTAGCGAATTTATTACCTGAGTCATTTTATTATTTAAGTCGAAACCTAACAGACCGTATAATATTCGACTATAATGATTATAAAATGAAACTTTCGTCGCAAATTGTTTTCACCGGTTAATGGCAGAGTAAATCAAATTCGGACACGCAATATTAGATCGTGAGATCATTATTAAGGTTTGTTCTTTTTGAATGGGAAGTTGTATGGTAGCTGGCTGTGTGTGATAATGACAGGCTTGTAGTTTTTATGTAATCCGTAATTTAATGGGGATGAGAAGCATGATTAAGAGGGGAGAGCGAAAGGTCCTCCCGTCCCAGCCGCCGCGGGAGACGCCCCGGGCGTTGGAAGCCACGTGACGACTCCCGGCCACCGTAGGCGCGGGCCTGCGGACGGTGAGTAATGGGTGACTCACCGTCCGATCAGCACCAGGCCCGTGCCGGGCGGCGCGTATATGTTCCACGCGCGCCTCAAAGAGATGTCAGCATATGAAGGGGCCCCTCAGGGCCAAGCCTGCCGGGTAAGCGGGATTGTCCGAAAGGGTTATCGCTACCCCGGGACATAAAGGGCTAAGGAAGGAACATGGATGGGTTTTAGTCAGTAAGAGTCTGACACTCCCTTCCGCTCCACCCAGAGCGGGAGAAGTCATTGGATGATTACACAGCCTGAAAAAAAAAAGCATGATTAAGATATGATTATAAACATTGATACTTGTCGGGGAGGAGACCAAGTTATTAATGGAATGTTTGAGGAATCTATCATTGACTCCCTTTTCCTTCATATTGATGAAGGAAAAGGGAGTCAATGATAGATTTATTCTTTTTTCGTCCTGAAGTTTTGTCATCATCATTCTCCTGCCCTTTTCCTAATCTATTTCGGGTCGGCGCGGCGCAACATCTCTTTTTCTTCCATACTTCTTTATTAGTCGTCATCTCGGTAGTCACTCCCTATAACCTAAACAATTCTGTAACTGCCCTTTTGTATGTATTATACTTCTCTTTCAAATTCATACTCAAATTTAGTATCATAGATTGTAAACTGTGCGTGATGATTACGAACGTTAACGTTAAAAGTTTTTTCTTTACTGAAAGTAGTAGGTACTGTCATTGTCATTACTTGGTTGTCGCAATTGTCTCTTTCACTCAGACCCCGTGTCCTAACCAAAAGCGATTAGCGAGAGAACGCGATTGATACAATCGTTTATATATTCAATTTTGACATACAATGAGCCTTATTTTTATTTTGGAACGAAGTTCCTTATCGCGCTTTGTGAAACGGGGCTAGACGGCAATTAAGACCAAAAGTTGTAACGACACTTATTTTTTGAGTAAAATATGATGTCTTTTTAATCATTATTTTTTGATTGGTTAATTTTAGATCAGATATTTTATTACAATTCCTTCACTAATTAATCGAAAGGAACTTCGTTCCATCCGGGTATCCCTTGACACCTCTCAAGTTTTTTTTTTCAACGCAGTGTAATTTTATTTAAACACAAATCTTAAATACACTATGCAATCTAAAACTAAGAAATATATATATATTATGTACAAGTAGTAAATAAAAGTGGGAGATGTGCCCAAAAGGCTGGCGCGTTGCGACGTTGGATGGCAATGCTGATTCTTTGACCTAAAAATTGACCAGCCCTCTAGTCACGTGTAGAGTCGACCAAATGCTGGGCGATATCCCGAAATACTCGACGAGCAGTCGGACCACACGGCCCAAGTGTTTCAACTCGTGCGCTCGCGCAACAGTCGTTTCTGGTTAGGCCGGACACTGATCTGAGGCTATTTACTGGTAATTAAGATTACTCGAAATTTTAGAAAGGATTGTATTTAAAAAAAGTTGCATAAGACCTCTTAATTTGCAATCCTTTTTATTGGTTTAGGAAATCCATTCGCCAAAAAGTGTTACATATACCCTTCCGCAGAGTTCCGGATGATTTAAATAAAATTGCGATAATTTTTTGTGTGAAATTGTTTATGTAAGTAGTCATTTCACTAAATTAGTTTTATAATAAAAAAAAACCGGCCAAGTGCGAGTCGGACTCGCACACCGAGGGTTCCGTACAAACCTGTAGGTATATAAGTAAAAGTTCACCCATCACGAGAATCGAGTCATAGTTATGGTATTTTTATATTAAAAAAAAAAGCATTTTTTTTATTATATGATGTAACTAAAAATTTACGGTTTTCGCAATTTTTCCTTTATCTGCACTGTAAGACGTTACTTTGTACCAAATTTCAAGATTCTAAGTTCACGGGAAGTACCCTGTAGGTTTTGATTCCCGTGCGAGTTTCGAAAATTTGCGGCATAAACAGCTGTATCTTTTGATTGCTTTGGTTTAGAAGTTTGATTTTTTCACACATCTGAGTATTAGATATAAATTTCAGTTTGATACCTCCACGCGTGCCTGAGAAAAACGATCTTGACAGACGGACGGACGGACAACAAAGTGATCCTATAAGGGTTCCGTTTTTTCCTTTTGAGGTACGGAACCCTAATTACGAGTTTTTTTGCCACTCCTATTTTATTACACAATGACGCAACCTCAGCTGTTACCAATTAAAATACACTTTAAAAGATCCATAATAACGTTTGCATAATCAATTTTCTTTTAATTGTTACAGATTTTCTTCTCACCCCGTGCGAAGATACAGTAAAGGGAAACTGTTATGATGGTACTGAATGGTTTGAACAATGGACGTGTCAAAGAGCCAGTCCCACAACTTGAATAGCTAGAAAACTAATAAAAACAAACCAATTACCGCTAAGAGCTATGTGAAAAAAATAATGTGACATAACGCCATCTAGTGGTTTATTGACGAACTCGGCAGACAGTGAAAGTGTTCCAAAATCAATTCAAGATGAAGTTGAATTTGTTTAAGCGGTCGATGATTTTTGCGACGTTTTTTGGCTCGTGTTTGTGTATAGCATTGATAGTGGCGTCTTTGGGGACTACGCATTGGATAGATGCGCGTGCGCGAAGGACGTCGAATCCTTTGGAGTCTGAAGGAAGGATCAGTTTCGGACTGTTCGAAGGTCGAAAGGAGCTGAACTTCGGATATGGGTGGAGGAATCATGATTTTAGTGGTAAGGGAGACTTTCACTTTCATTCTTTTGACCAATTGAGGTTAATTTCTTAAAGCATTAAAGTATAGCTGTGTTGTTTTTTATTAGCAATTTGTCAAACAATAATTATCTTTATTCATCGTCGTTCAAGCAATAAGAGACAGGTGCACAATAAAGTTTTTCATTCAAAGTATGTTAGTGTTACGTTAAGTCCATCAATGTTTTCGTTAAAAACTTATTATCATAATATTTTCACCGATGACATTGTTCGTTCAATCCTTGTCTTCTATCAACAATTATTGTACTTTCATTATTTTACAAAGGGACTGTGGGAATCAACCACAGAACGAATGAAAGAGGGGTTATCTGTTAAAATGAGTCAACCGTTCTAGCGGAAATCCGTTAATCCCGGATCGACATACAACTGAATAAAGGTTCCTATCATTTTTTTTAACGATGGGAAATCATTGACACCTCCCGCTGCGAGTGGAGCGGATAGGATTGTCAGATTTTTACTGACTAAAACCCAACCATTTTCCTTCTTTAGCCCTATGTAGTCCCTGTACCAGGGCAGCGGCGAGGCAGCCGTTTCCCTTTTGGTCAGTCCCGCTAAATGGCTCCTATCCTATCTTTTGGGTAGCACGCTTCTGGGCTCTGCAGCATCAAGAACTCAAGACACCGTCTCTATTTTTTCTTTTGTCTTAAAAAGAGATAACTGCAATTTACTACAGCCCGATTCAAACTTTATGACGGATCGGAACATGAGGCGAGTCACTGCGCAATAACGAATTCATGTGACCGCGGGGGTGAGGGGTGTCAAAGTCAAAGTCAAAGTATTTATTCGTGTGCTTTTTGGTGATACAACAGGTCTTACAGTAATTTTATGGAAACTCAAAAAGCTGCCCATTAGGCATACACGTTTTAACAATATCAGAAATTAAAATTGATTTACATTGAAATACAAAACAAAAATGTCAAAATTGATTTACATTGAAATGCAAACAAAAGAGAATTGATATATTAAATAAAAATGTCAAAATTGAGATAACATCATATTAGAATACCTACAATTAATTATTATTACAAAAATTAAAATACAATCAGTTAGTCAAGCATAAATATATAATTGTCAGTTTTTACACTTTGTCAAGAAGGAATTCGCCAATGGTATAGTAGCATTTTTCAATTAAAAAATCATTCAGTTTTCGTTTAAATTGTATCAAATTCAAATCTTTGATAGCATTTGGTATTTTATTATATATTTTTGGTGCCATGCAGATAATGCTTTTATGCATAAGGGCCGTCTTTGAGGCTCTTAGACATAGTTCGTGTCGATATTCCGGTCTTGTTGATCTATAACGTTCCTCAGAAGCTTTTTAAATAATTTACTGTTTTTCTTGACGAACAATGCAGTCTCGTATATATAAAGGCAAGGTAATGTCAATATCCTAAGGGATTTAAAATGAGGTTTACAACTATCTGTTTGTTTTAAATTACACATCGATCTAATGCACCTCTTCTGAGCTTTAAAAACGTTATTTTTCTCACATGAATTTGCCCAAAAAATTACTCCGTATCGTAATGTGGAATCTACATAGCCATAATATGCAGCTATAACCGCTGCCTGACTTACTACTTTCTTAAGCTTGAATAGAGCAAAGGCGAAGCGACTTAATTTTTTTATGAGGATTGATGCATGTTCTTTCCAAGTCAGTTTAGAGTCAATAGTCAAACCTAGAAATTTTATATGTTCTACTTCTTCAATTTTGTTATCGTCAATTAATATATTTATGTCAGGAGTAGTTACTCTCTGTCTAAACTGCATAATTTTTGTCTTACTTAAATTTAATTTCAAATTATTATGGTCAAGCCAATTAATTGATTGTTGCAATGAGTCTTTGATGTCACATTCATAGTCACTATTTTTATTTTGTCTAACAATGATCGTACTGTCATCCGCAAAAAGAACCATAGGAAAACTGACATGTTTTGGGAAGTCGTTTATGTAAACCAAAAATAATGGCGGTCCTAATACGCTGCCCTGTGGTACGCCAAAAATGATTGCACGTTTTTCGGATACATATTTAAATTCCTTTTTTTCTTTTATAGAAATTCGTTTAATTTCCGTACACTGTGTTCTACTGTCCATGTAAGATTGTATAAGGGAAAGTGCTTTTCCCCTTATTCCATGCGCATTAAGTTTCCGTAGGAGAGTATTATGATCAACTAAATCGAAAGCCTTCGTCATGTCCATAAATATAGCACTAATAGGAATTCTTTTATCGATATCTGTCATTATAATATTAAGGAAATCATAGATAGCCAGATTTATGGATTTATTTTTTCTGAAACCCTTCTGTTCCTTTACTAAGAGATTGTGTTTCGTGAAAAAGGAATCTATACGGTGATAAATAGCTTTCTCGAATATTTTTGATATTACTGGTATCAGAGCAATGGGTCTGTAGTTATTGATATCAGTTTTATCATGTTTCTTAAATAAGGGCTTAATTATTGTTGGCTTGAGTTTATCAGGATATATTCCAGAAGAGATACTAACGTTAATGATGTGGCAAATGGGGCCAGCTATAACATCGGAAACAAATTTTAATACCTTTGTTGAAATATTGTCATATCCTACACTAACTTTGTTTTTTAAATTCTGTATTATTCGATAGACTTCATCAGGTGTAGTTGGGGCTAAAAACATTGATTCGCAACATGAATTTGGAGTCTCATAACTTGCAGATTTTGAGGTATTTGCAAGTAATTCTGCTTGATCCACAAAGTGATCGTTAAATGCGTTCGCTATATCGCAGGGGTTTGTTATTGTAACACCGTTCCTTCGTATTTCCGTTATGTGTTCATGGGGAGGACAGTATTTATTTTCATTTATGATCTTCCATGTATCCTTTGACTTGTTTGTTGATGTCATTATCCTATGATTATTTTTTGCCTTTTGTGTCAGTTTTATTATTTTATTAAGTCTTTGTGAGTAATTTTTAAGTTTAGTTAAGTTATTGCTATTGGGTTTTGCTCTTAGTTGCCAAAGAAGCTGTCTCTTATTAATTTTTGCTACAGCGTTTTATTCCGGGTGTTAACCAGTTCGGATTCCTTTTTAACTTTATTATTTTGTTAATCAAGGGAAAACACAAGTCGTAAAACAGACGGAATGTTTCAATAAAGCTATCGTACGCTACATTAGGATCATCTGCTTGATAAACTTCACAAAACGATAAAGGGTATAAACATAATCTAAATTTCATTAGGTTATCGTAACTATAATCACGGGCTGTTATATTCCAACTGTTTATTGTACAAGTCCTTTTTACGGGAATCTTTAAAATTTGAGCGGTGTGATCTGACATGTTAAGGTCAATTATATCGTGGATACATTTTTGTGAAAAATTGTGCGCAAAATTGTCTATACATGTGTTGCTTTGTAACCTAGTGGGCTGGTCAATTTGCAACTTTAGATTGTAGCTTAATAGATAGTTAGGGTGGGGTACTGCGCAGAGTGTAGCTCACTTCAGAGCCGCCATAATATTTGACGCGTACTTTACTTGATGTTATTTCACGTTATTTATCGAAGATAAGGTTGCCTACCTATGGAACGTGACAACCGCTCGCACGTACCTATCTTTTAATCAGTTTTATGCAATGCTCGATCTTGTAATATATTATGTTGACATTGCCATCTTGTTGATATAAAATACTGGTTGTTGCGTCCCAAAAATTAAACTGAAATGACAAAAGATTGCCGCAAGACAACTTACAAACTCTGATAGATACTTTTTGCAATTAGGGGCCTGCGCTAACCGGTACTACAGGGAGATCCTTCGGCATTACTACGTACAAGCGCACGGCAGGCGACGATGGCCGGTAAACTTAGGCTTTCTGCGCCTTAGCCTTTAGGATTTCGTCACTCCCTCTCATCGAGTGTAGGTCTGCGGGAATTCGCAGTTATCGAAATAAAAGTAAAGGACTGTGATCCATATAGTTTTAATATACTTAATACATCATTTGCCTAGTCTTTTCCCAATTATGTTGGGGTCGGCTTCCAGTCTAACCGGATTCAGCTGAATACCAGTATTTTACATGGAGCGACTGCCTTTCTGACCTCCACAACCCAGTAACTGGGCAATACGATACCCCTTGGTAAGACTGGGTGTCAGATTTTCGGGCTTCTGACGACCCCTAATGACAGCCTGGACCAACGACTTAACGTGCTTTCCAAGGCACGGATGAGTCTCGGTATGTAAAGATGGACCCATCCACGGCCAACCCCGTCAAGCGTAGCTTAACCTGGTGGATCGACCTGTGCGGCTGTTAGTACTAAGTTAGTAGAGTAGCTCGTGGCTAACCACGAGCTACTCTACTACTTAATACATAGTGAAGAAAAAATATTATAATATTTTACGGGAAAAATAAACAAACAATTCCTTTAATATTCTCTGTCAAGTACCAAGTGTCACTTTTTGAAGTGATGCTACCGTGTGACAAGATCATTAGGTGGACGAGGTTTTAATCGCCACAGGCCTACGCTCGAAAAGTGGGAACATTTTTCTAAAGAAAATTTGCTCAAAGGGACATTTCAAAGTCGAATGAGGCAATAACTAGCTACTGTTTCAATTCCAACGTCATTGTGACATCAAATAAATCCATATCAGCTGTAAATTCGAAATTAGAACAACATGAACGAGTCTTGTGTCTGGTCATTGCTTCATACTTGCTTTGTGTCCACGATAAGATCAGGATGTTGCGACTTGCGTTCAGTTTTGTAATCCATTCAGATTCAGAGTCGTTGCGTTTGGTCAGTCAACAATGACATCGGGTTTTAAGTTGACATGACTAGTGTTGGTGTCACTTTAATACTCTGGTTTGAATTGAAAGGGAGTAATCTCTACAGAGAGCAGGGCTGGCCCAATCTTCGACTTACGAGTTCTAGGTCGTGAGTTAGAGGCCAAGTAGGTGCTTTACTTAGTGTGTATAATTTCATCACCACTGCTCTCAAAACGGTGAAGGAAAACATCGTGAGGAAAGCGGCATGTCCTAGAACTAAAAAATTTAAGATATGTGTCGTCGTCAACCCGCACTGGGCCCGCGTGGTGGATTATGGCCCTCCCTCTCTCACAGAGAGGAGGCCCGTGTCCCAGCAGTGGGAACATTATAGACTGATTATGTAATTTCTAGTCATCATCTGCCTAGCCTTTTCCCAACTATGTTGGGGTCGGCTTCCAGTCTAACCGGATGCAGCTGAATACCAGTATTTTACAAGGAGCGACTGCCTATCTGACCTCCACAACCCAGTAACTGGGCATTACGATACCCCTTGGTAAGACTGGCTGTCAGATTTTCGGGCTTCTGACGACCCGTAACGACTGTCAAAGATGCTCAAATGTCAGCCGGGACCAACGGCTTAACGTGCTTTCCGAGGCACGGAGGAGTCTCGGTATGTAAAGATGGTCACCCATCCACGGCCAACCCCAGTTAGCGTAGCTTAACCTGGTGGATCGACCTGTGCGGCTGTTAGTACTTAGCCACGAGCTCCTCGTAATAAATATTATGTAATCTCTAGTAAAAATTGTAAAAGATAAGTCGCTCTCAGCCGTCTGTCCCACTGTACGCTTAAGAACGCCCCTTTTAAACTTCGCAATGAATTTTAATGAAGTTTCCATCAATAGATACGATTGATTCAAGAGTAAGGTTTATACGTGTAGTATTACTAGCTTTCGCCTGCAGCTCCGCCCGCGGGTTAGTATCTAGTTTTCGCCCGTGTAAAGCCGAGGCGGGTCGTTAGTCACTACATAGTATAAAACATATAAAACAAAGTCGCTTTCCCTGTCCCTATATCCCTATGTATGCTTAAATCTTTAAAACTACGCAACGGATTTTGATGCGGTTTTTTTTTAATAGATAGAGTGATTTAAGAGGAAGTTTTATGTGTATATTTTGCAGGCGAAGCCGCGGGCGGAAACTAGTTAAAAATAAAATAAAATGAATCATTACAGTCTCCAAGTATTTGTGACAAGTTTCATGTTTCTAAGCCGGAGGAATAAGATTTATTCACAGGAAAAGATGGTAACATAATATTTATATCGATTCCAGTAAAAGCCGGTACGCACCCCGCACGTCGCTGGGCGTGGTGTGGTACAGCGGCACTCCTGGCCGCGTCGCTGCTGTCGGCAGGCGGCGCATGCGTGCTGGCCGCGTTGGGGTCGGCTGCGCGTGCGCGGTGTTCGCCGCGACCTTTACTTGTCAGCAATTCCTTAGCAGGTGAATTTCTAAATGAATTTTTAGAAAATTGCGGTTAGCGAAAATGTCTTTATTGTCCGTCACCTTGATTATTAAAAAAATATTGGACACGTATTTTTTCAAAGTCAAAGTCAAAGTCAAAGATTTATTTGTAAAAACATAGGTATAAAAATGGGTGTTATAAAATAGGTACAGAGATCTCTATGTTTTATTACTTAATAATTAAAACATTACGTCTAATATACATTGACTTAAAATCTGGCATGATGCGTCAGGTGTATGAAGATTTTATAATTGTGGCAGCCATATTATATCCAAATCCCTAACTTTAATGCGTTTTTATTTAAGTCATTTTTTATTAATATGAAAAAGGAAAAAAATACGTGTCGGATATTTTATCATTATCTGACTGACGGACTACAAATAATTTCTTTATTTTTACCCAGGCATCATTCCTATTACTTGATTTACTTTGTAACTTCTCATGTTTCAGTGCTATTTAGCCTGGGCGCAATAGCAGTATGGCTAACGGAGTACTTCCTGAGATTGCAGCACAATGTGATGTCAGACGAAGACCTCGCCAACACGTGGTCGTCTGACGACACTGCTGACCTTGGACTGTCCTTCTGGTGAGCCTTACTTTCAATAATACAGGGAACATTTGTCACCGAAGGAATGGCTCGAAGAAGATGTATAGTAATAAATATTTGTACATACATTGTTACTATTTTTAATAATTAAGTAATATAATGTCACCTTAGATTATACTTAGAATAAGTTAGTTGCATGTATACTTAAATCAGTCCTCTTCCAAAAAAAAATTTCTTTTGCTGTGCCCGTCAGGGTCCACGATTGGTTCAACAAATGTTAACTTACTACCTAAGGGTGCGTCCACATCTGGCGAATGTGCCGCAAATGTGCAGCACGCGAGCCGATTGCGAGCTGCCCGCGAGCTGCGCGCGTGCAATCACTGCAATGGTTTGGTGCGCCTCTTTAGCGCAACTCATGCAAGGCTCGTATCGAGCGCGCGAGTGGCGCGCGATTTGCGCGCACTCAGTTCTCGCCCTTACAGTTCCGTTTACTGGCTCAGTACTATCGAAGATGTCAGACGACACTAGTGTTTTTAATATAATTGCTGCATCATTAATCTTTTATATGTTTCAATTAAGCGTAAACAATTCTCCTCCGTCCACTCCATGAGAACACGTACTTAGCCTCCAGTAATCAGAAACGAACTGAGCGGGTAAGTATTATTTAATAACCAGCGCGCCGCCCGCGCGCTGATCGCGTACGGCGCTTAGGTCACACGCGAACTGCGCGCGCGCGGCGCGGAAGCGGCGCACGAACAAAAATGCACGCGCGCAGCTCGCGGGCAGGTCGCAAGCGGCTCGCGAGCTGCACATTCGCGGCGCATTCGCCAGATGTGGACGCACCCTAATACATTGTGGAATGCAAAAAATGATTGAGTATTGAGAACTACGGGACAGCAAAGACAGTCAGACAACAAAAATGTCTGAACTAATCACGCCTTTCTCTCTATTCCAGGCTTGTGGTATCAGCAGGTATAGCGGCGTTTATCAACGACGTATGTATACTCATAGCCATGGCGGATGGAAGGGACATCGATACTATCGCACCGGCGTTAGAAGAGAAAGTTAATGGAGCTATTATGTTGTATTAGATGTGTTGTTGTGGATTCTACGTTGAGACTAGGCTGGTACATGATGTGTTGGTTCTGTCTTATTCAGAAATCTATAAGGTGTTAAAAAAAATGAGCCGTTCCATACATTTTATTGAGTTACGTGTGCATAAATGTATGGAACAGCTCATTTTTTTTTTCGCGGTTTCAGGGTTCATTCCATAGTAAAAGTTGTTCGTAACGACGAGTACAATGCTCTGCAGTTATTTTTTTAACACGGTCAATAATTGACCGTTTCCAATATTACACGACTAATGAAATAGTTGATCTTATTTTGATCAATATCCTGTATTTAATTCATGAGCAATATTTTAAAGGATTATGGTACTATTCATTATAAACTACTTACAGTGGGAATACACATGAAATCACGAAAAAAAATCAGCTGTTCTCTAAATTGTGACTACTTAAAATATTGTCCATGAATTCATTTTCATCCATTTTAATAACTACAGATCGGATAATCGGATGCTTTTCTATTCTAAGTTGAGGTGTTGGTTACACACTGTTGTATCGGAATAAATCAAGTCTTTGATCACGTGAATCACTTCTAAATAAGACGATATATTATACAAATCGGATGTACAAGCCCAGTCTAAAGGCAAAATGTATTGAGGGTTCTATACGTAGCTACATAAAAATATCTGCTATCTACAGATTTCATCGAAACATTGCCAGACGTTCAACCATCGTAAAACATTTTCTAAATTAGAAAATGGTTAATTCGTTGGTATTCCATCTTATACTATAGACAAGCCAGTAGGCGTTTAAGAGTATACGAAAATTATGTACAAACACAGACATGTTTGCATTTATAAATTAACGAATATGATATTTGTATTGACAAAAATTCTTCACTGCACATAAAAAGTAACCTTTCGAAGCTCAAAGTGAATGTCCGAAATTAATGCTGTTTAGATAGAAAGTAGTTACACCGAAATACGCATGCGACGCAAAATCTGTCGACGAAAATTACGCTGGAATTGGCGCTCACACACAATGAAAAAAAGCACAAATTCGTGAGCACTAATAAATGTATTGATATTTTATATTATTTAAATAATATTTATCGACAAATGTATGATTTACTTAACCAATGGTGGACATAATAGTTCAACAATCGCCGTGAACCTTATGTCAACCACATAAGGTTCTGTTCACTGGTCTGGGATATAAAATAGTTAAGACTAACCGAAACTGTATTATGTTAATCCCCAAAATAATTTATAAGATGTTACGAAGGCTGAACGTTAGTTTATAAGTTCTATGGTAACTTAAGTTGTGATTAATTCCGTCCATTTTTATTATATTTAAGTAATTAATGTTGTACATTGTATATTGTAAATCTGACAGCCAGTCTTACCAAGGGGTCTCGTATTGTCCAGTTACTGGGTTGTGGAGGACAGATAGGCAGTCGCCAGTCCATGTAAAATACTGGTATTCAGCTGCATCCGGTTAGACTGGAAGCTGACCCCAATATAGTTGGGAAAAGGCTAAGCAGATGATGATTGTATATAAGGAATGGTACCCTGTGTCCTTTTAAAAAGCGATCGCCGCGCCAATACACTATCTTTGTGTGCATATTATGTTAAGTTTTGTTCGATAAACCAGAAAACGCCCTCAGTCGGCGTGACTGCGCGTTGAAATCAATAAACGAAAAGTGACAGTGACATATGCATATACGCAACGAATGCGTATTCGAGCGCTGGTCTGGGGCTTTTTAAAAGAACGCGCCCTTAAGGTTATTTACAAAATTATGTATTTATTAGCTTTTCACCTATTCACTGTACTTAAACCGACCAATCCTTGAAAAAAATCTGCTAAAGCGACGCTTGTTTTTTAAAACACGACCTAAAAGTGTAACAGTTAAGATTTAAAATGTCTTTCATATTAATTGGCAATTGCGACGTTATTAAAAAAAATGCTCAATTATTTAGTAATTTTAATATCTTCAAATTTCCATTGTACGAGTTCTCTATTTCTTATTTACTTTCTATGAACTGAAACGTGGGTGAAAAGCTATTCAATTAAAAGTATTCAAATAATTACCTCATAAGGAAAATGAAATCTCAATAGAAGTTTATATCGCCAGATTCAAAATGGCTACCAATTGATCTACTCTGTAAAAATTTCACCATGATAACTTAAGTAACGTGAAGTGAGCTGTCGTTGTTAAGGACCTATCTCAGGACTTTAATTAAGACAGTGGACTGTAGTTAAAAGTATAATCTCTAAAATAGGATTTACAATATGTGTTGGTAACAATAAGGAGTGCGCGCGCGTGCCGTCGATGGAGATCGGTTGCGAAGTGGTCGTTGGTCGTCCCGCGCGCCGCACATCGAGTCGCCGAAGCCGATGATTTCCGGAGACGCCCGAACAGTCGTTCCACTTAATGCTATATTGATACTTTTGATAGTTCACTTTACAGCTATCTTCACTTACGTTTTTACGATGAGACTTTTACAGAATCGACCGACGGAATCTCGCTTTGTCTCCGTTACTTACTCAAAAGGGTTACGCAGTTATCTGTACTTGTCTGACTTGTTAATTATACTTTTCATCTAGCTTCTACATAATTGAATTATTTTTTTTTCGATCGCATGATTTGAATCCTGTGTCAAAAAAATATTACCTGTATGGCGTTTACGCAGTCCGTTTTTGATCTGAAACATACTCCAGGCTCTGTATTCTAAGATTCGGGATTGTCCGACAGGGCTACCCCGGAACATAAAGGGCTAAGGAAGGAACATGGATAGGTTTTAGTCAGTAAAAGTCTGTCACTCCCTGCCGCTCCACCCAGAGCGGCAGGAGTCACTTTTTTTCTGAAAATTTGATGATTTCCAACCCTTAAAAAAAATTAATTTCTAATAAGTAGTTTTTCTTCTTGAATAACCACTAATGCGCCCAGTATATTACAGAAAACGGTGTATTGAATTTGATAGAAGATGTTACTGTTCACCATTGCTCAGCTGAACAGTACACTTTATTGAAACCGCTATAAAGTCCAAAATTGAATGCACATCGACTCTGGTTGAGTCTGCGCGCCTTTTGCACTTTAAATTTCCCTGGAATAAGGTTAAGAATTCTGTGGCAGCTGCTCTGAGTTCCATTTTGGTCTGTCAGCTTCACCGTGTATGATACATAGCAAAGCGAATGAAAATAATTTATTTACATTAAAAGTATGAGATCTTATATCAATATAAGAGATTAATACTTATTTACTTTAATAATATCTCCGTCCAAAGGTTAAAATATTTACTCAGCACATATTTTGTTTATATTAGTTGTGCCATTAGGTTAGAACACACCTTTATGTATTTATGTTACTCATTTTATTCTTATTTTTATGGAAATTGTATTATTTTTTTTATTAATAAATAATGATTGGTAATATATTTATGTATTATTTTATACTTTAAGTGTCTAAAATTCGGAGGTCCACTCCCGTAGTAAAACCTTTGCAAAACTGTTGATGATTCTGTATATCACCCGATAGAGGGCGCTGCTTTCAATTACTTACTCCGCACTCTGAAAGGAAGGAGAAAGAAAATGGGTTTATTTGCAGCAAACATGATGCAAAGAAAGAATACAAACAAAAACTAGTTTGGGGAAAATATGCGTCACATTCACGAACTTTTTAAATAAAAATGAATTTATTAACTAAAGGAACTTGCAATAATTTACTACTCCAAGATAAACAGCTAAGTTGCTGGTTAACTAGAAGTAACATAATGTGTCATTTTACGACACAAAACATACTTCTCTTGTGGTTACCCTTATCTTACCGAAATTGTCCTAAAGAGTTACCGCTACCCCGGAACACAAAGGGCTAAGGAAAGAATATGGATAGGTTTTAGTCACTAAGAGTCTGACACTCCCTTCCGCTTCACCCAGAGCGGGTGTCAAATGACCCCTTCATTTGATTATTGACAAAATTATTTATTTTTTGTTATCATGAATTTCTCAATATCATGGTGTATTTTAATTTGTTTCATGCAATTAAACGCCACGCAAGAGAACGCATCGGCGGTTTTAATTCCTACGCTAAGCCTCAAGTACTCCACTGCGAGGATCGCCCAGAGGACACGGTGGAAACCTGCCCCGCTTGGGCGGAGCACCGCCGTGTCCTCGTAGAGGCGATTGGCGGCGACCTCTCGCGGCCGGCCCTGGTGCAAGCCATGTTCCGAAGCGAGAGGGAGTGGGAGGCAGTCATCTCCTTCTGCGAAGCAGTCATGCTCGCGAAGGAGGTGGCGGGGTAGGAGAGAGAAAGGTCCTTCCGTCCCAGCCGCCGCGGGAGACGCCCCGGGCGTCGGGAGCCACGTGACGACTCCCGGCCACCGTAGGCGTGGGCCTGCGGGCGGTGAGTAATGGGTGGTTCACCGTCCGATCAGCACCAGGCCCGTGCCGGACGGCGCGTATAGGTTCCACGCGCGCCTCAAAGAGATGTCAGCATATGAAAGGGCCCTTTAGGGCCAAGCCTGCCGGGTAAGCGGGATTGTCCGAAAGCGCTACCCCGGAACATAAAGGGCTAAGGAAGGAACATGGATGGGTTTTAGTCAGTAAGAGTCTGACACTCCCTTCCGCTCCACCCAGAGCGGGAGAAATACTTGGATGACTACCCAGCCTCAAAAAAAAGACCTAATATACTACTTATCGTCGTTTTTTTACGGCTCTAGCTGACCGTAGCGTATTGGGCACGTTTTCATTTAGTCATTATTTTCAATGGTAGGTATATGACATGACATTGACACATCTCGAACGCGGTTTAAATGTGTTGACCGCGTTCAGTTTCATGATTTCATTGGTGAAATTCGCAATAAGATTCTAAACATAGTAACAAATACAATTTCCTTGTCTCCCGTGCCTTTTCGAATTCAGGTTTAATGTTAAAAGAGGCTTACATTCTAGCATTGTGTGTCTGATATTTGTTGTAGAGCGCACTATAAGGATCTCCCGCAGAATCTTGTTACGAATTGAAAGTATATGGGTCTAGTGACAAGATGATGCGATTCGCGGAAATATAACGTGAAGTTGTTTTTAAAAGATATATGTACAGCATATGAAGGGGCCCCTCAGGGCCAAGCCTGCCGGGTAAGCGGGATTGTCCGAAAGGGTTACCGCTACCCCGGAACATAAAGGGCTACGGTAAGAGCCTGACACTCCCTTCCGCTCCACCCAGAGCGGTAGCAGTCATTGGATGATTTCCCAGCCTTAAAAAAAAAAAAAAACGGATAGCTTGATGTGCTTGGCCTCTGTACAAGTACTCTCATAATTTTTTAATCTTTTTGTTTTTACCTTAATTTTTTATTGTTTTTTTTTTAATATTCTGTTTTGTTTTTTGATTATTTTTTCTGTGTATTTCCTGTGCGTGTCCAGAACAAATATTTGTCTTTCTTTCAAAGTGATTTCCGCACACCTTACATAAACTCTACCAGAGAAATGTCCTTTTTATTTAAGTTTTTCATTAAAAACTCTGTTTTTTTTTCCTGAAACTAAATATTTATAAATATTAATGTAAAGTAGTAAAAAAAACAGAGGTCATGCGGCGTCAAAAAATTCGTCCTCATCGCTGTCAGCGGGAAATGTGCCTAAAAGGCTGGCAGCGTTGCCACGTTGGATGGCAACGCTGATTCTTTGACCTAAAAATTCACCAGCCCTCTGGTTACGCAGTCAAAACTCTAGTCGGCTTGTCTTTACAAAAATTATCTACATCTTCAAAAAAAAAATTGGAACTTCAAAACCCTTATCGGCTGCTATCCGCTACCTCTTATCACCGTAACCATACCACTTACAGCCTTCGTACGAGTGCTGTTAGAGCCCCCTTCCACTGGTATGCGCCGATCGTAGAAGCGCGCGTACCGCAAACATTTTTATGAACAAACAATTTCTGTAAAAACAACCAAGTTATTGTTCGCGTGTTTTGTTTTCACTTTAGTCTAGGACTAATGCCCGTATTACAGAACCTCACGCAATACTCAAGCATTGCTGAGTCTCGATTAAAGCCATTTGATTGGCTAAAACTAGTTTTAAGTAACGCTTGCCTGGGTCTTGAGCGAGGTTCTGTCATACTGTCCTACGACTTGCATGTGTGGAGTATCTACGGACTTCAACTTAGTGCGTCACTGGGCAGGGCATTTTTTTTTGAGTTTTCCTCTAGAAATCCTTTAATTTTACGAGGGTACCCACCCACCTATTTCGAAGGCTAACAAAGGGTCAATAAATGACCAAAACTTAGATTACATAACAACACGTTCCGTGAATAAACTACAGACAATAATGTGCACGTATTGATACTTCGAACCTTTTGTCGGCCATCGACGGGTGCTGCTACCCTAGTAAAGTTCAGTTGTAATCGCGAACTCGTAAACTATGAGGCTTAGAGTTTGGAAAAGTTCTAATAAAAAGGAAAGCTATTGATGTGAGAAATTTTTGAGAAACTTTTTAATGAAAATTTTGTTTATCAGTGGAGGTTGTTTTGTTGATTATTGGACGTATGTGTTTTAGTACTTACGTAGGTTCTTTTAAGAGTAATTTTGCAATCAACTGGGACCTCCATAAGTCTTATATGAGAAGCTGGGAATCATAGGCCGCCAAAAGATTTTCAATTGCTTCATTTCTTTTATCCTAGACTTTATTAATTATTGTAGGGATAGGTGTGATTGAGTAGACGACTCGATGTGTAATACTCACGTTTATTAACAAATCATTCAATATATAGACTTAAGCTACTTACACATACAGTCATGGGTATGGGACCCACACTACACCTCCCCTTTTTATTAAAAAAAAAATCTTACATAGGTTAACATAGGTTTGTTTTTTTTTTTTTTTTTTCTAACATTTTAATTGATTTAATCTAGGTATATAAGATTAAGAAATATCTACTAGGTACAATATAACTTAGTTCTATTCTTATGCACTACATCAATTTTTCCTTTTCTTATTATTTCTACGTTTGGTGTTAAATCCCTTACCACTACATAGGGTCCAGAATAAATGGGACTCAACTTGTTTCCAGTTTCTATTTTTAAAAGGATTTGATCGTTTGGTGTGTAAATGATTTGTCTCATAGTGGTATCATACTGTTGCTTGCGCAAGGTTTTTTGTTGTATCAAGTTACTTCGTGCTTCAGACTGTGACACCTGTAATCTGTATTTCAACTCAAGCGGGTAACTTTCATGATTATAAAGTGGTTCTATTGACTTTGATAAATTATTTGGCAAATTACATTTTTTCCCATAAACCAATTCAAATGGAGTATGATTCGTTGCACTATGCACGGAAGTGTTATATGAGAAGCACCAATAGGGTAACCATGTACTCCATGCTTCTGGATGATTATCCGTCTGGATTCTCAAGAATGCTCCTAGGTGTTTATGAGCGTTCTCCAACGCACCAATACTTTCGTGATGGTACGCCGTGGAGTTAAGCTTTTTTATACCTAGTAATTTACATACCTCCGACATTGTTGCGCTGATAAACTCTGCTCCTCGATCAGTCGCTATAGTATTTGGAATACCATACTTTAGAATAACATTTTCCACAAAGGCTTTTGCAACCTCGTCTGATTTTTTAGAAACAAGTGGGCAAGCTATAATATATTTGGATAACTCACATTGTGTGGTTAAAATATAGGAAAAATTATACCTATCCTTATCTAAGGGCCCTACTATATCTAAATATACCTTCTGAAATGCTGTATGAGCAGTAGTCGTCACTACCATTGGCTCTTTATTGTATACGCTATGTTTTTGGGTCTGGCATTTATGACATTTCTTTACAAAATCATGGACATCTCGTTCCATGCTAGGCCAGTAATAATATTTTCGAATATTATTTAACATTCGTCTCATACCCGCGTGTCCACTCGTGGGTAAGAGATGGAAGTCGTTAATTATGACTCTTCTGTCATCCTTCTCATCTACTCTTTCTACGTCTTTTAATATACATAAGCGTGGTCCGGACCACTTTGCATCTTTCTTTATCTCGGCTATCAACTTTTCAATAAACAAATTGTTTATGCCATTTTTAATGAAATATATCTCTTCTATATCATTAATTTTACAATAGTCCCCAAACTCCCTCGCAAATGCGGCTGGCGTCATCTGCGATCGGGACGCTGGGTTTATAAACAATGTCATTCGAGACGGCACATAACACAATGTTCTCTGACTACTTATCTTTTCATTTGTATTTTCGTCCCTTAATTTATCCCAATTATTTCCATCCACAAATCTCATCTCAACAGAGTCCTTCGGTTTACTATGAGTTTCCACAACCTTTGGTTGATCAGGCCAAATGTCAGTGTTAACCATATCTTCCGAAGAACTATTCTCCAATAACTTCCGCTTTTGTCCTCTAGTCATAACGTTTACAACACACTCATGCATTTCTTTCAGTTCCTTCGATGACACACTCACTCTCGATAATGCGTCTGCAGTCACATTACTTTTACCTGGCACATATTCGATATCAAAATCGTAGTCATCCAAAACCAATCTAAACTTCAATAATCTACTCGAAGGATCCTTTAAATTAAATAAATAAATTAAAGGTTTATGGTCTGTATAGATTTTAAATTTGCGACCATACAAATAAGGACGAAAATGTTTAATACTCCACACTATTGCTAATAATTCTTTTTCTATAGTGGGGTAGTTTCGTTCAGCTTTATTTAAACTTCTACTTGCATAAGCAATTGGCCTTCCGTTCTGATTAGACAATACGGCGCCTAACGCATATCCTGATGCATCTGTTTGTAGGTTGAATATATTGTCACTAGAAAAGCATGGGTATTGCAATACTGGGGCAGATATTAAACGCTGTTTTAATGTATCAAAGCTGACCTGGCAATCTTTATCCCATTTAAATGTTACATTTTTCTTACTCAAATTATTCAAAGGATGAACTATATCAGCAAAGTTTTTTATGAATTTTCTATAGTAGTTGGCAAACGCTACGAAGCGTTTTACCTCATCTGCCGTTTTTGGAATTGGATAATTTTTCATGACACTAATTTTGTCTGGGTCTGGTAAAACACCGTTACCAGAGACTACATGTCCTAAATATAACATTTCCTTTTTCATAAATTCACATTTGGATGGGTTCAATTTAAGATTCACTTTCCGTAGTCTTTCAAAAATGTCTATTAAATTTTTTGTATGTTGACTGAGACAATTTCCATACACAATTAAATCATCTTGATAGACGAGGCATTTTTCAAAATTAAGACCTGCCATTGCCATAGTCATCATCCTTGAAAATGAGCTAGGACTAGTTTTAAGCCCCATGGGCATCCTAGTCATTTGATATTGCCCAGAACCAAAGGCAGTATATTTCCTACTATTTGGGTCTAAACCTACATTATAATATGCTTGATGAAGATCTAAGTGTGAGAAGTAGATGCATCCCGATAACGAGTCTATAATTTCTGTAATGTTTGGAAGTGGGAAATTATCATTTTCAATATTATTATTCAGTTTGCGGTAGTCGATAACTAATCTCCACCTCTTTTGTCCATTTGCGTCTAATTTCTTGGGTACCAGCAATATTGCGCTAGACCAATCACTTACGCATGGCTCTATAATGCCGTCAGCTATCATATTTTGAAGTTGTTTATGTACCTCGTCTTTCTGAGAATGGGGTAATCTATATGGTTTAGTAAACACGGGTTCTACTTTTGGCTTTACGCGGATAGAATGTTGATAAATATGTGTAGTTGTTAGTTTATCCCCCGGCAAAAAGAATATATCAGCATATTTGGCGCATACTTCTTCAATTGATATCTGCTCTTCTTTATTTAAATGTTTTGTATTTAGCAGTGAAAACATTTGTTTAACGCGCGCGGCATTTTTGTCGCATTTATCAAAACTGCAAATATTGTAATCCGAAGCGCTGTGTATAATCGGGTCTAACTTATCTAAAGTTAACTCATTTTCAGTTGTGTTAAGTATTCGTACTGGTATTTTACCACTAGTGGGTTTTACTAACGTGCTAGCTATAAACACACCTTCGCTACATTGAGTAGCACAAACAACACATTCTTTTTCCATTTTTGTTTGTATAAAGTGGATCGTCTCCGATCTGGGTGGTATTATAAACATATCATTTTTTCTGTCTGATATCTTAATTGGCAACTTAATAGGATTACCATATAAAGTTTGCAAAGATAAACTATTATTCTCGTAATCTAATATCGCTTTATGTTTTCGTAAGAAGTCGTCGCCGATGATTCCATGCGCCTTACATGGCAAGGAATTAAAAACAATAAACTTATGCTTAAACGTTGCATCATCTGTTACTAAGTCTAAATAAACGTAACCTAAAGTTTGTACTTTGCCCCCAAGTCCATTAATCTCAATAATCTCATCTTGGAATGGAATATTTTGTTCGACGAGATGTTTATATTTGATGGCTGAAACTGTTGCGCCCGAGTCAAGTAACCATTGGATTGGTCTTCCGTTTACAGAAAGCTCGACGATCGTGTTATTATCACATGACATAATACAATTTTTAGGCACGAAAAAACTGATTTTTGGATTCTTCTTTTTCTGGTGTTTCCTCGGTCATAACTTGCATTGTTTCCGAATTACTTGTCCACTTGTTTCGGTTATTATGAAAAGAAGACCTACCTCGATTCGATCTTCTTGAATCTCGCCATGATCCCCGTGGTGGACGACCACGGCTTACATCCTGGTTACCTCCTCGCATGTGACCCTGGTTTGCGCGTCCTCTGAACGCTCGTCCATGCTGACCTCTATAATTATTATTTGAAACGCGCCTGTAATTATACCGATTTCTTTGATTAAATGCCATAATCTCACCTGATGAAGTCGAAGGCGCCGAAGTTTCCTCATCCACTGCTGCTTGAACTGCGTCTTTGAGGGATTCATAATTCCTGGCTGCTATGATAGTGCTTAATCGACGGTTTCGCAATCCGTCGGCAAACCGTTTGATAGCCTGTTTTTCATTTAGCGGTTTCAATACCTGATAATTATTGGGTTTCCCTTCGGATTGCGCTATCGTCAAATCCACGTACATTTCAGTTATAGCCTTTCCGTACTCGTCAATTGTCATTTGTTTTTGGCAGAAAGAATGTAATTTGTTTTGTATTGCCGTTGCTGACTTTGTTGGCAATAGTTGAACTCTCATATCGTGTAACAGATTCTTAACTGAGTCATAATTTAAAGCTAACTTCAATTTTGCTGCCTGAGATAGTCGACTTTTCATTACAAACGTAATTAATTGTTCTTGCGCTTGACTGTCTAAAATAGAACTGTAGTAATCGATCCCATCGATTAACTGCTTAATACTTAACTCGTCATTGGTCATGACAGGCAACAAGTTCAGTGCTATTTTAAGATAAAATTGCGCCATTTTAACTGTTTGCCCTTCGTCTTCACTTAAACTTTCAAAATCTGAGTTACTATAACTACTTTCTTTTTTACATAACTCCTTAATTTCTACGAAAACTTCCTCTAACTTATGACGATACTCCTTTATTAATATTAACTCCTCATTTTTGAATTCTTTTATGTTAGTTTCTATTTCTTTATATATTTTTTTAAATGAAAATAATAGATTTGTCGATTCTTCCAATTTTCTACTACTAACCTTTGATTCTAATCTCCGCTTAGGTCCTATTTTTATTAAATATGTACGTATTTTACATAACTCATTATATATGTTTTCAATTTCCTTAGCCATAAGACACTATTTTATTCGTTTTGACGTCACTGCACAGTTGTTGTTTTTGTCTTACACAGTCTTTTAACAGTATATTTCTCCTTATTTTCTTCTTGATTATTTTACGTACCTACGTACATAACAAACACTTATTACGCACTTTAAAGCACTCATTAGTTCACTGATTTACACTGGCATTCACTTTCTGCTCGCTGCTTCGCTGCTACTTTCGGAGTGTTTTGGCAGCGACCTCGTCCGGACAATCGCATGCCCCTGAACGCCTGATGGTTGATCTCCTGACGCATCCATTGAGTATGGCACTTTTTATATGCCTTAAATCCCAAGTAGAGAAGCACTGCACCCATGATGCAGATAATTATTGTTGTCATAATTGTCTGGATGCTCATATGTGTTCCAATTTGCTGCAAATCTGCACTATTTCCAGCACCAGCTGCATTTTGAGCCAGAAAAACCTCTTCTTTTGTTTGGTAGGATTGACACATCTTGAATAATTTCGCACCAATTAAAATTGAAGCCAATTGTAACGCGACACGACCATTATGCGCGGCAAGCCCGAAGGCAGGGTCGCCATGTAGGGATAGGTGTGATTGAGTAGACGACTCGATGTGTAATACTCACGTTTATTAACAAATCATTCAATATATAGACTTAAGCTACTTACACATACAGTCATGGGTATGGGACCCACACTACATTATGATAGTAAAAATAACCTGCTTACTAATATTATATTTGTATGCCGATTATTGGCCGAACATACAGATCAGCTAAAATGTATAAATAACACCTTTTTGTACTTATGTTTACAAATAAAGATTGATTTGATTTGATTTGAAAGAAATAAGTAGGTGCAAATGAACACTGGCCAAATCTTTTATGTTATACATCATCATTCATCATTCTCCTGCCCTTAACCTAATTTGTTTGGATAAATATTGTGATAATCTTTAATGTTATAAATAAAACAAATAAAATTGTTTATTATCAGATAACAGTGACCCGAAGTGTTTAGCTACAAATAAAAATACTTTATAGTTATGTTTGTACGTCCACCCTCAACAGACGTCACGTAAGGCCGCAAAGTAGTCAAGGGTGTGACGGTACATGAAAATATAATGATAATAATTATGTTGATAAAAATAATGATAATGAATGTAATGTAGCAACCCGCACCTTTCATCTCTCATCATGCAGTTAGATGAACTGTTTGAATACACGTCGTGTCCAACCTATCCGCAATCATTTTCAGTACCTATGCTGTTGCTACGCCCTCGCACAGTCCTCATGACATAATTGGGTATTTAAAAGGGTAGTCAAGAACGTTACTTTTTATGATTTGTCAAAACGCGGAATTTGTACGTGATTTGTATGAAATATGTGACGTCACAGATTTTTTGGATCAAATGGAATACTTATTAGCATTAAATGCAATTTTACAATTGTATCTCCGCATAATATTTAATTTCTACGGTGATGGAAGTTTTTAAGACGAGCAGTCTTTTATCTATGTTATTTAATTTATTTTATTTTCAAATAGTCAATTGCTTAGAAATCATGTACATGAACGTCTGCAAATATACCTGACGCACTACAAAAACGGTAGAAGCAGAACAGTGTCCTGAAAATGTTATTTGCGTCCTGCCTCTGTACGGTATTTTCACTCGTGCATAAAGTTTTAATAAATGAATAAATAACACTATTTACAGCACAACACTTGCCTATCTATTCCCTAAATCTTATAATTTGCTCGCAATCTCCAATAAGACAACGGCCAACGGTGTATACAGGGAGTAACAAACTTGTGCCCGACCCAAACGCGGGTTGTTCAGTATCGATATAGGAACACGGATATTTGCATATAACGCAAAAAATCGAATGTTTTTTTTACTCACATACAAAATGTTCTGCCACGTGACTACATTTTGTATCCAAATTTTTTTGTGGGGGCTGGAAAATTATAATATGGCCCCTCCCGCTCTGGGTGGAGCGGAAGGGAGTGTCAGACTCTTACTGACTAAAACCGCCATGTTCCTTCGTTACCCCTTTATGTTCCGGGGTAGCAGTAACCCTTTCGGACAATCCCACAACATGTTTGTGTTCATATGTCGACACTCAACAAACTCCCCCTTTCGGGTCGGATACGAGTTACACCCTGTAGAGTCGGTCTAGGCCTAACTAGCCAATTTGCCATTGATTGCCTACAAAGCGAACTTGCTCTTCGTTCCAAAGTTCCAACGACTGCGACTGATTTCACTGAGCTCGTTAGGTAGGCAGGTACATAGGTAGGCACAGCAATCAATTGTTTAGATTTGATAGGATTTGATTTAACCTTTTGAATGCCAGAGCATATCGCACGCTTGCCTGCCACGCCAAGCTACAAATTTATTTCTTCTTGTTATCATGAATTGCCCAATACCCATAGTCTTTTAATTTGTTTCATTTGTTAAGAAAATCTTAATATAACTATATAAACACGGTTACTGCTTTGCGGAACTACTTTGAAATGGGCCACAAGCTTCATCTTTCTGACTGACCGACTCCTTGACAATTCAAAAGTGCCTGTAATTGGTTTATTTGAAATAATATACTTTGTGTTTGAGTTTTAGTGTTGTTGCCATTGTCACATATTTTTGTGTCGTTCGCGTACAGGGAATGCGCTTGCTTGTCACGTATTATGTGGCAATGGCGTTCAAAAGGTTAATGCAATTAGAGCAAAGATCAAGGTAATAGGAGTTATCGAACTAAAGCTTAGGTATAGCTCACTAAGACACCATGGTCGCGCTACCAGCAAACTTTACGCAGCTTTATGGTGGGTATCTGACCGCGAGACCGATCAGTTTCACAACCAACCGTACATTTCTTGACAGTGCGATCATGGTTGCGCAGCTACAGCTACAGCTGGTGTCCTATTGAGGGTAGGTGTTTAGAGTTTTTAAAAACTTATAACAGAGACAATAGGTAACAACTTTATTTTAAAGCAAGCCGAACGCCCGCCCGATAGATTTTTGCGTCGGCGAAAATGTCCAAACTCTAAACAAATTTTCATCCCCTATAAAATACTTACTTAGTTGCGGTTTGTGTTTGTGTGTTGTCTCAATTTATTATAATCCTAACTAATATTATAATATGCGAAAGTAAGTTTGTTTCCTTTTCACGTCTAAACCTTTGAACCGATCATCCTGATATTTTTCATATACGTGTTAGTGAACAGTACTGCTATAAAATAATTACTTCATACGAATTTCCTCTAAGAGTTGAATTTTGAAAAATCCGTTTGTAATGCATACCTATAAAATAACTATCTGTGTGCCTTTTAGCCCTGACGAAAATAATAGTGTCGTTCTTATGATAATAGATGGCGCCACAGGTCTCGAATCATGATTGATTGTCAAATTCTAAATTAACTGGAGCGACGCAAATCTAGTTTAACATAAATAAAAACATAATGAAAAGGCAAGCTCCAGGTACTTCCGTACTACCAGGGCTAGTCGCTGGGCTATCTTTTGCATTAAATTTAATTAAATCAAATCGTTGTTGCTATTGGCAACTAAACTTATGTATAAAAAAATAGACGTACAATTCTCCAATCTCACTTCTAACAAACCTTTAGTAATACACAGCTATAAAAGTGAACTGCAAATTTCAATAGGAAACGACACAATCGTAGGACGTGCCTTCATATCCATTACATAGGCCATGCTGGCCAATGCTGGCTCATTGAAATCGACGCCTTTGTGTTACTGAGTGCGGACATATTGTGCGAAACGTAGATGTATTATTTCCTATTGTTGTGATTGTTTGTTAGATTTTTGAGCAGTATTGCTATACTCTAAACATCTCACCGTGACAATGTAGGTGAAGTGAGTTTAAAGAGAGCCGTCAATAGCGTCAATCAATAATAATAATAATATCCTTGGACATTTCACACAACGCCATATAGTCCCAAGCAACCTAATGCTTGTGTTATGGTAACAAGATGGCTGATAAACTACTTATATTCATATTTTTTTTGTAAATACATACATAATTATAGATAGAAAAATACCCAGACCTGGAACAAATACTTGCAGGTCGTACAAATATTGGTTCCGTGCGGGAATCGAACCCGCGACATGCTGCGCCGCAGTCAATCGCTCAACCACTGCGAACGATAGTTCACTTCTCCTTAGTTTTCACGGTGAGTTTTTTACAGAATCGACAGAAATTTACTTTTTACGTAGCCTTTTTACAGAATCGACAGAAATTTACTTTTTACGTAGCCTTTTTACAGAATCGACAGAAATTTACTTTTTACGTAGCCTTTTTACAGAATCGACAGAAATTTACTTTTTACGTAGCCTTTTTACAGAATCGACAGAAATTTACTTTTTACGTAGCCTTTTTACAGAATCGACAGAAATTTACTTTTTACGTAGCCTTTTCGCTTGTTAGGGTCAGGTTCTTGTCGCGGATTGGTTCGAGGTTCGAGAGAGTTACCCTGGCCCTTTTATTTTTTTGAGGCTGGGATATCGTCCAATGACTCCTCCCGCTCTGGGTGGAGCGGAAGGGAGTGTCAGACTCTTACTGACTAAAACCCATCCATGTTCCCTCCTTAGCCCTTTATGTTCCGGGGTAGCGGTAACCCTTTCGGACAATCCCACTTAACCCTTTAACCGCCCGACTAAGTATCAGTTGTCGTGCCCCCAGCGCCCAACTCATAAAAAAAAACTTTTATTTCAGACGAATATGGTCTTGCAATTACATAAACAACGAAATCCGAATATAGATTCTCAGTCGTATAAACACGACTTAGGCGCCACGGGCACGACAACATTTGTCGTATTAATCCGACTGGGGCGGTTAAAGGGTTAAAAGAGTTACCCAGGCCCTTGGCACAGGCAACTGAAGGAACACGGGTGGGTTTTTGGGTGGCGCGTCAGAGTTCAGCTTTCCTTCCTGAGCAATGGTACAGATATGGCAAGATGTTATTAAGATTAGCCAGTTACTAACTTCAGTGGAGTCCACTGTTTTTACAATTCTATTCACATCACCATTTTTCCTTCAGCCGCATGGTAAGGTATCTGAGGTTTGCTTGCAGGGCTGCTGAGAGATGGGATGCTCCGAGGGCTATTTGCACTATTTGACATACTTTGTTCTTAAATGGTTCTCATAATTATTTGTCATTCTCTAAAATATAAAACATACTTAGCAGAAAGATGTGCAATTCGTTTTCTAGGTCACAGATCACTCGGAAATATTAACTAATTATTGGGCTGTGGATGGGTGACCATTACATACAGAGAATCCTCCGTGGCTCAGAAAGCACGTTAAACCGTTGGTCTCGGCTGTCATTTGTGCATCTTTGACAGTCGTTATGGGTCGTCAGAAGCCCGAAAATCTGACAGCCAGTCTTACCATTGGGTATCGTATTGCCCAGTTACTGGGTTGTGGAGGTCAGATAGGCAGTCGCTCCATGTAAAATACTGGTAATCAGCTGCATCCGGTTAGACTGGAAGCCGACCCCGACATAGTTGGGAAAAGGCTAGGCAGATGATGATATAAAAAATTATATTGCTTAAACAGACGTCCGCTCTACTTGAGTGTCAGTGAACAGTCTCGAGCGAGCGGTAGAAGTTATTACAAAAAAAATAGTTCAGCTTCTTCCAGTCGCAGGTCGTAGAAGGATTGACGTTCCCGCAACCCCTAGCGTAGGTGTGAGATGGAACACTGGTGGTGCTTAGTCAGTATGGGTCTGACAGACCGCCCCAGGGTGGAGGACATCCACCAGGATTCTTACGACATAAAAAAAACCCGTGGCCCTAGAGTTTCAACCCCAAACGTTTAATTATAATCAGCGTACATTGTTCTCACTGCTGGGACACAGGCCCCCTCTCTGTTAGAGGGAGGTAGTGAGCCGTCCAGTGCGGGTTGGTAGATGTCACATGTCATCGAATTTTGGTTCTAGGATATACCGGTTTCCTTTAGATGTTTTCCTTCATCGTGTTGAGAGCAGTTTATCGAACCAACGACCGACAACTAAAAAGTCAACCGACCGCTATCACTAGGCCACCACTGCACTGGGCGCAGTGATACCCTAGTGGTGTGACCGTCGGACTGTCAAGTCATAGGTCTCGACTTCGAACCCAAGGCCTCTGAATTTTACAGATTCAATGCGCGTATTGCATAATTATCACTTGCTTAAAAATCCGTGAAGGAAAACATCGTAAGGAAACCAGCATGTCTGAGAGATATTTCTCAACAGCATGTGAAGCTAAGTCAGAGGCCCTTCGGCAGCATAAAAACTCTGACACCAGGTTTGTCACTAACTACACGAAAAGCAGTAGAAGAAGACCACTACTCGAACATATAACTCCCAAAAAGATTGAAATATTTTGCCTCAATAAGCTGGCCCAGTATTACATGGAACTTTAACATAACTAAACTGGCGAAACATGGGGTGCTCTTATAGGTGCGCCTCTGCCTAACCCTTCAGGGATTACAGGCGTGATGTTATGTCAATAGGCTAAATGGCCCCCACACTAAGTGTCATCAATCTGCCTAGCCTTCTCCGAACTATGTTGGGGTTGGCTTCCAGTCTAACCAGATGCAGCTGAATACCAGTATTTTACATGGAGCGACTGCCTATCTGACCTTCACAACCCAGTGAGTAACTGGGTATAACGATACCCCTTGGTAAAACTGGCTGTCAGACTTTCGGGCTTCTGACAACCCGCTACGACTGTCAAAGATGCACAAATCACAGCCGGGACCCAACGGCTTAACGTGCTTTCCAAAGCACGGAGGAGTTTGATCTGTAAAGATGGTCACTTCTACGGACCAACACCGGCAAGCGTAGCCTGATCTGATGGATGGATCGATAAGTGCGGCTGTTATTACTTAGCAAAGTGTCATATAAACTACGAAAGCCATGGGCCCACTAGACATTTGCGTGCAGGTCACGATCAAAACGGCAGATTGAAACCTTTCCCTACCATTTACCTGCATAGGTTGTAGGTACGGCCCTTCACAAACGTGACAATTTGTTTATTGATAGAGTGTAGTTTTATTGTAAGTCTTCGAACCCTTTTAGATTGGCTTTGAGACTTTCAATTGTTAACGTTTTGCTGGATTGGTTTTGGGTAGTGGTCACGTACCGAAGTAGTGCACTGAATTTGAGGAATGTGCTAAATAAAGACGGTGTTATGGCGTAGCCGCTACGCGGGCTGCTACGCGAGCTACGCCGTAGCACAAAGGTACTGTAGTATAAATTAATGCGGTAGCAAGATCTTATCGTTTCGTACGTTGCACTACTTAGTACCTAGTGCCAGATTTTCTATGAATTTGACCACATTAATTCATTATAATTTGAATGTAATAAATTGTTTCCCGTTATTTTCACAGCCAGAGCTATTTTTATTCCAAATACAAATTGTAGGTAGAAATTTATGTCGCACTATATTAAAAGTCAATCTGTTTTAGTTCACTACTGACAATTTGTTTCTAAATTAACGGTTATGAGGAAAGCTACCATACCCATATAAAACGATAAAGATACAAAAAAAAAACAAATCACGCCTTGTATCGCCAAAGGATTGGGCAGGGGTGTACTTATGTAAGCAGGATTGTCCGAAAGGGTTACCGCTACCCCGGAACATTAAGGGCTACGGAAGGAACATGGATGGGTTTTAGTCAGTAAGAGTCTGACACTCCCTTCCGCTCCACCCAGAGCGGGAGCAGTCATTGGATGATTTCCCAGCCTTAAAAAAAAAAAACGGGGTGTACTTATAGAACACCCACATTTTGATAGTTATATTAAAGTTCTATGTAATTGAGGGCGAGCCTATTGCCTTCAATAAGGCACAAATCAAAATTCGGGGCTGCAACTGAAAAAAAATAGATTGAAAAACCCAATAACATTTTGTAAATAATATTTGTTTAGTTTAATTCTAGGGTTTAATTTTGTTTTTAATTTTTAACACATGGTGCACGTCTTCACGATAACACCGGCTGTCACTGGAAATCAGCGCTGGGGCTCTGTCTTGCATGGGGTCGAAGCATTATGCTGAGCGATGGCCGTTTTGCCCGGATGTGACGCATATTAACTTACTTTTTGTGTTGTTTGTTTTTTTTTACAGCGTCATGCTTTTCTTTCTTTCTTTTCCCGATTTAAGAATCGAATTGAGAGACCCCATGCTCAGTAGTAGCGTTTGCGATCACCAGACCAACGAGCACGACAAAATTACCTACCATAATTTATTCCCACAACATTATGAAATTCTCCCTTCCCAACCATAAACACGACGGTCCCCTGTCACTATGAAATATCGAAACAATAATAATATGAACAGTGTCGCGTCGTCAATTTGTTATACGCCCGACGTCAGCCACAACGAATGATATGATGATTGTTGAATAGAATAGGGATGTTGACAGGGTAAAAATAATAAAAAATATTTAGGTCTGATTTTTCAATCGTAAGATAAGCTTTGTCGGAAGAATAAATATGGCAATTTGACAGATTTTGCATAGAAATGTCAAACTGCATTTTTATTCTCCAGATAAAAGTTATAGGCGATTGGAAAATTGGCCCTATGTCCATCAGTCAGATAATAAAAAATATCAGACACGTATTTTTTGTTTAACCTTTTAACCGCCTCAATCGGAATTAATACGACAAATGTTGTCGTGCCCGTGCCGCCTGAGTCGTGTTTATACGACTGAGAATCTATGTTTGGGTTTTGTTGTTTATGTAATTGCAAAACCATATTAATGTCTGAAATACAGGTTTTTTTTTATGAGTTGGACGCTGGGGGCACGACAACTGATATTTAGTCGGGCGGTGAAAAGGTTAATATTAATAAGATATTGCAGATAAAACGCATTAAAGTTGGGGAGTGGGGTCGCTACGTCGCAATTCATATAAAATCTACATAGGAGTGACGTCATTCAACATTTTAACACAATGTATCGACGTAATCTTTTGTTTATGTGGAAAAAGAAAAAAATACTTGTCCAATATTGTTTGATAATCTACCTGACAGGCTGAAAAAATAATTTTTGTCAACAGTAATTTTAGCCTGTTCTTACATTGATGGGCATTTGGACGTAGATTAATAATTATGCATAACTGATACTCTAGATAATAATAGGATAACATCACCCCTTGTTTCCACGAAGGGTTAGGCGAAGGCCTACAGTACACCAGTTATGCCAGTGTTAGAGTCCCTTGTAACAGGAGGCGAGACTGTAGCCATCAACCGGGCTGGAAAAATTCCAGATTAAATAACACTTTGCCGACCTGGGAATCGAACCCAGAACCTCAAGCTCAGCAGTAGCGCTTTCGATCATTAGACCAACGAGGCAGTCAGAAGGAGGTCGAGGTAATATGAATTTAAGGTATTTAATGGTACCACTGAAACCGAAAGCGGAATCTCTATTAATTACTCAGCCTTTAATGTTCCCACTGCTGGGACAAGGGCCTCCACTCTGTGAGAGGGAGGAATCGCTATTATTCAACTCGAAACCTTTACTTTGCCTCTAAGTTTAAACTATACATTGCATAGGTATACTATGTGTTGGTGCAGTCGGTCTTGCTTTGTTACTTAATGATGTCACGTCACTATTATGTGACGTCACTAACGCGTCATAAAATGACACGGTTTATTAATATATGTGACAGAATATTTTCAACTTTAATAAAGTTTCAACTTGCTGGTTTTTTTTTTGTCAAAAGTTCTAAATCAATTAAGATGTCGACTATACCAAAACTATGTCTAACTAAATATCTATACAATCATTTAAACCAGTAGTCTCATCTCTCATAATTTCACCCCGCTGTATCCTACAAACATTTAAAACAATAGTATATTTTCTACATTCATTTCTTTAGCTATATCCTACAATAATTTTAAACAGTAGATTTATCTCTCACAATTTCAGCCAACTATTTTACTTCAAATACAAAGCAGCCAAATATCTAGATTTGGCGCGACAATACAATCTAAATCTCTCATTACGAAAAAATACAAACAGGGCTTCGATGAGCAAAATCAGCTAGATTCGAGTTTGATTCATTTTTAATTCAGCGATTCAGTTCATTTGGCTGTTGGGATACAATCTTTGTGTGAATTAATGACGGTGAATCAAGTTTTGATATTTTGTTTTGAAAGAAATGCTTGTCAAGTGCCAGTTTGACAAGCATTATTGATAGGCTCTCGAAAATACGACTTTGTTTGGTCATAGTTGTCGCAAATCTACTGAAAGTCAAGACTGAGTTCGATTTCTGAGGGCAAAGTGCGGTTTTTTCGTCAGGAATTATTCAGCTGCAGCCTTGTTCCGGTTTTGTATTTGGTTAACGGTAAAAGGCTCCGTTCTTATTAAGTACAATCAATCAATCTGGCTAGCCTTTTCCCAATTATGTTGAGGTCGGCTTCCAGTCTAACCGGATGCAGCTGAATACCAGTATTTTACATGGAACGACTGCTTTTCTGACCTCCACAACCCAGTAACTGGGTAATACGATACTTCTGGGCAAGACTGATTGTCAGACTTTCGGGCTTCTGACGACCCGTAACGATTGTTAAAGATGTGCATCTTTATTAATGGGCGGGACCAATTGCATAACGACATAACCTACGAATGTCTGAGTTGAATGTGTATGTGTGTTGTGTGGATATACACTTCTGCCTTCTGTATTTCCCTAAGGGGAACACAGGCGTCTTATTAAGGCTCTTTAATGCCAATCAAAATCTATCTACAAATAATTCCTCTTCCGTTTTCCATAAACCTAGGATTTTAATTCTCTTAACCCATTAGATGTTCGCCTATTAGAAGCCGTTTGCTTATAACAGCTCAACGATTTATATACTGTTATATTTAGTGTCGTTTTAAGAGATTTTTTCTTATGAACCTATCATACTATTTGAGGGCTTAATACTAAATCCATAGTAAATACGGACCAAAATACTCGATACATACTAAACCCACTACATGACGAGAGCACACAAAAATATAATATCGAAGTCATACAAAATATTCCAGTTTGATTCATTTTTAATGCCGGCTCAGTCTATTGTCCATTGGGTTCGATGGTACCTTTTGTGTTTGCAGACTTTGAACAGTAAAGAAAGAAGTGTAGAAGGTCTACTTTATTATAGAATGAAATTAAAGCTCAATGTTGGTCACTACATTTGATTTGTGATTTGAATTAACACACACTGCCACTATTTTTTGTGCTATTCTAAGTCTTCAACACACATACGTGTTCATGGCAGCGTATGGGTTAATTAACTTGTCTAATGACAAATCAAGCCAGCTGAGCTCTTCCCGTCAATTCTAAATTTAATTTGTCGCAACTTTCATTTTATTGTCAATTTAATAACATAGTGATAAAAGTTATTACGTAGGTACGTGAATATTATCCTGTAGCTAATTGACTATTTGAAACAAAAACAATTACTTTTTTTTTTATCGAATTTTAATTAATCGAAACATATAGAACTAACAAACATACACACGCACTCACATTCATAAACTTAAGCCTTTATAATATTAGTAAGATTCCATAGGTGAATGAAAGGTCATTGAATCATTTCATTAGGTTTTGAACTCATGTTCACTTTTGATTTATGTTATGTTCAGACGTTCGAATTAGTAAGCGGGATTGTCCGAAAGGGTTACCGCTGCCCCGGAACATAAAGGGCTAAGGAAGGAACATGGATGGGTATTAGTCAGTAAAAGTCTGACACTCCTTTCCGCTCCAGCCAGAGCGGGCAAAGTCACAGAATGATATCCCACCCTCAAAAAAAAAAAATAAAGACGTTTCACTTCGATTGAAAGACAAAAATTTACAAAACTTAAAAGTCTGATATAGGCTTTGAACGACTAGACCTTCTCACTATCTTACCTACATCTTGGTCTGATGTCCTATTCTAGAATATCGAGAGCTTACTGATCCTCGCCGGAGATAAAGAAAAAGTAAGGGTGCTTATTTCTGTGCAGGAACCGGGAGAGATATCCTATTGTGGCACATGACAGACGGCTTGAGGGTTTTTGACCTTGGATAAACAAATAATACTGGAAGGAAAATTACAGGAATAGGTGAGCTTACTTGTAGATGTCTGTTATCTATACTATCTATACTAATATTATAAAGAGGAAAGATTTTTTGTTTTTTTGTACCTAGTAGGTTCCGAAAGTACTGGACCGATTTTAATAATTTTCACCAATAGGAAGCTAAATGATTAGGAATTCACATAGGCTATAATTTAGTTTCCTTAAGAAAATTGCAATAATGTAACCAAAAGTAGCAAAATGTTTCCTATAAAATTCATTATTTGGCGTGCGATGAGAAAACTATTTATGGTTCAAAAAAAATATGTAGAGAGCATAAAGTTTGGCTGATTATTTTTTTACGATTTCAGATTTGTTCCCATACTAACAGTTGTTCATATTAATGAGTTCAATGACTCCTAAAAATATTGCCCATCAATTCAATTTCACCCTGCATATCCCAGCAGTGATAGCCTAGTGGTGTGACCGTCGGACTGCCAAGTCATAGGGCTCGAGTTCGAACCCAAGACAGATTTTATATTTTTTATGGAAGTAATATTGGTGCTCACCTTCAAGCAAGACTTAACCACGACCTTTTTAATAATTTGTAGTTCGGTCTCATTCATTATAGCATAACTGAAATGATTAAATATTTTTGTTATTTATGTAATTCAATTAGGTTTTGCATTAAATGTTTAAACATATCAATTGTGACAAAATCACAATGACAAGTTTGATTAATGATTTGTCTGAGGTTTTATTCAGAGTTTGTAAGTGGACGACATTGTCACTATCTTCCTGCATTTGAGGAAAATAGTCATAGTAATCTACGTCTAATCAATATGGTAGGTTTTTCATCCCATAAGTTTACAGTCCCTAAAAATAATCTTTCACATTGTGCATAGGTATTTATATTGGAAGCAAACAGTCTCACAACTATCACTAAGTACATGGTGGTACTGTAAAGAGCGAGACTTACCGCTAGTGCCACCGGTGGTACAGTTCGGTAGTACTAGTGGGAACAAAGATTGGGAACAAACAGTCTTACTAGTATCACTAAGTAAATAGTGGTACTATAAAGAACGAGATTTACCGCTAGTGCCACCGGTGGAACAGTTCGGTAGTACTAGTGGGAACAAAGATTGGGAACAAACAGTCTCACTAGTACCACTAAGTAAATAGTGGTACTATTGGGTATGAAATTTCCCGCTAGTACCACCCGGTGGTACAGATCGGTAGTACTAGTGGGAACAAAGCCACACACGCTTATAGGGGGCGAGCATATTGCCATCAACCGGGCTGCTATTGAGAAATTCCTAAAAGAAAAACCAAATAATATTTTTGCTCGACCTGAGGATCGAACCTAGGACTTCATGCTCAGATGTAGCGCTTGCAACTATTAGACCAAAGAAACAGTCAAACTCATAATTTAAAGCATTTCACTACCAACAGCTTTGATATTGTTATGAGCTGTATAGTTTCTTGAAAAATAATGAGTGCTGTAGTTTCTGGAAAACCTTTTCCTTATTGTCTATAATCATCCATTACATCTATAAAGCGCAGCTCATTTAATTAGAACTTGATATCGAATAAACTATTTCGGTTAATTATAGTCCCTCTGCTTTTTAAAATAGGTGCTATTTTTCTATAATAGAAAAATAAATTTATTCTACCTGATTCTTACAGCAAAACTCGCCAATTTCTCACCTAGATACAATGCAACCGAACAATCTTGTGACGCGCTAGAAATTGCACATGACAGTGCAATTTCTAGCGCCTCACATGTCACGAAGACTGAATGTGACTCAGTGGCGATGCCATTACTGTCTGTTCTTACTTCAAGATGAATAAGGTTTTGTGTGTCTGACGGATTGATAGATAAAGCTTACCGGAACTCCCATTGCCGATTCACTTACTGTCACAATCGACTTAGCATTATCATGCAGCTTGTAATGTTCACACACACGACACGGTTGGCGCAGTGGTTGAGCGATTGACTGCTGCGCACTATGTCGCGGGTTCGATTCCCGCACGGAACAAATATTTGTACGACCTGCAAGTATTTGTTACGAGTCTGGGTGTTTTTCTATCTATAATATGTATGTATTTACGAAAAAAAAATGTATATAAGTAGTTTATCAGCCATTTCGTTACCATAACACAAGCATTAGGTTGCTTAGCTTGGGACGATATGGCGTTGTGTGAAATGTCCAAGGATATTATATTATACTAGCTTCTGCCCGCGACTTCGTACGCGGACCCTGTTGCTTATGCCAGCGACAACGGGGTCGCCATTTATGTTATTTTTTATCATTTTTCCCATTTAAATCTTTTATCACACTGAGCTTTAGTTTTATTTCATTCCAACAACCACCAAAACATACAGTCCATTTGTCATCGTTTTCATTTTGGTAACCGCATTATTATATTCCTCCTCTAGAGACCTAGAAGTCGATGCGTAGATACGCTTGGAACTTAAGCGTAATCCTCTTTCGTGAACGTCTCTGACTCGCGAGACAATACATGACGTTCACGATCAGCGGTCAGTCGCGCATCATATTCTTCACTGGTCTCTAGAGACCTAATGAATACGCTGAGAACGCAGGCGTGCTTCGCGACCCGAAGAGGTTTCCACGGAGCGAGTTGCAGCCTAATGTTCTCGAACAACATCAAGTCTCTCCTGACGCTCTTCGGTAGATTCTTGGGATCTTATGACCCTCAATCTTTTAGCTCTCTTGGAACATTGGGAAAGATTTGACCTCTTTCTAGGCATGGTCATAGTTTTATTGTGAAGATACCTGATCAATAAAAATCTAAATTAAAATGACTGCTCCCCTGCGTTACCGGGTAGGCTACAGTGTCACGAAGATAAATGGAAAAGGAAATTAAACACTCAAACAACATAAGCCCGAAGGCATATTCATACGATAAAATAAAAAAATAAATAGGAGTTTTGGCCAGTAGAGTCACATTTTCAATGATATACCATCGTCATCGAAAATCAGTCCTAAACTGTTACCGCCTTCACCGCGTGCAGGTACTCCCAGTTTATGTTATTTTATAATTACACAGTAAAATTAGTGATTTATGTTATTTTATAATTACACAGGAAATCAAAGCTGATTTCCACATCAGATGTTTTTGATCTTCGAATTTTATAAGTCAACAGGAAATGCCCATCATATTGAACAACAAAGACGTCAAAGACGTCATTCCTATATGTGTTATGTTGTAGCTAGGTTCTTGGAGTTCCACAACAGGTGTTCCAGATCTTCGATTTTTATAAGTCAACAGAGAGTGCTCATCAGATTGAACAACTTGTGCTAAGACGTTATTCCTATTTGTGTTATGGTGTAGCTAGGCTCTTGGAGTTCCACAACAGGTGTTCCAGATCTTCAATTTTTATACATCAACAGAGAGTGCTCATCAGGCTGAACAACTTTCGCTAAGACGTCATTCTTATATGTGTTATGGTGTAGCTAGGCTCTTGGAGTTCCACAACAGGTGTTCCAGATCTTCGATTTTTATAAGTCAACAGGAAATGCCCATCAGACCGAACAACTTTTGCTAAGACGTCATTCCTATATAATTTTATAGTGTAGCTAGGCTCTTGGAGTTCCACAACAGGTGTTCCAGATCTTCGATTTTTATAAGTCATCAGGAAATGCCCATCAGACCGAACAACTTTTGCTAAGACGTCATTCCTATATATGTTACAGTGTAGCTGGGCTCTTGGAGTTCCACATCAGGTGTTCCAGATCTTCAAATGTATTCTCTCAGCAGAAAATGCTAATCACGTGGAACAATTTCTGCAAAGGTATCATTTTTGTATCTCTTATAGTTTAGCTGGTCTGTTGCGGTTCTGCATCAGGTGTTCAAGTTTCCAAGATAAATTATAGCCTATATGTTGCCCAGACTTAATACCTATACAACAAAAAAAAAATCATTCCAATCCGTCCAGTAGTTCCGAAGATTAGCGTGTACAAACAAACAGACAAACAGACAAACAGACAAAATTTTTTTTTTGGATTCATGCTCTATTACTGTTTCTAAACCCCCCTCAATTATTATTTTTTTAATATATTCAATGTACAGACACAGTTTTTTTACTGTTTTATTATATGTATTATATTATTATTATATTATATGTATAGATATAGATAGAAGATTGACGGACTAAATTTTTTTTTTCCCAGGCATCATCCCTATAATAGGGGTAAGTGGACAAAGGTGTTATCTGACAAGACTGAAAAAATCGAGTTTCTTCTATGAACATAGATTTTAAATGCATAAATGTATGCATATTTGGTAGTTTATACCTATGCTAGGGTCTGTTTTTTTGGATATGAATATAAAATTAGATATTTTGAGTCCCCCAGTCGATTTATCGCCACTTAAAACCTATGTTCATGCAAGAAACTTGATTTGTTCAGTTTTGTCAGATAACAACGGCTTTGTCCACTTAACCCTTCTATAATTAAAATCTGATGTGAAAGATTTTAACTTAATAAGTTAGCTACCTACAATTAGAACAACATTATTTTATACTTCAAAAGGTTTATTACTATTTTCCTATCTTGGTATAAACGATTCGTGTGATGGATAAACAAATTGTCCATCGCCCGCTGTCCACCAAAGTCACAGCAGTGTCGATCGTGCGAGAAAATTGTATTACGATCCAATTTTCTAACCACACGTTAAATACTTACCTACTAGTCCTCACATTTTCGACGCTCTGCCAGGCGCTGTGACTTCTTTTTATATCACGAGAGAAGGATACTATGGTATAAAGCTGCATCTGGTTAGACAAGAAGCCAACCCCATCATAGTTGGGAAAAGGTAACTCTTACATTATTTTCCAACAGTAACTGAGCTCAGTTTAAAAAATCATTGGATGCATATTTGGACTTTTGCAGAAAGCAACGAGCGCTTTTTTTTCGACTCAATTCATTTATTGCATCAAATATGGTAGGTGCGGTCACCGGTGTATCAAGTTATACCAAACTTTTAAAACAGATCAATTTTTTGGGTCCAAAAATGTATGGAGCCTCAATGTTCTCCTTTCTCCAAATGATTTTAAACCTTAAATCGTTGTTTGTTAAGTTTAAAATTATTTGACAAAATTTGACAGTTTGTGGTAACTTCATGTGCCTTAAATTCACATAAAGTTCTTATATAAAATATTACTTTAGTAACACCCATTCAGCCAAGGTAACTACATTTTGCAATATGTATCTGTATCTTCTTTGTAGTCATCATTAGTTGGAGTCTTCTTTGTAGTAGTAGTTCCTTGAATTATGAGTTGAGAATTACTATTTATACTATTATTAAATATTTTTTTATAGGTATATTTGTATAATTTTCTTTTTCGTGGCTAGTTAACCTTTTTGCCGCCAACGTACACAAGACGCGATACCTCGCCCACCGCTAAGGTATAAATACATAACGAACAACATACTTGAAGAACTACATATTATAAGTGACTCTTAAAAACAAATCAATCTGCCAAGCCTTTTTCCCATCTCGGGCGAGGCGGCAAGCCTCCTTGCCGGACTGCCGCCGTGGGATCTGGAGCCGGGGGGAAACTCCGTTTCCGCAGCAAATTGCGGCGGAGCGGACGGACCTCCGGCGCGATCTCATGGCGGCCTGGAAGCAGCGACTGTCGCAACCCAGCGCCGGGCACGCCACGATAGTGGCGGTAAGGCCCCTCTTTGAGGAGTGGCTAGAGAGGCGTCACGGCGCCCTCACCTACCGCCTGACGCAGGTCCTCACCGGACATGGATGTTTCGGGAGGTTCCTGCACATCATCAGGCGGGAGGAAACGCCCGGGTGTCACCACTGCGAGGATCGCCCAGAGGACACGGTAGAGCACACGGTGCAAACCTGCCCCGCATGGGCAGAGCACCGCCGTGTCCTCGTAGAGGCGATCGGCGGCGGCGACCTCTCGCGCCCGGCCCTGGTGCAAGCCATGGTCCGGGGCGAGAGGGAGTGGGAGGCAGTCACCTCCTTCTGCGAAAAAGTTATGCTCGCGAAGGAGGTGGCGGGATGGGAGAGAGAAAGGTCCTCCCGTCCCAGCCGCCGCAGGAGACGCCCCGGGCGTCGGGAGCCACGTGACGACTCCCGGCCACCGTAGGCGCGGGCCTGCGGACGGTGAGTAATGGGTGACTCACCGTCCGATCAGCACCAGACCCGTGCCGTACGGCGCCTATATGTTCCACGCGCGCCTCAAAGAGATGTCAGCATATGAAGGGGCCCCTCAGGGCCAAGCCTGCCGGGTAAGCGGGATTGTTCGAAAGGGTTACCGCTACCCCGGAACATAAAGGGCTACGGAAGTAACATGGATGGGTTTTAGTCAGTAAGAGTCTGACACTCCCTTCCGCTCCACCCAGAGCGGGAGCAGTCATTAGATGATTTCCCAGACTTAAAAAAAAAAAAAAAAAGCCTTTTCCCAATTATGTTTGGGTCGGAAAAAAAAATCCTTAAAAAAGTGTTGGAGTTGTTAACATGTATAGAAATATAAGAAAATGAAAGAATTCATGTAATAAGAATCATTTATTTGCCTGGTTTACACGGTTTAATCTTAAAACTAACAATGAGCCCTTCACATTCTACCATTGCATTATCATTTTCCTGCCCTTATCCCAATTTATTTGGGGTCAGCGCAACATGTCTTTTTCTTCCATACTTCTCTATTAGTCGTCATCTCGGTAGTCCCTCCCTTTCTAGACATATCATCTTTCACACAATCCATCCATCGTTTCTTCGGTCTCCCTTTACTTGTATAGCCATCCACACTCACAACTTTCCTGACAACATTTTCCTCATTCCTCCGCATAACTTGCTCATGACAACCGATTTGCACATAACTTTTCAGTCACCGGTGTCATTTTCAGACTTCCTCTTATATGCACGTTCCGTGTTCTATCCATTCGCGCAACACCACACATCCCTCTTAGCATTCTCACCTCAGCTGCATGTACGCTACATTCTACCATTGCATATGTTACGCAAATATTTAATTTCACCTGCATCATTTTATATTTTTTATTATCTATTTGTTACTGCCGTTCATGTAGACGCGGTTTTAGAGTCCATCTCAAGGTCTTTAAATCCAATCCACACGGAGGACGTACTTACGAGCGAGGTCCGACGTCATATGTGAACGTAATTGTGACTAGAAACACGTGTCTCCTTGTTCAAAGTGTGTACTTAAATTTTCGGAGAAAATATTAAAACTTCTTTGTATTTTTCAGTGAGCATTTCAGGGAGCAGTGATAGCCTAGTGGTGTGACCGTCGGACTGCCAAGTCTTAGGTCACGAGTTTGAACCCAAGGGGCACAACTCTGACTTTTCGGATTCATGTGGGTATTGTATAATTATTACTTGCTTATAAAATGGTGAGGGAAAACATCGTGATGATACGATGCATGAGATATATTCCTCAATAGCATGTGAAGCTAAGTCAGAGGCCCATGGGCAGCATAAAAACCCTGACACCTGGTTAGTCACTAACCACACGGAAAGAAAGAAGATGAGCAGTGATGGACCAGTGGCATCGGTTTCGACTTACGAGTCGTGAGTTACACAGGTATTTTACATTGTGTATTTAATTTCATCACCACTACGAAAATATCGTGAGAAAACCAGCATGTCCTAGAATAAAAAATCGAAGACATGAGACATCTTCCAACTCGCACTGGGCCCGCGTGTTGAATTGCGATCGACTCCATCTCATAGAGAAGAGTCTTGTGTCCGAGCAGTGGGAACATCAGAGACATGATTATGCCAAATTGACTATTTGAATCAGTCAAAAATAAAATATGAAATCACATGGAAAAAAGACCGCTCGTCATAAAAACTTCCATCACCGTACAGAAATTAAATATAATGCGAAGATATAATTGTTAAATTGCATTTAGTGCTAATAAGTATTCCATTTGATTCAAAAAATTTGTGACGTCACAATGTTATATTTCATAGAAATCACGTACAAAGTCCGCGTTTTGACAGTTCATAAAAAGTAACGTTATTGACCTTCGATCAATAATTGATCGAAGTTATTGACTACCCCTTCAAATACCCAATTGTTCGTGGTATATTAAATAGAACCAATCGAAATGTATTGGTATGGCGTTCAGAAGAGTCCTCATTGAATAAATCTGATGATGTTCAGATAGGATCTTTGATGGAAGTATTGTCAAATTGCCACTTATAATAGCTCAACAGATGTCCAATTCGAATAGAAGGACATCATCTGTTAGTCTTTTTTCGTCTATGTAAAGATCAGCGTGCCAACTAAAAATCTTTACAAAATGAATTAGAATCAATCTGCCTTGCCTTTGCCCAAATATTTATTTATCGACTTACGGTACAGAGGTTTGTAACTGAAAAAAAATTCCAATAGAAAACGACCCTTATGCTTTTGAAATAAAGTTAAAAAACTATCAAAGACATTTGACAGATTGGGGTAACTTGATGTACATACCGTTACAGGATCACTCAATATACTCAAAGTTGATGACAAAAGGCTAACCTCCTATTTCACGGAACAAACATAAGTTCTGCTGAAATGTGAGTGTACTATGAGTGTCCTCTACCTATCCGTTGTGGGAATTCAGCCGCAATATTATGATGTTAACACATTAATGAAGTTTCAGCGTTTCCCCAATTACATCATCTTTTATGACTAGTGGTCATCAGTGGGCATCAACATCAGAATTATGACGCAATGGGGTATTGGAAAGGGTCAAACTCAAACTCAAACTCAAACTGAAAGCTTTAGCCAATAACGCGGTAGCGCGCTTAGCGGTAATCAATAACGTTACTTTTTATGAACTGTCAAAACGCGGCATTTGTACGTGATTTGTATGAAATATAACATTTTGACGTCACAGATTTTTAGACTCAAATGGAATACCTATTAGCATTAAATGCAATTTAACAATTATATCGTCGATATATAATTTAACAATTATATTTGATTTCTGCACGGTGATGGAAGTTTTTAAGACGAGCGGGCTTTTTTCCATGTGATTTCATTTTTTTTTGACCGATTCAAATGCTCAATTATGAATATTTTGTAAAACGTGTCAATCCCACTAAGGCGATTTACACACGGCACCGCGCTAAGCCGCGGTAGGCGGTGAAGCGGATCTCATGTCGCATTGGTCTCTAAGAAATCCGTTGATGCCTAACACACGTACACCGCCCGACCGCGCGGTCGAGACGTGCTCGTTTGTACCGCAAACTGCTCCTACCGCGCGGTCGAGCGGTGCCGTGTGTTAATCGCCTAAAGCTGTCCTTCAAGATAGAAAATTTTCCTAGTTTAAAGGGCAGGGGTTTAATCTTATACCCATCCTGTGTTAGTTATAACCATCCCTTTTTTTTTTGAGGGTGGAAATCACCAAATGACTCCTCCCGCTCTGGGTGGAGCGGAATGGAGTGTCAGACTTTTACTGACTAAAACCCATCCATGTTCCTTCCTTAGCCCCTTATGTTCCGGGGTAGCGGTAACCCTTTCGGACAATCCCGCTTACCAACCATCCCTTAAAACTTCCTGAAGTTACTTAGGCTATGGAAAAAATAAATGATTACTTACTTACTACCAAAACGCTACTAAACACCAGTAATACAAACATACAGCTATCCACAAAACATCAATACGAATTCCTACTGACAGCTATTATAAACAGAGTTGTTTGTTTATACAAGCGCGTGTTTGTAGTCACGTACCCACTGAACTTCACTTCATTGCTTGTTTTACGTGGTGAGAGTCGGTTCGTTCTACGAGTGAAAAAGGGTGCCAAGTATAGTACGCGTCAAAATTTATGGCGACTCTGAAGTGCGTGACATGCTGCGCAGTACCCCGCCCCTCACCCCCCTTTTTGAGGGTGGAAAATCATCAAATGACCCCACCCGCTCTCGGTGGTGCGAAAGGGAGTGTCAGACTCTTTCTGACTAAAACCCATCCATGTTTCTTCCTTAGCCCATTATGTTCCGGGGTAGCGGTAATCCTTTCAGACAATTCTGCTGTACAGAAAGACTACCTACATAGCATTTTATTTAGTATCTTTATAAATATCGCAGGTATCTTGTGGTGAATTCTGTGTATATCTAATAAATGGTCACATAATGCATCGTCCCCATGCGAGACAGAGCCACAGCACTGATTTTCAGCGACAACCGACGTTGAAGTGATGACGTTAAACCGGTGCAGCATGTGTTAAAAATGAATTAAACTAGTCCTCTGTATCATAAATTGGTTACTTATAAATAAATTAAAAATGAACATAGAGAAAACAAAGCTGTTGCGAACTCTTTGGTTGTGCAAACTTTTTTATAAATTTTTGTATTTTTTATTCGAATGTTATTCTTTTGTTTTTCTTCACTTTTGTTATCATCTGTAAAATGGTTTGGTTTTGTGTTTTCCATTTATGTTATTTTTTATAATTTTCCCATTTAAATCCTTTATTGCGCTAAGTTTTAGTTTTATTTCATTCCAACAACCAACAAAACATACAGTTCATTTGTCATCGTTTTCATTTTGGTCCTTCGACGGTAAATTTTATCATTCATTTTCACGTAACTACATAGTTTTCATCTTGGTAACCGCATTATTATATTTTCACCTCACAGGCTCGGAAAGAGTCTGTTTGTCATTCGAAATCTGAGCCGAAAATCGCTTTTTGCTCTCTAGCGTGGAAAGAGTTTTTAAAATTCGAACATTTCTATTTAATAATTTTCTATACTGCCAGTCCACTGAAAATGCATGACACGGTCTAAAATAAAATATTAAATAATACCGCTCACCTTAAAAACTTCCATCACAGTGCAGAAATTAAATATTTTGCGAGGATATACATTCAGTCAAAAAAGTATCGGGAATGGATGATTTGTTTATGGTTCCAAATTAAAATTTTTGTTTCTTTGTAGTTGTTAGATTGGCACAACTGTTTTCCATTTTGGCGCGGAGTTTGAGTTGCATCTGTTATTTATATTAAATACAGTGCTGGTTTTAGTAATATCATTATATAGTGTGTATTGCGAATTTCATAATGGACAAAAATATCGAACAAAGAGTTTGTCTTAAATTTTTCATCGCCAATGGAATTTCGTGTTCGGAGTCACTGAAAATGTTACAGAAGGCTTACTTACGGTGAATCGACTTTATCAAAAACTCGTGCTTATGAGTGGTTCAAAGCGTTCAAAAGCGGTCGAGATGTGATGGAAGATTTGCCTCGCTCTGGTAGGCCGTCAACGTCTGCAACTGAAGTTAACATCGCAAAAGTGAAGAAAATAGTGACTGAAAATCCCCATTCAACTCTGAGAGAGATAGCCGCCGAACTTTCTGTATCTCACGAGTCGATCCGTACCATTTTAACTAATCATTTGGGTATGAAACATGTTGCTGCTCGGCTAGTCCCAAAAGATCTGAATTTTCTCCAAAAACTCAATCGCATGAAAGTCGCTGAGGACATGCTAGAACGAGTCAGTTCGGACCCAACATTCATGAAACGCATTGTTACTGGTGACGAGACGTGGGTTTACGAGTTTGACATGCAAACTAGTCAACAAGCTTCGGAGTGGCGCCTTCCAACTGAACCGAAACCGAAAAAACCACGCCAAAGTCGATCAAAAGTCAAAGTCATGTTGACTGTTTTCTTTGACTATCGCGGTGTTGTGCACTCTGAATTCTTACCGGAAGGTCTAACGGTAAATAAAGAATATTATTTGAGCGTTATGCGGCGTTTAAGAGAGCAAATTCGACGAAAAAGGCCAGATTTGTGGAAAGAAAATTCTTGGATTTTGCACCACGACAATGCGCCTTCGCACAAGGCTATCATTGTGAACGAATTTTTGACCAAACACTCAACAAATACCATCCAGCAACCACCATATTCACCAGATATGGCTCCTGCTGACTTTTTTCTTTTTCCTAAACTCAAATTACCACTTCGTGGCACCCGTTTTCAATCGATAGAAGACATAAAGGAGAATTCGCGGCGAGAACTGAACTCAATTCCGGAAGCAGCGTTTAAAAAAATTTTTTGATTAATGGATTATTCGTTGGCGCAAGTGTATCGTTTCTAAAGGAGCATACTTTGAAGGTGAGAAAATAAATTTGGATGAATAACAGACATTTTGTGTATTATTGATCTTTTCCCGGTACTTTCTTGACAGAGTAGTAATTGTAAAATTGGAATTAATGTTAATATGTTTTCCATTTGATTAAATAATCTGTGACGTCACATTTAAATATGCCATAAAAATACTACCCTGTCAAATACCCAATTGTGTAGTAATTTAAGTTTAATTTTTTAAATAAAATAAATACTAATGTAATATGTTATTTAATCCTTTGCTTGGCAAAAATAAATATGTATTAAATTAAATTAGTTAGTTATTTGTATTAAATTAGTTTTTTTCTTTCATTCTCCTTAGAGGACTAGTAGGATATAGAACAAAATACAGGGTATTTAATTTTGGAGATATTCTGTGTAGCTCATAAGATACATTGCCAAGTATCTGTTATTTTCTTCACATGAGTCAGTGTATCTGAGACGCTCGAACAAAATAAAACTCAACATATAACACCTGTTTTCTTGCACCTAGCAGTTTCCTCGCTGTAGTGAGGTGAAAAATTGTGTGTTGCGCTCGGCAGCAAAGCTTTTCTGCGTCTCGTACCTTTGAAACCTTCGTTACGCTCAGGATTCTATATTTGAACCACTCGCTTCGCTCATGGTTCAACCCTAGAATCCTTCGCTTACTCAGTTTCAATAGAAGTACTCGCGCCAAAAATCAACTTTCCAGCCTTGCATAACAAATAACTATTTTTTCTATCATTATGAACACACGTAGTAAAACTAAAGCTGCCATATCATCTCGTAGTTTCGCTTCTCATGCTTCACCACCTCATTCTCCATCACCTTCGTTAGTTGTAAAGGAGCCCGAAGTTTCCTCAACGAAAATCCAGGAAACTTATGGTGAAGGCGCCAGTATGCGCTCTGCGCAAACCAGGTCGAGCGCGTCTTCGACGGTGAAAGCGCGCAGGGCCATTGCGGAAGCTGCTTACAAGCGCCGTCAATATGAAAATTTGAAGGCGCTCGCCGAGGCAAAGCAGCAGGCGGAAGAGGCCGCGTATCGCGCCGAGCTCGAACAAATAAATGCAGAGGCGGAGCTTGAAGGTACTAGGCGAAGTAGGCAAAGCTCTACGAGCCAAAAAAGGACGCAAGTGTGGGTAAAAATAACTCATTTAATTTATTTCATGGAAACAACACGGCCGAGCTCTCACAGCCTGCTCAAGTAACGGGCACACAGGCGGCTGCTCCATCATTAGTAGCGCACCGCAACTGCCAGCACGGTTTCGTTCCCCAAGCGCCCGGGTTTGCCGGCACAGAGCCGCAACCCTCTGTCGTGGGCCTCGAGGGACAATACCGCAATGCGCCTGATAGTTGTAATCCACAGTTTTCTCCTTTGCTTGTGCAAGCAATTGCAGACACGGCCGCTGCAACCAAATCCTTAGCCGCTTCTCAAGAAAAGCCACAAAAACCAAAAATAGAACTCTTTCCATTTACAGGCAACGCGTCGCAATGGCTTCAATTTAAGAAGCTATTTAATACTACCAAACCTTCATTTACCCCCGCAGAGAATGTTGCGCGCTTACAATGCGCGCTCCGCGGTCCCGCACGCGAAGCTGTCGCGTCACTGCTCATCTCTGCCGAGGACCCCGACGACGTCATGCGCGCCCTCGAGCGTAGCTTTGTGTGCCCTGAGGTGATTGTCTTCGGGGAGGTTCAGGTATTAAAACAGTTGCCACGTCTAAGTGCCGATCTTAAAGAGTTGGGTGTCATATCCAATAGGGTTCGCAATAGTTTAGCTACAATGAAGTTTCTCAACCATCGGGAATATTTACATTCGCCTGAGATTTTCCATGTTATTTTAGGTAAACTAAACCCATTGTTAAAATTGAGATGGTCTGACTATGCGTCAGATACATCAAGCCCTTCATTATCCAAACTTGAGATTCTGTCTGATTTTCTAGTTAGGGAACACGAGAGGTACACTAAGTTCTCCTTCACACCGAATTTAGGAGTACCGGTTGCACCTTCCAAACGCGAAACTATTCATTCTTTGTCTCATGGTAATGATAAAATTAAAGAAAAAATTGATTGCGTTTATTGTAAAAATAGTCACAACGTCAAAACTTGTGACAAATTAAAAGCTTTGTCAGTCGACGAAAGATGGCATTGGGTACGTGAGAACAAAGTGTGTTATAAATGTTTAAAGCGTAATCCGCACCAATGGAAATCTTGTAAAGTAAACCCGTGTGGCGTCGACGGTTGTTCCTATCGCTACCATCCTCTGTTACATGGTAGGCAGGGTTTGTTGTTAGCGACATCGGATGCACCCAAAACACGATCGTACAATAACGCTGTGTGTGCAGTTGCGTCTGAAACTCTCACACCCCCAAAATCATCATCTACAGCCGCTCCGCACGTATTACCGGAAGATAGGGTTACAGTTTCAAACACGGGTTTCCAGCGCGAACATTCAGAAACAAACACATTTCTAAAACTAGTTCCAGTTATTGTATCTGGCCCTGCTGGTGATTTTAAAACGTTCGCTCTGCTTGACGATGGAAGCACAGCGACATTAATTGACTCAGAGGTAGGTACACGCATAGGGTTGTCAGGACCACAAGACTTCATAACAGTCAACGGTGTCGGTGGTTTGCAAAAAAAAACGGATATTTCATACGTTGATTTTCACATCCAGGGTCAATACGAAAACAAGAAATATTTGATCAAGCGTGCTAGGGCCATGCCTTCTCTAAGTTTAAGCACACAAACACTGTCGAAACAAACGGTTGAGTCATACAAACACTTACAAGATTTATCTAGTTTTCTGGTTCATACCGACGCTACACCGACTATGCTTATCGGTGCTGAGCACTGGCATCTATCGATAACCCACGAAGCTCGCACCGGCTGCCGCAATGATCCTGTAGCTTGTCATACTTTGTTAGGCTGGACATTGTATGGAGTTGCGTCTAGTAAAACTAAACCAATTGAATTTATCAACCATTGTCAGTTAGACTATACCGAGTTATCTGAAGATGAACTTTTGGAACATCTCATAAAAGAACAGTACAAGCTTGATTCAATAGGTATTTCTAAACGTGAGACTCTTCATAGTAAACAGGACTTGCGTGCTATTGAGATTTTAGAATCTACTTCTACACGTTTACCATCTGGTAGATACCAAGTAGGGCTGCCGTGGCGTGACAACATTCATTGTGTTCCCGACAGCTATCCACAAGCTCTCTCGCGTTTCTTGAGTCTAGAGAGGCGCATGCTACGCGACTCTGAATTTGCCAATGCTTACCAAAACTTTATTAAAAACATGTTTGTTAAGGGATATGCGGAGGAGTGTGAACCTGATACTTATTATAGTAAATCCACTACAGGCAACCTCACTAATTTTAATACCCCCGATACAAATAGCACGACGCCAATAAGATGGTACTTACCACATTTTGGCGTGTACCACCCACAAAAGCGTAAGCTTCGTGTCGTACACGACGCGGCTGCAACGAATCAAGGAGTGTCTTTGAACACCTTACTTCTCCAAGGGCCTGATCTTTTAGAGAACTTGTTAGGAATTCTTTTTCGTTTCAGAGAAGGTTGTGTCGCCCTATCAGCTGACATCAGGGAAATGTTTCCTCAAATACAAATAAGAGACCAGGATAGGGATGCGCTACGTGTTCTTTGGCGCGACGATAAGTCAACGTCTATTAAAGAGTATCGAATGACTGTTGTTATCTTTGGAGCGTCATCCAGTCCATTTACTGCTCTGTACGTAAAAAACAAAAATGCCTTGTTTCATCAAGATTTGTATCCGGAAGCGGCCAACGTTAGCGTGCACAATAGTTATATGGATGATTATCTGGACAGTGTGGACAACGTCGACATGGCTGCCCAGCTGTCATCTGATATAGTCACTATTCACCGTAATGCATGTTTCGAAATTCGTGACTGGATATCTAACAATCCAGAAGCGCTGCGTCTTCTACCAAATGAATTGTGTGCTGCACAACCAACTGAAGTGGAACTTGGTAACGAATCCACCGCTGTCAATAAAGTCTTAGGCATTTAATGGCATCCAGTGACAGACACTTTAGGTTTTAGGACCGGTCTAGAGGGTTGCAAGTATCAAGGGTCTTTAAATAAACGAAAAGTGTTATCCCACCTTATGAAAGTTTATGATCCGTTGGGGTTACTCGGGCCAATAGTTATAAAGGGTCGTATCCTACTCCAAGAGGCCTGGAGATCAAATATTGACTGGGACTCACCATTTCCCCCTTCAGTGGTTTTGAGGTGGGATGAGTGGTTCAAAGAGCTCTCGGAAATATCTAACCTTAAAATTCCACGTTGGTACGCCAACGTATATGATGAGCCAGGGAAACATAGGGAACTTCATGTTTTTGCCGATGCGAGCGAGCTTGCCTATGCCTGTGTTGCCTTTTGGCGTTTCGTTTATCCCAACGGTACTGTCAAGCTTGCCCTCATTGCTAGTAAAGCGAGAGTAGCACCATTGAAACCGACATCAATTTCGCGTCTAGAATTACAAGCTGCTTTAATTGCCTCTCGCCTTGCTGTCACTATCAAAGAATTGCACAGAAAAAAGCCAATTCGTACATTCCTTTGGACGGATTCAAAAACAGTCCTTGGTTGGCTCAGGAGTGACGCACGTACGTTCAAGCCTTTTGTGGCCCATCGGATCGGGGAGATAACGGAAAATTCACGAGTGCAAGATTGGCGATGGGTCCCAGGCGACTTGAACGTCGCAGACGACGCGACACGTTTTATACATTTAAATTCCATTAATCACCGATGGTTCACCGGGCCTCCATTTCTCCTTAAAGATCCGGAGGATTGGCCTGCAGAACCAGCTGGCCAGCCTATAGTTCAAGAGGAACGTAAGCAATTCCCCAAACTTGTGGTTGCTCATCTGGTTATCACAGCAGATTTCAGTCGTTTTAGTGACTGGCTACGTTTACTCCGCGCTACTGCTCGCGTTTTGCAGGCTGCGGCTAAATTTCGCTCACTATTAGACCGCACTAGTCACACTGCCCCTAACACCGCTATTAGAGACCGCCGTTGTGCGACTATATTAGCGTCCACCACTCTATTGCCCGCTGTTTCAGCTAAATTCATGGAAGCCGCAGAAAGGCATATTTTAAAACGCTTACAGTCGGAAACGTTTCCAGTAGAAATAAACTCCATTAATCAAGATGTTCCGTTGCCTAAGTCTAGTCCCTTATTGAAGTTTTTACCTGTGATGGATGAAGACGGTTTGCTACGTTTAGATGGTAGAATTAGAGCAGTCGAAAACGTCAGCGCCGATGTGAAACGCCCCATTCTATTAGATGGCCGCCACAATGTCGTCCGTTTGCTGATACAACATTTTCATCGCAGGGCAGGTCATGCCAATAACGAAACTGTAATTAATGAGTTGAGACAAAGATTCTGGATCTTACGCATGCGCTGCACTGTTCGAAGTGTGGCCCACCAATGTCTGTTCTGCAAAATAAAGAAGGCAAAGCCAAACAGTCCTAAGACAGGGGATCTCCCCGTAGAACGGCTTGCTCACCATCGCCGTCCATTTACATATACTGGCGTGGACTACTTTGGCCCTATCCTCACCTCGATTGGCCGAAGGAGAGAAAAACGCTATGTTGCCCTTTTTACCTGCATGACGTCCAGAGCCGTCCATTTAGAATTGGTGCATTCTTTATCAGCGGATTCTGCCATAATGAGTCTGCGTCGTTTTATTGCGAGAAGAGGCACTCCCAATACAATATATTCGGACAACGGCACATGTTTTGTTGGTGCATACCGTATACTCCGGGAATTTTACCACCCTGACGTTGAAAACTTCGCCGCGAATAGAGGTGTCAGATGGAGTTTTATTCCCGCCGCAGCTCCTTTCTTTGGTGGATGTTGGGAAAGGCTGGTCCGCAGTGTAAAAGTAGCATTAAATGCCACCCTGCATGAAAAGGCAAAAGGCACCGAAGGATGAAGTGCTCGTGACCCTTTTGCTAGAAGCCGAAGCTATTGTCAACTCAAGACCACTTAGTCACGTTTCAGTTTGCCACGAAGACCAAGAGACGCTTACTCCTTTTCATTTCCTGCTCGGGTCATCATCCAATCAAATTCTTCCTTCAACACTGGATGACCGGGACTTGTTCAGACGATCAAATTGGCGGAAAGCACTACGACTGGCTGACCATTTTTGTATATTGTGTACACCCTGTTATTATATATTGTGTAATTCAGTCACGTTCTAGAGTAAGCGCATTAAAGTAATGTCAGCCAGGTAATACAGTCAGGTACACCGTGTCACTGTGACGGTGCAGCGGCGCCGGCGGCTCATTTCCAAGATGTCACACCTTCAGTAATGCGTGCGTTTGTTCAGAAATGTATGAAAACTGTGTTAGGTATAAACGTGGTTCGTAGCTTAGGAGTAGAATATTCTCTATGTATATTGGATGCAAAGAAGTTTATGAAAAAGAGATCTTCTTCTTCTTCGTGTGGTTAGTGACTAACCTGGTGTCAGAGTTTTAAGTCTGACTTAGCATCACATGCTGTTGAGAAATATCTCTCAAGCATGCCGGTTTCCTCACGATGTTTTCCTTCACCGATTATAAGCAAGTGATAATTATACAATACGCACATGAATCCGAAAAATCAGAGGTGCGTGCCTTGGGTTCGAACTCGAGACCTATGACATGGCAGTCAAACCACTAGGCTATCACTGCTTGAAAAAGGGATTACCTACTCCAACCGGAACCACATATAATACTTTAGTACTATCACGTACTGTAGTGCTAGTCTGTAAAATCTCACCGTGATAACGTCGGTGGAGTGAGTTTCAAGTGAGGTGTCAATAGTGGCAATCACTAGCATTACGTGGGACGACAGCTTACTCCACGCTCACTTAACTTTAGATTTCACCGTGAGATTTTTAACAGAATCGACCCGCTGACTGTACCGTTGCTCTCGTGGTCCCAAGTGCGACTGCTAAGCGTGGAGTCCTCTGTTCGATTCCCGGGTTAAACTTTCCTTTACTGGACTGGCATTTATAGGGTGGGAGGGGGAGGGGGGGAAAGGGGGGGGGGGAGGGCTACCCCCCTGTACCATCCCCACACCGCGAAACCCCATGGTTATGGAGATATCCATGGTTAAAGTTTTTGAGGTTAGAAAAACAAAATCCATAAATTTCCATCGATTTATGGTGCGGGGATGTCCGGGGCCCCCCTTGTACCTGTGGGGGGTGCCCCCCTCCACTCTGGCACCACTCCCGTGATAAGGTAACTCACCATTTCCGAGAAAAATGACTTTTCCTAACTTAACCTCAAAACACTCAAAAGTTGCTCAAAAAGCGTAGTCTGAAGTGTCAATGGTTTAAAAAAAAATAACCACGAAGGGGATGGCTTCTAACCTAACCTGTCCGAGTCGGGGTAGGGCAAGGCGGTTTTGGATATTTTTCGGATATTCACAACACTTGCACTTCACTACACTCTTCAGACACAGAAGCATAGGGCTTCGGAGACGCCATGGTAGTCAAACGTAAGGCTTAAAGGAGTACGTAAAACGATCTCAACTGCAAGTGCAACAAACGATGACTGACACTGACAGCAACACAAAAAAACGCGGTAAACAAGAGGCAACTTTGCGTTCCGTTCCAAGTGTAAACAAAAATTCGTTATTTTTTGTGTAAAAAAGTCTAAGATGTAATTGCATAATATTATTAAAAAAAATGACATTTGGTCAAATAAAATACACCTTTACTGTAAACGGAACGTGAAATGACAAATTGACGTCTACCATCGTAATTTATCTAACCTAAAAATTGAATTTCGTATGGAAACTTTGAATAACTATATCTCGTAAACCGTGAATTTTCGCATTAAAAAAAACTGTGTGCTTGCTTTTTATTTGTGAGTATTATCTACAAACAACATAAGGAACTTTCAAATCCCAGTCCAGTAATGGAAAGTTTAGCCGATTCCCGGGTTGGGAAAAGTGTTTATTGGGTTTTTCCATTAGGAATTTCTTAGTAACCTGAAGTTAGGAAGTTGCCAATTGGCGATGGTTGGCGAAGATGCAACACGTGAAGCCACTGGAAATTATAAAGTAAATTACTTCATAACCACCAAAAACCGTGATCCACGATTTTGATCACGGGTATCAAATTGCCATAAGTGCGTAACTGCCAAACAATACAACCCCTGAAAACAAACAATTACCAACACAGCCGTTTCCGAATCATCAAAAAACAAAAGACAGCGCGGAACAAAAACTTGTTCCGTATCATTGTGTTGAGGTTCTGTGTTGCAAGTGGATAATTATGCAGCTGAGGAGACGAATGTGCAGTTGTCGGATAAAATGTCGGACTATTTTGGTTTTGTTGGTAACAAAGGCTTTTGTGGAAAGTATCTGTCAGATGGTAGGTATGGTATGGTAGGGAGGACGACTTCAGGCTACGTGGACCGACGATATTCGCAGGATGACAAGGAAGGAACATGGATGGGTTTTAGTCAGTAAGAATTTGACACTACTTTCCGCTCCACCCAGAGCGGGAGGTGTCATGATTTCCCACCCTCAAAAAAAAGGGTGGCTGCTAGCAGTTGGGTGACAATCAGAGAGTCCTATGTCCAGCAGTGAACTGCTGTAGGTTGATAATGATAAACTTCATGAGTAATAAAAATAAGCTATAAGATTAAAACATAATTTTTAACTTCAGGCCGCACATCCCGTTAACAAATGGTGAGCGGGATTGCCCGAAAGGGTTACCAATACCCCGGAACATAAAGAGCTTAGGAAGGAACATGGATGGGTTTTAGTCAGTAAGAGTCTGACACTCCCTTCCGCTTCAATCAGAGCAGGAGGATTCATTTGATTCCCACCCTCAAAAAAAAGGGCGATTTCTCTCAATGAAATTGGTAATTATTGGCGATATAATTACGTTACACATGTAGCAATGAATTACATTTTGACAGTGCAACAACATCCATTGCGTTATTTACTTTGTTGGGCGGATTTTTTTTTCGAACATATGAATTATTAGTAGTAGTACGTAGTAATGGATTAGCGATATCATTCAAACTCATCTAAGTTATGAATGATGATACAGGATCAATTAACTGATAAGCAGTCCTAGTTAAAAAATTAATTAAGTTAAATTACGGAATCTTTCATGGTGCGTGAATTTAAACAACTAGGTCTGTTTTTTATTAGGGTTCCGTACCCAAAGGGTAAAACGGGACTGACCCCGCTGTCCGTCCGTGCGTCTCTGTCCGTCTGTCAACAGGCGTTATCTCATGAACCGTGATAGTTAGACAATTGATATTTTAATAGATGATGTGTTTCTGTTGCCGCTATAACAACAAATACTATAAAGCAGAATAAAATAAATATTTAAGGGGGTTCCCATACAGCAAAAGTATTTTTTTGTTCGTTTTTTATAACCCTTTGTACTAACTTCGATATACCGCCTATTTCTTTATTCAAAAAAGTCTCAGCTGATTTTTTTAACAGTTGAATGGCACACTATATGTCTGGCCGTTTTTTATTCGAGAATAACAGACGGCATTATAATATTCAATTCATATTCTTGGAATTTTATCTGTTGTGTAACCAGACATTTGCTTTTGAAATATTCAATTAAAATAGATTTGTTGGAAAACGAATATCAATTTCTGCGTTTCATTTATTTTATACTAGAATAGAATTTCAAGGAGTAAGATTACCCAATGCTTCATTAAGGCTGCCGCAGACAGGCAAAGTTCATGGAAATTAGTCTAGCAGAAGCACTCACGTTTGGGGAGCATTGATTCTCTTGTTTATTATTTGGCTTTTTGATTTATTTGGGGTCGGCGCAACATAATTATATTTTTAGGCGTTTGATTGAAAGGATCTACGCACCACTATTGGTCGATGATAACGATGCCTGCCCGCATAGTATGGTCGTGGAGTGTATAGTACGTACTTAGATTCCTCTTACCATACTCAAATAAGTCCATTCCTGTTCCTCTTCATCTTTTCGTGTGGTTAGTAACTAACCGGGTGTCAGGATTTTTAAGCAGCCCATGGGCCTTTGACTTAGCTTCACATGCTGTTGAGGAATATCCTTCAGACATCTGGTTTCCTCACGACGTTACCGATTTTTAAGCAAGTGATAATACAATACACACATGAATCCGTAAAATCAGAGGTGCGTAGTGCACTCCTGTGCTATTCCCAATACATATACTATAATAATAATATGTAAAAACCGCACTATAATAAAAATCGTGTTAAAGAACAAACAATGAAACTTCCACACCGACAAGAACTTCCCGCCGCTAGGTGGCGCTGATTTCCCTTTATTCTGAATTCAAGCGTTTGTCTTCCGGTAGCGGGGCGCTACCCAATATCCGGTGTGTGAGTGAGACAGCGATATTTATTGTAATATTACATTCTGTGATGGATGTTTGGCTCGACTATTGAATATGAATTGTATCTTTGTTGAAGAATGGATACAGATGTTCCGAGAATTGAGTTCTTTTGACTGGATACAATACTTTATTATTGATACTTGGAACAGTCGATAAAATAAGGTTAATATTATCCAAAGTTTCAAAAGATAATTCATAGATAGGGCGTTGTACTACTGACGCTGGTGTCACCCTAATAAAGAACATTTTTAGCGCCTGGGAAGAAGCACAAGATGCCATTGGAATCTTTTGCGATCTCTCTAAGGCGTTCGATTGCGTAGAACATGAGACGCTTCTGCTGAAACTAGAGCACTATGGAATTAGAAATACAGCCCTTGATTTACTTAGATCATACCTGAAAGATAGAAAGGTTAAAGTTCAAGTAAATGGTGTGAACTCGCTGGGGTCGGAAATGACAATGGGCGTTCCTCAAGGTTCGATATTGGGTCCATTCCTCTTTTTAGTTTACATTAACGATTTACCCCAATTACTTCAAAATCAACCGAAGATGGTGTTATTTGCAGATGACACATCATTAATCTTTAAAATTGATAGACGCTCTCAAAATCTTGACGACGTGAATAACTCTATTCTTCAGGTCCAAGATTGGTTTACGGTAAATAATTTGGTACTTAATGAAAAAAAAACCAAATGCATTAGATTTACATTACCTAATGTTAAAAGTAGCGATTGTGACATCATATTGAACGGAGAGAAGCTGGAATGTATTAAGCAGACGGTTTTCCTGGGAATCACGCTAGACGACAAGTTGCAATGGGGTCCCCACATAACAACTCTTGCGGGACGGCTTAGTTCGGCCGCTTATGCTGTTAGAAAGATAAGGCAGATGACAGACGTAGAAACCGCGCGTTTGGTCTATTTTAGTTACTTCCACAGCATTATGTCGTATGGCATTTTACTGTGGGGTCGGGCTGCTGACATTGAATCCATTTTTATTTTGCAAAAGCGAGCGATCAGAGCCATTTACAATCTTCGTCGTCGCGAATCGCTTAGGGAACTATTTAAAAGGATTAATATTATGACGGTTCCTTGCCAATTCATTTATGAAAATATTATGTATGTAAGAAAAAATAGACATCTTTTTAATAAAATAAGTGCTAGGCATAACTTTAATACTAGAAATAAAGATAAAATAGTTCAACCATTTTTCAGATTGTCCAAAGTACATACATCTTTTATGGGGTTCTGTGTTAAATGTTACAACAAAATACCTTGTGACATACTGCAATTAAATGAAAGAAAATTTAAAACTCATATTAAAAGTACACTTTGTAAACAAGCTTATTACAAATTAGAGGATTATATCAAAGATAAGTATGCTTGGAAACATGCTGGTCCTGCTCCACAGGACAATCTAGTGTCTAGACAAAATCAAACTGGTTGCTAAGTAAATTAGGTAATAATTTATAATTTGTACCATATTATTTTATTATATTGGAATAACATCTCACACATTGATTAATTTATTATTGTTAACTTTTAGAAGGATTGTAAATATGTGAGCACCATGTACTTATGACATAATTAAGTTTATTTTCCACTGCTACATGCGTTTTTCTTTTCACCTTTTTGGTGTATTGTTTTTATTCTGGGTGCATCGTCTTCACATATTATAATACATGTATACAAAACATTGTGAAACATTTTGAAAGAGTAACGGTGGAGTTTCTTGCCCATTCTTCTCCACACGAAACTACCTATTGGAAGGGGCGACTAGAATCAATTCTATTTCTTGTTAATTTTTGACGTTCAAAAGTGCCTTTCTTGTGCCTATTTGAAATAAATGTTTTGACTTTGACTTTGACTTTGACATACAAAGTTCTGCACGTATCTAATATTATGTATTCCTTTCGAACCGAATCACATGTACCACAACTTTGTCGCAAACCAAACATGAAAATAATCCAATCTATCAATCTGCCTAGCCTTTTCCCAACTATGTTGGGGTCGGCTTCCAAACTAACCAGATGCAGCAAATACCTATATTTTACTCGGAGTGACTGCTTAGCTGACCTCTACAACCCAGTCAGTCTTCTTTGTGTGGTTAGTGACATCCTGGTGTCAGAGTTTTTATGTTGCCAATGCGCCTCTAACTTAGCTTCAGTCAGTAACTGAGTAATACGAAAACCGTTGGTAAGACTGGCTGTCAGACTTTCGGGCTTCTGACTACTCGTTATGACTGTCAAAGATCAACGGCTTAACGTGCTTTCACATGGGAATCAACAATTACGTAAATAGGGTAAATCATTAATACACACAAAGTTAGTTTTTAAAAGTTATTCCCTTTAACGTACTTAACTCTAAAGAAATTCTAAGAACATAATCTATGCTGTTTACATGAAATAAGGTCGAAGCAGATATATTTTCTCGTTGCAAACTCTTTGACTAACTTTGTATGATTTTCTCAGACTTCCATTTGCTTTCCATTCGATATTATACCTTCAAAGGAAAAGCAATAAATCTCCGAAGAATATTCTTTACTCGCTCGCGGCTTCGTTCCCGTGAAATTTCGTTACCCGATCTACCGCGTCGCATCGCATCGCCTGCCTGCGCTGCTACTTCATTTTCGGTTATTGTTCTTTACTTTTTTATTTATGCTTAGCTCCTTAAGGTTTTAGCGTGTTTTGAATAGCTTTGTTCAAGAATTGGGCTAAAATTCTTTGAAATCCGAGCGGTAGTTCCAGCGATAAGCGCGTTAAATCAGAAAACACAATCATACAAACAAATTCTACAGTTTTATGATCTATTAATATTTATAGATTTAGAAAACCTCGTTGCTTGTATTTTTGTTTGACAAGTTTTATGATTGCCAATCGGTAATCGGTATTGGTAAGCAATACCGAGCTTATGGTCTGTGGTTCAATAGAAATTGTAAGTTATTTTATTACAGAATTATTTGTGGCGGGCTTATTTTTTTTAAGGAGTGGGAAATCATCAAATGACTTCTCCCGCTCTGGATAGAGCGGAAGGTTGTGAAGTGTTAGACTCTTACTGACTAAAAGTAAAACTTTAAGCAGTGATAGCCTAGTAGAGTGACCGTCGGCCTGCCAAGTCATAGGTCTCGAGTTCGAGCACAAAGCACGCACCTCTGATTTTTCGGATTCATGTGCTTATTTTTAAACAAGTGATAATTATACAATTATCACTTGTTTAAAAATCGGTGAACGAAAACATCGTGAGGAAACCCGAATGCTTGAGAGATATTTCTCAACAGTATGTGAAGCTAGGTCAGAGGCCCATGGGCAGGAAAAACAACTCTGACAAAAGGTTAGTCACTAACCACACGAAAAAAAAAACTGACTAAAACCCATCCATGTTCCTTCCCTAACCTTTTGAATTCTGGGGCAGTGGAAACCCTTTCGAACAGTCACGCGGACCATTTGTTAGCGGTATGTTCCGCCTGGAGTTAAACATTATATTAGTTTTACTCTTACAGTTTATTTATATTACTCATGAAGACTATCATCATCAGCCTATAGCAGTCCACTGCTGGACATAGGCCTCTCCAGTTGCCCACTTTTCAACTAGATTCTCGGCTACTCTCATGCAGCTGCTACCAGCCACTCTGCATAGATCGTCGCTCCACCTAGCCCGAGGTCGTCCTACATTACATTTGCCGATTCGCGGTCTCCACTAAAGAACACGTCTACTCCAACGGTCAACTGTTCCACGGCTAATATGGCCGGCCCATTGCATCTTTAGCTTGCTAATTCTGATTGAATAGGAACCCTCAAAGATAGGTAAGAAACGAAACGAGCAAAAAGTTTAAAATTCGGACAGTATTTCTTACAGTATTTACGTAATCAAACTTTAAATGCAACCAAGTTTAACTTGGGGTGTAAAAATAGTGTTAGTTATTTTACTGCTTCATTGGTCTACTGGTTGAGTATGAGGTCCTGGGTTCGATTCCCAGGCCCGGCGAAGTGTTATTGGGTTTTTCCATTAGGAATTTGTTAATGGCAGCCCGGTTGATGGCAATAGGATGGCCCCCTATTACATGGGACTTAAACATAATTGGCAAAAAGTTGTTTCAGCCAGTTACAGCTTTTAGTATGTATGTATGTATTGCATGTAACCAATAAATTGCGATGCTTAGTAAAACTAGAGCAAGCCATAATGACGCACTCTTGTGTTGCACATCCCACATCTTAAGATACGCTCTGAAACGTGGTGTAAATATAAACGTCACTTTGAGTTAGTTTAATCTTTCAGTATATGCCGTAAATAAGTGTTAATGCCGTAAATAGATGTTTTCTTGGAAAATTAGTACCGGAGTTGAAACTTTCTGTGTAGCAAAGATAAGTAAATACATAGTAACTGAAGTAGTGATGAAACTAGTCATATTATGTATTTTTAGAGGCTGTACCTGAGATGGTTAGTAGCACGCGAGTCTGTTGTGAGTTGATAGGGATGATGTCAGGGTAATAAAAGAAATTATATTATAAGTCCGACAGTCAGATAATAAAAAATGACACGTATTTTTTGCTTTATCATATTAATAAAAAATGACTTAGATAAAACGCGTTAAAGTGGTGGTAAGTGGGGACGTGCTACGTCACAACTCTATATACAATCTACATAAGAGTGACGAATGCCACATTTTAACACAAATGTATCATTTTAAATACGGGAAAAAAAATACATATCCCAATTTTTTTAATAATCTATCTGACGGTGATGAAGAACTAAAAAATAAATTTTAGTCATCATTCCTATTTTCCATTATAAAAAAAAATGCTATCAATCGCTTAAATACCAGCCGTACCCAAAGAAATCACCCATGATAGCACATCCGATTGGCTAACGAAATTCTCGAAAGTTCCTTCCCGTTCACCGTTCAAGCATCACTAGACGAATTCATTTCACTCGAAAATCGCATTTTGTTCGAGCCATTCGTTTCGGCCGATTGTCTGTGAAAATAAAGAACTCCCCGACGTCTTTTTATAAAGTTATGGAAGTCTTTTGTGTAACTTTTTTTGGGAGATAATTGTCTAGTTTTACGAAGAATATCTTGTTAACTGGTTCTAGAGAATTTTGTACCTTTTTTATTATTCTGTATCAATGCTTACTGATAATCCACCATCCACTGAGCCGGAGGGGTGGATTACGGCCCACTTCCTCTCGAAGGCCTGTGTGGCTATGAAAACTACTGAAAATTTGTTAAATTAAATAATATTTATTTCTACAACTAAATCTTGCTGGGGAGTTTGTTGCGCTACTTTTTCTTCCCAGTTAAAGCACTAGGTTAGTGTAAAGGGTGTTTAAAGGGACTGTCTTATGTAATTTTGACGTTTCAAAGTGCTAATTTTCAAAATAGTTTTATTAAATGACTTTTAATATTGATACTAATGTTTTGCTTAATTTTTCTTATCTAGATGGTGCTCTCGCTAACTTATTACAATAGTATTTTTTTCAATCCTATTAAGCTTGTTTTTTTTTCCGCCTGGTTAGTGACTAATCTGGAGTCAGAGTTTTTATGCTGCCCATGGGCCTCTGACTTTGCTTCACATACTGTTGAGAACTTCACTGAACTAAAATATCTCTCAGGCATGCCGGTTTCCTCACAATGTTTTCCTTCACCGATTTTTAAGCAAGTGATAATTATACAGTACGTACATGAACCGGAAAAATCAGAGGTGCGTGGCTTCGATGGCTTGGGTTCGAACTCAAGACCTATGACTTAGCAGTCCGACGGTCACACCACTAGGCTATCAATCAAATTCTATGGAGCTAAAAATTACATACATACATTACATACATCACGCCTTGCTCCCCGAAGGTTAGGGAGAGGTGTACCAATAGTACGTACACATTTGACTATCAGAAACGGTCAAAAATAAAATATGATATCACATAGAAAAAAGACCGCTCGTCTTAAAAACTTCCATCACCGTACAGAATTAAATTTTACAATTATATCTTCGCATAATATTTACTTATTAGCATTTTCATGTATTCCATTTCCATTCATACAAATCACGTACAAATTCCGTTTTTTTGACCTTTCATAAAAAGTAACGTTATTGACTACCCTTTCAAATACCCATTTAGCCAGTTATATGAAAGTCCTATGTGATAGGGGGCGAGCCTAATGCCATCTCAAATCTAGACTACTAACGCAATAACACTTTGCCCGAACGGGGAATCGAACGCAGGATCTCTTGTTAACAGTAGCTCTTGCGACCAATTACACGACATATTAAAAATCAAAAGTCATTTATTCAAACTAGGATGAGATTGAGGATGTTACTTTGGTTACCTATTAATTTCCTTGACTGTATATAATTAGACGACGTTTTTATTTATATTTTCTGAGGTTGGAAAATCTTCAAGTAATCCCGCTCTGTGTGGAGCGGAAGGGAGTGTCAGACTCTTACTGACTAAAACCCATCCATGTTCCTTCCTAAGCCCTTTATGTTCCGGGTTAGCGGTAACCCTTTCGGACAATCCTGTTATATTATTAGACTACTACAATTATAAAACTGTCATCATTCATTCACAGTACAACAACAAACCCTATACCCATCAGTCCACGGTACAAATTCACTTAATCAAAACTATCAACATTCCCGCAGATGACGGCCTAAGTGTTACTAGCATCGTGTATACAAGGTAAATACAAATCAGCTTAGCTCAGCTCAGCTCAGCTTATGTCCAGCATACGGTGCTAAGCGCATTGAGTCGACTGTAATTCATGGACATAGCTTTGCGTTTGGAGTTAAATCACTGGGACCGCCGTTAATATAACACATGTAACTAGGATGAGACTGGCATATAGAAATGAGTGAGAAAGATACACAACCGAACACCGGCTATACAAAGCCGAAGTTTTACGAAAACTCGTCATATTATTTCTCACCGTCTTCCAATAAGGAGGAGGTTTTATGTTCGTGTGAATGAATTTTCTTTTTTTTTTTGTAGGTGCGTTCATCGATATTTTCCGCATTGTGGACCGACTTCCAAATTCCCGATGGAGTAATGGTAAGTGGTGGTGGCACCAATAATATGTTTCCAAGCATTCTTGTCTCTTGTCTCTTCTTGTTCTTCTTGTGTCTTGTCTTTTCTTGTGTCTTCTTCTCTTTTCTTCTTGTGGCAACAAGACGCAACCCCCGTCTGGTCGGAGGATCCTCCCTTTTCTTTGGAGGATGAGTAAACTGTACATCTTGTTCCTACCTTAACTAACTACCTACCTTGTAACTACCTACCTTGTAACTACCGAAAAACCTCTCCTTCAAACACAATACCACTCCAATTAATCGGTCTGCCTTTTCCCAACTGTGTTGGGGTCGGCTTCCAGTCTAACCGGAAGCAGCTGAATACCAGTATTTTACACGGAGCGACTGCCTATCTTACCTCCACACCCCAGTAACTGGGTAATACGATACCCCTTGGTAAGACTGGCTGTCAGATTTTTCGGGCTTCTGACGACCCGTAACGACTGTCAAAGATGCACAAATGACAGCCGGGACCAACGGCTTAACGTGCTTTCCGAGGCACGGAGGAGTCTCGGTATGTAACGATGGTCACCCATCCGAGCGTAGCTTTACCTGATGGATCGACCTGCGCGGCTGTTATTACTTAGCCACGAGCTCACACAATAGCACTCCATATTATTAATTTCATCAGTAAACCAAACAAAATTAAAACTCCTCGAAATTCCCCTTGGAGACTGAAAGCAGGTGAAGTTGAGTTTGTTCACAATTAGTGTTAGTAGAAGTTTAACGAAATAACTTCACGAAGAGGACCGGTAATTGAATCAATGGTCGCTCGGAGAAATAACTGGAGCTAAGTTAGGTGTTTGGTTGCGATGTCTTAGGTATTTATTTTGAATTTTATTGAGGCAGAAATTTTGAGAAAGCGGGAGCCATCTTACTAATATTATAAAACTAGCTGACCCGACAAACGTTGTCCTGTCTTAACTATGATACCTACCCTACCTAACTTCCCTACCTACCCTACCTACCCTAGCTACCCTACCTACCCTACCTACCCTACCTACCCTACCTACCCTACCTACCCTACCTACCCTACCTACCCTACCTACCCTACCTACCCTACCTACCCTACCTACCCTACCTACCCTACCTACCCTACCTACCCTACCTACCCTACCTACCCTACCTACCCTACCTACCCTACCTACCCTACCTACCCTACCTACCCTACCTACCCTACCTACCCTACCTACCCTACCTACCCTACCTACCCTACCTACCCTACCTACCCTACCTACCCTACCTACCCTACCTACCCTACCTACCCTACCTACCCTACCTACCCTACCTACCCTACCTACCCTACCTACCCTACCTACCCTACCTACCCTACCTACCCTACCTACCCTACCTACCCTACCTACCCTACCTACCCTACCTACCCTACCTACCCTACCTACCCTACCACAAATTTTCAGTCAAATCGGTTCAGCCGTTTCTGAGTTATAGATAGTGTAACTAACACGACTTTCTTTTATATATATGTACATATACAGGGTGGAATTTTGTAATGCCCCCTGGAGGGAAAGTACTCTTAATACTGTAGATAGAAAATTTTACTCAAAGGAAACATTCCTTTATTTTTGAATAGAAAGAAAACTGCATTCAAAGATTTCCAAAAAATCGCTTGCCACACCCGGGAATCTAACTGACTAAAATCTGCAAAAAGTACACACTGTACTTTTATTGCCGCGATCGTTAGTATCAATTATAAGGATGAAATCTCTCGAACAAACTTGATAAATTAAATGATAGGAAAACCATGAAATCTTTAATTATTTACAAAAAATTGTAAACTAATTCATTAGTTGCTCGAAATGGGCTCCATTTTCTTGGATACACAAATGTATTCTTCTAACAAATTCTTTTCTTGTAACCTTTAATAACGTGTTGTGGTGAATATTATAAATCGTATTCTGAACTTCAACTCTCAACTCGTTTACATTCGCATAAGATTGAATGGAAATTTGGTTTTTAAAATATCCCCATAAAAAAAATCTAAAGGGGTGAGAACTGGTGATCTCGTAGGCCATCTGATTGTGCCGTTTGTACCAATCCAGGTATTAAAGGTATTTATTTAGAAGAACACATTTGTGTATCCAAGAAAATGGAGCCCATTTCGAGCAACTAATTAATTAGTTTACAATGTTTTGTAAATAATTAAAGATTTCATAGTTTTCCTATCATTTAATTTATCAAGTTTGTTCGAGAGATTTCATCCTTATATTGATACTAACAATCGCGGCAATAAAAGTACAGTGTGTACTTTTTGCAGATTTTAGTCAGTTCGATTCCCGGGTGTGGCAAGCGATTTTTTGGAAATCTTTGAATGCAGTTTTCTTTCTATTTAAAAATAAAGGAATGTTTCCTTTGAGTAAAATTTTCTATCTACAGTATTAAGAGTACTTTCCATCCAGGGGGCATTACAAAATTCCACCCTGTATAGATGTGAAAGTTTGTGAGCATGTATGGATGTTTGTCAGTCTTTAACGCAAAAACTACTGAACGTATCTGGATGAAATTTGGCACAAAGATAGTTCATGACTTGAAACTGTTTATCCCCCTACTACGTTCCTGTGGGATAATTTCAGATATCTACGCGGGCGAAGCCGCTGGCAGAAAGTAGTTAAAATATGGCCATTGAAATTGGCTGTGATTAAAACTAAAGTACTACATTAAAGTTGTAAGGGAGGCGACTTCACTCAACATATTTAAAAAGAATTTATTCACTTTTATTTACAACGACGCGACGACACAACATATTACTTGTGTTTGTGTTTATTTTTGTTTAAACCAGCAACATCTTTTAACTTGTGCCACCACCTTATCTTAGGAATGCAGCGAACTCGCTTCCAATTTTGTTGACAATTATAATGTTTTTACTTTTTGTTTTTTCTTCTACCCGCACTGTTAAAATATAATTAGTAATAAGATTTAATGTTCTCATGTAAGTGACGATTGTCTTAATGAGAATAAAGTTCTATAAACCGAAACTTAAAATTTTATGATACTTTCCTCGCGATATTGTCTGCGTGAAAGTCGAGAACATGTTATTTAGACAAATAACTTTTTAAAATAATTCGGTTCTGTCCCAATTTAACAAAAATATTATTCACTTGATTGATTGCCTCGTTGAACTAGTGGTCGCAAGCGCGATTGCTGAGCATGAGGTCCTGGGTTCAATTCTCAGGTCGGGCAATATTACTCAGTAGCAGCAAGGAGTGTGGATTTGTGCCGGGTTGATGGCAATAGGCTCGCCCCCTATTAAATGGGACTTAAATCTATCTGGAGAAATGTGGATGTACCTACTATGGTAACACGTCGCCAGCCTTTCGGGAAAACAAGGTGTGATGGTATGTTTATTATTATTATTCTTACATAATTTGTGAAAATGTGAACTATAATATTGTTGGAAATTAGAAATTTTATTTATAGTCAATATCTAGGCAAACTGCATTCAGAGCGATCAGAAATTCTTCTCGTGGAATATTGAATCTAATTATTGTCAGGCTTCAGTGCAATTTCGGTATAAAGAAATTATGAAGGTACAGTCAGCATTAAAACTTATATACACGGACTAAGGTAATTTAAAATTTAAATTAATTTAAAATCTTTGTTCCATGATATTGAATCAATTTGTGGTTACAATTATGTACCGTATCAAGTAATATGTAGTAGCACGTGCCTATGTAACAGGCCTACCGGTCGATACGTCATCAGGTTAAGCTACAGTTGCTGGGGTTGGTCCACGGATGGGTGACCATCTTTACATACCGAGACTCCTCCGTACTTCGGAAAGCACGTTAAGCCGTTGATCTCGGCTGTCATTTGTCATCTTTGCCACAAGCCCGAAAGTCTGACAGCCAGTCTTACCAAGAGGTACCGTATTACCCAGCTACTGGGTTGTGGTCTTCAGATAGGCAGCCGCTCCATGTAAAATATTGGTATTCAGCTACATCCAGTTAGACTGAAAACCGAACTCAAAGCACTTTTCATATACGGCTGGTAATGAGAAATTAGCGCGTTCAAACAAACAAACAAAAAAACAAATGAGCTCTTGAGCTTTATTATTATTAGTATCTATAGATTTGAGAGGCTGGCTGTACCTATCAATACCTTTGCATACTATCAATGCTCGTCCATTATCTAAATTAATATTCCAATCACGTTCTTTAATGAAAAATAAATGATTTTTAATTCAATTCTTTTACAACGGAATAAATAATGTTTTAATTTCAAGAAAAGTCTAGAATTTAATATCAGGCGTTCATTTTCCTTGGCGCTTCTTGGAGTTGAAATTTTTAAAGTTTCTTAACGTTTCTTTAAGTTATATTTTAATTGTACCCCGCGTTCAGCAGTCGTCTTTTTGTTAATGACAATAGACGAATGCTGTATACGGGGTTTCATTCCCAGGTTAGGTAAAGTGGTATCTCTTAGCGGCTATGGCTTGTTTTAATATAATTTTTAAATTGTTTTTACATATTTATAAGGTATCATGTGATTGCGTGTCGAATACGTCCCCCCAATGGAACGACGACAGAGGGTCGAACGAGAATACACCGTAAATGTATTTAGTTTTAAGACTTTATTGATATTTATGGGTGATAGTATCAGCTTGATCCTCTAAACTTAATAGTTATACATATTATATATTATACATATTATTTCTGTATACATTATTATGAATATTTAGCTTTTAAATGTAAATATGATTATAATATTTCTTGTAACTACTGAAATAAATAAATAATAAGTTTAATAGTTTGTATATTCGATTCCAATTCGTTTGAATTAACATCACGATTATCTCGCACGTTCGTGCTAGGGTCTGTGTATCTTCAAACAAGCCGGCTGCAGCCACTGTTTGACACAGTTCAACATCAATGCTTTCTATCTAATTGCACACTGTTGCAGTGAGCTTTGCGTCCGGTCCAGCCTGTGTGCTGTGTTCTTTACAAAAGCGTGTTGGACTTGAATCTTTCGAAAATTGAGCGTGAATGGACATGGCTTGTTTGTTGCGAAGTGACTTTTTGTTTTCTTTTGAATTTATTGTTTAAGTCGTAGCCAGAGCTACTACTACATCATTTTATTCTTATGAAACATTCCAATTTATCATAATCTTGTATGTATCTTGTATCTGCGGGATATTGTTACTATTAATATAACCGGGATGCAAGATAATAATTATGCTATATTTATTTATTAGAACTTTTTGTATACAATGAAGGAACAGAGCCGGACTTAATTGCTTAGGCATTCTCTACCAGTCCAAAACATTGAGAATTATTAATAAAATAGGTTAACACCTTTTTTTTTTTTTTAAGGCTGGGAAATCTTCCAATGACTGCTCCCGCTCTGGGTGGAGCGGAAGGGAGTGTCAGACTCTTACTGACTAAAACCCATCCATGTTCCTTCCGTAGCCCTTTATGTTCCGGGGTAGCGGTAACCCTTTCGGACAATCCCGCTTACCCGGCAGGCTTGGCCCTGAGGGGCCCCTTCATATGCTGACATCTCTTTGAGGCGCGCGTGGAACATATACGCGCCGTACGGCACGGGTCTGGTGCTGATCGGACGGTGAGTCACCCATTACTCACCGTCCGCAGGCCCGCGCCTACGGTGGCCGGGAGTGGTCACGTGGCTCCCGACGCCCGGGGCGTCTCCTGCGGCGGCTGGGACGGGAGGACCTTTCTCTCTCCCATCCCGCCACCTCCTTCGCGAGCATAACTTTTTCGCAGAAGGAGGTGACTGCCTCCCACTCCCTCTCGCCCCGGACCATGGCTTGCACCAGGGCCGGGCGCGAGAGGTCGCCGCCGCCGATCGCCTCTACGAGGACACGGCGGTGCTCCGCCCATGCGGGGCAGGTTTGCACCGTGTGCTCTACCGTGACCTCTGGGCGATCCTCGCAGTGGTGACACCCGGGCGTTTCCTCCCGCCTGATGATGTGCAGGAACCTCCCGAAACATCCATGTCCGGTGAGGACCTGCGTCAGGCGGTAGGTGAGGGCGCCGTGACGCCTCTCTAGCCACTCCTCAAAGAGGGGCCTTACCGCCACTATCGTGGCGTGCCCTAGGTTAAACTCAAACTCAAACTCAAACTCAAAGTATTTATTTCAAATAAACCAATTACAGGCACTTTTGAATTGTCAAGGTGTCGGTCAGTCAGAGAGATGAAGCTAGTTGCCCATTCCAAAGCAGTAGGTACCTATGGAGAAGAACGGGCAAGAAACTCCATGGACACTCTTTTAAACAATATATGGTTACAAAAAATTGGTTACATAGTTCATATTAATATTATACATGTGAGAACGATGCAGAACGTTAAAAGCATCCGATATAAAATATGTAAAAACTATCCAAAAAATAAATTAAAACAAGCCTTAGCCGCTAAGAGATGACCAGTCCCTACTGACAGCGCCCGTTCACGAACATGACGCACATATTAGCACCATTCAGCTCAACCATTTTGAAGGGAGCTAAATGATCCAACACACACGCCACCATCAGCGAGACATTAAAGTGAGCATGGCATACTCTCAGCCGCCAGGGCACATTCAAGTCAATGTATACGTACCCAACAAATGGTCGCTTTATAGTAGGTACATAGTACTCACATATGTGCTAAACAATTATACAATATTAAGAGATTGAATTTATACAATGCAAAGATAGTTTTTTTTGTTGTTGATCTTCCGCAGCTCCAACAGTTTTTAGTAATCTAATCAATTAGTTTATGCGCCCTTGTGGAGCTAGACTAGCATTGACCCAAGCATTTTTATCAGCTATGTAATCTCCCAATTTATAATACGCTTGGCTGCATAGTGTGCGTTTTATACAAGTTTTAAATTTTGTTTCATTAAGTTCAAGAATGTGGGGAGGTATTTTATTGTAACATTTTAAACAGTACCCCATGAAAGATGAATCTACTTTAGCCAGCCTGAAACCTGGTTGAACTAATTGGTCCCTATTTCTAGTGAAATAATTGTGTCTTTCACCTCTTTTACTAAAAAGATGCAGATTTTTCCTTGCGTACATGATGTTTTCATAGATATATTGACAAGGTACAGTCATGATGTTAATAACCTTAAACCGTTCTCTTAGAGAATCGCGCCTACGGAGATTATATATGGCTCTGATAGCTCTTTTCTGCAGAATAAAAATTGAGTCGATGTCTGCAGCTCGGCCCCAAAGTAAAATACCGTAAGACATGATACTATGAAAATAACTAAAATAGACTAGCCTCGCGGTATCTACATCAGTATACTGACGGATCTTTCTGACAGCATATGCTGCAGAACTTAGCCGTCCTGCAAGAGATGTTAAATGAGGACCCCATTGTAGCCTTGAGTCGAGCGTGATCCCTAGGAAAACAGTTTTATCGACAAAATCTAGTTTCTCTTGATTCAATACTATCTCACAATCACTACTTTTAACATTTGGTAAAGAAAATCTTATGCACTTAGTTTTTTTCCCATTTAATACTAAATTATTTGCAGTGAACCAATTTTGGACCTGCAGTAGGGCGTTATTTACGTCGTCAAAATTTTTTGCACGTCTATCTATCTTAAAAATTAAAGAAGTGTCATCAGCAAATAACACCATTTGTGGTTGATTTTTTAATAAATGGAGAAGATCATTTATGTATACTAAAAAGAGGAAAGGACCCAATATAGAACCTTGTGGCACACCCATTTTTACTTTTAATCCGAGTGAATTTACACCTTTTATTTGAACTTGCTGTTGTCTGTCATTTAAATAAGATTTTATCAAACTAAGCGCAAGTTTCCCAAGTCCGTAATGCTCTAGCTTCAACAGCAAGGTTTCGTGATCAACGCAATCAAATGCCTTGGAGAGGTCACAAAAGATTCCTATGGCGTCTTGAGCCTCTTCCCACGCATTGAAAATGTGTTTTAATAAGGTCACACCGGCGTCAGTTGTACAACGTCCTTTGGTGAAACCATACTGTTGATCGTTAAGTATTTTATTCGTGTTAAAATGATTAAGCATTTGATTAAGCATTATCTTTTCAAAGATCTTGCTGAAAACCGGCAGCACAGATACGGGTCTATAATTATTGGTGTCTTTACTGTCCCCGGATTTGAAAAGTGGTATTACCTTGCTGTATTTCATTAAATCCGGGAAGATGCCTTGATCCATACATAAATTAAATATGAAGGCTAAGTAAGGTGCTATCGTCTCAATGATCGAGGTGCAGACTTTACTGGACATTCCCCAAAGATCTTCGGTTAATTTGATTTTAATTTGTTTAAAAGTTTTAATCACTATTATGGGGTTAATATGCTTAAAGTTGAATTCAATCAGGCAGGGTGAAACGTTTGCCTTTACTAAATCAAAAGAGAGGGAAGGCGAGGAATTTAGAGTTTCAGTAGTTTTTAGGGGAATACTGGTAAAGAAATTTACAAATTCTTGAGCTACTTGTTTGCTATCACAAATGGAACCACATGACGTCTACAGTACGTAATCTGAACTATGTCTTTTGCTCCTGTTCGTTTCGTTGTTGATAATTTTCCAAACCGTCTTTATTTTATTTTCAGCTGATTTAACCTTGTTGCTAATGTATTTGGATTTAGCTGCTTTACAAGTTTTCTTAAAAATTCTCGAGTAGTTAGCAACATACTTATTAAAAGATTCTGTGTTAATAAAAGGCTTAAGGCCATAAAGCTCGAAAAGTCTTTCCCTACTTTTCCTGAGTCCTTTAGTGGCCCAGTCACTAAAGTTAACACCTTATAATGTCGATTTATGTACGAGACTAGCGCCATCTATTGGCCACTGTGTGAATTAAAAACACCTAGTACTGCTTTAAAATTAATTACTATTACTAGGGACTTGCAAACCCAAGTCCCGGGTACGCATAGACAAATAAATATATCTACGCTACCGGATTAGTACCACTTAGAGTGTGTGTTTGGGTGTTTTCGACGATGCAGCGAAATATTTGCGGTCCGGCGGCGCTGCAGCGTAATGATGTCATGGCGCTGCAACATCCGTGTGACCGAGTGCAGCGTCGCAACGCATCGTGTGCATAGCCTCCAGATACGAGTTCGAAAATACCTACGACGGCCTTGTACAATATGAAAGCATCTTAGAAATAGGGCGTATGGACGGAAAAAATATCATAAAAGAATCATCGAAACAGCAAATCGGATTTGTAATCATATTTTTACGCAAATATCGAAAGCTTTCTTCACAAAATAAACATGTCGCGTATGTAAACGCGAAATCTATTTTAGCTACGCCAATACAATATGACTGAATCAATATCAGGGTGCTGCCGTACTACCATACCGATATGGTTTGGTATTTGACGATGTGTCGGAAATTATTTATTGGCGTGTATTTAATTGAACCTCCACTGATTCCCTGCCTAGCCTTTTCCCAACTATGTTGGGGTCAGCTTCCAGTCTAAACGGGTGCCAAGACCAGAACCAGAACCAGTATTTTAGCAACTGCTTGTCTGAACTTCACAACCCAGTAGCTGGGCAATAAAATACCCCTTGGTTGGTAAGACAAGCTGTCAGATTTTCCCATTTTGCGCTCCTTAAATTATTATTGAACACCTTAATGCGCTTCTTTTTGTGATTTTCAAATAGTTTATCCTACAATTTTTGGGGTACTTCTTCTTCTTCTTAACACGTTGAACGCCAACGCGGTCACCGTGTGTCCGACAAACAATAGTTTTTCTATTGTGTCTGCTGCGTGGCAGTCAATGACTTAATCTCGTCGGCAAGATTGTATGGCCCAAAACTTCGCCACTGCCACGGCGTAGTCGGTGGCAGCGCAGAGATCATGCTGCATGTATTGGGGCCAAACTTACTAAATAGCCAAGTAATGGCAACCAACTTGGACCTAAGATGCATTTGGTCATGGTTCTTAACAATTTTTTTTGGTTCCGTTGTTGAAAGTCCGCTGCGCCCATGGGGCAGAGGGGTTTGTCAGACTTTTACTGCGTCTGTCTGTGTTCCAACGACCTACAACGAGCCCACCACTAATCGGGCTCTCTATTATCTACAACGTGGGGCTACAATGGTAACATAAATTTACTTATCAACGTTTATATGACTAAAAAAAATTATCGCAACTTGAATTTTTTTTTTCTAACAATCTTAATAATAAAATGTATTCGCCTTCTTTTTGCAGTTGTTTCATCGTATAGCTTATAAATACATTTTAATTCCATTGATGCGAACACAACATGACACGTGACCCCGACAAATGACCGCTGTACGTCAGTTCTTTAAGTACATGTTGCTCTAAGATTTTAAATAAATCCGTAAATAATAACGTTTAATGGAAATATACCTAATGTCTTTATGAAACAAAAATGTGAAAACGTATTTATGTGTGTTAAATTAATGTCACCACGGTAGCCCCACGTTGTATATAGCGGCGTAATTCCTCGGATAAGCTTTTATACATTGTTGTTACTGCTCTTAGCATTATGCTGAGCGATTTCCGTTTTGCGTGAATGCGATGTTATTCCCCAACTTTTTTTCTCGTGTTTGTGATCAATCTTTGCCACGTTTACCGCAAATGAAAGTAGGTATTTTCTTTCTCTTTCACAAAGAGCTTAATTAGTACCACTTCCTTGGAACAACTGTCTGTCTAGAAGTTCTTTGAATTAATTGCAGTGCTGCGCCATGTTGGATCGAAGTTTAAGCGTAGGTACAGTCATGAACAAAATAAATAAAAAATAAATTAAAAAATCTGAACGATTTCTCGTGTAGCATCGGTTCAGTTGTTGAAATTTTGAGAGCAGTTTTCAGTAGATAATCAGTTGATTTTTTGAAATATGATCCAATTTACAAGTGAACTTACTTACTAAATATCCTAAATTCGTTAACTCATTCACTAGCATAGCTTAAACCGCCTGGATCTTGAAGGGTGCTGCGCACAAAAATTCTTTATAAGATGGAAAATGAGTACTAAGGAGAGATTTTTACAAATTCGTCCCATTTTTGACGCCTTGTTTCCCAAAAGGGTTGGGTACAGATAGGTACACACATTATGTTTCGCCAGTTATGTTTAAAGTCCCTTGTAATAAGGGGCTAGCCTATTGCCATCAACTGGGCCAGGCTCCGAGCTGCTACTGAGGAATTTCAGTTGGGAAAACCTAATAATACGATTCTGATTTATTTATTTTATATTTGGCAGAAAGTTTTTTATAAAGTGCATACATATTACTGTCCATGACTGTACGAATAAAGAACGGGAGAGAATCCGAGTATCTTGTATTGATAATGTCAACAATCGGTATCTTGTTTTGTTCTATTTCCTTATTGTTCCCGTAATTTTTGTTTTATTTTCATTCTAGGATATTTATTTTTATTTTTAACACATGCTGCATGTGTTTGATGTCATCACGTCAACGTCGGCTGTCGCTGAAAATCAGCGCTGGGGCGCCGTCTCGCATAATTTTTCTTCCATAAGAAAACATTTATGCTACCGGCCACAAGCACAACACTACTGCTGACTCTACGAAGGTACCTATACCATTTACCGTTTATTTCTGCTCTCGAGTTCCAAGTTCGGAAGGCTCAGGTAACGGGAAACGATCCGTTATCAGTAGAATTCGAGGAAATAAGCTCCGCATCGTCGTTTCATCGACAATACGGTTTCTGATTCCCGGATTATGTGTTGATTAAGATACGATTGTGTTTTATTTATCCTTTATTTTCGGGATAAGTAGAGGAGCTCATGGCTAAGTAATAACAGCCGCACAGATCCATCCATCAGGTTAAGCTACGCTTGCTGGGGGTGTTGAGTTGGTTGGATGGGTGACCATCTTGAAATATCGAGACTCCTCGGTGCCTCGGAAAGCACGTTAACACGTTGAACGCCAACGCGGTCACCGTGTGTCCGACAAACAATAGTTTTTCTATTGTGTCTGCTGCGTGGCAGTCAATGACTTAAGCCGCTGGTCCCGGCTGTCATTCGTGGATCTTTGAAAGACGTTTCGGGTAGTCAGAAGCCCGAAAGTCTGACAGCTAGTCTTACCAAGGGGTATCGTATTACCCACTTAGTGACTGGGTTGTGGAGGTCAGATAGGCAGCAGTCGCTCCATGTAAAATACTGGTATTCGCCTGCCTCCGGTTAGACAGGATGCCGACCTCAACATACTTTGGAAAAGACTAGGCAGATTGATTGATTTCGGGTTTAGTAGAACCATTATTTGGATAATGTCATACTTGTCTTTAATTATAGCACACACACACCTTATGAACAAGATTTTCTAGATATTAACAACTTATACATACTTAAATTAAATGAGTAGCGAATTAACTATATACAAAAACAAAAAGGACACTTCTAGACGTCAAAGTACACATCCGCATCGCTGTCATCCGGAAACGTGCTCAGAAGACTGGCAGCATTGCTACATTGAATGGCAATGCGAATTTTTTGGCCAAAGAACAATCCAGTCCTCTGGCCATCTCTGGCCTCTAATGGCCGTGACTTACGAGTCGTAGCGTAGGTTCGAACCAAGAGAACGCTTTATTTGTGTAAATGATCCACTGTTCTCAAAACGGTGATGGAAAACACCGTGAGCAAATCTACTATAACCAATACTTGGAAGACGTGTGACATTTACCGCACTGTGGTAGATTATTATCAACTCCCCCTTACCAAGAGGAGGCCTGTGTCCCACCACTACGATCATTATAGGCTGATTATGTATGACCGACATAAATAATCACTACATAGTATAAAGCAAAGTCGCTTCCCGCATCTGTCCTATTGTCTGTATGTATGCTTAGATCTTTAAAACTTCACAACGGATTTTGATGCGGTTTTTTTTATAGATAGAGTGATTCAAGAGGAAGGTTTATGTGTATAATTTGCCGACATATTATGCGGGCGAAGCCACCGGCGGAAGCTAGTTAAAAATAAACAAGATAAACAGGACTGTAAGTTCTTCAGCAGTCCTAACAGCGAGATGATTTATTCATCTTTAATTAAAAGGAGCGACGGAACAAAGTGCAGTTTCCTTTTAACGATAAAAGTTGAATTAAATACTAGCCACCTGGAGAGGACTTGGTTTTTTGTTATGTTGCAGTCTAGTGTAGTTTTAGTACAATACTGTCTCGACTAAATTCTGTAGAGCGTCGCCTTTTTACTAGATTTTATTCTTAGACATAAGAGAGGACTCTAGTCTCGAGGAATTTGAAAAATAGGTATTTGTAAAAGTGCGAAAGGGACACCTGCAGCTCAGGCTGATTTCACCTACAAAAACCAAAACGCGTTTTGTATTCCGCTGTTTTCTTCTTCAAAATTGGACTGAGCTCAGTCCAATTTTGAATATTTGAAAATCTATACATATCTATACATATAATAAATTTGTAGAAAAGTGGTGTCTGTACAATAGAAATATATAAAAAAAAAGTAGCAGGGGTTGTTATTATATCGATGCCGAACCCGAAATTGTAATTAATTTTTTTTTGTCTGTTTGTCTGTGTGTTTGTGCACGCTAATATCAGAAACGGCTTATTCGATTTAGATACGGTTCACTAATATATTGTAGTAAGCTTCACTTAACATTAAGTGTTTATTTCATGTCAATCGGTTCATAAATAAAAAAGTTATGTCAATTTAAAGAATCACGGAAAACATTTGTTAAGGTATTCTATCAGAGTACGTATACGCATCGCGCCTGCGCGTCCGTGGCTATATAAAGCGCGCTGAGAGCCGCGCCGCTGTTACCCCCGATCCAGCTGTCCCTTGCCGTCCTGCCCCAGCGACGCCCTTTAAGCCGAGGTTCGTACCTTACAGGGGGTGCCCTTAGCGTGTAGTCGCTTAGTTTGTAAGTTTTTATAAGCCCTGGCTGGAGGCTACAATTCTTTTGTCTTTGCATCCACAGGCAAGTCCGGTTAAGCAGTAGGTATACAACCCTATGGTTGAGCTGCGAGATGCCATTATCAAAAAAAAAACTCGCCGCTGCCATAAGGATTCAGTTATTCGTAGCGAACGCACGTATCCTGGAGAGTATAGGCGAATAGTTGCATTCGATTATTGCAATTCACTTAAATACTGACTGTTTGCATATTTCATTTGTTTATATTGTAGGGTTTGTTTGTAGGTTAGGTTCTTTTTCTAAATTTTCCTTTTCGGTTTTTTTACTGTTTTATCTATACATATAATAAATTTGTAGAAAAGTGGTGTCTGTACAATAGAAATAAATAAAAAAAAATTGCAGGGGTTGTTATTATATCGATGCCGAACCCGAAATTGTAATTAATTTTTTTTTGTCTGTTTGTCTGTGTTTTTGTGCACGCTAATATCAGACACGGCTTATTCGATTTAGATACGGTTTTCACTAATATATAGTAGTAAGCTTCACTTAACATTTAGTGTTTATTTCATGTCAATCGGTTCATAAATAAAAAAGTTATGTCAATTTAATCTATACATATAAAACATTTGTTAAGGTATTCTATCAGAGTACGTATACGCATCGCGCCTGCGCGTCCGTGGCTATATAAAGCGCGCTGAGAGCCGCGCCGCTGTTACCCCCGATCCAGCTGTCCCTTGCCGTCCTGCCCCAGCGACGCCCTTTAAGCCGAGGTTCGTACCTTACAGGGGGTGCCCTTAGCGTGTAGTCGCTTAGTTTGTAAGTTTTTATAAGCCCTGGCTGGAGGCTACAATTCTTTTGTCTTTGCATCCACAGGCAAGTCCGGTTAAGCAGTAGGTATACAACCCTATGGTTGAGCTGCGAGATGCCATTATCAAAAAAAAAACTCGCCGCTGCCATAAGGATTCAGTTATTCGTAGCGAACGCACGTATCCTGGAGAGTATAGGCGAATAGTTGCATTCGATTATTGCAATTCACTTAAATACTGACTGTTTGCATATTTCATTTGTTTATATTGTAGGGTTTGTTTGTAGGTTAGGTTCTTTTTCTAAATTTTCCTTTTCGGTTTTTTTACTGTTTTATCTATACATATAATAAATTTGTAGAAAAGTGGTGTCTGTACAATAGAAATAAATAAAAAAAAATTGCAGGGGTTGTTATTATATCGATGCCGAACCCGAAATTGTAATTAATTTTTTTTTGTCTGTTTGTCTGTGTTTTTGTGCACGCTAATATCAGACACGGCTTATTCGATTTAGATACGGTTTTCACTAATATATAGTAGTAAGCTTCACTTAACATTTAGTGTTTATTTCATGTCAATCGGTTCATAAATAAAAAAGTTATGTCAATTTAATCTATACATATAATAAATTTGTAGAAAAGTGGTGTCTGTACAATAGAAATAAATAAAAAAAAAAGTAGCAGGGGTTGTTATGATATCGATGCCGAACCCGATATTGTAATTAATTTTTTTTTTGTCTGTTTGTCTGTGTGTTTGTGCACGCTAATATCAGACACGGCTTATTCGATTTAGATACGGTTTTCACTAATATATTGTAGTAAGCTTCACTTAACATTTAGTGTTTATTTCATGTCAATCGGTTCATAAATAAAAAAGTTATGTCAATTTAAAGAATCACGGCAAACATTTGTCAAGGTATTCTATCAGAGTACGTATACGCATCGCGCCTGCGCGTCCGTGGCTATATAAAGCGCGCTGAGAGCCGCGCCGCTGTTACCCCCGATCCAGCTGTCCCTTGCTGTCCTCCCCCAGCGACGCCCTAAGCCGAGGTCCGTACCCCACAGGGCCCCCCTTAGCGTGTAGTCGCTTAGTTTGTAAGTTTTTATAAGCCCTGGCTGGAGGCTACAATTCTTTTGTGGTATCCACAGGCAAGTCCGGTTAAGCAATATACAACCCTATGGTTGAGGTGCGAGATGCCATTATCAAAAAAAAAACACGCCGCTGCCATAAGGATTCAGTTATTCGTAGCGAACGCACATATCCTGGAGAGTATAGGCGAATAGTTGCATTCGATTATTACGATTCACTTGAATACTGACTGTTTGCATATTTCATTTATTTATATTTTAGGGTTTGTAGGTTAGGTTCTTTTTCTAAATTTTCCTTAAATCTATCTATAATATAATAAAACAGTAAAAAAACTGTGTCTGTACATTGAATATATTAAAAAAATAATTGAGGGAGGTTTAGAAACAGTAATAGAGCACGAATCCGAAAAAAAATTCGGTCTGTTTGTCTGTTTTTTTGTACACGCTAATCTTCGGAACTACTGGAAGGATTTGAAGTTTTTTTTTGTTGTGTAGGTATCTTTCCCTACTTTTCTTTAAACGTTCTTCCCTTTCGTCGTTACTTTCTGCCAAACGGCGCTGTCTCATTTGAGCAGCGCGTTTAGTAGGCCTACCCATATTAAACAAAAATAATTTTCTTTCTATGTATTTAAGATTGAAAAAGAAACTTCAAAACTATGAACTATGTACAAACTTAAACTAAAAACTAGAAAATAAAATTATTTTTCAATAAAAAACAAAAACCGACTTCAAAAACCTAAAGAACACTAAAAATTTAAAAATAATATTAAATTGAATAACTATAATCAAGAATTATTAACCAAAATAACCTTACCTAACTTTAATCTACATTATATTTTACAATTTAACAATTTTTGGAGTCGGTGCCAAGCCCGCACTCACAAAATATTAACCTAAAAAAAGTACAATAGCAGCAAAAAAACAAAACAAACTGAAAAATAACTACAACACAAAACAGAATATCAACTGAAGAAGACAGAGTTGTTTTGAAAAGGGTACAACGCCATCTATCGAGCACTGACTAAAACTTTAACAGCTTTGTAAAATATCAGTACCTTATAATATGATATTAATTTACTCCCGTAAACTATTGTAATAAAAATTAAGGGAAAATATTTTATGGTCATATGGCACCGACTCCAAAAATTGTTAAATTGTAAAATATAATGTAGATTAAAGTTAGGTAAGGTTATTTTGGTTAATAATTCTTGATTATAGTTATTCAATTTAATATTATTTTTAAATTTTTAGTGTTTATTAGGTTTTTGAAGTCGGTTTTTGTTTTTTATTGAAAAATAATTTTATTATACCGTACCGAGTTATTACTAAACACGTATAGTATACGTAGTGTAATTGAATGCCCCTCTGTCGGAATGACGACTTAGCAAAAGTTGTCCAATCTGATGAGCACTTTCTGTTGACTTATAAAAGTCGAAGATCTGGAACACCTGTTGTAGAACTCCAAGAGCCCAGCTACACTATAACACATATAGGAATGACGTCTTAGCAAAAGTTGTTCGGTCTGATGGTCATTTCTTATAGACTTATAAAAATCGAAGATCAGAAACATCTGATGTGGAAATCAAAGCTATCACTAATTTCACTGTATAATTATAAAATAACATAAGCTGGGAGTACTTCCACGCGGTGAAGGCGGTAACAGTTTAGGACTGATTTTCGCTGACGATGGTACAGACGCCAGCACATCAAGCTATAACCTAACCTAACCTAACCTAACTGTCAAATTTTCTCAATTAAAAATGAACCTTATGTCTTTGCAATAAAGTTGAAACTCAAACTCAAAGTAAATTTGACAGATCGTGGTAACTTGATGTGCTGGCCTCTGTACTTATATAATTGAAAATTTGACTCTGCTGGCCAAAACTCCTATTTATTTTTTTATTTTACCAAATAAATATGCCTTCGGACTTATGTTATTTGAGTGTTTAATTTCCTTTTCTATTTATCTTCGTGACACAGTAGCCTACCCGATAACGCCTGGGAGCAGTCCCTTAGATTTTAATTGATCACATAAATTCACAATAAAACTATAACCATGCCTAGAAAGAGGTCAAATCTTACCCAATGTTCCAAAAGAGCTGAAAGATGGAAGATCATAAGATCCCAAGGATCTACCAAAGAGCGTCACGAGAGACTTGATGCTGTTTGAAAACATCCGGCTGCAACTCGCTCCGTGGAAACCTCTTCGGATCGCGAACAACGCCTGCGTTCTCAGCGTATTTACGAATCTACATCCAGGTCTCTAGAGACCAGTGAAGAATATGATGCGCGACTGACCACAGATCGTGCAAGTCATGCATTGTCTCGCGAATCGGAGACGTTCACGGATAGAGAATTACGCTTGAGTTCCAAGCGTATCTACGCATCGAGTAGTAGGTATCTAGAGACGAGTGGGGAACGTGATACGCGACTGACCGTTGATCGTGAAGTCATGCATTGTCTCGCGAACCGGAGACGTTCACGGATAGAGAATTACGCTTGAGTTCCAAGCGTATCTACGCATCGACTTCTAGGTCTCTAGAGACAAGTGGGGAACGTTATGCGCGACTGACAGCTGATCATGATTCAGATCTTCGATTTTGACGACCCCGTTGTCGCTGGCATAAGCAACAGGATACGCGTACGAAGTCGCGGGCAGAAGCTAGTTTAGAGTAAAAGTATATTAATTAGCTTCTATTATTATCTTTTTCATCAAAGTCTGATTGTCGTCTGAACATGGCGGTAAAAAGGGGTTTTTTTTCGGGATTTTGGATTGTCATAATTCTTTTAATGATTATGTTTTGAAAAAAAAAGGGAATGATAGGGACACGTACTAATTATTCCTAAATTGTGGCACTCTTTGTAAAGATTTCTACATACACGTTTTGTGTGTGTAATTTTCACGGTGTGCTTGAGGGATGCCCATATCCAGGAGTGAACATCTGTCGGCTGTAATGATAAAACGATACTGTTACTCATGCCGACAGGAGACAAGATTCAATAAATTAAACTTTTCCAATCACGAACTCATAATTACACGCTCTAAGTGACATGATGACGTAGTATTCATATAAATAACTAGCTGCGGTCCGCGGTTCCACCCGCGTCAATTTTGAATATTTTTCATACAGACTTCCACCCCCTATTTCACCGCTTTACTTGGGGAGTTTCCTAAAATCCGTTTTTATCTGACGTCTCCTTTTCACAATCTACTTTTGTGCCAAATTTTATCTTCGCAGGTCTAGTAGTTTTTGAGATTTTGTTATTAATCAGTGAGTGAATGTATGAATGAGTGACCTTTCGCTTTTATATATTAATACGGAGATTTTTATTTCACTGTTAAACTCTCAGGAGATAAGAATACTCATGATTGTATACAACTTTCACGAAAAAACAAAAAATACTCATCTATTTCATACATTTTCATCGGTTAAAATTGCATTTTTTTTCGAAGCTCCGGGGTTGGTCTCATAGTGAAAGTTGCTCATAATCCTGGGTAGTTTCATGCCCTGAAAGGTTAACAGTGAATTAAAAATCCACTTGTATATAGATAAGTACATGTTTAAGTTTGGCAAAGTCATGAGTCAAACGTTTCTAGCTACAAAAAGTGAGATTACTTGACTTAACTTGGGCTTTTTACTAAGTTTAAATGATTTAAACTTTTTCAAAGGAGTATCTAAAGATAGTAGTCGTTGTTAGAACCAAAGGGTATTTTGCTAAGTAAAGTTAATTGAAAATGTTTTATTTACTTATTTATTAGCTTACCTACAACATGAAATAAAATAGAATAGAATAAATTTTCTTTTGTCATTTTTTACAGACCAATAACTTGTTTGTGTGGTTGTTAAACTGTTAATGCAAGTTGGTTATAATAAATAAAGAAATAAAATAAATAAATAATTTATTCAGAAAGAAAAAAATGTTTACTAACGCACATTTCAAACAAAAAAAAAGGAAGTTAAAGTCGCTATATACACCCGTGCAAAGCAGATTAAAAACCTCGTATTCAGAAAAAACACACACGCACACACACAAACACAGCATGAGTGTGTGTGTGTGTGTATTTGTGAAACATAGCATAGCGAAACTTAACGCATGTATTCGCTAAAGGGTTAGGCAGAACTTATTTACTCATATTATCAAATGTGTTTGTATTAATTAAATTGTATAACAACGTGCAGAGCTGGGATTCAAAGTCAGAGAAATTAATTGGTAAGTAAATTGAATGCCCCTTAAAGTGTCTGTATATTTTTTTTCTATTTTCTTTCGGCAACAGCGATACTTATACTATGTTACAGAGTATGTGGATGGCAGTATTGTATGGCTAATAATAGGTTTCCCTGTATAACTGGGATAAGTCTGTAACATGCGAACGGACTACCAATACATATTTAAATTACATATTCAAATCACAACTGAAATTCTGTAACAGTTGTATGAAATCTCAATTGACGCATACAGGATATACATTTTTCAAAAAATATATATTCCTTACCATATGAAGATTCAGAAAAAAAAACATTTTATTGTTTCATTATAAATGCATAAATAATAAAAGTCTTAATAAAAGGATCACATTAAATCAAAATCTTATCAACTAAAACGATCTGAACATTAAAATCGTTTGCATTTTCTCAAAATCAAAGTATTACGGCGTCAATCAAAGTATAATCAAAATATTACGTTCACGGCGAGAGCATTCAAATAACTTTATGCAAAACAAAAGCACTGCATCTGAAAAGTTGTTTAGTAAAATGTCTGAAACTTACAACTGCTTACAACATTGCAAGTTAAACATAAAAACGACTAGTGTCTGCAACTTGTCTGCAACTTCAAGCATAAAACTGTTGTAGTCATATTCACTTTAGAACGACAGAAGGTTCACAAATTCCTTTCGGCAAATAATGCCAACTTTTCAAAATATCTTCAACCATAGATATAACAAAGAAGTCTTCAACTCATGTTTTTCTAATATTGTATTGATTTGATCTTGTTCCTAAAAATCAATCAATAAAAAAGCTAAAAGAGGTGTGTTATAAGTTTGACCGCTACGTGTGTTTGTCTGTGGCACCATAGCTCTAAAACGGGTGAACCGATTTGGATGCGTTTTTTGATATTTTATTTCATACTGCATTTTTTTAAAATTAAAAACAACAAAATGGTTTTTTATTTAGAGTGCCCAATTTTCGCTTTAGTACTTATTAGTATAAATCCGCAATTTCCATTTAAACGTTTTGTTTTATTTTTAATTCCTTATCCTATCATGCCAAAGTATTGAACTCGCCAGCGTCTGCGTTCTCTTCCACATATAACCCGCCTGCCTTCAACGCAAGAGTGAACAGGCATCTTCAAGGCACGCTTGTTCCATCATAGACCTCATACATCGCTATCCATCAGGCGTGAACGAGGACAAGAGCAGGCCCATCCAGTAATAAAAAAATATGTCACTGTAATTAAGAGATATTTTTTTCTTAATTTTGTTTTATATTCCCATTAAAGATTTTTTTTTTGTTCTTTTTACAATGAATTTTTTTTTCCAAAAAAGATTTTATTAGTATTATTATTATTTATTATCGTAAGCTGCACCGGTTGACGTCATCACGTCAACGACGACTATCACAAAAAATTTGCGCTGGGGCTCTGTCTCGCATAGGGCCGTAGCATTATGCTGAGCGTTGCTCGTTTTGCGCGGATGTAATGCATATTTTCTTCTTACCTGCTGATTTTTGTTGTTTGTTTTTTTACTGCGATATGTTTGCCGCAAATAAACGTATTTTTCTTTTGTTTCTTAAATCAAATCGAATTGATTTTCTGTCTTATCACTTTTGATTAACAGTCTGCATAATGTTATTAGAGTGTGCAACTCTGCAGTCTGATTGTAATTAAATGCAGAGCACTGTAAACTAAGCTTAGGTTTCAAGATTATTTGAATAATTAGTTAATGTGTAAAATGTTGTGATTTATTAGTTTAAAGAACTTAAGGGTTTAAAGAACTAAAGAAGTTTATGCTGTTTTTCTTCTTAGCATGGACTGGGCTAAATGGACTGGGCTCAGAATTCGGCTACGTGTTTGACGCCATAACTAGCGTCCATCAGTTCCTGTAACGTGCAGACGACAGGACACGCACGAAATCCATGTCCTTCCTTAGCTCTATGTGTTCCGGGGCAGCAGTAACCCTTTCGGACAATCCAGCTGAAGGTCACAATGTCTAACGCCATGTTTATAATGTTACTAAGCAGACATCCTGAAACCATCATCCAAAAACAAAAGAACTATATTTTTAGGCCTTTGTTGAGTGTTGGACCGAAGTCATTATCCATAAGACAAAACTAAGAAACCAATCATAAACCATCATGTGCCTAGCCTTTTCCTAACTATGTTGGGGTTGGCTTCCAGTCTAACCGGATGCAGCTGAATACTAGTATTTTACATGGAGCGACTGCCTATCTGACCTCCACAACCCAGTAACTGGGCAATACGTTACCCCTTGGTACGTCTGGCTGTCAGATTTTCGGGGTTCAGACGACCCAAAGTGCAAAGATGCACAAATGACAGCCGGGACCAACGGCTTAACGTGCTTTCCGAGCCACGAAGGAGTCTCGGTATGTAAAGATGGTCACCCATCCACGGCCAACCCCGGCAAGTGCAGCTTAACCTGGTGGATAGACCTGTGCGGCTGTTAGTACTTAGCCACGAGCCAATCATAAACCAAGTTTCAAAATTGTCCTCAACATGATACAATTCTATTCACGCAAAAAATCGATGCTTGTAGGTCGACTTTTAAACCCTTCCAAAGTCAGGGGTAAAGCACACAATACGTTAACATGACAAAGAGCCCGTAATGGTAGGTGAGGAAGGAGTGAGCAACATTTGGGAGGCATGGCTTTACGATCGACGAAATGCCCTGCTCGAAGGAGACGCGGGCTCAATGGCTTGAGAAATTAGGCCATAGATGTAGGAAGGTAGTGGAGTTGGCTTATATTGTGTTTTTGGTAAGGGAGAAGCGCCAGGATAGCTCGCGAAACTCCAGCATGCTTTGTAAGAAGGAAGGTTCACTACCACCGTGAGTACCGCGACTTTTTGATGTTGTTCCTGTATGTATTTGTTTTTGACGACACGGTTGACGCAGTGGTTAAGCGATTGACTGATGCGCTCTATGTCGTGGGTTCGATTCCCGCACGGAACAAATATTTGTACGACCTGCAAGTATTTTTTACGAGTCTGGGTGTTGTTCTATCTATAATATGTATGTATTTACAAAAAAACAATGTATATAAGTAGTCTATCAGCCATCTCGTTACCATAACACAAGCATTAGGTTGCTTAGCTTGGGACGATATGGCGTTGTGTGAAATGTTCAAGGATATTATTATTATGCATTGCTTGCGAGAATGAGGAATCACGAGAAGTTTTGTGACGTTTTTTTTCAATTTGCAGATCTGTATCAGGTTGTATGTTGATCGACATATGATTCGTGACCGAAGCAAGTTTTTAATTACTGATATATTCATTAGAATTAACATTTCAACTTACTAAGTAAGAATAATCAATGTGCCAAGCCTTTTCCTAACTATGTTGGGGTCGGCTTCCAGTGTAAACGGGTGCAGCTGAATTCCAAAATTATACGTGGAGCGACTCCCTATTTGACCTCCACACCCCCCCCCTACTGAGTAATACTATACCCCTTGGTAAGACTGGATATCAGACTTTCGACCTTCTGACGACCTGTAAAGACCGTCATATATCCACAAATAGCAGCCGGGAGCAACGGTATAACGTGTCTCCGAGGCACAGAGGAGTCTCGTTATGTCTAGATTGTCACCCATCTACAGACCAACCCTGGCAAGCGTAGCTTAACCAGATAGATCGGCCCATATGGCTGTTATTACTTAGCCACGAGCTCCTCTCTAAGTTAGACAAATTTTCTTCAAATCAAGCCATTCCATAGGGTATTATGAACTTAGAAGATTGTATTGATAATTCTCTTTTTAAATATTGTGTACTAGCTTCCGCCCGCGGCTTCGCCCGCATAATATGTCGACAAATTATACACATAAACCTTCCTCTTGAATCACTCTATCTATTAAAAAAGACCGCATCAAAATCCGTTGCGTAGTTTTAAAGATTTAAGCATACATAGGGATATAGGGACAGAGAAAGCGACTTTGTTTTATACTATGTAGTGATGTATTTACATAATAAATAGACAAAAGTTGGATTTTGTATAGAATAGAATAGAATATGAGTGCTCCTTCGCACATTAATTTTAACCATACAACAGTGTGAATAATTCAGGCGATGATAATATTCTATCCGAAACTTCCTTCATAGCTCTCCGCGCAAGATAGAATTAGCATCATTATAATATAAACCTATGTACATATGTATGTAAGCCGTAATGACATCCACATTGTAAAGTGTCTGCGAGCGGTCGTTTGGTGATATCATATTCTTAGGAAAATGGGCAGGATAAATAAAAGGGGTACATGTAGACCTTCTCCGGAGGAGCTCGTGGCTAAGTAATAACAACCGCACGGATCGATAATCGGGTTAAGCTACGCTTGCCGGGGTTGGTTAGTGGATGGGTGACCATCTTTACATATCAAGACACCTCCGCGCGTCGGAAAGCACGTTAAGCTGTTGGTCCCGACTGTTATTTTTGCATCTTTGACAGTCGTTACGGGTCGTCTAAAGCCCGAAAGTCTGACAGCCAGTCTTACTAAAGGTATCGTATTACCCAGGTACTGGGTTGTGGAGGTCAGACAGACAGTCGCTCCATGTAAAATATTGGTATTCAGCTGCATCCGGTTAGACTGGAAGCCGATCCCAACATAGATGGGAAAAGGCTAGGTAGATGATGATGTAGACCTTCTCCTTTCGGTATCAACATTTATGGCAAATATGTAAGAGATCAGTTCGCATTGCCTTTTAAAACTTGATAATAGGGTACTTGACAGGGTGGTCAATAACGTTACTTTTTATGAACTGGCAAAACGCGGCATTTGTACGTGATTTGTTTGAAATATTGAAATGTGACGTCACAGATTTTTCAAATCAAATGGAATACTTATTAACATTAAATCCAATTGTTCAATTATATCCTCGCATAATAATTATTTTTGCACGCTGATGAAAGTTTTTATGTTGAAATTTATTTGATAATATTTCAACTTAATGGCAAAGACATACATAAGGTTTATTTGCAATTGGTAAAATTTCACAGTTAGGGATAGCTTTATGCGACTGTCGCAACCCAGCGCAGGGCACGCCACGATAGTGGCGGTAAGGCCCCTCTTTGAGGAGTGGCTATAGAGGCGTCACGGCGCCCTCACCTACCACCTGACGCAGGTCCTCACCGGACATGGATGTTTCGGGAGGTTCCTGCACATCATCAGGCGGGAGGAAACGCCCGGGTGTGCCACCACTGCGAGGATCGCCTAGAGGACACGGTAGAGCACACGGTGCAAACCTGCCCCGCTTGGGCGGAGCACCGCCGTGTCCTCGTAGAGGCGATCGGCGGCGGCGACCTCTCGCGCCCGGCCCTGGTGCAAGCCGGGGCGAGAGGGAGTGGGAGGCAGTCACCTCCTTCTGCGAAAAAGTTATGCTCGCGAAGGAGGTGGCGGGATGGGAGAGAGAAAGGTCCTCCCGTCCCAGCCGCCGCAGGAGACGCCCCGGGCGTCGGGAGCCACGTGACGACTCCCGGCCACCGTAGGCGCGGGCCTGCGGACGGTGAGTAATGGGTGACTCACCGTCCGATCAGCACCAGACCCGTGCCGTACGGCGCGTATATGTTCTACGCGCGCCTCAAAGAGATGTCAGCATATGAAGGGGCCCCTCAGGGCCAAGCCTGCCGGGTAAGCGGGATTGTCCGAAAGGGTTACCGCTACCCCGGAACATAAAGGGCTACGGAAGTAACATGGATGGGTTTTAGTCAGTAAGAGTCTGACACTCCCTTCCGCTCCACCCAGAGCGGGAGAAGTAATTGGATGATTTCCCAGCCTTAAAAAAAAAGGGATAGCTTTATGATCTGGCGTTTGTACATTAATTGCTCATGCCATTTTATTAAATAAAATAAAAATCTTGAAAGTGCTATAGCTGAGCATGAGGTCCTGGGTTCAATTCTTGGTTCGGGTAAAGTGATGATGGCTTTTTCATCTGGAATGTCTCAGTGGCAGTTTGGATTTGTAGGAGAGGTAAGTGTGGTGTGTGTTCTCTTCGTTATGTGAGGTTATCTTCGGAAAATCACAATTAAACGGTCCAGACACTTCGACAACAGTTTATTCTCCCACTAACATTAACAATAGAATAAGCACAAGCAGATATATGCGAATAGATGAGCGTTAGCGTAAGCGGAAAGATCGGAATCGCGAAGTAAGCGAGCGTGCGTCTGCCGTGAGCGTGCGAGACGGACTGCGGAGCGGGGGCGCGGGCGTCGCTGCGCCGGCGATGGTTCTAGGCCTCCTTTGTTTCGGTGAGTAGCGGGACTTTATGCGCGCTTACTCGTTACGACACGACGACGACGCGACGACCTGCGGTGACGCTCGGCGATTCAATGATGAAGCTACAGGTAAGTAATTATTTGGTTTTTGTTATGCGTTAGTGTGCATGTTTGTGTTTGTATTTTGTGTATTTAGCATGTAATTAATTTTATAGTAGATATTAAACATATATTTATATATATTCTATTACATATTTATGTTGTTAGTTTTTATAATATTAATAAAGTATTGTGGCTACGCCACACGACTCCCCCCTTGAGACCATCCTAGGATGAGCGATAATAGTCAGGGAATTTCACTTTTCTTCCTGACCGAGTAATTCTTACTTATTTTTCTTTGTTTTCAGGGTTTGGAGTTTCATTTTCAGGTGGACGAGTCTCTGGTCGGGTGTCTGGTGTAAGTATGTAGGCTGGTTTTAATCTCTCTATCGATACTGTCTGTTCTTTTCCTTTAACAAGCAGCTTAAAGACTTTTGTGCCTCGTTGCAGGACTAGGTATGGCCCAGTGTACGCTGGCTGAAGGGATCCTCTCACGGTATCATCTCGGACGTAAACGTGAGTAGCAGAAGGTAAGTCTCGGAAAACGAAGATGTTACGTCTGCTGTGTCTTGCAGGCGGCTGAGGGCGAATGTTGTTCATAATGGAACGCAATCGTGCTGTGAATTCTGTAAGATCATAAGTCGTATGCTGGTCGGTGATTGGCTGCAGAAACTCTCCAGGTAGTCTGAGGGGTTCGCCGTAGAGGAGTTCAGCGGGTGACGCTTGGATGTCCTCTTTGAAGGCGCTTCTCATTCCTAGCAGTACTAGAGGTAAGCTTTCAGTCCATTTTTGGTTTCCATGGCACATTATAGCTGCCTTGAGTTGTCTGTGCATCCGTTCCACCATTCCGTTGCTTGCGGGATGATACGCAGTGGTTCTGTTACGTTGAAATCCGGCAAGTTCTGAGAGATGTTTCAGCAGTGCAGACTCGAACTGCCTTCCGCGATCTGTCACGACTTCTGTAGGGCAACCGTAACGTGCAATCCAGTTGCAAACGAGAGCTTTGGCTACGGTTTCAGCGGTTATGTCTTGCAAGGGGATTGCCTCGGGCCATCGAGTGAATCTATCCACGGCGGTGAGACAGTAGCGGTAGCCATCCGAGAGAGGTAATGGTCCGACGATGTCGATGTGCACGTAGGTAAATCTGCCGTTTGGTAGCTTGAAGGTGCCCACTTGTGGAGTTACGTGTCGCGTCACTTTTGAACGTTGACATGCGTGACAGCGCTTGGTCCAATCACGACAATCTTTATTTATTCCTGGCCATACGTAACGCTGTGCCACTAATTTCGCAGAGGCATTAGCGCCAGGATGGCTAAGGGAGTGTAGGCTGTCGAAGACTCGCCTTCTAAATTCTTTCGGTACGAATGGTCGAGGGTTTGCCGTGCTGTCATCGCAGTAAAGTTCCAGTTTTGTTCCCGGTACGGTTACTTTGACGAGTCTGAGTGAAGATCCACCTTCTAAGAGCTGTCTTAGTTCCGGGTCGCCACTCTGCGAAGCGGCCAAGCTCCTCAACTCGACGGGTTGAACCACTTCCTCTATCCTCGAGAGTGTGTCGGCAACAACGTTGTCTTTCCCCGATATGTGTTGGATATCCGTCGTGAACTGTGATATATAGTCGAAATGCCGGAACTGACGTGGTGAACACTTATCTTTGTGACCTTGGAATGCGTAGCAGATTGGCTTGTGATCTGTGAATATGGTGAAGCGCCTTGCTTCCACCAGGTGTCGGAAATGTTTTATGGCCTCGTAAATCGCGAGAAGCTCTCGGTCATACGGCGAGTATTTCTTCTGTGATGGGCTCAATTTACGGCTAAAGAAAGCGAGAGGTTGCCATTCCCCGTCCTTCTGCTGTTGAAGAACTCCACCAATTGCGACGTCTGACGCGTCCGTGACTAACGCTAGTTTGGCGTCCATATTTGGGTGCGCTAGGAGAGCTGATTGGCATAGACTCTTCTTGCAGTCTTCGAACGCTTTGAGTGCTTCTCCGGTGACGTTAATGGGATGATTGCCTTTTACAGATCCGGTAAGTAGGCTATGCAGCGGCGTTTGGGATGAGGCAGCGTCTTTTATAAAACGACGATAGAAATTTATCATTCCCAGGAATCTCCTGAGTTCTCGAACGGTTTTCGGGGTGGGGTAGTCCTTTATGACTTGGATCTTGCTATCTAGTGGTTTGATACCTGCACAAGATACGCTACAGCCGAGGAAAGTTAGTTCTTCTGCCCCAAAAACGCATTTGGAAGTGTTTATGACCATTCCGTATTCTTTTAACCGCTCGAAGAGGCTGCGTAAGTGACGGTAATGGGTCTCTTCGTCAGGGGATGATATTAAAAAATCATCCAAGTAAGTGTAACAAAACTCCAGGTCACGAGTCATTTCGTCCACGAATCTTTGGAACGTTTGTCCTGCGTTTCTTAGACCAAACGTCATAAAAGGGAACTCGAACATTCCAAAGGGTGTGGTAATGGCCGTCTTGGGGATATCCTCGGGGTGAACCGGTATTTGGTTATACGCCTTTATTAGATCAATTTTTGAGAATATTTGACAGCCCGCTATGTTCTGAGTAAAGTCCTGGATGTGCCGGATAGGATATCGGTCGGGGATCGTTCGTGCGTTTAACATTCTGTAATCGCCGCATGGTCGCCACCCGTTGTCCTTTTTAGCGGCGAGATGAAGGGGGGACGACCATGGGCTCTCTGACGGTCGTGCTGTCCCTACTCTCAGCATTTCTTCGAACTCCTGTTTTGCGATCTTCAGTTTGTCCGGGGCAAGTCTTCTTGGAGTGCTATATACGGGTGGTCCGGCGGTTGTTCTTATATGGTGAACCGTATTGTGACGTATGACCCGATGTGTACCTGCTGGCCTAGTGATTTCTGGATAGTCTCGTAGAAGGTTCAGTACTTAGACTCGCCTGTTATCGTTTTGACTGAAGTTATGGCATCAGATGCAGGAACTGGATTTGCGCTTGCTGACAGGCTGGTCTTGTTGTCGATTAGGCGTTTGTTACGACAGTCTACGATTAAGTCGTAGTAGGATAAAAAATCGACTCCGATAATAGCCTTCGTGACATCAGCTACTATGAATTGCCAGGAAAATGCACGGCGAAGACCTAAGTCGAGTTCCATTTGTTGGACACCATATATGGCTATTGGTGTTCCGTTCGCTGCGAAGACGTTGAGTTCGGTTGTGCGTGGTCGCCTTTGTTTCAGGGCGGAGCGGGGAAAAACGCAGATGTCACTCCCGGTGTCGACTAAAAACTGCATTTTTGTCTTTCTGTCCGTTATGAATAAGCGACCAGTCGTAGAACTGTGGCAATCATGTGTCGCTACTGATGATTGCCCCTGGCTTTTCCCGTCCCTGATGTGTAATCACAGGGTTTTAGGCATCTTCGTGCCTTGTCTCCATATCTGTGGTGGAAAATACAGGTTGGGTACTTCCTATAGTTTGACTGGGAACGCGTATTGCTTCTTCCCCGTTGACTTCTATTCCTCGACCTCGATCTAGAATCTCTTGTTGACAGGGCCTGCACTTGTCGCCTGAGCTCTGCCATCTCGTTAGTCAACTTCTCGATCATTTAATTAGGAACCGCGTCTGTGGCGGCCACTTGTGGCGCGGGCGGTACGAGGTCGTGCACTTTATCTGCCAGGTCTGCGAGTGCTGAAAGTGACGACTCTGGCTGTGATGCTACGACTATTTGGATGTTGCCCGGTAAGCGGCTAGTCCACACGGTCTTTATAAAATCGTCCGGTATGTTTGGGCCCGCTAGATGTTGCAGGTGCCGAAGAAATGCAGATGGTCGCCTGTCTCCTAGTTCTTCATGCATCAGCAACTGGGTTAGCTCTTTTTCACGCGATGCAGATAACCTTTTTATTAGCTCGCTTTTCAACTTTTACTAGCTGGTGGATTAATTAAAATATCTTTCACCTCTGCGGCGTATCGGTTTTCAAGCTGCGCACTGACGTAGTTATATTAAGTGTCGTCATCTTTGACACCTGAGAGTGCAAAACTCCCTTCTATTTGCGCAAACCAGACCGCAGGTTCCTCCGGCCAAAACGGTGGAAGTCGTACCCCGACACGACAAATGTCGGAAGAATGCGACCTGCCTTCGTCACTCGGTTTGTCGGATGACTTGCTGTTTTTAGACATTTTGATTATTTATGGTTTCCACTAGCTTACGGTTTTTATGCTGCTCCGTGCTGTGTCCAAGATCCGGGGTCACCAATGTAGGAGAGGTAAGTGTGGTGTGTGTTCTCTTCGTTATGTGAGGTTATCTTCGGGAAATCACAATTAAACGGTCCAGACACTTCGACAACAGTTTATTCTCCCACTAACATTAACAATAGAATAAGCACAAGCAGATATATGCGAATAGATGAGCATTAGCGTAAGCGGAAAGATCGGAATCGCGAAGTAAGCGAGCGTGCGTCTGCCGTGAGCGTGCGAGACGGACTGCGGAGCGGGGGCGCGGGCGTCGCTGCGCCGGCGATGGTTCTAGGCCTCCTTTGTTTCGGTGAGTAGCGGGACTTTATGCGCGCTTACTCGTTACGACACGACGACGACGCGACGACCTGCGGTGACGCTCGGCGATTCAATGATGAAGCTACAGGTAAGTAATTATTTGGTTTTTGTTATGCGTTAGTGTGCATGTTTGTGTTTGTATTTTGTGTATTTAGCATGTAATTAATTTTATAGTAGATATAAACATATATTTATATATATTCTATTACATATTTATGTTGTTAGTTTTTATAATATTAATAAAGTATTGTGGCTACGCCACAGATTTGTGCCCAGTTGATGGCAATAGGCTCGCCTCCTTTTACATGGGACCGCAGGCGAAATGTGGGGGTTCTACAATCGCATCTCAGCCTAACCCTTAACCCTTAACCTTTAACCTGGGTGGCTCACCGCCCGATCAGGACTAGACCCATGCCGGACGGTGCATATATGTTCCACGCGCGCCTCAAAGAGATGTCAGCACATGAAGGGGCTCAGGGCCAAGCCTGCCGGGTAAGCGGGATTGTCCGAAAGGGTTACCGCTATCCCGGAACATAAACGTCTAAGGAAGGAACATGGATGGGTTTTAGCCAGTAAGAGTCTGACACTCCCTTTCACTCCACCCAGAGCGGGAGGGGTCATTTGATGATTTCTTACCCTTAAAAAAAGACCAGTATTATCACACTAATATTATAAAAACAAAAGTTTGTGTGTGTGTGTGAGTGCATTTGTATATTTATTGCTTCTTCACGCATAAATTGAACGAATCTGGATGAAATTTGGTACAAAGATAGATTATTATCTAGATTAACACATAAAACACTTTTTATCCCGTTAGTGCGTTCTCGTGGGGTGGTTTCCGACGACCACACGGCGAAGCCGCGGACAGAAGGTAGTAATCCCATGAATAAAAACAAAAAAAATCTTTTAATGCTGCATTATATCCTTTTATCTTATGCAACAGCAGTGATAGCCTAGTGGTGTGACCTGCCAAGTCATAGGTCTCGAGTTCGCGCCCAAGGCACGCACCTCTGATTTTTTGGATTCATGTGCGTATTGTATAATTATCACTTGCTTAAAATCGGTGAAGGAAAACATCGTGAGGAAACCGGCATGCCCGAGAGATATTTCTCAACAGCATGTGATGCTAAGTCAGAGGCCCATGGGCAGCATTAAAACTCTGACACCAGGTTAGTTACTAACCACACGAAAAGAAGAAGATCTTATGCAAACATTATTTTAATGAAGTTCAGATTAACCGTATTATTTTCCATAAAATTGCACCCTCAGAGAAACTAAATAGAATTAAGTTTAAAAATACAGCGTGAACTAATAAAGTCAGTGTTTTTTACTAAGGAGAATTTATAACTAAGGCTATTCGGAATGGTGCTTTTTTATTGTTTTATCCAGTCTAGACTGGTAATCTAATCTAGATTAAACTTTAGTGCATATTGACTAAAATATTCAGTTCAATTTTCAGTGAAGTTTAAATTGTTTGAGTTAAAGAACGCTTTTGTGTGAAAATTAAGTTTAATTTAACTTTGAAAATTAGTTTTTTGTTTTTGAGGGTGGGATATCTTGATATCCCTTCTCGCTCTGGGTGGAACGGAAGGGAGTGTCAGACTCTTACTGACTAAAACCCATCCATGTTCCTTCGTTAGCCATTTGTGTTCCTGGGCAGCGGTTACCCTTTCGGGCAATCCCGCTGACCCAGCAGGTAGAAAATTACTTAAAAGTGTAAATAACTAATTTTCGTTTATTGACACATTAAATTGATGTCCATTTTTAAGGTTTACCTATTGTTATTACCAATTCGCCCGTTGCTTAATGATTGCTGTATGTGATTATTGTCACAAAATCAATCTGCCTAGCCTTTTCTCAACTATGTTGGGGTCGGATTCCGGTCTAATCGGATGCAGCTGATTACCAGTATTTTACATGGAGTGACTGCCTATTATCTGACCACAACCCAGTCAGTAACTGAGTAATGCGATACCCCTTGGCAAGACTGGCTATCAGACTTTTGGGCTTCTGACTACCTTCTGATTATCCCCATTAATCGTACTTTAATCATTATTATGGACATGAAAGTGTGTGAGGATCAATGTATGTTAGAATTTGGGGCACACAAAGAGTTTTTATCCTTGATCTATATGATACTTTTATCTCGGTAGTACGTTTGCGTGGTACCTTTTCCGACATCCACACGGGGGCCGCCAAAAGCACAAAGACTGCCAGTATTTTTTGTGCTATTCCAAGCTCAATGCCTTCAACACACATACGTGTTCTTGGCAGTGTATTTTTTTTTTTTAAGGCTGGGAAATCATCCAATGACTGCTCCCGCTCTGGGTGGAGCGGAAGGGAGTGTCAGACTCTTACTGACTAAAACCCATCCATGTTCCTTCCGTAGCCCTTTATGTTCCGGGGTAGCGGTAACCCTTTCGGACAATCCCGCTTACCCGGCAGGCTTGGCCCTGAGGGGCCCCTTCATATGCTGACATCTCTTTGAGGCGCGCGTGGAACATGTAGGTACGCGCCGTCCGGCACGGGCCAGGTGCTGATCGGACGGTGAGTCAACCATTACTCACCGTCGCAGGCTCGCGAGTAATCTAAAGTTCGATGTCAACCGAACCGTGGCCAATTCGAAAAAAATCTCACTGTGACGTGGTTACATAGTTGAAGTGTGTTTAAAGTCATCTGTAAACACACAATTTTGTCTGAATTATTGACGCAATTTATTTATGTTGTTTAATGAATTCATAACTTTTATTTTTTATGCTTCCGTATTTTTTATTATTATTTTAAATGTGTTATTTCAGATACAAATGATAAGCTTATGAATAAATGACTATGACTATGACTTCGTTTTAATGTAATCTCACCTGATGCTAGGGAATGACACTATTCAAATTCAAATTCAAAATATTTTATTGTGGGCATATGTTAGTTACAGGTATAAACAATAAATTAAAGTTCCAATATGTCCTGCCTAATAGGCATACAATAATTATGTGGTGGCATTACATTTAAAATTATTTAACATGTCAAATTTAGTTATTTTAGATGTCAAAATATCAATATACAGTACAATTAATACTTGGTCAACAATTCAATCAATGATTCAAGAAATTTTGGATCGTGTAGTATGCTTTCTCAATTAAAAATTTACGTAATTTATTTGTAAATTCGGGAAGTTCCTTAGTGCTCAGAATGTCAATAGGTATTTTGTTGTATATTTTCTGTATATTATAAAAAAGAAAGAATAAAAATAGGTTTATTTATCACGAAAGTACGTGCTTATAATAAGATAAATTACTCGTATAGGTAAACAGAAAAATATATGTCTATATAAATATATCAATCAACCTAACTATTTATGGTCCATATTTGCCTTTCAAACAATTCTATAAACACCTACGGGACTAAAGTGGGTATTTTGTTTCAAGAGGTGCGACAATAAAGTAGATAAGACTTGTCGACACCTACGCTGTTATCTAAACTCATTGTGTGGGCGGATCAGAAACTACAATTTAAGGCACCTGTTCCACTGCCGAAGAGAAAGCGACTACCTATCAACGATGTTCTTGCTCAAGAAACGTACAGACGCCAGCACATCAAGCTATCCCTAACTGTCAAATTTTCTCAATTAAAAATAAACCTTATGTCTTTGCAATAAAGTTGAAATACTATCAAAGAAATTTGACAGATTGTGGTAACTTGATGTGCTGGCCTCTGTACTAACGATTATAGATACCGTGTAAGTAAAAGACAAGCATACTCGCAAAAAACCATGCTCCGAGTGAGCATGATTTTTTTTGGGTAGAACACTCATGCTTTTTTTTTTGATGGTGGGAAATCATCAAATGACTTCCCGCTCTGGGTGGAGCGTCAGACTTTTACTGAAACTGAATAAGTGTCAGTGTTTTGTCTGTGGTCATGGCCGAGATACAGATTGTCAATTGTTTAATGGCTCTGAATACGAGGCTTTTACCTGCTTTGCACGGGTGTATTTAGTTACTAAGTATTTTTTTTTTTTAGAAATGTGCGTTTTATTTATGCAGCATAAACTTATTTTCTTTCTTTCTTTCTGACTAAAACCCATTCATGTTCCTTAGTCCTTTATGTAGGGGTAGCAGTAACCCTTTCGGACAATCCCGCTTACTAAGAGGGTCACCCCGTGTACATAATATGCATACCAGCAAGTACCCGTCGCGCACTTACTGCTCATTGTTCACCAAGTTGTTATAGATTTCATCAATGAAACTTAACATCTAAACCGAGTTAAAGAGCAATATTTCGCAGAAAATTACACAGGCAGCTCTTAAACGTAATTAATGCGCTGATCGCGTTCAGTTTTAATGGTGAAATCCGCCCTTAGTTGCTAGCTCTCCTCGCTTCTCGTTTATCTCCGGCGGTGATACAGGGTATAACATTCAAAGAGTTCCTTATTCTAAGAATTCCACTAATCCTTGCCCTCAAGACAAACAATTGACATAATAACGACATTTCAAGAGTGCTGAAGACAAATGAAATACAAGTCGCCCACCTCCACTTGCAAGTCGTAAGACACCCACTTACTTTCCTTTGGTAACGGGTACCATAAACAAGATGATTACTAATACAGAAGTTTAGATTAATACAACAAGCGAAAAGACCCGCACACACGTGTACGTTCGGTGTATAAAAAGGTTTTAATTAACTTGCAATGTCTGTAGGTGTTTGTTCGGGTCAAATTTTGCTACTAAATTTTTAAAGTAGTTATCCTCAACCAATTGAGCTGAAATTTTGCCCGATCGAGACTCCTCCGTGACTCGGAAATCACGTTAAGTCGTCCCAGCTGTCATTTGTGCATCTTTGACAGTCGTTACGGGTCGTCAGAAGCCCGAAAATCTGACAGCCAGTCTTACCAAAGGGTATCGTATTGCCCAGTTACTGGGTTGTGGAGGTCGCTCCATGTAAAATAATAGTATTCAGCTGCATCCGGTTAGACTGGAAGCTGACCCCAACATAATTGAAAAAAGGCTAGGAAGATTGATTGTTTAGTTTAGTTCACAATGAATGGTTTGTTAGCTAAGACGTCATTCTAAATCCAATATGGCGAACCACCCAAGATGGCGGTCTACTTGTTGTTGCATTTTATGCACTTCAATGATGAATGAGAAGAATACGAAATAATATACGATTAAAATAAAATATAAATTAATAATTTAAAACATGTCCTCTTGAATCACACCATCTATTATAAAAAATTGCATCAAAATCCGTGGCGTAGTTTTAAAGATTCAAGCATACATAGGGATATAGGGACAGAGAATGCGACTTTGTTTTATACTATGTAGTGATGACTAGCGAATATTATGTTTCCTATCTTGATATTTCTCGGGATCTTGGGGTACCTGACCTTTGGAAGGCGTACGAGGAACCGAAGCCAACTCGCAGTGGCCCGTCAAGCGTTTTTAATGAAATGAGACACCAAAATAAAATTGGAACTGAGATTTGTTTTTCGTTTGTCTGTTTGTCTGGATGTCTGATCCGGATTGGCGCTAAAATGCCATAACGGATTTGGATGAAAGGCACACAGATAATGTCAATTATTAATCAATCTTTATTGCATTCCAAAAGGTGTGTTTGGGTGGTATGTATTATCAAATAGAAACAATTATAAACCCTGTCGGGCCCAGGATTTTTTTTGAGAGAGACGTGATTTTTCTATTTTACAAAGGAATTTCCTTATTCTCTGAATATAACCTGGATTAACACATAGTTTATTATTAATCTTGGTATAACGTACTACCTCATTTATGCCACAGGAACGTTCCTGTGAGATATGGTCCGACATCCACACGGGCGGTACCACGAGCCAAAGCTAGTAGGAAATAACATTCAATCCCAGAATCAAAGTATTTCGGATCGAATCAATTTTCATTAAAAACAAACCTGTATTGAGACAAATAACAGCCATGTTTTAATTTCCCATTTTAAAATCAGAACATGTGAAAATACGTTGGAAGTTCCTGAAAGCCGGGGTTTATTCCGAAGCACAATTTTTCGACCCATCAAACCTTGCAAACAATGGGCGCTTTACCGACTTACATCTGCCATTCCCCACACCTTTTTCACATTGACAAAAGGTCCATATTGCCGCGTTTTTGTTGATGTTTAAAATTGTCAGGTAGATACAGGGTGATCAATGTTTGCGGAGCCATTGACGGTGGCTTGTGTGAACGCTTAATATCGAAGTTTTAAATGAAATGTACGTGATTTTCTTCACATTTAGAGCATCTGTTTCTGCGTATTGTAAATGTGAAATTGTTGTGGATTAAAACAGCTGATGTTTTTGGAGATTGTATGTGTATCATGGGACTCGAAACATAACTAAACATGACTGGCGAAATGTGAGTAAACTTCTGCCTTTCGGGGATTCATCATCTGCCTTGTTATGGTGTGTTATATCGGTACGCCGATATAACACACCTTTCGGCCAAAGCTCTTCCTTGAGGAAGGTCACCAAATGGTGAGTCGGAACGCGCACCACGAACGACTTGAAATTAGTGTTATGGCGCGCCTCCAACTTCTCCACCCTCAAGGGCCAGTTGGTCTTCACCCGTATGTACTCTACAATGTCTGTTATCATCATGATCATTCTCCTGCCCCTGTACTCCCTAGTTAAAATATTTTTCTTTCTTTTTTATACTAACTTATTTAGGGTTGGCACAACAAGTCTTCGTCTTCCATACTGAAGAGGTACTAGGCACAAATCCAGACGCCGCTGCCGGGGTGCTTCTAAAAAACCCAATAACACTTTGTCCGACCCGGGAATCGTACCCAGGACCACAAGCTCAGCAGTAGCGCTTACAACCACTAGACCAACGAGGAACTTACAGAAATACATGTGATGGAAAGCATCGGATTTTATTTATTATCAGAGCTAATCGATTCAGTAATTAGAAAGTAGAAACTATTTTAAAACTACTACAATGAGAAGAACATAAGATACAGTTTCATACAAATAGATTGCATCGTCGGCGTTCCCATTTCTTTGTTATATCCTACTGAGGTATCTGACTGTATGAGCAAAAGATTTGATGGAGCAGTTCTATTGTTGACTATATACCTATTGAGAGGGTTATCGAGGGTATTAACAGCGAATTGTGGATACGGCTGTATTAATTAAATAGTTGTAAAAGGTAATAAAAAAAAAATGTTTATTACAAACAAAGTATAGAACAAGAACACTTACACAATAAAGAATAACCACTTAGGGCTGATTTCACCATTGAAACTGAACGCGGTCAGCACATCTAAACCCAGTTTAAGAGCTGTCAGAGTAAATATTCCATAGAAAAAAAAAACACTGACAGTTCTCAAATGTACGAGTAGTTTACGCGCTGAACGCGTTCAGTTTCATGATGAAATTCGCCCTTAATCAAGGTTAAAAATCTGCTATCCTCCGGTCTATCCTAGCCTATGGTGTCGACCAACCGCTTTGAGATGTCTCGAAAAACAAAATTGGCACTCAGAACCCATTGTCCTAGTGTTTTAACCCGAAACGGCCCAATAAAGTTGGAATGTTTGCGCTGTTTTTTTTTTATTTTGCCTTTGAACTACATCTCTCATCCACGGACAAAGAATAAAAGTTGCACATTCCGAAACAAATAAATATACCAAAATTTGTATTATTTTGGTATATTTATTTGTTTAGCAAAATATGAATCCCATAATTCCTAATTCACCAATCAACGAAGTGGAACTAGAAATATAAGAAGAATATCCGCAACAAAAGCAACACTCCCTTAGTCAAATATATCTCAGTCAATTCTAGAGAAGTCACTAATATAAAGATCAGTGGAGCGATTCAGGTCCATATTTCTGTATCCCTTAGTGTCGACTACGGAAGTTCGCCGACGGAAATGAGAACCTCGAGGAGTCCAGACATGGACTAAGTCTGGGGAGAGTAGGGTGACTATTTGTTCAGAACTTAGTCCAATGAACAAAATGATTAGTTGGAAAAGAAGAAGAAGAAGAAGTTGGAAAAAAAACATTTAGTCCGCCTCTGTGCATTTTTGTGCTTAAATTATTAAATAAATAAAAGATATAGATTTTAGCAGAGAAATTTTATTATGATCTATAGTCCATTGTAGTTTTTTTCTGGGAATGAATAGGTACGATCTCAAATTAAATTACGGTCCACACGGTTGGTGCAGGGGTTGAGCGATTGACTGCTGCGCAGCATGTTTCGGGTTCGATTCCCGCACGGAACAAATATTTGTACGACCTACAAGTATTTGTTCCGGGTCTGGGTGTTTCTCTATCTATAATATGTATTTACAAAAAAAAAATATAAGTAGTTAATCAGCCATCTCGTTACCATAACACAAGCATTAAGCTTAGCTTGGGACTATATGGCGTTGTGTGAAATGTCCAAGGATATTATTATTATAATTTCTTCCTGTTTGTCTACACGTGCGTGCATGAATGAAATAAATAAATAGTTCTTGTACGTAATTTAGTTTTCTGTTTACCAGATCCATAAATATTATATCTTTTATTTATTTTCCTTATTATTGTGCAATGTAGAGATATGTTGTAGACATAAAAATCGATTTATTCGCCATTTTTTCTGCCAACATTGTTTGTTCAACCCTTCAAGTGTCGTATGAACCCATAGGTTCATAAGAAAAAATCTCTCGAAATGAAAATTAATATACCCGTAAAAATCGTTGAGCTCCTATAGGCAAACGACTTCTAATAGGCGGGTTAACCACTTTAGGAATCAATTAACAATATTCTACTTCTATTTGGATTTCCTACAAGCTTATAATCTAGAAAAAAATACAGTCCCTGTGTGCTCATCACATTATAGAAGAAAACTGACGACTGCATCCGAGTATACCCGATTCAATGTCACTGACCAGCGTGTTACGCATTCAAGTTTGTGGGTCAAACGTCGTAAATGCTCCACGAAATTCCACCGGCTGTCGAGGTCGAGACCATGGTACTTAATCGTAGACTGGACGCTGGTGTGAACCCCTCCTACCATTAGTTGGGATTCCGACGGTGGCCTGTTCTGGGCCCATGAAACAACATGGCCTCGGACTTGAGCAAGCGACTTGATCCTCTCAACGACAGTCATCAGATTCAGACTCAGCATGAAAGTTCAGTTTTGTTCACTCTTCTTAAAGAGAGCAAAAGTAAAAGAAGTTTTACTTAAAAATACAGGAAAGTCCAACCTTTTCTTCCTCGTGTCCACCCTAAAAGAACGGTATTAATGTCCTCACTTCTCCTCGCCTGGGATTACGTTTGATTTATTATTGTTTTTCGCGATAAAAACCGGTGTGTAGCGATCGGGAAGGTTTTCCTACAAAATATAGCAATAACCTCGGATTAGGGACCGTTTGGGGGTTTGATGATATTGAATGGGAAAGTAAAAATCACTACGTACCATCAGATTTTTAGTAGAGGAAAAAGTATTTTTTTCTTTCTTTTGGAATTCGTTATTTATTTCGGAAGAAATCTCAAACTCAGAGAGCGTATTAGTATGTTATTCAATTTATTTATTCAAAGAAAACTTTTGATTGGTTCATGCATTGGTCAGTCTGAAAGATGGAATGAAATGCTCTTTATTCTGTGTTACATATAAATATAACATTCATCATCATCATAATCATTCTCCTGCCCTTATCCCAATTTATTCGTGGTCGGCGCAACATTTTTTTTTCTTCCATACTTCTCTATTAGTCGTCATTTCGGTTAGTCACTCCCTTTCTAGCCATATCATCTTTCACACTATCCATCCTTCGTTTCTTTGGTCTTCCTTTACTTGTATAGCCATCCACATTCATACTCAAAACTTATCTTTCAATATTTTCCTCATTCTTCCGCATAACATACCACAAATGATTTCCACACAACTTTTCAGTCACCGGTTAAATATATAAACCGATACAAATGTAGAAATTTTACATAGGGTGACACAACGGGCGGTCTTATCCTAAAAGCAATCTTTGAAATACAACTTTTGGTTGTATTTCAAAGGAGATGGAGTAGATGGATGATATGTAGTATACAATGTAACATTTACTAAAACAATAAATATAGTCACGAGTACTAATGTATATACACCTAGCAATATTCAGAAAAGATTTTCTGACAAAATAATTATTTCAACTTTAGGATACAACATGTTCGGTAAACCTTTGAATTCTAAAATGCAATGTGTGCATGAACATACAATTATTTCATTCAATAATTGAGAAGAAAACGCTTTTGAAATAAGCTAATTGTATACATGTTTTTGCTCGTGACTGTACATACATAAAACACATACGTTTGGAAAAAAGACTGACTGACTGCCTCGTTGGTTTGGTCGAATGCGTTACTGCTGAGCATAAGATCCTGGGTTTGATTCTCGCGTCAAACAAAATGTTATTAGGTTTACCATCTGCAATTTTTTAATCGGAGCTTGGATTCGTGCCCAGTTGAAGGATTGCCTTCGGATTGGCTCGCCCCGGATGACATGTGTTTCAAACATAACTGGAAAAATGTGAGTATATTACAGGTACAGACGCCAGCACATCAAGCTATCCCTTACTGTTAAATTTTCTCAATTAAAAATGCACCTTATATCTTTGCAATAAAGTTTAATTACTATCAAAGAAATTTGACAGATTGTGGTAACTTGATGTGCTGGCCTCTGTACACCTCTGCCTAACCGTAAAGTACGTTTAAATTGTATTAAAAACCAAAATAGAATACCGATCGTCTTCTGTCTCAATCAATATTACCCTTGAACTTCTTGGTATACAAAATTGATGAGTCTAGCAATCGATTTGATTATAGGCCACTTCTCGGAAAGACAACAACGACCGTCCTACTGCGACGGTCCAATTTTCATATGGAAGTAGATAGCATGTCAGCAGGTCAAGGGTATATGATAATTGAGCCGTAGTGTCTCATTGGTATTAGACAGGTACTTCTTATAAATTGTTTCTTGACTGACTCGATGACTTCTCCCGCTCTGGGTGGAGCGGAAGGGAGTGTCAGACTTTTACTGACTAAAACCCATCCATGTTCCTTCCTTAGCCCTTTATGTTCCGGGGTAGCGGTAACCCTTTCGGACCATCCCGCTTACCCGGCAGGCTCGGCCCTAACGGGCTTCTTCATATGCTGACATTTTCTCTTTAAGGCGCGCGTGGAAAATGTACGCGCCGTCCGGCACGGGCCTGGTCCTGATCGGGCGGTGAGCTACCCATTACTCACCGCCCGCAGGCCCTACGGTGGCTCTGGACCATGGCTTGCACCAGGGTTGGGTTGCGAGAGGTCGCCGTCAATCGCCTCTACGAGGACACGGCGGTACTCCGCCAAAGCGGGGCAGGTTTCCACCGCGTGCTTCACCGTGTACCGAGAGGAGGCCTGTGTTCTAGCAACAATATAAGCTGATTATGAGTATATGAAAAAAAGATTACATGACAATGTGTTGTCTGGTATATCTACATAAATTACAACTGCCCATTGTGTCCCCTTTTGTAACATGTCCTACATTTATATCTGTTTTCTTTTGTAACATGTCCTACATTTATATCTGTTTTCTCTTCTCTCTTTCTTTTCGAGTGTTAAGTGTCTAACCTGGTGTCACAGTTTTTGTGCTGCCCATGGGCTTCTGACTTAGCTTCTTATACTATAACATTCTGTGCTAAAATTTTTATCGGGTATATAAAAAAGAGTATTCTACCTATCTATCTTCTTCTAATGGGGTCTGCCTTCTCCTTTCCCTTCGTTGACATAGTATTACCTTTAAAAGCTCGTGGTTAAGCAATAACAGCCGTACCTGTCAGGTTAAGCTAAGCTTGCCGGAGTTGGTCCGTGGATGGGTGACCATTTTTACATATCGAGACTCGTCCGTGCTTCTGAAAGCACTAACGTGCTTTTTATGCCGTTGGTCCTGGCTGTCATTTGTGTATCTTTGACAGTCGTTTCGGTTCGTCAGAAGCCCCATCAGACAGCCAGTTTTACCAAAGGGTATCGTATTGCCCACTTACTGATTGGGTTGTGGAAACCAGATAGGCAGTCGCTCCATGTAAAATACTGGTATTTAGCTGCATCCGGACTGGAAACCTACCCCAACATAGTTGGGAAAAGGCTAGGCGGATTACATTAAAGACCGTACTACCTTAAAGAGCAGCACTTAAAAAAAATGTATTTGACGAGGGCGCAACCGCGGACAAATGTGGTTGACCACATTTCGCCCTTATTTGGTAAGTTATAAGGTTCAAAATTCAAGCAAGAGTGACCGCGTTAGTACAATCGGACAAGTTGGCGCTCGACCACTTTTAAAACAGTTTCCTATGAAGCAGTCTGGCGGGCGATGCATACGCAAACTCCACCCCTTTTTTACTTCCGCCAATCAGGACGTTTTAAGCCGCATAGATCGGAAGCGATAATCTTTGTTTACTTTAGTTGTGATTTGCACTTTGCTAATCGACGACGCGCGTTCTTACTTCTGTGTTTTGCTTACAACCATTTTTGTTTACCGTTTCCGATAATATCTTGCCCCACTGTTGACCCTTGCTTGTTTTACCGGACAGTTTTGTTGATTGCTCTCTTGTTGACCTGTGCTGTGTATTAATTGGATTGTTGGACGCTCTTCTGTGGATCTGTGCGCGTGTTTTATGGACTTGAACAATGAACCGAAATTTAACGAGAGATGAACGGAACCAAATCTTGGTTCTATACAATCAAGGATATAATATTTCCCAAATATCGCGGGAATTAAATGTTACGGTAAGTCAATATCATATTTATTAAAACATAATATAATTGGTATACTTACCGTCATGTATCTTGAGCGCTCGGTGTCAGAGGGGGCATTGGGTCTATTTCACTTAAAAGATAGGTAAGCGCTCAAGATCCGTGCTGCTCAGTTTTTTTTTCATATAATGTGTTCGGTTTTATTATTTACATAATACTTACTACTTGGTCAAGCTAAGTTTTCACCTCTCTGGAATGCGGTCGCCTATTCCGCTTCCCCGCTCATCTCCCTGTGATCGTCCTGTTAGACTAGATTATTTTCGAAAGACGTGTTAATTAAAAATAAAACTTCTTAAAATATGAGCGATAGCTCATTCGATGCGAAATGGTGTCTAGAAAAAATTATTTGACGGATTTCTTAATAACTCCGAACTTTTAAAATTTAAGAAATTTGCAAAAAAGATCCTTAAAGAGAAGGAAATTCCCAATAAAAACGTCACACTCCCGGAGTTCTATCTCTATTATTTATGACTTTAATTTAAAACTGAAAATACGGTGCCACAGGGTCGTTACGGCATAATAATATACGCAACACACTTAAAGTGACTACGCCACAGAAAATGTTATTTTATGTATTAAATATTGATTAATTTTTTTTTTAAATGTGGTGTATTCTATACACTTTAATGAGTAAATTCGTGTTTTTTTTTTAATTCATCTTTCAGCAAGTAGGGCTAGGTATATTGTTGATTAACAACATTTATCCGAACCTTTGTTAAGAAAATAAAAATATTTAAATAATTGCTCTTAAAATGTGTCGCTTCTTAGAGCCCGTCTTATACACACATCAAAAGTGTCTAGGGATCAACATATATTTTTGCAATAACTTTTCTCTTGATTGATATTAATTTAAATTTTCTTTAAGGATTCATCAAATAAAGTGTTTTCGTTTGTCACAGTAACGATAAACCAAGTCACCTTTGCATTAATAAAGAAATTTGCCATTTTCCTAATAAAGGGATTTTTGACATTTGAACCACTAACATTAAAGTTCGAAAAAAAGACTGAAATAACAGTTTTCTTTAAAATTTTATTGGGTAACTTAAACAATTAATAATCCGTGTTTCTACCGCGAACACTAACAACACAAGAACATCGGTTTGGCATACTCAAAATGAGTTCATCCAAATCACGCTGTGGAATGGCCGCCCATGTTCGTTGCAACAACAAAAAAAGGTCTTCTTGCAACTGGATACCCTCCATATTCGGCAGAGCTCTTCTCTGTAGCATATCCCATGCATGCTCAATCGGGTTCAAGTCTGGCGACTGAGCAGGCCAGGGCAGGACATTGATGTTAGCTGCGGCGAGAGTCTGTCTTACAACTCTTGCGGTGTGCGGTCGTGCATTATCATGCATTAACTGAAATAAGGGACCGATTTGCACTTGTAGAGGAACGATGACGTCAGATACAATCGTCTCAGCATAAATTTGAGCGTTGAGGTTGCCTCTGATCCAAATCAACTCAGTTCTTCCGCCGATCCAAATACCCGCCCATACCATGATGGTTCCACCACTATAAGGATGGACTTCCTGGCAGGATTTTAATCGCTGTTGGCGTCCAGGGGTTCTCCAGTGTCGTATACGTCTTGTATCCGGTCTCATACCAAAACGAGACTCATCAGAAAAGCACACGAAACGCCATTGTTCTTCTGCCCAATTTCTGTGTTCAAGAGCCCATTGATATCGAATCCTACGATTGTGCATTGCTATAGGTGGTACCCGTAGCGGTCTTCGGGAATGAAGGTTCACTTCATGCAAGCGGTTTCTGACTGTTTGGTCGCTAATTAAGTTCCCTGAAGAGTGATGAAGCCTCACGGCTAACATCATGGCGGTTATTGTTGGAGCTCTTCGAGTTAAGATTTGAATGTATCGGTCTTGTCTCCGTGTGGTGCAGCGATACCGTCCTTCATGGCGCTCAGCCACGGTACCAGTGCTTCGGTAACGTGTCCAAAGTCGACTGATAACACCTTTTTTTGTTGTTGCAACGAACATGGGCGGCCATTCCACAGCGTGATTTGGATGAACTCATTTTGAGTATGCCAAACCGATGTTCTTGTGTTGTTAGTGTTCGCGGTAGAAACACGGATTATTAATTGTTTAAGTTACCCAATAAAATTTTAAAGAAAACTGTTATTTCAGTCTTTTTTTCGAACTTTAATGTTAGTGGTTCAAATGTCAAAAATCCCTTTATTAGGAAAATGGCAAATTTCTTTATTAATGCAAAGGTGACTTGGTTTATCGTTACTGTGACAAACGAAAACACTTTATTTGATGAATCCTTAAAGAAAATTTAAATTAATATCAATCAAGAGAAAAGTTATTGCAAAAATATATGTTGATCCCTAGACACTTTTGATGTGTGTATATTAATTAATAGGATCACATAATGAAAGTTCTAAAAAGTCGTCTGTTTTGTTTATAATATCTTTTTTTATGTAACGAAAAATCTAATCTTAGAATCATAAGTCATATTATTATGGTTGTTTTTATGTATCAAAATCACAACATAAATAATGTTTTGAATAAACTTTTTACATCGTTTATTTATAAATATTTTTTAAATTAGCAGATGGTCTAGTAGAGTTATTTTTTAACTATCATCATAGTCTTGTCTTGAGAAAATATTGTTTCTTAAAAAAAAACTGTTGTCTTAATTAAATGTTTTTATTGTTCATTCGTTTTTAGACATAATTCCGCATCGAATGAGTTATAGTTCATATTTCTAGGAGCTTTATTTGTAATAAATACGTTTTTCGAAGTGATTTCTGGTTTACCATTCCACAGTCCTTGCCTATATTCAGTTTGACGTAATTGACAGGAGTTGCAAACTTAACTCAACAGTTTTTTGCATAAATATTAATTTATTCAAAATATTGTTAATTCGTAAATAGTACAAACAACTAATTGGTTGTAGATTTAATATCCACAAAAAAAATGTTATTCCTAAAAGAAAACGAAAAACGATGGGCCATTTTTTTTCAACATTTTTTGTTAATAACTTTTGCAATTTTAGCGTGCTAGAAAATTCTTCAAAACATTTTTCTTGACATCATTCCGCATCGAATCAGCTATCGTTCATATTTTTAGGACCTTTATCTCTAATTAACACGTTATTTAAGATGTGAACCAGGCTATGTAGATTAAATCTCACTAGAGGTTGCCCAGTAGTCGAATTTCGACTCGTAATTATTATTTAATATTTATTTTAGCTTTCTGCACTCCTTTATAAATGCTTAATCTCATACTTCCCCGTGCACGCAATATACTTAAAAAGGGGTACAAAGTTTTCTCTTCACGTATAATTGTACAGATTAATAATTATTTCTTATATACAATTTAATTTTATCAATTAATGTTTTCCTTTTAATATTTTTTTTAGAGAGCTACTGCCCGTCGGTGGATTCAACGGGACGCCGATGAGGGCTCCATTGCCGACCGACCTCGTGCTCACCCTCCGCGCATCCTAACAGATGCTCGTGTGGCACACATGGTTAATACCTACCAGGAGGAACCCTTTACCAAAACATCAAGCTTTGCACAGCAATACGACTGCAGCATGCAAGCCATTAGAACAGCGCTCCATCGTGCTGGAGTGCACCATAGGAGGCCGGCAGTTAAAATAATATTAGGCCAGGAACAAAAAGAAGCTAGAGTGCGTTTCGCCCGTGATTACAGAGATTTCGATTATTCACGCGCCATATTTTCTGACGAAAAATCATTTAAGTCTAGTCAACATGGTCGTCGGAATTTATGGCGTGTAAATAATACAAGATACGAGCCGAGAAACGTAAAGTCTAATAACGAATCTGGGAGAATAATAGTTAATATGTGGGGTTGGATGAGCGCTGATGGGCCAGGAGAATTACATTACATTAACGAAAGGGCGACTGGACAAGTATATGCGGAATTGCTAGAAGAAGTGATGCTGCCAACAGTGCGCGCGGTGTATCCTGGGGAAGAAGTTCCCCAATTTTACTTTTTTCAAGACAATTGTCCAATACACCGTGCGCGCGTAGTTCAGAATTGGCTACTCCAGTATCCCGAAATTAGGACAGTCCCATGGCCCTCTCGATCTCCGGACTTAAATCCTATAGAAAATTTATGGGCAATAATGGTCCAAAGATGGGACAGTCGAAATGAGAGGACCAAAGCAGCGCTCGTCACCCATTGCGATGAAGTGTGGGACTCTATTCGAGGCTCGGATCTTTGCGAAGTACTCGTAAGATCGATGAGAAACCGATGCGATGCCATTATAGATGCGGGCGGAGCCTTAACAAAATATTAAATAAATAAAATATAGGTATAGGTGTATGTTGTTGGTGTTGTGTTGTTGTGTTTTTAGTTTTGTTTATTTCTCAATAACTTAGTTAAAACAAACCTACCGCTACCTCTTCAAATAAATCCCGACAATGACACAATGTTGATTTTATGACCAGGAGTCGATGTTTACCTTTTTACTGTGGATAAGTATTTTGCGGTGCGATACAAACAATGAACCCTAATAAAAAGCACTTTCTTTGAATTTATAAACAATACTTCTTTAAAAATAATTTTAGTAGGCTTCATTGCTTGTATCTCAATGCAAAATACTTATCTACAGTAAAAAGGTAAACCGCCTATTGTTATTTGCCGACTCCTGGTCATAAAACCAAAACAGTGTTATGGTCGGAATGTCTATGAAGTTAATCTTTGCAGTGACAGTGATTGTTTTGTTTAAATTATGTTATTGAGAAATAAACGAAACTAAAATGTAGATTCAGTTAACGTAAATTGAGAGTTGAAAGTTGATTGAGTAAATTGAGTTGAGTGAGCACATACCCTGGAGAAATTGAGGGTTTTGCTAATAAAAAAAATATGTAAATAAAAATGTAAACATCTTTTTAGGCCTCCCTTATATTACGTGTTATTGTTGTCTCTCACTGTTATGATCACAAAAATTAGAAAGGTGTTCATTCTGCATTGCTGTTAATTGATATCTCTGCATTTACTGACTGTGTTTACATTAATTAAGGATTGCGCCATCATTAGGATTTGTAAATGAAAATTGTTTGTCTAAGCTGGTAGAGACCATAAAATAAAAATCGTCATATTCTATTCAGTAGATATGATTAAATTTCCTATTACGATGGTTATGATTTTGTTTATGTGGAATATTTACTGAAGTCATATTGTTATTCACCTATTGAATTTTTGTGATGTTTTTGTAAATCACTTGTCTCTATCCTGAACCACTATATCTACAACATTTAGGTAGGTATTGTATTATTAATATTTCATAAAAGAGTACTCAGTGGTGTGCAGTTTCTTTTAATAAATAATGTTATATTCTATTTATTAGTCATTTATTTATTATAAACAATTTCAAAACATTGAAATATTGCTGTATTATTTGTTATTCACAAAACAGTGCTGTTTATTTTTGGTAAATTTATTAAATTACTTTTTGAAAAACCTTCTTTTATTATAAAACTACCTGACCTAACAAACATTCGTCTGAAATATATTTTTTTCGGCATGGTCTATTCTCATTCCGGTCTACCAAATACATACAAAAATACCATAATAATTGGTCAAACCGTTTTGGGGGTGTTCGACCTCAAGCACTGGGACGCGAAATTATATTAGAAGAAGATTAATCAGTTATCATAATTAGTACTAATAAAAATTTTCACTTTTTTAATTAAATTTTAACAGTATTTGAAATGACACTAAAGGAACTAGTCTATTTTTCTCAATTTTTTTTAAGTAGGACAAACACTTTAAGAATTCAATCTCTCCGAGGTTCTGATATTAACTAGGTATCTAAGGGACATAATACTCATTCCGAAAAACAAATTATTTCTTTAATGAGTTACCAAAACACAAACATAGAGTATATCGACAATATTACTCGTATCGAGCAAACAAACAAGAAAAATACTAAAATTTCAAATAACTAACGTACTGAAAATATTATTCTGGTCAAAACATATTTTAAGCAATGACAAAACACATTTCAATACATTGAGGCAATTATTGAATTCATCCAAATCAGTCACAGTTATTCAGCTTTGATTATTAAAGAACACAATTAAGAGTAGCTCGTGGCTAAGTAATAACGGCCGCACGGGTCGATCTACAAGGTTAGGCTAAGCTTACCAAGTTTGCTTCGTGGATGGGTGACCGTCCGTCATACCGAGTTGGTCCCGGCTTTCATTTGAATATCTTAGACAGTCGTTATGGATGAAGAAGAAGAAAATCTGACACCAGTCTTACCAAGGGGTATCATGTTACCCAGTTACTGGGTTGTGGAGGTTAGATAGGTAGTCGCTCCATGTGAAACCCAGCTGCATCTGGTTAGATTGGAAGCCGACAGTCCTAACATAGTTGAGAAAAGGCTAGGCAAATGATGATGATGTTAGATAACACAATAGAAATGTGTTTTTTAAATTGCCCATTAAATCATATTATTTACTAGGTCGCTGAACAATTTTTGTCAAAAAAGGCACATTTAACGAGGGAGATGCCAAATATGATAGCGTGGCTGTAAGTGATAATATTATACGTATTTATGTAATAATCACTAAAATCAATGTCCTATAATAATTAAGTAAACTAAGTAATAATTAATCATAAACATGGAAAACAAAAGAAGAAAAAAATATGTGGGCAAAACATTTTTTCAAATAACATCCTACTGAACGCAAAATATTCTTAAAAACTTCTTTTTCAAGTGAGAGCCAGTGCAATGCAACCTAACAATGCCATGCGCGTGCGCCGTGTGTGCGTGACTATCGATGTTATGCAAAAAAAGTTTTAGGGGGCGTGGCTACGCTCGCTGAGACTGTACGCTAGGTGCAAGCGAATATGGCCTTATGGGTGGTCGACCGGCGAGTTTGCCGATTGTACCTACAATTTAACACATTATGCAGATAGAGTGTGGTAACGTAATAAAGCATTAAGAACAACATTTGGAGACATAAAGATATCGATTTGTGAATCGGTGAGTCTAGGCCCTGACTCCACTAAGCGAGTCGACACGTACGGAGCTGTGTTTTAGTTGACCAATAGATTTTCGTTATTCACACATCTTGTCTCGACTCAGCTTCAGTGAAGACCACTGTGCGGAGTTGAGTCATATTTGTATGGCGCGATCGAAGCGGATATGTCAGCTTTACCTAAGCTGGGCGGCGCGACGTAACAAAGCGGAGATATGAGCTGTGAGCGGTACACACGTCAGCCAGTCAGTCCGTAAGCGGGATTGTCCGAAAGGGTTACCGCTACCCCGGAACATAAAGGGCTAAATAAGGAACATGGATGGGTTCTAGTCAATAAAAGTCTGACACTCCCTTCCGCTCCACCCAGAGCGGGAGAGGTTATTTAATGATATCCCACACAAAAAAAAAATTACTTGTCAGTACAATAAATATTATCTAATCTTTATATCGTCAGAAAATGATAATATTTGAATCCTAATTCATAACATCACGCCTGTTTTCCACGAAGGGGAAGACAGAAGTGTGGTATGTAGTAGTGCAATCCTAATTCATTATTCACAAAAACCATAAAGCCAAATCAATGTAGTTACAGTCATGTCTTTCAACGACCAGAATAAAACAAAACACACCGTATTCACTTCTATTGCTTCTATAAATAAGATCTAGAATGGTGTCCAATAATTCTAAAAGCCTGGCAAAATGTGATACAGTCTCACGGCTCGTGCAGATCTATTGTTAGAAGATGTAGCAAGCTGGAAGGTAACGTGACATAAGTGGACATTTTGAATTTTCTTTTCAGTCAGTATAAAAAAATGTTTTCCATGAGAACTATGATAAATTTATTGTCCCGGAATTGTTGTTCTAAAATTGATTTATTGTTGTTTTATTGTAAGCAATGTCACTTTAATTCCAAAAAAGATATTTATTCAACTTTTTCGGGTCGTCTTTTCACAACCGTTACGCAAAATATCAGTAACTGCCTCGTTTGTCTAGTGATCGCAAGCGCTACTGCAGAGAATGAGGACCTGGGTTCGATGGCCGGGTCGAGCAAAGTATTATCGTTCCTTAGACTTGCCCCTATTACATGGGACTTAAACATAACTGGCAAAATGTACTACAGGTATGTACACCTTTCGTTGAAACAAAACAAGGCTGGTGATGTTATGTTATGTTTATACATATCTGGGGGCCTAGACAAATGTCAATCGCTCTATGTCGATTCGACTTCGAAAATTGTTGATCGACCAATTCGTTATCTCAGCGATCCGGATGGTCAAGAACGCCACTTATCAACGCATTTGTATGGGAATATTGAACAAGTTTTGTTACACAATTTGACATTGTCTAGGAGTATTTAGTTCGAACGGCCCAAGCCGAATGGACCGCGAGCCATTCGACCGTAACCAAAAATCGTCTACGTTTCAAAGGACCGGTGATAAAATGATTTCAAAATTAATTTAAAGGTACAGTCACATACATGGCAGTCAGGCTAAATTTAACTTTTGTAAACATTTTATATTATTGTTGATTGTTTTTCTAAGGAAGATAATACAAATCTATTAAAAAAAAACAAACTTTTATTTCAACTTTTTAAATTTTGCACCCGAATGTACTTGATGTAGTTTATGACACTGAATTTGTTTACCAGTTTTTATCACTGGTCCTTTGGAACGTAGGCGATTTTTGTTTACGGTCGAATGGCCCGCGGGCCATTCGGTTTGGGCCGTTCAGACTAAATACCCCTAGCACTTAGCGATCAAAAACTATTGCCCCAGACTATCTGTAGGAAGTTGCAACTAGAACCAATTCTAATTCTTGTTTATTTTGACGATCAAAAGTGCTTTTAGTGTGCCTATTTGAAATAAATGATTTGACTTTGACTTTGATCATGTCTCATTTCGAAAGCTTATGCTAATTCTATACATTTCAGATTTATCTAATTTCGTTATCGTTAATGAAAAAGTGACTTTGTCCAGGCCCCAAGTATTACGTTGCTCCGACGTTCAATAATTACGTCACATGATTCTTCGAAATAGCAATTTCTGGACGTGTGCCAGGGATAGGTAGCCGATGTAATATCCAACCTAGTACGTGGTATCTAGGCTATCTCAGTCCATCTGATATAGCCGCTTCAAAAGCGATGGCTACTTTCATGGCCGTTATTGAGAATGTCTTACAAAATTGCAATATATGTAATTTTAACTGAATGAGGATTTTATTTTTTATGTATTGTTCTCTGTACTGTGGTTTTTGGGTAAGGTATATGTATAATGTAATACAGTAAAATATTTTTTTATTTGCAAAAAAAGTACAGATGCCAGCTCATCAAGCTATCCCAAACTGTCAAATATTCCCAATTGAACATGAACCTTTTACAATTGTAATAAAGTAGAAAATCTATCAAAGAAATTTGACAGATTGGTGTAATTCAATGCACTAGCGAATGTAAAAAAATATGCAGATGTTTTGTAGTAATAATATAACCTTATATATTCCATTTTAAATTAAGCATGCAAACATTTAGTACAAGTGCGTAGTAGTCTTAATTACGAAATACGAAATAAATATGAAAATTCTTACCTATAATATGTTTAAAAAATTAAAATAAATAATTAAAGATGTTATGTTTAATTACGCACCTACAATCGTAATCTTCTGATACTAATTAATCTGAGACATTTACAGTTTTATTATCAGTTTTTTTTGTTTCATTTCAAGATTAATAGATATTTATAAGACAGCTCTTAAACGTAGTTTATGCACTAATCGCGTTCAGGTCCGTTGATGATAGTATGCCTGAGTCTTACAATTGCGAGAAATCAAATAGACTTCATGGCATAAGACTACGATTGTTTTTTTCAAAATGCCAATTATAAGTGTCCCTTTTTTTAGCAATATCCTGCTTTACAATCTACTTTATTGTAAAAAGCAGCGAACAAAATAACACTGTAATATTTCAAGTCACCCGGCGATATTCACTTAATATGATACAGAAAAGTTATTCCCCGAAGCGATATTATTTGCTAAAACTCTTCGTGGAATCCTCAGGACAATAAGTGAGAAGTTTATCTTTTTATTCAATATCCAGCTGTCAGAGAAAAATAAACTTTATGTCAATGGCGTAAAGTTTAATTTCATGGTCAGTTTTATGGGGTTTCTTTGCGGTAGATAGATCATTAGTCCTGTTTAGATAACGCCATAGAGGAAGATGGATGATATTTTTTTGTACGGAAGTGTTGTGAAGAAAATTGTTTAAATTGGGGGGACGATTAATTTAATAACGCATTTCAGTCGGGCGTATTTCACCAATGAAACTGAACAGGATCAGCATATCTAAGCAAGCAGCGTTCTGCGGCTTGATGTTGAGTTTTATAAAAATACGAGTATTTTTATTCCTGTAAACATTTATAAAATAATAAATTAATAAAGATTGATTATAAAAATATTTTTTTTATTTTTATATTGTAACCGAGAGTATCAATCTTTGTGGGGTCCGGTTTCCAGTCTGCATGCAGCTGAATACCAGTATTTTACATGGAGTGACTTCCACAACCCAGTCAGTAACTGGGTAATACGATACCGCTTGGTAAGACTGGCTGTCAGACTTTCGGGCTTCTGACTACCAGTAACGACTGTCAAAGAATAACAAGAAAACTACGAATGACAGCCGGGACCAGTGACTTAACGTACTTTCCGAAGCACGCAGGAGTCTCGATATGTAAAGATGGTCACCCATCCACGGACCAACCCCGCCAAGCGTAGCTTAACCTGGCGGATAGATCCGTGCGCCTGTTATTACTTAGCTACGAGCTCCTTGTAACCGAGGGAAGACAGACGGTAATTCACAAAATTTAAGAACATGTTTGACGACATGGTTGACGCAGCGGTTGAGCGATTGACTGTTGCGCGGCATGTCGCGGGTTCGATTCCCGCACGGAACAAATATTTGTACGACCTGCAAGTATTTGTTACGGGTCTGGGTGTTTTTCTATCTATAATATAATTGTATTTACGAAAAAAAATATGTATACATATAAGTAGTTTATCAGCCATGTCGTTACCATAACACAAGCATTAAGTTGCTTAGCTTGGGACGATAAGGCGTTGTGTGAAATGTCCAAGGATATTATTATTATTATGTTGTATCGATCCCAAAAATGAATCATAATTTACCATCCATTTTTAGGGTTTCTACGACTACCGTACAATATTCAGTTATTCTCTAAAGCCAGACTTCAAAAGTCTACACTCAAGAGTATTATCTTCTCAAATGTTTCAAGGCTGCACCGCCTTGCGGGACACCTGTCACGCTACCGTACAATTTGCGTCACCTAACGAGATTTCGTGTCCCACTGTAGTTTAATGTTCGGTTGTCTGTCCGGGTACTATCTTGGCACTTGAGGGGCTCGGGTGTTAGTTAGGAGAGACTTAGGTTAAAGATTTTCGTTTCAATGAGTAATGAGAGGGACTGAGTATTAACGTGATGATTGTTTAGGGAAATGTAGAGAATATCAGCTCTAAAAGAAGCTCGTAGCTAAGTCATAACAGCCGCACGGATCGATCAATCAGGTTAAGCTATGCTTGCCGGGGTTTGTCCGTGGATGGGTGCCCATCTTTACATATCGAGACTACTCCGTGCCTCGGAAAGCGCGTTAAACGTTTTGGTCCCGGCTGCCATTCGTGGATCTTTGACAGTCGTTACGGGTCGTCAGAAGCCCGAAAGTCTGACAGCCAGTCTTACTAAGGGGTATCGTAATGACCGGTTACTGGGTTGTGGAGGTCAGATAGGCAGTCGCTTCATGTAAAATACTGGTATTCATGTAAAAGACTGGAAGCCGACCCCAACATAGTTGGGAAAAGGCTAGGCAGAATATCAGCTCTTAAAGAACTTCTTAAGAAGTAGTGCAATATCCATTTCAGGGTTAGGTTAGGTTAGTCCCTGAACCATGCCATGTTTTGTAGGTTGGTCTGTTGCATGTAACATAACCTCACGCCTGCAATCATCAAAGGGATAGGCAGAGGTGTACGTAAATAACTGGCGAAATGTAAGTGTACTACACTTACATTTCGCCAGTTATTTTTGAATCCCATATAATACAGGGCGAGCCTGTTCCAACGTACCGGACGAAAACCCTGACTCCGGGCGGCTACTGAGAAATTCCAAATACAAAAACCCAATAACACTGCCCGACCCAGGAACCTCCATTGACTCACAGTCCGATCAGCACCAGGCCCGTGCCGGACGGCGCGTATTATGTTCCACGCGCGTCTCAAAGAGATGTCAGCATATGAAGGGGCCCCTCAGGGCCAAGCCTGCCGGGTAAGCGGGATTGTCCGAAAGGGTTACCGCTACCCCGGAACACAAAGGACTAAGGAAGGAACATGAATGGGTTTTAGTCAGTAAGAGTCTGACACTCCCTTCCGCTCCACCCAGAGCGGGAGCGGTCATTGGATGATTTCCCAGCCTTAAAAAAAAAAAAGGACCCCATGCTCTTGCGACCACTAACCACTTGGAAAGGATCGTTTTTTTTTGTTATCAGCATTGATAAGCAAGCCGATTCAATAATAAAAAAAAACTAGAAACTATTTTAAAACTACTACAATGAGAAGAACATGAGATACAATTTCATACATATAGATTGCATCGTCGGCGATCCCATTTCTTTGTTATACCCTACTGAGGTATCTGACTTACTCAGCTGTATGAGCAATGTGATGGAACAGTTCTATTGTTGGGGACTTTGTTGCGCCACTTCTTCTTCCCAGCTAAAGCACTAGGAAGTGGTGAAGGGTGGGCGTTTTTGGGGGACTGTCTTACGTAACTTTGACCTTCAAAAAGTGCTGATCTTCAGCCTAATTTGAATAAAAGACTTTCGATTTTGATTTTGTTGATTACACAGGGTGAAATTGAATTCATGGGCAATAATTTAACTCATCTATTTCATTGTGTTCGGGCGTCTCCGGCAATCATCGGCTTCGGCGACTCGATGTGCGGCGCGCGGGACGACCAACGACCACTTCGCATCCGATCTCCATCTCCTTATTGTTACCAACACATATTGTAAAACCTATTGGGATTATAATTATCACTTTACAGTCCACTGTTTTAATCGAAGTCCTGAGATAGGTCCCCGAAACATTGTACTCATCATTATGAAAAACTTTCACTTTAGGAACAAATCTGAAATCGCGAAAAACAGCTGTTTCCTACATTTTGACGAACTCGTCATACCATACATTATGCTCGAATAACTATTCGAGCATAATGTATGGAACAGCAGATTTTTTTTCACCTTGTATTTCTTTTGCATGGGTTATTGAGAATATTAACAGCGATTTGTAGAAATTCTAACGAGGCAACCCCTGATGCCTTCAAACCAAACAAAAAATCCTTTTCCCAATTATGTTGCGGTCGGCTTCCAGTCTTATCGAATTTAGCTTAATTCTGACGACCCGTAACGACTGTCAAAGACAAATGACAGCCGGGACCAACGGCTTACGTGCTTTCCGAGCCACGGAGGAGTCTCGGCATGTAAAGATGATCCATCTACGGCCATCCCCGGCACGCGATGATTGACTTCATGTATCGACCTGTGCGGCTGTTATTACTTAGCCACGAGCTCCTCTAGCAACCAAACCATCTAACCAAACAAGTGAATATGTATTCCATAGGGCTGATCAAGTGATCAGTCCTGTATCTGACGCTCCAATTTGCACACACAGGATCTTTGATTACCTGTCTCATATGATAACTCGTTGGTCGCATCCGGGGTAGGTATCTATGTACAGTCACCGTCTAAAGTATCCGGAGGAATTTACCTTTCAAAATTTTCAGAGCAGCAATGTTTTGAAACGAAAAACGAGTGCTTTTTCAGAATGTAGTATTGTTAAAAAAAAAACCATTTGGACAAGACAAATGCGCTTCTGACCAAAAAATCCAATTAAAGATGAAGATAAAGATAAAATTTAATACAGAGAAAAATTGCGATACAGTTATTTTGATAAGTTGTTGAGAACGTTTTAGAAAGTCAGTGTTATTGGTGAAGCAAATTACAAACTTTCAAAAGAGATTAGAATTAAATCTCGCTAATTATATTCGGTTCGTAACAATATATTGAAAAATAGAGAAAGAAGAGTTTAGAATTAATTATTAAATATTAGCCCAGCCCCTGCCTCGCACAGTTTTTACGGCAATTAAGACAGGTTTAATATTCATCTTATATGCACATACAACTTTTGAAATAAATTATCTAAATGATGGTGAAAACTGCATATTTTGATGCAGTTTTCACCATCATTTTTCCGTTGCGTAGTTTAGAAGATCAATGCGATCACACAGATTGTAGAACGTAATAATTAATATTTTGAAATGATCATCGACATATGCTGCTGACTGTACCAATAACGTGGAATGTTCCCGGTAAAATAATTTGATTCGTCAATTCAGGGACGGCAGGTATTATACCTACTTTACATAAAGGTAGGGTTGTGAGTTTTGTTCGGCTTGATTGAATTTTGTTTAGAATTTGTAAGCGGTGAATTGATTGTGATTTTGAATTTATATATTTTATTATCGCTTGTGTACTTTTGCATGCAGACACTTTAGCTATTTTAGTTAAAGGGCGAAAAAAAGCAATGCAAATGATATTAATTTATTTTTATAAAACTGGAGTAACGGATGTTACAAAATTTTATAATATCGTAATAACTAAGTGTCTAATGCCTAATACATTTTTAAAATTGAAATTAATTTAACTGATCACGCTAGGTAGTAAATTAAATTACTACAAATAAATACAAAAAATAAAGGACACTAAGGCAATTCGCGCACTAGACGGCTTTTTTTTTTAAGGCTGGGAAATCATCCAATGACTGCTCCCGCTCCGTAGCCCTTTAACCCTTTCGGACAATCCCGCTTACCCGGGCACTAGACGGCTACTGACTGGCGAAAAGTAAAGTGCCTTACCCTTTGCGAGATGTTAAGTTTATGTTTAAAAAACATGACGGCAGATTTAGACCACGCGCCAAAAGTCACATTGTTTTTGCTTTTCCGGCTAAATTGGACCCCATAGTCAGAAACTCATAAATTTAAAAACTTAAGCATTCAAAGTTTTTTCGTGATTTTTAACACACGTCGTCACGGAGAGGCAAAGGTAAACATAGAATCATCTAGTAAGGCTATGCAAGAACATGAATATTAAATATATTGTACAACCATAAATTCATTACAAGCGAACCACCTTGTGGTAATGAGAGGTACCGTCGGCAGCGAAATGTTCGAGTGAAATGGATGCAAAATACCATAGAATAAGAAATTTGTATAGAAACGAAACTCGTGTTGTTTCGTGGTCTTCGTTCTTTGCTTTTCCATACATAAGCATCACGCTTGTCAACCCTGAAAGGTTAGGCAGAAGTGTACTGAAATACACCAACATTTTGCTAGTTATGTTTAACGCGAGCTCTCCACGCCAAGCACCAAATTTATTTCTTCTTGTTTTCATGAATTTCACAATATCCATGGCGTCTTTAAATTTGTTTTATACAATTAAATACATACAAGAGCTTAAATTTTTAGGATTTTCATAAAAACACACACGAAAGTAATGATTTAATTGTTTATTTCGTGTTATTAGTGCACCTCATTGTCACATATTTGTGTCGTGGCTTACAGGGCATGAGCTTGCGTGTCACGTATAGGTATGTGACAATGGCACTCCACCAACCACTCAACCCGCACTGGGCTCCCGTGGTGGATAACTGCGCACTCCCGTTCACCGAGAGCAGGCCTGTGTCCCAGCAGCGGCAACATTATAGGCTGATTATGATGACAACTGTTGTAGGTAAGTAGCTTTTGTGGTTATATTTTTGTATTTTTTTTGGTGTGACAACCCGGTGTCAGATTTTTCATGCTGCCCATGGGCCTCTGACTTGGCTTCACATGCTGTTGAGAAATATCTCTCAGACATGCTGGTTTCCTCACAATATTTTCCCTCACCGATTTTTTAGCAAGTGATAAACAATACGCAAAATCAGAGGTGCGTGCCTTGGGTTCGAACTCTGTGACTTGGCAGTCCGACGGTCACACCACTAGGCTATCACTGCGGTCGTGAATTTGTGATGATTTAAGCTTTGGTTTTCAAAGAAGCGGTGATCAGTCATACAATAACAGCTATCCAGATACCGAGCGTTTTTTGACTCCTGTCAAATACTAGTGAAATTGACGGATTTTCATGACCGCCATTGTAATATGACGAACAGCAGCGAACAGCCTTCCTAAGCAATCAGAGCTTTATTATAACACTCCAAATGTGTAGGTACGTGCGGCGTGAAAGATGTGCTTCTATCTTTTTCTAATCTATGATATAACCGATTTGAATAATGAATTATTATCATCAAAGGTATTGTGACCGGATTTCAGGGAATGTCAGTGAATTTGTGGCGGTAATGAATTCTAGGAATGTGGCTAGTGGCTGCTGTCGGCATTAACCTTTAATTACTATTGTTATAGCAGTTTAGCACGACAATAGCGGTCATTGACCCACCTACATTATCAAATCCTTTTTCTTTCAAAAAGTTCTTGAACATAATATCGGTCGTGGTCTTCAACATGTTCCCATAACATCCATAGTTTATTGTTTAGGTTCCTACGATATGTGATATTTTAAAGAAAGAGCAATGATCGCTAATGCCATGCTAAAACGCGATAACTATAAAGGGACTGATTCTAATGATTCAGGTCGAGAATGTTAATATGCGATTCGATTAAACGAAATGTTTATCGATGACGTACAAATCGATATAAGTTTTGGTATAAAAAGTATCATAATATATGCTATTCCAGACTAAAATCTATATCTGTGCTAAAATTCATTAAGATCCGATCAGCATTTCTGGCGTGATGGAGGATGGATGGCATTTATAATATTAATTATATTATAAAATATATAGTCATGGTACGGAATGTTATGCGGAAGAATGAGGAACATGTTGTCAGGAAAGTTGTGAGCATGAATGTGGATGGCTATACAAGTAGAGAGAGACCAAAGAAACGATGGATGGATTGTGTGAAAGATAATAAGGAAGGCTAGGAAAAGGAGTGACTACCGAGATGACGACTAATAGAGAAGTGTGGAAGAAAAAGACATGTTGCGCCGACCCGAAATAAATTGGGATAAGGGCCGGAGAATGATGATGATATAGTTATAGTAGTAAGATATCGTCAAAAGTATGATTTGCATTGAACAGCCAGACAGATGACAAAAGATGCCCTTTGCCAAAATTATTTTTGTGCATATTATGTTCTTAATGTTTGTTACTTCTTCACGCGAAAACAAATGAACCGATTGCGACGAAACTTGATAGGAATGTAGCTGTTACTTTTTATCCCGATAATCCCACGGAATCGAAATTTACGTGGGTGAAACCGCGGGGTGCAGCTTGTAAAATATATAGTTATAGTAACATATAGTAAAAAGAATGATTTTAAGAGCCAGAAAACTCAAAACTCAAACTTAATGTAGTAATTTCAAATAAACCAATTACAGGCACTTTTGAATTGTCAAGGGGTCGGTCAGTCAGAAAGATGAAGCTAGGATGCCCATTCCAAAGCAGTAGGTACCTATGGAGAAGAACGGGCAAGAAACTCCATGGACAGTCTTTTAAACAAAATATGGTTACAAAATATTAATTACATCATTCATATTATTATTATACATGTGAGAACGATGCAGAACGAGAAAGATGACAAAAACATATCCAATAATTTTATTTTCTATATAGCGCTTGCCGAAATTGGTGTTATGCTGACCTTACACGTTCACCTCATTAAAGGCACACCGGGGCGCTAGCGAGCCGAACACATCGCGATTTTTAACGAGCACTTACAACATTTACCGCAGAAAACCCAATAAATTTTGATATGAACACAATAAAAAGTGAATCCTGTTGATTTATATAAAGGATCGTCCAGGGGTTTTATGGGAACAATGAGTAATGATTGGACAATGTTTTCTGATGATAAATACGTGGATAGTAAATGACGATAAACTGGATTTGATGCTAGTGTTATGTATGGGTGTGATTAGAATAGGATTCCCTATTCTAATTCTAGATGCTATATTTTTTTTAAGTTTGAAAGCTAGATTAATAAAACATATTGGACACGTATTTTTTCTTTTTTTTACATAATCCAAAGATTAATTCGATATATTGAGTTAAAATGTGGCGACGTCATAAGTGTGTAGTTTTTATACTTACTTGTGACGTAGCAAGCTCCCACTCCCCAATTTTAATACGTTCAATCTCAGTCATTTAAAAACTACGTGTCTAATATTTTTTGACGGACTAAATATATTTTTTTGTCAAATTGGGGTAACTTGATGTGCTGGCCTTTGTAAAATAACAGGGCAAAGCTAATATTTCTTTCTGTGATCTATTCCAGGCATCCTTGCAACGGACAATTCTTCTTCTTCTTCGTGTGGTTAGTGACTAACCTGGTGTCAGAGTTTTAGTGCTGCCCATGGGCCTCTGACTTAGCATCACATGCTGTTGAGAAATATCTTTCAGGCATGCCGGTTTCCTCACGATGTTTTCCTTCACTGATTTTAAGCAAGTGATAATTATACAATACGCACATGAATCCGAAAAATCAGAGGTGCGTGCCGTGGGTTCGAACTCGAGACCTATGGCTTGGCAGTCAACTAACTTGGCACACAACTAAGCTATCACTGCTTTTTTAACGGACAATGATTGGACTGGACATAAAATGTTGTCATTATTGCAAACTAAAATACTATAATAGATCTGCACATATGCTACATAACATATAGCCATACACGTAAATAAATAAAAAAATATGTATATAAAAGAAAAGAAAATAATAATTATAAATGTATCTACTTAATTTTCTGTCTGTACACGTGCTTGTCTTCAAAAACGTCACGTATAAAGTTGTGATACCAACATGTCAAAACATGTCTCACCGACTTGCGAACTTTATATTTACAGTATAGGTAATGTTTTTCAACAACAAATATTATGACGGCACGGTTGGCGCATTGGTTGAGCGATTGACTGCTGCGCACTATGTCGCGGGTTCGATTCCCGCACGGAACAAATATTTGTACGACCTGCAAGTATTTGTTACGAGTCTGGGTGTTTTTCTATCTATAATGTATTTAAGTCGTTTATCAGCCATCTCGTTACCATAACACAAGCATTAGATTGCTTAGCTTGGGACGATCTGGCGTTGTGTTATGTCCAAGGATATTATTATTATTATTATTTTAGGACTTTATTTACTTCGATAAGAACATAATTTATTTTGATAGAAATCTTCTATCGAATGTCGTGGTATTTTGTGGCAACTCGAAAATTGGGTTTTAAATTATTTGTTGTCCTAAAATTTCTTTACCTTAGTTGTCTTCCAGACTTGTTAAAAATATGTTATGTGTACGACATTGGCATCGTTTGGAAATGTGTTGTAACTAGAGATGGGCCGAATGTGGTTTGAACCGAATCCGAACTTCGGCCGAACATTCGGTTAAAATGAAAAGTTCGGCCGAACTACGGCCGAAATTCGGTTCGATTTCAAGCGTTTTCTCGAGAACGACACGTCGTTGTGATTTGTTTACGCATTTACATCAATATTATTGCTAGATGTACCCCGCCCCCACACAATCATATTTTAACCAATATACAACCTGACACAAACTTGCAAATTACAAAAAACGCACCTTAATTTAATTTACCTTTCCACCTTAATTTGATAGAATTTACCTATACCCTTGTTATAAAAAAATATTTGATGTTAACGTGATTTTTTTATTCAATTTACGAATTGTAATCCAGATGTTTGTTAAAAGAATACTAAGTTTATTTCATTTTTGTATTAGTAAGTCTAATTTTTATGTCTAACTAATTAGGCAAAGATTTGCAAAACTAGTAAGAAAAACTGTAATTTAAGGTTTACGTTTACGTTTACAATCTTCATAATTCTAAAATAAATGACCATGACTGAGTAAATGACATCAGCAATGATAGCATTGTTGTAAAATAAATTGCTGCATTGCATTGCTTGCATTGCTGTAGAATAGTCTAATTCTATTGAATTTCAGGCAAAATAGTGCAAGTAGAAATTATTTTTCTTGCGCCGAATGTTCGGCATCTGAACCGAATTTCGGCCGAATACCGAAGTTCGGTTCAAGCTGCCGAATTTCGGTTGAACCGAATGTGAACCGAATTTCGGCCCATCCCTAGTGGTAACCTATTTTGTTCACGTTTTGACAAGTTCTGTCCAAGTACCCTCTTATTAATAAATGCTGTTTAAAGTTAAGTGGCGTTTAAAGGTCAATGTATTGTAAAACAAGCTAATCTTTGAAACTTTGAAGAGAAAACGAAAGCAGTTTTTTTATTTAAACATGAGTGTAAGCACAGGTTTACATCCTGTATGTTCTGTACAGATCTCACCGTGAAAACTTAAGTGGGTGATAGACGTGCGAGTAAGCACGCGGACTTATGGCTCGACTTATGGATTCCTATAATATATTTACATATTAAGAATGTATTTTTTGAACCTTCAATTGTAAAAGTCAGTCAACCTGTAGGTAAAAAATAATCAAAATCATTCCGTAAGCATTCCAAGTCAACGAGAACTATGAAAATAGCAAAAACAAAACGAACATGACAGGCCGCGCTTCATGTGACATTGACATTTCATTTAAACTGGTGTTGCCATAACATTAAATGGAATTGTTACATTGATTATGATTGCGACTATGTTTATGTTTCAAGAAATTCTTTTTAAGAAAGTTTTTTCGAAAAATTCACTTTTATTCTTACTGATAGTATAGTTATTTCAAAAATATATGCATTATTCTGTGTTTTATTTTGGTAGTTTTATAAGTTTACACCAAAATTGAATAAATATAGCAAATGGCAACACTTGGGTAGTGTAAAGTCATTTGATAGTCCCAAAAATGTATGTTTTTTACTGTGGCCTTAAATAAAATACATTTTTATTTGTAAAATCATAGAAAAATAATTAAACTCATTTAATATTTCTGATATTTCTAGACGCAATCATTTTTGTCAACTATTTTTCTGCCATTGTTCTTTTACTCGTAGCTCGTCTCGGCTCGTACGTGTGGAAGTACTGCGAGCCGCGAGCCGCCAATTTTTTTTCGTCAGTTCATGCAGATGCACGAGGAGGGAAGAAGATACAATTCCTAATAACAGAAAGCATCTTCCGTCGATGACATGGTAATACAGTGTGAGCCAGCTTCTCGTGTGTCACCGACGACGAGCCGAGTAAGTTCGCGATCTTAGAAACCGCGTACTTAAAGTTCGCACGTCTATCACCCACTTTAGGTGAAATGCTATGGATAAAAACTATTAAGGTGGATGTACCGCCCCTCCGTCCATACATTTTTGAATACATTTATACACTAAACACAGACACTCTTTCATTAAAACTAATCATTTTATCACTTCTCTACAATGAAATGTGTCCGCGATCGACCTTTTTAATCAATAACTTACATTATTTACTTAGAAAAACAACAGTGAAATACCGGCAAAATTTGACACTTCTACAGTAGTGTGCGTGACTTTTGACAAGCAAACGAAAGGCGATGTTTAAACATTGACGCGCTAGATGTCGTGCGCGATCGCGTTCATTATCTTATAATTCTAATAAATCAAAGTTCTAACTGCAATAATTGAGTAATTTCATTTCCAATCGTTCAAAAAAAAATTACAATAAATAAAATAAAACTAATGACCTTAGAAATCTTTGTTTTTTTTTTGTAAACAATTTTATTACTCATTATTGTTGTGTGGCAACACTGGCAACTCGTAGCGTGGTCGTAGGTCTGTCTGTATTTGTATGTAGGTACCTGACCAGTGACCTCTATTAGTCTAGAGGTCAATGTATTGTCTAGGTACTTTTACTTTGGTCGACTCGATATAAAATTACATTCTTGATTTTCATTGCTACGCGCTATGATTTGCGCGCGGAATGTCTTGTGTTGAGAATTTATTTTTGTATGCTGTGCATTTTAATTGATTCAAATTGCAATATTTCTCTAGTATGCATTTGAGACTATATTGTAATTTATCGTAGGTATAGTAATTAATTATTCTAATAACGCAATTATATTTTCGGTGGGATTAAAAACAACAAACTGGCCCGTGATTTTTCTGAAATATCACCACATTGCTAATCACATCAATCATACACACGTATGACGAAAGTGATTAGTATTGTGGCTAACATTGACTCATCAGTTCATCACTGAAACCAGTGATAAATCAGTGTATCATATTTTAATGTGTTTGAATATTTTTTAAACAACGATATATACAATTATTATAAATCGGTAAACTACCAAAGTAGTCACAAAATTAAACTTGCAAACATTGGCAAAATATGCTTTTCCGAATTTTCAGACAGACACACAATATTATTAGTTTGTTTTATCAAAGTAGGTATGTACTCCGTGCAACGCGCGCCGCCGCCGGCGCGCGACTCGGTGCGTTCAGAAACAAACATAATTCAGTTACTTACAATCCTTTTTTTTTGTTCCGTAATTTATTGTTTATAAATAAATCGCTGAATCTAATATATATATCTATATTCGTCGGCCAGTTCTACCAGGTGTATAAAGATAACATTGAAATATAAAGATAAGTAAATTTTAGTGTTATATTTTATTTTCTTAGATTTTATTTCAGAACGCAACTCAATCATAAAAGATTGATAGATCTTTCAATGCATGTGACTTACGAATTACGATATTTATTTTATTCAAATACTGAGTGTCTAAAAGGAACTTATTCTTTCGTTTTTCATTTGTTTTTCTATATTTCTGATTTAGATTACGTCTACAATGTCTGTTCGAACAAGCAAGGCGTCGTACAGACAACACGAATATTTGGGGTCGCGCAAATCTTTGAAACGAGTTCGAAGTGGAAGAAGGAGATATTATGCTGAAGGGAGGTAAGTGAACCTGCATAATACAACTAATTCTGTATCCGACTTCTTCGTAAACACGAGAAACCGAAATCGTCTTAGATAACTCTATAATGTATGTATCAATATGGTTTATTGTTGATCGTAAAAGGAACACTACGTGTATGTAGGGTCAGTAGGTCGTCATGTGGGCTGCTATAATCTAAAACCATAAGATGACGTAAAAAAAACCTACGAAATATTGAGAAAGGAGAAAATAGATCTAGGATATAGGTATTATACTTTTATTATGGTAATCACAATTTGTTTTTTTTTCTTTCAGTACCCAGAACATATACAACCAAGAACATATATTCGTGTAAAACCGAAAATCCGCTTAGAGGCCACCTACAGTGCTCCTAGTAGTACTAGCACAGTGACAGCTGAACCTGTGGTTGAACCTTTAGAGATTAATTGGCCGCAACCTGATCCGGAAATTGATTCATTTCAAATGATTGTGGAACCTGGTCCAAATAAATGTTTATCTGGAATATCTGGGTATCGCATTGTGGACTTGAAGCATGTAATACAGTGGGCATTTCTTATGGAAAGACATCGAAATATGTGTGAATCTTCACAAATTGAATTTGTTAGTGAAAGACTTGATGGATTTCGAAGTGAATTAATTTTCAAGTGCAGTATGTGTGATAAAGCGTGGAGGCATTATGGATATTCCAACAATGTCAGCTAACAAATTTCGTTGTATTGAAAAAAAATTAGGCAGTGTGTGGTTTGAACATTTGACAGAGGAAATTTAAATAGCTGATCAACAAGAAACATCAATTGCAATACAAAAAGGTCATGTGTCTTCAGACGGTGTTCCATTTGTTACTGTATATGTAGATGGAGGATGGTTGAAAAGGTCATATGGGCATAACTTTGATTCATCATCTGGTATGGTAAGTTAATATTTTACTAAAAACAAATTTAGTTCTTTATGACATTTTAATTACCTATGTGCATTATTTTTACAAGTGTTGCTTTTCATTTCCAGGCCTGCATTATTGGTAAAGAAACTAAAAAATGACAATTTCTTGGTGTTAGAAACAAATATTGTTATACATGTCAATATTATGAGAGGAGAAACCTGGATATGAAAGCACATAACTGCTGCAAAAATTTTACTGGACCATCTACAGCAATGGAATCAGATATTATTGTGGAAGGTTTTCAAAACAGTGAAGAAATACATCAACTTTGCTATTTGAGTCTTATTGGTAACGGAGACTCCTCTGTGTATGCAAAATTGAAAGAGAAAGTGTCATATGGGAACATAATAAAAAAAATTGAATGCAAGAATCATGTTATCAAAAACTATACCAGTGCACTCTACAAGGTAAATTAATAAGTCAAATTTGTAAAATCAATTCAAGATCAGTGAAGCATATTATTCTGTATTTATATTTTGTGCTTTTTAGATCTTGGTCAACACTAAACTCCCTCTTTCTGGGCGAAATATTCTGAAGCCGAAGGTGATGAAGCTTACACTAGTAGCACGGAAAATTATCATGTGTAGCAGTGAGCATACTGCTATGGCAGCAGAATTGAGAAATGGCCCGCTTCATGTATTCGGAGTACATGAAAACTGCAAGAATTATTACTGCAATGTCAATAAAACATTAACAGATGAAAGTGAAAAGAAGGAAGAAAATCATGTAGAAAGTCTGAAAAATAATGCTCCAGAGGTGTGGGCTCTGATTTATGCAGCCAATGAAAAAATTGCTTTGAAGGCAGGTTGTTTGTCTAATGAGACAACAAATGTGGCAGAAAACTTTATGAGCGTAATAAACAAATTCAACTGTGGAAAACGAATAAGTTTAGAAAAAGGGGGTTCTTACCAGCGGCGTGTTTATGTGGCAGGTAAATATACAGTAATAACAGTCAGAAATTATTAGAACCAGTAAGAAATTCTTTGATTGTGATGGAATATCATCATTCTCCAGCCCTTATTTATTCCAATTTATATGCAATAATGCAACATTTCTTTTTTTAAATATAACATTTAAATATGTTTTCAGGCCTATCACTTGCTAAGGGACACAAATGGCATGAAACTGCATGGAAAAAGCAGACCACACAGAGCCCAGGGACACATTTTAAAAAGTACATAAAACGGAAGGAACAGAGCAGAATACGACAGCAATCTTTGACACGCAAACGATTATTTGCTCGAAGAGAGAAATCCCAATCGGATAAGCACTATGGACCCGAAGCTTGTGATCCTATTGATATTGACGAAGCACAGTTGAAAATACAGTGTGAAGAACGGCTAACAGAATTCCAAAAGTCACCAGAAGACATTGCTTTGATTGAAATCTCCACTGTAGGACAGCATGATAATGATTTATATATGTAATACTCATAGGAGTGACCGTTTGACTGCTAGTTTCAAGGCAGAGGGTGAAATCAACAAGTCAAATGATTTTTGTTCTAATTGTATTTTGGTAGTAGTTTGTTTAGAATCTGAAATCAACAAGTCAAATGATTTTTGTTCTAATTGTATTTTGGTAGTAGTTTGTTTAGAATCTACATAACCACTGTATATTTCTTTTTATTTGTATTTACTGTAAAATCAGAAGGTGAAATAATACTTCATTAGGCATACATGCTTACCTATGTTTTACTAAAAGCTTTTGAGTGCGTCGAAATCGGAAATATGTTTTTCACCTTCCTGGTTATTATCATTATCACCTAATAAAGTGTTTTAGATTTCTTGTTGTATCTTGTTTATGAATTATTCTTACGTGTTGGTTATGAAATGTTTAAAATAATATTGAAATAATTGTTACTGTTACAAATCATAAGTGTTATCAGTTTTGAGTGAATAGGCATGGATCAGCATATTATATGCTACTTCAAATACATGTTTTGATAAAAAAACATGTAATAAAATAAAACTGCGTTTTATTGTAATCAATTTTGACATTATTTATTTCCCAAAATTATTGATCAATAAAATAGTTTACGCCAACAAATATAAGTTTTATTTTTATAACAATCTTTTAGAATATAAAACATAGCAGGTGGTGTTCTGAAGTTCTGTCTACCCATACAGAAAAATGGAAAACTTGTTTTTTACATTCACGCCATCTAGTGTTCAATTTTAGTAAACATTTTTGTATACGTCTGTGTGTGTAAACAACCCTGTATGCAATGGCAGATGTAAAAATACATCTATTTACCGAATTGGGTGGATTTTAAGGCAATGATATGACATATTTCAATAAATTATAATATTTAGTAACCGCGAACACTACTCCTACGACATAATAGTTTTCCAATTACGCAAAAACTCAAATAAACTAGAAATGTAGCCTTCAGCGCCATCTAGCGGGACATTGGCTGGGAACAGCCCGTACCAATCGCCTTAACAGCTCGATTTAAACTCACTTCACCTAAGTTTTCACAGTGAAATGTTTACAGAATAGCACTACAGCTCACTTCAGGTTCATTTCACCTTCGATTTTATGGTGAGATTTTTAGAGAATAGCTGTATAATTCGGTCTTTCATAAAACATACTATGTCAATCTCAATCTGCCTAGCGTTTATCCAACTATGTTGGGATCGTCTTCCAGTTTAACCGGATGCAGCTGAATACCAGTATTTTACATGGAGCGACAGCCTAACTGACTTCTACAACCCAGTTACTAACTGGGTAATACGATATCCCTTGGTAAGACTGGCTGCCAGACTTTCGGGATTTGTACTACTACGTAACGACTGTCAAAGATCCAAGAATGACAGCCGGGACCAACGGCTTAACGTGCTTCCCGAGGCATGGACGAGTCTCGATTCTAAAATATACCTATGTAATATAATCCTTGAACGTTCCAATTATTGATGCATGGATAAATTTCCCGAAATATTCTGAATACAAAAGATAAGCCCCTTTGTACAGAGGCCAGCACATCAAGTTACCACAATCTGTCAAATTTCTTTGATAGTATTTCAACTTTATTGCAAAGACATAAGGTTCATTTTTAATTGAGAAAATTTGACAGTTAGGGATAGCTTGATGTGCTGGCGTCTGTACCAACTACGAAATAACAAAAGCAATGTACACCTGTTTCACACATTTTCATCGATTAAATATTACATTTTTGTGTGGAAAAGCCAATTTTATTACGATTTTTCAGAATTGATCTCACGGAGAAAGTAGCTCATTATTATGAATACTTTTACGCCTTGAAAGGTTATCAGTGAATTAAAAATCAGCATGTCTCATATGGTGGTCATGGTGCATAATTAATGTAAAGCAATTTCCAAGCGGAGCACCGGTGGCCCAGCGGTACCGAGTTACGAGTTATAGTGCGTGAGTTCGAACCTAGACAGGAACTTTAGTTTGCGTATATAATTTTATAACCATGTCCGTTTCCTCACTACTTATTCCTTCACCGTTTTAAGAGCAGAACGTAATTTATACATATAGAGTTGATATGACAGAGGGGCATTAAATTACACTACGTATACCTACTATACGTGTTTAGTATTAACTAGGTATGGTATAAAAATAAAAAGCACCAAAAATGGGGTTTTTATTTTTTCAAAGAAACTAAATAGCTTACAAATCAGAGTAAAACCCTTTGTAAATAAAAACTGACCTTGTAACGCAGCGGCACCGACGCGCGCGCGCCGGATACATCGTGTTCAAACGGGGCAAAAACTTAAAAAAACATTTGCGACTAAACTACTGCTCCTATTTAATTGATTTTTGGTACAGAGCTTGAAAATGGTCCCTAGTATATGCTGTTTAAAGGAAAACCTCTCTGTCGTATCAACTCTGTATATTGCGGTAACATTATAATAACAATTGGACTAATAATACAATTGCAAGCCACTAATTAGTGGCCGTAAAGTGGTTTGAAAGTTGCCCGTCTGATTTAATCTTACGGGCAACTTTCAAACCACACTGAGCCATAATTCAACGCAATCACATCAAATCAAATAATCCCTTCTGTGTTGCTGACTGTACAATACGATATTTTAGCTGTAAAATGATACGGTAGATAGGTTCTCAAATGCCCAGAAGCCGTCAAGGGTCAGGACGGGGTTTTATTGAAATGAATAATAGTATTTCTGTGGAGTATATTTTGCTTTTGTTTTTTATAATACATCAATTAAATTGTTTTTACATAATATTATCACGCTTGTAATTCTTGAAGGGTAAGCAGAGGTGCATCTATAGTACACCCACATTTTGCCAGTTCCATGAAACGGGATGCTTAATGCCACTAACCGGGCTAAAATCCATACTCGCACTGAGAAATTCCAGGTGACAAAATCCAGTACACTTTACCCGACCCGGGAATCGAAACGATTAAAAAATATACAGCAAGTATTAAAACAATGTAAAGGCACACAACTGGCTTAACCCATTGACTGTCGGAACGCATATCTACGCGAGACCCAATGGCTTACTAATTGTGTCTGTAATTACGGCATACGAACGGTTAAATATGATTATCGAAGCTAAGTCAATGACTATCGAAGTATAGTAGTTATATATGGGACTACCTCTGAAGTATGAACTACCAAACGAAAAAAAAAAGAATAATCAAAATGAATTCGTATATGGCGAAATACCTTCTGTTTGAAGTCGGTTCAAAATAAAATGTATGTCAAAGTTTTGGTAGGTACACGTGGAACACATTTCTCGCCGTCCAAATTCAAACAGGAACAAATTATCTTCCGAGCAATCTCATAGCCCGGAGGTATTCTATTTGGAACTCCGTCCGAAAACTTCTGACGGGACTGATTAACAAACTGGCATATTGAAGGGCAAATACTTTCAGTATATGGTGTAAAGGTTTCATGCTAAAAGCGACTTTATGTCACATATCACTAGGATGAAAATAACTCTGACATCACTTTGAAATAGTTTGCAGCTGCCCTTCTAGACTGTGAATATCACTCAGCATGATGCTGTGCTATGGTGGGTACCCACAGCACAACGCTAGTTTAGAGGAGAGATCTTACCAAGGGTTATCGTATTACTCAGTTACTGGTTTGTGGTCTGATATGCCGTCGCTCCATGTAAAATATTGGTATTCAGCTGAATCCGGTTAGACTGGAAGCTAATCGTAACGTAGTTGGGAAGAGATAGATAGTGACCTATCTAAATTGGGCTAAAATTAACGTCGAGATAAACTACAATAACATAGCCCACCCCTACAAAATTCAAAACGTTAGAAAGTATTTGTGAAAGTACTCACAAAGCGCCACCAAGACTAACAAAGACTAACAACGCAAGGCCTGCTACTGAAGACGAATACTTGCAACTAAGGATGTGACTACAAACATTGTAACAGTAATTTGGAGGGGCGCGCCATGTTATCGTAGTTCAAACTCAAAGCATTTATTTCAAATAAACCAATTACAGGCACTTTTGAATTGTCAAGGGTCGGTCAGTCAGAAAGATGAAGCTAGTTGCCCATTCCAAAGCAGTAGGTACCTAAGGAGAAGAACGGGCAAGAAACTCCATGGACACTCTTTTAAATCAAAATCTGTTTACAAAAACTGGGGTACATCACTCATGTTGAAATATACACGTGAGAACGATGCAGAACTTAATAAAAGCGTCCATAATAACAAGATTTAAAAAACAATTCAAAATTAATTTAAATATTAAAACAGCCGTGGCCGCTAAGAGGTGACCAGTCCCTACTGACGGCGCCCGTTCATGAACATGACGCATGGATTAGCACCATTCAGCTCAACCATTTTGATGGGAGCTAAATGATCCAAAATACCGCCACCATCAGTGAGACATTACAGGGAGCATGACATGCTCTCAGCCGCCAGGGCACATTCAAGTCAATGTAAGACGTACTCAGTAAATGGTAGCTTTATAGTAGGTACATAGTTCATTTCTACTTTCCTAAAACTTCAAGCCTACTGATTATACTGATTACGAGAACCAAGATGAAGTAGATAATCTTCATTAATTAGGCAACGGTTAAAAGCAACTAAAACTTGTATAACTTTGAAAAAGGTGTCCCAAAGATTATATCTTGGGACCGCACGTAATTGCTATCTGAGAGAACTTTAGCAATATTTTAGTTAATTTTAAAGTTTTGGGTAGCCTTGATTTGGAGTCGGTATTTATGTTTTAATCATGATTTATTGTTTGGTATAATAGCGAATTCAAATCTTAAATGACCCACATTTACTCGACATTTACTCGCGATTATATTTAGGAACGAATAGCTAAAATTTAAGCAGAGAGAGAGAGAGAGAGCTCATTATATAGGCTAGTACTTTCCAAACAAATAAAACCTCTATATATCCATTTCAACCCCTCAAATGTCATATGAACCCCATAGGTTCATAAGTAAAAATTCTCTCGAAACGACAATAAATATAACGGTATAAATCGTTGAGCTCTTATAAACAAACGGCTTCTAATAGGCGAACATCTAATGTGTTAATTGGGTACTTATGATCTAGAATCATGAAATTTGGCAAGAAGTAAAGGCTCACAGCACAAGTAAAAGAAAAAGTCCTAAAAACCTTATTTGCAATTTTTAAGTTAGATTTGCGGTTGGAGAACTAACTGTTACATATAATGATGTATACAAGGTGTTAAAAAATTAACGCGAAAAAAATATGAGCTATTCCATACATTTTATTGAGTTACATGTGCATATGGAACCGCTCATATTATTTTCGCGATTTCGGGGTTGATCCCATAGTAAAAGTTTTTCGTAATGATGAGTACAATGCACCCACGTAATTCATAGAGTAATTTTTTTAACATCTTATAGAAAAAACCATTTTTCAACTGTAAAGTCAAAGTTATTCTTGGGAAAAATTCATCCCAACTACGGAACCCTTCATTGTCCGTGATCCAACATGCAAGTGGCCGGCCTTTTTCGCGCACAAAACCAAATCAAAGCTAAAGACTTTACCTGTCTCAACTCCTGACATAAATCAAGACAAAGATAGGCTTTCCATGAACGGCTGTGTAACCGCAAATTAGCAAGAACTACCACCTGTGGTCTCGAAATAATTGGGTGAAACAGACATTGCTAAACTGAACTCTGAAATAAGGGAATAGAGTTCTGATTTGTGTGTGTGACTTGAAGAGAGACCCCTAATTACTGGCTCTGTTTTGTTCATTTGCATATAAGTAGCAATATGGAATGAGTGAGCGCTTGTTATATCAAAGTGGGATTGGATTATTGGTAATGAGCTGGCATTCTTTTGATGAAAAAACTGCTGGCTCCAGGTAAGTATAGGTACTAGACGTAAATAAAAAAAAGGAATGAACGGATTATTATGATTGTATAGATTGCAAAGCTAAGACCATCAAGTGTTTTGTAAAAATTGGTACACTTTCCATTAGAGTTATGAAAATTATAGCAAATCTATAAGTAACTTAAATAAAGTAATCCTATGTCTCATAGATGGATAGCACCGCTAATGCTGAATGCATAATCCTACTAATATTATAAAAATGCGAAAGTTTGTGAGGATGGATGGATGTTGGTTCCTCTTTCACGCAAAAACTATTGAATGTATCTAGATAAAATTTGGCACAGAGATAGATTATAGTCTAGAATAGCACATAGGCTACTTTTTATCCCGGCATAATAAACGGTTCTCGTGGGATAATTACCTACAAACGCGGGCGAAGCCGCTGGCAAAAGCTAGTTAAGGTTGATTATCCAGGGTAGCCCGCGAAATTCAAATTTTCTTAAGTTTTTTGCAATTTGAAGGCCAGTGATAGGTTGTATGTTGATGAACATTTGATTCGCGGCTGTAAGACGTATGTAGTTACAGAATTATAATCATCAAAATCATTAATACAACCCTCCGAGCTCATAAAGGTTCCGGAATGACCTTGTAAAAAGTCATTTTTACACCTGTTCATCAACATACAACCTATCACTGGCCTGCAAATTGCAAAAAACTTAAGAAAATTTGAATTTCGCGGGCTGGTTGGAGGATTCACCTTAACATATAATATTCCCACACCTGGGACTCAGGTCTCCTCTCCGTGAGAGAGGTGGGCCGTAATCCACCACGCAGAGCCAGTGCGGTTGGAGGATGTCACATGCCTTCGAATTTTTGGTTCTAATACATGCCGGTTTTCTCAAGATGTTTTTCTTTACCGTTTTGAGAGCAGTGGTAATGAAATTAAAATACATAGGGTAATAGGATAAGTACCTGCATGAGTTCCAACTCATGATGGGTGCAATTACCATGTGGTGTATGGTATTTTTTTTTTTTTTTTAAGGCTGGGTTATCATCCAATGACTGCTCCCGCTCTGGGTGGAGCGGAAGGGAGTGTCAGACTCTTACTGACTAAAACCCATCCATGTTCCTTCCGTAGCCCTTTATGTTCCGGGGTAGCGGTAACCCTTTCGGACAATCCCGCTTATGTGGTGTATGGTATGGAGTGCGATTTTGATCAAAGGTAAGAGGATACTTAGAACCCTTTTTTTTAAGGCTGGGAAATCATCCAATGACTGCTCCCTCTCTGGGTGGAGCGGAAGGGAGTGTCAGACTCTTACTGACTAAAACCCATCCATGTTCCTTCCGTAGCCAACAAGCGGGTAGCGGTAACCCTTTCGGACAATCCCGCTTACCCGGCAGGCTTGGCCCTGAGGGGCCGCTTCATATACAGACATCTCTTTGAGGTGCGCGTGGAACATATACGCGCCGTCCGGCACGGGCCTGGTGCTGATCGAACGGTGAGTCACCCATTACTCACCGTCCGCAGGCCCGCGCCTACGGTGGCCGGGAGTCGTCACGTGGCTCCCGACGCCCGGGTCGTCTCCTGCGGATACTTAGAACCCTGAGGAAGGATATAGGCTACTTTTTATTGACATACCACGCGGGAGAGCGAAAGCTAGCTAAATTTTACATGTAAGTCTTCCTCTTGAATCTCATATTTTGATGAAAGCTGAATTATAATCCTTTGCGTAGTTTAAAATATCTAAGCGTACAGAGGGACAGATGGCGGGGAGGGACTTTATTTTCTACTATGTAGAGATCTAAAAATCATGAAGACGAATTCCCTTGACTATATTGGCATGTTATGCGGAGGAATGAGGAAAATGTTGTCAGGAAAGTTGTGAGTATGAATGTGGATGGCTATAGTAGAGGGAGACCAAAGAAACGATGGATGGATTGTGTGAAAGATGATATGGCTAGAAAGGGAGTGACTATCGAGATGACGACTAATAGAGAAGTATGAAAGAAGAAGACATGTTGCGCCGACCCCAAATAGATTGGGATAAGGGCAGGAGAATGATAACTTCCCTTGACTATTTGAAATTGCTTACTGGCGAGGCTTTTCTCCTAGACTTAAACAGAAGACAATATACTAATTTACTTAATCATACATAATCAGCCTATAATGTTCCCACTGCTGGGACACAGGCTTCCTCTCTAAGAAAGGGAGTGGGCTATAATCCACCACGCAAGCCCATATTGCGGGTTCGCGGATGACACATGTCTTCGAATTTTTGGTTCCAGGATATGCCGGTTTCTACACGAAGTTTTCAAATATAATTTTTGTCAGACATAATTTACTGACCTTGAAATATTAACCATAGAATTGTTTGATATTACAAGGTAGACAGATGTGAAAGCTATTAATCTCCTTCCAAGACCCAAAGTTATTACTTCTGACTTCGTGACTACTCCTATAATTAACCTTTGAAAATCACGTCCATGACAGCTACATAACCTTGTACTAAATAAATAATAAAACCTTCAATGACGGCTCCACAATAGGCCCTTCATTTGGCAAGATTGCAATGTAAATTTTAAGATATCTGAACTAAGATGGGATGGTTGGTAATTATTAATATTCGGGGAGCGTTAGTTACGACCTATTTGAATGCAAATTGGTGGAGGATCGTGCCTTAGGGCTGGACGGGGGTGTAGACCGGCGAATAAGAGGTGTAAGAGATAACAAGAGTTTTTGATAAAAAAGAATTGTGATTTTGTGTTTTGTTATACAGGGGGTAACCGAAAGGGTATATACATACAAAAGGACTTACTATAGACCACCAAACTGAACAACTTTAACTATGGGACCAACTCCGAAATCGTGAAAAATCCGCTGTTCCCTACACGACGACGAGTCACGTGACCAAAAATGTAAAGAACAGATTTTTTTGCGAATTGGTCCCATAGTAAAAGTTGTTCAGTTTGGTGGTCTGTAGCATATGCTTTTGTATGTTTCGGTTAGACCCAGAAAAAGTAAAATTAAAAATTTACAACATAAGTATTAAATTAATAATTTTATTATTTTATATGATTATGAACGATATATTAATATTATTAATGTATCGTCAATATTTCGAATGGATCGGACATAAGGAATTAGTTATATCCCTTCATCAACTAGAAAAGAGCTGATGATCTTCAAACGGCTGAACAGATTTTCATGAAACATGGCGAAGAACACTCGGAATAAAATTATCTATGATACAAAAGAAACTGAACGAAAATCGGTTCATCCGTTTGGGAGCTACGATACCACAGACAGACACGTTAAACTTATAACACCCCTCTCTTTGCATCGGGGGTTAAAAAGAGAAGAATTACATAATCCTTGCTAATATTATAAATGCGAAAGTCTGAATGGATGTTTGTTACTCAATCCCGCCAGAACGGCTGGATGGATCTGGATAAAATTTGGCACTCGGATAGTTTGTACCCTGGATTATCGATGGTAGTATATTCCCGTGGGATAAGTTCCGATATCCACGTGTGTGGCTGTCGCGCTCATTTATGTATATTTGGTGGTAATGGAGGAACAGAATGGAAAGTCCCTCCATTGAAAAGGGAGGATCATCCAACCAGACAGGCGTCTGGCGGGCTACTGCCCGACAACTCTTAGTCGAGGCTGAGTATACAGAGTTGATACGACAGAGGGGCTTTCCTTCAAATTATCTATACTAGGGGCCATTTTCAAGCTCTGTATCAAAATTCAATTAAATATGAGCAGTAGTTTAGACGCAAATGTTTTTTTACGTTTTTGCTCCGTTTGAACACGATGTATCTTTCCTAACAGCGCACCGGCGAGCGCGCGTCGTTGGTGCGTTGTTACAAAGGCAGTTTATATTTACAAAGGGTGGTTGCGTTTTACTCTAATTTGTAAGCTATTTAGTTTGTTTGAAAAATAAAAACAACTCATTTTTGGGGTTTGTTATTTTTATACCGTATCGATTTAATACTAAACACGTATAGTATACGTAGTGTAATTTAATGCCCCTCTGTCATATCAACTCTGTATATGTTAGATCGCGCTGTAAACTGTGTTTGCACCATGTAGTATTTTGTATGACGTATAGTGTCGACACATGTCAGCTTTTGACATTTCGCTCGCTATCGGTGTAGCTCCTATGTGGCTGGATCGATGTCACCACAAATATACTCCCGCGACCGATCAAGTCGCGTTTTTTCGTCGCGAGTCAATACTATTCAATTTGCCTGCGACAAAAAAATCGCCCGTCCAATCCGAAAATCTTTGTCGCTACGCTGACATAATTTTGATGAATCTCTAAATGGAAATGAGGTATTTAGCCTGTTGAGTGCCTTAGACCGTAGTAGGGATGTGAATGATAACAAAATGAACAACCAAGGTGCAACAGAGGGTGCTTCATAACCTGGATTTGACGATCATTTTGGTGGGGAGGCACTTATTTATGCCTATCCAGGTAGGCTGTTAATCTATTATATGTTCGCCTATTAGAAGCCGTTTGCTTAAAAGAGCTCAACAATTTATACGGTAATATTTAGTGTCGTTTTGAGGAAGAGCTAGTGGCTAAGTATTAACAGCCCCACACGTCGATCCATCAGGTTAAGCTACACTTGCCGGGGTTAGCCGTGGATGGGTGACCATCTTTAAATACCGAGACTCCTCCGTGGCTCGGAAAGCACGTTAAATCGTTGGTCCCGGCTGTCATTTGTGCATCTTGGCAGTCGTTACGGGTCGTCAGAAGCCCGAAAATCTGACAGCCAGTCTTACAAAGGAGTATTGCCCAGTTATTGGGTTGTGGAGGTCAGATGGCAGTCGCTCTATGTAAAATACTAGTATTTAGCTGCATCCGGTTAGACTGACCCCAATATAGTTGGGAAAATGCTAGGCAGATGATGATTTAGTGTCGTTTTTGAGAGAATTTATCTTATGAACCTATGGGGTTGCACGTCTTTTATTGACTGACGACTGTATTCTTATTCTTAGAGGGGTTAGGCAGAGGTGTCTCTCGTACAGAGGCCAGCACATCAAGTTACCACAATCTGTCAAATTTCTTTGATAGTATTTCAACTTTATTGCAAAGACATAAGGTTCATTTTTAATTGAGAAAATTTGACAGTTAGAGATAGCTTGATGTGCTGGCGTCTGTACATCCACATTTTGCTAGAAACCTATCACATTTTGTGAAGCTTCGGATTTTTTCTAATTAATTTTAAAAGACGTCGTTTATGAAAAGATTATAGAATCTGAGGATTATAGTGAGGTATTTCAAAATACCTGTCTAGTAATTTTTAGGGTTCTGTAAGTCAAAAGGAAAAACGGAACCCTTTAGGATCATTTTGTTGACCGTCAATATATAATGACATTTGAGGAAAGTTTGAAGGTATCAAGTTAAAATAAATATCAAATAAAAGGCCACGGTGCCTTGGACCTTCAAAAATATCAACACAATAAAAAATTGCGGTCATTTATGCGACATATTATGATACTCGCAAATAACACTAAACCTAGGGTACTTCCCATTGACCTAGAATGATGAAATTTGGCGAGAAGCAATATCTTACAGCACAAATAAAGGATGAAGTCCGGAAATTGTTGATTAGAAGTTTTGTCATATAATTTTTTTTTGCGATTACAGACTAATATTTGCAGTTGAAGAATTGACCTTGCCGTATATTCATACATTGGAGAACATGATTTTCAATTGTAGTTGAACATGTTTTTCAACTACAATGCTAAGTTTGTTTTTGGAACCAATTCATCCTGACTACGGAACCCTTCAGAATGCGTGATACGACACGCACTTGGCCGTTTTTTTTATTATCTGAAGAAATTAAAACATAACCAAAAGAACTCATCAAACCGTCTTTAATTCTAACTTTTCAAGGATCATTTTTTAATTATTTCCAAAGTTTCAAACTGGACTTGTGTTCGTGACTCAACATTTTAATTATTTGTCTTTGTAAAAGAGTTGTTCACTCCGTTCTTCGAAACTTTCATTAAATTCTAGGTCTTAATTCGTCAATTGTATACCGTTCTTTCTACAGAATTTGATTACATTGATATTAATTCAGCATTGTTATACAGCATTGTTTTAATATTACTGCAGTGTGAAAGAGATGAAGCTATACAGGAGGCATAGGTTCATCTCTTTTCCAATGTGAAGAAATACTAATATAATAATGCAAGAGGAGGTGTTGGTTGGCACCCAGGATCGTCGTGGTATATGTGTAGTTAATATCAAAACCCGAGCGTGCATTCTGATTGTTGGGATATCGGAAACACTTCATACTTGAAACTTCATATTAAAAGAGAAGCTAGATGGAGTCGATACTTCGGCCTCTGGCATCATCATCTGCCTAGCCTTTTTCCAACTATGTTGGGGTCGGCTTCCAGTCTAACCGGATGCAGCTGAATACCAGTTTTTTACATGGAGTGACTGCCTATCTGACCTCCACAACCCCGTAACTGGGCAATACGATACCCCTTGGTAAGATTAGCTGTCAGATTTTCGGGCTTCTGACGACCCGTAACGACTGTCAAAGATGCACAAATGACAGCCGGGAGCAACGGTTTAACGTGCTTTCCGAGGCATGGAGGAGTCCCGTTACGCAAAGATGGTCACCCATCCACGACCAACCCCGGCAAGCGTAGCTTAACCTGATGGATCGACCTGTGCGGCTGTTAGTATTTAGCAAAATTGATACTTATCATTATATTACGCCCAAATCACGCCAAAATCGTTATAAATTGTAACCCTTGTGTTGTTCTGATGTATAAACTATATTATTGGAAAGTTTCATCTTAGTCTGTTCAGTAGTTTTTACTTTAAAGAAGAACAAACATCCATCTTTCCATCCATCCTCACAAACTTTCGCGTTTATTATATTAGTAGGTAATAGGATACTTATGCTCGTATTACAGAACCCCACTCAATACTCAAGCATTGCTTGAGTCTTGATTCAAGGCATTTGATTGGTTTAAACTAGTTTTAAGTAATGCTTGGGTCTTGAGTGACCTCCTGTATAGGATAAATGCTCTAAGATAGGATAGGATAGGATAAAAACGTAATAACTCATTAGTAAGAGACAAAGAAACTCCTTCGTATAACCTCAAAATAATCACTCTTGACATGACAGAAGAAAAAAAACCCTCCATAGTCATAAACCTGTCAAAATATATTTGACAGATCAAAGCAAATATTTATCGTTGGAAAATGTGAAATCAATGAGTTTTTAAATTATATTTTGATATAAAGTGTGACAAAAATCGAACAAAATGAAGTTCATGGACAAGTTGCCGACAGTTATAAGCTGTTGTTTCTGTTGTTTCCTGAGAGCTGGTTGTGTTTTGATAGCCATCTTTTCATTCGTATGTACCTAACTCATATTCTTGTAACAACAAAATAATTATAGCTAAACTAGCTTTTGGCCGCGGCTTCGCACGCGTTAAATTTGTGGTAAAACACTTTCCTTATATTTTTTTCAATGTAAGCGCAAAAAAATGTGTTTATTTACGACTTCGCATTTGAAATCTTGAAATTATCAGTTGTTCTCTAATATATTAAACATGATATTATACATATAAAACTTCGTCTTGAATCACTCTATCTATTAAAGAAACTGCAGCAATCTGCTGTGTAGTTTTAAAGATCTATGTATATGTCACCGTAAGATTGTAAACATCGTTATATTACAATCTATCTAAATCTATCTAGTAAGATTGTAAACTGTCGATAGATTGTGAACGGTATCATTATGATTGCAATTTAACGCATCATTTTTCGCTTGATTGTAATCTATCGATGGGAAGCGGTCAAATTGTGATCCCGGCGTAGGACGTTTAAAAAAATGGTTAGGTTAGGTTAAAACTGTGACCACCTACGCACGAGCCGAGCGAGCGTAGCGAGCGGTGCCGCGGCAGCGGCCGGCGAGTGCCAGAAACGACTAGATTATATAGAAAAAAATATGGAAAAAAGAGATTATTTTTATTCAGATTGTAATTGAAATTGAAGTGAAACCGTTATCACTTCGGTAGATTACAATATAGCGAAGAATAATGAGTCAAATTGCAATCATAATGATACGGTTCACAATCTATCGATAGTTTACAATCTCGCTATAATTGTAATCTAACGATCTTTACAATCTAACGGTGACATATACATACAGGCATTAGGACAGACGCGGGAAGTGACTTTGCTTTATACTATGTAGTGATATCATTGATTTTGATAAAGGAACATCGAGAATAAACCTGAACCTATATTATAATTGAATTATGTCTGGAATCGTCAACCCACCTTGAGCTTTGACTTTCTATGTATGAAAACACGCCTTTGCGTGGTATGATAACACACACATCACACTAATATTATAAAGGCGAATGTTTGTGAGTGTGTGAGTGTGTTTGTATGTTTGTTTTTTCTTCGCGCAAAAACTACTTTACGGATCTGAATGAAATTTGGCACAGAAATAGATTATAACTTAGATTAACATATAGGATACTTTTTATCCCTTTAGTACGTTCCCGTGGAATAATTTCTGACATACATGCGGGCGATGCCGCGGGCAGAAGCTAGTTATTAATAAAATTGAAGGCATGCCTTATTAAATACTTATGGTTAGAATCGAAGTCCTACAAGCTCTTCTTTTTTTTCGTGTGGTTAGTGACTAACCTGGTGTCAGAGTTTTTATGCTACCCATGGGCCTCTGACTTAGCTTCACATATTGTTGAGAAATATCTCTCAGACATGCCGGTTTCCTCACGATGTTTTCCTTCACCGATTTTTAGGCATGTGATAATTATACAATAAGAACATGAATCCGAAAACGACTACGAGCTTTGTTGAAATAATTATCACAATATCTATTCTAAATATGTTTCAAGGCTTTGTAATACAGCCAAGGCAATGGTTTTGATTGCCAATTGTATTCCGATATACCATACTAAGTATTGTTTTACGATTCATGATATCATTTCAGCAAATCACTCAAACACACTAATTACTGAACACCACCACAACCTTTTCACTAATTTACTATTTGAAAGACCGAAGATCTTTTTAAAAACATCCATCACCGTACAGAAATTAAATGTTATGCGAAGGTATAATTGTAAAATTGCATTTAATGCTAATAAATGACGTCTTCCAAAAATTTATGATTTGATTCTAAAAATTTGTGACTTGACATTGTTATAATTCATACAAATCATGTACAAATTCCGCGTTTTGACAATTCATAAAAAGGAATTGTATTGACTACCCTTTCAAATGCTCAATTAGTGAAAAACAGGGCGAAGTGGCGGTGTGGAAAAAAAAAAAAAAAATGGGGAGGCCTGCCCGCCAGTGGACGTTTTCCAGCCGAAACGATGATGACGATGAGAATTTATGATGGAGTTGGCTTCAATGATCACGTTGTAGTTTTTATTCAACAAATTGTGACGGATCACCAGTTTCTTGGTCTAATTTATCCCAGCTGTCACGAAAGTCTTCAAAACTGTCATGTCATTTATCACAACGCACCTGGTTCAAATCTGTTCATCTCTTTTTCTCTTATACGGTCGTCAGCGCATCAAGTCATACCAAACTACTGTCAAACTCCAATTGATTTTTAACTTTACAGCATCGACGATTAAGTTCAAAATCGATTGAGGAAGTTTGACAGTATGTGGTAACTTTGTGCTTTTTTTTTGAGGGTGGGAATTCAAAAAATGACCCCTCCCGCTCTGGGTGGAGCAGAATGGAGTGTCGGACTTACTGACCAAAACCCATCCATGGTCCTTTCTTAGCCCTTTATGCCCTTTATGTTGTACACTCTTTATCCATAAACAGGTTCTTTTAACACGTTTAAAAGTCTTTGGTAACTGATATCTTCAATTATTTTTACAGACAGTCGGCGTAGTTTTCGCCCCAAATGTAAGCCAGACACCTGGCTTCTGGGATATGAACACGTTGCTGTCAAATTATAGTGTCATGACGGAGACGGTGGCGCAGATGACGCTTGGCATAGCCTCGATCATGCTTTGTATTGCTAGCGCCTTGCTAGTTATTGGTTCCTGTTGTGTAAGAAAAAATTACAATTTTTTAAGAGCGTGCTTTCTGAATGTTGGGAATGTTGCAAATAGTCGTCAAATATTATTTTGGTTTTTTAAGCAATTAATAAATTCAATTATTGATGTAATTTTAAATATCTCACTGTTACGTCATTAACTGCCACTTAGCAGACATTAGAAAACTATTGTTAGCGGACAAACGGTGACCGCGTTGGCGTTCAACATGTTAAGCATGTTAATTCTTTGGTCCCGACCGTCATTCGAAGATCTTTGACAGTCGTTATGGGTCGTCAGAAGCCCGATGGCTGACAACCTGTCTTACCAAGACGTATTACCCAGTTACTGGATTGTGGAGGTCAAATAGGCAGTCGCTCCATGTAAAATTATTGATGTAATTTTAAATATGACGCTGTAGTTAAGCACGTTAAGCCGTTAGTCCCCACTGTCATCAATGAATCTTTGTCAGTCGTTACGGGCCGTCAGAAGCCCGATTTCCGACAACCTGTCTTACCAAGACGTATTACCCATTTTCTGGGTTGTAGAGGTCAGGTAGGCAGTCGCTCCATGTAAAATACTGGTATTCAGCTGCACCCGGCTAGACTGGAAGCTGGCCCAACATAGTTGGGAAAAGGCTAGGCAGATAGATTGATTCTTTTTTTTTCCAGAATATTCCGGTGCTGATAGAAATATATCAATGGGGTGCATTATTATACAGTGCTACTCTAGTATTGCTGTTCGTCGCACTAGCTTTCTTCTGCTTTGTCGTTCACGCTAACTGTATTGTGGCAGGCGGTGTGATGTGTGGGTTAATCGTGCTCATAATTTTAAGTAAGTTCTCTGTAATATTTAATTTTGTTATACAGAGTGTAACCAAAAGGGTATATACATACAAAAGCATATGCTACAGACCACCAAAGTTGACTATGAGACCAACTCCGAAATCGCAAAAAAAAAACAGCTGTTCTATACAGTTTTCACGTGACTCGTCGAAATGTAGGGAACAGCTAATTTTTTTTTTACGATTTCGGGGTTGGTCCCCTAGTAAAAGTTGTTCAGTTTGGTGGCCTGTGGTATAACCTTTTGTATGAATATACCCTTTCGGGAACACCCTGTATATGTACAGACGCCAGCACATCAAGCTATCCCTAACTGTCAAATTTTCTCAATTAAAAATGAACCTTATGTCTTTGCAATAAAGTTGAAATACTATCAAAGAAATTTGACAGATTGTGGTAACTTGATGTGCTGGCCTCTGTACCTTCTTCTCTTCTCTATTTTTTTATACAATCCTATGTATTATTGCTACAAAGCAAAGGAGTATGTAAAGACCGTACCAGGCGGCGTTCTTTGAGTTTATGTATGTACTGTCGCCAGTGCAGCAAGTTATACCAATCTGTAAAATGTCTCCAAATGATTTTAAACCTTACATCAGTTAATATTAAGTTCAAAATCGATTGCGAAAATTTGACAGTTTGTGGTAACTTGTTGTGCTGGCGACTGTATGTAAGTCTGGGTTTCCTCACGATATTTTCCTTCACCGATGGCAGAAATATCGCACATAAATTTGGAAATTATGTCCCTCATATATAAATTGAAAAAGTGTTTATACAGACGCCAGCACATGAAACTATCCCTAACTGTCAAATTTTCCCAATTGAAAATGAACTTTATTCTTTTGTAATACAGTAGAAAAAATATCAAAGAAATTTGACAGATTGGGTGATTGATAGACGTTCTGGCAACTGTATTTGCACTGATTTGAGCCCGCAATCTCGTGCATGAGAGGTGATTATGAAAGCCCAATGAAGAGGTGATTAATAGCTCATGATTAAGTAATTTAACGCTTAATTAAATTAAATAAACGCTTATTTTTTATTTTTCAGTGACGGTGTACTTCTTAATAGTGACGAACAGTCTCAGAATGTCACTTAAATTCTTATCAAGTAATGACATCGTAATCTGAACTAATTTCAACCCCAAAATTGGCCTTGAGTGTAATCCGTTATTGTGGAACTAATGTTGGTACTTTACGTCGGTCTTGTCAATAATAAAGTTTTTGAATTCAAGTTTCTTTTTTTTTTACTTAGCCTACACTATCCCACTGCTGAGCAAAGGCCTCCTCCAAATCCTTCCAGATATCTTTCTCTTGAGCCACCTGGATCCATTCTTTGTGGTATGCGTCTAGGTCGTCTCGCCATCTCTGCCTTGGGCGGCTTCGACGGCGCCGTCCATCCTCAGGCACCCACCTCGTAGCGGCTATTGCCCAGCGGTCACTATGCAAGCCGGTTTTTTTTTTGTTTGAGGGTGTGAAGTCTTTAAATGACTCCTCGCGCTCTGGGTGGAGCGGAAGGAAGTGTCAGACTCCGACTGACTTAAACCGATTCATGTTCCATCCAACCTAGCCATGTATGTTCCGTGTTAGCGGTAACCTTGTTGGACAATCCCGCTTACCCGGCACTATGCATGCGAATAACGTGTTTTTATTATTATTCAAGTTTTATTATTTAAAACATTCTTCTTAGCGTGTCGATGATCATCGAAATGAGTCTACTCAGAAGCATGCCAGTTGCAGACCAAGTGCTAAGCTAAGTTAGTTTAGCTTAGCTCGCATAGCTGACACAGTTTTGCATACTTTTTTACATGGTTTGCAGTCTGCACACAAGTATGAAAAACTAAGTCGGTTATGCGAGCTAAGCTAAACTAACTTAGCTTAGCTCTTGGTCTGCAACCGACATTAGGCTACATGGGTGGCGTAGTACTTTCCCTCGGGATTAATTCCGATATAAACGGGTGAAGAAGCTAGGAGTGTTTTAGTACAACGTGAACCGTACAAGTAGTTTAAAAAAGTCTATTATGATGGTCATACTTCCAAAATTGTGAATAATGTAGATGGCTACACAAAGGGACAACCAAAGAAACGGATGCAATATTGCGCGAAAGGCAGTGACTACCGAGATGACGACTAATAGAGAAGTTTGGACGAAAAAGACATGTTGCGCTGACCCCAAATAAATTGGGATAAGGGCAGGAGAATGATGGTGATTTTGTATTAACAAATTAATTAATTATTTAATTAAAGTACGGTTCATCTGACGTTCACATAATCATAGTACATACAACGCAACAAGGACATTTTGGCGCGTGGTTAAAATTAGAACTAACAACGCCATCTTGTGTTGTCAGTGCAATTCCTGTGAATATTTTCCAAACTCCTAGGAATTGTACTGACAATACAAGATAGCGATAAATATCAATGTCAATGTCATTCCGGTGCTTAACCTGTGACATCAGCTGAGACAATATTCTCATTGATAATTTCCAGTAAAACTACCCACACTACACACATAACCAAATATTTACTAGATTTAGACAAAGTAAGTATTGAAAAATCGGTTCAGACAGTGTGAAGCGTGGGCCGCAAATGCATTTTTTATATAGTCACCCTGAGGCATGCGTCAAATGCAGGGCTCGGAAACCGGTTGAAATTCTTAACCGGTTACTGTCATTGACCCCAAACCGAAATCGATTTAGGTTAAGGTTTGCACTTTACCGGTTTTTACCGGTATATGTGGGAAACCGGTTTTTAATGAATTTTGGTTTTGAAAGTGAAAATTAACCGGTTAAAACCAAATTTGAACACCCCCGCCTTCGCCACTCACAAGCACGGTCAAGACGTTGCGATGTCATTTAGTTACAAAATAGTCGCATGCAAGTTCTCAACGTCGCCGCCACCGTCTTCCTTCACCAAATTTCGTAACTTGTTGGAAGTGTTAAAAAAGTAGACGAAAAATATTTACGACTTACGGAATTAACCGGTTAATTCGGGTGTCAAAACCGTTTGTGCTTATGTAACCGGTAACCTTTATCATTTGGGTTACATATGAACAGTTCACTTGTTTAACCGGTTAATGAAGGAACGATATATTTACCGGTATTTCATCGAAATTAACCGCTCTTTTTAAACCGGTTCAGAGCCCTGGTCAAATGCATGGCTTTACCATTCAAAGCACACGCCTCACACGTGCCTCATACTATCCGTACGCACGTGAATTTTTATAACTTTATATTTAACCGTATGGTTTAAACCCCAGGACAGAATCCTGGGGGAATTTCCCATACGGTTTTTGAAGGACGCGGTTTCGTAGCCTTTTGCTACGAGGTTCTACGTAGCAGCTACGAGATGCTACGCGCGTAGACGTAGCCACATTTTTTAAATGTACGCATGTGTGATCTTTATAAGTGTTCATATCACATTATTATTATAAGCTGATCTATTGTAATAGGTTTAACCTTTTGAACAACAGCATAAACGCACGCGTGCCCTCCATGCCAAGATACAAATTTATTTCTTCTTGTTATCGTGAATTTCCCAATGTCCATGATGTCTTTTAATTTGTTTCATGTCATTAAATACGTACGACGGCTTCAATTTTTAAGATATCTATATAAACACTCACAAAAGTAATGATTTCATTGTTTATTTCGTGTTATAGTGTTGTTGCCATTGTCACATATTTGTGTCGTTGGCGTACAGGGCGCGCGCTTGCTTGTCACGTAATTTGACAATGGCGTTCAAACTAAGAGCATTTAACCTAATGCTCTAAGCGTTCAAAAGGTTAAAGTATTTTTTTCATAGCATCTTGCCTTTGTGGTTTACACCTCTATAGTAGTTTTTTGTCTATGGTTAATTTATGGTTGAAAAGTATTTTCTTTTATTTATGATACCAATGTCATGGCGTCAGCAACGTTTACAAACTAAAGTATAGGTTTTTAACATTTTATTTATATTTTTAAATCGACTTTATGTTTTATAATGTCAGTTTATTTATGAAATAACAGTTTTTGTTTAGAAATGTATAGATAGTATCACAATCATGTGTGAGATTTTCCCAGAAGTGGAAACTTGCTGTGGGGTAGCATCCATTCGAGTCGGGATGATACTAATAGCAGTTCTATCCATAGTGAGTACCCGTATTTCCTAATATTACCAGGCGATGCGCTGAAAAAGCACAAATAAACCTTTAAAAACCAAAAAAAAAACTTGTGACTAAATTCTTCCATTATATTATGTAATTTAAATAATGGCCTGGCCGATGATTATACTTTTGGGACGAATGATTTACAATTTTTTGTTACATTTGCTTTATTACAACCACCATAGGGCGAGGTATTAACTTTTTTCGAAGAATTCTGTTACATAACATGTCCAAGTAAGTTTTTTTTTCAATCACTTGTTACTTTCATTGTTGTTAATTTTGTGTAATAAAAATTATAACCTGTGACCACTCTTGCTTCGCACGCATGCAAACTTCTTATGTGGATCGTCATAACATCTTTTATATCTAAGTTCCATACAAGTGTACATAAAAAGAGCAGTGTGTGCATTCTGTAAGTATCTCACCGTGAGTGTTTAGGTGAAGCAAGCTGTCACTCCATCAGTTGATCTAATCTGTCTCACTGTGAATCTCACTATGTAGCAGTGATAGCCTAGTGGCGTTACGTCACACTGCCAAGTCGTAGGTCTCGAGTTCGAACCCAAGGTACGCTCCTCTGATTCTACGTATACATGTGCGTATTATATAATTATCACTTGCTTAAAAATCGGTGAAGGAAATCATCGTGAGGAAACCAGCACGTCTGGAAGATATTTCTCAACAGCATGTGAAGTTAAGTCAGAGGCCCATGGGCAGCATAAAAATAAACTCTGACACCAGGTTAGTCACTAACCACACGAAAAGAAGAAGAAGATCGTGAAAACTTAGGTGAAGTGAGTCATTGCTGCCATTCCACGTTGTTGTGTTACATCTAGTGTTGCATAGCATACATTTGGCCACCGTAGTTACATTGCATGTTACCCTTTATCAATGTGTACCTGGCTTGCGGTTGGTACCTACTGAAAACCAATATGGCGGGTGGGATCGTTTAATCCCAAATTACAGCCTGTCAAACGCACCGCAACCACAACTGTTCATGCGAATATCGAACTACATAACTTATAATATTATTATTATGTAAACTTTACACTCATATGAATGGACTCAAGAGAAAAATGTCTGGAAGGATTTGGGGGAAGCCTTTGCTCAGCAGTGGGACAGTGTAGACTAAGTAAAAAAAAAAAACTTGACACCTATAATCCTGATAGGGATAAGTAGACATTAAAGGCAGAAAAACTAGCATTCTCTTTATGTACTGACTTGAACAAAACCTTGCAAGCCTACATGGGCACTTTTGAAACGTTAGAGGCAATTAGTCGTATCCGAAAGAGAAGTCCAGCGCGAATTTTTTAAAAAAATAATTGGATTTTTCGTTTTTTATAATATATTTTTTTACAAAAAACCCAAAGTAGGGTTTTATGTTGAAAAAAAAAATTAGTCCTGAATGTACAAGTGAGTATTTACAGAATCATAATCATTGGAACACATATATATCTCTTAGTCAGATTGCCCCCCAAAGTCATAATTTCATGAAATATTCATTCCATACCGTAATATAAACTAAGAGTATTCTATTGATTACACTTCTGTAGGTACTACTTGCAGAATATTCTGAAAAAAAAATGTCTAGCCTTTTCTCAACAATGTTGGGGTCAGCTTCCAGTCTATCCGAACGCAGCTGATTACCAGGAATTTACATGGAGCGACTGCCTATCTGTCTTCCACAATGCTGTACCTGGGTAGTACGATAACCCTTGGAAATACTGGCTATCAGATATTCGGGCTTCTGACGACCCGTAACGACTTTCAAAAATCAACGAATGACAGCCTGGAGGGCAGGCATGGAGGAGTCTCGGTATGTAAAGATGGTCACCCATCCACGGTCCAACCCAGGCAAGCGTAGCTTAACCTGATGGATCGATCCGTGCGGCTGTTATTACTTAGCCACGAGATCCTTCTGCTTATATGTTGGAAAATTTAAATATATGTTGATTTAATTAATATTTGGGCAGTGTTAGAGCACAAACATCTGCTGCCAAATGATCTGTGACATTTGATTCAATGTCAAATGAAACTGACGGTGCGGTACAGCGGATTTTAACTCTGCCATGTTTGAGTAGAATGTTGATGTTGATATTATACAATATGGATTAATCAATCTGCCTTTTCCCAACTATGCTGGGGTCGGCTGCCAGTCTAACTGGATGCAGCTGAATACCTGTATTTTACATGGAGCGACTGCCTATCTGACCTCTACAACCGAGTCAGTAACTGGGTAATACGATACCCCTCGGTAAGACTGGCTGTCAGACTTTCGGGCTTCTGGCTACCCGTAACGACTGTCAAAGATATATGGATAATATGGATACCACATATAGGCAATAAATGCAACCACATACATACTTGTAATCGCCTTTTCTGACGTCACAAAAAAATAAATAACGAAATCGGTCCAGTAAATAAGCTAAAAAATAGAGTTTTAATTTTCAGCAATTTGAACACTGTAGAATTGGAACACTAGGACAATGATTCAATGAACTTGGCGCCTGCGTGCATCGTTGCTGCTCTTTTTGGGTCAAGGCAAGTTTGTCAAAACAGTCTTTACTATTACTGCATTAATTTTTTAATCGATTGTCTGAAAATTATTGTTTTTTTATTTATGTTTTATAACTAAATTTTTAATTTTGCCACACTTCTATGGACTAGTATTACTTGTGGTTTAAATTTTTTCATATAGTGGCGAAATTATCATATAGGTATAGTAGGAGTAGCATATAGGAAGATCTGGTGGCTAAGTAATAACAGTCGCACGGATCGATCTATCAGGTTAAGCTACGATTGCTTATCGGGACTCCTCCGTGCTTCGGAAAGCACGTTAAGCCGTTGGTCCCAGCTGCCATTCGTGGATCTTTGACAAATGTTACGGGTAGTCAGAAAAATACTGGTAATCAGCTGCATCCGGTTAGACTTGAAGCCGACCCCAAAATGGCTTGGGAAGATAGGAAGTACGACCCTATTGCCGTCAATGGGACATACATCCAGACTCTGGTCTGCTTCTGAAAAAATCGTGATTGAAAAATATAAGGTATGGGAACCGAACTGAGAGCCTCATACTAAGGCAGCAGCTCTTTAGACCTACGAGACAATAAAAATAATATGTTCAGATCTTTTCAAAAGAATAATATTGTTAAGGGAAGCTTGAATGATTTTTCTAACAAGGCAGCCTTTAGTTGACTGTCGTCTAGACACAAAGGTTTTGTATTTCTTTAAAACAAACTGCTTTAAGGGGAATACGCCGGGAGGTAATGCGAGGCGGGTAACCCATGACACTAAATTTTTCAAAGTTTTTTTGCAATTTGCAGGTCAGTGTCATGTTGTTTAACGGGTCAGCGGGATTGATCGAAAGGGTTACCGTTGTGGCGGAACACATTGGGCTAGGGAAGTAACATGGATGGGTTTTCGTCCGTAAAAGTCTGACACTCCCTTCCGCTCCACCTACAGCGGGAGCAACCATAATTATAACGCTTTCCCATCCTGACAAAAATGGTCAGGTTGTATGTTGATCCAAATATGATTCGCGGCCTTAGCAAGTACGTTCTTTCAGAATTATAGTCAGTCTCAAGTTAGAATTGCCCTCAAATGTCATTATTTCATGAAACATTCATTCCGTAGGGTTATATGAACTTAGAGGGTTGTATCGGTTATTTTAAGGATAACAGTTCTGTAAATACGTATTTGCTACGGCCGCGAATTATATTTTGATTAACATAAAACCTAATAGGTCCTGCAAATTCCAAAAGACGCAAGAAAAATTGAATTTTGCGGGTTCCCTCGGCGCATTCACCTTAACAGCGTTTAAATAAGCAAAAGAGTTTAATGATTCTGTTAACCAATCCTTGGTAAACTGATTTTAATACAAAGATTTATAGACAAAACTACAAAGACATTGTACAGAGGCCAGCACATCAAGCTACCTCAATCTGCCAAATTTCTTTGATAGTTTGTCAACTTTATTGCAAAAGCATAAGGTTAATTTTCAATTGAGAAGATTTGACAGTTTGGGATAGCTTGATGTGCTGGCGTCTATACCATCGAAACTGCATATAAATTGGGTAGATAGTTTCAATGGCTTTTATTTTTGACTAGCGACCCGCCCGGCTTCGCACAGGTGCAATACAGGTACTATCTCGCGGGCGAAAACTAGTATACAACATGTCCCAAAATTCAACGATAAGCCGGCACCAGAGGATGGACCTACTAATGACTACTCGAGAAAAAAAAAGAAAAAAAAATACCTCTACTTTTTTTTAAATTACTTAAAAAAAATGGAAATTCTTCGAAAATGTATACCCCTTATGACACTTTTAACTACCATGACCACAATTTTTCAAATTTTTCAGTTTTTTTGTTTGTATCGGCAACCTAAGTAGTACTACTATTCACCATAATCTTTGAAAATTACAGAATTTTCGTAGTTTTATACAAAAAAACAACCAAAAAAAATTATTTCCCTAAAATTTTGAAAGATTTTAACGTTCAGTACACTTTAAGTCATCGTAGTGTAAAAAAAAAATATGGGCACTACTATGGCAAGTTTTTTTAAAAATTAGCGCAACTAACCTAGATTTTAAAATGGTATAATACTTTAGGAAAACTAGCCACAAAAAAAAAATAATGACACTTTTTCTAATCAAGAACCAAATTTCATAAGTTGTTGTTAATAGTAATCACTTCTACTATGTGCCCAAAATAGATTTTTGTTGTTGGAAAATGTTGAATGAATGAAACAAATGGTGTCAATAAATGTAAATTTATTGCATTATTAATAATATTATAATAAATGTTCGAACTGTTTACCACCGGCATTAATACAAGCATGACATCGCCTTAAAAAAGATCGTTTTATTCGTCGTGCATATCTTCTACTATTGATATGATCCGCAGCCTGAGTGATTTTTTGGCGAAGGTCGTTCAGTGTTGCAATGGGTTTCGAGTAGACTCTGTCTTTGAGACAACCCCAATAGAAGAAGTCCAGGGGGTTTAGATCGGGTGAACGGGGTGGCCATAAAATAGGACCAAGTCGCCCTATCCAACGCCCTGGATACTCTTGGTTTAAGTATTCTCGCACAGGACGGGCATAGTGAGCTGGGCAGCCATCATTTTGGAACCATATGTTTTGTGGATCACTAATGGGCATGTCTTCTAATAATACTGGCAAGTCATTTTGTAAAAAGTTCAAGTAACTATTGCCATCCAAGTTTCCTTGTAATTCAAAAGGCCCAATCACTTTTCCGTTTAATATGCCCGTCCATAGGTTAACCTTGAATTGATATTGGGATTTGTCTTGTCTCATCAGGTGCGGATTTTCATTGCTCCAGCTATGTAGGTTGTGAAGATTTAAATAGCCATCTCTCTTGCAGGTTGATTCATCCGACCATAGAATATTATCCAAGAATTGGGGATCTTCTCTGTGCTTTTGCAGCATCACACGGCAAAATGCGACTCGTAGTGGATAGTCCCGCGGTAATAACGTCTGCACACGCCTGTAGTGATATGGGTGAAGTCTGTGACGTTTTAGGATTCGATGTGCAGTACTTTTTGGGATTCCCGTAGCTATTTCTATGGCACGTACCGAGGTAGTTGAATCATTTTCAATTTCATTGAGAACGTCTTCGTCGCGTTCCGATCTAGGTCTTCCAGCATTTCTCCTGTCAGATGGTAAACGGCCCTCCGAAAACGCTTGATGCACGTTAATAAATACTCGATAATTCGGGTATCTTTGAGCATTTGGGTACCTTTCTCGATATAATCTGCTAGCAGCACTACCATTGCATCGGCACTCTCCATAAATGAGGTGCATATTAGCGTATTCCAACGGTGTGTATGGTAGCGGCATGATAAACGCTAAACAGTCCAAAATACGCCAAAAGTCCAATTCACAAAACACAGTCCAGTTCAAAATAATGCCAGGTTAGTACAGTTTGCAGATCACTTAATCCAGTCCAAAAAGCCAAGCCAAAAGTCGTTAGTACGAGAGTCACATCAATTGAATACGAAACGGTGCACAGTAAACAAAGAAGCAGAGCGTACTGACTTTGTACTTTGTAGAGAACAGCAACATTCCTATCTGCCCTATTGTTATTTAACAACAAACATCTATCTATCTCTCTCTAACGTATAATCGCTCTCTATCTATCTCTCTCTAACGTATAATCGCTCTCTATCTATCTCTCTCTAACGTATACTATCTATCTCTTTCTGACTTCTGAACTTCACTGACTACGCACATGTCCCTTCCAAATTCTAAGAATTTGCGAAAGAAATCTATTTTGGGCACATAGTAGAAGTAATTACTATTAACAACAACTTATAAAATTTGGTTCTTGATTAGAAAAAGTATCATTATTTATTTTTTGTGGCTAGTTTTAATAAAGTATTATACCATTTTAAAATCTAGGTTAGTTGCGCTAATTTTTTAAAAAACTTGCCATAGTGGTGTCCATATTTTTTTTTACACTACGATGACTTAAAGTGTACTGAACGTTAAAATCTTTCAAAATTATAGGGAAATAATTTTTTTTGGTTGTTTTTTTTGTATAAAACTACGAAAATTCTGTAATTTTCAAAGATTATGGTGAATAGTAGTACTACTTAGGTTGCCGATACAAACAAAAAAACTGAAATATTTGAAAAATTGTGGTCATGGTAGTTAAAAGTGTCATAAGGGGTATACATTTTCGAAGAATTTCCATTTTTTTTAAGTAATTTAAAAAAAAGTAGAGGTATTTTTTTTTTCTTTTTTTTTCTCGAGTAGTCATTAGTAGGTCCATCCTCTGGTGCCGGCTTATCGTTGAATTTTGGGACATGTTGTATAAAGAAAAGTTAATATTTCAAATATGTAAACTATAGTTAATAAGGTACGATGGGGTTGGCGTATCCGTATGGATAAAAACCCCCATTTTCTTAAACAAAGAATAAAAAAAAAAAGATAGACGGTGGGGAGCGACTTTGTTTTATACTAAGTAGAGATGTGAAAACAATTTTGACGCGCAATGTATCGCACAAAATAAATTGTGCGTATGCCTTTCTTTCTTTCCTTTTTTATTATCGGTTAAAACGTGCTTGTTGCAGACAACGGGAGCCGTCACAGTCGGTGTGATAGAACAAAGGACAGATCTCAATTTCGACACCGTCTTCCATTTATACAAGAACTTCTCAAATTACACCCGTGAGTGTGAGTTTACTTATACCTCCATACATCATCATCATCTGCCTAGCCATAGTTGGGCTATGTTGGGGTCGGCTTCCAGTCTAACCGGATGCAGCCGAATACCAGTATTTTGCATGGAGCGACTGCCTATCTGACCTCCACAACCCAGTAACTGGGTTATACGATACCCCTTGGTAAGACTGGCTGTTAGATTTTCGGGCTTCTGACGACCCGTAACGACTGTCAAAGCAAATGACAGCCGGGACAAACGGCTTAACGTGCTTTCCGAGGCACGGAAGAGTCTCGGTATGTAAAGATGGTCACCTATCCACGGCCAACCCCGGCAAGCGTAGCTTAACCTGATGGATCGACCTGTGCGGCTGTTAGTACTTAGCCACAAGCTCTTCTATTATACCTCCATACACTAATATTATTATTCGCATGGTGGGTTTTTTTTCTTTGTTACACTTTCACGGCTAAACGGCTGAACCAATTTTGAATAAATTTGGTATGGGGATACTTTGATCTATGGAGGAGGATTTATACAGGTTGAAATTGAATTCATGTGCATTATTTTAAGGGGTCGAAAAAAAATCAGCTGTTCCATACATTATGCTCGCTTAACTCGTCAAAGAGTAGGGAACAGCAGATTTTTTTTCGCGATTTCAGATTTGTTCGCATAGTGTAAGTTGACATAGTAGAGTCGCACGGATCAATATATCAGGTTAAGCTACGCTTGCCGGGGTTGGTCTGTGGATGGCTGACCATCTTTAGATATTGAGACTCCTCCGTGCCTCAGAAAGCAGTTAGTTCCGGCTGTCATCCGTGGATCTTTGACAGTCGTTACGGGTCGTCAGAAGCCCGAAAGTCTGATAGCCAGTCTTACCAAGCAGTATCGTATAACCCAATTACTGACTTGGTTGTGGAGGTTAGATAGGCAGTCGCTCCATGTAAAATACTGGTATGTAGCTGCATCTGGTTAGACTGGAAACCGACCCCAATTTAGTTGGGAAAAGGCTAGACAAATTGATTGATAGGCAAGAGAATGATGATCTACAGACATAACTAACACTTATTGTTTCAGAACCTGAGCAAGCTCTGTCAGATTTGTCCCATATAATCCCAACGACTATTACATTTATGGCGGTGATCTTCATGTTTGCGGGGCTGATATTATTGTTGGCCACGTTGGCGGTAATTATGCTTAATTATACATAACACATCATCACACATGCATCTTCTTTTCTTTTTCTACTAACCTTTTTTTTTTAAGGCTGGGAAATCATCCAATGACTGTTCCCGCCCTGGGTGGAGCGGAAGGGAGTGTCAGACTCTTACTGACTAAAACCCATCCATGTTCCTTCCGTAGCCCTTTATGTTCCGGGGTAGCGGTAACCCTTTCGGACAATCCCGCTTACCATTTCTACTAACCTGGTGTCAGAGTTTTCTCTGATACCAGGCTTTCTACTAACCTGGTGTCAGAGTTTTATGCGCCCCATGAGCTTCTGACTTAGCTTCACATGCTGTTGAGAAATATCTCTCAGACATGCTGGTTTCCTCACGATGTTTTCCTTCACCGAATTTTAAGCAAGTGATAATTATACATTACGCACATGAATCCGAAAAGTCTGAGGTTGGTTGAGGCTTGGCACATGCATGTATTCCTCGAAAAGTAAGGCAGCGTTGTACCTATACAGTACACCCACATTTCGTCAGTTAAGTTTAAGTCCCATGTAGCCTTTTGCCATCAACCAGGCACAAATGCAGACTCCGAGCTGCTACTGAGCAGCTTCAGATGGTAAAACCTGATAACACTTTGCCCGATTCGGGAATCAAACCCAGGACCAAGCTCAGCTGTAGTACTTCGACCACTTTTCTTGTGGTCGCAAGCACTACAGCATCGAGGCGGCCATTTTAAATTTTTGAATAATTTTGTGTTCATACCTTTCACTTTAAGTGAAAGATGTCGAATGATTGACAAAAATGGACTAGAATTGAAGCTGGCTTTTACTTCAAGAAACATTCTGCTTTTTTCTGGGGTGACAGCACACCTGTGATGCTTCTGCTGTTGTAAGAAAGAAAGTAAAGCTCATGGGTGCCGGTTCTTCTTGTGTGGTTAGTGAAAAGCCTAGTGTCAGAGTTTTATGCTGCCCATGAGCCTCTGACTTAGCTTCACATGCTGTTGAGAAATATCTCTCAGATATGCTGGTTTCCTCACGATAGCCTAGTGGTGTAACCATCGGACTCCCAAGTCATAGGTCTCGAGTTCGAACCCAAGACACGCACCTCTGATTTTACGGATTCATGTGCGTATTGTATAATTATCACTTGCTTAACATCGGTGAAGGAAAACATCGTGAGGAAACCAGCTCGGGTGGCGATGACCACATACTGTCGTGACGGCCTCTTGTTTGATTGCAAAAATCTTATGATTTCGTGTTTCTGCTTGCAGGATCAAGAGGGCTTTGCTCAAATATTCGTATGGCTTACATTTCTAAATGTAATTGTCGGATGTATTATCGTCTTGGCGATGGGTTTCGAGTGTGCTTGGGACGGGCCCAAGAAGTGCTTGCTTGGCGATATGGATTGGCTGTCGTCATCGACCGCTCTCTTAGCAATGATAGGCTATTTATTAGGTATGGTGTTTATATTTTTTTCTTAATAGTACTTACTCTGGCAGAACTGAAGCGAACGGGATGCAGGACGAAATTCGTTCGCAATGATTGTATGGATTAACTTGTGCATACTTAAAATATAACACAACGTTTTGTATAATTATTGCGCAGATACAGAACAATTGCTTGTATAGTATGATGGTGAATAGGGCCTGCTTAGGGTCCCTTCCCGTTAATTTCTAGTAATTTACACGCGCGCAGTTGCATCCAACATACCTACTGCTCGCTCGCTCGCTTCAGTTGAGCTTAAGGGAAATATTCGTTAGTTGGTAAAATATGGTAGTTTTGCTCAGACGCAATTCTTAGAAAAATAATAATTAATATTGTTAAGTACTATTCAATAAATGATGTATTAGGTGTTTAAACAGTGAGAATAGTCCCGTGAATTTCTTGTCATTAATTTTCGCGCGCACAGTTGCATCCAACATACTGCTCGCTTGCTCGCTTCAGATGAGCTTTAGGGAAATTTTCGTTAGTTGGTGTAAAATATGGTAGTTTTGCTCAGCCGCAATTCTTAGAAAAATAATAATTCATATTCAGAAAGACTACACAGTCACGGAGTCTTTACTTACTTACATCGCCTAAATGAAAAAACGCACACTTACAAACATACTCACACATACATCCACACACACTCACCCTATTCATTCACACATACATACCCACAACAAGCACATAACACATCACACCACTACACATCCCCTCCGCATTTTACTCGTACACGCACAACTATTACTGCTGTCAAGTTTAATCGGTAGATCGATACTGTCCACTGTTGTTTAAAAATGGTGAATTTATAAGCTAAACACTGTCTGTTAAAATACAGGATAGCCTAGTTTAAGAGGCAGGGTTACATATAATTATGTACAGAAATTTTTGCAACACACTGTAATGCCTAGAATAAGTCTACCCACTAGTTATATCTACTTGTGTACACTTCTGTAACTATTTTGGTAAATAAACTTTATTATTATTATTATTATTATATTGTTAATTACTATTTAATTGATGACTAAAGTACAATTTCATATAAAGTACCACAATTATTAATCTTACTGTAATATAATCTTGTTAGTATAAATTATTTATAGACTAATTTGGTTCACAAATTTTTTGGATTAGTCTGATATTATATTAATCTTGCGGGTATCATTAGTGGAAATAGAATCAATGTTATTATAACTATTAATGATGGCGTGGGTCGGACGGTTCAAATTCTATATTTAAAGCTGTTTTCTCATTAATTATTCAGTTCAGAATCTAATTCTGGGAAAGCACCAGGAAAGCCCGTAATTTTTTTTTTTATAATTTTAGATTACTGTCAGGTTGTATCAGTAGGGACTGGTCATACATATCCTAGCTGCAACGGCTCTTTTAAAATTTAATTTAATCTTTGAATTGTTTTTTTAATCTTTTAAATATGGACGCTTTTTTACGTCCTGCATCGTTCTCACTTGTATATTTCAACATGAATAATGTAACCTATATATTTTGTAACCATATTCTGATTTAAAAGTGTGTCCATGGAGGTTCTTGCCCGTTCTTTTCCATACCTACTGCTTTGGAATGGGCAGCTAACTTTATCTTTCTGACTGACCGACCCCTTGAAATGCTTTGAAGGTATGCGCTTCGGTAATCTTCGTGGTTTTTTTTTGGGCTGGGAAATCATCCTATGACTTTTCCCGCTCTGGGTGGAGCGGAAGGGAGTGTCAGACTCTTACTGACTAAAACCCATCCATGTTCCTTCCTTAGCCCTTACTCAAAGATTTTTTTTTTCTAAGCTTCTAAGTCTTAGAAGCTTTGAGGAAGTAACCACTTCCGGACACACGAAGGTTACCACGTGACGACTCCCGGCCACCGTAGGCGCGGACCTGCGGACGGTGAGTAATGGGTGACTCACCGTCCGATCAGCACCAAGCCCGTGCCGGACGGCGCGTATATGTTCCACGCGCGCCTCAAAGAGATGTCAGCATATGAAGGGGCCCCTCAGGGCCAAGCCTGCCGGGTAAGTGGGATTGTCCGAAGGGGTTACCGCTACCCCGGAACATAAAGGGCTAAGGAAGGAACATGGATGGGTTTTAGTCAGTAAGAGTCTGACACTCCCTTCCGCTCCACCCAGAGCGGGAAAAGTCATAGGATGATTTCCCAGCCCAAAAAAAAAACCACGAAGATTACCGAAGCGCATACCTTCATTGGTTTAACAGTGCCAACATTAAAAAAACACGAAGATTACCGAAGCGCATACCTTCATTGGTTTAACTGTGCCTACATTAAAATATAACCTTTCTATTGTTCCAGTGTGGTACTACTTCTGTTGCGTGGCAAACAGTTATGTCCTCAATGCATATACTTAACAGTAATTAATCCGACCTAACACCAACCTACCTTATCTGTTATTTTAATGATTCTCTTTTTTTTTAAAAGAACTTTTCTTTTTAATAATTAGATGATGGTGGGTTGACGTTCGGTCGGATTTTGGACTATGAATACGGTATGTCCCGCACAAATCAAGACTTTTCGGATTTCCAATGTAAACCTGAGTGATTTGGTCAGTCGCCAGCACTACCACAAACTGTACAATTTTCAATCGATTTTGAACTGAACTGTCAACGTTTTAAGGTTTAAAATCATTTGGAGAAATTTGACAGTTTGATAGAACTTGATTTGCAGGCGATTATGTCAAGGATAATGTTACTCAATTTAGTAGCATTGTCTGATATTTTGTACTCGGACTAGGAGGTTGTTTTTTAGTGATTATTTCCTGTCAAATATATTTTATTTTGACAATGGTTCCGTGTTTTATTGATAACTATAATTAACATCTATGATCAAAAGAAGTGAGCATATACATGGTGATTTTTATTCACGGTTACCCTTTCCGGACAAGATAGTACTCATGATTCTAAACAACTTTCCCTATGGGATCAATTACAAAATAAATAAAAATGTACGTGTTTCATACATTTTCATCGATTATACAGAGTTGATACGACAGAGGGGCTTGCCTTTAAACAGCTTATACTAGGGACCATTTTCAAGCTCTGTACCAAAAATCAATTAAATAGAAGCAGTAGTTTAGTCGCAAATGTTTTTTTAAGTTTTTGCCCCGTTTGAACACGATGTATCTTTCCTAACAGCGCTCCGGCGTGCACGCGTCGGTGCCGCTGCGTTACAAGGTCAGTTTTTATTTACAAAAGGTGCGTTTTACTCTGATTTGTAAGCTAATTAGTTTGTTTGAAAAAATAAAAACCTCATTGTTGGTGCTTTTTATTTTTATACCGTACCGAGTTAATACTAAACACGTATAGTATACGTAGTGTAATTTAATGCCCCTCTGTCATATCAACTCTATATATTGTTTTTTTGTGTGAAAAAGCCGATTTTATTTAAATATTTCAGTGTTGGTCTCATAATAAAAGTTGCTCATAATCTCAGTTACTCTTTCACGCTCTGAAAGGTTAACAGTGAATCAAAAATCACCGCGTATGTATTTTAATTTATTATTTATCTCTGGTCATGAAGTGCAGCCCGAGTGCACACTGGACTGGCTTTTGCCGTAGCCAGAGGCTAAGTGTTGACGTACAACGTGGCAATGCTGCCAGTCTCTTGGGTACACTACCAGTCGACAGCGATGCGGCGAAATTTTGTGACGCCATTTTTCAATTACCGGATAATTTTTATCTGGATAATAAAAATGGCGGATTGACATATTTTCTATGCAAAAGCTGTCAAACTGTCATATTTATTCCTCCAATACTGACGATTGAAAAATCAGCCTTAGGTGTAAGAAGTTATCCGGTGTAATCTTTATTCTCATAAATTACCATACCATACAAGCAGCAGTGATAGCCTAGTGGTGTGACCGTCGGACTGCCAAGTCATAGGTCTTGAGTTTGAACCCAAGGATAAATGTGCGTATTGGACTTGCTTGAAAATCTGTGAAGGAAAAAATCGTGAGGAAACCAGCATGTCTGAGAGATATTTCTCAACAGCATGTGAAGCTAAGTCAGAGGCCCATGGGCTGCATAAAAACTCTGACACCAGGTTAGTTACTAAACGCATGAAAAGAAGAAGAAAAATACAATCATGAATAAGAAAAAAAAATAGTTTTTGAGAAATTCTCCAAAATAGGTTTCAATCATGAATAAATGGCCTGTATAAAACTATGTAATGACAGACATGCCACGCTATTAATTGAAACTTAGCAGACATTTTTAATCGCCAGGCAGCCAATCCTTTAATTTGGACTAAGCAACATATTAGGGCTTCTAAAACGGCGAATTGCGTCCTTGAATGAACCCATGAACGCAATTCGAAGAAAAAGAAAAGCGTGTAACGCACTTCAGAGCTACCATAACGATTGACGTTTTAATCATTCTATATTTAAAAATGTCTTGTGTGTGGCGAAACAGCATGATGCTGAGATATAATCCTGTCAGGTATTTCGTATCCTAATGCTGTGTAATGCCAGGTTTTGCATTTATTTAAGTCTAGTTGGTTTTGCCTTAAGTATTGCACAATAAATTCAACAAGATTTACTATCTGCAATCTGGGTAATACAATACCCCTTGGTAAGACTGAATGTCAAACTTCCGGGCTTCTGACGACCCGTAACGACTGTCAAAGGTCCGCGAATGACAGCTAGGACCTTTAGGACCAACGGCTTAACGTGTATTCCCAGGTGCGGAGGAGTTTTGGTATGTGCAGATGGCTTAATCTGATGGGACGTTCCGTGCGACTGTTATTAATTTACCACGTCCATTTTTATTGTTAAAGAAAAAAAAGTACCCAAATGGTTTTATCCCTCTACTATGACGCGGAAACTGGCCATAAGAGGCTTTGTGAGACGTTGTTTTATTTTTCGTCTTTATAAAGAAATACTGCAATATATGTTGGTCCCGGCTGCCATTTGTGCATCTTTGACAGTCGTTACGGGTCGTCAGAAGCCCGAAAATCTGACAGCCAGTCTTACCACGGGGAATCGTATTGCCCAGTTACTGGGTTGTGGGAGTCAGATAGGCATTCGCTCCATGTAAAATACTGGTATTCAGCTGCAACCGGTTTAACTGGAAGCTGACCACAACATAGTTGGGAAAAGGCTAGGCAGATGATGATGATGGTAAAGATATGCTGCAAGATTTCTCTTTATATACAGCGTATATTGGTGCACACCAAAGGCAATAAACGCGTTGTTGCAAACGTTCTCCATTGCAAACCTGCTATATTATGTCATCGCGGTTTTCGTGGCCGCAACAATATAAAAGTAGCGCCTAGAACTAAGTAGTTACATTTAATGTCAAACGTACGCTCTTAGCTAAGTGCTGTCTAAAACAGACGAAACTTATTTCATCTGGGACCTAGCTAAGTGAAAAATTTGAAAGTGAAAATCTTTTTAATTGTCTCAGTATAAGACAAAGACTATCTCTACTCGTAAGGTGTTTGCTAACAGTTCTGGTTTGGAGGCTTCCAGGGCCAACTTACATATGATACATCAAGCAATCATTCTACCGAGCCTATTCCCAATTTTTTTTTTTTTGAAGGTGGATCATCATCCAATGACTTCTCTCGCTCTGGGTGGAGTGGAAAGGAGTGTCAGACTCTTACTGACTACAACTCATCCATTCCTTCCTTAGCCCTTTATATTCCGGGGTAGCGGTTACCCTTTCGGACAATCCCGCTTACCCGGCAGGCTTCATATGCTGACATCTCTTTGAGGCGCGCGTGGAACATATACGCGCCATCCGGCACGGGCCTGGTCCTGATCAGACGGTAAGCTACCCATTACTCACCGCCCGCAGGCCCACGCTTCCCAACTATGTTGGGATCGCTTTCCAGTCTAACCGGTTGGAGCAGAATACTGCTATTTTTCGAAAGTATTTCCTATATATCTCTTCAGTCGGTAATGTCAGCACTGCTGGACATACGCCCTTTCCCTTTTCCAGACACGTCTGTCTTCTATCATTGCAGCCAAGGTATTCTTTGAAAATCTTACCGTGAAAACTTAGGCGAAGTGAGCTTGACGTGAGCTGTCGTTCCACCTAATGCTAGGGGTTGACACTAGTGACAGCTCACTGCAAGCTCACCTTATTTAAGTTACAAAGTAGCACTACATGACAGTTCTTTTCGTAGGGGTCACACAACACAACACAATCAGCCTATATTGTTCCCACTGCTGGGACACAGGCCTCCTCTCTAAGAGAGAGTGGGCTAAAATCCACCAGCGGGCCCAGTGCGGCTTGGCGGATGTCACATGTCTTCGAATTTTTAGTTCTAGGACTTTCGTCTAGGTCTGTTTCGACTTTTCCGATCATAACTGCTCTGCGAGTCCAATACAATAACGCCTTCAGAGATATGTTGGGGCTGCCGCGCTTTTGCAGTGCATCGGGGATGTTTGTGGAGAATGGCGTGCCAGATTTTTACGCGCTGATGCGTACACGGATAGCATCCCTGATGCGGCGAGTGCGCGACAGCTCCATCAGTTTGGTGGCTATAGTAGCCGACAGGATCGACAGTCCAATAATGTGGCAATGGATGACCACTCCGTGCGTCATTCCAATATTTAAAATAAATTGTTTTAGTGTATTTTTTGTGTAGGTATGTGTCTTCATGTATGTATGTTTTGTGTATGAAATTGTAATGTGTGTTGTGTTGTTTATGGACTTATGGTCTGAAATAAATTTATTATTATTATAACTCATCATCTGCCTAGCCTTTTCCCAACTATGTTGGGGTCGGCTTCCAGTATAACTGGATGCAGCTGAATACCAGTATATTACATGGAGCGACAGCGAGCACAGTTACTGGGCAATACGATACCCCTTGGTAAGACTGGCTGTCAGATTTTCGGGCTTCTGACGATCCGTGAAGACTGTCAAAGATGCACAAATGACAGCCGGGACCAACGACTTAACGTGCTTTCCGACGCACGGAGGAGTCTCGGTATGTAAAGATGGTCTTGGCTTAACCTGGAGGATCGACCTGTGTTAGTACTTAGCCAAAAGCTCCTCATTTATTATTATTATTATAACTATTTTAACTTTATTCTAATTCCAACTGCTCCGCTCCGTTAAGGCATAGCGTGTGTAAATGTTAATAAATCTTAGGAGGCCATTCATTACAGCGGCAGGAAATAGCCACATAGCTCGCGATATGGCTTGGAACTAAGTCACTATGCGGAGCTAAGATTATCTTTGTATAAAGTGTTGTTACATAGTTGTTGTGTACGGGATGGTGTTAATGATCTTGTTAAGTAACTGTATTCATTAGCGTGTATTTCTATTGTGATGATTTTCAGTAGATAGGATTTTTCAGGGAAACAAATTGTTACGTATAATTACTTATATACCGGCTGAAATTTAATTCATTAGAAATATTTTAAGGAGCAAATCAGCTGTTCGAATTTTGACGAGCGAGTGTAATATATAGAACAGCTGATTTTTTTTTGCGATTTCAGATGTGTTCCTGTAGTAAAAGTTGTTCATAATGATGAGTACAATGACCCCTTTAAATTTTGCCTTTGAATTCAAATTCACCCTGTATATTTTGTTTAAAACTCTCGTCGTCAAACACATTACCAAAAATTATTATACATTTAGTACTTTCATAATTTATTATTTCTAAAACTTTTGACATTAAATACGTCCCAAAAGAGCATCCAGAATTCACGAAAAAAAAATCGACCGTCAATCAGAAGTTAGGTCGTTGAAGTCATGAAACCTAAAAGCTAGTTTTGAGTGCCAATTTCACCATTGAAACTGAACGCAATCAGCACGTTTAAACCGCGTTCAAGACCTGTTAGTGTCAAAGTGCTACAGAAATTAATGACACCGACAGCATGTATGTAAATTTATAAAAAAAATGTTAAGAAATAAGATGTTCGCATGTTTTATTCTTAGTTATTTATGGCAACTTATAATTAGCCATACAATACTGTTATCCACATAATCTTAATCGATTTTGAACTTAACAGACAACGTTTTAAGATTTAAAATAATTTGGAGAACTTTACGTAAATAATACGTACCGTACGTAAATAAATAAAATAAAATAAACGGGGTTTATGTTATGTTGTTGATCGCGTTTAGTCCCATTGGTGAAATTAACCCTAAAACTTCAAAGCTCTTATTTATTCGAGCAATATTTTGAATATTTGATTGATATGCTTATAAAAATAGCTGTGAAACGAATACACCTTTCCGTGTGACTTTGCTTTCGACAAAGTTGCGAAGCTTTAAAACTCTCGTTAAAACTTATCCGTTAGTTCCTAAGTTGGTTTACAAGTAGAATACCTATCCGAGATGTGATTTTGAATATGTCTGCAGTAACTGTATAAGTGGATACTAGAGAGTGGCTCGTGGCTAAGTAATAATATAGATACGAGCCTCGTAGCACGAGCCCCTCCAGAATTATAGATATAATTATAGAAATTTTACAAGTGGTGACTTAATTTGCGGTCTTATCGCTTTATAGAATCTTTTACAGACAAAGGTTTTCAGTACGTATAATACGCTTGAACGTGGGAGCTATGGATACTCGATTTAGAATACAATTACGGTTTCACCCGCTGCTTGGCTCTTATTGGTCGTAACGTGATGTAACATAGCCTTCTTCGATAAATAGACTATCCAACACAAAATATTTTTTCAATTCGGACCAGTACTTCCAGAGATTAGCGCGTTCAAACAAACTCTTCAGCTTTATAATATTAGTATAGATACGTTTCCATTCCACTAACACTAGGCGACAAAACAATGAGTACCGAAATAAAAACGCTCTGCTCAATTTAAAACTATGGCAAGCCGAGCTTTGAAAAAAGAACGACGTGCTTTTGTTTCATCACGCATTCACGTTGACACGAACTCCCTGTAATGCTCCACATTTGAGCATCAACTCTCAAAATAGAAGCCCGACTTTGTTTAGGGACCTATCAGTTTCAGTCAGGGCTCGGAAACCGGTTGAAATTCTAAACCGGTAACGGTCATTGACCCCAAACCGAAATGGATTTAGGTTAAAGGTAGCACTTTACCGGTTTTTAACGGTTTATGTGGAAAACCGGTTTTCATGTATTTTGGTTTTGATAATGAAAATTAACCTGGTAATACCAAGTTTGATAGGGTCCCCGGCCCCCGCCACTCTCACTCGCACGGTCTCGACACAATTATTGTGGTCTCGACGTTGCAATGTCATTCAGTTACAAAAAAATTGTCGCATAAAGTCGCATACCAGTTCTGGGGTAATGTCACTATAACTTGATGGAATTGTAAAAAAATAGAGGATAACAATTAAGGTACGAATTACGGAATTTACCGGTTATTTTGGGTATCAAAACCGTTTGTCCTTAATAAACCGGTAACCTTTATCATTGGGGTTACACAAAACAGTTTACTTGTTTAACCGGTAAATGAAGGAGCGATATATTATGTACTAGTATTAAATCGAAATTAACCGCTCTTTTCAAACCGGTTCCGAGACCTGGTTTCAGTACCTATCTAATGGTGCCCAAAATACAGTCGGTCGATTCTGTAAAAATGTCACCGTGATAAGTGTGAAGTGAGCTATCGTTCCCCCTAATGCTAGGGATTGATACTATTGACAACTCACTTTAAATTCACTTCACTTACGTTATATAGGTGAGATTTTTACAGAATAGCATTTTGGGCTGTGCCTATTTTGGGACCAACGTTACCTCGATATTGTAATTTTGAAGATCCAAATAAACGTTTTTTTTTTACTTTTTACATAAGTATATAAAACTGTGTCTATTTACCAAATTCTTGTAAATGCTCTCTGAGACAAAAAAAACGTTATTACATAGGTATCGCCCGAGCCGAGCCTGACGGGTAAGCGGGATTGTCTCCCACGCCAAAGGATAGTCTCCCTTGTCTCAATCAACTTAGCCTATCGCTGTCCACTGCTGGACATAGGCCTCTTCCAGGCTGCACCACATTTAAGCGGGATTGTCCGAAACGGTTACCGCTACCCCGGAACATCAAGGGCTACGGAAGGACCATGGATGGGTTTTAGTCAGTAAGAGCCTGACACTCCCTTCCGCTCCACCCAGAGGGGGGAGGGGTCATTTGATGATTTCCCACCCATAAAAAAAAGGTACCGCCTAACTCTAGTGAAAGCGGGCAACAGTAATATGAGAAATAATTCAAACACTCACATAAATTACATCCTTCCAAAGATAGTGATCGGTACCCACTGTGACACTTCTAAATCACCTTATCTTTTTGGCTCACACTTGCATACAAACTTGCCAAAATATACAACCTTCGTACCAGTGAGATAAGACCATAAGACACGTGTTCCGCCTGCCGGGTAAGCGGGATTGTCCGAAAGGGTTACCGCTACCCCGGAACACAAAGGGCTAAGGAAGGAACATGGATGGGTTTTAGTCAGTAAAAGTCTGACACTTCCTTCCGCCCCACTCAGAGCGGGAGAAGTCATTGGATGATTTCCCAGCCTAAAAAAAAATAGGCACGTGTCCCACTGCCGGCCATTATGGAAACGCGACTAGGACTTGCAACAGAAACGTGTTGGCGAGTAACTAGTAGCGAGTTCGTAACGGCGTCGAGCGTTTCTCGCTGGTATGAGTAAGTGGCAAGCTCAGAATCTGCATTGTCTCGTGGTAGTAAGCGTAACTAGCAAGTATTCTCTATGAAAGCTTTTGTCGCTGCGACAAACGGATCTATTCCCATCCAATACCAAGAGCTAATACCATTTGGTATTAGTTTATTTCCGAATTTATTTTCTATTCCCAACGAGTACCACATTTTTTAAAATAAAAAATCTATTACTAACGAATACTAAAATGTGACTTTGTACACTCAGCTACACAAAGTTTTATTTTATTTGCTAACATTTACATACTATACTATCGTAATTGAATGCTAAAAGTCTAAAACTTTCCAAACTAACAAATAAGTAGTTCAAATGAATCATTTCTCTTTACCTGCGAAAAAGGGTCGATTTTTGTCTATTGTTTTAGCCAGACTGTACCTAATTTCTTCAAACTTGTTTTGGTATTGGTTTTAAAATGTGGTACTCGTTGGGAATCACTACATAGTATAAAACAAAGTCGCTATTTTTGTCTGTTTGTTTGTCTGTATGCTTAAATCTTTAAAATTACGCAACGGATTTTGATGCGGTTTTTTGTAATAGGCAGAGTGATTCAAGAGGAAGGTTTATGTGTATAATTTGTCGACATATTTTGCGGGCGAAGCCGCGGGCGGAAGCTAATACCAAATGGTATTAGCTCTTGGTATTGGATTGGAATAGATCGACAAACGAGTACGCATCCGCGTTGTGATCAGTTAGCGAACATCTATGGATATTATGTTTGTCTTTTACTGACACGGGACAATCTAGTTCGTTTATTGAGCGAGAAAATAGTTGATAGCTATTGACTTTTTTACTTACGGTGGGACAGTCGCATTATTGCTTCCGTGTGTCATATCCGTTCCCACCGGATATTTGATTCGTATACGCATGTATAGATAGTAAATAAATAGTAACGATAAATTAATTGGTTGTAATATTTATGTGATTTTTACGGCTATGTTATTTTTTCCTTTATGGGAGGCTATAAGAATTTAATTTATTGGATCTATAGGTAAGTTAGAAATTGGTTTAAAAGAAATACCAACACCATGTCAGCTGTTAAAACTTATTTAAAGGGGTAAGGGGGCTCGTAGCTAAGTAATAAAAGTCGAATGGGTTGATCGATCAGGTTAAGCTACCATTACCGAGGTCGATCTATGGATGGGTGACCCCTTCATGCATAGGAAAGCACATAAAGTTTTAGGCACAGCTGTCAATCGTTTATCAGCCATCGACGTCGTCAGAAGCCCGAAAGTCGGACTACCAGTCTTACGAAGGGGCATCGTATTATGCATTTACTGATTTGTTGGGTCAGATAGGCAGTTCCTCCATGTAAAATACTGGTATTCAGCTGCATCCGATTAGACTGAATCTGACCCCAAAATAGTTGGGAAAAGGCAGGAAGATGATAAAAAATCTTTATATTTTCTTTCTTTCCATAACAAAACAAATCCATCAGATTACGTGTCCACCACAAAACAACGTATTTAATTCACAAAACCACTTACGTGCCTTCCTCAATAATAATGCAACATACTGTACAAAGGTTTTAGTTAATTAAGTGCGCAGTTCCAGTAGTTTCACGTTAAAACACATTGCTTTCATAAGAGACAATGGCTGGAAGCGACGGCACTCAGTGCTCTCATTTGTTGACGAGGTTTCTTTGTGATGTATACTATTTGGAAACGTGTGCTTGTGTTTCAAATAGAACATAGAACTTAGAACTAAAGTATTATAAGGTGACTGGTAATTAGTGACCGATATTTAAACACGTGATTGTACTCATGATTACAATCAAGTTTCCCAAAGAAACTTTTTTTGTATAGTCAATAGCTGCTGATCGGCGCGTAGGTCATTGAACTTTGCGCGCGCCAGATGTGTTGTGATTGTGATAAAAATAAAACTATTGAGTATACAAAAAAAGTTTCTTTGGGAAAGTTGATTGTAATCATGAGTACAATCACGTGTTTAAATATCGGTCACTAATTACCAGTCACATTATATAATAATAGAAGATAGAACTAAAGTATTTTATTTGTATTGAGTGCCTCATTGGTTCGTGGCTTAGTAATAACAGCCGCACATGTCGATCCATCAGGTTAAGCTACGCTTGCCGGGGTCGGCCGTGAATGGGTGCCTATCTTTACATACCGAGACTCCTCCGTGCCTTGGAAAGCACGTTAAGCCGTTGGTCCCGGCTGTTATTTGTGCACATTTGACAGTCGAAACGGGTCGTCAGAAGCCCGAAAATTTGACAGCCAGTTTTACCAAGGGGTATCGTATTACCCAGTTACTGGGTTGTGGAGGTCATATAGGCAGTCACTCCGTGTAAAACACTGGTATTTTTTTTTTATAATGTGGCTTTCACCCGGCCTCGCTGGTCCGCGTGGTGAATAGGCCCACACCTTCTCATAGCTGATTCCAAGCGTTTTTGAATAGTCTAAGAGTCAGTCAGTCAGAAACATGAAGCTAGATTTCCATTTCAAACTATAGTAGGTTCATACAAAGAAGAACGATCAAAAAGTCCCTCTTCTGAAGTTAGCTCCCCGGCTTTACAAGTTATGTGACATAAAATACAATCAATAGTTATCAAACTCATTTATCTCTTCATGTTAAGAGCATGTAAAACACAAGTTTCGGTAAAGCCGTCAGTTAAGTTGTGACGACAATATATCAAGTTGAGGTTAAGTGTTCCGAAACTAAGTTAGCAGTTGCGGACGTCACTACTTGTACAGCTAACGGGTTAGACGCTATTTCTCATGAGTTTTGACAGGTTAACCTTTGTACTTAGTTGTAAAGTGTTTTGTTTTGCTGTATCTCTTTACAGATGAACTATGTTTATATTATGACGTAACATAACATTATGCTTGTTATCCGCAAAGGGTTAGGTAGGGGTGTTTTTGTATAACACCCTCTTTTCGCCACTTATGCTTGAATCTCATATAATAGGAGGCGAGGGGGCTTTCAATCGGGCACAAATCCAGGCTTCGGGCTGCTACTGAGAGATTCCAGATGGCAAATCCCAATAATACTGTCTTTTTTTTTGAGGATGGGTAAACATCAAATGATCTTACCTTTGGTGGACCGGAAAGGAGTATCAGACTTTTACTGACTAAAACCCATCCATGTTCCTTCCTTAGCCCTTTGTGTTCCGGGGCAGTGGTAACCCTGTCGGACAATCCCGCTGACTAATAAGTCTTTGCCTGACACAGCCTTCTCTCTGAGAAAAGCAGCCAGCCCAAATCCACCATCCGACTCCACGCAGTTACCATAACCGGATTAAGTAGGTACGTAACAATACAAAAAAAATATTTCGGATTAATAATTGATCCATAATTCCATAAATTTGCAATTAAAACAAATAAAACTAAAATTAAATCGAATTTAATTAAGAATTAAAAAATAAATATTATTAATAATTATTATTTATTTATTTTGTTTCATACAATACAATATATAATATATAATGATAATAGCTTTAAAAAACAAAAAATAAAAGAAATGGAAATAATCAGTGCAGTATTAAGTCACGGAATTTCAATCCGAAAACCAGCTGACGTGAACTTCGCGTACAAAGAAACTTTTCATCGACATTTTGCTGTACTACAGTTTCGTTTTTTGACAGCCAATGAAGCTAATTAAAAAATATTGCGATGAACAAGTCCTGCCGTACACTCGCGCTCAACAAAATAAAAAATAAAGTTGGCTCAAAGAGCAGACGGTTCGTTTTGGGATTGACTGTACAAGGATGTAAAAATGTTGTAGTGTTTCTTTGGAAAAATCTCGCTGTAAATAATAATGATAAATACTTAGGTGAAGTGAGTTTAAGAGAGCTTATTTACAGCAATTACTGCTGTGAATAAGCTCTCTTAAAGCCTAGTGGTGTGACTGTCGGACTGCCAAGTCATACATAGGTCTCGAGTTCGAACCCAAGACACACACTTCTGATTTTACGGATTCATGTGCGTAATTATCACTTGCTTAATAATCGGTGAAGGAAAACATCGTGAGGAAACCAGCATGTCTGAGAGATATTTCTTAACAGTATGTGTAGCTAAGTCAAAGGCCCATGGCAGCATAAAAACTCTGACACCAGGTTAGTCACTAACCACATGAAAATGAAAGAAATAAGTGAGGTGTCAATGGTATCAATCCAAAGCATTAGAAAGCTCACTACTTCATGTAAGATTTCATCGTGAGACTAAGAATTGAAAGTATTAACATCTCACTTCACCTAACTTTTCACGGGAACTTTGCACTAAACTAGTTTTAAAAGAGATGCTGTAAAGGAAAGGGAGAGATGTTGCAATTATTGTTATTAATAATAATAACTTTATTTCGGGTGGCATAGACCCATATAAAACTTAACCTAGTACACATACACACCCCACACCCACATGTATGTATTGGTATGACTCGCCACACTTATTTATTTATTTATTTTTATTTATTTATAAGGCTTTTCAACATTGCAAACTTAAGTCTAAGCGCCTCATCACTTACAGAAAAGCACAGCATGCACTACATTATGCGCAGGTATATTTGCTTGGGTCTTGAGAGAGGTTTTGTAATACGGGTCTAAGTCTAAATACAATTCGAAATGCAAAAATGTTTCGATATTTTTTTGTAAAAGATAAACCTTGTTTTATAATAAGGCCGTTAAAGGCTAACTTCGTAAACATATTACAGCTTTATTATAAATATTTTTAATCTTTTTTGTAACGTAAAATCTTGGGAATTTCCAAACTTTTTTTATTCATAATGCTAAAAGGGAAGAAATCTGGTAAAGCTCGCAGACGAAATGTATTACCAAATTTTGTATGAACTTGCAAAAATAAAACTTTTTCACGTTGATAATCTTCGAAGGATTTGTAAGCAGTTGGGGTGGGAACATTGAGTATGAATTAGACAAGCCACTGAGTTTACCGATGCAGCTGTACCTGTTGAACATTTTTGTGTAATTTGATAAAAAAGCGTGGTTTTTACAGACGCTTACAGAAGTAAGTAGACTGTAAGGAAGGAGTAAGAAAGCCAGCATATCCTAGAACCGAAAATATCGCAGATATTTGTCATCTTCTTGCCTGCACTCGGGCCACGTAGTGGATTATACTTGCAGAAGATATCAGGCAAATAATGTCATTTCGTGCAGAATATTGGTGATTAGGATGCAACAGACAACTCCATAAAAAGAAATCTCACCGTGAAAACTTCGATGAAGTGAGCTATCAATAGTGTCAAAAATCATCTTATTGAAATTTTCAAGATAACAAGCAAACAATTGGCTGGCTATGTTTGTTCAAGGACCCACGGCCGGTGGAGCAGTCGAGTTCTAGAGTGAAGACCGCGTATCGGCAAGCGTAGTGTGTGGACGCCCCCCCAGCTAGAAGGACCGCTGACCTTAAGAAGATGGATGACGATGATGATGGAAGACCGTAAGGTGGACAACAGGGTGTTCTGGCGCAGTCTGGGAGACGCCTATGTCCAGTAGTGGACTGCAGTAGGCAGAGTTGATTGATTGATTGATCATTTCAATTTAATCTCACTTCACCTATGTTTTCACGGTAAGATGTTTACTAAATATACCGGGTGCTGTATCACATAGTAGTTTAGACAAACCTTGTCTCTATTAATATGTGCAGAAGCCAGTACATCAAGTTAGCCCAGTCTGTCAAATTTCTTTGATACTTTCTCAACTTTATTACAAATTATATGTATAGATATGACAGAAAGACAGTCAGAAATTTTGACAGTTTGCTTTTAGCTTTGCTTTTAGATAATTCTTCTCCAGAATAAACGCTTGCTTCATTCATACTCTAAAGTCAAAACATATTGAATCCGATTAGCAATTTATGGAGGAAATCTTTTTTTGTCAGAAAAGCTGCGTGGTATAAGTTTGGTATTCAAATGTATTGAAGTTTGAAATTGATGTCTCTTTGTGTGTCTAAGTTATTCCGTTACGCAAATGGATTTTTTATGATAATAAAGCAAATATTCGGGGGAAAACATGCGTCACCTCCATGCAAAATGTATTTTTTTCTAACTAAAAACTTTTTATTTAATCCAACAACAAATAACACAACTTTATTTTCATATTTATCAATCTTTTATGTACTTATTTTATAGTCTTAAATTAAGCAGAATTTATAATTAATATTATGTTACTGTACAGCTTAAGTGAAACCTTGTGGAACTTGAAGAGCCTGGTCGGTTAGAATATAACTGACAGCATTCGAACTTTCAAAATAATAGAATAGTTAAACAGGGTTTACCGCGCGATCTGACATATTTACTCAGCCCCGACTAAAAGTTGTCGGGCAGTAGCCCGCCAGATGCAACACCTTTATGGTTGGAGGATCCTCCCTTTTCGATGGAGGGACTTTCCACCATGTTCCTTCATCCCCACCAAATGTTCTTAATGTTTTTGTATTTTTTTTGTATATAGTTTGTTAGATAGTCATTTAATTTAAGTATGTATAAGTTGTTAATATGTTTAACTAACTACAAATTAAAATCTTCTCCCGTCCAGTGTTCCTATGTCCGTGTTTCAATCCGCTATTACTATTTTTCAGCCTACTCCGTTACGCTTTGTAATTGGTTCATAGCATGAAGCTCTTCAAGTCTTGCTTGGGCTGCGAAACAGGGATACTCGTGAAAGAGTAGATTCAGTTTTATACAAGATAAGAAGAATGAAGATAAAAACCTACTAGTTGAGGGAAAAGTAGAGATAAACTACGATAATATGGCCCACGCTCCAAAATACAAAACGTTTGAAAGTTTTTGTGGAAGTAATTAAAAAGCGCCACCAAGACTCACAACGCATGTTGCTGCCGGCCTGCTTCTGAAGACGAATACTTACAAAACTCTTTCGTAAGGATGTCACTACAAATATTGAAACAATAATTTTGAGGAGCGCGCCATGTTATCGTAGTTTATTTCTACTACCTTAGAGTGATGGAGAAGGGATGCCCGGCAGAAAACCTCCACGTGTGCCCGGGGACTGGAGTTCCTTTCTGGACACGTCCGGGGGGAAGGCCAGTCTTTGGGCCGGTGCATCCTGGGGTGCGGGCAGCGACTTCCTATTGGGGCTATTTCCCAGTGGGTTCTCGCTGTCCGCATGCTAATGTTCTGCCAGGAGGATCGCTTCACACCTGCCGCTCTGAGTAGCAGAGCGGCAACTGTGGTGGAGTCAGAGCGGGCCCGGTGTGCACTTACCCTGCCGCCGGGCAGGCAGGAGGGGTAACCCTCCTGTCACCGCTAGAATCTCGTAGCCCCGGAGACAGTTACGGTCATGTCTCTGACTGTTGAAGGGGGTCGAGGGTCTTGGCTTAACCGCCCGGACCGCGAGGAAGATAACCTCTATAAAAAATTCCCCAAACCCCTAAGCGGCGGCGCACCGTGAGAGGGGTTGTAAGCTTGACTGATGGGTAGCTTGGTTCAGTCGCTAGTGCGGACCTCTATTTTTGAGCAAGTACAGAATGATAATTACTCGTGGGAACAATATGGAAAAAACTATTACAAAAAAACCCAAAACCAAACCCAACGAAGAGGAGAGGAGTGGTGCTGGATCGGAGTCCGATCCTGCATCTGGTGGCGCGAGCACGGGAGGCTCAGGGGGCTCTCGTCGCGCCAGGGAGTTGGCCGCTGCCGCGAGGAACCGCAGGTTCTTCGCCAAGCGGCCAAGGTCAGAGGATGGCCAGGGGTCGTCCTCTGAAGGAGAGCTGGCCTCAGCTCGAAAGATCCCCACCAGCAAGCGGGGGGGGGTCAGAGAGCGAGGCGTGGGGAGGGGGCTCACCGCCCGGGAGGCCACTGAATTGGAAGAAGGTCCCCCAAGGGACGTGGAGACTGGTCCAGAGGTCGCCTTGGGGCCCTCTAGTGACGAGGCGGGTGCGGCTGGCGGTCCCAAGGCGGACCGCAGAGAAGAGTTTGCGGCGGTAGTGGAGGCGGCTATCCGTGACGTGTCCCTGAAGAGGGTTCGGGCTTCACGAAGCAAGGCCATCGTGTCAGCTACGGCCTCTATCATGGCGGCGGCCAAGGAGGCCGGGTGCGCCGGGCCTCCGGCCAGCGAGGTGGCCGATCTGCGGGCGGAGGTGGCACGCCTTTCGGCCGCCATGAAATCCCTCCAGGAGGAGAACGGGAGGCTCCGTGCAGACCTGGCCGGCCTGAAGGCCGTCGACAGCCACAAAGCCCCCCGGGAGGTGAGCCGCCCGCCACCACCGCCGCTGCAGCAACAACAACAGCGGCAGCAGGGGCCAGGCCGGCCCGAGCCGGAGGAGAACCGGGTCCTGGATCTGGTACGCCAGGAACTCGCCGCCTTCCAGGCGCGGTTCCAGGAGCGGTTCTCCATAGTGGAGGGAATCGTCCTGCGTCCCCCCTTGGCGTCAGGAAGGGTGGCATCGGGCCCAAAGCCGGCCTCGTATGCGGCCGCTGCGGCGGCTGCCGCCCCAAAACCCGGGCCGTCGGGCGCAGCCCCGGCGCCGGCAAAACCGGCACCGTCCGGTAAAGTTCCGGCGCCGGCAAAACCGGCATCGTCCGGCAAAGCTTCTGCGCCGGCCCGGAAGGCCGCTAAGGGCAAGAAGTCTCCACCGGCGCAGGTGGACAGGGTCCCAGAGCCCTCTCCCCGGCGCCCGGAGCCTCCCGCGACCGATGCCGAGTGGCAGGTGGTCGGGGAGAAGAAAAAGGCGGCCAAGGCAGCGCGGCGCAAACAGAAGAAGCGGCGCCGCAAGGAGAGAGCCGTCGCGGCGAGACTCCGCGCCCCAAAGACCGCGGCTGTGGTCATTACGCTGCAGCCGGACGCGGTCAAGAGGGGCGTCACGTACCGCGACGTGCTCACAAAAGCGAGGGCGACGGTGGACCTCCAGGAGCTGGGAATCACCGGGGGCCTCCGGCATAGAGTGACGGCAACCGGCGCTCGCATGCTGGAGATCCCCGGTGCGTCGAGTGGCCCCACCGCTGACGCCCTAGCTGAGAAGCTAAGGGCGTCCCTCAACGCGGAGGAGGCTCGGGTCTCCAGGCCCGTGAAATGCGCAGACATGCGTATCATGGGCCTGGATGACTCCGTCACGGAGGGAGAGGTAGTGGCCGCCGTCGTCAGGACGGGCGGGTGTCTGGCCGAACAAGTAAAGGCAGGCACCATACGCCCCGACTTCACGGGTATGCGAACCATGACGGTAAGCTGCCCCGTGACGGCGGCCAGCAAAATTGTGGAGGGCCGAAGACTCCTGGTTGGCTGGGTGAGCGCGCAGGTCAAACTGCTGGAGCCCAGACCTCTGAGGTGCTACCGTTGCCTCGTCGGGCACCACGTCGGTGTCCAATGCACCTCGGAGGTGGACCGCAGCACTCTGTGCTTCCGCTGCGGTCAGCCCGGTCACACGGCCGGCTCCTGCAACGCCGCGCCGCACTGCGTCGCATGTGCGGCTGCTGGCAAGCCGGCCGATCACCGGGCGGGGAGCAAGTCCTGCGCCCCACCTGCTGCAACCAGGAGAAGAGGCAGGCCCTCCATCGCCGTCGCCACCCCCACCGTCGCCACCGTTGCCGCCGCTGCCGCTACTGCTGCCGCCGCCGCCGCCACTGCCACTGCTGGGGGCCCCTCGCAGGGAACCCAGGGGGGGATTAATATGGAGGAGTGATGGCCCCTCTCCGCCTCCTCCAGGCGAACATCAACCACTGCGCCTGTGCTCAGGACCTCTTGCTCCAGAGCATGGCGCAGTGGTCGATCAATATCGCCGTGGTCGCTGAGCCGTACTTTGTCCCGCCCAGGGATAACTGGGTGGAGGACCTGAGCGGCTCAGTGGCCATAACTTCGTCGGCCGCCGCCGGCACCCCGTCCCTCGAGGGTGTCTCGAAGGGACAGGGGTGCGTCGCAGCACGGTTCGGAGAGATTGTGGTAGTGGGAGTGTACTACTCTCCGAACCGAACTCTCGCCGAGTTCCACAACTCTCTCACAGAGTTGAGTGTCGTCGTCTCCAGAAGCCATCCCTTCCCCGTGCTAGTGCTCGGGGACTTCAACGCCAAAAGCCTGGCCTGGGGTTCCCGCTACACGGATGTGCGGGGTAGGATGGTGGAGGACTGGGCTCTGGAAGCAGGCCTAGCCGTCCTCAATCGGGGTTCTGTTCCCACGTGCGTGCGGATGCGGGGTGAGTCCGTTGTGGACATCTCGTTCGCGAGCCCCGCTCTGTCACAGTGCGTCCTTGACTGGCGCGTAGTAGAGGAGGTGGAGACCTACTCCGATCACCGGTATATCCGGTTCGACGTCTCCACCCAGACCTCAAGCGCGCCGGTCCGACAGGCCCCGAGTGGTCCGCGGTGGGCGCTGAAGCAGCTGGACCGGGAGCTCCTCCTGGAAGCCTCGATCGTGCAGGCCTGGGCGTCGTCACCGGTCAGGCCTGCCGACATCAACGACGAGGCAGAGTGGTTCCGGGAGGCCATGTCCGAGATTTGCGACGTGGCAATGCCCCGAGTTCGGCCAGGATGCGCCCGACGTCAGGTGTACTGGTGGTCGCAAGAGGTGGATGACCTTCGCAAGGCGTGCATGGAGGTGCGCCACCTGTACACCAGGCACCGCAGGCTCCGCATCCGCCCTCCGGATGCGGCAGCCACGGAGGCGGAGCTGTACGAGGGGTACAGAGCGGCGAAGACCGCCCTCCAAGAAGCTGTCCAGCGGGCCAAGGACTCGGCCCGCGAGGAGATGGTGGGGACTCTGGACAGAGATCCATGGGGGCGCCCATATAAAATGGTGCGGAACAAGCTCCGCACCTGGGCCCCCCCACTGACGCAGAGTCTCCGCCCACAGCTGGTGGAGGAGGTGGTGAGCACTCTGTTCCCTTCACGCGGGGAGCACACTCCCCCGCCTATGGCTCCGCCCGAAGCGGACCACGAGGACGACGACGACATCCCCGAAGTGACCGAGGTAGATCTGAGAGCGGCGGTAGGAAGACTCAAGGCCAAGAATACCGCCCCAGGACCCGACGGCTTGCCTGGTAAAGCCTGGGTCCTGGCCTCAGGGGCTCTCGGGCCCCGACTGGAGGCGCTCTTAAGCGCATGCATGGAGAGAGGCCAGTTTCCGCTCCGTTGGAAGACGGGGAAGCTGGTCCTCATACAGAAGCCAGGGCGCCCTGCGGACTCTCCGTCCGCATTCCGGCCCATAGTGCTGCTCGACGAGGTCGGCAAACTCTTCGAGAGAATTATTGCGGGCCGCCTCGTCGGGCACCTTGGAAGGACGGGGCCGGACCTTGCGGACTGCCAGTTTGGCTTCCGCAAGGGGCGCTCGACGGTGGACGCCATCATGCGCGTTAGAGCCCTCACGACGGGGGACGCGGTGTCCCAGGGTAGGGTCGTCGTGGCGGTGTCACTCGACATCGCCAACGCCTTTAACACCCTGCCCTGGAGTTGCATTAGGGAAGCACTCCGGTATCACCGGGTGCCGACCTACCTCCGTCGAATAGTCGGGGCGTACTTGACGGACAGAGCCGTCATCTACCCCGGTCGCGATGGGGAATGGAACCGGCGAGAGATGTCGTGCGGTGTCCCGCAGGGATCGGTTCTGGGGCCGTTCCTGTGGGACATCGGTTACGACTGGGTGCTGCGGGCCGACCTCCCTGACGGCGTCAGCGTAGTTTGCTACGCTGACGACACGCTGGTCCTGGCGCAGGGGAGGTCGCATCAGGCGGCGGCCGACGCGATGACACGCGGGGTTGCGATAGTCGTTGAGAGGATCCGGCAGTTGGGTCTCGAGGTGGCATTGCACAAGTCCGAGGCCATGTACTTTCATGGGCCTCGGAATAGGCCACCATCGGGATCCCAACTTACGGTAGGAGGGGTTCACATCGGCGTCGAGACCACGATGAAATACCTGGGTCTGGTCCTCGACAGCCGATGGAATTTCGTGGAGCATTTCCGACGTTTGGCCCCCAAGCTGGAACGGACTGGGGCCGCCTTCAAGCGGCTCTTGCCCAATTTGAGGGGGCCAAACGCCTCCTGCCGGAGGCTTTACGCGGGAGTCGTGCGGTCCATGGCCCTATACGGGGCCCCGGTGTGGGCGCGTTCATTGCGGCGACGAGCCGCTCACTATCTGAACGCGCCCCAAAAGGTGGTAGCCATTCGGCTAATCCGGGGGTACCGCACGATCTCGGGCGAGGCAGCAAGCCTCCTTGCCGGACTGCCGCCGTGGGATCTGGAGGCGATAGTCCTCGCGCGCCTGTTCGAGTGGCGCGCGGAGGTACTAAGCCGGGGGGAAACTCCGTTTCCGCAGCAAATTGCGGCGGAGCGGACGGACCTCCGGCGCGATCTCATGGCGGCCTGGAAGCAGCGACAGTAGGATATTATTGGGCATTCTACCCCACCTGCCGTTCCTACGGCTCACTCCGTTCGCCTTCGTCACTCTCGGTGTGTTAGAATGCCCAATAACATCCTACTAGTTAGAGATAGCGCATTACCACAAAGGTTCAACGCACACTCAGTTTATGCGACCAGATTGTTCCATCGGCTCACTCCGTTCGCCTCCGTCTCTCTCGGTGTGGTATTATACCCAATAATATAAATGAAATCCATGTAGGATACATAGGAGTGCAGTAAAATACTAGTTCAGCCGATGGAACTAGTTATATATGTCAATGTAATACATTAATCGACTCATTATTAATATAGCCGTTTCAAGCAGTCGTCATGAAATTTGTAAAACAACCACAATCGTTACATGTAAACAAACTTTGTGTTAATTCTCAGGAGACTGGTTTTCGTCATGGAGAATTATTACCTAAATCGGTACGATGCATTATTTGCGGACCGTCAAATTGTGGAAAAACTAATTTATTAATTGGTCTTCTTATACACGAGAATGGTTTAAGATTTCAAAATGTTTATGTTTATTCGAAAACCTTGCAACAACCCAAGTACGTTTTTTTAGAAAAAGTCTTGCAACGAGTACCAAGCGTTTCATTTCAGAAATATCATGAAAATGAGCAAGTACTGAGTGTTCAAACTGCAAAACCGAATTCTGTAATTGTATTTGATGATGTTGCTTGTGAAAATCAAAGTAGTATACGTGATTATTTTGCTATGGGGAGACACAAGTCCATCGATTGTTTTTATCTAAATCAGACGTATAGTAAAATCCCTAAGCAGTTAGTAAGAGACAACGCAAACCTAATCGTACTTTTTAAACAAGATGAAAGAAATATGAGACATGTTTATGAAGAACACGTCAACACTGACATGACATGGAATGAATTTCGTGAAATGTGTTCAAAAATATGGAGTGTACCGTTCAATTATGTTGTAATTAATAAAGATTGTTCCAAAAACAAAGGATGTTATAGAAATAAATTTGACACGTTTGTAGTCTTTGACTAAGAACACGAATGCATATAAAAGGCTTATTACCTGCCAAACATTATTATTCACCTTACGACGCTAAATCAATTACGACCTATTTTACCAATATGGAAAAATCATTGAAACGACAAATTGTTGATGCGGCAGAAGCTGTAAAGATAAAAGTACGAAAAATGAGAGATACTGAGATTAACAATAAACAAGCACTGGAATCTGTTTTCAAACCTGTTACAGATCCTCTCAACCTAATTGCTAATGCTAGTAAACAAACTGCTCTCCTGGGTGCTAGTGATGATTTTGTTGATGTTCCGTTTACTAACGAAACTATGCCGAAAGAAGGAACTGGTAGCGCAAAAAGTAATGATAATAATAGCGATGAAGACAAATATGAATCCGATATCAACAGTGACTCTTCTTATGGATCAGTAGTTGAAGGGAATCAAGATTATGATACATCATCCTGGTCAGTATCTTCAGAAGCGTTGGTAGATATTCCATTTGGGGTTAGAGCAGACCGCGGGAAACTGATGTTAGGTTCTGTTTGCATAACGATCAACGATCAATACATTACCGTGGCTGAACGTAAATATCGAAATACACCTGGTTTAAAACAGTTGTTGCTTAAGAAAGATGTAGACTTAAACTTGGTTACAGATAATGATATGCAAAATTATAAGTCGATGTTACTTGATACAAATGCACATCGTCGAGACTACGATCCAAGTAAACCAATAAAAAGTAATAAAGGGCAAAAATATATGCAAATTATTAAACCTCTTTTTAAACTGAAGAATACAGTTCAGGGAAAGGGTCTACCATTAATAAAAAAGTGGAGAAAAAACGTAGATTTAGTGTACTGGGATAATCCTAATGAATTAGTAGAAAGATTGAAATTATTAATTGCATCTAGAGATGCTGGCAACACTGGATTAGATAATGAAATTATATCTATCATTGAAGAATTGCGTGAAAGTAAAATTATAAATAAATAAATATTTAAAAATGTGTTTATTTTACTATCAGCCTCTCGATACAATACACCTTAAACATGAACGTAGACAAATTCGGACACTACATACACAAAAGAATGCGTTTATCAGAGTTATTTGAGTTTAATGAGAATGCATTGTTAAAATCAGAAAACGGAGATTACGATATCAAAACATCAAGACTGAGAGGAATTAGATCTCCAGTAGAAGCTGATGATGCTGTGAACAAGGATTACGTAGATCAATTGAATGCTAACACGATAAAAGAATTAAAGAATCTGGGTGTGAACAAGGATTATGTAGATGGATTGAATGCTAATATGTTTAAAGAAGTTAATAATCTGATTGCTACCTTGCGTTCTCAAGTCATAAAAGATGCAAAGGGTACAGTTCAAGCTACTTTAAAAGCAAGGTTACCAGAGGTTTCAACTCATTTGCAAGATAAGTTTTATACTAAAGCAGAGGTAGATAAATTACTTCAAAAAACTCCGTAATGGTAAAACAGCAGATTGTAAATGAAATACACAAAGCGGCACGAAGAAATTACCTTCGACGTTCTGTTATTCTGAAAGGAATCCACGACTTATGGCAAGCAGATTTGATGGACATGCAAAACCTGAAAAAGTATAACAAAGGTTACAATTTCATCTTAGTGGTGATTGACTGCTTCTCAAAGTATGCCTGGGCTGAACCGTTAAAATCAAAAAATAAATTTGATGTTACTCGTGCATTCGAACATATATTGCTTAGTAGTCGTAATAATCCTGTGAACTTACAAACTGATATGGGAACTGAATTTTATAACATCACTTTTCAAACGCTTATGAAAAAGCACAACATTAACCATTACTCATCGTTTTCTACTAAAAAAGCATCAATTGTAGAGAGACTGATTAGAACTGTAAAAAATAAATTATATAAATATTTTAGTCTCAATGGAAACTATAAGTGGTTAGGTCTGCCATTGGAAGATACATTGAAGAGATATAACAACACAAAACATCGTACTACTCAATTTAAACCGGTTGACGTGAATAAAAATAATGAACAAGTAATCAAAGAAAATATTAAAAAAAATAACAAACTTGATTTAGTTCAGTGGAAGCCTAAATTCAAAGTTGGTGATTGTGTTCGTATAAGTAAATACAAACATAATTTTGAGAAAGGTTACACTCCTAATTGGTCAACTGAATTATTTATTATAAAAAATATAAATAAAACCTTACCAGTTACTTATCACATAGAAGATCAACGGAAGCAAAACATATTAGGAGCTTTTTACGAACAAGAACTACAAAAATCGAATTATCCTGATGTTTATTTGATAGAAAAGGTTTTGAGAAAGAAAGGAAATAAATTGTATGTTAAATGGTTAGGTCTAAACAGCGCAGAAAATAGTTGGATTGAAAAAGCTGCAATAATGAAATAATATTATTATATAACCATTTTTCATCTGAAATCCTATCATTATTATTTGAGTAATGCAAGGAGGTGGACTAGTTAACAGCATAATAAATAATCTACCATTCGAAGTTCATTTACCAGGATACAATTATTGCGGACCAGGAACCAAACTTCAGAAACGCTTAGCGCGAGGTGACCGAGGTGTAAATAAGCTAGACGAAGCTTGCATGCAACACGATATTGCGTATACAAACTATACAGACTTATCAAATCGTCACAAAGCCGATTTACAACTACTTAACATGGCTAAACAAAGACTTAAATCAAAAGATGCAGGGAAAGGTGAAAAACTAAGCTCTTGGATAGTGAACAAAGTTATGAAAGCGAAACTAAAGTCTGGATCTGGTATTAAAACATTTAAAAGCTTAGTTTCAAAAATCAAATCAAAAATTAAGAAACTTAAACACAAAGATAATAAGACTTTAATTAAAGCAGCTTACTTAACCGCAAAAAAGTTATTTCCAAACATTCATCATCGAATTCGAGTACCCCGAGTAATACCTATACCAAAGACTGGAGGAGTTTTACCTTTAATTCCAATTTTCGCTGGGTTATCAGCTTTAGGAACTTTAGCTGGTGGTGCAGCTGGCATTGCAAAAACCGTTAATGATTACAAAGCAAGCAAACAAAATTTGCAAGAAACAGAACGACATAATAAAGCTATGGAGGCTTTAGTGTTGGGCAAGGGTTTATACATTAAGCCATATAAAAGTGGTAAAGGATTGTTTGTAACATCTTCAAAAAACTGAAAAATATGCTACCCAATCGTCCTCTAACAAATGTAGACATCCGAAAGTTTTCAAGTGACATCCCATATTTTCGTGGGGTCTACATGAAGGATCGACTTCCTCGGAAGTCGAAATGTATTGAATGTGGTATCGTTAACTTAGACGATTGTAAGAACGAAGGAACGCATTGGGTAGCTTATGCTAAAGTACACAATTACTGTGAATACTTTGATAGCTATGGAAATTTAAAACCTCCAATGGAATTGATGCAATATTTTAAAAATTGTAATGTGTTTTATAACTACACAAGATATCAAAAATTTAACGCAGTCAATTGTGGTCATTTATGTTTAAATTATTTGTGGACTTTTTGGAATAAAAATGTATTATAAAATAAATGCTTTTCTTTCATTTCAATCATTTGCAAGATGTCACTCACTTTGTCGATAACTGGAGACTCGTCAGTGTTAACTACATACTATCCTAATACATTGCAACTAGATGGAGAGTATGAGTGTGCGTTATTGCACTTTTCAACATTTAATTCTATTCCAAACATTGATAAAAGTAATAATAAGTTCTATTATGGTTTTAATGAAGTTATTGAAATACCGGAAGGCACTTATGAATTGCAAGATATCTGCGATTATTTAAAATCCGAAATAAAACATGCAGCGATCAAACTACGGTGTAATAATAATACTTTAAAAACTACAATATTCTGTACAAAAGACATTAATTTTATCAATGAAGACTCTTTTAGTAGACTGTTAGGATTTAACAAACAAATCTTGAAAGCAAATAAATGGCATGTGTCACAGTCTCCAGTCAACATTCTACCTACGACCGTAGTCAGGATTGAATGTGATATTGTAAGCGGTTCATATGTAAACGGTGAACCAAGTCATATTATTCACGAATTTGCACTTAATGTGCCACCTGGATACAGGATCATAGAAATCCCGAAAAACGCAATATACTTTCCAATCAATCAAAACAACATAAGCTGCATACATATCAGACTGTTAGATATAAACAAACGATTAATCAATTTACGTGGTGAAGAAGTGCAGGTATATCTGCATCTTAGAAGAAAAAAATGATTGACTACAATAAAAATGTGTCTCAACAAGTAAAGAATATCAGTTCTGCTCGAGCTAGCTCTCAAATAAGACCTCTCTTTAAGAAGAAAATAAAATTAACTAAGGACAATAAAGCATTCCTTAGAGCGATCGGATTATTAAAATGAATATCTTAGATGTTTTATCCGCTCCAACATACGATAATACTATAGAAGGAATCGAATTTCATTCCTACAAGCCCTATGTAACGAGTTTCAACAGGAACGATGAAATCCGCATACCTATCAACCAACAGGACTTGTACATATTACCGTCAGCTAGCACCCTATATTTGGAAGGAACTGTTATCGTTAGCAAAAAAGATACGAAGGACAAAGCTACTAGTATCAATTTCACGAACAATGCTCTACTCTACTTGTTCCAAGACATTAGGTATGAGCTAAATGGAGTGGAGATTGATAAAATAAAAAATGCATGTATAACAACAACCATGAAATCACTCATTTCAATGAACGAAAGTGAATCAAAAATGTCAAATGCCTGGGGCTGGAATATTGATGGCATAAAAAATATACATGGAGGGAGATTTTCTGCTTCTATACCACTTCGTAACCTCCTCGGTTTTGCTGAAGATTTTAAAAAAGTCGTGATAAATAGTAGACATGAACTGATTTTGTTACGTAGTAATACTAATTTGAACGCTGTAAAACTTAATACTGGCGAAGTTGTGGATGATGTTCAGATTAACAAAATCATATGGCGCGTACCGCATGTTAAAGTATCAGACAAAGAAAAAATTGGTTTGTTAAAAGTATTAGAAAAAGATCGCCCTCTTCAAATGATATACAGAAATTGGGATCTGTACGAATATCCAGCTTTGCCTAAAACTACAAAACATACCTGGTCCATCAAAACTTCATCTCAAATAGAAAAACCAAGATACATTATTATTGGGCTACAGACAAATAGAAAAAACAATGCAAGTTCCGACATGTCTCAATTCGATCACTGTCATATTCGAGACGTTAGAGTCTTCATTCAACGTATTTTCCATACGAAAGCTTAAATGTGAGTTTTGCTAATAACAGAATCGCTTTATTATACGAGCAATACACCAGATTTCAACAGTCGTATTACGGACGTCGCTCGGAGCCCATACTAAGTGAGAAACAATTTAGAGATTTAGCACCGCTGTTTGTAGTCGATTGCTCTAGACAAGCGGATAATCTAAAGACAGGGCCGGTTGTGGATGTGAGAGTGGAAATTGAGAGTGATACAGAGATACCAGATCAAACATCAGCATATTGTCTCATTCTCAACGATTGCATTGTTGAATACAAACCATTAAGCAATATTGTAAAGAAGCTATCATGAAGCCGGATACCGTCATAGTGGAAATCCAAGGATTTAAAGATTCGACCAATTATTTTATTGTGAAAGAAGTGGCCATCGTAAGTCAGGAGCATACACAAACGTTCTTGGTAAAACCACCATATTCATTCCATTACCTAACCCAAGAAGAAAAAAAGCAGGTGAGGTGGTTAGAAAGAAATAGAGGAATTTACTGGAGTGAGGGCTACGTAGACTATAAAGAATTTCGTCGCGTGATTATACCCTATTTAGAAAATAAAAAAATTATGACGAAGGGATTAGAAAAAATTCAGTGGATCAAAGACTTATGTGATAACTGTGAAGTGATAGATATAGGTGAAAAAGGATGTCCTAATTTTTCAAGATTGACAAAGAAATATTGTAAAAATATTAATGAATTTAATTGTGTAAATCATAGACTGAATTGTGCTTTGAATAATGCTATATGTATTAAGAAATGGTATTTTGACAATAACATGTCTGTATTTAATTTATTTTGGTAATAAAAAATATTTTAACCTACTTGTGTTTATTTTATTTAAACATCACTCTACTAATAACTAACTATGATTCACCCATATGAAGCTCTAAATTAGATGTAGCAAAATAAGTCATGTAAATAAATTTAATTTCAAGTACCTAATAATTTAATACAATATTTTTATAACAATTAATGAGAACTGGGAACGAATAGTAAGCTAAACATTATTTTACTACAGTTAATTTGAAGTTCAAGCAATGTAATGTATAATAAAACATACGTAATTTAAATTAGAAATATATTTTTATTTATTCTTTATATTATTTACAAATATGTAATGATTTCTTAATACATTTTCTTAATTCTATTTACCTAGTTGCTACATGAATTACAACAAAAACTTATAATACCTATTTGATAATTCTTTTATTAATACATTCATCATTTACCTACTTATTTACAAAATTGATATTAATACGTAAAACATTTATTTATCTATTTACAAATTTGTGATGCATAATTATTTTATTTATACATTTATCATTTATTTACCAATTATAAATTATAATATTTAATTATTTCATATTTTTAACCTAAACATAATTTATGTATTATTTATTTCAACATTAATTACAATAAAATTTAAAACTTATTCTACACAATAACTTATGAACTATTTTTAAATACAGAAAAATAAGAAAAATAACTTGCCCTAATAGCAATTACTTACTTAAAAAACATACGTAATTTAAATTAGAAATATATTTTTTATTTATTCTTTATATTATTTACAAATATGTAATGATTTCTTAATACATTTTCTTAATTCTATTTACCTAGTTGCTACATGAATTACAACAAAAACTTATAATACCTATTTGATAATTCTTTTATTAATAGATTCATTATTTACCTACTTATTTACAAAATTGATATTAATACGTAAAACATTTATTTATCTATTTACAAATTTGTGATGCATAATTATTATTCTACAATAAGAAAGAAAATTATTTTATTTATACATTTATCATTTATTTACCAATTATAAATTATAATATTTAATTATTTCATCTTTCTAACCTAAACATACTTTATGTATTATTTATTTCAACATTACTTACAATAAAATTTAAAACTTATTCTACACAATAACTTATAAACTATTTTTAAATACAGAAAAATAAGAAAAATAACTTGCCATAACTAATACCAATTACTTACTTAATAATATCACTAATAATAGTCATCGCAGAGTTTCTTGGATATTTTGTTAATTAACGACATTGTCTCGTCCATAACATTGTCGACTGGTTCACTGACTACATACTGCGCACTTATCACTATCACCTCCTCATTGTCACTTGCAGGTTCTTGATTTTCACTGATGTCCAAAACTTTCACTTGTATAAGTCGTAAACCTTTTTTCTTTTCATTGTTTACGACGTACGATTGACACGCAGACTGCTCAGGTGATTTTCGTTTTTGGCACTCCCGTCTTGCTCTAGGCTTCTTATTGGCAGACCCGTGTGCTTCTGGGATATGCCAACTTAAACTCGGAGTCGGGAAACCTTGGCCGTATTGGGAGAAGACCATATCAGGCGAATCTGACATTATTGAAGATCTGAAACAAACAAAATAGCCATTAATATTATTTAATTGTATAACAAAAAAGGAAATAAAAGATACACAGAACAGAATATACTTACGAGTTATTTGCTTTGAACCGATGTGACCACTCCAACAAGTGACTGCGTAATGTAATGACATTGTTTATGATGGATGAATGTTCTAGTGTAACCAGAGCCTGTACAATATATTGCGAATCAATTTCATGTTGAATTCGACAAGTTTGAACCTGTATCCTTGTGGACAGCGCTTACCTCCTCACGAGCGCGAACACCTGATAAGTGTCGTATTTCTCAATGCCGCGCGCCGGCGCCGGGCGCACGCTTATTCATCAGGAATTGTATACATTTTTATAATAATACATAAGTATATTATTTTACTTAGTACTTGCTTTATTACTGCTAACCAATTTCAAGTTTCAACAAGTTGAAACATGCTTGTAATTGGACAGCACATTGAATGCAAGCAGAATGTCTGATCGGGTTGTCAATGGGTATAGAAATTAAACACATATTTGAATGGAATAGTACCTAAATTTTATTTGTATATACAAAGAAAACTTAATCCTAATTATGGATACAATTATCTTAAAATTAAGGATCAATAATAATTTGATTGGTAGTACATATCTAATATTTCTTAACATATATTTAGACAGTTACATTTTTACAATCAATAAAATACATGATATAGTAAAAGTGATTTAGTTAAATTATAATAGTGGATTACATTAACATAGTTGTATTACCCCAGGCCAAAGTAGAGACCTTATCAGCGCATAGCAACCGTTTATCGTCATTACTTGAAAGTGCTACTTTATTTACATCCTGGGTAAATATTTCATGTTTTATAGACCTAAATAGTACATTTTTTTTGCGAATGACATCGCAATTGTACAAAACATTTTTATAATCTAACATGTTTAAATTTGCTGTGACATTTTTTCTTGTGCCTTTTGCTTTTTTTATTGTTTTATTTAAAGTTTTAATACAATACAATTTTGAGCGCAGTCCTACGAACTCTTGGATAATTTTACCACCCATTTCATCCTTAAACAGACCTGGAATCTTCTTATTAATAATTGGCAGGTTAAATTCGTTGTTTAAATCGTAATTGCTTGTGTCAAAATATTTTAGAAAACGGACCTTGAAATCTTTATACACGTCATTACTCTGCACATCATAAACAAGACTATCTGTGTCAGTATAGCACAATTCAATTCGGTTACCATAAAAAGGTTTTATAATAGAATAGTGGAAATCATACATGTGAGTCTTAGATAATTCTAATACTGTAAACCCTATGTATATCGGTTTATTAAGAATAATACGCGAAGGTTTCATTTGAATTGCTACTAGATCATCAGAAAATATAGAGGCGGTATGAAAATATGGGCTGGCTATTAATTTTTCAGCACAAGTAGTCTTTTTTGTTTTATTGCTTAAGTCACACCACTTGTTTACTAACTTCACATCTATTCGATTTTCATTATTTTCTAACGTCTTTCCAAAAATACTATTGTTTAATAATTTGAAAAAATCTTGTTCAAACGTTGACTTTGCTGTTTGTCGTAACTGAGTATTAATATCAATATATTGCTTTAAAAAACAACTTTGCTTAAATGTAATAGCACGGTGAATTTTTCTCAATACTAAACCATGCTGCAAGCATTTTTTTAAATGTACATAGTGAATAACATAGTGATATTTATCATACAAATTGGGTATTAGTTTTCTGTTCTTACCACCCGGTGGTAAACATTTTTCTGGACAAAATGGAAAGTCATTGTGTTCAATGTGCAAATTCTTTGGATATATTAGATCTACTTCAAGAATGTAACCATTTTCCGCAGTATCACTGATGTCAGTTAAGTTTAATTTTAAAAGTTCTATTTCTTGTTTATTCATTAATCTAAAGTCAGAATAGGGTAGCGATTGACACATACTATAGCCGTATAAATTGTTACAGTCTAAATAAATGATAAACGAATCTGGATGGGATGGATCGTAGGTGTCTAAATATTTATTATTGGCTTTAATGTGCCTTTTGGAACACATACAAACACCACCACGAATACCTTTTTGTATCATTCTAAAAATTTCAACATCACTTATCAATTCTAATTGAACTCCGGTTTTTAAAAGCATTGCATCAAAAGATAAACTTGGTGCTGTTAGATAAAATGCGGGATCCAGATTATAGTGTCGTTTACAAGTTTTACGAAAATTTTCAAATACATCTGTTAGCAAAAGAACGTCGGTTTTAAGATATAAATCTGTATACATACCCATATTTTGGATATTAAATACAGACCAAACGGAGCAAGCATGTGCATAATCTTCGTCGGAAATGGGTTTATTACTCAAAGAGTTATAAAAGCATTTTTTAGAAGGCAAACACGTATCTTCATAACGTTCCCATTGACACATATAGTCGTATGGATATATGCCTTTACGGGTAAGTAGGTCAAATTCGTTTTGGTCAGGAAAATAAGATTTTAATTGTTGAAACTCTTGTTTTTTCATTGTACTGACCAACTTTTCTAAGCTGGTTCCTAAAAACTTAAAAGAATCTACAAACCGGACCTGTATGCTTTCCTCGGAGGAAATCGGAATAAACTTTGTAAATGAAATATAGTTTTCTTTTGTTTTAGGTATTACTTTAATAGATCCAGGAGCTTCACCTAATTCTTTTATGAAAAGGTGACAATCATAACCAGATAAATTATGAAAAAACACAGGCAAAAATTTAGGTAATTTAAATTGTAAGTTACAATAGCTGTGAGCTGCACCGCGATATTTACCTGTTAAATGACAATGATCACGAACTCTATCACCGAATAAGAAGTGCTCGCAAATGTGACATGTTATCGCGTTTTCAAAGTCGCGAGCATTATCGTAGGTGTAAATCATAGGAACATATTTTTTTAAAATATTATGAATTTTTTGCGCATCTTTATAGATAGACTTTACAAAATTTGGTACACAATCCGAACCGCGATATGAAACGTAACGATTGTAGCGTTCATCTATCGCACACGTAATATGATAACCGTAAGCTACGGGCACGTGTCGCTGACGTGTAACAGTGCTCGCTTTAGTTGGATCAGGGTCACAAGATTCGTACCGTTCAAGCATTGTTTCAAAATCCGCGTATATAACAAATGGTACAATTTGCTTTCTATTATAATTTTTAAACTGTATAAAGGAACCCTTTGGAGGTAGTTCAGTGGCAATACCCCCACAACTATGCGAACTAAGATCATCATTTGAATTAAAAAACATTAAACAATTATCACAAAAGTAAAGTTTACCGTGGTGTTTTGATATTTGACTCTTAACAAGTCGTGGCAAGTCCTTAATTAAACAGTAATGTGACAAATCGCCCTTTTCTAAGTAGAGTAAATGAATTACCATTCCTTTCAAAGCTTTTGGTTTGTACAGCGGTCCCGTGACGATATTATTTTTTAAACCATAGATGTAAATACAAAAATTAGGGTTATTTAATTCGAACCGCGCAACATCTGACAAACTTAATGGAAATGATATGTCCTTTACATTTAACACGTTTCTAAAATCAGGATAAGATGATACTCTTTCAGGATGACTTTTAGCTGGATATAAAGCGGCAACTACTGACCATAAAAAACAATATTCATCGTTATTGCGTATATTAACGCATGCTTTTTTCGATTTTATAGCAGCAGGCAATTCGATAAAGCCTGAACCGCGCAAAGGTTGATATTTGTTGACATTGACTTCCAAATGAGAACTGTACAAGAACGTCCATCCACTATCACGGTCTTGAAATTCTTCTATCTTTTTTGCTAAAGTGTTTTTAACTTGAGACAATAATGGTGTAAATTCATAATTCTGATGCAATGTAAAATTTTTTGCGGAAAATGATTTCATCTCTTGACAATCATTTTTAACCATCAAAAACATAGCAAAATATTCGAAATTAACTTTTATACTAGTGTGATCTTTAAGGGACATATCAATTAAAGTTTTAATTTTGTCTTCAACAATATTTAAAAATGATTTTGGACAGTAATTCTCAGACGGATCGGCAATTCTATACGAAGCTATACGATTACGAAAAGCAGCATGTATTATTTCAACGCCTTCGCAAAAATACGAAATATTTTTGTTTTTATGATTAGTACTGCGTAGGTGACCTGTCCACTGACTGCGCTCAACGGATGTATTGCAAACAGTACAGAAAGGCATTTTTTGTGTATTATTAGGTCTAAGGTCCACGTAAAATAGAGCAAGTTTTAGATTAACAACACAAACAAAAGACACAAATTATAATTGTAACAAAGCTATGGTATCCCAAAGTCCCAAATATTTTTTACAGTTAACCTAAACCTATCCTAGCCTTAGAATAAACGGATAACAAAAATAATAGTTAATATATTATTTTATATTTATGTTGTCACTGTAGAACACGGGCTCCGAGTCTTGAAAAACTACATGAACCCGTCTCATAAATGTCTGCAGCGCGTCCCACTGCGGAGTTTCTTGGTTTAATTGAACTTTAAGTGCCACTAAGGCTTTTTTCCACCGTTCAAGTGGAGTCGTGGACGCTGCATCAGACTTATTATAAACTTTTACCTCCACGTAAAAGTCACCTTGTAGGTTCACCGCCCGCCGCAACTTCCCGTTAGCGACTCGGCTCACGAGAGAGGACGTGAGGTCCTCGCTGCCGGTTGCTGGTGCGCGATGCTCGCTATCCTCTAGGCCGAAGAGGTCCGAGCTATCATGTTGTTGATTTTTACTGTAAAAAAATAAAATAATAAAGTACCTTATCAAAAAAGAACCAATGGAATAAGATTATGAATCATTGGATTGTGTTCCTGGTTTTAAGTATAGAAATAAATCCACTACTAACGTATAACACTCTTATTGGAATAAAATACACAAATACCTAAAGACAAGAAATAATAGAAATTACCTTGATTTAGATTTAGATTCCGATTGCGAGGTGGAGGTACTCTCAGAAGCTTTACGCTTGTGAGATTTCTTTTTTGGCTGCACCTTTGCAACCTCAGGTGCGCGACGTGTATATTCAGATTCGGAGTCAGACCTGTAATCGAGTAGACAACAATTAATTTCAAATGAAAAAAGTCTGTAAATAAGATTAGAACAATTGAACGCTCGACTTATGAAACACAAGGACACTGAAATAACATAATTATTTTTTAAAATACTTACGTACATTTTATGGAAGTATGCGGTATTCGTAATTGACAATAAACTTAAGTGGAGCTTTTCACTAGAAGACGTTCGAGCGAATGTGAATTTTCATATAAATTAATCGAATTTAAGTAAAGAAAAATACAATCTCAGCAAATTTAACCTCATTACAAAATTAAACCTTAAATCAAAGCATTACAATTGTATTGCTAACTTATGTCAGTTACGTCCATTTACATCATAATATTGATTCCGTCAAAATGCAATTTTATCGTGAGAAATGAAATATAAAGCCAGCATTTGTCCGACACCGACAAAGGTGCCGTTAGTTACCTGGCTTAGGTATAGGATTACTACATTTACTACTATTTATTTAATTTCTGTATGTTTGTTTATTTAAAAAATAATAACAAGACATCATTAGGTATGCACAGTTGTAAAATAATAGATTTTTGAGACTAATGTGAAAAAAAATCTGGAGCAAATATTTGGTGATTACTTTATTAGGTATATTTATATAATTAAAATACTTAGGGTAATAACGAATGCTGAACGAATTTATTAATTTAATTATTAACTTATAGGAAAAGGGATTGCGATAGGGATTCGAAGCTGAAACCTAGAAATATACATAAGCCTATTTGCTACCAGGGCTATTCGCAATCCTATTTGCAGAGTCGAACTTAACCTGTACTTTGATCATATAGGGATGACGCCAGCGTCATCAATCAATAACTTGCATTCGAAATAATTTATGTGCAGAAAAGTTTTGAACGGATACGCGTACCAAAACTAGTTTATTACGTATGTTGCAGTCAAACTGCAAATATTAATCCATCAACTATAATAGAAATATAAGTATAAGTAGTATATTAATAAAGTCATAAAGTAGAAGTTATATTGAAATCTTACAGTTTTGATAATATAAATAGTATTTTTAAACAATCCCTAGACAATAAAAATACTCATTAAAAATATTTTTATATTTATTTATTGTAACTACAAAGTCATAAAGGTCATAATTATTACAATAAAGTAATTTCCAAGATGAGTGTGCCGTACCGAAAATGAAGTAAGTACCTATTTTATATGAACATAGAAAGTCCTGTATAAGACAAATTTAAACAATGTTTGCAACAAGCGCAGTGCTTATCTTGCATATTATACAAAGGTTCCCATGGAAATTACACACACACACATACCTTACATACAACAAAATATACGCAGCAAATTATTGCTACTTGCAATTTTGCAGTTTCACAGACTGTAAAGGCTCATTTACACCCACTCGTAATAGTTGTCTGATACGGTCGATTCCGACGCCGGCGCGCGGCGTCAGGTATTTCATGAAAGAATACAATGTGGCGAAACTGACCGGACTTACACACACCGGACGGTAAATATTAGTGTAAATGCGCCTTAACTTTTTAGCCTTAGCTTTTAATTAGCGCGACGTGCGGTTGGTTAGCAATCAGACATCAGTAGAAGACGTAACGTGTTCATTAACGTGTAAGTAGTGTCGTCTGGGTGAATATATTAAATTAAAATTTCGGATGTCCTCGGTACCAATCTGGTTGCATAATCTGAGTGCGCGTTGAACCTTTGTGGTAAGGCGCTATCTCTAACTTTGTGGAGGCATAGTGACAATCTGTCCCAAATTTTAGTTTAATGCATACGGTAGCCTAAAATTCAGATGTCCTCGGTACCAATCTGGTCGCATAACCTGAGTGCGCGTTGAACCTCTGTGGTAAGGCGCTATCTCTAACTTTGTGGAGAGACTAGTGACAATCTGTCCTGAAGTTTAGGTCATCGGTTCAGACAGCCGACGCATTTACTTGTTTAATAAACGTGTAAATTTTCATCTATATGAAACGAAATTAAATTAAAATTTCGGATGTCCTCGGTACCAATCTGGTTGCATAATCTGAGTGCGCGTTGAACCTTTGTGGTAAGGCGCTATCTCTAACTTTGTAGAGGCATAGTGACAATCTGTCCCAAGTTTTAGTTTAATATATACGATATTCTAAATTTCAGATGCCCTCGGTACCAATCTGGTCGCATAAACTGAGTGTGCGTTGAACCTTTGTGGTAATGCGCTATCTCTAACTTTGCGGAGAGGCATGAGACAATCTGTCCTGAAGTTTAGCTTACCACGTTTCATGTAGATTAAAATTAGGAATAAATTCAGTAGTGGTGAAATGTGTAGTGAAACTATGAAAGAATGACAGTAAAGTAGTGTAGTGAAACAAAGTTTAAACCGTAGATCTGCTTTTGTTAATCGAGGTAAGTGGTTGATATGAAGAGCTAGTTATAGTAGGATGTTATTGGGCATTCTAACACACCGAGAGTGACGAAGGCGAACGGAGTGAGCCGTAGGAACGGCAGGTGGGGTAGAATGCCCAATAATATCCTACTAGCGACTGTCGCAACCCAGCGCAGGGCACGCCACGATAGTGGCGGTAAGGCCCCTCTTTGAGGAGTGGCTAGAGAGGCGTCACGGCGCCCTCACCTACCGCCTGACGCAGGTCCTCACCGGACATGGATGTTTCGGGAGGTTCCTGCACATCATCAGGCGGGAGGAAACGCCCGGGTGTCACCACTGCGAGGATCGCCCAGAGGACACGGTAGAGCACACGGTGCAAACCTGCCCCGCATGGGCAGAGCACCGCCGTGTCCTCGTAGAGGCGATCGGCGGCGGCGACCTCTCGCGCCCGGCTCTGGTGCAAGCCATGGTCCGGGGTGAGAGGGAGTGGGAGGCAGTCACCTCCTTCTGCGAAAAAGTTATGCTCGCGAAGGAGGTGGCGGGATGGGAGAGAGAAAGGTCCTCCCGTCCCAGCCGCCGCAGGAGACGCCCCGGGCGTCGGGAGCCACGTGACGACTCCCGGCCACCGTAGGCGCGGGCCTGCGGACGGTGAGTAATGGGTGACTCACCGTCCGATCAGCACCAGACCCGTGCCGTACGGCGCGTATATGTTCCACGCGCGCCTCAAAGAGATGTCAGCATATGAAGGGGCCCCTCAGGGCCAAGCCTGCCGGGTAAGCGGGATTGTCCGAAAGGGTTACCGCTACCCCGGAACATAAAGGGCTACGGAAGGAACATGGATGGGTTTTAGTCAGTAAGAGTCTGACACTCCCTTCCGCTCCACCCAGAGCGGGAGAAGTCATTGGATGATTTCCCAGCCTTAAAAAAAAAAAAAAAAAAAGAGTGATGGAGAAAGAAAACATGGTAGGCGCAACATAACACGAAAATACCTATTTAACTATGTATAAAAAGAATACATTTTGTCAGGAGACAAAAGGATTGGTAGACGACAAATAATTACTAGCAATAAACAAAATAAAAACGATTTTTTTTTCTTTCTTTACTTTCAAAGGAGAAATCTAATGCAGCAGATCAGCGCTGGGATTTTTCTGCCAAATTCTTCCGTATGTAAAACCGGCAACAAAAGGTTCCTTACCACCGTACAATGTTTAACATTGCACACCTATAAAAAAATATTTCTGTTACAAAAACACGTTTCTTTTAGGGTATCCCCCTTAATTGTTAACTGCATTTTATTTGTCATTTCCACCTTAAAAAATCTCACTTCAAAAGTAAACTAAATACAAAACAAGAAACACAACACCAACACACAAAATACACACACACACTACACAACAAACAAACACAGAAACGACACAAACACTATAGACCAGTGCCGACAGCTTTTAAAACAAAAAAAAATTATAGTGAATGAAACCCATTGGAAAAGGAAGAGAATATAACAAAAATTAAAGGAAAAATAATTTACGGGCGATCTGAGGTCGGGAAGTGGATGGGAGTGCGTTTTTAAGGGTAAAAAATGGTTTATCTGGATTTACGGCAAAACTACAAGTCCTATGGAAAAAAGTTAAAAGGCAAAGATATAAATCATAAAAAGATCTACAACTTTCGTATTCACACTTTTTTCACATCATCTCAAAATGTATGTGAAAAATTCAAATAACCAAGTTTCTGGTTTTTTATTTTTATCTTTTACAATTTTTTTTTTTTTCACGAAATTTGGTGATAACTTACCTTTTTATGTTCCAAATGTAAATGTACACTGTATTTTTTTTGATTTAAAATATTTATTTTTTTAGCTTATATTGACTTAATATCGAAAAGTAGCCTAATTTTCGATCAAAAACTCTCCTGTCAAAAAATTTGCTTTAAAAAAAGTCGGTATGCTTTATGTTCGTTGAAATCTCTACTTTCTGATGGTGTAAAAAAAATATACATTTCCATAGAAGATGTTGTCAGAAAATGCAAAGAAACAATTACAATATTACATACACATTACAATATTTTGGTAAAGTTGTAGAATTTTCTTTAAATTATATGCGTAGATGCCTATTTATTGCTTTTTTAAAGATTACTTATATATCTGAGTGACCTACGGAAAATTTTAGCCCATCAAAAGCTATTTAATACAGGAGTGGGAAAGGGGCTAGGAGGGTATGGGCCTTACTATCCGTTATTTCGTAGCAGTACTGTGCATTTTCTGACAACATTTACTACGGTAATGTTTATTTTTTTTACACCATCAGAAAGTAGAGATTTCAATGAACATAAAGCATACCGACTTTTTTTTTAAAGTTGATATTTTGACAGGAGATTTTTTGATCGAAAATTAGGCTACTTTTTCGATATTAGGTCAATATAAGCTGAAAAAATAAATATTTTAAATAAAAAAAAATACAGTGTGTTTGGAACATAAAAAGGTAAGATATCACTAAACAGGAAAAAAAAATTTTTTTTTGTAAAAGATAAAAATAAAAAACCAAAAACTTGGTTATTTGAATTTTTCACATACATTTTGAGGTGATGTGAAAAAAGTGTGAATACGAAAGTTGTAGATCTTTTTATGATCTATATCTTTGCCTTTTAATTTTTTTCCATAGGACTTGTAGTTTTGCCGTAAATCGAGATAAACCATTTTTTACTCTTAAAAACGCACCCCCATCCACTTCCCGACCTCAGATCGCCCATAAATTATTTTTCCTTTAATTTTTGTTACATTCTCTTCCTTTTCCAATGGGTTTCATCCTACTATAATTTTGTTTCACTTTTTACCATTTTCAAAGGCTTCGGCACTGGTCTACTACACAACACAACGCACACACACAATAAAGAATATTCAATTATATTCTATTCTAAATCATGGTTTGAATTTAGAATACTGAACACGATTTCATAGTGGCCATGCTGTAGAACTTTAAAAAGTTATATCGTCTGGAATAAAGAGGGTATAAAAAGATAATATCTTTTATGAAGAAAAATGTAAGAAAACGGACGCAGCGCCACCTGCTGTCACTTAAAAGTTGAATATTGAATGAGGCATCATGCCTTATCAATATTATAGTAGGTAGGTAAGGGAGAGCTCGTGGCTAAGTACTAGCAGACGCACAGGTCGATCCATCAGGTTAAGCCACGCTTGCCGAGGTTGGTCGTGGATGGGTGATGGGTGCCGCTGACCCGGCTGTCATTTGTGCAGCACATGCACGGAGGAGTCTTGGTATGTAAAGATGGTCACCCATCCCCGGTCAACCCCGGCAAGCGTAGCTTTATAGTAGGATCGACCTGTGCGGCTGTTATTACTTAGACACGAGCTCGTCATACGAAAGAACGGACATTCTATACCTCACACATTGATTAATTTATTATTATTAACTTTTAGAATGTTTGTAAATATGTGAGCACCATGTACTTATGACATAATTAAGTTTATTTGCCACTGCTACATGTGTTTTTCTTTTCACCTTTTGAGGTGTATTGTTTTTATTCTGGGTGCATCGTCTTCACATAATGTTATAATTCATGTATACAAAACATTGTGAAACATTTTAAAAGAGTAACGGTGGAGTTTCTTGCCCATTCTTCTCCACACGAAACTACCTTTTGGAGGGGGCGACTAGAATCAATTCTATTTCTTGTTCATTTTGACGTTCAAAAGTGCTATTCTTGTGCCTATCTATCTATATACATATGACGGCACAGGATCAGACATATTGTAAAATAGATAGAAGACGTTAGGTTAACAGTAAGAAATAGAATTATTTGATCAATGAATTTTACAGCTACTCACTTAATCAGTTTTCAGGGAATAATTAATTCAACACCTTATAATAATAGCCACGACACCTCAGTAATACAGTAACAGCTTAGTTCACACAAAATAGCAAGAATGTACAGAGAGGCAGAGTAACAATAATTAAGAGCAATACAACCTGTGCACCGGGCGACGCCTGTAGTCAGAATGCCGTTTTACCGCCGTGCGGCCCCTTTTATACGCAGTGCTACGACGTAGCGCATACTAACTCCGCCCCGTAGCAAGGAGGCGGGAGAATGACGCAGCGCGCTACGGTGCTACGGCGCCACCGCGTGTTGTTTATAATGCGACGCCGACACGGCCATGCTGACGTGCGGACGTCCTCGTACGCTTAGCTTATAATGTCATATCTAGAACAGAAAACTGATTAGGCACCGTTTGGTCATCCTGCTATATTTTTTTTTTTTTTTGCCCGGTCTTCTTAGACCCTTCAAAGTAATCCCTTCAGAGTAATAATCTGGTCCGGTCTATCGACCCTTCAGAATTATTACTGCTTGGTCATACATGACCCTTCAAGGCTTGTTTCTTGGTCCGGTCAACTTTTGACCCTACAAGATGAGCTCCTTTTTTTTCTATTTTTTTTTTTGTATCCCTTCAGTTAAACTGGACCGGATCTTTTTTTTTGTATCCCTTCAGTTAGACTGGACCGGATCTTTTTTTTTTGTATCCCTTCAGTTAGACTGGACCGGATCTTTTTTTTTGTATCCCTTCAGTTAGACTGGACCGGATCTTTTTTTTTTGTATCCCTTCAGTTAGACTGGACCGGATCTCTTTTTTTTTTTTTTCTTTTTTTTTTTTGAACTGGTAGATATAGTGTCACTTTTAGCAGACATGGTATCACTATTGACAGAGATAGTATCACTATTATCAGACTGAATATCATCATTGCTAATCTGGTGCCTAGTCTCATGAACCTCTGTGTTATTATTCGCCGACACGTCATCCTCATCATAATTTTCCGAAAAGAATGACTGACCACGTGGTACTTCTCGCAAGTTTTCGTGGGAGTATTTGTAGACTATTGTTTCCATTAATGTGTTTTAATTCGTACCTATCATTTTCCAAAATAGCGGTTATTTTAAAGGGGCCTTTGTATTTACGGTCTAATTTCGTTTGGTGTCTTTCCTCGCATTTAACAAAGACAAACAACCAAAGACAAAGTCACCTACTGAAAAAGGTTTTACTATAGCTTTACCCCTGTTAAATCGACTTATGTCATATTGGGCCAGCCTTTTTATACTAGCAGAAGCAAGAATAATTAATTCAACACCTTATAATAATAGCCACGACACCTCAGTAATACAGTAACAGCTTAGTTCACACAAAATAGCAAGAATGTACAGAGAGGCAGAGTAACAATAATTAAGAGCAATACAACCTGTGCACCGGGCGACGCCTGTAGTCAGAATGCCGTTTTACCTTTTTTTTTTTTTTTTTGAAATGGCATCTCGCAGTTCAACCAAAGGGTTGTCTACTGCTTAACCGGGCTTGCCTGTGGCTGCCACAAAGAATTGTAGCCTCCAGCCAGGGCTTAATAAAAACTAAAGCTAACTTACAAAAACTAAGCGACTACACGCTAAGGGCACCCCCTGCGGGGTTCGGACCTCGGCTTAGGGCGTCGCTGGGGGGGGACAGCAAGGGACAGCTGGATCGGGGGTTTTTAAAATTACTGGCTCAGCGGCAACGCGGGCTGGCTCGAGCAAGGGTCGGGGGGATGAGAGCGGACAGGGTCGTCGCGACGGGCCTCGACGGCGAGGACGGAACGACGGAAATTTGTGTTTGTATGCTAGTCTAACAGTGCTAGTGGCCGGGCTGCTCTCCTGGAGGAGAGTGGTGGCATCGTCGGGGGCAACGAGGGTATGCCGTGGACGGCGAACCTTACTGATGCGGGACGGGGTGTATCGGGAGGCGGCCGCAATCAGGGGATTGCGGTGCTTTATGGCAGTGTCAAAGAAACGCTTCGAGAGGCGTTTCATGAACTGCTGAACTGTGGGGAGTTTAAAATCTACATGAAGGTCCATGTTACGGACGTAAAAGGGAGCTCCTGAGACCCTACGGAGGAACCGGTTTTGAAGTGTCTGCATTCGATGCAGATACTTGGGTTTGGCGTGCGCGAAGACGACGCAAGCGTATGTCATAATGGGACGGATTACAGCCTTATAGAGACGCAGTTTGCACCGGAGTGACAATTTGCTGCGTTCTGTAAGCATGAATTGGAGCCTACCGAGAGCGAAAGCGGCCCGCGAACGGACCTGCTTTATGTGCTCTGCGAAACTGAGGTGCTGGTCGAGAGTGACACCCAGGTACTTGGCATGCTTCGCCCAAGGGATCGGCTTGCCGTACATGGTGATCGGATTAGGGGGGTTGGGGAGGGCCCTACGAATTCTCCTAAAGAGAACAGCCTGGCTTTTATCGGGGTTGACCTCGATTCTCCATTTCCGGAACCAAGCGCCGAGGACGTTGGCCGAGGTCTGGAGAGTCTGAGCTATAGCTGGCGGACTGGTCCCTGTGTAGTAAATGGCCGTGTCATCGGCGAATAACGCCAATTGGGCCTTTTTACTCTTAGGGATGTCGCTAGTGAACAGGGTAAAGATTAGGGGGGAGAGAACGGAGCCCTGGGGGACTCCGGCGCGAATCGGGTGGGGGGAGGAGAGAGCGCCCTCGATGCGGTAGCGGAAGGTGCGGTTCGACAAAAAGTCCCGTAAGATGAGCACGAGACGGTCGGGCACGCCGAGTTGGTATAGCTTATATATTAAGCCATTGTGCCAGACTTTGTCGAAAGCCTTCGCTATGTCGAAGAACAGGGCGCCAGTCATAGCGCCACGCTGGAAGCCGGCACTGATGTGCTCGACTATGCGGTGCGCTTGCTGGACGCACGTGCCGTTTTACCGCCGTGCGGCCCCTTTTATACGCAGTGCTACGACGTAGCGCATACTAACTCCGCCCCGTAGCAAGGAGGCGGGAGAATGACGCAGCGCGCTACGGTGCTACGGCGCCACCGCGTGTTGTTTATAATGCGACGCCGACACATATTATAATAAAACAGTAAAAAAACTGTGTCTGTACATTGAATATATTAAAAAAGTAATAATTGAGGGGGGTTTAGAAACAGTAATAGAGCATGAATCCAAAAAAAAAAAAAAATTGTCTGTTTGTCTGTATGTCTGTTTGTCTGTTTGTTTGTACACGCTAATCTCCGGAACTACTGGACGGATTGGAATGTTTTTTTTTTGTTGTATAGGTATTAAGTCTGGGCAACATATAGGCTATAATTTATCTTGGAAACTTGAACACCTGATGCAGAACCGCAACAGACCAGCTAAACTATAAGAGATACAAAAATGATACCTTAGCAAAAATTGTTCCACGTGATTAGCATTTTCTGCTGAGAGAATAAATTTGAAGATCTGGAACACCTGATGTGGAACTCCAAGAGCCCAGCTACACTGTAACATATATAGGAATGACGTCTTAGCAAAAGTTGTTCGATCTGATGGGCATTTCCTGTTGACTTATAAAAATCGAAGATCTGGAACACCTGTTGTGGAACTCCAAGAGCCTAGCTACACTATAACATTATATAGGAATGACGTCTTAGCAAAAGTTGTTCGGTCTAATGGGCATTTCCTGTTGACTTATAAAAATCGAAGATCTGGAACACCTGTTGTGGAACTCCAAGAGCCTAGCTACACCATAACACATATAAGAATGACGTCTTAGCGAAAGTTGTTCAGCCTGATGAGCACTCTCTGTTGATGTATAAAAATTGAAGATCTGGAACACCTGTTGTGGAACTCCAAGAGCCTAGCTACACCATAACACACATAGGAATAACGTCTTAGCACAAGTTGTTCAATCTGATGAGCACTCTCTGTTGACTTATAAAAATCGAAGATCTGGAACACCTGTTGTGGAACTCCAAGAGCCTAGCTACAACATAACACATATAAGAATGACGTCTTTGACGTCTTTGTTGTTCAATATGATGGGCATTTCCTGTTGACTTATAAAAATCGAAGATCTGGAACACCTGTTGTGGAACTCCAAGAGCCTAGCTACAACATAACACATATAAGAATGACGTCTTTGACGTCTTTGTTGTTCAATATGATGGGCATTTCCTGTTGACTTATAAAAATCGAAGATCAGAAACATCTGATGTGGAAATCAAAGCTATCACTAATTTTACTGTGTAATTATAAAATAACATAAACTGGGAGTACCTGCACGCGGTGAAGGCGGTAACAGTTTAGGACTGATTTTCGATGACGATAGTATATCATTGAAAATTTGACTCTACTGGCCAAAACTCCTATTTATTTTTTTATTTTATCGTATGAATATGCCTTCGGGCTTATGTTGTTTGAGTGTTTAATTTCCTTTTCCATTTATCTTCGTGACACTGTAGCCTACCCGGTAACGCAGGGGAGCAGTCATTTTAATTTAGATTTTTATTGATCAGGTATCTTCACAATAAAACTATGACCATGCCTAGAAAGAGGTCAAATCTTTCCCAATGTTCCAAGAGAGCTAAAAGATTGGGGATCATAAGATCCCAAGAATCTACCGAAGAGCGTCAGGAGAGACTTGATGTTGTTCGAGAACATTAGGCTGCAACTCGCTCCGTGGAAACCGCTTCGGGTCGCGAAGCACGCCTGCGTTCTCAGCGTATTCATTAGGTCTCTAGAGACCAGTGAAGAATATGATGCGCGACTGACCGCTGATCGTGAACGTCATGTATTGTCTCGCGAGTCAGAGACGTTCACGGAAAGAGAATTACGCTTGAGTTCCAAGCGTATCTACGCATCGACTTCTAGGTCTCTAGAGGAGGAATATAATAATGCGGTTACCAAAATGAAAACGATGACAAATGGACTGTATGTTTTGGTGGTTGTTGGAATGAAATAAAACTAAAGCTCAGTGTGATAAAAGATTTAAATGGGAAAAATGATAAAAAATAACATAAACGGCGACCCCGTTGTCGCTGGCATAAGCAACAGGGTCCGCGTACGAAGTCGCGGGCAGAAGCTAGTTTGAAATAAATGTTTTGACTTTGTATTAATTTAATTTTGCAACTTACCAATTTGCCGAGTATTGTGCAGACAATGAAAACGAACAATTGATTTGTGTTTCTAAAACAAAAGAAAACGAATAGGTATTATTTATTTCGAACCTTCAGTATTGGCTTAACGAATCACCGAGAGTGTGGCCATGAGAGCGATCAATTAATTATTTAAGCTTAACTTTTTTTAGAGGCCGAGTAAAAACTTTTTTGTAAGTCTGGCCTCCGGGAGAGATGTAACTGGACATCCTCATTGCGCTAGACCGTTACATAACTGATGAGGTGTTTTTTCAATATGGGTTTCTCAGGTCCCACCTTTGGATCTATGGGCGCCTTAAAAATCATAACGGTGATTCGTTGATGCACGGTCGCCAGCGCATAAAGTTATACCAAACTGTCAAATATCTCCAAATGATTTTAAACCTTCTAACGTTGACTGTTAAGATCAAAATTGATCGAGAAACTTGACAGTTTGTGGTAACTTGATGTGCTGGCTACTGTACCATATCCTCAGTCTTAACATTAGTAATAATGTAAGGCCCATAGCACACGGCGTATTTTAAACGCGCAGACGACGCGCAGATTACGCGCGTATACGCGATTCAAACGGGATTCGATCGCAACCTTGTAACTTAAGCACACGGGGCGATCGTGAAACGCGCCTCTACTGCGCGTATACGCGCAGATACAGCGATACAGACGCGCTGTAGTCGCTCGTGGATATTGCGTTTTTCAGATCAGTGACTCCTCCTTCAGATGTACAATGGCGTCGGTTGAGACAACACTGCTTACGTTGGCTTTAGTACTTCTTTTAAAAAGAAAAAAATTTAAAAAAAAAGCGAATCTATTGGATAGACCCATTTACGAGTGAAAAAAGATTGAGTGGTCAACTGCCCCTACTCCGCTTCTTTGTACGCGCGTTTGTATCGCTTCAAACGCGCGTATACGCGCTTCATGTGCGCGCTTGTATCATCAATGCAAACGCAACAATCAGCGTCTACGGCGCCGAAGACGCGCGTTCCTGAAACGCGCGTCTCCTGCGCGTTTAAAATACGCCGTGTGCTATGGGCCTAAGGGTTATATCTAAGCCCGTTGCGCTGACACCACCCGCTTACATACAAGCCCCACCGGGTCTGCACCAACCTAACTCACTAAATTTATTACATCGCAATCAACCACCAGACGCCGTTTTATTGGCAAGGAGTTTCAATTCGATGCAAGTAGTTTGTTAGCCCACCGGTGGGATAGTGGGGGTTGTTTATTTATTAGTTGACTAATACGACTTAATAAAAACTGTTGCCTGTTTAACACCTTGTATACCGTAATTACAGAAACAAATAAAAAGTCATTGTGTCTCATGTGAATCCACATTTTGGCAATCGAATGGTGGGTGCATTTCTACCAGAGCTGTGTGAGGATGCGTAGTGACGAATGCGTGATCACAGTGGTGGCCTAGAGGTATCGGCCTCGACGAGTTGTAGGTCATGAGTTCGAACCCAAGCAAGCACTATACTTTGTGTTGAAACTGAAATATTTTTAAATACTATGTAGTGTTTAACATTGTACGGTGGGACGGAGCCTTTTGCTGTCGTTTTTCCTATTTTAGTAAAGGCACGTGAAGTGAAGGCACGTGAGCTTAAAAGATAAACTTGGCACAAACATCCCAGCGCTGATCTGGTGCATTTATTTTCTCCTCTAAAAGTAAAGAGAGAAAAAATGTTGAAGGAAAAGTTCGTGGGGTAACCGGCATGTTCTAGAACCAAAAATTCGAATACATGTGACATCTGTAAACCCGCACTTGGCCCGCGTGGTGGATTATGGCCCGCTCCCATTCTTAGAGTGGAGGCCTGTGTTCCAGCAGTGAGAATATTATTCTTCATTTCGTGTGTATAGTGACTAACCTGGTGTCAGAGTTTTTATGCTGCATAATCATAATCATTTATTCATTTGCAAACATGGGTAATTTGTGCAGGTGTTTCATATAAAATAGGTCCTCCATATTCTACCGTCACATGGGCATGCAAATAATATTACATTTCAAATTAAAATAAATTAAATATTGACATAAAAAATGCAAAAATAATACTAGTAATGACAAATCGAAACAAAATAATGTCTAATGGAACAGTTACATATTATGTCAAATTAAAAGAAAGTTAACTTTCAACTCAAAATAAATTGAAATATTGAACAAATGCAAAAATAATAATAATGTCAAATGGCACAATGTCAAAAAGAAAAAAGAAGTATGTCAATTAGTCAGTGACTTATCATTCAGGAAGTCGTCAATTGTGTAGTAACATTTTTCAGTCAAAATATGTTTAACCCATTGAAGGACAGTGAACGAGACACAATAGAAGTTTTATTGTTATTACGTCTATAGGCGTTCACTGTCCCTCAAAGTGTTAAGTGTCTTTTTAAATTTTAAAACAGTCATCTATATCTAATATACATATAACAAATTTGTAGAAAAGTGGTGTCTGTACAATAGAAATATATTAAAAAAAAGTAGCAGGGGTTGTTATTATATCGATGCCGAACCCGAAATTGTAATTAATTTTTTTTTTGTCTGTTTGTCTGTGTGTTTGTGCACGCTAATATCAGAAACGGCTTATTCGATTTAGATACGGTTTTCACTAATATATTGTAGTATTCACTTAACATTTAGTGTTTATTTCATGTCAATCGGTTCATAAATAAAAAAGTTATGTCAATTTAAAGAATCACGGCAAACATTTGTTAAGATATTCTATCAGAGTACGTATACGTATCGCGCCTACGCGTCCGTGGTTATATAAAGCGTGCTGAGAGCCGGGCCGCTGTTACCCCCGATCCAGCTGTCCCTTGCTGTCCTCCCCCAGCGACGCCCTAAGCCGAGGTCCGTACCCCACAGGGGGTGCCCTTAGCGTGTAGTCGCTTAGTTTGTAAGTTTTTATAAGCCCTGGCTGGAGGCTACAATTCTTTTGTGGTATCCACAGGCAAGTCCGGTTAAGCAGTATACAACCCTACGGTTGAGCTGCGAGATGCCATTATCAAAAAAAAAACACGCCGCTGCCATAAGGATTCAGTTATTCGTAGCGAACGCACGTATCCTGGAGAGTATAGGCGAAACTCAAACTCAAAGTATTTATTTCAAATAAACCAATTACAGGCACTTTTGAATTGTCAAGGTGTCGGTCAGTCCGAGAAATGAAGCTAGTTGCCCATTCCAAAGGAGTAGGTACCTATGGAGAAGAACGGGCAAGAAACTCCATGGACACTCTTTTAAACAAAATATGGTTACAAAATATTGGTTACATAGTTCATATTAATATTATACATGTGAGAACGATGCAGAACGTTAAAAGCATCAGATATAAAATATGTAAAAACTATTCAATAATTAAATTAAAACAAGCCTTAGCCGCTAAGAAATGACCAGTCTCTACTGACAGCGCCCGTTCACGAACATGACGCATATATTAGCACCATTCAGCTCAACCATTTTGAAGGGAGCTAAATGATCCAACACACACGCCACCATCAGCGAGACATTAAAGTGAGCATGGCATACTCTCAGCCGCCAGGGCATATTCAAGTCAATGAAAGACGCACCCAGAGACTGGTCGCTTTATAGTAGGTACATAGTACTCACATATGTGCCAAGCAGTTATACAATATTAAGAATAGTTGCATTCGATTATTGCGATTCACTTGAATACTGACTGTTTGCATATTTCATTTATTTATATTTTAGGGTTTGTAGGTTAGGTTCTTTTTCTAAATTTTCCTTATAATCTATCTATATAATATTATAAAACAGTAAAAAAAAAATTCTGTACATTAAATATATTAAAAAAATAATGATTGGATGGTTTAGAAACAGTAATAGAGCACGAATCCAAAAAAAAATTCGGTCTGTTTGTCTGTTCGTTTGTACACGCTAATCTTCGGAACTACTGGACGGATTTGAATTTTTTTTTTTTGTGTAGGTATTAAGTCTGGGCAACAAATAGACTATAATTTATATTGGAAACTTGAACACCTGATGCAGAACCGCAACAGACCAGCTAAACTATAAGAGATACGAAAATAGTACCGTAGCAAAAATTGTTCCACGTGATGAGCATTTTCTGCTGAGAGAATAAATTTGAAGATATGGAACACCTGATGTGGAACTCCAAAAGCCCAGCTACACTATAACATATACAGAGTTGATACGACAGAGCGGCTTTCCTTCAAACAGCTTATACTAGGGACCATTTTCAAGCTCTGTACCAAAAACAATTAAATAGGAGCAGTAGTTTAGTCGCAAATGTTTTTTTAAGTTTTAGCCCCGTTTGAACACGATGTATCTTTCCTAACAGCGCTCCGGCGTGCACGCGTCGGTGCCGCTGCGTTACAAGGTCAGTTTTTATTTACAAAGGGTGGTTGCGTTTTACTCTGATTTGTAAGCTATTTAGTTTGTTTGAAAAAATAAAAACCTCTTTTTTATTTTTATACCGTACCGAGTTAATACTAAACACGTATAGTATACGTAGTGTAATTTAATGCCCCTCTGTCATATCAACTCTGTATAGGAATGACGTCTTAGCCAAAGTTGTCCAATCTGATGAGCACTTTCTGTTGACTTATAAAAATCGAAGATCTGGAACACCTGTTGTAGAACTCCAAGAGCCCAGCTACACCATAACACATATAGGAATGACGTCTTAACAAAAGTTGTTCGGTCTGATGGTCATTTCCTATTGACTTATAAAAATCGAAGATCAGAAACATCTGACGTGGAAATCAAAGCTATCACTAATTTCACTGTATAATTATAAAATAACATAAGCTGGGAGTACTTCCACGTGGTGAAGGTGGTAACAGTTTAGGACTGATTTTCGCTGACGATGGTACTGTAGAGGATGGAAGATCCTCTACTAAGGGGGCTCAGTGGTAGAGCGTGTAATGTGTGTATAGGGCTTCTATTCTTAAAGCATTTGAAACCCGTTAGCAGTTTAAACGTATGAACTTATATTTTCACTTGGTTATAACGAATACATCTGTTTAGCTTCACCGCCGGACGTCAAGTCTAGAATATCTAAAATCCTAATCTTTTCTAAAATCATTTGAAAGGTTCGAATGCCGTCAGATAATTTCCAGCCTTGTACAACATAAGGTTTTACTCTAAGGCTCTACATCAGCTACGCCCCCCTTGAGTAAAAGGGAACACTTAGTTTTAAAATAACTAAGCCCTTTTACTCTTGGCATCCGAATCTATCTAATCTACCCCTACCTAGCCTAACATAAAAATTACCTATCCCCAGGAGAATCTACATGTGAGGTCTGGCCTTTGCAAAGGCAGGCTCAACTCTGGCAAAGCGAATCTTACGACATCACAAGAGTCCATGAATGCATTAATGTGTGCCAATGTGCATACAAACTAACGCTAGGCCAGTTTGAACCCCACTGCACCAAAACCCGAGGTAAAGGGTGCAGCCAGCCTCCGAAAACAAACAATGATATGAAAGTTCATATCGACCCTGATGGGGTTGACTGCAAAGAAGGCTGAACATCAATATCCTATATGCTCTGGAGCACGATCATGCTAAACTCAAGCACTAGAGAAATATGAAGACGAAGTGTCGCTCCCTCTGACGCTTTGACGCGGCGAGGTGTGTCTCCCACACGCTCATCCGGTAGCGTCTCATTCATTTTTGATCACCATATGCAATAAACACAAAGAGAAATGCATCAATAAACTATATCTTAAAACCAAGCTAAAATAATGAGTCCAGCATGTTTGTTTACATCTGTTTGACATGACAGACATGTCAACAAGTGGCAAATATGTCTAAAACTGACAATTAATTATCAACATAAAAAAGAAAAGTCTTTAACCTATTTAGCTGTAAAAAGTTTTTGCTCGCTACTACTTATCTCAAAAATTATGCAGCGACATGATATGAAAACTATTTGGAGTCGTAATTATATAATTCTAAAAAGTGAAAACTTCCATCTATTAAAAATGTTTCGAAACCTCTTTTTATTTGATTTTGAAAACACATACTGTAAAAATGAAAATTTATTTACAAAAGTTTACGAGTTTTCCTATGACCTCTTTTGGTCATAATTTTGGAAACAAACTTTTTCCTTTTAATTTTTCTGACATACAAAGTCATATTTTGAAGACGTCTAAATCTGAAATTGTCATTATTTTTATATGTCAAAGAGCCGTTCAAGAAAATTTTATTTGTTTGTTGGTTTTTCTTTTTAATATTACAAACATGTTTAACTCTACCTTTAACCATGCGCCGATGTATGAACAAGTTACGATAAGTGTTTGTAACCACCATCGCTGAAGAACCAACAAAATGCTCACTCTCCTCCGCCTCTATCTTCGAGAACTCTAATGTTGAAGGAATAACAAATGGTTCATTTTTCTTCATCTGCACCTCTCAATGTATGTGACTCCACATCAACCACAACCGACTCTTGGACACTTACATCCAATGAAATGGATACGAGACCATCTTCATCAACACGATCAACATCGATGTTATTTTTATTTAATTCTTCATCGTGACCATTGTGAAATTCATCAATAAGCTCTGGAAAAGAATCATCATTAATAACAGGACTGGACCGACCCGATTCGTCCAGTTCTTCCTCGTGTTCCGACTCGAACACTTCCGTCTCCTCATCAACATCACAGCTGTCTAGGCAGCTTTGCGCGTCAGCGCCAACAGCATCATCAACGTCGTCATCAACGCTGCTCACAACATCGACATCAACATCACTGCTCACAAGGCAGCTTGGCTCCATATCTAGCACCTTCTCTTCTGTTGCGCTAGAAATTACAACAGCATCAACACACATATTTACAAAATTATCCTGTCCGCACTCCTCAGACAGCTCTTGTGTTGCGCTAGGTGAGACAACATCTTCCACAGCAACATTTACTACATTTTCCAACACAAATGGAACACACATTCTTTTGTGAACTCTGCACGGAAACTCTTTCCTCAGTGCGTCACACATCGCTTCAAAACTGATCTCTTGATCATTATACAAAATTGTCGAATAATAAATGCGGGCTGGACCTTGCATAAATGCGCCCATAATCAGAGCCCAATTGCTCTTTGGCCACTTCTTATCAATGGCTAACACTTGAAATTCGGCTAAGAAATCCTCAAAGCATACGCCGTTGTAGGCAGAATAAACAATCATGCTCTCCATGGTAACCATAATAACAAAACTATAAAAACCACTTAGCTTTATATATCCAGGCCTTGTTTCATTCGCCTGCTTTAATAACTTCACTTCATTACGACTAGGGCGTCGTTTTTATTATTTTGCGCACCACGAACAGGATGCGTAAACGTATACTCGTAGAAACAGTTTTCCTTTATATCTTGTATTTTTATATCATTTACTTATTCGTGCAGTCGCATCCACCACGATGCGTAGAACGCCCGTTAAACGGTTTAACCGAAATTTTGGTTATATTTTATTTTTTTACTTGTGCAGATATGCTAAGGTTCTGCACACACCAAAAAACAAACGAGCGGGATCGTACCGCGTCTTCTAGTGGAGACTCTGGCGTACTCCACCAAAATGTAGAGGATGGAAGATCCTCTACTAAGGGGGCTCAGTGGTAGAGCGTGTAATGTGTGTATAGGGCTTCTATTCTTAAAGCATTTGAAACCCGTTAGCAGTTTAAACGTATGAACTTATATTTTCACTTGGTTATAACGAATACATCTGTTTAGTTTCACCGCCGGACGTCAAGTCTAGAATATCTAAAATCCTAATCTATTCTAAAATCATTTGAAAGGTTCGAATGCCGTCAGATAATTTCCAGCCTTGTACAACATAAGGTTTTACTCTAAGGCTCTACAGTACATACGCCAGCACATCAAGCTATCCATAACTGTCAAATTTTCTCAATTAAAAATGAACCTTATGTCTTTGCAATAAAGTTGAAATACTATCAAAGAAATTTGACAGATTGTGGTAACTTGATGTGCTGGCCTCTGTACTTATATCATTAAAAATTTTACTCTGCTGGCCAAAACTCCCATTTATTTTTTTATTTTACCAAATAAATATGCCTTCGGTCTTATGTTATTTGAGTTTTTAATTTCCTTTTCTATTTATTTTCGTGGCACAGAAGCCTACCCGATAACGCCTGGGAGCAGTCCCTTAGATTTTAATTGATCACTTATATTCACAATAAAACTATAAACATGCCTAGAAAGAGGTCAAATCTTTCCCAATGTTCCAAAAGAGCTAAAAGATTGAAGATCATAAGATCCCAAGAATCTACCAAAGAGCGTCACGAGAGACTTGATGCTGTTTGAAAACATCCGGCTGCAACTCGCTCCGTGGAAACCTCTTCGGATCGCGAAGCACGCCTGCGTTCTCAGCGTATTTACGCATCTACATCCAGGTCTCTAGAGACCAGTGAAGAATATGATGCGCGACTGACCACAGATCGTGCAAGTCATGCATTGTCTCGCGAATCGGAGACGTTCACGGATAGAGAATTACGCTTGAGTTCCAAGCGTATCTACGCATCGAGTAGTAGGTATCTAGAGACGAGTGGGGAACGTGATACGCGACTGACCGTTGATCGTGAAGTCATGCATTGTCTCGCGAATTGGAGACGTTCACGGATAGAGAATTACGCTTGAGTTCCAAGCGTATCTACGCATCGACTTCTAGGTCTCTAGAGACAAGTGTGGAACGTGATACGCGACTGACCGCTGATCGTGCAAGTCCTGCATTGTCTCGCGAATTGGAGACGTTCACGGATAGAGAATTACGCTTGAGTTCCAAGCGTATCTACGCATCGACTTCTAGGTCTCTAGAGACAAGTGTGGAACGTGATACGCGACTGACCGCTGATCGTGCAAGTCATGCATTGTCTCGCGAATCGGAGACGTTCACGGACAGAGAATTACGCTTGAGTTCCAAGCGTATCTACGCATCGACTTCTAGGTCTCTAGAGACAAGTGGGGAACGTGATGCGTGACTGACCGCTGATCGTGATTCAGATTGTCGATTTTGACGACCCCGTTGTCGCTGGCATAAGCAACAGGATACGCGTACGAAGTCGCAGGCAGAAGCTAGTATTTTTAATATAATTAGGTACTTTATTGAAAATGCGTGGCGCAATACCAAAAACTGCCCACGGCCTCTGAGTTAGCTTCACACACTGTTGAGAAATATCTCTCAGGCATGCCGATTTCCTCACGATGTTTTCGTTCATCGTTTTTTAAGCAAGTGATAACTATACAATACTAATGAATTGTATAGGTAATATTAAAAACAACTCCTAAACCACTAAATTAGTGACTTTTGTTAACGAAATAAATAAATATCAAATTTAATTAAACATTGATCCCTGGCCCAGTCTTAGTTAACCTTAAAAAGAAATTCAGAAAAAAAACCTTTATTTAAAACCAAGTTCACGGATCAATCAACATTTGAATAAACGTTTTCAATTATGTGTCTCGTTTCGTATGATCCCCTCGAATTGACTGTAATCTGAGCGGCTCGATAGTTTGCGTACGACTAGGTTTCCCTCCCAAATTGTTAAACAAACGAACAAATTGAGCCGTGTGTTGTTTTGTGCGTAATCCTTCTACCATACACGCACATTGCCATTTTATATGTAGCGGCATCGACACATACGAAATGCGTGTCACACTGACGTCACGCAAAATCCTGCATCACGCAAGCAGAGTTTGTCACGCGACTGACATATATATACAACATCCCGACTTCAATCGCCGGATTTGCCCGATCTAGCCTGTCCCTTGCTGTCCACTCCTCACAGGGGGTGCCCTTAGCGTGAAGTCGCTTAGTTTGTAAGTTTTTATCAAGCCCTGGCTGGAGGTTGCAATTCTATTGTGGCATTCACAGACAAGCCTGGTTTAGCAGTAGACAACCCTTTGGTTGAACTGCGAGATGCCATTAAAAAGAAAATGCTCGTGATTCCCAATGCCCACCGGACACCACACCCGTCTGGTTGGAGGAGCCTTATCTATTCTTTAGAGTATGAGTAAACTTTACAACCCGTCCTTAATCCCCCTTATATAGTAAAATGGGATTGTGTTGGTCTGCGGTAGGAGAGTTTCGTGTCATGGTGTCATTTCGCTTAACAATATGACATAATTCAGAATGGTTTAACTGCAGTCATAATATGCGGTGTGGTTTTTTATGCCAAATCGGACGCAGTAACAGTTGTACTACTAAACAATATTTGGACGTAAGTCTGAAATAAAATATTTGAATTTTTATTTGTAACTAAGGTAGGGCTCCCTGACCAATTGGTTTAGGTTAGGTTGGAACTGCGAACTACAGCGCGCGAGCCGAGCGAACGAAGCGAGCGGTGCTTTGGTAGCGGCCGGCTAGCAGAGTGAACGAAGCGACCGGTGCCATGGTAGCGGCCGGCGAGCGCTACTACAGGTTAATCGCATTTTCTTGGCTATTTAGTATTTTTAGGACTGACTCATAAAACTCTTGAACTACTTGACTTTGTTTTAAAATTGTCCTCAAAATCTCTGTTTCCAAACAGCCAGCGGTTATGTAAAACAGCAGATTCGACAATACATCTGCGACAACAACACAACAGGTGGGTAGTTCGCTTTTACCCTTCGATTAAGCACCTTAATACAAGGGGTTGAATGGTGTTCTTAAAGCGTTATTGCTCGTTGTTAACTTTCATGGCGCAGATTACGTTTCTATTAAAATGTAATGACTTGGTCTGGGCAACCTGATGCTAAGTAATATTATAAAAAAAATCTTGGTACTTTTTTATTTGTGTTTGTTTGCTTTTATGTAACTTGACATGGTGGGTTGCAATACTCATAACTCAGTCCTTATGAGACCGAAACTTATTTATAAAATTTTAGAAAAAAACATTATCACTTTCACAATATAAGAAAATGTATACAAGAAATGTATGTACAGAGGCCAGCAAATCACGCTACCGCAATCTGTTAAATTTCTTTGATAGATATTCAACTTTATTGCAAGAGCATAAGGTTCATGTTCAATTGGGAATATTTGACAGTTAGGGATAGCTTGATGTGCTGGCGTCTGTACATAAGACAGAATACTGCTGTTGGCTGCGACTTCGTCAGTGAGTATTTTGTATTTAATATTTTTTTTATACATATCCACGATGAGAAAAAGCTTATGTCCTTGTCTGAGTATCAGGGTATGTATGTCAAATTACGTAGCGATCGGTTCAGTTATTTTAGCGTGAAATGGTAACTGACCAAGTGATATACAGCTGGACAGACAGAGTTACTGTATCACTTAAGAGGCGACTCTAGTAATTTCGCGCTGCAACGCACGTCCTCCCATAAAGTGCGAAAGAGACAACTGCAGCTGAAGCAGATTTTACCTACAAAAACCTTGACCAGAAGATGTTTTGTATTCTGCTGTTTTTTTTTCTTCAAAACTAGACTGATTTACAAAATTCTAATTTAAAAATTTTGATGAAAAGTATAACAATGCCTCTATACTTTTTTTGTGAAAATCTTCAATTTGTCTGATAGTCTGGACATGGCTTCAAAAACGGGCTTTCTTCAGGATTTTGGAAAAAAGATATGACAAGAGCACGTAGGTTAAGCGGGATTGTCCGAAAGGGTTACCGCTACCCCGGAACATAAAGGGCTACGGAAGGAACATGGATGGGTTTTAGTCAGTAAGAGTCTGACAGTCCCTTCCGCTCCACCCAGAGCGGGAGCAGTCATTGGATGATTTCCCAGCCTTAAAAAAAAAAAAGAGCACGTAGGTACTAATTGGACCTAGATTTTTTGGAAAATCAAACATTCCTCCATTGTTTGTATGGAGGAAGGCCTAATAGAGTTCACTTTTAATATCAATATAAGTAAAACATATAAGTATAGTTAATAAAAGTGTTTATTTATTTTTCCAAGTGCGGTTTTATCGGAATGGAACAGGAAAACTCAATAGCACTTAAATCGACCTGGGAATGGCACATAGTTTCGCGCGACTGCTTTTCAATGATGCAACGAAGACGTAACTACGTTTATATAGTTCACGTGGAAGTCAGAAAATACAATAAAACGTTCAAAATGATGGAAATGCATTATTTTTAGCCACAAGTTGAAACCTACGTTACCAAAACCATACATAATCTGTCAGTTTTTGTTTTAGTTTTCAATGCACATGAAGCTACCCCAAACTGTCAAATTTTCCCAATTGAAAATGGATTTTATGCTTTTGTAATAAAGTTGAAAAACTATCAAAGAAATTTGACAGATTGGAGTAACTTGATATGCTGGCATACCATGGTTTTGTACCTATAACGAATTTTGAAGGTTTTAAGTATATTTCTCACCACTTTTCGAATAACGATTGTTCAAGTAACGTTATTAAATTTTAATGGGGATAATACCTGAAACCACGTCATAGGTGGCAGCACTGTTGTCCGTCCACAAACCGCCATTGTTGTGTATATGCTCACTGTTTTGTCGATCAATAATTAAACGAAAACTAGATAAAAGTGTAGCACAATTAAAATACGAGGTAGAAAAAAGGAACCGTTAACAGCTAGTAAAAAATCGGCTTCAGAGGAAAGGTCAATAAATAAGCGTTTTATACTTTATAATTTTATAGTTTATTTTGTTAACTTAAAAGTTCAGAAATATTATTCGTAGGACTGATTCAATATGATAATAATATAAACACATATACACACACACAGACACACACACATTTACAGTAATTTAGTAGGGATGTAATGTAGGTAATAAAATAGCGTAAGTTCTCTTGGGAGTATCGCGAGTTTCTCTCATAAAGTCTTCAGCTTGAAAACGATACCACGTCGTGACGACAAAATATTGGCTTTCCATATTTCTTCAGAGAGCTTAGGCACGTGATATTAGTGAAAATGAGCTAAAGGAAATGGCAGTTTTTATTCCCATTGAAAAATCATCGATATTGATTGAGTTTATTAACATTATTGGTATTTGAAAGGCTAATCACGCTAGGCGACACTGCCCCACTACTGTTCCTACCGCTCGACCGCGCGGTAGAAACGAGCACCGCTCGACCGCGCGGTCGGGCGGTGTATCTGTGTTAGGCATCAACGGATTTCTTAGAGACCAATGCGACATGAGATCCGCTTCACCGCATACCGCGGCGGAGCGCGGTGCCGTCTGTAAATCGCCTTACTTTTTATTAATTGTCAAAACTCAGAATTGTACAGTGTACTTGATTTGTATGAAATATAACAATGTGACGTCACAGATTTTTAGAATAAAATGGAATGCTTATTAGCATTAAATGCAATTTTACAATGACATCTTCGCATAATATTTCATTTCTGTACGGTGATGTAAGTTTTTAAGGCGAGCGGTATTTGAACTATGCGATTTCATATTTTATTTTTGATCGATTCAAATAGTCAATTGTTAAAATAATAAAGAACGTCTTTATGGTGATTTAGAATTAGAATTTTGATCACTTTAAATTGGCATCCACAGATATTTTCTGATCCATTTGTTTACATTTTTATCAAGGAATTTTGGAACAAAGTATATAGTTTTATTACAATGTAACAAGAAACAGACGAAAGTGATAGCAACGCAAAAAATAAAATGTAGGAATGGTATACCTCCATAAAGGAATTCTATTATATTCTACGAATATATCATAAGTCGGGTTCCTGAATATTTGTTTATTTATTACAGGAAAAGGGGAATAAAGTCAAATCAAGAGACTAGGTGAGTACTTACTAGGTCAACTGGGGAAAAACTAAATCCAGAGGAAGTGCCTTAAGGCTTGAGGTCGACCCTTTGGACCGTCACTTACTTGTAGTCCAAGTTATAAGCATAGAGTTTTTTTTTTTTTTTAAGAAAGTTTAGTTGATTTTATGTACTGAAAATCGTCAAACTGGGGAGTTAACTCTTAAGTTCGAACTTGTGTTGCTTTATGAAAGGGAAACCTTAATAAGCGAGTTTACAGGCTTAGAAAGTTATCTACCTACGTGTACATGATCTGTAGGACGCCAGTTGCAACATAATCCTCCTCAAAGAGATGTCAGCTTATGAAGGGGCCCGTTAGGGCTGAAGTATTTTTTGATACTAAGACATACCGGTTTCCTCAGGATGTTTTCCTTCACCGTTTTGAGAGCAGTGGTAATGGAATTATTTACAAAATAGTGAAGCGCTGGTGCGTGGTTGGATTCAAACCCACGACCTACAACTAGTAAGTCGGGACAGTTACCACTGGGTTACCTACCCAGTCTGGCTCGGTAGGGTATGCCAAGTAAGGGCCCGGTCACATCTGCCAGGGCTGCGGATTTGTTCTGCTAGGGTCGCGGATGTTGTTATTGTTGGTAAGCGGGATTGTCCGAAAGGTACCCCGGAACATCAAGGGCTACGGAAGGAACATGGATGGGTTTTAGTAACTAAGAGTCTGACACTCCCTTCCGCTCCTGGAGCGGAAGGGGTCTCACCCTCAAAAAAAAAGCGGTAACATAACCAGTATAAGCTGACCTTATAATATTATATGGTTACTGCGCTAGTTCAGTTCAAAGTAAAAATGTTTACCACTGAGATGCGGTATACTGTACTACTTGAAGATTTAGCTTTTTTGGAAGAGTTACAAAAAAAAATACAATTAACATTACCAGAAGTCTTCCTTTGTGCTCACTAGTTCCTCTATCAGTTACTTTGAAGGGATCTTGACATCGAAAAGAAAATCCAGCCAGAAAAGAACTTATCAAGATGTCTTTTATTTGGTAAGTCGCTGGAAAACCTATTTTAAAATATTTTTTTCAATGTCATCACCGGGTATAAGTGAGAAGATGGAACTCCAACCTGGTAAAGCAGGGCTACCTCGACGGCAGGGCAGCAGTGTGTTCATTTGGAGCTGTATCGCAAACGATGCTCCACCTCTTTGTCCCAAAACATGCAGCCAACAAACAGTCATCTCTGCTTTGCCACCGACAACATTGTGGAAGTGGCGAAGTTTTGGACCAAAGAGATCTGAAAACGTGCGAGTGTAAGGTTTTAGTAAAAATATTAAAAAAATAAGACTGGCTGGTAAAAGCCCGCTGGGTTTTGGCCGCCATTGTTCGGCCGCAAGGTTCGGATGGAAAAAGCTGAGGTGGCGAGAAAAATAAGTTTTTGTCCACAATAACTTTAGTTTTTAATACCACAATAAGTTTTGGTAGTTGGGTGATTATCTCGACAGTAAGTTTGGTGATCTGTTACAATTTCAATAAAAATATTATGGATACTACTGGTTTGTGTTTTTCTGAGGTTCCTTATACGAGCAACACGAAGTAGAAGAAGAATACCGATGAATCCAAAGTATTATCTATCTGCCCAGTACAGTGGTAACAATTTCAAGAAACGTAAATCATTGGTTCGTATGCAGACGATCAAGATGATAAAATGTTCTAAAGGAGATTGTTCTACGCCCATACATTGTTCGCCCTGGAGCCAACAGCATAGAAAAAATCATTTTCTATTTGTAAACTGCCCTTATTAGCCCATAAGAACAAAGTTTCTTGACGGACACTTTAGAGAAAAGATTTATTTAAAGAAAAGGAACCGATTTTGAGGTTATTTTTAATAAAAGAAAACGTAAGTAATTCCTTCTAAAATCGCTATTTCTGGTTTCTACAAAGCATTAAACTTCAAATACAGTAATATATTACCGTACATACAGTTGTATTATGCCTTTTAGGTACAGTTATTATTTATTGGTTGAAGTTTACTTTAAGCGAAGTCCGTTATCCGTTGTCAAAATGCTAAGGTGTCGTTTAAGCAGATCACAGAATCAGTTATTCGAAGCCAGCAGCTCACGTTGAAAGCAATCCAAATTGTAGTCCGTTAAACAGAAACAAAATCAAAAACGCCAAAAGAAATCGCCAAATAGTTAGGTATTCACAACAACACAACACAGCCACAGGCACCGACTGACGTAGTGACGTAGAGATGCTCTCTTGAAGATCAATCATTGTACATATATCGATTATCAATGACCACCTATTTAATCTGTGGTTTTAATTTAGTAGACCAAAATGAAAGATCAATATGTCAAATGTAAATTAATTTGTTCCGTTTCAAACATAAACACGTTGTTGCTATGATTCTACTCCAATTAAATTAATGCTAAAATAAAATATTTTGTTCCCGACGAACAATGTGTAACGTTTTAGTTTGCGACATTTAAAAATAGAGTTTAAGTACTTAAAAAGTATAAATATGGCTATTGAAGTCGTGAAATGGTTATGAGAACAATTCACTAGAGTTGCGTCGTAAATGATATATTCAATCGTGAGAGATTTTCTGACAAGTGAAAAAACATAGTTCAATAGATGGCGTGGGTAAAAAATACGTCTATTTTTTACTGGCTACTGATAACAAAAATAAGATCCGTAAATAAGAAAGCTTATTTGATGTCAAAAACCTGTGTGACGTATATTTTAACAACGCCTCTTTTGAACTAATATTTTCTCACTTGTGAGAAAAACCCTCATTCGACTACCTGTACATTTTGTGAGTTTGTTTTGATCATTATATTTTCATCTTAATCGTGCTAGGCCATATTCATCATAAGTTCCATTAAAATGTTCACGGAACTAATTCCATGAAAAAAATATGCATGAAAAACTTTTATGTTGCACATTTTCAATGTTTTGGAAGTGATAAATATCGAACATCCATTATTTATCACTAGATATTATGGACATCGTCGTCGATATCGATATTTATGTAATATGAGCGAGAGCGACACTGTCAAATCTTTTGTGACATTCACATTGACAATTCCTTGAAAGATGGCGAGTTCAGTTGGTAATAAAATCAATGAGGTCACTTTTGAAAACCTATTAAGAATTAAATAGTGTCCGCTTGAATTTATTATTTTTAAAAAGCATATTAAAATATAATTAAAATTAACGTACACGTCAAATGTTTGTTGGTTATAGGGCGGTCTAGAACAATCTCCTTTAAATCAGTCATTTTCTTTTGTTTTATTTTTTATTTTATAGTGTGAATGAAAAAATGTATTCTATTCTATTCTATTACCACAACGCCAACAGCTCATACATTGACACAAACTGCGGTGGCCGCTGTCATTACCGACCATACCCGACGTTACCCGACAATACCCGAACGTCCATCCGTGAGCTAGGTAAATTAATTAATTGATAAGAATTTAATCAAGTGTGACTCCCGGCATTTAGTGGAGAATGTTATGTATTCAAAAGTAGGTGCTTAGAAGTATTTAAGGCATGATTTGTCTTTGTCCGGAGATATAAGGACGTGCTTCTTGATGTACGGTCAGTTCAGTTTCAGGTTTGGGACGAGGATTTTGTATTTACTTTGTTTATTAAACGTTGAGTATCATAAAGGTACAAAGGCGGATTTAATGACTTAAGCATTCTCTAAAACTAAACCAAGGATGGTACAGGCATAGCAGATGAATTGTTTTTGAGTATGTATATTGTTGACGACGGTGTGGTGGTCCGCTTGTCTTTTACTTAGAAATATGTTTTCACATAAATGTATTTTTTTTATTTTATTAAAATAAAGTTAACGAGAACGGACTGCACACGGGCGTTCTTATTGGCTAATGTGCGAGGTCAGCGCCCCGCCTACCGCTGCGACCGCTATTGCTTGCAACGACCAGTATGCTAAAAAACCGCGCGGAAACTCCACGCGCCAAAAACGCGCGCCAGCGCGATCCATTCTCGTGAGCGAAACATTTAACAAAAGTCCAATTTTTCTTCTATTCTCACCACCAACCAACCTATCAGCTACATATATATTTATTTAAATATTTGCCTATACTGTCCCACTGCTGAGCAAAGTTTTTGTGGGAGGCCTATGTCCAATAGTAGGTGTCTTTCGTTTGAAATGATGATAGGATGTCTGCTGCGATTTCCATCATACTTTACCTACTTCTTCAAAGAGCGGTTATTCGTGCCGTATATTGATATAGGCAATGATGAAGTTCCGAGACCAAAATATATTTCAGTTTGACTTAAATAAAAACCAAAGGATCACGCGAAACTATGAGAAATCAACCTAGAAAAATTGAGAACAAAATATATTTGTATTTTACGGTCCCCTACATAAATCCTTATTGCAAGAGTACTCCCGCGTACCCTCACAATTCAATTTCAGGTATATATCCTATGCTATTCACCGTTTTATGAATGTAAGAGGGCCTTGAGCAAAAAAATATTGTCAACTGGATAAGATTAGCAACTCGAATATAGGTATACAATTACACACATATTGAGAAAGAAAATGAAATGTCTGATTTTATTAAAATGCCTCCGAGCGTGACTTAAGTTTTATTAAAGAACGTTTTTAAAAAGCTTTACTATGATTTTCGGGGTATTGTGGGCAATTTAATATACATACCAAATGTATGTATATGAAGGGAATATTCAAATTCATTATGTCCTTTAGAAATCTTAGGTTAAGCAATGTCATTTCAAAGACCTTGATGCAGGTTCTAGTCTAAAGTATTCCAGAGGGATAACCAACCCGAAACACAGATCCACGCACAACAAAGAGGAATTGCAGAAAGACTGTAAAATTTACAAGTATTTATTATAATATTCATAATAATAATTATGTATAATAATCAAAGAGCATCAAAAAATTCGTCCACATCGCTGTCAGCAGGAAAAGTTCCCAAAAGGCTGGCAGTATTACCGCGTTGTATGGCAGTACTGATTCTTTGACCAAAAAATAGGCCAGTCCTCTGGTTTGGTGGTGGTTTATTTTTATTTATTTATTACAAGCACTGCTATCATTACAGAGAATCACGCGGTAGCGTGGTGCTTAATTAAACTGTGTATAACATAACACATAAGGCATTATTTTCGTTAATTCATTCAGAGAGCACGTAAAATAAATAGATCCTGTCAGCAGGTCCTTCAGTGCGTGCTAGGCGCGCGTCAGTGACGCTTTGCTGAGCAAGTTGATTCGTGCATGTGGTGGCACTGATACTCTGATAGTAACCGTGGCTTAAATAAAATGTTTAAGATAATAATTTCGGCATCAAAGAGGTTAGCTTATGCATAGCATTATCACCTTACAGCGTGAATTTAAATTCATTGGCAAAATATTAAGGGGTCATTGGACGGTAACTGTACAATTATGCGTAAAATTGTTGTACTCATAATTATGAACAACTTTTACTATGGGAACAAATCTGAAATCACGAAAAAAAATCAGCTGTTCCCTACATTTTGACGGGTTATACGAGCATAATATAAGGAACAGCTGATTTTTTTTTGGCAATTTCAGATTTTTTCCCATAGTAAAAGTTGTTCATAATAATGAGTACAACGACCCCTTCAAATATTGGGCAATATTTGAAAGGGTCGTTGTACTCATTATTATTAATTCAATTTCACCTTGTATAATATTCTCGCTGTTGGGACTTGTTGGACTTCCTTCCTTCGAGAGCCCTATCTAATCTATCACGCGGGCTCAGTGTGGGTTGGTAGAAGTCATGTATGTCCGAGTGTATGATTCTTGGATATAGCGGTTTCCTTACGACGTTTTTTTCACCGATTTGAGAGCAGAGTGATGAAACAATTCAGCAGGTTAATCCGCTCTGTTGATACTTTTTTTTTTTTTTTTTAAGGCTGGGAAATCATCCAACGACTGCTCCCGCTCTGGGTGGAGCGGAAGGGAGTGTCAGACTCTTACTGACTAAAACCCATCCATGAGAGCACTGTCGATACTTAATATTCCAGAAGCGATTTTTTCTTTGGAAATGGCATCTCGCTATGCCAATGGGTTGTCTACTGCTAAACTGAGCTTGCCTGTGGATAGCACAATAAAATTGCAGCTTCCAGCCAGGGCTTATAAAAACTTACAAACTAAGCGACTACACGTTAAGGGCACCGCCTGTGGGGTACAGACCTCGGCTTAGGGCGTCGCTGGGGGAGGACAGCAAGGGACAGGCTGGATCGGGCGTACGCGACAAATAATTCTCTGTCGGTTACCTTTTAACGGCTAAACGGCCTTTGATGAATGGCATACAGGTCGATCTTGACCTGTGTTAATACATAGGATACTTTTTATCTAGGTTCTTAATAGCCACGCGTGATATCATCTTTCGGACCGCAGTTTAGAAGACTCAGCCCCGTGACACAAAGATAGACGACGAAGCCTTAGTAATAGGGTCCTGTTCGTTGGGTCCCGTTGGGAATCCTAAAAAGATCCGTTTATTAACTTAAAAGATTTCACTCCGTCAGCTACCAAACATCGTAGCACGCAATACAATTTCGTCGGCCCAACGTGTACAGTGTATATCAAACAATGGAAATTGTAAATATGTTACAAATAATACAGTGTCGATATATCAAATTACAGTGGCGTGCGCGTGTTTTCACACTTCTTTGGTTGATGGTGTGTGGTGCAAGTTGTAAGATCTTTGTAGTAAGTAAGATGTTTAAATATCTCATCTTTGAGATGCTGCGTAATCAGCTTATATTGTTCCCACTGCTGGGACACAGACCTCCTCTCTAAGAGAGGGAGTGGGCAGATATCTGCCACGTGGGCCCAGTGCGGGTTGGTGGATGTCAGTTTCTTCACGATGTTTTCTTTCACCGTTTTGAGAGCAGTGGTGATGAAATTACAAAGTAAAACGCTTGTCAGGGTTTGAACTTATGTCCTACCAACTCTCAAGCCGCGGCCGTTACCACTGGGTTACTCTACGCTGGGTCCTGATGGGTGAAATCGGGCAATTTACACAACCTCTGACAACTGTATGAAATAATTATAATATAGTTTAATGGGCTCACTTGAGACTTTAAAGTGAAAGAGTGGAATATAACAAAATAGGTTTAATACCCCAATTTGCAATCGTTACGTTATTTAAAAAAATAAAAGAAATGAAGTGAAGTGCGTCAGTCAGCTGAGTGGTGTAGTGAGCACGCATCGGCACTCGCGGAGCGGGATCGGTACCCCGACACTCCACGCCTGCCCTGCGGTTACTCACGCGCATAGTGTGATGCGCCGAGCCGTCGACATAGCTATAGCACGAGTAGAGTGTAAATTCACTTAAAAATTAATTTCGCTGACTGTACTATAAAAACGCTTATCTCTTTTCACTTAAATCACCAGGCAGGTTCCCAGTAATCGCGTTAGGGGGCCTCCGAGGCCCCCAGAGATTGTCTTCACGTCTCAGAATCAAACATAAACCCATTTTTTTATACAGTCGGTATATTACCGTAGTGAGGCCATTTTTGGAACTTGGTGACTCTTTTTTGTATCAGAAATTGTATTTGAGGGGCTCGTGGCTAAATGATAATTGCGGCACGCGTGAACCGAAACTACACTAGTCGAGAGATTTATATATCTTGGTTTTCCTTTCATTTAATGCATCATGTTTGTTAGAGAGACTTCATCCTTATGTCAATCATATCCCTTTCGATTGATGAAATATAAGTAAGTACAGAAAGTTGTTTTCCGGATTTTATCCGGTTTGATTTCCGTGTATGGCCAGCGAATTGTTGAAAACATTTGAATGCAGATTTGTTTCGTTCTAAAAATAAAGTTTTGTTTGAGCAAAATTTGCTATCTCTAGTATTTAGAGTACTTACCCTGTAAATTGATGTCGGAAACGTTTAAAAAGAAAAAAATCGTTTTAAATCACAGATATGATTTAAACAGATTATAATTTAAGACGCTCAACAAAAGTAACATTAAAAATATGTATGTATTAGGAATAAAAAACGTAAGCATAACATAATTTCGTAGACGCAACTCAACCGAATTTCTTGTAGCATCTGCGTAGCCCTCGTAGCACCTGCGTAGCGCTCGTAGCACGTGTAAGTGACTCGTAGCCTGTATGGAGGTACCTAAATGAATATCAATAAGATGCTGAAATGAAATGTTACGTTTAATTAATAATTGGGTACATAATTTATAAACCAATAATAGGAGCAGTAAATCACTATAATTTAGGTAATCGAGATAATAAAATCTTTTGTTCAGTGGCCAGACATTTTCGCCAATAACGGGATCTTTCTTAAAGAAAGGGTTGAGTTATACCTACTACTATTTTGTAATTTATTGAATAAAGAGTCCAAATAGTCATATAATATTTTCAGAATATAATAATATTAATAGTTATACTTGTAATAACAGCAGCTCTGGTCGATCCATCAGGTTACGCTACGCTTGCCGAGGTTGGCCGTGGATGGGTGATCGTCTTTACATACCAAAACTCCTCCGTGCCTCGGAAAGCACGCTAATCTGTTGGTCCCGGCTGTCATTTGTGCATCTTTGACAGTCGTTACGGGTCGTCAGAAGCTCGAAAATCTGACAGCATGTCTTACCAAGCGGTATCGTATTACCCAGTTATGTAGGTCAGATAGGCAGACGCTCCATATAAAATACTGGTATTCAGCTGCATATGGTTAGACTGGAAGCCGACCCCAACATAAACTACCTTAGTTTCTCCATATAACATCAACTGTCAGTCAGTGTCCCGTCAAATCAGTGCAGCGGTCTTGGAGATCAGCTGGAACAGACAGACAAAATATTGTACAAAAAATATTGTATTATATCCAAAGATGACAAATGATAAAGTCGCCAAGACATGACAAAATCCCCTGACCTTTCAGATTTAAACATCTCCAAACAAAAAAGTCTGACACAAAAATCTCTCCCCACTCAACAATACACACAGAAAAGTTAGACACAAAACGGCAGTGTTTTATCAAATAAGATGAAAAAAAAACTTTTAATGGCCGGTCGAGGGTCGGTCCACTTCTCAGGGGGATCACTCGCAAGAAAAGCCGATTATATCTATGACTACAACCGTGGTCACGACCTTTATGTACGTTCAAACGACACGCGTCTTGCTTGCGACAGCGACTACGGCGAAAACATATGAAAGCAGAGATAAACTACGATTACATGGCCCACCCCTCCAAAATTCAAAATGTTGTGTTTGTGTCTGTAATACACAGACACAACATTTAGTCGGTAAATTCAAAATGTTTTATTAAAATTAAAAGTGCTATCGTTGTTGTAATATCGGAATATTACACAGGCTTGTATTTTAATCATTTTTACGAGATTTTCAGGTAGATTTTAAATAAGACTTGAGACTTCTTTTTCGTTCTGTATAGATAAACTAAGATAACATGACGCGCCCCTCAAACATTCAAATCGTGTGAAAGTAATTACAAAGCGCAACCAAGACTCACAACGCATGTTGCTGCCGGCCTGCTACTGAAGACGAATACTTACAACTACATTCTAAGCTTTTCGTTAGGATGTGACTACAAACATTTAACCTGTAATTAGGAGGGGCGCGCCATGTTATCGTAGTTTATCTCTAGCAGTTTAAACCGAAATCAGACGCTTTACTTTTCGTTTATTTTCATGCAGTATCTTTCACTCGAAGTGAAAATTTTGAACGCAAAACGAATCAATCAATCTCAATCTACCTGGCCTTTTCTCAACTATTTTGGTATCAGTTTCCAGTCTAACCTGATGCAGCTGATTACCAGTATTTTACATTAAGCGACTGCCTATCTGACCTCACAACCAACTGGGTAACACGACAATCCTTGGGCAGACTAGTTGTCAGACAATCGGGCTTCTGACGGCCCGTAACGACTGTCGAAGATCCACGAATCGTTAACGTGATTTCCGAGGCACTGAGGGGGATGTTTAAATGTCACCCATCCACACCAACCCCGACAGGCGTAGCTTATCCTGATGGACCGGATGATGCAGCTGCAACGCTCCTTTTAGAATGCGAAACGAATCAAAAGTGACAAATGAAATCATCAGAACCGATCCAACGATTTTGGATTTTATTCGCCTGCCGCAGGATCAAAAAAGCAAATGAAACGAGACAATTAACGTTCACTAGTAATTTTGTCAGTGTTGTTTTTGTTTCATTCCATGTTCACACAAACATGGAATGAAACAAAAAGTAACCTTCTGATCTTGACTTTAGAGAATGCCACGACTTGAGGTGTGTCGAACGTGACAGACGGAAACAAGTGACGCGCGCGCGTGTCGCATGACGCAGGTCATATCGCTTCACACTGTGAACGGAGCCTACATGTATGTCCATCCAATCTCATGTTTTTTAAGGAAAGTAGGTAGGGCTGATGTTAAAAAGGATCTTAGTCTTACGGTCTTACCTTGTCTTTGTTTTTAGAACAGATTTTGCCAGGTTGATTCCAAAAACGATTATTGGGTATTCTTATTTTTTATTATCGGGCTAAAATTTATATTGCTGTCTCGTCGTCATTTGGAATGTCGTGAGTGACAGCGTGAGGCATCGTCTGCGACGTGGGGCCACAGTCGCACTGTAGCTCATCGAACAACGCCAAATCTTAAACTACAATTACTCAAGACGTTGTAAGGTCCTCAAGGTGCGACTACAAAAATAACGTATCATTAGTATGACATAATAATAATCCCCAATGGGCACAGCAGAGGCGTAATCATAGTGCGCCCACATTTCACCAGTTATGTTCCAGTTCCACGTAATAGGGGGCGAGCCTAATGCGATCAACCGGACACAAACCCAGACTCCTGGCTGTTACTAAGAAATGCCAGATGAAGAAACCCAATAACATTTTGTCCCACCCGGGGATAGAACCGCAGGCCCTCAGGTAGTATGATTAGCGATGGCTTTTAGTTTTAGTTGCTCACATGTATAATAATAATATGAATAATGAAACCATTTTTTTTTTTAAAAGAATGTCCGTGGAGTTTCTTGCCCGTTCTTCTCCATAGGTACCTACTGCTTTGGAATGGGCATCTAGCTTTGTTTTGCCGACTGACCGACCTTTTGACTATTCCAAAGTGCCTGTAATTGGTTTATTTGAAAACTCAAACTCGAAGAAATGCTTCGAGTTTGGGTTTTCAAGGTGACAAAAAACATGCAGATAAAAATAAACACGCAGTGTAAACATATTCTTTACCATACTATAAATAACAATAACCAAGAAAGTTACATGGAATGTCACATCGAGAATTCTTATCAGTAAAAGCGATCTCGCCGTCAAAAGAGCCTACACGGTTGTCAATTACGAAGGGTTAGACGGTTGGAAATACGTAGAAGCAGTCTGACGTACCCCTCTGCCTTTCTTAGAAGAAAGGTATTTATAAGAAATTCTTCACAAAAGAAATGTAGTTTTAAGCATGACTTTAACCCATTCAAGCGCTGTGATCAAGACACAATAGACGATTTATTGTTATAAAACCTGTGGCTCTTTAGTATAAATGTGTAGAGTCAAGTTCTTCCAACTAAACAGACAGCTGTGCTGCTGGGGAGTACCGTACGGCACGTTTGCGCCACTTCTTCTTCCCAGCTAAAGCACTAGGAAGTGGTGAAGGGTGGGCGTTTTTGGGGGACTGTCTTATGTTACTTTGACCTTAAAAAAGTGCTGATTTTCAGCCTAATTTGAATAAATGATTTTTGATTTTTTGATTTTTTTTGTTTGACATTCTAAGTGTTAACTGGTCGTGCTTCTTGCAATTTCTGCTCAGGCCGAGTGAAGTACGACCTCACTGTCGAGGTATACCACGCCGAAGGTGGTGTGATGGTTTGATAACATTTGCAAGGTCAACATAACTAGAGATTGTACAAGACAGGCAGGATTGGTTGTTAGGAAAAGGGGGTCGCCTGTACTCAGCATTTGGACACAATACAGGCTAAACACGGTGATGTCTTCGCCAGATCACGGTAGTTGTCAAAATGGATAAGAAAACAAAGAAAGGTAAGTAAAGTATTGGCTTTTTATTAACCTTTTGAACACCAGAGCGAATAAACGCACGCGCGTACCCTCCACGCCAAGCTACTAATTTATTTCTTCTTGTTATCATGAATCTCCCAATATCAATGGTGTCTTTTATTTTGTTTCATGTCATTAACTACGTATGAGAGCTTCAATTTTAAAGATATTGGCCGTTATTATGCCGTTGGTGACGGCAGTCATTTGTGCATCTTTGACAGTTGTAACGGGTAGTCAGAATCCCGAAAATCTGACAGCCAGTCTTACCAAGGGGTATCGTATTGCCCAGTTACTGGATTGTGGAGGTCAGATAGGCAGTCGCTCCATGTAAAATGCTGGTATTCAGCTGCATCCGCTTAGACTGGAAGCCGACCCCAACAAAGTTGGGAAAAGGCTAGTGAGATGAGTGTACCGCATTGTCACACATTTGTGTCGTTGGCGTACAGGGTATGCGCTTGCTTGTCACGTATATGTAACAATCGCGTTCAAAAGATTAATAGAAAGCCAATACTTTTCATTACTTTGAGATTGTAAGGAAATAGATTAACCGGAAAAGTAGAAAATCATAAAAATGACCGCTTCGCTGTTGGTGGAACGTTTGAAAATAAATTGTCGCAGTTGGCGGGACGAGACCCGAGAGGGCAGTACCTAGATTGGTACTGTCGTTAACATAATCGGAAACGATGGGGAAATAGGTTACGTGTGTTAGGATTACTAAATTACGTGCACAATTGTGTGTAATAATAATAATAATTATTATATAGGGTGTTAACAGAATGGACAGGTGTAACAAAGGCATTAAAATTGACTTTAGGGGATGATTAGCCCCTTGGATTGGTCTATCTTCTTGTAAAGAGTTTTAAAATAGTTGTATGGTGGACATATATAAAAATGGAGCATCAGAATTTACGTAAAGTTAAGTAATTATTTTGGGAGCTTTAAAAAGCGTCTGCAAAGCAGTTCGGACGACGGAAAGTGTCTGGGAGTGTTGGCGATTTATTTTTAAGGATATTGCCTAAAATATACGTAAAGCAAGCCAGCCCGCGCCGCTGAGCATGTAACGTTAAAATTCCCTAAATAATATCGACCCAGCCAACCCCTGTTGCTCTCTCCCAATGACGCACTAAGCCTAGGCCCGAACCCCGCAGGGGGTGCCCTTAGTGAACGTTCATTTAATTATCCTTAGTTTGTAAGCCCTGGCTGGGGGCCTTAAAGTAATTTTTGGCCACCACAGGAAAGTCCGGTTAAGCAGTCAACAGCCTCCCTAGGCTGATCTGCGAGTGGTCATATCAAAAAAAAAAAAAAAAAAAATATATACGTAAAAATTACCTTGGAGAATTTACGTAAGATAAGTAATGTTTTATGTACCTTGATTACCTGATACCTGAAAATTAGCCGTCTAAGCAGGCTATGCGTTCTTATTACATACTAACACTAGTCAATCGTCCACACTTCCTTCGTCAGAAAATACGTGTCGTCTGGTGGCCCTGGGATATTAGAGTATTTGTATATAGTTTTAGGATTAACGGATTTATTACTCACCCAAATGCGATTGAAGAGGTTTTCATATTAACAAAATTCTCAAGCACTTTACCAATCGTCAGTACCAACCATTTTCATACACCACTCGGTCCTCGGCAGGAATTAATTCACCATATCGCTGGCGCAAACCGGACATTTTTCATGTCCCAACCATTTTAAAAGAGATATCTTCTCTGTAACAATGGAAGATTTTTGAACAGATTTTAATTAACCGGTGACCGGAATTAATGGAATTTATGTTTGTTATGTTCTCGTAAAAGTTGAAAGATATAGCTTAAAGATTATGACTAAATTGATATGACGATCACGTATCGATTTCTAGAAATTTGTCGTTTGCCAAATCCCGGACTGGAACCATTCTTTGATTTTTTTGAAATCTTTATTACCTACAAATCTATCATGACAGCAGTGGTGGCCCATTGGTCACCTCTGACTTATGAATAGGTCGTGAGTTCGAACCCAGGCAGGCGCTCTAATTTGTGTAAATAATTTCATCAACTCGCGCTTTTTTTTAAGGGGGAAAATTATTTTTTTAAAGGGGGAGGAACCTGGCAGAATCATCACGCCGGTAATGTTCTCCTAATGCTCGTTTTATTTATTATAGTATTAAATTTATTTATATAATATAATAAGATATGTATTTATTATTATATTTATAGTTTGTATTTGTTTGTATTTACAATTAAATAAAATTTGCACTTTGCTTTCTAATGCACCTACCACTGTTTATCTCTGCATCACCCAAAGGTTAACTGGTAGAAAATGCCTATGGCATTAAGTCCGCCTCTGTACATTTCTGTGCTTAAAGTATTAAATAAATAAAATAAATAAATCATCGAATGACTCCTCCCACTCTGAGTGGAGCAGAAGGGAGTGTCAGACTCTTATTGACTAAAACCTATCCGTGTTTTTTCCTTAGCCCTTTAAGTTCCCGGGTAGTGATAAACCTTTTGGAAATTCTCGCTGACCCGGCTTCGGACAAACCAAAATGTGCCCAGCACGCCACGGTCGCGACTGGGTGACAGAATTTTAAACGTAAATAATAATTATTATTATAATAATTTCGACATCACTACTATTTTGTAGGTATTAAAGGATGAATTCGGAGCTTGGCGCTGAGGGCACGCTTTTTCATTTTTGACGTGGTGGTCAAAAGGTTAATGCTGACATCTCTTTGAGGCGCGCGTGAAACACCAACGCGCCGTCCGGCACGGGCCTGGTCCTGATCGGACGGTGACCCCAACTGACCCATTACTCACCCTCCGCAGGCCTGAGTTCATGACCCCTAAAACCCTAACCATTTATAAATTACTAGCTACTCCCGCGTGGTTTCACCCGCTGCCCAGCTCCTATTGATTGCAGCGTGATGTTACATAGCCTATAGCCTTCCTCGCTAAATGGACTATCCAACACAAAAAGAATTTTTCACTTCGGTTTAGTACTTCCAGAGATTAGCGCGTTCAAACAAACACACTCTTCAGCTTTATAATATTATAGTATAGATGAAAAAGAAAGCCTAACAGCCAGAAATAGTCACCACTTAGCGAGCAAGCTTTTTGATCAGGGGACTGACCATCACCAACTACTCGTATATTATTATACTACAACTTCGTGGTAATGAGACGGAGCTATACAGAACGTCTGTATAGCTCCGTCTCGTTCTCACATTGAATTGGATTGTGTTACAGGCCATTTTTGGTACAGACAGGAGTAGCTCAGCTGTTAATTTTGCTATCTGTTTAAAATTCTAGGAACAGTGTAAACCATCAAAATTGAAGGATCTATGTCAACCAAACCCTGATTGCTTATAATCCAGGAGTTAGTTTCAATTTATACAACACCCAAACATCGAACCCACGGCCTCCCGAAGTTTAGTACTCCAATTCAATTTAATTGGATTAATTGGAAGGGACGTTTACATACCTTAATGTTTGTTATGTTAACCGAACATACTGGCGTTAGGTTACGTTATTACTGCCTATGAAATATATCTGTATTTTGTGTGGTTGAATTGGTATTATATGGATTAATTCAAAACTTGACTATTCTCAGTTTTAGTGGTAATAAAAAAAAAATAGCGACAAAAAGTGTTACTTGTATTTATGAAGTATGAGGCCTCTCTTTACAGTCCGGTCAATTTATTATTCAATTTTATCATCTAAAATTTTTCCGAGCTAATATTTTGGTTAAACTTACCATTTTGCGGAAAAACGCGAAAAACAAATTTTTGTGACAAACTAATTTTTGACCTTGATTTTTTTGTGACCTTTGACCTTGACTTTTTTTTCGTAGGATGTAGATCCTATTATAGTTTCAGATTTCACATAATACAATGGTGCTCCGAACATTCCTACTAATTTTTAGCTCATGATCAACCTCTGTGCCAAATTGTATCTTCCCAGGTCCCGAAATTTTTGAGATTTCGTCATTAATCAGTGAGAAAATGTATAAATTAATGACCTTTCGCTTTTATATATAAATATGACGTATTCATTCTATAAGTACACATGAATGTTGCGAGCAACTAAGGTTGATTGATGCAACAAGCTTTCTTCATTATCCTTCATTGAAGGGAGTAATTTACCATATTACTAAGGAGGATAAATCGTCCTGTATTTTCAAGACGTTGAATGAGATAATTAGATTACCTTTTCAATAGGAATGCGTGGGAAAGAAGTTATATGAATGGCTTCTTTCATTTCAAATAATTTACTTTTTGTGATTTTAAAATGGTGCCCTAATCGTATGTATAGGAGTACCTTTTTTTTTTGAGGGTGGGAAATCATCAAATGACTCCTCTAGCTCTTGTTGGAGCGGAAGGGAGTGTCAGACGCTTACTGACTAAAACCCATCAAGTTCCTTCCTTAGCCCTTTACGTTCCGGGGTAGCGGTAACCCTTTCGGACAATCCCGCTTACCCAAGGTATAGGAGTACTTCATCCAGTAGGTGGCCAGCCAGTAGGTAGTTTTTCATTCAGATCCGTTTAATAGTTCAGGTGTACTGTAGGTTAGGAGTACTGGACTATTGAACAGATCTGGATGAATCTTGGCACAGAGATAGCTATTACTCTGGAATAGTACATAAGCTACTTTTTGTCCCAGAAAAATTTACGGTACAAAAGCTAGTCTCATTTACATTTGAAAACCATAGCAGCTGTTTTAATAGGTAAGAAAATGCATTTACATTTATATTGGCCTTTGAATTGCATTCGACGCGTCTTATGATTGCGCTAGATCACAAGGACCTTTTGACTACAAGACACCAATTGTAATTTGAAATTATGTACATAGTTATTCATAGTTGTCTTAAAAAATAATAAAATATACATTTTTTTTTGGCAAAATGGTCGTTTAGGGCTAACAATTTAATTTGCCCCTACCTTGGTTTTTATTTCTTTTTTCTGGTTGTGAAATCGTCAATGACACCTCCCGCTCTGGGTGGAACGGAAGGGACAGACTCTTACAGACTAAAACCCATACATGTTCCTTCCATAGCTCTTTATGTTCCGGGTTAGTGGTAACCCTTTCGGACAATCTCGCTGCCATTACCTCGTGCCCCAACCAAAGTGCTCATAGCGCGAATGTGCGATCGCAACGTTCAGGCGTCTTTCATTTGTTCCGAAAACTCTAAGGTGCGTTCGTGCAACAATGCTTTCGGGTTCACTTGCCGACCATTTTGGTTAGTACACGGCCTAATTGTTTAGGTTTAGAGCACACGTAAAAGGGAGTGGGCTGTAATCCACACAGCCCACTCCTTCGCTCAGAGAAGATGATTGAGCAGTCAGCAGTGGGAACGATAAAGGCTGATTGCGATATTTTCTTGTCGTACTTACCTACTTTCATAATAGGTATTTCTTTGCCAAATACATACCAACTACGTTTATTTCTTTAGAACGTCTGCAAAAGTCGTTTGCAAACTAAAATAGTTCTCTTGTGCACACTTATCTTTAAATTCCAACCACTTAAGCTACATCTAAATTGTCTTTTTGTAACTTCATCTCACAATGGATCGACTTCAATAAATTCTAACTAAATTAACTAAAGAATCTAACGCATCTTAATAAATTTAGCCTTTCAAAATAATTGACGAAGTTCTAATAAAATTCCAGCAAGAAATTCACTTAAATCATTTGTTTTACTAACCGTGAACGCAATTTCAGATATTTTAATTATTACTACTAATGTGTCGATTTTGATCTTTATGTTAATTAGAAAATAATAAAATAATTTTGAAACATAATTGCTGCGGCAGTGTCTTGCGGCGTGACGAAATAACCAAATTAAAATTAAAAATAGCAGTGATAGCCTAGGGGTGTGACCGTCGGACTGCGAAGTATAGGTCCCGAGTTTGAACCCAAGGCATACACCTCTGAATTTACGGATTCATGTGCGTATTGTATAAATTATCACTTGCTTAAAAATGGGTGAAGAAAAACATCGTGTGGAAACCAGCATGTCTGAGAGACATCTCTCAACAGCATGTGAAGCTAATTCAGAGGTCCATTGGCAGCATAAAAACTCTGAAACCAGGTTAGTCACTAACCATATGAAAAGAAGAGAAGCCCAAACTAAAATATTCTCACGCATCAATATAACAACCATTTTTATAATAACGAAAGAAAATTCAGGGAAATTAATAAGTAAAAAAAATGACAATCAATTTTAATTGACATTGTGAATAAAAACAATTACATTTGATTGTCACTCACACACTTACATAGACTGCAGTGCGATTCTGTTACCATCTCACCGTGAAAACTTACGTGAAGTGAGCGTGGAGTGGGCTGTCAGTGTCATCCCACTTGATTTTAGGGATGTACCACTTACAATCAAAATCGAGATTTTAATGATATTTTTATGCTAATTTTAATAAGTAATTATTTTATTTTATTTCAAAGCTAGCTAGTACCTACTTTGGTACTTACTTACTTACAACATAATTAGTAATAAACTCAATTTCGTTTTTATTTCTTTTTTTCCTAGACTAGCCTTTGTATTTTAACTAAAGGCGCGAGCGGGTCACGCATGTTCGCCAGCATATCAAGTTACCCCAATCTGTCAAATTTCAAAGTGCACACTTCGCGCAAGCACGTTTTTCGGTTGACTAAACGTCTAGTCGTAGATATTTATTCGAGTTTACAGACAATAATTTGATTTTAAACCTTAAAACTTGTACAGTAAGGTTCAGAATCGATTGAGAGATTGGTCTGAATCCCGCGCGGCGTTCACTTCACCGCGCTGCCTGCAGGGAATTTTGGCAGAATCCCGTGCTCGTGAAGTGGTCACTTCACGCAAGCACGTTATGCGTTGTCATAGTTACTAATATGAATACCTATATCGTTGACGGGTGTACATCCGGTTGACAGGGTGTAAGTTACAAAACGGTGATTCTTTACAAATTGCTGCAATGTTCTAGCAATGTGAGGAATGTGTGTAAAACTTAAAGCAATGTGCTTTTAGATGTTTTTATGACTAAATCCAAACGTTTTTGTACAGTCAAATTTCTCCAAATGATTTTAAACCTTAAAAATTTTACCGGTAAGGCTCTAAATCGATTGAGAAAATTTGTCTCCTTGCAGTCATTAATATGATGTGACTGCAACTACAATTTACCAATAATTCGTCACGTGCGCATACCTACGTGGACACACCAAGAACATTGCGAAAATACAATACCAACGTCCAATAAGTACAAAATATATTTTATTGTTCCAACTACCTATTCGTTCTTCGGCTTTGGCTCATCGCCGCCCGCCTTTTGAAAGTGCGTGGAGCGATCACTTCGCGGAAACATCATTATTAAGATGCGGTACTTTGTGTATTTATTATATAACATTAGGTATAAATATGTGCGGCTTTTTGGGACATACCTTTAGTTACCTACCTATAAAGGCGATTTTAACACACTGCACACCGCGCGCCGACGGGTAACGCGGGGCAGCGCCCATATCGTTTGCTATGGCCGCCTCGCGCTACGAGACAGAGCGCGGTGCAGTGCGATATTCGCTTTACCTACTTCAGTAAACATTGCCAATAAGATGATGATAATACCTAATATTCATCATCATCAACATACCTACTGCCAAACTCGACCTAGCTCACGGCATCTCATTATCTCTATGTAGGTAACTCTCGGTCTCCGCGACGCGACTTACAGCGCAAGCGTACCTACTGAGAACTCGACTGTTAGGAGGTTGCCATGGCAATCACGCCACGGTGTTTGTTAGGGTCGTTGCCATGCCAATCACGGGAATACCGTGATTGGCATGCCAACGGCTCAAACAAACACCGTTGGCGTGATTTGTAGGCGCTGTCAGTCACGTGCTACTTTCTGTCAAGTGGGCCATGTCTATTCGTTCCTAAAAAGCCCGTCACAGACGTAGCTATAATATAGATTAATATGAATCATAGCAAGGCATATTACGACATATTTTCCATATAGATTTTCGAGTGACCGCACACGCAGCTATAATATATAATTCTATGACATCACAAAAATATCTCAATGTTAATCGAAAAAATTGTGTCAAAAAGTAATACAGTCTATAATATAGGTTGCTGTAGTCGAATTTAAGTTGTGAGTGTCGTATGTGTCTTATTATACTCTCCTGTCGCAGGTCTGCTGGTAGGAAATGATGTGTAATGATGATGTAAGTAGTTCCTTTGCGTTCTTCATCAATATGTATTTTACTTTATTATGTAGTCAGTGTGTAAGAATAGATAGATAAATAAATAAATAAAATTTATTCATTAGTATCACAATCAAAACAATTTGCTAATACATTTCTTCTACTGAGTCTGCTGCCTCCCAGGGTTCAGCTTCGCACTGCTGAGAACGAAGGGGCGTCGGGTGTGTGTGGGCTGCACAGCGATCAACTGGAAAAAATGGTATGCATGTATTAATCATTTATTTATTACATTTTCAACTTGCAATTATTTACATAATATAAAAGTTGACAGACTTTAGTGCCCAAATGGTTGGCAGAATTGCCGCATTGTATCGTGGTGCTGTAAAAATAGGCCAGCCTTGTGGCCACTTAAAGAGTCGACCAACTGTTTGGTGATGATTGTCTCAAAAAACCAAGGGGCATTAGGACCCCACAGCCCTAGTGTTCAATTTCAAGGCATTATGGTAATTCTGTCAGGCCTCTTCCTATTGCTGCGTGCCAAGCCGTTGAGCTCTAAAACAGCTGTCACCCCTGCGGTGACAAGAGCGCTACAAATGACGTCTTTAATGGCGGCGTGCCGTGCTATCCGGCCTGGGCTCTTACTGCAAGGTAGGCCCCTATGGAGTCCCTCGCCCACCATACTGGCGCCAATGTGTAGTCCCGTGATAAAAATAAATGATTATACCATGGTATGGTACCTGAAGCTGCTAATACCACTGTGGCTGGGACCTGGGATTTATTGGCCAATCTGCATCCGGGCAAGCATAGCACTTCAGGTCCAATCAGGTGCAGGCTAAAATCTTCCCTGTCAACTTTTCAGTGCTGTGGACAGAAGACAGAAACATTAAGCTAAATAATATTTGATTTATTTTTATATTACTCATTTTATTAAATTAAATCAGAACTATCGCTGTTCAGTTGCGGAATTCACTCCCGCCTGACGACATTAGAGACTGCCAAACAGTTGCAATTTATGTATTATGTTTTTTCTTTTTAAGCTTACAGACATCGTCTACATCTCCTTTATCGAGTTTCCTATTGTAGTTGTCCTGGAACAGATTTCTTTAGAAACAAGCATCACCTATAAAATTATGTATTTTCTGTTCCTTTCTTCTTGTCTGTTTTTATGTGTGTACATAAATGGTTAAACAAAATAAATTATTAAATTTTAACATTATCTAATACACACATCATCAAATTAATTTTTAAATACTGACAACATTATCATTTCTATTTCAAGTGAGCAGAGAAAATGTCTATTTTTGTTCTCCTACATAAATCACACAAATATTTACTTACAAGAATGAGATGTATAAGTTGAGTTTAGCTGCAACCTGACTTTTCTTTTCATAAAACTAGAGCACAATTTTCTAATATGACAGACACTTCTATTGAGGTATCTGAAAACAAAAATAAGTTAAATCAACAAAAGTTCAGGTAATCCCAATAATCAGCGGGTAATACCATTCTCCTGCCCTTATCCGAATTTATTTGGGGTCGGCGCAACATGTCTTCTTCTTCCATACTTCTCTATTAGTCGTCATCTCGATAGTCACTCCCTTTCTAGCCATATCATCTTTCACACAATCCATCCATCGTTTCTTTGGCCTCCCTCTACTTGTATAGCCATCCACATTCATACTCACAACTCTCCGGACAACATTTTCCTCATTCCTCCGCATAACATGCCCATACCATGACAACCGATTTCCACACAACTTTTCGGTCACCGGTGTCACTTTCAGACTTCCTCTTATATACTCATTACGTATTCTATCCATTCGCGTAACACCACACATCCCACATAACATTCTCATCTCAGCTGCATGCAATTGTCTTTCATGAATATTTATAGCTTTTTAAGTAGTTCATTAAATTATCAGTCTTACAAGACAGAAAACATAAAAAAAATGATAATAATGTTTCATAAATTTTTTGAAAACAATCATTTGTACTTACAAATAATTAATAATACACATGATGTAAAATAGGTACTGGTATCCAGCAGCATCCGGTTAGACTGAAAGCCCAGTAAGCCCACCCCAACAAACAGTTGGAAAAAGGCTTGGCAGATTGATTGAATTCTGATACACATCTGAAAAAACAAATGTTGTTTATCATATTTAAAGGGTGATACGAGGGGTGATCAATAATGTTTGACATTCATTTTAAAGGTTGCAGACAGCCTATTTAGGTTAATCAATAACATTAATAAAACGAGGTGGGTAACCCATACCCATTGAGCAATAAATTGAGGGCTGACACTGGGCAGTGTCCAAAGTATGTCTTTGTGACGGCAGGTAGTTGAATTTCAATCACACAACTCGAAGCATTTGTTTCAATTAAAACATTGGCAGGCACTTTACATTATTATCGTTTTCCTACCTCTTTTACCAGGCGGTCGTTTAGTTTGAGTTTATAGTGAAGCTAGCCACCCCATCACAAGACGAAGCAAGTCCTAATATGGAGAAGAAACTTTATGGACAGTCTTTTAAATCGAAACCTTATGTTACAGAGGTTAACTTGTTTGATAATTACTTCTTCTTCTTTTTCTTTTAGCACAACTTCCATTAATTACATCACACGCCATCTTTTCTTCAAAGTGATCAATCAATCCACAAAGTCTGAACCGGGCGGATATGCCGCGTATTCAAATACAGAATCTTATTACTTATTTAGCTAGCTCAATAAAACATACAATGCCAAAATTTTATCTGGTTAATTCTTTTATAAATAAACATGCCAATTAAAAAAAACAAAGACGTTTTTAGAATTAAACTTAAAATTGAAGTATAATTATTTTTCTAAACTCAATATTTATTAGTACTGGGTCACATTTCCGGTTGTTCAAGGAATTTACTCAAACAACAAGTTTTCATAACTAAATGTATGTGCAAAATATTCTTCTTATTTTATAGTTTGTCAATTATTTTCGTAACTAATTTAGCTCTCCTATTCAATAATAACATTGAAGTATTGACCTTTAAACACCGCGCCATTTTCTGTGACGCCAGATCACAATAAACAGAACTTCTAATGTCAAGTTTAGTGTGGGTTGTCTATGTTTTTCTTACCACAGAATACGCGGTCGAATAAACTAATATTGCGAAATCGTATTCGAGATAAATTTGCACGACTAAAACTGACATACGTATTATATTTCTTATTTTTTTAATAAAAATATCGTTCTATTCATGCAGAATAAAAACAATCTTAGAAATATTTGTTTGAATCATCATTCGATTATGAATTTGTTGGTTGAATTAGTATTGCAATTTTATTCTTGCTATCGTAAATAACTTGTTTATGCGACATTTTTAATTTGAAAAGCGGAGGCAATTAAATATTATTCAGTGCAAAACTTTCGAACACCATTATGACAAAGCTGTGGGACAGAGCGCAATGGATAGTTGTCAATGCCAATAACTAAGCTTAATTTTCTTATTATTTTGAGTACCGGTCGTTTTCGTGAGAATTGGCATAACATTTGATATTTTTTTCTTATTTTCTGCAACATTAATATCTAAAGCAAAACACAATATTATGTACTTAGATATATAAAAATATATGTATATAAATTAATTATAAATAATAAAAATACAAATATTATTATATAACTAGTAATATAAATTATAATTACAATCTGCACTTAGTTTTTTTTAATAAATGGCAATATTAAATTATTACAACGATTTAGTGAAACAAGTATTCATTATATATTAGGTTTTACCCGGTTAAAACCTAAAAATATGATATTTTAAAAGCTAATTACAGAATAAACAATTGAAAAATTAGCCTTTTTCGTGTAAAAGTAATTTTAGTCGATTATCTCAAATAATCGTTATTTCAAACGCGTACTGTGGTTGGAAAAAACATAGACAACTTAGAATATTGGCGGTTTTCGCGTAAGTTTTCGATTCAACTTTTCAGACTTATTTTGCACTTTGCAGTTTGCCGCCATGTTTAATAATTAAGCATGGCGGCAAACTATGATTATAAAAGAATTAACCAGTTAGAATTTTGGCATTGTATGTTTTATTGAGCTAGCTAAATAAGTAATAAGATTCTGTATTTGAATACGCGGCATATCCGCCCGGTTCAGACTTTGTGGATTGATTGATCACTTTGAAGAAAAGATGGCGTGTGATGTAATTAATGGAAGTTGTGCTAAAAGAAAAAGAAGAAGAAGTAATTATCAAACAAGTTAACCTCTGTAACATAAGGTTTCGATTTAAAAGACTGTCCATAAAGTTTCTTCTCCATATTAGGACTTGCTTCGTCTTGTGATGGGGTGGCTAGCTTCACTATAAACTCAAACTAAACGACCGCCTGGTAAAAGAGGTAGGAAAACGATAATAATGTAAAGTGCCTGCCAATGTTTTAATTGAAACAAATGCTTCGAGTTGTGTGATTGAAATTCAACTACCTGCCGTCACAAAGACATACTTTGGACACTGCCCAGTGTCAGCCCTCAATTTATTGCTCAATGGGTATGGGTTACCCACCTCGTTTTATTAATGTTATTGATTAACGTAAATAGGCTGTCTGCAACCTTTAAAATGAATGTCAAACATTATTGATCACCCCTCGTATCACCCTTTAAATATGATAAACAACATTTGTTTTTTCAGATGTGTATCAGAATTCAATCAATCTGCCAAGCCTTTTTCCAACTGTTTGTTGGGGTGGGCTTACTGGGCTTTCAGTCTAACCGGATGCTGCTGGATACCAGTACCTATTTTACATCATGTGTATTATTAATTATTTGTAAGTACAAATGATTGTTTTCAAAAAATTTATGAAACATTATTATCATTTTTTTTATGTTTTCTGTCTTGTAAGACTGATAATTTAATGAACTACTTAAAAAGCTATAAATATTCATGAAAGACAATTGCATGCAGCTGAGATGAGAATGTTATGTGGGATGTGTGGTGTTACGCGAATGGATAGAATACGTAATGAGTATATAAGAGGAAGTCTGAAAGTGACACCGGTGACCGAAAAGTTGTGTGGAAATCGGTTGTCATGGTATGGGCATGTTATGCGGAGGAATGAGGAAAATGTTGTCCGGAGAGTTGTGAGTATGAATGTGGATGGCTATACAAGTAGAGGGAGGCCAAAGAAACGATGGATGGATTGTGTGAAAGATGATATGGCTAGAAAGGGAGTGACTATCGAGATGACGACTAATAGAGAAGTATGGAAGAAGAAGACATGTTGCGCCGACCCCAAATAAATTCGGATAAGGGCAGGAGAATGGTATTACCCGCTGATTATTGGGATTACCTGAACTTTTGTTGATTTAACTTATTTTTGTTTTCAGATACCTCAATAGAAGTGTCTGTCATATTAGAAAATTGTGCTCTAGTTTTATGAAAAGAAAAGTCAGGTTGCAGCTAAACTCAACTTATACATCTCATTCTTGTAAGTAAATATTTGTGTGATTTATGTAGGAGAACAAAAATAGACATTTTCTCTGCTCACTTGAAATAGAAATGATAATGTTGTCAGTATTTAAAAATTAATTTGATGATGTGTGTATTAGATAATGTTAAAATTTAATAATTTATTTTGTTTAACCATTTATGTACACACATAAAAACAGACAAGAAGAAAGGAACAGAAAATACATAATTTTATAGGTGATGCTTGTTTCTAAAGAAATCTGTTCCAGCACAACTACAATAGGAAACTCGATAAAGGAGATGTAGACGATGTCTGTAAGCTTAAAAAGAAAAAACATAATACATAAATTGCAACTGTTTGGCAGTCTCTAATGTCGTCAGGCGGGAGTGAATTCCGCAACTGAACAGCGATAGTTCTGATTTAATTTAATAAAATGAGTAATATAAAAATAAATCAAATATTATTTAGCTTAATGTTTCTGTCTTCTGTCCACAGCACTGAAAAGTTGACAGGGAAGATTTTAGCCTGCACCTGATTGGACCTGAAGTGCTATGCTTGCCCGGATGCAGATTGGCCAATAAATCCCAGGTCCCAGCCACAGTGGTATTAGCAGCTTCAGGTACCATACCATGGTATAATCATTTATTTTTATCACGGGACTACACATTGGCGCCAGTATGGTGGGCGAGGGACTCCATAGGGGCCTACCTTGCAGTAAGAGCCCAGGCCGGATAGCACGGCACGCCGCCATTAAAGACGTCATTTGTAGCGCTCTTGTCACCGCAGGGGTGACAGCTGTTTTAGAGCTCAACGGCTTGGCACGCAGCAATAGGAAGAGGCCTGACAGAATTACCATAATGCCTTGAAATTGAACACTAGGGCTGTGGGGTCCTAATGCCCCTTGGTTTTTTGAGACAATCATCACCAAACAGTTGGTCGACTCTTTAAGTGGCCACAAGGCTGGCCTATTTTTACAGCACCACGATACAATGCGGCAATTCTGCCAACCATTTGGGCACTAAAGTCTGTCACTTTTATATTATGTGAATAATTGCAAGTTGAAAATGTAATAAATAAATGATTAATACATGCATACCAATTTTTCCAGTTGATCGCTGTGCAGCGCACACACACCTGATGCCCCTTCGTTCTCAGCAGTGCGAAGCTGAACCCTGGGAGGCAGCAGACTCAGTAGAAGAAATGTATTAGCAAATTGTTTTGATTGTGATACTAATGAATAAATTTTATTTATTTATTTATCTATCTATTCTTACACACTGACTACATAATAAAGTAAAATACATATTGATGAAGAACGCAAAGGAACTACTTACATCATCATTACACATCATTTCCTACCAGCAGACCTGCGACAGGAGAGTATAATAAGACACATACGACACTCACAACTTAAATTCGACTACAGCAACCTATATTATAGACTGTATTACTTTTTGACACAATTTTTTCGATTAACATTGAGATATTTTTGTGATGTCATAGAATTATATATTATAGCTGCGTGTGCGGTCACTCGAAAATCTATATGGAAAATATGTCGTAATATGCCTTGCTATGATTCATATTAATCTATATTATAGCTACGTCTGTGACGGGCTTTTTAGGAACGAATAGACATGGCCCACTTGACAGAAAGTAGCACGTGACTGACAGCGCCTACAAATCACGCCAACGGTGTTTGTTTGAGCCGTTGGCATGCCAATCACGGTATTCCCGTGATTGGCATGGCAACGACCCTAACAAACACCGTGGCGTGATTGCCATGGCAACCTCCTAACAGTCGAGTTCTCAGTAGGTACGCTTGCGCTGTAAGTCGCGTCGCGGAGACCGAGAGTTACCTACATAGAGATAATGAGATGCCGTGAGCTAGGTCGAGTTTGGCAGTAGGTATGTTGATGATGATGAATATTAGGTATTATCATCATCTTATTGGCAATGTTTACTGAAGTAGGTAAAGCGAATATCGCACTGCACCGCGCTCTGTCTCGTAGCGCGAGGCGGCCATAGCAAACGATATGGGCGCTGCCCCGCGTTACCCGTCGGCGCGCGGTGTGCAGTGTGTTAAAATCGCCTTTATAGGTAGGTAACTAAAGGTATGTCCCAAAAAGCCGCACATATTTATACCTAATGTTATATAATAAATACACAAAGTACCGCATCTTAATAATGATGTTTCCGCGAAGTGATCGCTCCACGCACTTTCAAAAGGCGGGCGGCGATGAGCCAAAGCCGAAGAACGAATAGGTAGTTGGAACAATAAAATATATTTTGTACTTATTGGACGTTGGTATTGTATTTTCGCAATGTTCTTGGTGTGTCCACGTAGGTATGCGCACGTGACGAATTATTGGTAAATTGTAGTTGCAGTCACATCATATTAATGACTGCAAGGAGACAAATTTTCTCAATCGATTTAGAGCCTTACCGGTAAAATTTTTAAGGTTTAAAATCATTTGGAGAAATTTGACTGTACAAAAACGTTTGGATTTAGTCATAAAAACATCTAAAAGCACATTGCTTTAAGTTTTACACACATTCCTCACATTGCTAGAACATTGCAGCAATTTGTAAAGAATCACCGTTTTGTAACTTACACCCTGTCAACCGGATGTACACCCGTCAACGATATAGGTATTCATATTAGTAACTATGACAACGCATAACGTGCTTGCGTGAAGTGACCACTTCACGAGCACGGGATTCTGCCAAAATTCCCTGCAGGCAGCGCGGTGAAGTGAACGCCGCGCGGGATTCAGACCAATCTCTCAATCGATTCTGAACCTTACTGTACAAGTTTTAAGGTTTAAAATCAAATTATTGTCTGTAAACTCGAATAAATATCTACGACTAGACGTTTAGTCAACCGAAAAACGTGCTTGCGCGAAGTGTGCACTTTGAAATTTGACAGATTGGGGTAACTTGATATGCTGGCGAACATGCGTGACCCGCTCGCGCCTTTAGTTAAAATACAAAGGCTAGTCTAGGAAAAAAAGAAATAAAAACGAAATTGAGTTTATTACTAATTATGTTGTAAGTAAGTAAGTACCAAAGTAGGTACTAGCTAGCTTTGAAATAAAATAAAATAATTACTTATTAAAATTAGCATAAAAATATCATTAAAATCTCGATTTTGATTGTAATGTTAATGCTTGGTCAATCCCTAGCATCAGTTGAATGACACTGACAGCTCACTCCACGCAAGTATTCACGGTGAGATTTTTACAGAATCGACCGGCTGTAATGCTCCACATTTGAGCATCAACTCTCAAAATAGAAGCCCGACTTTGTTTAGGGACCTATCAGTTTCAGTCAGGGCTCGGAAACCGGTTGAAATTCTAAACCGGTAACGGTCATTGACCCCAAACCGAAATGGATTTAGGTTAAAGGTAGCACTTTACCGGTTTTTAACGGTTTATGTGGAAAACCGGTTTTCATGTATTTTGGTTTTGATAATGAAAATTAACCTGGTAATACCAAGTTTGATAGGGTCCCCGGCCCCCGCCACTCTCACTCGCACGGTCTCGACACAATTATTGTGGTCTCGACGTTGCAATGTCATTCAGTTACAAAAAAATTGTCGCATAAAGTCGCATACCAGTTCTGGGGTAATGTCACTATAACTTGATGGAATTGTAAAAAAATAGAGGATAACAATTAAGGTACGAATTACGGAATTTACCGGTTATTTTGGGTATCAAAACCGTTTGTCCTTAATAAACCGATAACCTTTATCATTGGGGTTACACAAAACAGTTTACTTGTTTAACCGGTAAATGAAGGAGCGATATATTATGTACTGGTATTAAATCGAAATTAACCGCTCTTTTCAAACCGGTTCCGAGACCTGGTTTCAGTACCTATCTAATGGTGCCCAAAATACAGTCGGTCGATTCTGTAAAAATGTCACCGTGATAAGTGTGAAGTGAGCTGTCGTTCCCCCTAATGCTAGGGATTGATACTATTGACAACTCACTTTAAATTCACTTCACTTACGTTATATAGGTGAGATTTTTACAAAATAGCATTTTGGGCTGTGCCTATTTTGGGACCAACGTTACCTCGATATTGTAATTTTGAACAAATAAACGTTTTTTTTTTACTTTTTACATAAGTATATAAAACTGTGTCTATTTACCAAATTCTTGTAAATGCTCTCTGAGACAAAAAAAAACGTTATTACATAGGTATCGCCTGAGCCGAGCCTGACGGGTAAGCGGGATTGTCTCCCACGCCAAAGGCTAGTCTCCCTTGTCTCAATCAACTCAGCCTATCGCTGTCCACTGCTGGACATAGGCCTCTTCCAGGCTGCACCACATTTAAGCGGGATTGTCCGAAACGGTTACCGCTACCCCGGAACATCAAGGGGTACGGAAGGACCATGGATGGGTTTTAGTCAGTAAGAGCCTGACACTCCCTTCCACTCCACCCAGAGCGGGAGGAGTCATTTGATGATTTCCCACCCATAAAAAAAAGGTACCGCCTGACTCTAGTGAAAGCGGGCAACAGTAATATGAGAAATAATTCAAACACTCACATAAATTACATCCTTCAAAAGATAGTGATCGGTACCCACTGTGACACTTCTAAATCACCTTATCTTTTTGGCTCACACTTGCATACAAACTTGCCAAAATATACAACCTTCGTACCAGTGAGATAAGACCATAAGACACGTGTCCCGCCTGCCGGGAAAGCGGGATTGTCCGAAAGGGTTACCGCTACCCCGGAACACAAAGGGCTAAGGAAGGAACATGGATGGGTTTTAGTCAGTAAAAGTCTGACACTTCCTTCCGCCCCACTCAGAGCGGGAGAAGTCATTGGATGATTTCCCAGCCTCAAAATAAATAGGCACGTGTCCCACTGCCGGCCATTATGGAAACGCGACTAGCACTTGCAACAGAAACGTGTTGGCGAGTAACTAGTAGCGAGTTCGTGACGGCGTCGAGCGATTTCTCGCTGGTATGAGTAAGTGGCAAGCTCAGAGTCTGCATTGTCTCGTGGTCGTAAGCGTAACTAGAAAGTATTCTCTATGAAAGCTTTTGTCGCTGCGACAAACGGATCTATTGCCATCCAATACCAAGAGCTAGCATTTATTTTCTATTCCCACATTTTTTTAAATAAAAAATCTATTACTAACGAATACTAAAACGTGACTTTTTGTACACTCAGCTACAAAAAGTTTTATTTTATTTGCTAACATTTACATACTGTACCATCGTATTTGAATGCTATAAGTCTAAAACTTTCCAAACTAACAAATAAGTAGTTCAAATGAATCATTTCTCTTTACCTGCGAAAAAGGGTCGATTTTTGTCTATTGTTTTAGCCAGACTGTACCTAATTTCTTCAAACTTGTTTTGGTATTGGTTTTAAAATGTGGTACTCGTTGGGAATCACTACATAGTATAAAACAGAGTCGCTATTTTTGTCTGTTTGTTTGTCTGTATGCTTAAATCTTTAAAATTACGCAACGGATTTTGATGCGGTTTTTTGTAATAGGTAGAGTGATTCAAGAGGAAGGTTTATGTGTATAATTTGTCGACATATTTTGCGGGCGAAGCCGCGGGCGGAAGCTAGTAGAAAATAAATTCGGAAATAAACTAATACCAAATGGTATTAGCTCTTGGTATTGGATTGGAATAGATCGACAAACGAGTACGCATCCGCGTTGTGATCAGTTAGCGAACATCTATGGATATTATGTTTGTCTTTTACTGACACGGGACAATCTAGTTCGTTTATTGAGCGAGAAAATAGTTGATAGCTATTGACTTTTTTACTTACGGTGGGACAGTCGCATTATTGCTTCCGTGTGTCATATCCGTTCCCACCGGATATTTGATTCGTATACGCATGTGTAGATAGTAAATAAATAGTAACGATAAATTAATTTATTTTAATGTTTATGTGATTTTTATGGCTATGTTATTATTTCCTTATTGGAGGCTATAAGAATTTAATTTATTGGATCTATAGGTAAGTTAGAAATTGGTTGAAAAGAAATACCAACACCATGTCACCATGTAAGGGGGCTCGTGGTTAAGTAATAAAAGTCGAATGGGTTGACCGATCAGGTTAAGCTGCCATTACCGAGGTCGATCTATGGATGGGTGACCCCTTCATGCATAGGAAAGCACATAAAGTTTTAGGCACAACTGTCAATCGTTTATCAGCCATCGACGTCGTCAGAAGCCCGAAAGTCGGACTACCAGTCTTACGAAGGGGCATCGTATTATGCATTTACTGATTTGTTGGGTCAGATAGGCAGTTCCTCCATGTAAAATACTGGTATTCAGCTGCATCCGATTAGACTGAATCTGACCCCAAAATAGTTGGGAAAAGGCAGGAAGATGATAAAAAATATTTATATTTTTTTTCTTTCCATAACAAAACAAATCCATCAGATTACGTGTCCACCACAAAACAACGTATTTAATTCACAAAACCACTTACGTGCCTTCCTCAATAATAATGCAACATACTGTACAAAGGTTTTAGTTAATTAAGTGCGCAGTTCCAGTAGTTTCACGTTAAAACACATTGCTTTCATAAGAGAGAATGGCTGGAAGCGACGGCACTCAGTGCTCTCATTTGTTGACGAGGTTTCTTTGTGATGTATACTATTTGGAAACGTGTGCTTGTGTTTCAAATAGAACATAGAACTTAGAACTAAAGTATTATAAGGTGACTGGTAATTAGTGACCGATATTTAAACACGTGATTGTACTCATGATTACAATCAAGTTTCCCAAAGAAACTTTTTTTGTATAGTCAATAGCTGCTGATCGGCGCGTAGGTCATTGAACTTTGCGCGCGCCAGTTGTGTTGTGATTGTGATAAAAATAAAACTATTGAGTATACAATAAAAGTTTCTTTGGGAAAGTTGATTGTAATCATGAGTACAATCACGTGTTTAAATATCGGTCACTAATTACCAGTCACATTATATAATAATAGAAGATAGAACTAAAGTATTTTATTTGTATTGAGTGCCTCATTGGTTCGTGGCTTAGTAATAACAGCCGCACATGTCGATCCATCAGGTTAAGCTACGCTTGCCGGGGTCGGCCGTGAATGGGTGCCTATCTTTACATACCGAGACTCCTCCGTGCCTTGGAAAGCACGTTAAGCCGTTGGTCCCGGCTGTTATTTGTGCACATTTGACAGTCGAAACGGGTCGTCAGAAGCCCAAAAATTTGACAGCCAGTCTTACCAAGGGGTATCGTATTACCCAGTTACTGGGTTGTGGAGGTCATATAGGCAGTCACTCCGTGTAAAACACTAGTATTTTTTTTTTATAATGTGGCTTTCACCCGGCCTCGCTGGTCCGCGTGGTGAATAGGCCCACACCTTCTCATAGCTGATTCCAAGCGTTTTTGAATAGTCTAAGCGTCAGTCAGTCAGAAACATGAAGCTAGTTTTCCATTTCAAACTATAGTAGGTTCATACAAAGAAGAACGATCAAAAAGTCCCTCTTCTGAAGTTAGCTCCCCGGCTTTACAAGTTATGTGACATAAAATACAATCAATAGTTATCAAACTCATTTATCTCTTCATGTTAAGAGCATGTAAAACACAAGTTTCGGTAAAGCCGTCAGTTAAGTTGTGACGACAATATATCAAGTTGAGGTTAAGTGTTCCGAAACTAAGTTAGCAGTTGCGGACGTCACTACTTGTACAGCTAAGGGGTTAGACGCTATTTCTCATGAGTTTTGACAGGTTAACCTTTGTACTTAGTTGTAAAGTGTTTTGTTTTGCTGTATCTCTTTACAGATGAACTATGTTTATATTATGACGTAACATAACATTATGGTTGTTATCCCTAAAGGGTTAGGTAGGGGTGTTTTTGTATAACACCCTCATATCGCCACTTATGCTTGAGTCTCATATAATAGGAGGCGAGTGGGCCTTCAATCGAGCACAAATCCAGGCTTCGAGCTGCTACTGAAAAATTCCAGATAGAAAAACCCTTTTTTTTGACGGTGGGAAATCATCAAATGACCTCTCTCGCTTTGCGTGGAGCGGAAGGGAGTATCAAACTCTTACTGACTAAAACCCATCCATGTTCCTTCCTTAGCCCTTTGTGTTCCGGGGCAGCGGTAACCATGTCGGACAATCCCGCTGACTAATAAGTCTTTGCCTTTTTTTTTTTTTAAGGCTGGGAAATCATCCGACTAAAACCCATCCATGTTCCTTCCGTAGCCCTTTATGTTCCGGGGTAGCGGTAACCCTTTCGGACAATCCCGCTTACCCGGCAGGCTTGGCCCTGAGGGGCCCCTTCATATGCTGACATCTCTTTGAGGCGCGCGTGGAATAAGTCTTTGCCTGACACAGCCTTCTCTCTGAGAAAGCAGCCAGCCCAAATTCACCGTGACCATAACCGGATTAAGAAGGTAATAATAATAATTAAAAAAAAATATTTCGGATTACTAATTGATCCATAATTCCATACATTTACAATTAAAATAAATAAAAAATAAATAAAACTAAAATGAAATCGAATTGAATTAAGAATTAAAAAATAAATATTATTAATAATTATTATTTATTTATTTTGTTTCATACAATACAATATATAATGATAATAGCTTTAAAAAACAAAAAATAAAAGAAATGGAATTAATCAGTGCAGTATTACGTCACGGAATTTCAATCCGAAAACCAGCTGACTTAAACTTCGCGTACAAAGAAACTTTTCATCGCCATTTTGCTCTGCTACAGTTTCGTTTTTTGACAGCCAATGAAGCTAATTAAAAATATTGCGATGAACAAGTACAGTCAACAGCAAAAGTAGATGATCAAAATCAGAAACTCAATACTAGTGAACGGAGTTCGCGTCAGAACTGTGTGGCGTCGGAGTGATTCAAAAGTATATGATTGTAAATTATACCAAACATTTAGTACTAGTACAGCTGTCATATATTCGTGATCAGTTATAACTCCAAAAGTTATAAACGCTATTTGCATCAGAACTAAGAAGTAAAAAAAATTTTCAAAACTAGTGAACAGTCCACGATTGTTACTTGGAAAGCAATAAAGATATTGAGTATTGAGTACAGTTGAAATCAAAAATGAAATGATGAAACTGAGGCCACGTAATCATGAAGCAAATAATTCTTATTTTAATTATCCCAGTAATTTTGTTTGTTATGTTTTACGGAAAAGCTGAATTTGATAAAGATTTGCATATTTAATAATATATGCCAAATTTAATCCAATTGAACCCCGAAAAAAGCAAATGTTTATTAAAAATCATATAATTTAAAAACTTTACTCTATTAATTGTTTTTTTTTGTAACTACTTCTGTCAAATGTTCAAAAGTAGCTGATGTGATACAAAACGATAATTCAATAAATATTATTATCTTTGTATGTTCGCGAATTTGCGTCAATGTTCAAAAGGAGCTATACAGTAGCGGCTACAGTATATTAAAAACGGAAGGTAGATTGATATTTTTATCTCTAGTCTAGTCTATTGACACTGCTTGCAATGTTCTAAAGTAGCTGATGCGATACAAAATCATAACTGTAGCCGACTGGGCAAAAGCAATTATTGAGTTATGATTTTGTATCGCATCAGCTACTTTAGAACATTGCAAGCAGTGTCAATAGACTAGACTAGAGATAAAAATATCATAACTGTAGCCGACTGGGCAAAAGCAATTATTGAGTTATGATTTTGTATCGCATCAGCTACTTTAGAACATTGCAAGCAGTGTCAATAGACTCGACTAGAGATAAAAATATCAATCTACCTTCCGTTTTTAATATTCTGTAGCCGCTACTGTATAGCTACTTTGGAACATTGACATAAATTCGCGAACATACAAAGATAATAATATTTATTGAATTATCGTTTTGTATCACATCAGCTACTTTTGAACATTTGACAGAAGTAACAAAATTAACATAATAAAGTTTTTAAATTATATGAATTTTAATGAACATATATTATGCTTTTTTCGGGGTTCAATTGAATGAAATTTGGCATATATAATTAAATATGCAAATCTTTATCAAATTCAGCTTTTCCGTAAAACATAACAAACAAAATTACTGGGATAATTAAAAATAAGAATTATTTGCTTCATGATTACGTGGCCTCAGTTTCATCATTTAATTTTTGATTTCAACTGTACTCAATATCTTTATTGCTTTCCAAGTAACAATCGTGGACTGTTCACTAGTTTTGAAATTTTTTTTTACTTCTTAGTTCTGATGCAAATTGCGTTTAAAACTTTTGGAGTTATAACTGATCACGAATATATGACAGCTGTACTAGTACTAAATGTTTGGTATAATTTACAATCATATACTTTTGAATCACTCCGACGCCACACAGTTCTGACGCGAACTCCGTTCACTAGTACTGAGTTTCTGATTTTGATCATCTACTTTTGCTGTTGACTGTACTGCCGTACAGTCGCGCTCAACAAAACAAAAAAATAAAGTTTGCTCAAAGAGCAGACGGTTCGTTTTGGGATTGACTGTACACGGATGTAAAAATGTTGTAGTGTTTCTTTGTAAAAATCTCGCTGTAAATAATAATAATAATAATAAATACTTAGGTGAAGTGAGTTTAAGAGAGCTTTCACAGCAGTAATAGCCTAGTGGTGTGACTGTCGGACTGCCAAGTCATAGGTCTCGAGTTCGAACCCAAGACACACACCTCTGATTTTACGGATTCATGTGCGTAATTATCACTTGCTTAATAATCGGTGAAGGAAAACATCGTGAGGAAACCAGCATGTCTGAGATATATTTCTCAACAGTATGTGTAGCTAAGTCAGAGGCCCATGGGCAGCATAAAAACTCTGACACCAGGTTAGTCACTAACCACATGAAAATGAAAGAAATAAGTGAGGTGTCAATGGTATCAATCCAAAGCATTAGAAAGCTCACTACTTCATGTAAGATTTCATCGTGAGACTAAGAATTGAAAGTATTAACATCTCACTTCACCTAACTTTTCACGGGAACTTTGCACTAAACTAGTTTTAAAAGAGATGCTGTAAAGGAGAGGGAGAGATGTTGCAATTATTGTTATTAATAATAATAATAATAATAACTTTATTTCGGGTGGCATAGACCCATATAAAACTTAACCTAGTACACACACACACCCCACACCCACATTTATGTATTGGTATGACTCGCCATACCTATACACGACATGACCCACTGGTTCTGGAAGGGACAGTCAAAACGTTCTGCTATTGCGTTCAGAATGCCGTTGTTGCTACCCCGTATACGGGCCAGCAGGGAAGTTGCTTTTTTGCGCATGATGGCCTGAAACCCATCAGTGCGCGCTTCAGCAAACATCCCAACATCCCTCGCCCTCCTTAATAGAAGTTTAATTTTTGTTAAAAAAACAAGCTATTTGTGCAAATATGCAATTAAATGTTTTTATATTTAACCGACTTCCATAGAGGTTGTTCTATGTTCGTCTTTATGTATTTTTATGGTGTACGTTTTTTATGATTGCAATTAAGAGTATGTATTACTCGTATTTGACGCCAGTCTTTGTAATTAGAACTAACTCGGGCGAATTTCACCAATGAAACTTAAATAACAGTATAAAAAACCCCGTTCAAAGGCTGTTAGTGTCATTCTTTTCTGTGGAATTGACACACAAGTCTTTAATGCCCGTATTACAGAACCTCACTCAATACTCAAGCATTGCTTGAGTCTCGATTAAAGACATTTGATTGATTAAAACTAGTTTTAAGTAATGCTTGGGTCTTGAGAGAGGTTTTGTAATACGGGTCTAAGTCTAAATACAATTCGAAATGCAAAAATGTTTCGATATTTTTTTGTAAAAGATAAACCTTGTTTTATAATAAGGCCGTTAAAGGCTAACTTCGTAAACATAATATTACAGCTTTATAATATTTTTAATCTTTTTTGTAACGTAAAATCTTGAGAATTTCCAAACTTTTTTTATTCATAATGCTAAAAGGGAAGAAATCTGGTAAAGCTCGCAGACGAAATGTATTACCAAATTTTGTATGAACTTGCAAAAATGAAACTTTTTCACGTTGATAATCTTCGAAGGATTTGTAAGCAGTTGGGGTGGGAACATTGAGTATGTATTAGACAAGCCACTGAGTTTACCGCTGCAGCTACACCTGTTGAAACTTTTTGAGAAATTTGATAAAAAAGCGTATTTTTTACAGACGTTTACTTGGAAGTAAGTAAACTGTAAGGAAGGCGTAAGAAAGCCAGCATTTCCTAGAACTGAAAAAATTGCAGATATTTGAAATCCTCCTACCTGCATTCGGGCACGTGGTAGATTACGGCTTGCTTCCTCTCACCGAGAGGAGGCCTGTACCAGCAGTTGGACCATTATAGGCGGCTTATGCTTGCAGAAGTAAGCACGCAAATAATCTAATTTCGTGCAGAATATCGGTGATGATGATGCAACACAACAACCCATTTTGTAAAAATGTCAATGTGAATACTTGGGTGAAGTGAGCTGTCAAGTGTGTTACTAATAAAACTACGCGGTCGAACTACGGGCAACACACGGTCAATACATCATCTCATTAAAATTCTCTAGATAAAATCAGGAACGCGATTATCCGGCAAAGAACCGGAGTTACCGACATAGCTTGCAGACTAAGCAAACTGAACTGGCAGTGGGCTGGCCATGTTTATCGAAGGAGCGATGGCCGATGGAGTAGACGAGTCCTGGAATGGAGACCGCGTATCGGCAAGCGTAGTGTGCGACGACCCCCAGCGAGATAGACCGATGACTTTAGGAAGGTCGATGCGTAAAGCGGACAACAGAGTGTTGTGGCACAGTCTGGGAGACGCCTATGTCCAGTAGTGGACTGCAGTAGGCAGAGTTGATTGATTGATTGATCATCTCAATTTAATCTCACTTCACCTATGTTTTCACGGTAAGATGTTTACTAAATATACCGGGTGCTGTATCACATAGTAGCTTAGACAAACCTTGTCTCTATTAACATGTACAGAGGCCAGTACATCAAGTTACCCTAGTCTGTCAAATTTCTTTGATAGTTTCTCAACTTTATTACTAATTATATGTATAGATATGACAGAAAGACAGTCAGAAATTTTGACAGCTTGCTTTTAGCTTTGCTTTTAGATAATTCTTCTCCAGAATAAACGCTTGCTTCATTCATACTCTAAAGTCAAAACATATTGAATCCGATTAGCAATTTATGGAGGAAATCTTTTTTTGTCAGAAAAGCTGCGTGGTATAAGTTTGGTATTCAAATGTATTGAAGTTTGAAATTGATGTCTCTTTGTGTGTCTAAGTTATTCCGTTACGCAAATGGATTTTTCATGATAATAAAGCAAATATTCGGGGGAAAACATGCGTCACCTCCATGCAAAATGTATTTTTTTCTAACTAAAAACTTTTTATTTAATCCAACAACAAATAACACAACTTTATTTTCATATTTATCAATCTTTTATGTACTTATTTTATAGTCTTAAATTAAGCAGAATTTATAATTAATATTTTGTTACTTAGGTTTCACTTAAGCTGTACGCTTAAGTGAAACCTTGTGGAACTTGAAGAGCCTGGTCGGTTAGAATATAACTGACAGCATTCGAACTTTCAAAATAATAGAATAGTTAAACAGGGTTTACCGCGCGATCTGACATATTTACTCAGCCCCGACTAAAAGTTGTCGGGCAGTAGCCCGCCAGATGCAACACCTTTATGGTTGGAGGATCCTCCCTTTTCGATGGAGGGACTTTCCACCATGTTCCTTCATCCCCACCAAATGTTCTTAATGTTTTTGTATTTTTTTTTGTATATAGTTTGTTAGATAGTCATTTAATTTAAGTATGTATAAGTTGTTAATATGTTTAACTAACTACAAATTAAAATCTTCTCTCGTCCAGTGATCGTATGTCCATGTTTCAATCCGCCATTACTATTTTTCAGCCTACACCGCTCCGCTTTGTAATTGGTTCATAGCATGAAGCTCTTCAAGTCTTACTTGGGCTGCGAAGCAGGGATAGTCGTGAAGTAGTAGATTCAGTTTTATAGAAAATAAGAAGAATGAAGATAATAACCTACTTGCTGAGGGAAAAGTAAAGATAAACTACGATAACATGGCCCACCCCTCCAAAATTCAAAACGTTTGAAAGTGTTTGTGGAAGTAATTTAAAAGCGCCACCAAGACTCACAACGCATGTTGCTGCCGGCCTGCTTCTGAAGACGAATACTTACAAAACTCTTTCGTAAGGATGTCACTACAAATATTGAAACAATAATTTTGGGGAGCGCGCCATGTTATCGTAGTTTATTTCTACTACCTTAGAGTGATGGAGAAAGAAAACATGGTAGGCGCAACATAACACGAAAATACCTATTTAACTATGTATAAAAAGAATACATTTTGTCAGGAGACAAAAGGATTGGTAGACGACAAATAATTACTAGCAATAAACAAAATAAAAACGATTTTTTTTTCTTTCTTTACTTTCAAAGGAGAAATCTAATGCAGCAGATCAGCGCTGGGATTTTTCTGCCAAATTCTTCCGTATGTAAAACCGGCAACAAAAGGTTCCTTACCACCGTACAATGTTTAACATTGCACACCTATAAAAAAATATTTCTGTTACAAAAACACGTTTCTTTTAGGGTATCCCCCTTAATTGTTAACTGCATTTTATTTGTCATTTCCACCTTAAAAAATCTCACTTCAAAAGTAAACTAAATACAAAACAAGAAACACAACACCAACACACAAAATACACACACACACTACACAACAAACAAACACAGAAACGACACAAACACTATAGACCAGTGCCGACAGCTTTTAAAACAAAAAAAAATTATAGTAGAATGAAACCCATTGGAAAAGGAAGAGAATATAACAAAAATTAAAGGAAAAATAATTTACGGGCGATCTGAGGTCGGGAAGTGGATGGGAGTGCGTTTTTAAGGGTAAAAAATGGTTTATCTGGATTTACGGCAAAACTACAAGTCCTATGGAAAAAAGTTAAAAGGCAAAGATATAAATCATAAAAAGATCTACAACTTTCGTATTCACACTTTTTTCACATCACCTCAAAATGTATGTGAAAAATTCAAATAACCAAGTTTCTGGTTTTTTATTTTTATCTTTTACAATTTTTTTTTTTTTTCACGAAATTTGGTGATAACTTACCTTTTTATGTTCCAAATGTAAATGTACACTGTAATTTTTTTGATTTAAAATATTTATTTTTTTAGCTTATATTGACTTAATATCGAAAAGTAGCCTAATTTTCGATCAAAAACTCTCCTGTCAAAAAATTTGCTTTAAAAAAAGTCGGTATGCTTTATGTTCGTTGAAATCTACTTTCTGATGGTGTAAAAAAAATATACATTTCCATAGAAGATGTTGTCAGAAAATGCAAAGAAACAATTACAATATTACATACACATTACAATATTTTGGTAAAGTTGTAGAATTTTCTTTAAATTATATGCGTAGATGCCTATTTATTGCTTTTTTAAAGATTACTTATATATCTGAGTGACCTACGGAAAATTTTAGCCCATCAAAAGCTATTTAATACAGGAGTGGGAAAGGGGCTAGGAGGGTATGGGCCTTACTATCCGTTATTTCGTAGCAGTACTGTGCATTTTCTGACAACATTTACTACGGTAATGTTTATTTTTTTTACACCATCAGAAAGTAGAGATTTCAATGAACATAAAGCATACCGACTTTTTTTTTAAAGTTGATATTTTGACAGGAGATTTTTTGATCGAAAATTAGGCTACTTTTTCGATATTAAGTCAATATAAGCTGAAAAAATAAATATTTAAAAAAAAAAAAAATACAGTGTGTTTGGAACATAAAAAGGTAAGATATCACTAAACAGGAAAAAAAAATTTTTTGTAAAAGATAAAAATAAAAAACCAAAAACTTGGTTATTTGAATTTTTCACATACATTTTGAGGTGATGTGAAAAAAGTGTGAATACGAAAGTTGTAGATCTTTTTATGATCTATATCTTTGCCGTTTAACTTTTTTCCATAGGACTTGTAGTTTTGCCGTAAATCGAGATAAACCATTTTTTACTCTTAAAAACGCACCCCCATCCACTTCCCGACCTCAGATCGCCCGTAAATTATTTTTCCTTTAATTTTTGTTACATTCTCTTCCTTTTCCAATGGGTTTCATCCTACTATAATTTTGTTTCACTTTTTACCATTTTCAAAGGCTTCGGCACTGGTCTACTACACAACACAACGCACACACACAATAAAGAATATTCAATTATATTCTATTCTAAATCTTGGTTTGAATTTAGAATACTGAACACGATTTCATAGTGGCCATGCTGTAGAACTTTAAAAAGTTATATCGTCTGGAATAAAGAGGGTATAAAAAGATAATATCTTTTATGAAGAAAAATGTAAGAAAACGGACGCAGCGCCACCTGCTGTCACTTAACAGTTGAATATTGAATGAGGCATCATGCCTTATCAATATTATAGTAGGTAGGTAAGGGAAAGCTCGTGGCTAAGTACTAGCAGACGCACAGGTCGATCCATCAGGTTAAGCCACGCTTGCCGAGGTTGGTCGTGGATGGGTGATGGGTGCCGCTGACCCGGCTGTCATTTGTGCAGCACATGCACGGAGGAGTCTTGGTATGTAAAGATGGTCACCCATCCCCGGTCAACCCCGGCAAGCGTAGCTTTATAGTAGGATCGACCTGTGCGGCTGTTATTACTTAGACACGAGCTCGTCATACGAAAGAACGGACATTCTATCATCACACATTGATTAATTTATTATTATTAACTTTTAGAATGTTTGTAAATATGTGAGCACCATGTACTTATGACATAATTAAGTTTATTTGCCACTGCTACATGTGTTTTTCTTTTCACCTTTTGAGGTGTATTGTTTTTATTCTGGGTGCATCGTCTTCACATAATGTTATAATTCATGTATACAAAACATTGTGAAACATTTTAAAAGAGTAACGGTGGAGTTTCTTGCCCATTCTTCTCCACACGAAACTACCTTTTGGAAGGGGCGACTAGAATCAATTCTATTTCTTGTTCATTTTGACGTTCAAAAGTGCTATTCTTGTGCCTATCTATCTATATACATATGACGGCACAGGATCAGACATATTGTAAAATAGATAGAAGACGTTAGGTTAACAGTAAGAAATAGAATTATTTGATCAATGAATTTTACAGCTACTCACTTAATCAGTTTTCAGGGAATAATTAATTCAACACCTTATAATAATAGCCACGACACCTCAGTAATACAGTAACAGCTTAGTTCACACAAAATAGCAAGAATGTACAGAGAGGCAGAGTAACAGTAATTAAGAGCAATACAACCTGTGCACCGGGCGACGCCTGTAGTCAGAATGCCGTTTTACCGCCGTGCGGCCCCTTTTATACGCAGTGCTACGACGTAGCGCATACTAACTCCGCCCCGTAGCAAGGAGGCGGGAGAATGACGCAGCGCGCTACGGTGCTACGGCGCCACCGCGTGTTGTTTATAATGCGACGCCGACACGGCCATGCTGACGTGCGGACGTCCTCGTACGCTTAGCTTATAATGTCATATCTAGAACAGAAAACTGATTAGGCACCGTTTGGTCATCCTGCTATATTTTTTATTTTTTTTTTTTGCCCGGTCTTCTTAGACCCTTCAAAGTAATCCCTTCAGAGTAATAATCTGGTCCGGTCTATCGACCCTTCAGAATTATTACTGCTTGGTCATACATGACCCTTCAAGGCTTGTTTCTTGGTCCAGTCAACTTTTGACCCTACAAGATGAGCTCCTTTTTTTTCTATTTTTTTTTTTGTATCCCTTCAGTTAAACTGGACCGGATCTTTTTTTTTGTATCCCTTCAGTTAGACTGGACCGGATCTTTTTTTTTTGTATCCCTTCAGTTAGACTGGACCGGATCTCTTTTTTTTTTTTGAACTGGTAGATATAGTGTCACTTTTAGCAGACATGGTATCACTATTGACAGAGATAGTATCACTATTATCAGACTGAATATCATCATTGCTAATCTGGTGCCTAGTCTCATGAACCTCTGTGTTATTATTCGCCGACACGTCATCCTCATCATAATTTTCCGAAAAGAATGACTGACCACGTGGTACTTCTCGCAAGTTTTCGTGAGAGTATTTGTAGACTATTGTTTCCATTAATGTGTTTTAATTCGTACCTATCATTTTCCAAAATAGCGGTTATTTTAAAGGGGCCTTTGTATTTACGGTCTAATTTCGTTTGGTGTCTTTCCTCGCATTTAACAAAGACAAACAACCAAAGACAAAGTCACCTACTGAAAAAGGTTTTACTATAGCTTTACCCCTGTTAAATCGACTTATGTCATATTGGGCCAGCCTTTTTATACTAGCAGAAGCAAGAATAATTAATTCAACACCTTATAATAATAGCCACGACACCTCAGTAATACAGTAACAGCTTAGTTCACACAAAATAGCAAGAATGTACAGAGAGGCAGAGTAACAATAATTAAGAGCAATACAACCTGTGCACCGGGCGACGCCTGTAGTCAGAATGCCGTTTTACCTTTTTTTTTTTTTTTTGAAATGGCATCTCGCAGTTCAACCAAAGGGTTGTCTACTGCTTAACCGGGCTTGCCTGTGGCTGCCACAAAAGAATTGTAGCCTCCAGCCAGGGCTTAATAAAAACTAAAGCTAACTTACAAAACTAAGCGACTACACGCTAAGGGCACCCCCTGCGGGGTTCGGACCTCGGCTTAGGGCGTCGCTGGGGGGGGACAGCAAGGGACAGCTGGATCGGGGGTTTTTAAAACTACTGGCTCAGCGGCAACGCGGGCTGGCTCGAGCAAGGGTCGGGAGGGTGAGAGTGGACAGGGTCGTCGCGACGGGCCTCGACGGCGAGGACGGAACGACGGAAATTTGTATCTGTATGTTACTCTAATAGTGCTAGTAGCCGGGCTGCTCTCCTGGAGGAGAGTGGTGGCATCGTCAGGGGCAACGAGGGTATGCCGTGGACGGCGAACCTTACTGATGCGGGACGGGGTGTATCGGGAGGCGGCCGCAATCAGGGGATTGCGGTGCTTTATGGCAGTGTCAAAGAAACGCTTCGAGAGGCGTTTCATGAACTGCTGAACTGTGGGGAGTTTAAAATCTACATGAAGGTCCATGTTACGGACGTAAAAGGGAGCTCCTGAGACCTTACGGAGGAACCGGTTTTGAAGTGTCTGCATTCGATGCAGATACTTGGGTTTGGCGTGCGCGAAGACGACGCAAGCGTAAGTCATGATGGGGCGGATTACAGCCTTATAGAGACGCAGTTTGCACCGGAGTGACAATTTGCTGCGTTCTGTAAGCATGAATTGGAGCCTACCGAGAGCGAAAGCGGCCCGCGAACGGACCTGCTTTATGTGCTCTGCGAAACTGAGGTGCTGGTCGAGAGTGACACCCAGGTACTTGGCATGCTTCGCCCAAGGGATCGGCTTGCCGTACATGGTGATCGGATTAGGGGGGTTGGGGAGGGCCCTACGAATTCTCCTAAAGAGAACAGCCTGGCTTTTATCGGGGTTGACCTCGATTCTCCATTTCCGGAACCAAGCGCCGAGGACGTTGGCCGCGGTCTGGAGAGTCTGAGCTATAGCTGGCGGACTGGTCCCTGTGTAGTAAATGGCCGTGTCATCGGCGAATAACGCCAATTGGGCCTTTTTACTCTTGGGGATGTCGCTAGTGAACAGGGTGAAGATTAGGGGGGCGAGAACGGAGCCCTGGGGGACTCCGGCGCGAATCGGGTGGGGGGCGGAGAGAGCGCCCTCGATGCGGTAGCGGAAGGTGCGGTTCGACAAAAAGTCCCGTAAGATGAGCACGAGACGGTCGGGCACGCCGAGTTGGTATAGCTTATATATTAAGCCATTGTGCCAGACTTTGTCGAAAGCCTTCGCTATGTCGAAGAACAGGGCGCCAGTCATAGCGCCACGCTGGAAGCCGGCACTGATGTGCTCGACTATGCGGTGCGCTTGCTGGACGCACGAGTGTTGGGTACGGAACCCGAACTGCTCGTCCGGAATCAGGCTCTTCGCCTCGGCATAGTCCTTGAGACGCTTATAAATAAGCCTCTCGTAGATTTTGCCGAGCACGTTGAGCAGACTGATGGGGCGATAGCTGGTGGGGTCTGATTTGGGTTTGCCGGGTTTGGGGATACCTATAACAGAGGCCTCTTTCCAGGCTTGTGGGAACATGTTATTACTCATGGCGCCATTGAAGATGGCGGTCATGAGCATGATCAGTTGGGCGGGGAAGAGTTTGAATACCCTATTGGTAATTCCATCTGAGCCGGGGGCTTTACGAGCCTGAAGACCCTTGATGATGTCTTGCACCTCGTCAGGGGTGACGGGGGGCAGAGGATCATCTGGATCTTCGACGGGTGGGAGAGAGGCTCTACGTTCGACTTCGGCGTCGACTTTGGCGAGGTGCTTTGGGTCGACCGGAAGGGAACTGGGGGAGCATTGGGACTCGAGACTGTCGGCTAGGAGCTCGGCTTTTTCAGAGCTATCGAAAGCGATGCTCTTGTCAGGACGGATGAGTGGAGGGGTGGAAGATTCTTCGGGAGCGCGAAGCTTCCTCTGAAGGTTCCAGAAGGCATGGTGATTGGGCTCAAGTTCGCCGAGTAACTTGTCCCAGTTGTCCGAACGAGCTTCCGCAATGCGTTTCTTTACAGCACGCTGTAAATTGCGCATGTGGGCTTTGTTCGCATCGCAGGGGAAGGAGTCGTAGGCACGGATGGCTGCGTTCTTCTCGGTTATCAGCTCACGTACGTCAGCGGGTAGTTTCCAGCGGTGGTCTTCCACCACCGGGACTTCCCGTGAGCAATCCGTCAAAACGGATTGCACGTGTTCTGTAAACGAGGCGATCGCGCCGGTAGTGTCATCGACAGAGACAATGAGGTCAGGAATGGATTCCAGCTGAGGTGTCAGAGTGTCGGATTTAAGCTTTTCGCTTACTTTCCTCCAGTCGGTCACCAACTGGGTGCGGGGCGGGTGGTCAGGGTCAAGCGGACCCCCCGTGTAGGGGGTGAGGTGCATGACGACGGGACGGTGGTCAGAGTTAAGCTCTTGTAGCGCCTCTAAAGATTGCAAACGAAGGTTCACATTCTTGAGGAGCGCTATGTCGAGGACATCGGGAGTTTGGTTAGGGTCGCCGGGATAGTGGGTGGGAGTCATCGGAGCGATGACGTCAAAGTTAAGGGAGGCCCCTAAGTTGAACAGTAATCTGCCTCTGGTAGAGGTGAGATTACTGTTCCAGGCGGGATGTTTGGCATTGAGGTCGCCCGCCAGGATGACGGAGTCGCTCAAGCCGAAGAGGAGTGAGAGGTCGGCGGCGATGGATAGATGATCCTCGCTACCGTTGGTCGGTGGGAAATGTGCCGTTTTACCGCCGTGCGGCCCCTTTTATACGCAGTGCTACGACGTAGCGCATACTAACTCCGCCCCGTAGCAAGGAGGCGGGAGAATGACGCAGCGCGCTACGGTGCTACGGCGCCACCGCGTGTTGTTTATAATGCGACGCCGACACATATAATAAAACAGTAAAAAAACTGTGTCTGTACATTGAATATATTAAAAAAGTAATAATTGAGGGGGGTTTAGAAACAGTAATAGAGCACGAATCCAAAAAAAAAAAAAAATTGTCTGTTTGTCTGTATGTCTGTTTGTCTGTTTGTTTGTACACGCTAATCTCCGGAACTACTGGACGGATTGGAATGTTTTTTTTTTGTTGTATAGGTATTAAGTCTGGGCAACATATAGGCTATAATTTATCTTGGAAACTTGAACACCTGATGCAGAACCGCAACAGACCAGCTAAACTATAAGAGATACAAAAATGATACCTTAGCAAAAATTGTTCCACGTGATTAGCATTTTCTGCTGAGAGAATAAATTTGAAGATCTGGAACACCTGATGTGGAACTCCAAGAGCCCAGCTACACTGTAACATATATAGGAATGACGTCTTAGCAAAAGTTGTTCGATCTGATGGGCATTTCCTGTTGACTTATAAAAATCGAAGATCTGGAACACCTGTTGTGGAACTCCAAGAGCCTAGCTACACTATAACATTATATAGGAATGACGTCTTAGCAAAAGTTGTTCGGTCTAATGGGCATTTCCTGTTGACTTATAAAAATCGACGATCTGGAACACCTGTTGTGGAACTCCAAGAGCCTAGCTACACCATAACACATATAAGAATGACGTCTTAGCGAAAGTTGTTCAACCTGATGAGCACTCTCTGTTGATGTATAAAAATTGAAGATCTGGAACACCTGTTGTGGAACTCCAAGAGCCTAGCTACACCATAACACACATAGGAATAACGTCTTAGCACAAGTTGTTCAATCTGATGAGCACTCTCTGTTGACTTATAAAAATCGAAGATCAGAAACATCTGATGTGGAAATCAAAGCTATCACTAATTTTACTGTGTAATTATAAAATAACATAAACTGGGAGTACCTGCACGCGGTGAAGGCGGTAACAGTTTAGGACTGATTTTCGATGACGATAGTATATCATTGAAAATTTGACTCTACTGGCCAAAACTCCTATTTATTTTTTTATTTTATCGTATGAATATGCCTTCGGGCTTATGTTGTTTGAGTGTTTAATTTCCTTTTCCATTTATCTTCGTGACACTGTAGCCTACCCGGTAACGCAGGGGAGCAGTCATTTTAATTTAGATTTTTATTGATCAGGTATCTTCACAATAAAACTATGACCATGCCTAGAAAGAGGTCAAATCTTTCCCAATGTTCCAAGAGAGCTAAAAGATTGGGGATCATAAGATCCCAAGAATCTACCGAAGAGCGTCAGGAGAGACTTGATGTTGTTCGAGAACATTAGGCTGCAACTCGCTCCGTGGAAACCTCTTCGGGTCGCGAAGCACGCCTGCGTTCTCAGCGTATTCATTAGGTCTCTAGAGACCAGTGAAGAATATGATGCGCGACTGACCGCTGATCGTGAACGTCATGTATTGTCTCGCGAGTCAGAGACGTTCACGGAAAGAGAATTACGCTTGAGTTCCAAGCGTATCTACGCATCGACTTCTAGGTCTCTAGAGGAGGAATATAATAATGCGGTTACCAAAATGAAAACGATGACAAATGGACTGTATGTTTTGGTGGTTGTTGGAATGAAATAAAACTAAAGCTCAGTGTGATAAAAGATTTAAATGGGAAAAATGATAAAAAATAACATAAATGGCGACCCCGTTGTCGCTGGCATAAGCAACAGGGTCCGCGTACGAAGTCGCGGGCAGAAGCTAGTTTGAAATAAATGTTTTGACTTTGTATTAATTTAATTTTGCAACTTACCAATTTGCCGAGTATTGTGCAGACAATGAAAACGAACAATTGATTTGTGTTTCTAAAACAAAAGAAAACGAATAGGTATTATTTATTTCGAACCTTCAGTATTGGCTTAACGAATCACCGAGAGTGTGGCCATGAGAGCGATCAATTAATTATTTAAGCTTTACTTTTTTTAGAGGCCGAGTAAAAACTTTTTTGTAAGTCTGGCCTCCGGGAGAGATGTAACTGGACATCCTCATTGCGCTAGACCGTTACATAACTGATGAGGTGTTTTTTCAATATGGGTTTCTCAGGTCCCACCTTTGGATCTATGGGCGCCTTAAAAATCATAACGGTGATTCGTTGATGCACGGTCGCCAGCGCATAAAGTTATACCAAACTGTCAAATATCTCCAAATGATTTTAAACCTTCTAACGTTGACCTTAAGATCAAAATTGATCGAGAAACTTGACAGTTTGTGGTAACTTGATGTGCTGGCTACTGTACCATATCCTCAGTCTTAACATTAGTAATAATGTAAGGGTTATATCTAAGCCCGTTGCGCTGACACCACCCGCTTACATACAAGCCCCACCGGGTCTGCACCAACCTAACTCACTAAATTTATTACATCGCAATCAACCACCAGACGCCGTTTTATTGGCAAGGAGTTTCAATTCGATGCAAGTAGTTTGTTAGCCCACCGGTGGGATAGTGGGGGTTGTTTATTTATTAGTTGACTAATACGACTTAATAAAAACTGTTGCCTGTTTAACACCTTGTATACCGTAATTACAGAAACAAATAAAAAGTCATTGTGTCTCATGTGAATCCACATTTTGGCAATCGAATGGTGGGTGCATTTCTACCAGAGCTGTGTGAGGATGCGTAGTGACGAATGCGTGATCACAGTGGTGGCCTAGAGGTATCGGCCTCGACGAGTTGTAGGTCATGAGTTCGAACCCAAGCAAGCACTATACTTTGTGTTGAAACTGAAATATTTTTAAATACTATGTAGTGTTTAACATTGTACGGTGGGACGGAGCCTTTTGCTGTCGTTTTTCCTATTTTAGTAAAGGCACGTGAAGTGAAGGCACGTGAGCTTAAAAGAAAAACTTGGCACAAACATCCCAGCGCTGATCTGCTGCATTTATTTTCTCCTCTAAAAGTAAAGAGAGAAAAAATGTTGAAGGAAAAGTTCGTGGGGTAACCGGCATGTTCTAGAACCAAAAATTCGAAGACATGTGACATCTGTAAACCCGCACTTGGCCCGCGTGGTGGATTATGGCCCGCTCCCATTCTTAGAGTGGAGGCCTGTGTTCCAGCAGTGAGAATATTATTCTTCATTTCGTGTGTATAGTGACTAACCTGGTGTCAGAGTTTTTATGCTGCATAATCATAATCATTTATTCATTTGCAAACATGGGTAATTTGTGCAGGTGTTTCATATAAAATAAGTCCTCCATATTCTACCGTCACAATATGGGCATGCAAATAATATTACATTTCAAATTAAAATAAATAAAATATTGACATAAAAAATGCAAAAATAATACTAGTAATGACAAATCGAAACAAAATAATGTCTAATGGAACAGTTACATATTATGTCAAATTAAAAGAAAGTTAACTTTCAACTCAAAATAAATTGAAATATTGAACAAATGCAAAAATAATAATAATGTCAAATGGCACAATGTCAAAAAGAAAAAAGAAGTATGTCAATTAGTCAGTGACTTATCATTCAGGAAGTCGTCAATTGTGTAGTAACATTTTTCAGTCAAAATATGTTTAACCCATTGAAGGACAGTGAACGAGACACAATAGAAGTTTTATTGTTATTACGTCTATAGGCGTTCACAGTCCCTCAAAGTGTTAAGTGTCTTTTTAAATTTTAAAACAGTCATCTATATCTATACATATAACAAATTTGTAGAAAAGTGGTGTCTGTACAATAGAAATATATTAAAAAAAAGTAGCAGGGGTTGTTATTATATCGATGCCGAACCCGAAATTGTAATTAATTTTTTTTTTGTCTGTTTGTCTGTGTGTTTGTGCACGCTAATATCAGAAACGGCTTATTCGATTTAGATACGGTTTTCACTAATATATTGTAGTATTCACTTAACATTTAGTGTTTATTTCATGTCAATCGGTTCATAAATAAAAAAGTTATGTCAATTTAAAGAATCACGGCAAACATTTGTTAAGATATTCTATCAGAGTACGTATACGTATCGCGCCTACGCGTCCCTGGTTATATAAAGCGTGCTGAGAGCCGGGCCGCTGTTACCCCCGATCCAGCTGTCCCTTGCTGTCCTCCCCCAGCGACGCCCTAAGCCCCGAGGTCCGTACCCCACAGGGGGTGCCCTTAGCGTGTAGTCGCTTAGTTTGTAAGTTTTTATAAGCCCTGGCTGGAGGCTACAATTCTTTTGTGGTATCCACAGGCAAGTCCGGTTAAGCAGTATACAACCCTATGGTTGGGCTGCGAGATGCCATTATCAAAAAAAAAACACGCCGCTGCCATAAGGATTCAGTTATTCGTAGCGAACGCACGTATCCTGGAGAGTATAGGCGAATAGTTGCATTCGATTATTGCGATTCACTTGAATACTGACTGTTTGCATATTTCATTTATTTATATTTTAGGGTTTGTAGGTTAGGTTCTTTTTCTAAATTTTCCTTAAAATCTATCTATATAATATAATAAAATAGTAAAAAAAAAATTCTGTACATTAAATATATTAAAAAAATAATGATTGGATGGTTTAGAAACAGTAATAGAGCACGAATCCAAAAAAAAATTCGGTCTGTTTGTCTGTTCGTTTGTACACGCTAATCTTCGGAACTACTGGACGGATTTGAATGTTTTTTTTTTGTGTAGGTATTAAGTCTGGGCAACAAATAGACTATAATTTATATTGGAAACTTGAACACCTGATGCAGAACCGCAACAGACCAGCTAAACTATAAGAGATACGAAAATAGTACCGTAGCAAAAATTGTTCCACGTGATGAGCATTTTCTGCTGAGAGAATAAATTTGAAGATATGGAACACCTGATGTGGAACTCCAAAAGCCCAGCTACACTATAACATATACAGAGTTGATACGACAGAGGGGCTTTCCTTCAAACAGCTTATACTAGGGACCATTTTCAAGCTCTGTACCAAAAACAATTAAATAGGAGCAGTAGTTTAGTCGCAAATGTTTTTTTAAGTTTTAGCCCCGTTTGAACACGATGTATCTTTCCTAACAGCGCTCCGGCGTGCACGCGTCGGTGCCGCTGCGTTACAAGGTCAGTTTTTATTTACAAAGGGTGGTTGCGTTTTACTCTGATTTGTAAGCTATTTAGTTTGTTTGAAAAAATAAAAACCTCTTTTTTATTTTTATACCGTACCGAGTTAATACTAAACACGTATAGTATACGTAGTGTAATTTAATGCCCCTCTGTCATATCAACTCTGTATAGGAATGACGTCTTAGCCAAAGTTGTCCAATCTGATGAGCACTTTCTGTTGACTTATAAAAATCGAAGATCTGGAACACCTGTTGTAGAACTCCAAGAGCCCAGCTACACCATAACACATATAGGAATGACGTCTTAACAAAAGTTGTTCGGTCTGATGGTCATTTCCTATTGACTTATAAAAATCGAAGATCAGAAACATCTGACGTGGAAATCAAAGCTATCACTAATTTCACTGTATAATTATAAAATAACATAAGCTGGGAGTACTTCCACGTGGTGAAGGTGGTAACAGTTTAGGACTGATTTTCGCTGACGATGGTACTGTAGAGGATGGAAGATCCTCTACTAAGTGGGCTCAGTGGTAGAGCGTGTAATGTGTGTATAGGGCTTCTATTCTTAAAGCATTTGAAACCCGTTAGCAGTTTAAACGTATGAACTTATATTTTCACTTGGTTATAACGAATACATCTGTTTAGCTTCACCGCCGGACGTCAAGTCTAGAATATCTAAAATCCTAATCTTTTCTAAAATCATTTGAAAGGTTCGAATGCCGTCAGATAATTTCCAGCCTTGTACAACATAAGGTTTTACTCTAAGGCTCTACATCAGCTACGCCCCCCTTGAGTAAAAGGGAACACTTAGTTTTAAAATAACTAAGCCCTTTTACTCTCGGCATCCGAATCTATCTAATCTACCCCTACCTAGCCTAACATAAAAATTACCTATCCCCAGGAGAATCTACATGTGAGGTCTGGCCTTTGCAAAGGCAGGCTCAACTCTGGCAAAGCGAATCTTACGACATCACAAGAGTCCATGAATGCATTAATGTGTGCCAATGTGCACACAAACTAACGCTAGGCCAGTTTGAACCCCACTGCACCAAAACCCGAGGTAAAGGGTGCAGCCAGCCTCCGAAAACAAACAATGATATGAAAGTTCATATCGACCCTGATGGGGTTGACTGCAAAGAAGGCTGAACATCAATATCCTATATGCTCTGGAGCACGATCATGCTAAACTCAAGCACAAGAGAAATATGAAGACGAAGTGTCGCTCCCTCTGACGCTTTGACGCGGCGAGGTGTGTCTCCCACACGCTCATCCGGTAGCGTCTCATTCATTTTTGATCACCATATGCAATAAACACAAAGAGAAATGCATCAATAAACTATATCTTAAAACCAAGCTAAAATAATGAGTCCAGCATGTTTGTTTACATCTGTTTGACATGACAGACATGTCAACAAGTGGCAAATATGTCTAAAACTGACAATTAATTATCAACATAAAAAAGAAAAGTCTTTAACCTATTTAGCTGTAAAAAGTTTTTGCTCGCTACTACTTATCTCAAAAATTATGCAGCGACATGATATGAAAACTATTTGGAGTCGTAATTATATAATTCTAAAAAGTGAAAACTTCCATCTATTAAAAATGTTTCGAAACCTCTTTTTATTTGATTTTGTAAACCCATACTGTAAAAATGAAAATTTATTTACAAAAGTTTACGAGTTTTCCTATGACCTCTTTTGGTCATAATTTTGGAAACAAACTTTTTCCTTTTAATTTTTCTGACATACAAAGTCATATTTTGAAGACGTCTAAATCTGAAATTGTCATTATTTTTATATGTCACAGAGCCGTTCAAGAAAATTTTATTTGTTTGTTGGTTTTTCTTTTTAATATTACAAACATGTTTAACTCTACCTTTAACCATGCGCCGATGTATGAACAAGTTACGATAAGTGTTTGTAACCACCATCGCTGAAGAACCAACAAAATGCTCACTCTCCTCCGCCTCGTATCTTCGAGAACTCTAATGTTGAAGGAATAACAAATGGTTCATTTTTCTTCATCTGCACCTCTCAATGTATGTGACTCCACATCAACCACAACCGACTCTTGGACACTTACATCCAATGAAATGGATACGAGACCATCTTCATCAACACGATCAACATCGATGTTATTTTTATTTAATTCTTCATCGTGACCATTGTGAAATTCATCAATAAGCTCTGGAAAAGAATCATCATTAATAACAGGACTGGACCGACCCGATTCGTCCAGTTCTTCCTCGTGTTCCGACTCGAACACTTCCGTCTCCTCATCAACATCACAGCTGTCTAGGCAGCTTTGCGCGTCAGCGCCAACAGCATCATCAACGTCGTCATCAACGCTGCTCACAACATCGACATCAACATCACTGCTCACAAGGCAGCTTGGCTCCATATCTAGCACCTTCTCTTCTGTTGCGCTAGAAATTACAACAGCATCAACACACATATTTACAAAATTATCCTGTCCGCACTCCTCAGACAGCTCTTGTGTTGCGCTAGGTGAGACAACATCTTCCACAGCAACATTTACTACATTTTCCAACACAAATGGAACACACATTCTTTTGTGAACTCTGCACGGGAACTCTTTCCTCAGTGCGTCACACATCGCTTCAAAACTGATCTCTTGATCATTATACAAAATTGTCGAATAATAAATGCGGGCTGGACCTTGCATAAATGCGCCCATAATCAGAGCCCAATTGCTCTTTGGCCACTTCTTATCAATGGCTAACACTTGAAATTCGGCTAAGAAATCCTCAAAGCATACGCCGTTGTAGGCAGAATAAACAATCATGCTCTCCATGGTAACCATAATAACAAAACTATAAAAACCACTTAGCTTTATATATCCAGGCCTTGTTTCATTCGCCTGCTTTAATAACTTCACTTCATTACGACTAGGGCGTCGTTTTTATTATTTTGCGCACCACGAACAGGATGCGTAAACGTATACTCGTAGAAACAGTTTTCCTTTATATCTTGTATTTTTATATCATTTACTTATTCGTGCAGTCGCATCCACCACGATGCGTAGAACGCCCGTTAAACGGTTTAACCGAAATTTTGGTTATATTTTATTTTTTTACTTGTGCAGATATTCTAAGGTTCTGCACACACCAAAAAACAAACGAGCGGGATCGTACCGCGTCTTCTAGTGGAGACTCTGGCGTACTCCACCAAAATGTAGAGGATGGAAGATCCTCTACTAAGGGGGCTCAGTGGTAGAGCGTGTAATGTGTGTATAGGGCTTCTATTCTTAAAGCATTTGAAACCCGTTAGCAGTTTAAACGTATGAACTTATATTTTCACTTGGTTATAACGAATACATCTGTTTAGCTTCACCGCCGGACGTCAAGTCTAGAATATCTAAAATCCTAATCTATTCTAAAATCATTTGAAAGGTTCGAATGCCGTCAGATAATTTCCAGCCTTGTACAACATAAGGTTTTACTCTAAGGCTCTACAGTACATACGCCAGCACATCAAGCTATCCATAACTGTCAAATTTTCTCAATTAAAAATGAACCTTATGTCTTTGCAATAAAGTTGAAATACTATCAAAGAAATTTGACAGATTGTGGTAACTTGATGTGCTGGCCTCTGTACTTATATCATTAAAAATTTGACTCTGCTGGCCAAAACTCCCATTTATTTTTTTATTTTACCAAATAAATATGCCTTCGGTCTTATGGTATTTGAGTGTTTAATTTCCTTTTCTATTTATTTTCGTGACACAGAAGCCTACCCGATAACGCCTGGGAGCAGTCCCTTAGATTTTAATTGATCACTTATATTCACAATAAAACTATAAACATGCCTAGAAAGAGGTCAAATCTTTCCCAATGTTCCAAAAGAGCTAAAAGATTGAAGATCATAAGATCCCAAGAATCTACCAAAGAGCGTCACGAGAGACTTGATGCTGTTTGAAAACATCCGGCTGCAACTTGCTCCGTGGAAACCTCTTCGGATCGCGAAGCACGCCTGCGTTCTCAGCGTATTTACGCATCTACATCCAGGTCTCTAGAGACCAGTGAAGAATATGATGCGCGACTGACCGCAGATCGTGCAAGTCATGCATTGTCTCGCGAATTGGAGACGTTAATGGATAGAGAATTACGCTTGAGTTCCAAGCGTATCTACGCATCGAGTTCTAGGTCTCTTAGAGACAAGTGGGGAATGTGATGCGTGACTGACCGCTGATCGTGCAAGTCCTGCATTGTCTCGCGAATTGGAGACGTTCACGGATAGAGAATTACGCTTGAGTTCCAAGCGTATCTACGCATCGACTTCTAGGTCTCTAGAGACAAGTGTGGAACGTGATACGCGACTGACCGCTGATCGTGCAAGTCCTGCATTGTCTCGCGAATTGGAGACGTTCACGGATAGAGAATTACGCTTGAGTTCCAAGCGTATCTACGCATCGACTTCTAGGTCTCTAGAGACAAGTGTGGAACGTGATACGCGACTGACCGCTGATCGTGCAAGTCATGCATTGTCTCGCGAATCGGAGACGTTCACGGACAGAGAATTACGCTTGAGTTCCAAGCGTATCTACGCATCGACTTCTAGGTCTCTAGAGACAAGTGGGGAACGTGATGCGTGACTGACCGCTGATCGTGATTCAGATTGTCGATTTTGACGACCCCGTTGTCGCTGGCATAAGCAACAGGATACGCGTACGAAGTCGCAGGCAGAAGCTAGTATTTTTAATATAATTAGGTACTTTATTGAAAATGCGTGGCGCAATACCAAAAACTGCCCACGGCCTCTGAGTTAGCTTCACACACTGTTGAGAAATATCTCTCAGGCATGCCGATTTCCTCACGATGTTTTCGTTCATCGTTTTTTAAGCAAGTGATAACTATACAATACTAATGAATTGTATAGGTAATATTAAAAACAACTCCTAAACCACTAAATTAGTGACTTTTGTTAACGAAATAAATAAATATCAAATTTAATTAAACATTGATCCCTGGCCCAGTCTTAGTTAACCTTAAAAAGAAATTCAGAAAAAAAACCTTTATTTAAAACCAAGTTCACGGATCAATCAACATTTGAATAAACGTTTTCAATTATGTGTCTCGTTTCGTATGATCCCCTCGAATTGACTGTAATCTGAGCGGCTCGATAATTTGCGTACGACTAGGTTTCCCTCCCAAATTGTTAAACAAACGAACAAATTGAGCCGTGTGTTGTTTTGTGCGTAATCCTTCTACCATACACGCACATTGCCATTTTATATGTAGCGTCATCGACACATACGAAATGCGTGTCACACTGACGTCACGCAAAATCCTGCATCACGCAAGCAGAGTTTGTCACGCGACTGACATATATATACAACATCCCGACTTCAATCGCCGGATTTGCCCGATCTAGCCTGTCCCTTGCTGTCCACTCCTCACAGGGGGTGCCCTTAGCGTGAAGTCGCTTAGTTTGTAAGTTTTTATCAAGCCCTGGCTGGAGGTTGCAATTCTATTGTGGCATTCACAGACAAGCCTGGTTTAGCAGTAGACAACCCTTTGGTTGAACTGCGAGATGCCATTAAAAAGAAAATGCTCGTGATTCCCAATGCCCACCGGACACCACACCCGTCTGGTTGGAGGAGCCTTATCTATTCTTTAGAGTATGAGTAAACTTTACAACCCGTCCTTAATCCCCCTTATATAGTAAAATGGGATTGTGTTGGTCTGCGGTAGGAGAGTTTCGTGTCATGGTGTCATAGAGCCTTTTCTTAAATACATTGGGGTCAATGTTCTGTCAAACCAAATGCAACGGAATACCAGTATTTTACATGGAGTCACTGCCTATCTGACCTCCACGACCTAGTAACTGAGTAATAAGATACCCCTTAGTAAGACTGAGTGTAAGATTTTTTGGCTTCTGAGTTTTTGGGATTGTCATAGCGGTTCGCTTAACAATATGACATAATTCAGAATGGTTTAACTGCAGTCATAATATGCGGTGTGGTTTTTTATGCCAAATCGGACGCAGTAACAGTTGTACTACTAAACAATATTTGGACGTAAGTCTGAAATAAAATATTTGAATTTTTATTTGTAACTAAGGTAGGGCTCCCTGACCAATTGGTTTAGGTTAGGTTGGAACTGCGAACTACAGCGCGCGAGCCGAGCGAACGAAGCGAGCGGTGCTTTGGTAGCGGCCGGCTAGCAGAGTGAACGAAGCGACCGGTGCCATGGTAGCGGCCGGCGAGCGCTACTACAGGTTAATCGCATTTTCTTGGCTATTTAGTATTTTTAGGACTGACTCATAAAACTCTTGAACTACTTGACTTTGTTTTAAAATTGTCCTCAAAATCTCTGTTTCCAAACAGCCAGCGGTTATGTAAAACAGCAGATTCGACAATACATCTGCGACAACAACACAACAGGTGGGTAGTTCGCTTTTACCCTTCGATTAAGCACCTTAATACAAGGGGTTGAATGGTGTTCTTAAAGCGTTATTGCTCGTTGTTAACTTTCATGGCGCAGATTACGTTTCTATTAAAATGTAATGACTTGGTCTGGGCAACCTGATGCTAAGTAATATTATAAAAAAAATCTTGGTACTTTTTTATTTGTGTTTGTTTGCTTTTATGTAACTTGACATGGTGGGTTGCAATACTCATAACTCAGTCCTTCTGAGACCGAAACTTATTTATAAAATTTTAGAAAAAAACATTATCACTTTCACAATATAAGAAAATGTATACAAGAAATGTATGTACAGAGGCCAGCAAATCACGCTACCGCAATCTGTTAAATTTCTTTGATAGATATTCAACTTTATTGCAAGAGCATAAGGTTCATGTTCAATTGGGAATATTTGACAGTTAGGGATAGCTTGATGTGCTGGCGTCTGTACATAAGACAGAATACTGCTGTTGGCTGCGACTTCGTCAGTGAGTATTTTGTATTTAATATTTTTTTTATACATATCGACGACACGGTTGGCGCAGTGGTTGAGCGATTGACTGCTGCGCACTATGTCGCGGGTTCGATTCCCGCACGGAACAAATATTTGTACGACCTGCAAGTATTTGTTACGAGTCTGGGTGTTTTTCTATCTATAATATGTATGTATTTACAAAAAAAAAATGTATATAAGTAGTATATCAGCCATCTCGTTACCATAACACAAGCATTAGGTTGCTTAGCTTGGGGCGATATGGTGCTGTGTGAAATGTCCAAGGATATTATTATTATTATATTATTATATATTATTATATCCACGATGAGAAAAAGCTTATGTCCTTGTCTGAGTATCAGGGTATGTATGTCAAATTACGTAGCGATCGGTTCAGTTATTTTAGCGTGAAATGGTAACTGACCAAGTGATATACAGCTGGACAGACAGAGTTACTGTATCACTTAAGAGGCGACTCTAGTAATTTCGCGCTGCAACGCACGTCCTCCCATAAAGTGCGAAAGAGACAACTGCAGCTGAAGCAGATTTTACCTACAAAAACCTTGACCAGAAGATGTTTTGTATTCTGCTGTTTTTTTTCTTCAAAACTAGACTGATTTACAAATTTCTAATTTAAAAATTTTGATGAAAAGTATAACAATGCCTCTATACTTTTTTTGTGAAAATCTTCAATTTGTCTGATAGTCTGGACATGGCTTCAAAAACGGGCTTTCTTCAGGATTTTGGAAAAAAGATATGACAAGGGCACGTAGGTTAAGCGGGATTGTCCGAAAGGGTTACCGCTACCCCGGAACATAAAGGGCTACGGAAGGAACATGGATGGGTTTTAGTCAGTAAGAGTCTGACAGTCCCTTCCGCTCCACCCAGAGCGGGAGCAGTCATTGGATGATTTCCCAGCCTTAAAAAAAAAAAAGAGCACGTAGGTACTAATTGGACCTAGATTTTTTGGAAAATCAAACATTCCTCCATTGTTTGTATGGAGGAAGGCCTAATAGAGTTCACTTTTAATATCAATATAAGTAAAACATATAAGTATAGTTAATAAAAGTGTTTATTTATTTTTCCAAGTGCGGTTTTATCGGAATGGAACAGGAAAACTCAATAGCACTTAACTCGACCTGGGAATGGCACATAGTTTCGCGCGACTGCTTCTCAATGATGCAACGAAGACATAACTACGTTTATATAGTTCACGTGGAAGTCAGAAAATACAATAAAACGTTCAAAATGATGGAAATGCATTATTTTTAGCCACAAGTTGAAACCTACGTTACCAAAACCATACATAATCTGTCAGTTTTTGTTTTAGTTTTCAATGCACATGAAGCTACCCCAAACTGTCAAATTTTCCCAATTGAAAATGGATTTTATGCTTTTGTAATAAAGTTGAAAAACTATCAAAGAAATTTGACAGATTGGAGTAACTTGATATGCTGGCATACCATGGTTTTGTACCTATAACGAATTTTGAAGGTTTTAAGTATATTTCTCACCACTTTTCGAATAACGATTGTTCAAGTAACGTTATTAAATTTTAATGGGGATAATACCTGAAACCACGTCATAGGTGGCAGCACTGTTGTCCGTCCACAAACCGCCATTGTTGTGTATATGCTCACTGTTTTGTCGATCAATAATTAAACGAAAACTAGATAAAAGTGTAGCACAATTAAAATACGAGGTAGAAAAAAGGAACCGTTAACAGCTAGTAAAAAATCGGCTTCAGAGGAAAGGTCAATAAATAAGCGTTTTATACTTTATAATTTTATAGTTTATTTTGTTAACTTAAAAGTTCAGAAATATTATTCGTAGGACTGATTCAATATGATAATAATATAAACACATATACACACACACACATTTACAGTAATTTAGTAGGGATGTAATGTAGGTAATAAAATAGCGTAAGTTCTCTTGGGAGTATCGCGAGTTTCTCTCATAAAGTCTTCAGCTTGAAAACGATACCACGTCGTGACGACAAAATATTGGCTTTCCATATTTCTTCAGAGAGCTTAGGCACGTGATATTAGTGAAAATGAGCTAAAGGAAATGGCAGTTTTTATTCCCATTGAAAAATCATCGATATTGATTGAGTTTATTAACATTATTGGTATTTGAAAGGCTAATCACGCTAGGCGACACTGCTCCACTACTGTTCCTACCGCTCGACCGCGCGGTAGAAACGAGCACCGCTCGACCGCGCGGTCGGGCGGTGTATCTGTGTTAGGCATCAACGGATTTCTTAGAGACCAATGCGACATGAGATCCGCTTCACCGCATACCGCGGCGGAGCGCGGTGCCGTCTGTAAATTGCCTTACTTTTTATTAATTGTCAAAACTCAGAATTGTACAGTGTACTTGATTTGTATGAAATATAACAATGTGACGTCACAGATTTTTAGAATAAAATGGAATGCTTATTAGCATTAAATGCAATTTTACAATGACATCTTCGCATAATATTTCATTTCTGTACGGTGATGTAAGTTTTTAAGGCGAGCGGTATTTGAACTATGCGATTTCATATTTTATTTTTGATCGATTCAAATAGTCAATTGTTAAAATAATAAAGAACGTCTTTATGGTGATTTAGAATTAGAATTTTGATCACTTTAAATTGGCATTTACAGATATTTTCTGATCCATTTGTTTACATTTTTATCAAGGAATTTTGGAACAAAGTATATAGTTTTATTACAATGTAACAAGAAACAGACGAAAGTGATACCTAGCAACGCAAAAAATAAAATGTAGGAATGGTATACCTCCATAAAGGAATTCTATTATATTCTACAAATATATCATAAGTCGGGTTCCTGAATATTTGTTTATTTATTAAAGGAAAAGGGGAATAAAGTCAAATCAAGAGACTAGGTGAGTACTTACTAGGTCAACTGGGGAAAAACTAAATCCAGAGGAAGTGCCTTAAGGCTTGAGGTCGACCCTTTGGACCGTCACTTACTTGTAGTCCAAGTTATAAGCATAGAGTTTTTTTTTTTTTTTAAGAAAGTTTAGTTGATTTTATGTACTGAAAATCGTCAAACTGGGGAGTTAACTCTTAAGTTCGAACTTGTGTTGCTTTATGAAAGGGAAACTTTAATAAGCGAGTTTACAGGCTTAGAAAGTTATCTACCTACGTGTACATGATCTGTAGGACGCCAGTTGCAACATAATCCTCCTCAAAGAGATGTCAGCTTATGAAGGGGCCCGTTAGGGCTGAAGTTTTTTTTTGGTACTAAGACATACCGGTTTCCTCAGGATGTTTTCCTTCACCGTTTTGAGAGCAGTGGTAATGGAATTATTTACAAAATAGTGAAGCGCTGGTGCGTGGTTGGATTCAAACCCACGACCTACAACTAGTAAGTCGGGACAGTTACCACTGGGTTACCTACCCAGTCTGGCTCGGTAGGGTATGCCAAGTAAGGGCCCGGTCACATCTGCCAGGGCTGCGGATTTGTTCTGCTAGGGTCGCGGATGTTGTTATTGTTGGTAAGCGGGATTGTCCGAAAGGTACCCCGGAACATCAAGGGCTACGGAAGGAACATGGATGGGTTTTAGTAACTAAGAGTCTGACACTCCCTTCCGCTCCACCCAGAGCGGAAGGGGTCTCACCCTCAAAAAAAAAAAGCGGTAACATAACCAGTATAAGCTGACCTTATAATATTATATGGTTACTGCGCTAGTTCAGTTCAAAGTAAAAATGTTTACCACTGAGATGCGGTATACTGTACTACTTGAAGATTTAGCTTTTTTGGAAGAGTTACAAAAAAAAATACAATTAACATTACCAGAAGTCTTCCTTTGTGCTCACTAGTTCCTCTATCAGTTACTTTGAAGGGATCTTGACATCGAAAAGAAAATCCAGCCAGAAAAGAACTTATCAAGATGTCTTTTATTTGGTAAGTCGCTGGAAAACCTATTTTAAAATATTTTTTTCAATGTCATCACCGGGTATAAGTGAGAAGATGGAACTCCAACCTGGTAAAGCAGGGCTACCTCGACGGCAGGGCAGCAGTGTGTTCATTTGGAGCTGTATCGCAAACGATGCTCCACCTCTTTGTCCCAAAACATGCAGCCAACAAACAGTCATCTCTGCTTTGCCACCGACAACATTGTGGAAGTGTCGAAGTTTTGGATCAAAGAGATCTGAAAACGTGCGAGTGTAAGGTTTTAGTAAAAATATTAAAAAAATAAGACTGGCTGGTAAAAGGTTGCACGGACCGCACTTATGACGTAAGCCCGCTGGGTTTTGGCCGCCATTGTTCGGCCGCAAGGTTCGGATGGAAAAAGCTGAGGTGGCGAGAAAAATAAGTTTTTGTCCACAATAACTTTAGTTTTTAATACCACAATAAGTTTTGGTAGTTGGGTGATTATCTCGACAGTAAGTTTGGTGATCTGATTGTTACAATTTCAATATACATATTATGGATACTACTGGTTTGTGCTTTATACTGATGAACTCAAAGTATGCGTATTATCAAGCTGCCCAGTACAGTGGTAACAATTTCAACAAACGTAAACAAGGACATTGCCAAGCGATTGGTCGACTCTTGACGTGACCAGAGGGCTGGCCTATTTTTCGGTCAAAGAATCAGCATGGCCATACAACGTGGCAATGCTGCCAGCCTTTTGGGAACCTTTCCTGTTGACAGCGAATTTTTTGATGCCCTTTGATTTATTTTTATGATTTTTTTCCCTCCTGTTATATATTTGTACATAGTTATTATTAATATTTTAAATATTTTTAGGTATGAAAATATTATTTTTGTATCTATAGAAGTGTGTAATATTAATTGTTAATACTCATTAAAAAAATACAAACGTAGGTAAATCATTGGTTATTGAGCAGACAATCGAGATGATAAAATGTTCTAAATTTAAATCAGTCATTTTCTTGTAATTTTATGGTGGTCATAAAAAAAGAGTATTTTATTCTATTCTATTCTTACCACAACGCCAACAGCTCATACATTGACACAAACAGCGGTGGCAGCTGTCATTACCGACCATACCCGACTTTACCCGACAATACCCGAACGTCCATCCGTGAGCTAGGTAAATTAATTAATTGATAAGAATTTAATCAAGTGTGACTCCCGGCATTTAGTGGAGAATGTTATGTATTCAAAAGTAGGTGCTTAGAAGTATTTAAGGCATGATTTGTCTTTGTCCGGAGATATAAGGATGTGCTTCTTGATGAAAGTTTCAGGTTTGGGACGAGGATTTTGTATTTACTTTGTTTATTAAACTTTGAGTATCATAAAGGTACAAAGGCGGATTTAACAGTACAGGCATAGCAGATGAATTGTTTTTGAGGTTGTAAGTATATTGTTGACGACGGTGTGGTGGTCCGCTTGTCTTTTACTTAGAAATATGTTTTCTAATACACATATGTATTTTTTTATTTTATTAAAATAAAGTTAACGAGAGCGGACTGCACACGGGCGTTCTTATTGGCTAATGTGCGAGGTCATAGCCCCGCCTACCGCTGCGACCGCTATTGCTTGCAACGACCAGTGTGCTAAAAAACCGCGCGGACACTGAGCGCCAGAAACGCGCGCGGACACTCAAAGCGCCAGAAACGCGCGCGGACACTCTAAGCTCCAGAAACGCGCGCGGACACTCTAAGCTCCAGAAACGCGCGCGGACACTCTAAGCTCCAGAAACGCGCGCCAGCGCATTCCGTTCTCATGAGCGAAATATTTTAACAAAAGTTCAATTTTCTTCTATGCTCACCACCAACCAACCTATCAGCTGCATATATATGTATATATTTTTATTTATTGGCCCACACTGTCCCACTGCTAAGCAAAGTTTTTGTGGGAGGCTTCTGTCCAGTAATGGATGTCTTAAATGTTACAATAAAATACCTCCCAACATTCTTGAACTTAATGAAACAAAATTTAAATCCTGTATAAAACGCACACTATGCAGCCAAGCATATTATACATTGGGAGATTACATCGCTGATAAAAACGCTTGGGTCAATGCTATTCCTGCTCCACAAGGGCGTATCACCTAATTCATTAGACTTCTTAAAAATCTGTTGGAGCTGCGGAAGATCAACAACAATAAAAACTATATTTGCATTGTATAAATTCAATTTCTTAATATTGTATAATTGCTTAGCACATATGTGAGTACTATGTACCTAATATAAAGTGACCATTTACTGGGTACGTCTTTCATTGACTTGAATGTGCTTTGGCGGCTGAGAGTATGTCATGCTCACTTTAATGTCTCGCTGATGGTGGCGTGTGTGTTGGATCATTTAGCTCCCTTCAAAATGGTTGAGCTGAATGGTGCTAATCCATGCGTCATGTTCGTGAACGGGCGCTGTCGGTAGAGACTGGTCATCTCTTAGCGGCCATGGCTTGTTTTAATTTAACTTTTGAACTTTTTTTTTACATTATTTTATATCAGATGCTTTCACCGTTCTGCATCGTTCTCACATGTATAATAATAATAATATGATCTATGTAACCAATATTTTGTAACCATATTTTGTTTAAAAGAGTGTCCATGGAGTTTCTTGCCCGTTCTTCTCCATAGGTACCTACTGCTTTGGAATGGGCAACTAGCTTCATCTCTCTGACTGACCGACACCTTGACAATTCAAAAGTGCCTGTAATTGGTTTATTTGAAATAAATACTTTGAGTTTGAGTTTGACTTTGAGTCTTTTGTCTGAAATGATGATAGGATGTCTGTTGCGACTGCCATCATACTTTAACTATTTCTTCAAAAAGTTGGTAATAGGCAATAATAAGGTTCCGAGACCAAAATATATTTCAGTTTGACTTAAATAAAAACCAAAGGATCACGCGAAACTATGAGAAATCAACCTAGAAAAATTGAGAACAAAATATATTTGTATTTTACGGTCCCCTACATAAATCCTTATTGCAAGAGTACTCCCGCGTACCCTCACAATTCAATTTCAGGTATATATCCTATGCTATTCACCGTTTTATGAATGTAAGAGGGCCTTGAGCAAAAAAATATTGTCAACTGGATAAGATTAGCAACTCCAATATAGGTATACAATTACACACATATTGAGAAAGAAAATGAAATGTCTGATTTTATTAAAATGCCTCCGAGCGTGACTTAAGTTTTATTAAAGAACGTTTTTAAAAAGCTTTACTATGATTTTCGGGGTATTGTGGGCAATTTAATATACATACCAAATGTATGTATATGAAGGGAATATTCAAATTCATTATGTCGTTTAGAAATCTTAGGCTAAGCAATGTCATTTCAAAGACCTTGATGCAGGTTCTAGTCTAAAGTATTCCAGAGGGATAACCAACCCGAAACACAGATCCACGCACAGCAAAGAGGAATTGCAGAAAGACTGTAAAATTTACAAGTATTTAGTATAATATTCATAATAATAATTATGTATAATAATCAAAGATCATCAAAAAATTCGTCCACATCGCTGTCAGCAGGAAAAGTTCCCAAAAGGCTGGCAGTATTACCGCGTTGTATGGCAGTACTGATTCTTTGACCAAAAAATAGGCCAGTCCTCTGGTTTGGTGGTGGTTTATTTTTATTTATTTATTACAAGCACTGCTATCATTACAGAGAATCACGCGGTAGCGTGGTGCTTAATTAAACTGTGTATAACATAACACATAAGGCATTATTTTCGTTAATTCATTCAGAGAGCACGTAAAATAAATAGATCCTGTCAGCAGGTCCTTCAGTGCGTGCTAGGCGCGCGTCAGTGACGCTTTGCTGAGCGAGTTGATTCGTGCATGTGGTGGCACTGATACTCTGATAGTAACCGTGGCTTAAATAAAATGTTTAAGATAATAATTTCGGCATCAAAGAGGTTAGCTTATACATAGCATTATCACCTTAAAGCCTGAATTTAAATTCATGGGCAAAATTTTAAGGGGTCATTGTACGGTAACTGTACAATTATGCGTAAAATAACGTACTCATAATTATGAACAACTTTTATTATGGGAACAAATCTGAAATCACGAAAAAAAATCAGCTGTTCCCTACATTTTGACGAGTTATACGAGCATAATATAAGGAACAGCTGATTTTTTTTTGGCAATTTCAGATTTTTTCCCGTAGTAAAAGTTGTTCAAAATAATGAGTACAACGACCCCTTCAAATATTGGGCAATATTTGAAGGGGTCGTTGTACTCATTATTATGAATTAAATTTCACCTTGTATAATAATAATAATAATAATAATAATTTATTTATTTATCAGATAACATGATCCATAATGGTTAGTATAATATTCTCGCTGTTGGGACTTGTTGGACTTCCTTCCTTCGAGAGCCCTATCTAATCTCATGCGGGCTCAGTGTGGGTTGATAGAAGTCATGTATGTCCGAGTGTATGGTTCTTGGATATAGCAGTTTCCTTACGACGTTTTCTTCACCGATTTGAGAGCAGTAGTGATGAAACAATTCAGGAGGTTAATCCGCACTGTCGACACTTTTTTTTTTTTTTTTTAAGGCTGGGATGTCATCCAACGCCTGCTCCCGCTCTGGGTGGAGCGAAAGGGAGTGTCAGACTCTTACTGACTAAAACCCATCCATGAGAGCACTGTCGGTAATTAATATTCCAAAAGAGATTTTTTTTTTGGAAATGGCATCTCGCTATGCCAAAGGGTTGTCTACTGCTAATCCAGCTTGCCTGTGGATACCACAATAAAATTGCAGCTTCCAGCCAGGGCTTATAAAAACTTACAAACTAAGCGACTACACGTTAAGGGCACCGCCTGTGGGGTACAGACCTCGGCTTAGGGCGTCGCTGGGGGAGGACAGCAAGGGACAGGCTGGATCGGGCGTACGCGAAAAATAATTCTCTGTCAGTTACCTTTTAACGGCTAAACGGCCTTTGATGAATGGCATACAGGTCGATCTTGACCTGTGTTAATACATAGGATACTTTTTATCTCGGTTCTTAATAGCCCCGCGTGATAATGATCTTTCGGACCGCAGTTTAGAAGACTCAGCCCCGTGACACAAAGATGGACGACGAAGCCTGAGTAATAGGGTTCCGTTCATTGGGTCCCCTTGGGTAGAGAACCCTAATAAGATCCGATTATTAACTTAAAAGATTTCACTCCGTCAGCTACCAAACATCGTAGCACGCAATACAATTTCGTCGGCCCAACGTGTACAGTGTATATCAAACAATGGAAATTGTAAATATGTTACAAATAATACAGTGTCGATATATCAAATTACAGTGGCGTGCGCGTGTTTTCACACTTCTTTGGTTGATGGTGTGTGGTGCAAGTTGTAAGATCTTTGTAGTAAGTAAGATGTTTAAATATCTCATCTTTAAGATGCTGCGTAATCAGCTTATATTGTTCCCACTGCTGGGACACAGACCTCCTCTCTGTGAGAGGGAGTGGGCAGATATCTACCACGTGGGCCCAGTGCGGGTTGGTGGATAACAGATGTTTTCGAATTTTTGTCGGTTTCTTCACGATGTTTTCTTTCACCATGTTGAGAGCAGTGGTGACGAAATAATGAACTCAAGGTACCTAAAACGCTTGTCAGAGTTTGAACTTATGTCCTACCAACTCTCAAGCCGCGGCCGTTACCACTGGGATACTCTACACTGGGTCCTGATGGGAAATTTACACGACCTCTGACAACTGTATGAAATAATTATAATATAGTTTAATGGGCTCACTTGAGACTTTAAAGTGAAAGAGTGGAATATAACAAAATATGTTTAATACCCCAATTTGCAATCGTTACGTTATTTAAAAAAAATAAAAGAAATGAAGTGAAGTGCGTCAGTCAGCTGAGTGGTGTAGTGAGCACGCATCGGCACTCGCGGAGCGGGATCGTTACCCCGACACTCCACGCCTGCCCTGCGGTTACTCACGCGCATAGTGTGATGCGCCGAGCCGCCGACATAGCTATAGCACGAGTAGAGTGTAAATTCACTTAAAAATTAATTTCGCTGACTGTACTATAAAAACGCTTATCTCTTTTCACTTAAATCACCAGGCAGGTTCCCAGTAATCGCGTTAGGGGGCCTCCGAGGCCCCCAGAGATTGTCTTCACGTCTCAGAATCAAACATAAACCCATTTTTTTTATACAGTCGGTATATTACCGTAGTGAGGCCATTTTTGGAAGTTGGTGACTCTTTTTTGTATCAGAAATTGTATTTGAGGGGCTCGTGGCTAAATGATAATTGCGGCCGAAACTACACTAGTCGAGAGATTTATATGTATATCTTGGTTTTCCTTTCATTTAATGCATCATGTTTGTTAGAGAGACTTCATCCTTATGTCAATCATATCCCTTTCGATTGATGAAATATAAATACAGAAAGTTGTTTTCCGGATTTTATCCGGTTTGATTTCCGTGTATGGCCAGCGAATTGTTGAAAACATTTGAATGCAGATTTGTTTCGTTCTAAAAATAAAGTTTTGTTTGAGCAAAATTTGCTATCTCTGGTATTTAGAGTACTTACGCTGTAAATTGATGTCGAAAACGTTTAAAAAGAAAAAAATCGTTTTAAATCACAGATATGATTTAAACAGATTATAATTTAAGACGCTCAACAAAAGTAACATTAAAAATATGTATTAGGAATAAAAAACGTAAGCATAACATAATTTCGTAGACGCAACTCAACCGAATTTCTTGTAGCATCTGCGTAGCCCTCGTAGCACCTGCGTAGCGCTCGTAGCACGTGTAAGTGACTCGTAGCCTGTATGGAGGTACCTAAATGAATATCAATAAGATGCTGAAATGAAATGTTACGTTTAATTAATTATTTGGGTACATAATTTATAAACCAATAATAGGAGCAGTAAATCACTATAATTTAATCGAGATAATAAAATCTTTTGTTCAGTGGCCAGACATTTTCGCCAATAACGGGATCTTTCTTAATAAAAAGGGTTGAGTTATACCTACTACTATTTTGTAATTAATTGAATAAAGAGTCCAAATAGTCATATAATATTTTCAGAATATATTAATAGTTATACTTGTAATAACAGCAGCACAGGTCGATCCATCAGGTTACGCTACGCTTGCCGATGCTGGCCATGGATGGGTGATCGTCTTTACATACCAAAACTCCTCCGTGCCTCGGCAAACACGCTAAGCTGTTGGTCTCGGCTGTCATTTATGCATCTTTGACAGTCGTCAGAAGCTCGAAAATCTGACAGCCAGTCTTACCAAGCGGTATCGTATTACCCAGTTACTGGGTTATGTAGGTCAGATAGGCAGTCGCTCCATATAAAATACTGGTATTCAGCTGCATATGGTTAGACTGGAAGCCGACCCCAACATAGTTGGGAAAAGGCTAGGCAGATTGATTGATTGATTCTTTTTTTAAACTAAAATACCTTAGTTACTCCATAAAACATCAGCTGTCAGTCAGTGTCCCGTCAAATCAGTGCAGCGGTCTTGGAGATCAGCTGGAACAGACAAATACCTATTGTACAAAAAATATTTTATTATAATATCCAAAGATGACAAATGATAAAGTCGCCAAGACATGACAAAATCCCCTGACCTTTCAGATTTAAACATCTCCAAAAAAAAAAGTCTGACACAAAAATCTCTCCCTACTCAACAATACACACAGAAAAGTTAGACACAAAACGGCAGTGTTTTATCAAATAAGATGAAAAAAAAACTTTTAATGGCCGGTCGAGGGTCGGTCCACTTCTCAGGGGGATCACTCGCAAGAAAAGCCGATTATATCTATGACTACAACCGTGGTCACGACCTTTATGTACGTTCAAACGACACGCGTCTTGCTTGCGACAGCGACTACGGCGAAAGCATATGAAAGCAGAGATAAACTACGATTACATGGCCCACCCCTCCAAAATTCAAAATGTTGTGTTTGTGTCTGTAATACACAGACACAACATTTTGTCGGTAAATTCAAAATGTTTTATTAAAATTAAAAGTGCTATCGTTGTTGTAATATCGGAATATTACACAGGATTGTATTTTAATCATTTTTACGAGATTTTCAGGTAGATTTTAAATAAGACTTGAGACTTCTTTTTCGTTCAATTCAACGGTATAGATAAACTAAGATAACAAGGCGCGCCCCTCAAACATTCAAATCGTGTGAAAGTATTTCTGAAAGTAATTACAAAGCGCCACCAAGACTCACAACGCATGTTGCTGCCGACCTGCTACTGAAGACGAATACTTACAACTACATTCTAAGCTTTTCGTTAGGATGTGACTACAAACATTTAACCTGTAATTAGGAGGGGCGCGCCATGTTATCGTAGTTTATCTCTAGCAGTTTAAACCGAAATCAGACGCTTTACTTTACGTTTATTTTCATTCAGTATCTTTCACTCGAAGTGAAAATTTTGAACGCAAAACGAATCAATCTATCTCAATCTACCTGGCCTTTTCTCAACTATTTTGGTATCAGTGTCCAGTCTAACCTGATGCAGCTGATTACCAGTATTTTACATTAGGCGACTGCCTATCTGACCTCCACAACCAACTGGGTAACACGATAATCCTTGGTAAGAATGGTTGTCAGACTTTCGGGCTTCTGACGGCGCGTAACGTCTGTCAAAGATCCACGAATTGTTAACGTGATTTCCGAGGCACTGAGGGGGATGTTTAAATGTCACCCATCCACACCAACCCCGACAGGCGTAGCTTATCCTGATGGACCGGATGATGCGGCTGCAACGCTCCTTTTAGAATGCGAAACGAATCAAAAGTGACAAATGAAATCATCAGAACCGATCCAACGATTTTGGATTTTGTTCGCCTGCCGCATGATCAAAAAAGCAAATGAAACGAGACAATTAACGTTCACTAGTAATTTTGTCAGTGTTGTGTGAACATGGAATGAAACAAAAAGTAACCTTCTGATCTTGACTTTAGAGAATGCCACGACTTGAGGTGTGTCGGTCGTGACAGACGGAAACAAGTGACGCGCGCGCGTGTCGCATGACGCAAGTCATATCGCTTGACACTGTGAACGGAGCCTACATGTATGTCCATCCAATCTCATGTTTTTTAAGGAAAGTAGGTAGGGCTGATGTTAAAAAGGATCTTAGTCTTACGGTCTTACCTTGTCTTTGTTTTTAGAACAGATTTTGCCAGGTTGATTCCAAAAACGATTATTGGGTATTCTTATTTTTTATTATCGGGCTAAAATTTATATTGCTGTCTCGTCGTCATTTGGAATGTCGTGAGTGACAGCGTGAGGCATCGTCTGCGACGTGGGGCCACAGTCGCACTGTAGCTCATCGAACAACGCCAAATCTTAAACTACAATTACTCAAGACGTTGTAAGGTCCTCAAGGTGCGACTACAAAAATAACGTATCATTAGTATGACATAATAATAATCCCCAATGGGCACAGCAGAGGCGTAATCATAGTGCGCCCACATTTCACCAGTTATGTTCCAGTTCCACGTAATAGGGGGCAAGCCTAATGCGATCAACCGGACACAAACCCAGACTCCTGGCTGTTACTGAAAAATGCCAGATGAAGAAACCCAATAACATTTTGTCCCACCCGGGGATAAAACCGCAGGCCCTCAGGCAGTATGATTAGCGATGGCTTTTAGTTTTAGTTGCTCACATGTATAATAATAATATGAATGATGTAACCATTTTTTTTTTTAAAAGAGTGTCGATGGAGTTTCTTGCCCGTTCTTCTCCATAGGTACCTACTGCTTTGGAATGGGTAACTAGCTTTATTTTTCTGACCGACCGACCTTTTGACTATTCCAAAGTAACTGTAATTGGTTTATTTGAAAACTCAAACTCGAAGCATTTCTTCAAGTTTAAGTTTTCAAGGCGACAAACAACATGCAGATAAAAATATACATGCAGAGTAAACATATTCTTTACCATACTATAAATAACAATAACCAAGAAAGTTACATGGAATGTCACATCGAGAATTCTTATCAGTAAAAGCGATCTCGCCGTCAAAAGAGCCTACACGGTTGTCAATTACGAAGGGTTAGACGGTTGGAAATACGTAGAAGCAGTCTGACGTACCCCTCTGCCTTTCTTAGAAGAAAGGTATTTATAAGAAATTCTTCACAAAAGAAATGTAGTTTTAAGCATGACTTTAACCCATTCAAGCGCTGTGATCAAGACACAATAGACGATTTATTGTTATAAAACCTGTGGCTCTTTAGTATAAATGTGTAGAGTCAAGTTCTTCCAACTAAACAGACAGACAGCTGTGCTGCTGGGGAGTACCGTACGGCACGTTTGCGCCACTTCTTCTTCCCAGCTAAAGCACTAGGAAGTGGTGAAGGGTGGGCGTTTTTGGGGGACTGTCTTATGTTACTTTGACCTTAAAAAAGTGCTGATTTTCAGCCTAATTTGAATAAATGATTTTTGTTTTTTTTTGTTTGACATTCTAAGTGTTAACTGGTCGTGCTTCTTGCAATTTCTGCTCAGGCCGAGTGAAGTACGACCTCACTGTCGAGGTATACCACGGCGAAGGTGGTGTGACGGTTTGATAACATTTGCAAGGTCAACATAACTAGAGATTGTACAAGACAGGCAGGATTGGTTGTTAGGAAAAGGGGGTCGCCTGTACTCAGCATTTGGACACAATACAGGCTAAACACGGTGATGTCTTCGCCCGATCACGGTAGTTGTCAAAATGGATAAGAAAACAAAGAAAGGTAAGTAAAGTATTGGCTTTTTATTAACCTTTTGAACACCAGAGCGAATAAACGCACGCGCGTGCCCTCCACGCCAAGCTACTAATTTATTTCTTCTTGTTATCATGAATTTCCCAATATCAATGGTGTCTTTTATTTTGTTTCATGTCATTAACTACGTATGAGAGCTTCAATTTTAAAGATATTGGCCGTTATTATGCCGTTGGTGCCGGCAGTCATTTGTGCATCTTTGACAGTTGTAACGGGTAGTCAGAATCCCGAAAATCTGACAGCCAGTCTTACCAAGGGGTATCGTATTGCCCAGTTACTGGATTGTGGAGGTCAGATAGGCAGTCGCTCCATGTAAAATGCTGGTATTCAGCTGCATCCGCTTAGACTGGAAGCCGACCCCAACAAAGTTGGTAAAAGGCTAGTGAGATGAGTGTACCGCATTGTCACACATTTGTGTCGTTGGCGTACAGGGTATGCGCTTGCTTGTCACGTATATGTAACAATCGCGTTCAAAAGATTAATAGAAAGCCAATACTTTTCATTACTTTGAGATTGTAAGGAAAAAGATTAACCGGAAAAGTAGAAAATCATAAAAATGACCGCTTCGCTGTTGGTGGAACGTTTGAAAATAAATTGTCGCAGTTGGCGGGACGAGACCCGAGAGGGCAGTACCTAGATTGGTACTGTCGTTAACATAATCGGAAACGATGGGGAAATAGGTTACGTGCGTTAGGTTTACTAAATTACGTGCACAATTGTGTGTAATAATAATAATTATATAGGGTGTTAACAAAATGGACAGGTGTAAACAGAGACATTAAAATTGACTTTAGGGGATGATTAGCCCCTTGGATTGGTCTATCTTCTTGTAAAGAGTTTTAAAATAGTTGTATGGTGGACATATATAAAAATGGAGCATCAGAATTTACGTAAAGTTAAGTAATTATTTTGGGAGCTTTAAAGCGTCTGCAAAGCAGTTCGGACGAGGGAAAGTGTCTGGGAGTGTTGGCGATTTATTTTTAAGGATATTGCCTAAAATATACGTAAAGCAAGCCAGCCCGCGCCGCTGAGCATGTAACGTTAAAATTCCCTAAATAATATCGACCCAGCCAACCCCTGTTGCTCTCTCCCAATGACGCACTAAGCCTAGGCCCGAACCCCGCAGGGGGTGCCCTTAGTGAACGTTCATTTAATTATCCTTAGTTTGTAAGCCCTGGCTGGGGGCCTTAAAGTAATTTTTGGCCACCACAGGAAAGTCCGGTTAAGCAGTCAACAGCCTCCCTAGGCTGATCTGCGAGTGGTCATATCAAAAAAAAAAAAAAAAAAATATACGTAAAAATTACCTTGGAGAATTTACGTAAGATAAGTAATGTTTTATGTACCTTGATTACCTGATACCTGAAAATTAGCCGTCTAAGCAGGCTATGCGTTCTTATTACATACTAACACTAGTCAATCGTCCACACTTCCTTCGTCAGAAAATACGTGTCGTCTGGTGGCCCTGGGATATTAGAGTATTTGTATATAGTTTTAGGATTAACGGATTTATTACTCACCCAAACGCGATTGAAGAGGTTTTCATATTAACAAAATTCTCAAGCACTTTACCAATCGTCAGTACCAACCATTTTCATACACCACTCGGTCCGCGGCAGGAATTAATTCACCATATCGCTGGCGCAAACCGGACATTTTTCATGTCCCAACCATTTTAAAAGAGATATCTTCTCTGTAACAATGGAAGATTTTTGAACAGATTTTAATTAACCGGTGACCGGAATTAATGGAATTTATGTTTGTTATGTTCTCGTAAAAGTTGAAAGATATAGCTTAAAGATTATGACTAAATTGATATGACGATCACGTATCGATTTCTAGAAATTTGTCGTTTGCCAAATCCCGGACTGGAACCATTCTTTGATTTTTTTGAAATCTTTATTACCTACAAATCTATCATGACAGCAGTGGTGGCCCATTGGTCACCTCTGACTTATGAATAGGTCGTGAGTTCGAACCCAGGCAGGCGCTCTAATTTGTGTAAATAATTTCATCAACTCGCGCTTTTTGTTAAGGGGGAAAATTATTTTTTTAAAGGGGGAGGAAGCTGGCAGAATCATCACGCCGGTAATGTTCTCCTAATGCTCGTTTTATTTATTATAGTATTAAATTTATTTATATAATATAATAAGATATGTATTTATTATTATATTTATAGTTTGTATTTGTTTGTATTTACAATTAAATAAAATTTGCACTTTGCTTTCTAATGCACCTACCACTGTTTATCTCTGCATCACCCAAAGGTTAACTGGTAGAAAATGCCTATGGCATTAAGTCCGCCTCTGTACATTTCTGTGCTTAAAGTATTAAATAAATAAAATAAATAAATCATCGAATGACTCCTCCCACTCTGAGTGGAGCAGAAGGGAGTGTCAGACTCTTATTGACTAAAACCTATCCGTGTTTTTTCCTTAGCCCTTTAAGTTCCCGGGTAGTGATAAACCTTTTGGAAATTCTCGCTGACCCGGCTTCGGCCCTAACGTGCCCCTACCTTAATGCTGACATCTCTTTGAGGCGCGCGTGAAACACAAACGCGCCGTCCGGCACGGGCCTGGTCCTGATCGGACGGTGACTCCAACTGACCCATTACTCACCCTCCGCAGGCCTGAGTTCATGACCCCTAAAACCCTAACCATTTATAAATTACTAGCTACTCCCGCGTGGTTTCACCCGCTGCCCAGCTCCTATTGATCGTAGCGTGATGTTACATAGCCTATAGCCTTCCTCGCTAAATGGACTATCCAACACAAAAAGAATTTTTCACTTCGGTTTAGTACTTCCAGAGATTAGCGCGTTCAAACAAACACACTCTTCAGCTTTATAATATTATAGTATAGATGAAAAAGAAAGCCTAACAGCCAGAAATAGTCACCACTTAGCGAGCAAGCTTTTTGAGCAGGGGACTGACCATCAACAACTATATTATTATACTACAACTTCGTGATAATGAGACGGAGCTATACAGAACGTCTGTATAGCTCCGTCTCGTTCTCACATTGAATTGGATTAGTGTTACAGGCCATTTTTGGTACAGACAGGAGTAGCTCAGCTGTTAATTTTGCTATCTGTTTAAAATTCTAGGAACAGTGTAAACCATCAAAATTGAAGGATCTATGTCAACCAAACCCTGATTGCTTATAATCCAGGAGTTAGTTTCAATTTATACAACACCCAAACATCGAACCCACGGCCTCCCGAAGTTTAGTACTCCAATTCAATTTAATTGGATTAATTGGAAGGGACGTTTACATACCTTAATGTTTGTTATGTTAACCAAACATACTGGCGTTAGGTTACGTTATTACTGCCTATGAAATATATCTGTATTTTGTGTGGTTGAATTGGTATTGTATGGATTAATTCAAAACTTGACTATTCTCAGTTTTAGTGGTAATAAAAAAAAATAGCGACAAAAAGTGTTACTTGTATTTATGAAGTATGAGGCCTCTCTTTACAGTCCGGTCAATTTATTATTCAATTTTATCATCTAAAATTTTTCCGAGCTAATATTTTGGTTAAACTTACCATTTTGCGGAAAAACGCGAAAAACAAATTTTTGTGACAAACTAATTTTTGACCTTGATTTTTTTGTGACCTTTGACCTTGACTTTTTTTTCGTAGGATGTAGATCCTATTATAGTTTCAGATTTCACATAATACAATGGTGCTCCGAACATTCCTACTAATTTTTAGCTCATGATCAACCTCTGTGCCAAATTGTATCTTCCCAGGTCCCGAAATTTTTGAGATTTCGTCATTAATCAGTGAGAAAATGTATAAATTAATGACCTTTCGCTTTTATATATAAATATGACGTATTAATTCTATAAGTACACATGAATGTTGCGAGCAACTAAGGTTGATTGATGCAACAAGCTTTCTTCATTATCCTTCATTGAAGGGAGTAATTTACCATATTACTAAGGAGGATAAATCGTCCTGTATTTTCAAGACGTTGAATGAGATTATTAGATTACCTTTTCAATAGGAATGCGTGGGAAAGAAGTTATATGAATGGCTTCTTTCATTTCAAATAATTTACTTTTTGTGATTTTAAAATGGTGCCCTAATCGTATGTATCGGAGTACCTTTTTTTTTTTTGAGGGTGGGAAATCATCAAATGACTCCTCTAGCTCTTGTTGGAGCGGAAGGGAGTGTCAGACGCTTACTGACTAAAACCCATCAAGTTCCTTCCTTAGCCCTTTACGTTCCGGGGTAGCGGTAACCCTTTCGGACAATCCCGCTTACCCAAGGTATAGGAGTACTTCATCCAGTAGGTGGCCAGCCAGTAGGTAGTTTTTCATTCAGATCCGTTTAATAGTTCAGGTGTACTGTAGGTTAGGAGTACTGGACTATTGAACAGATCTGGATGAATCTTGGCACAGAGATAGCTATTACTCTGGAATAGTACATAAGCTACTTTTTGTCCCAGAAAAATGTACGGTACAAAAGCTAGTCTCATTTACATTTGAAAGCCATAGCAGCTGTTTTAATAGGTAAGAAAATGCATTTACATTTATATTGGCCTTTGAATTGCATTCGACGCGTCTTATGATTGCGCTAGATCACAAGGACCTTTTGACTACAAGACACCAATTGTAATTTGAAATTATGTACATAGTTATTCATAGTTGTCTTAAAAAATAATAAAATATACATTTTTTTTTGGCAAAATGGTCGTTTAGGGCTAACAATTTAATTTGCCCCTACCTTGGTTTTTATTTCTTTTTTGTGGTTGTGAAATCGTCAATGACACCTCCCGCTCTGGGTGGAACGGAAGGGACAGACTCTTACAGACTAAAACCCATACATGTTCCTTCCATAGCTCTTTATGTTCCGGGTTAGTGGTAACCCTTTCGGACAATCTCGCTGCCATTACCTCGTGCCCCAACCAAAGTGCTCATAGCGCGAATGTGCGATCGCAACGTTCAGGCGTCTTTCATTTGTTCCGAAAACTCTAAGGTGCGTTCGTGCAACAATGCTTTCGGGTTCACTTGCCGACCATTTTGGTTAGTACACGGCCTAATTGTTTAGGTTAAGAGCACACGTAAAAGGGAGTGGGCTGTAATCCACACAGCCCACTCCTTCGCTCAGAGAAGATGATTGAGCAGTCAGCAGTGGGAACGATAAAGGCTGATTGCGATATTTTCTTGTCGTACTTACCTACTTTCATAATAGGTATTTCTTTGCCAAATACATACCAACTACGTTTATTTCTTTAGAACGTCTGCAAAAGTCGTTTGCAAACTAAAATAGTTCTCTTGTGCACACTTATCTTTAAATTCCAACCACTTAAGCTACATCTAAATTGTCTTTTTGTAACTTCATCTCACAATGGATCGACTTCAATAAATTCTAACTAAATTAACTAAAGAATCTAACGCATCTTAATAAATTTAGCCTTTCAAAATAATTGACGAAGTTCTAATAAAATTCCAGCAAGAAATTCACTTAAATCATTTGTTTTACTAACCGTGAACGCAATTTCAGATATTTTAATTATTTTTGTACTAATGTGTCGATTTCGATCTTTATGTTAATTAGAAAATAATAAAATAATTTTGAAACATAATTGCTGCGGCAGTGTCTTGCGGCGTGACGAAATAACCAAATTAAAATTAAAAATAGCAGTGATAGCCTAGGGGTGTGACCGTCGGACTGCGAAGTATAGGTCCCGAGTTTGAACCCAAGGCATACACCTCTGAATTTACGGATTCATGTGCGTATTGTATAAATTATCACTTGCTTAAAAATGGGTGAAGAAAAACATCGTGTGGAAACCAGCATGTCTGAGAGACATCTCTCAACAGCATGTGAAGCTAATTCAGAGGTCCATTGGCAGCATAAAAACTCTGAAACCAGGTTAGTCACTAACCATATGAAAAGAAGAGAAGCCCAAAATAAAATATTCTCACGCATCAATATAACAACCATTTTTATAATAACGAAAGAAAATTCAGGGAAATTAATAAGTAAAAAAATGACAATCAATTTTAATTGACATTGTGAATAAAAACAATTACATTTGACTGTCACTCACACACTTACATAGACTGTCTATTTAGATCACAAATGTCATTTAACACCTGTTTGAAATGTCAATTTCCTTAACATTGAAGTTTTAGGTTCGATTTTTAAGTCGGGCATTAGGTTTTTTAGGTCCCTAAGACAATCTCAGTAGCAGTCCGCGGCCTGGATTTATACCTAGTTGATAGAAAAAGCTTTGCCCATTATAGGGAGTTGAACAGAACTGGCAAAATGTGGGGGTACACCCCGTTATATGGAGCAGATTAAGTGTAAATTGAAAACTATACATTCTAAACCTGCTGAGAAGGTAATTATGCTGTTAGAAAAAAAGAAAAATGTTTATTCTGCAAAAACAAAACGCACATTTCTAAAAAACTCATTAAATAGCTAAAAAACCTCTTATTTAGAAACAAAACCATTGACAATTAGTATCTCGGCCATGGATGGACCACAGACAAAATACTGCTACTACTACTTACCCCTTTAACTACTAAACCCGCGCTCCCTTATATCTCCAAATGTTATAATATGATAAGTTTTCTATAAATCTTGTACCCAAAAATACGAACACCAAAATAACATATCGGCGTAAATTTTCAACTATGCGGTCCGTATGCAGTGATACACTTAAACCAGTTTTGACCCAGTTTCTACCAAGCTTTATATAAAAGATGCTTCGTTAGGTTTTCGGCCGAGTTTCATAGAAAGAAATATGCTGTTTCAGCTTGATTAAGATAATACTGTAAAAGGGGTTTTTTGATAAAGCGATATTGCGAGAAAGAACTCGTGCTTTTTCCCTGATGAGATTAATTATTGAGATTCTTAAAAATAAATTAGTAATGGATAAAATTCCTCGTTAAGAAGCTCGTCAGAGTATTAAAGTCTATTTTATTCTATTCTGATCTCGTCTGAGGAAGTAGGTCCAGTCGAACTTGCTACAGCGCGTGTTTACGCGTCGGCGCGTGGTTGAAATCGGAACTAACGCCGCATCTTGTTCCTCCAATACATTACAAAACAATTGAAAAAATGTTCACCAACAGCGCTTGCTCGCGATGTCATGGAGCACCGCCGAGTCCTCGAAGAGGCGATTGGCGGCGACGGCGACCGGCTCCGGTGCAAGCCATGGTCCGGAGCGAGAGGGAGTGGGAGGCAGTCACCTCCTACTGCGAAGCAGTCATGCTCGCGAAGGAGGTGGCGGTATGAGATAAGGAAAGGTCCTCCCGTCCCAGCCGCCGCGAAAGACGCCCCGGGCGTCGGGAGCCACGTGACGACTCCCGGACACCGTAGGCGCGGGCCTGCGGGTGGTAAGTAACGGGTAACTCACCGTCCGATCAGGACCAGGCCCGTGCTGGACGGCACGTACATGTTCCACGCGCGCCTCAAAGAGATGTCAGCATTTGAAGGGGCCCGTAAGGGCCGAAGCCTGCCGGGTAAGCGGGATTGTCCGAAACGGTTACCGCTACCCCGGAACATAAAGGGCTAAGTAAGGAATATGGATGGGTTTTAGTCAGTAAAGGTCTGACACTCCCTTGCGCTCTACCCAGAGCGGGAGAAGTCAATGGATGATTACCCACGCTCAAAAAAAAGTTGGCCCGCTTGTTCGCACGTTGTACACAAGAAGTAAAATTAATTCTCTTCAAGGCTTTCTGTCAATCATTGTACACGTACACTCTGTGGGTTTGTTATACGCAGAGGGCATACAACGCCCTCACAGTTCAGTATAATAATACTTTCAGGATGTTGTTGGGGCTCCCACGCTGCTGTAGCGCGTCAGGATTGTTTGCGGCAGCGCGTACTGACGGTTTCAGTACCATTCTACGTAAGAAGACTGCTTCTATGATGCGCAGAGTGAGTGGGACCGACCGACAATGACATTTTGAAGGTCGGGGGGGGAGGGGTGGGGGGGTCAGGGGGTCGGGTTTTAGTCAGTAAAAGTCTGACACGCTCCACCCAGAGCGGGCGAAGTTATTGGATGATTTCCCAGCCTTAAAAAAAAAAAAGTGGGTCGGGTTAGTGATAAGATATGGTGCACCATTATGGCGCATTGGGTACGTGTAGAGTCACGGGCACCAATATGTGTACACCGACCAAAATTCTGAATTTGCGATTTTCTCGTAAAATAACTATTCCAATTTTGAGATACGAAAGGTTCGGTAAAGCTATGGATTCGAAAATGCGGTGTGCGTGACACTGAAAATATACAAAATCATTCAACAATTGATAAGAAAACCGCTTTTGAAATTAGCTAACTGTATACATATTTTTGCTCGTTACTGTACAGACGCCAGCACATCAAGCTATCCCTAACTGTCAAATTTTCTCAATTAAAAATGAATCTTATGCCTTTGCAATAAAGTTGAAATACTATCAAAGAAATTTGACAGATTGTGGTAACTTGATGTGCTGGCACCTGTACATGTACTTATAACCCGGTGTGTATGGTGCGTAGAGCAGAGTGTGCGATATTTTCTTGTCGTACTTACCTACTTTCATAATAGGTATTTCTTTGCCAAATACATACCAACTACGTTTATTTCTTTAGAACGTCTGCAAAAGTCGTTTGCAAACTAAAATAGTTCTCTTGTGCACACTTATCTTTAAATTCCAACCACTTAAGCTACATCTAAATTGTCTTTTTGTAACTTCATCTCACAATGGATCGACTTCAATAAATTCTAACTAAATTAACTAAAGAATCTAACGCATCTTAATAAATTTAGCCTTTCAAAATAATTGACGAAGTTCTAATAAAATTCCAGCAAGAAATTCACTTAAATCATTTGTTTTACTAACCGTGAACGCAATTTCAGATATTTTAATTATTTTTGTACTAATGTGTCGATTTCGATCTTTATGTTAATTAGAAAATAATAAAATAATTTTGAAACATAATTGCTGCGGCAGTGTCTTGCGGCGTGACGAAATAACCAAATTAAAATTAAAAATAGCAGTGATAGCCTAGGGGTGTGACCGTCGGACTGCGAAGTATAGGTCCCGAGTTTGAACCCAAGGCATACACCTCTGAATTTACGGATTCATGTGCGTATTGTATAAATTATCACTTGCTTAAAAATGGGTGAAGAAAAACATCGTGTGGAAACCAGCATGTCTGAGAGACATCTCTCAACAGCATGTGAAGCTAATTCAGAGGTCCATTGGCAGCATAAAAACTCTGAAACCAGGTTAGTCACTAACCATATGAAAAGAAGAGAAGCCCAAAATAAAATATTCTCACGCATCAATATAACAACCATTTTTATAATAACGAAAGAAAATTCAGGGAAATTAATAAGTAAAAAAATGACAATCAATTTTAATTGACATTGTGAATAAAAACAATTACATTTGACTGTCACTCACACACTTACATAGACTGTCTATTTAGATCACAAATGTCATTTAACACCTGTTTGAAATGTCAATTTCCTTAACATTGAAGTTTTAGGTTCGATTTTTAAGTCGGGCATTAGGTTTTTTAGGTCCCTAAGACAATCTCAGTAGCAGTCCGCGGCCTGGATTTATACCTAGTTGATAGAAAAAGCTTTGCCCATTATAGGGAGTTGAACAGAACTGGCAAAATGTGGGGGTACACCCCGTTATATGGAGCAGATTAAGTGTAAATTGAAAACTATACATTCTAAACCTGCTGAGAAGGTAATTATGCTGTTAGAAAAAAAGAAAAATGTTTATTCTGCAAAAACAAAACGCACATTTCTAAAAAACTCATTAAATAGCTAAAAAACCTCTTATTTAGAAACAAAACCATTGACAATTAGTATCTCGGCCATGGATGGACCACAGACAAAATACTGCTACTACTACTTACCCCTTTAACTACTAAACCCGCGCTCCCTTATATCTCCAAATGTTATAATATGATAAGTTTTCTATAAATCTTGTACCCAAAAATACGAACACCAAAATAACATATCGGCGTAAATTTTCAACTATGCGGTCCGTATGCAGTGATACACTTAAACCAGTTTTGACCCAGTTTCTACCAAGCTTTATATAAAAGATGCTTCGTTAGGTTTTCGGCCGAGTTTCATAGAAAGAAATATGCTGTTTCAGCTTGATTAAGATAATACTGTAAAAGGGGTTTTTTGATAAAGCGATATTGCGAGAAAGAACTCGTGCTTTTTCCCTGATGAGATTAATTATTGAGATTCTTAAAAATAAATTAGTAATGGATAAAATTCCTCGTTAAGAAGCTCGTCAGAGTATTAAAGTCTATTTTATTCTATTCTGATCTCGTCTGAGGAAGTAGGTCCAGTCGAACTTGCTACAGCGCGTGTTTACGCGTCGGCGCGTGGTTGAAATCGGAACTAACGCCGCATCTTGTTCCTCCAATACATTACAAAACAATTGAAAAAATGTTCACCAACAGCGCTTGCTCGCGATGTCATGGAGCACCGCCGAGTCCTCGAAGAGGCGATTGGCGGCGACTCAGCGAGAGGGAGTGGGAGGCAGTCACCTCCTACTGCGAAGCAGTCATGCTCGCGAAGGAGGTGGCGGTATGAGATAAGGAAAGGTCCTCCCGTCCCAGCCGCCGCGAAAGACGCCCCGGGCGTCGGGAGCCACGTGACGACTCCCGGACACCGTAGGCGCGGGCCTGCGGGTGGTAAGTAACGGGTAACTCACCGTCCGATCAGGACCAGGCCCGTGCTGGACGGCACGTACATGTTCCACGCGCGCCTCAAAGAGATGTCAGCATTTGAAGGGGCCCGTAAGGGCCGAAGCCTGCCGGGTAAGCGGGATTGTCCGAAACGGTTACCGCTACCCCGGAACATAAAGGGCTAAGTAAGGAATATGGATGGGTTTTAGTCAGTAAAGGTCTGACACTCCCTTGCGCTCTACCCAGAGCGGGAGAAGTCAATGGATGATTACCCACGCTCAAAAAAAAGTTGGCCCGCTTGTTCGCACGTTGTACACAAGAAGTAAAATTAATTCTCTTCAAGGCTTTCTGTCAATCATTGTACACGTACACTCTGTGGGTTTGTTATACGCAGAGGGCATACAACGCCCTCACAGTTCAGTATAATAATACTTTCAGGATGTTGTTGGGGCTCCCACGCTGCTGTAGCGCGTCAGGATTGTTTGCGGCAGCGCGTACTGACGGTTTCAGTACCATTCTACGTAAGAAGACTGCTTCTATGATGCGCAGAGTGAGTGGGACCGACCGACAATGACATTTTGAAGGTCGGGGGGGGAGGGGTGGGGGGGTCAGGGGGTCGGGTTTTAGTCAGTAAAAGTCTGACACGCTCCACCCAGAGCGGGCGAAGTTATTGGATGATTTCCCAGCCTTAAAAAAAAAAAAGTGGGTCGGGTTAGTGATAAGATATGGTGCACCATTATGGCGCATTGGGTACGTGTAGAGTCACGGGCACCAATATGTGTACACCGACCAAAATTCTGAATTTGCGATTTTCTCGTAAAATAACTATTCCAATTTTGAGATACGAAAGGTTCGGTAAAGCTATGGATTCGAAAATGCGGTGTGCGTGACACTGAAAATATACAAAATCATTCAACAATTGATAAGAAAACCGCTTTTGAAATTAGCTAACTGTATACATATTTTTGCTCGTTACTGTACAGACGCCAGCACATCAAGCTATCCCTAACTGTCAAATTTTCTCAATTAAAAATGAATCTTATGCCTTTGCAATAAAGTTGAAATACTATCAAAGAAATTTGACAGATTGTGGTAACTTGATGTGCTGGCACCTGTACATGTACTTATAACCCGGTGTGTATGGTGCGTGTAGCAGAGTGTGCGATATTTTCTTGTCGTACTTACCTACTTTCATAATAGGTATTTCTTTGCCAAATACATACCAACTACGTTTATTTCTTTAGAACGTCTGCAAAAGTCGTTTGCAAACTAAAATAGTTCTCTTGTGCACACTTATCTTTAAATTCCAACCACTTAAGCTACATCTAAATTGTCTTTTTGTAACTTCATCTCACAATGGATCGACTTCAATAAATTCTAACTAAATTAACTAAAGAATCTAACGCATCTTAATAAATTTAGCCTTTCAAAATAATTGACGAAGTTCTAATAAAATTCCAGCAAGAAATTCACTTAAATCATTTGTTTTACTAACCGTGAACGCAATTTCAGATATTTTAATTATTTTTGTACTAATGTGTCGATTTCGATCTTTATGTTAATTAGAAAATAATAAAATAATTTTGAAACATAATTGCTGCGGCAGTGTCTTGCGGCGTGACGAAATAACCAAATTAAAATTAAAAATAGCAGTGATAGCCTAGGGGTGTGACCGTCGGACTGCGAAGTATAGGTCCCGAGTTTGAACCCAAGGCATACACCTCTGAATTTACGGATTCATGTGCGTATTGTATAAATTATCACTTGCTTAAAAATGGGTGAAGAAAAACATCGTGTGGAAACCAGCATGTCTGAGAGACATCTCTCAACAGCATGTGAAGCTAATTCAGAGGTCCATTGGCAGCATAAAAACTCTGAAACCAGGTTAGTCACTAACCATATGAAAAGAAGAGAAGCCCAAAATAAAATATTCTCACGCATCAATATAACAACCATTTTTATAATAACGAAAGAAAATTCAGGGAAATTAATAAGTAAAAAAATGACAATCAATTTTAATTGACATTGTGAATAAAAACAATTACATTTGACTGTCACTCACACACTTACATAGACTGTCTATTTAGATCACAAATGTCATTTAACACCTGTTTGAAATGTCAATTTCCTTAACATTGAAGTTTTAGGTTCCATTTTTAAGTCGGGCATTAGGTTTTTTAGGTCCCTAAGACAATCTCAGTAGCAGTCCGCGGCCTGGATTTATACCTAGTTGATAGAAAAAGCTTTGCCCATTATAGGGAGTTGAACAGAACTGGCAAAATGTGGGGGTACACCCCGTTATATGGAGCAGATTAAGTGTAAATTGAAAACTATACATTCTAAACCTGCTGAGAAGGTAATTATGCTGTTAGAAAAAAAGAAAAATGTTTATTCTGCAAAAACAAAACGCACATTTCTAAAAAACTCATTAAATAGCTAAAAAACCTCTTATTTAGAAACAAAACCATTGACAATTAGTATCTCGGCCATGGATGGACCACAGACAAAATACTGCTACTACTACTTACCCCTTTAACTACTAAACCCGCGCTCCCTTATATCTCCAAATGTTATAATATGATAAGTTTTCTATAAATCTTGTACCCAAAAATACGAACACCAAAATAACATATCGGCGTAAATTTTCAACTATGCGGTCCGTATGCAGTGATACACTTAAACCAGTTTTGACCCAGTTTCTACCAAGCTTTATATAAAAGATGCTTCGTTAGGTTTTCGGCCGAGTTTCATAGAAAGAAATATGCTGTTTCAGCTTGATTAAGATAATACTGTAAAAGGGGTTTTTTGATAAAGCGATATTGCGAGAAAAAACTCGTGCTTTTTCCCTGATGAGATTAATTATTGAGATTCTTAAAAATAAATTAGTAATGGATAAAATTCCTCGTTAAGAAGCTCGTCAGAGTATTAAAGTCTATTTTATTCTATTCTGATCTCGTCTGAGGAAGTAGGTCCAGTCGAACTTGCTACAGCGCGTGTTTACGCGTCGGCGCGTGGTTGAAATCGGAACTAACGCCGCATCTTGTTCCTCCAATACATTACAAAACAATTGAAAAAATGTTCACCAACAGCGCTTGCTCGCGATGTCATGGAGCACCGCCGAGTCCTCGAAGAGGCGATTGGCGGCGACTCAGCGAGAGGGAGTGGGAGGCAGTCACCTCCTACTGCGAAGCAGTCATGCTCGCGAAGGAGGTGGCGGTATGAGATAAGGAAAGGTCCTCCCGTCCCAGCCGCCGCGAAAGACGCCCCGGGCGTCGGGAGCCACGTGACGACTCCCGGACACCGTAGGCGCGGGCCTGCGGGTGGTAAGTAACGGGTAACTCACCGTCCGATCAGGACCAGGCCCGTGCTGGACGGCACGTACATGTTCCACGCGCGCCTCAAAGAGATGTCAGCATTTGAAGGGGCCCGTAAGGGCCGAAGCCTGCCGGGTAAGCGGGATTGTCCGAAACGGTTACCGCTACCCCGGAACATAAAGGGCTAAGTAAGGAATATGGATGGGTTTTAGTCAGTAAAGGTCTGACACTCCCTTGCGCTCTACCCAGAGCGGGAGAAGTCAATGGATGATTACCCACGCTCAAAAAAAAGTTGGCCCGCTTGTTCGCACGTTGTACACAAGAAGTAAAATTAATTCTCTTCAAGGCTTTCTGTCAATCATTGTACACGTACACTCTGTGGGTTTGTTATACGCAGAGGGCATACAACGCCCTCACAGTTCAGTATAATAATACTTTCAGGATGTTGTTGGGGCTCCCACGCTGCTGTAGCGCGTCAGGATTGTTTGCGGCAGCGCGTACTGACGGTTTCAGTACCATTCTACGTAAGAAGACTGCTTCTATGATGCGCAGAGTGAGTGGGACCGACCGACAATGACATTTTGAAGGTCGGGGGGGGAGGGGTGGGGGGGTCAGGGGGTCGGGTTTTAGTCAGTAAAAGTCTGACACGCTCCACCCAGAGCGGGCGAAGTTATTGGATGATTTCCCAGCCTTAAAAAAAAAAAAGTGGGTCGGGTTAGTGATAAGATATGGTGCACCATTATGGCGCATTGGGTACGTGTAGAGTCACGGGCACCAATATGTGTACACCGACCAAAATTCTGAATTTGCGATTTTCTCGTAAAATAACTATTCCAATTTTGAGATACGAAAGGTTCGGTAAAGCTATGGATTCGAAAATGCGGTGTGCGTGACACTGAAAATATACAAAATCATTCAACAATTGATAAGAAAACCGCTTTTGAAATTAGCTAACTGTATACATATTTTTGCTCGTTACTGTACAGACGCCAGCACATCAAGCTATCCCTAACTGTCAAATTTTCTCAATTAAAAATGAATCTTATGCCTTTGCAATAAAGTTGAAATACTATCAAAGAAATTTGACAGATTGTGGTAACTTGATGTGCTGGCACCTGTACATGTACTTATAACCCGGTGTGTATGGTGCGTGTAGCAGAGTGTGCGATATTTTCTTGTCGTACTTACCTACTTTCATAATAGGTATTTCTTTGCCAAATACATACCAACTACGTTTATTTCTTTAGAACGTCTGCAAAAGTCGTTTGCAAACTAAAATAGTTCTCTTGTGCACACTTATCTTTAAATTCCAACCACTTAAGCTACATCTAAATTGTCTTTTTGTAACTTCATCTCACAATGGATCGACTTCAATAAATTCTAACTAAATTAACTAAAGAATCTAACGCATCTTAATAAATTTAGCCTTTCAAAATAATTGACGAAGTTCTAATAAAATTCCAGCAAGAAATTCACTTAAATCATTTGTTTTACTAACCGTGAACGCAATTTCAGATATTTTAATTATTTTTGTACTAATGTGTCGATTTCGATCTTTATGTTAATTAGAAAATAATAAAATAATTTTGAAACATAATTGCTGCGGCAGTGTCTTGCGGCGTGACGAAATAACCAAATTAAAATTAAAAATAGCAGTGATAGCCTAGGGGTGTGACCGTCGGACTGCGAAGTATAGGTCCCGAGTTTGAACCCAAGGCATACACCTCTGAATTTACGGATTCATGTGCGTATTGTATAAATTATCACTTGCTTAAAAATGGGTGAAGAAAAACATCGTGTGGAAACCAGCATGTCTGAGAGACATCTCTCAACAGCATGTGAAGCTAATTCAGAGGTCCATTGGCAGCATAAAAACTCTGAAACCAGGTTAGTCACTAACCATATGAAAAGAAGAGAAGCCCAAAATAAAATATTCTCACGCATCAATATAACAACCATTTTTATAATAACGAAAGAAAATTCAGGGAAATTAATAAGTAAAAAAATGACAATCAATTTTAATTGACATTGTGAATAAAAACAATTACATTTGACTGTCACTCACACACTTACATAGACTGTCTATTTAGATCACAAATGTCATTTAACACCTGTTTGAAATGTCAATTTCCTTAACATTGAAGTTTTAGGTTCGATTTTTAAGTCGGGCATTAGGTTTTTTAGGTCCCTAAGACAATCTCAGTAGCAGTCCGCGGCCTGGATTTATACCTAGTTGATAGAAAAAGCTTTGCCCATTATAGGGAGTTGAACAGAACTGGCAAAATGTGGGGGTACACCCCGTTATATGGAGCAGATTAAGTGTAAATTGAAAACTATACATTCTAAACCTGCTGAGAAGGTAATTATGCTGTTAGAAAAAAAGAAAAATGTTTATTCTGCAAAAACAAAACGCACATTTCTAAAAAACTCATTAAATAGCTAAAAAACCTCTTATTTAGAAACAAAACCATTGACAATTAGTATCTCGGCCATGGATGGACCACAGACAAAATACTGCTACTACTACTTACCCCTTTAACTACTAAACCCGCGCTCCCTTATATCTCCAAATGTTATAATATGATAAGTTTTCTATAAATCTTGTACCCAAAAATACGAACACCAAAATAACATATCGGCGTAAATTTTCAACTATGCGGTCCGTATGCAGTGATACACTTAAACCAGTTTTGACCCAGTTTCTACCAAGCTTTATATAAAAGATGCTTCGTTAGGTTTTCGGCCGAGTTTCATAGAAAGAAATATGCTGTTTCAGCTTGATTAAGATAATACTGTAAAAGGGGTTTTTTGATAAAGCGATATTGCGAGAAAGAACTCGTGCTTTTTCCCTGATGAGATTAATTATTGAGATTCTTAAAAATAAATTAGTAATGGATAAAATTCCTCGTTAAGAAGCTCGTCAGAGTATTAAAGTCTATTTTATTCTATTCTGATCTCGTCTGAGGAAGTAGGTCCAGTCGAACTTGCTACAGCGCGTGTTTACGCGTCGGCGCGTGGTTGAAATCGGAACTAACGCCGCATCTTGTTCCTCCAATACATTACAAAACAATTGAAAAAATGTTCACCAACAGCGCTTGCTCGCGATGTCATGGAGCACCGCCGAGTCCTCGAAGAGGCGATTGGCGGCGACTCAGCGAGAGGGAGTGGGAGGCAGTCACCTCCTACTGCGAAGCAGTCATGCTCGCGAAGGAGGTGGCGGTATGAGATAAGGAAAGGTCCTCCCGTCCCAGCCGCCGCGAAAGACGCCCCGGGCGTCGGGAGCCACGTGACGACTCCCGGACACCGTAGGCGCGGGCCTGCGGGTGGTAAGTAACGGGTAACTCACCGTGCGATCAGGACCAGGCCCGTGCTGGACGGCACGTACATGTTCCACGCGCGCCTCAAAGAGATGTCAGCATTTGAAGGGGCCCGTAAGGGCCGAAGCCTGCCGGGTAAGCGGGATTGTCCGAAACGGTTACCGCTACCCCGGAACATAAAGGGCTAAGTAAGGAATATGGATGGGTTTTAGTCAGTAAAGGTCTGACACTCCCTTGCGCTCTACCCAGAGCGGGAGAAGTCAATGGATGATTACCCACGCTCAAAAAAAAGTTGGCCCGCTTGTTCGCACGTTGTACACAAGAAGTAAAATTAATTCTCTTCAAGGCTTTCTGTCAATCATTGTACACGTACACTCTGTGGGTTTGTTATACGCAGAGGGCATACAACGCCCTCACAGTTCAGTATAATAATACTTTCAGGATGTTGTTGGGGCTCCCACGCTGCTGTAGCGCGTCAGGATTGTTTGCGGCAGCGCGTACTGACGGTTTCAGTACCATTCTACGTAAGAAGACTGCTTCTATGATGCGCAGAGTGAGTGGGACCGACCGACAATGACATTTTGAAGGTCGGGGGGGGAGGGGTGGGGGGGTCAGGGGGTCGGGTTTTAGTCAGTAAAAGTCTGACACGCTCCACCCAGAGCGGGCGAAGTTATTGGATGATTTCCCAGCCTTAAAAAAAAAAAGTGGGTCGGGTTAGTGATAAGATATGGTGCACCATTATGGCGCATTGGGTACGTGTAGAGTCACGGGCACCAATATGTGTACACCGACCAAAATTCTGAATTTGCGATTTTCTCGTAAAATAACTATTCCAATTTTGAGATACGAAAGGTTCGGTAAAGCTATGGATTCGAAAATGCGGTGTGCGTGACACTGAAAATATACAAAATCATTCAACAATTGATAAGAAAACCGCTTTTGAAATTAGCTAACTGTATACATATTTTTGCTCGTTACTGTACAGACGCCAGCACATCAAGCTATCCCTAACTGTCAAATTTTCTCAATTAAAAATGAATCTTATGCCTTTGCAATAAAGTTGAAATACTATCAAAGAAATTTGACAGATTGTGGTAACTTGATGTGCTGGCACCTGTACATGTACTTATAACCCGGTGTGTATGGTGCGTGTAGCAGAGTGTAGCAGATAATTATATGAATTTAATCAGATTTTTCGTTTGTAACTAACATAGCTTATAAGTTGTGTGTATTACTAACATCATATGGATTAAGGTCTTAAATAAAGTAATTTTATTTTATTTTGTTTTTTAAGAAAGTCTTAAATAAAATTATATCATATGAAAGTTATGTCAAATTAATTTAGAATATCTGTTGTTATACCAAACATTACACACCCGTAGCCCGACCGCTTAGGGGGCGACCTCGACCAAACGCAGCGGTAGCCGTTTTTTGTGCAGAATTTCGGAGCCTACTTCTCTGTATACAAAAGAAACACCAACTAATAAAATAAATTCAATTTCTACATAATCTGGACTCGAAAATGGTAGAATAACTCACTCACAACGAAACCGCAGAAATGAGAAATAACAATTTATAACATGCATCTAATCGTAAAATAACCATTATTTTGATTTGCTGCTTATACTAATGGATAGAGAATTTAATAATGAACATTATGCAATTTTTCTTCCTAAAAGACAAAAATTTGATTTCATAACGATTTTACTCGAAAATCTAGCTTCATCTTTGCGACTGACCAACCCCTTGACAATTCAAAAGTCCTTGTAATTGCTTTATATAAAATAAATGCCTGTAGTTTAAGTTTGTAATCTGAGCGTACTCGCAACGTATCTCTTGCGCTTGCGCAGGGTATAAAGACAGAGATATAGATTTGGGGTGCGTTGAAGAGGGAACGAATGCTCAAGGTTATTTGGACAGGGTACCACCTTAACTAAGACCCGAGGAACCTGCCCGGTGCGGGAGGGGTGACAGCTGTCACTAGTTGAAGTGACTAGTTTCATCGTGAGGAAATCGGCATGCCTTTTTTTTTTGTTTTAAAGGCTGGGAAATCATCCAATGACTGCTCCCGCTCTGGGTGGAGCGGAAGGGAGTGTCAGACTCTTACTGACTAAAACCCATCCATGTTCCTTCCGTAGCCCTTTATGTTCCGGGGTAGCGGTAACCCTTTCGGACAATCCCGCTTACCCGGCAGCTGAGGGGCCCCTTCATATGCTAACATCTCTTTGAGGCGCGCGTGGAACATATACGCGCTGTCTAGCACGGGCCTGGTGCTGAGCGGACGGTGAGTCAAACCGGCATGCCTGAGAGATATTTCTCATCAGTATGTGATGCTAAGTCAGAAGCCAATGGGCAGCATTAAAACTCTGACACCAGGTTAGTCACTAACCACACGAAAAGAAGAGAAGAGAAGAAGTGACCTCGCACGTCAAGTGACCATACTGCTCCCGCACCGTGCAACTACCGCAGGAAAGGTCTAAGTTAACCGGTCAGGCTAACAAAACGTTCCTTTATGATCGTTTTACGGAACTCTGAAGCTATAACCGCCTCAGACACACGTCGGTGATAAAATACCTAATACGAAAACGTTTTTAAGAGTTACGAGAAACCCATAAAAAGGCATTAAATTCTATGAAGTTTACGATTAGTAAAGCTAAGGACGCATCGTGAGACGGACGTACAGTAACTAGATAATTTTACGGTGCATTTTATGAAATACTAGGGGCAGTTAGCAGTCTCCTTCAGTTAGCATTGTCAGAAAGAATTACCGCCTGCCCCGCAAACAAAAAGGCTTTTTTTTCAGGATGGGAAACTATCAAATGACCCCTCCCGCTCTGGGTGGAGCGTAAAGAAGTGTCAGACTCTTACTGACTAAAACCTATCCATGTTCCTTCCTTAGCCCTTTATCTTCCGGGGTAGCGGTAACTCTTTATGAAGTGCATTAATTACTACATCAAAATGTTTTTTGAACAGAATATAACAGGATGCGCGTCGATGTCCTTGTCACTCTCGCAAGAAGATGGTGCATTTTATGATTGACTGCATTAGAATAAAAGAAGGGATTATGATCTTTATAGCCATTATGTCCTGGCTGGACATAAATTCTTGATAGTCTGCAGGTAATGACATTTTTATGACTGAATTTTCAGTACTTAACGACAAACAGGACCTGAACCACCACCATAAATATGGCTTGATAGTGGGAAAGAGATGTAGCGATACGTCCTGTATAGCTCCGTTTCATTCGCACTATGAAGTAGCTCTTTGAAGTGGTGATTGGCCTCGTGTACAGCATAAGATAGAAAGGCATGCCTTTGATTTTACGGATTCATGTGCGTATTGCATAATTGTCACTTGCTTGAAAATCGGTGAAGGAAAATATCGTGAGAAAACCAGCATGTCTGAGAGATATTGCTCAACAGCATGTGAAGCTAAGTCAGAGGCCCATGGCAGCATACATCTTTGAACCAGGTTAGTCACTAACCACTCGAAAAGAATATTTTTTTTTTAGACTTTGTTAAAATTATAAATTCGTAAGTTACATTATCTGTTTATCTACTACCTTTTGACACCTAAGCCACCAAACAGATCAGTTTAAAATTTGACAGATAGAGACTTTGAGAAGGATATACGCTACTTTTCTTCCAGGATATTTGAATTGCAAATGTTTAAAAACAGAACAAACGCAGATGCAATCACTTGGAACCGCTACCAATACGTTATTCTGCATATTGCGAGTTCAATAACCTCATCAAAAAGGATTACATCATATTTAAATAAACCATAACTTCTTCCAAATAATAAGCAACACAGTTTTCCTTTTATACCCTCATAATCGTAAAATTTTTAAGACCCAATATACAAATTAAGAGGCAAAGATAATGGTGCCATTAGCTGTTACCCGTTGCCGGTGAAGACCCGGCTATAATCTTACTTATCTCATTATTTAGGGGTTCTTACCTATAGAATTATGTTAAGAAGGTTTAGTCGTATTTACCTTTTGCATAGGTAGGCGCAGGAAAAGATTTCAAATTAAGTAGTATTAGGTGACCATAACATGGCAGGGGTAGCGCTGGGATAGCGCTGTGACGCTGAGAGGTTCCTGCACATTATCAGGCGGTAGGAAACCCCCGGGTCATCGGGAAACATCGGGTCACCATTGCCCAGAAGACACGGTGGAGCATAGGGTGGAGGTCTGCCCTCTTAGGCGGAGCGTCGCCGTGTCCCCGTAGCGGCGATCGGCAGCGGCGGTGACCTCTCGCATCCGGCTCTGGTTCAATACCATGGTCCGGAGCGAGAGGCAGTACCTACAGTACCCCCACACTTTACCAGATAAGTACCATGTAATAGGGAGGGAGCTTATTGCCATCAACCGAGCATTAATTCAGACTCCGGACTGCTACCGATAAATTTGGATAGAAAAACTCAGTAACACTTTGCCTGCCCTAAGAATCGAAGCCTGTGTTAAGCAGTAGCGCTTGCGACCACTAGAGCCACGAGGCAGGAAATGTGTATTGGTTGGTGTACATGGATACAGATACAGGCCTCCTCTCTAAGAGAAGGAGTGGTCCATAAACCATCACGCGGGCCCAGTGCGGGTTGGCGGATGTCACATGTCTTCGAATTTTTGGTTCTCGGACATGCCGGTTTCCTTACGCTGTTTTCCTTCACCATTTTGAGAGCGGTGGTGTAAATTAAATACACAAAGTAAAGCGCTTGCTTTGGTTCGAACTCACGACCTACATTTCGTAAGTCATTGAATGCTAAGTTGTAAAGAAAAAAAAGGTGTTTAATCGCGAAAAAATGGTTTCATTTATTTGTTTTCACGACATGGTGTACGACAAATGCAAAAAATGGTATTTTTTTTTTTTTCAAATTTTTTGATGGTATCGTACAGAGAATCACTAGCCCTATCACCTGTCTTCGTTTTCGGTAGCGTTGCCCTTACACCCTGTGTAAAGTAGCTTAGTTTTGTATCGTCTTCAGAATCAACAATTCCAAGTTGTTCTATTGTGTTCTTTTTTGCACGTAATCTTAACGAACCTCGCAGTAACAAATTATTAAGTTTCTGTTTGCGCCAAAAATTATCATCGGGAACTTTGTGAATTATTAAAATTTCTTTGTAATTGCTTCGTTTGTTTGGTAATTTGGTGGTTGTTTATATTTTGAGGTTAAGCAGGGTAATGATAATGTCTCCTTTTAGCGCTTAATAAGGAAAAACTCTTTGTGTTCAATAAATCTCTCATTATATTCAAATGTATTCAACTCATCATCTGCCTAGTTGGGAATACTCAACTATGTTGGGGTCAGCTTCCAGTCTAACCGGATGCAGCTGAATACCAGAATTTAACATGGATCGACTTCCTATCTGACCTCCACAACCCAGTACCTACGTGGGTAGTACGATACCCTTTGTTAAGACTGGCAGTCAGACTTTCAGGCTTCTGACTACCCGTAACGACTGTCAAAGATCCACGAATGACAGCTGGGCGCAACGACTTAACATGCTTTCGGAGACACGGCGGGATCTCGATAAGTATATATATATGGTCACCCATCTAAGGACCAACCCCAGCAAGCGTAACTTAACCTGATGATCGATCCTTGCGGCTATTATTACTAAGCCACGAGCTCCTCAAATTTATTCAACAATAATGTTAAAACGAATCGTCTATGTATTCATATTATAAATTAACCCGGCCGATACCCGTTCCAAACTATGGCAGGATATTTTTCCTCTTCTTACTGACTATCTTCCACCAATGGAGAATCTCCCTGCAGGGTGAAACCTGTAGTGGTCCACTTGGAAGTCCCTGAACTGAGCAGAAGTGGGAAAATATAACTCCAATCTTGTAAAGTGGAGCTACCTCGACAGGCTTTGCCTAAGTGATCTCTGCGTTGCCACCAACGACGCCGCGGAAGCGGCGACGTTTTGGGCCAGAAAGATCTGAAATATAATTATGCCAGCGACACGAAGAAGAAGAATTAAGCCTCTAGCCTATATGAATATTATTTTTAAAGGTCTTGATATACATTTAATAAAACAATAAGATTCGTTTAATTGTAACCTAAAAGCAATTAATTAGGTTTCTTAATTATAATATACAAATACAAATACAAATACAAATACAAATACAAAATAGTTTTATTGGGTCAATTAGAACACAATACATTTCAAAGTGTTTGGAGCCCCCCTTTAAGCAAACAATGCCTGTATTAGGAGGCTCCGCTCTTTCAACAACATTGTCGTAGTTCAATCAACACGAGCTGATATTATAGTGTACTGTGTGTGACCATAAGGGTAAATATGCAATGTAAGTACGTTTTCTGGTTTGATATTAATTTAGCTTAAATATACTAATCTTAAGAAAATAAAAATATATAAGTGAAGTTGCAATTTAAATTATTAATAGTAAAATAAAACTTATTCCCAGTCAGTGCAAATGATATAGAGTGTGGTGTGGTAAGTAGTGCGGTGTTATGTGTGGTATGTGAGGCGCGCGATGTGGTGTGACGTGTAGTGTGGTACGTGGAATGTTGTGAGGTGTATGATGTGTGGTATGGTTTGTCGTGTGGTGTGGTGTGATGTGGTGTTGTGGTGTGGCGTGGCGTGTGTGAGTGTTGTGTGTGATGAGATGTGTGGTGTGGTATGATGTGTAGTTTTAAGATATGGTAATTATATGTGGTATATTTCAGCTACCCAACATGTTCCAGGAGTGCTTCGGTTTCCTCATAGGTAAGTGGTTTTATCCAATGTATTATACTTTTTTTACAGTCGTGGTAACTTCTATTGTAAACGTAAACGTGTTTGTTAATTTTGTTGTACAGCTGAGTAGAGCGCTTATTAAATTGTTTGCATGCAAACCTAGTTTTAGTTTGGGGAACTTGGAGAACTAAATCTTTTCTTCTTTTAGATTTTTCCTTATCATCATATGGTAGGGTTTTATGTTTTTTTAGTATGGTTTGGGTTATATACAGTTTCCTTACAGAGAGTAAATTACTTATTTGGTATAGGCTTGTTGTGGAGAACCTTTTATTTTTAAAGTACATTATTTTTATTAACGCACGCTGCGCTCGTTCTACATTAATAAATTTTGTTTTTGCTGTACCGCCCCAAATTGGGATACAATATAATAGTACAGACTGGGCCAGTGACACATATATCTCATTTAAGAGATTTCTGGGACGGTTCTTATAGTTCTCTATTTTGGTTGGAACAATATGCCGGAGGGTTTTAAAGATCCAACTGAGTTTCCTTATCCTCCCAGAAATCTGCTCAAGTTGAGGGTACCAAGACAGTGCTTGATCTACCACAACTCCAAGATATTTAGTTTTAGCCACCTTCTCAATGCTTGGGCAATTACAACTGGCAGTAGACATGTCTCCACATATGTGAACCTTTAAATCTAACTCTTCAATTGGCTGTGTTCGGTTACTGATACTAAAACATATGTAGTTAGTTTTATTAGTATTTAGGGAAAGTAAGTTGCTTTTTAGCCATTCAGCTACCCGAGCCATTCCTGCCTCTGCTCTCTGTTTAACTTCGTGCCAAGATGAACCAGCGAACACAATAGATGTATCATCTGCGTACGAAAATACTCTTGCATTTTCTATTTCCATATTACAGAGATCGTTAATGTACAGGAGAAAGAGAGTGGGACCTAAAACACTACCCTGTGGGACGCCGTACGATACATCCACCTCGTTACTGGAGTACTGTCCTATTTTTACTGTATATTATATACTATATATACTATACTAATATGTTCCAAATCTAAATTAAATAGAACAAAGCGGTCGCGGCTGAAATGTTTTTTCTTGTACGTTAAAGAATAATGTCTATGGAGATTATAAAATAATACAGCTGTTGTAATTTAATTGTGTCTCTCTTTCGTGTGGTTAGTGACTAACCTGGTGTCAGAGTTTTTATGCTGCCCATGGGCCTCTGACTTAGCTTCACATGCTGTTGAGAAATATCTGTCAGGCATGCCGTTTCCTCACGATGTTTTCCTTCATCGAATTTTGAGCAAGTGATAATCATACAATACTCGTACGCACATGAATCCGAAAAGTCAGAGGTGCGGGTCTTGGGTTCGAACTTAAGACCTATCACTTGGCAGTCCGACGGTCACACCACTAGGCTATCACTGCTTTTTTTTTTAAATTTAATTAATGTTTCCGTATAAATTATGTTGAATGTTTTAGGTTTTTTTTTGAGATGAAATAAAACACATCGTTGTAAGAAATTTAATTATCTTTTTCGCCTATATCCCAATTTATTTGCGATCAACGTAACATGTCTTTTTCTTCCATGTTTCGATACTTAGCCGAATAATAAAATAAGCTTCAACGATTAAAATTTATTCAATATTTAAACGAAATGTACGGACGCCAGCGCATCAAGTTATACCAAACTGTCAAATTCCTCCAAGGGATTTTAAACCTTAAATCTTTGATTGTTAAGACCAAAATCGATTGAGAAAAATTGACAGTTTGTGGTAGCTTGATTTGCTGGTGACTGTACTTCAATAAATACTTAGGTACACCATTTTATTTTTCCTATTTAGGTACCCGGTAAAAACAACTTTCTCATTTAGTTGCTCTGCTTTTTCAATGTCACCTCAAAACTCGAAGCATTAAAATAAAAACACACGTAAAATCTTAGTTAATTACGGAACCGATTGGCTTTCTAAAGAGTCGTTCTATTTGATTGAAATCGTTAAAGTATTTCCGTGCTGTTTAGGTTAGTTGTACACGAGGCAACTTTTAGTTGGGATACTAATTTGTTGCTGGTTGCTCATAAAGCAGTCCTAATTGGAAAATATGAGAATAAGTGTCATGCACACGAGCAAAACGCGTCAACGGCAAACAAAAGCAACTGCAGCCGTCGACACGTGTTGGTGGCCGTCGCCCAACGACGTGCCACTTATGTTTTTGAGCATCAATGAGTACTTTAACACACGAGCAAGACGTTTATGAGCACTGTGAGAAAAATTAAAAGTAAGTATGGGAGATGCCATGTCAATTTCAGACTGTGAATTATATCTGGCAAATAAGCCTTCCTGCTACAAGTAAATCCGGCATCGTAAATACTATAGTGGCCGTTTTTACTAACACTATCTAAATAAGAGCGCGGTGTTGGATTTATAACGCTCTGCTCATCGCCGGTGTGTTAGTGACTACGAATCTACGAGAGCCTTATAAATTCATATATTGTCTGCGAGAGAAGTATTTTTTTGGTAAAAAAACCTGTGCCCAACAAACTAAGTTCCCAATTTCTATTTACGAAGAAATAATAGTTTTTCACACTCGATAGCAGTAACAAATTAATGTAACAATCTCAATTGTCATTAATTCCATTTATAAAAATTGCATTCAATAGTCGCGCCACAAAAAGTCGCCCACTTTGCAACCGTCTTAACAAAAACTTTAATTTGTTTACTTGACCTTGAAGCTTCACAAATATTTGCGGTCATCCCCAGTACAAGGTCAAAGTTGCATTTAATTTTTACGACAATGTTGTCGCTTCCACACATGTAGGTAGTTTGTTTAAACGGACGTTAAACGACGTAACGTTCCTTCAGTTGATGGCTCGTTCAGTTTTATTATGATTTGGAAAGTGCGATGCGGACTTATGGGTACGGAAGTATTTGGGAGTGTGTGGGCGGCTTTATTTTTTATTTTAGTAAGGAGGTATTATTTACGTCCTGCGTGTTCAATTTCATAATGGTTTAAGAATGCTGTTTGCCCTGCTCTGGAGTTGTATCGCTTCAGGAATATGCAGTGAAAGCCTAGTGGTGTGACCGTCGGACTGCCAAGTCATAAGTCTCGAGTTCGAGCGAAGGCACGCATCTCTGTCTTTTCGGATTCATGTGCGTATGGTATAATTATCACTTGCTTAAAAATCGGCGAAGGAAAATATCGTGAGGAAACTAGCATGTCTGAGAGATATTTCTCAACAGCATGTGAAGCTAAGTCAGAGGCCTATGGGCAGCATAAAAACTCTTACACCAGGTTAGTCACTAACCACACTAGAAGAAGAAGAAGATGGATATTTGCGGCGGTTCGCATTGATGGTTCCCATAAGAAAGCGGCCTCCTTACTACAGATGGAAGTAATAACAGCATCCTGATGACACCTGCCAGACCGGACTGCCCTTTCAAGGACACAGGGTGAGGACTGTCATAGGTAAATACACACATCAAAAGTGTCTAGGGATCAACATATATTTTTGCAATAACTTTTCTCTTGATTGATATTAATTTAAATTTTCTTTAAGGATTCATCAAATAAAGTGTTTTCGTTTGTCACAGTAACGATAAACCAAGTCACCTTTGCATTAATAAAGAAATTTGCCATTTTCCTAATAAAGGGATTTTTGACATTTGAACCACTAACATTAAAGTTCGAAAAAAAGACTGAAATAACAGTTTTCTTTAAAATTTTATTGGGTAACTTAAACAATTAATAATCCGTGTTTCTACCGCGAACACTAACAACACAAGAACATCGGTTTGGCATACTCAAAATGAGTTCATCCAAATCACGCTGTGGAATGGCCGCCCATGTTCGTTGCAACAACAAAAAAAGGTCTTCTTGCAACTGGATACCCTCCATATTCGGCAGAGCTCTTCTCTGTAGCATATCCCATGCATGCTCAATCGGGTTCAAGTCTGGCGACTGAGCAGGCCAGGGCAGGACATTGATGTTAGCTGCGGCGAGAGTCTGTCTTACAACTCTTGCGGTGTGCGGTCGTGCATTATCATGCATTAACTGAAATAAGGGACCGATTTGCACTTGTAGAGGAACGATGACGTCAGATACAATCGTCTCAGCATAAATTTGAGCGTTGAGGTTGCCTCTGATCCAAATCAACTCAGTTCTTCCGCCGATCCAAATACCCGCCCATACCATGATGGTTCCACCACTATAAGGATGGACTTCCTGGCAGGATTTTAATCGCTGTTGGCGTCCAGGGGTTCTCCAGTGTCGTATACGTCTTGTATCCGGTCTCATACCAAAACGAGACTCATCAGAAAAGCACACGAAACGCCATTGTTCTTCTGCCCAATTTCTGTGTTCAAGAGCCCATTGATATCGAATCCTACGATTGTGCATTGCTATAGGTGGTACCCGTAGCGGTCTTCGGGAATTGTATCTGACGTCATCGTTCCTCTACAAGTGCAAATCGGTCCCTTATTTCAGTTAATGCATGATAATGCACGACCGCACACCGCAAGAGTTGTAAGACAGACTCTCGCCGCAGCTAACATCAATGTCCTGCCCTGGCCTGCTCAGTCGCCAGACTTGAACCCGATTGAGCATGCATGGGATATGCTACAGAGAAGAGCTCTGCCGAATATGGAGGGTATCCAGTTGCAAGAAGACCTTTTTTTGTTGTTGCAACGAACATGGGCGGCCATTCCACAGCGTGATTTGGATGAACTCATTTTGAGTATGCCAAACCGATGTTCTTGTGTTGTTAGTGTTCGCGGTAGAAACACGGATTATTAATTGTTTAAGTTACCCAATAAAATTTTAAAGAAAACTGTTATTTCAGTCTTTTTTTCGAACTTTAATGTTAGTGGTTCAAATGTAAAAAAACCCTTTATTAGGAAAATGGCAAATTTCTTTATTAATGCAAAGGTGACTTGGTTTATCGTTACTGTGACAAACGAAAACACTTTATTTGATGAATCCTTAAAGAAAATTTAAATTAATATCAATCAAGATAAAAGTTATTGCAAAAATATATGTTGATCCCTAGACACTTTTGATGTGTGTATTACTCTAATATTCCAAAGGCGAAAGATTGTTATTGAGCGTAAGTATGTGTTTGTGAGTTTGTATGTTTGTCCGTCCATCACGCTCAAACGGCTAAACGGATCTGGATGAAACTTGGCACAGAGGTAGTTTATGACCTAGAATAACACATAAGATACTTTTGTCCCGGTAGTACGTTTCCTTAGGAGAAATTTTGGAATGAAGCTTCTGGCACCAGCTAATTAATAAATAATTTGTGGGACTCCATTGTTTCAACACTAGAATACTAATTAAACTATCGACCTTATAGTCCGAAAAAAAGTTTTGATTAAATTTATTTATTTATTTGAAGATACAGCGTGTTTCAGAAATGTGTGGTTATATTTAAGGATATGGTACAGACTATCAAACTAAACAACTTTCTTATTGGGAACTGCCGTTTCACACATTTAGGTCGAGTAGGTTTAGAAGTTTTGTAAAAATACTGGTATTCAGCTGCATCCGGTTAGACTGGAAGCCGATCCTAACATAGGCAAAGGCTAGGCAGATGATGAACTGATTATAAAATTATGAATTTCATTCATAATTTTGAATAATAATAATAATATCCTTGGACATTTCACACAGCGCCATATCGTCCCAAGCTAAGCAACCTAATGCTTGTGTTATGGTAACGAGGTGGCTGATATACTACTTATATACATTTTTTTTTGTAAATATATACATATTATAGATAGAAAAACACCCAGACTCGTAACAAATACTTGCAGGTCGTACAAATATTTGTTCCGTGCGGGAATCGAACCCGCGACATAGTGCGCAGCAGTCAATCGCTCAACCACTGCGCCAACCGTGTCGTCATAGTTTATAAATTAGATTAACACATAGGGTACGTTACGAACCTACTTTTATCCTGGCGGTAAATGGGATATTTTCCGACATACACTCGGGTGAAACAGCGAGCAAAAGCTAGCATATCCATATTAAAATTTTTGTCTCATAAATATCTCCCAATATTGCAATATAACCGAACTTCACGCGGACTAAGTCGCGAGCACAAGCTAGAAATAGAATAAATAAATAGAACTACATTTTACAGCAGCCTTGCTAACAGCAATACCTTTATTACTTTCTACCTGACAGTAAAATATAAATAAAAATAATCTAGAAGTACTCAGCCTTATCCCTCAAGTGGAATAAGGAATCCGTCTCGAACAATTGTTCGTTTCAATTGAGTATACGGATCCCGTTTGATTGCTTTCCGATTGCATCGCGAGACTTGTTAGGACTTAAGGTCTAGTTTACATTGGCAAAAACGCGGTAATGCTCACATACTTCTACTCTTTAAGCGTTCATGACACGGTCAATATTTTGTAATTTGTAATTATTCATGTAAAACTAATTTGCATGTCATAAAGGAGGCCGGACTTGTGCATTAACCACCCAAAAACATCTGGTCAAATCTGTATTTTCAGCAACTAAATGATTCTAATTCAATCTCGCCTTTGATGTTGGTCGTGGATTAATCTCACAATTATGATTTTGCTAAGAAAGGTCTTCTGAAACCACACAAAATCTAACTAGCAAGTAGCTACTGACTCGAGACTATTTTGTAAAAATCTGACCGTGAAGTCTAAGCCGATTAACACACGGCACCGCTCGACCGCGCGGTAGGAGCAGTTTGCGGAAGAAACGAGCACCGCTCGACCGCGCGGTCGGGCGGTGTACGTGTGTTCTACATCAACGGATTTCTTAGAGACCAATGCGACATGAGATCCGCTTCACCGCCTACCACGGCGCGGCCGCGTGTAAATCGCCTTAGGTGAAGATAAGATTAACATGTTGAAATATCTTCTCACACATTGATTGATTTATTATTATTAACTTTTAGAATGTTTGTAAATATGTGAGCACCATGTACTTTTGACATACTTAAGTTTACCTGCCATTAATTATGTGTTTTTCTTTTCACTTTTTGTGGTGTAGTGTTTTTATTCTGGGTGCATCGTCTTCACATAAGTGATACATGAATTATAACATTATATTATAATGTTATAATTCATGTTATATTATATAATTCATTTATAATTCAAAACATTGTAAAACATTTTAAAAGAGTAACGGTGGAGTTTCTTGCCCATTCTTCTCCACACGAAACTACCTTTTGGAAGGGACGACTAGAATCAATTCTATTTCTTGTTCATTTTGCCTTACTTGTGCCTATTTGAAATAAATGATTTGACTTTGACTTTGACTTTGTAGGAGAAAAGAGAAAATTGAAAAGTTTGTTTGAAGGTTGTAAGTGGAGTAGGAACTAGCTATTTTTCACAACGGTTAGGCAAAGGGTCACTCTAATTTTGCCAGCAAAATCCCAAAAAGTGGCAAACTTATCATATATAGGGCATATAGTAAGAGACCCAGAAAAAAATGGGAGCGTTTTGTAGAGGGAGGTCTTAGGAGGTGATTTGTAATTTCATATAGATAGCGTTTTTTAAGCAGATAATAAAAAAAAATTACAGTGGTCAGTGGGCAAAATACAATGTTTGGGAACCTCTGATCTATGCGCATAAACTAACACTGTTTTTTCATTAAACAAATACCAAATAGTTCTTATTTCAAACTAATTCCAAATTCATTTGAAATATCGAATGCAGCCAGTGTTATTTTTCTAGCAGTCTGCTGTGACTAGGTCGCATTTTGCATGAAACCTTCACAGACAATATTTGTACATTTTCTTGGGTGCACTCCAAACCTTATGATTGTCTTCAAAACTTTCTAGAAAAGTTAAAACAGAGGCTTTATTCTTTAGAGGATTGCTATGGGTATATTATATTGCAAGTAATTGCCACGAGGTGTGGGAACAAGTCTGAAGCCGTAAATATAGTTTTTAGAATGTTTTCCATTTGTCTAGATATATGTGGATTGGCTCAAAAACGGCTGAACAGATATTGATGACTTTTGGCAAACAAATAATTTAAAACCTAAATTAACACATAGGTTACTTTTAATTTAGGCAGTACTTACCCGTGGTATGTTTTCTGACAAGTACACAGTATATTTTATATTATTATAACGTCAAAAACACATTTTTGACAAAGACAATTTTAACGGCTGCTAATATTTTTTCTAGTCTGTAAGAAAATTACTTCCTAATAATCTTTAGTTAAACAGCAATATATCTATACTAATATTATAAAGCTGAAGAGTTTGTTTGTTTGAACGCGCTAATCTCTGGAACTACTGGTCCGAATTGAAAAATTATTTTTGTGGTGGATAGTTCATTTATCGAGGAAGGCTATAACCTATGTATTATCACGCTACGACTAATCGGAGCCGAGCAGGGGGTTAAACCGCGCGAGAGCAGCTAGTTTATTTATATTCAGCACTGCAAAACATAATGACAGTTAACATTTTTTAACCTCTTAAACATTTGATTGGATAATCCAATCCAATGTAATTCCACAAATAATCTTTGAATTAATTTTCAATTTTCCCGAGAAAATAACGTCAGCTGTTTTTTAATAATTTCTTTCAAAGAATTCCTCATCAAAGAAATAAAAATTAATTTAGCACTCTGTGTTATCTTTAAAGTACCTATGTTTTTAATGAAAACCGTTTTCCTTGGAATTCATTAATTACTGCTAATTAATGATGTTTTAAGAAATGAATCTTTAATTATGTGGTCTTGGTAATTAAACAGTCATGTTGCTCATTTTATAAAGGTTTTATTGTTCTTATGAAGTAGAAAGATCTGTTTTCTAAGTACCTATATATGTATTTGGTTACTTGGAATTAAACAGTGATCCTAAGTGACAACAGTGACACTTTGTTGGCCTAGTGGGTCGGGCTAACGGGTTGGTCTGCGTGAACGACGAATACGACGCGACGCGACGCTGCGAACGCGACAAACGTGATCAACTCAACGGCATACCCTGCTTGCGGCCTATATGGCAGTCTACGGCGAGACGCGACGTAACGCGTAGGTACTTGTTTTGAGGGGACCAACGCGACACCACGAACTAAAGCAAAATTGTACTGTACTTCTCCATGATTCGAGAAGTAATGACCAAAATAACGTAGGACATTTGTCGCGTGTAGCATCGCGTCATGTCATATCGCGTCGTATTCCTCGCTCACGCGGGATACCCCGTGAGTGTTGTTGTGTCTTTCCATCGGGATTTCTCTTTAATGGCCCAGAATCTGGATTTTTACCCTGTTGATCTTCTTCTTCTTCGTGTGGTTAGTGACTAACCTGGTGTCAGAGTTTTTACGCGAGCCTCTGACTTAGCTTCACATGCTGTTGAGGATCTCTCAGGTTTTCCTTCACTGATTTTTAAGCAAGCCAGGTTGATTGCAGCAGGCTTCCCTATTACATGGGTTTTTCTGGGAAAACCCGGCAAATTTTATTTTTATATTATGATAAAAAAAACTCTCATAAATAATCACATTCGTAATTTAATGATCACAAAAATATCATCAGTTATATCTTATAGAGTATGTGTAACACCACAGGTTTTTCCCAAAACCTTCATCAGGCACCGGTCTCTCACTAAGGCTGAAGGCAGTTAGACCTTATAATACTGTACACATTAACTTTAAGTCAGCGTGTGAAGAGAAAATAAATGATAAATAGAGTATAAACTTTACTCCCTGTTCTTATCCTCTATAATCTCATTAATTAGAAGGAACAGCCGGTTTATTCTGTAAAAAACTTTGGTGAAGTGAACTGTCATTTCACCTGATGGGGCTTGCCACTATTGACAGCTCACCTAAGTTTTCATAGTTGATTGTTTTTTAAACAGATCGACTGTTCTCCGTTTTAAGATACACTTTTGTTTGAGTTAATTAACTACCTTTGTCTAGTCTTGAATACACATAATATGCGCACAATCTTTGATAAAATAAAAAGGAAACGTTTATGTTCACACTCCACATCGCAGGGTTTATATCCAAGTCATCATTCTGCCTAGCCTTTTCCCAACTATGTTGGGGTCGGCTTTCCGTCTAACCGGATGCGGCTGAATACCAGTATTTTACATGGAGCGACTGCCTATCTGACCTCCACAACCCAGTGGTTACTAGGTAATACGATACCCCTTGGTAAGGCTATATCCAAGTCCCTGTCATATACAGAGTGAACACAAACGTTTATCAATAACATTCTATATAACACATCAAGCTCCATAGTATGGCAGGGATATGGCGCGATGGTAACGCGTGTGTTGGATCATTTAGCTCCCTTTAAATGGTTGACCTGAATGGAGCTAATCCATGCATCATGTTTGTGAACAGGCGCCGTCAGTAGACTGGTCATCTCTTAGCTGCCACGGATCTTTTAAAATTTAATTTAATTTTTGAATTGTTTTTGATTGCTTCTTCTTCTTAGCGTGTCGATGGCAATCTAAATGTACTCGGCCCAGAATTCGGCTACGTGGTTGGTGGCGGCATCACTAGCGTCCATCAGTTCCTGTAACGTGCATACGCTTGACGGAGTTCGTCCGTGGATGGTGACCACCTTTACATATCGACACTCCTCCGTGCCTTGGAAACAAAGTTACGCCGTTGGTCGCGGCTGTCATTCGTGGATCTTTGACAGTCGTTACGGGTAATTTTTGGATTTTCGGGTCAAAATCCCGAAAATCTGACAGCCAGTCTTACCAAGGGGTACTGACTGGTTTGTGCAGATCAGATAGGCAGTCGCTCTATGTAAAATACCGGTATTGAGCAGCATCAGGTTAGACTGGAAGACCATCTTTACATAATATTCAGACTCGTCCGTGCCTCAGAAAGCACGTTAAGCCGTTGGTCCCGGCTGTCATTCGTGGATCTTTGACAGTCGTTACGGGTAGTCAGAAACAGAGGTTTGCAATTATCTTTTTTTAAATTAGACATTTTGAAAATGCTTCTAACTTTTTATTCGGTGGCTTTGCAGAAATCATTTTGTTTGCATCTTTAGGGTCACAAAGCATATGGAGAATAGTTTGTACGGCACAGCTCTAAATACAGTCTTACCGCCGTTCCGTCGAGGTAGCCCCACTTTACCTGGTTGGAGTTACATCTTACCGTACTTAGGTCCGGAGCTGGTTCAGGGAAAAGTATAACCTACGAATAAACGCAGCCTGTTCCTTCATCAAAATCTCGTTTGTAAAGTAAAATAGAAACTGCAAGGGAAATTGCTCTTTATTAGCATCACAGGAGGTGTCATAATCAAAGACTGCATGCGTATAACATACATAAGCAAGAACATAAAAAAGTTAGAATAAACTGAAATGAATCCCGCGCGAGATGCATGATGTAATTTGCTCGCCCTGATTACGTGGCGTTACTGACTTCCATGGCAGGTGTTCCAACTGACGCGAATAGTTTCTTCATAATCTGCCGCCTCTTCTTCGTAAGGTTAGTGATTGACCTGGTGTCAGAGTTTTTATGCTGTCCATGAGACTCTGACTTAGCATCACATGCTGTTGAGAAATACTTATCTCTCGGGCATGCCGGTTTCCTCACGATGTTTTCCTTCAAGGATTCTGCCGTTAAGCACACACACATTTCCACATTTTCGTTTTCGGCGTTCGCTTCGTCGCCGCCAGCGCGCGCTCCGTCCTATGCTCGCACGTCGCGCCGCTTGACACACATGCGTATCTTGATATCGATACGATCGGGCAACACCGTCACCAAGTGGTGAAGTTCAAGTGGTAGAGTCCGGTGGGTGGGGTGAGCGGGGTGGCACCCCCCGGGGCTACCACGGAACATAAAGGGCTAAGGAAGGAACATGGATGGGTTTTAGTCAGTAAGAGTCTGACACTCCTTTCCGGTCTACCCAGAGCGGGAGAAGTCATTGGATGATTTCCCACTATCAAAAAAAAAAGACTACCTGCCGTGATTTCCTAATCATTAACCAATGTCCCGCACGGGATCCGCCTCAGTGAGGCCAGAGTTCCTACCATTTAAGGTACTATTTTGTTATTAATTCCTCTATTACACCACGTGAACTAGCACTATCATATTAACTAACAGCCAATTGCTATCTAACATTATAAACTACTCACTCCAACAGAAAAAAGGAAACGGATCTGAAAGAAAAAGAAGAAAAGAAAGAAAAAAAAATTTTTTTTTTTTTATCTGGATGAAACATGGCACAGAGGTAGTTTATGACCTGACTTTTTATCCCGGTAGTAAGTTCCCTAGGGATAAATTGCTACATCCACGCGGGCGAAGCCGCTGGCAGCAGCCAGTCTAGCATATTAACTTCTCACTCTAACAAAGAGCGAATTTCACCAACAAAACTGAACGGGATTAACACATCTAAACTCCATTCAAGACCTGTCAGTGTAAATATTCCGCAGAAGATATTGACACTGATAGTCCATAAACGCGGTTTTAAGTGCTGTTCGCATTCCCCGTAACCCCTGAACTTTGTGACCGCCCAGACGACGGCAAGGGCTTCGCGCTCGGTGGTGGTGTAGTTGCGCTCGGCTGGCGAGAGTAGGCGACTGGCATACTCTATGGGCCTTTCGTCGGGGCCCTCCCCCTGCATCAAAACTGCGCCGAGACAGTAGCCACTGCTATCTGTCCGGAGGGAGAAAGGCTTGGACTCGTCGGCCTGGCGAAGAATAGGGGCAGTGACCAGGAGCTCCTTGATGTGCTCGAAGGCAGCTTGCTGCTCTGCATGCCATTTCCAACTGCTGTTCTTCTTGAGCAGGTCAGTCAAAGGCTTGGCGGTCGCAGCGTAGTTCGGTACGAACCGTCGAAACCAGCTGGATGTGGCCAAAAAACCTTTGAGCTGCCTCTCGTTCTTCGGAGCAGACATGTCAGCAATAGCTGAAGTTTTGTCTGGGTCTACTTGTAAACCTCCAGGAACAATTATGTGACCAAGGAACTTCACAGAGTCACGGGCGAAGCAGCTTTTCTTTCGATTGACTCGAAGGCCGAACTTCTCGAGTCTGTCGAAGACCGCTTCGAGATCTTCAATATGACCTTCGAAACTCGGTGATAGGATTATTAGATCATCCAAATAACCGAGAATAGTAACAGGCCTACTTCCTTGGGGATCTGGTGCGATACAGGAACTGTCATTTCCCTTGTGCCCTCGAATAGGCACACTCAAGTTTGACTTGAAACGATCTATCAATCTCTGAAACGTAGCGCCAGAGTTGCGAAGGCCCATCGGCATCCTCTTAAACCTATAGGTGCCGGAGGGTGTAACAAATGCTGTTTTGTCGCGGTCCTCTTCCGCGACACATACCTGGAAATAGCCGGAGTGAAGGTCTAAAGTCGTCATGTAGCTGGTCGTCTTGGCTGCATGAAGCACGTCTTCCATGCGTGGAAGGGGATACCTATCCGGCTCGGTCACGGCGTTCAGCTTACGGTAGTCCACACATAGACGGACTCCGCCATCCTTCTTCGCGACTAAGACGACGTTGGCAGCCCACGGCGATTCGCACTCCTCTATTACATCTGCGCGCCGCAGCTTCTCAAGCTCACCGTCCAACAACTCTCTCTTACCTTGCGACATCCTATAGGGTGGTGAAGCGGTCGGTTCCTGCTTCTCTTCAACCCGGATGTGATGAGTGGCGTAAGTTGTAGGGGGTCCTTCGGTGGCAAAGCGCTCAGCTCTCTCGGTTATGAGCTGGTTGAGCTGCGTCCTTTGTGCAGGTGACAGCTTCGTCCCTTCATCCTCTCTCAGCGCCAAGCCGGTGGTATCAACCTGCATCAGCTCTGCGTCGCTGGTAGATGTAAGGCTATAAGACTGCACGAAAGTAAACTTCTGCCTAGGAAAATTACTAAAATACCAACAATTATGTTGTAGGTCCACTAATATACCTGCTCTAGCGATGAAATCCTGTCCTAGAAGCGTCCTATTATTCGCTTCTGGTATCACTAGGAAAGTGGTGGGGATAACACGTCTCTGGATGGTGACGTTCGTATCACATGACAATAACTCACGTACCTGCTGGGTTCCGTCGGCGAGGCCGAAGTTGCGACGTGTTTTCGTGAAAATAGTCCCGCTGTCCAACAAAATTTTATAAAGTCCGGGACTAGCAAGACTCTCAGTTGCACCTGTATCGAGCACTGCAACACCTATTAAAGACGCAATCTCTATCTTGACCGTAGGGTGTGGCAGATCAGACTCATGGGTGATGGCACTTTGAAAACTCGCTTTGTCAGCGGACGGCGTAACCTTACACGTCGGGCACTTCGAGCGTATTACCCCTTCTCGACCGCAGCCGTAACAAGACAGCGGTGCAACATTACTTTGGTCACCCGATTTTATTTTTATATTACATTCGTCTATCGAATGACCAAACCGTTTACAGAAAGCGCAGCGCGGGCGAACACGTTTCGTATTCGAATTCGTATCGTTAGAAATATTCGAACTAGAGTCCGACACAGCGCGCGAAGGGTTACTTTGATTCACCGGCGTCGCCGCCGGTTTGTTTACATTTCGCGATTTCGAGATACTCGCAGTGTTATCACTGTTATTAGTCGACATACTCGCGGAATTTAGTGACTTAGTATGACTTACCTCGCCTAGCGTCTCCTCAACATACCTACCTTGCTCGCTCGAGTAGACAGTCGACACTACTTACACTATCGCGTGACACTCTTTTTCGGAACTTACGATGTAAAAGGCCGTACACTATATCTACTTGCATAACATCTGGTATCTTATATGGTATACGCGACATTTCTGCCCGCACTCGCGATATAAAAGAATCGACACTATCGTTATCACTTTGTTCGCGCGCAAATATTTCTCGAAGGATCCGGTGCGCGGGACGCGGGGCGCCGTACATGAATCGCAAGCGGCGTATCGCGTCGTCCCAGGTCTTCGCGGTAGATTTGACGCCTTGCCACCACACTGCGGCGTCTCCGGTCAGCAGCATAGGTAGACCTCGAAGGGCGTGTTCGTCGGATACACTTGCGCACTCTTTGTAGATAAGCACGCTCTCGACGAACGCTTCTAGGGCTTCGGTACTGCGGGCAGCTCCGTCGAAGCGGGCTGTGCACCGGGTAAAATTGCTGTGCATGCCGTGCACAGTCGGTCCCACGTGTGCGGTGGTGGGTTGAGTCGGTTCCGTAGAGTCGCCACTTGTAGACGCCGGCGTCGGCGTCGCTATGCTTCTCATGACGTTGGACAACAATCGTGTGAGTTGTTCCTCGGTCATGGAGATCATGTTACCACATGCCGTTGTCGGGATCGGTGTAGTCGTTGCACTCGTTGCCGTAGTGTAACCGCTCGCGGGTTTAGCGACCGCGTGGTTTTCCTCGTCGCTACTGGAACTCCCGTTTTCTTCCTCGTTTGCGTGTGCGCGGCGTGTTTTCGGCGGCATTTTCTCGACGACAACACTCGGTAATTAACGCGAACGGTATATAACGGTTATGTAGGTACCTAGTCCAGTAGGTACACTAGGTATACAGTTCACTCGATCCGTGAATATACGTAGAACACTGTTTGCGTGGGTTTCTTACGCACTCGCGACGGTTATTTTTCCGTTTTGTAGGTACTTGCCGTACGGAGCACGTGCCACGAGTTGGGCCCAATTTGTAACGGGGTTATTATATTCCGGGGATGTAGAAATGAACTACGCACGTCTCAGTATAACGGATTTATGACAACACAATCAGTCCTTAGGATTACTTAACATTACACTATATTACGACATTCGTAAGTAATGGCGGGCGTCGCACGATCGCAGCGTGCGCCTCAATATATCGCGGGGAGCCGACTGCCCGTGCGAGCGAGCGCAAGCGATGGAGAGGGACGACGAAATATCCTTGCGAGAGCGGGTGGCGTGCGACCTAACTTTGTCACGGCGACGCGTACGCAACCCAACGCTACAGTTTTAATTATGTGAACACATAATTATGTTTTATGGTCGCGAATCATATTTTTATCAAGATACAATAAGAGCCTGACACTGATCTGGAAATTGCAAAAAAGGCAAAATATTGCATTTTCCGGGCCATCTTTGTGCATCCCCCTTAATACAACCATGCGGTTTGGCGTAGAAAAGGCCCGTTTTGTTATATAACTGTTGCGCTGCAGTAGAGAATTCGTATTGTTGTGCTCAGGTAGGAACTTTCCTATTTATGTATTCGAGTATTTACGAGCCTGGGTTGAACCTACTTATGAACAGATTTTCCGAGCACAATGCAATGCACATTGTTTTGCCTTTTTATGGGATAAAAAATGATGATTTCCCAGATAGCGACTCAGAATATTATTATTCTCATTCATAATGTGTAAATACATCAATGACTAACATTACTTATTCTATGAAGAACTTTATTTATTTGTAATTTTATACGTCAACAGAGAGTGCTCATCAGGCTGAACAACTTTTGCTAAGACGTCATTCCTATATATCTTGGAGTTCCACGTCAGGTGTTCCAGATCTTCAAATTATATTCTCTCAGCAGAAAATGCTCATCACGTGGAACAATTTTTGATACGGTATCATTTTTGTATCTCTTATAGTTTAGCTGGTCTGTTGCGGTACTGCATCAGGTGTTCAAGTTTCCAAGATAAATTATAGCCTATATTTTGCTCAGACTTAATACCTATACAACCAAAAAAAAAACCATTGCAATCCGTCCAGTAGTTCCGAAGATTAGCGTGTACAAACAAACAGACAAACAGACAACATTTTTTTTTTGGATTCGTGCTCTATTACTGTTTCTAAACCCCCCTCAATTTTTTTTTTTTATATATTCAATGTACAGACACAGTTTTTTTACTGTTTTATTATATGTATAGATTAAGAAATAATTAAAGCTTTTTATTTTTATTTATTATACTAGCTGCTGCCACGCGGTTTCACCCGCTACTCGCCTTTTCTTCTTCTACTCGTTGGTTGTAGCGTGATGTTACATAGCCTATAGCCTTCCTTGAAAAATGGACTATCCAACACAAAAAGATTTTTTCAATTCGGACCAGAAGTTCCAGAGATTAGCGCGTTCAAACAAACAAACTCTTCAGCTTTATAATATTTGTATAGATAGGTGGAGAGTACTTTTCACCAGAGATCTGCTATGCTGCGTTGCTATGGATGTGATTATTAATGATCCATCAATTATATTCATAAGCATAGCCCTATTTTTTTTTTCATTTTTGAAGGCTGGGAAATCATCCAATGACTTCTCCCGGTCTGGGCGGAGCGGAAGGGAGTGTCAGACTCTTACTGACTAAAACCCATCCATGTTCCATCCTTAGCCCTTTATGTACCGGGGTAGCGGTAACCCTTTCGGACAATCCCGCTTAAAACATAGCCCTATTGGAAATAGGTTCTGCTAAGCTATTTTATTATATGGATGGATATAAATGATCTGGATGCATGTTCTGGATGCGATCTATGGATAATCGCGAGTGGTGTAGCTATGTGCAGAGTAGAGTACCTACAGTAAGCGCACTTCCTCGCACAGATACCTCGCGGCAGCGCATCTTTGTAGCGCATCTTACTAGCCCGCTATATATCATAGCATCAGTGGAAACTGTCACATAGTTTCGTAGCTTAGCTTTCACATCCTCGCAGCATTGTTTTTTTTTTGAGACTCTTACTGACTAAAACCCATCCATGTTCCTGCATAGCAAATCTCTGGAGGAAATGCACAATAAAGCCCGTCGCCCACGACACTTCTTAAAAGTTATTCTGGAAGAGTTCTCCAACATTCGTTTCTCCGACGATGGGTTTACTTTTGAGAGTTTCATCAATAGAACCTTCGCCGAAACATATGGTCTATGCTGTCGTTTACACCAAGGCATAAAATATCATTCTTCGTGTCGTACTCTCTACATATAGTGAAAAAAAAACAAAAAAATATTACCTATATAATTATAATTTCCTTTTGCTCCTACCACTGTTTATCTCTGCATCACCCAAAGGTTGACTGGTAGAAAATGCCTATGGCATTAAGTCCGCCTCTGTACATTTCTGTGCTTGAAGTATTAAATAGCAAAAAAATAATAATAATTGTGAATTGTGAAGCCTAGCGTAGCTTAAGCATGATCAGCCTCTAGGTATCTTCTCATCCCTGGGACATAAGCCTCCTCACAGTAAGAGAGAGTGGACCATAATCAACCAAGTGGGCCCAGGGTTGGTGCATACATGTCTTCGATTTTTTGGTTCTAGGATATCATCATCTACTTAGCCTTTTCCCCACTATGTTGGGGTCGGCTTCCAGTCTAACCGGATGCAGCTGAGTACCAGTATTTTACATGGAGCGACTGCCTATCTGACCTCCACAACCCAGTAAGGGCAATACGATACCCCTTGGTAAGACAGGCTGTAAAATTTTCGGGCTTCTGACGACCCGTAACGACTGTCAAAGATGCACAAATGACAGCCGGGACCATAGGCTTAACGTGCTTTCCGAGGCACGGAGAAGTCTCGTTATAAAAAAATGGTCACCCATCCACGTCCAACCCCGGCAAGCGTAGCTTAACCTGATGGTTTGACCTTTGCGGCTGTTAGTACTTAGCCACGAGCTCCTCATTTTGGTTCTAGGATATGTTCTGTTAAATATAATAAAAATACAGATCCACGCATAATAATGAATTTATTCTGCTAATACAATCCTTACATTTTATTATTTACAAACTTAATTTATTAGTAACCAATATTCTAGTTATACTTAATACCCGTGACGTGGAATGTGAAACAATGCAACACTAGTATTATTTACATAGTAGAGATGTACCGTGTACGATAATTTTGTATCGATGTTTTGTTAATTTCAAATATTTTCTTTAATATAATAAATCATTATTATAAAAATCAGTTGATTTTAATAAAAATCAAGGACTTTTGTCCTGCCTTCGTATTATTTATATCGACAACACGCCTGAGCTAGCGTGATGATTAATGCTGGCGCCTTATTTGTGTAAAAAAAGGCCTCTTCCCCAATAACGGCCAATAATAGACATAATTTTTGATTTATTGGATTTAAGATGAAACATTTTCTGAAAACTAAATATTTTTCAAATACCAAAATCTTCACACACGCTAATCTCCATACCATACATTTACCTCTAACACCGACTTGTTCTCCAAATATTAATATTAAATTAAATATTAATTTACATAAACTACGTGAATGCAATGTACATACAAAGATCTCAAAATAGGGGTCTATAGTTATGATAATTATTATAAACACTCAAGGTACTATGTACAAGGAACGTGAAGCCATTGATCTAATTATTATTTTCTTACTATTAATAATTTTATTTTGGCACATTATTGCCGGATTAAAGATATGTTACATTTTTTTTAATTCACATTTTATGTCAGTTTTGCATTTTAAAGGGTAATTTTAATTATGTCCAGTTGTAGAAACCTTTTTGGGTATAAAAATACAAATTAAATATTCCTTTTTTATAGTTACCTCCTGTTCAATTATTAATTAATTTTATTATTAAAGAAATAAATGAAGAGAATATCAACAAAACAATGAAAGAGAAAACACAAAAAATATATATATTTTAAACTTGTATAAAATGCACAAACCACCCTTCAAAATACACTTCTTTAAAATCTAAGAACAATATAAACATTTAAATATAATTCATTAAGTCAATAATATTTATATTTTCTAAACTATTTTAATAAATAGATAAATTCTACTATATTTTTTTTAATTGATCGATTTTAAAAACACACATGTATGAAAATAAAATTAAAATAGAAATACGTTTTGGTTTTAGTATTGTCTATTCTTCTTGTACTTGCATTTACTACAGAATAACAAATGTATTTTTAAAATTACTGTGCTCGGGGCATAGCAAAAAATAAATATGGGTTTTAATTAATTTTATTATTTAAGAAATAAATGAAAAGAATATCAACAAAACAATGAAAGAGAAAACACAAAAAATATATATATTTTAAACTTGTATAAAATGCACACACCACCCTTCAAAATACACTTGTGCAGATATAATGTGTTACTGTTTGTTTATCCCAAATAAATAAATAAAATAAATAAAATAAATAAAATAAATAAAATAAATAAAATAAATAAAATAAATAAAATAAATAAAATAAATAAAATAAATAAAATAAATAAAATAAAATAATTTATAGGATGAGTCATACTCATAAGTGCATGCTCCTACAAGCACAAAGTTTTGCGTGCAATACATTGCACCCTCCGTAAACAGCCATTTATCACACCAAAAATAATCGTAGATTCTCAACAATAGGAGATAATTCTAAACCTTTTTTTAGTCTGTCAGCTAGATTATTAAAAAATATTGGACAAGTATTTTTTTTTTCGTAAACCAAGTTGACTCCGATTACATATACTTAAAATGTAGCATGACGTTTTTTTTTTTGATACTGGCATCTCGCAGTTCAACCATAGGGTTGTTTACTGCTAAACCGGACTTGTGTGGCATGACGTCACAAGTGTGTAGTTTATATACCCACTTGTGACGCAACGCGCCCCCTCTCCCCAACTTTAATGAATTTTATCTAGTCAAGTCATTTTTTATTAATATGCTTAAGCAAAAAATACGTGTCTAATATTTTTTTATTATCTCATTGACGGGCTAAATATAATTCCTTTTTTTTTACCCAGGCGAATGTATTATGATTGCTCAAAGTTTGATGTACAGAATGTATAGATGATAGCTATGTGATGGGTGTTTTTACACCCTGGAGGCCAACCACCAACTCAAAGGGCAATATTAATTTAATGACATAGATTAACTTTGTATACGTATTTGTTTGTGAGTGTACAAGCGCATGTCTATACAACGTGGCGCTACAATGGTGACGTTAATTTAACACACGGGTAGGGCGAGTGCCCATTAATCATATAAATGTTGATAAGTTAAATAAATCGCAAAATAAAATATTCAAACAAACGAAATAATAAAATCAATTCGCCTACTTTTTGCAGTTGTATCATCTTAATAGTATTGCTTATTCGTTTTAATTTCATTGATGCGAATGTTATGATCCGTGACCCCGGCAAATGACCGCTGCGTGACAGTTCTTTAAGTACAGGTGCTCTACGATGCTATTTTCAAACATTTTAAATAAACCCGTAAATAATAACGTTTAATGGAAATATAATGCCTTCATGAAAGGAAAATGTGAAAACGTAGATGTGTGTTAAAATAATGTCACGCCACGTTGTATATGTACGTACGTTTTTTTCAGTAGTATTGACGTGTGGGATGCGCGTCAATTACATTCGTTATTCTTAAATGTTGTTCATTTATTTATTTGTGCTTGTTATTTAATACAAAATATACAGCAAAAGGAGCTTTATTCCAAAAATTTTTTTTTAAATAAATGAATGAAAATCTGTTCCCAATAAACTGTCCATTGCTGAGTGAAAGTTTTCATTTTTCTAGTCACTTAATAGAAAAGGTGGAATTCCGTCTTAATAGATGCGCTGAGTAGCCTACCAAACAAAAATTTTCTTACGTTTCTGCAATTTACAGTTTGGTGTCAGGTTTTATATTGAACAAAATAGGTTCCGCGAGCGTAACTAATGTGATTATTATATTTATTTTATTACGTCATATATATTTTTTTTCATTTACACAACGAAACCATTTCATGAAATAGACATTCAATAATTACTCTGTACTTAGTAAGCGGGATTGTCCGAAAGGGTTACTGCTACCCCGGAACATAAAGGGCTAAGGATGGAACATGGATGGGTTTTAGTCAGTAAGAGTCTGACACTCCCTTCCGCTCTACCCAGAGTGGGAGGAGTCATATGATGATTACCTACCCACAAAAAAAACTGTACTTTGTTAGTACGTGACGTTCAAAAGTGCCTTACTTGTGCCTATTTGAAATAAATGATTTGACTTTGACTTTGACTTTGACTTAGTCGTCGGTATTAATGGTAATCATTCTGTAAATACGTTCACGATGCAAATAGTCACATTTTGACTAACATATTATGTCATGAAAATTACAAAAATCGTAAGAGTTTTTAACTTTGCGGGTGTTGGAATTTTCAAGGTGAAAACTGCAGTGTAGACTAATATATTCACTACACAGTGTAGTCTATAATAATAGGTAAGCTAGTAGTCAGGTGTAATTTACGATTTAGACAAGCTGCGACAAACTATAAAATCATATTGCTGAGTTATTAAAATAATAATACACCTTCTCACTATTGTATTAAAATTCAAGGGCTTGATATATGTAAAGTAATTTTTTTAATAGTCTACTACAATGTAGTATTTTTTTATATAAATCGGCATTGTTATGAGAAAGACACTTTTAGGGTTGCGTACCCAAAGGGTGCGAACCCTATTACTACGGTTTCGTTGTCCGTCCGTCACAGGGCTGTATCTTTTGAACCGTAATAATTAGTAACCGTTTATTTACACACACTAAAAATACCTAATAACCGTACAATTCCTCCGCACTTCATCATATACATACTACTTCATTTATACAGGGTGTTAAAAAATATGAGCTGTTACATACATTTTATTAATAATAATATCCTTGGATATTTCACACAACGTCATTATAGTCCCAAGCTAAGCAACCTAATGCTTGTGTTATGGTAACGAGATGGCTGATAAACTACTTATATACATTTTTTTTTGTAAATACATACATATTATACATAGAAAAACACCCAGACCCGGAACAAATACTTGCAGGTCGTACAAATATTTGTTACGTGCGGGAATCGAACCCGCGACATGCTGCGCAGCAGTCAATCGTTCAACCACTGCGCCAACCGTGTCGTCATATTAAGTTACGTGTGCATTAATGTTATGGAACAGCTCATATTCTTTTCGCGATTTCAGGGTTCATCCCATAGTAAAAGTTGCTCGTAGCGATGAGTACAATGCTCCCACGAAATTCTTAGAGTTAATTTTTTAACACCTTTATATAGAATTTACTTTTCCAAACACGAATCGTCTTTTATAACGTAAAATTAACCACTTTTTAATAAAACAACAACAAACAAAGTACACGTCAAGTTTGACTTGTCGTGAGTCGCTTATTTGTTACGACAGCGTAGCTCTCGTAGCTCGCGTAGCCGTCAGCTACGACGTAGCAAGTTTAAGATTTTTGACCTGTATCTGTCAGTGGAAAACCGGGCTTTTTAACTGACTTAAAAAAAAGGAGGATGTATACCTTTTAGGAATTCTCTGTTTATATGTTTAGCTACAAGTAAAAATATAATTAACATAAAAATTGATGACGGCACACGCTCTTTTGTGCGATAAAATTTTAAATAATGGTTAGTACTGAGGTATTGATTTTATATTTTTAATTTCACCCCATTTTGCTAAGTATAGGCTGTTCTGTTTTAGTCCAAAGTTTTTATTTTTATTTCACCTACTTTCAAGCTTGAATATAGGCTTCCACAGTGGGATTTTTTTAGACCTTTTTTGTTAGAAAATTGAATGTAATGCACGTCTAGTTGAAGATACTATTGACAGCTCACTTTAAACTCACTTCACCTAAGTTTTCACCCTTCCAGCCTTATTGTTCTTGCTGAATAAATTAATATTTTGAGCCCCACGATCAGATATAGCCGACAAATGAAAACGTGCCCAACACGCCACGGTCGGATATAGTCGACAAATGAAAACGTGTTACAGAACAATTGTAATTTCAATAAAAATATGTTTTTTACGGTACGTTTGTTTATTTCGCTCTTCCGTGCTAGCCTTTGTACTCAATACTCAATATTTTTATTGCTTTCCACAATGTTTGCTTAGGTGGTAAGTAAAATAAAAGTAACAATCGTGGACCCTGTCGGGCACAGCATAGAAAATTTAAATAAAATAATAGGATACATCTTACTCAACTTAATTTTGGAAATATTCTGAATTACAGTTTTTAATTATCTTAATTTAAAACATTTATCATCGAGATATTCATTTACGCTATAATAAGATTTACTAAGTAGCATTTTTTATATTTTTTGTGTAAATAAATGGATCTTTTTCTCATTCTTAAGTTGTTCAGGTAATTTATTATAATTTTTTATTGACATTACTAGTCCTTGTCCTTAACATACATACATAAATTCACGTTTTTCTCCCATGTGAGTATACAGAAATACAGAACGCCACCTGCCACGATCCATACATACTTCTTTTGTTTTTTTTTTACGATCAGCAGTATCAGTAGAGATCTCACAGTGCAAACTTAGGTGAAGTGAGTTGTCATTCCACTTGATGCTAGGGATGGACACCATTGATGGCTCACTTTGTCTTAAATGTCTACTTGTGATTCACGTGCCAGTTGCGAGTATAACGCACCTGACCTTTCTGAAGAACGTAACCAATAAAGTCTTTATGTCGGTTAAACCTAAAAAAAACAAATGACAATCGGCAATTCTAAATTGCAGGTTTCCTCTAAGCTTTCAACGACAAAGCATTCCCTGGGTTGTCAGCGATTACTCCTGAACAATTGAAAATCCTTTGCCTAAATAAACACGGTTGTGACCGTCAAAGGGCTAACAATATACCCCTCTAATCTTAGAACGGGTTTCAATTTCCACCCTAAAAAGAGGTTGTTTTTACTGCTTGTCTTTCCTTGTTGAGAATTTTATGTTGACGGAAATGAGTTAAATCTTTGATGCTGTAAGATCGAGTTTTAGGTTTTAAGATTTATTTTTTCAGGCTAAAAAAGTGATACAACATAATTAATTTATGATTGTTTGGTTAATATAATTATAATTACTAGGCTGATGATCCATTGCCAATGATAGCCATGCTACTGTCAAGTTTGTTGCGCCACTTTTAATTCCTAGCTATAGCAAAAATATGCTAGGAAGTGTGTAGGACCGTGCGTCTGTATTTTAGACGTTCAGAAAGTTTGATTTTGAAGGATAAAAATAATAAGAGACTCTTTTTAAGGAAATTTCTCGCCGATTGGTCGACACTTCACGTGACCAGAGGGCTGGATTGTTCTTTGGTCAAAGAATTAGCTTTGCCCTTCAACGTGGCAATGCTGCCAGTCTTCTGGGCACGTTTCCGGACGACAGCGATGTAGATGAGTACTTCGACGCCTAAATGTCCTTTCTGTTTTTGTATTTATTTGTATATAGTTATTAAGATTGTCATTTAATTTAAGTAGTACAAGTTGTTATTATTGTAAATAAATAAATATGTTATTAAAAAAAGAGATTCTTTAAATATCCTTCAAAAAGAGTCCAGAATTATCAAATAATTTCTATTAGTCCTCCAGCCCAAATTTGGGTCATGGCGGCCAATCTCAGTGGATACTAGCCATCGACACAGGCGTGCACAAGCGTGTGCGCATACAGGTGCACTCCCTCTTGCCTCACTCATATAGTTTAATGAGACTTTAATCCGATGCGATCGGAGAGAGATCAGGCGCAAGACCAACGGTGTGACGTACACTTTCTCTATACAATGTGCCAAAGGACCATGAGTCAAATTGGGCTCAGTGTCCAACAGAGTTATAGCATATGCCGTTGTGAAGGATTTTGTTTGTACTAAAATTGTTACTATGGGCACCACCTTCAATTCCATTGCAGAAAAAAGATATGCACCTAAATAGGTTTTGTAGAAAAAGACAATATTGTTAGGAGTCGTAAAACTTATTGAAACAATATACTCATTCTTAAAATGCTTAAAATAGTGGTAAACAATAGATGCGCCTATATATATCTAGGGAATATGGTATCTAGGGTTAGGCAGGCACATACAATTTAATCCACCGGCAGAATATTTAGGCGACATTATTATTGATATTGATTGAAATGTTAATAAAAATAATTTTAACTGTTAGCAGCTGTTTTATTTTTTATGTATACATTAAACCTGGAATTAAAACTAGTTAAAGATGTTCAATAACAAAACCTACAATGCCCAGCACTACTTTTTGCAGAATTTTAGTTTATTTATGGTCGGAGAAAAATATTTATAGCAAAATAACCCCATGGATTCTTCGCAAAAATGAGTTTAAATCTTTATATTTAGTGCTTTACAAGTATATTCAAAGTGGTCTCATCTCTGTTGGAGGGTGAGCCCAGGCTTCATACATTTTTGCCCATGGTCCTTTTTCTACCTAAACACTTGAAAATGGAAAATGGATCAAAGTCATCATCTGCCTAGCCTTTTCCAACTACGTTGGGGTCAGCTTCCAGTCTAACCGGATGCAGCTAAATACCAGTATTTTACATGGTGCGACTGCCTATCTGACCTCCACAACCCAGTAACTGGACATTACGATACTCCTTGGTAAGACTGGCCGTCAGATTTTCAGTTTCTGACACAACCCGTAACAACTGTCAAAGATGCACAAATGACAGCCGGGACCAACGGCTTAACGTGCTTTCCGAGGCACGGAAGAGACTCGGTATGTAAAGATCCATCCACAGACTAACCCCGGTAAGCGTAGCTTAACCTGACGGATTGACCCGTGCGGCTGATATATCTTAGCCACGAGCTCCTCAAAATGGATCAAAGTGAAACACAAAATATCAAATGCCACAAAATGGCATGCAATATACAGAACCATTGAAGTACTCTTGTGGCCCGGAACCGTAGCCGGATGCCGGACGGAATCGGCACGCGAAATGAAAATAAGGAAACGTCAAACGTTTGCACTTCTAAAATGCAACACGTTTTGTTGGTCCAGTTTGTAAACATCTCACCGTGAAAATTTAAGTGAAGTGATTTTGAAGTGAGCTGTCTTTACATTTAATGCTAGGGATTGACACTGGGATGATGACATGACATGACAAAGGGCTAAGGAAGGAACATGGATGAGTTTTAGTCAGTAAGAGTCTGACACTCCCTTCCGCTCCATCCAGAGTGGATGGAGTCATTTGATGACACCCACCCTCAAAAAAAAGAGTACAAAACAAAGAAATTAGATTTAGTCTTTCTTACCCGTTTTTCTCCATAGGTACCTACTACTTTGGAATTGGCAAGCTTCATCTTGACTGACCGACCCCTTGACAATCCAAAAGTACCCGTAATTGGTTTATTTGAAATAAATGCTTTCAATTTGATTTGAGTCGTACGTATTTTTTGCTTTATCATATTATTATTAATAAAAAATGGCAGATAAAACGCATTAAAGTTGGGGAGTGGCGGCGTTACGTCACAACTCGGTATATAAACTACATGTGAGTGTCGTTATGACACATTTTAACTCAATGTGATGACGTCATCTTTGGTTTACGTAACGAAATACGGGTCCAATATTGTTAAATAATCTAGTAGACGGATTTAAAAGAATTCTAGTCATCATCCCTACTATTGTCTACTGCAAGATCACTCACCTAAGTTTTCACTGTGGATTTTTAGAGAATAACACTACCATTCGATAATGTAAAACTGTTTGAAAAATAAGGCCTTCTTTGAGTTTTTTACGAAAAACAACTCTCTTGGCATTTGTTTTAATAGAATTTTGTATTTATCTAATAACGTATTTAAAATATCTTCTGTCTCCGTTATCTTCAAACAATTGACATAAATAGAACGAGGTTTTAATTCGTTTAGCGCTATATGCATTTAGTTATCTGTGGTGCAAGTGAACCTTAAAGAGTCATTTGAATTAAGAACGTAGGTAACATTCTTAATTCAAATTACTCTTTGAGGCTCACATATCAAGTTAATTCAAGCTAGAACTATTACTATCACGAATTACATGAATATAAATACTTTTCCGGCATTCCCCGATCTCCTTTCATCAAAAGGTAGGTACAGACTTATTAATAGTAATAATGTGACCCCAGCTTGGTCCTGCTCCTATAATAGACACATAGGTACCTAGTCTGTCGACAAAGTGCATTCGAGTGGATCGCAGGGAATTTTCATTACAGCACTCAACTAGACTATTAATTTTAACGCAACCGTGTCATGGTTGATTAATATGGCGCCGTAATTGAAATTACAATACCTTTCTTAGAGGTAAGAGGTATTAAATTAAAGATTACAGGATGTTTTTAGTATGTTTTTTCTCCTTATTTTAACTAGCTTCTGCCAAAGGCTTCACTTGCGTGGATGTCGAAAATTAACCCAAGGGTACGTACTCATCATTATCATCATTCTCCTGACCTTATCCCAATTTATTTGGGGTCGGCGCAACATGTCTTTTTCTTCCATACTTCTCTATTAGTTGTCATCTCGGTGGTCACACCCTTGCTAGCCATATCATCTTTCACACAATTCATCCATCGTTTTTTTTGGTCTCCCTCTACTTGTATAGCCATCCACATTCATACTCAAGAAAACCTACCAAGGGCACGTACTACCAGGATAAAATGTGTTAATCTAGGCCAGGGTTGGCGAACCAATATATGGCACGTAACAAAATATTTTGGACACGGCATCATTTCATCAAGAATTGAAGTATCTTAGTCATTAGCAACAGCAAAAGTCGCACTAATTAATATAAAAGTGGTACTTAATGTAGATTTTTTTTCCAGTACCCACTAATAATACAATATTGTTTGTTGGGACGTCATGGCCACTAAATATTGCAACAGAATGGCTCGTATACATGAAGAAGTTAGCAACCCCTGATCTAGGGAAACGGATGGACGGATGGTTCTATCTCTCTGGCAAATTTCATTCAAACTCAAAGCATTTATTTCAAATAAACCAATTACAGGCACTTTTGAATTGTCAAGGGGTCGGTCAGAAAGATGAAGCTAGTTGCCCATTCCAAAGCAGTAGGTACCTATGGAGTAGAACGGGCAAGAAACTCCATGGACACTCTTTTAAATCAAAATATGCTTACAAAAACTGGGTTACATCATTCATGTTGTATATATATATTTATATATACATCATCATTCAAATATACACGTGAGAACGATGCAGAACTTAATAAAAGCGTCCATAAATTACAAGATTTAAAAACCAATTCAAAATTAGGTTAAATTTGAAAACAGCCGTGGCAGCAGCCGTGGCAGCTAGGAGATGACCAGTCCCTTCTGACGGCGCCCCTTCATGAACATGACGCATGGAATAGCACCATTCAGCTCAACCATTTTGATGGGAGCTAAATGATTCAACATACGCGCCACCATCAGTGAGACATTGACAGTGAGATTACAGGGAGCATGACATGCTCTCAGCCGCCAGCCGCCATTCAGATCCATTCAGCCGTTTTGGCGTGATTGAGTAACAAACATTCATCCAAACTATCACCATTATATTATTAGTGTGATTTGTCGCGTTTCCCATTTTCGTCTCTCCAGACATTCGTCTAAACGTACTCAACTCCGCTGCATACTTGTTGATAAATCTACAAACCCGAAAAAAAATTCAAAATTCTTATTTTGAACTCCAATCACTAAGTGCCTTTCCAAAATACCTACCTATCCAATACCAACTACATTTGACCGTGGCATAATACATTACGCAAGAAGTACCAAAAGGTCGTTCCAATAATTCCACCTACATACTAAATATTTCGTGAAGGTATTTCATGACATAGTCCATCTTGACTAGTGTTGGCGCGTCCCGTTTTCCCGGGACTGTACTTTTGTTTGTTTAGTTGGTTTGGTTATTTTTACGGGATGAATATGATAATGATTTTATTTTAAAACAACTTGACATGTGTTGGCCGTTAATATGGGACTACAAGTTTTGGCTGTCCCGTTAGTCTAGTGACTGCAAGCGCGACCGTAGTACTTCAGTGTGAGATTGAGACAGAGCTACACAGGACGTATAGGGCCATTTCTTTCGCACTGTGAAGCAATATTAAATTATTACTGCTTCAAAAGGAATTATTACTGCCCTCAGATTGACGACGGCCATTGCATTGTTTAGTTTTGATTTATTATTCAACAGGTTTTTCTTTATTACTGATAGCTAGTCAATTCTTATTCGTAGTGATTGTTGAATTATCTACAGTGTGTTAGGGTAAACGAGGGACATACTTTGACTATGGATCTATACCCGGAATCACGAAAAAAAATCAGCTGTTCAGTACATTTATGTTTGCATAATTCATCAGAATGGAACAGCTGGTATTTTTTTTTCATATTTCATAGACAAAGTTGTTGATTTTCATGAGTACTATACAACCTGGAAGTATGTCCCTCATTTAACCTAACACATACATATATAATGCCATGCCAGTGTATAGATAATGCCATCCACAAAGACTCGTCCCACTATTTTTTGGTTGAGGGGTCGCGAGGTGTGGGATGTTTGATCCGAACGGCAGTCGCGGGAGCCGTCAGCATACGAGTAGCAGACGTTTTGACAGCATAACTACACTAGGGATATAATGCACACTTAAACTGTAAGCGATTAGGATTAAATAATAGTTAAAAAAAAAAACTAAAAAAACACGCTTTTTATAGAAAAAGAACTAAAACATAGAAAATAAATTTTGTGAAAAAGAAAAAAAAAATTTTTTTTAGAAGCGTGGGGTGCTTTTAAAAATAATATTCACCGCCACCATGCACCCCACTCTTTTCGTTTTTTTGCTTTTTAGTTTTTTTTAACTATTATTTATTTCCTACTTTTTAGTTCAAATTAATGTATTGTCATCGATCCTGAATACATTTATACTAAGTTTGAACGAAATCTGGCCATTTAAAGCGGCGCAAAATCGCGCCTAAAGGAGTCGGTTACAAACATACAAACAAACAAACATACAGGTGAAGCTAATATAAAGCGTGTAAAAAGAGTGGGGTGCGTCTTCATGGATGGTACTATCTGTATCCTACGTTTATTTTCATACAATTGGAGAAAGCTTTAGTCTTTTATACGAACTGTTGTCAAAGAAAGTTCTTTGTGACTTGTGATCTTATAATGAAGATCGATTTATAAAGGTGTCACAAGTTTTTGTTAAGAACTTTTTCTTTGAAAAGAAATGTATTTTTATTCTATTTCTTTTTTTTTTAACAGTAAAAACATTCAATCCATATCACGGGATTCGTGAAAAAAAACACCATAGGATCCCACTGTTTTTTGAAATGCAACAAAAATTTTAAAATATCCCGGGATATGTCACCAAAAAATCCCCTGCTCCAAATCCCGTGCCCCGGTTTTCCCTACACTACTCTACTTTATTGAGATACCTCGAAGGGTAAAAATGTCATTCAGAATATGAAAGTGATTACGTCATGCCGACATGAAATATTACGGAGAAGAACGAGGAAGTAATCTTGTAAGTGAAAAGTTCCTTGAAATACCTATTTATAAAGTTAGTTAAAAATTTGTTTCATATAATTTTCTGACTCTCATAAAGATTGAAGGAAGAAATTTCCATGTTGCTGGATGAAAATTGCAAAGTATCTTATCCGAGTGGCTTGGCTGGCATTCTAAAGGAATTTCGTGGTTTCGTTTGTTGGTATATTGGCGTATGCTAGCTGACATGCAAGTAATTTAATTTAATGTTTTGCGTTTCTTGGTTTTGTTATGTTAATTATTTGGATACCTACTGCTATACAGGTTGTAACAAAACTCGTGTTCGACCCGAAAGGCGGTTGTTCTGTGTCGTATACGAACACGTATGAGATAGGTTTTGTTTTTTTTTACCGTCCGTACCAAATGTAGTCACTTTTTTTTTTTTTTTTTAAGGCTGGGAAATCATCCAATGACTGCTCCCGCTCTGGGTGGAGCGGAAGGGAGTGTCAGACTCTTACTGACTAAAACCCATCCATGTTCCTTCCGTAGCCCTTTATGTTTCGGGGTAGCGGTAACCCTTTCGGACAATCCCGCTTACCCGGCAGGCTTGGCCCTGAGGGGCCCCTTCATATGCTGACATCTCTTTGAGGCGCGCGTGGAACATATACGCGCCGTACGGCACGGGTCTGGTGCTGATCGGACGGTGAGTCACCCATTACTCACCGTCCGCAGGCCCGCGCCTACGGTGGCCGGGAGTCGTCACGTGGCTCCCGACGCCCGGGGCGTCTCCTGCGGCGGCCGGGACGGGAGGACCCAGTAACCGTTTCGGACAATCCCGCTAGACCGAACTATTTGTATGGGGGGTAAAAACAATCATCCAAATTTGTTCGTTTAACCTGCCACTATGTGTTTTTGTTAGACCCTTTTTTTAGGATGGGAAGTCATCAAATAACCCCTCCCGCTCTGGGTGGAGCGGAAGGGAGTGTCAGACTCTTACTTACTCAAAATCATCCGTGTTTCTTCCTTAGACCTTTATGTTCCGGGGTATCGGTAACCCTTTCGGACAATCCCTCTGAACTTTTGTTAGACCCTGAATAGAGTCCAGTTCTTCTAACTTACAAGATAGCTGAGGCGTTTAATGTACCACTTTTTCTTAGCTAAAGTGCTAGGAAGTGGTGAGGGGCGGGCTCACAAACCATCATACAACAATAAGTAGTCTATAGGTACTTCGAAATCTTTAGAAGTGTACATTACGTAGTTACAGTGACTATTTATGGAAAAATGAAAACATATATTCAGCTATGGGCAATCAATCTTGCCTCGTCGTTTTTCAAATATATTAAGGTCGGCTCCCAGTTTAACCTGATGCAGCTAAATACCAGTAGTTTTATATGAAGATTTTTTTTTTGCCGCCTCCCCATACACCCCGTCCCGCATCAGTAAGGTTCGCCGTCCATGGCATACCTTCATTGCCCCCGACGATGCCACCACTCTCCTCCAGGAGAGCAACCCGGCTACTAGCACTATCAGTCATCAGACTAGCACACAAATACAGATTTCCGTCGTTCCGTTCTTGCCGTCGAGGCCCGTCGCGACGACCCTGTCCATTCCCATCCCCCCGATCCTTGCTCGAGCCAGCTCGCGTTGCCGCTGAGCCAGGAGCTTCAAATACCCCCGATCCAGCTGTCCCTTGCTGTCCCCTCCCAGCGACGCCCTAAGCCGAGGTCCGAACCTCGCAGGGGGTGCCCTTAGCGTGTAGTCGCTTAGTTTTGTAAGTTAGTTTTAGTTTTTATTAAGCCCTGGCTGGAGGCTACAATTCTTTTGTGGCAGCCACAGGCAAGCCCGGTTAAGCAGTAGACAACCCTTTGGTTGAACTGCGAGATGCCATTTTCAAAAAAAAAAAAATGAAGAATTTTTTAGCTTGAATCAACACTCCGATACACAGCCTAAGCAAAGTACATTTTACAGTTACATCTAACGTATATAGATAATTTCAGTAACCACATTAAACATTCATTGACATTCTACTACGAATTATTATGGTTTTAAACCATGTACATTAAACTAAGCTTTAAGCGTTTTCTGCTTGTTTTTAATACTCTAAATAATACATTTTTCTTTGGTTTTTGATTTACCTATGTAACATAAATAATCTGAATTGAAAAAAAAATATTCACAACCGCATAAACAATATCTCCTTCACAACCTTAACTAGATAAAAACCATCAACTAAAAAAAAATCTTAATATTTTTTTTTACTTGAAAACGCACTTAGTGCGTTTCTTTTAAGTTTATAATATAGAATAATATCATTTTCATAAACGTCTAGAAAAGTTGACATACACATTTACATAGGTTGTTTGACTTTAAATAATCTGTGTGTTTAAGTTAAATGAGAGCAATTTACTGGCGTAATAAAAAACAATAGTTAGCTGTGTGTGCTTAAGGCTATCGTAGCCAGACGCGACGTGACTCTAGTGGAAGAATTATTCTACCGGACTCGCGTCGCGCTGTCCACGGGGTCCTTTATGAAGACCTTATATTTTAGTCATAAGTGTACGTATTTTTGACACACTGTTAAGAAGGCGAGGCACATACAGAAAATGAATTAGTGTGATATCAAGCTTAAAGACAAGTCAATACATTTATAACGTACTAATTACTGGCACATAAAAAACCTCAATACAATTTCAATCTAACACAGTAACACTTAAAGTTCATATTAGAAAAACTGTCTCCTTGACTTAGGGTGCAATCAGGCCGCGAGTGTTTGACATTGAATGTCACCTCATTATCATACGTTTCAAGATTATATTACAGTGTGGCCAGTCAAATGCGACCATACGCGGGTGACTGGCGACATGCTAACATATTTGCACCCTTTTTTTTAAGGATGGGAAATCATCAAATGACCACTGTGAGTAGAGCGGAAGGGAGTATCAGACTCTTACTGAATACTGACTAAAACCCATCCATGTTCTTTCCTTAGCCCTATGTGTTTCGGGGCAGCGGTAACCTTTTCGGATAATCCCGCTGAATATTTCGCACTTTAGAATGAAAACGACACAATTAAAAAAAAATTGAGTGATCGTCATAAAATTACTCAAAACGAAAATGGTGTTACGACTTTTTATAATTCGCAGCACAAACAAAGTCACTGACTTAAATAATCACGAAATAATAGACAGTGTTAGAATTTCAAAACTTGTAATGCTATTTCCCTTATAAGTCACTTTTTTGAGTTACGTCGTTTTCATCCTAAAGGTGCCATTTGTACCCTTTTTTTTGAGGTTGGGAAATCATCCAATAACTTCTGCCGCTCTTGGTGGAGCGGAAGGGAGTTTCAGACTCTTACTGACTAAAACCCATCCATGTTCCTTCCGTAGCCCTTTATGTTCCGGGGTAGCGGTAACCCTTTCGGACAATCCCGCTTACCCGGCAGCGATTTGCACCCTGAGAGCACAAAATGAAAAGGTGCAGAAGATTGACCACGTCGTTGTATAGATACGAACGGAAACACAAATGCGTACTTAGAACTACTCGATTGAATGCCAGTTGCGAGTGTGTTTGCATGAAACTTGTCTATGGATGCCTGCGTAATCACCAGAGATATAAATCGTTAGAGGTGCCCTCACCGTATCTATGACGCGTTAAGTGTCAAGTACTGAGAAGAGTGACTGCGACGACATGACAACACGTACTTTTCCATATCGATAAAGTCAAGGCTCTGAGTCATAGTCTGCATTGAAACAAAAACGTGACCATATGTCGTCACGGTAGGCAGCAGTAATAGCCCAGTGGTGTGACCGTCAAACTGCCAAGTCATAGGTCTCGATTTCGAACCCAAGACACGTACCTCTGAATGTATTGTTTAAATTATCACATGCTTAAAAATCGGTGAAGGAAAACATCGTGAGGAAACCAGTAAGTCTGAGAGATATTTCTCAAAAGCAAGTGAAGCTAAGTCAGAGGCCCATAGGCAGCATAAAAATTCTGACACCAGGTTAGTCACTAACCACACGAAAAGAAAGAAGAAGTCACGATAGAGTGAGTCTTACAATTTTAATCTTTGTTTTTCACTCGATATACCTATTAGCCGACCTGTACCTATTTATTTAGCGCTAAGACCTTTCTTTATGCCGTTCCAAAGACAATTTCCTCTGGTCTAGAACAGGACGCATGATGTGCTCGCAGAACATCCGCAGATGTTGACTTGACGCAGTTGTTCATGTGAATGTCTGAGGATGCGTTTGAGTGATGCTGCTCGCGGCGCGGGCGCTGGCAGCAGTAGCGACGGGCAATGTCACCGCAGAGAGACCTGTAGAAGGAAAAATTGGATTAGAAACTCATTTTCAATGTAGTCGTAGAGTATTTAAGGATCGCAGCAGATGGTGTTTTGCTTTCCCCCTTGACAAAAAAGTTTTTTTAAGCTTAGATGGTAAATATTAGCCAAAAGAAACAATCATGGACCCTGTCGGGCACAGCAAAAGAAAGATATGTGGAGAAGAGGACTTATCATTCACATAACTTATTTAATCTAGCTTAACTATATTATATACTTATAATGTTTTAAGGATTTCAGCTTCCAGCTACAATCCGCTGCTGTTTGCAGTTTGTCAGCTTCCAGTCTAACCGGTTGCAGCTGAATACCAGTATTTTACATGGAACGATTGCCTATCTATTACCCACTTGTATCCCCCTCGATATGTAAAGATCCACGGAACAACATCGGCTAGCGTAGCTTAACCTGATGGATCAATCAGTGCGGCTGTTATTACTTAGCCACGAGCTCAGTCGACCTAATGACCTATAAATTGTAGTCGATTCCGGAAATCAGTCGCGTTCAGGGTTCGATAGATCAAGTACGATACTGATTGCTATTAATAATAGGACACCCTTTTTTTAATGCTGGGAAATCATCCAATGACTTCTCCCGCTCTGGGTGGAGCGGAAGGGAGTGTCAGACTCTTGCTGACTAAAACCCATCCATGTTCCTTCCTTAGCCCTTTATGTTCCGGGGTAGCGGTAACCCTTTCGGACAATCCCGCTTACCCGGCAGGCTTGGCATGAGCCTGGCCCTTCATATGCTGACATCTCTTTGAGGCGCGCGTGGAACAAATACGCGCCGTCCGGCACGGCCTGGTGCTGATCGGACTGTGAGTCACCCATTACTCAACGTCCGCGGGCCCGCGCCTACGGTGGCCGGGAGTCGTCATGTGCGGCTCCCGACGCCCGGGGCGTCTCCCGCGGCGGCTGGGACGGGAGTACCTTTCTCTCTCTCCATCTCGCCACCTCCTACGCGAGCATGACTTTTTCGCAGAAGGGGGTGACTGCCTCCCAATCCCTCTCGCGCCGGACCATGGCTTGCACCAGGGCCGGGCGCGAGAGGTCGCCGCCGCCGATCGCCTCTACGAGGACACGGCGGTGCTCCGCCCAAGCGGGGCATGTTTGCACCGTGTGCTCTACCGTGTCCTCTGGACGATCCTCGCAGTGGTGACACCCGGGCGTTTCCTCCCGCCCTATCCTGCCCTCTGTGTTCCAAAACATGCAGCCTAAGTGATCTCTGCACTGCCACCGACGCCGTGCAAGTGGCAAAGTTTTGGGCCAACAAAATTTCAATTTGAAATACAGTCGTATTTCAAATTGATATTTTATTAAATTAATTGCGCCCAGGAGGTTGCCACATTTATAGCGGCATCAGTGGCATTCTTTATGTCATGCGAGGTGCAGGTGAACGTGCAGTTAGGACAGTCCTGCTGGTGGTCATGGTCTCGTCTGAAACCCCGCAATCGTACTGGGTGTTGAGTGGATCAGCAAAACCCCACTTCGACAGGTTGTGCCTGCAACGGCCTACTTGGGTACGCAGTCGATTGAGAGTTTTCTATAGAGGCCTATATGTAAAGCTCTCAATCGACTGCGGATTACGTCCAGGAGGCAAGTGATTCTGGGGTTTTACGAAGTCGTTCTCTTACTACTATACTACTTAGACTTCTATACTAATCTCTTAATCGTCATCTCGATTGTCACTCTTTCCTAGTTCTCTCCTCTTTAACAAATTCTCTTTTCTTTGGAACGCTTTTTTATGGCCATTCATACAAAAAAAATCCACGCGACATTTTCCTCATTCCTTCATATAACTTGCCCGTGCGCCTCTACACTAACAATGTAGCCGCACACAAACAAATCTAATTGCACCGCAGTACTTATCTACATGTGGCGCTGCACTGTGCTATAAATAATAATGAATCATAGGTCTTATATAATGGTAAACCACTCTGATGAGACTTTAATCTATACTTAATATTATAAAGCTGAAGAGTTTGTTTGTTTGAACACGCTAATCTCTGGAACTACTGGTCTGAATTGAAAAAATATTTTTGTGTTGGTTAGTCCATTTATCGAGGAAGGCTATAGGTGACGTAACATCACGCTACGACCAAAAGGAACCGAGCAGCGGGTGAAACTGAACAACTTTCTCTACGGGACCAAAATAGTATAGCTTTATTATAGACTAGCTTTTGCCCACGACTTCGTCTGCGATCTAAGACACATGTAGTCTATGCCCTATCCCAGATGATGTAACAATTTCATCCAAATTCCGTCAACCGTTTCAGCGTGAAAACGTAACAAACAAACAAACTCTCTTTCGTATTTATATAATTGCACTAAAATACAACTGTCATTATTCGTTTTTATGAAATAAATATAAACTATGACAGTGAACTGACTAAAAACCTTCGGGTTCGTTAACATAATGATTCTCAAACTAACATACACATACAACAGTACTGAACGCAGCCGCGGGTAGACACTAGTATTGAAATATTGTTTGATTAAGATAAACTCACTGACTCATGAAATATTATAGTATACTAGCCTATTTTTATTATAATGTATTATACTTGAGCACACACTTAGGTCACAGAATAAGCCATATTAGCTGTACATCTGATGACCTGACGTTTTCTTCAGTGGAGAACGCGAATCGGCGAACGTAATGTAGGATGCCCTCAGGCTACGTAGAGCAACGATCTTCGCAGAGTGGCTGGTAGCAGCTGCATGGGAGTAGCCGAGAATCTAGTTGAATAGCATGCACCTGGAGAGGCCTATGTTTAGCCATGGACTGCTGTAGGCTGTTGATGAATCATCATCAACAGGATCCCGGATCGTTTGACGGATCCGACAAAATCTTGCTAGCGCCTCCAAAGTTTAATGTTGGTCGAACTGTTTGAGGGATTTTGATTCCATGAATTCCCTTGGTTATAATACTTGTTTTTCATATAATCACGTTTGTCGTACTGAGTCCCGGCATCCTGAGTCTTGGTGGTGTTCTCGTTTCGCTTCTTCGGATAAGTCCCGGAATCCTGAGTCTTGGGGTTGTCTTCGTTCTGCTTCACTGAACAATTCCCGTCATCTTGAGGCTTGGTGGTGTTCTCCTTCCGCTTCTCGAGATAACTCCCGGAATCCTGAGTCTTGGGGTTGTCATCGTTCTGCTTCTCCGAATAAGTCCCGGCATCCTGAGTCTTGGTTGTGTTCTCCTTCCGCTTCACCGGATAAGTCCCGACCGGTGGAGGTTTGTACGATGCGAGACCTTTTGTTTGAGTCTGATTGCTGCTGCCTTCGCAACCATCGTTGTTCATGTTTACGATTTCTAAAGAACACAACCACACGCTTCGCATACCGCGGCGAAACTGAATTTTTGTTGGCAGTATCACTCCACGCGATGCCTCGCGATGTAACGTCGTACTTATCAATCAGTTCACAAATAGTTTATTATTAATTGAAGCACGTTTGCTATAACGTTATTTATAATAATGGAGTTATCTAAAGATGTTGTCTGTAATATGTTAATTGTTACTTTTTCTCGCAAAAACTAATTAACCGATTGCGATGAAACTTGATAGGTACATAATAGCTGTTACTTTTTATCCCGAAATTCCCACGGAATCGAAACTTACCCGGGTAAAACCGCGGGGCGCAGCTAATTGAATATAAAATCTTTTGATATGCCAATCAAAAGACATAAAACTTATTTAGTCTAATATGACAAAAACGCCTAGTTAAAAACACTAAGCAAAATTACACATGATTACGAACTCTGGCTTCTATTTCACTAATCATTTAAAGCTTTTTTGGTTGTTGTTTTTTAATATCTGTATTTAAGACCTCAGTAGATTAACCTACTAATTTCCACCTGCATAGATAGCTTGATGGAGTCCCGCCTGGCGGGGCCCAAAAATAGACCCCAGGCTGTAACTGATGGGAAAACCCAATATCATTTCCTTCTCGGAAATTGAACCTAAGACCTCACACTCAGTATCCGCACTTGCTATCAATAGCCGCTTACTATGACGTAGTACGGTCAAGCGCTCTAGGTGCTCATAAACACGAGCGGTACGCGTCAACCGCTGAGGTAACTGCAGCAGTCGACACGAGTCAGTTTCCAACGTGCAGTTCGTAGACACCGTACTCAAGTTGCGTCTGGTCCTGACGTCCCGCTCGTGTGTATGAACACTAAGATTTAAACATATACTAATTCTAAGAAACACATACCTGCAGCAAGAATCCAAGGTTTTCCTAAAGGCTGCTCTAAAATCCCTGTTGAAGTAGGCATAGATGAGAGGGTTCAGCGCTGAGTTGAAGTACCCCACCCAGAAAACGGCGGCAACCACCGGCGGAGGGGAGGGGCAGGCATCACCGCAGAGGGCTGTGATTATGTACCTGTGGGGAAGAGGAGATATTAAAGATTACTTTGTTTATAATTTTTAATGAAATTTTAAGCTAAGCGTGAGAGCCTAGTGGTGTGACCGTCGGACTGTCAAATATTACCAAAACACGCACCTCTGACTTTTCAGAATCCTGTGCGTATTGTAAAACTATCACTTGCTTAAAAAACGGTGAAGAAAAACATTGTGAGGGTTTCCTCACAATGTTTTCGGCATGTCTGAGAGGTATTTTTCAGCAGCATGTTAAGCTAAGTCAGAGGCTCATGGGCGGCATAAAAACTCTCGATAAAGACAAAGAAAAACTTTTAAATTATTATCTCTCACCATAAAAAGAAGGGCAGCCAACACGCCAAGAAAGCTGACATGATAATCCCGAGTGTCCTGGCGGCTTTTCTCTCTCGCTTCATCTTGCTGCTGGCCATAGGCTGCATCTGTATGCTCTGTCTCTCTCTCATGACCTCGCCCATCGAGATCCCGTTGATCTGCAGATGCTTGTCCAGAAGTAGGGCTGCTACTTTACTCCTGAGGGCAAGAGGAGAGTTTCCGTTATATTTTTAAGAGAATAAGAATAAGAGTATTTATTTGTAAAACCTAGCCTGTATTTACATAAAAATGTTACGTTAACATATTTGGGCGCTGTTTTGCCGTAAATGGGTACAAATATTTGCTAAAAGAATGTAATTAAAAACTAAAATACTTAAGAACTAAACAAAACAAAAATAAAATATATATTATTTAAAATTATCATTTATTAAATCTGGAACAGTACCTACAATAACATTTAGCAGTGAATAGCGTGGTGAGAGCTTTCTTTAACTTTGATAGGGGCATATTTAAGAATAGACAAAGGATGTCATCAGGTAATATTTTGAATCCTTGAGTGCTAATTTGGAAACAATATAATGTCGACGATGATAGGACTTAAGCACAGCACATACGGTGCATCGCAACTGCAACAAAACTGCAACACCTACCGGTTACCGCTACCCCGGAACATAAAAGGCTAAGGAAGGAACATGGATGGGTTTTAGTCAGTAAGAGTCTAACACTCCCTTCCGCTCCACCTAGAGCGGGAGAATTCATTGGATGATTTCCCAGCCTTAAAAAAATAACTTGTAGTTACTTTTGAGTTTCATTTGAGTTTATGCCATTGACTCCTTTGAGAGACCATTTGCATTGGCACATGACACGACCATTTTGTACCCAGTTTGAAACACATTTCAAATTAGTTACATTGGAACCGGTGTGCAGGAATCTCGTATTAGCGCTTCATCGGGTTTGGCGCAGTGTTATATCCAAATGTGAAATTTTGCTTTGAAGTAATATATTTTTTTTAATTCTTAGCAAAATAAGATATTTTCTAGTGTATGGTACGATCTCCTAAAATAAATATGGCAATAAATTTGGCAACCCTGGTTTGGCGTCTTTTTCGGTACAACGATATATAAATATACATATCCACAACTTCTTCATCACTTGAACAAGACATTTTGCAGACGTCTGTTCTCACAGAAAACCGAAATGATTGTGAGGTTGCGGCGTGTGTGGCAAACGATTGAAACAGGTTTCAAACTAATAATTTCAAAGGGGTTTGGTTGCCGTTGGGTTGCGTATGCGCTGGGCCTTACAAATCACTTAAAATACGTATACATACTGTTTCAACACACAATCATTTATTACATTCCACAACGTGTTCCTCGGTGCTAAGCTAGCTCGTAGCTAAGTTATAACAACCGCTAGTTTCAATCCATCAAGTTAAGCTACGATTGCCGGGGTTGGTCTGTTGATGGGTGACCTTCTTTACTTACCGAGACTACTGCGTGCCTTGAAACCTAAAACCTTATTTAATTTGTTCGAATAGAAGGAGGCTTTTTTCTGTTTTTCTTGATTCGGATAACTTTTTATTTAATTTTATTGACATAACCAGAGGGCTCTTTGAATGTATTTTTAAGTGGGATGTTGGTAAGTTAAGTCGTGTTTTGTATGGCAGTGTGATCCGCAAAGATGCAATATTCAAACAAATATTGCAGTCTTATATGGCATAGCCGGTACCTCGATACGTAATAGGGTATCGCGTAATAAGGAGCAAACGAAAACCTCAGATATTTTCTTTCAGATTGCTTGATTTCTCATGGCTGAGTGGCATTAGCGAAATGCGCATTCATAACGTAAGTATTATTTTGAGTAAGTATTTAAGTTAACTAATGATCGACTCCACGGCGAAAAACGAACGAAACAAAATCCCCAAATACGCAACGATGTACAAAATCTTTCGATCAGATATCCACAAATAATAATCAAAACGATCTTCCGTTCACTCGTTCATTCGCTCCCGTAAGCACTATCAGAGTAAATGACAAGAAAAGGCCACTCCGATTGTCAAGAACTGAACGATTCGAAAGCCCAATAGATTTTATCGTTCGCAGAGCCCGATGCGATAGTAATTCGAGCCGACCTTTGAGGAAAAACTGATCCAGTATAAGTGCTTACTGGAAAACGTTAAGCTTTGAATATAGATTGTAGGCATACTATCACATAACTGGCGTTTTAATCTCGAAAGTGCCGTACAGTGATTTATTTTGAACTAGCTTCTGCCCGCGACTTCGTACGCGGACCCTGTTGCTTATGCCAGCGACAACGGGGTCGCCATTTATGTTATTTTTTAACATTTTTCCCATTTAAATCTTTTATCACACTGAGCTTTAGTTTTATTTCATTCCAACAACCACCAAAACATACAGTCCATTTGTCATCGTTTTCATTTTGGTAACCGCATTATTATATTCCTCCTCTAGAGACCTAGAAGTCGATGCGTAGATACGCTTGGAACTCAAGCGTAATCCTCTTTCCGTGAACGTCTCTGACTCGCGAGACAATACATGACGTTCACGATCAGCGGTCAGTCGCGCATCATATTCTTCACTGGTCTCTAGAGACCTAATGAATACGCTGAGAACGCAGGCGTGCTTCGCGACCCGAAGAGGTTTCCACGGAGCGAGTTGCAGCCTAATGTTCTCGAACAACATCAAGTCTCTCCTGACGCTCTTCGGTAGATTCTTGGGTTCTAATGATCCTCAATCTTTTAGCTCTCTTGGGACATTGGGAAAGATTTGACCTCTTTCTAGGCATGGTCATAGTTTTATTGAGAAGATACCTGATCAATAAAAATCTAAATTAAAATGACTGCTCCCCTGCGTTACCGGGTAGGCTACAGTGTCACGAAGATAAATGGAAAAGTAAATTAAACACTCAAACAACATAAGCCCGAAGGCATATTCATACGATAAAATAAAAAAATAAATAGGAGTTTTGGCCAGTAGAGTCAAATTTTCAATGATATACCATCGTCATCGAAATTCAGTCCTAAACTGTTACCGCCTTCGCCGCGTGCAGGTACTCCCAGTTTATGTTATTTTATAATTACACAGTAAAATTAGTGATAGCTTTGATTTCCACATCAGATGTTTCTGATCTTCGATTTTTATAAGTCAACAGGAAATGCCCATCATATTGAACAACAAAGACGTCAAAGACGTCATTCCTATATGTGTTATGTTGTAGCTAGGTTCTTGGAGTTCCACAACAGGTGTTCCAGATCTTCGATTTTTATAAGTCAACAGAGAGTGCTCATCAGATTGAACAACTTGTGCTAAGACGTTATTCCTATATGTGTTATGGTGTAGCTAGGCTCTTGGAGTTCCACAACAGGTGTTCCAGATCTTCAATTTTTATACATCAACAGAGAGTGCTCATCAGGCTGAACAACTTTCGCTAAGACGTCATTCTTATATGTGTTATGGTGTAGCTAGGCTCTTCGAGTTCCACAACAGGTGTTCCAGATCTTCGATTTTTATAAGTCAACAGGAAATGCCCATCAGACCGAACAACTTTTGCTAAGACGTCATTCCTATATAATGTTATAGTGTAGCTAGGCTCTTGGAGTTCCACAACAGGTGTTCCAGATCTTCGATTTTTATAAGTCATCAGGAAATGCCCATCAGACCGAACAACTTTTGCTAAGACGTCATTCCTATATATGTTACAGTGTAGCTGGGCTCTTGGAGTTCCACATCAGGTGTTCCAGATCTTCAAATTTATTCTCTCAGCAGAAAATGCTAATCACGTGGAACAATTTTTGCTAAGGTATCATTTTTGTATCTCTTATATTTTAGCTGGTCTGTTGCGGTTCTGCATCAGGTGTTCAAGTTTCCAAGATAAATTATAGCCTATATGTTGCCCAGACTTAATACCTATACAACAAAAAAAAATCATTCTAATCCGTCCAGTAGTTCCGAAGATTAGCGTGTACAAACAAACAGACAAACAGACATACAGACAAACAGACAAAATTTTTTTTTTGGATTCATGCTCTATTACTGTTTCTAAACCCCCCTCAATTATTATTTTTTTAATATATTCAATGTACAGACACAATTTTTTTACTGTTTTATTATATGTATAGATAATATTTACCAGGAAAACAATTTGCAACAATACTGCATAACAGTCAGTCAGTCCCGGCTGTCATTTGTGCATCTTTAACAGTCGTTACGGGTCGTCAGAAGCCCGAAAGTCTGACTCCAGCCTTATCAAGGGGTATCGTGTTACCCAGTTACTGGGTTGTCAGTAGCCTTTTCCCAACTATGTTGGGGTCGGCTTCCAGTCTAACCGGATGCAGCTGAATAACAGTATTTTACATGGAGCGACTGCCTATCTGACCTCCACAACCCAATAACTAGGCAATACGATACCCCTTGGTAAGACTGGCTGTCAGATTTTTCGGGTTTCTGACGACCCGTAACGACTATCAAAGATGCACAAATGACAGCCGAGACGAATGGCTTAACGTGCTTACCGAAGCACGGAGGAGTCTCGGTATGTAAAGATAGCCACCCATCCACAGCCAACCCCGACAAGCGTAGTTTAACCTGATGGATCGACCTGGTTAGTACTTAGTCATGAGGTCCCTCGGATTGGACTTAAACATCAGGCGAAATGTGGGTGGTGTAGGAACCCCACTAGGGGTACACCTCTACCTAGCCTAGTCTACCTAGAAGCTCTACAAATCTGTTACATCGAGTAGTAAAACCATCTTCTTTTTGTGGGTGGGAAATCATCAAACGACTCCTCCCGCTCTGGGTGGAGCGGAGAGAGTGTCAGACTCTTACTGACTAAAACCCACCCATGTTCCTTACTTAGCCCTTTATGTTCCGGGGTAGCGGTAGCCCTTTCGGACAATCCCGCTGACCTGACAGGCTTCGGCCGTGTGTTTAATCAAAAAGCAAAACAGTCCACAACGGGCTTAACAAAACCACTAAAGTCATAAATAAATCTACAACTCTAAGTACCTACTTGGAGTTGTAGATTTATGGCTTTATACCTATAAGAAACAAGACCCTACTATGGAACTAGGGTACAAGTAGTGGGTACCCTAACAAAAAGAAAGCCAACATTGTATTCCGCGCTCAGTCGTACCGCTTTCTGAATCAGACACTTGACCCGACCGCTAACGAGTGCCTCTTTAGATGTTGGTTGAGTCTCATGCCCATTAATATTAATTGCTTGACATATCTTAAAATTCTGGTTCTTTCCAAATTATGTACTTACACGTTACTCCTATTTATTGTTACTTTTAAAGGTTAAGACAGTGGTTTCGTTGCCCGCCATTTTTATCATTATTTCATGGGAACGAGCCATAATTGGCCATATACACACGTACATATTTCCACATTTTTTTTTGTATTGCACATACCACTGTTTATCTTTGCATCACCCAAAGGTTGACTGGTAGAAAATGCGGTACCCTATCTATTTGCATAAAATTTTAAGACCTAATATAACTTAGCATAATTTTGTTTGGCATAATTATATATATTTTCGCATAATATAATTACGCATAACAGCTTACGCATAATTTATTTAAGCATAATTTCTCTAACCATAATAATGATTAAGCATAATATTCTAAAGCATAAATTTATTATGCCCCCTCCACCCTGGCACCACTCCCATGATAAGGTAACTCACCATTGCCGAGAAAAATGACTTTTTGTAACCTAACCTCAAAACACTCAAAAGTTGCTTAAAAAGCGTAGTCTGAGCCCTGTCTGGGCACAATGGTTGAAAAAAAAAATATCAATATTCAACAGTCATTAGGCCTACTAACTTTATGCGAATCAAATGTATGCCAAAACAAATTAGTCTTTAAGATCATTATGCCAACATAAAATGTATGCCTAAAAAAATTATGCCGAAGTATTATTATGCCAAAACAAATTGTGCCAAAATCGTTATGCCGAAGTATATTAGGACAAAGAACATTATGCGAAAAGAAGGGATCCCAGAAAATGCCTATGGCATTAAGTCCGCCTCTGTACATTTCTGTGATGACGTCAAATCAGTGTCGCATATAATGAGAAAACAAGAAATAACATAAATGTAATACTTATTACCAAATGTTTATCTATATTTAGAATGGCAAAATTCCGTTCTGTCGGCGACGACCCCGCGCCGCCGGCCTAAAGTAATCATGTCTGATATTCTTAATTACAAACGTTAAGAAACAAATGAATTCGCGATTATAATAGAATTAAACTTTTAAATGATGGCATTCCGTTATTAAAAACAAACAAATAAAACAACTAGTGCGTAATTTTCTATCAGACAAAGTAAAAACAAATAAAACTGTTAAAATAAGAAAAATACTTCTTTCAATAAAAGGAACTCGTAAATGTTTTATGTGGGTACAGACGCCAGCACATCAAGATATCCCAAACTGTCAAATTATCTCAATTGAAAATCAACCTTATGCCTTTGCAATAAAGTTGAAAAACTATCAAAGAAATTTGACAGATTTGGGTAACTTGATGTGCTGGTCTCTGTACCTAATTGATATAAACGTGAGGATACACGTCATGTATTTTACACAGAGCTGATATGACAGAGGGGCTTCCAATTACACTACGTATGCTATTACAATATGTTTAGAATTAATTCGATACGTTATAAAAATAAAAAGCACCAAAAATGAGTTTTTTTGTCAAACAAACTTAATAGCAACCACCCTGTGTAAATAAAAAAAAACCTTGTAACAAAGCGGCAACGACACGCGCACACCGAGGCGCTGTTAGGAAAGATACATCGTGTTCAAACGGGGTAAAAACTTAACATCATTTGCGACTAACCTACTGCTCCTATTTAATTGATTTTTGATACAGAGCTTGAAAATGGTCCCTAGTATAGGCAGTTTAAAGGAAAGCCCCTCTGTCGTACCAAGTCTGTATGAGATAACAACATAAATGTACCTTTGTATGCCAGTCCTTATTGTGCGTACATACATACATACATACATGAGTACGTACATACATAAGTACCATAAATGCTTTTCCGACGGGCTGTGTCTTCCGGTTTTCAAGAGGGGTGCAAAATTTTACGTAGTTGGCGTCAAAAGTATTTTAAGAATGTAAAATATGACACAGATAAATGAATTCTGCAGTTCCATACACATTTTTTTGGGGATTTCAGCATCGGATCAATAACAGAAGTTGTTCATAATGATAAGAACATTAAACCCTTTCAGCTTTAAAATAAACTAAACACGGAGGAGCTCGTGGCTAATTCATAACAGCCGCACAGGTCGATCCGTCAGGTTAAGCTACGCTTGCCGGGGTTGGCCGTGGATGGGTGACTATCTTTTAAAAGCACGTGAAGCCGATAGTCCCGGCAGTCATTTGTGCATCTTTGACAGTCGTTACGGGTCGTCAGAGGCCTGAAAATTTGACAGCCAGTTTTACCACGGGGTTTCGTATTTACCCAGGTACTGGGTTGTAGAGGTCAGGTAGTCGCTCCATCATCATCATCATCTGCCTAGACTTTTCCCAACTATGTTGGGGTCGGCTTCCAGTCTAATCGGATGCAGCTAAATACCAGTATTTACATAGAGCGACTGCCTACCTGAGCTCCACAACTCAGTAAATGGGCAATACGAAACCCCTTGGTAAGACTGGCTGTCAGATTTTTCGGGCTTCTTACGACCCACAGGCAGTCGTTCCATATAACAACTAAAAATAACGTTGTGTAAATATCCTTTTAACAAAACTGTACCCACATACAATATACTGTTTCACAAAAAATAACATTTAGTCTAAAGAGAGCCCAAAGAAATGTAGACACACAATTTCCAAACGAACAATAGAAATTAAATCCCTTATTTAAATTACGTACGCACAATAAATAAATCTGTTCTAAAACTAGGATTATATGTCATGACTTGTTTTGTGTTCTTAATCTTTGTTCTACACATTTATCCTTGGATTATTGTGTTATCTTGGGTTGGGAGTGTTTGTTTATTTTAATTTAATGTGATGTTAACAAAATCTGAGGCTGGCTGAAATGGATGTATGGAATGAGAGATAAGAAACGTAGAGTAAAAATCGTTAGCTCATTCTGTTGACGTTACACGAATAGCTCATGACGACCAGAAAAGGCATAAATAATAATAAATGTCTAGGTTTGCTACACTTATCTAAATGGTTACATAAACCTATTCAAAGGTTTTATCATATTATGTTTATATTTATTTCAGTGAACTATTTGCAAAAACGTGTTAGCCTAGTGGTGTGACCGTCGGACATCCAAGTCATAGGTCGTGATCGAACCCAAAGCACACACCTCTAATTTTACGGATTCATGTGCGTATTGTATAATTATCACTTACTTAAAAATCGGTGAAGAAAAACATCGTGAGGAAACCAGCATGTCTGAGAGATATTTGTCAACAGCATGTGAAGCCTAGTCAGAGGCCCATGGGCAGCATAAAAACTCTGACACCACGTTAGTCACTAACCACACGAAAACAAGAAGAAGAAAAGGCTGGATGATTGCGGAATTGTGAGATTTCATTATGTGATGTGTATGGGAGAATCTAAAATTGATAACATACGTGTGAATGACTTCTATTACGTTCTGTTCATACTGGAACCGTTAAGCGGAGGAGCTCGTGGCTAAGTACTAACAGCCGCACTGGTCGATCCATCAGGTTAAGCTACGCTCGCCGGGGTTGGCCGCGGATAGGTGACCATCTTTACATAACGAGAGTCCTCCGTGGCTCGGAAAGCACGTTAATCCGTTGGTCTCGGCTGTCATTTGTGCATCTTTGACAGTTGTTACGGGTCGTCAGAAGCCCGAAAATCTGACAGACAGTCTTACCAAGGGGTATCGTATTGCCCAGTTACTGGGTTGTGGACGTCAGATAAGCAGTCGCTCCATGTAAAGTTCTGGTATTCAGCTGCATCCGGTTGGACTGGAAGCCGACCCCAACATAGTTGGGAAAAGGCTAGGCAGATGATGACTGCAACCGTTATCACGCCGTGATTTTACGTAATAGATATTATTATTTTTGGCGGATTTGAAAAACCTTTTTTCTCTTTGAAATGAACATTAATATTGCCTCTTACTTACTTCTCCATCAAATATTCCATGAATGGAATTCCGAAATCATGCTGAATACAAATTAAACATAGAAATGTTATCAATGTCGAATTAAAGGCTTTCAATATAAGTTAAATATTATTCCAATTCTGAATTCGAATTCCGTAATTCTTTTGTCGTTTTATTTATTTGTTTAATAATGTTAATACAGTAAGGAAAGCTTTGGAATACTGTTTTATAATTTTTACTTTGAATCAGAATTCTATTGAACCAAATTAGGTCAGAAATTATACCACCCTACAAGGTACCAAAGGCATACAAAGATTTGAATATTAATAACTGTAATCGACAAATGCTACTATAATGTTGCCAACTATTTGAAAAATATTCTACATTAGAAACGTTTATTATTATTTTAATAATTTAACTCAACGTTTATGGATTTTTGTAATTATACCTACTCGTACAAAAATCTTAATATTTTATTTTTTTGGTATTTACACGCTTTTCTAGGCAAAATTTGTTGAACATGTTTTTTTTTTACAGTCGTACCTAATCGTATTTTTGACAAATAAATATGTCTTATCTTAAAATACTATACTAACTTAGATACAGTCTTTATCATTCTCCAAACAAAAGCCTCAACAAAAATTAAATCATCAAAATGCCTGAAGTTGTACTTCAGGCATTTTGATGATTTAATTTCGAAGGTATTGAAAATTTCGAGACAAATCTTTACGAAGACGTCGTAATTCACAAAATTACGACGGAATTTATTACGTCGTCGGCATTTCGTATTGTCTTTGAATTTTCAGGTTAACGATATTAAAATCTGGGTTTAAGATAACGAATTTATTATGAATACAAAATGGAAATGGAGTGTCTGTGTGTTAGTCGTTCGCTGTGCAAGTCGGTTTTATTTGCACTAAGGTGAAAATAAAACGAAAAATAGCAAGTCAAAATAATTTATTCCAAGAAGGCCATTAGGATGCACTTTCAAATGTTAAAATCTACAAAAAAATAGAGTAGATTCTACCTAGGTAGTAAGGTAGTTACGCATGGAGAAGAAAAGGCAAGAACCTCCAAAGTAAAAGTAAGAAAGGTACTTGCCGATGTATTCTGTAAGAATCTCACGGTAAAAACATATGTGAGGACACTTTACGTAAGTTTTCACGTTGAAATTTTAAAACTTAAGTGAAGTTAGCTGTCATTCCTTGATACAGCGCATTTTACATCAGTTTTTACGCTACAATTTTTATAGAATAGCTTGGCAGGTATTTTTTCTCATTGTTACTAGTCATTAGTAAGCCATTTTAGTTTTTAAGACCATCAATATTGCCTCAATGCTGCATTGCATGAATGTCAAAAGAAACTCAGAGATCACGCAGCCTGTGTAAATGCACCGGTTACTGACAAATTGCAGTTGTTCTTTTGTTAAATTATTGTGAAGGTTTATAAGTGCCTAAATGACAATTTTTTGTGTATGTTACTGCATCATCATCTGCATAGCCTTTTCCCAACTATGTTGGGGTCGGTTTCCAGTATAACCGGATGCAGCTGAACACCAGTATTTTACATGGAGCGACTGCCTTTCTGACCTCCACAACCCAGTAACATCGTGGTGTATTATGCATGGTGTATTAGTATATTGCATCTCCAAAACAAACGTGACACCAATGTAATCATCATCAGCCTATAGCAGTCCACTGCTGGACATAGGTCTCTCCAGTGTCACGTCATTTAGCTCGAATCTCGACCTCTGATCTAGCTGCTTCCAGCCTCGCGAAGATCGTCGCTCCAGAGTAATGTGTAGGATATATGTAACTTTTTAATTGCTTTATTGTGGAATGGGCCTGCTTTTGACCTCGAGAATGCCTGGTGGTTAGCGATGGTTGAGGTCTATGATTGAGTGAGCCCAGAAGATGCCTGTTTACTCTTGCTTTGAAGGGTTATATGATGAAAGGAACACAGGCGCTTCTTTCTGGGGATGGGCAATCATCAAATGACTCCTCCCGCTCTGGGTGGAGCAGAAATCCCATCCATGTTCCTTCCTTTGACGACACGGTTGACGCAGTGGTTGAGCGATTGACTGCTGCGTAGCATGTCGCGGGTTTGATTCCCGTACGCAACAAACATTTGTACGACCTACAAGTATTTGTTCCGAGTCTGGGTGTTTAGTCTATCTATAATATGTATGTATTTACAAAAAAAAATGTATATAAGTAGTTTATCAGCCATCTCGTTACCATAACACAAGCATTAGGTTGCTTAGCTTGGGACTATATGGCATTGTGTGAAATGTCCAAGGATATTATACTATTATGGAACATAGACGCTGGCAGAGGGTTCCACGCATAATAAAAGTGGAGGAGAAGCGCTAAAGCCATGACAAGAATATTATATAAGAAATTTAGAATTCGTTGCATAAATTAATCCCGACTATTTAACACGTTTAGGTTGAAATTCAGGCTGAAGATTAAAACATAATGCCGTTAAAACTTTGACTATAAGATAATGAGAGACGAAAAGTAAGTGAGCAAAGAATGAACTTTACTCTCAAAATTCTTTAGCCAGACGAACTTTGAACTATTTTGTAATTAGTTAGATAGAGCTTGAGTAATTAAATTGATTCATCAATAAAGGTGGCTTGAAATATCGGTTTTTATTTGATTGGCTCGTTGGTCTAGTGGTCGTAAGCGCTACTGCTGAGCGTGAGGTCCTGGGTTCGATTCCTAGGTCGACAAAAGTGTTATTGGATTATTTTTATCTAGAATTCCTCAATAGCAGTCCTGAATGTGGATTTGTGCGCGGTTGATGGCAATAAGCTCGCTCATGTTACATCGGACTCAAACAATTGGCGAATTGTGGATGTACTAAAGATAACACTCCTTCCCAAATGTATTTTTGTGTTGCTATCGCCTTATTCATTTATGAAATTAATGATCACTTTTCTCCTAGTTGAAGATATATATAACGTCAGTACCTGCCCCATAGCTCACCGTCCGATCAGGACCAGGCCCGTGACAGACGGCGCGTACCTACGTGTTCCACGTACGCCTCAAAGATTTGTCAGCATGAAAGAAGGGGGTTGGGGCCGAAGCCTGTCGGGTCAGCGGGATTTTCCGAAAGGGTTACCACTACCCCGGAACAGAAAGGGCTAAAGAAGGAACATGGATGGGTTTGAGACACTACCTTCTGCTCCACCCAGAGCGAGAGGAGTTATTTGATGATTTACACACTTCTTATTCACTTCTCCCATTTCTAAAACACATAAGTAAAGGCAAAAATCATAGATACATAGAGAAGACACGTTTGACAGTTTCCGTACGCCAGATGGCTCAAATATGAGTACATGATGTTATCCAATAGCAATATCGTGAAAGCTTTGGCACTGTAGTGTAGTATTTGATGTCTGTTTCGGAAATCTTAATAAAGCTCCGTGCATGAAAACTCCTTCCATTTTGAGCTTGAAAACAGTAAAACATTATACGTACTGCGCTAGGGAGAAGCTCGAAATTCTTTCTTCTTCATTCTTCTTAATTTGTCCCCACGGGAGTTTCATAAAATCTTTTATAAGCTGACGTCTCCTGCTCATAATCTACCTCTGTGCCAAATTTCTTCTAAAAAGTGAGTGTATGAATGCGTGAACTTTATTGTAAAAATAAAAACATAATCAGCCTATACTGTACCCACCGCTGGGAGACAGGCCTACTCTCTAAGAGGGGCAGCTATTTCGACATTGACCTTCAAAGACATTGTATAGATTCGCAGAGAGATTCGTAGAGAGTCGCTCCATGTAAAATACTGGTATTCAGCTGCATACCAGCTGCGATTGCCGCACGGAACAAATATTTGTACGACCTGCAAGTATTTGTTACAGGTCTGGGTGTTTATCTATATATATAATATGTATGTATTTACAAAAAAAAAATGTATATAAGTAGTTTATCAGCCATCTCGTTACCATAACATAAGCATTAGGTTGCTTAGCTTGGGACTATATGGCGTTGTGTGAAATGTCCAAGGATATTATTATTATCTATTATTATTATTCGGTTAGACTGAAAGCCGACCCCAACATAGTTGGGAAAAGGCTACGCAGATGATGAATAAAGACATTGTATTATCACTTTATAAAATTTTATATTTCAAGGATAACTGAAGGCTAAAGTGACTAAAAATTAGGAAAAAGTAGTCGTTTTATTAATCTTATTTACAAAACTTCAAACCAATTAATATTCAGACTAATCGACACATAAATCAATATATATTCAGAGTTCAGAATATTTGATAAAATAATTCATTTAAATTCAATCGGAAGCGAGTGTTGGATTTTCAATTTGCATTTTATTTCGAAACTATCTGAATTTTAACTTAGTTATTGACTGTCGGGAATTGTTAGGGTTTACAAATTAAATTATTCTCAAAAGTCACATTGCAACAATAATTTTATGACAAATCCTCACACTGCTGCTATTTTTCATTAATTTCTGGAACGTACGAAAATAACGACAATATACGAAAAACCACCGACCTTCATAAACTCCAACCATTTATTTCAAATAAACCAATTACAGACTTTTTTGAATTGTCAAGGGGTCGGTCAGTCAGAAAGATGAAGCTAGTTGCCCATTCCAAAGCAGTAGGTACCTATGGAGAAGAACGGGCAAGAAACCCAAGCACACTCTTTTAAATCCAAATATGTTTACAAAAACTGGGTTACATCATTGATGTCGACCGTTTTAAACAGCTACCTACCTAATTCTTTGAAATACAAGCGTGATGTTATGCAGGTAATGTTAGGTACTTAATAATATATATTATAATACAGCATTTTGTGACAATGTTACTGTTTCTATGTCTTCGACACCAATAAAAATGTCTACAAACGGACAAAACAAGCGAATGTTCAAATTTCAAACTGTCAGAAATAATGAACTGTCAGACTAAATCACATTATGTTTTAACTTTAGCAGATTTTCAACAGCATGATTATAATTAACTTCAAGTTTTAACGTTATCCTAAAAATATTTAAATATAATTAACCACGTTAGAACAACCCAAGAAGCCCTATTATAAGTAACCTTAAAAATTTACTAATGTCTGTTCGAGAAGTATAAACAAACCCTGTTTGGATGAAATTCTGACGCAATCTTACGAATTTGTAACACATTCGGCTGCATTTAGAAGGATTCAACTGTATTTCTTACCATATTTTCCACTGATTCTTGTTTGAATAAATTGCAATTGAAAAATTACCCATAAAAATTGCAGCTACAAAATTAACCAGAATCTATACTAATCTATACTAATATTATAAAGCTGAAGAGTTTGTTTGTTTGTTTGTTTGAACGCGCTAATCTCTGGAACTACTGGATCGAATTGTAAAAATCTTTTTGTGTTGGATAGTTCATTTATCGAGGAAGGCTATAGCTAACCTATAGGCTAAGGCTAACCAATAGGAGCCGAGCAGCGGGTGAAATCGCGCTCTCAGATTACAGCCCACTGTAATCTACCACGCGGGCCCAGTGCAGGTTGGTGTAGATGTCACATGTTTTTGGTTCTAGAACATGCGGCAATAAAAAATGTCCGATTCACTTGTTATGACTATCTTGTTTACGACGTTACTTGCATGAAATAGTTTTATATAGTTTTTACGCCGAATTCGTACGCCTCGCAACTCAAAACATAGTGATACAACACAAATTTTATACCATGTACCATAATTATTACCTATGTTTAACAAATAAAATGCTTTGACTTTTGACTTTGATGCCGGTTTCCTCACGATGTTTTCCTTCACCGATTTGAGAGCAGTGGTGATGAAATTAAATACAAGAAGTAGCCTGCTGAGATCGAACACACGGGCCACTACTGTTCCATATACGAAGAACATACCTTGGTAGATATCACATGTGTTCGAATTATCGGTTCTAGAACATGCACATTTCCTCACGCGATTTTCCTTCACCGATTTGAGAGCAGTGATGATGAAATTAAATACAAAAAAACTTTTTTACAAAAAATAAAACCGACTTCCAAAAAAAAACACTACAAAGTGAAAAATAATTTTGATTTCGGAAGTCGGTGTCTTCGGTTTTGTATTTTAATTTTTTGCCACCGACTTCCGAAATCAAAATTATTTTTCACTTTGTAGTGTTTTTTTTGGAAGTCGGTTTTATTTTTTGTAAAAAAGTTTTTATTTTTCACTTTTTAGTTGTGGTACCTACAAAACAAATTTTAATACCACTACCTGGTATGTAAATTACAGTGACAGGAACTTATTAGAACGTCGTCCACATACATTAAGTAGGATTTTTTTTAGATTTTTGTTGATTTTTCAAAAACCGCTTATCCGATTTCGATAAAAACTTTATGGGACCATTTGAGAAGTATACACTTTGTAACAAAAAAAGAATTTTTCAAATCGGTTGGCAAGCAACGGAGTTACGCGCGAACAAACATAAAAAAAAATATATATATATACAGTCGAATTGAGAACCTCCTCCTTTTTTAGAAGTCGGTTAAAAAGTAGCCTGCTGGTTTCGAACACACGATGGATCGGATCTGATACCACTGGGTCACCACTGCTGTGTACATGAAGAACATACCTAAGAAGATTTAAAAGCAAACCTATACGAAACATTTTTAAAGTGTCACAAATTGACATGCACATTTTTATGAATTTGTTTACATTTTCATCAAATAATTGCAGAACAGACTATAAACGTACAACGTGTTGGTGGATGTAAGTTACCCGTGTAAGAATAGCTTTAGAGATACTAAAGCGACTGTCTTTTGTTTTATCCTAGTAAAGTTCAGGCAGTATATATTGATTGATAAGGGAAGAATCAGTTTATAGGACCGTAAATCCGTAGCGACCTCAATTTAGTCTGTTTTATTTTCGGTCTTTTTTTTATTTGTTCTCTATATGAAATGAGGTTGTTGACCTGGGACGGTTACAGAGTCATAATATCATTGTTTATTTAGGTGACTGCTTCTTTAGTCTAGTGGTCGCAAACTTTACTGTTTAGCGTGAGGTTTGATTCCCAGATCGGGCAAATTATTATTGGGGTTTACTATTAAGAATTTCTGAGTAGCAGCCCGGAGTCTAGATTTGTGGCCAGTGGTGGCAATCGGCTCGCCCTTTATTTTCTTAAAAATACTAGAAAGATTCTTAGTTATTTAAATAATTTAATAATAGAACAGATGGCTAAACGATCTAGATGCATTTGCTATGCACATATAGTTGCACAAATCAGTTGGAATCGATTAATAAGGTTTGGTAGGAGAAGCAGTGAAGTTCAGGCCCACAAAAACCTTTTTAACCTCACAACCTTGGAATGATTCTGTTTATCATTCGAAATCCGAGAACAGAATGCATTCTATCCGCTAGCATGGAAAGAGTTTTTAAAATTCGAACCTTTCTATTCAATCATTTTGTATACAGTCCACTGAGAATGCATTAACAATGCCAGTGGCCCAACCCCAATTTTCGAGTAATGGCCACCACGAAAAAAAAACTTTCCCAAATCCGTTGCGTAGTTTCGAAGAATAATACGATCACACAGACAGACACGAAAAGCGACATTTATTTTTATGCGCTTTGTCAATAATTTGCCACTATGAACATTACGTAATTTTAACAAAAACAATTAATTAACTAGAAAGCGACGTTAAAATATTCACAACCGAGAGAAGTTCGGTTTACTCTTTCTATTTTAATTTTGTAGCCACATCTGGTGTTACTGGAGTCTGACCTCAATGTACTTATGTAATGGTGATTGATGTCCCTAATGATGTCGGAGTGTTTTCGTCCGGTTGCTGGGCTAAATCTGTGACCAGGGTCCGGGCAAGATTATTTTTGACCCATTGATAAAGGCTGGATATTTTCGTGAGTGAATTTTCGAATGTGATTCGAAATTCATTTCTACTAAATGAATTTTGAATATTTTTCACTTTTTAAATATGTAATTTGTTTTTAATCTCGATATATTTACAATTGGCTTTTGCCCGCAGCTTCGCACGCGTTAAATTCGTAGTAAAACAATCAGTTATTATACATAATTATAAACCTTACTCTTAGATAGAGTGACTATCTATTAAAAAAAAACTGCATCCAAATCCGTTGTGTAGTTTTAAAGATCTAAGAATACAGACATTAGGACAGACGCGGAAAGCGACTTTGCTTTATACTATGTAGTGATGATGCATGCTGTTACCATTTAAGGTGATTGACTTGCATGACACAAGATAACTGCTAATTTAGAGCTGTGGCATACGACACTTAAGGGGGACGCCACAGGGTAGCCCGCAATTTTTTTTCTTTTTAAGTTCCTTTTTTTTTGCAATCTTCAGGTTATATGATTCACGGCTGTAGGAAGTATGTATTAACAGAATTACAATCATAACAATTATCAGGTTAGAATTGTTCCCAAATGTCATGATTTCATGAAAAAGCCATTTGGAAATGTAATATGAACTTAAAAGGTGTTATTAATGTTTTTTTTTAATTCTGTAAATATACATACTATGTTTCTGATGTGTCTGTAGTTGACACAAAGGGGCAGACTACCACCACCTAGGTCAGGTTAGGTACTTCCCGGTGGTTGCGGAAGTATTTTCAGTTCCCGCGACCCCCGTCGTAGGTGTGAGAGGGAACACCCGGGGTGGTTTTTAGTCAGTAAGAGTCTGACAGACCCCTCCCCCCCTTCCCGGGGCGGGGGACATCCACGAGGATTTTCCCCCCGGTTCAAAAAAAACAAACGTACTTCCCGGTGGAAAAGATATGACGTGAACTAATACTAAAATATGAATGCCATGGTGAAAGAAGAGCTTCTTCACAAATACTATTTAACTACATAATCGTGGTACAGACGCCAGCACATCAAGCTATCCCTCACGGTCAAATTTTCTCAATTAAAAATGAACCTTATGTCTTTGCAATAAAGTTGAAATATCTACTATCAAATAAATTTGACAGATTGTGGTAACTTGATGTGTTGGCCTCTGTACTACTGGATTTCAAGTACTAACAATTTACAAGTCATATACCCGCTTATTCTTCATTACATTAAAAGGAACCGCACTTCATACAACCCATCCCTAATTCTAAAGATACAAACGCAAGCACTCTAGACGTCCCTTGATCGTGGGTTCAAAATTACCTTCTCCCACTCAAGTGATCTTTACCGACCTTAATCTTAGCTTCGTCATAGAGTAAAAAAAGTCTATAGATGCGAAAATCATTCAATCTGTACTATCTTTGATCAAGAATACTCTACATACGTACAGTTTCAAGAAAAAAATATTGCTCACCTGATGGGGACTAATCACCAACTCTTATAGCATTATTATTTTTATATTACTTCACAGTCGGCAAGAGATGCAGCTATACATCCTGTATGTGTAGACTACTAATAATAAATAAAAGCGGTGGTAGTTCAGGTTCTGTTACGTCATTGTACACCATAATGTAAAGACCAGCACATCACGACGTTAGGACGCGGGAAGCGACTTTGTTTTATACTATGTAGTGATGTTGAAAGTGCTACGCTCCCTTTATTATTCTTATTTCCTGTACGTGTCCTAAATAAAATATTTTTCTGTCTTTTTTTCTTTTTTTAACCATAAATTTTTAGTCAGTCGAAATGTTTACGGTGTACAGCTACCTACCTACGTGTAAAAGCCCTGGATATGAGAAGCACCGGACCAGTCGATGTGGCGACGCTTGGGGGAGGCCTATGTCCAGCAGTGGACGTCATTCGGCTGAAATGATAATGATCACGACGTGAAACCTCGAACTTGGCAATTAAAAAAAAAATACAGAAAAGACAACCGATTTCAGTTTATTTTCACCTTTTAGTTGTAGTACCTTATAAAAATGCATGTACCACTACAAATTATACGAAGAAAACATTATAGACAAGCTAGAAGAGAAACCTATTATTGAAGCTAACTCAACAGCTTGAGCAAAGTTTATAAAATTATGTTCGAACACTCGCGGGCGTCATTAAAAAATCACGTAAAATTCGCCCAGCTACCACGAAAAAATTGATATACATACATTGAAACCACAAAACTCGCCGTTTATATAACATCCGCCTTTTTTTAAATCTGTTAAAAGGTAAGGAAATGTCTTTAGTTTATGTAGCAACCCTCAGTGCACTGACTGGACAGGTTCATTCAAACATGCACAGTTCTTTCCTCAAACCAGACGGATCTTGACGGTCGTCACATGGTCTCACCAAGAATATGTCTAGACTATAAAAGAGGCTGTGACCTCTGAGTTTGTTTTAGCCTTTCCTCGAAGAGTAGTCAGATAGGAAATTTTATAATTCATCATTTATTTTCCATTTTCAATTTTTTTTTTAATTTTTTTTTTTTTTTTTCTAATTCATGTGTACAGAACATTGTAATACATTTTAAAAGAGTAACGGTGGAGTTTCTTGCCCATTCTTCACCTTTTGCAAGGGGCAACTAGAGTCAATTCTATTTCTTGTGCATTTCGACGTTTAAAAGTACCTTTCTTGTGCCTATTTGAAATAAATTTGACTTTGATTTCATTTTAGTGCTAGAAGCACAACTCGCATTTGATCGGCTTTAAGTACAGAAACTGAAGGCATTTATAACGTCGGTGACTTTCACTTCTATTCGTTCTTATTCTATGCTATTGCCTCAGGCTCATCTTAAATTAAATTGATGTTTTTGTGGGATAATACATCTTAAATTTTCGAGTGGGTACGAGGGAACAAGACAACCGGTAAATTGGTAAAGTTTTTTTGGTGAATATTATTTTGTTTGGATACAATTTTAATGATGTTCCGTTCTTTTGCGACACTGGAACACTTGATTACGCAATAAGCATGGATGGAGAAGAAACTTTTACCAGCAGCTTAACAATAATAAGCTGGTATTAGGCAATCATCTGCCTAGCCTTTTCCCAAATATGTTGGGATCGGCTTCCAGTCTAACCGGATGCAACTGAATACCAGTATTTTACATGAAGCGACTGCCTATCTGTCCTCCACAACCCAGTATAACCCAACCGGGCAATACGATACCCCTTGGTAAGACTGGCTGTCAGATTTTGGGCTTCTGACGACCCGTAACTACTGTCAAAGATGCACAAATGACAGCCGGGACCAACGGCTTAACGTGCTTTTCGAGGCACGGAGGAGTCTTGTTACGTAAAGATTGTCACACATCCACGGCCAACTCCGGCAAGCGTAGCTTAACCTGATGGATTGACCTGTGCGGCTGTTAGTACTTAGCAACGAGCTCCTCTGGTATTAGGTAATATAATCCTTTAATTATCCAATAATAAAAGACAATAGGCTCGGCCCCTATTACATGGGACTTAAATACATAACTGGCGGAATGTGGGTGTATTGCTAAGGTACGTCTCTGCCTAGCCTTTCGGGCACTTATAGGCGTGATGCTATGTTATATTCTAGTTTTACTAGCCTGTATTGTCCCTATGCAGGACAAAGACCTCCTTCTCTCTTTTCCACACAATTTTTTCCATGTTATGATACTATCATAGTTAATGACAGCACTATACCCGTAAGAGATCCAAATCCACCAGTTTCATCTTTTGTATTTTTCAACACGGATCCTCATGAAGTTGCAACCGTAATAACAAGTTTAAAATCTGATTGTGCCACCGGCTGGGACAAAATTCCAGTCAGTTTTCTAAAAACTGCACAGCAAATTATTTCGCCAATTATTTCCCATCTTATTAACCTTTGTTTTGAACAGGGAACATTCCCCATTGCCTTAAAGCAAGCTGTTATAACACCCGTGTACAAGAGTGGGAACAGAGCTGACTCGTCAAATTATAGGCCGATATCTGTCCTCCCGTCCTTGTCTAAAGTAGTTGAGCGTGTAATAAACCAACGCTTGATTAGATATCTAACTAAAAACAACGTTCTCTCAGCGTCACAGTTTGGCTTTAGACAGGGCAAATCTACAGAGGATGCAATCTTGGCGCTTGCCTCTACTGTCACTGAAAAAGTTGACAGCGGAAGTAAGTGTCTGGCAGTCTTTCTAGACCTCAAAAAGGCCTTTGACACAGTCTCTGTTCCCACACTTCTACACAGGTTAGAAGATATTGGCGTGCGAGGTGTACCACTTAAGCTTTTCAAGGAATACTTGAGTGAGCGCAGATATGTGGTACGGATTGGATTGGCCACTAGTTCTGAAGAAATTGTGACTTACGGAGTGGGACAAGGTAGTGTGCTGGGGCCAACACTGTTTCTTATTTACATAAACACCTTATGTAATATGCCTTTAGAAGATGCTCATATATTCTCCTACGCTGATGATACAGCAATAGTTTTCTCGGGAGCATCTTGGGACAGTGTTGGCCGTACCGCGGAACGTGGCTTGTCTATCATAGCTTCCTGGCTCAATCGCAATCTTCTAACATTAAATGTCTCTAAGACCAATTATATCTGCTTCTCTATTTACAACAGTACGCAACCATCACAAGATCTTCAGATTAAAATCCACACATGCTCTGAACCTTCCAACAATATATGTACCTGTTTAAATATTACCAAAGTTAGTCACACCAAATACCTTGGTGTTATGCTTGACCAAAGGTTATCATGGCACTTACACTTAGAATTAATAATGAGTAGAGTCAGGAAGCTCATATGGACCTTTAAGTCACTACGACATGTGGCCACTAAAGAACTTATCAGGCAAATCTACGTCTCTCTGGGTCAGTCCATAGTAATGTACTGCTTGCCAATCTGGGGCGGAGCAACAAAAACCAAATTTTTAGAACTGGAGAGGGCGCAGAGAGCGCTTCTGAAGGTGATGTTCTTCAAACCACTGAGGTTCCCCACTGAAAGCCTATACTTAACATCAAATCTGTTATCAGTTAGGAAGCTATATATCCTTCAGATTGTTTTAAAGAAACATAAATCCCTTCCCTTTGTCCCTGCCAGGGCACAGGCCAGGAGGAAGAATAATGTTGCTCCAGAAATCCCAGTCAAAACTTATTTTGCTTCAAGGCAATATACAAAACAATCAACACACATATATAATGTAGTTAATAAAGAAAATAACATATATCCTATGACATACCACGACTGCAAAAAAACAATCGCTAAATGGCTGATAAACAAAACTTATAATGAAATCGAATCAATTTTACATACAATTACATAGTCCAAAAACACTTGGACACAAACGACACAAACATACATACTACAAACATGCACACACACAGCCCCACGCACCCACACACACACACACACACACACACACACATACACACCCAGAGCGCAAACTAAAGGATAAAATTACTATGTTTATTTTATTTAATCAACTGTTTAGATTTTAGCTAATTTTCACACTTATGTATGTAGTTACTGTAAATTAGAAAAGCGGAAATACCTATCACAAGCAAAAACTTGCTTAAAAGGTAATTCCAAAAATTGTAAATTTATTTAAATAAGTGGATGAAATAAATAATTTTAATTTAATTTAATTTTTTTATCCCATAATTTATTACAGTACCTGGTACCTACCGTTAATAATAATTACCACTCAGATCGTTAGAAGTGGGTGACAGAGAGATAGTTTGACAAACCCCAGCTTTACATGCAATATAATATGACCAGCCGCCTACAACCTGATACAGATCTGCAAATGGCAAAAACCGTCAGAGAATTTCCTCGCACGATATCTTCGGCGCAACATATATAAGGTGTTAAAAAGTTTTTAACACCTTATATTCTACTAGCACTTTGCCCGCGGCTTCGCTCCCGTGGTCTTTCCCGTGGGATCCGTTACTTTTCCCGGGATAAAAAGACTATGTCACTCTTAGAAAACTAAGCTTTCCAACGGTGAAAGAATTTTTGAAATCGGTCCAGTAGTTTCTGAGCCTATTCATTTCAAACAAACAAACAAAAAATCAAATCTTTCCTCTTTATAATATTAGTATAGACCATACCATACTTCTCTATTACTCATCTCCGTATTATCGCCCTTTCTAGTCACATGATATTTCACACAAATCATGCATAGTGCATTTGATCACCCCCTTCTCTTAAAGCCATTCACATTCGTATAGATAAACTACGATAACATGGCCCGCCTCTCCAAAATTCAAAACATTTGGAAGTATGTGCGAAAGTAATTACAAAGCGCCATCAAGACTCACAACGCATGTTGCTGCCGGCCTGCTACTGAAGAAGAATACAACTACATACATTTTGGCGACACAGTTAGCTCAGCGGTTGAACGATTGACTACTGCGCAACATGTCGCGAGTTCGATTCTCGCACGGAACAAATATTTGTACGACCTGCAAGTATTTTTTCTGGGTCTGGGTGTTTTAATTTTTTTAATTTAAATATGTAAGTATTTACAGAAAAAAAAATTATATAAGTAATTTATCAGCCATCTCGTTACCATAACATAAGGATTTGGTTATGGAGCTTAGCTTGGGACTATATGGCGTTGTGTAGAAAGTCCAAGGAAATTATATTATATTATACTAGCTTCCGCCCGCGGCTTCGCCCGCATAATATTTCGACAAATTATGCACATAAACCTTCTACTTAAATCACTCTATCTATTAAAAAAAAACGCATCAAAATCCGTTGCGTAGTTTTAAAGATCTAAGCATACATAGGGATATAGGGACAGAGAAAGCGACTTTGTTTTATACTATGTAGTGATTACATACAAACTCTTTTGTAAGTATGTGACTACAACCATTGAAACAGTAATATGGAGGGGCGCGCCATGTTATGGTAGTTTATCTCTACTCAAAATGTTCCTCATGACATTTGAAGGCTAAAGGTTTAACTAAGTTCCATTTAAACATTATCTCCAACAACAGCAGCAGTCTTAAGACCACAATGACTTATCTTAAGACGCTTATACTCTTGTGGGTATTCAGTTCAACTCCATCCGGATTTAACAGAGTTCTAGACAGTGATTGAATATCTCTACGGCTGCAATATTGATATTACGCTTGCCCAATATTGAAACTGACTTCGGCGCTATTTTGAGTTTGTCTGGGCTATATTGCTCATTTAGAAGATTGCTGTTGGAACTAGGTGTGGATTGGCGATTTATGTATAGGTATGAATGTAGAGTGTAGCGCAAGCAATTAAAAAGTAAATGCAAGACCGATTGGTGCTAAAGTAGATTATTGCCCGTCAAACGGCAATGTGACCAAAGGATATTAAACATATTTTTTTTTTTATTGTAGGTAGTATTTTTTGCTAATTAATTATCATTTGTAATTATAAGCTGCGAATTGTTTAATTCGAGCTTATTGCTTGTTAGCAATGATAATACAGTTTAAATTTATTAATTAAAACTTGTTAATTAACCTCGAGGAGAGCTATTCAAAACCTTACGTAGGGCAAAATTTTATTGGTCCTCGTAGCATCCCGGGTCTGGATTTGTGCCCAGTTGATAGCAATAGGCTCGCCCCTTATTAAAACGGACTAAAACAGACTGCTGAACTGTGGGTATTCTATGGCACTTCTCCACCCAATCCTTCGGGGCAATAAGGCGTGGTGCTACGATGATATCGAGTTTTCGAAGAAAAGTCTTGGTACATAAATGACAATTATAATCACAATTTCGTATCGAGTATCGTGGTGTCTTCATCACTACGTGCAAAATAGGTATCACACTGACTTAACGTGAAATCCTGCATCGCGCAAGCAGAGTTAACTGTACGACTACCACATATACAACATCCAGACATCAACACCCGATGGATCGGAGGATCCTCTTTTTTCTATATAGGACAAGTGAACTTTATACCCTGTTCCAAATGCCTCCACAGCACACATACACACGCACACACACAGGACACAACAGTGATAGCCTAGTGGTGTGACCGTCGGACTGCCAAGTCACAGGTTTTAAGTTCGAACCCAAGGGTTTTACGAATTCATGAGCGTATTGTATAATTATCTGTTACTTAAAAATCGGTAAAGGAAAGACATCGTGAGGGAACCAGCATATCTGAGAGATATTTCTCAACAGCACGTGAAGCTAAGTCAGAGGCTCATGGGCAGCATAATAACTCTGACACCAGGTTATTCACTAACCACACGAAAAGGAAGAAATACCTCCGTAGTACGTTTCCTACAAACTTCTCAACAAATTATAGTAGTAGTATTATACAGAAATAATTATAATTTAATTAAAATATAAACTTCTCTACAACATCCTAGTTTACAGCTGTTCTGGAACATTCACGATACAAGTGACCATAAACTGGAAGTTGTGGCGGAAAGCTCCGAGCTGGAACCTCAACAATTATGTTAGACTTTAGTAGTTCATAAAAGTGTGCTTGTTTAACAATAGTTCGTAGTTTTACCGCAGATTATATAAAGAGTGTCTAGTCTGTGGCTTTACAGAATAAAAAATATAAATTTTAGTAATAAATGTTCGCCTATTAGAAGCCGTTTGCTTATAAGAGCTCAATGATTTATACGGTTATTTTAATTGCCGTTTCGAGAGAATTTTTCTTATGAACCTATGGGCTTTTTGCGACATTTGAGGGGTTAATGGGTTGAAGGTTCTGGGTCAGATAGGCAGTCGTTCTATGTAAAAAACTGGTATTCAGCATCAGCCGGTTAGACTGGAAGCCGACCCTAACATAGTTGGGAAAAGGTTGGGCAGATTGTTTGAGTTGGGGAGTAGAGGCTCGCTACGTTACAAGTAGTATAAAATCTACGTAGTAGCAACGTCATGCCACCTCCACCCATACCCTTGCTCGAACCACCTATACTGAAACAATCTCAATCATCATGGCAATCCAAATATACTCGGCCCAGAATTCGGCTACGTGTTTGGCGCCCTCACTAGCGTCTATCAGTTCCTGTAATGTGCATACGGCAGGACACGCAGGACACGAGATTAAATGTCCCATCGTTTGTGAAACAGCACCACATGTACACTCCAAGGCGGAGTTGTCTATGAATCCCCACCTGAGCAGGTTTTCCTTGCTTCGGACAACTTAGGTCCGGAGTCTGTTTAAAGCCTTCCAGGATGATCAAGGCAAATCGCGCCTAGGAGGGAGACTTTCAGCAGGTGGAAATAGCTTTTCAGCCTTTGTGACACAAGGATGTGTTCGCATAAAATAATAATATACACCACACACTACCACCTTTAGGTAGGTACGCCTCTTTGCGACCCTTTGTATAAACAACTCCTCATGTAATAACAACTCATCGCCACATAAAGAGATCTTAATTAACTAGCTGCGTCTGCAATAAAACTTTTCGCTAAACGATATGCTAACAGAACAAAGTTCTTTACCTTCAATTTACGCAAACGTTAAACAGAATTTTCTTGTATACACGGATAAATGTTTTGGTTAGTAGGTTCTTTATATACTGACAACTGTTCAGTTGCACCCGGTTAGACTGGAAGCCGACCCCAACATAGTTGGGAAAAGGCTAGGCAGATGATGTTATTTATACAGGGTTATTTGTAAAACACCAGAAACCTCTTAAGAAGTCTTTGTACTCATCATTATGAACAACTTTTACTATGGGACCAAACCTGAAATCGCGAAAAAAATATCAGCTGTTCCCTACATTTATGTTCGTATAACTCGTCAAAATGTAAGGCTGATTTTTTTTTCGCGATTTCAGGTTTGGTCCCATAGTAAAAGTTGTTCATAATGATGAGTACAATGACCTCTTAAGAGGTTTCTGGTGTTTTGCAAATAACCCTGTATAGTGACTTGCTTTTATGTTTTTTCTTAAAAATATGCGAGCATATAATCTATCACACACTTTTTTTGTCTAGGGTGGGAAATCCTCAAGTGACTCCGTTCTGGGTGGAGCGGAAGGGAGTGTCAGACTCTTACTGACTAAAACCCTTCCATGTCTCTTAGTCTTTTATGTTCCGGGGTAGTGGTAACCCTTTCAGACAATCCCGCTAATCTATCACATACTAGATTAAATACGTATACATATTTTCTTTTCACCTTTTGTAATCTTATTGTAGGTGCATCGTCTTCACATATAATAATATGATTAACGTTTACAAAATAATGTCAAACATTAACGTTGTTTTTTCGCTGTGTGAAATGTTCAAGGATATTATTATTATTATTACATAATTTAAAAGAGTGACCATGTGTTTTATGCCCATTCATATCTACACGAAACTACCTTTTGGAAGGGGCAAATAGAATCGCGAGCAAGCGAAGCGAGCGCCACCGCGGAAACGATCAACGAGCGCTACACGCAAGTCAATCGCAGTTACTTATTACTATTTAGTATTTTCCACACAGAATCAGGAAATATTTGAGTTTCTCAAAAAGGGACGCAATTATCTTTTAAGGAGCGCACAATGGATATTATTAGATGTTGGATACATACCATTGTCTTTGCGGTAAATTTTATTGAAACGAGCACTATTAAAAATTCAGCAAGAATTTAATGATAGATGAAGCCCTGCATACCAAATTTCTTCGTCACCTGTACTTCAACGGAAAAGAGCAAGGGTTTTAACTAATACTATGCAAATTCAACCAGTGCTTTAGCAGTTTGTTTGGACATTAATAAATGTTTGCCAGCCTTCTATTGAAATTACTTGGAAAGTATCTTCAAGACTTTCAGCCTGCTTTGCATTTTGTGCTGAATTAAGTAGCGCTTGCATATTATTACTACCAGCTACGTGTTTGTCGGTTCAGAACATTTTTACGATTTTGAACTGACTTCCAAAAAGGTTCTGCATGTATTGCATGCATGTATTGCATGCATGTATTTTTTTAAACACAAAAGGTAGTGAAAAATAACTTTGATTTCAGAAGTCGGTGGGAAAAACCGAAATAAAATAAAACCAAAAATACCGACTGCCGAAATCAAACCCTATTTTTCACTTTTTTTTAAGTACTCCTACACGTACTATGGCCCAAAAAAGAGGTTAAATGCGGCAACAGCCCGGTGAACCTAAACCTAAGTACTCCTAGGTTTTTTTTTATATGGCTACTAAATATTTTGATAATTTTTTATAGCAACATTTTTTTTAAAGTACGCGTTAAAAAGCACAAAAAACGATTTCTAACCTTACAATACGATTCTGAATAAATATTTTGTAAGGACTATTTATGGCGATGTTATTCTGGGAAATAACACAGATTAATATTATATGAATTTAATATAAAAACGTAAATGTTATCAAAATACATTAAGAATCACGTTTCATATCCTATTCATCATTTTCCTTTTATTTACATACATAGCTGCCACAAATCAGCCCAGCCTTTTCCTATCTATGTTGGGGTCGGCTTGGAAGCCGCATTTATTATTCTGCAGCAGAATACCAGTAATTACCACAATCCAGTAACTGGGTAATACGATACCCCTTGGTCAGACTGGCTGTTAGACTTTCGGGCTTCTAACTGTTCGTTAAAACTGATAAAGATCCACTAATGGCAGCCGGGACCAACGGCTTAACGTTCTCTCCGAGACACGGAGGAATCTCGATATGTAAATATGGTCACCATCGACGGACCAATCCCGGCAAGCGTAGCTCAGTTTAACTTAGCTTAGCTGCCACAATCATACTAATTTAGTAACTACAAAATAGTAAGGATTTGTGCGCACTCAACCACGTGTTACCTTTTACATAGACTGTAGGTGAATACGTGTAGATATTTGTGGACTGGCTGTGAACTAGACGCAAATTAGGCGGATATTTTTTTTTCCTTTTTAATGGGCATCTCGCATTTCAACCTAGGAAGTTGTCTACTTATCAATCGGGCTTTCCTGTGGATGCCTTAATGAATTAACTTTTTAGAAACACTCGATTTCAGACCAGCCTGCACCTTGTGTTGGACGTGACGTCACCATTCATAACGCCTTTTTCGCAATAAACCGTCGATAACATAATATGGTCATTTTGGGCATACTTCGTATTACTGATCAGTGACTTTTTATTCTCAGCACCTCTAGTTCAACGGAGTACATGACTCCAGTGGCAATAAAGACACCTCAATTAAGTATAATACATCTATTTTCCTCGCATTTTTTAAGAAAATAACTCAAATAAAATGCTTATTCTAAGAAATATTTAATTCACGATCAGATTTTTCAGAAATGAAAATGTAATTGAATTTCTATGCAAATGTTCGCATTACTATAATTGCTTCTATCAAGTCACAAACCTGATTCTAGAAACACGATTTAAGGTCAAATGAGACGATTCTATACAAATCAAGTACTTTACTTTGATTTCTTTTGAGATTTAAGTCACACAAACAAACTAATATTTTTTCACCTCACAGGCTCGGAAAGAGTCTGTTTGTCATTCGAAATCTGAGCCGAAAATCGATTATTGCTCTCTAGCGTGGAAAGAGTTTTTAAAATTCGAACCTCTCTATTTAATAATTTTCTATACTGCCAGTCCACTGAAAATGCATGACACGGTCTAAAATAAAATATTAAATAATACCGCTCACCTTAAAAACTTCCATCACAGTCCAGAAATTAAATATTTTGCGAGGATATAATTGTAAAATTGGAATTAATGTTAATAAGTATTCCATTGATTAAAAAAATCTGTGACGTCACATTTGAATATGCCATAAAAATACTACCCTGTCAAATACCAATTGTGTAGTAATTTAAGTTTAATTTTTTAAATAAAATAAATACTAATATAATATGTTATTTAATGCTTTGCTTGGCAAAAATAAATATGTATTAAATTAAATTAGTTAGTTATTTGTATTAAATTAGTTTTTTTCTTTCATTCTCCTTAGAGGACAAGTAGGATATAGAACAAAATACAGGGTATTAAATTTTGGAGATATTCTATGTAACTCATAAGATACATTGCCAAGTATCTGTTATATTATATTATATTGCGAAAAATATAAAATATTTGACGAATGCCAAAATGGCTTTCGCAGAAACCGCTCAACAACTTTGGCAGTTTACAAATTTATTCAAGAAGCGCTTAATATAATTAATAATAAAAATTATGCAGTAGGTATATTATTAGATATGACCAAAGCTTATGACAAAGTCCAATTTAATATCTTGCTTTCCAAACTATACGGGATAGGTATTCGCGGAAAAGCTCATGAGTGGCTTGTATCCTATTTAAAGAACAGAGAGCAAACAGTGGAAATTGAATTTTTTGATCACCAAACAAAAGAAATAAAAAAAGTCCGATCTATTAGCAAACCAATTAGCGCCTCAATACCTCAAGGAAGTGTAATAGGATGTCTCTTGTTTATAATTTACATCAATGACTTACCTAAAATCATAGAGGGACCATGTGTAATATTCGCGGATGACATTTCTCTATTAGTTGCATGTAAAAACAACTTAAATCTAAACGAAGAACTAAATTCAATACTCACCAAAACCATCACTTGGATGAATGAACACAACCTCGAAATAAACTACGCTAAAACTAAATTAATTACATTCCATCCCCATCAAAAAACACCTTTAAATATTGATTTTAATTTTAATAACACAAAAATAGAAATTGTTAAAGAAATTACCTTACTTGGACTAAACTTAGATACGCATATAAATTGGAAATCCCACATACAAAATCTTAGATCCAAAATTTCAAGATTTTCATATGCTCTCCGAGAAATAAAAAAAACCACCGATCTTCAAACAGCGCTCACCACCTACTATGCGTATGCTTATGCATGGCTAAGCTACGGCGTTACCCTTTGGGGAAATAGCACAGATGCACCAACACTATTTACCCTTCAAAAGAAATTGGTTAGGATTCTAGCAAATATCGATCAAACTGACAGCTGCAAGCCCCACTTCCAAAATTATAACATTTTAACACTCCCCAGTATATACATATTAGAGACCTGTAAATTTGTTCGTAAGTACCAAGAATTCTATACAAAGCGCGAGGACATACAATCACTTTACACACTCCGACACAAATCAAGATTAAATATTCCACATTCTCGGCTAAAAATACATTCTACAAGCCCCTATGTAATGTCCATAAAAATTTATAACAAACTGCCTGAATTAATAAAAAAAGAAGATAAATTAAACATATTTATAAGAAAATTAAAACAATTCCTAATAAAAAAATGCTATTATAATATAAACGAATTTTTGAACGATAAAGTATAAAGAATCCCTTCTATTGTATTATTGGATTTATTTTAGAAATTAGATGTAAGATTAGCTAGTTAATGAAGGCTTCCTCTCTCCTACTATTTGTTGCTGTGCCCGACAGGGTCCATGATGATCAAAATTTTAAATTTACCACCTAAGTATACATTGTGGAATGCAAATAAAATTTGAGTATTTGAGTATATTCTTCACATGAGTCAATGTATCTGAGACGCTCGAACAAAATAAAACTCAACAACACCTGTTTTCTTGCACCTAGCAGTTTCCTCGCTGTAGTGAGGTGAAAAATTGTGTGTTGCGCTCGGCAGCAAAGCTTTTCTGCGTCTCGTACCTTTGAAACCTTCGTTACGCTCAGGATTCTATATTTGAACCACTCGCTTCGCTCATGGTTCAACCCTAGAATCCTTCGCTTACTCAGGTTTCAATAGAAGTACTCGCGCCAAAAATCAACTTTCCAGACTTGCATAATAAATAACTATTAATTCGGAGTCACTAAGCTCCTATTCATCATTTTCCTTTTATTTACATACATAGCTGCCACAAATCAGCCTAGCCTTTTCCTATCTATGTTGGGGTCGGCTTGGAAGCCGCATTTATTATTCTGCAGCAGAATACCAGTAATTACCACAATCTATTCAGTAACTGGGTAATACGATACCCCTTGGTCAGACTAGCTGTTAGACTTTCAAGCTTCTAACTGTTCGTTAAAACTGACAAAGATCCACTAATGGCAGCCGGGACCAACGGCCTAACGTTCTCTCCGAGACACGGAGGAATCTCGATATGTAAATATGGTCACCATCGACGGACCAATCCCGGCAAGCGTAGCTTAGCTTAACTTAGCTGCCACAATCATACTAATTTAGTAACTACAAAATAGTAAGGACTTGTGCGCACTTAACCACGTGCTACCTTTTACATAGACTGTAGGTGAATACGTGTAGATATTTGTGGACTGGCTGTGAACTAGACGCAAATTAGGCGGATATTTTTTTTTCCTTTTTAATGGGCATCTCGCATTTCAACCTAGGAAGTTGTCTACTTATCAATCGGGCTTTCCTGTGGATGCCTTAATGAATTAACTTTTTAGAAACACTCGAGTTCAGACCAGCCTGCACCTTGTGTTGGACGTGACGTCATCACTCATCACGCCTTTTTCGCAATAAACCGTCGATAATATAATATGGTCATTTTGGGCATACTTCGTATTACTGATCAGTGACTTTTTATTCTCAGCACCTCTAGTTCAACGGAGTACATGACTCCAGTGGCAATAAACACACCTAAATGAAGTACATATAAAACATCTATTTTCCTCGCATTTTTTAAGAAAATAACTTACGTTTAGCCTCAAATAAAATGCTTATTCTAAGAAATATTTAATTCACGATCAGATTTTTCAGAAATGAAAATGTAATTGAATTTCTATGCAAATGTTCGCATTACTATAATTGCTTCTATCAAGTCACAAACCTGATTCTAGAAACACGATTTAAGGTCAAATGAGACGATTCTATACAAATCAAGTACTTTCCTTTGATTTCTCTTGAGATTTAAGTCACACAAACAAACTAATAATTTTTATTCGGAGTCACTAAGCCATTTGTAGGGGAAAATATACCTAAGTTACATCCGATGCTCACTTGTTTTTTTATTGTGGAAGCTTGAAGTACCTACCTATCAAGTTAGGCAAGTGAAAGTTATAAAAGTATTTGTTGATTTGTTAGTTCAGCAAACAAAGGCAATATAATATTTGTTTTTGACTATTATTGTACAGTCGAGTACATCATGTTACGCCAATCATTCAAATTTCTTTGACAGTTTTTCAACTTTATTACATAAGAATAAGGTTCATTTTCAATTGGGAAAATTTGACAGTATGAGATAGCTTCATGTGCTGGTGTCTGTACGAACAAATCCCATCAAACGCATAAATGTGAACTGAGAGGCAAGCCAATAATAAGTATATACGTCGTTAACGACTTCGCTGACAAAAGAATAGAAATTTATATGGGAGACAAGTTCGCAGTTATTTCACTACAGATGTAATTCAAGTTTTTACCAACAGAACAAAATTAAGTATTAGCGAAGGGGCCCGATAAGGCCGAATCTGCGGGTCAGCGGGATTGTCCAAAAGGGTTACCGCTACTCCAGAGCATAAAGGGCCAAGGAACGAAAATGGATGGGTTTTAGCCAGTAAGAGACACTCCCTTCCGGTCCACCCAGAGTGGAAGGAGTGTATTGATGATGTCCCACGCTAAAAAAAAGCCGTACACAACACTGTTTTGTCTAATTTTTTTTTGTGATTATTTGTGAATGTTATGCCCTATCACCTGGGCAAAATATATCAAATATATGTATTTTTTTCTGGCGCAGCGGTTGAGCGATTGACTGTTGCGCAGCATGTCTCGAGTTCGATTCCCACACGGAACAAATATTTGTGCGACCTGCAAGTATTTGTTCCGAGTCTGGGTGTTTTTCTAAATATGTATGTATCTACAAAAAAAATGTTTATAAGTAGTTTATCAGCCATCTCGTTACCATAACACAAGTATTTGGTTGCTTAGCTTGGGACTATATGGCGTTATGTGAAATGTCCAAGGATATTATTATTATTATCATAGTTTCATCTCTCTTTACTACAAAGGCTTTCTGTACAATTTATTTGTCTACAAAAAGAACAAACAAAAGGAATACAACTTGTTTTACAACACGGCAGTACACGTGTAACGTGTTACTATGTACACGTGTAACTTGTTTACGTAAGTACATCCATATTAAACACGTTTCGGCGCCGCAGTAACAGGCTAATTCAATTAAATGACTTTTACCTACTTGCTTCCTGGTTATACCTCTGCCCAACCCTTCTAAGATTACAGGCGTGATGTTATACAGGGAAATTGAATTCATGGGCAAATTTTAAAGGGTCATTGTACTCATCATTATGAACAACTTTTACCATGGGAACACACCTGAATTGGCGAAAAAAAATATGCTGTTTGCTACATTTTGACGAGTTATACGAGCATTATGTATGGATCATCCTGTATATGTCATATCTACTGGGTAACGTTTTTATATTTTTTTGTTTTTTTGACAAATAATTGTCCACCAAGAGCGATTGCAGTGATAGCCTAGTGGTGTGACCGTCGGACTGCCAAGTCACAGGTCTCGAGTTCGAACCCGAGGCACGCACCACTGATTTTAAGTATTCATGTGCGGATTGTATAATTATCACTTGCTTAAACATCGGTGAAGGAAAATATCGTGAGGAATCTAGCATGCCTGAGAGATATTTCTCAACAGCATGTGAAGCAAAGTCAGAGGCCCATGGGCAGCGTAAAAACTCTGACACCAGGTTAGTCACTAACCACACGAAAAGAAGAAGAAGAATAGCGATCAATCTCAGCCGAAACCATTGCATTCTCCGTCCGAGGTCCGATGAGACGGCAATCTGACACAACCGGAGAGTGATCAGATGCAGGGCCAACGGCTGAACGTACTTTTCGAGGCACGGGGTACCACACCGCCAACATCCAAACTCCTGACTGTTAATAAGAAATTCCTATTGGGAAAACCCAGTAACACTTTCCCTAACCCGGGAATTGAATACCATGCTCAGCAGTCGCATTTCCAAACACGAGGCCAGCGGGGAAATTCAAGAGACGACTAAACAATAGTGAGGTCACGTCGATTAAAGGATGCACTAAGGTAGCATAATCAATAAAATAAGCGATACAACTAATTCTCCATTTCATGAAATTACGGCATTTGAGGCAAATTTTCCATTCATATCAATAGTAAAAATTCAATAATGCTATTCGTCCAGTATAAATCCATTTCTCTCTCTCTCTCCCCCTCACACTTGAACAATAATGACTCTAACAAGAAGAATGGGAAATCATCAAATGATTCCTTCCTCTCTGGGGGGAGCGGAAGGAAGTGTCAGACTTTTACTGACTAAAACTCATTTATGTTCCTTTAGCCTTTCGTGTTCCGGAGCAGCGGTAACCCTTCCGGACAATGCCGCTGAAAATGAAAACCCTTACCTCATACTTCCTAACAACGAGCTTAATAACTAGGTAGAGTAAATCTACATAACAAGCACGATTTCCTTCGCCGAAATCAATTTCCTAAAACCCCTCTACATTTTAGTGTTCATCCGTCCACTGCACAAACTTCGCTCTACCCGTTCACATAATCCTTGAACACTTAAACTACCCTCTAACTGGACCATTTAGAAAGTTCCATCCGAACTGTTTTCACAGGTGTTCCAACTGCGCGTTCAATTTAGATAAACGCCATCTATTGGTGAGAAACGGAACTAATCCATGCAAGCGAGGCAACTTTTAATTTAATTCGGCAGAATTATAATAGTTTTGGATTAATTTGTTTTGTCATATTTGTGTTAGTTTTGACATTTACATTTTAAAATGTACTATTTTCGGGATTATACTTCCAAGTATTGTGGTTTTTCAAAGTAAGCCCACAAAGCTCTTAAAAATATTTAAGTTTCCCGACTTTGCGATCGGATTGATTGTGTGGGCCTTAAAAATATTTTTAGAAAAGATGAAGTTAAATATTATACTTTATAAATTTTTTATGTTAAACACAATATTGTTAGGTTGCCCAAAAGATTTTAGTTTGTATTAAAAAAAAAAAAAATTAATATCTCTTAAACACGCTTTTGCACGCGGCTCCGCACGCGTAGTGTTCGTAAATTATCCCACAGGATCGAACAGTCACGAGCACCAATATGTAGTTATTTTCAGAACTGATTTTCTCGTAAAATAACTATTTCAACTTTGAGTAAGTACGATATGTACGGTAAACCTATAGATTAGAAAATACAATGTGTGTGACAACATACAAATTCATTCATTGACTAAGCAGAAAACCACTTATGAAATTAGCTAAGTGTTTACATAGTTTTGCTCGTGACTGTACTAACTCGGCTCCATACGCGTGGAAAAGATAACAAGATAGACAAATAGACTTTCATATTCATAACACTAAGTAATCCATACTTAATTCATTAACGAAACATAACATCACGCCTTCAATCCCCGCAGGGTTACGCAGAGGTGTACCCTTTTATCCTTAACATCAATAGAATAGCTGATTATTATTAATCCATAAACAGTATGAATCGATCGATGTTACAGGTCGTCAGAAGCCCGAAAATCTGACAGCCAGTCTTACCAAAGGGTATGGTATTGCCAAGTTACTGGGTTGTGGAGGTCAGATAGGCAGTTGTTCCATGTAAAATACTGGTATTCATCTGCATCCGGTTAGACTGGACGCCGACCCCAACATAGTTGGGAAAAGACTAGCCAGATGATGATGATGAAACAAGATGAATGCTTTATGAACTAGGTAAGTTGGTTTTTCACAGGGTGTTACCGAAAGGGTATATACATACAAAAGCATATGCTATAGACCACCAAACTGAATAACTTTTACTATGGGACCAACTCCAAAATCGTGAAAAAAAAATCCACCGTTCCCTACATTTCGACGAGTCACGTGACCAAAAATGTATGGAACAGCTGATTTTTTTGCGATTTCGGAATTGTTCCCATAGTAAAAGTTGTTCAGTTTGGTGGTCTGTAGCATATGCTTTTGTATGTATATACCCTTTCGGTTACACCCTGTATACTCTTCGATATTGGTTAATATACGAGAATGTAACAATTTCAATCGATTAATGGATTTGCGGTAGATGTTCAGTAAACCTGCATTTGTGGTTGTGTTATATCTTCATTTCAAAGCCGTTGTTCAGTTGGATTAGCTTCAGGCAGTGCACACCTGACTTATTGCTTGCAGTATTACGCTTTATGGCTTGAACCATAGGGTGGAAGGGACATCGACGCGCGGCCGGTTACCATAGATTCAGTACATGATTCTGAACCTGGTTGAAAGTTTTGGAGATTAGAGGTACTCAATACTCAATACTCAATACGTTTATTTGCATTCCACAATGTGAACTTAGGTGGTAGGTACATTTAGTTTTAGAGCATTGTGGGCCCTGTCGGGCATAACAAAAACAATAAATAGGAAGAGGGCTATTATACATTTTTACAATTTCAATAGGTATTAATCTACTCTTTTGTTTTGTGTAGGTAGGTAGATAATATCTATTTATTATGTATTTATATGTATTTTAAGATTTGTGTTCATGTGAGTGCTTATAAATAATTGTATACATATAATTTTACTGCTCATATGGATTTATATACTAATATTCATTTAAACTATGTATTATTATTATTGGTTTTATATATTATTATTTATTTTTTTATTATTGGTATTAATGTTTATTTATTTAATTTATCATTTAAATATTCATTTACATTATAATAACATTTACGGATTAGAAGTTGTTTTAGTTTATTTATAAAGATATTACATTTTTCTTCATTTTTAATTGCGTCAGGTAGTTTATTATATATTTTAACTGACATTACTAAAGTGCTTGTGGAGTGTATTTTCAGCTTAGAGCCTGGTAGGTTTAGTCTATTTTTGTGTCGTAGTGTGTATTTAGTTTGTATCTGTTCGCGTGTAGTGAAGAGTTTTTGGTTATTCCTAACAAACTTGCACATTTCCAAGATGTAAATACAAGGAAGGGTTAAAAGTTTATGTTCCTGGAAATGGGGTTTGCAGCTGTCTGTGTCATCTATGTTGGCTAGTATTCTAATCAGTCGTTTTTGTAGTGTGAAAAGTGTTGGTGCGTCTGTACTGTTTCCCCATAATATTACGCCGTAGTTTAACCATGCGTATGCATAGGCATAATACGTAACTAGAGCAGTGGAGAGATTTGTGGTTTTTTTAATTTCGCGGAGGGCATAAGCAAATTTTGACAATTTTGACCTAATTTTTTGAACATGCGATTTCCAATTTAAATTTGTATCTATGGATAAGCCGAGTAGGTTGAATTCTTTTACTGTTTCTAGTTTTGTGCCGTTGTAAATAAATGTTATGTCTAAAGGGGTTTTCTGACGTGGATGGAAGGACATGATTTTAGTTTTATTGAAATTTAGCTCGAGGTTATGTTCTGTCATCCAAGTTGTTATTTTGTTGAGGATACTTTTAAGTGTTTCGGTTAAGTTGGTGTTGTCTTGACATGAAGTTAGTACTGAGATATCGTCAGCAAACAGAACACATGACTCATTTATGATTGTAGGGAGGTCGTTAATATAAATGATAAATAGAAGGCATCCAATAACACTCCCTTGGGGGATTGAGGCATTAATTTGCTTGCTATCCGACCGAATGTATTTAATTTGGTTTTCATGTTCGTTGTAGTATTCTACTTCGACTTGGTGTTCTCTATTTTGCAAATATGATTTGAACCATTCGTAAGATTTCCCGCGGATCCCTATTCCTTGTAACTTACTAAGTAGGATGTCGAATTGTACTTTATCGTATGCTTTTGTCATATCTAACAGTAAACCTACGGCGTATTTTTTCTTATTTATCATATTAGTAGCTTCCTGGATAAATTTATATACTGCTAGAACTGTAGAGTGGTTTTTACGGAAACCATTCTGGGAATCATTAAAAATTTTATATTTTTCGCAAAACGAATAAACGCGGTTACACATCGCTTTCTCAAAAATTTTCGAGGCTGTAGGTAGAAGAGCAATAGGGCGGTAATTAGTGGGGTCGGTTTTTGAGTCTTTTTTGTGAATTGGCTTTATTACGGCTTTCTTTAGATAGTTCGGAAATCTTCCTTCCTCAAAAGACTGATTGACTAGCAAGTAAAATGGTAGGGTAAGCTCATCTGCACACTGTTTTACTAGTGTTGGTGGCATTTCATCTATTCCATAGCTGTGTTTGTTTTTCAGGCTTTTTATTATTAAATTTATTTCGGCGGGACCTACTGTACTTAGGAACATGGTGTTTTCTGTGTGGTGGGCCACAGAAGTCCTCCGCGGCTCCCTACCGGGGGTTTTGGCGTTTCGTTCTCCGATAGATGCAAAGAAGCTATTAAATATATTTGCTGTTTCTTTAGGGTCCAAGATAATATTGTCATTTAGATGTAGCGTTATGTTTTTTTTTACTTTTTTTACGTTTTTATTCGTTCGTTCATTTATGATTTTCCACATAGTCTTTACTTTGTTATTAGATTTCATTAATTTATTTATATACTGTAGCTTTTTGGCCTTGTTTACAATTTGTTTTAAAGTCTTTTCATAAATTTTGTAATGTTGTTTAATTAGATGGTTATTTGTTTTAAAGGAAAGTATTTTTTCAAGCCTTTTATTTTTACAAGAAATTTTGATGCCTTTAGTTAGCCAATGTTTTTTATAGTTCGTTTTTAGCTTTAGTTTTGTTTTTGGTATGGATTGATTGAGTATGCCAGTAAGTGTATTGTTGAATGATTCATAGTTTTCGTCTATGTCCCTATCGGGCTTTATTATATCGTTCCATTTTATTTCTTTTAGTTTAGATTTGAAACATTGTATGTTTTTGGTATTGAATAACCTCTTTTCAACACACCAGACTATCTGTTTAGCGTGCCGGGGTACAGCCAATTTTATAATTGTACCACTATGGTCAGAGAAACCCAGCTCTTCCACTGTGGTGCGTGATCTGATATTGGAATTTGTGAAAATTAAATCTAGACACGTTGAGGTAGTTTGGGTCACTCGTGTTGGTACTTGTATATGTTGTACAAAGTTAAATTCCAACATGAGGTCTAAGAATTGGGTTGTTTTCAAGTTACTATCCAATACATTTATATTAAAATCTCCTCCTATAACAATATTCAGTCTGGAGTCTTTCTTATTTAAATAATCTAATATTTGTTTTAATTGTTTATAAAATATAGCTTCCTCTCTCCTATTCCAGTAAATAATTATTAATAATAAATTCTCTAATTGTAACTCTATTGCACACACTTCTATTACATATTCAATTGACATGTCTGTTATATCTGTTCTCTGTAAGCATTCTATGTGTTCTTGTAAAAGAATACAGACGCCACCACCAGCACGAGATTTCCGGCAGAATGAAGCCGCAACCTTGTAGCCACCAAAATTTATTAGATCCAGTCTTTCCTTTGATAGCCAGGTTTCCGATACACATATAGCATGGTATTTTGGTGTTTGTTGAATGAAGGCTTCTAGTAAGTGTCGTTTATTGAAGAGGCTTTGGATATTTTGAAATAATATTCTAAATTGTAGGTCTTTGTTTTCGAGGTGTTCTGTTTCTGTCTCCTGTGTCGGTGTAGCAACGAAAAAAATTATTATTGTTTTGAGAAGATGATAAGTCTACTTGTGTATTCCATTTATTTGTGTTCATTTGGTTTTCGGAAGTATTATCTGTTTTATTATTTATTTTTCCATCAATAAATAGTTGATTATCGCGGATTACTGCGTGAAGCCCTTGCTTTCTTGCTTTCAGCATTTCTTCGCGCAGCAATTTCCTTTCTCTTCGTGCTTCTTCATCTAAGAATTCCGATAAAAACAGTCTAGTTCCCCGAAATACGTTGCTATTTTCCTTGAGATACGATACCATCCTTTTGCTTAATATCTCTATCACTAATGGGCGGTTTTTCGAGCTTCGTTTGCCAATTCTATAGGTGTCCTCGATGTAGCCCATCAGGTCAACGTTCATAAATTCGCGAAACAAGGTGATCAATCTCATGTGTAAGTTATTTACAGGCTCCTTGTAATATTCATCAAAACCGTATAATACTATTTTCTTAGAATAGCTTTCAGTGCAATAAGTTTGGCAAGTGTTTGTTCGTATCTTCAAGCTCTCTATTTCAGTTTTTAATTTTTCGTTCTCTATTTTTAAGTTTTCAATTTCCGTGTTTACATGTAGGATGTCCATTTTCCTCTCTTCATTTTGCCTTTGTAAGGAATTTGTTTCGCGTTCAAAATCGTCTCTTAACTTTGAGATGGCTTTATTTAACTCTATTTGGATAGTATTTTGTAATTCGGTGATGATTGATCTATTATTTTCTTTCAAGCGATGCATTATCATTTCACTTATGTTCTGCAGTGTTAGTTCTGTTTGTGTAATGGATTGGAGTGTTTTCCCTTCATCTTGTGGGCATATTGTGTCACCCAATAGACTTAGATCCAAGGAACTTGTAGTGTCATTCATAGGTTTTGTTGTTCTCCTAATTGTAACATTGTTTATTTCTGGTGGTGAGATTATCGGGCTTGAGTTATGTTCTTGTGTGCGTATGGGTGTGTTAATGTTTCCTCGCTTTGGTATTTTACAGTAACAATCTAGGCACGTCCATGTTTTAATGCTCTCTGTTTTCACCATTTTTTTGAAACGCTCATTATTAATATTGGCACACACCAAGTCATATACATTTTTACATAATAAACAGGTTAAGTAGTCAGTGTTGGATATGTTTTGTTTACAACCAGCACATAAAGCCATTTTGCAAAACAACGCTCTCTAGCGAAATTTTACGAATTATCTTCGATCAAACTTTATGGGACTTGCTACTCGCCGATAGATGGCGCTTTTCACAATCCTGTTTGTGCCTTTATTCGCACTTTTAAAATTTACTTTTAATATGTATTCCACAAATATAAAATTTAAAGGGATTCTGCGTACCTTTTCATGGTGGTGGGAATCAGTACCAAAGTTTTCTTCATTATGTGAGTTTCAGATAATGTGTATTTCAAAAATCCCACCGTTTTTTCCACTGGTTTGAAATATGGTCGTTATTTGGCAAAAGTTTAGTTTTCTTGGGTTTTAATGAAGTTAAGCTTTGTACTACATTTCAAGTCACTGACGGTCTTTATTCACTTGAATTTTATCAACTTTTTATCACCAATTAAGCACTTAAACTATTTTTAACATTTTATTATCTACGGAGCTGATGTTTATGTGCGCACAGTAGCGCCCTCTCCCTTTAGGTAAGAAAATTCTTATATGAAAAGTATCTTATTAACGTCTTTGGTTGCCTTTTATATAGAAAAAATACATCAGTGAACGGCCTCGACTTGGAGTAAACATTTACTTATAATTAACACAAACTTCAAATACCAACACTTGGCTGCCTGCATTTTTTTGTTCTGCCACTAAATTAAAACAAGGAAAAGAAAAACAAAACAAGCATTCTATTCTTGAAAAAAAATAGGAACACCGTTTCAAAACTATCTTTGAATAAAAGTGTTCTTCGTTCTTTATTCGAAATAAAAAAAACAAGAGAATAATGAAAATAATGGAACGCTATAGTTCCATTCTTGAACTAATGGAAATAAACGAAGATGCAATTTTAAAGTAAAAATCTGATAAACAATTTACTTCAATTCACCTAATGAATGAATTCGATAGTAATTAACTGGTTCTGGATTAAGAAATTAAGAATTAATTAACTTTGTCCGTTCGCTTCGTTGTTGACCGGTTTAGTATTAGTCTATTTTACCAAGCAATAATAAAAAACCAGTATTTTATTTTCTTATTCCGGTGGCTGGTGGAGCAGACGAGTCCTCCGAGAGAAGAGAGGCGTGGATCACTCCCAAACTAGATAGACCCCTCAAAAAGGTGGGACAGACTAGATCCGGAAAGCGCAAGACATGGTGTTGTGGCGAAGCCTGGGAGAGGCCTAGCAGTAAACCCCGACAGGCTCTATTGATTGATTTTATTTTCTTAGGTTTCAAAGAAATAGTTACAAATAGTTTAGCGACAGCTGCGGGCAAAGATCATTTTAGGCCGGCGGCGCTTGGTCCACGGGACGGAGTTTCCATTCAAATAATATTATATTTTTAATAAACATTTAGAGTACTGCACTTTATAGTTGCACAGTAACAGCTGCACAGGTCGATCCATCAGGTTGGCCGTGGATGGGTGACCATCTTTACATAACGAGACTCCTCCGTGGTTCGGAAAGCACGTTACGCTGTTGGTCCCGGCTGTCATTTGTGCATCTTTGACAGTCTTTACGGGTCGTCAGAAGCACGGCAATCTGACAGCCAGTCTTACCGCATCGTATTGCGCAGTGACTGGGTTATGGAGGTCTGATAGGCAGTGGCTCCATGTAAAATACTGGTATTCAGCTGCATCCGGTTAGACTGGAACCCGACCCCAACATAGTTGGGAAAAGGCTGGGCAGATTATGAGTTAGTGTTTTGTTGTTTTAATCTCATTATATGCTGCACCGGTTCATGCCAGCACGTCAACCGATGGCCGTTTTACGTGAAAATTACATAATTTTCCCCCCAACTTGTTCTTTTGTGTTCGTGTTCAGTTTTTACGTCATGTTTGTCGCAAATAAACATTTTTTCTACATATTTTTTCTACTAATAATGCTACTTTCATTTGCAATCTAACAATATTCTAACTACCCTAATTTCAATTGCCACATAAAAAAAAGTTAAATATTCAATTACACAGTTAAATACTTAAACGAGTAATTAAATTAACTTCGAAAAAAGTAATTAACGGTCACTGGGTTAAGGAATTAAGAATTCATTTGACGGTCAACGAATTGACGTGACCGACGACCCGCGTCAGTTTATTTTCGAAAAGCCGTCGAAATTACTAGTTCCTGCGTGATTAAAAATTTAATTTAGACTTTGACGGGAGCGGCAAATGTACCTTATGTGATTATACTTTTGACATCAATATACCTTGCATAACATAACATCATGCCTTGTTTCCCTAAAGGGTACGGCAGGGTTGAAGCGGGATTGTCCGAATGGGTTACCGCTACCCCGGAACACAAAGGGCTAAGGAAGGAACATGGATGGGTTTTAGTCAGTAAGAGTCTGACACTCCCTTCCGCTCTACTCAGAGCGGGAGAAGTCAGTGGATGATTTCCCAGCCTAAAGAAAAAAAAAACTCTGACAGCAGGTTAGTCACTAACCACACGAAAAGAAGAAGACTAGGTGATTTTTAATTCACTATGAACATTTCATGGTGTGACAGTACCCATAATTGTGAGCAACTTTCACTACGAGACCAACTCTGAAATATCGCAAAAAAGCGGTTTTTTCATACAAAAGTGCAATATTTAATTGATGAAAATGTATGAAACAGATGTTTTTTTTTTTGTTATTTCGTTGTTGGTTTCAACTTTCACTATGACAATAGTGAAAGTTGTTCGTAATCATCGGTACAGTCACGCCCTGAAAGGTTAAATAGTGAATTAAAAATCACCGTGTACAAAAGGGAGCGAGTTAACTGCCATCAACCGGACACGAATCCAGACTGCGGGCTTCTACTGAGGAATTCCGGACGAAAAACCCAATAACACTTTACCCGACCCGGGAATCGAACCCATGCCCTCACGCTCAGCAGTAGCGCTTGCGACCACTACACCAACGAGACAGTCCCAAACACAAAAATAAACACAGAAAATTTCTACACCCCGCCCTTGCGTCCATCCTCATTATCTGCTGATAGGAATTAGCTTCATTAAGGAGGGACTCAAAAGGTCGCTCCTCTAGGGAGCCTGTTGCCTCTATTAGTGAGGGTAGCTGAACTATTGATGTAGGTATGTACTCTGGCTTCGGAACAACGGAATTATTTTTTTATTTGAATAGGGATGATGCATAGGTAATAAAAAAAAAATTACTTAGTCCGTCAATCAGATAATAAAAAAATATTTGACACGTATTTTTTGCTTTATCATGTTAATAGAAAATGACTTCGATAAAACGCATTAGATTTGGGGAGTGGAGGCTCGCTACGTCACAAGTAAGTATAAAAACTACATACTTGTGACGTCATACCACATTTTAACTCAATGTATCGAAGTAATCTTTGTATTACGTAAAAAAAGAAAAATACGTGTCCAACATTTTTTATAATCTAACTTACGGATAGTGTCCGACCGAAGCTTCGGCTTCGGCTTCGGCCACCTTCGGCCAAAAAAGCACCTTCGGCCAAATCTTCGACTTCGGCCAAAAATTTGCCGAAGGTTTGGCCGAAGCCGAAGGTTTGCTAGTTGTCAAAATTTGAAATTTACTGAACGATGCTAGAGCGAGACGGAGTGTGCAGAGCAGCAGAGTTTCGCCGCGCGGTTCAAACGAATCGCGGATAGTAAACTAAACGAGTCAAAACAAGTTTGAGAGCGCGTCTTAAAATTCTAATAAGTGTTTTGTTTTTAAATATTTCATATTTGTTTTTAAAAATTCCAAAAAATTATATGTAAAAAATATATATTGAAAAAGCGTTAAACTTTGCTCAATTATTTTATAGAAATATTTTGTGTTCGTCTGATAATTAAAAAAATGTGACTGATTATTTGATTATTTTTGTTAAAATTACTTTAAGTAAATAAATATTTAATTAACATTGTATATTTGAACTTTTATTTTAGACAATATTTTATTACCTACTTGTATATGTTGGTCACTCGGCCCGTTATTGGGCTAAATCTCTAAAGCTCTCACAATATGTATCTAGTATATTCTGAGATCAAAGTAACTATCGTATTTCTCAAGGTCAATGACATCTTCGGCTTCGGCTTCGGCCGAAGGTTTTGGTGAATACCGATTAATCGGCTTCGGCTTCGGCCAGAATTGCACCTTCGGTCGGACACTACTTACGGACTAAAAAAAATTTAGTCATCATCCATATTGTTGAGGTTGTCACTTTGCGAGACACTAAACGCTCCCAGACGTACTTAATAATAATAAAACTTTTAATGTGTTATAACTAGATTAATAAATTAAAGTTTCCAGACTGAATGGAAATGTCCAAACTGCGAAGATACTGCTTACGGAGCATGAGGTCCCGAGTTCAATTTCCAGGTCTGGCAGTGTTTTTATGTTTTCGACCATGAATTTCTCAATAATTGCTAAGTTGGGCCTGGTTTCTATTTCATGGGACTTACATTTAACCGGTAAAATGAGGGTGTACTATAAGTATACCCCTACCTAACCGTTTGGGGGAAACGGACGTGATTTTATACCATTTTATTATAATAATTGATATATAGATCCTAAATGCTATAAAATATAACCATAATATGTTTCTACTACATGTCAAATTATATTCCTTTTATATATTTTTTAATTCCTGGGATGAGATGTGAAATTGAAGTCATGGGCAATCGTTGAAGGGTAATTGTACTCATCATTATGAACAACTTTTACTATGGGAACAAATCTGTAATCGCGAAAAAAAAATCAGCTGTTCTCTACATTTTGATGAGTCATGCGAGGCCCTATCAGAATACCAGCGCTGCGGATTTTTTTTTTATACGCAGTATAGTGCTGAGATAGAAACCTTTTGGGCCTCGCACAGATCTTATTTTCTTTATTTTTTTATGTTAATAACTTTTAAATTTACTCTTTATAATAACTTTTTCTTCTTCCTTTTTTTCTGATACACGCTGTATAGCTGAATACCCAGCCTCCGCCTCATTATCTCCTGGTAGGAATTTTTTTAATTAAGGAGAGGCTCAAAAGGTCGGTACAGACAGAGCCTCTATTAGTGGAGGTTACTGAACTAATGATGTATGTGTGGTGATTAAAGTATTTATTTAGTTTTAAGTACCGAACTGCGAGGTGGAGAAAAAAGGTTAAGATGTTAACGTTAATAATTTAAGAATGAAACGTTGATAAATGTTTGACTGTGTGAAAGAGCAGAATGTTTAGGTGTAAGTGAGAACGGTGACGAATGCCAAAGACGTTTGGGATGTCGTGGAAGATATTTAAAAAGTAGAATGGCAGTGGCTTTTGAATGGCGTAGTAAGAAGGATAAGTCCTGATTTTGTAATTACGCTCTGGCCACTAAGAGAACACGTTCCTGAGAGTTAAGTAAGGCAAGACAGTGTCGAACGGCGCGTTTGGGTTACACACGCGCCTCAAAGAGATGTCAGCATCAAGGAAGGCCCGTCAGGGCAGAAGCCTGCCGGTTCAGCGGGAATGTCCGAAAGGGTACCGCTACCCCGGAACATAAAGAGCTAAGGAAGGAACACTGGTGGGTTTTAGTTGATAAGAGTCTGACACCCCCTTCCGCTCCATTCAGAGCGGGAGCAGTAATTTGATGATTTCCCACCCTCAAAAAAAGGCGTGTACCTGTTGCGATAGTAAACTTATCTGTCTTATCCCTTTTTTTTGAGGATGGGAAATCTTCAACTGACCCATCCCGCTTTGGGTAAAGCCAGAGCGGGCGGGGTCAGTTGATGATTAAAAGAAGAAAAAGAAAGAAATGTTTACTATCGCAACAGGTTACCCTGTTACTATGTTGTTGCGTAAATACGGGAGTGTGAACACTAAGTAAACACTAGTTACTTCCTTACAATATCAAGTGCGTATCTACAATATATAATATAATGTCAATATTGTAGCTTCTTATCATTTGCACGTGATTTACGATAACAGCATAAGTGGCACTTACTGGATTCTACATAACATTCTATATTTTGAAGTGTTATATTTTCGATATTTTGTATTTTCTGGTCTAAAAGTATATACAGGATGAAATTGAATTCTTGGGCAATATTTTAATAGGTCATTGTATTCATAATCGTGAACAACTTTAATAATTAATAAACAAACCTGAAATCGTAAAAAAAAATCAGCTGTTCCATTCTTTATGCTCACATAACTCGTCAAAATGTAGGGAACAGCTGATTTTTTTTTCATAACTCAATAAATAACATAATATTATGAGGTAGATTATGAAATAGCTTAGTAAAATATGATTGAAATGTTTTCAAATCAAATATCTCGAAATAGGTAAGTTCAGTAATTTTACATGATAGTTTTAAAACAATAAGAGGTAAGGTACTTCGTTCGAACGAAGTACCTTACGCTGTAGGAGGTATACAGTGAGAATAATAAAATAAAAACTTTTGACTACTTGACTTTTCGGGCATAACGCTTTTTCGTTACGTGACGATGTCTGCCAGTTTACTCCTACCGCAAGCCATGCGGCTTGCCACCGTAATGCTACGGTCAATTCCCACTGAAAGAGCAGCGGCGCCGGCCGTAAGAGCACTGCGCCGCAAGGGGCTGTGTGGTGCAAAAAGGTTGGTGCAGACTCGCGACGCCGCGCCCCTTCTTTGCTTTCAAATGACTATGAACTTTTTAATCAAGTAAATAGATGAACTTTTTAATCAAGTAAATAAGATTCAAAGTATTTTTCCTCAAAAAGCCGCTGTCGGCCTTTCAGTGAGAATTGACCCTTAAAGAACTTTGTTCCAGAAAAAAATAAAACAATGAGTATCTCACCTGTACAACATCCTCTCCTGCCTCTCAGCCTCCAAGTAGATCCTATAGTACATGTACAGCATGATGACGCCCGGGATCCAAAAACTAACACTACTCGACACCACAGCGTACACTCTATTCACAGTGAAACTACACACGTTTGGGAACCTTTTCCTAAAGTTCAAATGGTCCTCCGTTGTATACCAGCCCATGAAGATCGGAAGAAAGGAAACCAGAGCTGGACTGCACCAGACGACGGCCAACATGATTCCGAGTTTGGCTGTGGTCATTATTAAGGGGTAGTCCAAAGGCTGCACTATAGCGTAGTACCTATCGACACTGATACAGCATAAATGAAGGATAGAAGCTGAAGAAAAGTACACGTCCAAAGAATTCCAAACGTCACACATAAAGTATCCGAACAACCATTCTCCGTTAGTTATTTCTACACTGAAGTTAAAACACATCGCCCATATAGCGACTAACATGTCAGCCAGGGCTAACGACACGACAAAATAGTTTGTAATCACCCGTAGTTTTCTATGTCTCATCACAGACACAATCACTAATAAGTTGCCAAATATCGCTGCTAGTATTATAAACAGCATTATCAAACATTTTAATATCACCAGAAACACTATTAGGGGATCGTCTTCAAATTGATTTGAATAGACCAAGTCGTTGGTGGTCTCATTCACTTCCAGAGTCTTGTTCACATAAATATCTGTCAGATACATTGAAGTTGATAAGTCGGCGAGGTCCAAAGTAAAATTGTCAGGTTCAAGAACGATTTCAAGTTTCATGTTTCACATTTTTTCAGGTCGCGTTAACGTTTATTCTGTAAGCGTTGGTGTGTGATTCCGTGGAGGTGATTTCCATTGTTGCTACCTGAAAAAGAAAAAGGGAGTTCAGTTTTTCTTTTGTCGCCGAAATGGTAAAGATTTTTTGTAAGAAGTGTTACACACTTGTACAGGTAAAGTCGACAATAACATCCAGAAATATGTTCAACAATAAGCAATCGGCTTAGCTCAAATTATGCCGAGTTTACCCGAACATGACTGAGGGCGATTTTCACCAATGAAATTGATCGCGAACACCAAATAGACCCCGTTTAAACTGTCAGTGTAATTATTTTTTATGGAATATTGACACTGACGGTCTTGAACGCGGTTAATTTGTGCTGATCGCGTTCAGTTTCATTGGCGAAATTGGCAGACGCCGAACGGAGTTTACAGGCCTCTTCTCTGTGCGAGGGAGAAGGCCATAATCCACCACGCGGCCCAGTGCGGGTTGATGGAAGGTGGCGCTCATCACGAGTAAAATATTCAAATGTGTATAGTAATTGCCTTCAAGTCGAGTTTACAGTTCAACAAATACTGCCAAATCAAATGTGCCGACGCGAACATGTGTGTAGCAACCCTAAGTCACGTTTTACGCTGTTTTGACATCAAACAGTTTTTGCGCGTGTTTTTGATCAAAGGGAAATCTGCGCTTTCTTTTCTTGAAATTGTAACGCTCTGTTCTATTGTGTGATGTGTGGACGTGAGGAAATGTTACAAAGTACTTTGTATATGTTTTCTTGAAAGGTTACCTCCTACTGTTTTTTTTCTCGTAATCAGTGTAACTTCATTGATGTAAATCCATGTATGTCAAAAAAAAATAGGGATGATGCCTACCGGTAAAAAAAATACGAAGTAGTAAGAATACAAAAATATAAGACACGTATTTTTTGCTTCATCATGTTAATAAAAAAATGACTGAGACCTAAGTCACAAGTAAGTATAAAAACTACACACTCGTGACGTCATGCCACATTTCAACTCAATGTGTCGGCGTAATCAATACGTGTCCAATATTTTTTCATAATCTAGCATTCGGACTAGAAAAATAATTTTAGTCATCATCCCTATTGGTGGTTAAAACTGAACGTCAATATAAAATCGTCTAATCATTTCCGAAAAAAGTGACACGTTTTTAGGATGCTGCTGAAGCTTCCGTGTAGATTTGATTTCATAGATTTCCTGCTTATACATATGTAGTTGGATTTTTTTTTAATTATTAAAAAGCCTACTGCCTCTTTGGTCTAGTGGTCGCCAGGGTTACTGCTGAGTGTGAGGTACTGGGTTTGGGTCTAAGTTTTATTAGGTTTTTCCACCAGGGAAGGCCCACCCCTTATTAAATGGGATTTAAACATAACTGGTAAATTTTGGTGTCCTGTAGGTTCACCATTGCTTAACCCTTCGTGGATTACAAGCGTGATGTAATTTGATGACATGGTTGGCGCAGTGGATGATTGACTGCTGCGTAGCAGGTCGCGGGTTTGATTTCCGCACGGAACAAATATTTGTACGACGTACAAGTATGGGTGTTTGTCTATCTACAATAAGTATGTAACTACAAAAAGTATATAAGTAGTTTATCAGCCATCTCGTTCCCATAACACAAGCATTAGATTGCTTAGCTTGGGACTATATGGCGTTGTGCGAAATGTCCAAGGATATTATATTATATTAATATTATGTTTATAGCCTTTTAACCGCCCCAGTCGGATTAATACGACAAACGTTATCGTGCCCGTGCCGCCTGAGTCGTGTTTATACGACTGAAAATCTATGTTCGATTTTCGTTTTTATTGTAATTGCAGACCATATTCGTAAGAATTTTTTTTTTGGCGCTGTGGGCACGACAACTGATTGTAGTCGGGCGGTTAAAGGTTAAAAACCTACCCACAGGTCATTCAATGTAATCTAACAATTAAGTTTAATAATGAATATTTAATCGCTTCATCCTGAAAATATAAAACATTCATAACACACGAGTCATAATTCAGACTGTACACAATAAACTCGGAATAACAGTCGTTCTCATGAATATGTAAACTTCTCTTTGACATGACCTCCGCATGTTTACATACGTACAGATTTTAAAAATTGCCTCGAATCACCGGTGAGCTACGGTTTGGTACATAGGCGGAGCGATAAGCGGGAAGCAACCTACAGCTCGACCACTTAACTCTTCTCTTCTTCTCGTTCTTTCTTTTCGTGTGGTTAGTTTCTATGCTGCCCATGTGCCTCTGACTTAGCTACACATGCTGTTGAGAAATATCTCTCAGACATGCTGGTTTCCTCACGATGTTTTTCTTCACCGATTTTTAAGTAAGTGATAATTATACAATACGCACATGAATCCATAAAATTAGAGGTGTGTGCCTTGGGTTCGAACTCGACACCTATGACTTGGCAGTCCGCGGTCACGCCACTAGGCTATCACTGCTGTCACTGCCACTTAACTGAGACCATTCTTGAAGTAGCTGCGCGGTGTGGCAGGGGTGTGGTGACGCGGCGCACAAGCTCACGCATTTAGCATCTTGCGACACCTGTCATCCCTCGCGCGCACTTAGCCGGTTGGGTAAACGGGATTGGCTGAAAGGGTTACTGCTACCCGGAACATAAAGGGCTAAGGAAGGAACATGGAAGGGTTTTAGTCAGTAAGAGTTTGACACTCCCTTCCACCCTTCACACAGAGCGAAAGGAGTAATTTGATGATTGAGATGCGCGCCGCGCATCTCAGGAACGGCCTCAGTTAAGCGGTCGGGCTATACCTGATATACTCTGTTGGTCTTCATTTGAATGGTATTCAAAGAATGACTTTCATGTGGGGTATTTGAATTGAATGTTACTCGTTTTGATGTCTTTATCTAGCAGTTATTGCATAGTAATCTCACAATTATGTATTTTCTGACTTAGATTCTCGAGTACAAGAGCTTCATTGTTTGAGTAAAGTTTTTGGAAACATTAGTGATTTGATATAAGGACATGCTCTGTAGATATCTGATTTAGATAAACTTGTATCCATTAAAAAAAATGTGAGCCGTCACGGGACGCCTGGCAGATGTGAAATATCGACATTATTTTGTAAAAGTAATATGATTGAAAAGAACAGATTGCGATAGAAACCAAATATGGCATAATGATAAAAAAAAAATACGATTTTTTCCAGAAAATGATGACTGTTTATTCAATAAACATTTATTTTCATTAAATATAAAAACAACATATACAACTTCATTCGTTTAATCAGTGACTTCGGTAATATATATACACCATCATATAGCGTGGCGACGCGTCGCCACGGCATGCGTCGCCACGCCAGAAATTAGTTTTACGTGCGGCTATAGATGTTTCACATCAAAAATCTCTTTAGTTTGTATATAATAACAACAAGCTAAAATCAGCTTTTTAACCACCCACGACGCGGCTACGGAAGTTCGCCACGCAACTACGAAGTTTACTACGCGGCTACGAAGTTTGCTACGCAGCTACGAAGTACGCTACGCTATCCGCTACGCCGCTACGTACCGTAGGTCTTACCACACAAGCTCTCACACAGAGATTATAAAATGCGAAGGTAGGCAGTAATGCAAATAGGCAATAAAATGCATGTAGGCAAATAAAGCCTTTTATGAAAGGGATTGGTATAATAATGGTCATTGTGTTAAATTGGGCTAAAGAACTCCAGGTAAAGGGTATAAAAATATTGATCAAAACGGACTTGACTTAATAAAACCCCACGAGGTTCTTTTTTCATTAGACATGTATAATCTAGGAAAGAAGATACCAGGCAATGACTGATGTCGATTTCTCGGACTTATGAATGTTCCAGATAACTCAATTCATCTTGTTAATAATGCGCATAAGTCCCTTGTTGGTCTAGTGGTGGAAAGCATGACTACAATAGTGGGTTTGGTTACCGAGTTTCAAAAATTATGATGTAGTTATTTAACACATTCTTAGGAGCAGCCCCGAATCTGGATTTTGGGCCGGGTAATTTCAATCAGGAATAAAATTATCCGGAAAGAACCGGAGCTACCGACATATGTAGCTTATAGACTAAGCAAAGGGAAGTGTCAGTGTTGCTGGGCATAGTTCGGCAAGAAATGTGGGTTGGACCAGTTAGTTAGACCGATGATCTTAAGAAGGCGGCTGGGACAGACTGGATGCAGAATGTGGAATGTTGTGGCGCAGCCTGGGAGAAGCCTATGGCCAGCAGTGGACTGCGATGGGCTGAGTTGATTGATAATTTCAAACCTCCCTTGAACACAGGACTAAACCGTAACTAATGAAATACGGAGGCACTAGACACCTCTGGCTATCCTTTCTTTAAATGTAGGTGTAATATGTATGTTTGTTCTATTACCCAAACTACTACAGTATTTAACTTTAAAAGAGGGGTGAAAGAACGCTATCTTTCCATTTCTTCATAGTTTACGTATGTATTATTTTACATTTTAGTGATATTTATTATAGAAACCCGCTTGCAAGATTTTTTTTTAGAAATATGCATCATCTTTGTATGTTTTTCCGTTCCTAACTTCTTGTCTGTTTTGATTTGTGTACATAAACGGTTTAAGAAAATAATGAATCAATAAATAAAAATAAAGATAAGGTAATATATATTTATTTGTGCAAACATGTATGTGTATACAAGAACACAATCTTGCATTCAGGATAAAATTAAAAATTAAATAGTTCAGATATATGTTTACCACATATTTTGTCGTGGAAATTATGATTGTTAGTGATTTAATTCAATATTTCAATTTAGCAACTAAAAAAATTAAAATAATTCATAAAAATCGATGTCAATGAAATAATTTTGTCCGAAATTCGATAATATTATAAAATGTTTTGTCAACCCAAAAAGACTTGTTGTTTCTAAAATTGTACATTATTAAAGCTCCCTCCCAATTTTCTATAACTTGTCATAAATAATGGGGGCCATAAAAAACACATACTTTAATTATATGGAGATAGATCACTATTAACCTTTTACTAAATGATGCCCAGGGGATGGACATGTTATGATTTTACCATCCCAACCTTTGCCCGTATAATTTATTTTGTAACTTTTGAATGGATATCATAGGGTTCGGACTCGCTGTTATTTAATATCTTCTGTAGGAAACTATATTTAATGGTTAGGAAATATTTACGGTAAACACAGCCTTCATTTTGCACTACTGTAGATCTATACTAATATTATAAAGATGTATGTTTGTGAGTTTGTGAGGTTGTTGAGGGTATATGGCGTAAATATCAAATAGGCAGTATTAACAGAGATATATATTTTTAAAGAGAAAACACAACGTTTCTACGGCGACCATTGAATGCAAGAGAGAGACGGACATACATACTTAAATGACGAGATGTCAGCAAGGAAGAGGTCCATTAGCGCCGAAGCCTGGCGGGTCAGTCGTTGCATTCAAATTAAAATATTTAAAATGTTTGATAGGTTTTTATAAAAGAAAAGGGAGTCTGTCACTAGCCCTGGGGCTTTTTTTTTTTTTTTAAGGCTGGGAAATCATTCAATGACTGCACCCACTGGGTGGAGCGGAAGGGAGTGTCAGACTTTTACTGACTAGCCGTGGGGCTTTTTTTTTTTTTTTTAAGGCTGGGAAATCATCTAATGACTGCTCCCGCTCTGGGTGGAGCGGAAGGGAGTGTCAGACTCTTACTGACTAAAACCCATCCATGTTCCTTCCGTAGCCCTTTATGTTCCGGGGTAGCGGTAACCCTTTCGGACAATCCCGCTTACCCGGCAGGCTTGGCCCTGAGGGGCCCCTTCATATGCTGACATCTCTTTGAGGCGCGCGTGGAACATATACGCGCCGTACGGCACGGGTCTGGTGCTGATCGGACGGTGAGTCACCCATTACTCACCGCCCGCAGGCCCGCGCCTACGGTGGCCGGGAGTCGTCACGTGGCTCCCGACGCCCGGAGCGTCTCCCGCGGCGGCTGGGACGGGAGGACCTTTCTCTCTCCCATCCCGCCACCTCCTTCGCGAGCATAACTTTTTCGCAGAAGGAGGTGACTGCCTCCCACTCCCTCTCGCCCCGGACCATGGCTTGCACCAGGGCCGGGCGCGAGAGGTCGCCGCCGCCGATCGCCTCTACGAGGACACGGCGGTGCTCTGCCCATGCGGGGCAGGTTTGCACCGTGTGCTCTACCGTGTCCTCCGGGCGATCCTCGCAGTGGTGACACCCGGGCGTTTCCTCCCGCCTGATGATGTGCAGGAACCTCCCGAAACATCTATGTCCGGTGAGGACCTGCGTCAGGCGGAAGGTGAGGGCGCCGTGACGCCTCTCTAGCCACTCCTCAAAGAGGGGCCTTACCGCCACTATCGTGGCGTGCCCTTAGCCGTGGGGCTTGACGGATGAATTCGGTATAAAGCAATATACTTGATTATTCTTTGTCCGTGTGTTTGTATTTATAGCATAGCAAATCCCTACAACACACACAACACAAGCTCAACCACTGAGCCCCCTAAGTGAAGGCATCGGACCTTCATAGTATTAGCGACTAGTAGGCAAACTGCAGCTTATGTAAAATTCTTCTACAAAGAACATTTATTTTAGCCGTAATATCCTAGTGATATGACAATCGGACTGTCAAGTCTTAGGTCTCGAGTTCAAACCCTCTAACTTTTCAGATTCATGTGCGTATTATATAATTATCACTTGCTTAAAAACGCTAAAGGAAAACATTGTGAGAAAACCGGCATGCCTGAGAGATATTTCTCAACAGTATGTGAAGCTAAGTCAGATGTCCATGGGCAGCATAAAAACTTCTGACATCAGGTTAGTTACTAACCACACGAAAAGAAGAAGAAGATAGAACATACTACAAATTAATAGGACACAGTCTAAGTTAGACTACATGTTCCGCAAGTAGAAGGAAATTGCTCTATTTTCTCACAAAAGTCTTTGAGTCCTAATCTCGTTTGGTGAGCACACAATGTCTTTCAAAGTTTCTGGCAAATAGGTTACAAATAATCTTGTAGCTCGAGCTTACTCAAGTATATAAATGTTATTATGTATTGTGTTGATTTTGTTTTTGTACGAATTGTTTTATTCCGTATACAAAATGGGAACCACAAATACATAATATGTATGTAATAAATGAAATTACAAATAATACCAGTCCATAGAAATATGGCGAAATTAAAAACCGTTAATTAAAAAATAAAACAAACGAATTAGATATTAAAATAAATTCAGTAAAACTAAACAATGTTTTGACAGTAATTTTTGACCCCAGAAGAGCGGCAACTATGCACGTAAGTTCATTGACCCATTGACGTAGTGGTCCAACTCTGCTAGTGGAGAGGAAGGGAGTGTCAGACTCTTACTGACTAAAACCCATCCATGTTCCTTCCTTAGCCCTTTATGTTCCGGGGTAGCGATAACCCTTTCGGACAATCCCGCTTAAACCTAGGACCTCTTGGGTCGCTTGTGGCAAATAAACGTATCAGATGACTTCATTTTGCTATATGCCAGTTGCAAGGCTATTTCCCCAAAATGCACCAACAGCCGACAGGTCAGTCAGAAATTAATTTGTTTATCATTAAAACAAATCTCAAATCTCATAAAATATTTCTGCGAAATCGTTAAGCAAACCAAACAAAATTCAATTACAAAATTAATCAAATAGTTTTCTACAAACAATGCCATGAGGATGATAATGAATGCTAAGAGGGATGTGTGGTGTAACGCGAATGGATAGAATACGGAATGAGTATATCAGAGGCAGTCTGAAAGTTACACCGGTGACTGAAAAGTTGTGTGGACATCGGTTGTCATGGTACGGGCATGTTATGCGGAGGAATGTGGTCAGGAAAGTTGTGAGCATGAATGTAGATGGCTATACAAGTAGAGGAAGACCAAAGAAACGATGGATGGATTGTGTGGAAGATGATATGGCTAGAAAGGTGACTACCGAGATGACGACCCCAAATAAATTGGGATAAGGGCAGGAGAATGATGAGTTTTCCACTAACAATTGAATACTATTTGATCGTATTTGACATTTGTAACTCTTACTAATTGTCTATGCCTGCAAGCTTTACGGTATTCAAATTGTTCGTACGATTGTAGAATAGAACATGTTCATTTTAAAAAAAAATGCATCATTTTTTTTACGAAATCATAAGGCATTATTTAGCTCTCATATAATTATTTAAGAACTAAATATTAAAATACGATATTGCCTGAAATTCATCAGCCATGACCTAATTCTGATTCGGCAAAATTCTGAAATACAGCAGAGTGAATAACTGGTGGTTGTATTAGGTTTACAAGTGCACGTATTTACTATTGGTACATCCATTACATAATGATTAATATAACTAGCTTCTACTTGCGGCTTCGCTAGCGTTAATTTAGAATTTTAACAATCCATTCGGGTTATCTCAAATGGACCCAGAACGGAACGTACACGGATGCCATCTTAATAAAAACGTTGTTTGGAAAAGATCGTGAGTAACCGCATCCCTGAGAGAAAAATCTATGGTATTGGAACAAGTGGTTTTAAATCCATGTAGGAATTTAGAGACAGAGCTATGAATATTATTCGAGTCTCAATGTTTTGCATGTTCCTACTCTTTATAGCACCTACCATCTAATCTCTTCACCACCCTTGGTTGACTGGTAGAGAATGCCTAAGGCATTCAGTCCGCCTTTGTACCTTTATTGTGTGCGAAAAGTTCAAATAAATAAATATGGCTGGTTACTACAGGACTATATGTTTACTTTCGTTGTTTTTGGATATTATTATGTAGTACAGAAGTCATATTCAAAAACCCTAGCCATAATACGTTAACGGCGCATATACATTCGAATAACATTTTGGTTAATTTTTGTGATAAGTCCAATTAAATCTTATTTATTGAAGACATAAAACTAAGTAAATGTGCGAAAAGAGAAGTTAACATTTTCTAACTTGATCGAACCGCGCGTTATCATGATTTATTTTTGTCCTACGTGAAAATCATCGAAAAGAAGAAACCAATCAATTTGCCGAGCTTTTTCCCAAATATGTAGGTATCGGCTCCTAGTCTAACCGGATGCAGCTGAATACCAGTATTTTACATGCAGCGACTGCCTATCTGACCTCCACATCCCACCCCGCCACCCCTCCACCCCTTGGTAAGACTGGCTGTCAGATTTTCGGACTTTTGACGTCCCGTAACGACTGTTAACAAATGCACAAATGACAGCTGCGACCAACGGCTTAACGTGCTTTCCGAGGCACGGAGGAGTCGCGGTATGAAAAGATGGTCACCCATCGACGGCCAACCCCGACAAGCGTAGCTTAACCTGATGGATCGACCAGTGCGGCTGTTATTATTTAGCCACGAGCTCCTCCGCCAACGAAACAAAGAAACTATATTTACAAAATTATATTTCATCATCTATGCGACGATTGATCGCCGCGACGAACCCACGGGAAATCTACTGGTGAAGTTTATCGCCTTCATAAGCGGGTAAAACGAACGAAATAGCGACTTTTGCCGAACAAGGGTGTCCCTAGATAGATGGATAGATAAAACATTTATTCAGTGCACATAAAAGACAGAGCGCAGCACACAACAGCACAATAAAGTTATAACAAAAAAACAATATGCATGCCTCTTCCCAACTTTGTTGGGGTAAACTTCCAGTCTAACCAGATGCAGTAGAATGCCAGAATTTTACTTATGTTGAATTCGTTATCATTAGTTCCATATGTGCGTTTAGTTACAACGATGAAATTGACTCTTAGTGACGTGTACTTTTGCCCATTAGAGGTTCGCCTATTAGAAGCCATTTGCTTATAAGAGTTCAATCTATACTAATATTATCTATACTAATATTATAAAGAGGTAAAATTTGTAAGTTTGTAAGTTTGTATGTAGGGGGTAATCTCCGGAACTAATGATCCAATTTCAAAAATTTTCCTGAGTGCTATAGGCTATAAATTATATTTATATCATACATATTAGCCGGAAGTCGGAAAGAAATACCTCCGAAAACAGAATTATTTGCAGTATTGCCGAGTATCATAGGATATCTTTAATGTTAAAACAAGAAATTTTCCGCGGACGAAGTCGCGGGCAGAAGCTAGTGATTTATACGGTTATATTTATTGTCGTTTCGAGAGAAATTTTTTTATGAACCCACGGCCTCATTAGATAAATTCTCTCTCAAAACGTCGAACGGGTTAATAACAATAATTGCCAAGAATGATTGTGGCTCAAGCGTTAACTTGGGATCTCATTTTAAACTTCGTTCAAGCTAAGTTTTAATTGACACTGAATCTCTTTATTTTTCTTTCTTCTCTGAAAAACTATTACCAATAAACCTTTGAGCCAACATCATTAAACACTTCATCTGCAAGAGCAGTCAACCAATTTTAGACCTTAACTAAAGAAAGCGAAGGTCTGGTCTACAAAGTTGAACGCAGACAAATCATCACCAAGGAGTATGTCAAAGACAAACATTCAAAGTTTACCTATCAAAGTAGGTTTAATTACATAAGTTTTGAGCATGTAATAAGGATCGGTATCCGAGAGTATGAATGCGATAGACTGTCAAGCGCGGGATGTATTAAATGTCTTCACAGCTCGTAGGGTAGACATTAAACCTGGGGCCTAGACAAGTGACAATCGCGCCGTGTCGATTCGATTTCGAAAATGATTGGTCTAACAATTCGTTATCTCAGTAATTCGGATTGTCAAGAACGCCAATGTCAACTGATTTGTATGGGAATATTGATCGAGTTTCGTTACACAATTTGACATTGTCTAGCACTTAGCGATCGAAAACGAGTGATCACGTGACATTTCGAAAGCTTATTCCAATTCCATACATTTCGTATTTATCTAATTTTGTTATTGTTATTGAAAATGAATATTGCCTAGGCCCCCAGTACGATCTTGAGTGATAAATTAGTTTCCAAGGTAGTATCAAAAAGTATGTAAAATGTAATGTCTAATCAATAATATTTGCGTATGCGGTATTTTTGTCGTGTGTGCTATGATCCATTGGTGGTCGAAATAAAAGTTTATTATCTGTACTAATATTATAAAGAGGAAAGATTTGTAACGAATAAACTCAAAAACTACAGCTAAAGATAGATTATAGTCTAGAATAGCATATAAGCTATTTTTATATCCCGGCAAAATGTACGGTTCCCGTGGCATAATTTCCTACATACACGCCGGCGAAGCCGCTGGCAAAAGCTAATTATATATACAATCTTTAGCTAGCAACATTCATACTTTGATGTCAATAATTTTCAAGTTCGTAATATCACGTATATGTCATTAATGTTATCAAATTATTTTGAAATCAAAGTGATTAAGTAGGCATTGGAAACTCGTTAGCAGCTACAAAAACACGCACAAAGTTATGTAGACTTCATGTAGGTCCCTTGGGTACTATACCTAGAGGCATATTTATACACGTAATTTATTTACTACTAGCTTCTGCCCGCGACTTCGTACGCGGACCCTGTTGCTTATGCCAGCGACAACGGGGTCGCCATTTATGTTATTTTTTTATCATTTTTCCCATTTAAATCTTTTATCACACTGAGCTTTAGTTTTATTTCATTCCAACAACCACCAAAACATACAGTCCATTTGTCATCGTTTTCATTTTGGTAACCGCATTATTATATTCCCCACTTGTCTCTAGAGACCTAGAAGTCAATGCGTAGATACGGTTGGAACTCAAGCTCAATTCTCTATCCGTGAACGTCTCCGACTCGCGAGACAATACATGACGTTCACGATCAGGGGTCAGTCGCACATCACGTGCCCCACATGTCTCTAGAGACCTAGAAGTCGATGCGTAGATACGCTTGGAACTCAAGCGTAATTCTCTTTCCGTGAACGTCTCTGACTCGCGAAACAATACATGACGTTCACGATCAGCGGTCAGTCGCGCATCATATTCTTCACTGGTCTCTAGAGACCTAATGAATACGCTGAGAACGCAGGCGTGCTTCGTGACCCGAAGAGGTTTCCACGGAGCGAGTTGCAGCCTATGATGTTCTCGAACAGCATCAAGTCTCTCCTGACGCTCTTCGGTAGATTCTTGGGATCTTATGATCCTCAATCTTTTAGCTCTCTTGGAACATTGGGAAAGATTTGACCTCTTTCTAGTCATGGTCATAGTTTTATTGTGAAGATACCTGATCAATAAAAATCTAAATTAAAATGACTGCTCCCCTGCGTTACCGGGTAGGCTACCGTGTCACGAAGATAAATGGAAAAGGAAATTAAACACTCAAACAACATAAGTAAACACAGTAAAATTAGTGATAGCTTTGATTCCACATCAGATGTTTCTGATCTTCGATTTTTATAAGTCAACAGGAAATGCCCATCAGATTGAACAACTTTTGCTTAGACGTCATTCCTATATTATGTGTTATGGTGTAGCTGGGCTCTTGGAGTTCCACAACAGGTGTTTCAGATCTTCGATTTTTATAAGTCAACAGAGAGTGCTCATCAGATTGAACAACTTTTGCTAAGACGTCATTCCTATATGTGTTATGGTGTAGCTAGGCTCTCTTGGAGTTCCACAACAGGTGTTCCAGATTTTAATTTTTTATACGTCAACAGAGAGTGCTCATCAGGCTGAACAACTTTTGCTAAGACGACATTCCTATATGTGTTATGGTGTAGCTAGGCTCTTGGAGTTCCACAACAGGTGTTCCAGATCTTCGATTTTTATAAGTCAACAGGAAATACCCATTAGACCGAACAACTTTTGCTAAGAGGTCATTCCTATATGTGTTATGGTGTAGCTGGGCTCTTGGAGTTCCACATCAGGTGTTCCAGATCTTCAAATTTATTCTCTCAGCAGAAAATGCTAATCACATGGAACAATTTTTGCTATGGTATCATTTTTGTATCTCTTATAGTTTAGCTGGTCTGTTGCGGTTCTGCATGAGGTGTTCAAGTTTCCAAGATAAATTATCTAGCCTATATGTTGCCCAGACTTAATACCTATACAACAAAAAAAAAACATTCCAATCCGTCCAGTAGTTCCGAAGATTAGCGTGTACAACCAAACAGACAAACAGACAATTTTTTTTTTTTTGAATTCGTGCTCTATTACTGTTTCTAAACCTCTCAATTATTTTTTTTTTAATATATTCAATGCACAGACACAGTTTTTTTACTGTTTTATTATATGTATATATATAGATTTGATTATACAGCATGCATCAGAAAGGTGTGTTCAGATTTGAAAAACGAACATAAAATAATAATTGTCAGCTGTTTGTTGTGTCGTGTTGACAGCGATGTGGACGAAGTTTTTGAAGCCCTTTGATTATTTCTTTTATTTGAGGACGGAATACATAGCGTACATGGTTAATATTTTAAATCTTTTAAGTTATAAATATTATGTGTATAAATACATTAAGTCCGAAAGAAACATGTTATAATAATTAAAATGCCTTTCACATAACTTTTGAAATAAATACCTAAGTTTAAAAAACCTTAAAGACACGCTGGTAAACTTAATAAAATTCAAAATATTTGAGATTATCTAAACGTAATCAAATGAAAATTAAACGGACGGTCTGAATCACAGAACAGTTAAAGAGGTCTGAATAGTGAGTGATCTGAAGGAATTTTTATCTTTTATCTCATCATTTTAGTAAATGAAAGTTCAAAGAAATTGTTAAGTAACCAAGTTTTTGAAATTTTGTTTTAATAAAGAAATCGGGAGGACTTCTTTTAAATTATATTCCACAGAGATTTGATGGTTCATAGATAATGGAATTATGAGCAAAGGCTATGTCACTTGCATACTTTTAATTTGCCTACTTATCAAATGCAGAGTACAGTCGGGGTAATTAATTGATTGCGAAATTGACATACCTACACTACTACATACGTACTACACACTACATATGTCAGTTCGCCATGTTTTGTCTTGTCATACAATTGTATAAGAATGCCACTTGTCATTTGAATATCCGAAATAATTAAACTCAAACTCAAAGCATTTATTTCAAATAAACCAATTACAGGCACTTTTGAATTGTCAAGATTAGTTAATTTACCTGCCTTTACAAATTATTATTTAAATTTTGACCAAATGCCTTATTGATTAAAAAACAATTGAAAGGCCCAAAGATTCTGGGTAACCAAAAAACCGCAGATACCATCCTATTTCCTTTAATCCATTTGTATTAGTAACAACCCATGCCATCAACTTACCGAAATGGAGCTAAAAAAATCCAGCGCCAAGTATATATTTTTTATTTAAACGGAACATTTTTTAACAAAAATTTTCTTTTTATTTTATCATTTCAAACATTTTTTTCCGAGTACGTGGAATAAAGTTGAACCTAAGCGGGTAACATTTCATGGAACAGAACATGTCTGAAATGACCCTTTCCTAATAATTCCACACATAAACCCAATTAAAATTCATACCCAACATTCTAAATAAAAATCTTTTTTCAAAACAAAACAAATGAGTTCCCGATAACTTTGACAGCTGGGATATTATAACTAAAAAAGTTCCTTTCAAATCCGCATGTGGCGCTAGTTTATGATAACACGTCCCCGGGCGAGGAACTTTGTGGTTCGGCGTGTGAGTAACACGGCTACTAGTGGTTAGGGCTGCCGCTAAAGTGGAATATTGGGTCATTGTTTCCTTTATAAGTTTAACTTTATATGAAAAATAGCTTCGAGGGTTTGTGTTGTCCGACGAAAATAGCATGTATCCCGGCTACGCACGGTCGATTTTTAAACGCGACGAAGGAGTTTTAATCTAGCAGTGCTTTTTTAAGGGTGGGAAATCATCAAATGTCTCCTACCGCTCTGGGTGGAATGGAAGGGAGTGTCAGACTCATAACTAAAACCCATCCATGTTCCTTCCGTAGCCCTAGATATCAGCGCTGATTTAATATCCTGTGCAGTGATTATTTTGATCGCCAAGTTACGTGGTAAAATCATTTTAAAACTATTTGTCCAGCCCTCCAACCCAAAACATTGCAGAAACAAACAAACTCGGCCTAAGCCAGTGAACCGTCATTGATACATATTATATTTTCCAGGAAAGTTTTTCCAGTTCTCGTCCAAAATATAAATACAAAAGCTCAATATTTACGAAGTCGATTCCGACATCCGTATACAAGGCTTGACGCGAAAGCCGATATTGGCATTCATGAAAGCTGGATCATGTACACTAGAACAAACAGTTTCGTATACAGGCAAAAATAAGGGGGGAAAAGACGAAAGGTGAAATTTAAGAGTAAAGCATTAAAAAAACCGAAAACAAACAGCTGAATACCAGTATTTTATATGCAGCGACTGCCTATCTAACCTCCACAAGCCGATCAGTAACTGGGTAATATGATACCCTTGGTAGGACTGGTTGTCAGACTTTCGGGCTTCTGACTACCAATAACGACTGTCAAAGATCCACGAAAGACCGCCGGGACCAACGGCTTAACGTGCTTTCCGAGGCACGAAGGAGTCTCGATATGTAAAGATGGTTATCCATCCACGGACCAACCTCGGCTAGCGTAGCTTAACATAATGGATCAATCCGTGCGGCTGTTATTACTTAGCCACGAGCTCCTGTACTCAATACACTCACAGTGTTATTAAAAAGTAATTGTAAGATATTATACAACTGCCTGAAAACAAAAAAGCTGGTTCTACTATACATACCATTTCGCTTCTGAATACGCAGAACAAAATATAATACTCGTTGTACCTGCCAATTAATTTTGACGCAAACATCTTTTGTTGCAACTGACATGGGAATTCTATCTATTCATCCTACCAATGAAAAAGTATATTTTAAAAATCGAAGCAGAATGTAAACCGATATTTTAAAGCCAAGCTCACATTACAGCCCCAACTTACCGCAGCACAATGTATTTTCATACTAAAAAGTGCGGTGCTACCTTTTTTTCTTCTTTTAGGGTGGGAAATCACCCAATGGCTCCTCCGGGTGGAGCGGAAGGGAGTGTCAGACTCTTACTGACTAAAACCCATCCATGTTTTTTATGTTCCAGGGTAGCGGTAACCCTTTCGGACAATCCCGTTTACCCAGCAGGCTTCGGCCCTGACGGGCACGTTCCTTATTGCTGACATCTCTTTGAGGCGCGCGTGCAACCCGTACGCGCCATCCGACACGGGCCTGTCTGTGCTGCCTGTCGCATTGTACGTAGTTTCAAAGAAATTGTACGAAAGTGATGCACGAGATTTTTTCCAATGCGTTGCGTTTCGTTGCGGCCCGCCCCAATCTGCGCTAGCATTAATACAGTAACATAATATTTCATAAATTTAAGGTTTTTCTATATAGATACCTTTTTTTTATTGGGATATAAAATCTTTTATTCTGTTCATATCAGACGTATTTATTTCCATCTGGAACTTCTGTCGCAGCTTGGAGTCCTGGATCTGTCCTCAGTTGATGACAATAGGTTCGCCCCCTATTACATAAGACTTCAACATAATTATCTGATGAAATGTTGGTGTCTTGTAGGTATTTGTTTCCAACCCTTCGGTAATTAAAAGCGTGATGTTGTATTATTAAACACCCACTCACAGTTCACTGACTGCACACATATTCGAACACATAGATATAATGTTGGTTAGTTGGTTGTTGTTGTTGGTTGGTGTGATTTTGGTTGGTTGTTGGTGGTTGGTTGGTGGTTGGTAGTTGTTGTTTGTGTTGGCTGGTTGGTGTTGGTGTTTGTTAGTTGGTTGGTTGTAGTAGTTGAATGGTCTTGATGTTAAAAAAAACATGTAGTGTCACAATGTTCTGCCTTGTATTTATTTACATAAATTACAAAAGGTATCAACCCTACAGGTTTTCCAAGTGCCAGCTTTTGGTAGTAAACTCAATATTAATAAAATCCCAAGAGTATTGTCCACAGAACTTTGAGAACTTCCTGATGTCCGTGTAACTTGAGTCAGAAAAGATAAAGATTGGCATTTAAGAAAGAAAGAAAGATTAATGCGGTAATGTTAGATGAAGGTTTGTGCTGTCAGTCAGGGATGATCTTTTGTTGGAAATCCCATTTATTATATTCGTATTCGTAGAAATTGTTTCATTTTTATTGCTTCAGTTTCGAGATAAGATCTTCTTAGAAATATTTGCGTAAGTGGTACTGAGTAATCATTTATGTTTAAGTACAGTTACGAACAATAAATCTGGCAACCAGTCTTACCAAAGGGGTCGTATCACCCAGTAACTGGGTTGTGAGGTCAGATTGGCGACTGCCTGCCAGTTGTTACGGGTAGTCAGAAGCCCGAATGTCTGATAGCCAGTGTTACTAAGGGGTATCGTATTTTCCAATTACTGACAGATAGGCAGTCGATCCATGTAAAATACTTGTATTGGAAGACAAACCCAACATGGAAGCTAGCCACATTGAGAAAAAAATGGAGCTTTACCTCCAATATAGGTTCATCTTTATCTCTCACTGTAGTATTATTAAAATAATACTGCTTTAAGAGGTGACGGTTGGGAAAACGTAGGTAGATGATAAAGTACAGCATACTTACATTTAACAACTTTCAAAAGTAATTTTCTCGTGAAATGACGAATATCTGTTGCACAGTTTATCAATATTGGTGAAAATCTTTTTTGAATCTTGCGTTTAAAGTGTAAGGTATTTCTATTTATATTGTAAATCCCATGGCTTTACAGTAGGGCAAAGTTTCTTTATAATTTTGGTTAGGTTTGGTTTTTTGGGTATCCAGTAAAATTTTGACTTTACGCTAGTTTGTCACAGTATGAAGGCCTCGCTTCCCCTGCGCCTGAGATGCCCCGCAGGCGGGCCAGAAATTTTAGCCATTAGCCAGAGATCGTGGAAGACACACTAGTCCCCATGACCCCGCTCCTATCCTAGTGTTAGTAGGGAACACCGGGAAGGTTTCTAGTCAGTAAGAGTCTGACAGACCCCTCTACCCACCCCAGGACGGTAGACATCCATGAGGATTTTCCACTAAGCGCTCATATACACGAGTGGCCCAAAAGGCAACAGTTGCCGTCGACGACTGTTGCCGGCTGCAGTCGCCTCTGCCGTTTGCCATCGAAAATATGAAACCTTAGTGCTCATCTGACAGACTGTAGGTCATGGCATGTAAGAGGAATTCCAAACAAAGAAAAGCTTCAATGTGAAGCAAGCATTGAAGCTTTGTTCTTTTTTTGGTCAGCCTATGATTGTCCCACAGCTGGGATATAGGCCTCTTTTCTACGAGAGGGTGTGGGCCATAATCCACCACGCATGTCCAGTGCGGGTTGGCGGATGTCACATTGAACTTTACCAAGTTTAAAATCCACAATCGGTTTCTCAAGAAAAGTGTATTTAAAACCGGGTCAAAACGTCTATTATACCAACAAAATTATAATAAACACTCAAATGTAGCACAGCCTTTCCTTATTTTGCCTGTGCGTGGGGAATAAAAAATAACTATGTTATTATTATGAGAGAGTTTCTGCTTTCTACCCGCTGTGTTGAACGTTTCCATTGGGGCTTATTAAAGTCTGAACAACTTCTATTTACAGTTTTTATATTCAGAAATTAGAATGGAAAACACTGGGGACGCTGGGTTTGGGCCCCTAAATTAACAGTTTTTTCGTTCATTTCGTATGTTTTAACGACTATTTTAAAAAGGAGGAGGTTGGGCAATCATCCAATGATTTCTCCCGCTCTGGATGGAGTGGAAGGGAGTGTCAGACTTTTACTGACTAAAACCCATCCATGTTCCTTCCTTTCGCACAATCCCGTTGATGTTCGTTTGATCTCAACCTGCCTTTAGGCATCGATATCGACTCTTCAATTTAAGGCTGCCACCTAGATATAAATGAAACCTTAAGTTTTAGGTGCAGTTGTTGTAGGCGTGACAGCTGAGCGGTAGAGTTCCGGGTTGGATTCCCAGATCTGGTTTTATCTATGTTTAAAGTCACTGTAGCAACCCGGAACCTAGGGGGCCACCTTATTACATGAAACTAACAAGTACTTCTGCCCACCCATTAAAGATTGCAGATTGGGGATTAAAGATTTTTCAGAAATATAATTATTATAGTAAAGGAGTTTCTTACCCATTTTTCTCCATAGGTGACCTTTGGAATGGGCAACTAGATTCATTTCTCTGAGCGACCGACCCCATGACGATTCAAAAGTGCCTTTGATTTGTTTATCTATACTTTACTACAGTTATAAATGCGAAAGTTTGGATGGATGATGTTTGTTACTCAATCACGCCAGAACGGCAGAACGGATCTAGATTAAATTTGGCACAGAGATAGATTATAGTCTGGAATAGCAAGTGTATGGTTCCCGTGGGATAATTTCCAACATCCACGCGGTAAAAGCGGCTCGCAAAAGCTGGTTTGAAATATACTTTGTGTTTGAGTTTGAGTTTATAAAACTCCATTGGAAAATGCGCGAATATTATCTCGGTTTTTCATTAGGAGTTCCTACAGCTTATCGCCCCCGCTGTTTTGCGAGCTCACGGAAACTGCGATGAGTGCAAAAAGTTTTAATGAATGAAGGATAATGGCCGGCGGTATGCTACAAAGCTTATTTTGTGCCCTCCCGCTGATTCATACTGAAACAGTTAATTAGGGTGAAATATATGGCGTTAGATTTATTTCGACCTTGAAACAAAAGGGAGATAAATGATGATTTATAATTGTTTTTTTTTAAGGGAATGTTTAAGGTTGAAGAGTCGGTTATCATTTGTGCATCTTTGACAGTCGTTACGGGTGGTCGTCAGAATCCCGAAAATCTGACAGCCAGTCTTACCAAGGGGTATTGTATTGCCCAGTTACTGGGTTGTGGATGTCAGATAGGCAGTCGCTCCATGTAAAATACTGGTATTCAGCTGCATCCGGTTGGACTAGAAGCCGACTCCAACATAGTCGGGCAAAGGCTAGGCAGATGATGATGATGTTTAAGGTTCTAGAAAGATTTTCTGGAAAACTTTATTTATACAAACACGTTTATAAATTCCTTTCTATTATAAATTCCTATTTCCATGCTTATTTACTGATAATTACCCATAATAAGATAGATTGAATACTCTTTGTTATGTACACCATAAAATTACAGATATTTTAGAACGTTTTACAAAGTGAATAGGTAAGTCCTAATTACCATTCTTGTTTTAGCTAGATATTATTAAGAAAACTTTAGCATAAGATATTTATTAGTATTAATGCATTAAATCTCGTCATGATACTATCGAACATTTATCACTTAAGTCCAAATTATTCAATCAAAAAGTAAGAAATGAATCAAAACCCAAATTAAAACATCATCATCATACATTATTAAACTCAAAAATAAACGGATCGCAAATAAATTGTACCACCAACTATTTCAAGTATCACACACTACTGATATCTGAATACATTAATGTTTAACTATCTCGAATGAGGATGACCGCCCACGGCTACGTCTGAGCTGTTAATGACGTTATCGCTTCCCTCACCCCTCAGTTTGAGGAGAGCACGACCTACCCACATTATAGTAAAGCTATTTACTTATTTATCTTCCAGGCTAGGGTTGTAAAGGAAGCTTGCCTCCGGCTTCACAAACGCGGCACTTTCGCAAAGAAATCCACCTCCGCAAGTGTTTTACTGAGGAAAACTAAAAACTCTCTGTTATAACGGATGTTTAAGAAATAAAATAAATAATAATTAGTTTATTTTTCCAAAAATATATGTAAACACAGGTTGTATACTAGTCTAATACTTAGACTTAGTCAACTAACACTGGTCATAAGTGTGTGTGTGCATACACACACTTATGACCGTGAGTGTGTTTGAGACCGTGACGCGTGAGTGTGTTTGTGTGTGTACGTGTGCTTGTGTGTTTGTGTTCATGTGTGCTTGTGTGTGTCGCAATCAACTCAAACTAAGCCTTACCTTTTAATGAATACCCTTTAATGTAGTACTGGATATGTTGCAGCCAAATAAATTTATTTTTAGTCAACAGCCACACGTGAGGATGTAATAGCGGCGTCAGCGAACGGTATTCGCTTTGCTGAATTTTTGGCCAAACAAATTCAGAAAACGAATTTATTTTTCATCTATATTTCTTTGCTTTTTTAACTTCGGTAATTACTGAGTTAAACTCAATAAAACGTATTTAATCAACTTAGTGTAAGTATAAAAAAACAAAAGTCGGTGACACAATAAAAAAACCAAAGACATCTTACTTCCGACCTTAAAGTTATTTTTCACTATGTAATGTTTTTTTGGAAGAAAAAAGTTTTTTTTTTATTTTCTATTTCCGCATCCGCTAAGATGGCCTCTGTTACATCCCTATATCAAAACCAGTTTCTGAAGGGTACATGGGAATACATGGGATAGCTTTTATCGGTGGTATAAGGAAATGTATTGAACTATTGTGTATTTTTCAAAGAGCATAGCAATTTGATACTGTATTCCTCTATCCATGCATTTTCCAAACTAAACAAATATTATCGATGGAATAACAGACAGACATTAATGAAATATGACCCCAACTGCATTAGCTTTTATGTGCATTATATTGCTGTGGTAATATGTGAGTTGTTCCATGAGAATATGATTGATTTTTGATTGCAAGGTCGACTGCCAAACATGAGTTCTTTTGATCGATTTCGTAGTCAGACAAATGGTTGTTCGGATTCATTTTCCTGTTAATAGATTTGGTTTTAATGTTGGAAAATCCCTCTTCCTTGAACATCGTCATCATTATCTTATGCAAAGCTATACCTTTTTATTTGATGTCGATGCAGCATGTATTTTTCTTTCATTTGTCTCAATTTGTATTTGTGTTTTGGTGTGACTTTTTTACTGAATACCATGATTGACAATACAACGAGTTCCTTTTGATATCCCGTAACTCTAGGTTATTCATGAAACCATGTCATATGAATTACTTTTTTTTTAGTTTAAACCAGCATGTCTGAGAGATATACACCAGGTTAGTCACTAACCATACGAAAAGGAGAAGTTTAAATTTTTCATACAAAATGACTCGCAAAAACTTAATCATATGTTAAACACCCTTCTTGTTTTTTTTTTTTAAGGCTGGGAAATCATCCAATGACTGCTCCCGCTCTGGGTGGAGCGGAAGGGAGTATCAGACTCTTACTGACCCCATCCATGTTCCTTCCGTAGCCCTTTATGTTCCGGGGTAGTGGTAACCCTTTCGTTGTAAAACACGCTTTTTTTTTTTTTTTTTAAGGCTGGGAAATCATCCAATGACTGCTCCCGCTCTGGGTGGAGCGGAAGGGAGTGTCAGACTCTTACTGACTAAAACCCATCCATGTTCCTTCCGTAGCCCTTTATGTTCCGGGGTAGCGGTAACCCTTTCGGACAATCCCGCTTACCCGGCAGGCTTGGCCCTGAGGGGCCCCTTCATATGCTGACATCTCTTTGAGGCGCGCGTGGAACATATACGCGCCGTACGGCACGGGTCTGGTGCTGATCGGACGGTGAGTCACCCATTACTCACCGTCCGCAGGCTCGCGCCTACGGTGGCCGGGAGTCGTCACGTGGCTCCCGACGCCCGGAGCGTCTCCCGCGGCGGCTGGGACGGGAGGACCTTTCTCTCTCCCATCCCGCCACCTCCTTCGCGAGCATGACTTTTTCGCAGAAGGAGGTGACTGCCTCCCACTCCCTCTCGCCCCGGACCATGGCTTGCACCAGGGCCGGGCGCGAGAGGTCGCCGCCGCCAATCGCCTCTACGAGGACACGGCGGTGCTCCGCCCAAGCGGGGCAGGTTTGCACCGTGTGCTCTACCGTGTCCTCTGGGCGATCCTCGCAGTGGTGATGTAAAACACCCTTACGTGGAATATGACACCGTTGCATTTTCTTAGCTTTCATTATGAATGATTGGTATGAATGAAAATGATTTACTAGTACCAACTTTATCTGAACTAGGTATCTTAAAGTTACTTAATTTTGAGGGATGATATTTTAGAAACTATACGTATTTTTGGAAGACTTGTTCTATGACGTTTTATATTATTTATACTTAAATAATAACATTAAGAGTCATATAGTTATAACCTACAACAGTATACCTTTGCCTTACCCATCAAAGAACATAGAAAAACAAAATGGAATCCCCATTTTGTTTTGACTTTGACTCATAAACTTTCACAAACGGACTTGACACTTCCAATGGCTTTTACTGTTCAATCTCGAAACCCCGTCATATTTGGAGCGGCAACGACATCGCCGCATGCGACCTACGCGTCGCACTGTCGTCACGCAAAATTTACCGGACATAACACCTTAATGGTCAGAGGATTCACCCTTTTCTATAAAGTATGAGTGAACTTTCCACCCTGTTTCTCATACCTTAATATACCCGAAAGTAGCCAAACTTTGTATACCGATGTCGATCAATATCAATTAAGTTCACGAAAGGTTGTTTAACAACATGATTGAAACGTTTCATATAAAATGAAGTGATGAAGGTAAAATCAATATTTTATGTGGAGAAATTGATACAGTTGATGTGTAGGCGGATTATGTAGGGTAAACGAGAAACCTGTGGTAAGTGACTAACCAGGGGCCCAATTCTGTAAAATAACCAACTTGTCAATAGTTTGGTATTCTAAAAATTATTTATGGTCATTGACTTACCTCTGTAGTGCCATTGAAATGCCATAATAAGACTTTTATAATAATTGGTAGTCTGCTGCACTTTAATGTGTCAATGTCATCGTGACGGCCAAAGTTAAAGCAGTCTGTAAATATTTTAACTCTGAAAACTATTATGCTGCCACAATCGACACACTACTGTGCCACCACTGAAAGCCATTGAAGTTCTTGCACAATACCAAATTTGCAACAGTCGCAACACAACAGTCTTTAATGTGTCGATAGAGTGTCAATGTCGTGTCGCTTTACTCAAAGTTAAAGAATTGAGTCCCTGTTGTCAGAGTTTTTTATGCACCCATGGGCCTCTAACTTAGCTTCACATACTGTTGACAAATATCTCTCAGTCATAGGCATGCCGGTTTCTCCACGATGTTTTCCTTCACCGTTTTTTAAGCAAGTGATAATTATACAATACGCACATGTACCTGAAAAGACAGAGGGTTCGAGTCTTTGCTTCGAAATCGAGATCTAAGACTTGGGAATCCGACGCTCACATCTGACTGTCATTGCTTTTTGCTTTCCTTTTTATGTACAGACGCCAGCACATCAAGCTATCCCAACTGTCAAATTTTCCCAATCGAAAATGAACCTTATGGTTTTGTAATAAAGTTGACAAAGAATCAAAGAAATATGTCAGATTGGGCTAACTTGATGTGCTGGCCTCTGTACCCACGGTACACCCACATTAAACCAGTTATGTTTGAATGTCATGTTATAGGGGACCAACCTATTACTATCGTTCGGGCACAAATCATGTGGTGCGACTGAGTATTCATGATGAAAATCTCCATAGTGGTCAGTATTCGCTTTCCTTTAAGGTTCAAAACATAACACAATTTATAACAACATCGTGACACCCGAAACCGATTGACTGAAACAAGTGGGTAACAGAAAATTGTTTCAAAATAAGCTATATTGCTTTTTTTACGAAAGAAAAGTGGAATCAGATTTCCTTCGAGACTTTAATGTGCAAACCGTGTTTTGCTTTTTATTTTACACGAGTTCTTCACTTAATAAGGTTTTTTCTAGATGTGCTGGCGTGTCTGTACCTATACCATCTTCTTCGTCTTCGTGTGGTTAGTGACTAACCTGGGGTCAGAGTTTTTATGCTGCCCATGGGCCTCTGACTTAACTTCACAAGCTGTTGAAAAATAATATTTCTCAGGCATGCCGGTTTCCTCATGATGTTTTCCTTCACCGATGTTTAAAGCATGTGATAATTATAAAATACGGACATTAATCCGTAAAATCAGAGATTGAGTTGGCAGTCTGACGGTCACACAACCAGGCTAAACCATCATAAAACATCGTGAGCAAACCGGTATGCCTGAGAGATATTTGCCAACAGTATCTGAAGCTAAGTCAGAGGCCCATGGGTGCTTAAGAAAGTCTGACACACCAGGTTAGTCACTAACCACACGTTTCTCGTTTACCCTACATAATCCGCCTACACATTTACTGTATCACTGCTATCACCATAAAAATCACAGAAATAAATGATTATATGTAATATATTATTATTCCTTATAATATCATTTTATTCTCCTAGATTGATCTCATAGATTTGATCATCAAAAATACATAAATTGAGCCTCTCAGTGACGAGGAACTTTACCCACAATATCAAGTTTCCTTGAGACAAAACCATTAACAAAATTAATATTTTTAATGGGTACTGTCCTTTATTCATGAGCGTTATTAACTGAATCCTTTAAAGAATAATTATATCAGCAACTACGAAGAATATTTGCATATAATATTAATTAAAAAGCTGGTTTCCTCACGATGTTTCCTTCACCAATTTTTAAGCAAGTGATAATTATAGGATAAAAATGGTTAGTCATTAACCACACAAAAATAAGAAGAATAAAAATAACAGAATTTATTAATATTATTAAATAGGTACTTAACCAATATCTCTTCTTGTAGTCAAAATTAATGATGCTTTTTTTAAATTTATTCCAACAAAAGATGTACACAATACAGGACAAAGGACAACATCACGTATAAAAATACAAAAAAAAAAAAAAAAAATGGTACCTAACACCAATTGGTTTCATATAAGAGAGCCTTACCAAATATTTGACCCAAATCTAGCTTTATACAGAACTTTATTAAAATTAAACTTTTAGCGTTCGTCATTAACACACAGCGAAAAAACGCCAAACAAAAATATTAAAGTTTTGCATGTTAAATCCTAAGCTTTGAAACGGTAGGACTAACCCAAAAGCCGCTTATTCAGTTTTTCGTTAAACCGGAACATGAAATGGAAAAATATTTATATTACACTTGACAGTATGTATAAAATAAACAGAATCAATTGGAAATCACTGCATTAGTATGTTATATTTTATTTGACCTGGCCACGTTATAATGTAAATTTTGATTCAATAGAAACAAAAGTATAACATGTAACATAACATCACGTCTTGTTTCCCCAAAGGGTTAAAAAATAAATTATGAATAAAAAGGAAAGAAAGCAAATACATTTATTTGCGATTAACAGGACGCAAAAAAGAACACAAAAAAAAAAGCACAACCCTGTGTGAGACAGGGTCCCAGCACTGGTTTTCAAGTACGACTGGGGACCTAGACATTTTCAGTTACGATAACGAAATTAGATAAATCCGAAATGTATGGAATTGGCATAAGCAATTGAAATGTCACGTGATCAATCGTTTTCGATCGCTAAGTGCTAAACAATGCCAAATTGTGCAACGGAACTTGATCAATATTCCCATACAAATGCGTTGATAAGTGGCGTTCTAGACAATGCGAATCGTTTAGATAACAATTTGTTCGATAAAAAATTTTCGAAATCGAATCGACACGGAGCGATTGACAATTGCCATGGCCCCCCGGTGTTAAAAACGGTTGAATGACTTAAACTAACCAGCCAGTAACACTAAGTTGCAACACTTCTTCTTCGTGTGAGCACGACTATATTTAGATCTTTGGCTCAAATCTTTGCCATTTCTAAGGTATCGTTGGTGACAGCGCAGAGACCACTTATGCTGCATGTTTGCGAACAGAGTGGGCAGAATAATAGGTAGTTGTTATTTGCATCACTAAATGCATTTAACGGCAGACGTATTTAAACCATTATTCTGTTCTCTGTCATCTTCAAATGAAATAAGACCATGTTTTAATATCGTTTGGTGATAATTTCATTTAGTGATATTTGGTGAAATGGGCCTGAGTATAACAATACAACGTGGCGCTACAATGGTGACATTAATTTAACACACGGGTAGGGTTAGTTCTTTAAGTACAGGTTGCTGCTAAGACATTTTAAAAATAATATCGTTCAATAGAAATAAAATGTCTTCATGAAACAAAAATGTGAAACCGTATATGTGTGTTAAAATTATGACACCATTGTAGCGCCACGTCGTAGTGTGCTACATAATGTAGGCACCCAAAACATATAGTATGTACCTACAGGTATTTGACGTACGTAGATATAATTTCATCAGCGTCCTGCTGCCCGCAGCTCCGCCCGCGTCAATGATGAATTTTTTTCGAACAAACTTCCACCCTCTATTTCACCCCATTTACGGGGGGAGTTTCCGAAAATCCTTATTAGCTGACGTCTCCTACTCACAATCTATTCTATGCCAAATTTTATCTTTTTAGGTCCAGTGGTTTTTGACATTTCGTATTTAATCAGTGAGTGAACGTATGAATGAATATTTCACTTATATTTAGATATACTTATGTAGAATAATATATGCCTAAATACCTAGTGCAAAAACCTCAATCACCAAAGTGCTGGATTGCAGTGCACAAGAGCGTCATAATTTGGCTCAACGCACAGGGAATAATTCGCCGAGCATTTATTAAACCTTAAAATCGGCCAGCAGAGCAATTTTTTAATATCGAACATTGCAACCTTGTTTCGTCTCATTTCATTTAATAATGGTTCTCAACACACATGGAAAAACAATTACGCATATATCTGCGTAATTGTATCCGCTCGATATTCTTTGTTTTTAAACAGTAGTCTCTATTTTTTAATCATGATGGTTAATTCGAGCTCGTAGCTAAATAATAACAGCCGCACAGGTCGATCCATCAGGTTAAGCTACGCTCGCCGGGGTTGGCCGTGGATGGGTAACCATTTTTACACACTTAGACTTCTCCGTGTCTCGGAAAGCACGTTAAGCCGTTGGTCCGGCTGTCATTTGTGTATCTTTGGCAGTTGTTACGGGTCGTCAGAAGCCCGAAAATCTGAAAGCTAGTCCTACCAAGGGGTGGTAGGACTGGGTTTCATATTTTTGAGCCAGTTGCTGGGTTATGGAGGTCAGATAGGCAGTCGCTCCATGTAATATACTGGTATTCAGCTGCATCCAGTTAGACTGGAAGCCGACCCCAACATAGTTGGGAAAAGGCTTAGCAGATTGATTGATTGATAGATGGTTAATTCGTTTTCTTTTGAATAAATAAGACGGACAAGTCATTATAAAATACACATACACACACACCACTTCACTATAAGCAATTTTATTGACTATTGACTAAACATTAGGAGATGAAAGATAAGAAATTAATATAATTAAACCTAAATTAATCAAATTATTACTAACTGACAACCTAATAGAACCCAACCACTTACTACGGAACCCTAAACTCCACCATAAAACCTTGTTATACCCGCTTACCGTAGGTACATTACCGCACCACTGCACTGTAACTAGATCCCTCTATTTTAATACTGCTCCAATACTTCCACGAACATAATTGAATATGCACAGTTAAAACAGTTGGGTATAACACACGTTGGAAATTTTCAGTGACTATGTTTATTTTATTGGTGAACGTATTTCTCGATGCATATTGTGATGGCGTTTGCAAGGAAATTATAGTATGAAAACAACATTTATTTGGGTATTGTGCAAAGGTATTGTTAACGCAATGGTCCGGTTTTCCCAGACCATTGGTTTTATTATCTGTTTTTATTTGAATGGAATTTGTTTCGCTGAAATATCGGTTAAAAATAATCATACTGACACCCTTTAAATGGGGTTTATTGCGTGTTGATTGCGTTCAGTTTCATTGGTGAAATTCACACCTTTTTTGAGGAAAAAACATCATCAAATGACGGAGGAGCGGTAGGGAGTGTCAGACTTTAACTGACTAAAACCCAACCACGTTTCTTCCTTAGCCCTTTATGTTCCGGGGTATAGGTAACCCTCATATAGCAGTGATAGCCTAGTGGTGTGACCGTCGGACTGCCAAGTCTTAGGTCTCGAGTTCGAACCCAAGGCACGCACCTCTGATTCTACGGATTCATGTGTGTATTGTATACTTATCACTTGCTTAACAATCGGTGAAGGAAAACATCGTGAGGAAACCAGCATGTCTGAGAGATATTTCTCGACAGCATGTGAAACTAAGTCAGAGGCCCATGGGCAGCATAAAAAACTCTGACACCAGGTTAGTCACTAACCACATGAAAAGAAAATGAAGAAGGTAACCCTTTCGGATAATCCCGCTGAAAAACCCGCTGAGAAATTCACCCCTAGTCTGCGAAATAAAAAAATCAGGAACTGTGATTTATTGTTCTTCCCATATTTGTACAAAACCTATTATTTACAAGCCACAGTTTAGTTTTAAATTACCCAAGGGTCGAACGGCATCCCTTTGGGAAAATGGAAGAATTGATTCGTGAAAAATCGCTTATGGAGGGTAGAATGAATATTTTTACCCTTTTTTTGTTACGGCAGGCCGATATTTTTAGCACAGGCAGGCTATTTATTCACTTTTGGAAGCGTTACTAATTTTAATTGTCAGTTTTAAGAACAATGTTTTATTAAAGGCACATAATTAACTGCTCTTCTTTTTTCCCTTTTTTACTTATACAGTCGCCAGCACATGAAGTTACCACAAACTGTCATATTTTCTCAATCGATTTTGAACTTAACATTAAACGTTTTAAGGTTTAAAATCATCTGGCGAAATTTGGCAGTATGGTATAACTCGATGGGCCGGCGACGTACATAAAATTTAAAAAAATTAAGTTGAATGTGCAGTAAAGTAGCCTCCACTAGCTTTGACATAATATACTATGTCGGGCCTGCCCGGTTCGGGCAACCTTACTATGAGAAGCCAAATATGGTTTCTGCTAATGCGGGAATAGAATTGGAATAAATAAGTAGTATCTTTATAAATAAACTTAACTGAACATAAATACAACATAACCCAACACTGGTATTCTCCGAGGGATAGGGAGAGGTGATCCAATAGCACACCCATATTTCGCCAGATATATTTAAATCCGCGAGATAAGATAAGGCGCGAGGCTATTGCCACCAACTTCGGGCTGTTACAGAGAAAATCCAGATGAAAAAATACAACAACATTAAAAATCAAACTCTCAAACTCAAAGCATTTATTTAAGCACAGAAATGTACAGAGGCGGACTTAATGCCATAGGCATTTTCTACCAGTCAACCTTTGGGTGATGCAGAAATAAACGGTGGTACAATAAGAAATAAACCAAACCAACCAATTGTTTAAAAAAAAACGAATTACAGGCACTTTTGAATTGCCATCGGGTCGGTCAGTCTGAAAAATGCAGATAGTTGCCCATTCCAAAGCAGTATGTACTTACGGAGAAGAACGGGCAAGAAACACCATGGACACTCTTTTAACACGTTGAGCGCCAACGCGGTCACCGGTGACCGTGAACAATAGTTTTTCTATTGTGTCTGCTGCATGGCAGTCAATGCCTTAAACAAAATATGGTTCCAAAATATTGGACACACATTTTTACCCGACTCTAGAATTGAACCCAGGACCTCAAGTTCAGCAATAACGCTTGTGACCTCTAAACTAACAAGCCTGGCAAAAATGTATATACTTACAGCTAATACCTTACTTCAAATACAATTCCGTTTATCGATTCAATGATTGAGAACGGAAGAGTTACGTCACTCACTTAAAAATGTATAGTATTGACTGAAATAGCCGGCAGTATGGCGTTAAAAATACTTTCAAGTCGACATGGTTCCGTTTTGAACTGCAGTCAATGACATCAGAATTTAAATTAGAATGCAAATAACCTTAAGAAGATAGCCTCTTGGGTAAAGGGGTCACGTGATCGTCCTATTGGGATTGTAGCCTGTGCTTTTTTTACGGATGGAAATTATCCAATGACTTCTCCCACATTGGGTGAAGCAAAATGGAGTGTCAGACTCTTACTGACTTATCATCCATATGTTCCCATCCATGTGTTCCGGAGCAGTGGTAACCCTTTGGAACAATCCCGCTGATCCAGCGGGTATCGGCCCTGGCGGGCCCCTTCAGCTGTGCTGACATCTCTTTGAGGCACGCGTGAAACACGAACGCGCCGTCTGGCACGGCTTGGTCCTGTTCAGATTACTCACAGTCCATTGGGCTATGCTGAGGTCGTTCCTAAATTAAATTAGCATATTCAGCCTATAATGTTCCCACCGCTGGGACACAGGACCGTTATTCATCACGCGGATTGGTGGATTTCGAATTTTTGGTTCTAGGACTTGCTGCGGTTTCTTCACGATGTTTTCGTGCACCGTTTTTGAGAACAGTGGTGATTAAACAATTTACATGAAGTAAAGCGCTTGTCGCAGTTCGAACCCTGAACTACTTATACTATTATTACTTGATAATACCGATATTCTAAGGTAACATCACAGTGCTAACCACCGCTCCAAAAAAAGAATCTGACCCCTGCACTTCTAACGTTTCTGTCTCACTATCTATTTGACTACCCTTTTCCCAACTATGTTGGTCACTTTCAGTCTATCCGGATGCAGCTGAATACCACTATTTGAAATGGAGCAACTGGTTATCTGACCTGGACAACCCAGTACAACTGGGCAATACAATACCCCTTGGTAAGACTGGCTATCAGACATTCAGGCTTCTGACGACCCGTATCGATAGTCAAAGATGCACAAATGACAGCCGGGATCAACGGCTTAGCCTGCTTTCCAAGGCACGGTATGTAAGATGGTCACCTCATTTACGGACAAATCCCTGAAAGCGTAGCTTAACCTGATAAACCCGTGCGGTTGTTATTAGCCACAAGCTCCTTTACGTTTCTAACTCACTCATCATCATCATCTGCCTAGCCTTTTCCCAACTATGTTGGGGTCGGCTTCCAGTCTAACCAGATTCAGCTGAATACCAGTATTTTACATAAAGTGACCGCTTATCTGACCTTCATAACCCAGAAACTGTAACGTTTCTAACTCACTATAAAATTTAAATAAAAAATCCCTACAAAGACTTTCACTCTCATCATTCTCTTAGATCCCCAGTTCATTTGTTTGTGCCAAAGCGATTTTGTCAAAAACACTCCGAGATAAAACCTTTGGGGCTTGACATGTGGATTAGTGTAATACCTCCTGGGTCCTCAGACATAATCCATGTCTTTCAACCCGAGACTGCTTTGTCATCAATACGATCATCTTTCGTTGTGTCTATAAACAATTCTGTATTATCTTCATCGTGTTTTGTTTTAAGCTGGGTTTTGCTCCTCGATTTTGTTTGATGTATGATTTTTTTATTAGTTCGCATATGAAAGTTGACAAATTGATTGTAAACCAGCTGTTGCTCGCGACTTTACGATAAATATAACATCCCTGTTAGGTTTGCCAGAGGTGTACCTATAGCATGCCCACACTTCGCCAGTTATATTTCAGTTCTATGTAATAGGGGGCGAGCCTGGTCAGCGGGGTTGTCCAAAATGGTTCCCGCTGGCTCGGACCACAAAGGGCTAAGGACGGAACATGGGTGGGGTTTAGTCAGACAGAGTCTGAGACTACCTTCCGCCACACCCTAGGAGAACGAGGAGTCATTTGATAATGTTCCCTCAGGACTCTACCTACACTCTGCGCGCCGCTGACTCATAATAAGCATTTAATGGCGCCCCTTTCCTTTTGGCTCTTCCTAAAGGAACATTGCCTATTCCTAAATTAAACAGTTTTTTTTTTGTAAGTTTTAAAGTGATAAGCAAATTATTCGACTTTTGATTTGACCTTAATTTATCGATTCGTGTCTTTCAAACTTCAAATTGGAAGTAAGGTAATTCTCACTTTCTTGTTGCTCATATATTTTTCAGTCGTACGGATCTTCTAAATTTAACAACATACCAGCAAACTTGGGGCCAATTCCCCCAATGAAACTGAACACGACCAGTACATCTAAGTCGCGTTCAAAAGATCAATATTTCCCAACAATTGGCTATTTGACACGGTCAAAAACAAAATATGAAATCACATAGAAAAAAGACCGCTCGTCTTAAAAACTTTCATCGCCGTGCAGAATTTAAATATTATAGAATATAATTTTAAAAATTGAATTTAAAGATAATAAGTATTCCATTTGATCCCCAAAAATTTTTGACGTCACATTTCAATATTTCGTACAAATCACGTACAAATACCGCGTTTTGACAGTTCATAAAAAGTAACGCTATTGACTACTCTGTCAAATACCCAATTATGGGAGTGACAGCTCTTTAAGTGGTTTATTGGCCTTAATATTCCACAGCGTGTATTTAATAGAGCTGAACAAGACCATTAAATCAGGCTAACCATCAAATTGAAGCCATAAACACATGAAATGTGTCTTTATTGCTGAAGTATTAGGCTATAATTTCGAGTAATAAATATGTAATAAGTACCTAACGGTACTTCATGCCTGCCAAATACTTAATGGTTACTTAAGATCATTTCGGTAAAACCTGAGTACAAAATGAGCGTGAAGCATGTGCTATCGGTACCTACATAGATGCAGCTATTCAACATCCAACGCATTCCCTGAGAGTCAATTGAGGTAAATAACACCTTATTGCTCTTATTGTAATAGTCGTAGGTGGGGACCAGCTCACTGTGATTATCTACTTGTGTAGCCGATTGTAATTTAAATCGTTCTATAAATCGTGGAGTTTTTGCTGCAAAAACGTCTACAGTCTTGCCTTGGGAGTAACACCAACTCGTATTTAACAAAATGCTGGTAGGGATCGTGATCGTAGTTTGTAGGTCCTGCGACCCGTGGAATACCTCTCCACTCTTCAACCATCTCAGGCACGTTGCACCCTTGTCACTACGAAACTATGATTTTTACAGCATCGCACTAACCCTGAGGACACGGTGGAGCACACGGTGCAGAGGAAACCTGCCCCGCTTGGGCGGAGCACCGCCGTGTCCTCGTAGAGGCGATCGGCGGCGGCGACCTCTCACGCCCGGCCCTGGTGCAAGCCATGATCCGGATCGAGAAGGAGTGAGAGGCAGTCACCTCCTTCTGCGAAGCGGTCATGAAGGGGGTGGCGGGATGGGAGAAGGAAATGCCCTCTGGTCCCAGCCGCCACGGGAGGCGCCCCGGGTGTCGGGAGCCACGTGACGGCTCCCGGCCACCGTAGGCGTGGACCTGCGGGCGGTCAGCATATGAAGGGGTCCTTTAGGGCCGAGCCTGCCGGGTAAGCGGGATTGTCCGAAAGGGTTACCGCTACCCCGGAACATAAAGAGCTACGGAAGGAACATGGATGGGTTTTAGTCAGTAAGAGTCTGACACTTCCTTCCGCTCCACCCAGGGCGGGAGAATTCATTGGATTACCACACTCAAAAAAAAAAAGCATCGCACTAGAGTTTAGTAGGTACGTATGAATTTATTGACTACTTGGTTGGTTAGAACCTATAAAATCCAACGTGAGAAGCGCGTTAAAATAATAAAACTATATTTTATTCCATGTTATTAAAAGATACAACGTCAACTGCAGGCGTGGCACGATAAAATCATGAATGATAATAAATCTAGCACACGGACTATTTCAGATAGATCAATAATCTCTCTTATCTTCGACCGACAGCTCCAGATAGCCGAAAAAGAGGTCTGATATCCGTTGACCTCGGCCACGCCTCTTTTGGAGTCCCTTTGATTTAAAACCCCGTTTTCTCGCTATTTTACTATGAAACCCATCAATCTGCCTAGCCTTTTCCCAACTATGTTGAGGTCGACTTCTAGTCTAACTGGAATACTAGCATTTTACATGGAGCGACTGCCTATCTGACCTCCACGACCCAGTACCTGGGTATTACGATACCCCTTGGTAAGACTGACTATCAGATTTTCGGGCTTCTGACGACCCGTAACGGATGTTAAAGATGCACAAATTACAGCCGGGACCACCGGCTTAGCGTGCTTTCCGAGGCACAGAGGAGTCTCGGTATGTACAGATCGTCACCCATCCACGGGCACACACCGGCAATCGTAGCTTAACCTGATGGATCGATTCGTGCGGTTGTTATAACTTAGCCACGAGCTACTATGAAAGCCATTGTAACTGTTAATTGACCTATAATCTGTACACAATTTCTAAAAAGATTTATATAATTATGTCAGTTTAATAAGAATCTTACTGGAATGTTGTTAAGATGCGACTCACGGCTTCAACGTGTTGTTTGTTAAAATAAATAGTCGTTAAGTTATCATCCTGCAATCGGCATTTTTGTTTTGCGTGCGTTTTTATGTTTTTCTGTTATTATTAAAAAAAGAATTCTTCACACTTGTAAGTCTTAGTCTTTGTTATCCTGTTTATGTTCATAGGTAATAAGTTGTCATTGTTTTCTCTGTGGTCCACCCATTGTCCATGGCCGAGATACTGATTGTCAATGGTTTTAATGGCCCTGAGTACGAGGTATTTAAGCTGCTTTGCACGGGTGTATTTACTGACTAAGTTAATTTTTTTTTAAATGTGCGTTTTGTTGTACTGAATACATTTTTTCTTTCTTTCTTTTATGTTTTTCTAGGTACATTTTTAAACGAAAAACGTGTCTACACAACTTACGACAGTCTAAGGGCATAAGTTTCAGGCAGTTCACAGATATAAACTAACCTACGCTGTAGAACGGCATTGGTGAAAATAGTCTGCCAAGTTTGAAGTCTTTTTATGAATAAAATAACTTGGAGTAACTTTTAATGGGCGTAGTTACCGTAGCCTTTTTTTGTCCAAATCGATGTGTACTTATGAGTAATTTCAGCACGTGCGACATTCAACTTCGTCTCTGAAAGGCAAAGTAAAGGTAGATTTTGAACTTTAAAACAAAAGAATAAGGTTCCATTTCAATTACGAATATTTGACAGTTAGGGGTAGCCTGACGTCCTGGCGTCTATACGAAAAATGTCACTGGCAAGTAAGAATAACATAATCTAAATATTTTATCTGCACTAATATTAGAAAAAAGACACGGCTCTAAATGCCTATCATGGCTATATTTCTTCAGTGCTACGTTATGGCCTTATCATATGGGGTAATTCAGTGGATGTGAACAGAGCATTCATTGCACAAAAGAAATGTGTTAGAGCTGTTTATGGAGCAGAATACTTAGATCACTGCAAACCACTATTTAAAGCATTAAATATACTTCCACTTCCTTGCCTTTACATTTTTGAAATATGTTTGTTTGTAAAACGATACTCTCACTTGTTCCCCGTGTATGAACACAAGTCCAAAAGAGGTGAAAGCAGAAATCCAGGACAATTACTTGTACCTAGCCAGAGACTGCATTTGTATAAAAGAAATGTAAATTGTATGGCAATCAAAATATTTAATAAATTACCACCACAAATAAGAATTTTGCCTATTAACAGGTTTAAGAAAACCGTATTTGATTGGCTTCTAGACAAATGCTTCTACTCAGTTGCTGAATTTTTTAATTACAAATTTTGACATGTATGTACAATTTTAACATAAATTTTATTTTTTCTTGACTGTATAGTAAGACATAGATAGTACCTTTCATTTTTGACATTTTGTATGGTAGTTGATTAGTGAATTTATATAGCTTTTTCTTTTTAATTAAATTCAATTAAATATTTCTACATCGGCAACGGTAGCATATGTGAAACTATTTTATATTGTAAGACCTGAATGTAATTACCATATACTAAGAAATAAATTCTACTCTAAAAAAAAAAAACTAAAATCTATGTTTATTTTTTGTTAATTATGAATAAACTCCAAAATTACTGAATCGATTTAAAAAAGAATCTTATGAGTCAATCAATCTTCCTAGCCTTTTCCCAACTATGTAGAGGTCGGCTTCCAGTCTCAACGGATATAGCTGAATACCAGTATTTTACATGGAGCGACTGCCTATCTGTCCATAACTGGGTATTATGATACTCCTTGGTAAAACTGGCTGTCAGACTTTCGGGCTTCTGACTACCCGTAACGACTAACGGCTTAACGTGCTTTCCGAGGCACGGAGGAGTCTCGATATGTAATGTTGGTCACCCATCCACGGACCAGCATCCGCAAGCGTAGCTTAACCTGATGGATCGATCCAACCAGCTGTTATTACTTAGCCACGAGCTCCTCCGAGTCTGATCTATCTCTTACGATTAGAATACAATATTATCACTGAGTAATAGAATTATTAAGCTATATTTTTATAGATTCCTCTAGAACGCAGCTATTAGTGCAAACTGTGGAAAGTACTTCTTATTTTCTTTTGATCAGCCACTAACCTGGTGTCAGAGCTTCTTGCTGCCACCACATGCTGTTGAGAAATATCTCTCAGACATGCTGGTTTAAGCGGGATTGTCCGAAAGGGTTACCGCTACCCCGGAACATAAAGGGCTACGGAAGGAACATGGATGGGTTTTAGTCAGTAAGAGTCTGACACTCCCTTCCGCTCCACCCAGAGCGGGAGAAGTCATTGGATGATTTCCCACCCACCAAAAAAAAAGTCATGCTGGTTTCCTCACGATGTTTACCTTCAAAGATTTTAAAGCAAGTGATAATTATACAATACACACATGCATTCTAAAAATCTGAGTTGCCTTGGGTTCGCACTCGAGACCTATGACTTGGCATAATTGGGTTCCTACGGAGAGATATTAGGCAAAAGGCAATGACCGCTATTGCCACGCTGAAGTGAATTGGGTATATAGAGAAGCATGTCAAACCTATTTGGGTTTGTAATGACCCGAATAGCACCTGAAAATTAGCTAATCTTTTTTTATCTTAAATTGCCGACTTACTGATACTTATCATTATATTACATCGGCCAAATCACGCAAAATCTTTATAAATTGTAGCCTATGTGTTATTCTGATGTATAAGCTATATTATTGGGAAGTTTTATCGAAATCTGTTCAGTCGTTTTAGCATGAGAGTGGAACAAACATCCATCCATCCATCCTCACAAACTTTCGCGTTAATAATATTAGTAGGATTGCGGTTTCTTTAAATCTTAAATGCAACTTTAAATAAGTATTCGCCAATAAAAAAGATACCGCAACAAGGAAAAATAATCAACCTTATTAAGAGAAGAACTCAAGTGAAATAAAAAGCAAAACACGGTTTGCACATTAAAGTCTCAAAGGAAATCTAATTCCACTTTTCTTTCGTATAAAAAGCAATTTGCCTTATTTTGAAACAATATTCTGTTACCCACTTGTTTCAGTCAATCGGTTTCGGGTGTCACGATGTTGTAATAAATTGTGTTATGTTTTGAACCTTAAAGGAAAGCGAATAGTGACCACTATGGAGCCAACACTTCATCATGAATTTCTCAGTCGCACCACATGATTTGTGCCTGGTTAATATTGGCCCCTTTTACATGACACTCAAACATAACTTGTTTAATGTGGGTGGACTGTAGGTACAGAGGCCAGCACCGTCAAGTTACCCTAATCAGTCAAATTTCTTTGACAATTTTTCAACTTTATTCCAAATCCGTAAGGTTTATTTTCAATTGGGAAAATTCGACAGTTAAGGATAGCTTGATGTGCTGGCGTCTGCACATCTCTGCCTACGTTTCGGGGATTACAGGCGTGGATTGATTAGTTTTCCAGAAAATATGACAAATATTTAATTACTAATTACGTCGATATCAAAAAATAGTTTTGCTCAACGTTTTCTCTAAATGGATCTATCAAGGACAATGTCACGTAAAATCCAAGACACGAAACCATAGACACTGACTTCTGATATTAAAATTATTTTTCTCTTTGTTTAAACTCTGAGAAAGAATATATTTATTTTTTATACAATCCTAGATTCACAAAATTTTCTACGTTAGGCATTTTGAGTTTTTTCAACAGCAGTGACCTCATTGAACATTCTATTCCCAAAGCACACTTCAGGATTCGCTCCACGTTTTTTGCTGGTCGAATTCAACGTCAAATAAGGTCGACTGACCTAATGACGTGCATTTTACAAATTAATTAAAGAATTCTTGGATAAGATTTCCATTTAGGACTATAATTCAGGTTAACCTGTTTTAAGTTTACGTATTACGAGTAGCTTATGGCTAAGTAATAAGAGTCGCACAGGTCAATCCATCAGATTAAGCTACGCTAGCTGGGGTTGACCGTGGATGGGTGACCATCTTTACATGCCGAGACTCCTCCGTGCCTCTGAAAGCACGTTAAGCCGATGATTCCGGCTGTCATTTGTGCATCTTTTACAATCGTAACGGGTTGTCAGAAGCCCGAAAATCTGACAGCCAGTCTCACCAAGGGGTATCGTATAAGCTCAGTTACTGGGTTGTGAAGGTCAGATGGGCAGTCACTCCATGTAAAATACTGGTATTTAGCTGCATCCGGTTAGACTGGAAGTCGACCCCAACATAGTTGAGAAAAGGCTAGCGAGATTGAGATTGCTTGACTTGTTTAGGTAGCAAAAAAAAAAAAAAGGCTAGTGTCAGTAATCAAATTCTAGTCAAAACTTTGCGAAAAGAGGCGTGTTGCTGAGGAGTTACCATAGACACCGACTTCCGAAACCACCGTTTTTTTTTATGAAGTATAGACGCCAGCACATCAAGCTATCCCTAACTGTCAAATTTTCTCAATAAAAAATGAACCATTATGTCTTTGCAATAAAGTTGAAATACTATCAAAGAAATTTGACAGATTGTGGTAACTTGATGTACTGGCCTCTGTACAATCGGCAAACTCGCCGGTCGACCACCCATAAGGCCATATTCGCTTGCACCTAGCGTACAGTCTCAGCGAGCGTAGCCACGCCCCCTAAAACTTTTTTTGCATAACATCGATAGTCACGCACACACGGCGCACGCGCATGGCATTGTTAGGTTGCATTGCACTGGCTCTCACTTGAAAAAGAAGTTTTTAAGAATATTTTGCGTTCAGTAGGATGTTATTTGAAAAATGTTTTGCTCACATATTTTTTTCTTCTTTTGTTTTCCATGTTTATGATTAATTATTACTTAGTTTACTTAATTATTATAGGACATTGATTTTAGTGATTATTACATAAATACGTATAATATTATCACTTACAGCCACGCTATCATATTTGGCATCTCCCTCGCTCACACTAAACCACATTTTTAAGAATGTTAAATGTGCCTTTTTTGACAAAAATTGTTCAGCGACCTAGTAAATAATATGATTTAATGGGCAATTTAAAAAACACATTTCTATTGTGTTATCTAACATCATCATCATTTGCCTAGCCTTTTCTCAACTATGTTAGGACTGTCGGCTTCCAATCTAACCAGATGCAGCTGGGTTTCACATGGAGCGACTACCTATCTAACCTCCACAACCCAGTAACTGGGTAACATGATACCCCTTGGTAAGACTGGTGTCAGATTTTCTTCTTCTTCATCCATAACGACTGTCTAAGATATTCAAATGAAAGCCGGGACCAACTCGGTATGACGGACGGTCACCCATCCACGAAGCAAACTTGGTAAGCTTAGCATAACCTTGTAGATCGACCCGTGCGGCCGTTATTACTTAGCCACGAGCTCCTCTTAATTGTGTTCTTTAATAATCAAAGCTGAATAACTGTGACTGATTTGGATGAATTCAATAATTGCCTCAATGTATTGAAATGTGTTTTGTCATTGCTTAAAATATGTTTTGACCAGAATTATATTTTCAGTACGTTAGTTATTCGAAATTTTAGTATTTTTCTTGTTTGTTTGCTCGATACGAGTAATATTGTCGATATACTCTATGTTTGTGTTTTGGTAACTCATTAAAGAAATAATTTGTTTTTCGGAATGAGTATTATGTCCCTTAGATACCTAGTTAATATCAGAACCTCGGAGAGATTGAATTCTCAAAGTGTTTGTCCTACTTAAAAAAAATTGAGAAAAATAGACTAGTCCTTTAGTGTCATTTCAAATACTGTTAAAATTTAATTAAAAAAGTGAAATTTTTTATTAGTACTAATTTATGATAACTGATTAATCTTCTTCTAATATAATTTCGCGTCCCAGTGCTTGAGGTCGAACACCCCCAAAACGGTTTGACCAATTTTTATGGTATTTTTGTATGTATTTGGTAGACCGGAATGAGAATAGACCATGCCGAAAAAAATATATTTCAGACGAATGTTTGTTAGGTCAGGTAGTTTTATAATAAAAGAAGGTTTTTCAAAAAGTAATTTAATAAATTTACCAAAAATAAACAGCACTGTTTTGTGAATAACAAATAATACAGCAATATTTCAATGTTTTGAAATTGTTTATAATAAATAAATGACTAATAAATAGAATATAACATTATTTATTAAAAGAAACTGCACACCACTGAGTACTCTTTTATGAAATATTAATAATACAATACCTACCTAAATGTTGTAGATATAGTGGTTCTGGATAGAGACAAGTGATTTACAAAAACATCACAAAAATTCAATAGGTGGTATCTGAATAACAATATGACTTCAGTAAATATTCCACATAAACAAAATCATAACCATCGTAATAGGAAATTTAATCATATCTACTGAATAGAATATGACAATTTTTATTTTATGGTCTCTACCAGCTTAGACAAACAATTTTCATTTACAAATCCTAATGATGGCGCAATCCTTAATTAATGTAAACACAGTCAGTAAATGCAGAGATATCAATTAACAGCAATGCAGAATGAACACCTTTCTAATTTTTGTGATCATAACAGTGAGAGACAACAATAACACGTAATATAAGGGAGGCCTAAAAAGATGTTTACATTTTTATTTACATATTTTTTTTATTAGCTAAACCCTCAATTTCTCCAGGGTATGTGCTCACTCAACTCAAATTACTCAATCAACTTTCAACTCTCAATTTACGTTAACTGAATCTACATTTTAGTTTCGTTTATTTCTCAATAACATAATTTAAACAAAACAATCACTGTCACTGCAAAGATTAACTTCATAGACATTCCGACCATAACACTGTTTTGGTTTTATGACCAGGAGTCGGCAAATAACAATAGGCGGTTTACCTTTTTACTGTAGATAAGTATTTTGCATTGAGATACAAGCAATGAAGCCTACTAAAATTATTTTTAAAGAAGTATTGTTTATAAATTCAAAGAAAGTGCTTTTTATTAGGGTTCATTGTTTGTATCGCACCGCAAAATACTTATCCACAGTAAAAAGGTAAACATCGACTCCTGGTCATAAAATCAACATTGTGTCATTGTCGGGATTTATTTGAAGAGGTAGCGGTTGGTTTGTTTTAACTAAGTTATTGAGAAATAAACAAAACTAAAAACACAACAACACAACACCAACAACATACACCTATACCTATATTTTATTTATTTAATATTTTGTTAAGGCTCCGCCCGCATCTATAATGGCATCGCATCGGTTTCTCATCGATCTTACGAGTACTTCGCAAAGATCCGAGCCTCGAATAGAGTCCCACACTTCATCGCAATGGGTGACGAGCGCTGCTTTGGTCCTCTCATTTCGACTGTCCCATCTTTGGACCATTATTGCCCATAAATTTTCTATAGGATTTAAGTCCGGAGATCGAGAGGGCCATGGGACTGTCCTAATTTCGGGATACTGGAGTAGCCAATTCTGAACTACGCGCGCACGGTGTATTGGACAATTGTCTTGAAAAAGTAAAATTGGGGAACTTCTTCCCCAGGATACACCGCGCGCACTGTTGGCAGCATCACTTCTTCTAGCAATTCCGCATATACTTGTCCAGTCGCCCTTTCGTTAATGTAATGTAATTCTCCTGGCCCATCAGCGCTCATCCAACCCCACATATTAACTATTATTCTCCCAGATTCGTTATTAGACTTTACGTTTCTCGGCTCGTATCTTGTATTATTTACACGCCATAAATTCCGACGACCATGTTGACTAGACTTAAATGATTTTTCGTCAGAAAATATGGCGCGTGAATAATCGAAATCTCTGTAATCACGGGCGAAACGCACTCTAGCTTCTTTTTGTTCCTGGCCTAATATTATTTTAACTGCCGGCCTCCTATGGTGCACTCCAGCACGATGGAGCGCTGTTCTAATGGCTTGCATGCTGCAGTCGTATTGCTGTGCAAAGCTTGATGTTTTGGTAAAGGGTTCCTCCTGGTAGGTATTAACCATGTGTGCCACACGAGCATCTGTTAGGATGCGCGGAGGGTGAGCACGAGGTCGGTCGGCAATGGAGCCCTCATCGGCGTCCCGTTGAATCCACCGACGGGCAGTAGCTCTCTAAAAAAAATATTAAAAGGAAAACATTAATTGATAAAATTAAATTGTATATAAGAAATAATTATTAATCTGTACAATAATACGTGAAGAGAAAACTTTGTACCCCTTTTTAAGTATATTGCGTGCACGGGGAAGTATGAGATTAAGCATTTATAAAGGAGTGCAGAAAGCTAAAATAAATATTAAATAATAATTACGAGTCGAAATTCGACTACTGGGCAACCTCTAGTGAGATTTAATCTACATAGTCTGGTTCACATCTTAAATAACGTGTTAATTAGAGATAAAGGTCCTAAAAATATGAACGATAGCTGATTCGATGCGGAATGATGTCAAGAAAAATGTTTTGAAGAATTTTCTAGCACGCTAAAATTGCAAAAGTTATTAACAAAAAATGTTGAAAAAAAATGGCCCATCGTTTTTCGTTTTCTTTTAGGAATAACATTTTTTTTGTGGATATTAAATCTACAACCAATTAGTTGTTTGTACTATTTACGAATTAACAATATTTTGCATAAATTAATATTTATGCAAAAAACTGTTGAGTTAAGTTTGCAACTCCTGTCAATTACGTCAAACTGAATATAGGCAAGGACTGTGGAATGGTAGACCAGAAATCACTTCGAAAAACGTATTTATTACAAATAAAGCTCCTAGAAATATGAACTATAACTCATTCGATGCGGAATTATGTCTAAAAACGAATGAACAATAAAAACATTTAATTAAGACAACAGTTTTTTTTTAAGAAATAATATTTTCTCAAGACAAGACTATGATGATAGTTAAAAAATAACTCTACTAGACCATCTGCTAATTTAAAAAATATTTATAAATAAACGATGTAAAAAGTTTATTCAAAACATTATTTATGTTGTGATTTTGATACATAAAAACAACCATAATAATATGACTTATGATTCTAAGATTAGATTTTTCGTTACATAAAAAAAGATATTATAAACAAAACAGACGACTTTTTAGAACTTTAATTATGTGATCCTATTAATTAATATATAAGACGGGCTCTAAGAAGCGACACATTTTAAGAGCAATTATTTAAATATTTTTATTTTCTTAACAAAGGTTCGGATAAATGTTGTTAATTAACAATATACCTAGCCCTACTTGCTGAAAGATGAATTAAAAAAAAACACGAATTTACTCATTAAAGTGTATAGAATACACAACATTTAAAAAAATATTAATCAATATTTAATACATAAAATAACATTTTCTGTGGCGTAGTCACTTTAAGTGTGTTGCGTATATTATTATGCCGTAACGACCCTGTGGCACCGTATTTTCAGTTTTAAATTAAAGTCATAAATAATAGAGATAGAACTCCGGGAGTGTGACGTTTTTATTGGGAATTTCCTTCTCTTTTAGGATCTTTTTTGCAAATTTCTTAAATTTTAAAAGTTTCGGAGTGATTAAGAAATCCGTCAAATAATTTTTTCTAGACACCATTTCGCATCGAATGAGCTATCGCTCATATTTTTAGAAGTTTTATTTTTAATTAACACGTCTTTCGAAAATAATCTAGTCTAACAGGACGATCACAGGGAGATGAGCGGGGAAGCGGAATAGGCGACCGCATTCCAGAGAGGTGAAAACTTAGCTTGACCAAGTAGTAAGTATTATGTAAATAATAAAACCGAACACATTATATGAAAAAAAAAAACTGAGCAGCACGGATCTTGAGCGCTTACCTATCTTTTAAGTGAAATAGACCCAATGCCCCCTCTGACACCGAGCGCTCAAGATACATGACGGTAAGTATACCAATTATATTATGTTTTAATAAATATGATATTGACTTACCGTAACATTTAATTCCCGCGATATTTGGGAAATATTATATCCTTGATTGTATAGAACCAAGATTTGGTTCCGTTCATCTCTCGTTAAATTTCGGTTCATTGTTCAAGTCCATAAAACACGCGCACAGATCCACAGAAGAGCGTCCAACAATCCAATTAATACACAGCACAGGTCAACAAGAGAGCAATCAACAAAACTGTCCGGTAAAACAAGCAAGGGTCAACAGTGGGGCAAGATATTATCGGAGTCGGTAAACAAAAATGGTTGTAAGCAAAACACAGAATTAAGAACGCGCGTCGTCGATTAGCAAAGTGCAAATCACAACTAAAGTAAACAAAGATTATCGCTTCCGATCTATGCGGCTTAAAACGTCCTGATTGGCGGAAGTAAAAAAGGGGTGGAGTTTGCGTATGCATCGCCCGCCAGACTGCTTCATAGGAAACTGTTTTAAAAGTGGTCGAGCGCCAACTTGTCCGATTGTACCTACGTCAATATTCATCTTCTTTTCTATTAATACATATCTTTATGGATTTTAAACTTTCTTAATCAATTTATTGACCCAATAGCTAAGGTCTCACTTATCTTCTCCTAAACTGCTATCTACACTTGGATCCAGTCCAACAAAACCTTTGTTCCCCAAAATATTTACAACAGCATAAAGCCTGTTCACATTCAACATTTCCTAAGCGTATCGTAATCGCATTTGGCTCGCGGCCGCGGCACCACGTTTCGCATATAACTCAGTCCGCCCATCTGACGGTCTACACACCCCCTTACAATTTATTATTTATGCTCGGGGCTACCTTTACCTTAATGTATTTTCGTGTATCATTCATGGGTAGAAACGGCTCGAGTTTAGAGTTTTATTGGGAATGTTATTCACATTAAATGTAGTCTATTGATTTATTTGCGGCTCTTAGATAAGTCTATCGAAGTCAAAGTCAAATCATTTATTTCAAATAGGCACAAGAACGTCAAAATGAATAAGATATAGAATTGATTCTAGACGCCCATTCCAAAAGGTAGTTTCATATAGAGAAGAATGGGCAAGAAACTTCACCGTTACTCTCTTAAAATGTTTTACAATGTTTTTTAGTTCTATTTTCATGATTTTTTTTAGTTGTCTGCGTAGCAGCGGGTAAATGGTAAGGTGATTGTACAGAGGCCAGCACATCAAGCTACCCAGATCTGTCAAATTTCTTTGATAGACTTTCAACTTTATTATATAAAGAAATAATTTTCATGTTCAATTGGGATTATTTGACAGTTTGGTATAATTCGATGCGCTAGCGCCCGTACCTTTACAGATACTTTACTACATTTTTTTATCGTCCGTCAGTTAAATTATTAAACAATATTGGACACGTATTTTTTTGTTTTACGTAATCCAAAGATTACGTCTGTTGACGTCACGGTTAGGCAGATATTAGTGACGTAACGAGCCCCCCCCCCCTCACTCCTCAACTTTAATACGTTTTATCTAAGGCACTTTTTATTATTATGTTAAAGTACAAAAATACGTGCCTCATTATCTGACTGACGGACAAAAATACAATTTATTTTTTTTACCCTGTCGCCTACCCTATTTCTTACATTTCAGAACCTAGTAACAAATCCCAAATGACCACAAAAACAGACCTCGTTAATTTTTAAACCACAGAACTATAACAATGTATGCAAAGGTCTAACCCTCAGTTTCTCATTCTGACCGTAATCAAAGTTTTGTCCTTAATAATTCTAAGAGAAAAATCGCTTGGGCTCCTATTGTAAATTGGACGAGCGAGAAAAAATGTTCACTACAGCTGGGGTACATGTAAACGTGGCTTTTTGTGTAGTAAAGAAACCTTATTTTATTGGCTAAGGGTAGAATTTTTCATATTTAATAATTGAGGTCAAGAGTTCGAACCCAAGGCACAAACCTCTGATTTTTCGGATTCATGTGCGTATTGTATAATGATCACTTGCTTAAAATCGGTGAAGGAAAACATCGTGAGGATACCGGCATGCCCGAGAGATATTTCTCTACAGCATGTGATGCTAAGTCAGAGGCCCATGGGCAGCATTAAAACTCTGCCACCAGGTTAGTCACTAACCACACGAAGAAGAAGTAGATTAAAATAAGTTGCGATGAGATATTTTTCACAAAATCATCCTTAAATGAGTCGATCTACTCTGAAACAATCTCAGCATGGATCCTTATAAAATGAAATCAAATCATTTATTTGTACAGTACCTACATGCGAATAAATGATTTGACCAAGCGGAATAAATAAAATAAAATATTTTAATTAGGATAACAAAGATCCATATAAAGGTACATTATAAATAACAATACAGAAATTAAAAAATGGCAATTAAAAATGATACTTAATATAAAACAAAAATTAAAATTAAAATCAGGATTAAAAATTAAAATCAAAATTATAATGAAATGACTAACGAAAAATTTAAATCAAAATTCAAATCAAAAATTCAAATCAAAATTAAAATCAAAATTATAAAGAGGTATGACAGCTCACTTCACCTAAGTTTTTACAGAATAGACAGACAGTACCTACTTGACTTATGACGAGTTTTGACAAAATAAACATTAACTAACATTACGCATGTACAGAGGCCAGCACATCAAGTTACCACAATCTGTCAAATTTCTTTGATAGTATTTCAACTTTATTGCAAAGACATAAGGTTCATTTTTAATTGAGACAATTTGACAGTTAGGGATAGCTTGATGTACTGGCGTCTGTACACACCGACGGGTTAGGCAGAGGTGCACCTATAGTACATCCACATAACACAAAAAGGAGTTGGGGGTTGTGGGGTTTGACACAATATGGCGCATTTTCCTAAATATATGGCATAGTTCGGCTTATATACGCGCAGGAGAGCCTGCATGGAAGCTTCTAATTATGCAAAGTGCACTACAGTCCGTACTTGTAGTTTTTTTTTTTTTAAGTGTTCGTAGCAAAATTCTAAGAGGTATCGTGTTACCCATTCTCTGGATTACGGCGGTCAGATAGGCAGTTACTGCAAGTAAAATAATAGTATTCAGCTGCATCCGGTTAGACTGGAAGTCGACCCCAATATAGTTGCTTAAAGGCTAGGCAGGTTTATTGATTGACTGTAAAATTTCAATAATTATATTATCTGTAATTTCTATGGTGTACAGTCGAACAAGCTACATATTTGGTATACAAGACAGTCAGTTAACTTGTAACTAATATAATGTGAGTGTGATAAGGAATCAATTATTCAGATGCATTCGGTTAGACTGGAAACCGACCACAACATAGTTGCAAAAAGGCTAGGCAGATTGATTGGATAATATTATTATGGAAGATGGTCGTGTCAAAAGTAGTTAGAAAAGACAAGGTGATGATGAATAATATACCTATGTCTTACCTACTTTGAATATAACCTATTCAACCTTTAACTCTAAATTATTCATTCAGTCCGTTTTTACAATGTTCGGCGCTTAATTCTTAAAGAAAAATCGTGTGGAGCAACCTTTATAAATTGGACCAAGAAAAAATGCTCACCACAGCGGGTTAGGGTTGTCGATTTATTGGCCGGTTTCTTTGATGTATTTTATTTTAAGGCAATTTTCGACAAGCGTTGTAATGGTTGGGCTCTTTAGAGTTAAGTCGTTAAATTGAAATAAAGCCAATTAAATGTATAGTAGACTCGTTTAATGTGTTTTGTATGTGAGTTTAATACGATCAAATAAAATCCCTAACTATAACAAAAATAAGATTTTGAATCTCGCTCAAACACAGAAATTAGTTACTTTAAACTTATTTAAAGACAGTTGATTGGTTGAAGCTTTTTGTCAGTGTGTCATATTTTAGGTTCTGTAATACCGGTCTTAGATTTTAAAATCTAGGTACTTATTTGTAATGGACATCAAGTTACCCCAATCTGTCAACTTTTTATAGGTTTTCAACTTTAACACCAAAGCATAAGGTTGATTTTCAATTGGGAAAATTCGACAGTTTGGGATAGCTTGATACGCTGGCGTCTGAACCTACGTAGACATAATTCACATCCTGAAAAGTTAAGACAGCACAGCGGAAACAAGAGCTTCAAAATTTTATGAAAAATCAAAGTTCTTTATTTCATTACTCTTGGCTTTCTAAAGGCAAATTCCATCAATAAAATTAAACGCAATCAGCACAAAACCGCGATCAAGAGCTGTCAGTGACATCATTATTTTGAAATATTTAAACTGACTCTTGAACTTGGTTTAAACATGCTGATCGCGCCCAATTTCATTAGTAAGATAAGCCTAAAGTAAAGAAAACTTTATAACGAGATAATCGTCAATATTGACTCAAGTTTAATTGCCGTAGATCTTGTTCTTACACTCATGGGTTAACGTTGGGTAAGCGGGATTGTCCGAAATTGTTATTGCTACCCTGAAACATAAAGGGCTAAGGAAGGAAGGAAGGACAATCCTTTTCGCTCCACCCAGAGCGGGAGGAGTCATTTAATGATTTCCCACCCTCAAAAAAAATTGGAATACGTTTAGCAAATGCTGAAGAAGATTAAAGAGTTTTGGGTCGGTGAATATAATCACGCGGAGTTGGCATTGTACGTAAGTGTTGCAAGCATAGAATTAATAATATAGAACGACCGCCTAGTGGCGTGATCGTCGGATTTTATAGATTCATGTGCATATTGTAAAATGATCACTTGCTTAAAATCTGATACTCCCTTCCGCTCCACCCAGAGTGGGAGGGCTCATTTGATGATTACCGACCCTCAAAAAAAGGAGGCTTGGAGGAATAAAGATCTTTACTTTAATACTTTAGCTAAAATATTTATTTTAGTATGGTATGTTTTAACAGCAAAGTCAATTGAGTATATATTTGTTTACACAAACAACAAACATGACAAAATTGGCTCTAGCCCACGTAGTGTCAATTACACTAATGCTTTTTGACATTTAGACATTTGTGTAAACAGTCCGTATTATCATGTGACGATGAAAGAAAACAATTAATTTGATTACTTGTTGAACATGGCATCGAATAAGGAACACATTGTTTATTTTTGTGTCAATGATTAAGGGTGGATTTTAACAATGAAACTGAACGCGATCAGCACAATCACGTAAGCCCCGTTTAAAAGCCGCCACTATCATTATTTTCTGTGACTATTGACACTGACAGGTTTTGAACGCAGCTAAGATGTGCTCAACACGTTCAGAGTTTAATATCATAACACAAGCATAAGGTTGCTTAGCTTTGGACTATATGGCGTTGTGTGAAGTGTCCAAGTTTCATTGGTGAAATTGGCAATAAGTGAATACATAATAATATGGTATTTGAGCACTAGTGCAATTCTGTTAACATCTCACGGTGAAAACTTGGGTGAAGTGAGCGTGGAGTGGGCTGTCAGTGTCATCCCACTTGATTCTAGGGATGGGCCACTTACAATCATCGTCGAGATTTTAATGATATTTCTATACTGATAAGGCTTCGTTCACGGCCTCAAGCGACGCGACTTGCGTTGGCATTTCACGTAAGTGTGGCAAACATAAAATTAATAATAGAATGACAGCAGTAATAGCCTAGTGGTGTGACCGTCGGACTGCAAAGCCATAGGTCTTGAGTTCGAGCCCACCTCTGACTTTATGGATTCATGTGCGTATTGTAAAATTATCACTTGCTTAAAATCGGCGAAGGAAAACATCGTGAAGATACCAGCATGTCTGACAGATATTTCTCAACAGCACGTGAACCTAAGTCAGAGGCCCATGGGCAACATAAAAACTCTGACATCAGGTTAGTCAGATAGCAAACTTCAAACATCCCGACCGCGTAGATTTTCGATTTTTTTCAAAAAGATTAACCGAAAATAGAAAATTGTTTTTGTTGCTGTCGGTCCTATGTTACCTTTAAGTGACGGACCCAGACGTAGATGTATTATATACCTATCTATTTACGTACCTTTGGCGTACAAAGTAGGTATACTATACAAAAAAGCCACAAAAATTAAATTGGCTTTCTTAAATCCGATTCAGTATTGTTTTAAAGGATTAGAATTAATTTTTTATTACAAATCTTTTCTGTTTTATTTTTTTATTTTCTTGTTCTTTTTCCTTCAAATAATGTTAAAAGGTTTTCTATTATAGGTTATCGATATAGTATATTATATTATACAGAGTTTATATGACAGAGGGGCATTAAATTACACTACGTATACTATACGTGTTTAGTATTAACTCAGTACGGTATAAAAATAAAAAGCACCAAAAATGAGGTTTTTATTTTTTCAAACAAACTAAATAGCTTAGAAATAAGAGTAAAACGCAACCACCCTTTGTAAATAAAAACTGACCATGTAACGCAGCACCGACGCGTGTGCGCCGGAGCGCTGTTAGGAAAGATACATCGTGTTCAAACGGGGCAAAAACTTAAAAAAACATTTGCGACTAAACTACTGCTCCTATTTAAATGATTTTTGGTACAGAGCTTGAAAATGGTCCCTAGTATAAGCTGTTTAAAGAAAAGCCCCTCTGTCGTATCAACTCTGTATAGTAATTTTAGTTAGCAGTAACTTTTTTTCATGCTTTTTGTGTGTTTGAGTTGTGTTGAACACTCACAAAAACCTCGAACATTCCTTTTTTAAACCGGTCAATACTGTAAAAAATTCACAGTGAAAACTTTGGTGAATTGAGCGTGAAGTTGGTTGTCGTTCCATCCATTGCTAGGAATTTGGTGCCCCGGTTTAATTTATTTATAGATTCTGGTATTACTTACTACATATGCCTTGCTGCACTTACATTAGCTACTCAGACATTCATACAACACTCAATCACACACTCACTCATATACAGGCACATACACACACACTCAAATACTAACAATACTAACACTAGAATAATTTGCAACTGAATATGTTCAACAACCTACAATACAAAGAATTGATGTATAACTTACCTTAGTTTCGATTTTTTTTTTTGTTTTTGTTCAGAGCACTTACAAATTTAAATGTAACCATTTCCTAAGGGGCGGAGACCTGGTGTCCTGAAACACAGACTTCCCGTCTCCCCACAATATAATATTGATAATTTTTGTTTTTTAATCGTCTTAATAGCTAAAATTTATGTTATATATGTATTGTGGAGAGAAATAAATAAATCTTATTATTATTATTATTTACACTATTGGCGGCTCATTTTAAACTTACTTCACCTAAATTTACACTATTGGCAGCTCATTTTAAACTTACTTCACCTAAATTTACACTATTGGCGGCTCATTTTAAACTTACTTCACCTAAATTTACACTATTGGCGGCTCATTTTAAACTTACTTCACCTAAATTTACACTATTGGCGGCTCATTTTAAACTTACTTCACCTAAATTTACACTATTGGCGGCTCATTTTAAACTTACTTCACCTAAATTTACACTATTGGCGGCTCATTTTAAACTTACTTCACCTAAATTTACACTATTGGCGGCTCATTTTAAACTTACTTCACCTAAATTTACACTATTGGCGGCTCATTTTAAACTTACTTCACCTAAATTTACACTATTGGCGGCTCATTTTAAACTTACTTCACCTAAATTTACACTATTGGCGGCTCATTTTAAACTACTTCACCTAAATTTACACTATTGGCGGCTCATTTTAAACTTACTTCACCTAAATTTACACTATTGGCGGCTCATTTTAAACTTACTTCACCTAAATTTACACTATTGGCGGCTCATTTTAAACTTACTTCACCTAAATTTACACTATTGGCGGCTCATTTTAAACTTACTTCACCTAAATTTACACTATTGGCGGCTCATTTTAAACTTACTTCACCTAAATTTACACTATTGGCGGCTCATTTTAAACTTACTTCACCTAAATTTACACTATTGGCGGCTCATTTTAAACTTACTTCACCTAAATTTACACTATTGGCGGCTCATTTTAAACTACTTCACCTAAATTTTCACGGTGAGGTTTTTACAGAATACCATTACTGTATTAAGGGCTTGTTTCACCAATAAAACCGAACGTTCAGGTCATCTAAACTAAGTTTAAGAGCTGTCAGTGTCATAACTTTTATATAGAAAATTGAAACTCGGTTTCTCTCGGCTCAGCTCTTGAACTCGGTTTAGACGTCGTTTTCGCGTTCAGTTTCATTGGTCAAACCAACCCTCAGTTATCCCCTCGGTACCTTAAAAAACCTACTTGTACGTTTTCCATCTTATTGACTAGTTTATTTAGGAAGGTTAACCAAAGTAACACGATTTACCTAATGGAATAGTAAATTCGCGTTTGGGACCTTAACTTTCCAAAGAAAAGAGTATCACACTAATATTATAAAGGCAAAAGTTTGTGTGTGTGTGTGCTTGTATGTGTGTTACTTCTTCACGCAATAACTACTCATCGGATCTGGATAAAATTTGGCACAGAGATAGATTATAACCTTTATATCCCGTTAGTACAGAGGCCAGCACATCAAGTTACCACAATCTGTCAAATTTGGAGTTGCGGAAGATCAACAACAATAAAAACTATATTTGCATTGTATAAATTCAATTTCTTAATATTGTATAATTGCTTAGCACATATGTGAGTACTATGTACCTAATATAAAGTGACCATTTACTGGGTACGTCTTTCATTGACTTGAATGTGCTTTGGCGGCTGAGAGTATGTCATGCTCACTTTAATGTCTCGCTGATGGTGGCGTGTGTGTTGGATCATTTAGTTCCCTTCAAAATGGTTGAGCTGAATGGTGCTAATCCATGCGCCATGTTCGTGAACGGGCACTGTCGATAGAGACTGGTCATCTCTTAGCGGCCATGGCTTGTTTTAATTTAATTTTTGAACTTTTTTTTTACATTATTTTATATCGGATGCTTTCACCGTTCTGCATCGTTCTCACATGTATAATAATAATAATATGATCTATGTAACCAATATTTTGTAACCATATTTTGTTTAAAAGAGTGTCCATGGAGTTTCTTGCCCGTTCTTCTCCATAGGTACCTACTATAATAATTCATTTATTTAAAAGTAACAAAGACTCAATTTGTTAGTAACAATATTCTTTAACGACTATGTTAGTAACTTATTCTACACAACACAACAAGGTATGTGAACCCCTGCTACAAACCCAACACCGAGGTAGAAAGCCTGCAGCAGCGGTTCACACACAAACAATCCAGTCTGCTCGCGACACACCTCAGAATAATGTTGGGGCTGACCCGCACCCGGCGCACCAGGGAGGCGCATCTTTTACGCATCACTGCGTAGAAGCAATCAATGCGAGCTTCAGCAAACATCCCTGATGCGCTACAGAAGCGGAACAGCCCCATCAACACCCGGAACGTATTAACATCTACCCACAGGCTGCACGTGTAAAACGAAGTGCAATATGCACGAAATAAGATCTTTTTGACTTTTGTAGAACAACGTGCAAACCTGCGAGCGATCATATTGGCTCTAACCGACAGCGCTCTTCTCTCCCTTTCAATATCAGCATCGTCCTTGAGGTCAGCAGTCAAAATATGCCCCAGATACTTCACCTGATAAACCCTCAACAGAGGTACACCGTTCAACTTAACCGGAGGCATTGGACTATAACTTCGACCGCCGACGCCAAAGACCATGACTTCGCTCTTACTGACGTTGTAGACCAATCCATGAAGTTCAGCATATTCCTCACAGATGGTCACCAACCTCCTTAGACCACAGACCGAGGCGCTCAGCAGCGCCATATCATCGGCGTAGCTAATATTATTGACACAAACTCCGTCAACGTAACAGCCGGCACGCTCTCTGCTAAGCGCCTCGATCAGCTCGTTGACGTACAGATTGAAGAGCGCAGGTGAGGTCAACCCCCCCTGCCTCACCCCGCACCCCAACCTATACGGCTCAGACAAAGCTCCGGCCCAGCGTACCTGATTGATCTGGCCGCCATACCAACATTTGAAGGTGTTTATCAGCTCTGGAGGAACTCCTGCTTTCTCTAATTTCCTCCAGAGGATGCTGTATGAGACCAGATCAAATGCTTTAGAAAGGTCAAGGAAGCAAGCAAACGTGGGTGTTTTCCTGTCAGCGTAGTACCTGACCGCCCACTTCAAACATAAAATGGCACTCTCAGTAGAGAGTCCAGCACGAAAACCGAACTGATTGTCGTGCAACTGAACGAATTTATTAAGTTGTCTATTCAGCAGGCAGTCAAGCACTTTCGCGATCACCGTAGCTAGAGAAATCGGCCTGTAATTTTGTAAGTCAGCAATGTCACCCGTTTTATTTTTAATAATGGGGACTACAATAGTTTTCGTCATATGACTAGGCAAATATGCATGACTCACACAGAAGTTGTAAAACATTGCTAACACCCTTGGTAAATGAGGGCCTGCGAACCTGAGGTGCTCGATGCTCAGACCATCGTGACCTGGAGACTTGCCTCTTGACATGCCTTTTATCACTTGCCTAACGTCACTGGCTGTGAATCTCGTTCCAAGGTCACCATGGTCAACAACATCAGGCTCAGACACGCAGGCACCCAGCGGTGACTGTACCCTAAAATGAACCTTAAAGAGGTCAGCAATGCCTACAGGATCGCTCTCACCATTGATAGATACAGGGAGGCCAGGATTACTGCTCAGGCTATTCGTGTGTTTCCAAAACGAGCGAAAATCACCGCTTGAATGGTGTGAAGCCAAAATGTCCATTTTTATTTGATCTTCATTATTTTGACACCATTTCAAACGAGATTTAAAGATTTTCCTCGCTTCACGCATGTCAAAACAAGCCGGACCAGCAGAAGGCTTACCAAGGTCTTCCCACAGTCGATACTTCTGCCTGGCGTCCCTGTATGCCTCACTAACATGCCTATTCCAACCTACCACTACTTTCTTTCTCCCACGCTTACTGCGTCCCCGTCCCGCCGCAGCTGAATCAGATAAAGCGCTCACGATATCTTTATACATGTTGTCAATAACAGCGTGATGACATACTTGTTTACAAATTTTGTCGCAACAGTTTCTAAACACATCAGGGAAATCAATCAGTCTAAGTTTTTCATGACATGCCTTAGTATAAGACTGAGACTGTCTACTACTACTACTACTGCTTTGGAATGGGCAACTAGCTTCATCTCTCTGACTGACCGACACCTTGACAATTTAAAAGTGCCTGTAATTGGTTTATTTGAAACTAGCACTTTGCCCGCGGCTTCGCTCCCGTGCTCTTTCACGTGGGACCCGTTATTTTTCCCGGGATAAAAAGTAGCCTATGTTACTCCTAGAAAACTAAGCTTTCCAACGGTGAAAGAATTTTTAAAATCGGTCCAGTAGTTTTTGAGCCTATTCATTACAACCAAACAAAAAAACAAAGTTTTCCTCTTTATAATATTAGTATAGATAAATACTTTGAGTTTGAGTTTGATTTCTTTGATAATATTTCAACTTTATTGCAAAGACATAAGGTTCATTTTTAATTGAGAAAATTTGACAGTTAGGGATAGCTTGATGTGCTGGCGTCTGTACGGTCTCGTCGGATAATATATATAATTTCCGACACCCACGCGGGCGAAGCCGCGGGCAGAAGCTAGTTAAGCTATAAACACAAATATTCTGTGGATAAACAAAGTCAGCTCGCAAAAAAATAATAACAAGAATCGGCTATTACTGTTCTACTTTTAATTTGACATTTGGTAAGGGTCAAAATGAGATCATCTAAGAAAAATATAATATACTAGCACTTTGCCCGCGGCTTCGCTCCCGTGGTCTTTCCCGTGGGTACCGTTATTTTTTCCCGGGATAAAAAGTACTCCTAGAAAACTAAGCTTTTCAACGGTGAAAGAATTTTTTAAATCGATCCAGTAGTTTCGGAGCCTATTCATTTCATACAAACAAACAAATCTTTCCTCTTTATAATATTAGTATAGACAAATCTTACTAATATTGTAAACGCCAAAGTAATAATAATAATATCCTTGGACATTTCACACAACGCCATGTCGTCCCAAGCTAAGCAACGTAATGCTTGTGTTATGGTAACGAGATGGCTGATAAACTACTTATATACATTTTTTTTGTAAATACATACATATTATAGATAGAAAAACACCCAGACCCGTAACAAATACTTGCAGGTCGTACAAATATTTGTTCCGTGCGGGAATCGAACCCGCGACATGCTGCGCAGCAGTCAATCCCTCAACCGCTGCGCCAACCGTGTCGTCAAAACTAAAGTAAAGTTTTGTGAGGATGGATGGATGTTTGTTACTCTTTCACACAAAAACTATTGAACGGATCTGGATGAAATATGGCACACATAGTTTATAACCTGGATTATCACAAATGATACTTTTTACCTCGCAAGTACGTTCCCGTGGGATAATTTTTGACAGCTGCTAGTGAATTATAATGTACAGAGGCCAGCACATCAAGTTACCACAATCTGTCTCTTTGATAGTATTTCAACTTTATTGCAAAGATATAAGGTTCATTTTTAATTGAGAAAATTTGACAGTTAGGGATAGCTTGATGTGCTGGCGTCTGTACAAAAGCTTGTCAAAGCAAAATGTAATATGTATCACTACATAGTATAAAACAAAGTCACTTTCTCTGTCCCTATATCCCTATGTATGCTTAAATCTTTAAAACTACGCAACGGATTTTGATGCGGTTTTTTTTAATAGATAGAATGATTGAAGAGTATGGTTTATGTGTATAATTTGTCGACATAATTATTATGCGGGCGAAGCCGTGGGCGGAAGCTAGTATATAATATAATATACACTGCTCCGTGGTAATTCAATTCTATTAATTGAGAATGATTTTAAAATTCTCTCTACTGTAAAACATTCGGAAATAAAATACTCCAAAGTTTTATATTTTTTAAGCTGGAAATCCCACTATCACTATATTTGACTCACCTGAATAGGTGGGTGCTATTCAGGTGAGTTTCACTGACGGTGCATATTTCAAAGCCGCTTTAGTCACGCGGATGACTATAAAAATCGCATAACATCACGCCTTGTGTCTCCGAGTGATTGGCAGAGGTGTACTTATAGTATCTACACCCAATTTTAACCATTTATGTTTAAGTCCCATGTAATAGGGAGCGCTCCTATTACCATGCTTGCTATTTAGAATTTCCAAATAGACAAACCTTATATACTTTTCACGATCTGGGAATTGAACCCAGAACATCATGGCCAGCAACAGCGCTTGCGACCACTAGACTAAAGAGGCAGGCGCAACCGATAAAATTAGGTGACATAAGGTTCTTGTATACTGTAAGTAGGTACATTTATACAGTGTGTTAGGTTAAACGAGGGATAATCGATGTAGGTAGGTCCCTACTTATAAGTATTTATATTTATACTTTTAAGTATAAATTGAATAAAACCTCTTTATCATAAGTAAACCAAAGTAACTCGAGCATTTCTAGAATATATTACCGATCGATCACCTGTAGCTAATACTGATATTATTCATCTCTTTGCACGATACTTCGTTTTCTCTTTGATAAAATAAATTGTTTTCACCTCACAGGCTCGGAAAGAGTCTGTTTGTCATTCGAAATCTGAGCCGAAAATCGCTTTTTGCTCTCTAGCGTGGAAAGAGTTTTTAAAGTTCGAACCTTTCTATTTAATAATTTTCTATACTGCCAGTCCACTGAAAATGCATGACACGGTCTAAAATAAAATATTAAATAATACCGCTCATCTTAAGAACTTCCATCACAGTACAGAAATTAAATATTTTGCGAGGATATAATTGTAAAATTGGAATTAATGTTAATAAGTATTCCATTTGATTAAAAAATCTGTGACGTCACATTTGAATATGCCATAAAAATACTACCCTGTCAAATACCCAATTGTGTAGTAATTTAAGTTTAATTTTTTAAATAAAATAAATACTAATATTTATTTAATCCTTTGCTTGGCAAAAATAAATATGTATTAAATTAAATTAGTTAGTTATTTGTATTAAATTAGTTTTTCTTTCATTCTCCTTAGAGGACAAGTAGGATATAGAACAAAATACAGGGTATTTAATTTTAGAGATATTCTATGTAACTCATAAGATACATTGCCAAGTATCTGTTATTTTCTTCACATGAGTCAATGTATCTGAGACGCTCGAACAAAATAAAACTCAACAACACCTGTTTTCTTGCACCTAGCAGTTTCCTCGCTGTAGTGAGGTGAAAAATTGTGTGTTGCGCTCGGCAGCAAAGCTTTTCTGCGTCTCGTACCTTTGAAACCTTCGTTACGCTCAGGATTCTATATTTGAACCACTCGCTTCGCTCATGGTTCAAGCCTAGCATCCTTCGCTTACTCAGGTTTCAATAGAAGTACTCGCGCCAAAAATCAGCTTTGCAGCCTTGCATAACAAATAATTTTCTTGATAGTGACATTAAAATAATATACGAGCTGCTGCCAGCTGCTTCACTCGTGTGATCGTTTGACATTATCCCACGGGAACATACTACCAGGATGCAAAATATTCTATGTACAGAGGCCAGCACATCAAGTTACCACAATCTGTCAAATTTCTTTGATAGTATTTCAACTTTATTGCAAAGACATAAGGTTCATTTTTAATTGAGAAAATTTGACAGTTAGGGATAGCTTGATGTGCTGGCGTCTGTACTAATAATCTATCTCTGTGCCAAATTTCATCCAGATCCGTTTAGCCGTTCTGGCGTGATTGAGTAACAAACATACATCCACACTCACTTCCTTCCAAGAAGTCCCATGAAATGCTTTAAATACTAGTCTCTACCAATGCATTATAAACACAAATACAACATTCAATCTACACTTTTACAGTACATTTAATATTTATTATCGTCGTACGTGTCAAAATAGTAGGTTGCTTTTAAAAACCAGAGTTCACTTCCCGACGCCTGCCGAGTAAATCGGGATTGTCCGAAAGTGTTACCGCTACCCCGAAACATAGATGTCTAAGGAAGGAACATGGATGGGTTTAAGTCAGTAGGAGTCTGACATTCCTTTCCGCTCCACCCAGAGGTAGGGTCATTTGGTGATTACCGACCATCAAAATAACAAAAAAAACTTCCCTTAAAAGACTGAGGAGAGAAAAATTAATTTTGGTATAAACTATTATTATGTCTATACCTTAACAGAATAAAAGAAATTACTAAAATTCGGCAAAATTCAGAAGAATAATTCTTACATATTGCGTGAAAACTACTCAAAGGAACAATTCATTTATCTTATCAAATTAGTACAAAAATCTTTAACATTATTTTGTGTATGAGGGATGGTATGGATGAAAATAGAGTTGTTGGCGTGACGGCTGTAAGGCGGAGGTTAGACGAGAAAAACATGTGACAAGGGCAGAAAGAATATAACTGACATGAATGAAAACTTTACCATGTCATTTAAGGCATCAATAAACAAAGAAATACAAGTATACACTTTTAAAGTGCAAGACAAAATCTTGGCCAGGCCGTATGAGGACCACGCTATTTAGTAACGGTCTTTTGAAAAATTAACCGTAATGATTTGAGTGGAGATAAGCACATACATAACATAATCAGCCTATAATGTTTCCACTGCTCGAACACATACCTTCTCTCTGTGAGAGGAATTAGACTGTATTCCACGACGTGGCCCGAGTGCGGTTTGTAGATATCACAATTTATGTCTGCGAATTTTTGGTTCTAAGACAAGTTTCTCACGATGTTTTTCTTCTTCAATTAGAGAGCAGTGGTGATGAAATAATTTACAAAAAGTAAAGTGCCTGTTTGGGATCGAACTCACGACCTACAACTCTTAAGTCGCGGTCGTTAACACTTTGCCACGCTGGGCCCTCTAGAGAGCAGAGAGCAGAAAGCTGAGTTAAAACCAAACTATAATAAAAAAACCGCGATATTTTTAACTAATAATTTTATACGAAAACAAATCTTTTAATAGTTACTAATAGCGATCATTGAATGAGAAAATCAGGCATAAAAAAACACAATGGAATCACTTTCTTCTTCAGGCTGTGAAAACCTGAAATGATTTCGAGGTAAAATAAACGCGAACGCGATACGCGCTCTTGCGACTCCAACGAAGTTGTATAAGTACGAACGAAGTTAACTAACGTACAATGGAACCGAGATTTTGCAAGAGAATATTTTACGATGCCTTTGTTAAACGATATAAAATTAATATTGCAACTTAAAAAATCACTAAAGGCGGATTTTTCAATAGGGATGATGACTATTTTTTTTAATTAGTAAGCTAGATTATTAAAAATATTGGACATGTATTTTTTATTTTTTTACGTAATTAAAAGATAACGTCTATGCATTGAATTAAAATGTGGCATGACGTCACAAGTATGTAGTTTTTATACTTATTTGTGACGTAGCGAGCCCCACTCCCCAACTTTAATGCGTTTTATGTAAGTCATTTTCTATTAATATGATAAAGCAAAAAATACGTGCCAAATATTTTTTTATTATCTGATTGACGGACTCCTTTTGTTTACCTAGACAACATCCCTATTATGTGGTACGTTTTGACGGCTTTGTATAGAAAATACAACCCCACCGCTACATTTATTTCTTAAATAAAACTTATCTAGCAATTTAAAAATTGGCCCTAAATTGTATAATCATAAGCATCACGTTTGCAACATAAAAAAAACGCAATGGAAGCCCAAGAAAATTATGATTTACAGAACAAAAAACTAAAGTACAGTTCTGTGGTATCGCCACAAAAGATTAATGTGTTAAGTAATTATGTCCACAACTGTACTGTAGGTAGCCGAGCTTGTGTGCCGGACCGTACAAAAACGGTCATTTGTTACTATTCCGAGAAAAAGATAGAAAGATACAATGCTTTAATGACAGAGGGGGATGGAAATGGTACAAAAATATCGTTCTTTCCCTGATTAATTAAGTCAGAAAGGCCTGAATTATGAACCAATTGGGATACATAGCAAGATTACAGGTTACTTTCTGTATTCGTGATTTGAAAGAGAAATTGCTGAATAAAACTGTGGTTCCTTTAGTAATTGCAACCATTGACACGTTGATACAACTCATTAGATTACGTGTAGATACCAATTTGAAACTTCATAGTGTTTAGTACCGTTCTTTTCCCTACAAGAATGCATCTGCAAAGTATACAGGGTGAAGTAAAAAGGGGATCATTGAAAAAAAAACTGCTATTCCATATTTTATGTCAAAAATGTAGTTAACCGCTGATTTTTTTTCGCGATTACAGATTTGTCCCTATAATGAAAGTTGTTCACAATGATGAGTACAACGACCCCTTAAAATAATGCTCATGATTTCAATTTTACCTGTATTTTTTCAAATTTCAGTACCTATTTGACTATTTTAAAATGATTCTAAAACAAGCCCATTCGGACTAAGCGATCAAATGAAAGGCACTTCTCTGTCTTTTCAATACATTTTCCAGGAGCTCGGCTAAGTAATAACAGTCACACGGATCGATCCATCAGGTTAAGCTACGCCTGCCGGGGTTGGGCCGTGGATGGGTGATGGATGGATCGAGAATCGTCCGTGCTTCGAAAAGCACGTGCCTCAAAAAGACTGACTTCGTATTACCCAGTTACGGACTGGGTTGTAGAGGTCAGATAGGCAGTCGCTCCATGTAAAACACTGGCGTTCAGCTGCATCCAGTTAGACTGGAAGCCGACTAGGCAGATTGATTGATTTGACATTTTCCAAAACAACTTTACAACTCGTTATTGACAGGACCCTCTTATCACGGTCATTCGAGCACCAAAACCATGATTCTTGTAGCAGTGTAAGTACGGAGGCCAGCACATCAAGCTGCCCTAATCTGTCAAATTTCTTCGATAGATTATCAACTTTATTGTAAAAGGATTAGGTTCATGTTTTAACTGGGAGAAGTTGGCAGTTTAGGAAAGCTTGATATGCCTGCGTCCGTACCTACATATGGAACAACGAACAAGTGAAGGCAAACATCGTGAGGAAACCGGCATGTCTGAGAGATATTTTTCAACAGTATGTGAAGCTAAGTCAGAGGCCCATGGGCAGCATTCAAACTCTGACACCAGGTTAGTCACTAACCACACGAAAAGAAGAAGAACGAACAAGTTACATTAAACATTAACCTACCACAAGCCAAGCCCTGGAATAAAATACCCAGTTCCTCGAATTTCAAGAATATTACCTATGTAGCATGAATAAATTAAGATACGCCTCAAATGACACAGCGAATGAGCCACTTAACCAAGTCAGCACCCAAGTAAGTGGAACATGTCATTTGTTCCACTCCACGCATCTAGGCTACATAATACACGAATTCTGTTGAAGTAACGTGAAACTTGAGCATTAAATAAAACGTTTTGTCTAAAAATTTTCAAGTTTCATATCTCTTGTATTTTTTGGTCTTTCCAAGCCTCTATGCATTACATAACATCACATCTTAAAGGGCTAGGCAAAGATGATTTAAGCGGGATTGTCTGAAAGACCGCTACACCGGAACACAGAAGACTACGAAAGGAACATGGCTGGGTTTTAGTCAGTAAGAGTCTGACACTCCCTTCCGCTCCACCCAGAGCGGGAGAAGTCATTGGATGATTTCCCAGCCTCAAAAAAGGCGAAGATGTCTCTCACATTTTATTAGTAATGTAAACGATACAAAAAGTTAAAAAGATCCGTAATAAAAATATAAAAAACAATTCAAAAATTAAATTAAAATAAGCCAAGCCCCCGTTTACGAACATCAGTCACGTTTTTGTTCTTTAACAGATTCTTATGAAGCCAAAACCTCAAAAAAAAAAACACTATTATCGGAAAACAACTTATTCGACAACTTATTAATTGTTTCAAACGTCAAAAATAATCCTACCAGTCGGTCCCCGTGTGTCAACGCGATGATTCAAGATGAAAAATGAACGTAACCTCGGTAAACATACCGAAAATATACCGACAATGTGATATTTTTGGACGGACGGTGGATTTAATCAACGATATTATGTTGAAGGTATCTGCTATTTATAAGCTGGTTTAGATATTTTTATAAAAGAGTATTTTAACAGAGTATTTTAGCAGACACTTTTTGCTAGTAAGATTAACGACCATCTCACCATTAACTGACTAGCCTATCCCCAACCAGGCTGAAGTACTTTAAGTGGAGCGACTGCATTTCTTACCTCCACAACCCAGTTACTGGGAAATACGATGCCCCTTGGTAAGACTGGCTGTCAGACTTTTGAGCTTCTCGTAACGACTGGCAAAGATCCACGGCCGGGACTTACGGCGTAACGTGCTTTCCGAGACACAGTATGTCAAGATGGTCACCCATTTACGGACCAACCCCGTAGCGTAGCTTAACTTGATCGACCCGTGCGGTTGTTATTATTTAGCTACAAGCTTTACGTTTCTAACTCACTATAAAATTAAAATAAAAAATCTTTACAAAGGCTTTCACGATTTAAAGGTCACCTATCCACGGACCAATCGCGGCATGCGAAGCTTAACCGGACAGATCAAACCGTACGGCCACAAATCCATACCCCGGACTGCTACTGAATTAACCACTTATAAAATAGTCCTGTGAAAAACCATACCTTCTCAATTTTCTACGTACAAAAACATATTCACATACAACAAAACAAACGAATATCTCTATACAGTGTGTGATACATGACATGCGTCACGTGTCATCCATAACAATGTCGATAGCGCGACGAAATATAGCGGAATGTGCGGTAAGCAGAGTAGAACAAATGGGCGAGCTTCGACACATGAGTAACGGCTTTATTCTGTCGGGAATAATTAATAATGGCGTAACTGTAGTTGGTGATCAATTTTGGGGTAGAGTTAATGAACATATTTTTATATGGTTCCTTATCCGAAGGGTGCCGAACGGAACCAAAGTCAAATCTTTTATTACAAATTGGCACAAGAAAGGCACTTTATTAATAGAATTGATTCTAGTCGCCCTTCCAAAAGGTAGTTTCGTATAGAGAAGAATGGGCAAGAAACTCCAGCGTTAACACTGCACCACAAAAGGTGAAAAGAAAAACACATATAACAATGGCAGATAAAATTGATTATGTCATAAATACATGGTGCTCACATATTTACAACCCTAACCTTAACCCCATTTACCCTATTACGAAGCCTTCCATCCGTCTGTCTATCTGTCAACGGACTGTATCCTTATGAACCATTGTAGGTTACATTTGATATTTTCACAGATTGTGTAATTGTATCGCCACTATAACAACAAATAATAAGAGTAATATGAAGTAACGAAAGCTAGTTCAAACTATACGTAAAAACCTTCCTCTTGAATCACTCTATCTATTCATGAAAACCACATTTAAAGTCCGTTGCGTAGTTTATCGTAGTTTTTGCGTATCTATCTGGTTATAAGATTTTCGGGCTTCTGACGATCCGTAGTGACTAACAAAGCTTCCACAAATGATAGCCCAGACCAGCAGCTGAACGTGCTTTTCGAGGCACAGAGGGGTATCGATATGTAAAGATGGTCACCCATCCACGGACCAACGCGGCAAGCGTAACGTGATGCGCGATCTTTGCGTACAGAAGGACAGACGGTGGAAAGCGACTTTGTTTTATACAATGTAGAGTTGAGATACCTTCTATGGCTGTATAAATTCTTTACGCAACAATATCACCATCTGTCTAGCCTTTTCCCAACTATGTTGGGGTCGGCTTTCAGTCTAACTGGATGCAGCAGTATTTTACATGGAGCAACTGCCTATCTGAGCTCCACAACCCAGTAAGTAGGCCATACGATACCACTAGGTAAGACTGGCTGTCAGATTTTCGGGCTTCTGACGACCGGTAACGACTGTCAAAGATGCACAAATGACAGCCGGGACCAACGGCTTAACGTGCTTGCCGAGGCACGGAGAAATCTCGTTATGTAAAGATGGTCACCCATCCACGGCCAATCCCGGCAATCGTAGCTTAACCTGATGGATCGTCCTGTGCGGCTGTTAGTACTTAGCCACAAGCTCCTCTTAAGCAACAATATAATACAGCCAATTATATTATTAGCCGTCATTGTCTTGAAGTTTCTCCTCCATTTGGCTAATGGCTGCAATCTACTGCGATTGGGGTTATCTGATAAATCAATTATCGTTAACGGTACTGTTTGGAATCAGGCCAATAGGTATGAATGATAATTAGTTAAAAGCCTTCATTGTATAACTTAATCGGCATTTATACATCGATGCATACGAACTTATAAATAAATCAAATTGAAAATCTTGTTTGTAATGTCAAAATAACAGCTTTTCAAGAAGTCAATATGAAAGTTTAGGTGTCCTGCCTTTTCGCAGAAAATTGTTTGCCAAATTTTCACTTGCCAACCAACGCTTCGCCGATGTTTCACTTTGACAACTAACGATTAGCAAATTTTTGTATGACAACGTTTCATTTGGTAGAATTATTGTTAAGCCGATTATTATAATGACACAAAACGTTTGGGACATTTATCATTTGTCAACCATTTCACTAGGCCACACAACTATTACAATAGAAGTCTAAGGTTGTTAGGTTAGGTTAGGTTAGAGTATGACAAACAACGCACGAGCCGAGCGAGCGAAGCGAGCGTGTCGCGGCAGCGGCCGGCGATGTGCCAGAAGCGAATCGCTTTTGTAAAAGGAAACAGTTAGGTTAGGTTAGAGTATGACAAACAACGCACGAGCCGAGCGAGCGAAGCGAGCGTGCCGCGGCAGCGGCCGGCGATGTGCCAGAAGCGAATCGCTTTTGTAAAAGGAAACAGTTAGGTTAGGTCATATTAAAGATAAAGTAAAAAAAATAATAATTACAATAACTAATTGCAAAAAATTCTGCTAAATGAAAGTTGGCATTTTAAAAAGTGTCATTATGATAAGCAGACCAAACGTACAGTTGGTAACTGTGAGGTTGGGAAATAAAACAAAATTATATGATAAGTTGGCAAATGATTATTCGGCGGAATAAAATTCTGCGAAACGTTGGTTGGCAAGTGAAAATTTGGCAAACAATTTTCGGCGAACAGGCAGAGAACCGAAAGTTTATAAGTCTTCGTTATTTTCTGCCTAAGGTATATACCAATAACAAAAAAAAAAAAAATGTCTGTCTGTCTGTTTGTGTCGGTTTGTCTCCGAAACGGCTGCACCTATTCGACGGGTCTGTCACTGTCATATAGCTGATGTTACAAAGAGTAACTAAGTAAGGCTACTTTTGTTTTCGAGAAAGACTTAAGGTTCACCCGGGTGAACATGCGAGCAGTAGCTAATTCATTCATATAATATTACACAACAATCAGTATAATGTTCCCCACTTTTGGGACTAAGGGTTCCTCTTTGTGAAAAGGCTGTAGTCCATTCCTAAGCCCAATGCGGATTATTTATACTAAGCAAACCTAATACTGCGACTTTGCTGTGCCCAACACAAAGAAAAAAAAGAAAAATACATTATACTCAATCTGCACAAACAAAACGTACAAAGAAGACAAAATACAAATGTACAAAGTAACCAAAAGCCTCGTACTCAACCAATAAAAGTTTGACAATTATGTTCATTGTTTGATGTCTGGGTCAGCCAGGGACCAAAGACAATACACATTGCGTAGTTAACTCTCTGTTTTGACACTGGCTAAAGACAACAAACAAAACAAAACGCCGATTGCAGAATAAAGTAGAATAGGATAGAATAGAATAGAATCATCATCATCTGCCTAGCCTTTTCCCAACTATGTTGGGGTCGGCTTCCAGTCTAACCGGATGCAGCTGAATACCAGTATTTTCCATGGAGCGACTGCCTATCTGACCTCCACAACCCAGTAACTGGGCAATACGATACCCCTTGGTAAAACTGTAAGATTTTCGGGCTTCTGACGACCCGTAACTACTGTCAAAGATGCACAAATGACCGCCGGGACCAACGGCTTAACGTGCTTTCCGAGGCACGGAGGAGTCTCGTTGTGTAAAGATGGTCACCCATCAACGGCCAACCCCGGCAAGCGTAGCTTAACTTAGAATAGAATAGGATATTTTTATTTGCGTCGAAACATGGTACAATAATGGTGTTTATACTAGGGTTTATGTATGATAATATGGTAATGCAGGTTGGAAAAATGACTACATTTGTTACAAACAACATTAACAAGAACAATAGAGGGCCAATTTCAATGGCTGTCAGTGCATTTTTTTCTGAGAAATATTGATGTCGACACTGTGGAACGCAGTTTAGATGTGCTGATCTCGTTCAATTTCATTGGTAAAATTGGCCCTAAACCGTACGTGACGTCATAAGACAACTCAAGAGAACTAATTATATTTTCTTTCATTACCAAGAAACTACCTTTTACCTTTAGTAGAATTTTCTACTATACATTGGCGCTGTCGGTATTCGATTTGATAAACTACTTAAGTACTACGTACAGAGGCCAGCATATCAAGCTACCCGAATCTCGCAAGATAGATTTCTAACTTCATTACAGACAGATAAGGTTCATGTTCAATTGGGAATATTTGATAGTTTGAAATAGCTTGTTTGTGATGGCGTCTGTTCTATACACTATGAATATTGAGGAGCTACACAAAACGACCTGTAACCTTTGATGGGGTTCGCTAGAAATTCGTATAGCGTAGGTACTACAAAATACTAGTAGTAGATATGGACACAAACTCACTTCAATCCAGGTGCTATAAGCCTATTATTCTGCCCCAGTCATTTCAGAATAATGCCATTATTGAGCGGATCCAATTCGACGCGTCGCATTAGAGTCAATTTGTTAATACCGGTGCATGCCTCTGTCGATATGTTGTTAATACATTGTCATGCAAAGTCTATTGTATACAGGAGTCAATTAATGCAATTAGAATCAAAACAATATTAATTGCAGTTGTATAATAACATTACAATGTAACGTGTATGTGGGTGAGGAGCTCGTGGCTAAGTACTAACAGCCGCACAGGTCGATCTATCAGGTTAAGCTACGCTTGCCGGGGTCGGCCGTGGATGGGTGACCATCTTTACATACCAAGACTCTCCTCCATGTCTCGCAAAGGACGTTAAGCCGTTGGTCCCGGCTGTCATTTGTGCAACCTTGACAGTTAAAAAAAAGACATACAGAAAAACATAGAACCTAATCCTTTTTGGAAGTAAGTTACATAGCTCATGTTGGCACTTGTTACCCATATTGTTTTGTAATGACATATGGGATGATGACTATTTTTTTTTAATTAGTCTGTAAGCTAGATTATTAAAAAATATTGGACACGTATTTTTATTTTTTTACGTAATCCAAAGATAACGTCTATACTTTGAATTGAAATGTGGCATGACGTCACAAGTATGTAGTTTTTATACTTATTTGTGACGTAGCGAGCTCCACTCCCCAACTTTAATGCGTTTTATGTAAGTCATTTTCTATTAATATGGTAAAAAAATTCGTGTCAAATATTATTTTATTATCTGATTGACGGACTAAATCTCCTTTTTTACCTAGGCATCATGCCTATTCGTTTGATGTAACAAATTGATTGATTATGTATACATGGTGTGTAACACCCGAGTTGTTATCTCCGATCGTAATAATCTCGATTGTTATGGCTGAGGAAATCGATGGTAATGTGATATGAATGGTGATTGGTAGCCACTGTGATTGTTATGTTATCCACGCAGAATATAATGAAGAGATTGATAATACAGGATGGCTGTATACAGTCGGTCGACCCTGGCAAAATTTTACCGTGAAAACTTAGGTGAAGCGAGCGTGAAGTCATCTGTCACTCCACCTTTTTTTTTGAGGGTGGTAAAGAAATGAAAGTGTATTTGGGCACGTAATTTTCTTTTTTGAGAATAAGAAATCATCAAATGTTCCCTTCCGTGTGTGGAGCGGAGGGAGTATCAGACTCTTACTGACCAAAACCCATAAAAGTTCCTTCCTTAGCCCTGTATGTTCCGGGGTAGCGGTAACCCTTTCGGACAATCCCGCTGTTCATTCCACCTATTGCTAGGAATTGACACTATTGACAGCTCACTTTAAACTCACTTCACTTACGTTTTCCCGGTGAGATTTGTATATTACTGGATTCTGACGGCGGCTTCGCCCGCGTGGAGATCGAATTTTTCATACAAAAAAAGAATAGGTAAAAGGGCTTCGGCAATCATCGCCCATCATCGGAAAAACAAACACGAAAGATCGAATATACCTAGAGCTGTTACATTACAACCGTAAAAACACTTTTTCTATTTTGTATTACCATGATAAGAAAATTTTAGACAAACAACTCTATACAGCTCCAAAAAAAAAACTTTTAATGACAGACGTTTTTTTTATCAGTATCCAAGTTCCTATCTTCAGTAGTTTGTGGGGATATGTTAGGTTTTATTCAATGATAGCCGTTTGAGCGTGAATTGGTTCCAATTTAGGGTTCTATTTGTATTGGGAGCGATTGAGGCTATCTAAACAACGTCGTGTGACATTTTACCAAACGCAATTTTGTTTTTGGAACTCGAGGAGATTTTCTTTCTAATCGGGAAATAGGTATAATATTCCATAACTGCTTTACCATCTTAAAGGGGACGATCTGGGATGGCTCGCGAAATTCAAATTTCCTTACACTTTTCTGCAATTACCAGGCAAGCGCTAACCTTTAAGAACAATCCCGCTGACAATCTGATGTCCGAAAGGGTTACCGCTACCCGGGAACAAAAAACACAGATGTCTGCATTAAGGAAGAGGCACGTTAGGGCCAAAGCCTGCCGGGTCAGCGGAATTGTCCAAAAAGGTTACCGCTACCCCGGAACATAAAGGGCTAAGGAAGGAACATGGATGGGTTTTAGTCAGTAAGAGTCTGACACTCCCTTCCACTCCAGAAGGGCTCATGTGATGAACGCCCAACCCCAAACAAAAAAAAGCAAGTTGTATGTTAGATAGATTGTCTGATAAATGTGACTTGCTCCTAATACTACGTCTTTCGATCTATTTATTTATTAAGTTCACCAACAGCAGTAAAATTACATACTTTTTTAATACATATAACAAAAGTACTGGTATGAATACCTATTATTGGTATACCGGGTTATTTTTCAATGACCGGCCAAATTTTCGCAGGGTGTTCTACCCATTAATATGAACAACTTTCACTATGGGACCAACTCTGAAATCACGAAAAAAAAATCAGCTGTTTCATACATTTTAGTCGAGTAGGTATCGATATTTTGTAGGAAACAGCTGATTTTTTTTTCGTGATTTCAGAGTTGGTCCCTTAGTGAAAGTTGTTCACATTCATGGGTAGAACACCCAGTGAAAATTTGGCCGGTCATTGAAAAATAACCCCGTATAGGTTCGATTCCCAGGTCGGGCAAAGCGGACTCTGGATTCACGATCCTTTGGGAACACGACTCATAACTGGCAAAATGTGACGTGTTCCCAACGTAGATACACTGCTGCCTTACCCAGCGCGGACCAAGGCGTGGTTATGACTACCTACAATACATTTCATCAACTGATTTTTCTTAAGAAAATCTTTAGCTAAAATGCCAACAACTTTAGCATTAAATACCGTTCCGTTCGTAAGACATCGAGAAGTCTTTAGGGAGCTAAATTTGACCTAGATATAAATGATAAATGTTTGAACGTCTACCGTTTAGATCTATCCGAAATTCAGTAGTTCAGAGAAACTTTGTTACGGACGTACAGACGCCAGCACATCAAGTTATCCCAAACTGTCAAATTTCTCCAAAAGATTTTAAACCGTTGGTTGTTATGTTCAAAATTGGTTGAGAAAATTTGACATTAGTGGTAACTTGATGTACTGACTGTATTCCCAATTGAAAATGAACCTTATAGTTATGTAATAAAGTTGAAAAACTATCGAAGAAGTTTGACATAATGGGGTAACTTGATGTGCTGGCCTACGTACAGTACTCCCAAATTAATAATGCACATGCAGATCTTCGCTAATTGTCGTATTCCCGGAAACACCCGAATCATTGAATCGTTCGAGTCCTTAACAATGCACTTGCATTTTGCACCTTGTTCGAAAGAAATAGGAGTCAATATCATGTGTACACAATCGAAAACAATTCGGGCGGTCGGCGGCGGTCGGCGGTTAGTCAAAGGTCCGTCAGTCGTCTTGTTATATTGGTGGTGACTGCACGTGTTATCTTTGTCTGGAATTATATAGAGCTGCTATTACACACCCTTCTTGGTTTTGTTTTCAAAGGTGAATTTAATTTCAACTTTAATTATCTTACTCAAATTTAAATAGTTAATTTGGTAAAATACTTAAATATACTAACATTTTTCACGTTTTTTTCAATATTAAAAAAATAAAAATACCTACGTAAAATACATATTAAGTACTAGAAAAAACATATTAAAAATCAGATTTAGGCTTATATGAATTATAGCTCGCTATTTACTTACATGGAATTATTTAATCAAATTTCGTTACTGATAAATCAATATTTATCTCTTTTAGGACAAAACACATAATCTTACTAAATTATGCATGAAGAAAATGCACTTAACCACTCTATATACATATCGTCTTTCGACGCTCGGGGAATACGACCGAACAGTGGCGAAGATTTCTATGCGCATTATCACTTTTGGAGACCTGTACCTACAGTTTGGAAAGAAATTAAATTTTCGAGTTTCGTTGTTAAATACTGACTATTATACAACAATACAGCGTATATATCAGAAAGGTGTATTCAAATTTAAGTCAGGTATTGATCACAAATAAAAAAAGTTGACAATTCTTTGTGGATGAAAGGATTTTAAGAAGCCGTCAGTAGGGACTGGACATCTCGTAGCTGCCACGGCTCTTATAAAATTTAATTCAATTTTTAATTGTTTTTTAAATCTTTTAATTATGGACGCTTTTTTATGTTCTGCATCATTCTCACATGTATATTCCAATATTAATGTTTTTTTTTTAAGGCTGGGAAATCAGCCAATGACTTCTCCCGCTCTGGGTGGAGCGGAAGGGAGTGTCAGACTCTTACTTTAAAACCCATCCATGTTCCTTCCTTAGCCCCTTATGTTCCGGGATAGCGGTAACCCTTTCGGACAATCCCGCTCACCCGGTAGGCTTGGCCCTAAGGGGCCCTTTCATATGCTGACATCTCTTTGAGGCGTGCGTGTAACATATACGCGCCGTCCGGCAAAGGCCTGGTGCTGATCGGACTGTAAGTCACCCATTACTCACCGTCCGCAGGCCCGCGCCTATGGTGGCCGGGAGTCGTCACGTGGCTCCCGACGCCCGGGGCGTAATGTAATGTAACCCAGTTTTTGTAAACATATTTTGAATTTAAAGAGTGTCCATGGAGTTTCGTGCCCGTTCTCCTCCATAGGTACCTACTGCTTTGGAATGGGCAACCAGCTTCATCTTTCTGACTGACCGACACCTTGACAATTCAAAAGTGCCTGTAATTGGTTTATTTGAAATAAATACTTTGAGTTTGAGTTTAAGAAATGCATGGTCATAGAAAGATCATCAATGTTTGTCGGTCCACCACCTCAAAGAAAAATATTATTTGAATATTACTTTAGTGTTAGAAAGAGATGTAGGTATACAGGTTGTTTAGTTCCATCACTTTCGCAAAATGAAGCCATATTAAAATTAAACTACTAGACTTTAAGCAGTTACAATCAGATATCGAACTACGTTTGATCTCCCAGAATGATTGATGTTCATCCAATATCGATTACTGACCACTATTCGTTCCAAGTGACTGCCCCAGCTATTTTGAGAAACCAGTTTTGTATCTATTTTTAGGGCGAATTTCACCAATGAAATTGAACGCGTTCAATACAGATAATGAAGTTTAAGAACTGTCACTGTCAATATTCCTTACCAATTTTGATACTGATAGCTCTTGAACGCGATTTAGGAGTGCTAATCGCGTTCAGTTTCTTTGGTGACATTCGCCCTTAATCTATCAGCTCTTGTACAACTGCATTTATACCACAAGTTTTTTCAATTTAATGTTTAAAATCACTACAAATCTTATTAATACAACAGTAAGTCCGAAAGGGTTACCGCTACCCCGGAATATAAAGGGCTAAGGAAGGAACATGGAAGGATTTTAGCCAGTAAGAGTCTGACACTCCCTTCCGCTCCACCCAGAGAGGGGAGGAGTCATTTGATGATTTCCCACCCTCAAAAAAAAAGCAATACAATCCAATAAAAATGACATTAAAAATAAATAAACATCCATGTTTGACATTTTCAAACTTCCTAACGAATCTATTCGAATGATTTTAAACGGATGTAAAAATGAATGTTTATTCAGCAATTTCCGCAAGTCAAAATTAGCTACTTCTTATCACATAACTTTTTATTGCACCCGGAGAAGGAATGATAAGATTATCTTAAGCCGCAGAATAAAGTCATTAGCCATTAATATTTTATGACATAATAATGTAGTTAGTTTTATATCTACTTATGATGATGAGGAACTCGTGGCTAAGCACTAACAGCCGCACAGGTCGATCCGTCAGGTTAAGCTACGCTTGCCAGGGTTGGCCGTGGATGGGTGACCATTTTTACATACCGAGACTCCTCCGTGCTTCGGAAAGCACGTTAAGCCGTTGGTCCCGGCTGACATTTGAGCATCTTTGACAGTCGTTACGAGTCGTCAGAAGCCCGCAAATCTGACAGCCAGTCTTACCAAGGGGTATCGTTTTGCCGAGTTACTGGGTTGTGGAGGTCAGATAGGCTGTCGCTCTATGTAAAATACTGGTATTCAGCTGCATCCGGTAAGACTGGAAGCCGACCTTTTTAGAAAAAAAAATATAAAACCTTTTTATAAAAATTTTCTTTTTTGCTCTAAACTTTTTTTTATACATTTTACAAAAAAATACCTCAGGTGAATCTTGTAGATGATCTTTTGAGATTTTTTTTCCCCTATTTTTTTTTAAATTTCATTCATTTATAACGCTATTATAGCGCTCCAAAGTTGACCGGGTTCGTCAATGTTCATGAGAATCCGGTCGAAACGAAATGTTTAACTTATTTTTGTTTTTTTTTTTAATGTAAATATATTCTTACAATTTTTTTTAACTAAAAAATCAAATCAAACTTGATAGATCTTCTCAAAACTGCTCTTTCAGAGGTTGGTTTTTCTGTCGACCAGGCTGAATCAGATGCAGATTCAATCATCGTCTCTGCTGCGCTTACTGCATCCCGATCTCATGATTCTGTTATTATTGTGGCAGAAGACAGCCTAACATGATTTTTTCAAAATCTGCTTTTTCAGGATGTGATACAACATCAGCAATTGAATTAGCTGGTATAAAGCCGTATAAAGATATGAAAAAACGTTCGCCAACAAGAGTGAGCAAAGATGGAATAGCGCGGTACCACCAGCTAATTAAGGATGTTTCTCCATAATTTTAATACATTTTAATTTCCCCATTTTATAGGCTGCTGATATTGTATCACATCCTGAAAAGCATCAAGAAACAGCAAATTCTGTGTTATGAGATCTCCATACATAAAACTTGAAGGGCCATATCTGAGCAGACGTGCTCCCTTTTGAAGGTTTTGCAAAATAAATGTAGGCCAGCACATCAAGTTACCACAATTTGTCAAATTTCTTTGATAGTATTTCAACTTTATTGCAAAGACATAAGGTTCATTTTTAATTGAGAAAATTTTACAGTTAGGGATAGCTTGATGTGCTGGCGTCTGTACCTAGGGCACGCCACGTCAGTGGCGATAAGGCCCCTCTTTGAGGAGTCCCCTTTTTGGGAGGTTTGATATTCTTTAATTGAGCTTATAATTGATGGTGCATACGGGCCATGTAACTTTCAAATATCATTCGATATTTAAATTTTCAAATTGTACAAACATGAATAAATGAAATTCGTAATTTCCGTAACAAATGTATGTTAGTAATGTAACTAGATGTATGCAAACGACATCTAGTTTAATCTCTAAGATAAAATGTTTGTGTAAGATAGGCTGAGTACACATCGAGCCATGTGTAAGAACACAAGAGCGTGGTACAACTGTGCTAGAGATTCACATTGCGTATCAAAGTCAAAGTCAGATCATCCTACTACTATTATAAAGGCGAAAGTTTGTAAGTATGGATGTATGGATGTTTGTTACTCTTTCACGTAAAAACTACTGTATAGATTTGGATGAAATTTGACACAGAGATGGTTTATATCCTGGATTAACACATAGGATATTTTTTATCCCGGTAGAACATTCCTGTGGGATAATTTCCGACCTCCACGCGAGCGAAGCCGCGGGCAGAAGCTAGTCTATAATAAACCTAAAACATTACTAATAACTATTTACAAGTATATAACAGGAGGGAAACTAAATAAAATAAATCAAAGGGCATCAAAAAATTCGTCCACATCGCTGTCAACAGGAAAAGTTCCCAAAAGGCTGGCAGCATTGCCACGTTGTATGGCAATGCTGATTCTTTGACCGAAAAATAGGCCAGCCCTCTGGTCACGTGAAGAGTCGACCAATCGCTTGGCGATGTCTCGATAAACATAGTGGGTACTCGGACCCCATGGCCCTAGTGTTTCAACCCCAAACGGCTCGAATATATAACTTCCAATAAGGTTGTTATACTTGCGCCGTTTGAGGTTTTCTGCACCTGCAGCGGCTGCCCCAGCACAACCCGCCGTGCAAGGAAGATGGGATGGCGCAAGGGTGTCGACACACGTTGCATCCCACACCAAAGGCCTACCTACCTTCCAAGGCATTAGTGTCATTCCATCTGGTCTCTTCCCATCGTCGCGTGCCAAGCCTTTGGGTTCTAAAACAGCTGGCACCCCGGCGGTGACAAGAGCACGACGGCTTATGTCATTAATGCTGGCGTGCCGTGCTAACCGGCCTGCGCTTTTACTGCAGGATAGACCATGGTGTCCGAGGCAGTCGACAACTTCACCGCATTGGCAGCGATGCGGAGCCACGCAAGGAGCGCCCAGACGCAAACATGTAGCGAGCCGGAAAGTGGTGTCACCCAGCAGAGTGCCTATGTTGGGTGACGGAAGTGCCTGAAGCCAGAGGCCCGACTCCCACTCACCCACAGCCAGTAGGCGGGCACGCTCAGCAGTGTTGGTGGACGTATTAATAAGATTATACCGTAATAATAATATGTATATGAAAAAGGCACTTTTGAACAACAAAATTAAAAAAATAAAAATGATTCTAGTTCTAGCTGCTCCTTGCAAAAGGTAGTTTTGTATGGAGAAGAATGGGTAGAAAACTCCACTCTCTTCTAAAATGTTTATTAACACGTTGAGCGCCAACGCGGTCACCGGTGACCGCGAACAATAGTTTTTCTATTGTATCTGCTGCGTGGCAGTCAATGCCTTAAAGTAGTTCCTAAACTCAAAGAAAAGAGATTTCTCTCTTTTCCTTACTATTATCATTCATCATTTTTTGAAAGAAAGAACAAAAATACGTCTATTTGCGGCACACAAGACGCAAATTGAGTTTTTCCGCCCTTATCCCAAATTATTTTGCACAACATTTTTTTCATCCATACTTCTCTATTAGTCGCCATCTCGGTAGTCGCACTCCTTTCAAGCCATATCATCTTTCACACAGTCCATCCATCGTTTCTTTGGTTTTCCTTTACTTGTATAGCCATTCACATTCATACTCAAAACTTTCCTGACGACATTTTCTTCATTCCTCGCCATTTTCTTTTAAATATTTTCCTTAATAATGAATGTTAATAGTAATAATCTTCGGAATGTTACCAAAATCTCTCACAAGGCCGTTTCCAATGACCCCGGAAGCTGAATAGTATTTACAAAAGTATTAGTAAACCGTTGCTTTATTTGGAAGGAAAAACCAAACCATACGCCTACGGAAAAATACACATCTTATCCTTAGAATGTAACTATTTAGTATTGGTTTTCTATGAGTCGCGCTGTAGGTAGATACTATCAAGGCTTACACAGAACAGATAAAGAGGTTTCTGTGGAGGCTTGCGACTTGTCGTAGCAGGCTGGTTAGAAATATCTCGGGCTGCATTCGAACTTTGAAATAAATTAGAATTCTAGAATGAATATTCAATCTTAGTCAGATCATGTGAAGAGGCTGGGAAGTCATCACATGACTCGTCCCGCTCTGAGTGGAGCGGACGGATGTGTCAGACTCTTACTGACTAAAACCCATCCATTTTCCTTCCTTAGCCATTTATGTTCCGGGCGGAACCCAGCGGTAACCCTTTCATCCTGCTGAAGACCTTGTTGGTTGGTGTCTGAAATGGACTTTTGAGAAAAGAGCCATACAGATTGTGTGGGTCTGTCCAGTCAGTGTATACATTTGTCATGATGAAAACTTATGATGGAAAAAAATAAAAAAAAACAATAAATAAATATCTACTTATAAAATTAATGAAAAAAATTGGGACATCGATTCTATAATGTAAAAATCTCACCGTGCCAACTTAGTTGAAATGACCGAATTATGTTGTACAGACGCCAGCACATCAAGCTATCCCTAAGTGTCAAATTATCTCATTTAAAAATGAACCTCATGTCTTAGCAATAAAGTTGAAATACTATCAAAGAAATTTGACAGATTGTGGTAACTTGATGTGCTGGCCTCTGTACTTAACCATATTTCGTTTAAAAGAAAAAGAGTGTCATTCTTTTAAACGAAATATGGTAAGAGTGTCTGGGGAGTTTCTTACTTGTCCTTATCCATAGGTACCTACACAGTTATGGAATGGGAAGCTAGCTTCATCTTATCCCTTTGACAATTATTCAAAAGTGCCTGTAATTGGTTTATACGAAATAAATGCTTTGAGTTCGAGTTCACTTTAAAATATTAAGCTACGTAAAATGAGCGTGAAACCGTCAAAGGTTGTTTTTACTATTCTGAACTTTACTAAGCTCTTTTAAGGATCATTTCAAAAGTTCGCCAACTTTTAACATTAAAGGGACTTTTCACCTTCAAGGCCGAACGAAAACTTAGGTGCTAACACCGAAAATGACAGTTTAGAGCTGTTAAGAATTAGGTATCCTACATGTGCCTCGCTGAGACCCAGACTAGCACTTTGGCTTTTAAGATCTCTCGCGCTTGGTTCCAGATTTAAATATTTACACACGTACCTACATGCATAACCTCACGATTTGATTCCATGTGGGTAGTTCCACATCATATGCAACGACCTTTACATACTCCTTTTGCTTCGTTTAAGTTCATAAATCGAGAACAGCGTTCGATAATTTAAATATTTAACCGTTTGGCACAATGTTCAATGCTCAATGCTTTGTATGTTCCTACTCTTTAAAGCACCTGCCATCTAATCTCTTCACCACCCTTGGTTGACTGGTAGAGAATGCCTGCCATGAAGGCATTAAGTCCGCCGTTGTTCCTTTATTGTGTGCGAAAAGTTTAAATAAATAATGTTGTGTTTTGTTTCTCTTGATTGTGATGTTCATTTGTTTATCTTATTTCTTTTCCCCAATTTCAAATCAAGAGCAGTGGTTGCCAAATGATATCGGCTCCGACTAACAAGTTACTTTACTTTGTACCTATATTTAATTTCATAATCACTGTTCTCAAATCGTGGAAAGGAAACGTGGTAAGGAAACCGGCATGTCCTAGAATCAAAAAATTCGAAGACATGTCGCACCTTTAGAATGAAAACGACGTAACTCAAAAAAGTGACTTTTAGGGAAATAGCAAAAGAAGTTTTGAAGTTCTTAACACTTCCGTACTATTTGGTCTATTATTTCGTGATTATTTGCGTCAGTGACTATGTTTGTGCTGAAAATTATAAAAAAGTCTTTTCACTATTTTCGTTTTGAGTCATTTTATGACGATAACTCAATTTTAGATTTTTTTTAATTGTGTCGTTTTAATTCTAAAGGTGCGATGTGACATCCCCCAATCCGCGCTGGGTCCACGTATTGGATTATTGTCCACTCCCTCTCACAGAGAGGAGTCCTGTGCCCCAGCAGTGGGAACGTTAAAGACTGGTTGCAGGCGTTATAGGCACCCGTCCTGCCCCCCGCCTTACCTCGCATTCCTAAGGCGCGGTATAGCGGTATCGGTCAAAGTTTAATAATCTCCTTAATTTATGTTTGTAATTTTTATAGTGTACAGTCGCCAGCACATCAAGTTCACGACAGACAAAACTATTAAATTTTTTCAATCGATTTTGAACTTAACAGTCAACAAGTCAAAGTCAAAACATTTATTTCAAATAGGCACAAGAAAGGCAATTTTGAACGTCAAAATGAACAAGAAATAGAATTGATTCTAGTCGCCCCTTCCAAAAGGTAGTATCGTGTGGAGAATAACGTTTTAAAGTTTAAAATCATTTGGAGTAAATTACAGTTTGGTGTTACCTGATGAGTGCTGGCGACCTAAACCTTTGGTGAATATTATAAAGTATTTTACTTATCTCATTACTTCTGACACGGGCCGCCTTTAGTTTATTCACGTCATTTGTGACGTAATACGAGTAGGTAAACGGTGACGCCCACTGACACAATTGAAAGTGTTGACAATCCCGCTTCTAGGAGTGGCCACCGCCTAGGCGTCCGTACTCTAAGGGAAAGATTTTTAATAATACATATTTTTGATTAAAAACAAAAATCTGATTCTTTTTCCTAATCGCTAACAGTGCATCCTTTCGCTAGTGTAGTTGTGCTGCAACTCTTCTCTTGTGCATTGAACCGCTGACGGCTCCCGCCACTGATGCCCTTATGAGGCTCCCCACGCAAGGACCCCTCGACCAATTATCACTTGCTTAAAATCGGTGAAGGAAAACATCGTAAGGAAACCAGCATGTTTGAGAGATATTTCTCAACAGCATGTGAAGCTAAGTCAGAGGCCCATGGGCAGCATAAAAACTCTGGCACCAGGTTAGTCACTAACCACACGAAAAGAAGAAGAAGACTATGTTAAAATTATAATGTGTAATACTTAATCTTAATTTTTATAACAAACTATATTAAGAATAGTATACATATTTAAATTTGAATAAATAGTGAAAAATAAAATTAAATAAATAATTATAAAAACTATTAAAACTTGTCAAATTATTATAAGAAATGTCTATTAAAATTTCCTGTCCCACGCCCGATATACGAGTGCATATTATAGTATTAAGGTAAAAAAGCAGTGATAAGCCTAGTGGTTTGACCGTCGGACTGCCAATTCATAGGTCTCGAGTTCAAACCCAAGGCACGCACCTCTGATTTTACGTATTCATGTGCGTATTGTATAATTATCACTTGCTTAAAAATCGGTGAAGGAAAACATCGTGAAAAAATCAGTATGTCTGAGAGATATTACTCAACAGCATTTGAAGCTAAGTCAGAGTCCCATGGGCAGCATAAAAATTGTGATACCAGGTTAGTCACTAACCACACGAAAAGAAGAAAAAGAAGGTGGCATTAAAACATTATCTTATTAATTGTTATGAAACTCGAGGCAAAGTCGCCATCCTACCACACTCTTAGCCAAATATTGATCCTTCAATTTGTTCTCTTTCATTATTTTATTTACATTTTCCTCAATTCCCTCTTCCGGCTGAAAACTCATGAATATAAATAAACAAAATCTTATTTTGATTTCAAAAGTAATTCAAATCTAACTTAAGTCAACATCGCTATGAAAGAAATCTCTTGGGTAATACAGTCATCTATCTTGACAGAGCTAAGGACGTACGAGTATTTAGTAAAGGTTCCCGCAGAAAGAAGCGACACATCTGCGCGACATGCCTTCAGTAGAAAAATTTCTATGAAAACTTCATGGAAATTGTTCTACCAGAATCGCGTCGTACTGTCGCGTCACGTCTGTCTGCGGGAGCCTTAACACACAAGGCTAAGGAAGAAACATGGATGGGTTTTAGTCAGTAAGAGTGCGACACTCCCTTCCGCTCCTCCCAGAACGGGTAGAGTATTTGATGATTTTGCCACCCTCAAAAAATAAGGTTTGACAGTTTTTATATAGAAAATATGACATATCCCCATATTTATTTAAAGGATAAAAGTAATCTGGCAATTAAAAAATAAGCTCTTAGTAGTAAGTAATTCAAATGTTTGATCCATTTAACATTTTAACCAATACACAATGTTTCTATCAAAATAAATTTACTTAAACAAAATCACTTCTGAATATAATCTTGACCAGAGATAACGCGATTGATAACGAAAGGGGTTTGGTGTTTATCAAGAATTTCCGAAAGTGCGTAGATAAATCTGGCTAAAACGTAAATTATTTTATCACTTCTATAGGCACAATTGATTTAGAAATGTTTTCATAGAGATTACACTCCGGATAACGCCAAATTCGTACAATCGGTAGATAACCTCATTATTTGCACAACACCCCTGTCATCATCATCTGCCTAGTCTTTTCCCAACTATGTTGGGGTCGGCTTCCAGTCTAACCGGATGCAGCTGAATAGGTACTAGTTTTTTACACGGAGCGACTCCTGCCTATCTGACCTCCACAACCCAGTACCTGGGTAATACAATACCCCGACCCGAAGACTGACTGTCTTACTTTCGGGCTTCTGACTACCCGTAGAGACTGTCAAAGATGTACAAATGACAGCCGGGACCAACTGGAAATTAAGAAAGCTGTCGTCACCTAATGCTAGGTATTGACGTTACTGACAGCTCACATATATCTTAATTTCACGGTTAGTTCACAGAATAATCAAAATTGAAAGGCATTTATCAAATTAGACTGAAAATCAGCACTCTTTTATCGTCAAAATTACATAAGATAGTCCCCCAAAACACCCGCCCTTCACCACTTCCTAGTGCTTTAGCTGAGAAGAAGAAGTGGCGCAACAAACTCCCCAGCTGCACAGCTGTCTGTTCAGTTAGAAGAACTTGATTCTAACTAAAAATAGCGCTACAGATGTCATTAACAACACTTGAAGCTCCATTACACAAAGCAAACCCATCCTAACCACACATAGATTAAGAAGGAAACCTTATTACTAAACTGTTAACATTATTCCTAAACAAAATGTAATTATCAAGAAGTATTGGCAAACAAATAAAGCCGCTTAACAAATTTGTTAACGACTTGAAATTGATCGGCGAAGTAATTAAAACGTTTAGATATTTGTGAAGCGGTTTTATTGCTCCGTGATAGGGTAGTAACCTCTTTTGATCTTCCATTCGAATTTTGTTTTTAGAATAGCCTCCACGAGTGACTATTCTCTTTGCTATCCTATTTACCCATTAGATGTTCGCCTATTAGAAGCCGTTTGCTTATAAGAGCTTAATGAGGTATAATGGTATACGGTTATATTTATTGTCGTTTCGAGAGTATATTTCTTATGGAGTTCATACGACATTTGAGGGGTTAATACCTTGCTTTAATTTACGTATTTTTAGTTTTAATTAAATTTTTGAATTGTTTTAACATAACTTTATATCGGATGCTTTTAACGTTCTGCAGTGTTCTCACATGTATAATATGAATATACACTAAGTAACCAATATTTTGTAACCATATTTTGTTTAAAAGAGTGTTTAGCTGCTGCTTTGGAATGGGCTTCTAGCTTTATCTTTCTGACTGACCGACCACTTGATAATTCAAAAGTGCTGTAAATGGTTTATTTAAAATAAATACTTTGAGTTGAGTTTTTGAGTTTCTAGCCTTTTATTTCGGTCCATCAAATTGATAAAATATTTCTTGTTACCTTAATGTCCCTGTTATCTCTACATATTTATTTATTCAACTACATGGAACACTTACAGCTGATAAAACAAACAAAAAAGAAAACCATCGTTACCAGAAAAACTATTACAAATCCTCACGTAGTCTTAGAATAATAATTTACTGTGTGAGCACAAAAACAAAAACACATCGCTTTAACTAAAGTAAGAAGCAATATAAATGCTTCGTTTGCGTGTGGCTGAAAAAATTGAAAAAAACAACAAATAATATGAAACTACTCTAAAAATTTGAGTCTTAAACACCGAATTGAATTCACACTAATTGACTATTTGAAACGGTCAAAAATAAAATATAAACTCACATAGAAAAAGACCGCCCGTCTTTAAAACTTCCATCACCGTACAGAAATTAAATATTATGCGAAGATATAATTGTAAAATTGCATTTAAGTCATTGACTGCCACGCAGCAGACACAATAGAAAAACTATTGTTTGTCGGACACACGGTGACCGCGTTGGCGTTCAACATGTTAATGCTAACAAGTATTCAATTTGATTCTATCGATATATTATTTGAGCATAAAATCTGTGACGTCACATTGTTAGATTTCATACAAATCACGTACAAATTCTGCGCTTTGACAGTTTATAAAAGTAACGTTATTGACTTCCCTTTTAAATACCCAATTGTGGTACTACATCATATTCCTTGTATACAGGGTGGAATTTTGTAATGCCCCCTGGAGGGAAAGTACTCTCAATACTGTAGATAGAAAATTTTACTCAAAGAAAACATTCCTTTATTTTTGAATAGAAAGAAAACTGCATTCAAAGATTTCCAAAAAATCACTTGCCACACCCGGGAATCGAACTGACTAAAATCTGCAAAAAGTACACACTGTACTTTTATTGCCGCGATCGTTAGTATCAATTATAAGGATGAAATCTCTCGAACAAACTTGATAAATTAAATGATAGGAAAACCATGAAATCTTTAATTATTTACAAAAAATTGTAAACTAATTAATTAGTTGCTCGAAATGGGCTCCATTTTCTTGGATACACAAATGTGTTCTTCTAAATAAATACCTTTAATACCTGGATTGGTACAAACGGCACAATCAGATGGCCTGCGAGATCACCAGTTCTCACCCCTTTAGATTTTTTTTTATGGGGATTTGTTAAAAACCTAATTTACATTCAATCTTATGCGAATGTAAACGAGTTGAGAGTGTAAGTTCAGAATACGATTTATAATATTCACCAGAACAGTTATTAAAGGTTACAAGAAATGAATTTGTTAGAAGAATACATTTGTGTATCCAAGAAAATGGAGCCCATTTCGAGCAACTAATTAATTAGTTTACAATTTTTTGTAAATAATTAAAGATTTCATGGTTTTCCTATCATTTAATTTATCAAGTTTGTTCGAGAGATTTCATCCTTATAATTGATACTAACGATCGCGGCAATAAAAGTACAGTGTGTAAGTACTTTTTGCAGATTTTAGTCAGTTCGATTCCCGGGTGTGGCAAGCGATTTTTTGGAAATCTTTGAATGCAGTTTTCTTTCTATTCAAAAATAAAGGAATGTTTCCTTTGAGTAAAATTTTCTATCTACAGTATTAAGAGTACTTTCCCTCCAGGGGGCATTACAAAATTCCACCCTGTATATCATTGAAATGTCTGCTTGCGCACACAATATAACTGTTCCACCTATTTCTACCAATAATAATATTTCAAGGACCTAAAACCCTGAAAGGCTCAATAAAGTTCTACGCAAGATTGTCGGATGAACGCACAACCCATAAATGTATGTCCCAAGCTCTAGTCCTTTTCCAACTCATTAGTCAATAATATAACACATTCGATATTATGCCTTCACTATCAAAATAACTTTGGCGAGAATGGAGGAACAGGGTAGAAAGTCCCTCCATTGAATGCTAGTCCTGCTCCACAGGACAATCTAGTGTCTAGACAAAATCAAACTGGTTGCTAAGTAAATTAGGTAATAATTTATTATTTGTAAAATACTATTTTAACACATTGAAATAACTTCTCACACATTGATTGATTTATTATTATTAACTTTTAGAATGTTTGTAAATATATGAGCACCATGTACTTTAACATACTTAAGTTTACCTGCCATTACTATATTTGTTTTTCTTTTCACCTTTTGTGGTGTAGTGTTTTTATTTTGGGTGCATCGTCTTCACATATAATGTTATGATTCATGTGTACGAAACATTATAAAACATTTCAAAAGAGTAACGGTGGAATTTCTTGCCTATTCTTCTCCACACGAAACTACCTTTTGGAAGGGGCGACTAGAATCAATTCTATTTCTTGTTCATTTTGACGTTCAAAGTGGCTTACTTGTGCCTATTTGAAATAAATGATTTGACTTTGACTTTGAAAAGTGAGGATTCTCCAACCAGACAGTTGTTGCGTCTGGCGGGCTATTGTCCGACATCTCTTAGTCGGGGCTGACTTGATATGTTAGATCACGCAGTAAACTCTGTTTGCGCGATGTAGGATTTTGTGTGACGTATAGTGTCGACACATTTCAGCTTTTTGACAATTCGCTCGCTATCGGTATAGCTCCTATGTAGGTGGATAGATGTCACCACATAACCAAAGAGTTTTTTACATTTTTGGGACTCGCTAAGCGTTTAAACGTTTGCTTGTTCGAATCTTATCATTCTGCTCTTGGTCTTATCTTAATTTGTTCGGGGTTATCGCAGCATGTCCCTTCCTCCAATACTTTATTATACTCTATTGGTCATCTCAGTGATTTGATTAGAGATTTAAAGGTTTTTATTACAAAAAAGTTAACAAAAATATCTCATTCTAAATCTTAATGCAACAAACTAACATAATTTTAGCAATGTTAATTTGGCTAAATCACCTCTTTTAACATACAATATGTAGGTATAATGTTTTATGTGACTACTAATTTATTAATTCAAGACTCTAGTCTCGAAGAATTATAAAACTAGGTACATATCTGAAGAAACTATTGTGATTATGTTTTGGTACAAGGATTTCCTTTTACCAAAATATACTGATATATTTAATAAAAATTAGACCTAGATTTTATTTAAATCATTACTCTAGAGATACTCTAGAGACATTATCGACGAAGAAAACAGCGTAATGCGTTTGTATGGAGAAAGGCACAAAAGATTCCCTCATAATAGATACATATTGTACTGTTACATAGGGTTTGCAGACCCATATTTTTAACCGACTTCGGCAAAGGAGGAGGTTTTTTTATTTAAGTCACCCAAACCTTATTTGGAAATGAATTATTTCATTAATACCTAAGTATTGTTAAACAAAATTAAATTTAGGAATTGATAACCACACTTTTACGTCATCGTAGTACTTTCGTAATAACTTACAATTATAGATAAAACAGTTATTGAAAAGAACAAAGAAATTTAGTAATTTCATATTACAATTTTAGGCAGAAAAACAAACGATTGTTTTTGTTTATACAACAAACAATCTTTTTGTATTGTGTTCTTAGTATGTTTTTGCTTCATTTATAATGATCTACTTCATTTAATTTTAAATCTTGGCACGAGTAGCAGAGCTTAAAAGCCTTCTTTTTTTCTGTCATATCAGCCTGTTGCGTCAAGCTTGGTAAATTCCGTATGTCATTACTTCCCAGAATGCGATCCTATCCTATAAGCGACACGATCGAATAGTTTAATAATATAGTGTTTTGTGTTTTGTCAAAATTAACGGGTTCGGTTCCTGGCTAGAAATGTAGATTTTTGGAAAATCCAATAATGCAGTTTTGGTTTTCATCAAAATCAAGCCCGCGACTTCTTTGAGTACTTTTCGCTATTCTTCATAGTATCGGATTTGGAAAACCACGCCCTCTTGAAAAATTCACCCTATATACATTTTCAAAGGAACACTAATCTCAACATATTTTATGGTTTTGTAGTACCTACTTAATGTACTTAAAACATTGTGCATACCTAAACCACAAATTTTAACAATTGGTAAAACCTGTATTTTCTGCAAATAAATGATTCTTATTCTTATTCTCAATGCCAAATAAAGGTTTGGGGAAATTTTAGTAAACTATCTAACATTTAGAGCATGTCACAAAATGAAACGCTAACAAAACTAAAGGCTTTGTTCCGGTATACGATTAGGCACTGTCAACACGATAAATGAGGACTTGAAGGTAATTTATACAATATATGATACAATACATTTATACAATACTAGATATGTTATCCAGAACTTATCCAGAAGCGAGAAAATATCTAGGCCACAGTCAAACAAAACATCGTGAGGAAACCGGCATGCTTGATATATTTCTCAATGCCATGTGAAGCTAAGTCAGAGGCCCATGGACAGCATAAAAACTGTCACCAGGTTAGTCACTAACCACACAAAGAAAGAAGTCAAACGTAATCTGGTGATGAGCAGATTTCACAGGTGAATTCAAGATGTTGTCACCAAATTATTGCACAAGTGTAGTTTCAAGCCTTTTCCCAACTAGTGTTGGGGTCGGCTTCCAGTCTAACCGGATGCAGCTGAACACCAGTATTTTACATGGAGCGACTGCCTATCTGAACTCCACAACCAAGTACCTGGGTAATCATTACCCCTTGGTAAGACTGGCTGTCAGGTTTTCGGGCTTTTGACTACCCGTAACAACTGTCAAAGATCCACGAATGACAGCCGGGACCAACGGCTTAACGTGCTTTCCGAGGCACGGAATTGCACAAGTGTGGTTATTTAGTGTTTTTTAAATACCATAACATCACGCCTTGTTTCTCCAAAGAAACCCTACAGAGGTGTAGCTATAGTACACCCACATTTCGCCAGTTATACGTGAGTCCCATGTAATAGGGGTGACCGGATTGCCAAGAACCGGGCTCATATACTCAGGGATGCTATTGAGAAATACCAGATAAAATAACTCAATAACACTTTGCTCGACGTGAATTTCGAACTCAGGACTTTATACTGCAGCGGGATTGTCCGAAAGGGTTACCGCTACCCTGGAACATATAGGGTTGATTTGTTTTTGAGGGTAGAAAATCATCAAATGACTCCCCCCGATCTGGGTGGAGTAGAAGGGAGTGTTAGATTCTTACTTACTCAAACCCAAACCCATCCATGTTCCTTCCTTAGCCCTTTATTTTCTGGGGTAGCGGTAACCCTTTCGGACATATCCCGCTTACAACATAAAGGACTAAGGAAGGAACATGGATGGGTTTTAGTCAGTAAGAGTCTGACACTCCCTTCCGCCCCACCCAGAGCGGGAAGGCTCATTTAATGATTCCCTACCTCCAAAAAAAAACCACTTTTTGCTGCTCACTAGTTTGCGATCATTACACCAAAGAGGTAGACAAAATATTATAAAATAAAATTGCTGTTTAAGAATTAAATACTGCCGCCAACTGCTTTTAACTCTGTGACCGTTAAAATGATTTTAAGTGGTTATTAAAAACTAATTATGTCTGGGCAAACAGTGCGGTTTTGTTTAAAGCCCTGATGTTTAGTATTTAAAGTTTGTAAATAACACAATTTTATAGGTATAATCAGAACATAATGTTCCCAACGCTGGGCTTAAGGCCTCTTTTCTGTAGAAGGAATTGGGCCGTGATCCACCGGGCCCAGTGCGGGTTGGTGGATGTCATGTCTTCGAATTTTTAGTTCTAGGACATGTTTCTTTTCTCACGATAAGTATTTTCTTTTGCCGTTTTGTGATCACAATTGGGTATTTGAAAGGGTAGTCAATATCGTTACTTTTTATGAACTGTCAAAACGCGGCATTTGTATGTGATTTGTATGAAATACACACATCAAAAGTGTCTAGGGATCAACATATATTTTTGCAATAACTTTTCTCTTGATTGATATTAATTTAAATTTTCTTTAAGGATTCATCAAATAAAGTGTTTTCGTTTGTCACAGTAACGATAAACCAAGTCACCTTTGCATTAATAAAGAAATTTGCCATTTTCCTAATAAAGGGATTTTTGACATTTGAACCACTAACATTAAAGTTCGAAAAAAAGACTGAAATAACAGTTTTCTTTAAAATTTTATTGGGTAACTTAAACAATTAATAATCCGTGTTTCTACCGCGAACACTAACAACACAAGAACATCGGTTTGGCATACTCAAAATGAGTTCATCCAAATCACGCTGTGGAATGGCCGCCCATGTTCGTTGCAACAACAAAAAAAGGTCTTCTTGCAACTGGATACCCTCCATATTCGGCAGAGCTCTTCTCTGTAGCATATCCCATGCATGCTCAATCGGGTTCAAGTCTGGCGACTGAGCAGGCCAGGGCAGGACATTGATGTTAGCTGCGGCGAGAGTCTGTCTTACAACTCTTGCGGTGTGCGGTCGTGCATTATCATGCATTAACTGAAATAAGGGACCGATTTGCACTTGTAGAGGAACGATGACGTCAGATACAATCGTCTCAGCATAAATTTGAGCGTTGAGGTTGCCTCTGATCCAAATCAACTCAGTTCTTCCGCCGATCCAAATACCCGCCCATACCATGATGGTTCCACCACTATAAGGATGGACTTCCTGGCAGGATTTTAATCGCTGTTGGCGTCCAGGGGTTCTCCAGTGTCGTATACGTCTTGTATCCGGTCTCATACCAAAACGAGACTCATCAGAAAAGCACACGAAACGCCATTGTTCTTCTGCCCAATTTCTGTGTTCAAGAGCCCATTGATATCGAATCCTACGATTGTGCATTGCTATAGGTGGTACCCGTAGCGGTCTTCGGGAATGAAGGTTCACTTCATGCAAGCGGTTTCTGACTGTTTGGTCGCTAATTAAGTTCCCTGAAGAGTGATGAAGCCTCACGGCTAACATCATGGCGGTTATTGTTGGAGCTCTTCGAGTTAAGATTTGAATGTATCGGTCTTGTCTCCGTGTCGCCAGACTTGAACCCGATTGAGCATGCATGGGATATGCTACAGAGAAGAGCTCTGCCGAATATGGAGGGTATCCAGTTGCAAGAAGACCTTTTTTTGTTGTTGCAACGAACATGGGCGGCCATTCCACAGCGTGATTTGGATGAACTCATTTTGAGTATGCCAAACCGATGTTCTTGTGTTGTTAGTGTTCGCGGTAGAAACACGGATTATTAATTGTTTAAGTTACCCAATAAAATTTTAAAGAAAACTGTTATTTCAGTCTTTTTTTCGAACTTTAATGTTAGTGGTTCAAATGTCAAAAATCCCTTTATTAGGAAAATGGCAAATTTCTTTATTAATGCCATGGTGACTTGGTTTATCGTTACTGTGACAAACGAAAACACTTTATTTGATGAATCCTTAAAGAAAATTTAAATTAATATCAATCAAGAGAAAAGTTATTGCAAAAATATATGTTGATCCCTAGACACTTTTGATGTGTGTATAACATTTTGACGTCACAGATTTTTAGACTCAAATGGAATACTTATTAGCATTAAATGCAATTTAACAATTATATCGTCGCATTGTATTTAATTTCTGCTCGGTGATGGAAGTTTTTATGACGAGCGGGCTTTTTTCCATGTGATTTCATATTTTATTTTTGACCGATTCAAATACTCAATTAAATAAGTCGCCATTACAAAAAAAAACGGTAATTGATTACGGTAAATATTTTCTAATATTAAATTAACAACAACAATCAAATTTTGGTAAATTAAAAGCAAAATTATACGTAGGTAATTTAAAAAAAATAAGTATCAGAATATTTTTCAAATATTTGGCTTCGTAATTGAATAAAAACAAAAGAACAAGTTAAAAGATATTCAATCTGCCTAGCCTTTTCCCAACTATGTTAGGGTCGGCTTCCAGTCTAACCGGATGCAGCTGAATACCAATATTTAACTAGTTACAATATATTATTTGAGGATTTCTTGAGGATTCTGAAGTCTTTATTTCTATAGGTTTAAATTAAAAAGTAGGTAGGTATCTTAAATGTATAAATTTAAGTTCGAAACAACCATAAATTAATACACTAAATAAAATAATCAACTCTAATAAAATACTTACCTAGCTCATATTAAACTTTTCAGCCATCATAAATTAAATACGACATTAACTCATAGTAAAAACTTTTTGCTACCATAATAAAATTTAAACTTACCAATCCCGTTTAAAAAATAAATAATCCACACTCACACGAAACCGTCACACACACACTTAAAAAACAAAATATTTATTGAATTAACACACGTATTCCACACAAAGGATCACTTTTGAATTTGGAGCGCGAATAAGGGCGGTTGCAGGCATGCGACCATCGCACGGCGCGACGCGAGACTGACTGGAGACGCGGACCGAGAGACTCGCTGCAGTGAATTATTGCCTATAGCGCAGGTTCGCCTGTAACCGGTCGTATGTACACAGTCTTTAGTGCAGTCTAGTTTCTTGGAACACGAATACTCGATGCAGTTTTTTTGGGCATAGTGTGATTGTTTTTTTTTTTTAATTTAGTTCTAACTTCATTTATATAATTTGGTGATTTTCGAATATTGTAAAACGGATTCTGATTGATGCTAAACGTATTTTCAGTACTTTAAAATACATTTATATATACACCTATTAATTTATTTCAGATTTCCAAGATCCATAAAATCGTTTTTACACATTTAAACTAAAAAAAACATTAAATTATTATAATATTTCAACAGATAAAATCTTATAATAGGTAAAGGTATGGTTTTAAATTTTCAGACACTGAAAAATAACGGAATAACGTTTGTGTCTCCAAAAGAATCAATAAAAAAAACTATGATTGCGTAACACACACACAATTTTGAAGGATATTGCTAATCCGAACAACTTTAATAACGCAATGAATAGTATTGAACTGACAAAATGAAACCCATACTACGGTAAGTGTGTTGCACAATTACCCCGCAGGTCTAAAACCTCTCGCTATTTTTGTACCTACTCGAAATCAGAACTACCAGAGAAAGAGAAAGCTCTCTTTTTGACTTTAAATGTTGTATTACTTGGAGGAGTGCCAATTTCACCAATGAAGCTGAACGCGATCAGCACATCTAAAACGCGTTCAATAGCTGTCAGTATCAATATTCCATAGAAAATAATGGCACTGACAGCTTTTAAACGTAGTTTATGCGCTGATCGCGGTCAGTTTTATTGATGAAATCAGGCCTGAGAAGGTAGGTTCTATATTCCTTTACATGTTGAAGTTCCCAAGTGCCTTTTAATAGCCTACTTAATATGAATGATTAAATTTTGACTTTTGACGTTTATAATAGTAAATAAATAAATAATATAAATATACTAATAGTATCAAATGAATGCTAACAAATTTATTGCGTCTATTTCAAGCTATTTTTCTTTTTTTTACATATATTGATACAATTTCATGTTAATTAAATTAAGCTATTAAAATGCTCACTAATGAAATGAATTATATTCCTTAAAAGTTGATGTTTTGCATATTATACTGCATGGCATAAAAGGCTCTTTTATTTTATTTTTTATTTTACCTTTCGAAAGGCGAAGTTTTTACTCGTTTCGATACACACTTGGTGATTTATAATTCTTGTTTGAATCTCCAGGCCACCTGACGCTTCAGCAGGATTGTCCGAGTGGTTACTGCTGCTCCGGAATTCATAGGGCTCGAAAAATCAGAGTCTGACCATAGATATACACTCCCATTCCATCCCACCGACAACGAGAAGAGCCATTAAATGATTTTCCTTACTTAAAAAAAAAGAAGGTCACGTGGCGCTTTGACCTGTGTTGATATAGCTTTGTTTGTAACTAACTCCACGTTGGTGTCAATGCCTATTTGTAAAGTGTGAAATGTTTGATTTTGACTAGTAGGTATTCTCAACAAAGTCGTGCCCCACCGTCTGTCCTTCTGTACGCTTAGATCTTTTGAACTACATAACTGATTTCAATGCGATTTTCATCAATAAATAGAGTGATTCAAGAGGAAGGTGTGTATGCATATTTACTTTTTGGCCGTGCAATAAATAGTATCTTCTTTGCACCCGTGCGAAGTCGGGGCTATTTTATTTACTTAGCATGTTATTACAAGTGATAAATGATTTTATTTTTGTTAATTGGTTTTTAAAAACACTCTTGTACACGTCAATAATATTTTTTATAACTAGATGAGGTTGGCGTGTTCTAACTCTGAGAAGAAAGGCTTTTTTTTTTTTTATTTAAGGCTGGGAAATCATCCAATGACTGCTCCCGCTCTGGGTGGAGCGGAAGGGAGTGTCAGACTCTTACTGACTAAAACCCATCCATGTTCCTTCCATAGCCCTTTATGTTCCGGGGTAGCGGTAACCCTTTCGGACAATCCCGCTTACCCGGCAGGCTTGGCCCTGAGGGACCCCTTCATATGCTGACATCTCTTTGAGGCGCGCGTGCAACATATACGCTCCCCCCGGCACGGGTCGGGTGGTCACGGTCACGTGGCTCCCGACGCCCGGGGCGTCTCCTGCGGCGGCTGGGACGGGAGGACCTTTCTCTCTCCCATCCCGCCACCTCCTTCGCGAGCATGACTATTTCGATAAGAAAGGCTGAAACAAACTCAGAGGTCACAGTCTCTTTTAATGTCCAGACATAATCTTGGTTAAACCATGCGAAAACCATGTAGGTTGTTGTCTGATATGGCCTTTTAAGGCAACAACCAAACATATTGAGTGGGCCTGTCCAGTCAGTGCACGCATTTGTCATTAATCGTGCAGCTCACCTCAAAACTTAAAGAGCTCAACGATTCGACGAACAATAACAAAAAAAGTAAGTCATAAATTTAAAAATTTACAATCTATTGAATCGACTAATCTATTGAGGGTCTGTCTCGCATAGGGTCACAACAATATGCTGAGCGATGGCCGTTATTCGTGTATGTCACGCATATTTTTCCTCAATTTGTTCTTTTTTTTTAGGTTCGTTGCGTCACTTTTGCCGTAAATAAACAAAATTTTCTTTCTTTTATATATTTCTAGAATGAACCTTTACTACATGTTTTTAAAGTTGTGATCAAATTGAAGGATGCTATGGTACATACCATTTTACTAAACAACTTTACGTAGGGTCAACCTCATAATCCCGAAAAAAATATGAACTGCCTCCTATAAAACCTGTTAGACTCGTATATTTGTTTGCTGTACTTTTGACTTAAGGCTGATTTTTCAATATTCAGATTAGTTTTATTGGAGGAATAAATATGACAGTTTTCCAGCTTTTGCATAAAAAACATGTCAAACCGCCATTTTTATTCTTCAGATAAAAAAATATCAGGCGTTAGAAATTCGACCCTTAGTAGTCAAACCACTTAAGCAAACCCTATTTTAGGAAGTTCGAAGGACCTCCAATTTACTGTTTAACCTTCAGAAATACGACGAAATATCACCAATTTATTCTCCCTTAAAATGAAGAATAATTAACAGCAAAGTAGAAGGACAAACCACACGTAATTATTTTGTTAATCATTTCGTCGGCCAGTAATTTGTTTTACCAGCTTGTCATTAATAATTATGATGAAAATGCTACAGTTATTAACTGTATTATTTTCAAGGGAATAGAGAAAATAACTGGTATTATTTTATTTCACCCCAAGGGTTTTGTTGTGTCACTGCGGTTTAAATTGATGGATAGCAGGGTCATCTTCGGAACTCCTGCCGGTCGATCCTGTAAAAATCTCACCATCTTCTTCTTCGTGTGGTTAGTGACTAACCTGGTGTCAGAGTTTTAATGCTGCCCATGGGCCTCTGACTTAGCATCACATGCTGATGAGAAATATCTCTCAAGCATGCCGGTTTCCTCACGATTTTTTTCTTCACCGATTATAAGCAAGTGACAATTATACAATACGCACATGAATCCGAAAAATCAGAGGTGCGTGCCTTGGGTTCGAACTCGAGACCTATGACTTGGCAGTCCGGCACACACGGTCACACCACTAGGCTATCACTGCAGTCACCTATCAATGCAGTGCATCTCACCATGAAAACGTGGGTGAAGTGAGTTTAAAGTGAGTTGTATTGACTAATAATCACTATTGAGTGATTGACACTATAGCCAACTCTCTTTAAACTCACTTCAAAGTAAGTAGTGAACGGCAAGTCACCTTACGCTCACTTCACCTAAATGTTCAAGGTGAGATTTTAACAGAATCGACCAAATGTCGTTCCACCTAATGCTAGGGATTACCTACCACTATTAATAGCTAACATTAAACTCACTTCAAATACGTATTCACGGTCAGATAATTACAGAATAGTACTACTGATCCACGTCCAAACATTATTTCACTAATGCATAGGTTCAGTATTTAAAAAGGCTACCATGTTAATATAAGACTGATATTTATTTAAGACGATCATTTTATAGAGACAATTATGTATACCGGGTTATTTTTCAATGACCGGCCAAATTTTCGCAGGGTGTTCTACCCATAAATATGAACAACTTTCACTATGGGACCAACTCAGAAATCACGAAAAAAAAATCAGCTGTTTCATACATTTTAGTCGAGTACGTATTGATATTTTGTAGGAAACAGCTGATTTTTTTTTCGTGATTTCAGAGTTGGGCCCATAGTGAAAGTTGTTCACATTCATGGGTAGAACACCCAGTGAACATTTGGCCGGTCATTGAAAAATAACCCGGTATAATATACAAGGCTTACCCAACCGATTGGTGATTTTTGTTTATTTCTATTAGAGATAATAGATATGGCATGGTATGGTTTCTATTTGAATTTTTTTTTTTTCCTTTATTAAAAAAATGTTTTTTTATCTTCTCAACAAACCCTTTTATTTGACACTCATAACATGGAAGTGCATAAGAAATTACTAGTCCGCATCTTGGGTGGCCGCCATATTGGATTTAGAATGATGTCACTATGCTAAACATGCATTGTGATCCAAACTTAAAATGTATGGCAAAGGACATTGCTCTGCGTCCATACATTGTTGGCCCTGGAGCCAAGAGCATCGGATAATTATGTATTGTATTCTCTATCATTAGTAGATTCTTAAAAGATCTTGTATTTATAGCGGACTAGCTGCAAAAAATATATATTTCAAAAAAAGTATCAGATTTTGAGGTTATAATCTAACCATAACAACGAATATTAAATGTAGGTACCTACGATTTTTCATAGTGATTTTTAAGAAACTGAAAAGTAGGTAATATCATAATACCTACCTAGATAATTATATACCTATGCAGTTGTTTTTCTATAATTGTTATTGACAATAACGGACGACGCGACGTGACGTTCACAGCAAAACTAGGGATGTAGTACGACACCACACCAATAATCGATTTTTTCGATTAAGATTTACTGTGGTCTTAAATTATTTCAAACTGTCTGTTACATCACCTTTGTCATATAAACATTACAAGTATGTATGACAATGGTTTATTTTACGCCGAAAAAGAAATGTTATTTTTGTATTAATTGTCGTAAAAAATGAATTAGACGTTTGAATGATTGTATAGAAATAAAAAGTTTTGATTACTGTATAGTATTATGCTTACTACCTATTTAAATTGGAGTATGACTGCATACATAAAGTATTCTTATTAGGTTTTTAAAAATACACTTTAGAAAAGAAAACACAATCGATCGATTAATAATTCAATCAATCGATTATAATTGATTGGACATCCCTATTTCACTTCTGACACGACATGACATTAGGCATAGATGGCGATCTAATGTTATTAGTCGCGTTAAATTCTATTAAAAGTACATTTTGGAATACAGCTAGTCCGTAATACAGAAGTATTTGCAACTTAAATAATAAAATAGGCGATTAATTTTCGTTTAATCTGATACTCTTTATTGCACAGGGCCAATTTGGACATTGTCTTTTCAGCTCAATCGGTTTGCTATTACGGCTTTAAAACTCAGTTGCAAGATTTGACCCAAACAAACATACCTACCTACATGCACACATTGCAAGTCATATAAAAGCTTGAAAGGAGTTTCCTTTTAACTTTCTGTCCTCTTTGCACAGTTGGCCGCGGTCATTAAGCTAGGTTAAGTCAGAACTAAGATTGCTATGCGCATTGAATATAATAAGGACTTCAATAATATTTTTAGGAAAGCGAAACCGGAATTATTGGAGGCACGATACGTATGTGCCTTTTGATATTAAACTTACTTTTTGTTGTTCCATCTTCCCCTCACAACCTTAATAAAACCCCCAATCATAATCTGTCTAGATAATCCAAAAACCAATTAATACTAACCCCATTCCTAAATTACTTTCATCAATGAACATTGTACCGAAAGTATTGCGTACCTAACTGAAGTTAATTTATTCAATATTCGCGTACGCAAGCTTTTATGAACCAAAATAATCTTAAACCTAGGATATTGTGGCCTTGAGGGAGCACAGGTTTAGTTAGAGGGAGGCCACTTTCGCCTCGGAAGGTTAGAGGGATTTTGTTGCGAAAATGGCCTTTTTTTTTTTTTTAAGGCTGGGAAATCATCCAATGACTGCTCCCGCTCTGGGTGGAGCGGAAGGGAGTGTCAGACTCTTACTGACTAAAACCCATCCATGTTCCTTCCGTAGCCCTTTATGTTCCGGGGTAGCGGTAACCCTTTCGGACAATCCCGCTATTGCCTTCAGCATTATAGTGTTGGTATCACTTTGATAAAGAACTGCAATCGTGTAAAGTTTTTTTTTAAATGTTATGATGTTCCATTCCTAATTTAAATTAACATTCTAAAAATGTTTTCTATATTTTTTTTATGAACTATTTTTTTTCTTTTTCTTATTAAAAAAAACTATGCGATGGCGTGGTAGAGGAAAGTCAAAGAAAATATGGATGGATTATGTGAGTTATGATATGGAAGAGAAGGCAGTGAGTGATAGCTTGATGGTTTTTTTTTTCAGGCTGGGAAATCATCCAATGACTTCTCCCGCTCTGGGTGGAGCGGAAGGGAGTGTCAGACTTTTACTGACTAAAACCCATCCATGTTTCTTCCGTAGCCCTTTATGTTCCGGGGTAGCGGTAACCCTTGCAGACAATCCCGCTTACCCGGCAGGCTTGGCCCTGAATGGCCCCCTTCATATGCTGACATCTCTTTGAGGCGCGCGTGGAACATATACGCACCGTCCGGCACGGGCCTGACGGGAGAATGGAGAAGAACACATTGCGCATACCCCAAGTAACAAGTGACAAGGGCAGAAAGATAATGATGATGATAGGTACTGTAGAGGTATGCAACCTTATGTTGTAGCTGGCTGGTAAGAAAATAACTCCAGCTGCATTCACACTTTAAAATAAATTAGAATTAGTTTAAATTAATGTTTTTGTTTGAAAAGCAGATGACTTTTTAGCAGACGTAAATGTTGTAAGCATCACACTAATATTATAAAGGCGAAAGTTTCTGAGTGAGTGTGTGTGTGAGTTTGTTTATCCGTCCTTCTCGGCCAAACGGCTGAACGGATCTGGATGAAACTTGGCACAGAGGTACCTTCTTCTTTTCATGTAGTAACTAACCTGTTTTCAGAGTTTTGATGCTGCCCATGGGGCCTCTGGCATGCTGTTGAAAAATATCTCTCAGACATGCTGGTTTCCTCACGATGTTTTCCTTCACCGTTTTTCAAGCAAATGATAATTATACAATACGCACATGAATCCGTAAAATCAGAGGTGTGTGCTTTGGGTTTGAACTCGAGACCTATGACTTGGCAGTCCGACGGTTAGTTTATGACCTGGATTAACACATAGGATACTTTTATCCTGGTAGTACGTTACCTTGGGATAACTTCCGAGATCCACGCGGCCGAAGCCACTGACAGTAGCTAGTGTTACTTTAAAGTGGAAATCTGCCACGCCTTAACATCCTACTTTACTAGCTCTCTCTCCTATGAAATAAATAATAAAGCAATACTTACAGCATATTCTATCAGATGATTTATCTATAAAAAAACAATTCTTATGACAAACCTCCTTTGATCACTAATGACAATCGTCCTAACGTTCCATACATAACAATACCTACAATACAATATTCCTTTCATCAATAATATCCCGTAATGACAACCAAACGAAGCCGAACAAAGCCGGGAATAGCCGAACATGACCGAATCATAACGAATAAATTATCTTTTACCTCAATATCCGATGACAGTATTAATTAATTTATGGCCAGGCCACGGACTGGCCATGGACATTTTTAGGCAATTTATTATTGAACTCAAAATGCGGGTTTACGTTTAAATTAATGCTAATCAATGCGATTTTGTAATTAAATTAGTTTGTTCATGTTAAACGTGATTGGGGTTTTACGGAATACTGGAAAATAATTTTGGTGACTTTATATAAGGTGTTCAAAAATGAACTCTAAGAATTTCGTGGGAGCATTGTACAGAGGCCAGCACATCAAGTTACTACAATCTGTCAAATTTCTTTGATAGTATTTCAACTTTATTGCAAAGACATAAGGTTCATTTTTAATTGAGAAAATTTGACAGTTAGGGATCGCTTGATGTGCTGGCGTCTGTACTTATCGTTAGGAACAACAAGACAAATATAAGCTGTTCCATACATTTATGCACACGTAACTCAATAAAATGTATGGAACAGCTCATATTTTTTCGCGATTCCAGGTTTCATCCCAGTGTAAAAGTTTTTTGTAACGATAAGGACAAGAAATTCTTAGAGTTAATTTATTAACACCATATACATATATACATTTTTCATGACTTATTCTTTACATACCTAAATTTTTTTCATTTGAAAGATATTGCTTTAATTATATAATTATACATAGTACAGACGCCAGCACATCAAGCTATCCCTAACTGTCAAATTATCTCAATTAAAAATGAACCTTATGTCTTTGCAATAAAGTTGAAATACTATCAAAGAAATTTGACTGATTGTGGTAACTTGATGTGCTGGCGTCTGTACATACATTTTTCCCAAGGTGCTAGTCAGAAACGAAATATATCACACCACCTACTAAGCTCCTTATATACTCCTTTTGCCTTTTTACGTTTAAACATATGTTCATACACGCACCGTATTGCGATCACTGCGCACCTGACCTTTCGCAAGAACAACACCAATTAGTCAATATGTCCTCCCAGGGCGTCCCCTCCAGGCGTTTCCAGTCACTTCTAGCAAATACTTACATAGATATGCATAGATATGTACAGAGGCCAGCACATCAAGCTATCCCTAACTGCCAAATTTTCTCAATTAAAAATGAACCTTATATCTTGGCAATAAAGTTGAAATACTATCAAAGAAATTTGACAGATTGTGGTAACTTGATGTGCTGGCCTCTGTACGTTAGGTAACCGTGGAGTATCTTGCCAGCTCTATTCCATAGGAAACAACCAATTGGAAGCGTGAAGTGTCCATGAAGGTTTTAATTGATTTTGATTCCTAAACTCAAGGTCTTACAAACTACAAAAATACACAATATAAAGGGTTTTTCATAAAGAGCGCTCGAACTTAAAAATTAAAGGATAATCGCTGACATTATGTATCCAGGAATATAATTTCAGCCAAATGGCCGCCGCGACTCCGCTGTGGGTGGTGTATCCGGTGACGACACGGTCTGCGCAATGGCTGAGCGATTGACTGCTGCGCAGCATATCGCGGGTTCGATTCCCGCACGGAACAAATATTTTTACGACCTACAAGTATTTGTTTCGGGTCTGGGTGTTTGTCTATCTATAATATGTATGTATTTACAAAAAAAAAATGTATATAAGTAGTTTATCAGCCATCTCGTTACCATAACACATACATTAGGTTGCTTAGCTTGGGACTACATGGCGTTGTGTGAAATGTCCAAGGATATTATTATTACACTTATTATCGTGGTGGACCAATTATACGCGTTGTTGAAGCATGTTGCGTTCCATAGTGAAATGTCATGACTAAATATGTGTTCATGCCAAATTTGACAGCTATCGCTTTAGCAAGATGGCCGCTATGCGCTGTCAAAGTTCGCGCGTCCCTATTGAAAACCCCTTTACAACAACACCTATATCTTCTATTTCCCCTTTCATTACTGTAGACAACTTCCATCATAACAAGATACATCAGCTGTTTATGTCACAAGGCCTTAACTAAGAGAAATGGATCTCCTTAACCCTTCAAATGAACTGGTCATCCGTCACAAGTATTACAATGAAAGGACCGACACTTGTGGCCTCGTGGCCTCATGGCCAAGTGGCCTTGTGGCCTTGCGACCTTGTTTACAGGTTAGTTATTTATTTATTTTAGCCTCACTGGGCCATCGGATAATCTTGTCTTCGGATTTTGGCTCTAAGTCATATTCTAACTATGTTTTCTCCGTCACCGTTTTGGGAAATGAACTAAATCACACAAAGTAATACCCTACGAGCTGACGTGTTGTAGCTCGTGGGTTCAGACACAACCAGGCATTTAACACTTTACAAGATTGATAATAATTGATTTGATAATATTTATTTATTGTGAACTAGCTTCCGCCTGCGGCTTCGCCCGCATAATATATCGACAAATTATACACATAAACCATCCTCTTGAATCACTCTATCTATTAAAAAACCGCATCAAAATCCGTTGCGTAGTTTTAAAGATTTAAGCATACATAGGGATATAGGGACAGAGAAAGCGACTTTGTCTTATACTATGTAGTGATGAAATGTAATGAATTATTGTAATAATTAGAGTCGTTATTATTTTATTAATTTGATATATTTGCAGTGCCCTTACAGGGCGCATGTCTGAGTACTGTGTCATTGAATTTTAATGCATGCCTACTAACCAGTGTTTTAAATGTTAGCAAATAAATACATCCCCTTAAATCCTACCAAATCTTGTATTAATTCAATAAAAAGTCAAGCTCCTCTTTCTGCCCCATTACATTAATTGGCAACAGTAGTTAATTTTCAATAAGATCCCTTGTTATGAAAAACGCTGTATACTAATATATTTTGTCCGTAAAGACCAATGAGGCAAATAATAAGGACCCAGTTAATGTGGCCTTTGTTTGTATAGAATATACCGTTTGTGACGTCATGCGAGATTTCATTTAAATAAACATTGCACATCATGTCATCAAGTCCATGCCTGCTGTTGCTGAAAACAGGCGCTGGGGCTCTAACACGCATAGGGTTACAGCATTATGCTATCGTGGGGTAGTAGCCCACCAGACGCAACAAACATCCGGTCGAAAGATCCTCCCTTTTCTATGGAGAACTACAGAACTTTAAACCCTATACCTCATAACTCTATTGTTCCTTAAAACATTTTGTTTGCTACTCCAAAGTTTTCCAACAGAATACAAACAGTAAAAATATTCCCGGGCATCAGAAACTTTTTTAAATCGAACGAGTAGTAATAGTTCTCTCTGGAATTATGAACCATTCGCGGAAGTGACCCCCAGCAAACAAGGCCTTTGTTCTCCATTACGAGGCCACAAAGTATGCGTAACAAATATGAACTGAATTCATTGGTGACCAGTACAAGAATTGACTAATGAATTGTGTGTGAAAAGTTTGTGTGTTGTAGTTTTCTTTTTGATTTTTCTTTGTTTGCTGTTTTGAATATTTTTTTTCCTTTAAGCAGCGTTTTCAAAAATCTGTGAAGTCTTCTCGACTCCAATTCCGCAATATTTGAAGACTAAGGTCTTCAACCAGTGCGTCTACATGACATATCATACCGAAGATCAGAGTTTTTATTTTTTTTTGAGTGTGGGAAACCATCCAATGGTTTTCCCGCTCTGGGTGGAGCTGAAGGGAGTGTCAGACTTTTGCTGACTAAAACCCATCCATGTTCCTTCCTTAGCCCTTTTTGTTCCGGGGTAGCGGAAACCCTTTGGGACAATCCCGCTTACCCGGCAGGCATGACCCTGACGGGCCCCTTCAAAACGCGGCGACTAATAATCGGGCTGGTCTAGAAATTGAAAGTCAGCGACTGCTGTCACATGTTGACGAATCAATGATCTCACGTCCACCTCTCGCGCCGTGCAGCTTTCCAACCGGTTAATTCGGTAAAAATCTCACGGTGATAAATTAAATGAAGTAAGCGTAAAGTGAGCTGTCATTATGTCGACACGGACGACACGGTTGGCGCAGCGTTTGAGCGATTGACTGCTGCGTAGCATGTCGCGGGTTCGATTCCCGCACGGAATAAATATTTGTATGACCTGCAAGTATTTGTTACGAGTCTGGGTGTTTTTCTATGTATAATATGTATGTATTTACAAAAAAAAAATGTATATAAGTAGTTTATCAGTCATCTCGTTACCATAACACATACATGAGGTTGCTTAGCTTGGGACAATATGGCATTGTGTGAAAAGTCCAAGGGTATTATTATTATTATTATTCCTCCTAATGTTTACTCCTTATATTTGTTACGGTGTGATTTTTACAGAATAGCACTACAGCCAGCCGATTCTGTAAAAATGTCACCGTGATAACTTAGACGAAGAGAACGTGAAGTGAGCTGTAATTCCTCTTGCTTAAAATCGGTGAAGGAAAACATCGTGAGGAAACCGGCATGCCCGAGAGATATTTCTCAACAGCATGTGATGCTAAGTCAGAGGCCCATGGGCAGCATTAAAACTCTGACACCAGGTTAGTCACTAACCACACGAAGAAGAAGATTCCTCTTAATGCCAGGGTTGACACTATGAGAGCTCACTTTAAACTCACTTCAAATACATTTTCACGGTGAGATTTTTACAGAATAGCTCACTACAGCCGGTCGATTCTGTAAAAATCTCACCGTGATATCTAAGATGAAGTGAGCTGTCATTCCTCCTAATGCCAGGGTTGACACTATGAGAGCTCACTTTAAACTCACTTCAAATACATTTTCACGGTGAGATTTTTACAGAATAGCACTTCAGCCGGTCGATTCTGTAAAAATCTCACCGTGATATCTAAGATGAAGTGAGCTGTCATTCCTCCTAATGCCAGGGTTGACACTATGAGAGCTCACTTTAAACTCACTTCAAATACATTTTCACGGTGAGATTTTTACAGAATAGCTCACTACAGCCGGTCGATTCTGTGAAAATGCCACCGTGATATCTAAGATGAAGAGAGCTGTCATTCCTCCTAATGCCAGGGTTGACAATATGAGAGCTCACTTTAAACTCACTTCAAATACATTTTCACGGTGAGATTTTTACAGAATAGCACTACAGCCGGTCGATTCTGTAAAAATGTCACCGTGATATCTAAGATGAAGTGAGCTGTCATTCCTCCTAATGCCAGGGTTGACACTATGAGAGCTCACTTTAAACTCACTTCAAATACATTTTCACGGTGAGATTTTTACAGAATAGCACTACAGCCGGTCGATTCTGTAAAAATGTCACCGTGATATCTAAGATGAAGTGAGCTGTCATTCCTCCTAATGCCAGGGTTGACACTATGAGAGCTCACTTTAAACTCACTTCAAATACATTTTCACGGTGAGATTTTTACAGAATAGCACTACAGCCGGTCGATTCTGTAAAAATGTCACCGTGATATCTAAGATGAAGTGAGCTGTCATTCCTCCTAATGCCAGGGTTGACACTATGAGAGCTCACTTTAAACTCACTTCAAATACATTTTCACGGTGAGATTTTTACAGAATAGCTCACTACAGCCGGTCGATTCTGTGAAAATGCCACCGTGATATCTAAGATGAAGAGAGCTGTCATTCCTCCTAATGCCAGGGATTTACACTATTGACAGCTCACTTTAAACTCACTTCAAATACATTTTCACGGTGAGATTTTTACAGAATAGCACTACAGCCGGTCGATTCTGTGAAAATGCCACCGTGATATCTAAGATGAAGAGAGCTGTCATTCCTCCTAATGCTAGGGATTTACACTATTGACAGCTCACTTTAAACTCACTTCAAATACATTTCCACGATGGATTTTTTACAGAAAAGCACTACAGCCGGTCGATTCTGTAAAAATCTCACCGTGATATCTAAGATGAAGTGAGCTGTCATTCCTCCTAATGCCAGGGATTTACACTATTGACAGCTCACTTTAAACTCACTTCAAATACATTTCCACGATGGATTTTTTACAGAAAAGCACTACAGCCGGTCGATTCTGTAAAAATCTCACCGTGATATCTAAGATGAAGTGAGCTGTCATTCCTCCTAATGCCAGGGTTGACACTATGAGAGCTCACTTTAAACTCACTTCAAATACATTTCCACGATGGATTTTTTACAGAAAAGCACTACAGCCGGTCGATTCTGTAAAAATCTCACCGTGATATCTAAGATGAAGTGAGCTGTCATTCCTCCTAATGCCAGGGTTGACACTATGAGAGCTCACTTTAAACTCACTTCAAATACATTTTCACGGTGAGATTTTTACAGAATAGCTCACTACAGCCGGTCGATTCTGTGAAAATGCCACCGTGATATCTAAGATGAAGAGAGCTGTCATTCCTCCTAATGCCAGGGTTGACAATATGAGAGCTCACTTTAAACTCACTTCAAATACATTTTCACGGTGAGATTTTTACAGAATAGCACTACAGCCGGTCGATTCTGTAAAAATGTCACCGTGATATCTAAGATGAAGTGAGCTGTCATTCCTCCTAATGCCAGGGTTGACACTATGAGAGCTCACTTTAAACTCACTTCAAATACATTTTCACGGTGAGATTTTTACAGAATAGCACTACAGCCGGTCGATTCTGTAAAAATGTCACCGTGATATCTAAGATGAAGTGAGCTGTCATTCCTCCTAATGCCAGGGTTGACACTATGAGAGCTCACTTTAAACTCACTTCAAATACATTTTCACGGTGAGATTTTTACAGAATAGCACTACAGCCGGTCGATTCTGTAAAAATGTCACCGTGATATCTAAGATGAAGTGAGCTGTCATTCCTCCTAATGCCAGGGTTGACACTATGAGAGCTCACTTTAAACTCACTTCAAATACATTTTCACGGTGAGATTTTTACAGAATAGCTCACTACAGCCGGTCGATTCTGTGAAAATGCCACCGTGATATCTAAGATGAAGAGAGCTGTCATTCCTCCTAATGCCAGGGTTGACACTATGAGAGCTCACTTTAAACTCACTTCAAATACATTTTCACGGTGAGATTTTTACAGAATAGCACTACAGCCGGTCGATTCTGTAAAAATCTCACCGTGATATCTAAGATGAAGTGAGCTGTCATTCCTCCTAATGCCAGGGTTGACACTATGAGAGCTCACTTTAAACTCACTTCAAATACATTTTCACGGTGAGATTTTTACAGAATAGCTCACTACAGCCGGTCGATTCTGTGAAAATGCCACCGTGATATCTAAGATGAAGAGAGCTGTCATTCCTCCTAATGCCAGGGATTTACACTATTGACAGCTCACTTTAAACTCACTTCAAATACATTTCCACGATGGATTTTTTACAGAATAGCTCACTACAGCCGGTCGATTCTGTAAAAATGTCACCGTGATATCTAAGATGAATTAAGCGTGAAGTGAGCAGTGGTTCCACCTAGTGCTAGGAATTGACACTATTGAGAGCTTACATTAAACTCTCTTTTACTACATTTTCACGGTCAGATTTTTAATGTAACGGTCTCGTAATGAAGAAAATATCGTCTCCAAAATATCCCCTAGACAATAGCCAAAATTAACTAGATTTGCAGAATCTATGTCCTTCACGCTTACAGAGGCTTAAATCTATTTTGACATAATACATAACTATTGTGGGGCTGGTATTTCAACACTTAGATTTAAAATTTACATAAGGAATTACAATTTGACAGCTATAGTATAGAAAATATGTCTAACTGTCACTTTTATTCTTCAGTGAGAGTAAACTACAGAATTAATATTATTTTTGATAATCTGTGTGCCATTTAAGTAAATTGATTTTACTTCATAGATATAAGAAAGAAGTTTTACTTCTATAGAGTTTATTTTTAGCATAGGAAGAGGGTATTAATTTAGTGGAAATTTTACAAAAAAATAATTAAAGTGAAATATCATACGGTAACAGAACAATAAACATCTCGCCCGTTCTCTACGAAGGGATATGCAGTGGAGTTTTCAGTACATAAATTATAAAATAAAATAAATAAAACTCAAAAATACTTTGCCTAATCCGGTGACCAAATTCAGAAGCCCGCGCTAAGCAGTTGCGCTTGCGCCGACTAGCTCAACGAGGTAGTTTAATATAGATACATACACAGGGTAAGCTTGTTGAGGAGCTAGTGGATAAGTAATAACACTCGCTCGGATCGATCCATCAGGTTAAGCTACTCTTGCCGGGGTTGGTCTGTGGATGGGTGACCATCTTCAGATATCGAGACTCCACCATGCCTCGGAAAGCACGTTTAGCCATTGGTCCCGGCTGGCATTCGTGTATCTTTGACAGTCGTTACGGGTATTCAGAAGCCCGAAAGTCTGTCAACCAGTTTTACCAAGGGGTATCATATTACCCAGTTAGTAACTGGGTTGTGGAGGTCAGATAGGCAGTCGCTCCATGTAAAATACTGGTATTCAGCTGCATCTGGTTAGACTGGAAGCCGACCCCAATATTAATTAAAGGTTAGGCAGATTGATTGACATAGAGTAAGCTTTTAAAAACAACAACACGCATTTTTGTGCTTTTATTTCCTGCAGTAATTTTTTTACAAACACTGCTAGTTTTAAAACGGAAACAAAGTGCTTTAAAATCTTTCCCCACTCTTATCTCCTAGTTTTATTTACTCTAGCTTCTTTATCTTCATTGAATGAAAATTTATCGTAGGTAAGGTGGGTGGACCATGGAAGGCCACGCTCCTTTGAAGGCCAACTACTAAAAAGTCGTAGTTATTGACATGTAAAGACATATTCCTTCTACTACACACTAAGATCCATCAAACTCAAGGCCGCACACGCGGCAGCGAGGCGATCGCGCCGCTATTGTGGCAGTGCGATCTCACGCTTCGTAGACTTCGGTCGTCGACGTTACAATTGTTATTCGCGCGCACAGCAAAACGTAAGTTATTAGTCAAAAACCTATTATTATCTCATATTTTTTTACTGTGAATTGTCGTATAAGGACATGTTTATGGTACTAAAGATAAAAAACATAGTTTTGCCTCAATTTAAGTTAAAATATTGGTAGTGTTCCTAGGAAAGCCGGTGGTTCCTTATAAGGCCAATCAAATATTTGACGGTTGGCCTTGCTATGGTACATGGGCCTTACAAGGAACATTTACAAACCATGAACATATGAATACTAACTTTTAAGTTATAAATACGTAGCCTTACAGTTAAAACAATGTTTTATATTTATAATATTTTTATTTATAAGCGTTAATAAACTTTTTAACTCAGATTGAATAGACATTTTTTTTAATTATTTTATTGCCAGTATACAATTAAATTTCTTTTATGGAAAGGTTATGTCTTAAAACAAACTAAACTAATTTATATGAAAAGCAACGAATATCCTACTACTATTATAAAGGCGAAAGTTTGTAAGTATGGATGTATGGATGTTTGTTACTCTTTCACGTAAAAACTACTGTATAGATTTGGATGAAATTTGACACAGAGATGGTTTATATCCTGGATTAACACATAGGATATTTTTTATCCCGGTAGAACATTCCTGTGGGATAATTTCCGACCTCCACGCGAGCGAAGCCGCGGGCAGAAGCTAGTATAAAATATTTGCATGTTAAATTTCGAATTTATTTTTAATTTTGTTATAATTATTTTCATCTTTTAATCTTAAGAACAGTAGATTTTAAACATTCCTGACTACAAGACTGACTATGAGCCATGATAAGTTTTTATAATTACAGTAGTCTGTAGTTTCTATTATTTTATTATAGGTTAATTAATATCAAACAGTATAGATTGTTAGTTTGGCCTTCTTAGGAACATTTTGGCCTTACAAAGAACGGACCCATAAGAAGGCCATTTTTGGTTAAAAAAAAAGTTTTTAATTTTATGATAAATCGCGTTGGCAGGTTATTTGATGCCAATATAATACTCATTACAACTATTGTTAAATAATTTCCATTAATATATTCTTAGTTACACGATGGTGTTCAAGTAATTTTCGTTGAGTTTTTTATAGATGATAAAACTATATTGAGCATTAATGTTTCGCTTAAATGATAGAGCTTATTATGTTGTTTTAGTAAAAGCGGATATATTTAATATTACAACTCTATTTTTAAGTTTAACGACTGATGTATAATATTGGCCTTGTTTGGAGCCGTGTTCCTTGCAAGGCCATTTGGAAGAGCTTAATAAAACTTAAGTTTTATAAATAGTGATTAAATTTAAGTAAAAACGAAGTGATTTATATGGTGCACAATAAAACAAAGTATTACTTTATAATTTGTTTCCTTCATTTTTCCAGTAAATAAACGAATAAAAAGTGTTTACTCGTTAGAGTGGCCTTCCATGGTCCACCCACCTTACTTCCTAGCGGCCATATCTTTTTGCTTATGTTTTTCAGGTTAACTTTGAAGATGGTGGCACTCTATTAGATGGTAGCCGGCTTAACGTGCAACGACTACATTTTTCTTTGCGTAACTGTTTATTATTGTCCTAGGACAGAAAGATGGACTTGCTGTAATATTGTTTATATTATTCAGATATTTTGAGAATTGGTCGTTTATTTTTGTTATAGTGAACTTAATTATGTATGTAAAGTTTACCCTTTTTAACGCCATTGTGACATATACGCGACAAGCAAGCGCATGTACGCCAACGACACAAATATGTGACAATGCGGTACACTATCAACACGAAATAAACCATTAAATCATTACTTTTGTGTGTGTTTATTTAGGTATCTTAAAAATTGAAGCTCTTGTACGTATTTAATAACATGAAACAAATTAAAAAACACCACGGATATTGGGAAATTTATGATAACAAAAAGAAATCGATTTGTAGCTTGGCGTGGAGGGCACGCGCGTGTGTTTTTGCTCTGGCGTTCAAAAGGTTAAGGCTGATAATTAAGCTTCTGAAAAAAAGGCTTTTTCGCAAATTTACAGAGAGCTTTCACACCTTTAAAGTATAAAAAGCCTGGATAAAGTGACATTCTACCAGCGACAACAATGATGGAAAAAGCGCGGATAATGTGCTTTCTATAGGTGAAAGAATTTTTTTAATCGTTTAATTGTTTTTAAAGATTATTCATTCCAAAAAAATATTTTAAAAAATCTTGTTTCTTTTCAAGTTAAGGGTAAGCGATATTCTTACGACGCCTGTTGTCTTGATATATTCACAAAAAGTTCTAAAAATAAATAACAAATAACCGGGGTAACATGTGAGTGAAAAGTCGACCTAAACGTGTTAACCCAAGATCCGGGAAGGCTAAAACATTCTATTTATAAACTTTATAAAGACGGTGGAACCCAAAGAAAACAAAGAAGTGGCAACCATGGCCCTTCACACGTCCGACTTGTGAGGATGGTTGCTCAGGGCTGCCACAAAAAAAAAACAACTTATACTATATTCGTAAAATTGTGAGCACCATGTATCTATTACATTATTTATTTATCTGCCATTACTTGTATTTCTTTGTACCTGCTTTGGTATAGTAATATTATTCTAGGTCTTCACATGCAAAACATTCTTTTTTGTAAAACAGTTTTTTTTATAACTTCCAATGAAAATTGAAAGAGCTAATCGCCATTCCAGTAAAAATGCTTCACTAAAGACTTGATGTCTATCTTGGTTAGTCGCTACATCAACCAAAAGTCGATTGTTATTGACAAAAGTACTTCTTCACACGATTTATTATTATTATTTATTTATTTCAATCAATTTTGGATCACACGATAAAATTAAAAATTACAATCAAATTATACATTATCTTAATACAATACAGTAAAATTAAAACAATATCTTAACATTACGTGAATTAAGCAGGATTGTCCGAAAGGGTTACCGCTACCCCGAAACATTAAGGGCTACAGAAGGAACATGGATAGGTTTTAGTCAGTAAGAGTCTGACACTCCCTTCCGCTCCACCCAGAGCGGGAGAAGTCATTGGATAATTTCACAGCCTTAAAAAAAAAGAAGTCAGTACGTGAACCATGCAGCAGTGGTCAGTGGACAGTCGAAGCGTTCTGCAAAAGCGCTCAGGATACTGTTGCGGCTGGCCCGCACCCTACACACAAGGGATGGGCACCGCTTGCGCATGATTGTATGGAAACAATCTACACGCGCCTCGGCAAACATCCCCGACACGCTACTGAAGCGAGGCAGACCCAAGAGATAAACAACAATGAAGAAAAAAACTTGAGAGGTTTCAAGGGACACCCGGATGGAACGAAGTTCCTTTCGATTAATTAGTGAAGGAATTGTAATAAAATTTTATTACTTTTAAGTTATAATAATCAAAAAAAATCTGATAGAAAATTAACCAATCAAAAAATATTGATTAAAAAGACATCATCTTTTATTCTAAAAAAGAGTCGTTACAACTTTTGGTCTCAATTCCGTCTAGCCCCCTTTCGCAACGCGCGAACTTCGTTTCAATAAATATTAATGACGTACCAGTTCGTGCCAACCCTATCCCGACCGCATGGGATGCGGGTCAAGTGCGTGCCACTCACATGTAGAGGGCACACAGTACTCATATATTTTGTAATGCAATATCTTCTTTTATCATACCTCCTTCATAATCTACGCTCGCGATCTTACTTGTATCTTACTCAGGTGACATCAAAGGCATCTTCTTGAACAAAGAAGGAACAAGCATTGAATACGCTTGTCAGTCACAGTACGCTGAACGTGTTGTTATGTTTTTAAGACTATATAGGGTGTAAACGATAGTGTATAACGTCTTACATTGACTTGAATGTGCCCTGGCGGCTGAGAGCATGTCATGCTCCCTGTAATGTCTCACTGATGGTGATGCGTATGTTGGATCATTTAGTTCCCATCAAAATGGTTGAGCTGAATGGTGCTAATCCATGTGTCATGTTCATGAACGAGCGCCGTCAATAAGGACTGGTCACCTCTTAGCTGCCATGGCTGTTTTAAAATTAAAATAATTTTGAATTGTTTTTTTAAAACTTGTAATTATGGACGCTTTTATTAAGTTCTGCATCGTTCTCACGTGTAATTTCAACATGAATGATGTAACTCAGTTTTTGTAAACATATTTTGATTTAAAAGAGTGTCCATGGAGTTTCTTGCCCGTTCTTCTCCATAGGTACCTACTGCTTTGGAATGGGCAACTAGCTTCATCTTTCTGACTGACCGACCCCTTGACAATTCAAAAGTGCCTGTAATTGGTTTATTTGAAATAAATGCTTTGAGTTTGAGTTTGAGCATATACAAACAAAAGCATATGCTACAGACCAACAAACTGAACATTTTTTATTATGGGAGCAACTCCGAAATCGCAAAAATCTGCTGTTCTATACATTTTTGGTCACGTGACTCGTCGAAATGTACCGTACTCGCGTCATGTTATCGTAGTTCGTTTCTATTTACCATTTACATATACATTTGAAGACTGTAATGCAGTCATTTCAACAAAACAACACAATAACTGTCGTTATTTGCCCTTTATTTGCTTAGGGGTTCATTTTTCAATCATCAGATAAGTTTTATTGGAGTAATGAATATGACAGTTTGACAGCTTTTGCGTGGAAAATATGTCAAACCGCCATTTATATTCTTCAGATAAAACTTATCAGGCGATTGAAAAATCGGCCCTTAATGGAATATGGTGGTTAGTTATCACACTAATATTATAAAGGTGAAAGTTTGTGAGAGTGTGTGCATGTGTGTTTGTATGTTTGTTACTTCTTCACGCAAAAACAACTAAATGGATCTGGATGAAATTTGGCACAGAGATAGATTATAACCTGAATTAACATATAGGATACTTTTTATCCCGTTAGTACGTTCCCGTGGGATAATCCCGACATCCAAGCGAGCGAAGCCGCTGGTAGAAGTCAGTCTTCTTCTTCTTTTCGTGTGGTTAGTGACTAACCTGGTGTCAGAGTTTTTATGCTGCCCATGGCCCTCTGACTTAGCGTCATATGCTGTAGAGAAATATCTCCCAGACATGCTGGTTTCCTTAAGATGTTTGACGAGAAGCCAGTGAAATATAAAGTTCGATGTTTTCATAAAGTTTTCACACCGTAGTGGTTACAGCCTGAGTAGGCGGCGGTTCTACGTAGAACTCATGTAAAACTGTTTAGAAACTTGTGGAAACTAGCTAATTTTATTGTTCTTCGACCAGTCAAGTTCGTTATAAACTGAAGATAAGTTATGTGTGGAGTTAGATGTTAGAACTAAATTGTGTGGGTTTATCAAGAATTTCTGCAGTAAGGCTTTACACGCATTGCGATTAAACGCTGTGTTGGGATGGCTGAAGAATCGAAACCGAGTACAAACACGCACTGCGTCTGGCGTTTACCTACTTGATTTTATTTAGGTATCTCCATCGTTTTCTGGCGAGCTGTGCGTCTTGTAGCTTTGTTTTAATAATACATTTAGAATACGTAAATAGCTCCGCCATTATAGATACTAATTACATCCACTAACCTATCATAGATAGAAAAGATACTTTTGGAAAATGTACAGCACATGAAGCTACCCCAATCTGTCAAATTTCTTTGATAGATTTTCAACTGTATTACAAAGGACTAAGGCTCATGTTTAATTTGGAATATTTGACAGATTGGGATACCTTGACGTCCTGGCGTCTGTACAAGAGTGAGACCGAAAAGTGTTTTAACTACAATAGTATGTTGATCGGTACGTTCAATAAATTATTGAAGACACTAAGGCAAGGCTCAATCAGTATGGTTCTTTCCAAAAAAGACCCGTTCAGGCGCCAATTTACATGGTCTTCACATGATCTGACTAAGATTAAATCTGGACATTAAAAGAGACTAAGGCTTCCGAGTTTAATAAAGTAAATGATTTTATTTTTGTAAATGGGTTTTCACAAGCAGTTTAACACGTCAATAGTATTTTAAAACTAGATGAGGTCGGCCTTTGCTAACTGACTACTGTGAGAAGTAAGGCCGAAATAAACTCAGAGGTCACAGTCTCTTTTAATGTCCAGACATAATCTTGGACAAATCGTGTGAAGAAGAAGTGTAATGCAGAAGCATCGCCCTCGCCCCGAGTGTTGGGTATGTCAGTAATCTGACGAACTGTGCCTGCAGCGGCCTACGTGGGTGCGCAATCGATTGAGAGCTTCCAATAAACATCACTGCAGACCACGTCCCGGAAGGCACATATTCTCGGATTCCAACGAAATCTGGAGATATACCACCATATTATGAATATAGGATTTATCAAAAAATCACGCGTTTTCAAATCGCTAATCGCGTTTTATCACAGTGGGTAGTAAGCTTTTTTTTTAGGCTGGTAAATCATCCAATGTCTTCTCCCGCTCCGGGTGGAGTGGAAGGGAGTGTCAGACTCTTACTGACTAAAACCCATCCATGTTCAAACTCAAACTCAAACTCAAAGCATTTATTTCAAATAAACCAATTACAGGCACTTTTGAATTGTCAAGGGGTCGGTCAGTCAGAAAGATGAAGCTAGTTGCCCATTCCAAAGCAGTAGGTACCTATGGAGAAGAACGGGCAAGAAACTCCATGGACACTCTTTTAAACCAAAATATGTTTACAAAAACTGGGTTACATCACTCATGTTGAAATATACACGTGAGAACGATGCAGAACTTAATAAAAGCGTCCATAATTACAAGATTTTAAAAAACAATTCAAAATTAATTTAAATATTAAAACAGCCGTGGCAGCTAAGAGGTGACCAGCCCCTACTGACGGTGCCCGCTCATGAACATGACGCATGGATTAGCACCATTCAGCTCAACCATTTTGATGGGAGCTAAATGGTCCAAAATACCGCCACCACCAGTGAGACATTACAGGGAGCATGACATGCTCTCAGCCGCCAGGGCACATTCAAGTCAATGTAAGACGTACTCAGTAAATTGTAGCTTTATAGTAGGTACATAGTACTCACAAACGTGCTATGCAATTATACAATGCTAAGAGATACATACACAAGTTCTTTCCGTAACCCTTTATGTTTCGGGGTAGCGGTAACCCTTTCGGACAATCCCGCTTAGGGCAGTAAGCCTAAGATCTAATACCAAAATGTAACATTAAAGTTTATCGAAGGAATTGCTGGGTGCGTAGGATTACGGCCCACTCCTTGTCACGGAGAAGCGACCTGAGTCCCGGCAGTGGGAATATTGCAGAAAACAAAGTCTGCATTTACTCAAAATTAAAACTACATTAGTTTGACTGCCTCATTGATGTTAAGGTCGCAATCGATACTACTGAGCATAAGGTCCTGGGTTCGATTCCCGGGTCTGGCAAATTGTTATTGGGTTTCTCTGTCTGGAATTTTTCAGTAGCAGGCTGGAGTCTAGATTTGTGCCCGGTTGATGGCAATGAGCTCGCTCCCTATTAAATGGGCCTCAAGCATAACTCAACTAACTCAAACTAACTGGCGAAATGTGTAAGTACAGTCAACAGCAAAAGTAGATGATCAAAATCAGAAATTCAATCCTACTGAACGGAGTTCATGAATATATGGCAGCTGTACTAGTAGTAAATGTTTGGTATAATTTACAATCACAAACTTTTGAATCACTCCGACGCCACACAGTTCTGAAGCGAACTCCATTCATTAGTATTGAATTTCTGGTTTTGATCATCTACTTTTGCTGTTGACTGTACTATACAGGGTGAAATAGAATTCATGGGAAATATTTTAAGGGGTCATTATACTCATTATTATGAACAATTTTTACGAAAGGAACACACCTGAAACCACGAAAAAATAACCGAACCACGAAAAAATATCAGCTGTTTCCTACTTTTTGACTAGTTTTGCGAGCATCATATAAACAGCAGATATTTTTATATACCTCTCAGCCTTACACTTCGGGGTTTACAGGCGTGATGTTATGACATTTTTTTGTATTTTAATTCCGTTTTTGCACCTTTTTATAAATTTTTCTACTGTCTAAGATACGAGTATATCTCTTCTATATTTTTATTTATAATTAGTATAGATACTATAAATGATTCAAAATCAGTATCCCATTCATAACAGCTTCATAAATTAATATTCTAAAAATTTGATAATTCAATCAAGCAAGATTAGATTTGATCCGACCATTTATGCTTCATAGAATATTTATAACAAACCGAAAAGGTATTAATTTGAATAATCCAGAGTGCTCTCGCCTCGCGGATATCGTGAAAGTCTAAGGCATTTTCAGTTATTTAACTTTTTCCAGAGGTCGTGTAGTATAGGCACCTCCTCCAGAAAGAGGATGCTGGTTTAAAACCGAGCAGGTATGCTACCCGCTTAGAAAGAAAACAAATGATTTTTTAAACCTTTTGAACGCCATTATCACATATACGTGACAAGCAAGCGCCCACGACACGAATTGGTGATAATGGCAACAACACTATAAAACGAAATAAACTGACTTTTGTGAGTGTATATGTCACCGTAAGATTGTAAACATCGTTATATTACAATCTATCTAAATCTATCTAGTTAGATTGTAAACTATCGATAGATTGTGAACCGTATCATTATGATTGCAATTTAACGCATCATTTTTCGCTTGATTGTAATCTATCGATGGGAAGCGGACAAATTGTGAACCGGCGTAGGACGTTTAAAAAAATGGTTAGGTTAGGTTAAAACTGTGACCACCTACGCACGAGCCGAGCGAGCGAAGCGAGCGGTGCCGCGGCAGCGGCCGGCGAGTGCCAGAAACGACTAGATTATATAGAAAAAGACATGGAAAAAAGAGATTATTTTTATTCAGATTGTAATTTAACGGTTTCACTTCGGTAGATTACAATATAGCGAAGAATAATGAGTCAAATTGCAATCATAATGATACGGTTCACAATCTATCGATAGTTTACAATCTCGCTAGATAGATTGTAATCTAACGATCTTTACAATCTAACGGTGACATATATATAGATATCTTAAAAATTGAATCACTCGTACATTTTTAATGACAACAAATTAAAAGACACCATGGATATTGAGAAATTCACGATAACATGAAGATATAAATTTGGCGTGGAGGGCAGGCGCGTGCGTTTATGCTCGCGTTCAGAAGGTTAAACTATAATGCTTTATAGCTTAAAACCATTTGTGTTCTTTGAAAGTTTTACAATGACGTTACTGACACATGGTGAAGTAGAAAATTGTGAGGAAACACACAAAATAAAATGTCTGAAATCCCTAATCCCCATTGAGCTAACGAAGCGTGGTGAGTGTGCGTTCACAGCATTTATGAACGCGTTTACCATGCAGTGGGACGATGGGATGGTAAGAACATAAATAAGCCTAGAGACTTGGTGTATACCTCCTCTATAACTTCATCTCTTTGTCACACTGAATTTATATTCAAGCTCAAACTCAAACTCAACGCGTTTATTTCAAATACACCAATTACAGGCACTTTTGAATTGTCAAGGGGTCGGTCAGTTAGAAAGATGAAGCTAGTTGCCCATTCCAAAGCAATAGGTACCTATGGAGAAGAACGGGCAAGAAACTCCATGGACACTCTTTTAACAAAAACTGGGTTACATCATTCATGTTGAAATATACACGTGAGAACGATGCAGAATTTAAAAAAGCGTCCATAATTACAAGATTTAAAAAACAATTCAAAAGTAAGTTAAATTTCAAAAGAGCCGTGGCAGCTAAGACGTGACCAGACCCTACTGACGGCACCCATTCATGAACATGACGCATAGATTAACAAAATTCAGCTCAACCATTTTAATGGGAGCTGAATGATTCAACATATGCGCCACGATCAGTGAGACATTGCAGGGAGCATGACATGCTCTCAGCCTCCAGGGCACATTCAAGTAAGACGTACTCCGTAAATGGTAGCTTTATAGTAGGTACATAGTAGTCACAAAGGTGGTAGTTGGCCCCTTAATCGCTCAAGATCCCTTCTACAAAAATCTGATGAGTAGTAACTTCCATCCTTAAGCTGTTGGTTCTGACTGTCATTTTGTCGTCAGAAGCCCGAAAGTCTGATAACTAGTCTTACAAAGGGGTATCGTATTACCCAGTTACTTGTGTTGTGTTGTGGAGATCAAGCAGTCGCTAGATGTGAAATATTGATATTCACGTGCATTCGGTTAGACTGGAAGCTGACCCCAACATAGTTGGGAAAAGGTTTGGCAGACTGAATGATTATTTATGAGGTACTAACTCAATATAGTACATACTAATTCCATACATGTATTGTTTGTCCGTCTGTCACGCTCTAAACGGCTGAACGGATCTGGATAAAATTTGGCATAAGGGTAGTTTATGACCTGGATTTACACATGGGATACTTTTTAACTCGGTAGTACGTTCCCTTAAGATAATTTTCGCTATCCACGCAGGCGAAGCCGTTTGCAGAAGCTAGTTGAATTATAAAGTGACTTTCAATGCTGGCAGTAGGTACAAATATATTTAGTCAAAGTTAAATATTTTATTTCAAATAGGCACAAATAAGGCACTTTTGAACGTCACAATGAACAAGAAATAGAATTGATTCTAGGCGCCCCTTCCAAAAGGTAATTTCGTGTGGAGAAGAATGGGCAAGAAACTCCACCGTTACTCTTTTAAAATGTTTTACAATGTTTTGTATACATGAATTATAACATTATATGTGAAGACGATGCACCCAGAATAAAAACACTACACCACAAAAGGTGAAAAGAAAAACACATATAGTAATGGCGGGTAAACTTAAGTATGTCATAAGTACATGGTGCTCACATATTTACAAACATTCTAAAAGTTAATAATAATAAATAAATCAATGTGTGAGAAGTTATTTCAACATGTTAAAATAGTATTTTACAAATAACAAATTATTTCCTAATTTACTTAGCAACCAGTTTGATTTTGTCTAGAGACTTTAGATACTACCAATACAAAATTTATTTATAGAATACGACGCGAGACGAATGGTAATATAATACAATCAGAATCGCAAGCAGCCGACAGCTTTAGCAGAACTTAATCAAATGTCAAGCACTTTAAGTACATACTTAGTAGTCACCGTAGGCAGCTTAAAGTACAACGAGTACATAGAGTACATCGAATGCCTTCTTAGAGAACAACTCGAATAAGTTAAGATATATTGTAGTGTGTGAAAGTTTTTCCATGTCACATTGTAAATGTGGGTAGATTGAAATATGTTGGGTTTGTACATATATTCAGGATTTTATTATGTGTATGTGTTTGTGAGAATAATAGGAATTTAAGCAACTGTTTTGAAGTAAATAATGAAAGGCTAAGGATTCAGAGAGGGTATGTAAATTAACTTACCTGATTTCTATCGTCTTCGTGCCAAAACTAGGTAGTCACTTTCTCAGGGATTTTTTCTTGAGCGCCCAGAGCGGGAGGGGTCACTTGATGATGACCCCATCAAGTGACCCCTCCCGCTCTGGGTGGAGCGCAAAGAAGTGTTAGACTGTTACTTACTAAAACCTATCCGTGTTCCTTCCTTAGCCCTTTGTATTCCTTTCGGACAATCCCGCTTATTCTCAGTAGGTACTTATTCTCAATCAGCTTATGTTCAATTCAATCAAATGTGACGTTATATTTTATTTGGCAATAGATTAGAGACAGTACACAGAGCCGAACCTATCATGAACAGATAAAACACAATATGTTGAAACGGGGGGTTATGTAAATCGGGTAGTTTTTTCTAGAACTTGTAATCACAAAGATATAACGCACGTATTAATGGTTATGGCTTATATTAACATACACGAGTTGCCTTGACCAACCTGGAAGTCTTTAAACAGACTCCGGACCCATATTGGCCAAAGCAACGAAAACCTGCTCAGGAGAGATGCATTATACAATTCCGTCTCTTACGTTACAAGAACTGATGGACGCTAGTAATGGCGCCAAACACGTAGCCAAATTCTGGGCCGAGTCCATTTAGATTTTCATCGACACACTAAGAAACAGTGGGGACGAGTTCTTCTCGTCCCCATTGCTTTAGCGGACATTTTAGCATGGCTGGTGGGGAGGCACCAATATGGCTTCACATCCGTTCAATGTTTTCTTTTCTAAGCTTTGCTTCTGTCCTTATTTGGGATTCAGAAGTTACCTCTTTCTGTGAAGTGTTCTCTAAAGGCGCACCCACGCAGCTACTTAATAGTCGCAGGCGCCACACCAACTCATACCATCATGCCATACTAGTCATTATATGCGTACAGACGCCAGCTCATCAACCTATCCCAAACTGTCAAATATTCCCTATTGAAATGAACCTTATCTTTTTGTAGTAGAGTTGAAAATCTATCAACGAAATTTGGCGGATTAGGGTAGCTGGATGTTCTGGCCTCTGTACCTATCTACCCAACATAAGAGTAGATCACTGGTCAAAAGCTGAACGCCTACTATTTATTTATTTTACCTTAAAACGGCCAAAACCAATAATTACATTAGTTAAACGCATTACTTAGGTACAATAAATATATATACAACTTTTCGACATTCATCCGCGTAAACACCTTCCCTTCCGCTCCACCCAGAGCGGAAGAAGTCATTGGATGATTTCCCACCTTAGCATCCAAGAGAACGTTGAGCGTAGTGTAACCATTTAATTTTGCAATGCTTTGACGTTGAAAAAGTAGTTAATAACTCCTTTTTCAACGTCAAAGCTTTCTCTATCTTAATATCTAAGTAAATCAAGCTTAAAAAATGAAGCACTCAGTGTTGTTTTAAAAATATTTTTCTTTAATCCTCTTAGACTGCGATTATTTAATTCAAAAGTAATTGAATAAATATTTGATTCCACAAAATGATGGTTCCCAGTGCAATCATTTAAAATACTCAACTCCCACCTATCCACCAACCCGTATTGAGCCCACGTTGTGGAGCCCACTCCTCACAGAGAGAAGGCCCGTGACCCCGTGGGAACATCACAGGCTGACTAAATATACTATTATACTGAAGTAAAACCTTATAGCAAAGAGTAAGTTGATAGTAAAATATGACGTAATTACTCAAATGAGTTTCAAGCATAAAAATTTACTACGCCAGATTTTAACGGTTTTTATTGCGATTCTACTAATTAATTAACATGAAAGCTGTGTTGAGTATATAATTGCGTATTACCACGCAATTTTTATTTATAGTGAAGTACCTACGTACAGACGCCAGCAAATCAAGCTATCCCTAACTGTCAAATTTTCTCAATTAAAAATGAACCTTATGTCTTTGCAATAAAGTTAAAATACTATCAAAGAAATTTGACAGACTGTGGTTACTTGATGTGCTGGCCTCTGTACATTTTTACCTTGGTTGAAAGTGAATGACTAAAGCACAATTCTAATTTCAACATACGCTACGCGCTGAGTTACGGCTGCGTAGGTGGGGTCTACGAGTTCAAAAACTTGAAAAACTTTTTCTAGTATTGTTTTTATATGACTAGAAAGGGAGTGATTACCGAGATGACGACTAATAGAGAAGAATGGAAGAAAAAACATGTTGTAAGACACTAATAAATTGATAATTTTTTTTTTATCCCAATCTTTGGTTCATTACAGTAAGTTTGTGACTATTTTGAGAAAAAATCACATCTCAATTTGACCTAGATTTTACAGCACATGTTTGTATTCCATGCGTCGTATATTGGAATTAATATTTCAGGAAACATATCAGTGCAAATAAAAACCGTTACCTGCAGATTAAAATGGTCCATTGCCGTTAGCAAACAACCTTTGTATATATTATCTAAAAATCAACATGACAACGTGGATATAGTGAAATATTTGAACGTATACGTTATTTTCAAATCAACAAAACATATTGATGGGTTTTTTATTCCAATATATATTTATGCATTTGTTTATCTCTTTGATGTTTTATTCACAGAGACACTTTTTTTTGGGTTCGTATTTTTGCATCATAAAAAATACAGCTTTATTCACTTTTACATTGAAAATACTCATTATCTACCTTTTTGCAATTTATTAGGGTAGGATTCCAGTTTAGCTGGATGCAGCTGAAGACCAGTATTTTACATGGAGCGACTGCCTATCTGACCTCTACAACCCAGTAACTGGGTAAGTCGATACCACTTGGTAAGACTGGAAACACATTAAAAATACTCGATGGTAATTTAACCTTTTTTTTTGCGGAAATCTTTATAGATTCGTTCTGTAGTGTTATTCCGTAACCATCTCACCGTGATAACGCAGGTGAAGTGAGTTTAAAGTGAGCTGTCAATAGTGTCAATCCCTAGCATTCGGTGGATCGATAGCTCTAGCACTGTCAGATTTTTACAGAATCGGCCGACTGTTGTAAGAGAACCTTGCTATGCCACGTATATCTTACAAATCTCAATAACTAATTACTGACACCACTACCAATCAAGACGCTCCTCATTAAAACTAGAGGTCTTTCATCGATCACGTCCCTAGTCTAGTATAGAGGTGTCGGCACTTCATATGGATAGATCTTCACGCTCTAGGCAACGCTAACAAGTGACACTGGTCGGCTTGTTAGTGTGGCACAGTTTTTTTAGGGTTCCGTAACCAAAGGGTGCCATCGAGACCCTAAGGTTCCGCTGTCCATCTGTCCGTCACATCTTTTGTACAGTAATAGAATTGAAATTCACAGAACGTGTACTACTATGGCTACTAGAGCGACAAAAATACTAAAAATTTAATTATAAAATAATTTATATATAAATTGGGTGCCTACTCTTTTTTCACTGCACACTAAATAAATTATCTGTCTATCTGTCTACATAATACTGGCAGTATTCCCTAAAGGCGAAGTCATTAGTGCATTAAAAAAATAGTGTTCTTCTTCTTCTTCGTTAAGCTAAGTCAGAGGCCCATTCTGACTTAGCTTCAAATGCTGTTGAGAAATATCCTTCAGGTATGCCGGTTTCCTTACGACGTTTTCCTTCACCGATTTTTAAGCAAGCGATAATAATACAACACCCACATGAAACCGAAAAATCAGAGGTGCGTGGCTTGGGTTCGAACTCGAGACCTATGACTTGGCAGTCCGGTGGTCACACCACTAGGCTATCACTGCTCATTAGTGAACAGTGGAATGGAACTCTTTGTGTGTGAATCGTACTCGCACTTAGCCGCTTTATTTTAATTACAACTCTAATAGAATGTTCCTTTTGTAATAATATTCGGTTCGAATAATTACGGTTGAATAAGTACATGTTGATGGGGCTGCCCCGTATCTGCAGTGCATCGGGTATGTTTACCCAAGCGCACGTTGATGGCTGCCATGCCATTCTAAGAAAGAAATCTGCCTCGTTGCTCTGCAGAGTGCGGGCCAGCTCCAACTCCATTCTGAAGACTATAGCATGGAGGTACGACTCTCCACTGTTGCAAGATATTGTTCGAAGATGTATCTCGAACAATAATCTTCAACATCATCAGCTCACGAAGCCAACAGAGAGCAGGTTACGCTAGTCACGACAAAGTGCACTATTGTTTGCGGAACAGCACTCCAGGGAGGAGACATCTGAAATTGCACAGCTTTTTTTTTAGGGTAGGAAATCATCAAATGACTCCTGCCACTCTGGGTGCAGCGGAAGGGAGTGTTAGACTCGTACTGACTAAAACCCATCCATGTGCCTTCCATAGCCCTTTATGTTCCGGGGTAGCGGTAACCCTTTCGGACAATCCCGCTGACCGTAAATCTACTGAGCAGGTATTCTTGGTGTGAGCTTTCTCTATATTAAGTTAAACTAAAATTTGTTCCCCTTTTGTAAAATAATACCGGGTTAAGGTGAATACGCCAGGATAGACCGCGAAATTCAAATTTTCTTACGTTTTTTGCAATTTGCAGGTCTGTGTTATGTTTTATGTTTATCTAAATATGATCCTCGGCCCTAGCAAATATATACAGTGTATTAGTTTAACGAGGGACATACTTTCAGGAGGCATAGTAGTACTCATGAAAATGTATGGAACAGCTAGTTTTTTTTTCATATTACAGAGTTGGCTAACACACTGTATAGAACTTTAGTCATTAAAATCATGAATGCAAACGTGTTAGTTCATATTATGTATGTCTGTATGGAATGAATATTTCACGAAATTATGTCTTTGGAGGGCAATTCTAACTAAGAGAGGTGTATTTATTATTATAATGATTAATAGTTCTGTTACAAATACTGTAAAAGGCTAGACGGACTTTCACTTTGTAACCATATTTATCGGCAAATAAATCTTTGACTTTGACTTTGACTTTACTTAGGGATCTCAGTGGTGTGTAGTGTGTTGTAGGGATATTTATCCTACAAAAAACAAACACGGGGCAGCAGCTATTGAATTATATTGCTTTTAACGAATACATGCGTCAAGCAGCTCGGCTACTAAGACTCTTCTACATTTCTTTTATAAAATCCTATCAAACTATTCAATCACTTTGAAAGGTCGAATGCTGTCAGTTATTTTCTTACTGACCAGGCTCTAAGTTCCACAAGGTTTCACTCAAGCTCTACAATACTTATTTATTACAGCCGAAAATCATAATTATTATTTTGATCAACATACAACCTGGCACTGATTTGATAACTAAACATTTTTTTGATGTGAAACATCTATAGGCGTATTTCTGGCGTGGCGACGCATGCCGTGGCGACGCGTCGCCACGCTATATGATGGTGTATATATAATAATATTACCGAAGTCACTGATTAAACGAATGAAGTTGTATATGTTGTTTTTATATTTAATGAAATAAATGTTTATTGAATAAACAGTCATCATTTTCTGGAAAAAATCGTAATATTTTATTTTATCATTATGCCATATTTAGTTTCTATCGCAATCTGTTCTTTCCAATCATATTACTTTTACAAAATAATGTCGATGTTTCACATCTGCCAGGCGTCCCGTGACGGCTCACATTTTTTTAACTTTTTATCGCTTCCCCTTTAATGAGAAAGAGGTAACATTACTGTTGGCAGGTAAACTTCCGGATTCCTGAAACTGATCGACGCTTCAGAATTCAAAACTATCAATTGCCGAGTTAGAAAGTTGATCTTTAGTATCAGGCATCCGTAACTTTGTAGGACGTAATTAACTCTTCCTGTACTATTTATAACATGACGTAACATTACACTCCATGTAAGTATTGAATCTTCCAACTGAACAGACAGCTGTGCTGCTGGGGAGTTTGTTGCGCCACTTCTTCCCAGCTAAAGTACTAGGAAGAGGTGAAGGGTGGGGGTTTTTGGGGACTGTCTTATGTAACTTTGGCTTTCAAAAAGTGCTGATTTTCAGCATTGTTTGAATAAATGATTTTTGATTTCATGTGAAGGGTTGTGAAGGGGACAATACCCGCACATCCGTCATGATGTGTGACGTAAACGTAGATGCGATTCTTTTAATGGATAGTTAATCTTGGTCTTTATCCGTTCTATCTCGTAAACCATTCGGCCCACACCGTTTCCTGTCCTTAATGCATCCTTTGAGGGTGGACAATCATAAAATGACCTCTCCCGCTCTGGGTGGAGCGGAAAGGAGTGTCAGACTCTTAATGACTAAAACCCATCCATGTTCCTTCCTTAGCCCTTTAAGTTCCAGGGTAACAGTAACTCTTTCGGATGTTGGGTTTTGTTAAGATGGAAAATAAAATCACGTCTATTTTAGGGAACAATTTCTTCCAACAGAATAATTTACAATTGAAAATTAACCATTGACATTCGGATCATTTTCAAATATAACCAGCCAGTGTTCCGTGCGCTGCTCTGCGGGCGCGTCATGTGAACTCTTTTGATTCCCATACGGACAATACTATTGAACCGGCCCTTTCAATGCATGCTTATATCAGAATTATTGTAAAAAGCACTAAACATCCCAATTTATTCCCTGACATGTAAGTATTTTAAAAACTTAATAAAAATTAAACTTAAATACTGAAAAAAACTGAAGCAACAAAATGAAAAACACTAACTTCTTATTTCATTATATTCTACCTTGTTACACAGTTTTTCTAGTTATTTTAAGCATAATGAAAAATAAAAGGGGATTTTTACTTCGCGTGCCTTCGGAGTTCTGAGGCGTTGATTAAAGTTTGCCCGGGCAGAAAACTTTTTGATCGCGACACGACAAGGTAACAACGTTGGAGTTCACAGTAAGTTTACCTACCTACTGCCGGTACTGTCGACCTTTTATCTACTTTCCTATCGTAGCTAAACAGGATGTGATTTAGAAATAAGAATCATACAAAGGTTATTCTTATTTCTTTCTTACGTGTATTTCTTTGCCTTTCTTCTTGCCTATATGCCTTGTTTATGTGTGTGTGCATATTTTAATATTATATTGCTCTAAATTATTGTTTAGTAAAATAGAAGCAGGCTTGCAAAACTATAAGCGTGGTGATGAATTAATACAAAAAGCTTCGAGCCAGTCATACTGCTGACCATTGTTATGTTAAGTATTCATACGATCTTCTACGGCATAATGTACTATCAATAAATTTTACCCTCTACCTGTTAAGATATACTGAGTTATTGTTAAAAACTAATACTACTAACCTACCTACCTACAAATATTTGCGAAATTGCTTACGACATATTCTAACTATACAAACGAATATCTATACCCACTTTACACATTACACTCTACTCCAATTAACTATTTACACGCATGCACTTCCAAGTACAAACTATACTATAAACCATATTAGACTACCACTATTACTAAAGTCAACTACACATATACCAGGACTTACTGCATTCAACGCTACACCAGTATTACCATATCATCACAACCAAAATCAATATAGCTTTGTTACTAATGACAGTCAGTCAGTCGGATATTTCTACTCCAATAAACATAACAGTAAAAAAAAAAAATGCAAATATTGATAATTCTTAAATAACATTCGACAACGCACAAAATAATAGAATAGAATAGAATAGAATGCATTTATTTGTCAGAATATTGTACAAAGCTGTTATGTGCGTATTACGTCCAAAATATTCTGCCGTTTCCGGCGTACAAATATAGTTGCTAAAAATTATGATAATATAAATAATATAGATAATGTCTCTGTGTCGGATTCATGTACATGTGACTTAGATAGTTGTGCCCCGGCCAACTTCAATCTTAATCAATCTCTGAAAATCCTCAACCAAAACATTAGAAGCATATCAAAAAATATGTCAGGGTTCTATACCATACTGGCAAGATCGAAAGTTGAATGGGACATAATTATTTTGACCGAATGTTGGCTTCCGAACACACACAATATCCCGGACCTTCAAGACTACAACTACTACAAAACTGATAACAATCTGACACAAAATGAGGGTGTCGTTGTTTATGTCCACAAAAGTGTAACAGTGTCTGTGGAGGAACCATCATTCTTAGAAGCGAACTGCCTTCAAATCATAATAAATTCGAACACAATCCTACTAGCTATATACCGCCCACCTGGCTATAAAGATACCTCAACTTTCCTTAATTCACTTAACACGACTCTGATGAACCTTAAGCACTTCACTAATATCATTATCTCCGGTGACATAAATATAAACATCCATGATCGATGTCTTGACCCAGGTAAATATAATTAACTCAACCTATTAGCCTCACATGGCCTGCTGCCTGCACATACCCTGCCCACGTGACTTCAAGTATGCCTTGACCACGTCATCCTAAAAACTTAACTGCCTGCATTAACTTCAGTCGCCCACTCTGCACTTACCGACCATGATACTGTATTGTTGTTTTTATCTATGAAACTTATTAAAACGAATAGCAGAAAAACAACAGTACGTATCAACTACAAACAGTTAGATGCAGACTTAAAGCAAATAAATTTTGATAAAGTATATCGCACTCAAAATCCTCATATAGCAGCAGACCTGATGATCAGTCTTATCACTCGGGCAATTGAGACAAATTCCAAAACTGTTAAAATACCTAACCGAAAAAAAATTATAAAGCCCTGGCTCACTCCAGGCCTACTTAGGTGTGTCCGTCATAGAGATAATCTTCACAAAAAATATAAAAAGTCACCTAATAATTTAATTATAAAAATATCGTATACAAGATACAGAAACTTCTGTAACAAGCTACTGAAAAAGATAAAAACAGACTTTGAGAAAAAAGAAATAACTGACGCCGGTAATAACGTTAAACAACTGTGGTCAGCCATAAATACAATATCAAATAGAATAAAAAAGAAAGACATGCATCACACTTACTAAATATAGCAGCAACTCCGTCACAGTCGGTTAACCAAGTCAACAAATTCTTCGCAGAAGTCGGTAAAAATCTCGCAGAAAACACAGTTAATGGGTCTACCAGCAATACATCAAACCCTGTCAACAACGGAACCTTACAATCGATGGCTCATTTACCAACAGACGAAAAGGAAGTTGCAACGCTTATAATGTCCCTACGCAACAACTGTGCTATGGGATGGGACAAAATATCAAGCTGTCTACTTAAGAAGCACATAGACGTTGTTGTACCACCGCTTACACATATCTGCAACCTTGCTTTATCATCTGGTCAATTTCCCAAAGCCTTCAAAAAATCAATAATACACCCTATCTTTAAGAGTGGGGACAGAAGCCGTGTCAACAACTACAGACCTATAGCTGTGCTTCCTGCCCTATTCAAGATACTAGAGCGAATCATAAACAACAGGGTCGTGGAGTATTTGGAAAAAAAAAACCTTTTATCGCCCTCACAATACGGCTTTAGAACTAATAAATCCACATCGGATGCTGTTCACGACCTGACAAACTACGTCATTACGCACTTGGATAGAGGGCAGAAGGTCTTGGGCATTTTCTTAGATCTGTCAAAAGCGTTTGACACGGTTTCTGTGCCCATCCTGATTCGGAAGATGGAAGGCCTAGGAATAAGGGGAGAACAACTCAACATTTTTGAGGATTATCTAAGTGAGCGCACCCAGTGCGTTAAGATTGATGATATTACCAGTGAAGAACGCCCTATCACCTACGTGCCACAGGGTAGCGTACTAGCCCCGACTCTCTTCCTTATTTATATCAACGAGCTGGGTGTGCTCACTCTCCCTAAAGGTAAAATTTTAACATTTGCTGATGATACTGCGCTCCTCTTCAGCGCTAGTTCATGGACAGAAGTATACGAATATGCTCAGTCGGGTTTTAACGTGGTGACAGAGTGGCTGCGCAATAACATCCTTACACTAAACTCCGACAAAACGAAATACATCACTTTTTCTTTAAAAAATAATGCACATATAACCCAAATGACATCATCTCACTCCATAGTAGCCCACTCCTGCTCCAAATATAATGTAAACACATGCACATGCACCCACATCCAGAAAACAAGCAGTATTAAATATTTAGGTGTAACTATAGACAGTTCCTTAAGTTTTGAAGAACATATTAACACCCTGAGCAATAGACTGCGGAAATTAATATTTGTATTTAAAACCCTGAGATAGGTGGCTGACGCGAAACTGAGAAAATCAGCCTACTTTGCACTTGCACAGTCCTTACTCACCTATTGCATAACATCATGGGGTGGCGCTGCTAAACATACAATTCTGGAACTGGAACGAACGCAGAGAGCCATCCTAAAAGTGTCTTCCTTTTTGCCTTTCCGTTACCCAACAGCCCTCTTATAAAAAGAGATCAAAGTTTTAACTGTACGCCAGCTGTTCATATTACAAACGATCCTAAAACAGCATGGACTCCTTATACATGATCCTCTCCTCTCACGTGGTAAAAGACGTTTCAACTCCGTGGACCGCAGTAAGCTCTCCACCGCATCTTCTAAACGCTTCTTTTGTCACCTTGGTCCCTTCCTTTATAATAAAATAAATAAGACGCTCTCTGTTTACCATCTCACCAAGACCAAATGTAAAGTGAAAGTGAGCTGCTGGCTGCAGGAGTTAAACTACGACGACACGGAAAATCTGCTAGCTACCCTGGTTTAGACTGCACACACACAAGCACACACACACGCGTGGACACGCACAAACACATACACACACTCACACACATACACATACAACACACATACACAAATCTCCTACACATTCAAACTAATACCAACTATTATAGTACTAACACTGCAAATAATGTACCGCAATTTGTTACTGTTCAAAAATCTAAGCACCTAAGTACAGACATTAAAATGTAACAACTACCCAAGGGGTGGAGACCTGGTGTCCTGAAATACAGACTTGTCGTCTAGCTTAGGCACCAGTCTCCCACAGTATTTTTAAATTATAATGTACCTATTATTGATACCATGTCAAATGTAACATAATATTGTGGTGAGAAATAAACATTTTATTATTATTATTATTTATTATTATTATTCACGTTCCACGAGAACTCTAAAATATAGATTACTTACTCTAAAATATAGATTGCTTACTCTAAAATGTAGATTGTTTACTCTAAAATATGGATTGCTTACTCTAAGATATAGATTGCTTACTCTAAAACATAGATTGCTTACTCTTAAATATAGATAGATTACTTACTCTAAAATAGAGATTGCTGACTCTATAATGCCAGCGTTCACCATCTTCCAGTCAGTCAAAAACAAAATACTGTCGTACACGCATAAATACAAGTAAATGTCTCTCCACACATATCTGTATTCTGCAAAAATATCCTACCTTTATAAAGTAGGTGAAGTGAGTTTAAAGTGAGCTGTCAATTCCTAGCATTAGGGGGAACGACAGCTCGCTTCACCTAAGATTTGACGGTGAGATTTTCACAGAATCCAACAGTGAATAGATCGTGCTCTATCAGGGGCTCAAAAAATATCGCTGTAGCATTTCATAACAATATGAACTCTTTTACACGTCCGTGTCCGGGCCAGCGACGGCGCTTTTTGTATGTCACGGCCCGGTTTTGTAGTCTAATAAAGCACACAAGGGACGGTACGGTGTCCATGTCCAATATAGGGCGGTGCCCGATCGCACCACTTCACCTGTTAATGGAAATATAGGGAGGAATTAGAGAGTGATTTCAGTAGAGTTTATTTATTAGCGACTACCGTCAATGTTGACGTTAAATCCGATTCTGCTTGTCCCTCGTTGCCTTTCACCAGAGCCGCCCTTTTTTATTTGAGGGTGGGAGATCATCAGGTGATTCCTCCCACTCTGGGTCAGAGCGGAAGGGAGTGTCAGACTCTTACTGACTAGAACCCACCCATGTTCCTTCCTTAGCCCTTTATGTTCCGGGGTAGTAGGTAACCCTTTCGGACAATTCTGCTTACCCAGAGCCGAGGTCCATACTTTTACCCTAAGCGTGTAGTCGCTTAGTTTTAAAGTTGACCCTGGCTGGAGGCCTTAATTTATTGAGGTTCTCACAGACGAGCTCTGTTAAGCAGCCGACAACGTCCTAAGTTTGCCATGCCATGCCATATATACATATTAAAACAATGTTCGTGAGTCAGCATTAGTATTCAAAATGGCTGAAGATGCTTTTAAAGTTAGAGTTTTCTCGCTACTACGGTGTTCAAAGATGGAATTTCTGTTCTCCATCCCGCGCCTTTGCCAAGAAGAGAAGCAAAAGAAGTAGAAAAACTAGTATTAAAAAATAGAAAGAGAAAACACTTGTCTTGCAAAAAAATTACATAATTATGTATGTTACATAATTATTAGAGATGGGCCGAATGTGGTTTGAACCGAATCCGAACTTCGGCCGAACATTCGGTTAAAATGAAAAGTTCGGCCGAATTTCGGCCGAACTTCGGTTCAATATCAAGTGATTTCTCGAGACACGTCGTGACTTTCGAAGTTGTATTACTGATTCTAATGATTATAATTCTATAAAACCATATTTGTTGCCGTCGCAAATCATATTTTAATCCATATACAATACAACCTTTTTTTTTTTTTTTTTTTAAGGCTGGGAAATCATCCAATGACTGCTCCCGCTCTGGGTGGAGCGGAAGGGAGTGTCAGACTCTTACTGACTAAAACCCATCCATGTTCCTTCCGTAGCCCTTTATGTTCCGGGGTAGCGGTAACCCTTTCGGACAATCCCGCTTACCCGGCAGGCTTGGCCCTGAGGGGCCCCTTCATATGCTGACATCTCTTTGAGGCGCGCGTGGAACATATACGCGCCGTACGGCACGGGTCTGGTGCTGATCGGACGGTGAGTCACCCATTACTCACCGTCCGCAAGCCCGCGCCTACGGTGGCCGGGAGTCGTCACGTGGCTCCCGACGCCCGGAGCGTCTCCCGCGGCGGCTGGGACGGGAGGACCTTTCTCTCTCCCATCCCGCCACCTCCTTCGCGAGCATAACTTTTTCGCAGAAGGAGGTGACTGCCTCCCACTCCCTCTCGCCCCGGACCATGGCTTGCACCAGGGCCGGGCGCGAGAGGTCGCCGCCGCCGATCGCCTCTACGAGGACACGGCGGTGCTCCGCCCAAGCGGGGCAGGTTTGCACCGTGTGCTCTACCGTGTCCTCTGGGCGATCCTCGCAGTGGTGACACCCGGGCGTTTCCTCCCGCCTGATGATGTGCAGGAACCTCCCGAAACATCCATGTCCGGTGAGGACCTGCGTCAGGCGGAAGGTGAGGGCGCCGTGACGCCTCTCTAGCCACTCCTCAAAGAGGGGCCTTACCGCCACTATCGTGGCGTGCCCTATACAATACAACCTGACACTAACTTTCAAATTGAAAAAACGCAACGATATTTGAATTTCGCGGGCTACCTTGGAGTATCCACCTTAATTTGATTGTTTAATTTAACCCTTTGAAATAAAAAAATATTTGATGTTAATGAATGTTTAGTTTGTGAAACAAAAACGTGATTTTTTTATTCAATTTACGAATTGTTGTCCAGATGTTGATTAGAAGAATACTGAGTTTATTTAATTTTTGTAATAGTATGTCTCATTTTTATGTCTAATTAATTCTAAAAAGATTTTCTAAACTAATAAGAAAAACTGTAATTTAAGGTTTACATTTACAATCTTCATATCTAAAATAAATGACCATGACTGAGTAAAAGACATAATTTTATTTTACAGTAACGCTGTTCTAATTCTATTGAATTTCTGTCAAAATAGTGCAAAACGATATTATTTTTCTTGTGCCGAATGTTCGGCATCTGAACCGAATTTCGGCCGAATGCCGAAGTTCGGTTCAAGCTGCCGAATTTCGGTTGAACCGAATGTGAACCGAATTTCGGCCCATCCCTAATAATTATGTAATTTTTTTGTTCGGTGAACTGGAACGCGTAGTCGCGTAGGCGCTGTACAATTTGCGTCGAATGATTTCAAAAACTCGGTTTCTTTTTGTAAAAATTTAATTAACACAGCTCTAAATAAAAAAATATTTTTTTTGTTGCCCTGTTTATACGCATATTTTTACGTTTTCAAGTTCCCAGATTAAGAAAATATGTATAAAAGTTCTTATGTTCATGATTTTTACATAACTTATCTTATATCTGTTATTTTGTTTCTCGTTTTTTAATTTTTGTAATGTTAAAAAAAACAGAGCAAATCTTACAAAGTCATTGATAGTTTCATGAATTGTGTGCTTAAATATGTAGACCAAAAATCATTTTCATATCTAGGGCAACAAAACCTCTGTAGACCAGTGAATTAATTAATTAATTCTATAAAATGTCTATTACAAACCCTATATCTACAATCCCACGTATAACAACTAAGCCGGTAAGGAAAACTTGATTACTCCTAATACAAAATCGTTATTTATTCGACTCATACAACTCCCACGCATTGGTTGTAGGTGGTTTATTCTTAAGACGAAGAACAACAAACCGAATGTTATACAAATACTAACTTATTCGTCCGTTAATACATATTAAATGAACCTTTTATGTAATGTTAAACAAAGGAAAGAATATAGAATATTTTACTAGATTAGAGGGCGGAAATAGACGATGCTTATATTCTTTATACGAGATTTATTCTAGTTTCTTTTCAACTACTGACTAGAAAATCAGCATTGTCAACATACGCTGCTAGCCTTTTCGGCTTTTTTTTCCACTGACAACGATGTGGTTCAAATTTTTTGATGTCCAATGATTCTTCCCTTTTTGTTCCTTTATATACTTACCTTGTACACATGATATAAATCTAATAAATGTATTAGTCTTAAGTTCTAATAACATAAAAAAATAATTAAGTACATATCTATATCTATACCTACATATAATAAAATTGTAGAAAAGTTGTGTCTGTACAATGGAAATATATTTAAAAAAAGTAGCAGGGGTGTTATTATATCGATGCCGAACCCGAAATTGTAATTAAATATTTTTTTGTCTGTTTGTCTGTGTGTTTGTGCACGCTAATATCAGAAACGGCTTATTCGATTTAGATGCGTTTTCACTAATATATTTAAGTTAGCTTCACTTAACATTTAGTGTTTATTTCATCTCAATCGGTTCATAAATAAAAAAGTTATGTCAATTTTAAGAATCACGGCAAACATTGTCACTATTCCACGCGGACGAAGTCGTGGGCACAGCTATAGTTATTAATAAATATGATCAACAATTTTTCGGATTGTCTACAGTACTTATTACGCGCAGTGTGAGCAGTGGTGACCCAATGGTAACGACCCCAACTTACGAGTTGTAGGATGTGAGTTCGAATCCAGACAGGCGCTTTATCACTACATAGTATAAAACAAAGTCGCTTTCTCTGTCCCTATATCCCTATGAATGCTTAAATCTTTACAACTACGCAACAGGTTTCGATGCGGTTCTTTTTAATAGATAGAGTGATTCAAGAGGAAGGTTTATGTGTATAATTTGTCGACATATTATGCGGGCGACGCCGCGGGCGGAAGCTAGTTTTGTATAAATAATTTCATCATCACTGGTCTCATAACGGTAAAGAAAGACATCATGCCGAAATTCGAAGACATGTTACCTACTTGCTCTTGAAGAGAGGAGGCCCGTTTCCCAGCAGTGGAAACATCACAGGCTGATTATGCTAAACGAACAGTAGGCCAGTAATTAAAATTAAAAAAAGAAAAAAAAAACTTATTTATTGCTTACTTCACAAAAATAATGTTTCTACATAAAAGGTACAGACGCCAGCACATCAAGCTATCCCTAACTGTCAAATTGTCTCAATTAAAAATGAACCTTATGTCTTTGCAATAAAGTTGAAATACTATCAAAGAAATTTGACAGATTGTGGTAACTTGATGTGCTGGCCTCTGTACGTTAATTGCAGGAGTTGGTGATACTGGTTCCAACCCACGCAACCAACGCAATGAGTTAGTGTTTTAGATAAATGCTGAAATAAAAACATACCGTCAGATATTTTATTCTAATCTTTTACGTATCTTACATAGAGCTCTATGCTTGCCTTAGTTATACGGGCTGTAATCCCGCTCAATTTTCCCGTAGTCCAATAAAGTTCAATAAAGGACGGGTCTGTTTACCATGTAATGGCGGACAATACATTGAACGCACTAGGCTGCTTTGCCGCTGCACCCAAATAAGTGTGTTTCGTTCCACTAGTATCCCTCGTAAACGGACTGGTCATCTCTTGGCTGCCACGGATCTTTTAAAATTTAATTTAATATTTGAATTGTTTTTGTTTATTTTTTTCAATCTTTTATTACTGACGCGTACGACGTAAAAAAGGAAAAGCGTTTATTTGTGGTGACATCTTCAGTGTTACAATAACATAGGGACAAATGGAATGGAATGTCAATCCCTCGTATCAGATGGAATCTCTGGTGGAATAACAGTTCACTTCACCTATACTTTCACGATGATATTTTTATAGAATAACGCTACACATATACTCGTATATAAGCTTTAAATATATGTAGTGCACGTTAAGCACTAGGGATTTAACCGGGATTTTCCGAAAGGGTTACCGCTACCTGTATTATAATCAAAGAGCATCAAAAAATTCGTCCACATCGCTGTCAACAGGCAAAGTTCCCAAAAGGCTGGCAGCATTGCCGCGTTGTATGGCAATGCTGATTCTTTGACCAAAATATAGGCCAGCCCTCTGGTCATGTGAAGAGTCGATCAACCGCTTGGCGATATCTCGAAAAACGTAGTGGGCACTCGGACCCCATGGCCCTAGTGTTTCCACCCCAAACGGCTCGAACATGTAAATCCCAATAAGGTTGGAGTATTTGCGCCGTTTAAGGTTTTCTGCACCAGCAGCGGCTGCTCCTGCACAGCCCGCCGTACTAGGGAGATGGGATGGCGCAAGGGTGTCGACACACGTTGCATCCCACACCAAAGGCCTACCTACCTTCCAAGACATCAGTGTCATTCCGTCTGGTCTCTTCCCATCGTCGCGTGCCAAGCCCTTGGGTTCTAAAACAGCTGGCACCTCGGCGGTGACAAGAGCACGACGGATGATGTCAGTAAGAGCATGGCACTTCCTTCCGCTCCACCCAGAGCGGTCGGAATCATTTGATGTTTTCCCACCCTCAAAAGAACAGCTCACACTAAGCAAGTTTTCACGATGATATCTGTATGTGATACTTAGATCGTCTGGTTTTTTAATATTCATACAAACAAGTTCCACTGCAGCAGTTGTACTACCCAGTGCGTTATCCAAACTTCGTATACACATAATAGATGAACCAACATTTTTAACTTTGCGAGCTGAAAGCCTCTGCTGTAGTCTATTGTTTACGGCATCAGGGATGTAACCGTCTATTATTACCTACTTGTTGTAATGAAGTCTAGTTTTTGATATTATTATTAGTTGGTTGACTTTATGAGTCAACGTGATCTGCACATCTTAACCACGTCCAGGGGAAAAACCCAATAACACTTTGGTCGACCTAGGATTTGAACCCAGGACTTCTTGCTCAGCCGTAGCGTTTGCGACCACTATATCAACGAGGCAATGTTTCAGAAACCTTTGATATACAGAGGTACATTGCAGCCTGAAATTCAAGAATAAAACTAACTTACATACCACTTTTCATCTTCACTACACAAATAAAGCTTTTAGATGCAAATAAAAGCCCAAGAAAGGTGCTAAGCTGTAAGTTATAGCCTGAAATCTCGTGGAGCAATAACAAAGGAATTAAAAATTGCTCCACTCTCTAGGCAATAACTTAGATGAACGTTACAGCTTACGTAAGATAAGAAAACTACACAGAATATTACTTTCACACCGGGATTAGAATAAAGTGCAAGTAATTTGTATGGAATCTATACAAGGTAAAATTGAATACTAGGCATTATTATTTATTAAGGGGTCATTGTACTCATCATTATGAACAATTTTCACTATGGGAACCTATGAAAGGAACAAACCTGAAATCTCGAAAAAAAAACAGCTGTCAAAGTTTTATTGGGTTTTTTCTCATTTAGAATTTGTCAGTAACAGAATCTGAATTTGTGTTCGGTTGATGGCAATGGGCACGCCCCGTATTACATGGGACTCAAACATAAATAACTATTTGACACGGCAAAAAATAAAATATGAAATCACATAGAAAAAAGACCGCTCGTCTTAAGAACTTCCACCACTGTACAGAAATTAAATATAATGCGAAGATATAATTGTAAAATTGCATTTAATGCTAATAAGTATTCATTTGATTCTAAAAATCTGTGACGTTAAATTGTTATGTTTCATACAAATCACGTACTAACTCAGCGTTTTGTCTGTTCATAAAAAGTAACGTTATCGACTACCCTTTCAAATACCCAATTGAGTATTGAGTATGTTGAGCGTTGTCTAGGCGGTTAGGTTATGACAAAACATAGTCTTTTTTTTTTGAGGGTGGAAATCATCAAAATAAATGACTCCTCCCGCTCTGGGTGGAGCGGAAGGAAGTGTCAGACTCTTATGAACTAAAACCCATCCATGTTCCTTCCTTAGCCCTTTATGTTCCGGGGTAGCGGTAACCCTTTCGGACAATCCCGCTGACCTGGCAGGAAATGTTTACCATCTAAGCCTACAATTTGGAAAGCAATAAAGAATTAAGTAATGAGTATGTTGAATGTTGTCTAGGCGGTTAGGTTACGACAAAACATATTCAGTCTGATTCATAAACAGTGGAAATTCCTAAGTTATTAACATACCCTCATTAGCTTGAATCATGAAACATTCCACTTTAAAGTTTAAGCACAAATGAGTACCTACTGTAATATTCGAAAACCTTTTAAAATACGCAATTTAAGTTCCAAATTACGAAATGCGCTTAAAACATCTGTGACTTCGACACTGAACACCAGTTTTGAATATTCAGTACCGGTTCTTATTAAGGTTATTGTACTGGATACTCTTTTGGGCATGTGTTCAGTCTAGTAGTGGAAGAGGTCCTTGTGACGCAGCTCGTCCGGGGAAATACAGAGGCCAGCACATCAAGCTACTCCAATCTGTCAAATTTCTTTTGTCAAATCTGTCTAATTGGAAATATTTGACAGTTTGGGATAGCTTTATGTGCTGGCTGGGAAAGACTGGATGCAGATGGTGGAGTGCATGGTGGTCATGCTAGCGAACGAGACGCTCCTAGCGTCGGAAGCCGCGCGACGACTCCCAGCCACCGTAGGCGCGGGTCTGCGGACGGTGAGGAGTGGGTAGCTCACCGCCCGCCGTTTCGACGGTGCGTTCGTGTTCCATGCGCTCCTCAAAGAGATATGTCAGTATCAATGAAGGACTCCGTTAGAGCCGAAGCCTGCCAGGTCAGCGGGATTGTCCAAAAGAAGGAACATGGATGGAATTTAGTCAGTAAGAGTCTGACACTCTCTGCCGCTCCACCCAGAGCGGGACGGGTCAAGTGATGAATTTCCACTTTCGAAAAAATAAAGGTTCTAGTGGCACAGCCTGGTAGAGGTTTCTTTCCAACAGTGGATTGCGATAGGCAGAGTTGATTGATTGTTCGAATCGATAAACTTTAATTTCTGAAATTGAACTAAGAAAACAAAGTATGTCAACGGTGTAATGTGTACGCTAACTAAATAAACAAAGTAACGTTTCTTCCAAGCTTTCGATTAACATTAATTAAATAATCGGATCGCAATTACCCATTTCTAGAATAAATCAAGCGTTCAAAATTCCGGCTGATGAATTACTTTTTAATTAAATACAAAATTAAACGTTCGCTCCAAGAATTTAAAGGAAACGCCATTATTGCTTTTTGGTTTGAAGATCTTGTTCGATTAAATGTATGAATAACTCTTTTGAATTACATTTTAGGAACCATCACGAATGGCACTCCTTCATATACAGGGTTTTGAATTTGAATGAATTGGCAATATTTTAAGGGTTTGTACCCATCATTATGAAGAACGTTTATTATGGGAACACACCTGAAATCGCGAAAAAATCTGCTGTTCCATTTTGATGAGTAATGCGATCAGAATGTATGGAATAGCTGATTTTTTTTTCGCGATTTCAGATTAGTTCCCTTAGTCATTTTTTTTCATAATGAAGAGTACTATATGAATATTTTAAGGGGTTATTCCCTTTACATTTAATGGAAATAAAATGTCATCATGCAACGAAAATGTGAAAACGTATGTATGTGTATTAAATTAATGTCACCACGTTGTATTTATTTGTATGCGTTAGATAAAATAGATAATAATTACACCTGAATATTATCTCATACGAATTTATGACCTATCTCACTAACCACGTAGGTAGATCATTATTGGTCTGGAGCCGGCATAGCTCGTCACGCAAATGACATTACCTCTGGGTCACTTAACTTTCCAATTCGGAAAGCCGATAATCTCTCAGCCTATAAATACACTTCACACTAACTGGATGCAATGAGATTCACGGCTGAACAGTTTTTGACCATTAATTACTTACCTGCATCAAGTCTTTGCCAAACTATGTTGGGGTCGGCCTCCAAGCTTACCGGATGCAGGTCTCCAGTATTCTACTTGGAGCGTTGGTGGTAATGGAGGAACAGGATGGAAAGTCCCTCCATTGAAAAGGGAGGATCCTCCAACCAGACAGGTGTTGCGTCTGGCAGGCTACTGCCCCACAACTCTTAGTCGGGGCTGAGTATATATGTTCGATCGCGTGGTACAGACGCCAGCACATCAAGCTATCCCTTACTGTCAAATTTTCTCAATTAAAAATGAACCTTATGTCTTTGCAATAAAGTTGAAATACTATCAAAGAAATTTGACAGATTGTGGTAACTTGATGTGCTGGCGTCTGTACACTCTGCTTGCGCGATGTAGGATTTGTGTGACGTATAGTGTCGTCACATGTCAGTTTTTGACACTTTGCTCGCTATCAGTGTAGCTCCTGTAGCTGGATAGATGTTGCCACAGAGCGAATGCCTATCTGACCTCCACGACCCAGCAGGGGCGTAGCTACTGCGGTATAGCCATATCAGTGATACGGGGCCCCAGAGCTAAAGGGCCCCCAGGCGTGGTCTATTTCTTAAACTCTTCGATTCATTTAATTACCACACAGACATTCAAACCTATCCAAGTCAGGGCACTCTAATTTTAGAGTGTTCATTAATTTTGTTACTAAAATCACAACCTTGTGTCCCAGATTGGATAAATAATAATAATAATATCCTTGGACATTTCACACAACGCCATATCGTCCCAAGCTAGGCAAACCTAATGCTTGTTTAAAGCCCATCCATGTTCCTTCCTTAGACCTTTATATTCAGGGGTAGCGGTATCACTTCGGACAATCTCGCGAAGTGGCAGGCTTTGGCCCTAACTGACATTACTAATGCTAATGCTGACATCACTTTGAGGCGCGCGTGGAACACGTACGCGCCGTCCGGCACGGGCCTGGTCCTGATCGGACGGTGAGCTACCCATTACTCACCGTCACAGGCACATATTTAATTTTTGCCGAGTGGCCCAATTCTGTCCGTAGGCGTCATGTTCGTCTCGCCATCTTCTACTGTGAATGACTCGATGTCGACGGACATTTTCTGGGACCCACTGTCCATATGTTGATAAGTTTGGCCCATGACTCGTTCGACATGCGGCAAACATATCCGGCTCGTTTTTTCTAGTTATTTTTCCCTGTACTTAATGGGAAAACCGGTAAAGATAAATAATCTCTTTTAATTAAAATCCGACTCATCCTCCTCGACTTATGAATTGTAGGTCGTGAGTTCGAACCCAAGCAGGCATTTTACTTTGTGTATTACATTTCATTACCACTGCTCTCAAACGGGGAAGGAAAACATCGTGAGGAAACCGGCATGTCGTAGAACCGCACTGGTCCCGCGTGGTGGATTATGGCCCACTCCTTCTCTTAGAGAGGAAACCTGTGTCCCAGCAGTGGGAACATTAATATTCTGATTATAGGCTGATTGAACACCGTTGCCTTTTCGGGAGTTGACATACATCTGCAAACACACCACTGCCGTCTCTTATGCAGATTGTGTTCGAACTCGGCTTGTAGTACTTACAGTTAGGCACTGAGCTGAATTGTGTATCAGGAGTGGAGAACTATTATACAGAGTGAAATTGAATTCAAAGGCAAAATTATAACGGGTCATTGTACTCATCATTATGAACAACTTTTACTACGGGAACAAATCCGAAATCACGAAAAAAAAATTAGCCGTTCCATACATTATGCTTGCATGACTAATCAAAATGAATGGAACAGCTGTTTTTTTTTTTCGCGATTTCAGGTGTTCCCATATTCAAAGTTGTTCATAATAATGAGTACAATTTCACTCTGTTTATGCTGCTGAACACATACCTACCATCTGTAAAAGAGGCCCGCTGTTTATTAACTTTTTAAGCGCCACGGTCGGATATAGCCGACAAATGAAAGTGTGTCTAACACGTCACAGTCGGCTAAAGCCGACAAGAAAACGATTTTTTTTTGCGGCTTGGCGTGGGGCCACTCCGCGCCGATGCATTTACGCTCTGGCGTTCAACAGGTTAAAGAATCAATATTACGGACGATCTTCATTATACTGGGTCGGTTCACATCTGACGGAAGATGCGTCACGTATTATCGGTCGCATAACGACAGAATAGACAATTATATGAGAAAACATTCAACCTTACACACTTAACCTTTGAAGCGTTAGTGCGTCTGTTCCGTTTCCGTCACTTTCCGTCCGCATTGTCGGCCGACATAAGAGCGGCAATGTCGCGCCACGTATATTTTGAGCTATTATTTCGTTGGGCTTCATTATAGAATCAATTACCACACAACACAACTGCTCTGTAAATGCTGAATGCAGAAACTGAATGGACGCATAATAATAATGTGATAAAACGAAATTGCGCCCGACGCATCTTCCGTCAGATATGAAAACACCCTATTAGGCCGAATAGACGCGACCGATGATACGCTCGACGCATCTTCCGTCAGATGTGAATCGACACTTAGTGTCAGTCAAACCGTCACGCTTGGCTCTCTAATACCAGAATTAGTCAACACGGTCACTCCCGGGTCTTAAATTCAGATTGGCTACTATTATTTTACTGGGTACGTCTTTCATTGACTTGAATCTGGCGGCTGAGAGTATGCCATGCTCACTTTAATGTCTCGCTGATGGTGGCGTGTGTGTTGGATCATTTAGCTCCCTTCAAAATGGTTGAGCTAAATGGTGCTAATATATGCGTCATGTTCGTGAACGGGCGCTGTTAGTAGGGACTGGTCATCTCTTAGCGGATAAGGCTTGTTTTAATTTAATTTTTGAACTTTTTTTACATATTTTATAGCGGATGCTTTTAACGTTCTGCATCGTTCTCACGTGTAGGTATAACTATGTAACCAATATTTTGTTTAAAAGAGTGTCCATGGAGTTTCTTACCTGTTCTTCTCCATAGGTACCTACTGCTTTGGAATGGGCAACTAGCTTCATCTCTCTGACTGACCGACACCTTGACTATTCAAAAGTGCCTGTAATTGGTTTATTTGAAACTAGCTTCTGCCCTCGACTTCGTCCGCGGAAAATTTCTTGTTTTAACATTAGAAGAAAGTCGAAAAAATACGTTTTTAAAACATAAAACGAAATATAAAAGTTAAAATACAAAAGATAGGAATATGGTGTCGCGGACTTTTTTGTAGAAATAATTAAGGCGAACCGGGTTGCCTTACATTGCTTTCAATTTTAAACAACTGTTTAGGCACTGCATGCAAATAATTCTGTTTTCGGAGGTATTTCTTTCCGACTTGCTAGACAAAAATTGCGATAGCTTGGCTAATATGTATGATATAAATTTAATTTATATGCTTATTACACTCAGGAATAATGTAGCTTTCTATCAGTGAAAAAATTTTTGAAATTGGATCATTAGTGCCGGAGATTACCCCCTACATACAAACTTACAAACTTACAAATTTTACCTCTTTATAATACACTCGAGAGCAATGAATCCGGGTCACTTAAAGAATGTTAAAAATCTCGGAAACTAAAAATGATAGGTTAATGCAATAAATTGTATTTAATAGACAATGTAATACTCCTTAAATGAAAGTAAAAAAAATATGAGTCACCATACATTTTATTAACACAAAATTACTTAAAGAAAAAAACTGCTGATCTCTCCTTAAAACAAAAATAGGAAACATGAAATTTTTGAACTTTATTACGATTTTCTTGAATTTTAATACTTCGTATTGCCTCCTCGTGCTTCCATTACTGCGTTTACGCGGTTTGGCATGCTGTACACCAAGTTCCTTATACGATTTTGGGGAATATTCTCCCATTCCTCTGTGAGAGCAATTTTGAGCTCACGAAGCGTGATTGGGGGAGGGTTTCGTTGTTTTACGCATCTGCCTAGCTCGTCCCAAGCATGCTCGATCGGGTTGATATCCGGGCTGCGCGCTGGCCACTCCATACGAGTAATGTTCATCTCTTGAAGGTAGTCATTCACAATCCTACCTGTATGAGGTCGGGCATTGTCATGCATAAATATAGCATCCTCACCAAAATTGACCATAAATGGACCAACGTGATCATTGAGGATTTCTTCCACATATCTTACGCTAGTTAAAGAGCCGTTTTCTATGATCACCAGCTCTGTGCGACTTTCAGAAGAAATTCCGGCCCACACAAGTACAGACCCACCACCGTAGGCTACTTTTTCTTCGATGCATGCTTGCTTGAATCTTTCCCCTGGTCTTCGATACACTCTGTGTCTTCCATCGTGCTTGTAGAGCATAAATTTTGATTCGTCGGAGAACATAACTTTTGACCAATCTTCAATACTCCAATTTACGTGGCCCTGGGCATATCTTAGTCTTGAAATACGATGCCCACGCTCCAGTTTAGGGCCGTTTGCAGGTCTAAGGGGTTTTAAGTTAGATTCAGCAAGCCGACGTCTTACTGTCCATGCACTTGGGTTACTTCCTCCGAGGTGTCGAAACTGATTTGTGAGTTCAGTTCCTGTGAGAAAGCGATTTCGAAGCATGGTGTTCACCAAGTATCGGTCTTCTCGTGCTGTGGTACACCTGGTTCTGCCCGTTCCTGGTCTGCGTAGGTTAGAACCAGTTTCTTCGTAACGTCGGAGAACTCTTTGTACTGTTGACAGCGACACACCGACAGTCCTGGCTGTATCGCGCTGACTCCGGCCGGTTTCCAGCATTGTAAGTATTCTGGTGCATTCTTCAGGCGTAAGCGACATAATTTCAGCTTGAATAATGAATATAGAGCAATATCAACATGGTTTATGTACCCACATAAATGACAGATTACAAACAAAAGCAAAACCAAATGCTGTAATTTCGTAGTTCCATCTTCGAAAGTGGCCCTTTTTCAAATTTGATTTTTTTATGATATAACTTTACAATAACTAAGAAGTTTTAATACCTTCATTTAAGGAGTATTACATTGTCTATTAAATACAATTTATTGCATTAACCTAGCATTTTTAGTTTCCGAGATTTTTAGGATTCTTTAAGTGACCCGGATTCATTGCTCTCGAGTGTATTAGTATAGATAAATACTTTGAGTTTGAATTATTTCTAAAAACCAATCTCAATAGCCAATGTTTTGATTTGACTTTATATACTAGCTGATTGGAAACCAGATTCGCCTTAAAAAATCTTGCCTAAATCTTATCTATTTCACGACACCTCTGGCTAACCTTTTAAGAACAGCCGTGGTGTTATGTTATGTTATACATAAGCATTATCATTTTTAGGGTTCCGTACCCAAAGACTGAAACGGGACCCTATTACTAAGACTCCGCTGTCCGTCCGTCTATCACCAGGCTGTATCTCATGAACCGTGATAGTTACACTTGAAATTTTGACAGATTATGTTTTTTTCTGTTGCCGCTATAACAATTAAAAAACAGAATAAAATAAATATGTAAGGGGGCTCCCATAAAGACACGATTTTTTACCGTTTTTATACATAATGGTAACGAACCCTTCGTGCGCGAGTCCGACTCGCACTTTTTTGAATAAATACAACGCTCTTCGATGTTCGGGTTTGAGTCCCAGTTCTGGCTAGGTGTTATTGGGTTTGTATATCTAGAATTTCTCAGAAGCAGCCCGGGGTATGGATTTGTGCCCGATTGATGGCAAAAGGCTCGCCCCCTATAAATTATGTTTATGTCATTGGACATAAACATAACGTGCGAAATGTAGGTGTATACTCTAAGTATACCTCAGCACAACCCTTTAGGGATACGAGGCGTGATGTTATGTTATACTAGCTGTTCCCGCGTGGTTGCACCCACTGCTCGGCTCCTATTGATCTTAGCGTGATTTTACATAACCTATAGCCTTCCTCGATAAATGGACTATCCAACACAAAAATATTTTTTTCAATTCGGACCAGTAATTCCAAAGATTAGCGCGTTCAAACAAACAAACTCTTTATAATATTAGTATAGATATGAATTGTTAAAGGTCACATCACATTGCCAGGGATTATTTCCTAACCCACCTTTTCCAAAGACTAATTTTATTTTATAATCTATGGACATATTGAATTGAAAAATTTGTCCCTCATCAGTTGGTCCTTTCCTGTAGCAAATTAGACCTGTATCACGATTTATTCAAACGAAACGGTTATTAGGGTTCCCTAGGCATGATGTGCCTAGAGAACCTATTATAACCAACCGTCTTGCGACAGCGAATGCGAAAAAAACAATTGAAGAAAGTAGCACAGCGGGTCGATCCTGTAAAAATCCCACCGTGATGTGTGAGATAATAATAATATCCTTGGACATTTCACTCAACGCCATATAGTCCCAAGCTAAGCAACCTAATGCTTGTGTTATGGTAACGAGATGGCTGATAAACTACTTATGAACATTTTTTTTTTGTAAATACATACATATTATAGATAAAAAACACCCAGACCCGGAACAAATACTTGCAGGTCGTACAAATATTTGTGCCGTGGGGGAATCGAACCCGCGACATGTTGCGCAGCAGTCAATGGCTCAACCACTGCGCCAACCGTGTCGTCGTGAGCGTGAGATGAAGTGAGCGTGGAGTGAATGTCGTTCCACCTAATGTTGGGATTGACACAACTGACAGCTCACTTCAAACTCACTTCACCTATATTTTCACGGTGAGACAATTACAGAATAGCACTACTGTAGTGTCTCTAGTAATATCTTGTCACGAGTCACCGCTACGCGATTAGAGCAGACGTGTGCTTGTGTGGCGTGACGGCGCTAGTCGCATCGCTCGATGCCGTAAATAAGACTTAGTCTGACCTAATTGCGTCTTTCTATTCATCTAACCGTCTGCCTGTATGATTGCTTTTATGTCAGTTTATAACTTGTCATTATCGCAATTTCAGGTAAAGAATGAATTTTGTCACAGTTCCGAACGGCGCGTTCGTGTTCCACGAGCGCACCAGAGAGATGTCAGCACCAAGGAAGGCCCCGTTAGGGCCGAAGCCTGCCGAGTCAACGGGATTGTTCGATAGAGTCACCGCTACCCCAGAACACAAAGGGCCAAGGAAGGAACATGGATGAGCGTTGATTTCCCACCCTCAAAAAAAAAGACTTTAAAAAAAGCTCATGGAACCCCAGTGACAATACATAAGGCTCGCACTTGGCCGTTTTATTTTCACATTCATGACCGTTCTGTTTATTTTTAATTTATTTTTTCCTTCTTCGTTCTAGGCGTGGTATAAATAAAATACATTACCCTCTATATTGAGATAGGACGCAGCTGCCAAACAATGTATTTTTTCCGTGGCTGTATTTTTCAAAGCATAATTTTATGTTGCGGTATTGTTTTTCCCGCGGAGAATATGCCACCTTTTTCTGCTCGTGGGTTTATGAAAAGGTTGCTTAGGGAATAAATGTTAAGCAGAATATCAGAATGTGCATAGAAATATCTAACTGTTATAATCAATTATAAGGAAATTGGCTGTCATTTGTGCATCTTTGACAGTCGTTACGGATCGTCAGAAGCCCGAAAATCTGACAGCCAGTCTTACCAAGAGGTATCGTATTGCCTAGTTACTGGGTTGTGGAGGTCAGATAGGCAGTCGTTCCATGTAAAATAGTGGTATTCAGCTGCATCCGATTAGACTGGAAGCCGACCCCAACATAGTTGGGAAATGGCTAAGCAGATGATGAATTAATTATAAGGACGAGCTCGAGGCTAATTAATAACAGCCCCACAAATCGATCTGACAGGTTAAGCTACGCTTGCCGGGGTTGGTCCGTGGATGGGTGACCATCTTTACATACCGAGACTTTTCTGTGCCTCGGAAAGCACGCTAAGCCATTTGTCCCGGCTGTCATTCGTGGATCTATTACAGTCGTTACGGGTCGTCAGAAGCCTAAAACCCTGAAATTCAGTCTTGCCAAGGGGTATCGTCATACCCAGTTACTGACTTGGTTGGTGAGGTCAGATAAGCAGTCGCTCCATGTAAAATACTGGTATTGAGGTGCATCCGGTTCGACTGAAAGCCGACTTCAACATAGTTGGGAAAAGACTAGACAGATATCAATCTGCCTAGTCTATGGTCATGAATCGTCATTGTATGAAACTGAGGTGTCTCTCTAATAATATAGCTTTTACCCGCGACAAATGTGTTGTGGGCAAGTCATTAATCAATCAAGTGTCATCAAGTATGTGTCCTATAAAGATTGCATTCTTCTTCTTCAACGATGTTTCTCTCTTATTTATTTTTTAATTTTATGGTTCCCTGCATGCCTCAAAACGAGGAGAAACCTTTATGGAATTACTCTAAAGTAAAATATTGGTAACATTACTTTGAGCCCCAAAACCTGACACGCTTTTTCTCACGCTTATATTTATTTTTAAAGTACTCGCGTTCTCTGGAGAATGGACACATTTTCATCTGAGTTGTACTTAGAGAGATGAAATTCAACCTACTTTAGTGAGAGGTAGTCAACGCGTTAAGTTATTAAGTTTTCTAGGCCTAAGTTAGGGAGTTTGCGAGATTATTTCTGGATTTCTTAGTACCGTAGATAATAATGAAATATTTTTGTATACAAGTTTGGGAAAATCTGAACATTTTTCGGATATCTTTTCCGAAAATAGCCTGACCCAAATCCTACAAAGATTTTTTATGTAGCAAAAGAGAAGGCTTGCTTTTTTTTTCTTAATTTGCAAACAAAAATTTTAATTATTGTTTATCAAAACTGTTTGAGATTGAGGTCGACATATTAATAATTGGGGTTCATATGACATTAGAGGGGTTAATGACAGTTAATTATAAAAAAAAAACTGACAAAAAATTTCATTTCCACTATTACATGGGATATAAACGTAACTGGCGAAATCTGTCAAATTACTTTGATAGATTTTCAACTGTATTAGAAACCCATATAAGGTTCATTTTTAGAGGAGCTCGTGGCTAAGTACTAACAGCCGCACAGGTCGAATCACCAGGTTAAGCTACGCTTGCCGGGGTTAGCCGTGAATGGTTGACCATCTTTACATACCGAGACTCCTCCGTGCCTCGGAAAGCACATTAAGCCGTTGGTCCCGGCTGTCATTTGTGCATCTTTGACAGCCAGTCTTACCAAGGGGTATCGTATTGCCCAGTTACTGGGTTGTGGAGATCAGATAGGCAGTCGCTCCATGTAAAATACTGGTATTCAGCTGCATCCGGTTAGACTGGAAGCCGACCCCAACATAGTTGGGAAAAGGCTAGGCAGATGAAGGTTCATTTTCAATTGAGATTATTTGACAGTTTGGGATAGCTTCATGTGTTCGCGTCTGTACAATTTCATTTCAATATAGAACGCCATCTGCAACTATTCTTACATAATTATTATTTTGTGTAATATACCAAAAAATACGTTGTTCAAGCACCTCAACATCACAAAATCTATTTATCATTAATTTGATTGGTGTGTGCTTCGCTTTTACTCGGAAAGCCTCAAGCCGGTATCTGAGGCCCCGCGCCAAATAATCACATTATTACTGAACACTCCCTGGAGACGAACCTTATCGTACCTTACTGGAAATGTACGGTATAAACATCTGTCTTTATTAACTTCAGTTTTGGAAAAAGCTTTGGGTTGGTAGGATGAATTTTCACGTTATACCATTTATACACCGGATAGTTCTAGCTATGAAAAATCGTGAAAAATAGGGGGGCGCCCTATAGCCCCGAGTTCCAAGTTCCCTAAAATAAAAATGTAAAATTAATTTATTTGTAAAGTTCACACTTGACCATTTCTCTTACTAACTTCTCCAAAAGCGTTCGGCGATTTGCGATTTTTTTATCGCGAATAATCGCTCGTGAGTTAAAAAGCACATCAAGCTAGAACAACAAAAGCATTTTAATCAAAGAAAGAGACGGAGCTATAAACGACGTATAGCTCCATCCCTTTCCCACTGGCATATTAAAACAATACCGCTGTAAGAGGGGTGGCCGGCCCCCAAACATCAAAAAAGAATAAGTTTGTAATTTTCAATAAGCAACTGATATAGGTATATAAGCACATCCAATATTTATCTTAATTATGTTATCCCCAAATCAGCAGAATAAGATAAAGACAAAGATAAAAGATAAACCGTAATAAAAGGAGAATCCGTACAATTATTTTTCTTTTATCCCCAAATGACTCAAGTATGGCTTAAGTTAACAAAGTAAGAAAAGACTTACTGTTCTTGTTGTACGTTCGACCATTCACATCAGTATTAATATCTCGTGTAGGAATAAGCAGATAAAATTAATTAGTTTATAATATTATTATATTTAAAAGCTGCCTGCCTCGTTGGAGTAGTGGTCGAAAACGCTTTTGCTTCTTTTTCTTTTGGTGTCTATGGTACTTTTTGGATGTTCCAAATTCAAATTCTTTACTGTAATTTTGAAGATCTTAACTATAAATAGGTTCTTAGAACTTAGCTGCCTGTTAAGACATTTAAGACATTGAAGTACAGTCAGTGAAGGAAGAGGCAATAGGCTGTCAATGTCATCGATCCGAAAAATCTTAAATTATTTATTTAACACAAAAATTTAAATAAATCAGAAAATGTACCTGGATTCCACATAATAAAATGAGCTTCTGATTTGTAAGCCTACTAAAAAAAAAACACGTATGAACGAAGCGCTCACTAACTTCGGGACTTTCGAGAAGACACCGAGCGTCTAGGAACTTCAGCATGGCTTGGAGAAGACTAGAAATAAAATAAATAAAAACCTGAAACCCGTCTACCAGGTGATACCACTCTCTCACTGAGTACTCGCTCTCTCCAACGGAACCCTATTCTTTATAAAGCAGCCCTTCACGCGCGGCGTCGTGGCGCGCCGAGCCTGGCGCAGACGCGCGGGCGGCCGTCACCAAGCTGACACTAAGTGTCATCAGACAATTTTGTGTATATTCGTTTTTTTTATTGTTATTGTGTGGTGTGTAAATAGTAAGCTAAGTGTAGTGTTTTGTAATTATTTTTCTTTTAGGTAAGTGTTTTTATTATTTTAATGTTAAATGCCGACTGTAGCGATGCCGGAATTGGTGCCAGTCAACCTGCCACATCGCTCGGTGTCCAGGTGAGATGTCCCCATTGCTCCCAGCCACGCTTCTTTAAAGGCGAACGGGGGCTACGTATACACTATGGTAAGGTTCACAAACCTCATAGTGTACCTTTATGCCCCCCAGCCACATCCCCAGCATCAACAACTCCAGATCAAAGTTTGTGGAAAACGTTAGCAAAATTCAAAAATTCTACCCCTGTTTTAAAGAGAGTTCCCCGGGGTGCAAGACGTTCTGTTGCATTGAATTTGGCACGATGTCTCCGTCTTGCGACCCAGGAGAACTCTATAAGTGCCTGGGAGCAATTACTCACTTTCCCTTATAGGATTCTACATGTTCAAAAAAATTTGGCATCTAAAAAAACATTGACATACCAAATTAAAGAAAACTGTAACAATTCGACCCTTACTTTAGATCCTAAATTACCTGCACTTAATCATCTTTCACAAAAAGGCTTATGTTCACATGTAGAGTCCAAATTAAGTGAAGGTGACATCAGGGGAGCAGCCAGGATACTTTTCAGCAGCGATGTGGTGGCGCCTTACTCTCCAGAAACGCTAAAAGCGCTAGAGAGTAAACACCCAGCGCCTGCGGATGATCTCTCCTATCCCGAACCCCCCGATCCTCCCGACCTAAATTCAACATTTCTTAACGTTTCGGCTCCCCAGTTAATTGCAGCCGTAAGCTCTTTCCGAAGTGGTTCCGCTGGCGGCCTCGACGGCCTAACTCCACAACATCTTAAGGATCTTTTGAGTTCAGGCGCCGGGGAAGCTGGTGAGTCGCTTTTGCAGGAGCTTGCGGCCCTGATTAACCTCATGCTCACCGGCGGTGTAAACGAGGCCGTCGTCGACGTCTTATACGGGGCCAACTTGTGTGCCTTGCGTAAGAGGGACGGCGGTATTCGTCCCATTGCTGTTGGTTGCACCTACAGGCGTACGGCAGCCAAAATATGCTGTAAGCTGTATAGCGAAAAGCTTACAGCTAAGTTTCAGCCCTTGCAGCTTGGTTTTGGCTCGAAAGGGGGCTGTGAGGCTGCCGTGCATGCTCTTTCCACCTTTTTAAAGTACAATAAAGGTGAGGTCATCCTCAAGGTTGACGTTAAGAATGCCTTTAACTCTGTCAACAGGGACACCTTGTTGGCCGAAGTCAAAAATGAACTTCCCGAAATTTATGGTTTTATGTGGCAATGTTACAGGTACCCGTCCAAATTATTATACAAAGAAAATGTTTTGGAATCTGCAGTTGGTTGCCAACAAGGTGACCCTCTTGGGCCAGTCATTTTCAGTTTGGCTATTCATCCCATTATCCAGAAACTAAATTCGAAATTTAACGTGTGGTATTTGGATGATGGAACGCTAGGAGGTGACGTAGACACGGTTTTAAAAGATTTACGACTCCTGAAAGAACAATTTAAATCTATTGGCTTGGACCTTAACGCATCAAAGTGTGAAATTTACCTTTCTGACATTACCGACAGACAGTTGACCCTACAAAAATTTAATGCCATAGCTCCACAAATCAAAATTTTAGAAAAAAGTTCACTACACCTCCTAGGTTCCCCAATTTTGGAAGACAGTTTTTCTCCTTTCATAGACGAAAAAATTCAAAACTTCAACAATATTTCGGACAGACTTTCCAAAATTAATTTGCATTCGGCATTCACCCTGATTAGATACTGTTGTTTTGGCCCAAATTTTATGTATTTTCTACGTTCTTCCCCTTTATGGAAGCAACCTCATCTCTTGGACAAAATTGACCAAATTATTCGCAGCACATTAACATCCATTTTAAATGTGGCCTTGGACGACCGAGTGTGGCTGCAAGCCACACTGCCCATTCGTTTTGGCGGCCTCGGCGTCCGCAAAATTAACAGTATTAGCTTACCGGCGTTCCTGTCCTCTGTCCACAGCACTGAAAAGTTGACCGGGAAAATTTTAGCACCTTCCCTGGTTGATTCTGAAGTGCCGTGTTTGACCGACGCTGTGAACGCTTGGAAAATGGCTTGCCCAAACACTGATCGGCCCGTGAACCCATCTTCCCAGAGGCAGTGGGATGAGCCGCTCTGCAGGTTGGTACGGAATAATCTTATTAATACGTCCACCAATACTGCTGAGCGTGCCCGCCTGCTGGCTGTGGGTGAGTGGGAGTCGGGCCTCTGGCTTCAGGCACTACCGTCACCCAACATAGGTACCATGCTGTGTGACACCACCTTCCGGGTCGCTACCTGTCTGCGTCTAGGCGCTCCTTGCGTGGCTCCGCATCGCTGCCAATGCGGTGAAGATGTCGACTGCCTCGGACACCATGGCCTATCCTGCAGTAAGAGTGCAGGCCGGTTAGCACGGCACGCCAGCATCAATGACATCATCCGTCGTGCTCTTGTCACCGCCGAGGTGCCAGCTGTTTTAGAACCTAAGGGCTTGGCACGCGACGATGGGAAGAGACCAGACGGAATGACACTGATGCCTTGGAAGGTGGGTAGGCCTTTGGTGTGGGACGCAACGTGTGTCGACACCCTTGCGCCATCCCACCTTTCTAGTACGGCGGGCTGTGCTGGTGCAGCCGCTGCAGGTGCAGAAAACCTCAAACGGCGCAAATACTCCAACCTTATTGGGGCTTACATGTTCGAGCCGTTTGGGGTTGAAACACTAGGGCCATGGGGTCCGAGTGCACACTACGTTTTCCGAGACATCGCCAAGCGGTTGATCGACTCTTCACGCGACCAGAGGGCTGGCCTATTTTTTGGTCAAAGAATCAGCATTGCCATACAACGCGGCAATGCTGCCAGCCTTTTGGGAACTTTTCCTGTTGACAGCGATGTGGAAGAATTTTTTGATGCTCTTTGATTATATACTTATTATTTCTGTATATATTACTATGAATATTTAGCTGTTAAATGTAAATACAACGAATTTCATGTAAAGTTAAGACATTGTAATTTCAATTGAAACACATATTATTAAAAATAAAACATATCTACAGACTCCATTTTACAGTTTATTTTCAATATATTATACTAAATATCATTCATACATGTTGTTCAATTGAACGCGCCCAGTATTATAATTATATCAGCGCTATTGCTGACCATCAGGTCCTGGGTTCGATTTCCGCTGCTCTCAAATCGGTGAAAGAAAACATCGCAAGAAAATCGACATGTCCTAGAAATAAAAAAATCTAAGACATGTGACAACTATCAATCCGTTGTGGGCCCGCTTGGTGAATTCCAACCGAAGGGCTTGAAATTATTACGGCTCTTCTTGCATCAATAAGTATTTAATTTTCTTGCAAGGGATTTATTAGATTTTATTTTAGAGATTTATTAAAACGCCGTACATTTGGCCGTCGCGGGCGCTGGTGTCTCCCCGCGCACTGCACCCCCCGCAGACCGTAGTTGTGTTCCTCTAAATGAGGGAGGGCCTGTGCTCTAGCAATGGGAACATAATAATTAGGTTTCTCATTCAGGTTTCACTCATCTAATCGTCGTTAACAATAAGATCATATCAAAATTAAGAAATGAAAGACAAAAGTTAGCACTCCTTCGGTAGGCACAGCTATTTGTCTTCTCTTACGAAAATAATGGAAGTATTCAGCTTTAACTCCACAAAGCTAAGTGCCGATAATACTCTTCAAGATATTGTGATATCTGTGTTTGCCTTCATAACATGCATCATTGTATGTATATTAAGATAGAAAAAATGTAAATGTATTGTAATGTAATGAGTTTATGATAGCACAAGTTTAAACCTTAGTGGTTTTTGGTTGCTATTTAATTTGAATCCTATGATAATTTGTATAAATGATAAATATTAAAAAAAAAAACAGAATAAGTTGTATTTGTTGTATCCTTGTTAGACATGGCACAACTATGCCTAACAAGTATTTAATTTTATACTTAACTAACGGCTTCATAACATTGCGATAAGTATATTGTTGCGAACCAAACTAATTGCCTATGGTTTCAACTATTAAGAACAACTTATTATTAGAGAGTGGTCTTTACTAAATGATACGGAGTCACGTAGCCGAGGTGCTTGCTGGGGTTGTTCCTTGGATGGGTGACTATCTTTACTTACTATTAAGCCGTTGCTCCTGTGGCTGTCATTCGTGGATCTTTGACAGTCGTTACGGGTAGACAGAAGCTCGAAGGTATGACAGTTCGTCTTACCAAGGGGTTTCGTATTGCATACTGGGTTGTGGAGGTTAGATACGCAGTCGTTCCATGTAAAATACTGGTATTCAGGTGCATCCGGTTAGACTGGAATCCGACCCCAACATAGGTGGGAAAAGGTTTAACAGATTGATTGATTGTATGAAACTGAGGTGTCTCTTTTGTACGTAGTCTTTGACAAACAACAGGTAGGTTAAGTATTCGCGATAAAAGGCTGTGTTTCTCCCAAACGGTTAGTGTTTCCCCGCTGAACCTCTTACAGCACTTACGCACTAAAGCGGAGTGCATATGAAAGAGGAATTTTAGATCCAAATCTAATGTTTTGGCTCCTTAAATAACGTTTATATCTTGGAGTTATTTGTCGTTTGGCTCAGTACTGAGGTATTGGTGTGTTTTGCTTTATAGGGTTTTTTTTTAAGGATACGAAATCATCGTATGACATCTCTTACTGTGGAGCGAAAGGAAGTGTCATACTCTTATTGACTAAAACCCATCCATGTTCCTTCCTTGGCCCTATGTGTTTCGGGTCAGCGTTTTTCCTTTTCGATAGTCCTGCTGATTAGGCATCAACCCTAACGGGCCGGGACAGTAGGGTGTGAGATATATATATCTTAATTCGGGCGGTTTTTTTTTCAGTAAATTTTTAATGTTTATTTGGTAGTTTCAGTGCTTTATTCGACCCACTCAAATGTCTATTCTTTGGTATCTATAATAAAGTAGCTACAGCCCCCCTTCCCTCCTAACCCCTAGTACCTAAGCATCACGTTGTACCTACGTATTTTCTGTTCCTTTCTTCTTGTCTGTTTTTATGTGTGTATATAGATTAAGTAAACAAAAGCTGGAAGCAGCTTTAAGTGACGTAGAGCGAATTTCACCAATGAAACTGAACTCGATCAGCACATCTAAACTATGCTGTCAGTGTCAATATTCCACAGCAAATAATGACGCTGACAGCCCTTAAACGGGATTTCTGCGCTGATCGTATTCAGTTACATTGGCCAAATAGGCACTCAGTTTTCAAAAAAAAGGTATTACATTAGTTTTTAGATGACAGATTTTGATAATGTTTTACAAACTGTTTCAATCTTATCCAGTTTTACAACATAATTTATTTTTGACATTTGAAATTCTTATGTTTTCTAAACATAGGTACACATTTTTTTCGGAAAAGTCAAAGTCAAAGATTTATTTCAGATAAATATGGTTACAAAAGTTCTTGTAATAGTAGCTTAACATATTTAAGCATAACATAATGACATGCAATTTTTTTTGGTTAGTATACCTACAGTGACATTATTTAAATTTAAACTCAAGGAATTCGGCAAACCAGTTATTATAATTATAATAAGGATTATCACTAGATTTTTTTTTTAGTCCGTAAGCTATAGTTACAAAAAATATTGGACACATTTTTTTCTTTTTTACGTACTATAAAGACTACGCTGATACATTGAGTTGAAATGATGCATGACGTTACGTTTATGTCTTTATTATACTTACTTATGACGTAACGAGCCCCAACTTGAATGCGTTTTATCCTACCTTCCAAGAGGAAAGATTTGTATTGACATAGTAGCTTAATTGATTTGATTATTAATTTTTGTGTTTGTTTATTTACAATGGAATAGTTTAATCATTTAAAATCTTTTTATATTTTTTTAAATTAAACTTTATTTTATTTTGTTTTTATTGTAGACATGATTATTGTATAACAGTCTTTGATTTTTGTTAATTTAAATTTATTAGAATATTATTACTCTTTAATTACTTGAATTATTGTTAAGAGGTTTGTATTAATAACTAGCTTTCGCCCGCGGCTTCGCCCGCATAGTATGTCGACAAATTATACATATAAACCTTCCTCTTGAATCACTCTATCTATTAAAGAAAACCGCATCCAAATCCGTTGCGTAGTTTTAAAGATTTAAGCATACAGATAAAAATAGCGTTTGCTTTATACTATGTAGTGATATTTCTCGACATTTGCACGTCACATCGTGTGGCAAATATGCCTTGTACCTTTGATTATATACAAGTATATAATCAAAGCCTTGTACCTACTAATGTTGTTACCATCTCGCATGTACAGAGGCCAGCACATCAAGTTACCACAATCTGTCAAATTTCTTTGATAGTATTTCAACTTTATTACAAAGATATAAGGTTCATTTTTAATTGAGGAAATTTGACAGTTAGGGATAGCTTGATGTGCTGGCGTCTGTACGTATTTTCTTGTATGTATGACACATGTTCATGCAAATAAATATTATCTTACCTCAGTCATTTTTTTTAATACGAGAAAGCAAAAAATTCTTGACTATATTTTTTATTATCTGATTGAAGGACTTAATATATTTTTTTTTACCCAAGCATCATCCCCATTCGGTAGAACGGAGCCGTATTCGTGTAGCCACACCCTTACACGTGCGTGAAGCTAAGGGTTTGGTATAATATATTTATGTGGAGTATAAACAGCTACTTAAGAACCACTTACTAAGCTAGTCTTAAGTAAGTTTAGATAAAGCCTGCTTGTATGTATAGTGTGTATAGTGCAGTTTTGCTAATGAAGATGAGGTATCTTAGCAAAGGTAATGAGAGAAAGAAAGATTTTTTTTTTATAAAAGTTCTTTAATGTATGAAGGTAACTTGACGCGATAACGAGTAGGTACAAACGCTAGCACATCAAGCTATCCCTAACTACCTACTAAAAATGAACCTTATGTCTTTGCAATAAAGTTGAAATACTATCAAAGAAATTTGACAGATTGTGGTAACTTGATGTGCTGGCCTCTGTACGTCTTATTTTCTTGGTAATTTTAATCCGAGGCTTACCGGGGTAGAACCTTTTTTTATATACAGAGTTGATATAACAGTGGGGCATTAAATTACACTACATATATATACGTGTTTAGTATTAATTCGATACGGTATACAAATAAAATCTCTTTTTTTTTTGACACGAAACGAAACAAACAAACAGCCACCCTTTGTAAATAGAAACCGACCTTGTAACAACGCATCGTAGGTTATACTAAGATTTATCGTTTTAAGGTGAATGACCTATGCGTAGAAACATAATCACCTGTTAGGAAAGATACATCTCGTGTTCAAACGGGGCAAAAACTTAAAAAATCATTACGACTAAACTACTGCTCCTATCTTTTGTTAATTTCATATTTTAAGCCTACGAGACTAATAAGTTATCTTAATCTTACATTTTCCATGATAATTATTATAACTTAAACTTATAATAGTTTGACCTAGTATGTAAGAAGCGTAACAGCTGGCGTTCTCTAGTTTCTGCCAACTCTCATGGAAAGAACCGTGATATTATGTATGTAATAGTGTCGAATTATACTTTACACGTTGTATAGTTAATGCCAGGAATTACGAAAAAAATACGAAGCTACGCAAAACTAAGGTGTTTCGTAGTCTTGCCTAGCCTACGCCTGCTTCCAGGTTTGTAAATATAAATATGTTATAGTATGTAGATGCGTAAGTAATTTCTTATTATGTAACATCAATAGAAACTTCGTAATATTAATATGAAAGATCTCACACAATCTTTCTTTGATGAGACGTAGACTCACCGCTACGTCGTAGCTACGTCTTTGCTACGCCGTAGCGTTAATACTACGTGTATTCGAATAATTCGAATAAATTAGGTAAAATCTCTTAGCAGTTTTTGTCAACATATAGTTAATTGCATTTTCAACCAAGTTATCTTTATTTTGACGACACGGTTGGCGCAGCGGTTGAGCGATTGACTGCTGCGCAGCATGTCGCGGGTTCGATTCCCGCACGGAACAAATATTTGTACGACCTGCAAGTATTTGTTACGAGTCTGGGTGTTTTTCTATCTATAATATGTATGTATTTACAAAAAAAAAAAAATGTATATAAGTAGTTTATCAGCCATCTCGTTACCATAACACAAGCATTAGGTTGCTTAGCTTGGGACGAAATGGCGTTGTGTGAAATGTCCAAGGATATTATATTATATTATATTATATATTATTCATCATTTTGCGGCACTTAATGTGTTGTTGTTTTTTGTAGGGTGGGAAATCATTAAATGACTCCTGCCGCTCTGGGTGGAGCGGAAGGGAGTGTCAGACTCTTACTGACTAAAACCTATCCATGTTCCTACGTTAGCCCTTTATGTTCCGGAGTAGCGGTAACTCTTTCGGACAATCCCACTTACCCGGCAGGCTTCGGACCTCACGGGCTCCTTCCTTATTGCTGACATCTCTTTGAGGCGCGCGTGGAATACTGTGCACCTGTATTATACTTGTCCTAACTGATCATCCTCGCAGAGACGAAACTACGGCACTGAAAGGGAGTTTTTGGAAATTCAAATTGTAAGGTTTCGTTTCAAAGAGGGGATTTCGTTTGCATGAAAAATCTTATTCCTTGAGTTAATAGACTTATAACTTGGCACGTATACGTATCTAAGTAAATGAAAAAGTTTGTAATTTTTAGTTTTTCTGAACTACGCCTTAACGACCCCCAATACCCCTGATTGGGAGTCGTTAAGTGGTCAGAGTAACTTGAAACTTAGTATTTATGCTTTAATATTTTTTACAGTAATCAACTCCAAGTGGGATGAAAAGGGGTACTCAATTTTACAGGGAAGGCTTATTCTGCGTGACTTGATAAACCTCCTTTTATTTTAGAAAATAAAACAGGATCCATGCTGGCGAAACCGCGAGCAGCCGCTAGTGTGCGATTAGGATTATCGTACCAAAAACAACTATTCAATTGTTTATCCGATTCAAAAACCTCAAGGGACTTATTCGATTGCTGAATCTATTCGCTTCGCCGCGTCCCTGTTTCCTACCGGATGTTTATTTCATGCGATATGATCGATTCTCTTTCTCGTTTCCACTCGATTTCATAGGGAGAAGGCTTTGTGTTCGTGCGTACAGATGAATGTAAAATGTAGATGATAAATCTGAATCGATATTGATTTGTTTTACATCAATGTTCTTAGATTATGTAGGTTGTTTTTATTCGACAAATGAGTGGAATTAGTATGTACTAGACATATACTAATTCCATGCACTTGACTAACTTGATACTCCACTCTCATTATTTCATAGATAGCTAGGTAAACTAATAAGTTATATATAGTAAGGATATATAACTTACGGTTTAAGGTAATTCTCAGGACTAACGAGGAAATTAAAATGCACAAGCAATTGCAATATTTGAAATCTTTCGAAGTTATATTCAAAATTACACATCATCAACATATATCTTACATCACACCTGTATTTTCCGAAATGTTGGTATTCGGTTGGCTTCGAAAATTACCATTGGACAAAACAAAACATTTAAACATCAAGAAAACTGATACGCGAGCCACAACCAATCAAATCGACGTATTCATAAATCTGACGTGATGCATGTATTCGTGACGTCATCCGCCTAGCCATGACGTTATTACACACAAATGTGCAGTCATAAAAAACACCAGGGACCGACATTACCTTATGGGAGCTGTTATAAATGGTAAAGGAAAGGAGATACAAGTTGTAGGCATTTAAAGTAAGTAGCCTTCGTTGTTATGTTATTCACAAAACTGTTGTTATATGTATTACTAGCTTCCGCCCGCGGCTTCGCCCGCAAAATATGTCGACAAATTATACATATAAACCTTCCTCTTGAATCACTCTATCTATTAAAAAAACCGCATCAAAATCTGTTGCGTAGTTTTAAAGATTTAAGCATACAGACAAACAAACAGACAAAAATAGCGACTTTGTTTTATACTATGTAGTGATTCAACAACTGCTTCATTGATCTATTGGTCGCAAGCGCTCCTGCTGAGCATGAGGTCCTGGGATCGATTCCCGGGTCAGGCCAAAGGTTTATTGGGTCTTTCTGCTGCAGCTCAGCCTAGATATGTGCCAGGTTATTGGCAATTTTTTTTTGAGGGTGGGAAATCATCACATGACTCCTCCCGCTCTGGGTGGAGCGGAAGGGAGTGTCAGACTCTTACAGACTAAAACCCATCCATGTTCCTTCCTTAGCCCTTTATGTTCCAGGGAAGTGGGAAGTGGAAAGGGTTACCCTTTCGGACAATACCGCTTCGCTCCCTTTTATTTGGAACTCCTACTCTTACTTTTAACTGGTAAAATATGTACAGGCAGTGTACTATAGGTATACCTCTGCCTGACCCTTCAGGGATTACAGGCGTGATGCTATGTTACCTATGTTATTCACAAAAATACTGTCAATATAAACAAACTGTCTATTTAATAAGCCAGGTGTCAAAAAATATTTTAGTAAATGGACATTTTGACAGTTATGTTTAACTACTATGTAATTATAGGTGACAACCGTATTGCCATCAACGCGAGTAAAGTAATCAAATAGTAGACAAACATATCATCTGCCTAGCCTTTTCCCAACTATGTTGGAGTCGGCTTCCAGTCTTACCGGATGCAGCTGAATACCAGTATTTTACATGGAGCGACTGCCTATCTGAACTCCGCAACCCAGTAGGTAACTGGGCAATACGATACGACCCCTTGCTAAGACTGACTGTCAAAGATGCACACGTGACAGCTGGGACCAAAGGCTTGACTCGAGGAGGAGTCTCGTTATGTAGAGATAGTCACCCATCCATGGCCAACCCCAGCAACCGTAGCTTAACCTGATAGACTGGCCTGTGCGGCTGATAGTACTTAGCCACGTGCTCCCTTACAGAGATTTTTTTTATCTAATTTACGCGACGTTGATTGTTGCTTATCCTAAACGAGCAGGCGTTTGGCTCGAATAGCGAGTTTCCCAGGGCGCAGGGTGCTGCTCTAAAAAGTGGACTGTACGGAGTTGCGCGATTTGTAAAAGTACATGTACAGAGGCCAGCACATCAAGTTACCCCAATCTGTCAAATTTCGTCGATAATATATCAAGTTTAGTCCGAAGACATAAGGTTCATTTTAAATTGGGAAAATTTGACAGTTAGGGATACGAAATAAGACGACGAACGTTTGATACGAGAAAACGGGGCTAAACTTTCCATTACTGGACTGGGATTTGAAAGTTCCATATGTTGTTTGTAGATAATACTCACAAATAGAAAGCAGGCACACAGTTTTTTTTGATGCGAAAATTCACGGTTTACGAGATATAATTATTCAAAGTTTCCATACAAATTCAATTTTTAGGTTAGATAAATTACGATGGTAGACGTCAATTTGTCATTTCACGTTCCGTTTACAGTAAAGGTGTATTTTATTTGACCAAATGTCATTTTTTTTACTTAATATTATGCAATTACATAGACTTTTTTACACAAAAATTAACGAATTTTTGTTTACTCTTGGAACGGAACGCAAAGTTGCCTCTTGTTTACCGCGTTTCTTTGTGTTGCTGTCAGTGTCAGTCATCGTTTGTTGCACTTGCAGTTGAGATCGTTTTACGTACTCCTGTAAGCCTTACGTTTGACTACCATGGCGTCTCCGAAGCCCTATGCTTCTGTGTCTGAAGCGTGTAGAGAAGTGTTGTGAATATCCGAAAAATACCCAAAACCGCCTTGCCCTACCCCGACTCGGACAGGTTAGGTTAGGTTGTAATTATTTTTTAAACCATTGCTCCGACTACACTTTTTGAGCAACTTTTGAGTGTTTTGAGGTTAGGTTAGGAAAAGTTATTTTTCTCGGAAATGGTGAGTTACCTTATCATGGGAGTGGTGCCAGAGTGGAGGGGGGCACCCCCCGCAGGTACAAGGGGGGCCCCGGACATCCCCGCACCATAAATCGATGGAAATTTATGGATTTTGTTTTTCTAACCTCAAAAACTTTAACCATGGATATCTCCATAACCATGGGGTTTCGCGGGGTGGGGATGGTACAGGGGGTTAGCCCACGTCCCCCCCCCTCCCCCTCCCACCCTATAAATGCCAGTCCAGTAAAGGAAAGTTTAACCGAAAACGGTAAGTTGGTAGGAAACATGCAGCACTTACCTTCAATAATGCACCGTTACTGATGTCTTTCACGTCAGCAGAAGGTTAGAGTCCTGCTGGATATTGCAAGGCCGCTTTACACTTACACCACACACACACACCACACACTTACATACATACACACACACACGCACATACACTTTTCTTCGGTTTTCAACGGTAGACCGCTGTCCTAGCAGTTTTACAGAAGGCGGTTCGCATTACTTCATGCGTACGCGTTCGCAACAAAGGTTTGCGTACGAGCGCTGCACGTGCACTCTCGGCTGTTCGCAAAAGAAAGAGAAAAGAGGATTTGTTTCAGTAGCGCACTACACTACAGTAGCACCGTCGGCGGTGATAAAGACAGCGATAATCCAAGTGCTCAAGTAGAAAAGAGATGGGAAGGATAGAAGCACCTGTCAGACACTTTTTTTTCTACCCTACAATAAAATTGTTATAAGAAAAAATACGAAATCCAACAACATAACAACTGCAAAAGAATAGAATAGCCAAAGTATTAGGCTGAATTCATACACTCCGAAAATTAAGAAAGCCCAGAAATGTTAGGTACATACAATATTCAGAAAATCATAATCTGAAAAAATCAGAATGTGAATTCGGACTCTGAATTCACAGCAAAATTCAGAGTGTGTGTTGAAGCAACATGGATCGGTTTTACTCAGTAAGAGTCTGACACCCCCTTCCGCTCCACTCAGAGCAGGAGGTGTCATTTGATGATTTCCCACCCTCAAAAAAAAAAAAGACGTACAACTCAAAGTCAAGTAAGCCATCTCAGTCAGTTCGTAATAACGTCAGAGTTCACGCGGAGATCACGCACAGTCAGCGTTTTTCCATTAATAATAAAACTGCGTGTCATGGTATTGTATGTACAATACAATACAGCGTCAAGTATAAAAATAAGCATCTCGGGATAATAAATTCCTAATATTGTGTAAGTATTGACTATTCTCCTACCGAATGAGTTCACGTGATTTTCGGATTTGAAGTTAAGTTTGAAGTTAACATTAAGTTGATTTTCCAATGTACGGTCGCCAGAGCATCAAGCTATTCCAAAATTTTAAATATTATACCCAATTGAACATGAACCTTATCCTTTTGAAATAAAGTTGAAAATCTCAATTCAAAGAAAATTGACAGATTGGGGTAACTTGATGTGCTGGCCTCTGTACCGTTGCAGCACTTTTGACAGGATTTATGGAGAAATCCTATTCTACGTATAATATTGTATTTGTCATCGATTTTTTAGTTCTAGGTCGTGTTTTCCTACCGGTTTGAAAACGTGAAACGGGAATTATTTACACAAAGTAAAACGCCTGGCTGGGTTCGAACTGACGACCTATAAACTCGTGTGTCCGGGCGGTTACAAGTCGCACGTTCCACTAAAATCCCCTAGAGCAGTCCCCCAGGGGGCTACACAATACTCAATGTTCCACTACGACCCCCAGTGCTGAGGATTCTTTAAGACTAATAAGTAGGTACTATTTCTTTATAGACCCTTCTAAATAAAAAGCCACTTACAAGATAACAATATGTAATACATTTTTAATTAAAAATCTGTCTACAGAGGGGATAAAAATGACGTAAATTGACGTTTCTAAAATAAGTTAGATGTTAAAAAAAAACCAAAATCGTTGAAGAAGGTTCGCAGGTTCGACCAGCTCTCTATGCTCTCTTTATATGTATAAGGTGTTAAAAAATAATTTTATTGAGTTACGTGTGCATTAAATGTATGAAACAGCTCAGATTTTTTTCGCGAATTCATGGTTCATCCCATAATAAAAGTTATTCGTAACCATGAGTATAATGCTCCCACGAAATTCTTAGAGTTAAATTTTTAAGTAAAATTAAGTATAACACCTTATATATTATACTTAATTTTAGTTTTATGTTGTACTTATATATTGTATTGAATATGTGCGATAGTCCATAATATATTCAGAATTACAAATATACCTCTCAGGATGAGAAATAGGATATCCTAATCATATATTATATTATCGTACATACAGAGGTAGGTAGGTTACATCTCATCAAAAACCCGTCGACGCCGGAAATTGGGTACTGAGCCGATAGCGAAATTCAACTTCCTTATAAACTCATAAATATTATGTTTTCACCATGTAGGTATTAAGGAAAATTGAAGAAAAATATTAGGTAGAAATCTATACTGAAAAATTGATAGGATTGCCATTGGTTTTATCAGTAGATAGGTAAGTATCCTATAATCCATAAAAAAGTAGGTAAATCTTTTAAATAAGAAGACACTATCTTCTACCCAGAAACATAAATTATAGACGATTTATTTATTTATCCTATACACTGCCACGAACACGTATGTATGTGTGTTGAAGGCACTTTTTTTTTTTTTATAGCTGGGAAATCATCCAATGACTGCTCCCGCTCTGGGTGGAGCGGAAGGGAGTGTCAGACTCTTACTGACTAAAACCCATCCATGTTCCTTCCGTAGCCCTTTATGTTCCGGGGTAGCGGTAACCCTTTCGGACAATCCCGCTTACCCTTGGCCCTGAGGGGCCCCTTCATATGCTGACATCTCTTTGAGGCGCGCGTGGAACATATACGCGCCGTACGGCACAGGTCTGCTGCTGATCGGACGGTGAGTCACCCATTACTCACCGTCCGCAGGCCCACGCCTACGGTGGCCGGGAGTCGTCACGTGGCTCCCGACGCCCGGGGCGTCTCATGCGGCGGCTGGGACGGGAGGACCTTTCTCTCCCATCCCGCCACCTCCTTCGCGAGCATAACTTTTTCGCAGAAGGAGGTGACTGCCTCCCACTCCCTCTCGCCCCGGACCATGGCTTGCACCAGGGCCGGGCGCGAGAGGTCGCCGCCGCCGATCGCTTCTACGAGGACACGGCGATGTTCCGCCCAAGCGGGGCAGGTTTGCACCGTGTACTCTACCGTGTCCTCTGGGCGATCCTCGCAGTGGTGACACCCGGGCGTTTCCTCCCGCCTGATGATGTGCAGGAACCTCCCGAAACATCCATGTCCGGTGAGGACCTGCGTCAGGCGGTAGGTGAGGGCGCCGTGACGCCTCTCTAGCCACTCCTCAAAGAGGGGCCTTACCGCCACTATCGTGGCGTGCCCTGTGTTGAAGGCACTGAGTATAGAATTGCACAAAAAATAGTGGCAGTGTTTGAGTCAAACTTTTCTCAAGGCCTGCCTAAAGCATTAAGTCAATGCTTTTTTCTCAAGGCCTGCCTAAAGCATTAAGTCAATGCTTTAGGCATTCTCTAACAGTCTACCAAGGGTGGTGAAGAGATTAGATGGCAGGTACTTTAACAGCACGCTACAACACTTATAGGAGCCGAGCAAAAAAAAACACTAAGCAAAAAGTAATTATAGCGCAGGCAGGCGATGTGATGCGATGCCTGCGTCGGGAACCAAAATATTACGCGGACAAAATCGCAGGCAGGCTAGCACCTAAAAAAATTATTGTGCTATGTGTTACGTCCCTCTTTCAATCTGCCTGCCTAGCCTTTTTCCAACTATGTTAGGGTCGGCTTCCAGTCTATCCGGATGCCGCTGAGTACTAATATTTTACATGGAGCGGCTGCCTATCGGACCCTATCGGACCTCCACAACCCAGTCAGTATTGTAACTGGGTATTACCATACTCCTTGGTAAGACTGACTGTCAGACTTTCGGGCTTCTGACTACCCGCTACGTCCCTCTTTAAATTATCATAATTACTAACCTATGATAAGTTTTATTCTAACAAATGAGTCATTATTACGTGAAAAAACAAATTAAATTGAATTGTATTATGACGACGAGCTTTTTGAGTATTATCTGACATTACCTGTGCCTTTGCGAGTACATTTGAGACGGTTTTTTTTTATTACGGTTTTTGTAACTGACATATTATTATAATTCAATTTCTATTTGAATATTGCGTCTTTTGTGTTCAAGTCTAAAAATATGACGTAATTTCTATAGCCCTCTTCTAAGTGGAATCCTCTCAGAGCCCGACTGATCGTTATGGTCAAGACCCGGAAGTTTATTCATCATAATTATTGCGGATTTTGATGCACCTCTTTTTATATCACGTCTGTTTTTCCTGAGGACAGGGTTAGACAGAGGATAAATAAGTGGGATTATCGGGATTACTGCTGCCCCGGAAAATAAAGGGCTAAGGAAGGAACATGGAAAGGTTTTACTCAGTAAGAGTCTGACACTCCCTTCCGCTCCACCCAGACCGGAATGGGCCATTTGATGATTTCCAACGCTCAAAAAATAAGGCAGAGAATAACAAGCACAAGCTTAAATATATACCTTAGTGCTCAAACACACAGGCACATAGTCCATCCATCATTTCTTTGATCCTACTCTTATAACAATATCCACATTCATACTCAAAACTTTCCACACGTCTTAAAACTTCAATCATAGACAAAAAAATAATAACCTCTTGAAACTTCACTATCTGATACTTCAAAAACGCAAGAAGTTTCAAGTCTTTGTAATGTTCTCTGGATATTATTACAAACGTTGATACATTTTTTGAAATGCTCGCTGAATGCTGTTTTAAAGGTCAAACCTTTACAAGAATTTGTTATCAAAAAATATTTATTTACTGTTTAAGAGTATCTATTTTCCTTTCCAAGAAATTCGCTGACGAAGATCAAAAATAACACGATGATAAAAAGGTTCCTAGACGTCAATGATCCTGATAGTTTTAACTTGAGTTTTGGTCTCAAAAGTGGTTGCATATTCTGTGCTTTGTTCGGTGCTGTAAGTACCCTGTTTTCTTTGTTCTTCATAGCTGAATTACAAGAGAAAGTATGACAGTTTGCCTCTACAAAGAATCGCCACGGTTGTCAAAGCAAAATCAACCGTGCGCTCAGCCGGCCTGTCCTGTCTTTTCCTGTGGTGGGATCACCTTCCAGACTAACTGGATGCAGGTGAATATCAGTATTTTACCTGGAGCGACTAGTTATTTTACACGACTCGATACTGGATATGAAACCAGGAAGAGTTCCCTGCCTAGAACTGGTTGTCATACTTTCGGGCTTCTCACTATCCGCGTGTAGTGATTGTCAAAGATCTACAAATGGAAGCTGTGACTAAGAGCATAATGAGGAAGGGGTGGAAGGGGAGGAAGAGTCTTCCATGTCGAGCCTCTAACCTGTCTCATTCTTAGAAGACGTTACCTAAGAATAAATAATGTCGTCACTTAACTCTTTATAAGGCATAAAGAACTAGCAGGTAAAATTAAAAACTGTTAATGGTTTCGGCATGTCTTTATTAATCATATTTATATAACAGTCATCGAAAATTTGGGAAATTTTGGTGGTAGTATACTCCCTATGCCTTAAAAAGGGAACCTATATCATTCGCATCGATATTTCGGTCTCAACCGGAGCGCTTATAATAAAACTATCCTCAGCTAAGTAAATGCGGGGTGTACTTAGTAAACTCCTCTACCTAAACCTAGTCGTTATGTTTATATTATGTTAATTAATTACCTATCATGGACTGCCTGGTTGATCTAGTGGTCGCAAGCGCTTCTACTACTGAGCATGACCTGGGTTCGATGGGAATAGACCTAAGTCATGCTCAGCAGTAGTGCGGTCGAGAAGTGTTATTGGGTTTTTCTATCTGGAATTTCTCAGTAGCAGCCCGGAGTCTGGATTTGTGTCAGGTTGGTGTCAATAGGCTCGCTCCTATTACATGACTTAAACATAACTGACGAATTGTGTCTGAACAATTAGGTACACCTCTGTGCAACCCTTTGCGGAAACAAGGTGGTTTTGTTTTTGAGGGTGGGAAATCATCAAATGACTCCTTTCTCTCTGGGTGGAGCGGAAGGGAGTATCAGACTCTTACTTACTAAAACCTATCCATGTTCCTTTTCTTTCTTAGCTATTTGTGTTCCGGGGTGGCGGTAACCCTTTCGGACAATCCAGCTGAAAACAAGGCGCGTTAACTTTAAAAGTTTTGCATTCAAAATCAATTTAATTCAAATGGTTTTCTTTTTTTTTCAGCTGCTATGGTGCACAGATGTATTTTTTGAGAAAAAGTACAAAATCCTCTCGATGGTCAACGAGAGACGATATAGAATCCTGTACACAGTTGTAACCTGTTTGTATGTCACTTGTGCACTCGCCTTTATGATACAAATTGTTAGAATTTCCACACAACTTTCGTAATAAAGTTTATCTAACTTTATCGTTGTATTTTTATGTATTCATTAAAACCTACTTAGGGGCTTGGGTATGAGTCGGTCGGTACTTACCCTTCTTCATAAAGAGAAAACCTAATTAACCAAATATAGGCGAGATAATAAAGGTAAGGTAATCTATTCAACTATGGACAGACAGCCTTTCACGAGTATGGAGCAACCAACGAGTATCGTCGTAATACTCAGTTACTGACTGGGTTGTGGAGGTCAGATAGGCAGCCGCTCCATGTATAATACTGGTATTCAGCTGTATCCGGTTAGACTGGAAGCCGATCCCAACATAGTTGGAAAAAGACTACGCAGATTGGACGGATGTTTCACACACAAGAATTTCAACGCTCTGTTTAGGCGTTGAAATACTAGTGTGCGAAAAATCCGTCCTACGCTACCCGGTCGCAAAACCTTCTCCGCATCACATGCACATTATTGTCCATACCATGACAACCGAAGGCGATGTTCACACCATGTTTCAATCACTTAATCTTGAATTCACTTAATTTCTCTTTTGTTTTGTTGACATTCTTTTGTTTGTATTAATATTTTAATGTATGTAATATATTGCACGCCGTAAGGTAGACTGAACGCCAGAGCATAAACGCACACGCGTACCCTCCACGCCAAGCAACAAATTTATTTCTGCTTGTTATCATGAATTTCCCAATATCCATGGTGACTTTTAATTAGTGTTTTGTCATTAATTACGTACGAGAGCTTACATTTTTAAGATAGCTATGTAAACACTCACAAAAGTAATGATTTAATTGTGTATTTCGTGTTATATTGTTGTTGCCATTGTCACATATTTGTGTCGTTGGCGTACAAGGCAGGCGCTTGCTTGTCATGTATATGTGACAGTGGCATTCAAAAGATTAATTTATGTACGACTTCTGATACCTGTAACCTACATTCAAATCAAATAAAGTTCCCATCCTGATTCTCATCGGGACAATTCTACGTATACACGTCAAAAAGATTCGTATAAGGAAAATAAAAGCTAAAGCACAATTTTAATACTTTATTTAACTTAATTATTCTGTCTCCACAAACCCCCAGTTCCTACGTCTTCGGGTAACAATAGATTTTTTATAACTACACATATTACAAATTACTTAGAAAAATCCTACACTCATCACAGAATCACTTTATCCACAAAGAAACACGTTTTCTAAAACCTAGCCTGCAAAATTTGGCATAACAACAACAAAATCCCCATTACAAGTGGACGAACATTTTTATAGTATTATGAACTTTATTTACCTATAAATAGAGGCGTTATTTTTGCAATTGCATCAGACTATTTTCTGACCTATCTAAGTATGCTAATTATTTACAATAACACAATCTTTGATTACTTTGTTGATGTAATGTTGATACGGTTGGAGGATGAAACTTACGAACTTGAATAAGATTTAAACCAATCAGATGGCAGATGATAAATTTGTCCAATCAGGGAAATTAACTATAGTGAAGGGTGGGCGTTTTTGGGGGACTGTCTTATGTATGTGTGTGTTGGATCAGCTCCCTTCAAAATTGTTGAGGTGAATGGTGCTAATCCATGCGTCGTGTTCGTGAACGGGCGCTGTCAGAAGGGACTGGTCATCTCTTTGCAGCTATGGCTTGTTTTAATTTATTTTTTGAACTGGTTAGTGGTTTTACATATTTTATATCAGATGCTTTTAAAGTTTTGCATCGTTCTCACATGTATAATAATAATATGAATTATGTAACCAATATTTTGTAACCATATTTTGTTTAAGAGTGTCCATGGAGTTTCTTGCCTGTTCTTCTCCATAGGTACAGAGGCCAGCACATCAAGTTACCACAATCTGTCAAATTTCTTTGATAATATTTCAACTTTATTGCAAAGACATAAGGATCATTTTTAATTGAGAAAATTTGACAGTTAGGGATAGCTTGATGTGCTGGCGTCTGTACCTACTGCTTTGGAATGGGCTACTTAGCTTCATCTTTCTGAGTGACCGACCCTGCCTGTAATTGGTTTAATTGAAATAAATACGTTGAAATTGAGTTTGTAACTTTGACCTCCAAAACGTGCTGATTTTCAGCCTAGCTTGAATAAATTACTTTTGATTTTTGAGTTAAGCAAATTGGCACCCCACTTCAATTTCCCGTGTCGTGTAACCACATATCAGGGTCGTAGTGACGGGCAGATAGTGATAAACTACGATAACATGGCGCGCCCCTCCAAATTACTGTTTCAATGTTTGTAGTCACATCCTCACGAAAGAGTTTGTATGTAGTTGAAAGTATTCGTCTTCAGTAGCAGGCCGGCAGCAACATGCGTTGTGAGTCTTGGTGGCGCTGTTGCTTTCACAATGAATTTTGGAGGGGCGGGCCATATTATCGTAGTTTATCTCTACCGAAGCTCCATCGCCTACTTGGATACGGATGCGAGTGAATAAGTTCATATAAACTGTACACAACGATACTTTTTGAGCCCCTGACGGAGCAGGGTCCGTCCACGACCCGGGCACAGCCCTGATATGTGTATATTGGACCTATTATAGCCACTTTATCGATCGGTGAAGGAAAACATCGTGAGGAAACCGGATGCTTGAGAAATATTTGTCAACAGTAGTGAAGCTAGGTCAGAGGAGCTCGTAGCTAAGTAATAACAGCCGCACGGATCGATCCTTTAGGTTAAGCTACGCTTGCCGGGGTTGGTCTGGCGATGGGTGACAAGACCCATGGGCAGCATAAACTCCGACACCAGGTTAGTCACTAACCACACGAAAAAGAAAATAAAAATAGCCATTTCATACAATCGTCAAAGAAGGAAAGCTGTGGATTTTAAATATTGTATTGTGTGTGTGTGTCTTAATTTAATTTGGCAATCAATTCACCCAATTAATTTCCCTGACTGTACGTTTAATTAGCTATGTGACATAGAAATAAGTGTATTGGTAAACTATATTTTTGCATTATTAAAGCACAACAATTCTATTCAAACTATTATCGTGAAATCAAAACAAATATTGTGCGTAAAAGGCAAACAAACTAAATACTCCTTACACTAGTAACTATGTATTTATCATTTTAATATCAGCCTATATAATTCGAACTGTTTTATTACACTCTTTAAAGTTCAACACACACATTGGACCAACACATACCAACATAATTATATTGTTGCATTTCACGCGCTCCAATCATTGCAATTTAAACCCCGGGGCATATAAGACACATAATGCGTTCGTGATTTGCAACGATTTTGCGTACATTTTAACTCTCACCAACATTTGTATTGTCTTCCAATTTATGTTTTTTTACACTTGGTGACTCTGAACCTTCGTACGTTCCAGTTTCGTCAGTAGAAAAATTAACTCGTTTCCTCTTCAATGCTTTAGGATTTCTCTCGTATTCAGAACTCATGCTTCGCGAAGATTCGTCACTAGAAATGCCGCTGGTCGCATTTCGGATTATTAATAGGTCCTTTTCGATGTCTGTCAGCTCTCTAGGCTTTGGTGGTCGGCCTATGGGGCGTTTCGGCTTGTTTTTCGTCGATGGGGACTCTTCTGTCGTTTTTCTTTTCTTGTAAGTCCGTTTGCCTGGTATTTTTGGTTTCTTTGATTGAGATTCGTCCTGTGAATAGAAAGGTTGCGTAAATTTCACGAAAATATCGCAGGATCATGCTGAGATAGGAGCCTTTTCGGCCTTGCACTGGTCTTTTTTTAAATCTTTTTGCCTACATTTTTAATTATTTAATTTTTATATTGTTTTGTTTTTTTTTCTGTGTATTTTCTGTGTGTGTCCTGAATAAAATATGTTTCTTTCTTTCGTTCTTTAAAAGGATATGTCAGTAATAATAATTGTTTTTATTTTTGTGAATGATACTCTTGTACCAATAAACAACTTTTTTTTTCCTGTGTACAGTCACGATCACCAATATGTATACACTTGGAAACATTCAAAGGCGATTTTCTCGTGGGATAATGATAACTTTGTAATAATAGAACCTATTTCATATTAGTATGGGTTCCCAAATACTATGGCCCTTAACAACATAAAATTACAACGAATGCAGAAGGAGAAAATCACTTTTTAACAGTTGCTCAGTGTATAAATATTGGTGCTCGTGCCTGTACACCCACATAATCAGCCTATCTTGCCACTACAGCTGGGACCCAGGCTTCCTCTCCGTGAGAAGTCGTCGTTACTCCCTGTAAGTCGTAATTCACCACGCGGGCCCGGTGCGAATGGGTCGTGGCAGTTTTCTCACATACGGCATACTTACTTGTTTCGGTTTAGCGCCAATATATCCAGAACAGCGCTTCGCTCCGCACATGCAGCGCTTCTTCTCAATGCCGGCGCATTCCAAGTTGTAGTTGAATGTTACTTCACTGTTCTGTAACAAAAGTATAACACTTAACTTCATGTTTACCACTTTCATTTTTTTTTCTAAAGAATCTTTCTACATAGACAGTAACAACCGAAATAGTTAATTTTATTATTGACTAGCTACCCGCCCCGGCTTCGCACGGTAGCAATGTAGATACTGTCACGCGGGCGAAAGCTAGGTGACCTTTCAAATGTCGTATGAACCCCATAGGTTCAAAAGAATAATTCTCTCAAAACGACATAAAAATATAACCGTATAAAACGTTGAGCTCTTATAAACAAACAGCTTCTAATAGGCGAACATCTAATGGGTGGAGCAGAAGGGAAGTGTCAGACTCTTACTGGCCAAAACCCATCCATGTTCCTTCCTTAGCCCTATGTGTTCCGGGTAGCGGTAACTCTTTCGGACAATCCCGCTGACCATAGATTAGTAGCCAAATTAGTGTACTTACCGCTGGTATATCGTACAACGCAAACAGTCCCACTCGGACGTCGCCTAGGACTGTCCATTTTTGTGTCTCACAATTCGGTTCGCAACAATGATTCATGAACCTGGAAAAAGAAAATTAATTTTAATTTTTGTTACAAGAATTCTAAAATTCAGTCTACTTACTTTATGTCATGTTTTAAATTGGAACTTGCATAATGAGACAAATTAGAAATTGATAGATTTTTATTTTTATGATTAGCTAGCTGCTGCCCGCGTGGATCCTATTTTTTTTTTGCAATAAATACACTATATCACCATAATATTATAAAGGCGAAAGTTTGTGAGTGAGTATATGTGTAAGTTTGTATGTTTATCCGTCATTCACGCTCAAACGGCTGAACGGATAAGGATGAAACTTGGCACAGAGGTAGTTTATGACCTGGATTAACCCAAGTCAAAGTATTTATTTCAAATAAACTAATTACAGGCACTTTTGAATTGTCAAGGATTCGGTCAGTCAGAGAGATGAAGCTAGTTGTTGTAGTTAACACATAGGATACTTATTATCCCGGTAGTACAGAGGCCAGCACATCAAGCTAGATTATAACAGAAAAATGAACTCATAGCATAATCAACCTAAAATTATAGGTTGATTATGCTATGAGTTAATTTTTCCCACGGCTGGGACACGGGCCCCCACTCTGTGGGAAGGAGTGGGCTGTAATCTACCATGCAGGCCCAGTGTGTGTTTAGTAAGTCACATGCCTTAGATTTTTTTTTCGGTTCTAGAAAACGATTCCTCACGATGTTTTTCTTCACCATTTGAGGAAAGTGGTGATGAAAATTATTTACACAAAGTAAAGCGCCTGGCTGGGTTCCACGACCTACAACTCGTAAGACGGGACCATTACCACTTCTTCTTCCTCTTTTCGTGTCTATGGTCTTTTGGGATGTTATTACATTGAATGAACCCCAGTAGGTGGCTTCATTGATAATAATAATATTTTATTTGCATAAAACATGGTGTACAAAGTTGTTATAAGAGCTTATAGAGCATACATGTTTTGCTTATATCATAGCATGCAAATATTATAGGTTACATTACAAAACGTTTCCCGTCAATAAATTCTTTTAGGCTGTAAAAATTATGAATGGTAAGCCATGTAAGGAGTTTTTTTTTAAACAATATAAAATCCAAAGTTTTTAAGCTATTTGGAATTTTATTAAATATCCGAACACACATGGCGATCGCGGCATCAGAGGCATTCTTTAGGTAATCCGAGGTGCAGGTAAACGGGCACTTAGGAAACTCCAGCACGAAGGTCTGCCAGTGGATTCGGTAAAAATCACACCATGATAACTTTACAAATTATTTTATAAGATTTTAATGTTAATATTTTACCTATTTAATTCTGAATAAATATATTATTATTATTAATTAAGTGAGCGTCAAGTGAGCTAGCGAGCCACCTAATGCTGGGTATTGACAGCTCACATTAAACTCACTTCACCTATATCTTCACAGTGAAATTTTTATAGAATAGCACTACTGGTCAGAAGCACACACCCCCTCAGTGGTAATATACTGCGCCTAGAGAATACAATCCCAAGCATTTTTTTCGATCCCGGGATAACGGGATTCTTGATGCGTAATCCCGGGATCCCGCGGCTATCCCAGCATTAGTCTATGTGGTTTCAAATTGGTCTCAATTGTAAAAAAAAATGGAAAAAATTGGAATGTTTTTAATTCAATTGCACAACACAAATTATCTAGTAGGTATCGTACGCGTATCAAAGTATTGTTTTATTGGCGACATATAATAAATATAGTTAATATAATCTAGGCAAGGTCAAGGCGCAACGGACTACGGAGTGCAACATAGACCTGTTTGTGGGAATCCCAAAAATCCCGAGATAGCCAAGTACAGTCCCGAGATTTTAAGGGTCAGAAAACGGCCGGGATCTCGGGATCCCGGGATTGTATTTTCTACTTACTGCAGAAATTCTCGATAAACCCACACAATTTAGTGCTAACATCTAACTCCACACATAACTTATCTTCAATTTATAACGAACTTGACTGGTCGAAGAACAATAAAATCAGCTAGTTTCCACAAGTTTCTAAACAGTTTTATATGAGTTCTACGTAGAACCGCCGCCTACTCAGGCTGTAACCGTCCCGGGGATTTTCGGGGTCAGAAAACGGACGGGATCTGTATTCTCTAACTGCACCTACTCCTCACAAACAAAACCCACAAACTCACCTAGCAAGATTCCCTTTAGGTCCAGCATCGATCATTCTCTCCTTGTCCAGCGTCAAGAAGTAGAAGTTCTCATCTCGTATCTCATGCTTCCTACGCATTCGACGACGGAACTCCTCCTCGTCTATCAACTCGCCCACGTACTCTATCACGAATTGTCCTGCAAATAAATACAAGGGGTTGAAATGCTACACCATAAGTTCAAAACGGGATGGGAATCAGTATTCCTAGCTTTTACCCAACTATGTCGGTGTCGGTTTTCAGTTTAACCGGTTGCAGCTGCAAGTACTAGTATTTTACGTAGAGCGACATCTGGAGATACCCCTTAACTGGTGGACTGTTAAAGGTGCATAAATAGCAGCCGGGACCAACGGCTTAACGAGCTTTCCAAGTCACGGAGGAGTCTCGGTATATAAAGATGGTAACCCATCCTGGCGAGCGTAGCTTACCTGATGGATCGACCTGTGCAGCTGTTATTGCTTAGTCATAAAAAGGCCCGTCAACAAATAAATATTCGACATGATGATAAGTAAATCAAAACGATTCGTGATAAGTGAGTTCGTACCTGCTTTAATATCCTCTAGAGCCTTGAGCCCCCATCCCCTGCTGGGCGTCCTGTAAGGCACGAGTTTGGGGTACAGGCGTTTCTCAAACGCGCGGTTGTTGCACCGATCACCCGCTCTACAGGTCGGCCCGCACTCTGTTAGTAGCATTCTGTAGAAGAAATAATGGTTGTTTTGTTATTGTACAGATGCCAGCAGATCAAGCTATCCCTAACTGTCAAATTTTCTCAATTAAAAATGAACCTTATGTCTTTGCAATGAAGTTGAAATACTATCAAAGAAATTTGACAGATTGTGGTAACTTGATGTGCTGGCCTCTGTACTTAGTTTCTTAATATCTGTTTAAAAACCACAGCTTTCTGGAAATATATCTACTTCGATATAAACATAATAAATACTCTTCTGAGCTGAGCTTTTCAGAATTCTGAAGTGGAAATTATACGTGGCGCTACAATGGTGACATTAATTTAACACACGGGTAGGGCTAGTGCCCATTAATCATATAAATGTTAATAGGTTAAAATAAATCGTAACTTGTTTTTTTTTTTCTAACAAACTGTAAATAATAAAATCAATTCGCCTTCTTTTCGCAGTTGTTACATCCTAATAGTATTTGCTTATTCCTTTTAATTTAATTGATGCGAATGTTATGATCCGTGACCCCGGCAAATGACCGCTACGCGACAGTTCTTAAAGTACAGGTTGCTCGAACATGCTATTTTCTAACATTTTTATGGTAATATAATGTCTTCATAAAACGAAAATGTGTGTTAAATTGATGTCACTATTGTAGCGCCACATTGTATGACAAATATTGCTATCAAACAATAAGTGCCAATTTCAAATGTCTCAACAGATTCTCCTCAGAACATCTTCTAGTTAATTGGCGTTTGGGAATTGGATATTTGTCAGGTTACTCAATAACCTTACTTTAATGAATTGTCAAAACATGGCATTTGTAAGTGATTTGTATGAAACATTAAAATGTGACGTCAAAGATTCTTCGAATCAAATGCAATAGTTATTAACCATAAAATCAGTTTTAAAATTACATCCTCGCATAATATTTAGTTTCTGCCCAGTGATGGAAGTTTTTAAGACAAGCAATCTGTTTTCTATGTGATTTCAAATTTCATTTTTGACCAATTCAAATAGTCAATTGTTAAAACATGCAATTTATACGTGATTTGTATGAAATATTAAAATGTGACGTCACAGATTTTTCGCATAAAATGGAATACTATTAACATTAAATCCAACTCTACAAAAGTAGTCAATCCCTTATGGTAGGTCCACGGGTTCTATTATGTCCTTATTTTTATTTTTTTTGATAATGGCATCTCGCAGTTCAACCATAGGGTTGTCTACTGCTTAACCGGACTTGCCTGTGGATGCCACAAAAGAATTGCAGCCTCCAGCCAGGGCTTAAAATAAACTTACAAACTAAGTGACTACACGCTAAGGGCACCCCCTGCGGGGTTCGGACCTCGCTTAGGGCGTCGCTGGGGAGGACAGCAAGAGACAGCTGGATCGGGGATTATGTCCTTACCTATTAAGACACTGTGAGTAAGCCCCACACGGGTCCTCATCATTCGGGTTGCACTCGCACTGCGTCAGTGAGCTCTCAGGATCCTCTAGCTTGCGACCGCATAGTGACCCACAGGGTTTATTGACCTTTAGTTTGACATAGTGAGGTGGGAGTAAGGAGGATGCTATGTCTAGAGATTCTTCCTCGTTTGGAGTGGCACCTGAAATAAGTTGTTTCATGAAATGTTTTTATTTTGAAAATCATATTTACATTTAAAAGCTAAATATTCATAATACTCAAATAATACGTATACTAATCAAAGAGCATCAAAAAATTCGTTCACATCGCTGTCAACAGGAAAAGTTCCCAAAAGGCTGGCAGCATTGCCGCGTTGTATGGCAATGCTGATTCTTCGACCAAAAAATAGGCCAGCCCTCTGGTCACGTGAAGAGTCGATCAACCGCTTGGCGATGTTAAATTCTATAAGGCGGTTTATACAAATACTTGTTAAAAATTAGTATACTTAAATCTATTTAAAAAAATTATTGAATCGGACGGCATTTCAACCCGGTTGATTCAGAAGTGTGTGTAAAAATCAGCTTTCCGACAAGACCTATTATACTATTGAAATGCGTCATGAGATCAATGTTTCTTTAAAAAAAAATGGAAAACATTATGCTAATACACTTACTTTTCAATATTTCGCAAGCTCTCTGTGCGTGCTCCATAGCAGTGGTAAAGGCTGCATCTATTTTAGACTTCTGGCTCGATATCCGACCGGAATCCCCTGTAAAAAGAAAAGTTAATTAGCTATATTAATGCAAGACAATTACCACGACTATTAAGGAACATATGCATATTTTATCGCTTTATTTACTAGCTTCTGCCCGCCGCTTCGCCCGTTTGGATGTCGAAAATTATCCGACGGGGACGTACTACCGGGATATAAAGTATCCTGTGTTAATCAAGGTTATAAACTATGTGTGCCATTTCATCCACTTCCGTTCAGCCGTTTTGGAGTGATTTTGTAACAAACATCCAAACATCTAAACATCTTCACTGTTAGGGCGTCTTCGACGACCTTCGGCAGACGTTGGACAGCGGCGGGATCCGGCTCGAAGGACCAAACTGTTAGAGACCTCGCCCATCATCATTCATATCATACAGCAGATAGCAGTGGACTGTATAAACTGAACTTACATATTTATAATATTAGTAGGATTTTAAATCAAACTCACCTTCTTGGAACGGGAAAACGCGTCCCCTATTGACCCAATAATGGTCGTATTGACCAAAGAACCGAACCACGAACTCTCCGAGATTGTGTTTCACGGCCATTATGTTCTCGGGTATCTCTGAAGGATGCAGGATTATACCGGGCCACCATCTGAAAATAATGTTTGAATATTAACCTCCAGTTTCAGTTCGATCAAGTGAAGTTTAAGACTAATTAAACTTTTCTTTTTTAAGGCGAATTGCAGCATGATTTTAACTCACTCAAACCCATAGAATTCATTTCAAACTAGCGAAATGCCCCGGCTTTGCTCGGGTGCTATGTAGATACTATCGCGCGGGTATAAGCTAAAACTATACGTATAAACGTTCCTCTTGAATCACTCCGTCTATTGATGAAAACCGCATTAAAATCCGTTGCGTAGTTTAAAAGATCTAAGGCTCAGCTCACACCGAGACGCGCCGCGACGCTGCGCGCACTCTTAAAGAACGATTCAAAATATACCTTTATTTTTTATTCGAAAAGATACACATTTCGTTGTGAGAATTCAGAAAACGTTGTGCCATGCAGTGCTGCGTCTCGTGACGCCTCGCAATGAAAGGAGTATCTTTTCGTATAGTAAATAAAGTTATATTTTGAGTGGTTCAATGAAAATTTGCGCGATTTTGTTTTATACTATATAGAGATAAACCAATTACAGGCACTTTAAAATTTTCAAAGGGTCAGTCAATCAGAAAGATGAAGCTGGTTGCCCATTCCAAAACTTAGGTTCTGGGCTGTAAAAAATCCCTAAAAGTAAAAAAAAACAATACTACTTTGCCCAACCCGGGAATCGAACCCAGGACCCCACGCTCAGCAGTCGCGCTTGCGAGAGACCTCGGAGCGGTCGTGGCATATTTGTCATATACATAATTATAATAATATCGTACTAATTACCAACCTGTAATGACCTAGCTTGACCCACACCATCTCTCCGTACAGAGGTAATCGTCCCGTCTCACAGTCTTCACACATGTAACCACCTTAGAACAAACAAAAGAAAGTATTTATTTCGACCTTATGCCCTTTGAAATAAGGTTGATAAGTGATTTACCGTGTCCGGTACATGGAACTGGTACGAATCTCGTGATTTTACGAGCCGACAACGCTTTAGGGATAGAAAAAAATATGTTACACGTATGTAAATTCATAATCTCAGACAATTTACATTCTATCGTCCTTTTCTCAATTGTATACTCTAAAAGTATGTCAAGAACACATACTTTTAGAGTATACAACTAAAAGAGTTGATTTTCGAGTGACGATTGCTCCATAAAAAAGTGTCAATGGAATTTAGACTTTGTTACGTTCGACATTGAGTTTGTTGTTCAAAAACAAAACAACTCTCATATTTAAAAATCAAATTATTTCAAGTCCCACACGCTGTTTTATAACAAAACCAAAGTTACAAGTGTTCAAGTTTTTGTTTCATATTTTGCCATTCAAAAACACGTCAACTTCCATTTGAATACAATCGTTTATTTGAAAAGAAACTACGGGCTGCGCCGGCGCCGGTCGGCCGGTTGTTAGCGTCCCGCTTTTGAACAGGTCAAGGTCTTCATTCCTGTTCATTCGCATGTTCCGATGACATAATCGTGTATGTTGAAAAGTTTGGTTTGACCTAAAAAAGTTTAGGATTTGCTTGCATTTGTGTTAAATACATTATTAACCGACTTAAAACTGGGAGGAGGGAGCACTCGACGGGTTAGTTTTTCATGTATGTACAACGATTTAGTTTTTTTCGTTTTGTTCGTATATTTGTTTAGTTAAAAGGTACGTTAGAACTGTTTGTACTCCACGTCACTTATACCTTATCTTTTTTTTTAAGGCTGAGAAATCATCCTATCACTGCTCCCGCTCTGGGTGGAGCAGAAGGGAGTGTCAGACTCTTACTGACTAAAACCCATCCATGTTCCTTCCTTAGCCCTTTATGTTCCGGGGTAGCGGTAACCCTTTTGGACAATCCCGCTTACCCGGCAGGCTTGGACGTCACTTATACTTAGGTTCATAAGAAAACTAGCGTCAGAGATTTTTTTTTTTGTTAGTAACATCTCGCAGTTCAACCATAGGGTTGTCTACTGCTTAACCGGACACTAGCGTCAGACAGCATCTGTCTGGCATTTAATGCTGTAAAGAACCTATGATATTATTAGTTAAACATTCTTTGTTAATCTTTTTTTCTTTGTTATTTGCACTTTGTGTGTCTCCGACTGTGTCCAAATAAATGTTTTTCTTTCTTTTTTTCTATTTCTCCGTGACTCGTAAGCCGATTAACATTATTATTTCATCCTCGTCTAGCAAATACAAGAATCGCGTAAATCGGTCTAGGAAACCCGCGCGGTGGCCCTATATAAATACATACTCTTTACTAGAGTAGTACATGATGAATTAGCTTCAATAATTATGCTTAAATCCACGCCACACCAACATACGATTGTTGGTAATAATAATAATAATATCCTTGGACGTTTCACAACGCCATATAGTCCCAAGCTAAGCAACCTAATGCTTGTGTTATGGTAACGAGATGGCTGATAAACTGCTTACACAGGGTTATTTGTAAAACACCAGAAACCTCTAAGAGCTCATTGTACTCATAATTATGAAAATTTTTTACTATGGGACCAAACCTAAAATCGCGAAAAGAAAATCAGCTGTTCCTTACATTTTGACGAGTTATAGGTACGAACATAAATGTAGGGAACAGCTGAATTTTTTTTCGCGATTTCAGGTTTGGTCCCATAGTAAAAGTTGTTCATAATGATGAAAACAATGACCTCTTAAGAGGTTTCTGGTGTTTTACAAATAACCCTGTATACATTGTGCTGGTGATGTTGTATTACTCGCAATTAGAAGTGGTACAAGAATTTGTGCATGTAGCAACACTCGATTAAAAAAAAACTATAAAACCAAAATGGTGGCAAATAATGAAACAAAACCAATGACAAAGACATTTGGTGTGATATTAGTATTACTCAAGTTGCTATGAAATTTTAAATATCACGGTATAGATTCGGAAACAGGCTAGCGACGTAATGGAAAGTAGTTTTACCGCCGTCTCGTCTACGGACAAAAAGTAAACTGTATATAACTGTGTGAAAATGAATTCATGGGGTTTTTTTATGGAGTCATTGTACTCGTCATTTCTTTCACTATGGGAACATTTGACCGGTTAAGGAAGGGCCCTTTAGGGCCGAAGCCTGCTGGGTAAGCAGGATTGTCCGAAAGAGATACCGCTACCCTGGATCATAAAGGGCTAAGGAAGGAACATAGATGGGTTTTAGTCAGAAAAACCCTGACCTTCCGCTCCACCCAAAAAAGAGGAGTCATTTGATGATTTCCCACCCTAAAAAAAAGGGGACCAATAGTACCTATACCATTAAACAATTCGAGAAAAAAAAATGTTTTTGTCTCGTCAAAATCTAGGGAGCAGCATTTTGACGAGTTAACGATTAAGATTAGATTCTTACCTTCAGGCGGCTTTATGTTAAGGCACTCAGCATGGAAGGAAGTAGGACAGTACTCGCAGCATATCAGTGATCCGCCCAGCGCGCAAATAAAACACCAGCCTGTATTAACGTGGCATGGGACTTTGCCGGGCCTGTGGGTGAAAAGGCAAACATTTTATAACGTTTAGTTACATTACAATAATGCTCATAATGCCTTAACATTTTTGCATTAAACATTCATACTAATATTATAAATTCGAAAGCAACTCTATCTGTCTGTCCTTTTCACGCCTAAAACACTAAACAGATTGCGATAAAATTTGAGAGAGATAGATTGCATCCTGGGGAAGGAGATAGGTTACTTTTTCTCAAAAATATCTACCGATACTGCTTTATAACCAAACTCCACGCGGACGAAGTCGCGGGCAAAAGCTATTACTAGATACATTAACGATTCATCCGTTTTTGAGATACAATGCCTCAAACATACTTTCAGACAGAAAAAGAATTTAACTTATAATAGAAGGCTCTCTCTCTTTCTCTCTTTTTATTTAAAACAGGCTAATAAACAAAACACTCACCTATGCTCATAATGCCTCGGGCAAATAATATGCGAAGCTGTCAAAATCAGCGTTCCCGCCGGCAGACATTTTGTAAAAGAATGATAGGTAGCGGGACACCTCACACATCTTGCCAACTTATCTCCACTGAACCTCGTCTTACAGCCTCTAGGATCATCAGAAACACACGTATGACACACATGTCTAGGACATGTCAAGGCCTCAAAATACTCATTAATTTTCTTGTTCGTTTTCGAAGGTTCGCCTCCATTAAATTGAGTTTGAGGCCAGTGATCTAAACAGTTCAAATGATAGTACTTATGGCAATGCGCCACATGACATTTTTGACGTAAAGTCGATTCGTTTTTCGAAACGGCAGATTTGCATACGAAACACACTGGAGTGTCGTATTTTTGACAGTTTTTGCACTTGAAATTGGAATAGTCCGTATCGTTTGAGCGTCGAGGTTTTAATTTGATGTCGATAATCTCGCATTTGCCTGGTATTGTGTCGCTCCAATCGCAACCGTCATCGCTTGAGTAAGAATCGTAATCGATTTTCTCGCTTTCAGCTTCGAGTAGTTCCTTCATTTTTGCTTCTAGTTGAGCTTCTAGCGTCTCAGCATCGACTGTACACGTTTCTGTTTCAATTATCTCTTCGATTGACGCGTTTTCTTCGGAAACATCTTGGGATTTCTCGTCTTGACTGTCAAACTCGTCGGAGTTTTTCGGTTTCCGACCCAACTTTTTCTTCCTCCTTCTCCCTCTAGTTGGGAGTGGGTTTTCTACTTCTACTTCTTCTTTATTAACGCAATCGACATGAAACATTGCATTGCATCCCTTACATTTGACTAGATTGCCAGTCATCTCACAGATTTCACATACTTTCTCTCTAATTAAACCTTTGAAAACATTCGGTTTTGGTTGTGCTAACTCTTCAAAGTAAAGTTCTACTTCATCAATGTCATTTCCTTCGGGAATTGGTTCTTCAAATTCTTCTCCATTTTCACCAATTACTTTATTTTTAGGTTTGAATATCGAGAAGACTTCCAGCTCTTCTTCGACATCTGAAAATTCTTCGTTGTAGTAAGGTTTTATCACTTTTCTTTTAGGCTTATCTTTTGTTGCAACATCATCATCAGTTTCTTTGTCCCGTTTCTCAACTTTTTCTATGTTCTCTTCTTTTTCAGTTTCTTTCTCAGTTTTGATTTTACGTTTAACTTTTTTGGGTTGTTGTTCTTCAAGTCCCTTTACTAAGCCAGACTGTTCAATATCATCGTTTTTCTTAATTTCAGACTTAGTATTCTCCTCATACAACCATGTTTGGTGCAAATACGTCACAATTTCATCCTGAGTCAATAGTGGATTTTCATCTATCAAGGAGTCTTGTCGTAGTTCCAAATACTTGACAAATTCGGGATCTTCTAGTGCATTTTCGACCTTTTTGGGAGGGAACTTCTTTTTACGTTTAGATATAGACATTTCGCTGTCTCCGGAAGTTATGGAAATTGTGTCTGCCTCTTCGTCCTTAATCTTAATGTCTTCTTTGTGGCAATTTTCTTTTCTAGCATTTGAGCGCAGTTTGCACTTTACTTGGGGTATTTCCCTATCTTCAAAGTCAATAGAATCTGCATCAAAATCGTCATTGAAATTACTATTCTCCGGTTCCTGTGGGGAAGATACTTGCACTACGTTTGAAGAATCTATTGACGAAGTCGTTTTACTGTTTTCTGTATTTTCCTCATCAGTTAATGTCAATGTAACTTTACAATCATCGTTTTGTATCACATCTTTTGTTTCTGCATTTACGTCTTTAGTAGCTAGAGGTTCTATAGACGTTGTGGATCCTAATGCAATTTCTGTTTCATTCGTTTGGAATTTATCCTTTGCAATATTATTAGTTTGACTTGTTTCAGGTTTATCATCATCTAGTAATTCATAGGCCGGTGATGGCACTTCATCGAATTCATCAGAAGATTTATCTAATTCTTCGTTGAATTGTAAATTTCTATCTACATCTGAATAGACCATTTTTCTTTCGCCTCTTGTTTTTCTATGTAAGAATCTCTGCATCATATTTTTATTTAAACTCAAGTTCCTTTTATGAGAGTTCCTTTGACTTTTATGATCCCTTTCTCTTGGTTTCTTTTTCTGTTCTGGTTCAGAATGCAGCCCTTTAACTAAATTCAGTTCTCGCAAATCGTCATTTCTTTTATCATCGGATTTTGAGTTTTCCTCGTAAAGCCATGTTTTATGAAAATAGGCTACAAGTTGGTCTTGTGTTAACTCAGGATTTTCGTCCATAATAGCATCTTGCCTCAGTTCTAGATATTTGACAAATTTTGGATTTTCCAAAGGATCTTCCGCTTTTTTATCATGTTTTGAGCGTAATTTACGTTTCCAATCAGACTTCGTTGAAGTTACACTGTCCTCTGAATGAATACAGATCATGTCCAAATCTATATCACCATTCATATGAGTTTCCTCATGGTGAAAGCCATTTTCATGAATCATTTCAGGCTTAAAAATAGGTATATGCACCTCTTTCGCAGTATTCATATCAATCTCCTTGACATTTAAATGACCATTAATAGGTCCATTTCTTGTAATACTTTCAACCATCTCACGATTTGGGATTTCATCACTAATATTATTAATAGAAATAGGAAATTTACTTTTATCCTCAATTTTTTCTGCAATTTTATTCTCTTCAAGTTTAATAGAAAAACCAAATCCATTACTGCTATCTGCATCACTCTGATTTTTTAAATCATATTTATTAGCATCGCTAGTTAGTTCATTTTCTACATCATCTGTCAAATTATTTAAAATTGAGGGTGGTCCAAAGTCGTCATCTAAATTAATTTCCTTACTCAATTTAGAAGGCACATCATTTGTTATTTCATTGTTAAAAGCACCGTGACTAGCACTACTATCGTTTTCAAGAATGACAGTTTTTGCACGCAAATCAGATATTGTTTCGTCATCAATGTCAGGTCTAGTAGCTAGTAGCCTATCGTTGGTGATAGGAGCCTCAGAACTACATGTATCATAAGTCCTACTGTCAGTTTCATAATCAGGCTTATGGTCATCGTCTTCGTCAACTGAAACGGAACTTGGCTCAGTACTAGCAAATATTGAATCGTCATTTGTCACTTCGTCCAGTGAGTCAGCAGTAATATTTACAGGTTTTCTTTTACCAGTGGTTTCTTCATTTTCCATGTGACTAACATCAATTGCCGAGGCCCGACTGTATTGGTCATTCGAATCGTAATAAACAGGGCTTATAACTTTATCTCTGGTGGTTACAGGATCAGGTGTATTAGGATATCCTTCACAAGTCTGGTCCACTTCATCTTCGTAAAAAGATACCTTTGCACCATGTCCGCCTTCTGTTGTATTATTGTTACCTAGCGATGTTGCTGTACTTAAAATGCTATCTTGACTATTTTCATCCATGCTCTCACCTTCAGAAGATTCATATGTTCCATTCATTTTTGGTGATGTTTCTTCTGGGCTTTCTGCTTTAGAATCATCTTCGTTTACTGTAGTTTCTTCGTCTTTTTTACTTTCTTCTGTTTTAGCACTTAGACTTTCAAATGGGGCTGTAATACCAATAGGTTCCTGAGAAGCGAAATTCTTACAACTATCCGTATCTGTAGAATTTTGATCAGAATCCGTCACAACATTTTTACTGTAATCGTGTTCATTAAAAAAAGGCAACAAATTCTGAGATTCGGTCATAGATTTTCTTAAACTATAGGGCTTATTTACTGCTACTTTAGACAAACTTTTTTTTTTTTTAGAACTGTTATTTTTAGGTTCTTTTTTTTCTTCTTTGATTGGAAGTACTTGGGGTTTAACCTGGGTTTTTTCTGGAGTTTTGGACTTGGCTTTCTGAAGCCACCTGTCCATATGGGACTGTCTTTGGATTTTAGTGATGCCAGTTTTTGCCGCCATATTGTCCAGACAAGCAGTGACGACTTCAATCACGTCCAAAGACTTGTTCCTTGTCCTGTTTCTAGAACGTTCTGTGTTATCTGTTTTACCGTCGTCTTCTGAAAAAAGGCTGTCATACAAACTCTCGCTCAGTGACACGTCACTATCAGTTCTACTGATTTTCCCGCTCTTTTGTTGTTTGGCTTTAGTTCTAGACTTTTCTAGCATGTCGTTGAAGATGTCTATCCTCAGTCTCTTTGGTTCTCTTAACAGCATCTCTGCTTCTTCCACTGAGTTGTTCCATAAAGCTTGTTTTTTCTCTGACACGAAGAATGCTGCAAAGAGTCGCGGATCTTTTTTCTTGTCCTAGAAAAAAAAGAGAAATATTACTGAAAATTTTCTTTTGAACACACCTAGAAATTACTATTTTTTTTAATAATAAATATGAAGCATATTAAATACTAGCTGTGCCTGCGACTTCGTCCGCGTGGAATAGTGACTTTTCGGGCAGCATACTTTACAAATGTTCGCCGTGATTCTTTAAATTGACATAACTTTTTTATTTATGAACAGATTGACATGAAATAAACACTAAATGTTAAGTGAAGCTTACTACAATATATTAGTGAAAACCGCATCTAGATCGAATAAGCCGTTTCTGATATTAGCGTGCACAAACACACAGACAAACAGACAAAAAAAAAATTAATTACAATTTCGGGTTCAGCATCGATAAAATAACAACCCTGCTACTTTTTTTTTATATATTTCCATTGTACAGACACCACTTTTCTACAATTTTATTATATGTATAGATAAACAGAAATAAACTATTAAAAAAATTGGGACAGCATTAATTATTCAACTTAGCGTGAAGGTTGGAAAAAAAATCCATTATACATACTCATATCACCAACAACAGTTCAAGAGATAACCTAATGTCAGACTGAGAAAGATTAAAGATAAAGGCAGTAACACACCTCAGGTGTGAAATTGACGCGGGTAGTCTCAAATTCGAGCTGGCCCAGGTACTTCCGGAGCATGGTGTCAACGATCCAGCCGCGACGCCCGTTGTCTCCGAAGAACGTCACGTGAATGACGTCACGTTCTATACGGCCGAATACTGTGGAGGAATGAAAAAAAAGACCATTAAATTAGGTTGTTTTGAAAAAATCAGTAACTATTTTAAAAAGCCTGCAATAAATGGATTATACTTAAAATGTATTAGATATTTTTAGGATCATAAAATATGTTTTGTCCCTTTAAAGTAAGTTTTTGTCAAAAGAATGATTTATAGAAAAAAAAAATGTTGCTATTGTTGGTCTAGGCATAAAAAGAAACCCCTTTTTCTATATGGGTAGTTAAAATGAGACGAAAAAAGGAACATTTTGGCTATTGCTGATGGAAAAAAACTAAAAAATTAGTACCATTAAGTACCAATTTCACTGACAGCTCTTGAATGCAGTTTAGTTATTCAGCTTTCAGTTTCACAGATGCAATTGGAACTAAATAAAATAAGCTACTAAGACACTCTAACACTACCAATATTTTAATTTCGCTTGGGGTTTTATGACATGTATGGGGTACGTACAGAGGCCAGCACATCAAGTTACCACAATCTGTCAAATTTCTTTGATAGTATTTCAACTTTATTGCAAAGAAATAAGGTTCATTTTTAATTGAGAATATTTGACAGTTAGGGATAGCTTGATGTGCTGGCGTCTGTAGAACAGTTGCATGGCAATAATATTACTATATTAAACAGCAGCAAGCATTATGTAAAGATAAGCAGTTCCAATAACTTAGATAACATAATTAAAGGGATGTAGATTAATATATAAAATCAATATTCAAAATAATTACATGTTATTTCTATCACAGAATAAAAAATGGTTTTGTTAATACATAATATTACCTGCTTACTATATGATATCATTTATAATTATACCATGCAAAGCATTCAGTACCTATAGGAAGTTTAGATAAAAATGATTGAATCCATATTAATTCACCATAACAATATTATCAGTTAGTGCATGCCTGACAGTTTATTAATTAATTTTATGGTATGCATTTTCAAATATTATTCTTTATGGATAGTTTTTCATACTTACACTTCTTTTTGACAAAAATCCCATTTGAGGGGTCTCTAGTGACGATGGAAGGCCAGAATGGATAGGTACCCATTCTAGCCCAGGCTAGGTCTCCAACTTGATAGGCGCATTTGGCTTCCAAATCAAACAAATCACTCTTGGACAGAGTTTTACTATCCTTCTGTTCTTTCTTCTTCTTTTTACTAGTATCAAAGTCCAAAGTTTTGACCACAGAAGAATTATCTAAGAGTCCATTCTGTTGCTTAGCAGAACCAATGCTGTATCTGTCAGATGAGCGTTCTAGAATATTATTCAAATGTGTACTGGAAGACTTTTTTGCACTTTTTACTGGCGATAATGTATTCTTGATAAAACCTACATTCTCATCAGATTCCCTCGTTTGAATGAGGTCCTTTCTTATGTATACTTTCGGGAATTTCTTAGCAGGAGACGGGCTTGTCTTCCTTACTTCCTCTGTGCCAAAACGGCTCAATGATATGTTTTCTTGGTAAATGTTCTCTATTTGATTCTCCAGAAAAGTTTCCACACCAATTAATTTTGGTGGTTCTGATCTCAATGGAGAATTTGATGCGTGCATCTTGTATACCGGTGATTGAGTTTTTACTGGTGACTTATCGGCCACTGGTGACTTTAATTCAGCAGTCACTTTCTTGTTGTCAGGATGCTCAATTTCAGATTTAAGCCGGCGAGCCCTGCCATAGCGGCTGGTACTAGTACCATCGCCGATGGACACCGGGGAAGTCACTCTTGAAGTCAAACTAGTTTCAAGTTCACGTTCAATGAGTGACCTTTTCTTTGGTTTTGATTTGACAGTAAGAGGGCTGTCATATGCCCTCAAGTCCTCAGAACTCATGTTATCCTCAGAGTCATCCATTATGACCTCTTTCAATCAATCTAGGCCCTTCTATATGCGTCTGACGTAACAAAATAGAACATCGCAAGTTTCGGCCCAAAACACAAATATTTTATTTCAATCCCATATTTATGAGAAAAATACAATGCGAAATGTGACGGCAAACCAATATTTACAGGTTACGCCCGTCGCAGAGCGTATCACTTGGTTTTCTGAAACAAAAGAATCGAAATGAAGTTTCGCTTTACTCATGAAATAGGTTAATTCAATATTTGAACACAATATCATGTTTTGTAAGTGGAAATGGATTTTTTTCTGAATTAAAACATAAATTGTCGACTCACCTCCGCCTTATTCAGTTTAGGTCGCGTCAGTGATTGCAATTCGCACAAGACAAATCGACAGATTGGCGGTCTCCTTGGTGCATAATTGACCCACAGTACATCGAAAACTTAATATCCTTTTTTACACAACGATGTTTCCAGATAGAATAGTTTCAACACCAGATTCAGGATCGTTTTGTATCACAGAAATAGGAATATTAACTGTAATCGTCAGCGCTCAAATATCGTTCGAGCAAAGTCCTAATTTGTTACGAGAAAGCACTCAGTTACACAGTCAAACACGCGCCATCATAATTCCATACACTGAATTGAGCGGAACCAGCCCGCAGTAAGCATAACTGCGCTTTCTACAAATGTTGTCACAAATTATCTCACGAATAAAACTATAAACACTGATTAAATTGCATTATAATTAGAATTACAATTGAAAATAAGTTCCGCCTCAGAAATACCGACGCTCCTCAGTGCCGCGAAAACACATGAATACGTCGTGTTTGTGTGGGTAAGAAAGAATACAACGAGAATTATGTGCAGAATAGACACACATGTATACAGTTCCACCCAGTTCAATGGCTTTGCTTATCACAAACTGTTTTACCGACGCTTTCAAAATAGTTCGTTTTTAGGGTTCAGTAACTAAAAAAATTACAGAAAACCATTGACTGTCACCGATGACATTTAATTAAAATAATTAGTATAATTAAAGGGCCAACCTAAACAATAGGGCGGAAACCAGATATAGTACAGGCAGTATTTTTAATCTCGTCTAATCGTTTTATAGAGAGAAACTGACTGACACACTTCAACTCACAGCCGAAACCGAGATCAAGAACGCAACGTCAAGTCCTAAAAGAGGTTTTTGAAATTCAACCTATATGGGGATAATAAGGAGGGATTTTGTATGGGATTTTTTTTATTCCTAACTTAAACTTGGCACGAATGTATGTAATAAAGTTTAAAATTATTCGATTTTCTGAACACTTTCTAAAGGGAGCTTAGAGTGTGTATTAAAGAAGGAAAATATTAAATTGAAAGACCCTTTCTTCGAAAAGGGCCTTTTCTTCGAAACTTTTAATTAAGTACGTGTAGGCCGCGTACTGACATCGTGAGACAGGCGCTGGCATTGATTTGCAACTTGTGTCTTGGAGCATCCATAGCCCCGGCGAGTTTGATTAGCGAAGTGATAAATCATTGAGGCTGTGGCATTGCATTCTCAATGCTTGCCTCGCGGTCTATGTGCTCTTTATATGTAGAAAATAATAAGAAGTAAGCACAAAAACCTTCTCTAATGGATTCACTGCGTCAGTACAGAAAATAAGTGAAAAGATTTAAGTGAATTCTTACCCATAAAATGTATTTCACTAACAGGAAAGGAAACAGGTTTATTATGACCATCCATCGTAATGACTAAAATTATAATAGATACTGAACCACGAATTACTAAGCCCAAAACGGATTTTGAAAATCCTAATGTCAGATTAAATGTCTATGGTTCGTTAACGGAAATTAGAAAAAGAAAATACCGAATGTCTTCTTGGTTTCCATTAAAGTTTTATGAATAGAAATTTAAAAAACAAGGAATATTTCCTACTAACTTTTATTGTAAATAAAAATCGCCATTGCATGAATCTAAACCATAAACAATCTATCAGCTGGTATCTGGTTATCTGTCACTTCTATCCCCAGTGCTTTTGACTTTGACACATTCCGCTGATTCCGGTATCAATGTCACTGTTAGAAACGTCAGAACGCTGAATTAGAAGCGCGTGAATTTGCTCGAAATTGATTAAAATTTCCATTTTCCTCAATTTACCTTAAATAAAAATAAAAGATGTCTGTAGCTAAAGTGAATAAAGATAACATCAAGACCGAGCCCGTTGCATACAGCGATGCTGCGCTTAGGAACAATGCTGTGGTCGTCGAATACTGTAGAACATCCATGGCTGCGTTATCCGGTTCTACCGCTGGTAATTTATTCATTTACATACTCCTGTTACATACGTTTTCGTTGTACTAATTTGATTGATCCTTAAATCACTTCAATGTATATAAATAACTTAAAAAAAAAAACATAAGTTTACCTATGCTTTTGCAAGTAGAGTAGGAAACAAAACATCATTACTCACGAGCACAAGACAGAAATACACAGTATACAGACAAACAATAATCAATAATAATGTGTGTAATGTATAATACACAATAACTTTTCCATTACTTATTCTTTTCATGCTCACCTGATACTGCAAATGCAAACAAAATAATTATGCATCTACTTACTAGGAACATGTATTATTGATCTATCTATCTAATACTTGGTTTCAAAATCACTACATTTTTTTGTACTGAGGTCAGCACATCCAGTTCCCCCCAATCTATGATTTTTAGACTGTGGTTGTAGGTTGTATATTGTATTTAAGATTTGTATAAATATGTATAGTAATTATTTATTATATTTACATACCTAGATAGACTTAAAATATGAACAATAACTATGCACAAGTATATAAAACGGGCGGGAAAAAATTTGAGATGCAGGTTAGCCAAATCAGGGAAAACCTGTTCAGGTGGGGATTTATAGACAACTCCGCCTTGGAGTGTAAATGTGGTGCTGTTCCACAAAACAATGAGACACTTAATATCGTGTCCTGCATATGCACATTACAGGAACTGATGGATGCTAGTGATGGCGCCAAATGCATATCTGAATCCGAATTATAGGCTGAGTCCATTTAGATTGCCATCAACATGCTAAAAAGAAGGTTAGGTTAGGTTAGTTAGGTTAGGTTGAAGTCAAGCTATAGTGTAGTTTTTATTGTGGCTGTGAAATGGGCCAAATAGGCTGTAGGTCATTAAATTTATGTACATCGTAATTACATTTTTTAATGTTAAAATATGTTTTTTTTATAATGAATATTACAATACAAAACATATTTTATTTTTTATTTAGCCAACCTTACGACTGCAAACGCCTCCACAAAATTCTTCCAATTATAATACTCATTCCTTAACTTTCCCATTTCAGGTGTCCTAGGCCTAACAGGTCTCTACGGGTTTGCATTCTATGTCTTCGCAGTCGTCAGCCTCTGGTTGATGTTTTTGGTGAAGACAGGTCCGAAATGGAACAAATACTATGTGTCACGACAAAGCCTACTAACAAATGGATTCTTCGGAGCACTATTCACTTACGTATTGTTCTGGACCTTTATTTACGGAATGGTACATGTTTATTAAAGTTAGTTTAGGTTAGTTTGTAAGAATATTTTAGTAAATTATGAACATAATATAACATCATGGCTTGTATTCCTAAAGGGTTTAGCAGAGGTGTACCTATAGTACTCCCACATCTCGCCCGTTATGTTTAAATTCCACATAGTAAGGCACCAGCCTATTGCCATCAACCAGGCACTAATCCAAGCTCTGGGCTGTTACTGAGCAATTCCAGATAAAAAAAAACCAATAACACATTGCCCAACCTGAGAAACAAACCCAGGACCTTATGCTCAGCAGTAGTGCTTGCAACTACTAGACTAACAACTCATAAATTGTGAGTTGTGTTATACGCTGATGTATGACTTTGAATCCATATTAATTAGACAATGTCAGAATGAAATAAAAGTGTAAAATTGTTGATTCTTGTGTTGTCAGAAAGGAAGACATTTATTTTTGGCTGGATGTCACACTAAAGCATGAATAAAGTAAATATTTCATTCCCTAATCCATATCACTATTAACTTATTTGTATCCTTCACTTACCGGCTGGTACCAACATCTAGATCAGGTATTGGGTCAAGATTGAAGGCCAGACATTTGTTACAAATGTTGGTCAGCCAAGAAGTGGTATATTTTTTAAGTTTAGAATATGATTAAGAGTTTATATTTATTCATTTGTTTAAAATCGCATTTAAATGTATAAAATGTTTGTTGTAAGCTCAACACTGGTGTTTAAAGTATGATTTAATTTATATTGTAAATAATATAATTGTTTTACTCAATAAAATGGTTACCTATTGTATAAAATTATAGTTTCAACTAGCTTCTGCCCGCGACTTCGTACGCGTATCCTGTTGCTTATGCCAGCGACAACGGGGTCGTCAAAATCGAAGATCTGAATCACGATCAGCGGTCAGTCGCGCATCACGTTCCCCACTTGTCTCTAGAGACCTAAAAGTCGATGCGTAGATACGCTTGGAACTCAAGCGTAATTCTCTATCCGTGAACGTCTCCGATTCGCGAGACAATGCATGACTTGCACGATCTGTGGTCAGTCGCGCATCATATTCTTCACTGGTCTCTATAGACCTGGATGTAGATTCGTAAATACGCTGAGAACGCAGGCGTGGTTCGCGATCCGAAGAGGTTTCCACGGAGCGAGTTGCAGCCGGATGTTTTCAAACAGCATCAAGTCTCTCGTGACGCTCTTTGGTAGATCCTTGGGATCTTATGATCTTCAATCTTTTAGCTCTTTTGGAACATTGGGAAAGATTTGACCTCTTTCTAGGCATGGTTATAGTTTTATTGTGAATTTATGTGATCAATTAAAATCTAAGGGACTGCTCCCAGGCGTTATCGGGTAGGCTACTGTGTCACGAAGATAAATAGAAAAGGAAATTAAACACTCAAATAACATAAGTCCGAAGGCATATTAAATTTATTTGGTAAAATAAAAAAATAAATAGGAGTTTTGGCCAGCAGAGTCAAATTTTCAATGATATAAGTACAGAGGCCAGCACATCAAGTTACCACAATCTGTCAAATTTACTTTGAGTTTGTGTTTGAGTTTCAACTTTATTGCAAAGACATAAGGTTCATTTTTAATTGAGAAAATTTGACAGTTAGGGATAGCTTGATGTGCTGGCGTCTGTACCATCGTCAGCGAAAATCAGTCCTAAACTGTTACCGCCTTCACCGCGTGGAAGTACTCCCAGCTTATGTTATTTTATAATTATACAGTGAAATTAGTGATAGCTTTGATTTCCACATCAGATGTTTCTGATCTTCGATTTTTATAAGTCTATAAGAAATGACCATCAGACCGAACAACTTTTGCTAAGACGTCATTCCTATATGTGTTATAGTGTAGCTGGGCTCTTGGAGTTCTACAACAGGTGTTCCAGATCTTCGATTTTTATAAGTCAACAGAAAGTGCTCATCAGATTGGACAACTTTTGCTAAGACGTCATTCCGACAGAGGGGCATTCAATTACATTAAGTATACCTACTATACGTGTTTAGTAATAACTCGGTACGGTATAATAAAATTATTTTTCAATAAAAAACAAAAACCGACTTCAAAAACCTAATAAACACTAAAAATTTTAAAATAATATTAAATTGAATAACTATAATCAAGAATTATTAACCAAAATAACCTTACCTAACTTTAATCTACATTATATTTTACAATTTAACAATTTTTGGAGTCGGTGCCAAGCCAAGTGTATAATATGACCATAAAATATTTTCCCTTAATTTTTATTACAATAGTTTACGGGAGTAAATTAATATCATATTATATGGTACTGATATTTTTACTAAGCTGTTAAAAGTTTTAGTCAGTACTCGATAGATGGCGTTGTACCCTTTTCAAAACAACTCTGTCTTCTTCAGTTGATATTCTGTTTTGTGTTGTAGTTATTTTTCAGTTTGTTTTGTTTTTTTGCTGCTATTGTACTTTTTTTTAGGTCAATATTTTGTGAGTGCGGGCTTGGCACCGACTCCAAAAATTGTTAAATTGTAAAATATAATGTAGATTAAAGTTAAGTAAGGTTATTTTGGTTAATAATTCTTGATTATAGTTATTCAATTTAATATTATTTTTAAATTTTTAGTGTTTATTAGGTTTTTAAACTCGGTTTTTGTTTTTTATTGAAAAATTATTTATTTTCTAGTTTTTAGTTTAAGTTTGTACATAGTTCATAGTTTTGAAGTTTCTTTTTCAATCTTAAATAGAAAGAAAATTCTTTTTGTTTAATATGGGTAGGCCTACTAAACGCGCTGCTCAAATGACACAGCGCCGTTTGGCAGAAAGTAACGACGAAAGGGAAGAACGTTTAAAGAAAAGTAGGGAAAGATACCTACACAACAAAAAAAAACATTCAAATCCGTCCAGTAGTTCCGAAGATTAGCGTGTACAAACAAACAGACAAACAGACCGATTTTTTTTTCGGATTCGTGCTCTATTACTGTTTCTAAACCCCCCTCAATTATTTTTTTAATATATTCAATGTACAGACACAGTTTTTTTACTGTTTTATTATATTATAGATAGATTTTAAGGAAAATTTAGAAAAAGAACCTAACCTACAAACCCTAAAATATAAATAAATGAAATATGCAAACAGTCAGTATTCAAGTGAATCGTAATAATCGAATGCAACTATTCGCCTATACTCTCCAGGATATTATGTGCGTTCGCTACGAATAACTGAATCCTTATGGCAGCGGCGTGTTTTTTTTTTGATAATGGCATCTCGCAGCTCAACCATAGGGTTGTATATTGCTTAACCGGACTTGCCTGTGGATACCACAAAAGAATTGTAGCCTCCAGCCAGGGCTTATAAAAACTTACAAACTAAGCGACTACACGCTAAGGGGGGTACCCCTGTGGGGTACGGACCTCGGCTTAGGGCGTCGCAGGGGGAGGACAGCAAGGGACAGCTGGATCGGGGGTAACAGCGGCGCGGCTCTCAGCGCGCTTTATATAGCCACGGACGCGCAGGCGCGATGCGTATACGTACTCTGATAGAATACCTTAACAAATGTTTGCCGTGATTCTTTAAATTGACATAACGTTTTTTATTTATGAACCGATTGACATGAAATAAACACTAAATGTTAAGTGAAGCTTACTACAATATATTAGTGAAAACCGTATCTAAATCGAATAAGCCGTTTCTGATATTAGCGTGCACAAACACACAGACAAACAGACAAAAAAAATTAATTACAATTTCGGGTTCGGCATCGATATAATAACAACCCCTGCTACTTTTTTTTTATTTATTTCTATTGTACAGACACCACTTTTCTACAAATTTATTAAATGTATAGATTATTATATGTATAGATGTATCTATTAAATTTACCTCAAAATTTTGATAGATGGCGCTGCATGTTTTGTTTTATTTGTGAACTTTGATGATGTCTAAGCATACCAATTATTGTATTTAGAATTTTATTCTTAGCAAATTAAGATTTTTAATACAAAATTGTTAATTCAAACGCAGGTTTGACGATGGTTTTTATAATTAGAAATTTAAGGTTGTCGAAATACTGTTCGAAATTCAAAAAAGGTACGATGGTTAATTGGTTGGTTTGGAAGTCTAAAGACTTGGCACTAAAATTAAACTCGTTTTGTAATATGACTGACCGAGTTTAGTCCTTTCTTATTTATATTTTTGCCTCTGACAGCAACCTTATTGCAATGAGTCGTAACAGTACTTCTCCCAGTCCCATAAGTTGATCACAACACAACGGCAGCGGTTCCAGCGATCTTAACTTTTTGAACGCCACTGTCACATATACCTGACTAGCAAGCGCATGCCCCGTAAGCCAACGACACAAATATGTGACAATTCGGGTACACTATAACACGAAATAAACAATTAAATCATTACTTTTGTATGTGTTTATATCACGGAAATATTCTGTGGTTTATATAGATATCTTAAAATTGAAGCTATCGTACGTATTTAATGACAAAACAAATTAAAAGACACCATTGATATTGGGCAACTAATGACAACAGAAATAAATTTGTAGCTTGGCGTGGACGGCACGCGGGTGCGTTTATGCTCTGGCGTTCAAAAAGGTAATATGGACGGTGCACCTACTATGTTATGGACACGTATGTATATCGTATTATTTCGTCGCCGGCCCCAGCAATCTTGCACCAACGAGAATGTCATAACAAGATGCCCTTAATAACTTAGTAATTCAATAACTGCTGCTTTGGTGTTAGTAATCAGATTGACCCGGTTATTGGGGATGTATTTGCTTGTAAATAATATCGGTACTGTCTAGTTTAGCAGTAACTATACACCGTACAGACAGTTCGTACGACAATACTACGAGATGAAGAGGAGAAACCCATTTCTGGGCCTAGCCGTTACACGAATCAAATATGTACCAAAAAAATCTACTGTTCTGCCTAATTAGCCCATTAAAATCTTAGCCTCAATTACAATGGCCAAGTGTAAAAAAAAAGTACATTTTTATTTTTTTTGTTTAAAACAACCTTTGTAAACCGTCACAGCACTTATTTCATTCTACGTCACTTACTTTGCAAACACTGGCATTAAACAATAGAGCGTACCCTAAGAATGTAATCGATTTAGCGGATATCGATAATTACAAATTATAAGTAGGTAATTTAATAATACTCCATTATTTTAGTATAATTGCTTTTTAGATATTGAAATCATTGTAAATTAAAAAAAACCAGGAATATAATTATTTTTAAACGTAAGCACGATTAAAAAATAATTAAAGGAAATAAATAATAAAAAAATCGATTGCAACGCGGATTGCGCATGGATTGCACTAGTAGGCAAATGTCAATGTCAACGTCTGTCAATTTTCATTGTTATGATTAGTAGTGTCATTACTGTCATTCGCTTTTCGTATCTTTGCGCAAGTGAATGTGTTTTTCGAATTGTCGAGATTTATTACAATGTTAAACCTCTGCTGACAGCTCGAATACTGGACTCTGAAATTGATTGCCTTCTGACTGACCCTCGCTTGAATATTGGACACCGTAGCCTGCCATTCCTGCTGACCTTTGCTGGAAAACCGGATCTGGATATTGCTCTCCTGACGACTGGTTAATACGGTATCATGAGCTTGTGCATTAATTGTGGAATAGCAACGGACCGCTGCAACACAATAGGAAGGCGAAGATTGGAAGATGAAGTGATTAGTATGCGATAATTCTATAACGTAACATTCTTGTAAGCATGTAATATCACCAATCTGCACGGAACCTGCATAGTTAGTTACGGCCTATTCCTTCTCTCAAAGAGGAGTCCTGTGTCCTTGCAGTGGGAATGTAATAAAGCCGCTTATGTTTAGGTACCTAATTGTGCCACTCAGATGCTTATTGCTAAATGCTAGTGCTAGAACTAATAGTCAAATGATAAATGTTTGCTTTAGGTAAACGAAAATGACTTTATCTGTCAAGTTTGCTGGAATCATGCCAATGCTGTATCTCTTGATGGAAATAGACCAGAAAAGAGTGAACAGACACCTATAGGATACCGGCGAGTGTGTATTCACTGTGGAAGTTCTCTTCGTTCGTTCGGCACCAGGGTAGTTAGTTACCTCCTGCACAAATTATATTATGATTATCCTAACGAAGAAGGTGATAAATAAAACCCTATCTCAATAATACGGTTTTTATTTAAATAAACCTATTGTTGCAATCTCAGTTTACTGTAGTTTGAGATAGCATCAAATCCCCTGGTAGTAAATACAATGTTTAAAAATGCAACCCATTAGTGATGTAAGTGGGCCTTAATTAGCAAACATAATTTGTAGCTAAGGTTTTCAGTAATATTATTTCTGAATTCACCGCTTTTGTTTAAAAAAAATAACCTAACATGTAAACATTTTCTGATTTTACCAATTTGGCCATTGCTGAGAGACGTGAAAATTGGACTCGTGAAATCTTCCTAGGTGCTCTAATTTATGGCAAAATTCCAACTCTGTAACGCCAGGCCCAAGTTTCTATGGAGTTTGGGTTTCTCCTTTTATTGCAGGCGGGGACAAACTAATACGGAATAACTAAGTCTAAGATGAATCTAAAACTTACGCAGTCCTCTTTGTTTGTCGTTGTGTATTTGGGCACAATAAAATACTCCTCTATAATAAAGTAAAGCTGCAGTAGCCCCAATCTTTTAGTTGTCTATCAAACATTTGATGATTCTCAAATCTTTACCACTTCACGTATCGCTATCGTCATCGTCACGTAGCTGTGCACAATAAAATACCATTGCCTCTTTTAATAAAGTTAAGCTGCAGTAGCCCCAACCTTTTAGTTGTCTATCAAACAGTTGATGATTGTCAAATCTTTATCACTTCACGTATCGCTGTCGGCATCGTCACGTAGTCATGCACAATAAAAGACCATAAATTGCCTCTTTTAATAAAGTTTAGCTGCAGTAGCCCCAAGCTATTAGTTGTCTATCAAACGGCCGATAACTTCGTAATTGCCGACGCATTCTGTAGTTTATAACTTCGACAGCTGATTGAATTGGGTTAACTCTATAGGGTAGGTTAGTAGCAGCTGTTTCTTAGGCCGTTGATTTAATTTTAAGAAAAAGGAAAAGTACTTTAGTATTGTTGTTGTGGTATGTGAAATACTGGTATTCAGCTGTATCCGATTGGACTGGAAGCTGACCCCAAAATGGTTGGGAAAAGGCTAGGCAAATTGATTTTTGACTTAGGTATTGTAGTTTTCGGTAGGTAAATAATTAAATAGGTACGGAAATTAGTATTTACCCCAACTATTCTAATACATTCTGTAAAAAAAACAATCGACGCTTGAAAAGTAATATTTACCAAACGACATATCGGCAAGTTTACAGGAGAGCATTTTATAGTATTTATTTTTGGAAAAAATCATAAGAATCACCAATTTGTCATAACTACTTAATTGCAACGAATTCTAATGCTTTTTAAAGGCTTAATAAACTTATGAGCTTATTAATAAATTATGAGCTTTCTCAATATGTTATGAAATAGTGTCAACTCAATATCGCCCAACATGTTGCTAGGTCATTTTTGCCTTTCAAGCGTCGATATACAAAAAATACTTGATAGGTAAGCTGTTACTTTTATCCCGATATTGCCACGGAATCGAAACTTGCGGGGTGAAACCGCGGGGCGCTGCTTGTAATATATAATAAGTTAACAGGACATCATGCCTGTATTCTCGAAGAGTGAGGCATAGGTGTAGGTAGTGTTAGGTACAGCGGACTGCTAGTTTGGCTTCCGCAAGGGGCGCCCGACGGTGGACGCCATCATGCGCGTTAGAGCCCTCACGACGGGGGACGCGGTGTCCCAGGGTAGGGTCGTCGTGGCGGTGTGACTCGACATCGCCAACGCCTTCAACATCCTGCCCTGGAGTTGCATTGGGGAAGCACTCCGGTATCACCGGGTGCCGACCTACCTCCGTCGAATAGTCGGGGCGTACTTGACGGACAGAGCCGTCATCTACCCCGGTCGCAATGGGGAATGGACCCAGCGAGAGATGTCGTGCGGTGTCCCGCAGGGATCGGTTCTGGGGCCGTTCCTGTGGGATATCGGTTACGACTGGGTGCTGCGGGCCGACCTCCCTGACGGCGTCAGCGTAGTTTGCTACGCTGACGATACGCTGGTCCTGGCGCAGGGGAGGTCGCATCAGGCGGTGGCCGACGCGATGACACGCGGGGTTGCGACAGTCGTTGAGAGGATCCGGCAGTTGGGTCTCGAGGTGGCATTGCACAAATCCGAGGCCATGTCCTTTCATGGGCCTCGGAATAGGCCACCATCGTGATCCCAACTTACGGTAGGAGGGGTTCACATCGGCGTCGAGACCACGATGAAATACCTGGGTCTGGTCCTCGACAGCCGATGGAATTTCGTGGAGCACTTCCGACGTTTGGCCCCCAAGCTGGAACGGACTGGGGCCGCCTTCAAGCGGCTCTTGTCCAATTTGAGGGGGCCAAACGCCTCCTGCCGGAGGCTTTACGCGGGAGTCGTGCGGTCCATGGCCCTTTACGGGGCCCCGGTGTGGGCGCGTTCATTGCGGCGGCGAGCCGCCCACTATCTGAACGCGCCCCAAAAGGTGGTAGCCATTCGGCTAATCCGGGGGTACCGCACGATCTCGGGCGAGGCGGCAAGCCTCCTTGCCGGACTGCCGCCGTGGGATCTAGAGGCGATAGTCCTCGCGCGCCTGTACGAGTGGCGCGTGGAGGCACTAAGCCGGGGAGAAACTCCGTTTCCGCAGCAAATTGCGGCGGAGCGGACGGACCCAACCCAGCGCAGGGCACGCCACGATAGTGGTGGCCCCTCTTTGAGGAGCGGCTAGAGAGGCGTCACGGCCCCTCACCTTCCGCCTGACGCAGGTCCTCACCGGACATGGATGTTTCGGGAGGTTCCTGCACATCATCAGGCGGTAGGAAACGCCCGGGTGTCACCACTGCGAGGATCGCACAGAGGACACGGTAGAGCACACGGTGCAAACCTGCCCCGCTTGGGTGGAGCACCGCCGTGTCCTCGTAGAGGCGATCGGCGGCGGCGACCTCTCGCGCCCGGCCCTGGTGCAAGCCATGGTCCGGGGCGAGAGGGAGTGGGAGGCAAGGTGACTGCCTCCCACTCCCCCCTTCTGCGAAAAAGTTATGCTCGCGAAGGAGGTGGCGGGATGGGAGAGAGAAAGGTCCTCCCGTCCCAGCCGCCGCAGGAGACGCCCCGGGCGTCGGGAGCCACGTGACGACTCCCGGCCACCGTAGGCGCGGGCCTGCGGACGGTGAGTAATGGGTGACTCACCGTCCGATCAGCACCAGGCCCGTGCCGGACGGCGCGTATATGTTCCACGCGCGCCTCAAAGAGATGTCAGCATATGAAGGGGCCCCTCAGAGCCAAGCCTGCCGGGTAAGCGGGATTGTCCGAAAGGGTTACCGCTACCCCGGAACATAAAGGGCTACGGAAGGAACATGGATGGGTTTTAGTCAGTAAGAGTCTGACACTCCCTTCCGCTCCACCCAGAGCGGGAGCAGTAATTGGATGATTTCCCAGCCTTAAAAAAAAAAGTGTTAGGTACAGCATCCACATTTCGCCATTGAAGGACCTATGTTTGCCTAGTCCATTTTTAAAAGAATTAAATCTTCAGTCAGACTGAAATTCGTTTCCATTTTTAATTAAATCTAAATTACATTTCACGTACTCGTATAAGTATTATGTACTCTCGATTAAACAAACTTCAGCGTGCTTCATTTTAAAATGTTCAAATCAATTAAAACAAATGACGTTAGAGAATTTTTCTCCCTACCCGCATCTGTTAATGTGGACTTAACAGGCGAATGAGAGCTGAGCAAATATTTGGGGCAGCATAGCAAATAATTGTCCACAAATAGTTCCCAAATGAACGTTTAAATTAATTGATTTTACAATTTACACTGTAGTGTTTATCGTCCCACAGTTTGTGGACCCCACTTTAATTTGTAAAATATTGAATTTGTAAGTGGACAGGCGAACTGTCATCACATTGTTTTTTTTTATTTGCCTGGTGAATGGTTGAACGGTAGTCTTTTGTTTCTTCACTCACCAAAGAGGCTCAATACAAGTGGTTTCTGAATTGGGTGCATTTTGTTTGTAATGCGAACCTTTCTTAAAGTTCTCCGTTTACACTTCAAAAGTGTAATAACAATATCAATTGCACGTTTATTCTTTTAATTAACCGTGTACCCCATTCTGAAAGTAATTTTAGGGGAGCGCAAATGGACGACAGCTTCTGAACTGCGGTCGTTGGTAGTTACCCGCTTTTAAACGAGTAGGTCTTTGTCTCAGGTGGTTTTATTAGGCAGGCTGAACACGATGCCTAGGATGAAAGGCCTGAGAGGCTTTTATTATGGGTCGTTGGGTTAGGTTAAAGGCCTTTGCGTGTGAGTGTTCGGAATATATGTTTCGTGGATAAACTAAGGTGCTGGATTTGGGTAGTATGAGATAGAGCTAGATGGCAATCGCACTGAGTGACATTTCCCGTATGTACCTACTGTGGAGGTTTGATGCTTGAGGCGACCTTATGTCGTAGCAGGCTGGTAAGAAAATAACTCTGGCAGCATTTAAATTTTCAAATTTAGAATAAGTTGAAATATGACTGTTTAGGTTTTGTTTAAAGAAAAATATGACTTTTTTTTGAGAATATCATAATACAGATTGAACAATGTTTCTATGTGACTATGTCCCCCCGAAGTAGTTATGAAGTGAGCACTCTTCTAGTGCTCGTAGTTGGGGCTCCTCTACACGTAATTACAATATGGTTTAGATATTTACTCGTTTGGGATGTACACGAGTTGGAACCTATCCGATCTTTAAAAATTGTTTTGGAAACGGAACGCCAACGGCATTCCCAGTAATCGGAGGCAGATTATAATGATGATTTTTCACTAGAATCTGCTCCAGCAGCTATATCTGCACTATATTTACCGCATCCGGACTCGGGCTCAGTAGCATCCCAACACCCCATTAACTATTTGAGCCCCACGGTAGGATATTGCCGACAAAATGTCAATGTGCACACGCAACGTCGGCTAAATCCGACAAGAAAACGACATAATTAAATTACAAAATCAGTATTCTACTAGCGGAATTTTGTGGTTTTGCATGGAAGGCTCACGCGTGCCTTTATGCATTGGCGTTGAAAAGATTTAAAGCCGTCATTCAATTTAAAATCTCCCACACGAGTCCAGGTATCTTTCAGCATTATCCATAAACTCTTCAGTTTCACGATTTCAAATCCAAAACTATCCATTAAAAAGTTATAATTCCCACAAAGCACTTAGTGAATGTACGGACGGACAGATTTACTGCGGGCACAGTCGCGGCACATTCATAGTAACAATTTTTGTTTGAGAGCTCCTTTATTGCGTAGCAGTAAGGTAGGTTTTCGTACATCAAGTGTCACTGTTGCCTTCACATTTTTATGTAGTGTTATATAGCTTGACATCAGCCGGATTTATAGCTTCGCTGTGGCTTCGCTTGAGATGTGGAGTAGCCGTTAACTGTGTGTGACAGACTTTATTGTTGGCGTAGTTGCGAGTGATTAGGAGTCGTTGGGATATTTCTGGAGTTGAATACAGTGTGAAGCTTTTTCCTCATGTTGCTGGGAATAACTGACGATTGCATCTAAGTAAAGGATTCGTGATTGTAAATAGGTAATTTTTACGTTTGTTGTGGCTAAGTACTAACAGGGGCACAAGTCGATCCCTCAGGTTAAGCTACGCTTGCCGAGGTTGGCTGTGGATGGGTGACCATCTTTAAATACCAAGACTCGTCCGTGCCTCGGAAAGCACGTTAAGCCGTTGGTTCCGGCTGTCGTTTGTGCATCTTTGACAGTCGTTACGGGTAGTCAGAAGCCCGAAAGTCTGACAGCCAGTCTTACCAAGGGGTATCGTGTTACCCAGTTACTGGGTTGTGGAGGTCAGATAGGCAGTCGCTCCATGTAAAATACTGGTATTCAGCTGCATCTGGTTAGACTGGAAGCCGACCCCAACATAGTTGGGAAAAGGCTAGGCAGATTGATGGATATGGTCATGACTCATGTGGTTGTGTCAATAAAATTAATTAGGGTGACCGGTTTCACCGTCAATCTAGCCCTTTATAGGTATTCCGATAGCCCTTGTAAGAATTTGTTTTGCCCTTTTTCTTCTGAGCTCCTGCACCTGAAGGATCAATCCGTGAGGCTGTTATTACTTAGCCACGAGCTCCTCAGTCGTGACCATATCTAACTTTTAATAAAACTAGTCATAAGCTCATATGTCACTAAAATGGCGTCGATTTAAAATGATCAGGGTGTGACAGTGAGTCCTACATCCTCGTCTGAATTCACTTCATATTCAGCATAAAATTATTAGCGACCTATTTCGGTCTCAGTAACAATTTGTGTCAATTTGTGCTGAGGAATCCATTTTGATGGAAATCATGTGGGCGTTTTGAGGATTAGGTACTTTTAAATTATTTAACAAAAGCTGCTGTGTGCGGCTTTGCTGGCGTGTTCCCTAATTCTTTTTCTAAAATAAAAGTTGTCTCAGTTACTTCTTATAACATCAGCTATCGGTCAAAAATTCGTCCAGCGTCCAGTTTGGGAGATTTGCCGGAACAAACAGACGACAGACCGACAGACAAATGTCGATTCCTAGAAGGAATGACAGTTCACTTCAAATAAGTTTTCACATTGAGATTTTTACAAAATATGGAAAGAAAGAAAACAAAGAAAGAAACAATGTTTATTCAGCACAAATAAAACGCACATTTATAAAAAGTTACTAAATACACCCGTGTAAAGCAGCTAAAAAACCTCGTATTCATAAACATTAAAACCATTGACAATTAGTATCTCGGCCATGGACAATGGATGGACCACAGACAAAACTGTCAACTTATTGATATTGCAGACTAAAAACATGAGAACAAACACTAACATATACCAGAAGATTTATCTACCTATACCTATACCACAGATCTCTTTATAGAAAACCTCATTTTCGATAATGTAGCGGTCTGTGTAGTAGAGAAATGATATTTGATTATGGTAAATAGGCAGCGTGTTACCGAATATTGGATTTAGTTGAATCACTTATCTTGTTAGATATAAGGTTTTTTTAGCTTGGATGGAAGGCCGATACTTCATTTGTTCACGGGGTGACAAAACACGCTCTCTTATCGCCAGGGTGATAAGACTCATCATTCTGCAGAGCCTTTTCCCAACTATGTTGGGTCGGCTTCCAGTTTAACCGGATACAGCTGAAGACCAGTATTTTAAATGAAGAGACTGCCTATCTGACCTCCACAACCCAGTAGTTACTGGGTAATACGATACCCTTTGGTAAGACTGGCTGACAGACTTTCGGGGTGCTGACTACCCGTAATGACTGTCAAAAATCCACGAATGACAGCCGAGACCAACGGCTTAACTTGCTCTCCGAGGAGTCTCGATATGTAAAGATGGTCACCCATCCAGGGACCAAACCCGGCAAGCTTAGCTTAGCCTGATTGATCGATCTGTGCGGCTGTTATTACGCCACGAGCTCCTTCAGGGTGATAAGAATAGGTGATGTCAAATTTGAGTTTGACATGATCTAAACTTCAAAGTCTCAATTTGGAAACCGGGCTTAAAGTATCTTAGGCTTATAACTTTTTGCATCGTTCTCACATGTATAATTAAAATATGAATGATGTAACCAATTTTTTGTAACCTTATTTTGTTTAAAATAGTGTCCGTGGAGTTTCTTGCCCGTTCTTCTCCATAGGTACCTTTTTTTTTTTTTTTTTAAGGCTGGGAAATCATCCAATGACTGCTCCCGCTCTGGGTGGAGCGGAAGGGAGTGTCAGACTCTTACTGACTAAAACCCATCCATGTTCCTTCCGTAGCCCTTTATGTTCCGGGGTAGCGGTAACCCTTTCGGACAATCCCGCTTACCCGGCAGGCTTGGCCCTGAGGGGCCCCTTCATATCCTGACATCTCTTTGAGGCGCGCGTGGAACATATACGCGCCGTACGGCACGGGTCTGGTGCTGATCGGACGGTGAGTCACCCATTACTCACCGCCCGCAGGCCCGCGCCTACGGTGGCCGGGAGTCGTCACGTGGCTATAGGTACCTACTGATTTGGAATGGGCATCTAGCTTAATTTTTCTGACTGACCGACCCTATGACAATTATTCAAAAGTGCCTGTACCTACTTGGTTTATTTGAAATACATACTTTGAGTTTGAGTTTGAACACCTTATAGGTAATTCTGGAACTACCTACAACGTACAGTCGCCAACACACCAAATTATCACAAACTGTTAAACTTTCTTATTCGATTTTGAACTTAACGTACAACGGTTTAACGTTTAAAATAATTTTGAGAAATTTGACAGTTTGGTATAACTTAATGCGCTGGCGAACTATGTACAGACGCCATCACATCAAGCTATTACAAACTGTTAAATATTCCTAATTGAACATGAACCTTATTCTTTTGGCATAAAGTAAGAAAATCTATCAAAGAAATTTCACAGATTGGGGTATGATGTTCTGGCTAAGGTAAAGATTTATCAATGTTCATTTCAATTTATTTACATTCAATTTCGTTCAGGAAAATGTAGAGTTGTCAGAAACAATAAATTATCGGAAATTCGGCATATTCATTTGTAATTTATGATTTTGGAATACGTTTCGGAAGATGAAGGCCATGTTTTAATTTGTGGATGTTATTGGAAAAAATGATTTGCGATGTGTGTGACTTATATGGTACCTGCTAAGCTACATTATCAGCAAATAATCTTCTCTCTGCTGGGACAAAGGTATCATACAGACTATGAACAACTGGAAATACAAACATAAAAATCAGCTGTTCCAAACATTATGCTCGCATAACTCGGCAAAATGTATGGAACAGCTGATTTTTTTTCGCGATTTCAGATAGTTTCCCATAGTAAAAGTTGTTCATAATGATGAGTACAAGGACCCGTTAAAATTTTGCCCGTGTATTCAAATGTACCCTGCAAAATGTAATAAAATTGAAAAACATAAACTATCAAGGACATTAGACAGATTGGGTAACTTAATGTGCTGCCCTCTGTAGGTACCTGTTGTGGTCAGTTATGTAGGTCAACGCCTTGTAGTTGTAATTGATAATTATTTAATGCGTTTTACTGGTTTAAGTGGTGGAAATCCTAGTGTTCGTTTTAATTGACAAAAGAGGACCCCGTCTATTGCTAAGTAGGTTAAATGTAGATGCTGTATCAGGAAGGCGAAAACCACTTAACATCACGTCGGAAAAGTTGACATTATTTAATAGATAAAGCCGTATAAATCTGTGTGGCCAGTAACAAAAACTCTTTGTCCTAATTGAGACGATGTGGTTACAAAAACACAGCCATTTATATGCGTCCCAAAAAATTGTTAAGTTTCCCTAGGGTTGCCAACTCACTACTATTGTGCCAGCCTTTATTAATTATTGTAAAATTAGCATTTTTCAGTGGAATCTTGTACAGACGCCAGCACATCAAGCTATCCCTAACTGTCAATTTTTCTCAATTAAAAATGAACCTTATATCTTTGCAATAAAGTTGAAATACTATCAAAGAAATTTGACAGATTGTGGTAACTTGATGTGCTGGCCTCTGTACATGGCCTTCAATTTTATTATTGTCTATGAACACTGTATAAGTCAATCGAATAGAATTGTTGTTGTAGTTGTTGTTTCGAATAGAAATTATTAAAATAATTACCACAATATCCTTTAATACAATGTAACGGTAAACCGTTTATAAAATACTGAAAATTCCGTTTATGTGAGTTAAAATTATACATTTTTAACTCACATAAACGGAATTTTATTAATCTTCTTAGATTAAGTTAAAAAGGGAAGATACGTTACTGTAAATGGCGGGTGATACATAGTAAAACCATAGTTAAAGAAGTCCGACCGTTTGAAATTTCGTTACGTTGCTAAATAGAATAAACATTTTTGAACGATCTATGGCATCTTCCCATATCTGTCCCCTGTCTACCAACCAAGGTTAAATAAAGGAAAAAAAAGACAAATGAGGTCTACCCCTTTAGGAACAAAGTTCCATGCGATACTCTCACAGACACACTCTCGTATATAATAGAAAGAGACAGAGAAAGAAAGTTACATGGAGGGGGTATAACGCTTCTTCCTTACGTGACGATTTCTACCAGTGAACCCTTACCTCAGGTCTCGTTGTGAAACTCCATTCCTAAAACGAAACAAAAGCAAAAAGCATGGAATTAGTATGTACTATAATAAGCAAAAAAATAAGTCTACCAGAAAATTAAAACAAAAGCGAAATAAAAAATATTTACAAGTAATACTGGATTTGGAAGAACCTTGGGCCCGTTTGCGTGCAATCAGGATAGCCTAAGTAAAAGCAATTTATTTCCTTTGAAGGGTAACTGTTCCTTATTTATTAACTTTGGCCTACAAATACCTTAAGACACGGAGATTTTTCTTCTTATTTTAAAGGCAAAGGTCGTTTTTAACCGACTTCTAAAAAAGGAGGAGGTGCTCAATTCGACTGTATATATATTTTTTTTTATGTTTGTTCGCGCATAACTCCGTTGCTTGCCAACCGATTTGAAAAATTATTTTTTTGTTGGTAAGGGTATACTTCCCAAATGGTCCCATAAAATTTTTATCGAAATGGTATAGGCTATCTATATACTTACTCCTAGAAAGACGTGACTGAAAAGATTTCCAATTGGCTATTTGACAAGGTCGAAAATAAAATATGAAATTACATAGATAAAAGACCGCTCGTCTTTAAAACTTCCATCACCGTACAAAAATTAAATACTATGCAACGATATAATTGTAAAATTGGATTTAATGTTAATAAGTATTCCATTTGATTTCAAAAATTTGTGACGTCACATTTCAATATTTCATTCAAATCACGTACAAATTCCGCGTTTTGATAGTTCAAAAAAAGTAACGTTATTGACTACCCTGTCAAAAACCCAATTGTGGTGGCAAAAAATGAAAATACAAAACCAAAGACACCGACTTCCGAAATCAAAATAATTTTTCACTTTGTAGGGTTTTATTTTTTGTAAAAAAGTTTTTAACAGTCAAAGCTTATAATTTATTATACATAATATAGTAAGGCTAAAACAGTAGATTCTGATGAATTGCTGAGGTTAATAAATTCCAGATGTGAAAGAAATGGTTTGTGACATATGCAAGTCCTAGTATAATGAGCTGTCTTTTAAAATTGGGTTTTTGACAGGGAAGTCAATAACGTTACTTTTTTTGAACTGTCAAAACGCGGAATTTGTACGTGATTTGAATGAAATATTGAAATGTGACGTCACAAATTTTTGAAATCAAATGGAATACTTATTAACATTAAATCCAATTTTCCAATTATATCGTTGCATAGTATTTAATTTTTGTATGGTGATGGAAGTTTTTAAGACGAGCGGTCTTTTATCTATGTAATTTCATATTTTATTTTTGACCGTGTCAAATAGCCAATTGGAAATCTTTTCAGTCACGTCTTTCTAGGAGTAAGTATATAGATAGCCTAAATGTTTGTGTCCTTGTTATGCATCCGGATGTAAGTATGGTTAACGGTATAATACAGGGTCACGTTAAATTAGCTAGCAAAACACTAATATCTAAACAACACCAACAAAAAGAACGGATCAATGTAGGTACTTACCTATTGATGTGTTTTTAGGGCTGCTATTGTTGTTGCTGCTATTGAAGTATGAATTGAGAAATTTGATTTTTGTTTAATCGAACAAACAAAAGACAGATTTGTTTTATTGTGTTTAGGAATCGATTACACAAAGAAAGAACGGTATTATATATTTTATAGTTATCTATTATAGTAAATATGTATCTGTAATATAAGGTTTTAATCAATTTATGTACCTATTTTATTCATAATTCTCAATGTTTTGTATGTTCCTGCTCTTTAAAGCACCTGCCATCTAATCTCTGCACCACCTTTGGTTGACTGGTAGAGAATGCCTAAGGCATTAAAGTCCGCCTTTGTTGAAAAATTTAAATAAACAAATAAGTGAGGAAAAAAAATATAGGGGAGCGGCGGGACATTCCGTACAGCGGACGATACCGTACATTGTATTTGACAGGTACCGAATCATGAGAAATTAGGTCTATCCTTGTCTAACGGTCGCAACACGGCACTGCTGCGTTCTCCCCTCCCGCCCACTCCAGTGACTCGTCAGGTTCCGCGTGTAAAGCATGAGTCACGTTTTCGCGCCAATTTTTATAAAAATTGCCGTGAGGATTTACGCTGTAAGTACTTTATTTTTTATTGAATTGTGTTATTTGTTTATGTAAGTTGTACGATATTGATTTAGGATTCGATTGATTGTAATTTTTCATTGAAATCACGAATAATTTTAGTTTGTTAATACATTTCTCCCAAAACGGCAGCTTCGGGTGGGTTCGTACATTTTTGTACGGTACGGTAAAAGTAGAGAAAAAAAAAGCAGATGGAAAGCAGTCGCACAAGAGAAAAATTTTAAACAGCTCGAGCTCTGACGATGCGTCTTTGATGCTAGGCGAAAGTGATGACAACGACAACGTCTTTTATGCAGAAGGAGAAACGGCTGTTACAAACGAGCTTTGTCTAATTTGTGGTGAATTTGGAAAAGATCGAGAGCTCTGGTATCGGTGTATACTGTGTGGGCAATGAGTTCATGCATTGTGCAGCGATAAAGATGTGCCAGATGGTTATATTTGTGGATTTTGTCATGCTAAATAGGTAAACCAACACTGTACGCAATCATCCGAAGGTGTCGGATGATTGCGTACTTTTGTATTTTTTTTAAACTTAATAAATCTAATATTTGAATTTATCTGGTTTTATTTTTCGTTCGAGCATTTAGTAGTCAAATAATTATTTTCCCTACAGATAATGCTTAAGATAAACCAAATAAGGCTTTTAATTAATGAGTAATAAGAGTTCTACCTTAAGTGTACGGTAACCCCCGCTCCTCCCCTAGGTATTGACGGGTTGTCACACAGTATTTCATCCATCAGATCCAAAGTCCAACTCAACGCCCCCGAATTTCAAACAAAAACCCATTAACATGAATATAAAACACACAAAACAAATCAATTTTCGCTTCGCTGATCGGAAGTTTGAAAGCCAGCAAAAAAGCCGGACTTCCGCCGCGACCACTGATTGATCGGAACTGCCCCGTTTTTACTCACTTAGCTCCAGATATAGCTGATATTCTACTAAAGCTTTTTTGCGAAGCGAATTTAGAACTAATATTTCTGTTCTATGTGCCTGCCTCGTTTATCCAGTAGTCGCAAGCACCACTGCTCAGAGGTCCTGGGTTCGATTCCCCTCTGCCGACCTTCGGGGCAACAAGCCGTGATGTTATGTGAATTTGGATTTCTGTACTATACCTACTTGGTACTTTAGTCTGTATTAGAAATTTTTCTAGTCTCTCGGAATGACATACACGAGTATAGCATACACCTTGCTCGTTTGCTCTATGATCGTTTTAATTTAATTTAATCGTTGTGTAGGAGCTTGTGGCTAGGTAATACGGCTGCAACTTGCCGAGGTTGGACGTGGATGGGTGACCATTACCATTTGGGTGGTGTTACATTCCGAGTCTGCTCCGTGTCTCGGAAAGCACGGTAAGCCGTTGATCCCGGCTGTCATTTGTGCATCTTTGACAGTCGTTACGGGTCGTCAGACGCCCGAAGATCTGACAGCTAGTCTACCCAAGGAGTATGGTAGGTATTACCCAGTTTCTGGGTTGTGGATGTCACATAGGCAGTCGCTCCATGTAAAATACTGGTATTCAGCGGCATCCGGTTAGACTGGAAGCCGACCCCAACATAGTTGGGAAAAGACTAGGCAGATTGATTGCAAGCTCAACGGTCTGTGACAACTGGCTGTTGTATTTTAAAATAAAAGGCACCTCCAAATCGGCAGCACGTATTTTCATTATATTCTCAGTAACAGTCCTGAATAATTAATTAATCTATTTTAAGGTTTCTCATACTCCGAAACACTGGCGTAGCTAAGTAACCAAAGGGCTTGGGGCAAAAAATTAACAAGGGTCTCAACTTAACTATTTAAAATCGTTTGTTCCATACTCGTCGTGTTCCGAATTCATCCATCATACAGATTAATAATAAGACTAGTAAATTAATAATAGTAAATTGTATGTTTTCAAATCAGTTGGCGTTATTAAAATCGCGTTTCTAGAATCTGGTTTAGTTTTATTCCGAATGTGGGATACATTTTTTTTTAAGGTAAATCATCTAATATCTTCTCCCGGTCTGGGTGGAGCGGAAGGGAGTGTCAGACTCCTACTGACTAAAACCTATCCATGTTCCTTCCTTAGCCTATCCATGTTCCGGGGTAGCGGTAACCCTTTTGGACAATCCCGCAGGCCCGGGGGGTCCTCTGAGCTCAGGGTATTGCAGCTCATTACCCCGTCTACTCCTCCGATTACTACGCCACTGCTCCGAAACCAAAAGGTACTTTCCAATGCGACTATAACAATATCATACTAGTATTATGAAGTTATTACCAACCTGCAGTAGGCCCGCGTGGTGGTTTACGGCTCATTCCCTCCCATCGAGAGGAGGCCTGTGTCCCATCAGTAGGTACATTATAGGCTGAGTATATAATGTTATTTATCTAGCAAGACAGCACATAGTAAACATCATGCATCATTAAATCAATGGTCTTCTTCTTAGCGTGTCGATGGCAATCTAAATGTACTCGGCCAGGAATTCTTCTACGTATTTGGCGCCATCACTAGCGTCCATCAGTTCCTGTAACGTGCATACCGCAGGACACACAAAAAAAAACCAATGATGATTCTAAAGTCTTGCAGCGGGAAGTTCAAAACTAAAATTTAACTTGTCGACATCTCCACGTAACGGACGGACGAGAGAATCGCAACGATTGTCACGCTGTACTTTGAAATTATCGCCGTATCGAGACACGTTCTAAGAGAGTGTATAGAAATACGTGGCACGACGATAATATCGCCGCGATTCTCTCGCTCGTGGAGACGGTCCTTCAGGAAAATCATAGTGGGTCCGATCGAGTCGGCAATAAGAAAACATATCTTAGGCTGGCTGCATACGGGCTACACGCGGCAGCCACAAACACTGCCACCAGAAGCTAGAAGCAGCTACAAAGGTAGCTGAAGCGAGCGACAGCCACCTTTGGTCGGTAGTCGATACTTTTTTCCATCAACGTGGGTTGCCTTTTGCCGTCGATTCGAACTGGTCGACTTCTTCTTCTTCTTCGTTTGGTTAGTGACTAACCTGGTGTCACAGTTTGTATGCTGCCCCTGGGCCTCCGACTTACTTGTCTTTTTTTTGTGGCTGGGATATCATTCAATGACTTCTCCCGCTCTGGGTGGAGCGGAAGGGAGTGTCAGACTCTTATTGACTAAAACCCATCCATGTTCCTTCCGTAGACCTTTGTGTTCCGGGGTAGCGGTAACCCTTTCGGACAATCCCACTTATAGACTTACTTGTCTGGCTGGTTGACTGAGGCAAAGAGACAGAGGGGTGGGGTATCGCGTGAGTGGCGTGTGTCAACGTTTTGCGTCGGCGTATAGTGACCAGGGCTGGCCACAAGAATCGAGTAGCGACGATTTGCAGCGTGTGACGATCACCGGTTTCAACTGTATGCGGCGAGTCCATATATAGCTACAGGAAATATGTCGGTAGCGGCCACCCGATTCAGCAAGTCCCTTGCTGTCCTACCCCGACGACGCCTTAAGCCATGTAGCGTGTATTTGCTTAGTTTGTAAGTTTTTATTAAGCCCTGGCTCGTGGCTACAATTCTTTTGTATACAGGCAAGTCCGTTTAAGCAGTAGACAAACCTATGTTAGACCTGCCAGATGCCTTAAAAAAAAAAAAAAAAATTGGTGGCCGCCTTTTGGTTGTTGTGTTCGGTTGCCCGTGTGTGGCCAGTCCTATTCTCTCATTGAGTACAATAAAGGCCATTTTCCCATGGCCGACTGTTCTTGATGGCCTGCCTGATTGATCGGGAGTGCTCTGTTTTTATTCACTCAGGGCCAAACGGGGTTAGGAAGGTTTAAGAATTGAATTTAAAAGAGATGCCTTTGGTTTTATCTGATTCATAAATGAAGGAAGAAGTTTTTATTCTGAGAGATCGTGAAAAGATGATATCGAGTCTTGTGTCTGGTTTGGTAGTAAGAAAATTGCATAAATTATGCCATTTAAGTGGTTTTTTTATGTAGCAACAGGTAACGCGGTGTTGTTATTGTTCTTATTAATTTTATTTTAATTTATTGGTTACCTTGTGGTTAGCAATAAATAAAAAGAATAATAAAATAATTATGACTATGATTGTGATGATGATGATTATGTTATTTATGACTATATTATGTTATTTTATAATTATTCAATTATAAGTTAATAATATACTTATTTTATTAATAAATATAATATTTAATTGGTTTTATAATAATCCCAAGTAATGGTAAAAACCTAAAAAAATAGTGGCAGTAGGATAAAGTAGTGCGGTAGAGAAATCACCAATTCTTCTATCAATTGCGGTTTTCTTTGAGGTCACCCATCCTTAGCATTGAATTCGTTATTATGTGTTGATGATTTATCATAGGTATTTGTTCTACATTACACACATACATATCTAACTTGTCTGTGGAAATAAGCACAGAGGCCAGTACTTCAAAGTTACCCCAATCTGTCAATTCTCTTTGATACTTTTTCAACTTTATTACAAAGGCGTGAGGTTCATTTTCAATTGGGAAAGTTTGACAGTTTGGGATAGCTTGCTGTGCTGGCGACTGTACATATATGAAATAAAGTTTTATTTCTAAGAGCTGTCTGAACGCATAACAGCATCTGTAATCTCTCAATATTTTAATAATAATGACTAAACATTTTCATGAAATTTTTATTAAAAAATAATAAGCGCTGAAAATGAAATTAACGAGCGAAATGATTGATTGACGTAATACTGATTGATATAACATTACATACTTTTTTTAAAGTTTCCAGACGCGAATCAATCAAAATGAACCTGATTGAGGATAGGCAGATTTTGACCTCCATAACATACTAGCACTTTGCCCACCGCTTCGCTCCCGTGATCTTTCCCGTGGGACCCGTTATTTTTCCAAGGATAAAAAATATATTATATCAAAAGTATATTACTCCCTGAAAACTAAGCTTTCTAATGGTGAAAGAATTGTTGAAATCGGCACAGTAGTTTTTGAGTTAATTCATTACAAACATACACACAAAAATACAAATCTTTCCTTTTTTATTACATTAGTATAGATATAGCTGTAGCTTCTCGGTATCACTTGTCTAAGTAGGTGTACTGAGTAATAAGGAGCTCGTGGCTAAGTAATAACAGTCGCACGGATCGATTTATCAGGTTAAGCTACGTTTGCTGGGGTTGGTCCGTGGATGAGTGATCTTTATATATCGAGCACCGGCTTAACGTGCTTTCAAGCCACGGAGGAGTCTCGGTTAAAAAAAATCTGTAAATGGTCTAATTTAAATAAAAGTTTCGAAATGTTGTTTGAATTAAAAAGCTCAGCATTACATGGAGCGACTGCCTATCTGACCTCCACAACCCTGTCACTAACTAGGTAGTACGATACCCCTTGGTAAGACTGGCTGTCACCTGTTCCCGTAACGACTGTCAAAGATCTACGGATGACAGCCGGGACCAAGCCTTAACGCGCTTTCCGAGTCACGGAGGAGTCTCGGTATATAAAGATGGTCACCCATTCACGGCCAACCCCGGCAAGCGTAGCTTAACCTAATGCATCGACCTGTGCGGCTGTTAGTACCTAGCTACGAGCTCCTCTGTAACGTAAACCGCTTTTATAATTGATTTTCCGCTACTGATTGAACCCCGCCATCATATTGTTCATGACAGCTGTCAATGCGGTTTCTATGTGGCGGCCACCACACTTCTAGGATACCGTGCTTAACCTGTTACACCTACTCACCCTTCAAATCAGAACAAAGGAACTCAGCCTGGCAACAAAAAGCAGTTATAGGAACAGTAATAATAACTAGAGTCCGACCGAAACTGGTTTTCCGGCCGAAACCGATACCAAACCAAAACTCACGTGGTCAAGTATAAAATTGCTTAAAATACTGAAATATGGTGCATTTTTTATTCTGCATTAATTAGGACATGAAATGGAAACACAGTTTATTAATTATGTTGTAATCATTTATTTAATATAATTTATAAAAAAATAATTATAATATTTACATGTAATGTTCCATCAAAACATAACCTAAAAAATGTTTCCGTCGGGCGATAACGCACTGACTAAGTTGTGTTGCTATAGAGCTATCGGAAAGGCGCACGACAATTCCCGAACAGGGCCGCCAGCGTCAGCCAAAGCGTTGCCGCGAGAAATGAAGTTAGGCGAGTATGCACGACAACTTCCGAAATCAGTTTCGGTTTCGGCAAAAGTTTCAGCCAATTTTGGCCGAAACCGAAACTGCTGCCGAAACTTGATATTTGGCCGAAACTCGGCCGAAACGGAAGCCCAACTTTCGGTCGGACACTACTAATAACATATGTATGTAGACAATGTTGAAATTCATAAGATTTTTCCCGGAAAATTAATAATGTTACAAATGAGAATTAAATTCCACATTTCATCCTTAAATAGGAAATACTATTTTCCTAATGAAATATTTACTTTATAAAATGTCGGATTGATTTCAACGCCCACAAGTTTCGTTAAGCTGGCACAAACGTGGGTTTAAAGCGACGAGGGTTAACAGGCAATAGGGGTGGAAAACTACTGCTTACGTAGTAATTGAGGTCATATTCAATTAGATATTAAGTCTAACTTGACATAATTTCCTCGAATTTCTTAAGGAACGTAAAGAAACTCACGCTTTGATGATTACAGTTCTGTAAATACGTACTTGGCGGCTGCGAATCATATTTTGATCACCACAGAACCAAAGATGGAACTGAAAATTGCAGAAACTGTAAGTAAATTTAAGTTTCACCGGCTACCCTGGCGTTTTCTCCTTAACCTTACCTTTGTAACAAACAAGAAAATACGAGATTATTTTCGGACATAATATGAAGACTTTGGAAAGAGATGAAGCTGTACCTCCGGAATAGCTTCAAGTCTTTCTTACTCTAAAATGATATTAAAATAAAACGGTTTCTTGATAAAATTCTTCAAATAAGTACAATTTTTGACAAATAAAGCAGTCAAGTCCGATTCGGACTAGCACACGAAAAGTTCCGTACCACCGTAGAATATTTAACACTACATATTTAATCACTTTTTATTTACTTCAGTAAAAGAACACAAGTGACAGCTTTATTTTATTTTTATTACAGTTTATAACAGCTTTGTGAGCAGTGATAGCCTAGTGGTGTGACCGCCGGACTGCCCAGTCATAGGTCTCGAGTTCGAACCCAAGGCACCTCTGATTTTTCGGATTCATGTGCGAATTATATAATTATCACTTGCTTAAAAACGGTGAAGGAAAACATCGTGAGGAAACCGGCATGTCTGAGAGATATTTCTCAACAGCATGTGATGCTAAGTCAGAGGCCCATGGGCAGCATAAAAACTCTGACACCAGGTTAGTCACTAACCGCACGAAGAAGAAGAAGACAGCTTTGTAAAACCATATCTCTAGCGAATAAATGATTCTATTCTAATCTTATTATTTGGTGTTATAGTGGCCATAGTATAGTACCTACACACTTTGCGAAAATTTCAAGTGTCTACGTATTAGCGCTCATGTACACGATGCCGCCACAGCGCCGACACCGAACTGCCACCGCACCTCCGCGCTGTGTATATGAGACCACATATTTTCGCGCCGTCGCCGCTTGATTTTTTCGTTAAACTGGGCATATCAGTGCGACAAGTGTGATCTTCGTGCGTATTACTAACAACCGTATATTGGTATGGTGAAATCAAGCGGCGACGGGGCGCGGTGGCGGCGCGTTGGCGGCGCGGTGGTGGCGCGTACGCGTCTTATATACACAGCGCAGAGGATCGGGATTGTCCGAAAGGGTTACCGCTACCCCGGAACAAAAAGTCTGACACTCCCTTCCGCTCCATCCAGAGCGGGAGGCGTCATTTGTTGATTTGACCTCAAAAAACAAAAGAGGTGCGGCGGCGATGCAAGGATAGCGCGATGGCGGCATCGTGTACATGAGCGCTTACGGTTCTAAAGATACAGCCCTGTGACAGACGGACGGACAACTGGTAGGAACCTTATAAAGAAGGTCATTGGCACCCTTCGGATACAGAACCCTATAACAAAGGATAAAGAAAGGAAAATATAAATTGTGAAGCAAGAGAAACTGGGTTAATTGTTCAAATCATTAGTTGAGTGGGTAGGGATCCAGGACTAATCTATTAGCAACAATTTGTAGGTAAAATGGTGCAGGGAGTTTACATAGGCTGCTCTTAAGGGAATTTCATTGACTAGCGAGAGGATTTTTGTTTATTTCTATTTTTACTAGCTTCTGTTTGCGGCTTCGCCCGCGTGAATGTCGGAAATAATCCCACGGAAACGTACTGACGGGATAAAAAGTATCCTATGTGTTAATCCAGGTTGTAATCTATCTCTGTGCTAAATTTCATTCAGATCTGTTCAGTAGTATTGGCGTGAAGAAGTACTTAACAATAACAAACATACAAACACACACACGCTCACTAACTTACGGCTTCGTCGAGCGTTCGTTCGTGTGACTAGTTTTGAACCGCGGCTTCGTCCGCGTGGTTGTTGAATATTACTTATGGGGTAAAAAGTAACTTATATCCTAACTCAGGATCTCATGCTCAGCAGTAGAGCCTGCGACCAGTAGACCAACGAGGTAGTCTATTCTATTTACAAACAGAATGAACTCAGCTCAGGTTTGGCGGATAAGTATGATCCATGCATCATCAGTCTTTAGTTTCTTAACACGTTGAGCGCCAACGCGGTCACCGGTGACCGCGAACAATAGTTTTTCTATTGTGTCTGCTGCGTGGCAGTCAATGCTTTAAACTGGCTATGCCCAATAGATAGATCTTTTACATAGACCTGGCAGCATTTCTCGCTCTATAACGTCATTAATCTTTGTATCCCTAATACATCGCACCAAATCAAATATTTCCCCCATATTCCGTAAGTTTCGACATTACTTATCATCCAAACTTATGTGAACATAGGGCAATATTTTCAGAGGGGGTCGCAATATTATGACGTATCTTACCTTGCATTGCAAGATAAGCATAAACAAGATTAAACTCACATTAAAACTACATAACATACGAAAAACATTGAGCATTAAAAACTCATTTGTGAAAAATAAAGGGAAAATTCACGAGCGCGACCACAGTTTAAAAATGGAATGCACGAATGCAGGTTAAGAACAGGTTAAAAACTAAAATAATGAAGACCCCAGCGTTCTACGTTCGTTCCAAATTCATTTAAATTTCGCGCGCGTTACAACCACGAATAAGCGTGTTAATTACACATTTAGAAGTTCTAGAGCTGTATTACAGCTGAGTTTTTAAGTTTTGAACATTATCGGGTACAGGCAGTTATTGTTAACATTAACATTGTTGTAATTTTTAGTTGAAACTGTAACGTAACTCTATCTTTGCAAAGGGGCAGTAAACTAAAAGGATTCATAAAAAAAAATTAAACGTATAATTGTAAATTGTGTACTCAATCACTGTACACACACTGTACACTGTGCACATCAATAAATGAATTTTGAATTTGAATTTGAATCTGTGTGTCACACAGACAGCATAGACACGAAAAACGTGTGTTAGTGTGTGATCGCGTTGTTCTTCTAAAGTATGCACTGGATTTTGATACGGTTTTCAACATCATTAAGACAATTCTGTGTGTCACAAAGACAGCATAGACTTGAAAAACCCAAATAGTGTGTGATCGCGTTGTTCTTCTAAAACCATGCACCGGATTTTGATGCGGTTTTCACCATAATTAAAGAATTTCCTATAGGTGTATTAATGCGTTATCAAACATGTAACATAGTAATATGCGATGCGTCGAATCACGGAACTAAAGCTACTAGCTTCATGTAGAGTCATGGACTTTAATTGGTGAGCCACTTACAAACTTTTCAATTTTGCAGTTTTATCGACTTACGAGATTACACGACTTTACACGATTAAACACGAACTGAAACTGCATGCTCGCAAATAAGAAGAGGTTTATAGTTGTAGAGATTATAAAGTAGTATGAATACGTCTATCCGATTTATTTTGCTACTGACCACTTTTGAATTAGAGCTCATTACAGAAACGTCATTTCTGAAACCTATCCGTGACAGTTGACATGTCGATGTCAAAAAACAATTTTAATATTATTCATCGTTACAATGGCTACGCTAAAAAAAATGTTGCTAGGTTACGGTTGCTAGACCCACAAATCGAAATTCAAGACATTATAACCGACTAAACCCGATTTGTGTTACACGACTAAAATACGAACAGTGGTAAGTGGCGTATAAAGTCCGTGACTGTACCTACTATAAAACTACCATTTAATGAGTACGTCTTACATTGAATTGAATGTGCCCTGGCGGCTGAGAGCACATCGGGGAACATCTTTTCAATAAAAGATGTTCCAAACTTAAAGTTATTAATTTTCACTAGTGTTTTTTTTTTGGAAAAAGTTTTATGTTAATCAAAGATACTAAGAACAACCCCAACCAAAATATCCTTGTTGCACTCTATTTTAAGAATGCCACCCATCCGCTGCTCACTAACAGTAGCACCTCTCCAAATTCAATAAAACATACCCGATACAGTTTGCAGCAATACGGCCATTGTCTAAAATTGCTCTCAACTCGAGAACACTGCAAACTTTCACAATAAACACTTTTTTCTTCAGCCCATTTGGCTTCAGACAACAATCACACCAATTTTCATAGAAACTTTTCGAATTTAACGCTGAAATTATATCTGGTAGTCATGGATATTTCTGTGGATTCGCTTACGTTGAACTTACGTAAGTCAGAACAGTAAATCCGTCGATCTTGGTATTGCAAGTTTTTTCGATACAAAATTGCATTCTTGATTAACTTAAACACCTCAACTTTAAGTCCCATTAAAATAGGCGGACAAATTTTAACACAGCGTTCAGTAGGTACGTCTAATCAAAGATGTCCGAGTAAAACAAAAAACTCATGATTTTAATTTGACCTAAAATAATAAATTGCCGGCACATTACAATAAACACATCTATTATGGGTACGTACTTGCACACTGCTTGTAAGTCTCTATTGCGTTTTTCTTATTATTATTTTCTACCAATGTTCTTATTTTGGTGGTCTGAATGATTTGTAAATGTTTATCCATCTATTATAAAGGGACCTTATATGTATATTATACTGTGTATCCGATCTGTAATCTCCAACGTGAACTTTTTATAGAAAACAACGCTTGGAAAATGTTACTTTGTCTCTAGATCCTGGATTATATCGAGGTTCAACAAAATGTTCCGTGCGCCTCTTGTCAGATTATCCTGGTTCGGCAGTAACGAGACAGTTAGTAGGTCGCAGGTGGTTATCCGGACGCTTTGAGTATGCCGACGATGTACCGACAGCAGATTCAGTTTTCACTTGAAGATTATTTGACAGTCTAACCGGATACTGCTGAATACCAGTATTTTGCCTGAGGTGACTGCCTATCAGACCTCCACAACCCAGTAACTGGGTAATACGATACCACTTCGTAAGACTGGCTGTCAGATTTTCGGGGTTCTGATGACCCGTAACGACTGACAAAGATGCACAAATGACAGCTGGGACCAAGGGATTAACGTGCTATCCGACGCACGGTGGAGTCTCGGTATGTAAAGATGGTCACCCATCCACGACCAATCCCGGTAAGAGTAGCTTAACCGGATGGATCGACCTGTGCGGCTGTTATTACTAAGCCACGAGCTCAACACCTAAAAGTACCAAGTTCACCGTCTTCATATTGCAGTCCACTGCTGGGCAAAGGCCTCTCCAATTGAACAGAAAACTCACTACCAACCTTGTGGGCAGCTTAATAATGGACTTATGGTGCTAATAATATCTCGTGCCGAAACAAAAAGTAGCAGTAAACTTTTATAGTTTTATCAGATTGACATAATGGTCACAAACCCACGAAATATTGAATCATTTACAACTAACATACATAATTATGTATAGAGATAGAGAAAGAGGGTGTAAAGTTCACTCATCCTCCATAAAACTGAGAGGATTCTCCGACCAGACGGGAGTCGTGTCTGGTCGGGTACTACCCGATTGATGTCGGGATGTCGCACGGTAAACTTTGTTTGCGCGATGCAGGATTTTGCGTAACGTCAATGTGACGCGAAGTTCACATGTGGTGATGTAGATGGCGCTACGCTAGAATGAAAATACGTTTATTTGCGGCAAACACGACGCAGTTAAAACAAGCAATAAAAAATAAGTTATGGGGAAATATGCGTCACATCCGCGCAAAACGGCCATCGCTCAGCATAATGCTTCGACCCCATGCGAGACAGAGCCACAGCGCTGATTTTCGCTCGATTTTCAGCGACAACCGGCGTTGACGTGATGACGTCAAACCATACATACATAATATTATGTGTTTCTTCACTTGCCATCGTTGCTAACGCTACCCGAACACTGAACATGGCCCGATAGATAGAGTTTCGAAGCTGTGCGATGGAGAGGCATACGAAATCGACCAGTGCTTTGTCACCAACACAGGGTCTAAGATACTATACCGGTTATTGGCTAGTCGACCGACGTTATTGCATCTTGCTATGGTACAGACAGCTCCTTGTGCGAGGGCATTGTCCGATTAATAAGATGCTGATGATGACGTCAGAGAATTGATGAAATCGATTTGGGGGAAACTAACATCCTTCAAAGTTTCTAATAGCATAAAGCAACAACCAAGTACCTACAGTTGCTAGCACATGAAGTTACCACATCCTGTCTTTTGAACTTCTTAATCGATGTAATAAGGTTTAATATCATTTGGAGACATTTGACAGTATGATATAACGTGATGCGCTGTCAACCGTTATACAGGGTCGAAAGCACATTGACGCGCAAACTATTACCGTAGTGCATGATTCTTAAAGAACGCAATAATAAAAGTTACCTAGATGAAAAATGGGGATGATAACTACAACTTTTTTTAGTCCGTCAGCTGGATTATTAAAAAATATTCGACTCCTTTTTTTTCTTTTTTAAGTAGGTACAGAGGCCAGCACATCAAGTTACCACAATCTGTCAAATTTCTCTGATAGTATTTCAACTTTATTGCAAAGATATAAGGTTCATTTTTAATTGAGAAAATTTGACAGTTAGGGATAGCTTGATGTGCTGGCGTCTGTACCTAATCCAAAGATTACGTCGATACAGTGTGTTAAGATGTGGCATGACGTCACTCCTATGTAGATTTTATACAGTTGTGACGTAGCGCACCCCGACTACCCAACTTGAATGCCATTCTTTCTTCCATCTGCCATTTTTTATTGATATAATAAAGCAAAAATTTAAAAATGTTTTTTTTATTATCTGACTAAAGGAATAAATATAATTTCTTTTTTTTTCCCTGTCATGATCCCTATTGCACAAGCAGGAAATACAATTTGGCAAATCAACATCTTGATCTTGCACAAAGAAGGAATGTGCTAAGAATGCCGTCCCTTCAACAGACAGCTGAAGCTACCTAAACTCTCTCTATTAGAAAAGAAAAAGTTTCAATATCCTCTAATCCTTCAATATCCTTCCATTCCACGCACAATTTGAACCCAAGTTGACCTTTTGAACGCCATTGTAACATATACGTGACAAGCAAGCGCATGCCCTGTACGTCAACGACACAAATATGTGACAATGGCAACAACACTATAACATGAAATAAACAATTAAATCATTACTTTTGTGAGTGTTTATATACACCACTTGTGACTGTTCCTAAACTACCCCACGCTGATAAAATTAGATATCGTTTTTCCTAAGTTCGTTAATATTAGTGTTTGGGTCGGTTCCCCCTTCTCTAGACATCTTAAAAATCGAACCTCTCGTAAGTATTTAATGACATAAAACAAATTAAAAGACACCATGGATATTGGGAAACTCTTGATAATAAAAAGAAATAAATTTGTAGCTTGGCGTGAAAGGCCCGCGCGTTTATGTTCTGGCGTTTAAAAGATTAAAACTGATAAAATTCTCGCAAGAAAAAATCAAATACTATTGTGCAGTCTGGCTCTCAATCGCAGCTATATCGAAAGCCAGAGCAATAGAATTTCTTTCTACTCCACATTTCATATTTGATCCCGATAGAAAAATATGAAACCTTAGTTTCCGTAAAGCTGTTTATATCGTCGCCATTTTTGTATCGCAAGCCGCTTACTTGTTGACCTTCATGGTTCAACAAAAGAAACATTGAAATATACAAGAATAACAGAAAAGAGCGTTTTTACCCGCCTTGTGTATACAACGTGGGCGAAGTGCAAATACTTGCACTTGGCCAACGTGGTGCATTGTGTCCCAGCGGTGGGAAGATTATAAATGTCAAAGTTAAATCTTTTATTTCAAATAGGCACAAGAAAGGCATTTTTGAACGTCTAAATGAACAAGAAATATAATTGATTCTAGTCACCCCTTCGAAAAAGAATCATTTATTTCAAATAGGCACAAGAAAGGCACTTTTGAACATCAAAACTAACAAGAAATAGAATTGATTCTAGCCGCCCCTTCCAATAAGTAATTTCATATGGAGAAGAATGGGCAAGAAACTTCACCGTTACTCACCGTTATAGGCTGAATATGCCATGTCCTTTATAGAACATTCTCTCCGTGACTTTTATCCTAGTGGCGGTGTCTTCCTAAAGCTCAGAGATGTGTAATGTTATCGTCGGGTCGTGTCCAAGCTTTAATTAACTAGCAGTGTTGGATTTACATTTAAATTAGAGCTAATAAAGGAGCCTTCACAGTGACAGTAGTAATTTACAGCGTTGTTCGACGTACTCTGGTCAATCGGACAAGCTACTACAGTGCCGACAGGGTCATTTTGAACACGCCACGAAGTAAGAGGTCTCAGCGCGTTATGGAGCGGGGTTTTTTTTTTTGAGGCTGGCAAATCATCAAATGAACTTTCCCGCACTGGACGAAAGGGAGTGTCAGACTCTCCCTCTCAGTCCGAACCATGGCTAGTACCAGAGCCGGACGCGAAGGGTCGCCGCCGCCGGCAATCGCCTTTACGAGAACACGGCGGTGCTCTGCCCAAGCTGGGCACATCTCCACTGTATGCTCCTCTGGGCGATCCTCACAATGGTGACGTCATGTCCGGTGAGGTCCTGTGTCAGGCGGTAGGTGAGGGTACCGTGACGCCACTCCTCAAAGAAGGGTCTTACTGCCATTGTCATGGCGTGCCCTGCGCTGGGGGCGCAGGAGCTTATGGAGCATGCTATGCTTGGAATCTCTTTGAAGGATGCGAGTTTTGTTCTACTCATTCACGATACTAAAGGTCTACTTTACTGTAGTGTGGCCTGCTGAGACAGAACCAGAAGCTAGTTAAAAAATATTCACAAACATTTTCAGGTAAAACGAACCTTTCGCTAATGTTCCACTTACTCGAAATTGTAAATTTCCTTTTAAAGTAATATTAAATCACACACAAGTAAAAGTCTCCGCCCACATTCTCCCTCCGTATGTTTCCATTAATAACGAAAAGAACTGTTTCATAACAAAATAAACAGCTTTCCACAAGACTTACAAACTTTACCGTGCTATCGAATTGAGCTGGTAAGCTCCTTAGGTCACCTTACTTCTTTGATTTTACTCTCAACACGAAGGTTTAGAAGAATCAACGGCAGTAGTATGTTAGTATGAAGGGCGATTCACACGCGGCACCACGCTCCGCCGCGGTAGGCGGTGAAGCGGATCTCATGTCGCATTGGTCTCTAAGAAATCCGTTGATGCCTAACACACGTACACCGCCCGACCGCGCGGTCGAGCGGTGCTCGTTTCTACCGCAAACTGCTCCTACCGCGCGGTCGAGCGGTGCCGTATGTTAATTTTGTGGCAGAAATTTTGGTGGCGGAAAACGGAAATTCTTTGGAATGTAGAAGAGGAATATTTAAACAATGATTGATGACACCAACAGAAACAGACACCTCGCATAATCAGCTTATGACCCTGTAATGTTTCAGCGGAAGTGTCCGAACGGGTTACCGCTACCCCGGAACATAAAGGGCTAAGGAAGGAACATGGATGGGTTTTGGTCAGTAAGAGTCTGATACTCCTGCTCCACCCAGAGGGAGGGGTTATTTGATGATTTCACAGCCTAAAAAAAAGCCTATAATGTTCTTACTACTGTGATACAGGACTGACAACCAGTCTTGCCAAGCTATTTCGCGTTACCCTGTTACCAGTTACTCCATGTAAAATACAGTAGTGGTATTCTGTAAATATCTCACCGTGAAAACGAGGTGAAGTGAGTTTAAAGTCAGCTGTCAATCTTTAGTATTTGGTAGAACGACAACTCACGTCACCATCATGTCACCTATGTTTTCAGTTTTCACGGCGAGATTTTTACAGAATCGACCGACTGGTATTCAACTATCATGTCTAACAGGACACCGACCCCAGGATCGCAGTGGAAATACAGGCAATCAATCAATCAGTACTGTATTTGTGATGCATCAAATAATCAAAGAGACAGTAGATGAATGTAAATAGCTGAAATGGCTGACACTGTATCCGTCTGGAATAATTCATCGTTGTCGCTGCACAACGGTCCCGTTTCATTTGACGCAAACGAAATTTTAATAACTGCCCCTTTCATATTTTGCCACGATTTTATTACCCAGAGGAATGACATCGTGACGTCGTGCATTTTTATGACGGTTTGAGAAGGCACTCATATTTTTGTTAATTTATTTAGAGAATTTGAAATTAGATAAAGATTTACTAAACAGTAGTCAATGCCGTGGTTTCAAGAGAAGAAAGCCAAAGAATTAACAAAATCAGCCTATAATATTTGGACCACTGCCGGAACACAGGCCAATATTTTTTTTCTTTATGTAGCATACACTGTCCCACTGCTGAACAAAGGACTCCTCCAAATCCTTCCAGACATCTTTCTCACGAAACCACGAAATACGAAATACCACGCTGCTCTCCAAAACTGGGATCGTTGACGTTAGCTAAAAGACTGGCAAGCTAAAATGGGATTGGGCGGGTCACGTTAGCCGCATGCAGAGTGACCGCTAGGCAATAGTCGCTACAAGGTGGGTGCCTGAGTATGGACGGCGCCGTCGAGGCCGGCCCAGGAAGAGGTGGCGAGACGACCTAGACGCATACCGCAAGAGATGGATCGAGGTGGCCCAAGAGAAAGATGTCTGGCCAGTATGTTAGTATGTAAAATTTGTTTTGTGGCAGCAATTTTGCCAAACGGAAATTCTTTGGAACGTAGAAGAGGAATATTTAAACAATAATTGACGACACCAACAGCCAACCAACTCCTCACTGAGATGCAGTGGGCTGTAATCCACCATGCGGACCAGGGGATGTATTTTGACGTGAAGCCTTCATTGCGAAAAAGAAAAGCTGCTACCCTTGTATAGCTCCATCTCTCTCTCATTTTGGAACAATGATGGTTCTAAAACGACAAAATATGGCCCCAGGTTGGAGGATGTCATATGTTTTCGGTTTATTGGTTCTTGAGCATGCCGCTTTCTCACGAAAACTAAACAACGGGTAAATATTGAGGAAGACACTGCATGGTGCCTATTTTCTTTGGTTTCGGTGAAGCAATTAACTTGATTTATGATAAAATTAAATAAATCATCTACTCCAATATCTGACCAATTGATTTTTATGGCGTGCCTCAATTACAAAGGTTATGGTAGCCGTACACCCTACGAGATACTTGTGCAAGTTTAAATATAGAAATTAGCGCAAATATTATATTCAAACACATGTCAACGTTTACTTGCACAAGTCTAAACTTTGCACAAGTATATCGTAACCTCTATGGCTACCATAACAGTTAACCATCTCTATTACAAAAGGAAATAGCCTCTAAAATATCATACAGTAATAAATTATCAATTTGGTCCCTTAAATTATGCGGACATGGCATAATCACTTCCAAAGGGTAAATGGTCAAGTTGGGTGAGCTCCTAGTGTCATTAATTACTCCCTAAGGATTTGTTTGAAACTAAATGTGGAGGATTTTCAGCTTTCAATTGCTAGGCTTGATAATTATTGCTGGACTTAGAAGTACTATGTTACTAGCTTACTATCCCAATATACCAAGTGTTGCTGACCTTAAATGTCTCGGGCGGCTACTGCGGAATTACAGATAAAAAAATAACCGCATTTAATTTCTATTTTATGATTTTAAACTTTTGAACGCCAGAGCATAATCGCACGCGCGCGCCCTCCACGACAAGTTATCATGAATTTCTCTTTATCCATGGTGTCTTTTAATTTGTTTAATTCCATAAAATACGTACGAGAGCATAAATTTTTAAGATATCCATATAAACACTCACAAAAGTAATGATTTAATTGTTTATTTCGTGTTATATAGTGTTGTTGCCATTGTCACGTATATGTGACAATGCGTTCAAAGGTTTAATTTGATTTTATCATTTTTATTACTTAATTATTATTCTTCTAGATTAATTATTTTAACTTTATTTCAAATGTACTTACAACAGAATATGATGTAAATGGATTTATATAAAAGATTTTCTTGATTTGTCTGAGCCGGGAATCAAACTTAGGACCGGATACTCAGCAGTAGCGCTTGCGACCACTAGACCAGAGAGGCAGTAGGTACTATCACAGACAAGCCACATGAAATCTTTCTCCCACGTTACGGATGAAACTTCCGTTTGCTCCCAAAAACCTCAATTAGTACGAATGTCCTGCTGTGACCCAAACGCGTTATCGTTTCCGTATATACGGTTTGTGACTAGGGAGGGTATGGTTTGCGACGAAAATACGGTATACGACATTATAAGGGGGATGCGTTATGATCGCCCGCGAAATTAAAAAAAAAATCATACGATTCTTGCAATTTGCAGGTCAGTGTCACGTTGTATGTTGATTAAAATACGTAGCAGGTACGTGTTTTCAGAACTATAATATATAATAATAATAATAAAACTTTATTTCAGACCAAGGTCCATACTTTTGTTAGTATTTTTGTGTTAGTAACAATGGTGCTTACATAAGAAGGTTAGTATTTTTAGTTTTCGCAGTTAAAATTACTTATTTATTTTGACCTATGACTGTCCCCACCCAGTTTCCCTGAAAGGGATAGTCCGGTCTGGCAGCTATCATTTTCAGGATGCTGTTGTCACTACCATGTAAGCGCTGTAGTAAGGAGGCTGCTTTTATTTCGCATGATGGCATGGAAACCATCTATGCGAGCCTCCGCGAACATTCCAGAAGCGCTACAACGCCATGGCAGTCCCAACAGCATCCTAAAAGCATTATTAAATTGAACACGCAGAACGTTGTATGCTCGGCGCGTGTATGATACTATAAACATTAGAATCATCAATACAATACCTTAAGTCAGGTAATTTTTAATTTACATAAATAACAACTAAAACCAAAAATTACTATACCACTAAATACAAAAGCCAAAAGGACACTTAGGTGTGGAAGTACTCGTCGTTCTTTGGCCAAAGAACAAGTCAGCTCTCTAGTCACGTGAAGTGTCGACTAGTCGGCGAGAAATATCCTAAGTCATTGACTGCCACGCAGCAGACACAATAAAAAAACTATTGTTTGTCGGACACACGGTGACCGCGTTGGCGTTCAACGTGTTAAAAAGGAGGTGCGCACTCGGGCCCTATGACCCGACTCTTTAAGTTTGAATTGCTCCTTAATGCCATGATTTCATGGAATGGGTTTTAGTCACTAAAAGTTTAACACCCTCTCACTCCCTTCCGCTCCACCCACAGGTGCCTAATTTTATTTTGATGATTTCCCATCCTTTAAAAAAATACCCTATTATCAAAAGCAACGTCATAATACATTTACCAACTAACTCGCATCAATTGCAACAGAATCTCCAGTCACCAATTCCTATTTCGAGCATTCGAATTCGGATACTTTTATCCTCTGTTCAAATTTGTTCCATCTCTATTAAACTGAAGGTCACCGCACTTGACCTTTCATACAAAGAAACGTTATCCTGCGACCTTCAGAATACTCTTATTATTCCAGCTCGATATTGTGAAATAGGTTATGTGAAACCGATATTACGGATTTTCGCCGTCTTGCGAATTATTTCTTTAACCGATCGTTTGATAATGTGTGTACTAGAATTCTAGATTCAATGAAAGTATAGATGTTTCTCCTGACTAAGTCTATTTCATTATTTATTTTATTTTATTTGTGTCGCGGGTTCGATTCCCGCACGGAACAAATATTTGTACGACCTACAAGTATTTGTTCCGGGTTGTTTGTCTATAAACACCTAGGACCCGGAACAAATACTTGTAGGTCGTATGATATGTATGTATTTAAAAAAAAATGTATATAAGTAGTTTACCAACCATCTCGTCACCATAACACAAGCATTAGTTTGCTTAGCTTCCGCACCTGGGCCCCCCCACTGACGCAGAGTCTCCGCCCTCAGCTGGTGGAGGAGGTGGTGAGCGCTCTGTTCCCTTCACGCGGGGAGCACACTCCCCCGCCTATGGCTCCGCCCAAAGCGGACCACGAGGACGACGACGACATCCCCGAAGTGACCGAGGTAGATTTGAGAGCGGCGGTAGGAAGGCTCAAGGCCAAGAATACCGCCCCAGGACCCGACGGCTTACTGGGTAAAGCCTGGGTCCTGGCCTTAGGGGCTCTCGGGCCCCGACTGGAGGCGCTCTTAAGCGCATGCATGGAGAGAGGCCAGTTTCCGCTCCGTTGGAAGACGGGGAAGCTGGTCCTCATACAGAAGCCAGGGCGCCCTGCGGACTCTCCGTCCGCATTCCGGCCCATAGTGCTGCTCGACGAGGTCGGCAAACTCTTCGAGAGAATTATTGCGGGCCGCCTCGTCGGGCACCTTGGAAGGACGGGGCCGGACCTTGCGGACTGCCAGTTTGGCTTCCGCAAGGGGCGCTCGACGGTGGACGCCATCATGCGCGTTAGAGCCCTCACGACGGGGGACGCGGTGTCCCAGGGTAGGGTCGTCGTGGCGGTGTCACTCGACATCGCCAACGCCTTCAACACCCTGCCCTGGAGTTGCATTGGGGAAGCACTCCGGTATCACCGGGTGCCGACCTACCTCCGTCAAATAGTCGGGGCGTACTTGACGGACAGAGCCGTCATCTACCCCGGTCGCTAAGCTAAGTATATTTGATGTGGAGTATCTTGGCCGTTCTTCTCCATAGGTACCTACTGATTTGGAATGGGTATCTAGCTTCATTTTTATGACTGACCGACCCTATGACAATTTAAAAGTGCCTGTAATTGGTTTACTTGAAATGAATGCTTTGAGTTTGAGTTTGATGTAGGTAAATTAATAAAGAAAAAAATCTAGAGTCTTTAGTATCAATTTCTAGTCCGTTTCGTGTTTCTTTATCGAATCGTTCTGCTAGTTCTGTTTAAAAAACATTTTAGTATCGATAAAGGTTTCTGGTTTCGCCCGAAGTGTTTGCCGTCTGAGCCTGTTTGAGGAAATAGGTCAATATTTTGCCTCAGGATGTTTTCAGGACATTTGAGTAAAGCTTTACAAATAAAAAATAACAAAAATTGTATTGAATAAGTTTCGCAGCAATCGCTTTAATCTTTTCATAGCTTCTTGATGGAAATTCTGAAGGAAAAAATAACATTATGTTACCGCGAAATATTTGTTATTTCCCCCTCACACATAACCTACCTACCACTAACCTACTAACTCTTAAACCAGTGCTGAAACCTTTGCAAATGGTAAAAAGTGAAAAAAAATATAGTAGGATGAAACCCAAAAGGAAGAGAATATAACAAATATTAAAGGAAAAATAATTTACGGGCGATCTGAGGTCAGGAAGGGGATGGGGGTGCGTTTTTTTATATTCTCATCCTTTACCAGTGGGTATCTGTTGGAATGACATTAAAATAACAATTGATCGTTCGTTTTCTGCAATTTGCAGGTCGGAGTTAGGTAATATGTTTATCAAAATGTGTATTTACAGAATAGTAATTAAAAATACAAAATCATCAATACAACTCAATCAATACATTACAGTTACTGAGTTGTGGAGGTCAGATAGGCAGTCGCTCTATGTAAAATACTGGTATTCAGCTGCGTCCGGTTAGACTGGAAGCCGACCGACGAAAAGGCTAGGCAGATTCATTCAATACAACTTTCTTAGTTAGCATTGACCTAAAATGACATGAAATACCTAATCATTTATTACTGTAATTTGTAGTTATAGAGTTGTGTTAATGATTGAAAAAAAACATAAGAACAATTATATTACGCGGGCTTTTCTGACGCTAGCGCCGTTCTGTAGGCTCTCAGCTAAAATCTAAACACATGTCGTGAGTGCGTAAATAAGTATCATAGTATTATCCTAGCTATCGCATTAGGTTTAAATTCCTGTAATGAATAAATAAATAAAAATAAAAATATGGTATAATAGGTCTAAGTATAGTTAAACCAACAATTCAAATCCCTAGCCGACAAAGAATTGGACGTAAAATGTTACACGACACGGCTTTTATAAGTTGACCGTTATTGTTGAGGGGGAAACGAGATTTGTCATGTATGTAGGTTTTGTGGAGTTATATGGGTATGAAGAAAGATATAGTCCTATGTAAGTATTTGCGATTCGACCTGTCTATCAAAACTCGAACCAAATTTTGGCATATTTTTTTGGCCAAAGAAACAGCATTGCCATACAACGCGGCAATGCTGCCAGCCTTTTGGGAACTTTTCCTGTTGACAGCGATGTGGACAAATTTTTTGATGCTCTTTGATTATTATATATACAATTTTGTTTAAACACTGAAATAAAGTCAAAAAGTTGGATGATATTTTGTAGCTTTTTTGGCTGTTCAGCATGTCCTAGACCTTAAAATTCAAAGATATGTGACATCAACTAGCCTGCACTGGGCCCGTGTTTTGGATTATGGCTGTCTCCTTCACCGGGAGCAGACCTGTGCCCCAGCAGTGGGAATATTATAGGCTGAATATGCTATGTATCGTGGTCTTGCGTCACATAAGCACTTTACTCATTTTAATCAATGTAGAAATTGTATCAGACTATACACAAAGACCTCTATCTATCTACTACATATAATAAAGATTCTACTTAATATGACGTTACGGGTCGTCAGAAGCTGAAAGTCTGACAGCTAGTCCTACCAAGGGATATTCCCCAGTTACTGGGTTGTGAAGGTCAGATAGGCGGTCGCTCCATGTAAAATACTGGTATTCAGCTGTACTTCGTTAGAGAAGCCGACCAAAAGTTGGAAAAAGGCTAGATTGATTGATTGATGAGTATTTATTTATGGTCTTTTTTGGCTAGACCTTTTGTTTCTTGAATTTTCAATTTAGTTAGGTACTTATAAAGGCAGTTTGAAAGCAATTCTGTGGGACATCTAGCCAAAGTGGAACGCGTGGCGGCATCACTGTCCTGTAATGTAAACCGTTGAAGCGAACATAAACTGTCATGTCCTTAAACATGAGTACACGCTGATATAACCTTTGTAAGTCGTGCTTTAGTGGTCAGGTTCCTTTGAAGTGTTAGCTATAGGAAAGTACTCAGACCTCTATAAAGAGAAGATAAGTCTGCCTGCATATTTATGATGAGACGTTTTTTAGGGTTCCGTTCATGAAGGGTGCTGACGGAACCCTATTACTTAGTCTCTGCTGTCCTTCCGTCTGTCAGCGGGCTGTATCTCAAAAACCGTAATACGAAGACAGTTAACATTTCCACAGATTGTGTCCTTTTATTGTTGCTATATAGAAATATAATACTTATAGTTAAAAATTAAAGAGAGTCCCCAAAAAAGCAACGTGTGTTATTAACACGAAGTTTTTAAAAAAAATGAGAGTGTTAAATATTCTAACAAAAATAGCTCGTGGCTAAGTAATAACAGCCGCGCGGATCGATCCATCAGGTTAAGCTACGCTTGCCAAAGTTGGTCCGTGGATGGGTGATCTTTATATATTGAGACTCCTCTATGCCTCGGAAAGCACGTTAAGGCATTGGTCCCGGCTGTCATTCAAGGATCTTTAATAGTCGTTACGGGTAGTCAGAAGTTTGAAAGTCTGACAGCCAGTCTAACCAAGGGTATCGTATTATCCAGTAACTGGGATGTGGAGATAAGATAGGCAGTCGCTCCATGTAAAATGCTGGTAATAAGCTGCATCCGGTTAGACTGGAAGCCAACCCTGACATAGTTAGAAAAAGGCTAGGCAGATTGCAAATACATAATTATTATACGGCGGTACGGAACACTTAGTGTGCGGTCCGGCTCGCATTTGTCCGGTTTTTTTTTAATACTCTTGAAGGAATCTTTTTAAAAAGGATTTATGGCTGACATAGATATTATGTGTCGTCAATTTATTCACAGATGTTTCTCGGTAGTAACGGATTCTAATAATCTTAGGAGTTATATGAGATTTTTAGATATGATTAAGTGTCAATTTAACCGCTGAATTTGCGATCAGCACATCTAAACTGCGTTCAAGATCTGTTAATTAGTCCCGTGGAATATTGACATTCCGCGGGAGTAATTACATCGGATTCACGCATGATTGGCGAAATTTGGATGTTACTATAGTTCTAGTATCTCTGTCTAATCTTGATGGCTTAATTAATTGGTTTATTAATATACTAGCTTCCGCCCGCGGCTTCGCCCGCATAATATGTCGAAAAATTAAGCACATAAACCTTCCTCTTCAATCACTCTATCTATTTAAAAAAACCGCATCAAAATCCGTTGCGTAGTTTTAAAGATTTAAGCATAGGTACATACGGATATAGGGACAGAGAAAGCGACTTTGTTTTATACTATGGAGTGATGTATATCAATTGAGCTTGGTGTCGTGGCCACGACTTACGAGTTGTAGGTTGTGAGTTCGAACCCAAGCAGGCGCTTTACTTTGTGTATTTAATTTCATCACCACTGCTCTCAAAACGGTGAAGGAAAACATTGTGGGGAAACCGGCATGTCGTAGAACAAAAACATTCAAGACACGTGACATCCGCCAACCCGGACTGGGTCCGCATGGTGTATTATGGCCCACTCCCTCTCTTATAGAGGAGGCCTGTGTCCCAGCAATGGGAACATTATAGACTGATTATGTTAGATATGCATATCGATTAAATTTCAAAGATTATAATGAATTAGCTGCACCCGCACGGTTTCACCCACTGCTCGGCTCCTATTGGTCGTAGCGTGATGTTACATAGCCTATAGCCTTCCTCGATAAATAGACTATCCAACACAAAAATAATTTTTCAATTCGGACCAGTTGTTCCAGAGATTAGCGCGTTCAAACAAACAAACTCTTCAGCTTTGCTACATAGTATGGATATAGATTTTACGAACATGAAAGTAGGTATTTATTTACAACTAGCTGTGCCCGCGACTTCAACGCGAATAGTGACTTTTCGTGCAGCATATTTTGAATAACAAATACCGTCGTTTGGGTAGCTAAAAATTTACTTTACAGTAATGCTTCTCTGTATACGATATTTTAACAAATGTTCGCCGTGATTCTTTAAATTGACATAGCTTTTTTATTTATGAACCCATTGACATGATATAACCACTTACTGTTAAGTGAAGCTTACTACAATATATTAGTGAAAACCGCATCTAAATTGAATAAGCCGTTTCTGATATTAGCGTGCACAAACACACAGACAAACCTATAAACAAACAGACAAAAAAAAAAAATTACAATTCGGGTTCGGCATCGATATAATAACAATCCCAGCTACTTTTTTTGAATATATTTCCATTGTACAGACCCCACTTTTCTACAATTCTATTATATGTATAGATATAGGTAGTAGGTAGTATCTTTATAAGTTAAAGCATCATTGGACCAATCAAAATTCTAGAAAGGGAAAACTACGTGAAGATGAACATAAAAATTGCCGATTTTAAAAGAAATATGAATTAAAATAACGTTTGTTTCGACTTAATGTTCTCCCAAAACAAATAAATGGCGCGAAGTCGAACTAATGAGTTGTTTATTTACATTTGTTACTTGCGCCTTATTTATAGTTCATCCCGTGACAGGTTGGAGTGTAAACAACGGGAATATGCATAGTAGCGGCAAAAATACATTTCTCATATAAATATTTACGTGTTCGCATCATTCATTATGCGTGTTGGGTGCAAGTTGAGAATTGAATTATTAGAATAAGGCAAAACGATAACAAGAAAGAAAGAAAAATAAGTTTATTTGTCTCGGAAACATGTGTTTAGAGAAAGATGACAACGAGAATTTAAACAGAAAAAAAAAATGATCTTCCTAAATACAGGATGTCACAAAACGGTTAGCAGGATTGTCCGAAAGGGTTACCGCTACCACGGAACATAAAGGGCTAAGGAAGGAACATGGATGGGTTTTAGTCAGTAAGAGTCTGACAATCCCTTCCGCTCCACCCAGAGCGGGAGGAGTCATTTGATGATTTGCCACGCACAAAAAAAGGGTGTCACAAAACAGCGGTTCCGGGGCAGCGGGAACCTTTTCGGATTAATCCCACGATTTGACAATCGTGAATCGATTGTCCCCAAGAAAAACAATGACGTTCGTTAAGTATCTAAAAGAAATATTTTGATGTTTCTTACAAGTTTCTTTTCTCCGCTACCGCTCTTTGCTTACGCGTCCACTTCCCAACGTTTATAAATATGACGTCTGATAGTTTCGTCTCGGACATATCTCAAAGTGTCCGCGCGTTGTCGCTTACTGATGTGTACATTTATACGTCTTAACTGCAACACTGATCAATTGTTGTAAAAGCGATAGATGATACCTACCTACACGGTATTACCAAATGAAAATAAATCAAATGGTTTGATCTTTTTAATTATATGTATTATTGTTATACTTTTATTTGTTTTTATGTTGTTAACTATAGGTACATTTTCACAGCATACAATTCCATACATTATTGCACTAATTGTAATATTTAAAGAAGCGGCGCCTACTGGCACAGGCGTCTATATGCTTAAAAGGACACGCCACCAACTGTTTAACATGTACAACGTGTAATAACGAAATAAAGCATTTATTATTATTATTATATTAATTCCGCATTGAATTTACGATAAATAGCAGACCGTGCAATATGATGATAAATTCTTCCATAAAAACATGGAAAAATAAACAGCGGAATGTGCCGCAAACTCTTTGACGCTGGTATCTTTTTATGAATTTCATATGAACAAAGTTATTCATGAAACTAGTTGGAAGTTTCGGCATGTTTATCATTTTATCTGTGCCCGCTCATGTCGCTTGGCGGGAACAAATTGATATGTTTTTTTTTGCTTTAAAGCTCCCGCAGACAGACGCGACGCAATTTTGGTAGATTCTATGAAGTTTGTTATAGAAATTTGGTTTATTAATGCCACGTTGAATCGACGCGTCTCGCCTGTGTGCGGACCCTTTAATAAAGACAAAGCTTTTCAAAATGTTCAGCAGCAGTATTAATACGAGTATCTACAAGTTTCACAGAAATTGGTTTACCCTTCTAACGAAATGTATCATCAGTTCTAATGTTCCCACCGCTGGGACAAATGCTTCCTCGCTGGGAGGGAGTTGGCCGTAATGGACCACGCCGGCCCATTGCGGGTCGGTAGATGTCACTTGTCTTTGAATTTATGGGTCTAAGACATGCCGCATTCCTCACGATGTTTTCCTTCACCGTATAGAGAGCAGTGGTGATGAAAAAATTTACATATAGTAAACTGCCTATCTGGGATCGAACTTACGACCTACAACTTGAAAGTCAAGGCCATGACACCACTGGGCCAATGTATAACAGTATTTAAATCCCAGTATTCCGAACAATTCAATCACTCGACCTTTTGTAGAAAACAATGATCATAGACGTACCTAATAAATCCAGCTCAATCCTATTCACTTACGAAATTACTCGAACCATAGAGCATAAAGCCGCGTATTAACAAAACGCCTTTCACGTAACCCGTTGATCGCAATTTGGTAAAGTACAATTTGGCAATACGCCTCCCTCAAAGCTTTCGATGTTAGGTGCCAATCAAGGTTTCAGTTACAAGGTGGGGTTGCCAACCTTTTCAGGTTGAAAGGATTTTGAATAAAAGATTTTTTAAATTAAATTGAGAAACACTATCACTTGTTTTGTCTTGGGATAAATAGATTTATGTTGAATAGAATACACTAAATTTCGCTCCAGTGGTTTTGGGATATTAAGGGTTTTCTGCTCCCCATTAGCTGGGATTCATTTGTAAATTTTTACACACTATCTGCCTCTCTATTTTGGAGATTACAGGCGTGATGTTCTGTTTTCTGTGTATTGTGTATTTAATTATTGTCTACTTCTGCCCGTGGCTTAAAGAGCTAGCGTTGGCGAGATTATTCCACGGGAACGTACTCGTACCACGGGGATAAAAAGTATCAAGGGGGGTCTTGGTATCAAGTATCAAGGTGTTACATTGTAGTAGTGTTGGAGTGTCAGTATCGTTTCTTTTTATAAATGTGCGTGTTGTTTGTGCAGAATAAACATTTTTTCTTTCATTTTTCTTTATACGTGCTATTCCAGAGTATAATCTATCTTTGTGCCAAATTTTATCCAGATCCGTTCAGCCGTTCTTTCGTGTGTGAGTAACAATCAAACAAACATACATCCACACACACTTCCCTCCAAATTTTAACGTTTAAAATTTGAAAAAATGTGATATAATAATAAGATATATAATTTATGTTGTGTTGTGTGCCTTTATGTCTGTAGGTACTGAATAATTGAATTTTCTTTCTTTTAATTTTCAGAAAAAGTAAATACGTGGTTTACTTAAATGTTGGAGCCCTTAAAACTCGACGTATTACCTTTCCTTTTCTACTAATTCTCTTGTTGCTACTGGATAGTAATAACAGCGGGTATTGTGTTTATGCAAATCTAAGGCTTATTTGTAAGTAGGTACGAGGATTTGTGATACTTAGGGCCTATGCACACGCTGATTTATTTGCGCGCCGTCGACGCGAAACTCAAGCATATTTTTCTCAAATAAGATACAACAAAGAAAGCACCGCCGCGCGCGCCGTCGCGTCGGCTTGGATTATACGGCACGCTCGTCGCGTGTGCTTGCACCTTTAGATTATGCTTGCCTGTTCTATCGTACATTTTAGGTGGTAGATCGTAGGTTCATAAGTATTTACCTACATTCAACAAGCATATACTGGCTGCAGCCACATTATTTACAAGTATGAAACTTTCTTATACCATGACAATCAATCTGCTTAGCCTTTTTCCAACTATGTTCAGGTCGGCTTCCAGTCTAACCGAATAAAGCTGATTACCAGTATTTTACATGGAGTGACTGCCTATCTGATCTCCACAACCCAGTCAGTAACTGAGCAATACCCAGTTACCCTTGGTAAGACTAGCGGTCAGACTTTCGGGCTTCTGAGTACCAGTAACGACTGTCAAAGATCCACGAATGACTGCCGGGTCCAACGGCTTAACCTGCTTTCCGAGACACGGAGGAGTCTTGATATGTAAAGATGACAATCTTACCTTATCTTGGGTGACCACCCATCCACGTACCAACTCCGGCAAGCGTAGCATAACCTAATGGATCGATACTTGCGGCTGTAAATACTTGGCCACGATGTACATACATTCAGTCAAAAAAGTATCGAGAATGGATGATTTGTTTATGGTTCCAAATTCAAATTTTTGTTTTTTTGCGTTGTTAGATTGGCACAACTGTTTTCCATTTTGGCGCGGAGTTTGAGTTGCATCTGTTATTTATATTAAATACAGTGCTGGTTTTAGTATTATCATATATAGTGTGTATTGCGAATTTCATAATGGACAAAAATATCGAACAAAGAGTTTGTCTTAAATTTTGCATCGCCAATGGAATTTCGTGTTCGGAGTCACTGAAAATGTTACAGAAGGCTTACGGTGAATCGATTTTATCAAAAACTCGTGCTTATGAGTGGTTCAAAGCATTCAAAAGCGGTCGAGATGTGATGGAAGATTTGCCTCGCTCTGGTAGGCCGTCAACGTCTGCAACTGAAGTTAACATCGCAAAAGTGAAGAAAATAGTGACCGAAAATCCCCATTCAACTCTGAGAGAGATAGCCGCCGAACTTTCTGTATCTCACGAGTCTATCCGTACCATTTTAACTAATCATTTGGGTATGAAACATGTTGCTGCTCGGCTAGTCCCAAAAGGTCTGAATTTTCTCCAAAAACTCAATCGCATGAAAGTCGCTGAGGACATGCTAGAACGAGTCAGTTCGGACCCAACATTCATGAAACGCATTGTTACTGGTGACGAGACGTTGGTTTACGAGTTTGACATGCAAACTAGTGAACAAGCTTCGGAGTGGCGCCTTCCAACTGAACCGAAACCGAAAAAACCACGCTAAAGTCGATCAAAAGTCAAAGTCATGTTGACTGTTTTCTTTGACTATCGCGGTGTTGTGCACTCTGAATTCTTACCGGAAGGTCTAACGGTAAATAAAGAATATTATTTGAGCGTTATGCGGCGTTTAAGAGAGCAAATTCGACGAAAAAGGCCAGATTTGTGGAAAGAAAATTCTTGGATTTTGCACCACGACAATGCGCCTTCGCACAAGGCTATCATTGTGAACGAATTTTTGACCAAACACTCAACAAATACCATCCAGCAACCACCATATTCACCAGATATGGCTCCTGCTGACTTTTTTCTTTTACCTAAACTCAAATTACCACTTCGTGGCACCCGTTTTCAATCGATAGAAGACATAAAGGAGACATTCGCGGCGAGAACTGTACTCAATTCCGGAAGCAGCGTTTAAAAAATGTTTTGATGAATGGATTATTCGTTGGCGCAAGTGTATCGTTTCTAAAGGAGCATACTTTGAAGGTGATAAAATAAATTTGGATGAATAACAGACATTTTGTGCATTATTGATCTTTTCCCGGTACTTTCTTGACAGAGTAGTATATCTATTTATTAACCATCTTATTCCCCAAATAATTTACAATTTAATTTCCTGAAAATATTGACTTTGACTTTGAAATTTTTGTGATATGCCTTAGCCTAGAAATTGCGACTGTAATGGAACTGATAGTTTTGAAAAGACAAAAAACAACTGAAATTTGATCATTGACGTTAAAAAGTAGATCATAATTAATGTTTAATTTTAAAATATTAATTAAAAAAAACAGTTGAATTATTATCCTCCTCCTTTTTGAAGATAGTAAAAAAAAAGAAATCCCGAATCATAATTAAGAATCAGATTGAATTATATAAATATAAGAATACACCCACAAAAGCTACGACCTATGCCAATTTTGTTTCAGAAGTGTTTCGCCTGCGTCATAACAAATTGTGTTTGAAAACTTCTAGTTTTTTTATTGAACAAGTTACAGTATTTATTCCGAGCACGTTTAGACCATCGGAGGCCCTTGTCCGAAGTTCTAACTAGTTAGGAATAAAAATTCAATTTTGAAAATAATAAAAATAAATTTGTTGTTTTGGCACTTACGCCGTTTTTTTTTAAATCAAGAATAGTTTGTCAGTATGATTGGTGATAAAATGTTGGTCTTCTCATCGTGTTTTGTTTATACTTAAAGACACAACATCACGCCTTGTTTTCCTGAAAGGTTCGGCAGTAGTGTACCCACAGTGTGTGTGTGTGTATGTCTGTGTGTGTGTATATAGAGGGACACACCCCCGGCATAATGTCAGGCAAACTGGCATTTAGCAAGGACAACTATTCTCAAAATTGAGTACCTATCTACCTACGGCGTGAGTGCATGACCAGGACCGATAATCATCTCTTACAGCAGTATTATTTCAATAATACTTCAGTGTGAGAATGAGACGGAGCTATACAGTTTATCTCTTTCCCATTACTTTAAGAAGTGTAAAACGAAAAAAAAATTGTACAACGGATAAAGATAGTATCAAGTGGCGTTCAGTTTGAGCCTGTCCCTATTATAAATATGTGTGTTGGCGTGTGTGTATGTGTATGTATGTGTAGGTACCTAACTCACGTCAAAGAATATCAGTCTCTTCAAAATATTTCTGAAAGCAGCTTTTAAGTAAACGGTCAAGAAATGTTTTCAATAATGTTAACTTTATTTTGACTTTAAGTTATATTTACGGTCATCCTACCAAACATTTTGTATTCTTAAATCCAGATTTTACGGAACTGCACTCCCCGGGGAGACCCGCAAAGTCTAAAACCAGTTAAAGTCGGATTCGTACAATTTATACAGTTCGTAAACGTGTGAAATACACGTTGCTGTACTGTACGATACGTGGGAGTTATTTTAATTTAATTATAAGAAATATTACTTCAGTCGTTTCATTTAAGTATGTATAAGTTGGTAATATGTAGAAATGTAATAAACATTATGTTTTAGGTTGTATTGTAATTTAAGATTTTTGTTTTATTCCTGAAAATAAATACCTTTCAAATTAACTTCAATACAAATGCTGAATAATATGATGATCAGAAATATTGTATACTTATTTTTGCAGCTAAGGTGCTTTGGTTTGCTTTGAAGTGATTACAAGTAAATGGTGGTGCAGTGCTCAGCAGAGCAGTGGTAGCCTAGTGGTGGACCGGAACTTTCAGGTTGTAGATCGTAGGTTCAAATACAGACAGTCGCTTAACTTTGTGTGAATAATTCATCACCGCTGTTCTCAGAACGGTGTAGGGAAATTTTGTGAGGAAACCGACATGTTCAAATCTACCAGCCCGCACTGGGCCCTTCGTCGTTTGAGAACAGTGCCTGCGTAAAGCGCCTGGCTGGGTTCGAACTCACGACCTAAACATATCGTCGAGGCCAGTACAAATGGGTCACCACTGTTACAACTAGGCTTCTTCTTCTTTTCGTGTGGTTAGTGAATAACCTCGTGACAAAGTTTTTATGCTGCCCATGGACCTCTGACTTAGCTTCACAAGCTGTTGAGAAATATCTCTGAGACATTTTTTCCTCACGATGTTTTCCTTCACCGATTTTTAAGCATTATTGATAATTAAGTACATCTGGGCTACCACTGAATGATTGTTAACATTTAAATTGTATGAGCAACTGAAAAGCTGACGTCAATCTGATCAAAGTCTTTGTAGAAAAACGTAATGGTTAATTGCCTCCTGACCTTTGCAACCCAATCCATTGACCTTGTGAAGGCCACAGGAATCAATGGATGCGGGAAGCACATAACCGGACATGCTTGAGGGAAGCCAATGATGCAGCAAATGATGTTTTTTGGTTGAAACGATGATGATAATGACCTTAATATCATTGGATATAAGGATTACATCATCAATAAGCTATTTTCAGAACTGTTCTATTCCATCTTGTTGTACGTCAGTGTGTCGTTAGAATCTCGTCGATCAAAAATAGGTTGCAGACAGCTGAGATTGACGTTCGACCTCTGGCCTTTGGCAGATTATGGAATCTTTATCATATCAGCCTAGAAATACTTACTTAACAGACCTTATGAATAAATGAAAAAAAATAAATTGTTTATTATTTTAATAAGTACTTAAACCTTAAAAACTAGTGGTTGGTGGTAGCTGGGTGGTGGTGGTGGTAGCCTCCTTTTAAGCAGATAAGCTTGTATTGGGAGGCTCTGCTCTTCCATAATTTATCAAGTAACATTTATGATAACCTTATGATCTATGTTTAGCACAAAATTTTCTCAAACAAAAAGTAAAAAAAAAGGAATTAAATTAGGCTGAGAACCAGGATTTTTAAACGTCAAAACACACTTACATGGCTGTCCCCCAAAACGCCCGCACTTCACCACTTCCTAGCGCTAGATGTGCTGTGCTAGGCCTAAGAAGTGCCGCATCAAACTCCCCAGCAGTACAGCTGTGTGTAAAATTAGACTAAGAAAGAGTACGGTGTCATCATAATTATTAGTTTACCTATTGGAAACGTTGATCGCTATTGGACTTAGTCACATTATACTCGTTCGTTGACTCGTCACATTTAGACGTACCCACTTACAATATGACAAGGTCTAGAACCTTGTCATATTGTAAGTGGGTACGTCTCATGATTTCACCAATGAAACTAAACGGCATCAGGGGGCCTAGACAAGTCTCAATCGCTCCGTGTCGATTCGATTTCAAAAATTGTTGATCGAACAATTCGTTATCTCAGCGATTCGGATTGTCAGGAACGCCACCTGTCAACGCATTTGTATGGGAATATTAAAAGAGGTTCGTTACACAATTTGATATTGTGTAAGTGCTAGACACTTAGCGATCGAAAACGATTGATCACTTGACATTTGGAAAGCTTATGCCAATTCCATATATTTCGGAATTATCTAATTTCGTTTTAGTTAATTGTGACTTTTTCTGTGAGAAGCAGCTTGTAATTATGTACCATTTAAAAGAATGATTTAGTATCTTGCCCATTCTTCTCCATAGTAACCGGATTGCTTTGGAATCTGCTCTTTTTATCTTTTTGACTGACCGCTTCCTTTTACAATTCAAAACTGTAAATGGTTTAATTGGAATGAAAAAAATACTTTATAAAAAATACTTTGAGTTTCAGATTGGTTCAGGTTTTCATTTTTCGTACCTACGGTGGACCGTACATTCGCCATATTATCAGCGGAATTCTTCAATAATTAACACATGCTGCGGTCCCCGCTTCTATTAAAACTTGCATGCTTCAAACTTGCTTCGATTTGCACTCGCGTTCATTTGCAGTTGGGCTATAAAACCAGTGGGTCATCATCTGCCTAGCCTTTTCCCAACTATGTTGGGGTCGGCTTCCAGTCTAACCGAATGCAGCTGAACCAGTATTTTACATGCAGCAACTGCCTATCTGACCTCCACAACCCAGTAACTGGGCAATACGATACCCCTCGGTAAGACTGGCTGTCAGATTTTTGGGCTTCTGACGACCCGTAACGACTGCCAAAGATGCACAAATGACAGCCGGGACCAACGGCTTAACGTGCTTTCCGAGGCACGGAGGAGTCTCGGTATGTAAAGATGGTCACCCATCCATGGCCAACCCGAGCAAGCGTAGCTTAACCCGATGGATCGACTCGTGCGGCTTTAGTACTTAACCACGGGCTCCTCCTATAAAACCAGCGGATATCAACGTTTAATGTTCGGAGCTACATACTTGTTCTGCTCGCCTTGATTCGACACAGACGACCCAAAGAAGTGTTTAGTGCGGTTTAAGGATGACTACCGCTAGACCGTGCCGGACCTGAGCCGTGCCAAACTTCACAAACATTTAATGCTACCGTGCAGTGTCCGTGTCCCGTCCGATTTTTGGTCCCTATAAATTGAGCAGAAACGGACGCGGCCCACGCCCGTGACGGTATAGCGTCGAGTCATTCTTTATACTGTGTCTTCCGGGATCTCCCCCAACTGAACATAATAATAAATAATTTTAAGTAACTATAGCAACCGAATGCAGTTGATTTTTTTATTTATATCGTACGGGTGTGTTGATGTTAATGTTGCTGCTTTGTATAAACTCTAGGTTATATTTTTTTTGGCATCTCTACCAAGTTTTTTTGATGTTTCTAATGTAACTGAGGTGATAAGTATACAATTTATTCAAAGTACCAACCTTACAGACGGTGTATTCTGTGAAAATCTCAGCGTGATAACTGATCGCGAAGGAGGTGGCGGGATGGGAGAGAGAAAGGTCCTCCCGTCCCAGCCGCCACGGGAGACGCCCCGGGCGTCGGGAGCCACGTGACGACTCCCGGCCACCGTAGGCGCGGGCCTGCGGACGGTGAGTGATGGGTGACTCACCGTCCGATCAGCACCAGGCCCGTGCCGGACGGCGCGTATATGTTCCACGCGCGCCTCAAAGAGATGTCAGAATATGAAGGGGCCCCTCAGGGCGAAGCCTGCCGGATAAGCGGGATTGTCCGAAAGGGTTACCGCTACCCCGGAACATAAAGGGCTACGGAAGGAACATGGATGGGTTTTCGTCAGTAAGAGTCTGACACTCCCTTCCGCTCCACCCAGAGCGGGAGCAGTGATTGGATGATTTCCCAGCCTTAAAAAAAAGCGTGATAACTGAGGTGAAGTGAGCATGATGTGAGCTGTCATTCCAACTGATTCTAGGGATTAACACTACTGACCTTCACCTATGATTTCCTATGAATTTTCGGTGAGATTTTTCGAGAATAGCACTGCACAACGCACCTTAATTGCGTACCTAACATACTTTCAATCATAACTCGAGAATTTTGAAGGATTTTGCTAATTGGAGGCTACAATTTTTATTGTGACAGCAGTAGACAACCTTATGGTTGAACTGCGAGATGCCAGATTAAAAAATAACACCCGCATAGCGTGCCAGCTCCTTGTTTTCTGGCCCCACGTGTCAGTGCATCGACTTGAAGTATTTGCGGGTAGTCGCAATTTGCTTGTTTGTGCAACTTGGATACTTGCTCTCTTGCGCCAGTTCAATACAACAGTCTGTAATTAAGAGTATCGGTGGTCACGATAATATGCACAACTTTTAAAATCAATTTACTGTTCATATAACTTCGTAAGTAGATCAAAGAAGTGTGGCTTTTTCGAATAAATACTGGCCAAATACTACCCATTTAAAGAGTATTTATGTATAAAGAGTACATTAGAGACTTATGTAAAGAGTACTTAATAGTGTATTTAAAGTCAAACTCAATCCATTTATTTCAAATAGGCACAAGAAAGGCACTCTTGAACGACAAAATGAACAAGAAATAGAATTGATTCTAGTTGCCCCTTCCTAAAGTCCCGTGTGGCGAAGAATGGGCAAGAAACGTTACTCTTTGTAAATGTTTTGCAATATTTTGTTTACATGAATTATAAAGTTATACCTAATTATACTATGTGAAGACGATCATGCACCCAGAATAAAAATAATACACCACAAAAAAATTGATATAATCCTCTAATTTGTAATAAGCAATTTGACTAGTTTTCTAGAGTTTCAATTTGCTTGAAAATTATTTTCAAATACCTAAGGACCAGTTACAAACTTTGTTGTTTAGGTTGACAAATCACGTGAACAAATGATGGTCAGTTCGATGAGGTAAAGAGCCCCCACCTTGAAATTCCACTTACTGCTGCAAAATAATCCAATATTAATTTGTAGATCTTCGTAAAAAAAGTTTAAGCCGTTGGTCCCGGCAGTCATTCGTGGATCTTTGACAGTCGTTACGGGTAGTCAGAAGCCCGAAAGTCTGACAGCCAGTTTTACCAAGGGGTATCGTATTACCCAGTTACTGACTGGGTTGTGGAAGTCAGATAGGCCGTCGCTCTATGTAAAATACTGGTATTCAGCTGCATCTGGCTAGACTGAAACCCGATCGATAGTTGGGAAAAGGCTAGGCAGATTTTTGATTGATCTTCGTAAAAAATGTTTCACAATATTTCAAAAGCTTCTCTTTCATTGGCTATAAAATGTATTAAAAACGAGAACAATGACTTCACGATGTTATAAATTGGACATGATGCAACACGTACAAATGTGAACATCGAGTGTTAATTGAATAACTAAATTAATCGACAATTAACATTTAAACAGTGTCGACTGTTGAGTGTTGCAACGTTTATTTATAAAGAACTTTATTGGGCGGAGTGAGTGAGGGGCGTTTTCAGTGAATTACTTTATCGAATGACGAACGGTTTGTTTTGGGTGAACGAGACTGTTTTGTCACCTATTAAAACTCATAAATAGCTCATTATTTAAACTCACATTTATGAAGTGCACCTACTGTAACATAAATAAATAAATAGTAATAACATTATGTTTTTTTCATGTGGTTAGTGACTAACCTGGTGTCAGAGTTGGGCCTCTGACTTAGCTTCACATGCTCATGAGAAATATCTCTCAGACATGCAACATTATGATTTGGCCACAACATATTCACACATATTGATTATAATTAATTTTTTGTGAAAAAAAAAACATTTTTTTTAAGTAAGTTAAATGTAAGATAACATAACATATTTTTTTATTTGTCCAAAACATGAGAATACACACATAGCATAGCATGCGAGATGTTACAACAAATTATAATTATGACAGTCATGTTTTGCCTGAACGGCGAACAAATATAAGATGTCGGACGCTAACTGCATCAATTGATTTTAAATTCGTCCATTACACACAGCAAGTATATCAATTAACAATCCAATTTAGACCATACTTAAAACTAAATGGTACAATAATAGTGTCATAAACATCATAGTAAATAATACAAATCAAAAAAATACCAATATCAAAGCAATTATTTATAAAAATTAGGATATCAATATAAGTAGAAGTCAAATTAATTTGTCATTTAGAAATGCGTCAGTTCTGTAATAGACTTTCTCTAACAGTATGCTTTTAATCTATTTCTTAATATTTCAGTGGTTAAATTCCCTCCAAGGTTTTGGCAACTTATTATAAAGAATTGGCGCCATACAGAATACATTTTTACGCATTCGAGTTGTCTCGGCATACATAGCTTACTTTTGATAGCCTCGTTCGTCGTGGTCTTGGATTCAGTGCCCATATCGGGCAGTCTTTTACCCGGTTTATGGCAATAGACTTGCCCCCTATTATATCGGACCAAAATTTAATTTAATTTTTGAATTCTTTTTCAATCCTTTTTCAATCTTTATTACGGACGCTTTTTACGTTCTGCATCGTTCTCACATGTAAATTTTCAACATGAATGATTTAACCCATATTTTGTAACCATATTCTGATTTGAAAGAGTGTCCGTGGAGTTGCTTGCCCGTTCTTCTCCATAGGTACCTACTGCTTTGGAATGGGCAACTAGTTTCATCTTTCTGACTGACCGACCCCCTGATAATTCAAAAGTGCCAGTAATTGGTTTATTGGGAATGCTTCGAGTTTCGGTTTTTGTGTGCACTACACGCACAGCTCTGCCCATCTCTTCGTGGAAACAACGCGTAATATTATGTTACCTAACTGTGTAGTTCTTAAATTAACTTTCGTCCAGCATAAAAAGGTGCAGACAAGTGGAAAATTATCTCAGCGAACATTTAATGATATAATTTATTTGTGGACTGTAACAGGCACAACGAGAGATCAAAATGGTGTTCACGTACAGTCAGCAAATTGGGTTAACTAACAGTGGGATTCCCAGTTATGTGGCCGCTTTAGGGCGATAGGGATAATAAGTTACGGGTTACAAGATAAGGGGACAAATGGTATTGTGTATAAAATAGAACGTTATTAAAAGATCAGAAAGTATCATAAGGATGGCAAAAATCAAAATCAAAAGTCGACTGGTCGACTCTGCACGTGACCAGAGGGCTGGCCTATCATTTGGTCAAAAAATTAGCATTGCCATAGACAACGTGCCAATGGGATTTTTTCCTATTGACAGCGATGTGGACGAAGTTTTTGATGCCTTTTGATTCCTGAACTTGATTCTACACATTTGTCGTATTTACATCAAGAATATGAAATTTTATCATCACCTCTGCTCTAAAAACGATGAAAAAAATGTCGTGAGGAAACTGGCATGTTCTAGGACCAATTTCAAGACATGTGACATCTATCGACACGCACGGGGCCCGCGGGGTGGATTATACAAAGACGAGGCCTGTGTCCCATTGGGTACATTATAGGTATTTTTTTGTTCTATTTTATGTTATTAGTCCATAAGCTTTCTTAAAATTGTAAAAAAAAACAAAAAAAAAATGGGCGGAACACATTCATAGTTATTTTGAAGAATGGATGTAATTCCTAACAGCAATCCATCTGCCTCATTTCTCAACTATGTTGGGGTCGGCTTCCAGGGTAACCGGTTGCAGCTGAATACCAGTAGCTTGCATGAAGCGACTGCCTATCTGACCTCCACAACCCAGTAACAGGGTAATACGGTACCTCTTGGTAAGACTGGCTCTCAGATTTTCGGGCCTCTGACGACCAGTGACGACTGTCACTGTAATTCCTAACGGCAACAGGTGCTAATTGGTTAAAGTCCTAATTAGAATTGGTTACAAACGGCACAGGTATTCAGTCTATAAAGACGACTATTTGTTATTTTTCGAGTAGGTGGTCGCTGGCTGGTGTATTCATAACAATGAGTTGTGTGCCAATTCCCGGTTATGTAATAGCATTTGCTTCTAGATGGAAATAGTTTCATCTATCAGAAGGAGTTTTATTTAAAAAAAATGCGCATAACCACACTGCACCTACCCAATAATTATATAAAAACAAATATTATTATCATCTGCCTGCTTTTTCCAATTATGTTGCGATCGGTTTCCAGTCTATCTACATGCTGCTGAAGCAGCTGACCAGTATTCAACATGGAGCAACTGCCCAATCTGACCATTGAGGTGGTCAAAAGCATCAAATCCGCCATCATTACAGCGAATCCCCACAAAATATCACGCACTTATTTTTACAAAAATACCTTGACGTCAATGAATCACAGTGCAGTGGTACAAATACACAGTGTTACACATTTGTGTTAAATATATCACGCTTGCATCGCCAAGTGTGAGCTGAAAGACAATGACAAGAATCGGGGAATTAATAGCATCAAAACTCCTTGTTGCTAAGGGGTTTTTTTTTAAGGCTGGGAAATCATCCAATGATTGCTCCCGCTCTGAGTGGAGTGGAAGGGAGTGTCAGACTCTTACTGACTAAAACCCATCCATGTTCCTTCCGTAGCCCTTTATGTTCCGGGGTAGAGGTAACCCTTTCGGACAATCCGGCTTACCCGGCAGGCTTGTGGCGTCTCCTGCGGCGGCTGGGACGGGAGGACCTTTCTCTCTCCCATCCCGCCACCTCCTTCGCGAGCATGACTTTTTCGCAGAAGGTGGTGACTGCCTCCCACTCCCTCTCGCCCCGGACCATGGCTTGCATCAGGGCCGGGCGCGAGAGGTCGCCGCCGCCGATCGCCTCTACGAGGACACGGCGGTGGTTGCTAGGAGGCTGGCCTGTCCTTTTGGGCCAGCATTGCCCATTGCCCACCATCGTGGTAATACTAGTCATTTTGTCGGTAACCATTTAACAGCAATGAGGATTAATAAGCATAACCAGCCCATTATGTTCTCACTGCTGCTGTGACGCGGTCACGGTGAGAGGCTGTAATTCATCACGCGGGCCCAGTGCGGGTCATTAGATGTCACGTACATACTTGATAAAGCCGCGAATCATATTTGGATAACATACAACATGATACTGACCTCCAAATTGCAAAATCGTAAGAGAATTTTAATTTCGCGGGCTACCCTGTAGTTTTTAGGTACAGAGGCCAGCACATCAAGTTACCCCAAACTGTCAAATTTTCCCAATTAAAAATGAACCTTCATCATCATTCTCCTGCCCTTATCCCAATTTATTTGGGGTCGGCGCAACATGTCTTTTTCTTCCATACTTCTCTATTAGTCGTCATCCCGGTAGTCACACCCTTTCTAGCCATATCATCTTTCACACAATCCATCCATCGTTTCTTTGGTCTCCCTCTACTTGTATAGCCATCCACATTCATACTTTTTCCGACAGCATATTCCTTATTCCTCCGCCTAACATGCCTTCATTTTCATGATATCAATGAAAATGTACCTTATGGCTTTGTAATAAAGTTGAAAAACTATCAAAGATTTTTTACAGATTTGGGTAACTTCGACTGTACCTTAAGCGCTACAGTCTAATAATCGAGAATACGTGACGATTGGCAGAATAGCTGAAAAGTCGGCACATAATTGAAAATTATTTACGATCGTTTTTATGAACGATATACCATAAAAGAGAAAGATCTCAGTCAGGTTGATAAAGAGCTTGCGCCAGCGAAATAATATGAAAACTATAGTTTATTTTTTTGAGGTTACAATCGATCTTTTTTTTTCTTTTTTTTACCTACGGGTCTAGACAAAGTCACATTTTCAGTAACGATAACGAAATTAGATAAATCCGAAATGTATGGCATTGTAGCTTTCGAAATGTCACGTGATCAATCGTTTTCGATCGCTAAGTGTTGGACAATTTCAAATTGTGTAACGAAACTCGATCAATATTTCTATACAAATGCGTTGACAAGTGGCGTTCTTGACCATCCAAATCGCTGCGATAAGGAATTGTTCAATCAACAATTTTCGAAATCAATCGACACGGAGCGATTGACACTTGTCTAGGGCCCCTGGACCTTAGAGAGAGCTTAGATAGCTGTAGGTATTTGATAGGTTACGGCCGCAAATCATATTCTGATCATCATATAACCTGACACTGACCCGAAAATTGTAAAAAACTTATGAAAATTGGTATTTTGCGGGCTATCTTGGCGCATCTCTCATAATAAGAAAACTTAAAACTAGGTCCTAAAGGTGCCTACATATTTGCTCTATTTTTATGACGATCGGATTAGCTACTCGTTCTTTTCCATAACAACCCACTACGCTTTGGAATGGGCTCCATCTTTCTGACTGACCAATCCCTTGACAATTCAAAAATAGCTAAAATTGGTTTATTTAAAATAAATACTTTGAGTTTGGTCAATAATCTTTAATTCAATAAGCATTTTTTGACGTCTGCTTTTCACTCACTGACACGAATTTATTCGACCACACGTGTCGACGAAAAAAAAATCGAGCAAAATTATGGGCACCTTGAGGCGTCTATTATCAAAAGTCATCATAATATTTGAACCGAATAACCATTAGCTATACTAATGGTTGTTCGGTTCAGTTTTCTTATGGCATACCTATCAAGTAGCTAATTCACTATAAACATAATTTAAATTATTATTATATTATTATTATTTCAAATAGGCACAAGTAAGGCACTTTTGAACGTCAAAATGAACAAGAAATAGAATTGACTCTAGTCGCCCCTTCCAAAAGGTAGTTTCGTGTGGAGAAGAATGGGCAAGAAACTCCACCGTTACTCTTTTAAAATGTTTAAGTATGTATTGTATACATGAATTATAACATTATATGTGAAGACCAGAATAAAAACACTACACCACAAAAGGTGAAAAGAAAAACACATATAGTAATGGCAGGTAAACTTAAGTTAAGTATGTCATAAGTATATGGTGCTCACATATTTACATACATGTATCCATACTCAACCGTGATGACGTAGGTAAAGTCAGTTTAAAGCGACAAGTGGTGCTATTCTGGCAAAAACACACCGTGAAACCGAAGGTGAACTGAGTTTAAAGTAAGCTGTCAACAGTGTCACTCCCTGGTTATAGGTGAAACGGCAGCTCACTTCACCTAAGTTTCACGGTTGGCGCAGTGGTTGTCGCGGGTTCGACTCCCGCATGGAACAAATATTTGTATGACCTGCAAGTATTTGTTCCGGGTCTGGGTGTTTTTCTATCTATAGTATGTATTTACAAAAAAAAAAAAAAGTTTATAAGTAGTTTATCAGCCATCTCGTTACCATAACACAAGCATTAGGTTGCTTAGCTTGGGACTATATGGCGTTGTGGGAAATGTCCAAGGATATTATTATTGTCCAAGGATATTATTACGGTGAGATTTTTACAGAATCGGCCACAGTCAATAGTGTCAATCTCTAGCATTTTGTGGAACAACAGCTCACTTCACGCTCACTTAATCTAAGTTTTCATGGTGAGATTTTAACAGAATCGCCCGACTGAAATACTTTACTTCATCTTATCACGTATTTTCCAAAGGCTTCCTAGTCATGAAATATCCTGCTGAACGCCGAACAAATTCCTCTATATCTTGGTAACGAAGAGCATCATCACGATATCTTGGTTCCTCACAAAGGCAGCCAATACTGTGTGCTCTGCTCCTGATAAAAGGCGGCCATTGTCGGCCGTATAACAGCTGATATTGAACCTTTACGGAGGCGTGATCTCAGCGGGCCTTACTTTACGGAAAATCTATGAACGCTGATGAGTTTTGCTTTTGATTTAAAAAATTGAAAAATAATTGTCTATGTATTTTATTTTTTTATTCTATTCGGGAAAATTACAGCTAACTTATCAGTGTTTTAAATAATATGAAACTGAAGGCCATTTACAAGTTTCAACTGGTAAACACTTCTAATAAATGCGAAAAACTAAGCTAACAGTTCGGTACCAAAAAGGGTACAATAAATTTAAAAAAAATTAACCATCGAAATCGAATAATGCTAACAAAAAAATGAACAAACACATGGTATGGTCACAATCATTTTATAGTTTACACAATAAAAAACAGGACGTAACGCTGTTTTTATTACGCAGCATTCTCCGCCAGTTCATCTCTACCACAAGCCTCATTAAAGAACTTTATTCCGTAAGGAAATGACAGTAAGGGCCAATTTCGCTAAATCTATGAATGAAATTGAACGCGATCTGGGAGACGACCACCACCTCGTTAAGCAGTATTAGTTTTATTAACTAGATGCAACTATACATGGATGTATAGCTTCATCTAGTTTATGTCCAGCACATCTAAACCGCGTTCAACAGCTATGGCATTAAGTCCACCTCTGTATATTTCTGTGCTTAAAGTATTAAAAAAATAAAACAGCTGTCAATCTCAATTTTTCCTAAGCAAGACAGTCCTTGAACGCGGTGGAATTGACGCTTAGTAAGGTATGTACCAGCAAATCAAACTATCCCAAACTGTCAAATATTTCCAATTGAACACGAACCTTATCCTTTTGTAATGAAGTTGAAAATCTGTCAAAGAAATTTGTCAGATTAGGGTAGCTTGATGCGCTGGCGACAGAACATACCAATGATGTTACAACTTACCACGAACGCCGAAGCTCTGTCAACGAAACGCTCCATTCTAGAACTGAATCTTACCTCAACTAAAACCCACGATAACTGACTCATCATTTATCCCAGACAAAAGACACTATTCCAAGCCTTATGACGGCACTTCAGAAGTCCGGAATTCCGGGACGCTCCACAACGCCGGGACTTGATTGAAAATCATTTACGATGGATCTTACGGCTTATTGGCGGTTCGGGTTTATGTCGGTCTAAGTGTCGGGTATGTTACAATTTGTGACGTTTCTACGAAGGCGTTTAGACTGGTTTAGACCAAACGAACATAGTACCAGAACTTCTTCTTCTCGTGTGGTTAGTGACTAACCTAGTGTCAGAGTTTTTATGCTGCCCATGGGCCTCTGACTTAACTTCATTGTTGAAAAATATCTCTCAGACATGTTGGTTTCCTCACGATGTTTTCCTTCACTGATTTTAAGCAAGTGATTATTTTACAATACGCACACAGAACACGCACACACAACACTACAACACAAACTTAAACATTACATTCTGAGTATCCTAGACATATTATGGACTAGTTGCTATCAGCGACTTCGCCCTCGTTGGTGTCGAAAATTATCCCAAGGGAACGTACTACCGGGATAAGAAGTATCCTATGTGTTAATCCAGGTCACAAACTATCTCTGTGTCAAGTTTCATCCAGATCCGTCCAGCCGTTTGAGCGTAAGGACGGACGAACAAACTCACAAACATACACACTCACTCACAAACTTTTGCCTTTATAATATTAGTGTGATAGACTAAGGAAAATGCATTCACTCGTTCAGTCTAAACTAACCTTTAAGCCAAGCTGTCGGAGTTTTTGTGTGCGTTAAAATGTTTACTATTATATTCGATTTTTAATAGATGTCGTTTTTTTTTGTTGACTTACAGCGTTTATCCACTGCTACCCTCTACTGGACGTCATTAAGAAACGATACTAGTTGAACCAAACGTGACTTCTACGTAAGGAAACTGTACAACATCGTAAGGAAACCGGCATTTCCTAGTGTTACTAATTCGAACACATGGATGGGTTTTAGTTAGTAAAAGTCTGGCACTCCCTTCCGCTTCATCCAGAGCGGGCGGAGTCATTTGATAATTTCCCATACCTACTTAAAAAAAAACCGGACAAGTGCGAGTCGGACTTGCCCACAGACGGTCCCGTACAAATTGGTTAATACTTTATATAAAGACTGTTTAAGAAATTAATGTGTTAGGTTTGACCCTTGACTCGATAGATGGCGTTAGCGTCGAGTTAGATCTCGCTATGGTTTCGTTACCGGCATATAACTTAGCAGATTTGATATTTTTATTTTGTGAGAGCCTCAGATGGAAAGTTGTATACTTGAATATACGCTATATACGCCGCTTATAGTGTCGTCATTGTTATTTCATTTACTCCTCGCCAATATACGGACCCTCGGTAAAAATACAAAGACTATATTTTTTAAGATTTAATCACAAATGTATGGTTTTTAGATTTGTTTTCTGTACTTGTAGTTTATGACGATATTACTTGCCAAATTTCATAGTTCTACTAGGTCAACGGGCAACCCTATGAATTTTGATTCCCTTGAGAGTGTCTTAATATATGTTTTTTCGGGTTATTGTAAACTCGCCATAATGAAAATTTGCCACAAGTAAAAATTATAGTAAACTTGCCACAGTGACAAAATGTAGAGTAAACTGGTCACAGGTAGGTCAAACTTGTTTCGGATGTACCGACAATAAAACGATATTCGTTAAACATTATTGTTTAGTAAAAGTAATGTAGTTTCCGAATAAAGAAAAAGAAGAAAACTGTATCAAAAAATATGATCCATGGGCCATGTGGCCATGGCCATTAAACACTACTACTTCGTTTGCTATCGGTACTTTTAAAGCTGTGGCAAGTTTTCGTGAGACAGATAAGACTGTGGCGAGTTTACTATAATTTTTACTTGTGGCAAATTTTCATTATGGCGAGTTTACAATAACCCGTTTTTTCTGGCATAAACGGCCGTATATTTTTTTTTCTTTGACTTAGAAGTTTGAATTTTTAACAACTTCAAGAAACTGTAGACTTAAGTATATGTTTTTAATTTCAACTCGATACCCGGATAAAGGGTCTTGACAGGCGGACGGACAACAAATTGAACTTATAAGGTAACAACTTATGACGACCGGTTGGCGCAGTGGTTGAGCGATTGACTGATGCGCATTATATCGCGGGTTCGATTCCCGCACGGAACAAATATTTGTACGACCTTTTTTTTTTTTTTTTTTAAGGCTGGGAAATCATCCAATGACTGCTCCCGCTCTGGGTGGAGCGGAAGGGAGTGTCAGACTCTTACTGACTAAAACCCATCCATGTTCCTTCCGTAGCCCTTTATGTTCCGGGGTAGCGGTAACCCTTTCGGACAATCCCGCTTACCCGGCAGGCTTGGCCCTGAGGGGCCCCTTCATATGCTGACATCTCTTTGAGGCGCGCGTGGAACATATACGCGCCGTACGGCACGGGTCTGGTGCTGATCGGACGGTGAGTCACCCATTACTCACCGCCCGCAGGCCCGCGCCTACGGTGGCCGGGAGTCGTCACGTGGCTCCCGACGCCCGGAGCGTCTCCCGCAGCGGCTGGGACGGGAGGACCTTTCTCTCTTCCATCCCGCCACCTCCTTCGCGAGCATAACTTTTTCGCAGAAGGAGGTGACTGCCTCCCATTCCCTCTCGCCCCGGACCATGGCTTGCACCAGGGCCGGGCGCGAGAGGTCGCCGCCGCCGATCGCCTCTACGAGGACACGGCGGTGCTCCGCCCAAGCGGGGCAGGTTTGCACCGTGTGCTCTACCGTGTCCTCTGGGCGATCCTCGCAGTGGTGACACCCGGGCGTTTCCTCCCGCCTGATGATGTGCAGGAACCTCCCGAAACATCCATGTCCGGTGAGGACCTGCGTCAGGCGGAAGGTGAGGGCGCCGTGACGCCTCTCTAGCCACTCCTCAAAGAGGGGCCTTACCGCCACTATCGTGGCGTGCCCTGCGCTGGGTTGCGACAGTCGCTGATTCCAGGCCGCCATGAGATCGCGCCGGAGGTCCGTCCGCTCCGCCGCAATTTGCTGCGGAAACGGAGTTTCCCCCCGGCTTAGTACCTCCGCGCGCCACTCGTACAGGCGCGCGAGGACTATCGCCTCCAGATCCCACGGCGGGCAAGTATTTGTTACGAGTCTGGGTGTTTTTCTATCTATAATATGTATGTATTTACAAAAAAAAAGTATGTAACTAGTCTACTCGTATCAGCCATCTCGTTACCATAACACAAGCATTAGGTTGCTTAGCTTGGGACGATATGGCGTTGTGTAAAATGTCCAAGGATATTATTATTATTATAAGGGTTCCGTTTTTCCTTTTAAGGTACGGAACCCAGAAAAACGTTCCCGCTTTCATACTGAGAATGTCTATTAACATTTTTGTCTGTTAACAACACACTGAACTTTCAAATAGCTCGTTGTTATGAACGAGAACTGTATCAACAATCTATGGAACAATCTGAGAACAAAAGTATTTGATCTCTCATAGTACGTTATAAACGCCAGCATTGTTTGGACGATAAACTATATTTTTATATGAATTTCAAACAAAAGAAAAGTTTTATGGAGTATCTATACTTGTATCTTTGTAAGTAGGTATATTTTTCTTTTAGTTTTTTTGGGAACAAAGTTCTTAAAGCGGCTTTTGGTAGGAGTACACTGGCAAAAAATGTAGCGTAATGAAAACAGCGTTATGCCCTGTTGAGTGAGTTTCAAGTGTCAAAACATGGGGTGTTCACAAAGAAAAAAGATTTTTATGTGACTGCTACACCACATATCTCATATCATCTGAAAACTAAAAACTATTTATAATAAATATGAAATTTGATTTCGGAAGTCGGTGTCTTCGGTTTTGTATTTTAATTTTTTGCCACCGACTTCCGAAATCAAAATTTATATTAAGTGGGTTTTATTTTTTGTAAAAAAGTTTTTATTTTTCACTTTTTAGTTGTGGTACCTACACAACTCACCCGCCCCCCCCAAATTTTAATACCACTACCTGGTATGTAAATTACAGTGACAGGAACTTATTAGAACATCGTCCACATATATTAAGTAGGATTTTTTTTAGATTTTTGTTGATTTTTCAAAAACCGCTTATCCGATTTCGATAAAATTTTTATGGAACCATTTGGGAAGTATACCCTTTCCAACAAAAAAAGAATTTTTTGAATCAGTTGGCAAGCAATGGAGTTATGCGCGAACAAACATAAAAAAAAATATTTACAGTCGAATTGAGAACCTCCTCCTTTTTTAGAAGTCGGTTAAAAATAGTCTTGTACGAGGCCCAAACGCTCCTATCTCAGCATCTTCTTTTCGTGTGGTTAGTGACTAGCCTGGTATCAAAGGGGGTGTCGTGTTTCCCAGTTACTGGGTTGTAGTGGTCAGATAGGCAGTCACTTCCATGTAAAATACTGTATTCTAGCAGCATCTAATTACACTTGAAGCAGGCCCAGACATAATATTTGGGACAAGGCTAGGTAGATGATGTCGATCAGTCGTGCAGGGTAGTCAAAAGCCTGTAAAACTCAAATAACCAAGGGTTATCACTTATCTATCTATATACATATAACTGGATTGTGGAGGTTAGATAAGCAGTCACTTCTTGCACAATACTGATAAACATCTGTATCCGAGGAGCTCGTGGCTAAGTAATAACAGCCTCACGGATTCATCCATCAGGTTAAGCTACACTTGCCGAGGTTGGTTCGTGGATGGGTTACCATCTTTACATATTGAAACTCCTCTGTGCTTCAGAAGGCACGTTAAGCCGTCGGTCCCGGCTGTTATTCGTGGATCTTTGACAGTCGTTACAGGTCGTCAAAAGCCCGAAAACCTGACAGCCAGTCTTACCAAGGGGTATCGTATTGCCCAGTTACTGGGTTGTGGAAGTCAGATAAGAAGTCAGCTGCATCCGGTTCAACTGAAAACCGACCCTAACGTAGTTGCGAAAAGGCTACGTTCCAAATTATGCAAAAAAAAACAAATCAGTTTTCAAAACACGCTTTCTTTAAACGCTTTATGATTCTAACCCCACATCGCAAATCGAATCCCTGGTGCTTCGAACTTAAGATAAAACATGCGGTATGTATATTGAGTGACACGATATATTCAGAGGAACAGGTCGACGACCCCCTGTTGAATCAAATGTATACACACCACTCTTGAATACTGATGCCAGAGGGAAACAACCTCCCAGTTGTGAAAGAATAATTTCTTGGTAGTGTTGTGATGTTTAAGTTAACAGCGAGAGCATCATGTTAAACGTGAGGGAATTGAAAAATAATAATCAAAAGTCTTTTATTCAAAGTAGGTTGAAAATCAGCAGTTTTTTGAAGATCAAAATTATATAACACAGATCCCTCAAAGCCTAGTGCTTTTTCTGGGCAGAAGTGGCGCAACAAACTCCCCAGCGGCACAGTTGTCTGTTCAGTTGGAAGAACTTGATTCTATATATTACTAGCTGACCCGGCAGACGTCGTCCTGCCTTAACTATGATACCTACCTACCTTTCCTACCTACCCTTCCTACCTACCCTACCTACCCACTCTACCTACCCTACCTACCCTAAATACCCTACCTACCCTAACCACCCTACCTACCCTACCTACCCCACTTACCCTACCTACCCTACCTACCTAGGGGTATGAAAAATTGATAGTAGCTGATTCTCAGACCTGCTGAATATGCATAAAAATTTCATTAAAATTGGTCAAGCCGTTTCGAAGGAGTAACTTTTTATTTTTCACTTTTTAGTTGTGGTACCTACACAACCCCCCCCCCATAATTTTAATACAACTACCTGGTATGTAAATTACAGTATTAGAACATCGTGCACATATATCAAGTAGGATTTTTTTTAGATTTTTGTTGATTTTCAAAAACCGCTTATCCGATTTCGATAAAATTTTTATGGGATCATTTGGGAAGTATACCCTTTCCAACAAAAAAAAGATTTTTTCAAATCGGTTGGCAAGCAACGGAGTTATGCGCGAACAAACATAAAAAAAAAAAAATATATATACAGTCGAATTGAGAACCTCCTCCTTTTTTAGAGGTCGGTTAAAAATGAAATTGTTTGATAGATATCAGTCAGCTAGCACACACCAATATACAGTGTGTTGGGTTAAACGAGAGACATACTTTCAGGGGTACTGTACTTATGAAAATGAACTATAGAACTATACCTGAAATCACGAAAAAAAAATCAGCTATTCAGTACATTTATGTTCGCATAATTCGTCAAAATGTATGGAACATATCAATATTTTTTTCATATTTCAGTGTTGATCCCATGGAGATAGTTGTTGATTTTCATGAGTACTATACAACCTGAAAGTAAAAAAGTTAAATCTAACACACTGTATACATAAAATCTAATAAAAACACTGAAAACTGAGTATACTCAAGCATAAATAAAAATAAAACTAATTATAATTATAAGAGCTTCCAGGCATAAAGAACGTGCACTACGTGCACTTGTGCAATACTGGATTATGTCCATACACAAGTAAGAACCTACAGGTAGTCGTGCATTCATTCATTCACTCGTTCGTTCATTCATTCTATTGTAGGCAACTGAAAGCTTTAAGTTATTTTTACAGACACTTCAATTTTATTTAATTTTTTTCCTTTCGCCAACGTTCTTGAAGATATAAAAAGGTTTTATTTATTGAGTTCTTTTAAATGTTATTATGTACGGTTGTATATAATAACATTTTAGGAGGTTTCCTAAGGCAGTGTAATTATTACTCATGAAAATGAATAAAACTAAAGGACCATCCATGAAATCACGAAAAAAAATCAGTTGCTCCATATATTAATATTAGTACAACTCGACAAAATTTCATTCATCTGTCAGAGTTAGTTTCAAAGTAAAATTATTAATTCATTCAATCTGCCAATCTTCCTAGCCGTTTTCCAACTATATTGGGATCGGCTTTCAGTATAACCGGATGCAGCTGAATACCAGTATTTTACATGGAGCGACTACCTGTCTGACCTCCACAACCCAATCACTAACTGGGTAATACGACATCCCTTAATAAGACTGGCTGTCAGACTTTCGGGCTTCTGACTACCCGTAACGACTGAAAAATCCACGAATGACAGCAGGGACCAACTGCTTAACGTACTTTCCGAAGCACGGAGGATTCTCGATATCTAAAGATCACCCATCTACGGACCAACCCTGGCAAGCGTAGCTTAACCGGATGGATCGATCCGTTCGGCTGTTATTACTTAGGCACGAGCTATTATTAATTTATATTAATTATTCTTATAAATACTCGTAACTTAATACGATAAGAGCCATTTAATACATTGAGGACGTATTATGAATAATGCGTAAAGTTACATAAAAGCTGCACTTTCTTAAACTAGGTTATTTTAAGAATGGGGCAGTGGGTGTTTGGAGATGCATTTTAAAATGTTAGGCTATTAATATCTACGTAAACAATATTAAAATCTCCATAAGACGTAGGCAATATTCGTATCTATGTAATTATGTACATCCATTTAAAAGAAGGGAGTATAACTAGGAATACTTATGGAAGATAATATATTTTTCACCACAGTTGCTTGTAAAGTGACTCTTATGGCAACGCGTTTAGGTTAATAATTGAGATTACTGCATAATCGTTTTTTTTAAACTTAACATCACCGAACTAGTGTTGACTTTATTTATTTATTTCAATTCAGCAAAGTTTTTTTATGTTTAGAAAAAATATTTTTGTGAATAAATAAACTATTTTAGGTTACATTATTTACTTATTTAAACTTTCACCCACTATCCTTACAGGTCACCAACATATCACAGGTATAAAACATATCAACTAATAATATCACCTACTTGTTTACATCAATCATCAAAACTATCATCATAATTTGATCAAAATATATATTTTCGCTATATACGAACCATAATTTGTGTATGCAAAACTTCATTATCAACATTTTTTATTAAAAAAACAGCCAAATATTTTATTAAAGTCCTGAACAACAAGAATCAATTCCTTTGAGAGGCCATTTTGCGTAACGATCTCATTGAAGGGATTTCAATTTCAGTAATTTGATCATAAAAACTCATTTGTTGAAACCATCTCATTGTTTAGATCGCCCATCGTCCATTTTTGAGATAACCTTTTTAAGCGACTGGGCAAGGAGAAATGGTAATTATACGTTTTTTTTTTTGAGTTGAATTCAAAATAAATAGTTGGTGATGGTTTATCTTAGTTCGGAGTTAATTATTATTGATAACAGCCGGTCGGTATGTACCTAATTACTAAACTATTAATAATTATTGTTATATCTATGTATTCGATTCACTTACCTACTTTTTTATCTAAATACCAAATTGGAAAAGAGTTGTAATGCTGTTAAAATAATGAACTAATTCAATACTATTTATTTTATTTAAAAAATTAAACTTAAATTACTACACAATACTATAAACCTAAAACATTACTAATAACTATTTACAAGTATATAACAGGAGGGACACAAAATAAAATAAATCAAAGGGCATCAAAAAATTCGTCCACATCGCTGTCAACAGGAAAAGTTCCCAAAAGGCTGGCAGCATTGCCACGTTGTATGGCAATGCTGATTCTTTGACCGAAAAATAGGCCAGCCCTCTGGTCACGTGAAGAGTCGACCAATCGCTTGGCGATGTCTCGATAAACATAGTGGGTACTCGGACCCCATGGCCCTAGTGTTTCAACCCCAAACTACCTGTCTGACCTCCACAACCCAATCACTAACTGGGTAATACGACATCCCTTAATAAGACTGGCTGTCAGACTTTCGGGCTTCTGACTACCCGTAACGACTGAAAAATCCACGAATGACAGCAGGGACCAACTGCTTAACGTACGTCTTGTTTATTCAATACTATAATTGTATGAATTCTAGAGTTTGAAAATTTTGCAGGTAAAATGTATTAGGGCTATTTAAAAACTACCATTACTGCGGTTGGTTCGTGGCTGGGTGACCATCCTCGGTCGCTTGGAAAGCACGTAGAGTCATTGGTCTTGTATGACCCAGCAACTGATACGTGGAGGTCAGATATGTAGTCAGCACATTTGGTTAGACTGGAACTAGATCCCATCATAATTGGTACAGATGTGGCATATTGATTGATTGAGTTTCATGTTAACTGCTTAGTACTTTATAATTTTTATATTATATCGGAACTTTACCGAAATGCCGGTGAAGTTTTGCTAGCTAACTTAACATGACCTTATGCAAACAATATTTTAATTAGGCGGAATTGTTTTTTATTTCGTAAACAAACTGTTTTTGTTCCTTTTTTAAAAACAGCTGCACACTGGCCGCTATGTTTCCCACTATTCCCGTTCACGTACAAATCTCTTTCACTTTCTGTCCACTCTCAAACTAAAAGTTACAGCGACACATACATTACTGTGCCCAATAAGACCGTAATAGGGCTGGTCTTAGGTGTTATTGTCGAGCAAGCTTCTGATTCAGAGGAATGACCTCTCACATTGACCTCTGGGTTAGGGATGTGAAGCGACTTATGTAAACTTATCGATATTATATTATGTTTTATATCGAAATAAATTAAATTGTGTACCTTTTACTGCCGTTAAAGAGCGTTGCTGAGAGGAAGGAAATCGTGGCTAAGTACTAACAGCCGCACAGGTCGATCGATCAGCTTAAGCTACGCTTGCCGGGGTTGACCATGGATGGGTGACCATCTTTACATACCGAGACTCTTCCGAGCCTCGGAAAGCACGTTAAGCCGTTGGTCCCGGTTGTCATTTGTGCATCTTTGACAGTCGTTACGGGTCGTCAGAAGCCCAAAAATCTGACAGCCAGTCTTACCAAGGGGTATCGTATTGCCCAGTTACTGGGTTGTGAAGGTCAAATAGGCTGTCACTCTATATAAAATACTGGTATTCAGCTGCATCGATTGGCCAACCCCAACATAGTTGGGAGATGATATTACGATAGTAAAATGATGAATGATATTAAGGTATTTCTGTAAATTCTGAATAAATACACGTCAAAAATGTCAATGTTTTTCAGTTAATCCTTCCTAATATTGATAAAAAATAATCTCATGTTTGAGATTTAAGTATTGAGTGGGTATTAATTGGTGCCAATTAAAAATGTTTTTACGAAGTTGTACGACTCACAAAAGGTAGAAAAATACGTCGAAATAACAACTATATTCCGATAGCAAAGAGCTTGCAAGTCATTAGCACCTACTTTTATCATAACTTTTCTTTTAACAACTAACTAGATGCGTTTTTATTAACGATTGGTACCTACTTTTGTTATTGCAAGGTTTTATATATTTTGCCTTGAAAGTTACTTAGAGCCGGGTACTCACTAGCGAGCCGTAACTGTAACCGTTGCATGTACTGTAACCAAAAAACATAGTGTGTACGTGGTTCGCAAACCTGCTGCGAGCGGTACGCGTGCGGCTTGCAGCGACCCGACGTTTACAACGTACTCATTTCTAAACCCGTAACGTTGCACGTAACTGTAACCGTTACTGTTACCAAAAACATAATGTGTACGTGGTTCGCGAGCCTGCGACGAACGCTACACGAGCGACTTGCAGCGAGCCGACGATTGTCGGATTGTCGGTCGGTCTGTTGGTTACAGTTACAGCTCGCAAAATGAGTACGCTCGGTGAAAGCGTTCCGGCGACGTCGTGAGCCGTAATTGTAAAACGCGTACACACTAGAACCTCGTTACTGTATCACATAAGTTACGGTTACGGCTCGCTAGTGAGTACCCGGCTTAGTATGTGTGCGTCAAATATTGCAAACTAAATCTCATAACCTTCAGAGTTGTAATTCAATTTTTTTTTTGTCTATCTACATTTCCGTTCTTTACTTTTCTTCTGGTCTCGAAACGGTGAAAGAAAACAACGTGAAGAAACGGAGGTGTCAAAGTATTTCAAATTCGAACATAAGTGACATCAACCAAGTCTCACTGGGCCCGCGTCGTTTGACTGAAACCACTGAACCGAGGCTTAGGTTGCGCGGCGAGACAGGGGAGCAGTGCAAGCCGCTCCTTAGTCAACGCTTACTTAATCCTGGTCCACCACCTCACCGCGCATTCCTAAGGTGCGGTACAGCGGTGTCAGCCAAACTATCTGACAACCCACTCCCTCTCACAGATAGGTGGTCTGTGACCTAGTATTGGGAACATTATAGGCTGCTTATGATATACATTTAATCTTATATTCACCTTTAGAACGCCTCTGTCACATATACGTGACAAGCAGGCGCATGCCCTGTACGCCAACGACAGAAATATTTGACAATGCGGTGCACTAATAACACGAAATAAACCCTCGTACGAATTTAACTGTAAGAAACAAATAAAAAGACATCATGGATATTGGGAAATTCATGATAACAAGAAGAAGTAAAGTAGCTTGGCGTGGAGGGCACGCGCGTGCGTTTATGCTCTGGAGTTCAAACGGGTAAACAGTAAAAAAATACTTTACGTTTAAATCATACTTTACGTTTAAATCATACTTTACGTTTAAATCATACTTTACGTTTAAATCATACTTTACGTTTAAATCATACTTTACGTTTAAATCATACTTTACGTTTAAATCCTTACGTTTTTTATACCTCAATACTTTGTAGTCTCTAGCGTTTCTACTAAGAATTTTTTTTTTTTTTTTTTTAAGTATGGTATATCATCCAATGACTGCTCCCGCTCTGGGTGGAGCGGAAGGGAGTGTCAGACTCTTACTGACTAAAACCCATCCATGTTCCTTCCGTAGCCCTTTATGTTCCGGGGTAGCGGTAACTCTTTCGGACAATCCCGCTTACCTTCTAATAAGAATGAGGTTATGGTCTGATTTCCGGGTCGAGCAAAGTGTTTAGTAGCTTTTTTCACCTGGAACTTCTCAGTAGCAAGTCAAGATCAAGAGAGTCAAGATCTGTGCCCAGATGATGGTAATAGACTGTCTCCTGCCATGGAATTTAAACATAAATGGCAAAATGTGGGTGTACCGCCGGATATACATATGAGACACCTTTAACCAAACCATCCAGGAAAAAAGGGCGTGATGTTATCTTCGGAAATTTGATTTGTTCCCATAGTAAAAGTGGTTCATAATAATGAGAACAAAGACCCCTTAAAATATTGCCCATAAATTCAATTTTACCTTGTATATGTTCTTCTTCTTCATCGTGTGGTTAGTCACTAACCTGGTGTCAGAGTTTTAATGCTGCCCATGGGCCTCTGTATATGTTATAATACCTGTCGATTTCAGTTCAATATTGCTTTTCAATACGTTATTTGTCATCATAAGCTGCTTTTAGCGGTTCAAACTGCAAAAGCACTTAATCCGTCAAAGAGTTATCGATCAATCTGTGTCTAAAGTTTTTTAGTGTTCGCTATCATTTTATTATTTTGGCTTTCATTTTGTGTTATAAACTCAAGGCGACTTCAATGGGGCGATCTTTAGATCTTCAATCACCACATCGTCTACGATTCACCATCTGCCTAGACAGGAAGTCTCTCCATTAAGAACTTCTGTTCAGCTGCATCCCGTTAGACTGGAAGTCACTCCCAACATAAATTGTGATAATATCGTGATCAACCTTTTCAACTTTCCAACAACGTTTTTTTTAAATGGAGTGCAATAGTACATTCTTTCTATACAGTCCGTGAATTCAAACGGTTCCCGTATTTATAATTTGTTTTCAGCGTAATAATTTCTAAAGAGCCTTTAACTTTTGGGTCTCTTTAGAAAAACTGAAAAAGGCTTTCACACGAAAAAATGTTTTTCCGCATGAACAATGCACCAAGTGTTTACAATTTTTAATAAACGCTGTTAGATTTCAACTGAAGATAACGGCAGTGAAATGTTTCGAAATTGAATTCAAACGGTTTTTTTTCGAATTTTCCTGTCGCCATTTTCGGCAAGATAAACCCAAAAAATAAATTACATGAAAATTATTGTGACACATTTTATGCTGTATATAGCAGTGATAGCCTAGTGCTGTGACCGTTGGACTGCCAAGTCATAGGTCTCGAGATCGAACCCAGGCACGCACCACTGATTTTACGGATTCATGTGCGTATTGTATAATATTATCACTTGCTTAAACATCGGTGAAGGAAAACATTGTAAGGAAACCAGCATATCCGAGAGATATTTCTCTACAGCATGTGAAGCTAAGTCAGAGGCCCATGGGCAGCATAAAAACTCTGACACTAGGTTAGTCACTAACCACACGAAAAGAAGAAAGATGCTATACTTATCATGACAGTACCAATATCTGTAGAAATTAATAAACCATAATTAAATGAACAGTATTAAACAGTTACCTATAAATCCTTCTAATACATATTTTATACATAAAAGTTTGAGAGGATTTATGGATATTTGTCAGTCTCACGTAAAAACTACTGAAAGGATCCGTATAATAATATAATAATATCCTTGGACATTTCACACAACGCCATATCGTCCCAAGCTAAGCAACCTAATGCTTGTGTTATGGTAACGAGAAGGCTGATAAACTACTTATATATTTTTTTTTTGTAAATACATACATATTATAGATAGAAAAATACCCAGACTCGTAACAAATACTTGCAGGTCGTACAAATATTTGTTCCGTGCGGGAATCGAACCCGCGACATAGTGCGCAGCAGTCAATCGCTCAACCACTGCGCCAACCGTGTTGTATGAAATTTGGCAAACAGATGCATTATATCCTGGATTAACACTTTTCATCCCGGTAGTACGTTGCCGTGGGATAATTTCCGACATTCATGCGAGCGAAGCCGTTGGCAGAAGCTAGTAAGAATATGTATCGACATTCGATAATTTCTATCCCGAAAATCTGACAGCCAATCTTACCAAGGGTTATCGTATTGCCCAGTTACTTGGTTGTAGAGGTCAGATAGGCATTCGCTCCATGTAAAATACTGGTATTCAGCTGCATCCGGTTAGACTGGAAGCCGAACCCAACATACACACATCAAAAGTGTCTAGGGATCAACATATATTTTTGCAATAACTTTTCTCTTGATTGATATTAATTTAAATTTTCTTTAAGGATTCATCAAATAAAGTGTTTTCGTTTGTCACAGTAACGATAAACCAAGTCACCTTTGCATTAATAAAGAAATTTGCCATTTTCCTAATAAAGGGATTTTTGACATTTGAACCACTAACATTAAAGTTCGAAAAAAAGACTGAAATAACAGTTTTCTTTAAAATTTTATTGGGTAACTTAAACAATTAATAATCCGTGTTTCTACCGCGAACACTAACAACACAAGAACATCGGTTTGGCATACTCAAAATGAGTTCATCCAAATCACGCTGTGGAATGGCCGCCCATGTTCGTTGCAACAACAAAAAAAGGTCTTCTTGCAACTGGATACCCTCCATATTCGGCAGAGCTCTTCTCTGTAGCATATCCCATGCATGCTCAATCGGGTTCAAGTCTGGCGACTGAGCAGGCCAGGGCAGGACATTGATGTTAGCTGCGGCGAGAGTCTGTCTTACAACTCTTGCGGTGTGCAGTCGTGCATTATCATGCATTAACTGAAATAAGGGACCGATTTGCACTTGTAGAGGAACGATGACGTCAGATACAATCGTCTCAGCATAAATTTGAGCGTTGAGGTTGCCTCTGATCCAAATCAACTCAGTTCTTCCGCCGATCCAAATACCCGCCCATACCATGATGGTTCCACCACTATAAGGATGGACTTCCTGGCAGGATTTTAATCGCTGTTGGCGTCCAGGGGTTCTCCAGTGTCGTATACGTCTTGTATCCGGTCTCATACCAAAACGAGACTCATCAGAAAAGCACACGAAACGCCATTGTTCTTCTGCCCAATTTCTGTGTTCAAGAGCCCATTGATATCGAATCCTACGATTGTGCATTGCTATAGGTGGTACCCGTAGCGGTCTTCGGGAATGAAGGTTCACTTCATGCAAGCGGTTTCTGACTGTTTGGTCGCTAATTAAGTTCCCTGAAGAGTGATGAAGCCTCACGGCTAACATCATGGCGGTTATTGTTGGAGCTCTTCGAGTTAAGATTTGAATGTATCGGTCTTGTCTCCGTGTGGTGCAGCGATACCGTCCTTCATGGCGCTCAGCCACGGTACCAGTGCTTCGGTAACGTGTCCAAAGTCGACTGATAACACCTTTTTTTGTTGTTGCAACGAACATGGGCGGCCATTCCACAGCGTGATTTGGATGAACTCATTTTGAGTATGCCAAACCGATGTTCTTGTGTTGTTAGTGTTCGCGGTAGAAACACGGATTATTAATTGTTTAAGTTACCCAATAAAATTTTAAAGAAAACTGTTATTTCAGTCTTTTTTTCGAACTTTAATGTTAGTGGTTCAAATGTCAAAAATCCCTTTATTAGGAAAATGGCAAATTTCTTTATTAATGCAAAGGTGACTTGGTTTATCGTTACTGTGACAAACGAAAACACTTTATTTGATGAATCCTTAAAGAAAATTTAAATTAATATCAATCAAGAGAAAAGTTATTGCAAAAATATATGTTGATCCCTAGACACTTTTGATGTGTGTAGTTGGGAAAAGGCTCGGCAGATGAGATTCGATAATTTCTATGCAGCGCGGCAGCACATCCCTACCCATTTAAACATTGTTTTACGCATCTACGAGTAGGTATGACGCTAGCAAAATGCGAGAAAAAGTGCGCTCCAAAATAAAATGCCCGACGGAGATATTCATTTTATTTTAGCACATTTTGAAAACTGCCAAATGAATGGCTGTTGTTTGTAATGCGAAATAAATCGGTACTTTTAGTGTATACCGAGTTTAGTGCAGTATTTTATGCCGCGAATTGTGTGTGAAATGTAAAATGGTTCTATCTCTCGCAATTTTTCGGGTGGGGTTGAAACCAAATACAGTGATGAAAAAAAATGGAGAGAACTCGCGTAAACAAATTCGTTTTGTACGCAAGCGAGCTTGAACTTATTTTCTAAAGATGTCCATATTTTTGGTCTTTTTCCGCATGCTTTTATTTAAAGCTATAATGTCCGGTATACACGAAAAGCCGTTAGTCCCGGCTGTCATTCGTCGGTCTTTGACAGTCGTTACGGTTCGTCACAAGCCCGTAAGTCTGACAGCCAGTCTTACCAAGGAGATAACACCGTTACTGATTGGGTTGTGGAGGTCAGATAGGCAGTCGTTCCATGTAAAATACTAGTATTCAGCTGCATCCGGTTCGAGTGGAAGCCTACCCCAACATAGTTGGGAAAAGGCTAGGCAGAATGATTTTTTTGTATGAATGTCCGGTATACGACTTCTGCAAAAATTAAGAATGTTTTGCCGAATGATCGCGTTTGATGGTGGATTATGGATGAGATTGGCTGCTTATGCAGTACCCAGGTTGTCAAGGATAGATAAGCAGTCACTCCAAGTAAAATATTGGTATTCAGTGTATCCGGTTAACCTGGACGCCGACCCCAACATAGTTGAAAAAAGACTGGGTAGATTGTTTTGAATCACCTACCTACAAATTGCCTAGCCAGTCCTATTTTATTCATCTAATCGCGTTCAGTTTCATTGATGAAAACTGCACTTAGTCCTTATCTAGTCCTTGCCCTATTTCCATCAGCTTTCATATACATAATACCGTGACGTAAAGCGGCGTATACACGCTTGATTGATTGACATTATCAACTATTACAACTATGACAATATGCTCTGTCTATAACTCTTCGTCAAATGTTCTGCAGTGCGTCAGTCTCTGGTATTGTCTGAATATGCTAATAGTGTTTTGTTTTGTCTAGATTTACTCAACTGCCTCGTTGGTCTAGTGGCCGCAAGGGCTACTGCGGAGCATAAGATCCTAGGTTCGATTCCCAGGTCGGGCAAAGTGTTATTGGGTTTTTCACGACATTTATTGACACGTTCCGTGACCCAAGGGTTGGCTTTTATCTTGGCCAGAAGCTAAGCATTGCCATACAACTTGGTAGTGCCGTCGACAGCGATGCGGATTTAAGAATTTGAATCAATAGTTATTATCTAAAGTTACAAAATAAAATTGGGAAAAATTTGGCCTTACTTAAAAGATTTAATTATTTTAATTTCCTGTGATGACATAAACTTATAGGTCGGTACTCATCAAGAAATGAAACAAAAAAAAACCCAAGTTTATTTCCCTTCACTCAGCCAAATACCTAACAATCTTAGATAGGGGAACTTAAAAGATTAATCTAGAACCATTTGTTTTTAGGCCTTAACAAATTGTTAACGGAAGAGTTCTGGCGCCTGGCAGCAGTAGGCCATTTAAGAGGCTATATCTCAACGGTGTTTTGCTTGTACATGTACCTTATCAAGCTAAGCTAGAAATGAGATGAGCTTAGTGTTTTCTAAGCTCATTTTTAACCGACCGAAAGGAGGAGATTCTATGTTCGAATTTATGTATTGTTTTTTTCTTATGTATGTCAACCGATTTCACCGTCAATTATTGGGAGCTGATTTTCTTTACCTTTTGAACGCCAGAGCAAAAACGCACGCACGTGCCCTCCACGCCAAGCTACAAATTTATTTCTACTTGTTATCATGAATTTCCCAATATCCATGGTGTCTTTTAATTTGTTTAATAATAATAATCAAAAAAATGACGTCATGTCATTAAATGACGTACGAGAGCTTCGATGTTTATATTATATACATAAACATTCACAACAGTAATGATTTAATTGTTTATTTCGTGTTATAGTGTTGTTGCCATTGTCACATATTTGTGTCGTTGGCGTACAGGGCTTGCGCTTGTTTGTCACGTATATGTGACAATGGCGTTCAAAAGGTTAATTATACAGTTGTGATGCAATTTGCGTTGCGTCGTTTAAATTCATTTAACATTTTAAATGAAGACACGGAAAAGGCTGATTCGTTTAGTGCTTCTCTCAGCAAACCATATCAAGCTCAAAATACAAAAAATAAAAACTTTTTTACAAAAAATAAAACCGACTTCCAAAACAAACACTACAAAGTGACAAATAATTTTGATTTCGGAAGTCGGTGTCTTCGGTTTTGTATTTTCATTTTTTGCCACCGACTTCCGAAATCAAAATTATTTGTCACTTTGTAGTGTTTGGAAGTTTTTATTTTTCACTTTTTAGTTGTGGTACCTACCAAAAGAACCCCCCCCCCCTCCCCCCAAAATTTTAATACCACTACCTGGTATGTAAATTACAGTGACAGGAACTTATTAGAACATCGTCCACATATATTAGGTAGGACTTTTTTTAGATTTTTGTTGATTTTTCAAAAACCGCTTATTCGATTTCGGTAAATTTTATGGGACCATTTGGGAAGTATACCCTTTCCAACAAAAAAAGAATTTTTCAAATCGGTTGGCAAGCAACGGAGATATGCGCGAACAAACATAAAAAAAAAAAAAATACAAACATCCGAATTGACAACCTCCTCCTTTTTGAAGTCGGTTAAAAACACAATGCTACTGTTTCTGTTAAATAAAGTTGTAAGAGAAAAGAGCAAATTATTTACATCTAGTTTTGAAAAAAAATGTAGACGTTATGATACCCTTTTTTTTTTTTTAAGTCTGGGAAATCATGCAATGACTGCTCCCGCTCTGGGTGGAGCGGAAGGGAGTGTCAGACTCTTACTGACTAAAACCCATCCATGTTCCATCCGTAGCCCTTTATGTTCCGGGGTAGCGGTAACCCTTTCGGACAATCCCGCTTCGTTATGATACGCTTTAACTCGAAGCATTGATTTCAAATAAACCAATTAGTTAGTATTTTTATAAGTTAGTGTTTCTTTTGGATAAAGAGAAAATGGCTCCGAAAAGCTGCATAAAAATGGCTACCACTGCGCACGGGGACGCGCCTTAAACGCTAAAAGCATTATTCAAAGTTTTATTCTTCTAGCATTCGTCACTGACTTCAGCCCCTGTTAAGCAAACCATAACATAGGTATACAACGTGAGAACTTAGTGAAGTGATAGCCTACTGGTGTGACCGGACTGCCAAGTCATAGGTCTCGAGTTCAAACCCAAGGCACGCACCTCTGATTTTTCGGATTCATGTGCGTATTGTATAATTATCACTTGCTTAAAATCGGTGAAGGAAAACATCGTGAGGAAACCGGCATGCCTGAGAGATATTTCTCAACAGCATGTGATGCTTAGTCAGAGGCCCATGGGCAGCATTAAACTCTGACACCAGGTTAGTCACTAACCACACGAAGAAGAAGAGAAGAAGAAGTGAAGTGAATTGTCATTTTACGTATTGACACTAGTGACAGCTCATTTCACCAAAGTTTTCACAGTGAGATTTTTACAGAATATATCGTTATGTTTAAACCACTAAGTGCCTATTCACCAATATAAACCTAAACGCGATCAGCTCATTAATTAAGCTGTAAGCGTCCATATTCCCCAAAAATTTTGATACTGAGAGCTCTTTAACGCAGTTTAGTCTGATAGCGTTCAGTAGTCTGAGCCCATACTTAGCTCTTATTTAGAATTCTCATTTGATTCGCTCGAAACTAGAGCTAAGCGAGGAATGTCTTCTTTCAGCTCCGCAACGCTAAGCATCGTTCGTACAAGCACAATTTAGGGACATTTGTCATTGTCAGGGTGTGACAAACGGTGTTTAGCTATGCCTCTATCTCCGACATCATTGTTTTACTTAATTAATTGCGCAAATAAAGGTGAGACAATGGGTTATATTAAGTGTTGTATTCACTTAGTTTGTTGTATTTTATGAAATGACTTTATACATATTTTCTTTTATGTATAAGAGCGTCTTCTTTGGAAGAAAAGATAAATCAATACACAGGCAGGCAGAAAAGGTACAATTTTACCTAATTAATTCATCAAATAAAAATATAATATCCTTTTTTCTTTTTGAGGTTTGGAAATCATCAAATGACTCCTCCCGCTCTGGGTGGAGCGGAAGGGAGTGTCAGGCTCTTACTGAATATCCTGAAGTTAACGAAAACTATTAGCAAAATACAATATGGCGTCGATAATTCCTGTGAATCGCTTTCAGCGGGAATATATGATTGCAAAAGTTTAAAGAATGTTAACAGGCGAAATGTGAGTGTACTATTTGTAGAGTCACGAGCGAAAATATATATACAGTTACGTAATTTCAAAAGCGGTTTTCTCCTTAATTATTGAATGAAATTGTATGTTCAAGGACTTATTGCATTTTCAAATCCATAGGTTTACCGAACATGTCTTATCTCAAAGTTTAAATAGTTATTTTACGAGAAAATCGCTTGTAAATATTGATAGGGGTATACATATTGGTGCTTGTGGCTGTACACCTCTGCCTAAGCCTTTTGAAGATTACAGGCGTAATGTTATGTCCTATGACGACATACATGTTTGGTGAATTTATTAAACACCGAAAATAAAACAGCGCACAACAGGTTTGGTACTTCCAGTTCGGTAGCACTTAAAATGCATATTAAGATGCTATCACGCTTGCTACTTAGCTGTAAAATTACTTTATTAAAAATAATTTCGGATACAGGGTGCATCACGTTAATCCACGCGCGCCTCAAAGAGATATCAGCATAATGAAGGGGCCCTTAGGGCCAAGCCTGCCGGGAAAACGGGATTGTCCGAAAGGGTTACCGCTACCCCGGAACATAAAGGGCTACGGAGGGAACATGGATGGGTTTTACACTCCTTTCCGCTCCACCCAGAGCGGGAGCAGTCATTGGATGATTTCCCAGCTTTAAAAAAAAAAGGGTGCATCCTGTTGTTTTTTTTATTTTTAAAAAAGGTTTTGGCCTAAGGCTCAGTTTCTGTAGAGATAATGCGTACAAGAGCTTTTGTCCACCGCTAAAGTGATCGGGGCGTCACCGAGAACGAGACGCCGGCGCAGAAGTAGCGATACATACATTTATTATGACCGTAAGTCCACCGCTAGTTCGTCATTGGAGCGCCATCATATCGGCCCACCGAAGTGGCGAGTAGTTTGGTGACAGCAGCGGCGGCTAAACGCCTTTTTTTTTTATATATGGCAGGAGTGGGAAATCCTCATGGACGCCTGGACTGGTACACTAGTGAGCCAGTCCAGGCAGTGCCGGACTCTTACCGGCTAAAACCCACTCCTGCCTTGCTAGGATATCCTCTGACGTGATCAGAGCCTTTGTCTGCTTTGACAATTGCACAGGCAGGACTATAATTTAGTAAACTTACAAATACGGGGCCTACTTATAATATAACTCAAACAGATCTAAGAGCTGTGATTTTTCTTGCTATTGTTAAACTAATACTAGGAGGTTATATATACTTATTTTGCTTAAAAAACTTTTTTTTTTTTTTTTTTTTTCTATTATATATTATGATACTTCAATTATATTTAAAAATATACTTGGTATCATATTTACTTATGCTACTTTATTTCTACTTATTACTAAAGACGCTATTGATATACAATAATTTAAAAATCCCTCTCGTTTCTTTCCTTTTAGCAGGTTCGGCAGGTTCTCGGCGACCAGTGCTACGGCGAGTTTCTGCTCCGTCTCAAAGCGAAGCCTCGCAGTGATCGGACACTCCAGCAATATGTGGAGCACCGTCTCCTCTACACCAGGCTCGCAGACGCACGATGGATTCTCTTTACACTTCAAGCGTTTTAGGTATGCAGAGAACCCACCGTGCCCCGTCAAGATTTGGGTGGTTACGCTGTTTGGAGTCATCTTAAAGTCATCGGTCCATCGAACTGGGGGAAACTTGTCTTGTCGAAACCAGGACTCGTCAGCTCCACCGGTCTATCGACAAAAATGCCAAGCAAACAACCACTTCAGTTTGTTTACTCTGCAAGCTATTTCGGTAACTCCAGTACTTGGATTCCTGGACTTACCCAATACTATAGTGATGACACAAAACCACACTCTTCAACTGAAGATGCCTGTTTATTTAGATTTTTGTATTGCAAAATACGCGGTATTCTTTTGAACATCCTGTACAAGCTACTTTTTGTACCCGTTCTTTTTAAAATATTATTATTAAAATCAATCGAAAGAAATTTTAAACGCAAACTATGTTAAATGCGTTCGTTAATCAGATTAAATAATTATTAAATGAATTCCGTACTTATCTGCAATCTTCATGAATAATTAAATTTATGGTAACGGTATCATAAAGGTATGTTTGTAAAAGTAATTAAGTTTCATTTTCGTATAAGGATATCCCACGTCATTGGTCAAGACGGGATCTGCGATCTTCAGACAGCATGGGGGATTATGAGCTTTAATGCCTTATTTAGAAGAGCTTTTATCGTCTTATCGCATGGGGATTGTGATTGTGTAGTTATTTAAGTTAAGGCCGGGTGTTTGCTGTGGTCTCACAGCTGGTCCTGTTCTGCAAAATGTGAAAAAATTAGGTGAAGTAAGCTGTTGTTCCACCTTCCAAACTCATCTGCCTAGCCTTTTTCCAACCATGTTGGGGTCGGCTTCCAGTCTAACCGGATGCAGCTGAATACCAGTAATTTACATGAAGCGACCGCCTATTTGACCTGACTTTGACTTTGAGTTTGCAAAAATGACAGCCGGGATCAACGGCTTAACATACTTTCCGAGGCACGAAGGAGTCTCGGTATGTAAAGATGGTCACCCATCCACGGCCAACCCCAGCAAGCGTAGCTTAACCTGATGGATCGACCAGCTGTTAGTACTTAGCCACGAACTCTTCTACCTTCCAAACTATTCTCCAAAATGTCGCCGTGAAAACTTAGGTGAAGTGGCTGTCATTCCATCTGATGCTAAGGATCTCCGACGTTCAGCAGGGTTGTCCGAAAGAGTTACTGATCCCCCGAAACACAAAGGGCTAACGAAGGAACATGGATAGGTATTAGCCAGTAAGAGTCTGCAATAAAAGATTTCCCACCCTCAAAAAAACAAAGGAATCACTGTCACTTATCTAGGGACTGTCGTTATTGACAACCATTCCACGAGGACTTAGTTTTTACACTCCAAAATTGTAAACAACAAGACCCCCAGACGTTATCAACATGAATCTGCCAAAACAACTAGATTGGCGTCTACCCTCTTGAAGGTGTCCCTCGTTATGCCAAGCGATTAACTCTTAACTGCATTAGAATGCCAGAATTAATGGCAAACTTGACATTTAATATTGCTCGACTGTGTTCGAGTTATTATGCGTAGGGTATAGTCGAATATTATCGTGGAAAATATGCATATTTTGGTTGGAATTATATTGTGTGGGCCTTCATTGAATAACAAATTTATTTTTTCAGGGAACGGTTAATATAATATTTAAATAATATTCTTGTAAATACACAAAGACTTTGTTCAAACCCAGACAGGCGCTTTACTTAATGTATAGAGGCCAGCACATCAAGTTACTCCAATCTATCAAATATTTTATAGTTTTTCAACTTTATTATAAAAGCATAAGGTTCATTTTCGATTGGGAAAACTTGACAGTTAGGGATAGCTTGATGTACTGGCGACTGTACATTATTTCATCACCACTGCTGTCAAGACGGTGAAAGAACACATCGTGAGGAAACAAACATGTTCCTGAACCAAAAATTTGTAGACGTGTGACATCTACTTACCAGCACTGGACCGCCTGCTGGATTACAGCCCACTGCTTCTCACAAAGCGGTGGGATTTTTTTTCGCTCTGGGTGGAGCGGAATCGAGTCTCCGACTTTTACAGACTAAAACCCATCCATTTTCCTTCCTTAGCCTTTTATGTTCCGGGGTAGCAGTAACCTTTTCGGACAATCCCGCTTACCCGGCAGGCGTCGGCCCTTTTTTTTTAAGGCTGGGAAATCATCCAATGACTGCTCCCGCTCTGGGTGGAGCGGAAGGGAGTGTCAGACTTATACAGACTAAAACCTATCCATGTTCCTTCCTTAGCCTTTTATGTTCCGGGGTAGCGGTAACCTTTTCGGACAATCCCGCTTACCCGGCAGGCTTCGGCCTTTACATATGCTGACATCTCTTTGAGGCGCGCGTGGAACACGTACGCGCCGTCTGGCACGGGCCTGGTCCTGATCGGACGGTAAGCTATCCATTACTCACCGCCCGCAGGCCCGCGCGTACGGTACGGTGGCCGGGAATCGGCGGCAGAGCGTGGGAATGTGTCCCAGCAGTGAGTTGAAGGCGGACCATGTTATTTACTACGAATTTGTAGTAACAACATAGTTGGGAAAAGGCTAGGCAGATTGGTTTTTATTATATCAAAAGCATAATATGTCGACAAATTATACACATAAACCTACCCCTTCAATCACTCTATCTATTAAAAAAACCGCATCAAAATCCGTTGCTGTTTTAAAGATTTAAGCATACATAGGGATATAGGGACAGAGAAAGCGACTTTGTTTTATACTATGTAGTGATTGGAGATATTGTAGGGTCGTCACGACGGCGGCGGCGGCGGTCAGCATGTGGAGCTAAGTCAGAGGCCCATGGGCAGCATAAAAACTCTGACACCATGTTAGTCACTAACCACACGATAAGCAGAAGAGCCCGACAGACGTGGCTAGGTCGGACTCTTTATGTTCTTATCGGAATAAGTGCCTACTTCTGCTGATTAACTGGTGCTTTGTTTATGTATAGGTACCTATTAAAACGTACTCACTTGTCACTAGGTACATTGTGTTCTTTTGTTTTTCCTCTTTAATTCCCTCGCGTACCTACCTACTACAAACCTATGAAAATAGTTATAAATTTATTTTTGTAATAACATCACGCCTGTATAAAATGTTCGGTAGACGCGTAGGTACCTATTTTTATATTTACGTTTACCCATGTAAGAGCGGGCTAACTTATTGCCTATAGGTACATACTAGCTTAATTTTTCTGACTGACCGACCCCTTGACAATTCAAAAGTGCCTGTAATTGGTATATTTTAAATAAATACTCTGAGTTTTTTTTGAGTTTTTGAGTATCTGGGTACATATCAGACTCCGGTCTGCTACTAAGTAATTCCAGATGGAAAAACCAAAGTGTTGTTGACACTTTGCCCGACCCGGGAATCGAATCCAAGACCTCATGCTCAACTGTTGCGCTTGCGACCACTCGACCTCGGAAGTAATTTTTAATATTAACTTATGAATAAAACCTTTTTAATGGCAATATTAAAAGCAATATGAATCGTTCGAAAGTTAAATTGAGAATTTAATGTCTCCACATAAAAAAGGCTAAGTAACTTGTGGAAATTAAAAGTAATTGATATCTGAATTTTTTCGTTTTATTTATGTCTGAATTAAATGTTTGAATGTAGGTATGCAAAGTAATTATAATGTGCCTAAGTTCTGATAAGATACTGAAGCGGTAATAACCCGAAAATATCTCCTTACTACGATAATGTACCCTAGAGACAGCATGTGGCAGCATTGCCACGTTGTATATTAGTTAGTTTAGCTTCTGGCCAGGGAAAAAGTCAGCCCTTTTTTTGGGAGGGTTGTATATCATCAAATGACCCCCCTTCCACTCTGGGTGGAGCGGAAGGGAGTGTCAGACTCTTACTGACTTAAACCCATCCATGATCCTTCCATAGCCCTTTATGTTCCAGAGTAGGTAACCCTTCCGGACAATCCTGCTTCGGACAATAGTCAGCTCTTGGGTTACGGGAAGTGTCAACTAGCCGTCAATGAGCACTCGAAACCCCACAGCCCAATGGATTCCACTCAAACGCTTTTAAAATATAATTACCCATAAGCTTATTATACTTACTTTTTTTTTTAAATGGCGTCTCGCAGTTTAATTATATGGTTGTCCGCTGCTAAAATAGCTTGCCTGTGGATGCCACAATTAAATTGCAACCTCCAGCCAGGGTTTAATAAAAACTTACAAACTAAGCGACTACACGCTAAGGGCACCCTCTGTGGGGTACGGACCTCGGCTTAGGGCGTCGCTGGGGAAGGACAGCAAGGACGGGCTGGTTCGGGCGTAATTATTATACCGCCGCTTGAGGTTTTCGCAGCCGCAGCAGCAGAGCTAGCACAGCACGCCGAGCCAAGAAGATGTGACGGCGCAAGAGTATCGACACACATTACACCTCACGCTAAAGGTCTGGCCTTCTTCTATGGAAATACAGTGATGCCCTCAGGGGTCCAATTCTTAAGCGGGATTGTCCGAAAGGGTTACCGCTACCCCGGAACATAAAGGGCTACGGAAGGAACATGGATGGGTTTTAGTCAGTAAGAGTCTGACACTCCCTTCCGCTCCACCCAGAGCGGAAGCAGTCATTGGATGATTTCCCAGCCTTAAAAAAAAAAGGGGTCCAATTCTGTAAAATAATCAATAGTGTGTCGGTAGTGTGTAAGTAGTGTCTCAATAGACTAATCTATACTAATATTATAAAGACTTACTGAAGAGTTTGTTTGTTTGAACGCGCTAATCTCTGAAACTCCGAATTGAAAAATCTTATTGTGTTGGATAGTCCTTTTATCAAGGAAGGCTATAGGCTATGACTATGGCTATGTAACATCACGCTACGATCAATAGGTGTCGAGCAGCGGGTGAAACCGTGCGGGAGTAGCTATTCATTGATATTTGGGATTCTACGAAAATGATTTATGGTCATTGACTTACCACTGTAGTGCCATTGAAACGCCATAATAAGACTATTGTAGTAATTGGTAGTCTGCTCCACTATGATATGTCAATGTCATCGTGACGACCAAAATTAAGGTAGTCTGTAAATATTTTAACACTGAAAACTATTGTACTGTCACACTATCGACACACTACTGAGCCACCACTGAAAAGCCATTGAATTTTCGCAGAATACCAAATTTGCAACAGACGCAACAAAATGTCTGTAGTGTGTCGATAGAGTGTCAAACTCTACAGGTCTATTGTCATGCCTGCGGGCGGTGAGTAACGGGTAGCTCACCGCCCGATCAAGACCAGGCTCGTGCCGGAAGGCGCGTACATATTCCACGCGCGCCTCAAAGAGATGTCAGCATATGAAGGGGCCCGTTGCGGGCTTGTCCGAAAGGGTTACCGCTGCCCCGGAACATAAAGGGCTAAGGAAGGAACATGGAAGGATTTTAGTCTATAAGAGTCTGACACTCCCTTCCGCTCCACCCAGAGCGGGAGAAGTCATTGGATAATTTCCCACCCCCCAAAAAAGAAAGGTCTTTTACCATCTTCACAAGCCAAGCCAAGTTCTAATGCAGCTGGACCACCGATGGTGACAAGAGCTTATCGGATGATATCTCTAACATTGGTGCCGCACTAAGTGACCCGTTTCTTATATTTAGTGAGGACAAATACCTTACTTGTTATATTTATTATTATGACGTCTTACTCCGATAACGCTCAGTTAATTGCCGAAATATCTCTCGCACTGATAATGGGGAAGTCCTGGTTCCAGCAATATCGGACCTACTTTATTTTTAAACTTAATTGGGTATTCGAAAGGGTAGTCAATAGCGTTACTTTTTATGAACTGTCAAAACTCGGTGTTTTTACGTGATTTGTATGAAATATAACAATGTGACGTCACATATTTTTAGAATCAAATGGAATACTTATTAGCATTATATACAATTTTACAATTATATCTTCGCATACTATTAATTTCTGTACGGTGATGGAAGTTTTTAAGACGAGCGTTCTTTTTTCTATGTGATTTCATAATTTATTTTTGACCGTTTCAAATAGTCAATTATAGTAGGTATAACTAGCTGCTGCCAGCGGCTTCTCTCGCGTGAATGTCGGAAATTATCTCAAGGGAACCTATAGAAGAAAGTATCCTATGTCAGGTCTCAGGTCATAACCTACCTCCGTGCCAAGGTTTATCCAGATCCGTTCAGCCGTTTGAGCGTGAAGGACGGACAAACATACAAACTCACACACACACACTAACTCACAAACTTTCGCCTTTATATTATTAGTGTGATAAGTGTGATGTCATTTTAAAGTGACTGGCTTGTTGGTCGAGTGGTTAAGTGCTATTGCTGAGCATGAGGTCCTGGGTTCGATTCTCAGGTAGGGCAAAGTGGTATTGGTCCATGCGGCTATGGTGTACTGCATGTGTACCTTTGCCTTCCTCTTTGAGGAATAAAAGCGTGTGTTTTGTGTGTATTTTATATTTGTAATGCACCTTAATATTAATCCTCAACTTCCAGAGTGTGAGGAGGGAGAGGGAGAGAGAGTATAATTCCAGATTGAAATACTTAGAGTTACAGTCGTCAGCTCAACAAGTTACCGCAAACTGTCAAATTTTCCCAATCGATTTTGCACTTAACACCCAACGTTTTAGGGTTTAAAATCATTTGGCGCAATTTGAGTATAACTTGATGCGCTGGCGAACATAACAGCACACCCTGATCTGACCTAGGAATCGAACTCAGGACTGATCAGCCAGTCTTAAGAAAGACGCAAGGTTACCGAAACTTAACGCAATGTCGGTAGATAAGATTGGGGAAAATAATTGTTAAGCATATTGAGTAGTACCAACTAAATTATTCAGTAGTTTCAAAATATGACTACCTACTACTTTAATTATTTGTCAGTTTTATGAAATATCTATAACTCGGAATAATAAGGAAGGACCATGGATGGGTTTTAGTCAGTAAGAGTCTGACACACCCTTCCGCTCGCACAAAGAGCGTGAGGAGACCCAGACTCAAAAAAAAAAAATGAATTTGCTATACAATCTTCTTTCGTGTGGTCAGTGACTAACCTGGTGTCAGAGTTTTTATGTTTTTTTTTATGCCGTTTTACAATTAATTTAGCAGACTACAGTGATACCAAATTATAATTTCATATAACGTAGAACGTTAAGCCGATACGAGCCGATACTTTGGCTCCGATTGCGTATCATGGATCTTTGACAGCGGTTACGGGTCGTAAGAAGACCGAAAGTCTGACTACCAAGTGGTATCTTGTTACCTAGTAAATGGGTTTTGTAGGTCAGATATGTAGTCGCCACATTTGAAATACTGGCATTCCACTGCATCCGGTTACACTGGAAGCCGACCACAAAAATAGTAAAGAAAAGGCTTGGCAAATCTTCTTCATGCTGCCATGGGCCTCTGACTTAGCTTCACATGCTGTTGAGAAATATCTCTCAGACATGCTGGTTTCCTCACGATGTTTTCCTTCACCGATTTTTAAGCAAGTGATAATTATACAATACGCATATGAATCTGTAAAATCAGAGGTGCATGCCTTGGGTTCGAACTCGAGACCTATGACTTGGCAGTCCGACGGTCACACCACTAGGCTTTCACTGCTGGCGTAAAGGGTTTAAGGACTGATTGCCCAGGGAATGCAGGACGTACCCAAATCTTATCTTCCGTCCCTCTTTTATTCATACTAGGTAAATGAAACACAAACATTTAAATATTACATGTATTTTCAACTTTGCACATGAACAGGCAATAAGTGAATACAATTTTATTACATTCAGCTTATAATGTAACTCATTTTAGTTATACGTGATTGTAAGAAAACAAAAAATCAGTTTTCTAGTAGTAAATTAACCATAATTAAAAATAGTTTTAACTGTTTAGGTATTTTTACAATCAACATTATCATATTAACACACAGTTGTAATATTTTATTACAGCCCTCAAAATTATGCTTTATTTATACATAGCCTTCTTTTTGGCACATTCCATGCATCCAATACATATATACATTTTTTGGTTATTTTAAATTGACAAAAAATTGCAGAATGAACCCAAATTGAACTGGTAGAGCTTAAAAAAGTCCTGAAAAATTCAACATTTATTACTTAGCAACACTAATTTTACATGTTTGAATTAAATTATTTTTGTTTTTATGATCTTCTTTTAGGATTAAGTGTAAAAGTAAAAGATGACAAAAAAACAAAACAAAAACGAAAACTCACTTATTAGCTGTAGGTAATAGTAGTTATTTTCCTATTTTTGATATCTACTTTGATATCCGTTATCCTTAGCCTTTGTTGGTCACCCATCCACGGACCAAACCCGGCAAGCGTAGCTTAACCTGATGGATCAATCTGTGTTGCTGTTAATACTTAGCTCCTCATAAAGGAGGATTTCAGAAATTATATTTATTGCCTTTCAACTTTATTTGAGATTTAACATTATTAGGTATATTCTTTATGGAGTCGGTTTTTCGTGAACTAAATTAATAATTATAAATTGTATGAATATCAGTATCGAGCTGTCGGGTAATTGACATACTTAAAATAATGACAAAACCTTTCATTTTGACAGTTCAACAACATACATTGCGTTATTTAAGTTGATGAGCAGACGAATGGTTCAAACATATGAAGCAATGGATTAGCAATTTCCTTCAATTCTTTCAGATGCGATTGAAATAGTGTGTTACGCAGTTGGAGAGCTATTTTTCAAGTAGAAATAATATTAACTAAGATATTTACTATTATAATGTAATAAAATATATTATATAACATTCTTTATACACATCCCTATAACAACTAACTTCCTGCAACTTGGTTCGCAATTGCCCATCACTTAGGGCAATATAATTCCTACTTTCCATTCTATAATTCGTTCCCTTTAGACATTCGTTTTTAAATCTATGTTCTAATTATTATATAATAAGTTATTATGTAATAATAACATTGACAACATAAAGTAAAATACCTATATTTTTCGTTTAACATTTTTTAATTAATTATTCACAAAATAATTTATTTATATTTTTTTATTTTTTCAAATTAAATGTACCTACGTGTATGTGTAGCTTAAAGTAAATTAAAATGCTTAGGAAATCTTTAACATTATCCTTATTTATTTTTTTAAGAAATGAAAGCTCTAGGTATTGTAAATAAATTTACTTACAAAAAAAAAATTGTATGTAAAGCTCAATTTGACCCAATCCAAAGCTATCCCAAACTGTAAAATTTTCCTAATTGAAAATTAACCTTATACTTTTGTAATAAAGTTGAAAAACAATCAAAGAAATTTGGCAAAATTAACTTTAGTGAGATCTGTGAAGGAAAACATCGTGAGGAAACCATGTCCTAGAACAAAAAAATCGAAGACATGTGACATCTACTGACCCGTACTGGACCCGCGTGGTCGATTATCACCCGCTGACTCTCAGAGAAAAGGCCTGTGACCCAGCAGTGAGAACATGACTAATTAGCCAAGAATATATATACTGTTGCCGTGTTAAAATGCGATAACTATAGTAATTTTATTCCTAAGGACGCCTAAGTGTCCTTTTTGTTTTAGTATTTATTTGTATATAGATAATTAGATAGTCATTTCATTTAAGTATGTATAAGTTGTTATTATAGTTTTTGTGTGATTAAAATACCTTTTATTCCTGCTACTTTATAAAACTCAGTTCGTATTTTTCAAATCTACTTATCTAATCCAATTATTATTTACCTCACGTATTCAATTTCATTTTGTAAGATTGCCCACCTGTCTGGCTTACTGGTTAGATCGTTTATCGAATGGTGCCGTTACTGTAAGCCTCAATACTCATCAGAGCTAAATAACTTAAAACATATCGTCGGGTGAAAGAACCTATATGGAGTAGCGAGGGCATATAGACAGAGCTAAACGTATTATCAAAATTAACATTTTCATTTAATTACTATTGAAAACTGCATCGTTTTTGACTAAGAAAGGAAGGAAGAAAGAGCATTTATTTTGACACAGTCGGTGACGCACAAAACTCAAATAACAAAAAAAAAAAAAAAAATGAACAATAACAGAGTGTGCCTCACGGTCGCGCCAAAAAGGTTCATTTCAGCATTAAATGTATAGGGAAGAATCAGAAAAATAGTGATATAGCCAAAAAATCTAATTTTGAAATGTTTGACTGCCTGTTTGCTCCGGCTAATCTCTCAAACGGCTGGACCGATTTTAACGGGACTTTAACTGATCTATAGCTGATGTTATAAGGAGTGGAGAAGTGGCGTGGTGTGGAGTGGAAGGAGTCTTTTATTTTTATGAAAAAAAAGTCTTTTATACGGTGGCATTTCAACGGTTTGTTACTATGAATAATATAATTCGCATCACAATAATTAGGATCAGATGTACACATCAATGCTACAGAGACAATAGTTATGTATAAAATGCAGAAAATCTTATGTAGGTATATGTAAAGACAATATTATCCCCACAACAATTTTGGTTGAAGCATTTCAAAATACCAAAAATATTTTACACCATATTTATTTATCAACTAAAAACGTAGACATTAGTTCAGCAAGTATCGGAAATGTAACACACTCAGCAATACAAAAAGTACCAAACTTAGAAGAAATAAACTGTTGCCATGTGAGGCCATTTATCATAGAATCTATGTGAGAAATAGACCGTACTATATCAAACTGTCAGGGATAGAAGATAAATATGACTGAACGACATAACTCGAGCTTTCATTTCTCTTAATGATGGATAATTATAATGTATTAGGATCGATTCGTACAGCACTTGGCAATGACCTTATTTTTTAGATGGTTAGTTGATGTTCAGAGGTCAGCAAATTAAGCTACACACTGCACAGCACTGTGTCAAATTTCTTTGATAATTTTTTCAACTTTATCTCAAAAGCATAAAGTTAATTTTCAATTAGGAAAAATTGACAGTTAAAGATTGGTTGATGTGCTGGCATCTGTACAATGTACTTTATTATAATATCTTCAATACAATCCCCACTAATATTGTCAATGCTAACGTTTGTTTGTTTGTCAACTTTTCACGCCTAAACCACTGAAGCCTGAAATTATGAAAATACCTTCTCAGGTGTACAGAAACGGACATAGGGTACATTTCATCCCGGAAAAATGTACTGTTGCCTAGGAAAACATCAATAATAGATAGGCGCCACGTGTCTTTCAAATCATGATTGAATTATATTATTATAGAAACTTTATAAGTGTGTTAAGAGTTTTTTTAACTCGAATTGATTTTCAAATTCTAAATTAACGCGAGCGAAACCACGGGCATAAGCTAGTATTCAAATAATTCTGCTATAAAAGGCGGTGGTTCAGGTACGGACAGAGCGTTTCGTATTTCCAAAATCACTTGCACAGGTTTTTTTTAGGCTGGGAAATCATCAAATGACTCCTCCCGCTCTGGCTGGCGGAAGAGAGTGTCAGACGTTTACTGACTAAAGTATAACACTTTAAATTTAATGCATGACTCTCTAGTAATTAAATATTCGTATTATAATACTCAAACTCAAAGCATTAATTTCGAATAAACCAATTACAGGCACATTTGAATCGTCCAGGTGTCGGTCAGTCAGAAAGATAAAGATGAAACCTATGGAGAAGAACGGGCAAGAAACTCCATGGAAAGTCTTGTAAATTAAAATATTGTTACATCATTCATGTTGAAATATACATGTGACAACGATGCAGAACGTAAAGAATCGTCCATAATTAAAAGATTTAAAAAAAAACACTTCAAAATTAAATTAAGTTTTAAAAGAGCCGTGGCAACTAAGATATAGCCAGTCCCTACTGACGGCACCCGTTCACGATTCAATCTCTTAATTTTAAGTACGTACTTTCGTCTAGTCTCAAGAAATCTGAAAGTGTGCTGTGTGTGTGTGTGTGTGTGTGTGTGTGTGTGTGTGTTGTGTGTATGCTTCATTTACAAGCCTTAAGAAACCCTGATCCAGTAAGAATATTAAACACATAAATCTTGGACCTACATATCGACGGTAAAAAGGCAAAAGGGGTCAAGCGCCATATTTTGCGATCTTAACTTTTTTATTGACCCCAACTCCACTATTTTTTCTCTTTCGAATGGTCATAGTATCGTTTTTCGAGCAAGAAAAAAAGTCACTTGCACCAAAGAATTATTTGTACTGAATTGCCAAATCGATACTTACCAAAAGTGCTCAAGCGACACCGACTTTACCTTGCTTGGTTGAAGGACCATTTTGTATATTACGTTTTTGTATCGCCTTGTCATTTGGCATAATTTTAAAAACAATATTAGAAATAAATATGTCGTTTGTATCCATATTCCTTTTATTTGTTTAGTAATAATTTTTCACTTAACACTATTGATAAGAAAATGAAATACTATAACGTCGCTTACACCAATAGTAAAGATTGTCAACTAAACATAATAGGCGCTTGGCCCCTTTCTTAAATAATTTTATTTTCATTACGTTTCATTTGATTCACTCAGTACGCGCGCCAGCGCCGTTGCAAGTGGGTGTATGTTTTGTGTGCGTGAAAGTAAGTTCACGCGTGTTTGAAACGCGATCGCAGTTTTTAACACAGATTAACATTTTATATAAAACATGTCTGCAACTCCCGAAAACGTGAAATGGAAAGCATATACCTGCTAATAAAACAAGCCCCCAAGCAATTAAATATGTCAAAAAGTATATTTCTTCATTGCCAGCCCTTCCATCGCATTAATGTCGAAAGGAAACTACTCGTACTTACTTATCACAGGACTTCAAAAATCCTTCGCACTTGTACCGATTTTATAAACGATATTTATTAGAAGTGGATAAGCAAGATTTGAGTTTGTTAGTATCTGAAAGTATATTTAAAAAAATATTTGTAAATGATTTTAATATCTCTTTTCATGTTCCCAAAAAAGATAAGTGTGCAATGTGCACAAAATACGAAAATAATCGCGATGAAGAAGCCAAGAACTGTGAAGAAAAAATTGCACACGATCAAGAGAAAGAAGCTAAATCTAAAAGGTTTTTGTTTCACCAAGAAATTGCAAATAAAAATACATTATGCGCTTCATTCGACCTTCAAAAGGTCTTAAATACACCTCACGGAGAAAGTATACTGCTCTACTATAGCAGAAAATATGCCTACTATAATTTAACTGTCTATGAGAGCAGAACAAGAAATGATATGGCATATATTTGGGGTGAGTGCGATGGAAAGAGAGGTAGCAAAGAAATTGGCTCATGTCTTTTTCACTACATAGATTCAGTAGACAAAAGGCAAATCAAGAATCTGATTCTTTATTGCGACAATTGCCCTGGCCAAAATAAGAACAAAACAATATTGGCAATTCTCAATTATGCTTTAAAAAGATCCACCTTTTTGGAAACAATACAAATCAACTACTTACTTGCAGGACATACATATATGCCAGTTGATTCGTGTCACTCAGTCATTGATAAAGAAGTTCGGAATATGATTGTGTGGGCGCCCTCACAGTGGGCAACTTTAATCGAATCAGCTAGAAAAAAAACCAAGACCATATACAGTAACTGTTATGGAAAACTTTCAAGATTGGGATCCCATAACAAACAAAACTTTTAGTAAGTGTAAAAAGAACATTAATTTATCCAAAATTAGAATTGCGACTTTCAAAAAAACCAAAACAGATGAGATGACGATTAAATATACTATGTCTGTGGATTCAGAAAATACTCAAATAAAATTAGTTTACCCGGATATGAAAAAAAAATTGCTGCTTTGTACAAGGAACCATTACCAATCAGTAAAGCTAAATACATGGACTTAAAAAAACTATGTGACTCTGGAGTAATACCGAGAAGATATCATGAAGAATATCTAAAGATGCCTTACGAAACCGGAAAAAGGGACGAATTGATTGAAACTGATGAAGAGGATGAAGAAGAAAATACTCATTAATAATAATTGTATGAAAAAAGATTGGTAAATAATTTTTGATTTTCACTTTGTTATTGTAGTACGAGATAAGTACCTACCAAATTATTGTGGTTTATTTTGGATAATAATTGTTGATTTTTTATTTTATTAAGAATTAAGTACCAAATTATTGTGGTTTATTTACTCAAATAATGTGATAACATGCTGTTGTATGTACTAACAGTTAGGTAACTGCTGTTTTTTGGATCTCAGTTTTGTTCCTTGTATTGTTTTAGTTTAATACATAATTCATAGTTCTATTACCTACCTGCTGTGCCAAATATAAAATAATACTTATTAAGATTATGGTAGCTTAAGCCAAAATCTGAATTAGTTCTATGATCTGTTGTGCCAAATAAAATAAAATATTACTTTATTAACATGAAGCTTAGGCCAAAATCTAAATATTCCAACATTAAATATTGTTACTTGACCCCTCGCAAATGCGATAAACATAGTAAAAACCTGGAGTCAAACGACATCTATCTTTGAAACTATTGATCTCAGGCTTATTTTGATGTAAAATTATTAAAGAACATAGTATTTTAGTAACCTTTTCTGAAGATTGTGATGTGATTCAATAAAGCAATAAAGAGATATTTTTTATTAAAACTTTCTTTTTATTCTCCTGAACAATATGATCTGTGGTGCTTGACCCCTTTTGCCTTTTACCCGTCGATATCTAGTACATATACTAGCCAAATAAATAGGTACCTTTAATGAATAGCCCCCATCTATCAGAAGGTTGTTTCGGAACCGTTCGGAACCTAATTAATGGTCCCGCAAATTGCGTGCGAAATTGGAACATTGCAAGCCATTCCCGAACAAAACGATCTGTCAAAGGCCTTTGATTGATATCCAAAACTAACAAACATGAAGATACCTATTATAATGCGGTGCCAAAACTTTCATATCAATGACACAAATAGATTTCGCGATTAATACAAATACACAAGAATCTATTCAGGTCATTTTAGTACTATTATCTTTACCCAGTGATGTATGAATCGATCGTAAATATATTTGATTGTCTTAAGTAAATGCACTGAACTGTCTGGCTCCCAGCCAAGCTCGCTACATCAAACGAAACATTTCATACAAAGCTTTCCTTAGTTCTGTAATCGTATATAAATATATTATTCTCTCTATCAAGTGTTGGTATACAAACGAACTTGTTCCTACCCTCTACCGTATCACTTACATCTAGAGTTATAGAATAAACATTATTAGTCTTAACATCTAGGTTCAATATTTGTATTTGTTTATTGTTCTCATTGGCAGTGTCTATTGCTAATTCATTAGAATAATTGTTATCGTGTACATCAGCATATGTGTCGTTGTCGGATTCGTTTAGGGCTGCTACCATCTTCATACTGTTTCGTCTTGTATTCTCTACGTTGATGATTTCTCCTACTTTCATTTGTTGAACGGTCTCCTCTTTGACTTTTTTACTTTCTCTGTTAACAAAGATCTTTTGAGACGATGTCCTATTACTATACCTTCTCCAAAACGAATCTGATGTATTCTGACTGCTGGAAAATCCTGTCGAAGTGGTCGTGTTGAAAGTGTCTCGTCTTTGCATGGTCTCTCTTAGAGTCCTGCTGCACCTCATCAACTTGTTAATCTTTAACAGCTTAACAAATCCCTCCCTAAACTTAGACGACATCAAATTGTATAATATTGGATTTATCGCCGAATTTAAATACAGCATTACTCTACAAAAATATAAAAGTATGTAATAACCATCTATACCTAATGACATTATTGTCTCTGGTGGGAATACGATGATCCAAAGCGTGAGGGCTTTGAATGGTAGGAGGCAGAGGAAGAATGATAGAACGACTGTACCGAGCATAAGAATGACTTGTTTCCTATACCTAACTACATTGCCGGTATTATTCGTGTTTTTGGTATTCTGTGCTATGATGACAGGGTTTTCCATGAGGTTCTTGGCGATGACGCTGTAGAGGACGAGGAGTACTCCAAGAGGGACGATGAAGAAGACTGCAATGGTCAGGATAAAGAAGAGTGCTGACCAGAAGGTGTCCGCTTGTGTGAGGCAGACGGGGACCTTTGTGCCGTCGTCGTAGACCTCGTACGTGAAGGTCGCCACGGCAAGGATGGGGCTGTGAAAGAGAAAAAATTGAATTAGTAATATTATAATAACTTACAGGTAAAATGCGGCTGCGACTATCCATTCTGATGCTGAAAAATGCAAAAACTCCTAATAGAACAGTTTTTTCGACCCAAACATTGCAATTTTTGGGTCGAACTGCTTCAATGCTTTACCGCTAAACCGGAACATAAAGGGCTAAGGAAGGAACAGGGATGGGTTTTAGTCAGTAAAAGACTAACAGTCCTTTCCGCTCCACCCAGAGCGAGAAGAGTCATTTGATGATTTTCCACCCGCAAAAAAAGACCATACTTCTGATATCATCCAATATTCATTTATTTCTTTGTACATACGATTTATCCCACATTGCTTGTCCCTCATGACGATCCAACAATATACCGATTGATCAAATACACCATTGTCAAATTAATTAAAACAGTGAAAAGTGTAGTTAAATAAGTCTTTATATTACATCTACAAGGTTTCCGTCAATATTTCGTCTTCTTTCCTTGTATATTATTTAACGTGTAATTCCATAATCCGTAGATTACTTTACTGGAAAAGAGACCGCTTTCAAGGCACAAAAAAACATGCATTCGAGCAATGTTTAAACTTAAACCCACTGATAGTTGAGAACCGTACTTTAGAAATTACAAAATATTAATATTACCTTGTTTGTACATATTTGAAGTAGCTGTGTTTGTAAAGACAAATCCGAGTCGATTTAGACGACTATCAGATGTAGTACCTCGCAATAGACGTGATAATAGTGTGCTATATCTGGAGCAAGCCAAGACAGCACTTATGTGCAAAAGTGTCTACTGCATGGCACCAGTCATTTTTAACGAATTGCCGAAGACATGGAAAGAGCTTCCGCTATGATTATTTAAAAAGAGATTCCGAAGCTTTTTAGTGGCGAAAGCTTAATATTCTATTAAGGAGTTCCTAATTGAGAGAGAGTTTAGGACTAGCTTAAAAACTCTTTCTCAATTAGGAACTCCTCGCGTAATAATGTATAATTAATTAATTAATATTTTGAAATTGTATTTTGTGTGTAATATTTTAAAATTGTATTTAGTTATAAACTTCTATCAACGTACAGACCCTAAATATTATGCGAAGGTATAATTGCGAAATTGCATTTAATGCTAATAAGTATTCCATTTGATTCAAAAAATCTGTGACGTCACAGTGTTATATTTCATACAAATCACGTACAAATTCCGCGTTTTGATAGTTCATAAAAAGTAACGTTATTGACTACCCTTTCGAATACCGAATTTGAATTCTAAATAGGTTACCTATACCCTATTGACCTACTTAGCGATAAGCAGGAAAGAACCGCGCTGATAATACATAATTATAATTAGGTTTTAGGTAATTATAATTCGCTATTATTGCTTGAGGCTCATTGCGGTCAGTTTCTGATATCGCTGGGAACAGGGGATTCCTGGGGCCACTACGAAATATGTTCACTAGATGAGCTTCGGACGATGTTGAGCGTACAAAACGAGAGGGTGTAATTTAAGAGGGCAACACTATTCATCACCTGTTACCAATGTTTACTTTAGTGCATCCTTGGTTTAGTGATCGAAAGAAATAAGAAAAAGAAACCGTCCTTCTTCTTCTTATCGTGTGGTTAGTGACTAACCTGGTGTTAGAGTTTTTATGCTGCCCATGGGCCTCTAACTTAGCTTTACATGTTTTTCAGAAATATCTCTCAGACATGCTAGTTTCCTCACGATGTTTTCCTTCACGTGATAATTATACAATACGCACAAAAAAACGTTTATTCTGCACACAAAAAAGGCACATTTCAATAAAAAATAAACTTAGTCACTAAATACACTCGTGCAAAGCAGCTAAAAAACCTCGTATTCAGAGCCATTAAATCCATTGACAATCAGTATCTCGGCCATGGACAATGGATGGTCGCAAGCACTACTGTTAAGCATGAGTCCCGGGTTTGATTCCAGGGACAGGCAAAGTGTTATTGGAATTACCACCTGGAATTTCTCAGTAGCAGCCCGGAGTCTGGGTTTGTGTCTCGTTAAAGGCAATAGGCTCGCCGCCTATCACATGGGACTGACACGTAACTAGCGAAATTTGGATGTTCTATTATAGGTACACCTCTGCCCAACCTCTTACGTATATTTACTTAACCTTTTGACCGCTTGGTTTTATATCACTTGACTTACCCCCAGCGCTAACCGCAAAAAGAAACTATTTCAGACTAAGGTCTTGCAATTACATAAATAACGAAAACCAAACATAGATTCTCAGTCGTATAAACACGACTCAGGCGCCAAGGGCACAAAATCATTTGTCGTATTTATCCGACTAGGGCGGCTAAAAGGTTAATATAATTATCACCCAGTTGTTAGTCGTACAAAAGTATTGGGACTAATGTAGGTATGTTGCTACTGCTTCATAACTTACAAATTCACACGGAACTGTGTATTTAGTGTTTCCAAGTAACTCATGGTCCCGCGTAAATAGATAACTTTTAGACAAAGGATAATTTAGAGGAGCTCGAGGTAATAACAGTCGCACGGATCGGTCCATCAGGTTAAGCTACGCTTGCCGGGATTGGTCCGTGAATGGGTGACCTTCTTTACATATCGACACTCCTCCGTGTCTCGGAAAGCACGTTAAGCCGCTGGTCCCGGCTGTCGTTTGTGCATCTTTGATAGTTATGGGTCAGAAGCCCGAAAATCTGACAGCCAGTTTACCAATGGGTATCGTACAGTACCCAGTTTCGTATTTCAGTCAGATTGGCAGTCGCTCCATTTAAAATAATGGATTCACCTGCATCGGGTTAGACTGGAAGCCGACCCCAATATAATTGGGAAAAGTCTAGGCAGATTTATTTGACAGGGGATAATTTGTGTAAAAATAACATTTGACATCTATTCAGTAGTTACTTCTTATTATTTATTTATTTATTTACACTTACATCCACTTATGAATGAACTACGTTTTGCTTCTTGCCACATCTAGTAATAAGCATGTCTCGGTCTCGGGACTCTCACCTCCCTTATCAATACGCTCAGTGCCCAGTATAAATAGGCGTACCAAGACTCCAAGCATCATTCGACAACATCTCTTGAATACTAAACACTTCAAGAAAAACTGAAACAAACATTTGAACAAAATGTTTGCCCTAAAGCTAGTACTAGCCACGGTCTTCGTGGTCGCAAGCGCCAGGCATCTGCCATTGGAGGACCAGAGCTACAACCTAGGATACCTCCTAGGATTCGACGAAGAAGGACGCCCAGTCTTCGGCCAAGGACATCTCCCTGAACCGGAAGAAACCTACCATCCCGGCCACTTAGCAAGGACCCGCAGAGCCTCAACCAGCGTCACCCTCAATTCCGATGGGAGTATGGGCTTACTTGGTAAAATACCAGTAGCTACCGGCGCGAAGAATCGACTCAATGTCCTTGGAACTATGGATTTAAACAGCAACTTGGATACTGCCGCTAAAGGCGTTGGATTGCAGTTTGAGAATGTCGGCGGTCACAGTTTGACTGTGTTGAAGCAGAATGTTCCTGGACAGGAAACTGCCTTGACTGGTGCTGGGAAATTGAACGTATTCCACAATGATAATCACAATGTCGATGTGCGCGGTTCCATCACCAGACACATGCCTGTAGTCCCCAATGCGCCGAACTACAACACTCTTGGCGGAGGCGTGGACTACATGTTCAAGGATAAAGTGGGAGCGTCTCTGGGAATGTCACATACCCCCCAGTTTAACCAAAATGACTACTCTGCAATGGGTAACTTGAATCTTTACAAAAATCCTACCACTTCTCTTGACTTCTCTGGCGGTCTCAAAAGGATGGATACTCCCCACTTCAGTACTGGCTGGGAACCAAACTTCGGGCTCACTTGGAGCAAATATTTCTAAATTTAAAATTATCTTTACCATTCTTGCTCATTTTGTTTTCCATTATTCCATTTTTAATGTTCTTGTGGTCATTTTTGATTAGTTTGTCGCCATAGTCAATCAAATTTAGTATGGGCATAATGTTTCAATGTTAATATATATCGTAATCTTCACATAACAATAAATAAATAATAATATAGTCTAATATTTTAAGATTTTATTTCAATAATGAATATTCATCCTTTCCTAGACCCATAGGTCAACCCTAATCTAGATGAGATTAGGGTTGGCCTACACCGAGGTACATTCCAATCAATTAATTGCCTTCAAAGCTTTGATTTAACCTTCGATGTCTACCCGTGGTACTCGTACTAACCCACTACATTAAAGAATTTCTTCATTAAGCTTGCGAGTCACAGTTAATTGAAATAGAATAGTTTCTTGGAAGTATTTTTACACGACTTAAAACTATTTAAGTGGGTATAATTCTGTAAAACTTTGTTACATCGTATCGCATATGTACAGACGCCAGTACATCAAGCTATCCCTAACTGTCAAATTTTCTCAATGAAAAATGAACCTTATGTATTTGCAATAAAGTTGAAATACTATCAAAGAAATTTGACAGATTGTGGTAGCTTGATGTGCTGGCCTCTGTACAGTCAGTAGGTATCTCAGGACCATGACCCAGTAATAAGAACTTTATTTGGTATATTTTATGGAAATTACAGGAAAAGCGATCGCGTTAAGCGGGGTTGTCTGAAAGGGTTACCGCTACCCCGGACCATACAGGGCTACGGAAGGAACATGGTTTGGTTTTAGTCAGTAAGAGTGACACTCCCTTCCGCTCCACCCAGAGCGGGAGAAGTCATTGAATGATTTCCCACCCTTAAAAAAAAGCGATCGCGTATTGGAAGCGTGAGGCTTGGGTACGCTTCCCACAAGATGGACCAACGACCTGAGAATGATCATAGAAATCTTGATGTATGAAGATTAATATCGGACTAACAAATATCGAGCTTCTGCCAACGGTTTTGCCCTGGATGTCTGAAATTATGTATGGGGAATGTACTCACGGGAATGTACTATCGGGATAAAAATCCTGTCCTGTGTGTTAATCCAGGTTATAATCTATCTCTGTGCTAATTTACATCCAGATCCGTTCAGCAGTTTTTGCGTGAAACAGTAACAAACATCCAGACGATCCCGCGACCTCAAAAACTTTTACGTTTATAATATTAGTAGGATTGTTAAGAAAGAAAATCCGTGAGAATTATGGGCGGGTAAAAGTCACGAATAAAGAAATAGTATACCTAACAAAAAGCTTGAAAATTATTGTAAACTTTTTAGCTCCCACGATATTAAACCTTGTTTAAATATATCTCCGTAATGAAGCCTATTTCTCTATTTTTCTGCGCAAATTAATTTAATTCATCTTCACAAGTGGTACTGAGACTGGGAATAAAAAAAAAAATTCTTTATTATGAAAAGTACTTTCATACTTTTTTGTAATGAGGTTGCGCGGCTACTATTTTGGACTTTTCTGAAACATACCTGACGAATTATGGGTGTTCAATCCCCAGCACATCAAACTATCCCAAACTGTCAAATATTCCCAGTTGAACATGAAACTTATTCATTTGTGATAAAGTTGAAAATCTGTTACACAAATTTGACAGATCGGGGTAGCTTGATGTGCTGGTCTCTGTACTACTGGTACACCGCTGCCTTAGCCTTCAGGAAATACAGATGTGATGAAATGTTATGTATTAAGCCTCCCTAACTGTGGCCACTTTGAAAATATATGATTTGCCGGATTTTGTAAAAAAAATTATCATTGTGTTAGTCAGTCTTACCAAAGGGTATCGTATTACCCAGTTACCGGGTTGTGGAGGTCAGATATGCAGTCGGTCCATATAATATACTGGTATTCAGCTGCATCCGGTTAGACAGGAAGCCGACCCCAATAAACGATTTAAAAAAAGAAAAAAAAAGCATATTGCTGATCTATTGCTTTATAATAACATGTTAGAAAAGTCGCAACACCACCACTTTTCGTTCCATCGACCATCTGTTCTGAGAGCAATGTGCGGGCAGAGGACATTGCTCTCAAAACTGCCACTTCACTTGAGCAATTTTTCGAGCAATTGTTCGAGCTATACCGATACAGACAGTCAATGTAGCTCATGGAAGTGTTATTTCCATGATATGTACCATGATACCAACATACGTGCGGGTAACCCAAAAAAGGTATGCGCTTGGGTAGTCCTCGTGTTTGCAAATTAGCACTAACGTCGCGCCATAGAGTAACTCGTCGCAGAGGCGAAGGTACTAAGTTTTATACAAAAAAATTGCCGAGCCTTTTTCCAACTACTTTGGGGTCAGCTTCCAGTCTAACCGGATGCAGCTGAAAACCAGTATTTTACACAGAGCGACTGCCTATTTCATTAACGATAATGAAATTAAATAAATCCGAAATGTATGGAATTGGCATAAGCTTTCGAAATGTTACGTGGTCAATCGTTTTTGATCGCAAGATGCTAGACAAATTCAAATTGTGTAACGAAACTCCCATACAATGCGTTGACGAATGGTTCTTGACAATCCGAATCGCTGAGATAACGAATTGTTCGATCAACAATTTTCGAAATCGAATCGACACGGAGCGATTGACACTTTTCTAGGCCCCCTGTACTTTCGACTTTATTTATTTAGAAAAAAAGTGCAGTCCATTATTCAAAAGAGTTTCTTTACTTACTGAAGGGCCCAAATAGGAGCTAGTAGTCGACATAACATGGTGGTGTCCTGGATATACTCTGTGATATATTATTATGATGTGAGCCCGTGTATACACCCTTGAACCCTCTGCAAACAGCCGTAAGGATAACTTGGTAAACAAATTGTATAATTCAGTGACTGCCTTCATGTTTAACGCCCACATTATAAGGGTTGTCACAACTTTGAGAAATCTAACTTTTATAGTGAAGCCGTGAAAATTTTCGGGTAGATACTGATGGAAATTTTTGGTTTATTTAGTTTTCAGTGTCCCGTACCTAAAGGTTAAAACGGGACGCTATCACTAAGACTCCTCTGTCCGCCCGTCTGCCCATCAGGCTGTACTTCATGAACCGTGATAGTAAGACAGTTGAAATTTTCACAGATGATGTATTTCTGTTGCCGCTATAACAATAATTACAAAAAAAAATAGAATAAAATATTTTTTTAAGGACCAACGTTATTCAGTTATCTGAAAAATAAACTAGTTTGTGTCGCCGTAGCTGTGTATTTACACGAATTATGAACTTTCTCCAAAGCAAGAGTAGACAGGTATCTTCTGGGCATGCTCGCTCTATCATAGACCTCATACATCGCTTTCTATCAGGCGTGATCGAAGTCAAAAGCAGGCACATTCACAAGTAAAAAAAACAATACCCTTCTCACAATATCTACTGAAAGTCATAAGTAATTTTTTAAGTTTTGTAGTTAATTTAATGCACCTGTATTACATAAATATTATTTTGTATGTTTATTTAAACATACGAGAGTTTTGTCGATTAAATATTCCATATCAATCTCGCGACAACCCTATCCTCCCATTGTTAGAGCACAATGTGCAATAACTTAAACTTAGCCATAACTTAACAGGCTCTGATAGCGTGCATTGTCTGCTAAATTTTCCACCCACCCAGAGCGGGAGCAGTCATTGGATGATTTCCCAGCCTTAAAAAAAAAAAAAAAAAAAAAAGGCACATTCACAAGTAAAAAAAACAATACCCTTCTCACAATATCTACTGAAAGTCATAAGTAATTTTTTAAGTTTTGTAGTTAATTTAATGCACCTGTATTACATAAATATTATTTTGTATGTTTATTTAAACATACGAGAGTTTTGTCGATTAAATATTCCATATCAATCTCGCGACAACCCTATCCTCCCATTGTTAGAGCACAATGTGCAATAACTTAAACTTAGCCATAACTTAACAGGCTCTGATAGCGTGCATTGTCTGCTAAATTTTCCAGAAGAGCTATAAATAATAGCTACAGCTTAGCTTTTGGAGTGCTTATTAGTTTACTGTACATCATCCATGTAGTTCACGTATTGTTTTAACATATTAGAATTAACCCTTTCAAATACCCAATTAAGTTAGGTTCAATCACCTAATTAAATTAAGTAAGTAAAAAAGACGAGACTTTAACTTAATTGGGTAATTGAAAGGGTAGTCAATAACGTTACTTTTTATAAACTGTCAAAACGCGGAATTAGTACGTGATTTGTATTAATTTTAACAATGTGACGTCACAGATTTTTAGAATCAAATGGAATACTTATTAGCATTTTATGCAATTTTACAATTATATATATCTTCGCATAATATTTAATTTCTGTACGGTGATGGAAGTTTTTAAGACGAGCGGTCTTTTTTCTATGTGATTTCATATTTTACTTATGACCGTTTTAAATAGTCAATTAGCAAAAGTAAAACTTTTTTTACAATTTTGTGCCCTTTGCCGTTAAGGCCATGGGTGGATGGCACTGAGGCCAAGAAGCTCATTATTGAGGTAGGGCTCAAGCTCCATGACTCCCGCTCAGGCTTGTTCTTGGTGCAGAGGTTAGCTATTGCCATTCAACGTGGCAATGCAGCAAGCGTTTTGGGCACCCTTTCGCAGGGAACAGTTACGAAATCCGCCCCTAACTGTTTTTGTGTTGTTAATTAGTTATATGACGTGTTGTTGTGACCATAAAAATGTTAATTCATTTAAATATTGTGATCAACTTCATTGTTATCAATAATTTATTTTATTAAAAGTTTATTCAACTAAATTCTCCAGATGGCTTGGCTCTTTAGAATAATCCTCTTCCAGGCCTTCAATATCAGAGCAGCAGGATTGTCCGAAAGGGTTACCGCTACTCCGGAACATAAAAGGCTAAGGAAGGAACAAAACAACACTGACTAAAACCCATCCAGGGTTTTATTCAGTAAGAGTCTGACACTCCCTTCCGTTCACCCAGAGTGTGGGGGTCATTTAATGAACGCCCATCCTAAAAAAAAGGCCTTTCCATTGCTCACGAGCTCTGGTAGCCTGGCGGTAAGGGATGTAGAGTTTTTATATACTAATTCTGAATCCACTCGTACCTAACTAGGTTTTTTAAAAAAACTCTAGCCAGTAGGAAAAGCATTTGTCAAGACTTTAATTCATGGCTTCTTTCAATGCAACATTAATAAGAATTAATACTTCTCCACCATCTCTGAATGTAACAGTTGTTTTACAAATGAAATATTTTACAGCTCAATAAAAGACGCTGTGAATTTTTATAGCCCATGTGACACAATTTAATAGATGATTAAGGGAATTGAGAGCTGTATTTCCCACACAAAGAGAATATGGATGATATAGAGAAATACTAGGAGCTCGTGGCTAAGAAATAACAGCCGCACGGATCGATTCATCAGGTTAAGCTACGCTTGCCGGGGTTGGTCTGTGAATGGGTGACCATCTTCAGATATCGAGATTCCTCCGTGCCTCGGAAAGTACGTTAAGCCATTAGTTCCAGCTGTCATTCGTGGTACCTTGACAGTCGTTACGGGTAGTCAGAAGCCCGAAAGTCTGACAGCTAGTCTTACCAAGGGGTATTGTATTACCCAGTTAGTGACTGGGTTGTGGAGGTCAGATAGGCAGTCGCTCCATGTAAAATACTGGTGACCCCAATATAGTTGGGAAAAGGCTGGGCAGATTGATTGAGAGAGAAATACTAGCTGTGACCTACGAAGTTTGTGAGATCACGTAACCAAAATTTTGTAACCATTTTTTGTTAGAAAGACGACTTTTTTTGTCCGTGGAGTTCTTCTCCATATTATTATTTATTATTTTTATTAAAGAAAAGTTTACAAAAAATCTTAATTTATGAACAATGCCCCACAAAACCGTTTTCAGGGTTTGTCTGTGGGAACGGAACATTATATCACTTTATAACTAACTACTATAGTTTATACTACTACCTTATCTACAGTAGACTAATAGATAATATTTAAAATTATACATGTACCGGACGGTAACTACAGTAAATTTCTTAAATCTACTATAATTAAATGGCCTATTTGTTCTATTTTTTCTACCTCAGCGATTTGCATACCACTATCCAAAGAATCTGGTTTACAAACTCTTGAGGTAGAACTGCTTAAGTAATTTGGCGAATTTAGGTTTTGTTTTCTGAGTTAGAGCTTACGTGAAATCTTGTGGAACTTAGAGCCTGATCGGTTAGAAAATAATTGACAGCATTCGACCTTTCAAAATAATAGAATAGTTTTAGACTTTTATAAAAGAAATGGGAAGTGTCTGTCAGTAGCCGTGCTGCTTGACGCATGTATTCGTTAAAAGCAATATAATTCTATAGCTGCTGCCCCGTGTGTTTGTATTTTGTAGGATAGATATCCCTACAACACACTACAGCTCTATATCTGAGCTCCCTAAGTGAAGGTCCCTCTGACCTTCACCGTACCTACTGCTTTGGAAAGAGCATCTTTCTGACTGACCGACCCTTTCACAATTCAAAAGTGCATGTAATTGGTTTATTTGAAATAAATGCTTAGAGTTTCATAAGGAAATATTAGGTGAAAGTTTGGGCATAGCGATTACCTTTGATTTCCTTCGAAGGCGAGGTATGTTTTCAGACACTAAACAGTAGTTTTTCTCAAAAATTCTCAACCAGGTAAATCTGTCTATCTCAATTTGTACAAGGGTATGATAATAAAACACATCTATACTTTGGCACTTATTATATTAATATCTCGTTTATTTAATTTAATATTTTAATAAATAGGCATTTTCAATCACATTTAAAACAGGGGACAAACATTAAAATACAATTTATATAATATACTCTTTAAAATAGATTTAGAAATAGATAAGTTAAAGTATAGCACTGGCCGGTAATATCATATGAGCTTTAGAAAATGACGTCACATAAGTATGAGTGGTACGTACAGACAGAGGCCAGCACATCAAGTTACCACAATCTGTCAAATTTCTTTGATAGTATTTCAACTTTATAGCGAAGACATAAGGTTCATTTTTAATTGAGAAAATTTGACAGTTAGGGATAGCTTGATGTGCTGGCGTCTGTACCATAATCAGCCTATAATGTTCCCACTGCTGGGACACAGGCCTTCTCTCTGTGAGAGAAAGTGGGCCATAATCCACCACGCGGGCCCAGTGCGAGTTGGTAGATGTAGCATGTCTTAGAGTTTTTGATTTTAGGACATAATATATCCTCGCGATGTTTTCCTTCACTGTTATGACAGCATTGGTGATGAAATAATTTACACAAAGTAAAGCGTTTGTTTGCTTTCGAACCTTGGATTTACAACTCGTAAGTCGCAGCCATTACCACTGGTCGACTACTGCTATCATGTATGAGTATGAGAGTCAAAGACGACCCTCTAAAATAATACATTGAAACTCCTCCATTTTTGAAGTCTGTTAACCTTTTGAACGCCATTGTCACATATACGTGACAAGCAAGCGTATGCCCTGTACGCTAACGACACAAATATGTGGCGATGCGAATACACTATAACACGAAATAAACAATTGAATCATTACTTTAGTGTGTTTATATAGATATCTTAAAAATTAAACCTATCATACGTATTTAATGACATTAAACAAATTACACCATGGATATTGGGAAATTCGTGATAACAAGAAGAAATAAATTTGTAGCTTGACGTGGAGGGTACGCGCGTGGGTTTATGCTCTGGCCTTCAAAAGGTTAAAAAAGTCGTATTTTTTCAATTTTCTACAGCTCGTTGTGTGTTATTATCGGCCAGGTACTATACCTACCTAATTAATAAACAAGGCTTAAATGAAATGACTGAAAACTTCTCATGGGGTCATTGTACTCATCATTTTGAACAAACATAATAAGACTGAAACAGAAGTCGTGAAAAAAAAACAGCTGTTTCCTACATTTTTCCAACTTCTCGTATGGCGCCCATTGTGTCACCCTATGTCAAATTTCTCAATTTGTAAAAAACTTCGGCAAGCGTAGATTGGGACGCACTCTAGATAGATGGGCCGACGAACTTGATTTAAGGTGACTGAGACAGACTGGAGGCGGAAGGCGGAGGACAGCGTGTTCTGGCGCAGTCTGAGACAGGCATAGTCCAGCAATGGACCAAAAATCAATCTGCCTAGCCTTTTCCCAAGTATGTTGTGGTCGGCTTCCAGTCTAACCGGATGCAGCTGAATACCAGTATTTTACATGGAGCGACTGCCTATCTGACCTCCACAACCCAGTAACTGGGTAACACGATACCCCTTGGTAAGACTGGCTGTCAGACTTTCGGGCTTCATACTACCCGTAACGACTGTCAAAGATCCACGAATGACAGCCGCGACCAACGGCTTATCGTGCTTTCCGAGGCACGGAGGAGTCTCGATATGTAAAGTCTACAGAATAGTGCAGCAGTGGACCATGTGAACATAAAAGTACCTATGGAACAGCTGATTTTCCCGCGATGTAGAATAAATTGCAACTGGCATCGGTTACGTTCCAGTTTTCGTTGTTATTCATAGTGATTAGTGCAATTGCCCGTTAAGGGGTCTTCAGTTACTTAAATGACACCTTATTAGTATATAATTAAGAGCTAAATTACTTTCTACTGGCAGGTATGACAAGATTGGTTCTTCTTAAGTATAGGAGCTAGGTTTACTAAATGCTTTACTACCAAGCGTCTACATACTTTGAATAGGGATGATAACTAAAAACTGTATTAATCCGTCAGATAGAGTATTAAAAAATATAGGACACGTATTTTTTCTTATTATACGTAATCAAAAGACAATGTGGCGTGACGTCACGGGCATGTAGTTTTTATACTTACTTGTGACGTAGCGAGCCCTCACTCCACAACTTTAATGCGCTTTTAATATTATTTATATGAAAATAAATAAAAAAATACATGAATGACAGACTAAATATATTTTTTTTTACCCCGACATCATCCCTAATGCATAGCAATACAAATCTAAATAGCTAAATTTAAACAGATAAAACATTCATGAAACTTAAAAAATAAAATAATGAGGTTTTCAACACGGCTTTTTTATATTTTTTATTTTCTGCATCTTGCAATCAGTCATGTGGACTATACATATACTTGGTTAAATTTTAGTCGTAACATGAAATCGCGAAAAAAAAAATCAGCTGCTCAGTACATTCATGTTCGCCTAACTCGTCAAAATGTACTGGATAACTGATTTTTATTCGTGATTTCAGGTTCGTTCCCATAGTAAAAGTTGCTCGTTATAATGAGTACAATGACCTCTTAAGGGCATTAAAACAACTAAAATTTAACCGTTTAGAGATTATATTATGTGTCAGATTGTTTGTAAGGTGCTACTCCCTGACTACATCTCATCTTTACACAGGAAAATAAATATGCATTCTGAAAAGTAGTGATAACAAAATTTAAAAAAAAACAAAATAAAAATTCAGACGAACACAGAATATACAGATTGTGTATAGAATGTAAATTACCTACTCCATAATTTGTACATCATCATAATCCATCCATTTAGTAGCATACCTAACACTTGAGAAATAACAGTAATTCAGTAAAAGCATTGGTATTTTAACACGTACACCTGTGCCTTATGAATACTTATTATGTTTCAGTAAACTTTATAACACATAAAGGCTTAATACTTTATTACTAAAAATATAAATTTCTACAATTTTTTTTTCATATAAAAATTTTTGCGCGCAATTTCTAAAGCTTACAGTATGACGCCCTTTGACATAAATAGCCTACGCACGTATAGACTCATGTCTAATACTACAAAGAACAAACATTATCCCTGTGACATACAAAAAAACATCATACAAAACTCTCTGGAAACTCATAGTCGACACTTTTAGACTTTTGAAAAGCGACCACACAGTCGACTTTTATCTTTTGGTACGACACGAATTTCTTTTCAGAATCCATGCTTCTAGCTTTGGCACTGTTTATTAAGACGCTACGTCTCAAAGAGTGGCTTCGACCCAAATTATCAACCTCACTGTCTGACCTAATATTTTTACTATTGGAATGACCGATAAACTTGGCAGTATCACCGCCCCTACAATCTTCGCGATCAATTTTATGTTCGGCGTCAAGCACTTCAGATATCTCAATGTTTCCTTCGCTTCTCATCCTGTTTATGGTAGGCTTTGTGTTCGAGCATACAGGCGCCGATTGTTGTCTCACAAACGTTCTGTTAGGAAATATTCTATCAAATATACCCTTTTCTATTTCATCTTTGCTTTCCGATTCTGTATCAGTGCGGTCAATACTGCCTCTTTGACTAAAAAGTTTCTTCAAACTATTCGTTGTTCGCGTCAAGCTGCTACTCGTGGTCGATCCATTTGTAATCGTCCTCTGAGTTCGCCTTGTCTTATCTTCTAATTTCCTCTTATAACATATGCAGACCTTACAGAATCCGATGCGGAATTTTGACGACATTAAGTTGTAAAGAATAGGATTGATCGCCGAATTTATATAGAGCATGACTCTGGCGAAGTAGAGTATGTTATACCATTTCTCTGGGCTGAAATCTTCGTAGAATTCTGGTGGTATTATTATTATCCATAATGTGAGAGCTCTATAAGGCATGAGACATAAAAAGAAACATAACACAACAGTCCCAAGCATCAGGATAACTTGCTTTCTTGCTCTCGTGTTGTAAGGGTCCACCGTTTTGTTCATTACAACTTTAGAAGCTGCGGTGATTAAATTTTTGGCTATAACGCTGTATAATACTATGAGGATGATTAGAGGTAGTACGTAGAGAAGGATAATGATGGCGATGAAGAACGTGACCTGCCAGAAGGTGACGGCTTGAGTGAGGCACTGGCCGAAGGCGGTACCATCGTGGCGAGTGACGGTGTGATGCTCAGCAATGGCCAGGATAGGACTGCAAAGAGAAAAGATCATGATATCTACAAAGCAAACAAAACTACGGATGATTTTGCAACAGAAGATTCTATCTACAACAATAATAGGTCGAGTTCTAATAATGATGCGTCGCTTTCTCTAATATTTATGAGTTATGAAACCAACCTACATGATACACTATTATGCCCTGAAAATAATATTAAATCATGCAGACGTTTATGATAACGTAATTTCCTGTGGATCATTCAAATTCTTCATTAAAATTTTATGCGTAGAGTTAAACGACACGTTATATTTTATTAATATTAATTAGATATAACTCTTAGTTGCAGTATATAAATTCTGGTAACAGTCTAATTTATGATACATGTTTAATCGACCGGTTTTAATAACTCCCTATTTTCCGCATCACGGTTGCGTGTAGACATAGTCCTGTCTTATTTAAACCTGAGTATTTTGAGTAATCCACATAACTATGTCTATGAATTTGATCTTTTTTTTTCTTTATTGTGGATCATAATTTTATGTGGTAGGTACATAATACATACTTCTTATAGTTAACATAGGACCAGCTATGTCCCAATGCTTAGGTATACAATAACAGTCACTAATTGAATTTAAAATTAAATTTAAAAAAGTCAAAATGCGTTAATTTTATTAACAGGCATGATTTTCAATAGTCGGTTTTCTCTAAACAAAAAAAATTTGACAGTTTGACATAATCGTCTATAAGCCATAACCTGTCAGACATTTTGACAGATAAACCTTCGTTTGTTTCTTTTTTTTTTAATTAAAAGTTGCGTCAAAAATCCAATTAATCAAGTAAAATGCCTCTCCTCATTCAAACTCGTTGATCATGACAGATGGTGTTCATAACCAAAGCATCCATGTTTATTGTTTGTATGTAATGGATGAGCCATAAATATTTTAGGAAATAGAAAGTGGGTCGTGCCCAAATTGAGAGATAGTGCTAATGACTCATCTGACCATGTATAGGATGTTAGTCAGCATCTTTTGGTACAGAATGTTCCTACTCTTTGTTCTATTCAATGAGAGATATTTTCTTAATTTTGAAATCTTAATTCTGATTGTATGGATCTAGTTATAGAATCTGAAATAAATGTTTATTAATTATTTTTATTTATTTAGTAGTTTTTTTTTGCATTTAATAATTCTAGTGGAAATTTAAAGGATCCATACCTACCAATGATTAAAATAATAATAAAACGAATTTCGAGATTGAGTTTAATTTCTCTGAATATTTTGAACCGTATATCAGCGGCGAATTTGACGACAGCACCTTTATGTCGGGGCATTAAGAGTGACTTTTATCGTGCAAATTTCACTACTGCTGTGTGGTTGACTGTACCTGATATCCCAATATATTTGTACAGACGCCAGCACATCACTAAACTGTCAAATATTCCCAATTGAACGTAAACCTTAAGGAATAAAGTCAAAAATAATCAAAGAAATTTGGCAGATTGGGGTAACTTGATGTGCTGGTCTTTGTACGATTTCCTTAATTCTTTTCTAAGTTATACTTTCGGTGTACCGTGTAAGTACCTGTATAAGGCCTGATAGCTTTTTTGACAGTTGATAACATCGATCACCAATAAGAACTTATTAGTGATCGATGGTTAATAAGCTAAAATGCCATGGTTGTAATATACACGGTGATTTTTAATTAATTTTTAAACTTTCAGGAGATTAGAGTACTCATGATTATAAACAACTTTCACAATTCGACCAACTACGAAATAAAAAAAATATGTTTCATACATTTTTATTTATGTGTATACAGGGTGTAACCGAAAGGGTATATACATACAAAAACATATACCACAGACCACCAAACTGAACAATTATTACTATGGGACCATCTACGAAATCGCAAAAAAATCTGCTTTTCTATACATTTTTGGTCACGTGACTCGTCGAAATGTAGGGAACAGCTGATTTTTTTGCGATTTCGCGATTCACGATTATATGTATGTATATTATTATAATTTTTTTTTCGAGTGTTATTTCTTTGACCTATAAAAAGTGCTGACTTTCAGCCTTGTTTGATTTTGATTAAATATTGCAATATTGAATGAAAAAGCAGTTTTTTTCCATATTTGAGAGTTTGTCTCATTCTGAAAGTTGCTCATAATCATGGGTACTTTCACAGCCTAAAAGGTTACCGGTAAATTAAAAATCACCGTGTATAGACACATACTCATTAGGACCTTAAAATAATTGGAATAGTATCAAAACAACATTCCTCATATTAAAAAACAGTCCGCTAAAAGTTGACTTTACCTGTCATTCATGTTAAATACATGAATACTTTTTGCAAGCATGTTATGTATTTCATAAAACATTCTTATCGTATTTGAAATCTTCTGTTGGAAAATGAATTTATTTTTCAATGTTATTTTGACCGGTAAAGTCATATTTTAACTCCGTACATAAATATTTTTGATTTCGACACACAGCATAGAATACAATTCATAGATAAAAAAATTAAAATAGTCGTGCAGAAAAATCCAATGAAAATAAAATATGATAGTGCGATAAAGCAGTTAGTCGAAAACACATTTAGCATACATGTCATAACAACACGCCGTAGTAAGATATTACATAGAATCGGTTAAAGTAGATTTTTAAGTATTATTTTAAATAAATAACTTTAATTAAATATAAGGTTTACTAACATGAATATAGGATGCATTGCTTACTAACCCACTGTGGGTGTAACTCGTCCAAAATAAAGATTTTTTATTTTTATTATTATTACTATTCACCTGCTATGATAGTGGGTGTAAGTTTAAATAAATAAATATTTTTTTAACTGTATGTTTTATTTTATTTTACTTACATCCGGTTAGACTGGCAGCCGACTCAAACATAGTTGGGAAAAGGCTAGGCAGATGATGATATATTATTTTAATTTATTTTTTTAGTAATAAATATATATTTATATGTATTACTGTCTGATAAATGACTGGACAGGTCTACACATGTGTGGTTCTCTCCTTAATATACCATTTCAGACACGGATCTATAAGGTCCACATGATCTGACCAAGACCATGTCTGGACATTATAAAAGAGACTGTGACCTCTGAGTTTCTTTTGGATTTTCTTCTCAGAGTAATCAGATAGGTAAATCCGACCCCATCTAGTTTTTTTTTTAAAGACTTGTAAGTAGAAGTCATTCCGGTATCCTATATTCTTTATAGGATAAAATATTTCATTTCAATTTCATTCTATTTTTATTACATTCTTCAGATAATAAATCATTAAAAAATATTTTGCTATTTTTAATGATTTATTATTATGTAAGTACAGTCAACGGTTCTGGAAAGAACCTATTTACAAAACACATTTAGGGTTGGCAGCTGCTGTCCTGTCCTCTTTTATTTTCTTTAGTTTGCACTTTGATCACATGAGCTAAAACAAGGAGCCCATAGCCTGTATATCAATCTGTTTTGTTATCTAAAATATTAGTCCTGCAGACAAAATTTTGGCCAAAGCGAGCAACCTTCGCCTCTTTCGATATTATTTTGTTAACTGTACAGAGGCCAGTACATTAAGCTACCCCAATCTGTCAAATTTCTTTGATCTATTATCAACTTTATTGTAAAACGACAAGGTTCATGTTCAGAAGAAGGCCCATTTTCACCTGACTATGTATAGAAATGAAATAAATCTTAAAATTCAGCTTATTGAATTGTTAATTAATTAAGCTTAGCATAATGTTAAAAGAAACGCAGGAAAAAATATATTTTAATATTTCTCTTCGGTATTTAACATATTTTGAACGCATCTCAACAGTATCTCTATGTAGTCTGTGATATCAACTAACCGTTTTCTAGGACTTTCCATTTTACATACTGCTACTTGACTTTATTCAACTCTGTTTCTGAGTTTTATACATTATTTTACGTTTTATTTAATCAGTAAGTATTTCTACTCTTATAAGTCTTTTTAAAGAACAGATTAATTAAAAAGAAAAAATAATAAATACATCAATCATGCAGTATGTCATTAAGTGCGCACAAGTGAAACGTTTTTTTTTGACATTTGACAGTACTGCGATTGGCATCGGCGCAGTCCTTTGTTGTTGTCAAAAGGTAAAAATGACGTTTTAGACCATAGCTAAGTAAGTATTCCTATCTAAACTTCGAGCGTTATGATAGGTTCTAGCACATTTTTTTTTGTTTTGTTTATAAGGCAATTGAGCCGGTTTCGACTGTTCTGCCAGTGTCACGTTGAGACGGCTACACAGGGGGGCAGGCGGTCGAACTTTTTACTTCGTGTTTATTTCTTTATTTTATATTTGGTAAATGTCAAATCCTAGCTAGACAGTTCTATTGCTTATAATTACCTATTTCTTACTAAGGCAAGCAAAGGCGATGCCGGCTATATGCCAAGAAAAGTAAAATTAATATTTTCTGCTTTCTGCTGCGTCCTGTGCCATACATTTGACAACAAATACACAACCCACATAGGAATGTGGTATGTATAGTAGGTACTTGGATTCTATTCCATAATAAATTATCTCTACAAAAAGCATTGTACAAACGCCAGCACATCAATCTATCCCAAACTGTCAAATATTCCCAATTAAACATGAACCTTATTCTTTTGAAATAAAGTTGAAAATCTATCAAAGAAACTTGATAGATTGGGGTACCTTGATGTGCTGGCGATAAAGTCGTAGTTCAATTATCATTTGTAATGAAAATTAAAATTACTTGCAAAAAACTCTACTTATCGTGCTAAAGATCGCCGCGGACTTAAAATGGGGCCAGGTCGCGAAGCTATTCCTTTAGAACGTCATTTCAAGTTGTCAGGTCAGGGGCCCGACCACCACCTCACAGAGTACTTTTATTATCTTTAAATTACTTATCAAAATGTGAGAAAGAGATGAATCCATACAGGAGGTATATCTCCATCTCGTTCCAACTACAAGCGACATTAAAAAACCACTACCTGAAATTGCAGTAAGTATTCCGCAATTTCAGGTGGTGGTTGGCCTCCAGGTCAGTTGACTGACACTACATGATGTATGGCGTTAATTGACTTAGTAATCTTTATAAATGGTTGTGTATGAAAATTGGAAAATTAACTATTTGTATGTAACAATGAGTGTTAAGACTAGAGGAACTTTTAATGGCTTTAAATTCTTTATTTATTCTTATATAGCCTCATTTTGAAATAAATGAGGTTTATAAATAAATGTTAAGTTTGTTCTAAAGAAAGTTAAGTCAAGACCGCCTTATTTAACCTTCATCGCCCCATTTTAAAATAAGTTTAGTGTCACGTCAATATTAATTAATATAAAACATAAATTGACTGTATAGAACAGCAACATTAAACCATTTTTTTAATCTGATGTCTTTTAAATCTACTGAGTCGTATGCTAAATATATTTCCAGTGCAAAAACCAACAAACAAACAGACAAATAAAGCACAACACACGCGATAGCTGTCACAAACATTCATAAAGTAAAGCGTAAAACTGTACGAACCTTGTTTCTCAAAGGGTTTTAGTTTATGGTCTGAAATACGTATCTTTTTATC